>CM060170.1:1792374-4573374 GCA_020352615.2 Yoshiicerus persimilis | reverse complement strand
ATGCCGTAAATGCCGCAGAGGATTTTGTGGACAAATATTTTTACTAGCGAATAAAAATCTATAATGATTCCAGTTTTCGTTTATTAATTTTTTGGTCAACATATTTTATCTATGTCCTATGCGGAGACGTGGTAAATGATTTGCCAACTTCCTTGGGACCAAACCTGTGCAAGTAACCTCATGGTTATATTAATTGTATTCGATTATAAGTATAAGCACCATAGTAGGCATTATAAATTATATTATAAGAAAAAAATGAATATTTCAATTTCTCGGAGGATTGACTATAACCCATCCAGGATTACTGTCCCCAGCACTTTCTTGATTTCCGCTGATTTTCATTCTTTGCATTTCTTTTTCGTTGTAAGCACCTCCTGAGGTTATCGGTCTCATGTTTTGAGGAGCTCCTCCTTCCCGAATCACGGTCACGTCCCGGTGGAACACTTTTATCTGGTTCATATAATTGTATTTTAAAAACCACAAAGTACACTTCGGTTATTTCAAACAGTGCTTGATAGTCTTACCCGCACGGACGCCATATTTGAGTTTGGAATGATGAAGTCGTCCAAATATTGAATGGGTTTATTTTCCTCCACTCTGGGTTGTCTGTCAAAGGGAAATCCCATTGGCTTGGTGTCCGGATATAGTTCGTCCAAGACTCCACAGAAACTTGCAGAGTCTTTGCAATGCGGTTTTTCTGGTTCATTTGAAATTCGTGGTCTTTTAGCCACTCGATCGAAATCTCCATTGGTTAGCATGACGAAGAGGTCAAAGTTCATTCCTCCCTTTGTGCCTTTGGGAACAAGCATATGGTTTGGCCAGCCACAACCGCAGATTGCCCGGGCACCGCCCGTCACACGATCGACGGTTTTCTCTATGTCTCTGAATGTTTGCTCCCAAGGAATAGTTACAGTACTGTCCTCCGAACGACGCTCAATCAGGTTGTCGCCAGGACGAACTTCAATTCATTCCATAATATAAATATAATTATAAAAGCAATTGTATCACCCAACCTCAAAGTACAGTTTATGTGTATGAGTATGATAAAATGATAATTCTAATAGTTTAATTTCCAATCAATTTCTAATAATAAGTTTTTCTAATATTTCCATTTCGAGATAAAAATATTCAATTTTTTAAATTTTCAATTCCGTTAGTCATGATCAAATTTACCAAATTCCTGAAATGCAGCGTCCTGAAGTGACTATTTTAAAAATACTCATTTCCTGCCTATATGCACACATTTAATGTCATCATTAGCGATTTTTAATGTTGGAAAACAACTTACGGGAGACGGTAAATTTATCCATTTCAAAAAATAATGTCCTTTGTTGAGCAAAATGAAATCGAATTCTATGCTCATTCAGGGTTGGGGCCATGAAAATGCGGACAGTCGCTGTGAGAGGTCCACGAGTGTCATTCATAGCCTAAATTAGCCCCAAAAGACCTTTTGTCATTAACGACATCAAAGAAATAGTAAAACTTAAAATATTTGCAGCGTCAAATTTCGAAAACTTAGAATTACACGAAATCAAGGAAGTAGTAAAACTTTAAAAATGGGAAGGAAATTACATGAATATTGTATGTGAAGCTTTCGTGGAAAAGATGAGTTACACGAGCCCAAACTGGCCCTAATCCATTGACATTGGATCGACCGAAATCTAAACCCCTGGCTAAGTCTAAATCACTTTGCATCCAATGAGTAGACAAAGTGTTAGGTTCTCGATTACCAGTTTTGGTTTGAATACTTGTCACTCGGACACCGGGCCAGACCAACTAAGATATCATAAAAGCACTTATAGAATCGTCACTTGACGCATTTTTATTTTAGCAGTACTTATTGTTAGTTGCCAATTAAAGCAAATAAATATATAATCACAAATACCATACATTTTCATGCGTATAAGGTTTCAATGTGTCTTTGTATCTTCCAAAAATATCATCGATATGCCTGTGCCATCTGTAAAAGACAGGATCCCTCATTGCTGTTTCAAAGGCCCCCATCACACCTTTAACAAATCACCAATATAGAATTACTTAGCATCCCTTATTTTACAATCGTTTTATATGAGAGAAATTTTCATAGTATTTCAATAAACAGTAACATCTACTACTGCTAAGACAAACCAACTATGTGGTTGAACTTCTTAACTTTCGTGTTGAAAAGTTATACTAAGCATTAGTAGGTGTTACGATTTAGTTGAACCGCTGGTATAATAATGGAAATCTCGGTCATCGGGAGTTTTTAAGTGGACGAAGTCGACTTATGCTTTTGTTTTGTCTGTCTGTATGTCCGCGGTGTCCATAATTAGAGAACGCATTAAGATAATTCGTTCAAATTATTTTTTAATAAATCCAGCATTGAAACAGCATCTTCCAGTTCGAAGATGGGAAGTCTCCTTTGACAGGGACCTTTGACATACGAATGAAAAATAAGAGACGCTTTGCTAATAACAATGCCATCCTCATTGGCCATTACTAAATAACCAAAGTGTTACTGCTATCCTTCGTCCACGTTGCCAAATCGCTTGACCGGTTTATTGTTTTTCTCAAACTAGGGCAGAAACCTACCGTTTGGTTCCTATAGAAAAGAAAGACATTTTAGTACTATTTTTTGTCAATGGTTATTATTAGTAAATAACTAGAAAAATACCCTATATTTGAATTCCGGATCATGAACAAATGAAATAATCATATGTCCCATATTGTGAAGACTTCCATAGTACCGACTATTTAAGGACAACGCACTAGCTTCTATATGGTCACCAAGAATATCGATTCCTCTCTCTGGGGTTAATGGAACCTTTTCTCCTGTAGCCTAAATAAATGTAATTAAATTTTTCATGGAATCAATTTGATAATTCATGTACATAATTTTGACAAGGCAAGATGCAGTGAAAGCTTATTGAATTAGTAACAACTGCATACGCTCGCAATGAAACCCAAATCGATGGCATCTTTGATTCTCGCTTCCCAAAGTTGCAGATCTGCAAGATTTACTGTGTTAAACAGGGATTCTGAATCTTCAACTCTTCGAACATTCTAAAAAATGGATATCAATTACAAATTGAAAATGATGTTGATAATTTGGAAGGATATCCCAGGACTGTACCTTTGTTTTTGAGTTCTCCTGTCGACCTGACCACTGTATTCCAGAGTTAACTAAAGTAAGTTTGGGAAAGTAGGCTTCTTTGATGGAACCTTGTATATCTAAAGGTATGACGCGATTCAACCTGTTTGCTAAACGTTCGGTGTCATACCTTCAAAAAATACACAAACAATTGTCAAAAGTCAGGTTATGCGCACCAGTAGTGCCAGAATAATTCTTTTCTACCTTGCCAACATGTCATGATGCATGTAATAAAATAACTCTCCCTTTCTGTCTCGCGTTCCCCGGGGAGCGTCCCATGCAAACACGACATGCCAGTGCCAATGGTGAGTATTGATACCAAGGTCTTCTCGAAAGTAAGCCAATCGGTTTTCATGGTCAGTATCCTGTCCACTGAAACTGCGATCCACGATTATCAAACCCTATGAATATCCACTCCAGATGTTATACATCACACAAACAATAATTCGCTGGATTAATCACAATTTATTGCTCTAATGTGTGTTCGAATTTGCTAATTTTTCCTTAGTTAAGCTTAAGGTCTAGTTTCATACTTACTCGATCTGTTTCAGGAAGAGTGGCTTGCTGATGAGCTTGTCGAATATATTTTGAAGAAAGAAATAAGTCAGGTCTAATCTCCCAAAATGCTGGTATTCTGAATCCTCTCATGTCTTTTCTCGAAATGCAGGCAGAAGCGAAAGCGTAAAGCCATAACTGAGAGTTGACGCTGTCACGGCACAGTGATGAAGCCGAGAAAAAGTTGTCCAAAGTTTTTTGGTCTGCATTCAAAAATATAATTGCTTTCTGTCATGCTTTAGTTATTGGCTTAAAGTAACTTAACTAGGACAGAAAAATTCTAGTTACCGTATTTCTATTTAGAAGAATAATTAAGAATATTTTTGTACCCATAAGAATCTTCTTTAGAGCTGAAGCAGCTTCTCTGTGAACTGGATCGAATATACTGAAAATAGCATATCTGGGCACCACTTGCACCGGAGTCAAATCATACGGTGTAGGCGTTTTTGCCACCGAGACGATGTCAATCTCAATTCCTGGAGGAATTAGTTTGCGAAGTTCTGCAGATGCATGATTTTGGTATGGTTTCTAAATATTCCCAAGTAAGGTAAATAAATCCGGTATGCTCATTTGTCTAATTTATTTACAAATTTATGAAAGTGTTTACCAAATAATCGGAAGGCAAATCGTACAGAACTTGAACTTTTCCCTGCCCTCTTGGACCTAAGTGAAGTGGTTCGCCAACGCGTTCGTACAAATACATGAAATGGGTTTGCCTCACTGACGCCATGATATGCAAATCTTAACAAAACTTCAGAAATACTGGTGAACGAAGTAGGTTTTAAATAAATATTTGGATATTTAGACTCATGGTCTGGTCATTCGTTGCAGAAAAGAAAGGCTTTTTATATAAATGGTAGACACACTGTATAGCAATCAAAACCACATTTTGTCATAAAAATGCATTCAAGAGTCGTTAATTTTCATCTCCAGTTGTTCGTCAGGAACATATTGCAAAAATATGGTCTGGCTACACCACTTTTTACTACTCTTCATATTCCAGCGGATGAACATTTCCTGCTTAGCTGTAGTCACAAAGATCGCCTTACAACGAACTTTTCTGCCAATGTTCATGTTATCCAAGACTTTCTTAAATATGACAGTTGAAGTTTGATGAAATTAGTTGTCGAAGTGATTTCCTCAATGCATATATAAAAATTGTATTCATGATGAATCGAATTAACAAACATAAATTAAGGGAATTTAAGGACAGTACGTTTAATTAAAAAATTCAGAAATTGTGAGGATTTTAGTCCGCGTAGTGCCGTGTTGATTAAGGTTTCTTAAAGCAATTCAAAAGCCATGAAAATGAGACGACGAAAGTGTATGTATAACTCATTGCAGATTTTTTAATATAATATAGCAGTGGAAAAAGAAAACTTTGTACACGTTGTCTTTCATCAAAATAAATACATGGAGTTATTTTTTTGAAAACTACTTTTAAATATTGCACAATCTCTTTACTATAAAGCCATGAAAGTGTTCTGTTTTCCAACAGTTAACAGTTCTGATTGTTATTTTAAAATTATTGAAAGAAACATAGGATGCAAACAGGATGAATGGTAAGTTTTAAAAGGAGTAGTAAAATATATTATTTTGAAAATTGCTAACGTGTTGACTCATTTCTTGTATTTATTACATTTCTTTACCCAAAATACAAAATTCCTGGTAGCCTAAGAACGTTTGTACTAAATGACTCTGTATATTGGTCATATCTGCATCGCAGCTGAGGGCAATATTGCATGTAGTTAAAAAGACACCCATGTCAATGTGGGTACAGACGGTGACAAATATGGAAGTCGACTTAATTGCACTGACCACTTGCTCAGCACAACATCTTTTTGTTATGTAAAGGGTACATGAAATAAGGGAGGGACATTCTCACAACGTCAACTCCAGGTTATGGTATTTTATTCAAAATATAGCAATTGACAGTTTTAATTCCATAACTCACTCTTTAATATCATGACGCATTTCTGTATGTCTTCTATACATAAAGTATCTATCGATATCAGTTTTTAAAATGAATACTAAGTAAGTACATGTTCCTCAAAGAAAACCAAATGCTCAACATAAAATGGCATAAATTAATTACAACGCACATAATTCAAAGGAAAAAGACATTCACAATTTTTCAATTTAAATTAACAAATTACTAACTTTCATATAGTGCTGGGGAAATATTTTCTATTTTGTAGAATTGTGACATACAAAATTCAATTGACTAGCGAAACACTTACTTTACAGTTAGAAGTATGTAATATCGAGGTTTGTGAAGACACCATTATCTAGTTAAAGGTAATCGCTAATATATTAATATACAAAGTTTCGTTCGTCTATTCTCATAAGAACGTGATAACCCTGGGTCCCGTACAGTAACAGAATATGTTCCTTAATTCGAGGTTTTTTCATGTGACAAGTTTGCTTATGAATTTTAAACAGTGCAAGCAAGACTCAACAAGAAATTCAAGATGGACAAAGTATTAAATTTTACTTGTAAATTTTATGGTAATACCAATAATAATAATAATAATATTGCAAACAATATCCATTACTTTAATCTTTACGTAACTAAAAATAAAAGTCTCAAAAAATATAAACACGGAAATTCTGCTTTATTTTTGAATTATCGTAGAAACCAGTTTTCGAAAATCAAACCTCCTTAAAAATAAAACATAGGAATAACCAAGGAGTCTAAACTGTTGGCATGGTGTCCTTCGCGCATAGAAAGGAGGATCAAGTAGAGATTTCCACATGGGGGATTTTGCAGGCCTATAAGGGACGTTTTTGGAAAAGAAAACTCTTACATTCATTTATCACCATGATGCACACACATGGCAACAAATTACAGAATACGAAGTAATATAAACGGTATTAGTTGTCATGTACATCATGATAAATAAATAAAACGAGGGGATTATTTTCAAAAAACGTCCCTTATAAACCTGCAAAATCCCTCACGTGGAAAGCTCTATTCGATCCTCCTTTCTATGTGCAAAGGACACCAACAGTTTAGACTCCTTGGGAATACCTATATGATCTAAAAAATAAAGAGGTCCGGACACTAGCCGGCTTTAATATCTCCCCGTAAATCATGTAGACTAATTATTCTGTGTTTTAGATAACATCTTCCTGGTCAAGTTTGGTTAGGAAGTTTTTTCAAAATAATCATTTGGGTGACCTCCGGAGCACCTCAAAGGTCGTATTTTTGGTCACTTTTTGGTATAAATATGAGTGTATCTTGAGAACGGTTATAGGTAGAGGTAAAAAATCAGTGGCATTCGCCGGCTATTTATAAGTAGAATAATGTTTTGCATTCAAAACTTGGCTACCCCCCATTTGGGGGTCCCACCCCTCCCCACCCAAAGTGGTCCGATGAGGTTCATATTCACACTGAACACTCCTTATGACCTCCTTATTCACCCATAAATCGCATATATTATTTGAACGGGCCGTTTCCCCAGAATGGAAGGAAAGAGGTGGAGGTACGCATTAATGTACCTTACGGGGAAACGGCCCGTTCAAATAATATATGCGATTTATGGGTGAATAAGGAGGTCATAAGGAGTGTTCAGTGTGAATATGAACCTCATCGGACCACTTTGGGTGGGGAGGGGTGGGACCCCCAAATGGGAGGTAGTCAAGTTTTGAATACTCAGCATTATTCTACGTATAAATAGCCGTCGAATGCCACCGATCTTTTATCTCTACCGATAACCGTTCTCAAGTTACACTCATATTTACACCAAAAAGTGACCAAAAATGAGACCTTTGGGGGGCTCTGGAGGTCACCCATATGATTATTTTGAAAAAACTTCCTAACCAAACTTGACCAGGAAGATGTCATCTAAAACCTAGAATAAGTGGTCCATATGATTTACGGGGAGATATTAAAGCCGGCTAGTGTCCGGACCTCTTTTATATATTCAAAGCCAATAATGGAAATTTTGCGTTCATTACATGCTAAAATAAGTACATCTACAGTATTGTGGTTGATTTCTGACGAATACCGTTGCACATTGTATGCATTTTCGAAACCTGCATAGAAAACACGCCTATTAATACATGGAACCGAAGTAGACTCTATGTTTACGACTCTATTTCCGACCGGTTGTCCCATTAATCCCATCTTTAAGCTTGAACTCACCCTGGACCGTAGCTAGATGTGTTCGAAATTTGAAGTGATTGTGTTCAAACTGTTCTCGAGGTATCCATCAGACGGCCGGACAGAAGGAAGGACAATCGGACAGACGACCAGGGCATTTTCACATTGCATCTGACGTTGCTTAATAATGAATGTCTTAATTAACTCGGACTGCGTTACTGAACGGACCCTTTGGATATGCTACTCTATCATTGCGATTTGCAATGCATGGCCGCCTGACAAAAATGCATACCAATAGTCAAAATAAGTATGCGGTTCCCTAAGCAGAATGCAATCAAAATTTAATTTCACCAAAAGTGGATAGTGTGGAATATACACTACCAAAACTGTAATTCAAATAAATGCAGTGGCCAGGATTAGAATTTTATCTGTTTAATATTCCAAGACTTCCTTCACCCAACTGACCATATAAAATGCAAGTGAACCTTTATCAAAAACTAAAGCTAAATATAATTAATATTACTTTGCAAAGCAGTGAATCAAAGTGATTCGTAAACTGAATGCTGATGGTCCTTAAGTCTAAAAACACTAAGCCCATCCATAATCATTTACACGAATGCTCATGTAGTAATTATTGTGGCATAAATATTATGGCGATTTTGTGCAAGCAAAATAAAATAAAATGAATAGAGATGTTGATCGCAGTGAAGTTATTTAGGTAGGTACCTGATCCCAAATCAAAACTTTATTGCTCTTGTTAATCTTTAAATACAAACAAGATTCTATTTATATCTTACAGCAAAGAAACTATACGAAAAAAATATAGCAATCAAGTTAAATAAAGAAGCAGGAAATGATAAGCTTCTCTTGAATGAATTTAAATTGGTTGACAAAGTTGACCTTCATTTACAGCTCGTTAGGTCACTACAAAAACTCAAACCATGCAATTCATATAAAGACAACCCATTCAGTTTTACCGAAGACAGCAGCCACTGTCCACAGTGTTGAAAAAAGGAACAAACAACAAATCACAAAATCTGCAAAAAATAAAGTGACTTAACAAGTAGAATCAATGGCATACTCCAAAAGTCTTCGTCGTGTTTTACATTTACAAAGTCAATGCAGCTAAACATCAGTCCCATCTAAACAATTTACCTTCATTTACTTGAACGACATAACTTTGCAACATCGAAACAATTAGATTTGAATTGAACAATATTTGTGATATTAACACATGTTAATATTACTTAACTATGTATTAAGTGGAATGAATTACGTAATTGGGCATTAATGGCCACTTTAACCATCATAATAATATATTTAACTATATATTTAGTCATTTATTTCATGCATTAATTACATTTAAAAATATCTACTTGTTCTTCACACATTTCGTCAGCTATCAATAGCGTATGACATTTAGGGAAATATCAACCAAATATCTACCATGTAGAACTAGTTAATTTACCTCGAAAGGTTAAAAGTAATGTATATTTAGTTAAAATGAAAAAAGATAATAAATTAACATAGTTCTACTGTAGTTATATAGGTAGTTGTACAATTATTAGTTGTTACACAGTATTTACAACAGAGCAATTACCTACTAGAGTCGTAGACAATTGAATATACGAAGGTTTGAATATTTTAACATTGGTGGTGCATGGTAAAATTTTCTCTATGCAAACCACCAGACCAAAACCATTTAAAAGGTTACAAACTGTATTATTATTCCAACTCTGAGCGCTGATTGTTATTATATGCACAAATTTAGAAAACCAAAGTAAGTTGAGAAAGTTTTGTCTCGAATCAGAGTTAATTTAGTTTCATGCAAGTTTTAGAACCCCAATATGTATCTTAACGTCGATCTCGATCATAAGATCGGGAGCGGGAACGGCTTCGAGATGTACTTCTCTTCGGAGAATATGACGGGGTTCCTCGAGTGCGTCCGCGTGGCGGAGTATAACTGCGGCTTCGTGATCGATCCCGATCATTGGATGATGATCCAGAATAATCTTCTTTGACACGAATGTAAGCTGTCTCCCCCTAAACAACCCAAAATAAAGCGAATGTCACGTAAAGACAAAACATCTGAACATAAATACTTAACCCTTCTCAAAACACAAAAATTAAGATATTCGGCATGTTTATTTAGTATATGTTAACTGTGTTAAGTATAAATATCATAACTTTCACCGTTGAGTAGAAAGCAAGAGGTAATAGTGGCAGAATCGCAAGGCTTCTATGTAGCACGTCAATCAAAATCAACTGTACCTACTGAATTTGTGGAGTCAACACAAGGAAAGGTGCATTTGCTTATTGTACACAATTTACAATCAGTAGTATTAACAAACACATTAGATTATTAATTTCCGACGTAAAGCGGAATTCTGTTTTGACATTTTCTAATTATACTCGATTGCGAAATGCTTTGCGAACAATGATAGAGCAGTTCGGTATAGAAATTCCAAAATTATTGTTATAAAAAATACTACATATAATATTGTAAATACATGTATGTATTTATTAATTGGATATGGCATTACTCAATCACGTTACATCATAGCCCGGCGCCTACCTTCTCAATAGTAGGCAAATGGGTTAGCCAACTCTACGTATAAATAAGGTAGAGTTGGTAAGGTGTGGGGCGTAGGGTAAGGCACCCATCACAATATTTTAGTAGGCATAGAGAGGGGAGGGGAGTGCTTCGGCACTGCAGATAAAGTGGGCTGGCTGTAGGGTAGTGTACTCAACACTTCAGGCAAAGTAGGCAAAGTAGGGAAGGTTATCTAACGAAGTACGAAGTAGGGATAATGTAGGGTAGGCTACCTTACAATTAATTCTAAGGTAGCCTACCCTACATTATCCCTTACAATTGCAATTGTTTGTACTGAATATTGCAGCATTGCATGAAATGTTACAATATTCTTGTATTTCATTTACTAGACTGGCATTTTCATTTGGTTTGGCGACTAATCCCCTCAACTCGAGATATCATAACCTTTTTTCTAGGAACCAATTCTAGGAAAATTGTACATACGAAGAAGAGGAGCTTCGTTTGCTTCATACAAAACAGAACAATGGAAATGTATGTACTTAAAAATTAAAAATGTACATTACAGTAAAGAATCTTCATTAAAATGTGCAGTCTAATAATATTTAAATTAGTAGACTGAGTGTGCAACATTATCGGGAGTGAACGTAAGTGGACTGGGGTAGCCTTCTCAATAAGTTCAGTTAGTACGGTAGTTCTGCACAAAAAGGTTTGTGTACTGCCTAATAAACAGGTAATTTCAACAAGTTTAAAATTTATTTGGGTGTCATTTAGATATAGTACGTGAGACAATTAAAATGATGCGAAGAAATTCGTTAATTTTGCTTGACCCCCTATATACTTTTCTCGAAGAAGAATTTCATGTTTGTATACAAAGATGTAATGTATGTTGCCGTATGGTTTAGGACACACTACGTTGCAAATTTTGTACTTATCTGCACAAGAGCGATGCCATGCGCAAGCAATTTTATGCATGCTAAAAGTAAAAAGGAACTGAAAAGAAACACATTATCATTTTGGAATTTTGAATTCAACCGGGTACAGACAAAATGTTGGATTACCTACGTACAGTAATTGAAATTCAAAGTATTAGGAATTCAAATATTAAAAAAATAAATTAGTAAGTGGGAACTGGAGTTATTTACAATTTAGTCTACCATACAATAAAGTCCAAGAAATCTACGAATGTTTGAAAAGCTACTTGACTGAAGAAACTATAAAAGTGGCAGAAACGATGGTAATGTATTAATAATAATGATAATGAAGGAAGTTACCTCGTGTGACCTGAATCGGGAGTCGTCCAATTTCTTGACCGCGTACTTCATATCCTCGTAGCGAAGAAATTCAACGACGCCAGTTCCATCCTTATAAGTATCTGCAAAACAGACGTCTCCAGCCTCTCGCATGTGATCCTTAAGATCCTGCCAACTGCCGCTCGGTGGAAGTCCTGTTATTCCGAAATAGAATTTCCAGTGTTTTTCTTTCCTTCGTCCAATAAACTCATTCCCTTTTCTCATCCAATGCCATCCAATTCAAATCCAATGCAACACATTCCTCATCATGTCTTCAATTGTGACATACACACATACTTTAAGCAATATTTCCTTACACGAAAAACAGAATGCTCAGTGTAGACACAAATATTGCTTAAATCTATCTAACATGAATAGGAATAGTGTTTCTTTGCCATTCAGGGTCCTTATCCTTTTTCTATGATCCTGCGGTGGTACGTGCAGCACGCGCAGCGGGTGATTTACAGACAGAAGGACAGAGGAAAGCTGGCGAGGGCTTTGACTTGTTCTTACAAACAATTGGATGTTATAACTGGAAGGAACACATACGTATCCTGACTTCCGGTTTCCTACATAATCCAACGCTTGTTGGAACTGTGCCGGGTTGCGTGCAAAAGCTCTACACACAGCTTTCCTAAGGGGGACAATTAAAACTTTATGTAATTATCATCCAACCACGACGACTCGATCCCGATTGAACCGATCGGCGAAGTGGTCCGGGTGAATGATGGAAATCCTGTCCTTCCGGTCTTTAATCCTGTTTTATGCCATGTTACGTTAGGACTTGAAAGCTTGTTGCCAAATATACTTCAAAGCTTCCATTCCAAACTCCTGTCTTCGTGATCATTTGTCCAACGAAGTGAATAATTTTCATTTTTATAAATCCAATTATCCGAATATGGTTTAATTTTCACCATCCAACTTGCAAGCTTTAAGTAGTTACAGCAACAGCGACGCCATATCATCTGTGCCAATGTCAATAGAAGCTTCGTACCAGTAACGACGACTCGATATTGAGACCGACGTGCCGGGGCTCCGCGTCCCCTCCCGTCGCCGCCGCTACTTCCGCCGCCGCCTCGACTGCTTCCTCCTCCACTTCCAGACGACCTCCCCCGGGTTCCTCCCCGCGGAAATTCCACTCGCAGACGGTAACCGTCGTAGTCGTACCCGTCTCGCTTGTTCACTGCATCTTCTGCATCGCTGTACGCAACCAAAACATTTTATTATCTTATAGGCACTCAAAACCACACACAACATAACTCCTAAGAGTTACAATTTCACTCTTAGCGACTGTCGTTTTCAAATTAACGATTAGTTGTTTACGTTTTCAGAATTACTTCCTAACATAAATAAATACATTAGGAAATTATAAAGGCATCTCTTATAAAATTCAAAAATTAATTGATCAACTAACTCGAATAAACATTAGTGAAATACCTAGATGGTTATCTAGGATATTGATAATTATCCCAAGTACAGGCAATCTGGTATTTAAGACAAAACATTCAAAACATCATTTATTGAACTTTGAGTGTCTTGTCTTGACTACCAAACTACCTATAAAATACACTACTTAAGTTGATTCGGCTATAATCTTTAACCTTGGCATCAGTATTGGTAAATAAAAATAATATTTATAACGATTTCTTGTGTTGTCTTTTTGATCGATGTGCTACAATGCAATTTACATCAATTATAAAGCTACTAATCTTTTTATATTCAAATCCTTAAATTTGTACGAAATAAAGTTCTCAGGATTAGGATAAAAATCAATATGAATGTAGCTTTAAGAAAAGAGCATTTTTAAATATTGGGAAGAAATATCTAGTTATTCATTAAGTACTGTAATCACTGTGACATTGAGAAGTAAAATCGTCACACTTCGATAATATTATATTTTTTAATTATACACTTTATTTGACATAGGCTATTAAAAGAGGCCTGGTTTTTCATTCAATTCTTTTAACTGCCCTAACTAAATATGCTACACTACAAATGCTACAAATTCCTTGGTACAAAACGATATTTCAAATCGACGATTTTCATTTTAAAATAACCTATTAGAACATCCCAATCTACTAATAATACGTTACGGCCATTAATGTATTTAAAATTGTAGAAACTGAAATTCAGTAAACTTATGGGGTAGTCAATCAAAAGGCAGAGGCAGAGCTTAAGGATACTAGTTTTCTTTTAGCTTACCGAGGATCTTCAAATTCTACAAATGCGAAAGGTGGACCCCTTCTATTTTTTAAGTCCACGTAAAGAATTTTACCAAACCGGTAAAATAAGTCTTCAATGTCCTTAGTTCGTATATCCGGAGGTAAATTACCGACGTAAACTCGGCATTCATTCCGTGACATTGTGTGGTAAATTTGCGGTCAGAGAAATTGGCCAATCAATTCTCACGTAATAATCCAAAAATAGTCTCTAATTTCGTCAAACACTATTAAAGAAAAAACCAGTGGTTGAACTTTAATTAAAATAGGAATTAGTTAACGCATTAAAGAAAATTACATTTATTTCTATTAAAGGAAGATATCAAAAGTCCCTTAAAAGAATACTAAACTTAAAAAGAACAGTAGTTATGTCAGAGAACATAAATTATATCCGAATTCAACGCCGATTATTTTAGTAATACAGAAAGTATTCTTGACAACTAGGATTAAAATTCAGACTTAGGTTTATTGGCAGCTTAATATAATAAAATAATAATTAATATATTTGAAAAAGACTTTTATGCAAAGCGTTAGTGTTGATGAGAGTGTATTTCGGTTTTCAAGTACAGAAAACCGACTATCTATGTATGTACAATTGATCGAACGAAAAATATTTTTTTCTATACTAAATATTATGTGAGGCTCGATTTCAGATTACAGTCAAAAAAGAAATATTATATATACGTATCGATTAAAGTTTGCCCACATTAAAATACTATAATTCAACGGAAAACTTAATCCGCTGACAACACCAACGTATACGCCAATACGCCACATCAAACGTGACAGGTCTCAGGTCTGTCTAGGCTTAATCGTCCAAGTACTAAAGAGACTGATACATGAATGTAAAACTTGCTATTTTGAGGTAAGGTAATGGACATTGCTACGTCAAACCAAATCAAAATATAAATATAACGGGAACATTGTTATTATTTCAATTAACTTAAGAATTGAAAACAACAAAATATTAAGTAAAGAAACCCTTTCACTGTGGACTCTAAATATGAAATAAAAAACTCTGAAACCGAAATTGTGCTTTAAAAATATAATGTAAATATAATATTTATAATTAATATACGAATACTAAAAAATATGTCAAAAATAAATCAAATTAGAAGTATTATATGTCCAAAGTGAAACCATCTCCCATTTCAAAGTAATAAAAGAAACGATTCGTAATTTTAAAAAATTACTTCCAAGCATATTTTGGTGATATCTAGTATATATTCGTATTGTAGCATAGTTAAGTTTGCAATTCCCATGTAGTGAGTTAGATTGTAAACAAAAAGCAACAAATTATTGAAAAACGGACAACTTAAAAAAATAATGTGCCTTGAATATGAAAAATGATCCTAAAGCTAAACACGTAAAGGAATAATTCGGCTGACTTTTAGAGTTGGGTTAAAGCTTACAGAAACATCAAAAACGGAAATTTGGTCAACTACATTTCTAATGGCGCTATTGATTTTCCTTAGACATCAAAAGGAAGCTAAAGGGAAGTATTGTTTTAAATATGGAAAAAATATAAAAAATGCTAAAATTAAGCTTGGACAACTGTAAACGACTTAATGACGTAGATAAATACTATTTACGAGCAAACGCATATGAGCATATGTCCATTTACTTTATTATGTTCTAAAACTAAAAATTATCAGAATTCTCAATCTGAAAAAGCTTTAGGAAAAATTTAATATACTAATTTATATTTCAATATATATTTAATACTATGTTATAAGGGCATACATTGAAGTTGTAATGAAAATGATGTCATACAAAATCAGACCTGTTAACTGAAGAAAGGACCCTTCAAACTCTCAAAATTTGAAAATATTTACGCGAACAAAACTGATTTCGTTATCAAACGCAGGCTTCCAATGTTCCAATGAGTCCAGTAGAATGCCAACAAGGCGAGAGTCAATACGTGTATTGAGCGACCTCAACTCATTTCACAAGTTGAGTACAGAGATGTGTGCCGCTCTTAGAACATCCTACCAAGGCAAATAACATATGGCATAATATTTTGCAGTCATACATTCCAGATCAATGGCATTTCTTGTTAGAGTTTTTAGAGTTAGAATGATTTCCATACAGTTGAGCGTATTTCACCATGCGCTTAAAATTAAAGGTGCCTGCAGAGTCAATTAAGGAATTTATTGGATGTTTAGTAAGTTTTTTGGTTAGTGACAGTCTCCGCCACTCAAAACGCTTTGAGTTGAGACTTTTAGTGTGTCTTTTAGGGATTAAATATAGGTTCCCTTTCCAAAAGGGAGCACCTTTGACCTGAGGCCTTAGAATAAGAAAATGAAAAACCTAAAAATTAAATAAATTCTTAAAAAATTGACACAGAAGTGCCTAGTGGGAAAATCATGATGAATATAACGATTTAACTTGATGGCCTACAATAGAGAGTAGGGCAACTAAACTCTTTGCATATCATTTTATATATACAATTTTTTAACTTTACCCTTTTAAGGGTGCAAAAAAGTTATTTTGGTAAAACGGATTTTCATTTTAATTAAGTTATTGATTTTCATTAATTGATTTAAGTTGTTTAATTATTAAATTATTTATGTGATAATTAATTGAATATTTTATTTAAATCATAATTGAGTCATTACGAGTTTGTCGTTTTCCATCAGCCACTTGTCGGGTTCTTCCGAATAGCATGCCTTATTTTCTGTACGTAGGTCGGAATATTATTTGAAGTGTTGAACTGTAGAAGTTGGGGAGGAAATAGTGAATTAAGGCGGTGTGACTACGATGGATGTGTCTGTGTTGTTACAGAATTTCGGTTGGGTATAGACGACCGTGGAGTTGGGTACGTACGAGGCGTAATTCCTGGGATTGCTATGAGTGTGAGGTTGTGAAAGGTGAACTGGTGACAGTGCGAGGGACGGAGAAGGACTCTATATGCCTGGGTAAGTGAGGGTTCCCGTTAACCTCTCAGAATAGCGGGGGAATAGGACTATAGCTGCTTGTATAGGAGTTATGAATATAATAAAAGAATGAATAGGAGCAGCATTCAGAGGCCTCTAAATGAAACGGAGTTGTGATGTAGAAGGTGGACTTGGTAAATGTAAATATAGTAAAAGTTCCTTCGAAAAAGTTTAGATGAGGATTGGAGCCGTTAGAGAGAAAAGCAGAGAATCCTGCAGTCATTTCCGACCATTTAACTGTCGGTGGGATTTGCAGTGAGGGGAAGGATTGGACTTGTGTAATAAATATATTTAGTGGTGCTCGGTGCCAGAGGATAGTTAGAAGGTTAGAACTGAAGACTATGAGAAAAGCTATTATTATGGGAAACTGTGGGCCAAGTTCTGAAGAATAATATAAAGAGCGAAATTGAGTTGACAGGAAGAGCAGAGATCAAACAAGATGAGTGTATGGCCCAAGAGCCTCAAGAAAATCCGCTAGAGTCGTGGATATCGTTCATTCAGCGAAAAACTACCTAAAAAGAATTTTGTATTCTTTCTTTACGATTAGTTGTCTGGGGGTCCTATCCTCTGGAAACTTGCAAAGCTTTGGGCACTGGACTGGAGTTGGAGTGATTTCATTTCGGTTAATGTTCGATAAAGGCCCTAAATGCCAGTTATACACAGTTAGGCCCAGTGTGCAGTTTTATAGTATTTAGACCTCTTCTGTTTTCATAGAATCTGATGGATTACTAGCACTACGTCCGCAATTACGAATTATCCCCCATATTTATAATTTCTAACCTAAGCTCTTCATTCAACTACTCCTACGTCAGTTTTACCAGCAAAGCAATGTAGAGTTCAACATTGTCGAATCCCACTTCATCCCAGAAATAAATTAAAAGACTGTCAACTCTCTAGTTGCTTAAAAAGGGCTTCCATCCCTTATCACATTATCAGCCTATATTCTTGTGTCACGGCGTGTGCCAATTGCGAATTAAACTTTGCCAATACCTTATAGATAGTTCACCTCGCAAACTTCTAAGGATATAATACAATACAAATATTATCTTTGGATTATTCAAATTTATAACAATAGGCCAACTTCACTGTCTACCATCACTAACAATTGTTTTCTGCTAATTGACATTGGCAATCACTATCCATCGCCGCAACTACTCTATTCGCTATCTATAGCCCCATTACTCTGCACTTTTCAGTCAGTTCTTCGAAATCAAAGAAATTATATAGTAAATGTTCTCGTGCTCCAGTTTCATTCAAGTTCTACAGTGTTCGTAGACAACTTCGATGTGTTGTGGAGAAATTCATCTCAAATCTCACCAGAATCGCCAGTGGAAATTTATGCAGTTAGTATGCGCTGTCGTCATCATATAGGTAGGCTCAATAAGCACTTTGTTAACAAAGTCAATTAATTGACAAATGATTTGTGATATACAGTATACATCGCACTTTAAGAAATTAACAAAATATAAACTCAACTACTTTTTTAAATATATTTGCCGCTTTAGCTGCCGTTATTCAAAACATTGTTCTTTATTTACAGAATTCGACAGGCAAACCAAGTTTTCAAATACCAATGGAAAGTTCTTCAAATTAACGACCTACCTACAGTAAACTGAATATTGTGCTGCAGTTTTCGATTGAACAAATATCGAATTGTCCTGCAACCTTGTATTTTTTAAATCAGCGACGGTGAGGAACTAGTGACGATCATTCGTTTTCCCTTGGACTTTCGTGAAGCAGAAATTCAGCATTTTCAGTTCATGTCGCCTTCAGAAGATCTGTGGGCTACCGTCTGAAACTTCACCTGCCTCAACTGTCAGGGTCAAGTCCTGTGGTCCTTCCAAGGGCGGATTGACTACTGGCGGGAGGCGGGGGTTTTACTGGGCGGTGTCCTCGTGGGAGGTCTGGTCCCGATATGCCCGCAGTACCGAGATATGTGTAAGCAAAACCCTTCACTATAAATATTTATTTAGCAGAGCTGTAATGTAATACTCATATTATTCTGTAATCCCACAAAATAAAAATTCCAGATATCGCTTTTTCCATGCTACGCTATGGTTAAGATTATTTGTTAGTATATCTCTGATAAATCACGTCATTGACAGCACGCCACCAATTTTCCTAGAAGCTTTTGCAATTTCAAATATAAGTATGGAACCTTAAGCACACATTTTATATGCTAAAATAAAGATGATTTTTAATGTCTTCTTCAGGTGACTAAGGTCACATCCCCTTTATCCACTAGCATGAATTTAGAATACATGTCCATGCATAATACATATTTAGTAAAATATTATAAATGGCTTTATTGAGAATTGAAGAAATAGTCCGTTTTTAGATATTAAAGTGTGCTATTAAAATTTTTCATCATACAAATGTATTTTGTGCAATGCAAATAGCTCAATTATATCTATACATTTTTACAAA
Organism: Yoshiicerus persimilis; assembly: GCA_020352615.2. Lineage (NCBI taxonomy): Eukaryota > Metazoa > Arthropoda > Collembola > Entomobryomorpha > Tomoceridae > Yoshiicerus > Yoshiicerus persimilis. The sequence continues at coordinate 4,554,159 of CM060170.1, read as the reverse complement.
TACATTTTTAGCCCTCACTCTTCGACAATCAGTTTAAAGCCAGCGGAGTACAACCAAAGACGATTAAATGTATTTATTTTCTCCGGTCTTTGGCAGCGATTACTTTGATTAATATCATGAATAATATTTTATTATGGCATTTTTTTAAATTCCCAAATAATTTTTAAAATGAACAAACTCCATATTTTCCTTCCATTATAACTACAATAGATATTACTCTAGATTTAAGGAAGACATTACAGAAAATGGGAAATACATTCTGTTGAATTAGGATTGATTACATGGAAGCAGAATTTGTTGCAAGTACTCTAAATATATGAGGAGCATAATGTAGTGAGGTAGCAAAATGTAACAAAGCATTTAAAATTCAAATGTACATGTAATAAAATAGTTTGTATGTAGAACTGTATTTTGTACCACTAAATGAATACTATTGTACTCTTTGTACTCCCTTCTATCTATTCCCTGGGCATGTTTGTGAATTGCGATCTTGGAGGAGATATTAGTCTTTTGGTGTTCATAAAGTGAGTCAGGCCATGCGAGATACAGCTCTTATAGCAAAAGCGTAGACTAATGCTAATAGAAAAGCCAGAGCATAATGTAATGCCTATAATGCTTGCCTTCGGTTGCGGATGTCGTAAAATGTGAAGTCTGAAATAGGTACGAATAAGGAAGTCAGAGTGAAAAGAGTGAACACCTGCGTCCCATTCCTTGGCTTTGACTAACTCCATTCTTTCCTAATTCAATAGTGTCTACAAAATTATTGTCTTCTCTTCTCTTCACCATATTCCACGTATTTGCCTTATTCAGTATCCCCATACTCCTGTGCCCAGCTATTTCTTAACAATGTACGTAGAATGCTTTACATTATAAACTCGTACCAATTAAATTACAAAAAAGGTAGCTAGCACGTATTATGTCACAGGAAGATTGTCAATTCGGCGAATGCACATTCATTAAATACCGAAGTCTATGCAACCATTTTTGCTCAAAGTGAGGACATATAATCAATGCAATCTAATTTATTTTACGTTAATTTTTTGTCGTTTTGTGGTTAGCGGGATTACAGAAACTAGTGCAAACTAATTACGAAACCAATTATTAAATACATATATATTTTCTTCACCTTCAGACTTCAATCAGAATAATGCGTTGTGGTAAAATTATACAACAAATGTTATTTTAAAGCAGAAAACTGTGAGGAATGTTTATGTATTTATTTTATGATTGTATGATATAATGCCATGAGTATAAATTATTTTTTCGCAACATCACTACACTAACATCAGTATAAATAATGGCAATTGAATTTATTCATAGTACTTTGCTATAAGCAACCAGTATAACATTCGTGGGTAAGAGAAATTCATATATTACTTATTAATATATATGTCCATGTAGTGATGACGGATGGAAATTGTAAGTTTTAACTGCACTACATAATAGAATAATGATAATGACTAATTGTTGTTATTTTATTGGTTTATAAAACAATTTCTAGTTTACACTTTTATGCTAATGGGAGGATTGTTAGCTGGAGTAGATTGCTCCGCTTCTATTTTATTATTATTGCACATTATACAGAGAATGCATAATAAACAGAATAGAAGTAGACTGTATTACGCAGAACTAGTGTACTCAGGGTTGCCCTGCTCTTTTATGCGTTGTGCATATTGAATCAATAAATTTGGTGTTAATTTTTGAAGGGATTTTGTCTGGGATGAGATTATAATCCAAGTGATGAAAGAAGTGCTCAAGCCTTGGCACGGTGAATTAATTGCAGAGAAATGGTATTCAGAGATTGTTCACATGGAAAATTGATAAGTTTGATTTGTAAATAAGTAAAGTCTTTTCTTGTTTGCAATGATTTCCAATTCATAATCAGTCAGGCAATGTGGTTACATTCTTTACTGATGCAGAATGTGATGCATGACTGTGAGTGACTGGAGTTGAGTTGAGATAGTGTAAAATTCCATGAATGAGCTGACAGTTCTCTTCTGTCTTGTTGCTCTTGAGTTATCCAACAGACTTAATTGACCTCGTGGACTGAGTGATGTTTCAGTTCACTGCAGATGACATTATAGATAAAAACTACATATTGCTGTAATTCGGGGCTGAGGTTTTGTGCAATGTTATACACAGCGTAGAATGCATGCAATCATTGCCACGAACTGTATTACAATTTACAACCTTACATATTATTATGGGTCCATATAGGTACTTTCTATATTTAGGGTGAATGAATTATAGGCTTAGTGATTGTTATCCATGGACACTTCGTAAAACAATTTCCCTTGCTTGACGCCTGCGTTGCGTCAATTTCCCAGTTTCATTGAATTGTTATTTACTATTATGTTGTGTTGTAGTAATCCTGACTTTTAGAAGTATTTCCTAACGTTAGACTCAATGCATGTTTTCCTATTAAATTGATTTTGAGTAGCATTCCCTTAATCGAATAAACTGCATTTAATAGGTACATATACTTGACACACGGTATACTCTAGTGTTCCCTTGTCTAAGCCTGTAAAACATGGGAATATATAAAAGCGCCGAAGAAAGGATGACGAAAAGATAAAAATTTAGCTCAGTAGACCTGCATTAATACAAATAAGTCTTGGCTTGCACTGATTATAACTAATATATACATGGCTGCATCAACAAAATCGAAAGCGTATATTTTGTACGCATACTTTTGGCACTTACAGTTACTGTTGTCCGTACTCCCTGCATAGATAAGTTCGTATGTGAAGGGAAATGCCTTATAAATTGAAATAATAGCGGTACAGTACAGTAATCGTGTATTAGAAACCTTGTTAATGGCCAAAGTAGGAACGCCATGAGAAATTTTCACGAGAATTAGATAATTTTAGCTGAAGCGTAATTAAATATTAGGAACAAGTTGAGGGAAGGTGGCCAGGGCCCAGAACGTATCACAGATTAGGCAAGCTAATGAAACATCGAGATTAATTCTACAAATACTATAGGTACTGTAATTATTTAATATTCGTTATTGGTACGCAGGGCATTACAAATTACAAAGGCTTGCCTAATCTTAATGTTTGCTGTGTGGTTATTTATGATTTATTATTGGTTTGTCTGTCTGGAATTTTATTAATCCTTTATATATACTGGGAGGAAATGAACATAGTAACTTGCTGTGTCTTATCATATCTGCTCTGCCTTATCTTTCCATTTATAAATATTTCTACTCTACATGTATACTTGCTGTTTGTAATATTTATTATTAATACTTATATGAATCAAGTTCATACGCATGTTAAGCGTTTATGCCATTATCCTTTACCACAAATAATACTTCTGCATTTGGTAAACACATTAAAATGTATTGAGTTATATTTATTTACTTAGGTACCATAAACACTTATGCTTAATTCCTTTGTAATGTTAATCAACAACAGCGCTTTGTAATTTATAACAATTATTTGTATATATTAAATCTTAATTTCCTTTCAAATATATACATGATATATAACTCTGTGGTTTTATCGCTTATGTAGAAAATAATGACATCAGTCAAACCACAATATCCACATAACAAGTAGAAAAGCTGACGCTCTAATGAGTACACTGACCACAATTTTCGGTGTGATGTGATTTACTGAAAATTACTTTCCTAATTGTTGGCGTTGATGGTTTTGGCATATTCTTTGAAATTTAGTTACTCGAGAAATGCACATACAATCAGTGAAGCTACTTTGATAATTTAAAGTAGAAAAAATAAGTAAAAATTGCAGCTCAGTTTCATTATGTAAATGTCCTAGCCCAGTTGTACGACAGACTAGTCCGGTGGTCAGTGTCTCATCGGTCATGGTCGGTTGACCCTCGAGTCAGTCTTTTAGTTGACAAATTACAAAATGTAAGTCTAAAGCAAAATATTTTATATCTTCATGTAAAACCACGTACGTGTTAAGTAAGTTCTACTGACAGGACAGAAAATGTACCCTCAGACGGTACAAAACAAATTTATTCTGTCAAAAATATTTTTACCTAAATATATACTTTTTGAAAATATATGTGCAGTTTATTAATTTATTAATAGCAGTGTTATACCACAATTGGATCTCTATTTGATCAGTCAAAGATGAAGGTTATCTGATTTTAATGATTAGGGGGGAACCTGAGTTGTTTCAGGGCTGGTTCAATAATGCAAAAATTTTAATAACGAGAGGTGATCGGATTAACTATGGTCTTATTATTAAAGGATTTGGTTCATATTTATGTGTATTACTTAGTGTGACATTGAGCGCATGGGTAATAATAATAATAGCTTAATCAGAACATAACTAAAAAGAATACCTCATACAACTCAAAAGTAAATGGGGCTGTTCGATATTATTAATTAGGTAGTATTTAACGAGTTGCTAATATTAATTGCTGAAATAGATTCTAATAAATCCAGTGTGATTAACATAAAATTAATTGACATGTAGATAGGCAATTTGATTTAACCCACAAAGTATTGCCATTGCCTTGTGCTTATTTATTGCCTTTTTAGTGTAAGTATTTTTGGACTGCACTGGAATAAAGATTAGTACTTTAGTGTTCTATATCTTGCCCTTGGTATATTATCTCAGCTGCAGTGGCCTACTTGTGCTGTGTCTATTATCGGCTAACTCTGTCACGTTCCGCTAACCGGGAAATGAAACTAAGATTGCCTGTCAAGTCAGTCTTAAAAATTCACTGTAAACTAATTAGAAATTTTCAATTTATTTTCTTCTGAAATAATAATTTTCACTAAATAATTAACACGGAAAATAAATTTAGTTATTATAAATCGGCTAATTAGCTTTTCTACCAATTATTGACAAAAAGTATATTTCTCTCATATGTTAGTCTGCCCAACCGCTTTCGACATTCTCTGTGACTTCTGACTTCGTACATATAACAAATTTCTCTATCATTTGAGATTTTACACCCGAAACCAAAATCAATTACCAATTGTCCTTGGTCAGTTTGTATTTTAGCACATGATTACTAAATTGGCACCCGGAATAACTTTGCTACTGCAATTAGGTTAGCTTGGATAAAAATATAAGCCATGGCAGCAGAAGGAAGGGACATTTCAGTGTTACCAACTAGATTACAAGTTTCTCGTAGAAAATTTGTCGACCCCAAGATTGAGTATGTACAAATAATGATTTTACTCTATTACACATAATAGCAATTAAGGATTTGTAAAAGCTTTAAAAAATAAAATGGCATTTAATCGAGTGCATTTGTTTTCGTAGGCCGGGGAGTCTGAAAGATCCCGAAGTGGCGGAGTTGTTTGACCGTGAAGACCCCGAACGGATATTTGAAGATCTTAGAGAAATCGGTCATGGCAGCTTCGGGGCGGTATATTTTGCCAGGAACAAGGAGACCAAGGAAATTGTGGCCATTAAAAAGATGTCATACATGGGAAAGCAGTCTATGGACAAGTGGCAGGACATCTTGAAGGAGATCCGCTTTCTCAGACTTCTCAAGCATCCGAACACCATCGAATATAAGGGATGTTATATAAAGGAGCATACTGCTTGGGTAGGTCTTCCAAACACTTGGGTCAAGATAGAATTAAAAAAGGATTTCTCATTTCATTTCTCATCTTTGTTTTGGATTTGCAGTTGGTGATGGAATACTGCTTGGGGTCTGCGTCTGACATTATAGAAGTTCACAAAAGGCCTTTGAAGGAAGACGAAATAGCTGCTATCTGTGACGGTGTGCTCCGTGGACTCACTCACCTCCATGCCTTGGGTAGAATCCACCGCGATGTCAAAGCGGGCAACATTTTACTCACGGAGAACGGTACTGTTAAGTTAGCTGATTTTGGCTCAGCAAGCATTCAATGCCCAGCCAATAGTTTCGTTGGCACGCCATACTGGATGGCTCCGGAAGTCATTCTCGCCATGGACGAAGGACAGTACGACGGAAAAGTTGATGTCTGGTCCTTAGGCATAACTTGCGTTGAACTAGGTGGCCATTTTCATTCAGAAATCTTTCTTGGCGTAATTGTAGCCTTGGTTGAATTAATTAATTAATTTGTGATTTTCCAGCTGAGCGGAAGCCTCCGTACTTCAATATGAATGCGATGAGTGCCTTGTACCATATTGCACAGAACGAAAGCCCAAGCCTCCAACCTATCTCAAACTGGTCAGAAATATTCCGACGTTTCGTTGATTCTTGTTTAAAGAAGAATCCAATAGAGAGACCGACGTCTACAAAATTGCTAATGCACCCGTTTATTACCCGACCGCGCTCTTTACATGTTATTCCGGACTTGATCAGTCGGACCAAGGCCGCTGTCAGAGAACTAGATAACCTCAATTATCGTAAAATGAAAAAGATCCTAATGGCGGATTCTTGCGAGACGGATAGTCAACTAGGTGATACTGACCGTAAGTTTCATTTCTCTAATCCATTTTAAAGCCACTTTAATTTTACTTCAGTTGACAATGTCAATCATGTAACTAGTCACGCAATTTAATGACACATGACTCTTGTTGGTCATTTAGGGTTTTCAATTGTAGAAAATGATGAAGGAGCCGGAGGTGATAGCAGTAAGAGCAACAGCATCACATCGGAGCGAAGCGTGCAGTCTGTTGGGGTTTCGCAGTCCTCACAGTCTTCTTCAACTAATTCCATCCCACCTATCCATGATCACGATGATCCCAATAATCACTTTTCACCCATTCGACCTCGGGGTGGTCGTGGGTCAATTGTAAGTCAGACTTATTACCTAAATTATTTTTGTTGCGCTTAGCTCTACGATTTTACTGAACCACTATTCCAATTGATTGATTTTAGGCATCATACTCGTCTTCAGTTGAGAGGATTCCTAATAACTTTGCAACGATTCGAACTACTTCAATTGTAACTAAGCAGCAAAAGGAGCACATGCAAGAAGATATGTATGAACAAATGAGTGGATACAAACGAATGAGAAGAGAACATCAAAACGCTTTACTTAAAGTAAGTGGAATAAACCTTTGACTTACTTCTGTAATTAGTGATTTAGTAATAGCGATGATCTCTCTGTGTTTCAGTTGGAAGAAAAGTGTAGACTAGAAATGGAAGCTCATCGAAAGATGCTGGATAGTGAGTACGAAAATCTTTTGCAACAATTCTCCAAAGAACTTGAGAAGCTTCAAGCGCGACATCAGCAGGAGTTGGATCGCAAGGTAATTTGAAATATTGCGTTGGCAATTGTTTTGTTCTTGAGCGCATACATGGAAGTTCAATTCCTGTAATGTCTGCCTGTTAATCTTATTTCAGCTAAAGCAAAACTCAAACGCGGAGAAAAGGCTGACAAAAGAAATAGTTGCTCGGCAAGAGCAAGAAAGGAAAAATTTCGAACTGCATAAACGAAAGGAATACAAACAAAATAAAGAGCGGTGGAAGAGAGAACTAAGTCAGGATGAGTCCACACCCAAGCGCCAACGAGAAGCCACATTACAGTACATTGACATTATTTCTTAGTTTCCATTATTTCTTAGTTTTCTCTAGTTTATATTTTGGACGAATAATTGACTGTTGCAAAATATTATAGGTCTCAAAAGGACAACCTAAAACATCAAGAGCAGCAAGAAGAGCAGCGAATGATTCGCAATCAAAAGGATTATTTAGACTTGGAAGTAAGAAAGTTTCGACGAAGGAAGCTGCTTGCTTATCATCAGTTAGAACAAGAACTACTTAGAGAGGTAACACCAATTTTCCTTAGGATAACTGTTTTTCGACGGTGATTGGTATTTTCAAGAGTAGAACATGATTTGCTAATTATTTTGGTTGGTCTAGGAATTAAACAAACGCCAACAACAGTTAGAACAAGCTCATAGTGTCTTGCTGAAACAGCATGAGATGACACAAGACCTCGAGTATAGTCAACAGCGCGCAGTCCATCAACTTAGGGAGGAACAGGTTAAAAAGCTTCATCAAACCGAGTTGTACAACCAACACGAGTACATGAAGCGAGCTGAATCCGAATTGAAGAAGAAGCATGCTTTGGAACTGAAGCAGCAACCCAAAAGTCTCAAGCAAAAGGAGGTTCAGATTCGAAAACAATTTCGCGATACTTGCAAAATACAAACTGTCCAGTATAAAGCTCTCAAGGCACAGATTCTTTCGTCTACACCCAAAGAGGAGCAAAAGCTTGTCATTAAGAAGTTAAAAGATGAGCAACGACGAAAGTTAGCTCTGCTAGGCGAGCAGTATGAGCAAAGTATTGCAGAGATGCTTCAAAAACAATCGGTAATTTATTCAATGCTATTTATCCACTTAATGTTAGTTAGTTAACATCAAAATACATTTCTCCATTGGAACTATTGCTAATTTAATTAAATGCAACAGATTCGGCTGGACGAGTCTCAAGAAGTTGAAGTGCAACAGCTCAAAGAAAAATTAGAGCGAGAGCTCGAGATCCTGATTGCATATCAGTCCAAAAATAGAATGCAGGCTGATGCTCAGCGTGAGCGAGAAAGAAGGGAACTCTCAGAACGTGTTTCTGTTCGACGTGCGCTCTTAGAACAAAAGGTATCACTGCAGACACAATCTATTGGTTATTTCTCCATTCTTTGTAATTAGGGCCAGTCGTCAGTACATTCTCCATTTTTATTAATTAGATGCGCGAGGAGTTGCAGCAATTCGCTAGTGAAAGATCAGAGCGCATTCGTCTTCTCCAAGAGAGACAAATGCGGGAGCTGGAACAATTTGACGAAGAGTCTACTCGTCGTGGCTTCAGGTGAGTTCTAATAACCGAATGATGCATTTACTCTGCACACTGATTTCTTGAATAAGAATTGCTTACAATGTAAATACAAAATGTTTCTAATGTAATGTATTGTCAGTTTCATTCTCATGTATTCTAAATATGCAATTTACATTTGAGAAATTGTGGCAGACAATATTCATAAAATTTAGATAGATATTTGCATAAAAATCAGTGCTTTGATTGTATAGTGTTTGTTTAGTGGTACTAATTCGTTGTGATTATTCTAATTGTGAACAGTGCCATGGCTCTAACGGAACCTTCAAGAGAAGCCTACCACGAGGACGATGCGAAGTCGGGAAGTATGTTAAGTTTAGTTCATAGCAATAGTTCCACTTCTGTTGGTCCTAATAGTCTATGAAAAATTCCTGCTGCTCTAATCCTAATCCATAAAGTTAAATTCCGAATAACTATAGAATACTATTAACACTATGTCTGTAGATATGAATATTAACCGTGCTCACGAATCACAAATCCATAAGCTACACGCAGAAGAAAAGATAGCAAAAATTAGCTGGGCATCACATATTTAAATAAGTATACAATAATCGCTGTAGTTAAAAACTAAAAGCTTTGGTAAACAAGCATCACACATACATACAAGCTGAAGAAGAAATGTAAAATCATGCCTTTGGTTAATTTGTTTTTATTACGCCAAACTGAATCTAAAGTTTTAAATATTATAATTTAGCTAAGTTTATTTAAAAATTGAAAAAGGAAGATCAACAGAAAGAATTATGGAAATTATTTGTGCCTTGGAAAAGAATTCTAGTTCGCTTACCCAAATGATATTGAAAACTCGTGCATGATTATCACTTTCGAGTGGGTACAATCCTTTTAATTTGGAATCCAAATTGGAGTGCATTTGTATTTGTCTAGATTAAACATTTTGATAATCGATTTGCCAGTCTATTGTTTGCTATATTTTCTTTTTGTCTTATCACTTGAACAATCGCTCCTGAGAATTGCTTTTGTATCTCAAATCTCTGCTAGTTTTCCGATCCCTTTTGCAACCTCCATAAATAAAATCACTATAATACTGATAGGTCTGATTAATTGAGTAGAGGACTTACGCCAAACTGCTTTTTAATGATATCTAGTTATTTACACACACAACGTACTAGACAGTTAGACAGGCAGGAAGACCTCCCTTAAGTCACCCAACACAATAATAATATTATACATGCATAATATTATGCTATACACTAGCAGACTAACTAAGTAATTGTATAAGTTACTCAAGAAGGCTACACTATAAATTATTTACAATTACATAATATACATATAAAAGTATACTCCAAATTAATGTTAGAAAGATACCTACATATTACATCGTTATCTCCGAAGTGGAATGCAGTGACTTTTGACAATTTGATTACATAATTTTGTAGTAGTGGGTGGCAAAGCAAGTCAATAATTCAAACGCGCGTTACGATCACATAAAATAAAATTTAAAACAAACCAAGCAATGTCGTCTACTTAATAATGATACGTAATTCCTTTTCGCAATAATTAGAACACGAGAAAAGAGACACGGGTTATGAATTGAAAATTACTAATGGCTGCATTCTGAATACTAAAAATAAAAAGTATGTGCTGCATTACATTAGCTGCAATGCATTTGACTAATTTTATCGATTGGTCCTTTGTTTAGTTAGGAGCAAGGGATACCTCTACTAATTTTAAATTACATACATAATTGTAATCAGGGAGTCAGACTCTTCTGTCAACGTAGGATTCATCTGTACTATAGACAGTCTACAGACTTCTAGAAAGCGAAACAAAAACTTAATATTAGCAAATACCAAATAAACATAACTATGTATTGATAATGACTATTAAATGAAATTAGTTAACGCATCCTAAAATTCTATGAAAACTTACAGTCGACAACATGGTAGAGTTTTCCATTGTTACGAATATTAATAATGAACGGTAATATTTATTAGTATTATGTGGACGATGATAAGTATAGACTCTAACCGTAACTATATCAATAACTTGTCTCCTTGAGTGCCGATATCGTCACCCACAATAAGTAAAATTTATTAAGCAACCACTGTAAATGCATATTGTAAATAGCTGTTGATTATAATAATAGTATACGTAACTAGCTTATTTAATTTACTGTAATTTGTTGAACTTGTAGGTGAGTATGTATTTATCTATAAATAATGATAAACATTTTTAGGTTTTGTCCTTTTGTTTTTTGTTGAATTACATTACATACGATACGATAATATAATACAGAAGCTATTAAGTGTTGTGCTATTCTGCTGTGTTGTTTTTATTTTAATTTCTTTGTTATTATCTCTGAAGTCCAGGAAAACGAAAATAGACTAAGAAATTGCTAATTAATTTAAATTTATTTGTACGTCAATAAATGATGAAAATAGCTTTTAATCTAACAATAAGCAATTTTAATTCTTAACTGCAGTTCATTTTTTTCATGCTCAAGAGATTACAAATAGCTACGTCCTCTACTACGCAAAATTTAAGATTACTTTAGCATACAATGTAGGATAGCATTCACATATACTACAGCCAAATAAAAAGTTTTACCAAGTCAAAAGTCTGGAAAGCAAGGTTTCAAACACTATTCATATAGGTAAACTCTATATATTCGTCCACACAGGCATAAATGTCATCCTAACTTGAATATTTAGAACTTAATAGCATTTTTATTACTAGAATCCATTATACATATTCCAAAAAATGGAAGATTTTAATATCAACTTGCGGGTTTTTCGTTTGTGCTACTCACTTATCAGAGAAGCATATTTTTGGTCCAATTCATCTATAGCTACGTATTTAAATATATCTGTTGTGTTTTACGTTCATTCCTGACTTTGTGAAAGAACAAACATGAAAGGCCACCCAAGATATGCGGGTGACTTACGAAGATGGGGAATGCGTTCTGTGTCCTTTGGAACAATCTCCGCGAAGTACTATATTTTTTGTGTGCACTTTATGGAGATAAGGACCGTTTAATAAATCGGCGAAGGTTTGTCAGTTTGATCAGGGATAAACAAGACATTTACATTTAAACGAATAACATTCACAGTATGAGAAAAGTAGCAAAACATGCAAAAGCTGTAAAGTTCAAACCAAGTTAAAATATTTATGTTTATTTAAATAGGCTCCGAGTTACTAAACCGACTGCATTATAAGTTATTTCTGGATAACTGTACAGGTCATCACAATTGGATAGAAAATCTAACTCGTAACATAATATATCAAAATTATTATCAATATATAGAATTCATGCCAATTCTTAGGGAAAGACAAGAGGGTGTATCATTATAAAATTATATGGGTGCAATATTATACTAATACCCTACAATGTTCCAACTTTCGGGGTTTCAAAATTAAATACAGTAATGATATATACTGTATATATCATATCGCAGCGGAACTTAAGGAAATATTGAATTTGAATAAGCATTCCAGATTTGCAATTGCGACTTACAATGGACATTCAGAAAATAGTAAAATAGAGACATCATGTACAACAGGTAATTACTTATTCATCATGATAGCAGTGTAATGCCTTCCGATGTGAGCTGTATATATTTTCTTGGTTTCTCTCATTCACCGCAGTATTTTCATTGCAACCGAACAAACTTCAAACGGTCAATGGGAGCTTTGAATTTTGTTGCTAAAATGTTTCTTGGTTCAGTTATTCTAGCACATTGTAAAAGTAATCAGTTTTAATTGGGCAATTGTTAGTACTAATCCCTTTGTAACTGTTGAGTGGGACTTGGTGAGGGACTAAGCGCAGCCGATGGTAAGCAAATCTTTGTTTTGTTACCTTTTTTAATACTTGATTGATTTATTGATAGCTTTATTGTCGAGAATTTTGTTCAGAATATGCAGGAGTATTATATAACTCCTGTATAATATTTATAATAATTATAATATTTTAATTGTTTGTCAAATTATACAGGTTCTGCTGCCAGGATAGTGATTATGAAACTTTTCGTTAACCGGTGATAAAATGGATACAACTTCTAATATATTAAAACGAGAGGTTACATTTCCGAGGCGAGGCGGAAAGCGTTCAAAAAAAGATCCAATGATCAGGTCTTATCATGCAAATCCTCTGGAAATAGCCGGGGTAATTTATATTTTACGTTGAATACTAGATATTCAGTCTGCAGTTCATAATTTTAATTTTGGTGATTTCTAAAGGTACTTCATTGCCTATTCAAATTTCTGCCTTTGCAAGAAATAAAGAGGTGTCGTCTTGTCAGTAAGGATTGGAATTACGCTGCTGAGCCATTTTTACGGCACTTATCCAGAATTTCGTTTGGCATTGAATCGCGCTGTTCTGACACTAATAGAAATAGAACTCTTTCTGATTTCCGTGACACATTCAGAAATTCGGGGACGGAAATCCCTTTTTCTGCTTTTGGACTAAAAACATTCAAGTGCTCAAGTTCTCATTGGACGGAAACTTCTATAATAGAAATTCTTGAAGGAATTGGATCTACGGCAACGGATCTCAAAATGGACAACGTTTGTATTAATCATCTTAGCATAGGAAGACCTTATGACCTGTCGAAATCATTCAGTACAATGTACCTAACTGTGTTATACATTGAGCCTTGCTTGTCTCATGTGTCGTTCGCATTGAACACAATTACAAACGTCAAGCATTTATATCTTCGGAATTGCTCGCTTCGCCTCCTCTATGGCATTCGGATTTTGCCAGTTGAAATTAGTATTAAGAACTGTACACTGTTTTTTCCTGAAGGAAATAATGTTCATGTTCTCAATGACTTTATTGACTTTGACAAAATGAAGCAATGCACCATTCATTCAAATGCGGGCAACCGAGGTATAGGTGAAAAGTTATGTTTGGATGTGTCTGGTAATAAGGAGTTGCATACTATGGAAATTTACTACATAAATGTGCTAAACTGGGAACTTTCACACTGGAAAGTTAACAACTGCATATTGGGACACATTGACCAACAACTCGGAAAGTCTATGATTAAGATCAAACACTTGGAATTAGAATGTTGCCAAGTTTCCTCGCTAGGTATTCCGGAATCCGTGGAAACCCTAACTTTAAAAACAATTTCCAACTGGACTCCGATTTCGGTGTCTCTTCCTAAGCTAAGACATTTAAAGTTGTTTTCACCACCTTCTCATTTGTCCATTCAAAGTCCAAATTTGGTTTCTTTAGAAATATTCACGCATGACTGTGTTAATGGCGTCGGCGAAATCAACCTAAGCAGTATAGCCGCCAGTGTAAAGAAACTAAAGATAACTGCCGATAAAGTTACGTGTATTGGAGAGACGTCTGCCCAGTTAGAAATTCTTGTTTTGGACGGCATATTTTTACCTAGCCTTTTAAGTATCTTATCTAATATCCAAACGCAGAACGTTGTATGCTATTTTGGTTCTTCAAATACTCAACGAGGATTCAAAAATAATCAAGAAGCTTTAAAATTTCTAAGGTGTCCATACAAAACTATCGCCATTGGTCCGTTTTCATGGAATAACCTTTCCAAGAGACCCTGCAGACTGGAAGAATTTGTTCATGAACGGTCTGAATTTTATGTATTTTCCCAAGGAAAGGCGTCAGCAATCGAACTAGATCATTTTAGAAAACTTATGAGCATTTAAAACAAAGATAAATTATACTGTGGAAAGTTAAAAGTAATTAACTATATAGTGGTTTATATTGCAGAGATATCTTTCCAGTGCTTACATACTTTCCTGTAACAATTTATTAGCATGCATGATTATGATTTAACATTGCAGTTTATAGATACTAGATTTGTAACCACCCCTTTCAATTAATTAATAATGGGCTTTAAGATATTATTTTAATGCTGGGAATAATATTAGGGGGTTTACCTTCATATTCTTCTTATGATTTTATTCAAATTATTGAGAAGATCTTTATTATTGTTTGCATAGTATTTAATGAGTTGCTTGATATTTAATGTATTGATTTGAATGAAATGAAATGTATTGTTTAGAATTGACATTTACGGTATTATTGTCATGAAGTCTTCTAGCGCATACTGAAGCTTCTAGCGCATCCACGAAATGAATTTTATAATTTTGAAGTTTAAATGCGAAGTAAATGCGAATGCGAAAATCCCTATATATGCCTTTCGGTTGTTCCGATGTTATTTGACTGTATTTTCTCGACTTCATTCATTCACTACGACATAATTTACAAACCGCAAAGGGCGGATGGCCATTGTGAGGGGTATTACCTACCATTATAATATTCTTGGTTCAGTTGTGAGCCATGACTTGCGACTCAAGTACAGAACATAAATTGTTTCCGTTTTGTCTGGGTAATTTTTAGAGCCAATTGTTGTATAACTATTTTTGTACGCTGAGAAATAGTTCTTGGAGCGGGGGTATCTAAGCGTATGGGATGTTAAACGAATCTTTGTTTCTTATAATGTTGGCAACTATTAATATTTAGACATTTCAGCATCCTCTACCATCCTCTACCAATTAATTCTATTTATACATTTATACATACCTATTACCAAAATATGTACAAAAGAATCGTAAAAATTGAGATGGGACACTTTCACCCTATGGGACTTTCGCGTGTGCATTCAGTGGTAAAGACGAAATAGTGTTAGGATGCGACACTGCTAGGCAGGGCCGAATTATTTCATAATTTACGGTACCTTAAACGCATCCTTATTGTACCAATTATATCTAAGGTGGATTGTACGAAGGTGATTTACGTTTCACAATCTGGAGTCAAATTTTTATATTTTCATGTATTCTTATATTTGGAAGCTTATAGATTTTCTCTTGGAAACTATCATAAATATATTAATTGCGAAGAGCATTTAAGAAATATCTTTGATACACATTGGATTATTATTCATAGATACGTGTTAGAACTGTTTTATGCAAACCCCAATAAGTATGTCTAAATCATGGACATTAATATCTGTCGCTAAACTCCCAATTTGGTGAAGAAGGGCGAGAAGTAGGTGTCCCAAGAGGAGTCCAGGATCCTGTTGAGCTCTCGGATGCTGATCGTCCTGGTCTGGTCGCGCTCTGTTGATTTGGTTTGCCGCGTGTCGACTCTGGACAATTCTGCCCAGGAGTCTGGTCTGACGTAACCATTCTGATTCCTTGAGGAGCTCCTCCCGGTCGCAATTCAACTCGAGATGGATTATGGACAACTCGCACCTTTAATCATTCAGGAGACATTTATTTCCAAAATTCTGAGTGATAGACGAAGGGCTTAATAACTTAACTATTCGAAGGGAAATTGTCTTTTAATGAAATACGGATATTTAATGTTAGAGGCAGTGTATAATTATCACATAGTGCAATATTATAGGGTGGATGGAATACCTGGGCGGTATTCATATTAGGAACTCTCCTGATGTATTCCTCTAAGGTTGCGACAGGAATTTGCACTGAATTCATGTTTCCAGGAACGAGGAATGGAGTCCTATCAAACGGATATCCCATTGGTTTCTTATCCGGATACAAATCATCTAGAATCCCGCAAAAACTCATGGCCTCTCTGCAGTTGGACTTCGTGGGATTCTTGCTTTTCACTGCGTCCTCGCTGGCATTGGTTAGGAAAACAACTAGGTCGAAAAGCATTCCACTCGGAGTTCCTTTGGGGAGGAGCATGTGTTGTGGCCAACCGCAGCCACACACTGCCTGCTGTGGAGTCACGGTTTCTGACCTCTCCAGGTCACGGAACGTTTGTTCCCAAGGAACGGTGACTGATGACTCCGTCGACTGTCTAGTAAGAGTGTGTTCTCCGGTTTTTACTAAAATAAAAGTATATAATATAAAAACTTCAAAACTAAAATATCATAACTCATTACAATGCATACAATCAACTGTAAATTTGTCCATCTCGAAAAATAGTTTTCTTTGTTGAGACATTTCAAAACGATCGCCGTTTTCATTCAGCCTTGGAGCCATGAATACTCTCACCGTTGACCTTTGGTTGGATCGTGTTTTATTGTTCACCTTAAAACATCAATGAAATGAAAGATTATACTGATTTGTCATTTGAATTTGGCGAGCAAAATGTTCAGAGACGTAGTTAAATTATGATTACTGTAATTCTATACGAAAATGGATCATGATTCAGATGTCTCTTGCGAGCCCAAATTGGTCCAAGGTTGTTTGTCGTATTTCTGCCAAAGTCCAGCCCACGGGAAAGGTCAATATCGCTTTGCATCCAGAATGTCGTCATTTCATTATTCCGATTGTTTGCTCCAACAGTTACCACTTCGATTTTTGACACCAGAACGTCCTTCCAAAGTAGAGGATGGGTACCCTATTCAGGATTTTTTCATGATTTTAACTCTGTCAATAATTAATTAAATGCAATCGTACAAAATTTTAAATGAATTATTTAATTCTAAAAATTTTTTACTCCGATATCTTGGTATGGTTGCAAAGTTTGGTTGTAACTGTCAAAAATTTCATCAATGTATTTGTGCCAGCGGTAGAAAACGGGATCGCGCATTGCTGTTGTTGTATCTCCCATTGGCTAAAATATTGTGCGTATTTTATTTATAAACATGCATAGGGTTGAATAAAATTTGTAATAGTAATTTTGGTCTTCTAATAAATAATAATTTCAATTTCTGTACCCCACTTTGTTCACGGTATTTTGCCTGGGGATCGTGCGAGAAAGCTATCAATGTATGTCCCATATTATGCAAGCCAAATACACCATAGAATTGAGGAAAGGGTGATAGAGATGAACTTTCAATCATGTCTCCCAGAATATCAATATTCAGGTCACTCATCCCACCTTTCTGTGTGCAGGTAAAAGGTAGACACGTATAATCTCAAATCTCAATGATTTCCATATGTGTGAATTTCCATCATTATATCACTAACCTTTAAAACCTTCCCAGTGTCAATTGCTTCCATAATTCTATCCTTATATTTTCTCATTTCTTCAAGAGAAATTCGAACTACTGGTAAGCCAGCAGGATCTTCTGTTCGGTCCACATCCTTAAATTGAATTTACAAGCGTTTTTATATTGAAAAATCCGATTGTTTCCAAGATTGTTTCAATGGTTAGTAAAACAATTAACCTATTATCAATAACCCACCACATTGTAATTTTAAATGGCATAAGAAATTACAAATTAAGAGTGATGCTTTCGACTAATCAGTACCCTTATTTTGTGTTCATACAAATTGTCTACTATTGAAATATTAATGTTTGTAAAAACAGATTGATAGGGCCCAAAAAACTTACAGCAGAGATATCTTTTTAATTAAAATAAAAATAACGATCCACAAACCTCGATCACCTTTGATCTAAATAGTCCTCTACTAATATCATATAATTAATTTGCAAATTTGTTTAGTACTAGTCATTATTACCACAATTATGGTGTCTTTTTGCCTATTTCCCCACAACTGGCCAGAGTTACTGTCAGTCAGTTTTGAAAAATAAGCTTCCTTAATAGGTACGTCAACGTTCAACACTTTTGTCCGTGGCAGACCATTGGACAACCGCTCTGCTTCATATCTGTGAAGTAGTACAACTTACACTTCATTCATAGATAAATCATAAATGAATTTCTATAATTTGTAACGTAGTTATGCCAAGCAATCCCACCATATATGTGCAAGAGGTATAAATTACCCAATAATAATTAAGCACTGAATATTTATATCATTAGAAATAATAGACAAATACTTTGAAAATTAATTTTTGGGGAAAATGTCATACCTAGCAAGCATTGCATGATGCATATAGTAAAAAAGTTCTCCTTTTCGATCTCGAACACCGCGTGCTTCATCCAAGCCGTAAATTATATGCCAATGCCAATGGTGAGAATTTATTCCTATATCTTCTCGAAAGTAAGCTAATTTGTTTTCTGGGTCTGTATTTCTTCCAGTGAAACACTGGTCAATGTTTATAAGTGGCTGAAATATACATAACATAATCATGATTCACTTAGTGATGAGTATTTATGCAAATAATAGTCTTATAGATTTAAAAGCGTATCTGAGAACTTGTTCCTCACAATTAATGATGTCGTATATACTAGAAATATTGAGATGGAATATTGAGATATTGAATATATAATAATGAAATAATGAGATCTTACCCTATCTTCAGAAGGCATCACAGATAACTTCTGGGCTTGACGAATGCATGCAGTGTTCACAAACTCATCTGGCATTATTTCCCAAAATGCTGGCATGCGAAAACCCTTTGTGTCCGGTCTGGTCAGAATAGTACTTGCAAAAGCATTTAACCACACTTTTGGGTTTACCATTTCACTATCTCTACAAACGCATGCCATTGACAAGAAGGATTTAGAATTCGGTTGTCCTGTAATCAAATTCAAATACTCATTCTAATAAACCTAAACGACATATTTTATACTTTCTCTGTGAATAATACGAGACTATAAGGTTATCGAAATTGTATTGTTTGAACATTTATTTTTGCAAATTTTCAGTACATTTTTGTATTTGCTTTATTTTCATTACTGACATTACTTTAATCAATACAGACCATGTAGAACCATTTGGGTTAACAGTTACCCTGTAACTGTAGTACTCTGTAAGGACAGCTTTTCGATAATTGGAAGAAAGTAAACATGCAAATTAGTAAACCCTGCAACATTAATAAATATAAATATAAACCCCGAAGTACTTGAAGCAGTGGTAAAAATGAGGTTGAGACATAAAGGCTTTCAGGGGCGCAGATTAATAAAGAGAATTAGAGAACCCATTCATCAAATGATATAATGAAATGTTAATACTGGTGAGTAGGGAGAAATAGTGATTATTATGCTCGACGAAATGGAATTGTATTCGTAATTATATAACTCATGAAACTTGTCAGACAGGGGTGATAATTTTAAATATTATTTTTCTTATCGCGTTTCGTTATTGCACTAACAAAGTACATTAGGATATGATTTGATGCAAAACCAGTGCGACAATGTAAGAAAATCTCACATACATAAATCACTATTAGCAATACCAATAGTTTCATTTGATGAAGCTAATATAAAAAATGCTCTGGCCACGTACCCATGAAAATTGACCGCAATTCAATTGCAGCATTGCGGTGTGCTGGATTAAAATGACAATATATTGCATTTTTTGGACAACATCTGGCAATGTTGGCTAGGCTTGGCATTGAAGTAGGAGCATCAACTCTTATAGACCGATTGACGTTGTTAAAATTTTGTTTAACGGCCATGGAAGCATGCTTAACAGATTCGCACTGAAATTAAAGTATTTTTAAAATTCTCAATGGTGACGAATTTTAGTTTTACTAATTACTGCGTAATACTAAACCGTACGTACCATATCCATCGGTGGAACATTATAAAACGTTAAAGAGTCACCATCACCCTTAGGACCAAAGTAAAGAGGTTCCCCCAACCTTTCTAACAAATACATGAACTCCTTCTGAATGGAGGAATTCATTTCTGAAATTTGGTGATATTAGACGTCAACTGTAATTATTGTTTTGGCAAAATATGGATTTCGACTGATTCAGTTAAATAAATCAACTAAAGTAAAACTATTACAAGAGGAACAATGAAGTAAAATAAGGAATTAAATAATTCAACTAATCTGTAAATGAACGACTAACCACAAAAATTAAGTGGTAAAGCATGCTAACTAGCACAAAACATTAAAATTGACCAAAGATAAATATTGGAATTGCTAGCAGTCTAAACCAATAAACGATATACGTAGCGCGAGTAAAGTTTTGGGTTTGTATGGTCATAATATGCATCCAACTTTTGGTTCACATTCTTGGATAAAATTATTGAAGGTTGATATATGTGCATACTTGATTGGGATAAAATTCTATTTTTCATTCTTTTCAGATGATATAATCTAAAATAAAAATTAATATATAACTGGCCCATAAGTTAATATAGGTTCCAAGTTACCCATTATACGGCATAAAAATGCTTTATGTACAAGTCAGGAATAGAAATGGGATCGTAATAACAACTCTACGGTTAATAGGCAAAATTTCAATGCAAAATTATTGAGTTAAAAACAATAATTGGCTTATTTGGTAGTTTCAAATATTGTTAACGCTGCCGACTATTCTGAATATTATGGACACAGAAAATTAATATTGCTGGCAAGAATACATAAATGCACACATATCCTAGTTTTTCATTAGTTTTAGTTTTCCTGAGGACTATATACTACCTCTCATTCTGGACTGCTTAAAAATAAAGGTATTTTTCGTAGAAAACCCGCAACCGGAAATGAGTATTTTGCTCACAATTGTAAGTTTCTGCTTTTATGTAATAAGTTGTATTGTGGCACTAATGCGAAGGATGTGGATGTGGGTGGACTAACCATGCAACCGTTCTGTTATCAGCCCAGAGTGCCTACTTTATATACAATATGAAGCCAAATTGTACTGTGTCAGTGACAGTTTTACACTAGAGGAGTCTTGTGAAGCCTCTGTGGTTGAAATACCTAGTTCTGTTCAAAATCGACCAGTCAATTCATGTTGCAGGCAAAGCAAACCATAGAACTTGGTTTATTTAAATGACATAACACACTTGTCTGGAAACAAAAGTAAAGGATAACAATTATATTTTCAATATACATTTATTGTATAATTTATCTTTGTCTTAAGTTTCGTGAAATAGAAAAGGAATGGCCGATAAAATACAAAATGCCAATAATAGGAAACCAGTTAACCAACTTACCATATGCGTATATTGGAAATTATATTATTGATATGGTGATTGTTAACCAATTTTTTCAATGGTTTGTAGTTTCGTTTAAAAGTATAACGGTATATGGAGTTTTTTCTCGCGATTGTAAACTAAGTTGTAAATGATTTAATGGCGAAAAATGAGTTACCAGTTAAAAGTCCTTATGAAAAATCCACGATATAAACTCCAAACTCTTTAACGGAAAGGTGACTAAAATGCAGAAAAACTGATTTGTCCATATGAGTACATTTAGTGTCCCTTCGGGTCAATTAATTACAATTCATTTAATTCAATTCAATTAATTACACTTATTTGTGTAAAACTAAAAAGTATGCATAATACTACGTCTACAATGTAAGCATTTGTATGTAAGCATTTTTGCTTATAAATACCTTGGTTTTCTTATAACCGATATAACAACCACACAGCTAACCATTCATGCTAGAATAATTCCCCAATGTTTCAACCACCACACGATATATATGGCTTGGAAAAAATAGGTTATCCATTTCTTTTAAAAGCTTCGTTGTTTACAGATTCTGATATCCATTAAATTGGCATATAGTTAAATACAAAAGTCACGCATAAGATAGCTGGTTCTATCTTGGTTTAAGTCAAGTATTTACAATCTCATATTTTCAGCTGTTTTACAGTGTATATTAATAAAATTAAACTGTAAATTCAAATACAAAATTTATAGATTAAGATATTATAGTAAGTTAAAGTTAAATGCTTTAGGATCTGAACGGAAAATTTTAATTTGTATTACAATTAACATATTTACTACTGAGGATAAAACTGTTAATGTTCTATTTTTGCATTAATATTAACATTTCTTCTACAGTTAAGTTTTTTCTTTGAAGAGCAACACTTCTAGCTATCATGTTAATCGATTTTACAAATAATTACTACTTCTATTAGCATAGGTAACATATTAGCATATTAGCATAATAGTTCTATTAGCAACACTTTTGTGAACACACAATGAGATTTTGTGATTATCTTAGTTATCAATCAACACATAATAGAAAGGAGACAAAGTGGATTTTAGTGTCCATGTTTTTTGAATTTCTTTGACTGGGAGCATTTGGGATGTTCTTTTTTCCTTCTATGCCTTTCCTCCCTGCAATATAACACAACGCTGCAATAACATTATGCTATTTTTGGTTATTAAAGAGGCATAATTAAAGTCCAGCTTGATTGCAATTATTGTCGAAAATCGCAGTAATTTATTTCTTTTCTATTTGCTAGAATTGAAGAATTTGAGTTTTAAAATACTGTATTACCGTAGAATACGGAGTAATGCTGTAAAAAACAAGTATTACTTTTGAAAGCTTTGTTTCAATAAATTGTACTTTTAATTTCAATTGTAAAATCCATCAGAGTAGTTTTGTCCTACATAACTTTTTCAACTCTTTAAAAGTTTAATTATGTCATTGGTCTAAAAGATAGCAATGAGAAAACGATATTCAAACTATTAAGAGTTAAAATAGAGTTTAATTGCAATACTTTAAAGCATAATACCTTTTTTTAGTATGCCTGCTCTTAGAATGTCTCTTCTTTGACAATGACGACGAAGAAGAATTCCCATCTGAATCACAAATCTCCTTGGATGATATTGATAGCATGCGCTTTCTTCCTTTTTCATGGTTACAGCTTGTGCCACTAGTTATGTCACATGAAACTGCCAGCTCTGACTTCGAAACATGAATGTTCCCTGTCAAATAAAACATTTTTTAATATGATTTCTATAGTATTGTAATGTTGGTATAGATCTCTGTCCAGTATAATGTCGAACAGCCGAATTCGATTCTCAAAGCTGTATTAAGCTCTTTCTCAAAATTTAGCACTGTTTAGTTTCAAAATTTAATCTTTAAAAAATATCCAGTGCAAAGGAATATTATTTTTAATGTAAATATTAAATAAGAATTAAATTTATAAAGAAATAATGCCATAAGGTTCACCTTGAGCTTTGGAGATTTTCCGTTTTGAACGTTTCTTCTTTGACGAAAGCGAGAACGGGGAATAAGAAAGAACACCTGAATCATTTATTTTCCTGGAATGCTTTGCCAATGGAAGTTTTTTTGTTTGCATATTTTCAAGATTTACATCACTGCTTTCCCCAAGATTTTCAACCCTTGAACGAGAGAGTGCCTCCGCAATATGAGTGTTTTCTATAAAGTATTAAATAATATTATGGTACGATTGCAACTAAGTTCTATTTATGTAATTTGTGGGCTGCTACTATTTGATGTCTTAATAATGTAATTCTTTGTATCTTGTTTGTAGTATAGCACTCATTTCTAGGAAAATTTCCTCTTAACAAGGGAATGAATTTTTAAAAATAAAAAGAAATTCGATTTCAGCCTTTTTTAAGCTATAGTAATTCAAAGACAACATTTTTTAATTTTAATCAGTCTGAAAAGGTGATCAATAAAGACTCACTAAGCTGTTATGTCACGACAATCACGTCTTTATTCATCTACTGTCATAATTGAATGAAACACAAGAAGACTTTTGTCAAATGGTTCAAACACTTCACAAAGCCTATTATATTACTGAAAATAACTTTCTAAGATCACGTATTATTGCAACCAGAAAAACAAAAAGAAATATTTTGGACGATAACTGAAAATTGGTTTAATATATTATTCTTAGTAAGTATAAATTTTTAGTATAAACTGTCATGCTAATAACTGCTCCATTTCATGGTAAATTATCATGATAATATCTATTACCGGTTTGTACAGGCAATTCTGATTGAGAAATTTGAGGAGAGTGAGAATCGATTTTTGGATGTGCCTGACACGTCACATTATTCATGACTAAACAAAAAAAGTAAAGTTGTGTTTATAAAACACTTGATATGATCTTGTCAATGATTTAAAAAGTAATATGATAGTAATTAATGGAAAAACTTCACGGAAATTTAATATTCTAAAAGAATAAAAAATGTGCTACCCTCTGAAGCTGCATTTTGAGGATCTACTATACAGACTGCTGTACTAGTCTCCGAAAAGGAAGAACTTCTTGGCCGTATTTCAGTTTTTTGTTTGCAACAAGTGCCTTCGTCCCGCAATAATATTTCATTATGTTGGTTTTCGTTAACTCTCTCCGACGCTGGTGAAAAAATGGGCGACCTCTCATAGTCGACGTTCAGGGTCTTATTTTTTTCTGCTTATCAAAGAGAAAGTTGTATAATGTATGAAACTTGATCTATGACTATATCCTTTTAGAATAATTATTAACATTTGTTTTTATGTTGGAAAACAAAGGAAATACGTTACCATTGTGTGCTCGCATTTGTGCGTTCATTATGTTAGATTTCATCTTTTCCAAAAATGAGAGAACTTTTTTCTGTGGTACATTTTTCATATGGTAACCCAAATCACGAATTGACATTTCAATCGCTCCGTTTCCACTGCACTTCCCCAGATTTCGTTTACTGCCTTTTGAATTCGCAAAACCGGAACGCACTCTTCTACCATGAGAGGTGGACGGTTTATGCATGCTATCATTGATGGGTTTACGTTCTGTTTTTGCATGATAATTTGCAGTTGCTGGATTTAAGGAAGCAGGAGCCGTTATCACGATTTCTTTTTTCGCCGCAGGTTCTGCAATCTTTTGCGCAGCTGCAGATACCAAACAAGATTCTTTTGAAACGGAGCACGGCTTAGAAGAAGACACTCTTCCAGGATTAGCCTCTCTTGATATTTCGCCCAATTTTCTATGTGCAGTACTCTTTCGACGAATTTCCTTTAAGCGAGATTCCAACTGGGCGGGCAAAGCTGCTATCTTCTTTTGTAGAACTATAAATAGCCATTTATGCTCAAAATAAATGGGAATATACTTCTATAATTCATATACAGATAAACCATACATTATATTATACAATTTACAACATTTTATATCTGCTTTCACTTACTTTCGTATTCTTCAAGAGGAATTCCAGGATCAGGTGTAGGTAATGGCTTTACATAACTTGATCCTGGAACCGCATCATTGGTACCTGTGTGGGAAGTCTTTTTTCGTCGAGATGGGCCATGCGAATTGGTGGATTTTTCTACTGCATCTGCTGTAGTCGCTCCAGACTTCAATTGGCTTTTGCATTGTAAGTAGTACGAATGAAATGGATGATGGTAATCCAGAAACGCATAGCGGGGATCTAATAAGCGAATAAACATCTAATAGTACTTCGGAGAACTAAGGAAAATTAATTTTAGATTGCGTAATTACGTGTGTACCATTCCAATTCACGAGGGCCTCCACAATAGGACCTTGTTTTATAATTCGCTTGGCAAAATTTTCAATGGTTTTCCTGTCTTCCGGAGTTAGGGTATCTTGAGGCCTTTTTACAAGAACGCCTGTAACTACGGGAGGCTTTCTAGGAGCAACTTTATCTTTTTGCGGTTCCTGAGAATCCTTTTCTTTGGTCTTGGGCACCAACAGTGGAGAACTTTTCGATGTGGATGGCGGAGGAACATCTTTGGACAATGAGCGCTTCTTCATTTCCAAAATGGGATGCCAACAGCTATTTCCGTCTTCTTCACTTTCGCAGCTATCGTAATTTTCTAAAATGCCAAGTGAGAAATGCAAAATACATCGAATTTGGAATTTCATCAAATACATTCGATCTAGAAAATTACCATTTGAAGGAGAACCTTTTTTATTTGTTGATTCAGTGGGTTGATATTCTCCAGTTCTTATGCACGTTAGCAAATGCTTGTAGTAAGGGTGGAGGTCATCACACAAAGAAAGAAAATCAAAGTCCGCATTTGAACTTTGCCCTGATTTTTCTAAAATCTCCTTCATTTGTTCATCCACAAATGTTGCCATTCTTTCAATCATAATATGTTGTACCATGGTTTTAGGCTAGCCAAAATACAAACAAAAATACAACTATTACGTGTCAGTTTTGGATATTTTGTTTTTGTTGCCCCGATTAAAACTATTTACGTGTTTCATGCCAGATGGAACAAACAGGCCAGACGGCTGGACATAAGGCTCGTCATTTTTAACTGCCTGAGCCTGAGTCTCTGGTTCCTTGGAGGATGACTGTTTTGCATCGCTTGCGTCTTCGGCTTTAGATTTGTCCACATCCAACTTCGGAGCTTCTTGCCCACTCGTCTCCATTTCGTCTTCTGCAAACTGAGTTCGCTTAGTCCCTACAGAATTATAATTCATTATTATTGGTGAGCCGGAACAACTAAATTATCTTTGCAATCGTTGGAATGCTTACACTAGACAGTGTTGTGTATCCGTTTTGTACACGGAATTTAAATATTAATTGTTAGACAATAATTTTTCTTAATAATAATGAAAAAACTATTGTCCACAAATATTTTACCTCAGAGGATGGAACTTCGTATGACTTTGAAGAACAGAAGAGTAAGTATGTGTGGTTTACGGAGAAATTGATTCCTTATTGCAAACTGAACTGCAGAAGAGGAGATAAAAATTGATGTGATTCTTCCTACTGTGATGCCTGGAACGAACTACTCATCTTCATGCAAATGGAGTGTGTACTAAACTGTAAATTTCATTAAATTTCACAAAAAGGATACCTTTCTTGGTAACCTCCAGTAATGGGCAATTATATCAAGAAAATTGTAATATGACACTTCTTATCGTCGGAGAACATATACCATTAACGAAAATAATTATTATAATCATATACTATGCACTACAGTATTATGTAACGCTACCAATCAAAATCTTCAAACAACACAACCACTCTTTTGGATTATGCCGAGAGAACTATTTAGTTAGTCTCTTTACCAAATAATGCCTGTTCTGATTCATTTTCGTACTTTCACTCTCACTAACATCTTCATGCAAAATGAGACAAGTTACGTCTTGCCCTATTAGTGAGATATTCATTCGCCAACCCACAACAACTAACCTGCTTCGTTTTGCTTACATTAGGCAGTGGTAAATTAGACTTATATCCGTCATCAGTTATGTAATTCAATTGCCTTTCTTTACTACGTTTGATCCATTGAGCTTCATGGCTTAAAACAATTTTGATTCTACTATTTCTATTTATACTACATTATGGCAATAAATCTGGGTCTGGGTATTTTATCAGCCTCTAAAGGTGACTTGGCCGAAGTCATACCAAAAATAGGAAAGTTGTAAACAATAATGGTATAAGTATGTAAATTTAGAAGTTCGCCATCGCAACTACCAACACAACGCAATCGTGTTTCTGGAACTAAACTCACCTGAACTCAAATCATAAAGAATGACAGAAGTTAGTCATTTATTTTTCTGTGAATACATGCCAAACCTAAGAAAATAATTTTATGACATAATTGAATGAGTTATTAAATAACGCAAGGTTCTATTATAGGACTCAAATCATATCTTAGTTGATTTTATGCAATTTATTAATTAATAAATTAATTTTTATTAATTTTTATTATTCCCCTATATTTATTGAACAAAATTGTTGAAATTAAACAAATTTTAGTAACTTACAATCTATGTAGATTCGATCTGGGGTTTCATCAAAATCACTAATGCAATTTAACATGGTTACAACAATAGGTAACATTTGCAAATACATACATTTTTTCCTGAAGGTAATATTTTACAAAGAAAAGTTGAATTTGAAATTTAAATATCTTTCAAATGGCTTTCAAAAAGACAAAACTTAGTTTTAATAGGCTTAATAGTTCTCATTAGCTATTGCGTAGATTCAAATACTGTCTGACAATAAAGTATACTTTGAGTCAAAGGCATGCCTTAATTAATGAAATTAACATTTCTCATAATAGGAAAATCGTTGAATTCTTCAGTGTCGCCTTTTCTTAGAATTCCCTGATTTTTTGGACCGTTTTGATTTTTCTTTATCTCTGCTATGCCGTTTTTTCCTTAACAAATAAAACACTATATAATATCCCTATAATAATATAATAATTAACTTTTTGAATATTTTATGATACATTGCCAATTAAACAATAACAGTTGAAAATAAATAAGTTCCACACAATATTGCTCTTATTATTGCTTTTTTTAAAATATTACCCTTTTTTAGAGTGTTTGTTCGAACGCTTCTTCTTTGGCGACGACGAATAAGAAGCCACCGTCTCATTCATATCTCTAGAAGAAGTAGACAATGACCGTTTTCCACTTCGCTTTTTTTCAAGGTTACAATTAGTGAGTCTATCATCCCCAGTGAACGACGAATCAGTTTTTATCTCTGAATCTGGAGGGATTCCTAAATAAATAAACAATATGATTTTAATGCTCAATATAATTACTTATAAGTAAAACATAAAATGTACAAATATTAATAAATGCAATATTTATTTTATTCATTTTCGGTAAGAATTTTTTTATTATTCTGGCCTGAAACTGTCCTGTGGTGTTTTCCTATGTCATTTTGCCACAATGGGTCTAGTGAAGAAAGTTGCGGTTGAGAACCGGTCGCTGTATGAATCTTAGGTATGACAGCTTTCACTGAAAATAATGAAGTTGTGGATTAACTTTGCATTCGACCCTTCGATGACTATATTTTTAATTTTATTTAGGTTAAAAATTACTTTCTAAAGGTGGCATTTGTACGTCTGGAGCAGAGTTTCCTTGAAAATAAAGTAAGGAAACTTCCTCCCGTCTTTCAATTCGGTTACGGTAAGCGTGTTCTTCTAGAAACGATGATTCCTTTATTTCACTTTTGTTTCGTAGAGACACTGGTGTTGGCTTACAACAGTGAGGATAAACTTGGAATACCAAATTTTCTACTTGAAAAATAAAAGAAAAGTACAGTTTGGGAATTAAATGTTAATGATAAGGCAAATTTATTAATTTTAAGCTACTAGAACAATTTATACTCTATATATCCCGTCTAAATTGTGAGAACCGTTATTTGGTTTTTCAGGGTAATACCTTTCTTCCTTTTCACAATGCTAGAATCTCTTTGACGCTTTTCAATTCTCTTCCGGTACTTTTCCTCTTCACGAATTGATACCTCAATTGGTCCGTTTTCGTTGTATGTCTCTGGTTTTCGGTTACTTTGACCTAATCTCTTAAATCCCGAACTCCTTTCTGGATTATGAAACTCCGACTGTTTACTGTTGCTCTCATCCTTATCTGTAGGGGTTTTTCCCCATTTCGGATCACAATTCAACAGAGTAGAAAGGGCCATTACAGGTTCCTCTTTTAACTCTGCCTCTGGAGTTCTTGGGGATATTGCGGATACAAGAATAGGTTCACTTGACGCGGAACTTGAGTCAGAGCAAGGTAGGATTCCAATATCTACATCTTCAGTTGTTGCCTTAGACTGGCTGAATGTAGCATTCGTTTTGCAAATTTCTTTAATGTGAGCGTCCACCCAGGGAGCCAACTTTGTTGACCGACTTTGAAGAGCTAAAAGTAGATATTTATGCTTCAAAATAGCGTGAGATATAGAATTAATAGATAATTACAACTGTAGACTATGTATCTCTAAGTACTACAGACAAATACGAATAGGTATATGAATCTACAGAAAATAGAAAACTTGTTTCACTCACTTGCATGGTTAGCAAGAGGAATTCCAGGAGCAGACATTGGTAACGACGTTGCATAACTTGCTCCTGCAGCATTAGAATTAGTAGCTTCGTCAGCTATCCCCTTTCCACGTGGTGATTCATCAGTATTTGGTAACTTTCCTAATGCAGCAATAGCATTGCCATCAGACCTCAATCGGTTTTTGCAATGCAAATAGAACCAATGGAATGGATGCTTAGAATCCAGAAACGCACTCCATGGATCATCTACATGAACAGAATTGATAATGCAAATTTAGTTCTTCGAAAAAGTAATGAATTATATTACCTACCACTACATTTTACAATAGCCTCAAAAATACAACCGTGGTTTGTCACATAATTCGCAAAATTTCCAATTTTCGTTAGAATTGCCGGAGTCAGTAATTCCTGCGGTTCTCCTTCCTGGACACCTGTAACTGCCGTTGGTATTACGGGGGCAACAATGTTTGCTTTTTCCCCTTGTTGTTCCTGAGAATTCACTCCCTTTATTTTAGACACCAATGCAGAATACATATTTCTCGCTGTTGTGGGTGAATGAGGGACATTAGCATGAAGCACAGAGCTAGTGCCCTTCGGAACCAAACTAGGATGCAAGTAGCTCTCTCCTTCTTCATTTTCGCTGCTATCGCTATTTTCTAAAAGGAGTAACGAGGGGTAAACAAAGTTCACTTCTTTCTAATATACTAGTTTTAGATAATTACCAGTTGAGGCAGTGTTGAACTCATTTCCAGAGGGTTTGTATGCTCCAGTTGTTAATCCGTGAAGCAAAAGTTTGTAGTAGGCATAGAGATCGTCATACATAAAAAGAAAATCGAAGTGCACATTTGTGCTTTGTTCAGATTTTAGATCAATTTCCATTGGGTAGCCTTGATTTGCCACAAATGCTGCCGTCTTTTCAATTATGATGTGCTTCATCATGGTCTTTGGCTAGTTAGAACACAGCAAAAATAGTTCTGCGCTAAAATATCGGAATAAGTCACAAGATCTCAAAATAGGATTTAGAATTATTACTAGTATTATTCCAGGCGGAACGTATAAACCAGAGGGCTGAACGTAAGGAGCGTCCCTTGTCACCAGCTTTGGTGCTGACCCACTAGCGGATGAATCTTTTCCATCACGTGAGAATTCTACCCCAGATTGCACTTTAGGGACATGCCCCTCCCCCTTAGGGGCATCTTGCGCTTCCACCTTAGGGATATCGTGCCCCTCCTCCTTCGGGTCATTTGACCCATCAAACCGCATATCGTCTCTTCAGAATTAATGTCGTTTCATAAGATTAAAAGCTGTAATCGATTTATTAAAGTTAAGGCTTGAAACAGATATTTTTACAACTAACGTTAAATTATCTGTATATATAATATAGTGATATTGAAAAAACTAAAATGTGAAAATTGTATTATAAAACTTTGAAAAGGTGTAGCTTTATACTTTTACTATAATTATGTAGTTTACGTCCTACAAGAGTAGAAATACTTACAAGTTGTAGTTACTCCGTGCATTTAATGGACAAGTTGACTTCTCGGTGTCTCAACTCTGACTATAAGAGAACATACTGGAGACGACAGAGAGTAAGTCTGGAAAGGATTACTCATGTATTCATCTGAAGTAGATGTTTATGTTAGTTCAAAGTTTCAGAGTCAATGCATATCCGAAACAAAATGCCTTTCTTTCTCAGTAAGTACTAATAACGACCACTAGCGCAAAGGAAATCGTAATACAACACCGTTCTGCAGTAATGAAGAATTGGCATCTATCGATAAGGCCTGCTGGAAATATATCTATTACATAATGCAAGATAATATTTTATGATTGTCTTAAAAGTCAACACTTTTCGAAGACATCAAATTAGACTTTTGCTAATACTCACTATATGCATGTAAACGGAACTGACGTGAAAAGACCAGCGATGGAATGATAAAACAAAGATATAAAACATTTTAAATACCAGTGGCAATACTAATGTTTCTTTACAGATTATTACTACGTGTCCAAGGACCCAACTCGAGTAAAAACAAATCTCAAAGAATGCGAATCCAGCTGGAAATTATCTTATAAGCAACTCAGAAATTACGAAGGTCAAATTACCGAATATATGTGATATAACTGAGGCGATGCGAAGAATGGTGACTCATATGGCGAGACTGCAAGTTTGTCTGATTTTGATTTTTCAGACATCCACTTCACCCGTATTTATTTTATTAGTCTCCTTTAGTTAAGGGGTGATTGATTAAAAGTCTTTTTACCTCTTAGGCGATATTAGATTAAACGGCCTATTTCACATATGCAAAATAAGCAATCAAACTAATTTTATGACACATTTCAATATGTTATTTTGGCTTGACACTAAATCCACTTCCGTGTTTTCTTCAATAGAAAGCAATATGGTTCAAATGAACCTGAAGATGTGTTAGTATGCTGCAAAGTTGTTTAGTACTTTTCACGAAAATGATCTTTTTGTTTAGTACATTAGTGATGAAGTAGTTTAGTACCTATCTTAATTAATGACTACGTGGTTTAGCACCTTTCTGGGGACGATATGCTGTTATCTTATTTAATTACTTATATAATAAATCAAATCTTGTCACTTACTTAATTATTAAGCTGCGAGATTAACAATTTTATAAGTTTCCAAGAATTCGATGAAGCAGAGAAAAATTCCACACAAGAGTAATTCCTGATAAATCGTGTTCATTTTCTGAATAAAAAAGGCCAAGAGAATTAGGCCAAAAGTGAAAGTAAATGCAATATTTAGACCTTATTCATATGGGTAGAATAAAAATATAATTTTGTCATTGATCTAAGCAGACTAGTTTATTTACTAAAACCCAAAGGAATCCAAAGTCGCAAGTCGAGTAAGAGAATTGAAGCTAATGTTAACTTAGTGTTATGTTAAGCTAATGTTAAGTTATCCTGACCATAATTTTTGCATTAGTTGTCTTTTGGAGCAAATCAATCCATTGGTATAATGATTTTCATCGCCAAGATACAGTCTAGTGAGACCAGTTCCCCGATTTGGAGTAAAACGGTTTTGAAGCTCAATAGGACAAATGTTTAAATGAGCATAGAAAACGTTATACTAATTGTAAATGAAGGCTTGTGCACACAAAGAAAAGGTCTTGAGACTTAGGATGTTGCCAGGGATTGAGAATGAATGATGGGGACTGTTATATGTTTGTGTGGGTCTTTAATATAGCATATACCATTGAGTGGGCCATAAACAGGTGTGTTATGTGTTTAAAGATCTGCCTGCTTTCTCGTCTTTCTAACAAAAGGCTTTTTCTACGTAAGCATCCAAGTAAAACTTCAAAAGTATAAAGATTCAGAATTGTTGATGATAAGTCATTGGAAAGAAATGCGACATTTGTTGACAATCAATTTTCCATTGTATCGACTTTGCAAATTTAGGAAAATAGCACTTACCAATACGAGAATATGTGGCTCATTACTTCTCAGTTGTTGATATTATATTTGAGGAATATTACTGTGTACAATTAGCAGTTAGGTAATCGTAAATAACAACGCAGGACAAAGGACAAAGGAAACAATGATAAAATATTGTGCGATGCATTAATAATACAGTACAAGTACAACGTACAACGTAATATTAAGCGTATACGTTCAGATGTATTTTCTTCTGATGATTCACAAAGTGCAAAGTCTACATTTTCTGTCTCGAACAGAACTTATCAGATATCTGACACCATTAAGTGTTTTTCGATTCTAAGTGATGACGCTACTATTTAAGTCGTTAAACTGAGCTCTCGGGTTCTGCGATTACCAAATGCACCATGTAATATTTCAGTATTTTAATCGGTAATTTCAACTCTTTTTACAACCAACGGCTGACTGGGTAAGGATTTATGGTAATTTACAAAAAATAGATGCAGTATTACAAAATTAAAGTATAAAATTAAATCGTCCAAAAGATGGCTTAACCGTACAAAAGAAAATTAAATCATCCAAAAAATTGCTTTATCGAACAAAAGAAAATTAAGTCATCCAAGATAAGGATTAATCATGCAAAAGAATATTAAATGATCCAAAAATGGCTTAATCGTACAATAGGAAATAAAACGATCTAAAAAATGTCTTAATCGTAGAAAAAAATTAAAATCATCCAAAAAATGGTTTAATTTGAAATTAAAATGAAATTATTTGCCTGGTACCCGATATGAAATTATTTGCCTGGTACCCGATATGAAATTATTTGCCTGGTACCCGATATGAAATTATTTGCCTGGTACCCGATATGAAATTATTTGCCTGGTACCCGATATGAAATTAATTGCCTGGTACCTGATATGAAATTATTAGTCCGGTAACCGAGAAGTATTAAGTACCGTGCATTGTGTATTCGGTGTGTTTGGAAATGTAAAAGTGGCTTCAAGCTTTTTTATAGAAATCATCTTTGAGATTTCAGACTTTTGTCACGAACAGGGTCGCGTTTTATCGCTCACATCTGAATTGCTTTGAAAAAGGGTGAAGTTATATTTTTTCAGTAAATTTTGTGTACCTAATGTTTGGCATTCGATCCCACTTCTAAAATTGACGTTCGGCTGTTCGATTATGTACCCTGACCCGATACTTTATAGTTTATTATGCTTTTTCAAAAACTTTTATACCTGAGCCATAAAATTTCACACAAGAAATGTGACCAAGTTTTTGCTTAACCTATGAGAAGGGACACTAAAATACCTGAACAGCCTATCAATTGACTTAAAGAATAACGTAAGTGAAGTAAATGCTAAGCCTCATTGAATAATTCTTCTACGTTCCATTACTTCGCGCAGTTCAGTTGAAGTAACCTAAAGATACGGCAATTTAAAATTCATTATTCTACAATTCAATTACTTCAAAAACCTGAAAGAAAAGAAGAACATTCAACTTAAACAGTTTATATACATAACAAATACCACGAAACTTTATTGTATAGTATTTATTGAGCAAATCACTACATTTAGTTACTTTTCAATCAGGATTTCACTAATTAATTAGTAATCAAATTAGTTAACTAATTAATTAATTGTCGCGGAAATAATTAGGTAATTAACTACTAATTATTTAGTTGCGCTAAGAAAAAAGGGGTAGCTAAATACTAATTAGGTGGTTCCGCTAATAGAAAAAAGAAGTAACTAAATACTAATTAGTTAGTTGCGCTAAGAAAAAAGGAGTAGCTAAATACTAATTATTTACTTGCGCTAAGAAAAAAGGAGTAGCTAAATACTAATTAGTTAGTTGCGCTAAGAAAAAAGTAGTAGCTAAATACTAATTAGTTAGTTGCGCTAAGAAAAAAGGAGTAGCTAAATACTAATTAGTTAGTTGCGCTAAGAAAAAAGGAGTAGCTAAATACTAATTAGTTAGTTGCGCTAAGAAAAAAGGAGTAGCTAAATACTAATTAGTTAGTTGCGCTAAGAAAAAAGGAGTAGCTAAATACTAATTAGTTAGTTGCGCTAAGAAAAAAGGAGTAGCTAAATACTAATTAGTTAGTTGCGCTAAGAAAAAAGGAGTAGCTAAATACTAATTAGTTAGTTGCGCTAAGAAAAAAGGAGTAATTAATTACTAATTATTTAGTTGCGCTAAGAAAAAAGGAGTAATTAATTACTAATTATTTAGTTGCGCTAAGAAAAAAGGAGTAGCTAATTACTAATTAGTTAGTTGCGCTAAGAAAAAAGGAGTAATTAATTACTAATTAAGTAGATTCAAACGGGTCTTTAAATATTACTTAACAAAGTCAAATCCGGATAGGTCGAGATTCAAATCAACTCTTATTTTTCGGATCGCGCAGGTTTTCAAATCACGATTTGACATCCAATCCACTTAAATCTATTTTTTCTACCCTCCAAGGGGCACCAATTCACCATTTAATTTCAATTTTGAACCAGGGCTTGCTAAGTTAATTAGCTGATCTAATTAAATAATTAATTGGCAATTAGATTGTAATTACTAATTAATTAGTTGTCCCGCAAAGAATTAATTAGCTAATTAATAATTAATTAGTAGACTGATTGCTAATTAATTGCTATATATTACTATTTAATTACTTGTGCGAAAAAATAAGTAATTACTAATTCTGAATTATTTAGAGCACCCACTAATTAAAACGCCTGTTTTCAATCAATGGGCTCCAGGCCTTTGAATATTTCGAAATAAATGGTGTCAAAAGTCGGTAAGAAAACAGTATAAATTTTAGATGTTTGCCTATCCATAGATAGGCATATTTACCAAATTCTATCATTGTCATTTATTATGAATTTATAAATAATAAAATCTAATACAAAGATGTTATACTACGGTAATAATATTATATAAGTTCCCTGGAAAATCTTAATACATACTTATTCATCTACTTTTAAATAAAAACAAGGACAAGACAAAAACCTTTTAGTTTTACCTGCCAGCAAGTGAAATAGGGGTACAAAAGGAAATATTTATTACAATATCAACTATTTTATTAAATGCTGCACACTACTCGTGAGATTTTACGAAATCCGAGAGAGTGGAACTTGCGAGTAATCTAAGAGAGTAACCTTTCAGTCTCACTCTCAGCGAGTGTGAGCAGATATTTTAATTAAGAACTAAGGCCTAATATAATTTATGCCTCTTTGCCTTTTGTCATGTAGTTCACGTTGGGCCGAAGTAACTTTCCTGAATTGCTAATAACAACCCTGATGACAAGACCCATTTATCAAGGACGATTTAAATAAAAATTACAAATAAAGTAACGGAAATGTGAACAAATTACTTAATACAGTTTACATTGATTACAGATTAAATAGTAAATTTCAGAAGCCTATACATCCAAGGCTAGTACCAAAGCCCAGATGTGGGACCTGGAAATTAAATACAGCAATCATATTTGAGAATTTCACATGTTTAGACTCCTTCCCAGAGCGGAGTGAATTTAACGATGATTTTGTTCTGGATAGATATTTAGGTTTCAACTACACAAAAATCATTCCTTCATTTGAACCACAACTTTTTCTCGCATCCTGTGAATTCTGAAAACAATCTTGAAAATATGTTTTTCCATCTTCAGAGTATAAAGCTGTTCGTTGTGCACTTAACCATAGCCTATCATGGCTTTAAATAGTTACCTTTTTAACCCAAATATTATGGCAATAATAGGAATAATGGAAAAGTTCATGGAAAACGAGTTTCTCACGATGCGGAATAAATTCAATTAATCCGTGTCGAATGGGTTGTTTTAACTCCGGTAGATTGAAAGAATTGATATATCACTTTCCTTACACAGGAGTCTTGATTTCTTTATTGAAATCATCAAGTAAAATTTAGAAAGATTTTTCACCATTTCCGAGTCATTTAATATATGACAGAATACGTTTGCAAGTTTTGTTTTTTACTTTTAAACAATTTAGAAATAAAATGTTTTAAAATTCTCGCACAAAGTATTATTCCTTTTCCGTGAACTTTTTCATGATTTTACTTTCTATTTCCCATGGTATTACTAGATTCATTAGAATTAACAATTATAAGAGTAGTCCCAAAGTCCTTAAAGTGTCTTTCCGAGAGAGATGTTTTCCGGAAAAATAACTTTTATGCCAAGGAGAACCAACTTTTCAAGGTTAAATTGGTTTTATCCCTTCCAGTGAATATCTTGTTCTCCTTTAGAAAAGAGTCTGTACAAATCGGCTTTTTTGGCTTCTTCTTTACGAGGAACCTGGAGTACCGAGGTTAATAAGTTTCTTGGCGCCCCCTAATATTTTGACATTTCTGTACATCCCCAAGGTAGATATGAAATTTTCAAGTCTTCAACGTCTGTGTCTTTTTGACTTTTTTGAATGAGATCGTCTAGATTTCTCTTTACTCTTTTCATGTTTCTTTTTCCTGTATGTCAACCACATCAATTAAAATCCTCACAACTTGGTGTCCAGATAAATAATGTACTAATAAAATGAATTTCTATTTTAGAGGACAAACACAAATCATCAAGGTAAAGATTTCACAAACACAATTACATCGGCTCAAAAGTTTGGTATCTCATGTCTCCACATTTAAAAAAATCAATATCAAAACGGTGAAATATTGCTAGTTTTAAAGGTTGGACTTTCAACAAGAATAAAAATCCCACCGTGAACTGATCGAATTAAGGATAAATGTGTCAGGTTCGAAATGTAGCTGCTGTCATGTCACATACAAGTAAGAATTCAGTAAATAATCAACGGATACATGGGGCAATTTTCTTCGTATTCATCAAAATTTGGGTCAAAATACAATTGAAACATAAAATTGCAATGTAACTGTAGCTTCGAGTATTTTATCATATACTTAAGATCTATAACATGTCTAAAAAGATCTGAAACAATATTGTAGTAATACTGTTTATATTGCGGGCCTAATAATTAATCAGTAATCAGTAATAATTATTTCTCTTATTTGCAAATGGTGATTCGTGATGTTGATTATATTAGAGTACCTCTTCTTAGAATGCTTTCTTTTAGAGTGTTTCTTCTTTGATGAAGACGAGGAAGAAGACGGAGGGTGGATGTCAGAATAAGAAGACTCAACGGAAGATGTGGACAAGGATCTTTTCCCACTTCGCCTTTTATGAGGATTACAATTCAGGTTTGCGCCATTATTTATGTCATAGGAATCAGGTGGCAATTTTAACCTCTCCAGAACTTCAATGTCACCTTTGTTACAAAAATATCTCAGTGTAAATTGCAAAATAAATAAATTAAGCTAAGCATAACACAGGCTAAGATTTCTTATTATTTACCAGATAATCTTTCGTGTTTGTTTTCCTTATAAGTTTCCGAAATATTGTCCGGTGGACGATTAGGCGAGGGTACGGACTCAACATCAGAGTGGATCTCACCCGGCTCGTCCTTTTCCACTACACAAAACAAATTTTCGTTCGCTTTACAATTGTTATTTCCAAACTCTAATTTGACTTTGAGGATTGAAGTCTTAAGTGTTACGTGTTTAGAAAAACAGTAACTTTAGTTAAGTAAATTTAACCTTCCATCGCTGCCATTTGCGTTGCTATTGCGCTACTTTTAATTTTTTCCAAAAAGAGTGCAGCTTTCTTTCTCCTTTCTTCCTTTCGTTTACGGTCAGCTTCTTCCTCACTAATAGCTACTTCCACTGTCCCGTTTTTATCTATTTTCTTAGACTTGTGTTTGCTGCTTCTTGAGTGCTTTTTATGTCTGGAACAACTTCTAGAGCTGTGAGACTTGGAACTTTTACCACTGTCGCTATTGCTGGACAACTCATCTCTGTCTTTAAGGTCGTTAGTTATTGCTGTCTGATGACTGAGTGAAGCTGAAAATTTTATTATGGGTTTCTCTTTTGTTTCTCTTTTTAAAATCCTCTGTGCGGTGGCAGATGCCAATGAAAATGCACTCGAAATAGAAATAGAATTATCACAAGGCAGCGCTCCAGGATTGCTCTCGGAAGATTTATCCTTAGACTTGCTAAAAAGAGCATTCTTTTTCCTGATTTCTTCTATCCGCGATACCAGCTCAGCAGACATTGTTGTAGGCCGATTTTGAATACCTAAATTTTAATAATTCATGTAATACAAGTGTCTAATGCCACTTTTGTCAACATGATCTTTCATTTTATGCTCGTTTAAAATTTTGAATTGAGATAATATGGAAATGAATGACAAATTTTCAATATGGTATTATTACAAAACAGATAATTAAAGAACACGAGATGAGATCATTTAAACCATTGAAATAGTCTTTAGGCTTGTCGTATATTCAATTACATACAAGATATACATCATTCTATCCAAGGAAAGAACTATGACTAGAATTTTAGAATTTTGTTTGCATAATCACATATTTTAGGATATACAAGTAGAACCAGAAGTGCAAGTTTAGCATTTCTTAAACTTGTACTACAGTAGCCACTAAATTAATTAAATAGTTCCTAAAACAATGTTTTTTTTAACTTTTTATTAAGTTTTAATTATTTTAAAATTGTTAATTTTTGATGGCATTTTTTCATTACGAAGTTTATTTCTCGATTTAGTTTTCGAAGTTTCTCGAATTGTTCATAAATGGCATATACGTAAATGTATGTATATGGACAATATTAAATGCTAGATAAATTACAAATGATCTAAAAATCAGTTCATTAGTAAAATATACCTAAATAAATGTTTCCTAATAATTAGTATTATCTATAACATTAATTAATTGATACTAATTATAATCAATTGAAAATTAATTAATGCGAGTATAGTTTAAGCTTTTACTTACTTGCATGGTTGGCTATAGGAATTCCAGCAGCAGAGAGAGGTAGTGCAGTTGTGTGCCCCGGGCCAGGACCCGTAGAATTATTGCTTGCTATATCAGCTGTCTTTTTTCGTCCTTCGGACTTACTGTAACTCATAAAGCTTCCTGACGCAACAACCGCATTATGTTCAGCCTTGAACCGCTCCTTGCAATTTAAATAGTACCAATGGAAAGAGTGCTGCGGGTCCAGAAACGTAAACCGCGGATCCCCTAATACAGGGAAAATCAATCTTAAAAATGATACTTGACGGAACTAATTATAAGTGAAGCAAAATTAACATTATGATTGTTTAATTTTACTTATTAGACAGATAGTTTGGATTAAAAAATTATTGATTTAACGCACCTTTGGTTTTCGCAAGACCTTCAAAAGCGGAACCATTTTTTACAACATAATTAGCCATTTTTTCAATGATGAGCTGATCTTGTGCAGTTGGCATTTCGTGAGGCTGTCGTACAGGCACACCTGTGCTTGTGGTGACCTTGGTGAGAGCAACATTGTTGGTTTCTTCTTTTTGTACTTTTTGAGGTTCAGTGGAAGAATGCGATTTTTGCTGTTCCTGAGGAGTGGCTCCTTTGATTTTAGACACCAGTATAGAATATGTACTATTTGTTGTTGTGGGTTTGTATATAACTTTAGAAACATTAGGCACAGATCCAGCGACTTTCTTAACCAAACTGGGATGTAAATAGCTTGTATCACAGTCTTCTTCACTTCCGCTATAGTCGTTATTATCTGAAAGATGCACAAGTCGAAAATATTACTAATTGAATGTCATTATCAAGTCAATTGCACTTGGATTCCCTAATACTGGTGGGCATTGAATATAAATGGACTCCATCGGTCCATCGTAAAGCATCCTAAATTGACTATTGGTATTGGCCTTGGTATTGGCCTACACCAATAATTCTGATAATTTTGCTCAATTACCAGCTGAAGGAGAATCGTCTTCGTTGGCTACTTCAGCGGGTTTATACTCTCCAGTTTTGATTACCAGAACTAAATATTTGTAGTAAGGGTTGAGCTCATCATTGTAGCCCAGAAAATCAAATTGCTGATTAGAAGCTTGCTTTGTCTTCAGAATAATTTCCATCTGGTTTCCCTGCTCAGCAATAAATTTGGCTGTTTTTTCAATTATTGCATGGCTTTTCATCGTCGTTGGCTGCAAAAGTAGAAAATCCATTAATTATGACTGCCTGAACGACTAGGCATGTAATTTGTACACGTTGGAGAAGTAAATTTACCAGTTTGATATCGGGGGGAACATACAAACCCGAGGGCTGAACATAAGGAAGGTCTTCGTTAAACTTCTTAGGTTCGGGTCCTATTGAAAGACAATTGTTCCCGTCATACGAGTATCCTATAGCAGAGTAGGGGCTGTCCAGCTTGGCCAGGCCTGTGCCACCCACCCCCATGCCACTAACGGCCAGTTGAAGTCTCTTGAACTCTTCCTCTAATAATTCAGAATTACAATATTAAATCAGTAAGCACTAATTAACATGGTTTGCAGGATTCCCCAAAAGTAAAGAAACCTTGATATGCAGACTCATCATACTCCTTATCTTCATGCAAGTCTTTATAACGCTCTTCTTCGCAAAGAATTTCTACAGAATCGTCTTCTTCTTCAATATTGTCAGCAGCCACACCGGCTGCTTGGGGATCCGAACTTCGTAAATCTGTAAGTGCTCCTCGGCCGTCGTATCTGAAGGGAAAGTAAGGTTTTTTATACAATACAGTCTTCCATTCCAGTTAACTATACGTAAAAGTCATGGCATTTTTTGTTTTTCTTTGGTTATTGCCCTGGTGTACAACAGAAATAATTTCCAATCACTGCCATTATTGCATAATTGCGTCGCACAACTGTACACTGTAAATATTCTACAGGAGTTTATTATAAATTTATTAATGAGCAGTTGAAACATTTTACAACGGGGCGTCGAAAACCATAGAAAAGATGGAGGATTAAATGTACCTGTCAATAAGGACGCTTGTGTCTCCCATCCAAGGGATAAGATGCTTTTCTTTGTCGATCCAATCGGCCTTTTCGTCATCTCTAAATATTTTGCATTCATAGCCAAAGACAAAAAGTTTATCTTGCTCTGCTAAGGAACCCGGAGAATTCGTCGTGCCTGCCTCAGCAGAAGTTTCGACAGGCCAACTCATTTGCTAAAATAAGGCACTAAAGATATGCTAATATAAAACCAATATAGTATAATGTAACACCGATGTAGGTTAACATAGTAATTATTCCGTTAAGGACTATTTGGGTTTCTTTTCCGGTGTTCATCCATGTAAATTGAAATTTTAGTATTTATCATTAATTCACAAGGTTTTGGCTGATATTATCCAATTATTATTTTTGATGCTTCTTGAAAAACATTCCACTATATAATACTTTTGTCTTCGTTTTATGGATAAGTGTTTTCAAATTTAAATATCCTCATAATCCCAGTAACACAAAAACAATTGAACACAAGAAACTCGAGGTTCAATTTATTCTCTTAAGTGATATATATATTATCACAAAATAATATTTAAAAAATCAAAGCATTCAATTTCTTTCCACTTGATGATTCATTTAAACGCTATATGGCAGTTGGAACTTCATTACTATTTCAGTGAGCAAACACCACTTGATATTAATTAAATCATTATTTCCTTGATTAACTACAATGCTCACAAAACAACTGTTTTGCAACGTTCAATAAGTTTTTCTTCTTTACCTCTGTAAGGGTTTCCTTATTGTCAAGTTCAAGTAAATTGTAAGTGATAAACAGCGCA
This sequence comes from Yoshiicerus persimilis, assembly GCA_020352615.2. Classification (NCBI taxonomy): domain Eukaryota; kingdom Metazoa; phylum Arthropoda; class Collembola; order Entomobryomorpha; family Tomoceridae; genus Yoshiicerus; species Yoshiicerus persimilis. Next base: position 4,511,110 of record CM060170.1, on the reverse strand, counting down.
CGAAACCAATACACAATTATAATACTTGGATGTTTGAGAAATAAATTACGATTTTAAAGCTAAATTTTGATATAAATTTCTTTAGAAAACTGTACTAAATTCATGACCTAGAAATTATATTATATGACGAAAACGGCATTCATCGTATTTCCAAGGAACAGTTGAATAGTTTCTCAAGAATTTAATGAACCTTGTGTAAAATTATTTTACAATGTGTTGTGTTGATCTTGCCCGATATTCTACGGAAGTATTCCTCTCAGCCACATACACCGTACCAACATGACTCGACGTCTGAATTCAACATTCCCGATTATGCATTATATTAGTTCAAACTTTTGAGAAATTGATAAATAATTCTCTCTCCAATCCACGAGGTTGGAGAGTGAATGTGTATTTACTAAGGGAGTGTACATAAACTACGAAAACACCCTTAAGAGGGTTTAGCTAAATGTCTTCACTCAATGTATAAGTAAATTGAACAGCTGATAAAAAAGTCTTCACATGGGGTAGGGGTCAAAAATCAACGAAAACATCTTCGTGATTTATGTACACTACCTAAGGCCAAATATTTAAAAGTATGCTATTTATAAATTGACACTTAAGTCTATCAGCTATCAGTTCAGGCTGATGTTGTGGGATGTTAACCTTTTCTGTAATTTTTGCTGAATTTTAAAATTGTCATGTCATTTTGAGTCTTCATTATTTATTTTAAGGTTTTCCAGGACTACTAAAAATATTGAACGAATTTTTTATTCGTCGAGCAATATGGCTGTGCCATTTGGGTATAATTTGTGTCATTGACGTGCTAAGCAGTCGGATATCATGAGGATAGACTTCAAGTGGAACGTCATGTGTTCTTGGTAAGCATAAAATTCCCAATTGAGTGTTGGAGGTCCCGCACAACGTTTTGCTCACCAAATCATTTGCGCAGAATGTAATATTATTGCTTTAGGAAAAGGTAGAGTAGAGTAGAGGCACCTTTAACCAATACAGTACAATGATGCCTTTATCTGTACTCTGTAGACTGTAGACGTAGAGTAGTTTCTGGCCAGATTTTATCTGTATTTTCCTGATTAAATCGGAAAAATGCTTCAGATTGAACCAGCTAATGGTAATTTATTCAGCATATCATATATAATATGTTAGGGAATTCTTATCTTTTATGTCGGCAAAAGATTTCATTATAATCAGAATCGTTGTACAAGCAATATTCATGATATATGCCAGTGCGAGGAGAGACAGATATCTGGTGAATTAATTCTATTATGTAATGCACATTAAAGTATAAAAATGCAAATTGTGTATTAAAAACTTAAGGACGCAATTTAAAGTCGGGACACAAATGAGTGAAACCAGAAACAGGAAACTTTTCTGTGGACTGGATGAAAAGCGAACTGTTTTCCGGCTACAGAGAAGTTAGTAAATGAAATTGGGTACTACTACATTAATGCGAGTTAATACGGGTACGGATTTTCTATGGCACATGGAAAGACTGTTGTATGCTTGTAACTAGAATGTATGAGGGTGGTAGGTGCATATGATAAGGCAGGTGTTCAAGCTCAGAATAGCAATGGAAAATATCTTTTTAATGAGTCCATTGTTAAGGTTAATACGTTTAGGAATACAAACTATATTACAAAGAATTTCTCTGTAAATGTCAAGTAGTGTAGTAATAGGTATAAAGGTATAATTATCTGTATAATTTGCATGATATGGATAAGAAATACAAAGAATTAGTCAGAATGAATTAGTTGAAAGTAGTGTAAGGAAAGAATTTAATATACGGTGGACGTATCAGGGCATCATATCTTCTTCGCCAAAACTGTTCAACCTCACTTTCAAGTACAGTGATTTCCTTCCAATCGTATTTTATAGCAACCGTAATTTTCTTTCTTTTTGAAATTTCATTTTCCTTATTGCTGTCATCACTATTATCACCGTCACTGTCGTAAGTTAACACAGAAAATTTGCTGGCCATTCTTGTCGCTTTACAGACACCAACTAAATAACAACCTTCAAAGACAGCTCGGTAAAAAGGTTACTTGCCTTATCCATATCATGCAAATCATGCAGATAATTAGACCTTCATACCTACTACTACCACTACTGCAGTTGTATTCCTTAGGGCAACAACCTAACACTAGACCATTTAAAACATTTTCTGTTACTATTCCGAGCTTGACCACAGCCACAGATATTTATAATGTGTTCCAAAATTTCCCTATTTCAATAGAGGAAAAGGGGACGTCCCGTGCATATGCAATAGAAAATCCGTACCCGTATTAATTCATTATTAATATAGTAGTCCCACATTTCATTTAGCAACTTCTCTGTCGCCAGAGAACCGTACCTAATTTCATTTGGTACGGTTTATGCAGTCCGCTTTTCATCCAGTCCACAGAAAAGTTTCCTGTCTCTGGTTTCACTCATTTGTGTCCCGACTTTAAATTTAATCCAAAACTTAATAATTATTTCAGTTTCGTTTATAATTTCATTTTGCAACCAATGAATTCATTGATATATTATTGTTAAATAATACTAGAACAAAATTCCGTAGTATTCTATCAAGCAGCACAGGAAAAATATTTACGTCAACATGGAAATATTTGTGTTCATAAATGTCGAATTTCTTACAATGCTAGTAATCAATTGAAATGTAAAGGTAAAGGTCCATCTGCTACTGCTTCATAAATTACACAAAGAATTTTAGTAGGTACCTTGCAACTGCTGGCATATATATGCAAATGCCAAAAGCTGCAAGATACAATACCACAGCGTAGCTTAAATCGGAATTTAATTATTACCATATTTCAGGAAAGTATTGACCATTTTGTTTTTCAATGCCACTTAGATAGACAAGAATATATAGTACTTCTGACACTTGCATAAACAGAAATGTATTATACATAAATTTCGTTCACTATTTGTAGCATTTCACATTGCATAATTTCTAAAAGCTCGTCTAATTCCGCTATTTTTAAATCCATATCTTCATAAATTTTGGAATATTAAGTTTAGCAGTCTAGTTTTTGAACTTGAACTGACCAAAAAGACAATTTTAGGTTGTTCGCATGATTTAATTGCAGACAGAGACAGTGTCTATAAAGTTATCTCAATGGAGTTAACTTTACATTTATTCAGTACTGCAGTGTCCATTGCCCTTACTTTTTGGCTAGCTGGGGTGGAAATCCCTGAAAAAATACCGTGCCAAGAAATTGTAAGTTTTACTTTATCTTACGCTATTTAAGATAATAATAATTACTTAAACAGTTTTGAAACTGGTGTAAATCGGAAATAGTAAGGTTGGTTAGATGTAGCTACAAGTAATTAAATTCAAAGAATAAGTTACACAAAAATCTCTATTTCATTTTACATTATAATAAATCAAATAACTGAATTGTGTTGCATTGCTGAGTCAGTACACTGGATAAAAGTAGTGCAAGAATAACTTTTTTCATGTTCCCCCATTCCCTGTTTTCGTCTCGAGTATTATAGATAGAGACAACCTGCTAAATTTTTCTAACCATAGAAATGGTCAAATAAGTTTACTAAAATTATGTCACTAGGATCATTATCATTTAGCAATGCAACTTCTACAGTTCAAAAAATTTGTGAATATATTAACTACTAGACATTAACTAATTAACATACTATTTTCTTGTAGACAGAGGAAAACTTGGAAGTTGCAGTCTTAAATCTTGTAAAAAATATAAGAGAAGGCAATTATTCAAACTCTGAATACATTTGGAACAAAATTGAATGTTCCGTAAATATTTCCCATCATCTCAAAGAAGAATCAGTGGGGCAAATAATTAAAGAAAACTACGGTGCAGAATTATCAGCTTTTGATATGTTATCAAAACTTACTCACGATGCAATTAGTCAAACCAAATTTAAAATCCGTGGCTACAAAGAACTTTATTCGCAATTGAATATTTCCAACCAAATCTACAACACATCTCAATTGTTTACGCTTGCAAGTTTACTTAAAACAGAAACATTTTTCCATGAACTTTCTTCCATGTTCCCAAAGGAAGTTTGGTTAATTCTTTTAAATAAAGACATTGCTCTTCGAAATTTACATAGTGGTGGCACACTATTTGTTGGAGGTAAGGGCATTTTTTACAAACAAGAAAATGGAGAAAGGAATGTACTCGTTTGGCAACCTGGAAATTTGGGTAAAATCATTAGCTACCTTATTATTTATTCTGTACATAATTATGTATATAAATTAATTCAAATTTTATTACCAGCTTTTACCATTAAAGTAATTAGTTTAAATATTTAATTTATAGTTTACATATTGTTTTTAGTGCGGTAAATTATATTGCATTACATTAAAATTTAATAAGATATGAAATCTAAAGGGCCACAAGGAAGATGGAGATTTATTTTGAACGAAGACGGCAGAACATTCAAGATTTTAAACACATATTGGAATCTATGTTTGTTTGAGGATGATTGGCAAAACCGATTTGATGACCAACGTGGAAATGTTTATGCTTCATCTTGCGATGGAATAGAGATTCATTCAGAAAGTGGCACTATGAAAAACGGTAAATGGAATATCGTTTTGGTTCCAAGCAAAGACGGCGTATCATATATCAAAATAAATTCGGCTGTCAGGGATGTCAATAACTCCTTGTATTCTGAAACAAAACCAGAATTGGACATGGATTTCTTCAGAAGTAGAGTGTTCATTTCTTATTTATTAGACTCGAATTCACTAACTACGGATAGAAAGGCCACTTGGAGGGTTTCAATGTTTAGATAGATAAGGATGAATTGGTTAAGTTTAAGAAATTTTTCGTTGGGTTTCCGCAGGCATATACATAGCTTACATACACAAAACTTTTAAATGTATAAATGCATTTAAAATGATGATTACTACAATATTAGTATTAAATTTGTTTTAAAATTAATTGGTACACCATTTTAGAGTTGTATTCAATGGTATGCATTCTATAGTACTCAAGTGCAGTAAATATTTTTCAGGATAAATTTACAATTACCCACATTGCTAATCCTACCCTTACATAGGTGAACAATATAATATTACCTAAGCGTTGGTAATGGTGTAAAAATGTTTGATTAAATAGTTTTATGAAAAGTCGCTGCCTGTCTAAGTACCTAGTAAATTGTCTGTAGACGATTTGTTTATTTTTAATTAAGTTTTTAGAGCACCATTCTTACAGTATTATACAGATTTAATTACTGCAATATGACCATTTAGATTTTTTATGGAATCTTATTGTCTAAGGTCTGAAATATATCTATTGCCCATTGGATTACTGTTTTAAATGTACATATGTAATAGAAACCGGCACAAGAACCACATCAAAGAGTAAATAAGAAATGCAAACAAGAAACCAGTGTACAAAGTTCGGTGCATATATAGATTCATGATTTATGAAATATTCATTTACCACCCAAGTTGGACCAAGAAATTGTAATAATATTTTGTTTGCTTAATGAGTATTTGTAAAATTTAAATTAAGTGCAATTAGAAAGGGTATGCCAATCGATATCTCAGGTAATTCTTATTTCGACTCCCATAATGTTCAAGAATGTTCATCGCTTCAGTTTTTGAAGTAGTGGTGTTGAAGAGCCGGTAAGAGGTTATGAGTGCCTTATGGCTAATAAATAAATGTGCAATGTGCACACTACGTTACTACTGTATTTTCCCCCAGGGATATTCCAGTGCATGTGTATTAGGATTTCTTATTAGCTTAGAACAGAGGCACACTGAGATGGTTGTTATTTCCTGTTGGCCCCTTCTCTGCGCATAAATATATTGCTTTACGGAGACGGAAAACAGACTCTATGGAGTATGTGAATGTCACCGTTGAATTTATGAGAGTGGAAAAGTTGGCCGAATGTTCAATTTCCTTTTGCTTTGTGTCATACACTAAGAATCGTTTGGGATATCTTCCTACTTGTTATCACTAAATGGATATACTGTGCTTTCACCGACCAAACTAGCTTTCCTAAGCCCAGTTTTCGGTGAATAACAGCCAGACGTAGAACAAAAGATTGAATCGAGCGTGCAAGCGAAGGACTGGCATTCTCCTTCAGCAAATATTATAATATCATGCATCATGGTTAAACACTTAAGACTCTACCTGCACAATGCTGCACAAAGTAGTAGTAAATACCTTGTTCCTCCGGAAAATATACGTGTACAGGATTCCTTAATTGCAACTTTTAGATTATATCGTATACAATAGAAGAATATCACATAACAGTGCCAAAAGTTCAAGTTGATGCTGAAACTGTGTAGGCGTGTAATAACTTGTCACTGAAAGGCCACTAATAAAGAATTCAAGTTTCAAAAATGTCTTCTGAATTCTGAGGAGATTCCAAGTCAATATCCAAGCATCATATTTTAATGCACATACCAATTAAACTTTCATATGCTACTTTCATGATATGACAAATTTATTGTTAGCGTCTTGGCTGTTAGGTATAACTTTTTCACCCTTTCAATATTAGTTGCATAGAGGTATTCAAATATTGGCTTTTCGCAGGGGAAAACTGTACATCGGTACACTTGCGTCGGTTGTCATTGCTAATTGTGGTCGTTGTCGTAACTGAAAGTATATTTAAATCAAAGCTATAACATCTGAAATCTAAGCCTCTTAAAGTAAGATGACTGTTATAAGTGTACTCGATGGGTAATCACAAGTATTGGAAATGGTAAGCAAATTGTTTAAGTTACTGGTTGTAAAAGGTCCAAGAAAGAAAAAATTTGAAAACCTTGAGAAAATTGAAAATAATGTAATGCATTTATTAAGATGATTTAAAAGTAAATTGCAACAATATTAATATACAGAATAGAAGTCCATTTTAGATGATACATTTTGGTACAACCATTTTCTTTTGTAAGCTTTGCACATTTGTTCCAAAAAAGTTTCAAGGAGGGAATGGAACTAATACGCCTGTGGCCTCTATATAGGTATGTTGTTTCTATTTTGACTTGTCTACACTTTCTTCAGACCAATTACTTTCTTCCTTTGTGCTAAGCTCAGGCTATACTCGGTGAAATTAGCAACAATTTATCTCTTTCCATTTCATTGCTCAGCATATATCAGTCCTACCCTCCATTACTTTGCTTTGATATTTCGGTGTTAGTTGGGGTGGTCGATTTCTTAATTGGGAAAACCTAGTAGGTATGTCATTGCGAACTTAATTACAACTGGCCTTTAATGCCTGCAAGTAAAAAAGGTTCTAAAATAAGATGCCACTAATAGAATCGGTGTTACTAATTCCAAAAATAAATATTTCCTGAAGTACTAGCAAATATTTACAATTTAAGGAAAAGTATATATGTAGTATGTAGGTATTTTAATTTACACAATTTATAAGCAAATAACTCAAAAAAGCGACTATCTAGCTAGTATTACTCATCTCGTGAAATACCTTGGTCATCAAATCAGTAGCAATTGGTATTTCTTTGCAGAACTGGAATGGATTGGACTATTGGTGACCCTGATACTTTTTTATCCTTGCAGGGATGCTACAAGGTTAGCAAAATAAGTTGGCCCACCCGAAATGAAACGAAAATAATCAATCGGGACTTAATAAAAATAAAAATACTATTATCTTCGGTTGTATTAATTAACTCGTGTTACGGAATTGTCAGTGATATCTGTTGCAATTATAAGTATTAATGAAAGAATTGCATGTGGGGGTGTAATGAAGACGGGAATGAATATATTTTCTTAAGGCTGTGCTGGAGAATTTATGCTCCCTGTAAGGATTCTTGGCAAAGACTGTTTTAGTTGCCGTCAGTTTCTAAGATTAGTAGTCAACTCAGTCAGACTAAGTATTGTAGGCAGATCAGATAGGCTGCCCTCACTGTGGATGGATTGCGATCAACTCGATCGGAGTCGCCCTTTCCTCTGTTCGTTCCAGTGCTCTTTCCGGCCTTTCTCTTGCATTCGGATAGCTCCTCAGAAAACTTTGTCCGGACATTCTGTAGAAGTTACAGATGCTTCCAACTATGTACTTACATCATTTCCTATTAGAATCTACGATTCTGTTTGCTACGCTAGTCAAGTTTCCATCTCAATTTCTTCACTTCTCCGCACTTTTTTTAACCTAATATAAGGTCAAAAGTAAAGTTGATTTGGATCTTTTCAGAATTGTGTTACAAGAAATAAATTGCTACTTAAGTGAAAATATTGGAATAAGTGATTTCATGAAACTTAATTCGTTGTAGTTGCCAAATACGAAATACAACGCTACATTTAACAGAAAGCCAAAAATATATTCGTCCTCTCTCACCTCAAAAAAATTGTTTTAAGTGCTGGGTGAGAAATTTGAATAGGTATGTTGTAATTCTTATTACAAAATAAAGTCATTTTTAAGAGAAGATGTGAAAATGAAACAATAAATCAGATAAATAACCAGTCACAAACAGTAGCTGGTATTATTATTTGTTTTGGAATAAGTGATTTCATGAAAATGCAGTTCATTTACGTCAAAGACTAGTTCTGCTAATACATAAACACTTCATTTAACCAAAACCCAAAAATTATTCTTCATCTCGCATTGCAAAATGTGTCTTTAGTATTAAATACGAAATGTGAATATTTATTGTAGGCATTTTCATTACAAAATACAGTTGTTTATGAGAGGACATAAAAAGTAGAGCCATTTGTAAATAATTCAAATAAATAGTCACCAAAAGTAAGGTGGTTTATTATTTGTTTAAATTAATTCTTCTAAAACAGTAAACTGCTTTGGAAGCGAGATAATTTATATAAAGAAGATAGGTAGTGTATCATTATAATAAGTGCAGTAACCAACACAGAAATTACTAACCAGCAACGTATCGGCCACAAAAAAGCAAAAGTATATTCCTTTCAATAATGTCGACTGCGTGATTCAAATCCGATCAGTAATGAGCTACACAGACACATATCTTGCAGAAAAATTACGAGAGATACTTTTGAGGCTATACCCAACTCCTGTAACAAATTCTGTAAAGTCTTATGATACATCGTTAACTAGTGACGTTGAAAGTGATTCTGGTGCAAAGATAATTGGGAATGGAAGAATATTCAATTACAGTACAAGATGGTGAATTTTATACCAATTCGTCTAATTTTATCAACGAAGCGCTTAATTTTAGCCGCAGTATCGAATCTGACAAAAACATCTCCACGATTTTGTATGACGAGTTTGGGACTGACAACAAAAACAAAAATAGGCCAGGAAGCGTGGAGGATATTGCTCTAATAAAAAATTTGCAGGAGTTCATTCAAGTGCTTAAAATGTCTTTAAATTCGGATGTAACATCGGATAATACTTTGTCAATGTCCATTCCTGGACCAGGAGGAGTCACAATGAGCAATGCAGACTTTTCCGGATTCAATTTAAATTTGACACTTGATGACATAAGTGACTTAAATAATTTCATGGATTACGAGAAATCCTCCATATCTTTTAAACACGTAGTCATTATTATTTCCTATTTTCTCATAGCCTGTGTTGCTATCGTTGGAAACTTATTAGTGGTGCAGGTACGAAGACGCAAAACATTATTATCGTATTTACGTTTCCTTTAATTACAGTTCCTCTATAGTTATTGCAATGCATATTTTCAGTTGGTGATTCGCAGCCGAAGATTACATACTTTGACTCATGCTCTATTGGCTAATCTTGCAGTAGCCGATTTATTTATGGCCATTCTTAATATACCGTTTAGTGCTGCAAGAGTTATATTATCAGAGTGGCCATTTGGAAGTTTTCTTTGCCAAGCAGTTCCATTTGTCCAAGTTACATCTGTGTATGTCACGTCCATTACTATGGCTGTCATAGCTGTCGATAGATATCAGGCAAGTCTTTTAAATGCAAATCATGGTGCACTGTTTCACAAGAATCTCTTACTGTCTCCTCATTGCATGAAATTCATTTTTAAATTATTCGTATATTAAATGCTGCAATTATTTTAACTCAAAAGGTAATTATGAATCCATTGGGGCATCGTATGAAAAATTCGCAAGGTGTTCTCCTCGTGTTTGCCACATGGACTTTATCTGCTATTTTGTCTCTACCGTACGCTCTTCATCATAAGGTAATCATTCTTTCAACTGCCTTACTTCTTAGCTCTTAAAATTCTCTATCCATTGGATTTAATTTCTATTACAAGCACTACAATAGCAATATCATTACTCATTACTCTCATCTGTAATATTATTTTCTGAACTACATGATCAAACTCAAATTACGATTTTCATTTATAATCAGATCCAATAAAAACGGACATTTCTTATCATTACCTGACTTCTTCATAACATCTAGGATGTTGATTTGTTGGGAATATTTCATAAGGATCATGGAATTTAATATGTTGCTATTTACGCGATTAAAAATTCCGTTGTAAAGTGGATCAGGCACAGAATGCAAATTGATTTTCACTACTGAGCATATTTTAAAATATTTTAAACCATGTAAATGGAAATGATTGACTTGCCGAATTAGGAAACTGTAATATATGTGAATTACAATCTTTAACGGCTAATAAGAAGGAAAGGTGTGATGTACTAGTTTTTCTTAAAAGTAAATTGCATTCTTTTTTAGTTTCATTAAAAACTTTGAAGAAGCCATTGATTTCTTAATTTTATCGTTTTGAAACACATCATAAATAGTACACTTGGAGACGGATATTAGGAACTAAATATCATTTGTAATTGTAATAATGCATCTAATGAAATAATCTGTAGTTAGGTTTCATTGCCTGCTTATAGGGATTAAAAATCCCAATTATTATTCTTAGGGTAACATTATGAGGAGGATGGAATGTCAAATCTCGTTTCTTAAAGGCACATCTGTACTATGGCGGTACTTTCCGGGAATTCCAGTGAAAGTTCTATTGAGAATAAGACAGCGTTAAGTGTAGCGTGGAGTTTACGGCTTGGAAAGAGAATCCTGAATTGCGAGTCAAATAATAGTTGTGGGTTTAATTGTAACTCTATCTAGAGGAGCAGGAGTCTGTAGAAAAGTAAATTCGGATGAACACAAAGTGTAGCGGAGCATGTAGACTACGTAATATTCGTACACTTATGGAAAAGGAAGTCGACCTCTATTTTGCATTGCAAGGCCGCATAACTCCATTCAGAGTAGATTTACAGGAGGTACGTCTTATTCTGAAGCACATTTATACAAATGCAATTTCCAGAGAATATATTGCCGTAAGTATAATGAACGAGATTTCTCCTTCCTACTTCAGTTCAGCATTGTCTACGTTTTTTAACATTTAGCCACCAGATATTTTATAGTTCTATTCCCATCATCCTATTTGTCCGCATACAAACTACAAATATTTTTATCAGTGGAATATCTAGAGGACATTGCTTAATATATACCTAACTTTGCCAAGCTATACTTATAACGACACATATTTTATACAAAGTTCCGCTTTTGCATAAATGAAGATGCAAAAGTTGCTGAGAAATGCAAAAATGATATCATAAGAATGACACTTAAGCTCTGTTTTGCATGTCAAGTAACATTATTGATTTGTGTATCTTTTGTTTAGATTTATTATTCCTCAACTTTCTAGTTATTACTATTACTTTCAACTCTGAAGAAATACAAAGCCAAATTCTTAACCATCGGATTCTGATCTTAAATAATGCTATTAAGTTATTTGGTTGACATTTATTTTTCATAAATTAAGGTTTTAATGTCTTGTTATACTAACCAAGCAATTAAAGATAGCTTTCATTGACTACAAACTGCAATGACTAAAACTCTCTTATCAAACTTGAACAGCTACAATTTCGGGAATACATAAATAATATAACGTGTATGCAATAATTCCACACATTTGGCAAATGATAGCGTAGGTCTCCACGAATTTCTAAATGCAAGAGCAAGAAAAACTTATTTGAGCATTTGTTATGCTAATTCTGTCTTTTTGGCGTCATAGAAAAGTTAATTAAAAGACAGCCTTTATTTTAATTTTAGGTTGTGACGATATTGACAGTTCGGGTAGTTGAAAGATGTCAATCAGAATTTGGATCTGTTCGAGCACGGCAGGTGCTAACTGTTGCAACATTTCTTGCTCAGTATCTCATTCCTCTTGTATTTACAACATTTTCATACGTGTCCATTATGCTGAGACTAAGGAAGCGTTCATCTGGTTTAGGTGAGATAACATTTTGTGGATAAAATTTCATCAAGTTAAAATATTTGCAATACGTAATCCAAAGGTGCACTAATTCATACATTTGCCAGTGTAGTAATAATTATGTAGTATATATGTCTTTGAATTACACGTTAGCAGAAATTACATATTTTCGACGCTGGCAAAATGATATGGAAATTATGGATGTACCTAATTGATATTGTAAGTAGGGAAATAATTCTTAGACAGTAATTGAAATTTTGGTTAAGGATTTACAACTCCGAGGCAAGTGGCAGCTCAATCGCGAGCGAAAAGAAAGACGATAAAGATGCTAGTGCTGACAGTGATATTTTTTGCGGTTTCCTGGGCTCCTATAAACATTTACCATTTGCTTACTCACTTTTCTTTGGTTCGGCACAACTCCACGGCAATTCTCATCTGCCACTTGATTGCAATGTCTTCTTCTTGCTACAATCCCTTTATCTACTGCTGGCTCAACGAACATTTCCGTAGGGAAGCCTTAAAGTGGCTTCGGTGTTTCCGAACACGACGGTCGCCCGTTGTGCACCCGGGTATCGAGGTAAATGGCATGCTTACCAGGGCGGATGTGCTCTGCAGGAGAAATCCGTCCACCACAATGGTGCACACGATGAGTTTCCGTTCCCAGCACCCCAATCAAAACCAAAGCTTCCCATTAGGAAACATCAACCCGAATTTAAATCTCAATGCAAATGTCAACGTCGCCCCTCGCTCTTCTCCGCCCGCTTCTACCAGCAGAAATGCAACCTACAAACCCGAACTCCTCTTCCTCGCTGAACCGCTTTCCGTGCTTTCCGATTTTGAAGACGAAGAAGACTGCGACCTCGAAACAGAGGATAGCCAACGGGACTACGCGAAGATGCAAATTAGTGGAGAAAACCAGCAAGATAACAGCAGCAGCTGCGACAATTCTAAGGAGGGTGAAATTGGGAGTGTCGTGAACACCAGTTTCGACTGTAGGATTTCTTCAGATGACACTGAAATTCAACCTGACCCTTTGTGTGGCGTCAGTAATAGTGAAAATATACTTATAGCTTCTTGTCTTAGAAATAGTTTCATTTCTGACTGCAGTCTCAATGTCAACGGAAGAGCTAATGTCATTTCCGACAATTGGAGTCACCGTGGCGGTATTGGTTACGGCAGAAGGAGTGCTAGCTGCGGGGATCATGTCTAGAGGATTTTTAGGCTAAATATATTCTTAATTAGTAAAAATTAAAGTTATTTAACATGTCACATGCCTTTTAAAAGTATCAATAAAGTGGAGACTTATTCCTGAATTCCTAGTTATGCTACTTCATTCAACAAAGAATAAGAACTGTTAAATTGCAATAAATACTTAGAATGTTTTATTGTTGCTTACAGAAATATAACGATATGAAAAATAATTTGTTGCTTCTCAGCAGGCTAGAGTGAAGGCTGAGTAAGCGAGTAAGGCTCACTCAACAGCGAATAAAGTGGCCATAGTAAAAAATGCCAATGAAAATACATAATTACCTCAACTATAATAGTTACATTGACAAATTGTCTTGTATAAAACTGTATATAGTGATATTAATGTTAATTAGCAAATGACACGTCTCTTTGGAAATTATTGAGGAATAATCATTTCTGATTGGGTATATTTGATTTAGAACGTTGCAAGTATTTGGGTCATTCTATTATGTGCTTGCTTTGTTCTTTGTTGTATAATAAATAAAGATTATCATGTTTACTGTCCCAGATAATCACCGCATTTATTTAGCGTTAGCGCATTCTCAGTAAGCATGTCACAACTTACTAGTGCAAATATCTCATTAGATTAACAAGACAAATAAGAAAAAAATGTTTATAAAATGAAAATGAACTATTTAGAGAATGTCATTATTTGAATTCATCGAGCGTGAATTAATTGCAAGCTCAATTGTAGCGTTTTGAGCGAAAGTAATTTGTAGCGGTAATTCCAGGTTGACCCTTCATTCTATAATTATTGGGTGCACAAAAGCTTGCTGCAATAAATGCTTTTAAAGAAGAGAACATCATATAATTGTGCATTGTATTGTCCAAGATTACCTTAGAGTAATTAAAAAGATATTTTAATGTCCACGACCGCACTAATTCGTTACTGTGCTTGTTGTTCGTTTGTTAGAGCTTAATGTGATAATAATGTTAGTGAATGTTGTGTTGATTATGATTTATCCCCGTTTATGTGGTGTTACAAGTATAATTTAAATTGCAGAACTTTAAGGTTTTAAATGTAAAATTTGCTTTTTATTTAAGTTTAAATATGTCACAAAAATATTTGCCAGTTCCCTTCAGATATAAGTAAATAGTCAAGTCATACCTATACAATTATATGTAAAATATACCTATGGCAAAATTAAAAATATATATTTACTATAGAAAAGAAATTTAAAGCCGTTATTAACGTCGAGCGTCCAAATGAAGTTGATGAGGCTTTGGAGCCAAAGTTACCCCACAGTCAGGCAAATCGTCTTGGTTAAACCTGTATCCTTTTGGTAATGAAATTTTAAAATTGTTGACAAAGTTGGCGAAAAACAATTGAACTACATTTCGGCCCATTTCTTCTCCGATACAAGCACGCTTCCCTGTTCATATTTAATACACCATTACTAAGGTTAAGTTAAAATAATTCCCCAATGCCACACAAAAGTATAAAACTCAACCTGTTTGGAATGGAATGAGGTTCTCAGTGTATCGAACGGTTCCGTCATCATAAAGATGCCTCTCTGGGATGAAATCGTCAGGTCTCTCCCACAAACGATTATCTCTGTGAACAGCCCACAGAAGGGGAACCACCATAGAACCCTTTGGTATCCAGTAATCTCCAATCTTGGTACGCTGTTGCGAAAAACACAAAAATGTTTAACAAAGCTACTAATTAATTATTTTCAATTTTCATAATAATTTCTATTTGCCTCTGAGGTTCCATGAGGGATTCCGAGAGGAACGATAGTACGGTGACGCCAAACTTCCATGATAACAGCTTCAGTGTAAGGTAAGTTGCGGAAATGCTCCATTGTTACGTCCTTTCCTCGACCGACAACTTTCTCCAGTTCTTTTGCAACTTTTTCCTAAACATCGTAACTAAAGTTAAACCCTCAACTAAAAGTGAAATGATTGGTCTCGCGTTTTCACTTACTTGAACATCAGTATGAAGACCCATGTAAAGATAAAGCCACTTAAGTGACGTAAGCGTGGTGTCCCACCCAGCACTCATTAAATCTGCAATAACGTGGTTAATTTGTTCCTTTGTAAATGTCCCACGGCTCTTCCCTTCTCTTCGTTGTAACTAACAAAATTAAATCAAAGAAAAAACTGCTGTACATTGAAAATTCGACCAAAAAGATGAAAAAGAAAAACCCATGGCCTCTTCAAACTTTCTAGCAATTGTGATGAGGGCAGAGGTTTTCTTATTCAATGCTTCAGGAACACTCCTTTGGTATATTAACCCATGATACATATAAAAAATAAATAGAGGTGATAAATTTTAGCATACCTCAGCTAGATAAGCATCTACAACACATCTGATGTTATTGTTTTCCATAACTGCTGCCTCCTTATCTGTTAAGTCCTGATAGACTTTGTGTGACTTTTGTTTCCTTTCTAAAATTGCATTCATCAATTTGGTGTACTTGGAAAATCGCCTGTAACAGAAATCAATATTATCACAAAAATTAAATATGTATCAAAATTATATAAAACTTTGTGACGTCAAAAATATGTTCAAAAGGGCAGATTATTCGTAAAAACGTGAATGTATATATTTATAAAATAGACACAAAACTTTGATGCCGTGACCAGGATTCGAACCTGGGTTATTGCGGCCACAACGCAATGTCCTAACCACTAGACGATCACGGCGGAGTTAAGAATCGTCAGTGATGTTCCCATCAAAAGCTATCTTGCCTCAGTTCATGTTTTATATAAACATATAAATGCTCATTTATTTCATTCGTAACTTTTGCACTTAAACATCCGTTACGCTACAGAAAACACTTGTGGCTTGTCGTTTTTGCTTCTTTCAACCTCACGGCAATTTTCATCGAGATAGTTCCCAAATTCCCAGAGTTCTTTTATTCAGGATGAGCATCTCTTATGCTACAGTGTGAAGTGCAGCGTTACGTGCAATTTTTTGTGAGCAGAAAATAAAAATATGTACCTGAGCCAGGGAAGGAAATTCAGGTTGCCTGCAATGGCCATCACCTTAAAACCATCTTCCAAGAGAGACTGCAGGTAAACCCACGTTGTGTCATCCTTGTCTAAACGACTGCCGAAGATAATTTCCATAATAAGAGATCCCACATTGTGCCGCAGAGATGGGACGATATCTTGCTCTCGCCCGGTGCTACTTTTTACATCCTGAAATATTCAAGTACATTGTAAAACATCTCAAATTATATACTAATCTCTTTTACTGATAAAATATACTTGTGTACTGATCTGTCGATATTGCGTATTACAAATATTTAGCAGTCATCGAAAACTGCAACTGTGAGATTTGTACTTTGTAACAGCATTATAATATAATAATATAACGTTTTCAATATTTTAACCTTAATGAAATCCTTGACGCAAACAGAAATTTTCTCTTCCAGAAGAGAGCGTTGAGATACTCGCTTAGCTACGGATAAGTCGCTTAAGGTTGTAGATACAAACCTACGGTGTTCTTTCCACAGTTCCCCTTCAGCGCAGAAAAGACCTAAAATATAATAATTACAGCAATTTTAATAAAAGGCAAAATTAGCAATAAATCATAACTCTTCAAAAAGTTGTACATATACAAGTGCTAGAGCAAATGAGATCATGCACCAATGTCCGTATCATGGTCTCTCGTTTGGTCAGTGCTATTGTCACTGGAACGGAACAAATGAAAATTAAGCCGAATAAGGTGTAATTGCTAAGTTTAGCAATTAATTTCTTTCCGCATTTTATAGAAACCTGCACTTGAAATGCATTTTTCAGTTGATAGGTTGATTGTGCATATTAATATTTTTGTTATATTGCCGCTTTTTATGTTGTACCCTTCCTTTTCAAGCTTTTACGATATTTATTGTTAATGCCTCAACAGATAATATTTTTCGCTTGATAACATTCTGAAATCTGTGTTGTTTACTTTGCATTTCATAAAAGTACATTTCAATTGATGTAGCTCATTAGTTTTGACGCATTTGAAATTATTGTATGCAATGGGATGACAAAACTATGGAGCAAAGTAAATATTAAACATTGTTTATGGTAGTATATTACCATTAATCCCGGCCGTAAATTAGTATTGTTCACGGCACAGTGATTTGGGACTATAATTTACGGCTACGCTTAATAATAATTGCCAATATTAATAAGGGTAATTCATATTATTATTTATACAACATAAAAAAAGGGTCTTGGTAATTTTCAAGGCTCGAATGAACTAACCTTCCTGAATCTGCTTATCTTGTACGTCTTTATCTCTTATCTCTAGTTTGCACTTAAGTAGAGATCATTTTTATTTGTAAAATGCAATCATGCTCATTTTAAACAAATAAGCTTTACTATTACAACATTTATTACTAATAACTTTTGAAAATTAAATTCTGTTTTGATTAAGATAATGGTGATAAATTAAAATAGGGGTGCATTCATTGTTTACACAGTACACCTCATGGATTTGGATTTACTTGGGAATGCAGACTAATTTATTTGACAAGTCATTAAAAATAACATAATAATCTTAATGGTGATTTGAATTTGAATTGACTAGAAGTATGCATATTTACATGCACAGATGTAATTGTATTGCATTAAACCTAGATTTGGTTGTAGTTTGCCAAATACCTATTCATCTGAAATTGAATTAGCCCCAGAGTGTTATGTTAAACATACGTAAGTATGCGAGGCACTGTATCCGTGTAGAAACAAGTAAATCGGGTTTTAAGTTTCTTTTTTGCTGTTTCTACATCTTGACTCTATGAATCGTGTCTACACATCAACAAAGCTTATATCCCTCTAAACACTAGAATATAGGACAGATTCAACACAATAATAATATGGTAGATAACTCTTCTGTGATAATCTCAGGTTTTGTATCATGCATTACATTGCTTGTGTGTGATATTAGCATAGCAATGTTTACAAGGTATACGCGTGTAGTTTGAGAAATGCTTACGCGGAAAATCCATATCTTTTGCCACAACATTTTGCACACATAGTTAACTGGGAATAAGTATTAGGCATGTTCTATGCATTCCATGGGCTTTGATTCTAGGTATGTACTGTGAGTCAATATAGTTGCCCTGGTCCAAATTCGCTGTGAAGTTGAAAAAGGTTGTTGTACAGCAGAAAAAGTGCATCTGCCTCAACTCACTGCTTCATTGAATGAATTTACCGTAATAATGTAAATTGCATGGGATAGACATTAGATTACTTGGCCAAGTCATAAAGGCCAGTCTGCCAGGTTGAGACACCAATGTAATGTAGCGGTGTTTCAATGTAAATGATCCTACTCCCTAACAATGAGACTACCAAGCTTGAGACTGAACAGTAAAGCAGATAAGACTGACACGGCCGCTTTGGGTCAAGTTTTTCTACATTTCTCTCGTCATATCATAACTATTTGATCGCCAACAATAAAAACCTACGTGTTCGTTACAAAACACAACTCAATGTACGTAGAGACAAACAGAAAGTTGATCTCTGCAGTACGATAGAACTTACAACACACCAACTTATGTGCAAAACACAGAAATATAATATTAATAAATATGAAGTGCAAGCTCATGTATCCAGTTATATTTTACACGGGAATTCCTTAATATGACATGTACGATGTGTTTTACTTAAGCATTTTCTTATGTCTGCCGTAATTTCTTATCAGAGAAGCTATCTCCATCTTCACGCTTTGCTGATGTCAGACTTATACTAAGCTTTAAGATAATAATACAGCATAGCGACAAATATATCTGCAAACACATGCAAATCTTAAGAGTAGTATTTAAAGATTATATAGAAAGGCATTTTTGCTACTTATCTCGTTAGGCCATAGTAAATACTTAAGTAGCTATTTGTATACTTCAGAGGTATATTATAGGCCATAGGCAAGACTGTGGAAAATCTTATCACATCTAAATAGGGCAATGGGAATTAAATTATGTGTTTACACATGCAGTACCTAAGCAGCTAGCAAGATGAGAGTCTGTGGTACGCATCAACAAAATCGTATACTACTTATTTAGCAACTGGAAAAATTGTATTTCTTCAATTTTTTGTATTATTAAAACTTTTGCAACCTTAATATTCAAGAAATATATTCTATTTATTTTTAGGTATGTTTTTCGTAAATTTGGTGAGTGAAAATGATATTTATTTATGAATGAAATACTTAAAGTGGAGTCTCACCTTTGCCATTCATAATTCCGTGAGTGAGGAAAAGGGGAGCCCGGCCATTGAAGGCATCTTGACTCAAGGCTTGTTTAATCAATTTGATATCGGTAACAACGACGGTATAAATGCTTCCCAGTTGTATACTGTAGACTCGTCCGTACTGTTGTGCTAATTCCGCTAGTGTTAAATACGGAGCTTTTGAGTTGAGAAAGGGCAAATAGCCGAATAGTGGGAGACCCATGGGTCCTGGAGGGTAATTCTTGTCCCGAATATCCATAATGGCAGCACTCACTATCACGATTGTGATAAAGGAAAAAAATATTTTGTCGAAGTTCGCAGCAAACATTTCACAAAGAACGTCCCACATTTTGGCGATATTTTCTGGTGACTCCTCTCTCAAAATAAATGAAGAAAAGACAATGCCTTTTTGGAAGGGCTTAGAAATTTGCCAATTATTGGTATTTAGTGGCCGCTTTGAGACGCCCGTTGGCCAAGGCCCGACAAACGGTTTCTCTTTAGAGAGAAAGAGAATTTGTGTTCCGGATGTGACTACGACAGCATAGATGAGGATCAGACGCAGTGAAACTTTGTCTGTGGACCTCGTTATTCGTGAAACACAACTGATGTGAACTTTGCTGAACTCAAAACAACAAACTCACCTGAACGATTTTATTTGTAATTTGCAATATTACATTATATGTGTTAGGAGGGTATCTTTACCCAACACAAATATGTATGACTTGTGGTTTTCTGTTTGTATCTGCCTACTTGCACCCAAAAGACCCAAAAGCCAACCATGCATCTCGTCAGTCAAGTTATCCCATTCCCAAAGTCCTTCCCTTCCTTGAAGCTTTTCACCTAGTCAACTCGTACACAACATTCAACATACAAGCTAAAAGACAAAAAGACACTCAACATACTCAACAAATTAAGATTAAGGCTACAGCTCTGTATGGTCATCAGAGACATCATGTACCTGTAATACAATCCAAACTAACCCAAAGAGCAGTTATATCTTTCTACGTTGAAACTACTGGCATCAACAGTATTGCTGCTAAATAAGATGTGAAAAACAAAAGTTGCAAATAATGTATATTGTAATATTATAAATGTTGTCGAGTCTCAGATAAATTTTAGCTTATTTCGCTATAATGTATAGGTACCCCGGATGTTAGTTGTTGCATGGCAGTTTATTAATGATGACATCAATTATTTAGACGAGACGAGAAAAATTGAGTTAAGTGCCTTGCCATCAACGTTCACTCTTAAATACTAAGCATGTAGCATTTTAATGCCTTTCTAATATTTATTATGTTACGGTTAACACGTTTATGTAAAAACAGATAAAACTCTTGGAAAACAAGTACAATGTTCTTGAAGTACCTATTACTCCTAGTACTATTTTATGCCTTAGAACTAAACTTTACTTTGGTAAACAAATATTTTTATCTTTCCCTAACATATCTAAATAAATAATGTATACTCATTCATGTGCTTGTATAGTGCGTGAGTGTTATTAAAGTAATAAAGGGCTCGTCTTAAAGTTTTTCCTTACTTACTTTGAATAAACCTAGTGTCGTAGTGTCTAATCCATTCAAATGCACATGTTAATATTTTATGTCCAATTTTTGGTTACTACAACTGTTAATATGTCAAATTCTAGGCGATTCGATAGTAAACAAGATTTATTGTTTGTAAATACATTATTATGTGTCGTATTATATCAAAACAACAAGTTGTTAGACTAATGTTTATCTAAACGTAAACACACTTATAAATTGTTCTCTTTAAACTTGTTTACCAATATCTGCTTTTTTGACCTTTTTAGCAACAAACACGTAGGTAGTAACTTATAATTAGTATCATGAGAGTTTAAATAAACAAACTCTTTCTAAAATATGTTTATGAATGCAAATAGTATTTATGTGACACGTCTCGGTTTTCATTGCAATACTGACAAGACTGACATAATAAGTACACAGTAGCTGTTTAGCTACTTTCAGGCTAACAGCAACTTCTGTGAAAATATATTAAAAAACATAAGTATTTCTATGAGTTACATTAATAGTACGACGGATGAGTAGCCATGGCCGTGTAACACGATATACCTAGATATATAGGTTAGGTATGCACACCGTAGATATGCAAAACTTCCTCGACATAATTTTAGTGTTTCATGTCGTAGTTTTTTGTTGTTCAATGTTTCAGAAACTACAATTTACAAATATAAACTATTTAGGTTTCTACCTAGACTTTAGTGTCATTCATGATTTATACATGCAGAAACTGCAACAAAACATATGAATTGTGCTATGGGTTAATTTACTTGCAAATTATCATCATTTTTATTCTTTTCGTATTTATACACAAAGCAAATAGAGAATATTTAATAGATTCAAAGTATCTGAAATATATCATTGTCAAATTAATAGTCCGACTGATGCGATGGTGGATGGTAAGCACTATATTGCGGAGGGGGGTTGCCTGTATTCCAATATTATGATTATTAAAGTTAAATAATTTCTGGACGTCTACGGATCGGAATATTTATATCAGAGCTATTAAGCATTACCAGCAGGTCCAATATTCCCAGGTACTCCAGTCGAGCCTGGATATCCATTATCTCCAATGTCTCCTCTAAGTCCCGTATCGCCAGTGACACCTGAAGAAATAGATTTGGATTAGTATTTCATACTTTTAGTTAATTAGCGGACTATAATGAACTTTAAGTCACCTTCAGCACCCGTAGGACCTCTAATTCCCGGGTATCCCTGAAAAGCAACAACAGTACATGTTAGTTTACTGAATGAAATATTGTATTATTAAAATACTCCTTTTATTAAGGAATGGGGTGAGCTACCATTGGTCCAGAGTTCCCTGTTAAAAATTAAACATTTAAAATTAGATTTCGGGTGGATATTTTATACAAAAAAATTTATTTGCAGTATTAGATTTTAAAGCCTTTGGATTTTTGTTATGAGCAGGTGGGAGTAAGGCAGATTTTGAATTAAGATTGCAATTTTTACACACTGGATACAAATCTGATGACTTTGTCTCAACTCATCATTACTGTTATTATGGACATTAGGAATTAAATCTTTAGATTTGTCTCCATCGCGCATAACCCAAACTATAGCTCGAATAGATACTTTTTACTAACAGTCAAGCTCAGTATGTATATTTGTAGAATTTAGCTAAAGAATGTTAAGACTGATGTGCATATACCTGAGGGTCCGTAAGCTCCATCCGCTCCTGAAAGTATAAAAGTTAGATTGCAAAAATTTCCAAAATAGAATAAATCATAATATTTTGAATGGAGTAGTACATTTTTGAATAAAAGAAATTCATTGTATGGTATTTATATTTGAAACGTTTCTTTTAATTCAACTTTACAATTTACTTATGCAATATTACCTTTGGCTCCTGAATCTCCCTTACGACCTAGAGAAATGCAGTGTGTTTAGATAATTATCCACTTTCAATTAATAATTTATGAAAATGACCTTAAAATGTAAAGTGTGTATTTGACATTTAAAATGATTACCTGTGTTTCCGGGAGCTCTGAATTAATGAAACAGATTTAGTACGAATATTGAATATACAAATATCATCAAGCATCAAAATATAAATATATGAACAAATTACCCTGTAACCCCTTGTACACCTGGTGGCCCCTTATCACCTAAAGGTCTGCATTTATTTGAAAACAGTTAACTCGTCATTTCAAATACAAAAGCATTTAAAGTAAAAAGTATAAATATAGTATAAAGTATAAAGTGCTGTGAAAAATAATGCTTACCCCTGTTCTCCTGGGATCCTAATAAGTAAAAAAAGTTATATACTGGAATGCAAACTATACAAGAGAATTGGATAATATTTTAATTTAATAGGTAATTACCCTGGAACTCCTGTTACGCCCTTAAGGCCTGCGTCACCTCTGCAATTACAAAATAATGAATATTAATATGCAGTCTTATTTGATTTTGGAAAATGCAATTATTAAATATAATTAGCGTTGTGTGTGTACTGTTTTCCGGGATAGCCAGTTACAAGATGTATTTTAACTTGTGGTGGGTAATTATCATACTGATCTTCATACGCATTATAACCAGCTTCAGCAGAAATCAAAAATGATGCGATGAAAATCGCAAACCATGTTAATGTATGTCTGTCCATGTCTTGCTGAAAAATATTAAGATTAGATTAAATGTTATTTCTATTCAACTTTATGTGCGGTTCTTTCTTTGTAGTGCACTATGCTAATGACATTATGCCAATGTAAGATTTATTACGTACCTCCGATTAAAATGCACAATAGGGCGAAGCGGGCATTTGTTGCTGGAAAGACGAGATATAAATAGGTTTCAAATGTTCGTCCTTTGCAACTTTTATACTAAGAAGAATAGTAAATTTCAAGAATTTAAATTCTGGGCATAATTAACATAGGTATGACTTGTCTTTATAAAATAGCTGCCTCATTCCTTCTACAGCATTTTAGATCTTTCTTACTTAAACCATTAATTTATATTATATAATTACGTATCTTAATTCAGATGCATGCAAGTATCGGCATCATTATTAAGTATAGAAAACAATGCAATGTATTATGTAACCCACATATTTAGTATAGTCATTACTTTTATTCATCAAATTCCATTTCCTTATCTCGAATTCTCCAATATACCATATTGATCTTTTTCGCAGTTTGCAGTTGCTAGCAAGGATTGTCTCAACCTCAGCGTTAATTGTGACCTGTATTGTATGAAAAAAGTACACAGCACGCAGGAAGCAATATCGCCTAACTGTACAAAAGCAGAGAAACAAAATACTACATACAAATATGTTGAAGTTAGCAAAATGTCTCTGACTGATTAGGCTGAAATGCAATTTCATAGAATACAGATATAGCTAGTAGTAATGTTACATTGGAATTTGGATCATGTAATACTTCAGTAACTTCCCAATTGAAATGGTTATTAGAATATGCATATACCCCTTAAATCAGTTTTCCCAAATAAATGGCGTCGCATTTTATTCTACATTAATAAGGTATACTTATAAATAAGATGAACTAATAATAATAAGACTTCAGCAAATATAGAAAATTGTATTAAAATTAATGCTAATTACTATTTTAACAATCGTAGCCTAATAATTAGTATTTTATTACTAATAATACTAAATACTAAAAATGACCCTTATTCCATTCTTCTGATTGACCTCGGGCAAGTTCAAAGTTCAAGTCAAGGAAAAGAAGAACAGCATATACTGAGTTGGAATGGCATTCTGATGAATTTCGTTTGAGAGCTAAAGAGTGATGGTTAATAATTATTATGAATTCGTGCACCCTTGTACCTCAGCACCTGTACATAGTTGAGTTTGGACGATTTCTCTCAATCTATTACTGATGTTTCACACAAAATAAACGTTCTTTTGTAGTTGTCGTTCCATTCAGCGAACGTAGAAAATGCGACTCAAAATGCGGTAGTTTTGAGTTCTAATTGTAAACATACCTATAAACGAAATATTATATTATCTCTAATTTCTCCTTCCGTCACTTTTCATAATTATTTTGTAAATTATTTTTAAAAAACCTTAAATCAACAGAGTTGAATAGAAGATATAGTCAGTGTTGAATAACCTAAATTGCTTCGGTTTCTGTAGCTCTGTAATTAGGAATACTTTGCTAAGTATTAACCCATCATAACGTTTCCAGTTTGCAAGTATAAACTTAGCGTTGTTAAAGTAGTAAGTTAAAATATTGATTGAGTTCAGCTACTTAACTATTGCAAATTGCAGTTGTAAATAGCTTTATAATTTCAGAACGTAAGTATTTTTTATTAATTATTTAGTTTAGTTTAACATTTTACATGGATTGTATCTCGATAAAAGGTACAATTCATTATTAAACACTTTGGTAATTTTAATGTGTCATATTAACAGTGCAATTCTCCTCTCGTTTGAAGGAATGTATTCCTACGAAAATTGCGTTTGTTATGTTCCAGTAAATGTAATGCTTTTTCATGGTGCTTAGGAAAAGCATGAATTCTTCCTGTGTCTCTTCTGTATTCTTTGCTTATTAAGTTATTTGCTTATCATGTTTTTGAAACTACAGATCTAGTGCAACACAATTATTAGGAAGTAGAAAATTCCAGTAGAAAATGGAGGGTATTTTATGGATATGCTTGCTGTTGCTAATTAAAAATTCAAATGTGTTTTCGTAGTTATTCGAAAAACCCTTTCTATGGGCAGGAGTCGCTCCCGTTCTCCTAGAAGGCGAAGAAGTCATAGTCGAGATAGAAAACGAGACATTAAGCGGAGAAGGAAATCACGATCAAGATCTCGAGATAGAAAACGCGTAGGACCAGTGGATAATGACCGAATTCGGGATAGACACAGACGGTAAATACTGATTTTTAATTTTAATGAATATTTTAAATGTGTCCTTTTTAACATATTGGTAAGACTATTGGTGGTTAATGTAAATAATGAAGGTTTTAATTTCTGTAAAATTTTTCGTAGTCCTGATCATGGAAGACACAGATCAAGGTCACGATCGATTGACCGCGTCCGCGAAAGGGAGAGAGAAAGATTCAGAGAAAATGAGAGAGAACGCGAGAAGTTGAAGGACGCAGCACCCAGCGCAAGTACTTTTGAATTGAAAGAAGATGATCTGGAAGGGAAAACGGAAGATGAAATCGAAATGATGAAAATGATGGGTTTCTGTGGATTCGAGACTACTAAAGGCAAACAAGTCGATGGCAACGATGTCAGTGCAGTACACCATGTAGTTCAAAGAAAATATCGTCAGTATATGAACCGAAAAGGAGGTTTCAACAGGCCGTTGGATTATGTTAATTGATTTGCCGTATTTTGGAATTAATAGCAACCTCGATTCATCTTAATTTTTGTTAATCAATTTGTTTATTTTTGATCAGTGCTAGATCAAAATTTCTTACTGGATATTATTAATTATAGTAACGTTTTACTACTAAACTGTGTAATGTACGCCTAGTAGTCGACTATAGCTGACTTTTGTCATCTATACTGGTGATTAGTTTATCTCAGTGCCAGTTTTCCACATTCGACGAGTCTTTTATTTTAAATCGGAGAATACGGTATAAAAATTATATATCAGCTGCCTATAATTAAACTTTGAGATCAGCCGAAAATTTTATTTGTAACATAAACAGTAATTTAAATATTTACAGTTGAAATAAATGACATACATTCACTTATTGAGTCTAAGAAATGTGAAAACCCAATTCCTTAGAAAAGTCTGGTTTGCTTTAGTAGCATGCAGATCAAATACCTACGACATAGTAATTATAATAATCATTACATTACTGAAATTCTGGGTGTCTGTAACCATTATGTGGGTTATATACGTCACAAACGGTCTACATTTTAAAAAATATTAAATTAAAATTCATTAAGTTATGTTCTACTCTAATTTAAAAATTTATTACATGAAATTCCTAAATTTTGAATTTGAGAGAAAGAATTTAAATTAAATATGCCTCCATTATTGGTAAGCCTAATAACATGTGGCAAAGGAAGTCCAAAATTGTACGTAATTGGGTCATAAGATGTATAGAGAATACAATTATTTTTGCAGCTTTCTGATTCGATTACCTATTTTGGCTATTGGTTCACTTTCATTTTCGCGAAGGTTCCCTACCAGCATCCATTGGTGCAAAATTGTTTCTAATTACACTATTAAATCAAGTAAACGAAACGAAATACCACTTCGAGAAAATCATTAACAATTTATTAGTTAACCAATAAGATATCAGTGCGTCTTGATTTAATGAAAATATTACTTCTACACAAGTAGTCTGCATAATTAATATGTTATATCTATTCTAATTCGTTGTGCTCAGTATTAATTGCTAGCAGGTAGGTAAGCACTTTAATAAATTACAGGCATTTTAAGGAGCTCTTGGTTTTACACAAGACATTCGAAAGAATGTTGGACAAGAAGTACATGTAATGGTAAATAAAACATAATTTCAATTGATTTGTTTATGAAATGGTATGACCAGCTCATTTATATCAATGGCGTTAAATAATTGTGTTTAGGCAAGTTCAAAGACATAACTTGGCTTAAATATTCAAATATTCATATATTGCATGCAATGACTAAATACTATGAACATATTAATTTGTAAACCGCATTGTACACTGACTGGAGTAACATTGGAATTGCAATTATAGAAATCACTTTTCCACTTTGAATTTAATTTTGACGATGTCATCAAGACCCCCTTCAATGGTATCTCCATCGACGACAGGACCAACGCCAGATGGTGTCCCCGTCAGAATTATATCGTTTGGTTCCAGTGTGAAAAACTGAGAAATGAAAGAAATAAGATGAGGGATATTGAATATCATGTCCTTCGTGTTCCCCTTTTGTCTTGGAGCTCCGTTAACGGTGCACCACAAATTCACATTGTGTGGATCTGGAATTTTAGCCTTCGGTATAAAGGCACTAACAGGACATGAAGTGTCAAACCCTTTGGCCACCTCCCAAGGACTTCCTTTCTCTTTAGCAGCATTCTAAGTTAATTTACACAAACATAAAAACACACTTTTAATATATGTAATGCAGTGATGTACATAACAATGTATAAAAATGAAAACACACTCTAGTTTTCGGTTGTTATTTGTAATGGAAATATTTATACTAATTATTAAGGCTAATATTTTTATTTTAGTCTTGATTTACCCTACTTACCCTAAAATACTTTACTTTTTATGAATACGTTATGTATTGAATTTTCGATAACCATTTTCAAGAAAATCTTTCACCTGAAAATCTCTTGCTGTCATGTCCAAAGCAAGACAATATCCAGCAACGTAATTCATTGCAGAATCTTCTGAAACGTCCGTGGCTTTTTCGCCTATGACCACACCAAGCTCAATCTCATGGTGAAGATTTTTGCATCCTTTGGGGATCTGAATTAAAATATGAGCCTTTCTTAATTTTAAATCAATTAATGCAACATTCAATATAAGAAATTTATTGTAACAAAGGCACTGACAAGCAGTCTAACCATTATAAATTTGTAAATAAACAATGAGCTAAAATAGGGCACAAAGAAAATGTAAAATTGTACAATAATTTAATTATTTGGGAAAAAATTGAATATGGCATAAAAATGGACGAAATAAGCACATATTGCAAATGTTAAATTAGCACACTGGATAGAGTAACATTGAAAGAAAAAGTTAATAATATCTTTCCGTAGTATGTCAAGTCAGATTCTCAACTCTGACCTAAAAGACGTCATTTGGGTACTGATTTTTCGAAATTCTAGACGCTAAATGCTTAATAATTAAAATACTGGAGTTTATAAATGTTTATGCTATATGAAGGAGTAGCCAGAAGGAATTGTGTCCGGTACTAATTGAAATATTTGTATATCTATTTCTGTGATAGAATAGGAACATAGAAGGCTGCTGACTGCTGAATCTGATATCAAGGAAAAATATTTTAAACCAAAGAATTGGCATCACCTTAATTGCCTTTCCCTCCGTAATGTAGGCAGTTGCCGGTTTCATAAACAAAAGAGGTTTTTCTGGGACTGCGTTCCCTAATTCCGCTGCGTGCTCCCTGCGATTTCAATTAAAAAATAATATTAAAGCGCATGACTGTGAACGTTGTCAAATAATGACAGTTTGTCAATAATATTACATAACCTATGTTCTTATGCCTTCACACAAGTATGTAGAATAATAATACGATGACGATATTTATAACGTTTTAAAAAAACAATGAAATAAATAAAACTAATGTCTGCAGGGTTATCATCAAACTTCATTTACTTATTTAATAACTAGAGTTAACAAATTGTTAAATTTAATTACTATTCATTACTACGTACTAACTAATGCTGCATGTAACCAAAATGAACTGTAAAACTACACTAAATACTAAATCACCTGTAATTTCTACCAACAGCAACGACTTTTCGTCCTAGTTCAGCAAATCGTGTGTAATTAGCAGCCATGTTTCTCAGAATGTGTATTGATTCCTTAACAATTACTTCGGTATTAATCCTAAGATGAAATTAGAGATTGAAATTAAATTTTAAAAGTGTTAATGCCGGTTGGCAGCAAGTTTTCCATTATTTACGAGTTTAAAGTATTTTGATTTTAAATATATTATGTATGTACAAAGAAACGAATAATCATCCACAATAATAATATTAAAATTCATGTGTGATTAATAATTAATCACGAATCAATAATTAACAATGGTGTTAAAATATTATGACGTTTGTAAGTGTTTTGCTTACTATTCCTGTGCTTTTGGCAATTAAACAAAGAGTAGACAGTGAACAACAATGTCTTTGCTTCGGGTATATAAATACAGTCTTGGTGTTTTAAACTCGAAATGGACCCAACTAGTTTCGTTAATAATAATACTTGATTAGCAACAAGGCTCACCGTATTGCTCTGGAGTAGTCGAAGCCTTCGTCACTAATGAAATTATCCAATTGAACTTGATTACTTTTAACCTTCCCTCGCCAACCGCGATCAAGTACCAAGGAAAGACATAATGTTGAGACATAACTCCCGGTTATATATTATCTATTTTGTGGCAGAGTGCCTTGCCATGATAATATAGGGTCCACTCCAGGTACTTAAACTCGAACACCCGAATGGTAAATACCCGAACACCAGAACAGAAATTTTAAAGGTGGGATTGAAGCCAACAAGTAAAAAATTTCATATTAAGTAGGAAAACATACAGCAGTATAAGTTGAAAACGAAGCCTTAAAATGGAATTTGAGGTGGTATTTTTGAGATGATAATTTTGAGGTGGTATCTTTGATGTGGTATTTTTGAGGTGGTATTTTTAGGGTAGTATTTTAAGGGTGGTATTCTTAGGATAGTATTTTTAGAGTAGTATTTTAAGGGTAGGATTTTAAGGGTAGGATTTTTGGGGTACTATTTTTAGGGTAGTATTCTTAGCGTAGTATTTTTAGTGCAGTATTTTTAGGGTAGCATTTTTAGGGTAGCACTTTTAGGGTAGTATTTTTAGGGTAGTATTTTTGGGGTAGTATTTTTAGAATTTTTTAGGGTAGTATTTTTGGGGCAGTATTTTTAGGATTTATAGGGTAATATTTAAAGGATAGTGTATTTAAGGTTTCAAGGGGTATTTTTAAGGGGGTATTTTTAATGGATATTTTAAAGGGGGTATTTTAAGGAGGTATTATTAAGGGGGTACTTTCAAGGGTGTACAATTAAGGGGGCATATTTAATAGTGTATATCAGAGAAGACTGATGGTATAGAGGAAGATTGTTTACATTTAATGCAGGGTAGATAATGAGAGAGACTGTCGGGCAAAAACGTGCGGCTTGAGCCGATAAAATGCAGTGACTTAAATTTATTTTTGAATTATAGATACGTCAATAATTGTTTTCGGGTTTATTTCATATAAATGAACAATACAAAAATGTCTAAAAATGAAAGTATGATTACATAGTGTAACATTATTATGGAGTCAGTGAAAATATCCAGAAGATATAAATAAACATATATAGTATTTAATACAACTTCATGAATTTAGTGGTACATTTAACAACAGGTAAGATTCTACAGCCTACTTTCTACAAGTTTCTACTAGTTTTGCTAGCAATTTTATTTACATGTGAGTCCACTGATTTTTAAATTACACTTTTACCCTACGCATTTCGGCGAGGTAAACACAATTTAGAATAAAATGCAATATATATTTACAGTGCTTTTAGAATTGTATTCCAAGAGCATTGTATTCTAATGTAGATAAACATAAATTCGTAACCATGCAAAATATACAGGGGAGCAGTACAATTAGGCATGTTGAACCATTTAAGTAGTGTGCCTCTTAAAACCTAAACATACTGTATTTTAAAAATTAGATTTGTAATTCAAAATTTGAATAACTTTTACGTAAAGGAAGTTTGGAACAATTAAATAAAAGTTATAAAAATATAATTACTTCTTTGATTTTTTCAAAACCGGGAAATAAATGTGGAACTAAAATTGCAAGTATAATTTGAGAATAGTTCTTTAGTGATCTTAATCATTAAATTTTAATGAAATTATTCCATTATTCAGCTCTTTTAAATATTTTAGGAGGATAAAAAGCCAATACAATTTTAATTGGCAAGCTTACGGGACAAGGATGATGTTACTAACAATTTATCTGGCTGAAAAGAATATTTTTAATATTCACTGATAATGTTATTGGACTTTTAAATTCTGTCCCACTATAAATATACTTTAAACAGTGCAGTTAACAGAACAGGACAACTAACCACATTTAAATAAACGATTATCCATACATCCTTTAGAAACAACCCTTCCAAGCGCGTACACAAATACATCTTGAACAAGCATTGGTAAAAATTGAGGTTAATTAATTTGTGATTAGATTGCACTATTATTTTCTTGTACACATACAGGGTTTTGAATAATAAATAAAACTAACGATTACAGAATAATCTACTTGGGCCTCTGGAAGCGTTTGACAATTTTGAGGAGAGCTTGTCTAAACTCCTTGGATCCGCAAGCATAAATCAGAGTATCCAAAATAGCTTGAAGAGGAAGGACAGATCTCATATGAATCACCAAGTATCGCCAAAGTGTTCCAACGAGTTCACAGTCAAGTTCTGATTTGTTGCCATCCTCACACCCTCTGTGCAATGGAATGATCGTGACTATAGGAAGAATAAATACCCACATAGGTATCATAATTAGCAACACGGTTCTCGCAAAACGAATAGAGGGAAACAATCTACCAACCTGAAAATAAAATAAAAAATTACTCTGTAAAATACTACATTACCACAACCACACCTAAACTATTTATATTCATTATTAAGGTTTGTTATAGGATAGAAATGCAATAATTTTACATGAAACATATGCGCTCTGGCAAAATGTAGATTTCTAAAGAGTTGTAATCTGGGGATATGACTTTGGTGGCTGGGAGGCATCATGGGATGAGAGCGACAGGTGACGAGTGATCGACTTCTAGGCAGAGTATGCATATTCGTTGGCAGAGCCGAGGATGGACCGAAATTGTCCAGATGTGTCAGTGAGGGGGCTTTTCCATTTCCCAGTTCAGCGGCTATATTACCAATTACAACAGTAGGGGGAACGGAGGGGTCTGGCTGGACAACAACGGAAATTGGCACAGTTAAGCTATCTGGAATTGTGGGGAGGGACAAGGTTCTGACGAGGGGGGTCGTAGTGTCATCTCCCCCAGTACTCCCTTCCAGGCCAACGTCAGAAGTCACATTATTCACATTCACATTGATGTTCATATTGTTGAAACTGGGGATTATCATATTCTCTGTCAGATTTCTATCTATCTTGTAAGTGTGCATGTCCAAATTTAAATCATCGACGTCCAGAGGTCCCAGAACAACTGCGTCAGTCAAGGAAGGCAGGATTGCGGCGGGTGTGCCGTTGCCGGGATTCACATCGACGGCCGTTGAGGAGAGGAGCGGCACTGGACTGCTATTTGTTATGCTTGATCCCACCGGAAGAATTGTGTTCACAAAAGTTTCGTTCTTGAAGCCGCAATTTGTGCAGACTACGGAAACTCTGCGACCACCTAGAGTGGGTTCGTGGGCGTAAATTGCATTCAGTTGCTTTTTGGCTATCCTGAGAACGGAGCTGTTGAACAGAAGAGTCAGTATAGAACAAATAGTAAGCACAATTGTCAGATACACCAGTTGCAGACTTTGGGCCCGGCATATTGGGTCCCGAAGTCCAAGGGTCACGGATGCAGCTGCTAGAGAACTTCCCCCGACTAAAACGATAAGAAATCCGACAACAACCTGTTCAAAACAATTATCACGCTTACTATTTACACTCACAGCTGCGCAAATCGCATTCTTATCATACGTTTCAGTTAAATATGAGATCGGAGCAACAATATTGACATTCCATCATATATCAATTAATAACTAAATGCATATTTTTGTTATTTTCCTGGGGGAACACAGTAGAAAATTGTAGCTCAGTAGCACTTCATAAGCTTGTGATACTAATGGCCACAAAAATATTTGAGTATCATCTAATCAAACCAAGTGTAGCAACTCCAATCTAAGAATATTTGACTGGATAATGTTTGAGATAACATCCTTATGATTTTTTGTAATCGGGTAACTCCAATTGGATATCATGTGTTAAACTGCTTTTAATGCAGATATGGAAAATATATGAATCGACGGTCAATTAAATTTTAATTAAACGCATAGTGTAAAATCTTATAAAAAAATGATCCAAAGAGTAATTGGTACCTGCATTGATAATTTAAATTAAGTCGCCCTTTCAGGAATAATTTTCTTGATTATTGTAATTCAAACCTTTTCAAATTAATATGTAAGCTTTAAATCCAATGTTTGTAGGAGTTGAGGCACTGTAATTCCCGTTAAAATTGTAAATCTAATCTCATTTCCCAACTATTGCACTATATTTTTGCCCAACATAAGTATAAGGTCAATTTTCGGAAAATTCCAAAAGCTCTGGATGACGGCTTTGGAAATTTTCATAGAAATGATTATATATTTAGTTTGAGTACGTACGAATAAGATATAAAACGGATGTTTGACAAAAATGGTTTCTTACGTGTCTATTTGATACGGACGAGGAGTAGAAAAAAGGGTAGCGCACTGCAACGAACCGATCTAAAGAGAGCAATGTGAGTAGAAGCATATTAACGACGTAGGGAATGCCTAAGGTTGCTCTTTGCAGCACACAGAGTTCCCTTTGAGGAACAAGCAGTAAAAGCAATTCGAGTCCTTTGTGAGTTCCAACAAAGAGATCAGTAATACAGAGACAGGCCATCCACAAATGCCTTGGCTTCCACAGTTCGCGACTTTTGCCCACGACGCACAAAACGCTAATATTGACAGCGAAGATGCCGATGAGGAGGACGATTCCCCAGACTACTTCCCCCACAGAATAAGGCTGAGACCAAAGATCGTTCTCCATTCTTCTTTTGCCTAGAGAACCACAGGAGACAATAGATTTCTCCCGAGAAAAGAAGGAAACAAAAGAAAAACAAATAAATAACTGGAACTCACTTGCGGAAAAAGATGCCTCTAGAGAAGAAATGGTGAAGCACAATGTTGCTCTTCTCCTTGTTATCTGTTCTGGTTGTGTGCGGGGAAAATAGACATAAATCTATAAATACGGAGTTTGACTTCCACGAACCTCGTATAAGTAATGCTGAATTTTCAACTTGAAAGCTGTATCCCCATCGTCAGTGCGTAGTTCTGGAGCTGCGGCGGAAGAAATCTTGTCGGTAATTCCGCACATGGGACACTGAATTGGAACCGGAATGGAAATCTCTTTGGAAATCACTTTGGTAGTCTTAAGGAGTTAAAGGGAAACGACTCTCGGTCTTCTTGGTGGTGCACTTTTGTTGTAAGGTGAATGCTCTGCAGAATAAGACAACAAAGTACACATAGAATTTAATATCTCGGGAAACTGTCTTATGTAGTCTCTTTCAATTACGGTTATTACCTCGTCAGTCTTTTAAGACTACTCTATAATATCCAGTCGCTCTCTTAAGTTAAGCCCAGACCAAGTCTCAAAGTCTCAACTTATATGTACTCATATTTGAGCACATGAATATAAACACATCCTGGACGAGATAATCGGGAGACGATGTGTATCTCTGTGTGTGCAAATGACAAATGAAGAGGTCAGAATGAATACCTTCTACGGGCGATACAAATAGGCAGGCAGAAATCTTTATGACTGAAATGATAGCAGCTATTATAGTTCTAATACAGATAGACGATGGAACTATTTATCCTGTTCTGCTGCAGGAGTCCAGCATCCAGCAGCTTACATAAATACGTACATAGCCCAACATTATCCAACAACAAACTAAACTGTTTCATGTTTTCACTTCCAGTAGAACCCACCATTTCAGCCAACTTGGCTTTGTCTGTCTGGCCAGAGAAATCAACAAGGTATTTATTATAGTGGACTATCATGTAGATGCACTTCCCTAACTCACTATCATCTTCGCAGATAATAAATATAACCTATACACAATAATATTAGTATCGTATCACTTGTTGCCGCTCCGCTAACGATAAGTAAGCCCAAGAAATCCAACTGTTAGATTAATGGGTTCCTACACGTGGTTTTATTCAATCTCCTCAGGAAGAGAAATACTAGAACAATGTACAAACACTCATATATAAAATATAATGGAACCCAGAAATATTAAATCCTACACATAGCGTTGCAACAACACTAATGCAGTAGACAGATACTGTAATTACTAATACATATACCTTATGTATACCTAATCACACAAAAACTGCTATAACAAACCATTGCTTCAAGATACAGCATCACAGCTAATATAATACCATTATCCAAATCTTATCCGTCGCAATACAATTTTCCTAAGTTTGCCTACAATAATAGGGACATAGAACCTATAATAATAATATCTAGGTGTCTATTTGTAGTACAGTGTCAATTCTTACTAACACTGCATGTGTAGGAGTCTGTATTAGTGAAATGAAGATGGACCATTTACATTCTCATCTCAAACGTATGTAACATGTACGAGTAGACGAGTATGTCTGTCTAAGGATTGATAGGAGTCAATAACTATACAAATTGTCACGACTTCTTATCAGCAACCTAATATCTATGTTATGCAGCATTGTTTATTAATAGTACATCTTAGGTACCTAAGTAAACAGTAGAAATTTATGGTGGAATAGGGATATTCACTGTGTTTTGAAAGGATGCTGATTGTTGGCAATGAATCGTGCTGCAGTACTACACTATTATACTACTTAGCACTTAATGAAGAGGGAATGAGATTTGGGTGGACTAGACCGGTGGTGACTGGAATATAATGGAACTGCATGACTGGTGATGTCAGACGGTGAGACACACAGAACCTGATATCCTCTAATGTCATTATCCATTACTTGCACATATCAATCCCTAAAAACTCACTCCCTCACTTTTCTCTTTTGTCAATATCCTTAAATATTTTCCATCCGATTGGAAATTTCCTTTTGCAGGGAGAAAATACTTTATTGATTAAAGTATATTTGTATTTCACCAGTAATTTTCCCACCATGTCCTTAACTCCGTTTGAACTCACAGTAAGAACTAATGCATCAAAATAATGTTAGCATGTGTGTCTGGAGAATATCATACAAAAATGATTACTAGTTATTAGGAAGCTCAGGCATCACAGTATAGAATTACATTTTGTTGAATACTTTTTGTATATAGCATCCTTATGGAAAATTTATGTGTTCATACTCTTTAAATACTGTGCCAATGATTTCCAATTGTGATTTTTGAAGTGGTCCACTTTTTAGACGAGTTGTGATGCTTTCATGCAATCCTGAATTTCAGTCAGATATGTAAATAAAATATCATCATAAAATCGTAATGTTTTCTAAGCAGATTTTACTTTCAGGGGTGTGCTGTACTTCACTCTAATTATGTTCCGCACTTGCAAAGGTGTCATATTTAAACAGTTCAGAATTCTTTATTAATTCACCTTATGTTATAATAATGTTGTCCATTTATTGCTTTGATAATACTAATAAATGAATTATAGAATTTCTCAGCCTTTTTAGATTATTACATTATATTATTTCCTCTTAGTTTGTGCTAATTTTTAGACGTGCTTATAGCACTTAAAATATTTAACATATTTTTTATAAACAATTTCAATGTATTTAAGCATGTGTATTAATATTATCATTCATTTTTAGAATAACATGCGGGCCTATACCTACACCATGAGGTACATGACAATGATTTTAATTCTATACACCTGAATATGCTGGGCGTTTGACAGCAATTACGTGTATAAGTATTGCCTACAAATAGCTGATATCTTCATTACAATATAAAAGCTGCGATTAATTTATAACAAAAACTGTAGCGGTGCATTTTCCAATACACCGTGTCTCCGGGCTAAGGTGGCCCTATGTAGCAGC
Organism: Yoshiicerus persimilis; assembly: GCA_020352615.2. Taxonomy (NCBI): domain Eukaryota; kingdom Metazoa; phylum Arthropoda; class Collembola; order Entomobryomorpha; family Tomoceridae; genus Yoshiicerus; species Yoshiicerus persimilis. The sequence goes on along the minus strand of CM060170.1, from coordinate 4,473,573 downwards.
CGAACCGGAAACATTACAGAAAATCTGTTGACACCATTTGAAAGAGGGAAAAGATTTACATTGAAATCCCAGTTTTCATCAACTTATCTCTTCGGGTTCGCTTACACCAGCCATTCTCCTGGAAAGAGTGAGATTCATCTTTATGTTAAAGCACAAGGACTCATTATGGTTCTAAATTTTTACGCCAATATTTAAGCAATAAATTGCTATTCTGACACTTAAAACTGATAACTAGTAACCCGTTTCACAGTCCCTGATCTCCTAACACCGTCAAGACACCAAGGAAGTGGCCACAAAAGTGATTCAAATAACTGTGTCCCTTTTCATCTCTTTTCATTTCCAAAAGCTCAGCAGAACCGCAATTGTTAAACGGACCTTTTTCATAGAGATGATTCTTAAAAATACAGTTTTTGAGATTCTGAAATCGTCATAGATTCTTCAGAAGTTTCCAGATAATAATTTAGGTTCTGCTGAGCTTTTGGAAATGCTAACTTCGGTACTGGAGAAATGAAAGGGGACACAGTTATTTGAATCACTTTTGTGGCCACTTCCTTGGTGTCTTGACGGTGTTAGGAGAGCAGGGACTGTGAAACGGGTTACTAGTTATCAGTTTTAAGTGTCAGAATAGCAATTTATTGCTTAAATATTGGCGTAAAAATTTAGAACCATAATGAGTCCTTGTGCTTTAAAATAAAGATGAATCTCACTCTTTCCAGGAGAATGGCTGGTGTAAGCGAACCCGAAGAGATAAGTTGATGAAAACTGGGATTTCAATGTAAATCTTTTCCCTCTTTCAAATGGTGTCAACAGATTTTCTGTAGTGTTTCCGGTTCGGCTGCTACATAGGGCCACCTTAGCCGTGAGACACCCCGTACATAAATAGTAGATTTTTAAATGTAACGTAACAGACCTAGTTTTCCACTCAAAAAGTTAAAGTTAAAAGGTCATACGTTGATATCTTTTATATCAAAACTACCCATAATTTTGAAAACTATAAACTAGGGGTAGTCTGGAAACGCCTAGTTTTGAGCATTGGTCGACCAAACGTTCACCTATAGTAAGATACGGCCTAAAACACCGTTTTGCTGCCCGATAAGTAAGTCTCATTATAAGCCCCGCATTATAATAAGAAAAAAACGCAAAGAAAGAAAAACTGACTGTTTATATTAGACTCAGTATTTATTAGGAAGTTGAATGAGAAAGAAAAACGCCTTTCCCAGTAAGCAGAGTATTATTCAACGCATGAACCAAGGTAAAGGTTAATTGCAATATTATACAATAAAAAATGGCTTATGTCCTCCTAAGTTAGCAAATGAGATCCTTATGGAATGGTATTTGTATTATGCATCTAGAAATAAAAATTACTCCTGACTAGTTATACAGTTCTTAAAAGGGTAAACTAACTACACGATAACATATAACATAGAAATGGAGTGGGATTCATTAACACGTGTTTGAATCCAAATTCAAAGCGTGAAGTGAACATTTCAATTACGAAAACATGGTTTAGAGCTCATAGATGACTTTAAACGTAATTGGCAAATAATAAATACACTTAATTCATGATATATTGTTGACATTTAATTTTTTAGTACATAAATAGCCTTTTGAACATTTATTACTACAGATACATAATATCAAAAGCAAACAAAGTAGATCGTTTGTCCTTTTAAATAAGGCAATAAAACTCATTGATAGTATTCACTAAGTGTGTATCTTGCTGCTGATTTTGTTTACATTTCCTCTCACTCACGATAGCAAATCCATTTGCACATGTACGAAAGAACAATAAAACAGGAGAAGGAGCAATGTCAAGGTGTATTACTGCACACATTTGTATCTTGACTATGCCCTGACGAAAGCGAAAAACAAACACACACGCATACATAATCTGTAGAAGTACATTAATTATTATACCAATGCCCCTTGAAACTCATTACAAAAGCCATAAATCAAATCGCCAGTTTGTTATGTGTAGTGGCACTTTTTTATATGCATAAGTAAATAAGTTTTAATGATACAAAAGAGTTAGGAATATGTAAAGTGGTCATCCAAATCTTACATCAATTTATTTATCAAGGTAAATATTAAGTACTGTGAAAGGTGAGCCATTATTGATGAGTTCCAGTATTCTGTATTACCAAGTTATTAACTATATAATATTCCGCATTAAATTATGCATATCTTTTCATTTGTAGGCTTACATATGAAACTTATACTATACGCTAGCACATTTTTTATTTACGCCAGGCACAGAGCAGCAGGTATAACTTATTTAAATGGTATGTCGTTAGTGGCAGTTAGTGAACGACTTGCCAAATGAAATGCGATGTAATTTATGTAATCCATAGTAGTTTACATTTTATTGTTTGTACGTACTCTACATTGTCCATATGCAAAACTTTCTTAACGCGTGTACTAGTTTTGTAGTATTTGTTTTTGTATTTCATTACAGCAAATTATTATTCCATGTCAATCACTCAAATACTCATTTATGACTCGCAACCCCGCCAACTATTTCCTATTCCTATTGATAAACATAGAGATTTCATTTTATTATGCCTACGATGATTAAATTATATTAGACCATTGAGGTTGGAATGTCTGTATTTATTCGACGTCTATCAAGAGATACAATTATGGAACTGAAGATATTAGTTTACAGTAATTGACTTTATGGAGTGAATACATTTTCTATTATATGAAACACTATTTCGCCTTATGGGACTTTGATCTTCAATCGAGCATTTTAGTAATCCCAGGGTGTGACACTATACCGACGTGCACTAATTATGAATTTCCTACAAGATTGCACGTAAATCATGAAATTGTAGTGTGTTCAGAAGATGTGAAGTCCTGGTTAGAGCTTGCTCTAACTTTTAACTGGAGCAATATAAATACATTTTATGATACTTAACCCCTAAATCCTATTTGTGACGGTGCATATTATGCAGCGTGTAAAATTGTAGCATAAAAGGTGCTTTATCAAATAGTTTTGGAAGTATTTACGTGGTGAAGGTCTTACAATGCATAGATAAGAGTTGGGGAAAGACAAATGTGGCTTAAAGAAGGGTCGCCGATGAAATAAAGCCAAGTTCAGATTTAGCGTTCGAATTTATCCAGTAGGTGCATCGTAGATGCGATTAGCCTGCTGTTGGGTGATGTTCGGTGGCAACAAAATTGACAGCAGCCTTCTTATAAGACATATCACATTGAATTCAACCGAATCAAATGACTTGCCAAATCTCTTGTAAAGACTGCTATATAACAGTCACTAAAGACTTACTTATCCACTTATCCCTTCGCTTATCATTTAGAATAAGTACTGATAAAAGTAAAAATAACTTGTCTCAGGTATTTTTAACCTTGCTTTCCTTTCTCCCACACAGATACACACTTGTCTTTACTTTGGGGATTTTTATCAGATTCATTTCAGAACTTGCTTACAGTTTCAATTTACAATATCAACGACGCTGTACATTATTTACATCAATTCAAAAATACATGCTCTATTCATGTCATAAGTATTGCTATACACAAATATTCTGTAACTTTGCAAGTGTGTCGAAATTACATGGGTCTAGATAAACTGAGCTTATTGAACGCAAACTAAGAGTTGTGTATGTTCTATCGCTTTGCAGCATGCAATGTAATGTCACTGTCTTCTTCTTGAAATCCGCGGAGCAAAGCCAAGAAACTTCCACGGATCTTTTATCACATAACACATTTTCTGCTGTAAAAATGGAATTTTTCAAAAATCCAAATTGTTTTTAATAACAAAATGCACATAAAAGTGTTCTTATAATAAAATTGAACAATCCAAAGTACTTTTTCATTTAAATTATACAAAACTCGAAGTATTTTCTGGACCTACACTTATGCCACATAGATAGGTAATAATAAAGCATAAGAATGAAAAACCAATTGGCGCTAAAGAGTATACTCTATCGTTGAATTAAATTCTTTTATAGAATATGGCAGTGGTAATCTTTTATTTGGAAGCAGCGACCGGAACCAATAATGTTGTGAGATTAAGATCATCGGTTAACTTTTTTTTAATTTTTCAACTTATTATACACGCCCACCCAACGTATACATACTGACGATAATACATAAATCATGATCCCACACAAAACAGTTTTCATTCACTACCTCACATATTTACATACTATTAAACAGATACCTCTGCTCTGCAGATATCACAATCTCAACAGATGCTACAATACTTTAGTATTTATTGAAGGAATACACTTGTATTAGTAATACCTACCCTATTGATAAATGTAATAATATTAATCAACTTTGGGTTAATGTCATTAATTTGCTGAGTTTTGATAAATAGCATATACAGTGGCATTACTAATCCTAACTAAGTATACAATACAGAAGTAGGGAATAATATAAGTCTTTACCTTAATAGTGGTTTTTCTAATCGCCGTTTATTTAGTCATTATAATTGTTAACTCCAAACGAAATTAAAATAAGTTAGGTCATGTACTTTTAGGCGGGACTGCTTTGGTGTGCATCGTCAAGGCTCTTTCTTAATAGTTTTATTCATAATTGCATTATTGTCTTCATTTCTAAGAATCGCAAACAAAGCTTGTGTGACTCGAGCTTTGTAATCGCGCAAGTGTAGTCAATAGAAATGGAAAACATCAACAATATTTCTTACTTCGATGCTCATCTCTGTAGATACTTCACAAATAATTGCGTCAGCATTGGTGTAGCAATAAAAGTTTAACTGTAATTCATACCTCACGTTATAATATTATATTTTTGAGTACAAGAACAACAATTTAATAATTCTAATTCTATTACTTCTAACAATTGAAATGTTTTCCATTATGCACGATGAGGAAAAGTAGTTAGGTCAGTACACCTGTATTTTTGTAATTCAATTTAGTCTTTACAGCCCTCACGTAGTACATACTACTACTACATTTAGTACTTCCCTAGATTGTTACTTATACCTAAAATTACAAATAGTAATGTAACCACAACGGAAAACTGATTATGATTTAAATGTTTACATTGAAGTGTTTTACAAATACTCCGTATAAAAATATTGCTAAAAAATGAAAACTCACTTATTGGAAAACATACACATTTTAAGACAAATAAATATTTTAATAAAAGTGAATTCTGAATTCTGACATTTGGCTTAGTGAAATATTTTTAAGTAATTACTTTCAATCATGTCATCACCAAAAATAATATTTCAATCATAATACAAATATTTGGTCACATGAGGTGAATAAAATTGCAAACAATGTAAAACTTGCTATGAAAGTAAAATAGTAATAAGCAATTTAAATTCTTTTCCAGGCTTAATTATGGAGTTGAAATACTCGAAAGCACACTAACGACATATTAACCAGTCTAATTGCGACGAGCGTAGAAAGATAATGCAAAGGTATAAAATAAATATACATCAAATGTCTTTTTTTGAGAAATTTTAACATGCCTGTAGTACAATTTTATTTTAATGACTAATTTTAAGGGTAAAAATGCTATTTAGAATCATGAGAACTTGTGAGATAATAAACCACAAAAACATGTAGGTGGCTGGACAAAATATATAAGATGATTTAGGTAGGCAACTATATTACCTCTACAAAATTCCCTCTATAAGAAAGCAAGATTGAATTATTGTATTATTTGACAATTGAGGTGCATGAATAGTACGTGACAGGAGCTGCGTAGCTAGCACCGCATGATTTTGCCCTTTAGCATAATCAACGGAAAAGTTTCAGTGTTCAACCCACAAGGATTTTTCCTTTCCACCTTTCTTTTAACTATTTATGTATGCTGACTTCAACATCAACGCATTAATTCCAGCGTCCAGTGAGATCATTTGTTTACTCTTTTCTGTTCCACTAAGGTCTTTAATCTCCTTATATGTATCACTTCAATACAATAATATCATTTACTAATGTCCATAAATGACATTGCTTTAAGTAAAAAACCAGTTTCCACTTGTACACTTAAACAATATGCTTTGGATTGATTATAGTTTGCTTTAATGTACTTTCGAAGAGCTAAGCAATTGCTTTGTTGTGAAAATTGACCATTCAAGAAATAACCAGTAAATAGGTACTGTAAATACATTTAGAGTCGGTAAACATTCAATATTGGGATTTCCAATCTCGCAATGAATGTTTGGAACACAGTTAAAGATGCAGAATAATTACGTTCTATTTCCGTTTTGTGACTAATCAGTACCACCACACTACGTGAATGAAAAAAGGCTCTTTATCCAATTCACATAAAGTTAATAAAACCAATAGAATCGTAACCGAAAGCCAATAACTAACGCTTTAACCATATTGGCATCAAATTTATATTGATTGAGGAACTATTTTTAGACCAACAAAAGCATATTGAAGTAATTAATACAGCTTGTCTGCTTGGCATGGATAAATACCAATTTCATGAAAAACAAAAGGAAATAAAATAACTGAAACGTCAAATGCGTGGGTGAGACTGCAATTCGGTGGAAAAGGTTTTCATGAAATTCTGGTTTATTGCATTTGAAGACAACCATATAGGTATTGTCAACGACACATATTGCGACTGTTTGTATTGTGTGAGGTCCAGGTTTGACTTATGATAATCTGCACTTTAAGCTCTACTTTCGCTACTGATGATGATTTTAACTCACGCGTTGTGAATTCCAATTTAAGACGCATCATTTTGATATACTAGTAGTTTGCTTTGTCATGCATTTTGGTATCCTTACGTTGTAATTTTACATTACTAGTGACATGTTTTGAATTCCTAAACAAATACATAAATAAATAACCATACATAAACTTTTTTTGAGAAAATCACATTGGATTGTGGGTCGATGTACAGAATTGTCATTATGAAATAATTCTATGGACGCTGCAATGTAGTTCATTAAGCAGAAAAACAGGCGGCGCTATTAATACACGAAATCAATTAATTCTATATGCGAATGCTTACTGTAATTAAATGGTTGATATTCAGGAGCAATGTAGTTGAGCAAAATAAAATGAGATTGAGACAAGCGATAATAAAGTTCCCCAAGGGAGAGATTTTTTAGAAATGTCACCTGCACTTGGCTTCTCTTTTAGCAAACTGGCTAGAAGCGGACAACAACTTGTCAATAAATACTGTACTCGGAGTTCATGGTAAGTAATCTAATTAAACTATGCATGTATGTAGGCAGGCTTAATGTATGTATCTTCCTTTTCCCGTTTCATTTCACTTCCTTTTCGCAACATTGTACTTCGCTTCATTTACAACTACAGTAAAAAGAACAGAACTATAAATCTATGAAGTTCAGGTATAAAATGTAACATTATCTCATATATATGAACAAAATACGCAACAAATGGATTGCTGTCGGCTATTCAATTTCATTCCATTTGAATGAATGAATTTAGTAATCGAACATATACCCCCTCAATACAAATTGCACTTACATTATTATTATTCATGTACATTAATCACATTTCATTAATTTCATTCCATTTATTAATGCATTATTGCAGGATAATGCTTCCAGTTGTAAGAAGCTAAAATGCACTTTATAAGAATGAAAGGGACAGTCTTTATACGGGTTAAATATTTTACTACTTTCCAAAACAAGCAAAAAATAAAGGTTTTAAGTAGAACACCCAATAATAAATGACAAATAACTACATAATATTTTACTTCCGGTCCTCAATTTGCACATTGGTTTCGATTTCCTTCTCAATTGCATTGTCATAATGTTAAACACTATAGGTATTGTAACGAAAAAGATATTTCATCCTTCTACATACGGAACATATGGAAAAATTTTCCATACACAAAGTAAAACGTATCGAATTTCTAATGCGCATTTCATTTAGTATTAGCTGAATCATAGTAGTAATGTAAAGACAACCGATACTGGTCAAAGGGTCAGATATTCATTACGGAAATCTATTTCTCTATGTACTATTTTGGACCTTTGACTAACTACATGTTTGATGACGTACTTTAAAAAAATTAGATTATAAAGAACTTGTGGTACTTTTCCAAGAATATTTAATTGTCGAGTTTATGAGATATGTTATTGAATTTATTCTAGTTACATTGAAACTAGACCACATCGGTGTCGTTGTGTCACTTATATTCAGTATAAGGATGTGTGTAGAAATGTTGAAGTCTTTGAAGTCCAGTGGTTTGGTTACTCCTGCAAGCGGAGATGGATGGCAACGTTCTGGCATCACCAGAACGGTGAAACGGTGTTTAGATTTTATCACCCAGCCTTTGATGCATAATATTAGCTAAGTTGTGCAAACACCCTCTTAATTTTTTGTGATAGACGGACATATCGCCCATACCCAGATACAAGTAAATATATTGCCAACCAATTCGGTTAAGCTAAGCTGAGAAATGAAAAATTCTGAGTGCAAAAATGTGTAGATGGGCTGAGAATCACTTGCTGAGCTTGCTGAGAATCACTTGTGTAGATGGGCACCGAAAAAACGGATTGTACCGGGATGTGTGGAATTGCAATTCTTTCTATTATAAATACTTAGCACATTTCGGCTGTAGTATGCAATGACAATTTTATAGAGGATTTATAAAAATTATTAAATTTATAACTCTAATAATAACTTTGATATTTACATAAATGGAGAAAGATAGGGTACTCAAAAAAGTATTCGGAAATATAATCAAGACAGGTTATTGTATCAAGTATATGAAGTGAATTTAAAAAATACAATTCCACTCACACCTGTCAAATTGGGTTTTCGTGGTTTTCGGTGCCTATCTGCAAAAGTAGCGATTTTTGCAGAAGGAATCACTTATTTCTAGGATAACTACAGATTATTTCTAATACTTTTGGATTCGTAACACTCTTGTCATGTACGCATTTCACTGACAATTGCATTGGTGAATGAAACCTTACATTTGGTCACAATCTACCGGTTCCCACTATTCAACAAATTATGTAAGCTAAAGTCATCTCTGTCATTCACATAGATTAGTTCCAAAGTTTTAAAAATCTTTCCTTAGATAACTACAACTAATCCTTGGTTATATAAAATAATAAATCGGATGGAAACATTATGTGATTATGTGGAAAATTATAAATCTTACCTTTAAGATGGGCTGAAGTTGTTTTTGAGTCATTGCAAATGGAAATATACTCACGTGGACACCAATCTCCAAGAAAAATAGTTTATTTTGTCAATTCTGCCTATATTTAAAATTGTCATACCTTATCACTACATAGCTTTTATTAATTTCTTGTCAGTTTTCAATGCTAAAGATAGTCCACTTACTCACACGCTAGAAAAAGCGACTACATTGAAAATTATGATGTGTATTTCTAGGATTTGTTCACATTACTGTTACAATGAATATTATCACTTGTTGTGCATTTTTCTCCCAAGTTTCTAAAATTATTTATTAGGCACTGTTGCTTCTACAGAATGAAATTGCACATTTTCCATGAAAATTAAGTGCAGAAAATGGTTTTTAAAGAAGAAGGTGTGTGTATTAGAGACTGCGTACGAAGAGAAACAGAATATTGTACGGAGAACGTATGCAGAATGTATGGTTAATGTATTGGAAGGATGCACATGTTAATATAATTGGAGGTAACAAAATGCTTGGTAGTTATAAATTCATTAGCTGAGTTAATAACTCCTGTGTGTATAGGAAATAGGATCAATGACTGAAATCTCGAATCGAATGGCGTGGAAGCGTATTGAAAATGAAATGTCCAAATGAAGGTTTGTTTGTGTGCCGTGTCACTTGGTTGTAGGCAATGCACAGAGCAATTAGTACACTCTACTTTACTAATTGTAAGAAATGAAGTCAGAGATTGCTGGAACAAGACTGAACAACTTTTCGCTGTCGATTCTCATTCTCATGCACAACTTTCAGAGCAAATCTTCGAATCCCTTCCACTGCAATCCTCTGATGTAAACGCTACTGCACAGAAGAGAATATGCACTTAGCTTTAATATACACAGCTTTGCATTTTACTCTGTGCACCGCACTTGAACACATATCCACTAGGCTGTGTCTACCACTATGACGAACTGCATCCTTGTATTATTATTATTACAGTAGATCTCTAGTTGTTATCTGATGAATCAGTGTATCGAATAATAACTAACTATACGAGAATCAGATGCCTTGTTCTTGTTCAGTTTGCATTTCAGTTTTCGTTGCATGTTCAATATAATAATATTCCATGCTATTTTCAGCAGAGAAGAAGAACACAGTTTTTCACACCAAACAACTCAACTATATACACCTACTACTAGTACATAAATAGTTCACACTTCACATACATCGATGCACATCTATGTAGCAAAGAAACTAATAATAAGATAGAAAGACATATTTCATTACAATAACACTCTAGGATCGATTCACAGATACAAAAGTCCTGGTTTAATATTCTTGTAGGAGTATTTATTAATTGGCAATAAAGGAGAACGCCGAAAATGCTCACCGAACCGATATACAATTAAAAATCATTCACTCTCGAATGTTACAAATGCTATTGCAAGTAATGTTTCCTTGTTGAAATACATTTAATTAATGTCTTTCTCATAATGTCACCCTGCTTGTATGTATACCATAAATGCAAAAAAATAAGTAAATTTAGTTGCGCAAAATGGTGTTTATTACTGGAATAAATTTTGCTCAAAAGTTTCATATAAATGTAGTAATAGAAAAGGCAGGAGTGTTGCTGTTGTAAATATTTTAAGGTAAACTATATACCAGTTGCATATATATGTAAACAAGAGTATGTATCACAAGGTAGTTTGCAGTGATCCCTATGAACACACATAACTGACAAAGGCTTGACAGACAGAGTCAAAAAGGAATATTATGCAAACATATTAAAGATCAATTAGAATATTGTTATAGATTACTATAATATGTATGTGCTTACTATGTATATTTACTTAATTTGAATCATTACCATATTTATAAAATGTTTCAAATGTAGTTTGCATAGCTTTTAGCCGACCATTATTATACCTTTGTAAATTTACGCACAATAATTATATTACAGGGCTGTTAGAAAAGTAAGTGTCTGTACGTGTATATATAATAATATTGATTTTGTTCGCATTACATATCTGTGTTACAAAGCTAAGCAATAATCTAGACCTCATTCTGCATTGCATCAGACGAAGACCAAACAGCGTCTATTGTACACATTTAAATGGTTGTTCCTGTTTTCATATCTATAAGTTCGCAGCCTTGTGTGTATCCGACATGCAGTTGTAAACATACAAAGAAAATAATTACAGGTAGGGAAGCCAACATTCATTTCACGAGGCCCCTAAATTATTAACGCTGAAGAGCAACAAACTTTAACGAAAATGCAAATAAATAAGTAGCCAAGAAGAACAATAAAAAGAATTACAAATGGTTTTTTGAAAGAGTTGCGAAGTGACTTCTGGCAATGAATTCTCAAGCTTTGTTGCTTTATCATTGAAATTGAAATTTACGATAGACTGCTGCGAAAATATCCACTCCTTTTATCCAGACATCAACAACAGAGACTGTTTCTGCATCTTTTCATCCTTTGTAATGCAACACAGAAACAAAGTAACCGAAATTTTCTAGAGCCAAGAAAAATAGTGAATAGAAATGCATGCAACTATGAGATAAAAAGGATTTGTTCTGTTGGATACTAGAGCAGTGCAATTGGGCCAATTTTTTAAAGCCCAACCCAACCCAGTCCAAAAATTTTGAACTCAACCCAATACCCATTTATGTGGCTACCCACAAACACAACCCAATCCCAAAACCATTCAACCCAATCCATCCCAATCCTAAAATTATTTGACCCAATACTAAAATTATTTGACCCAATCTTAAAATTATGTGACCCAATCCTAAAATAGTGTAACCCAATACTAAAATTATTTGACCCAATCTTAAAATTATGTGACCCAATCCTAAAATTATTTGACCCAATTCTAAAATTATGTAACCCAATCCTAAAATAATGTAACCCAATCCTAAAATTATTTGACCCAATCCTAAAATAATGTAACCCAATCCTAAAATTATTTGACCCAATCCTAAAATAATGTAACCCAATACTAAAATTATTTGACCCAATCCTAAAATTATGGTACCCAATCCTAAAATTATGTGACCCAATCTAACCCAATTTTTTGAAAAACGCTTTTTTTCAGAAATGTGATATTACTAATAAATTTTAAATGCTATTAAACAATAGATACTGAATGGAATACAATGGATTACTAATTTTACATGAATACATTATATATTTATATGAAAAAATTTCAATTCTTTACCGGAATGCGAAATTAATGTGTTTGATTGTGCAACCCATTTTAAGTCAACCCAACCCAGACTTATTAAAATGCAACCGAACCCAATCCAAATTATAACAAAATACTTTGACCCAACTCAACCCAAAACCCAATTGGGTTGGGTTTTGGTTTGATCGCACTGCTCTACTAGATACGTTATTTATAAGCTATACATTCAAGCAATAACAATTGGCGCTGAATATTTTCAATAAAAATATCTGCTTCCGTTTTAAAAATATTTACGGAAGTCATAACTTTGTAATTTTGCCCCATATGATGTTTTACTGCAACTTTACATTTATTGTTTCACGAAAATTCAATAATTAAAAGAAACGGAGTACTTCATTATTCGTAAAACATTCTGGACGCTTTGTCTTGTGGAATTTCAGTTATACATCTACACTGCACTCCAGCTCCTCGGTATGCAAATTAACGAATTCAATTAAATGCTGGGAAATGGTATCTTAATGAATCTTACTAGTGGACTATGTTTATTGTATAAGCAGATCGCATAATCTATATAAGCAATACCATCATATCAACACGAATTGCAATAGAATAAGAACCGTTATTGTATTTATTTGTTTATTATATTTATGTACAATAAAATGTATTTAGGATTATTGATGATATGTTTGACCCTTAGCTGTGTATCTCTTTTAGCAGTTCTTCCATGTGACCTTCATGTTCAAAGTACACAGATAATTAATTTTATCACTCGAAGATATTTCTGTTCGTTCCCTATGGTTAATTGAAATTCAGCCTTAAATACATTTAAATAAAAATTAAAGCAAAGGAAATGCACATCATGACACGCAATGTCGAACAGACAATACACTTTATTGATGTTGCTATTCTTTTATTAGTTAGTAATTAATGGGTGAACACTGGTTTCCTATTTTCTTTCAGTGTTCAGAATACGTATGGTCTAATTGCACGAAGATGTTTGTTTTAATGTTCTGAGTTATAATTAATATAATTATTGAAGCATAGTTTGGTTTTAACTGCAAAAGTTAAGTTTCGCTGTAGTGCAGTGTTTGCGGTATAGTTGTTAGTACTGCCAATAAAAAATAAAGAAAGTGGCAATGGGCAACAAGGCATGCATTCTTTTATGTCGGGTTTCTGTTGATTATATACGAATGAGTGACCCAAATGAGAGTTAACCAGGAAAATGAGAGCATCTCTATGAAATACATGTGAAATCAGATATAGCCAATAAAAGGGTTCTGCGAAATATGTTACGACAATTGAATTACACATCTTTATAATTAAACAGATCCTACATAACACTTTTAACTGACGCTAGGTAATAACTTCAGAACTGTGTTAATTTGACGAAATGATCGTGAAAGATTGGAAATACACATCTTCATTATCCTTTAAATTCCTAAGATGGAGTTCATATTTTACTGTACATTTATCTTTTTGTGCATATAACAAGAAAAGGGCTAAATACACCTGTGCAGTAACTATTCAAGCTGACCTTAGCCTTAATGTAAACAGAAGTAGCTTTAGAATATGAAATACAAATATTTCGCCAAAACAACTGTTTTGAATGATTCTGAAGGTAACAATGCTTGTTTGTAACAATTACATGTAGCTAATAAAATGATTATCGACTTAAGTAACATTTAAAAAGAATTGTAAGCTGACTTTAATTGTAAGACTAGTGGTTTTTTGGAAAAAAAGAAGACTGCAATGAAGGTGAAATGTCAATCCCAGGACTGCAGCTATTTTTACCCGGATTTTTTGGGATTGCTCTATAAGGTCATTGCTTTATTACTTTTCTGCCCTACGTTTAAATTACGTAATTCTGTTTTTATTAGATCTGCTGTTACGTAAGAAGTTTGTCAATATAAAATTGAAGCGTCAATGCTTTGTAAGGGAAGCTTTCCAGGTTTGTAGGCTACTTTTAGGTAGCGCACAATATTATTGTAAGCGTTTGACGCAAAAAATAATTTTGCTAGTCCCCAGGTATCTATTAATTAGTTAACAACAAACCCAACTGTTCTCTTGCCATTGTGTCGTACGCAGGTACTCACAGTACAGTCTACCTACAGGTGTTGAATATCACTTTGTATTAGATCTAAAATTTGTTTTACTCTTGGGAGACATAGAAGCAGAAATGTATCCAGCACAATGGCTCAATTAACTACCTGAAGGCAATTTTACTTGAAAGATTGTTTCCCATGCACTACTCCGTGCACTACGAAAATAAGAAGGCTTAATTTGAAATAGGCTTATTTGCTCGTTTTACAACCCTATTTGTCTATTTTCTGTACATTTAAATATTGAAAGTGACGGGATTTATAGGTGTACTCCTAGAAATGATTGTTTTCGGTTTAGAAATCAAGTCGGTATTTTTACTGCAAAAGCAAATGATCGGATAAGTATTACTGCAGTACATAATTACGATGAAGCATTGGTATGTAATACAGTTAGTCTATATATTTGACTATCCGCCTAGTACAGGACATCATGCTAAATACTAAAGGGAAGTTATAAATATTTGTAAAAAATAATGTTTTTACCTGATGCATGAACATGAAGCATTAATTGGTTGTTCCAGAATTCAGATGAGAATATTTATTATGTTATTTTTTAATTAGATATTTTCTATAAACAATATATTCTTCATTTCTGATTTCTATGTATTGATTATTAACGAAGATAAATTTTACAATATTTCCGACAAGGATTTAAATATTTAAAAATAAAGGGAGAGTTAGAGTTATTTTGAATATTAATTGAATCCTCTGAAAATTTCAGTGAATTCATAGAGTCCCTGTTCGGCTCCACTGCAAATTGGTGAGATAATATCTCGGCAATCTCCATTGTCTCTTGCAATGGACCAAAACGATAAGGATGATATTTGGTTTTGATTTGCCCAGTTAACCAACTGCCTTCCATGGGATGTTTCAAATTTCTTTCCGTTAAAATTTCGGCCAATCATTGGTGTAACACCTAAATGAGGAATAAAATTATTAGACTTACATTTGAACGTAAAGTGCAAAAGGATGCGAAAACCCATGGGGTTTTGAGGAAAATCCGAAAAACCCTGGGTCGCCATCCTTGAAATTGCATGTTTTGCAAACCTAGCATTTTATTAATTTCAGCATTTGATTTTTCTGGCCAAATTTCTTTGAGTTGTCTAATGGTAGACTCCGCAGCTCCAACAACGGCATCTCCCCAACTGGGCAGTGTGCTGGGGAATTCCATGGCCATAATGTTGACAAGATCTACCCTGACGCCGTTTCGCTTAGCACTGACGAGAACATCATATCCAAGACTCGGGGTGACTCCGTAATCATCTCCTTGAACCATCAGAGTGTAACTTACACTGACTTGGGGGCGTTCTCTTTGTACCTGGGCCAAAGCCTGGTTGACCAAGTCATTGTTGATGGGAGCTTCGATATCAATATCCAAATGGGTGCTGCCCACAGCATCCAGAGCTTGCTTGTAAGCGTCAACCAACGTTTGGACAGTTGTGCAACGGTGCTCCAAATAATTTCCCAGAGCTCCTCCAGTCGCCAGAATCATTTCTCCGCCCAGGTTTTGAATTTCTCGGATTGGGTTAAGGATTGCTGGATCAGTAATGTCATATTGGGAAGCCCACGTTGGAACACATCCCGCTGCTCCTCCCAAAACAAAGGCTAATGTGAAATCCTTTTGACCCGTTCTTTGGTAGACATCCATAAGACTAGGTTGACCCAACGTGACATCGAAGTATGGAGCAAACTTGGGATCTGGACAAAAAATAATTTCTTGTAAACTGTGAATACCCATAAATTAATTGGTAATAGAAGAAATATAAAATATTATAGGATAAATCAAAAATGAATCTTACTTGCACATTGTACTCCAATTATGGAAATTATAGATACAAAGATATGAAGGGAATTCATTGTGAATATCTATTTATAACTTAATTTGCGATTTAAATGTATCGCTGAGCTGGAATTAAGTATCTAGTTGCACCAAAGCCCAACAAACGGATTTTTAATTATTCAATATGGTTTTTATAACACTTCATTTTCATTCATTACAGATACAAGTACCCTTATCGGTGAAAAATGTAATACAAGTGTATATCTGCTGTTATTGGCTTAAGGATGAAAATTTCAAGGATGGGACAAGTGTTTGTTCTAAAATCATTAAATAAAGTAAGCATTTAATAATCATAAACGAGATTAAGTTGTCAATCAGAAATACTGTTTGCATTTCGGACTCCGCACACACTAATGCAAAAATCATATATTTATGCACCGATCTTGTTTTTTTCATGGTCCCCCTAAATATCTATGCATTATCTGAGAGATAACATGTAAGGTGGTACTCTCTGTATTTTCCACGAAACTAATTAACTCAGTAGAAAGATTACATTTGTAAAGCATGTATCTACTTGAAAACATATTTATGCTATTTTATATGGTTGCATGTAAAAAATCTCATTTGTTGAAGTCCATGACTTGAATTTGGATAACAGGAACCTATTTTAAGGATTAGAGCATATTTAAGTACTGTGCTAAATGCAAAAGCTAATGTTTTCAATGCAATTCTTTCATTTTTCTGCGCCACGACTTTAGCTATTCAGTTTTAATCGACTTGAGTTGACTGTGGATGATACTGTGAGAGAAAAGGTTGCAGTAATTGCTGAGATGCGAAATAAAGGGAAGTAGTGAACTATGTCATAACAGAATAATCTTTAATGCATTTCAAGAGTTTAAGGACACGTAAATATTATAATACGACTTATGACATACCGTAACAACCTATCGTAGCAATGAACTTTTGAAGACGACATACAGCCATTCATATATTCATTCTAATTTTAAGAATTTCATACGGCAAGCTATATAAAGAGTTTAAATTCATTCACAGGACTTTTTAAAGTTCACAAAGTTTATAATTTCACAATCATATGAGATGGTGTGTACTTTTGTTTTCATAATGATGTCTTACTTTAATCTTTAACCCTTTAAACGTTTTCCCAAAATAATCCCACAGTACCCATAGGATAATAGGTAAGTAAATACCTAGTTATGATTATAACTACAGTAGTGACAGTTTATAAACTCAGATTTTTAGCACAACTCCTATAACTTTCATTTACTATGTATAGTTATTACGTATGAATGATTTGACAAAGTAATCATCAGCAGACTAGGCTCATACTACATTTATTCTACTATGCTATGGTATTTTTACACATCATAAAAGTGTCCCAAATATACTCGTTATGTTATCTGTGCAACACTATCCTGTATTTCGTTCAGTTTTTTTCACCTTACAGTATTCATACTTATATAATTCACAAACATCGGTCGGTGTTGAAGATTGACATTACAATTCATTCTAACCCTTGTTTAATCCTTTCTTGGGTTAAATATAAAAAACTTAATTATGATAATTTCTAAACTTATTGTTCGGTAAGGTACGTATTACATAATCCACGAAGCATCGGAAAATGGACAGTTTCAGTTCAATTTGCATTTAGTAGTGAAGATTACTTAGCAGCTGTAGTAGAAATTAATTAATCTATAGCGTACGTAAGAGTACATTAAAATCTAACATTAAAAAACAATATAGTGCAAATAAATTCCAAACCTCGTTTCATACGTTGTAATATTTCTAGTATAACATCATCCATCAGTGCTTTCAATGGGAGCACAATATAGTAAATAATATTCGTACGTATTTTTAATATTATATTATAGATATTTGTATTTGTTTGTAACTTTCTTTTCCATCTCTTTACCGAACATCGAAAAATTCGAAATGAACATGATCAATGTCATTTACAACGATTAGAAACTCACTATCTACAAGTATGATCAGTCCTATTTGAAGTATAGGCCAAAATTACATATTTTAAACAGTTAATCTTCTTGTGATGCAAAATCATTAAATAGTGTATCAAATTCCACTTGCGGAGTACAGTAAATGTTAAATAAAAGAATTCGAGTATATTACAGCATAGAGTATCCAGTAGTATTCATATCAAGTAGTTCAATTAATGTAGCACGTACCTAAGTGGTAAGTAATGGTAATTTAGTCCAGCACTGCTGAATATGGGAGAGTTCATTTAATACACGTAACTTCACACTACACAACAAACAATAAGTGTCTTTCTGGAATGCCAATATACTACTTAATATTAGCAACCTCTACGCAACCTTAAGTCTTTTGAAACGTCCGTTGTATAAATTCTGCGGTAGGTAGGCTTTGTAATTATGTAACAATGTAGAAAATATCTAGAGTTTATAATTCACATACCAATTAATTCTTATTTTACATTATGCGATATATTGGCTGAAACTCATTGTAACCCAGTCGAGAGTTTCCAGAATAATTTGTTATATCTGTAGCATTACCCAGCTATTTGTTACTTAATGCCAGAATTTGAGAATTTTAATTTCATAAACAAGTCCTTAAATAATTTCTTACTGTACTCGGTATCTAATTAATGCGAATTAATACTTTTCCTAATTTCATCCCTCAGTGTACACCAATGATGTTCCAAATCCTAATAATCAATGACATTAATTCATAAAACAATTTAAAAACCAGTACAAAGTTAACAAATAAAATAATTATATTGTTACAGCTGTAAAACAAAAAAAACACGTTCGTATGTACATTAAGTAATTGAAAATGGAATGCCTAATAAAAGCAGAAATTCCCAATCCTGGCATGATCTTCATAGGTATACAAGATGTGTTTTTATGTGAACTAATTGTTACACATAAATATTTATTCATAGGTACTTTGGATTTAGATTAGTTTCATCTAACAATTGGCAAATGCAGTCCTACTTATATAGAATATTAGACGCAAGGAAATGTAAAGGAGCATTAGTGGAAAGGAATAGTTTTACATTTAGCACTGGTTTCGCATTTTTGTTAGAGGAAACTATTTGACACAACTCATCATGAAATAAACTTGGCCTGGTATTTGTTTGAGTAGTAATTATATATACTTAGTTTTGCATTCGGAGAAAGACAACAACAATGCTTATCGCATCTACAATCGTCGACAATTATACTGTACTCATATCTTATGACTTCTTTAGTTCGGGTTATTGATGGGAAGATGGGCGTCTTTTGATTGTGATAAATCTTACGATTCCGAATTTGCTGGAAGAGTAAATGGAGTCACGCTGTACATAAAACAGCGATTGCAAACTCGCACAGGTTTTAAATGTCCGTATCTTGGCAGCGGCACCGAATTTCCACTACATTTCCCACAAAACACCTACAAGGCACAACAAAATCCTTAATTTCATCCTTCAACATTTCGATGTATTCAAATCTTTATTATTTTTATTGCACTATTAAGTAAACTCAAAACATTTACACTCATCGCATAATAATGCAAAAATGAAGTTTTGTGAAATCTTACCTTGCCACAGTTGCGACAGTGGTGACGTCGTCTAACGACTGTAAAGGAGGCAGCACAGGACATGCACTGCGGAGCCATATCGTCAGGGACCCAAGACGGTGGTGCAATGACCTCAATGGAAGATTGGTCTCCATGCCCCGTGGTTTCTCCATCCATGCTCTGCATGTGTTCTTCATCCAAAGACGGTTCTGGAGTGACGTCGGTGGCGCTGTTGTCTCCACTGCCTAAACTCTCGTCATCTCCAGGAGTAGCATTCATTGCAAACACACATTTCAGAGTGCACCGAAGATCTGCAGCGTAGTTGGTTTGTAACTGATCCGCAACACCAGCAATACAGATAAAGAGCCTATGGATAAGGTCGGAACTGTTCCTGATGGGTAAAGTAAGACATTTCAAAGACCTATTTAAATATTTTTAAATCTGCTCCAAAGTAAAATGGGAAATTTATTAATGCGTTTCTGTCTTTGTCTTACTTATATCTGGAACGCGTCTCATTTCTTGTTGCGATTTCAGCTGCTTGCATTGCCAGTGCTATTTCAATGTCATCTTGGCACTCAGAATCAAATGACGAAGTCTCACAGGTGCTTTCCCCTCTGAAGTACAATTTAAACATTAACATTCATTGATTCATTTACCAAAGAATAAGAAACAAGAATATCAATTATAGTAATATCTAACCCAATCGATGCACTACATTCGCTGTTGCAACAGCTTCCAGAACATGATGATAATTCCTGAGATGTGGTTTGAGGTGGTCTTAAACGGTTGTTAATTGCAGTGCTGGCCATCATCATCATAAGCCCACCATCAGCAACCTATAAAATTATTGAAACATGAATACTACTAAACCATGCCCATTAAAAATGTCATTTTACAAAAATCTATTAAGAGGATTGCATACAGTGTTAGAATTCGTGGGTCCTTCGTAAGAAAACTGGAGAAGTTCCTTTTCGATGGCACGAGAAGCCTCTGCCTCATCATCCTTATTTCCGAGAACTGATTTGATAAACTCAACCGAAGGATTGTCAGTAAGCTGATAATTTCTGTTTGCGGAGCCTCTACTATGACTGGGGCTTGTGGTGCAGACACAGGGGACGACGGAGGCGGTGACGCTGCCGCCGCCGGGAAGCAAGAACGAAGAGGGAGACTCGACTAGGACACTGGCTCCTTCCTGCATCTCTACGACGGGAGTGCGGTCGTCCTCGGCGAAAGACAGGAAGCTGTGGCTGTACAGAGTGCTGGGTCGCGCCTGCAGCGACTGGCAGGGGCCGGCGGCCAACTCCTCGAAACTCATCTCCTCATCACAGTCGTCCCTCCGATTATCACCCGCCCTGGCCCTGCTCGCCTCCGTGCGCCCCAACTGATTGAACCCTCGAGGGGTGTCCTCCGCCCCGTCCCTTTGGTCCTCTGGCACTAGAATGCAAGTCTTATCCTCGGTAGCAGCCTCGTACGCCGCGGGAGCTGCCGTTTCAGTCTCATTTGTATCATTGTCTCCACTTCCGCGCTCCCGCCGTCCCTTTGCACCATTATTTGATTCATCCTCACTAAGACTACAGTTCCGACTGCTGCTGACGCTACTGCTACAGGAGGAGGAGGAGGAGGAAGAGGAGGAGTCCGCCCTCCGAGTATTGTCCCCGCCCACGTCCGGCAGAATGCCCATGGGTCCGTTCGGAGTGTTTGTGTGGCTGGAGTTGCCCCCCGCAGCGGTGGCCACCACCGCACTAGCAATCAAGTGCACGTCGAAACTGCTGCTAGTCGTCATCACAGTGTTCTCGCCCATCCCGCTTCGTTGATTCATTGAATACTGGGAAATTGTGGATTGACTATCGTCCTCATTGCTATTGTCGTTCACAGTGCTGTCACTGCTCTCGATATTCGTCGGCCTGAGATTGTTCTGATTGTTGCACAAGTCCGTTATGAAGTCTTTGCAGTAGTGGAAGTCTTTACAAAATTCATCCAGATAATCATGAATCGCATTCGTCCCCAATGGCAGTGTTCCTTCCAGGTGGTCCAAACATTGTAAATTATTTGACGTATCTGAAACACAAAAATCATTATCATTTCCTCCCAACTCCCAAACGTGCAATAATGACCAAGGTCAGTATCAGGAATAAAATAGAAAATATCTCACCTAAGTTACTACTCAAATGATGATGAAAACTTGTGGGGTGAGCTGTTTCATGGGCGACCGAAGATTTGCTGGATTCACACGCAACTTTTGACTTCTCGCTCTTCGGAGGTTCTTCCAACGAGCACAAGGACCTCTCCAGTGCGTTCAGCTCTTGGCGACTAAGAGTCCACAACAGTTCCCGAATCTTGAGGAGGAGGGAGCGAAAAGGACGGAACATGTCGGACAGTTCTCCAGCTTCCAAACACAGAGGTCCATCAGGATATATCAACAGTCCAGCCACAATGGCAAGACGAGGAATCGTAAACATCAGTGCGGGATCACAACTGTCGACCTGATCTTGGCACAAAAGACCTGACCCAAGGGCTCTGCAAACAAAAACAATGCAATAGTTACAAAACCATGATTAGGCACTCCTGCAGCAAAAAACCATTTTATTCGCACAATGCACGAGAAAACTGCGGCTCTCCCCCTTCGCATAACTTAATTCATACATTCTGATTTCTGATTGCAAATATTGGAACTCTGTGTCTACTGGCTTACAAATCATAATTCATTTCATCTCCCAACCACACGATTCTTAATTTTCGTTCGAGAACACGAAGCACGCAAATGGCGTAGGTAACCAACCAACTAACCCAATAATTCATTTGCTACGCAGTATTATTGCAGAGCGACAATTGCAAACTGCGTGCAGAAATATGGAACGACTCATAACTCGATCGCTATATGTATCATGATCGTGCTCTGTGTCTGTTGTGAGGAACCGGTGTTTGCAGCAGTAGTTGAGTGCAGAGTAACACATGTCCCGACAAAAAGTCAATGTCAAATTGTGTAGGCGGTTCCTGAAGGAAATCTAGGTCTCTCTCATATTAGAGACGAGAGCAGAGAAGCGCCCACATAAAACAGTTATTTCATTGTCATCTTTTACGGCTCTGAGCTTTTCCATCACCCGCACCTAACCTGACCAACCTACAATCCAATTTCCCTGCCCAACCAGCCAAACAGAATTGCGACTAGGCGGCAGGCAGACTCAGACCCATTAAGTCTTCTGGTTTGTCTTACGTCTAAATTAACTGATTTACATCAAACAAACAATGCAGAACAAAGGAAAGTCTTAGCTAATAAGTAGGAACGAAAATATAGCAAAACAAACAGCCATCTTTTGTTTGCATAGCGTTCCATATAAAACTATCATTATAGACAATTATTAATTAGTGCTTTGACTTTGAAGTGGAATCAATGCTGCTATGTATTTTTCCTTTGGATGCTACACAGACGTCACAATTAGGATATCTACGTAATCCGACTCTTAATATCCTCGTGAATTCGAAGTAATCGTTAATTAACAGTTTCCGTGTGTAATCTTCAAACCTACAAGGAATTCTACCTCGTCCATAAAATTTTACTTCCAATTTCAAAATCTTTGTAACCTTTCGCTTTTCCTTTTCGTCTCTAAGTTTTGCAAACTCACTTTAATGTGCTCATACTCATGTTCGCACAAGAGATTGGAATGCAGAGACTTTGTTTATACTTAATGAGAAATTCAAATTATGCCGTGCATAACGTCTTTGTCTCCAGACGGAGATCACAACGTCATTTCTGTATTGGTAGGGTAGAGTATGGCATCGTTTAAAATAATCAGTGAGGCCGTAAGCTCTTCTCGAGACAGTAATGACTTACTTCTATCTTTTAGCAAACTGCCGATAAATGAAACCTGTTCATTTATTATCACCTAAATCACAGAGAGATAAAGGATGAACTCACGCAAACTGTGGGGCATAGCATCCTTTGCTAATTGGTTCACTTATCAACACAGTAAGAATATTCCGGCAGATGGGCAAGTAAGTGAGCTGCACACTCAATGACGGTTCATTGAATTATGCATTAGCTAATCAAACCGTTTCGAGTTTTCCCAGAACACGACCCTACAAACTAAACAGCAGTAAAACGACGAGTATCTGCTTAAGTACTTCAACAACTCACCTTTGTAGTTTCATTGCACTACTATTAAAAGTTTCAAATGCATTGCAATTGTTAACAGCTTTACTCAACGTAGCTAGTGTGGAATTAGGAAGGTGCATGGCCTGAGACGACGATTCAATATTCAAAAGAGATTTGCAAACAGTTTTACTTATCGACAATCTGCTACTGCTCTAGTTTGAGTGCTTTAATAGTTAGCTACTTTAGGACAAACATTTTCAGCAACCGTTAGTGGTCCATAATAATATTTACAATGCGCAAACTACTACGAATCTATTTAGCAGCTACAGAATAGTTACCGACATGAAAAGGCAAAAGTGACACAGATGAAGTAAAAAATATAGAAATTTAGATACCGTCCAGATTGGGCTACTAAATCTCAAAATAATAGAACCCTGGTATAAAGCGATTGTGTTTACATTTACTAATAGGTAGTATTACTGCATACACGACTAATAACTATTAAGAAAATAATTTGGAGCCCTCTAAAAATACGGAACTCCAATTACAATGGCCTAGGATTATTGGAAAACGACAATGGACATCTGTTATAGGTATTTCATTGACCAAGTATGAATGTATGGATTCTCGTAGCAGACAATAATATTTACAAACTGGCGGAAATAGATGTTAAGCTGTAAGTGTGTGTATTCGTACTATAAGTTGGTCGATAAATTGCAATGAAAGGGTCGGTGAAATGCAAAAGTGGCAATTTAGCTTCCGTGTCCGTTTATCTAACTAATAAGTTTGCAGAGGCATAAGTACGACGTTCTTTTTATTAGCTGGTTTTGCAAAATCTGGAATGGTGCTTATGAGCTGTGCTGGTAAGCTAAGCCAGCATAAAAGAAAACTAGCGTCACATAAATAATGCAGAAGGAAAGAGTGTAGTGCAGTAGCAAATGCATGGAGGAAGTTACGTGCGCTACGGACAAGTTCTCGCTTTCGCATATTTCACGAAGTGCCTAAGCACTTGTACTATATCATAAATACATATAATTACTATTTCTTTGCTTGGAAAACATAAATGCCTCTGGTATAGTAAAGCTACATAATCTCTGATTCGCTGAATTGAAATATACACGAAAATGAGCAAACAGAAAAGGACATAGAACTTTCAGAGTCGTGCTCTGAAATAATCAATCAAGCTGAAGTTAAGCAAACGAACCCTAGTGCTGCTTATAAAGTACATGTACCAATTATTTAGATGCTTCAGGTTATTCATGGAAAGGATTTTCCGAGAATTCTCTATGTTAGCGAGAGATAAATAATCCTCAGCTTCCTAATACTTAGCTAACCTTATTAGTGCAGAAAATAATTCTGCTTTTAAAACCAAACATTTTTCGCATTCTAAATTCTGACCGCGCTGCTGTGATATACGGGGGAGAAGTAAGGATCGGAGCCATTCGGACTACATATAAAAATTTTATGGTAGGAAAATGGTAGTAAATGCAGAAATCGGGAATATTCTGTATAAAATTTCACGGCCCCATAATAAATGTAACGACTGGGAGGCTAATGTGTGAGAATTATATAATAACAGTGGGATCCATTGCAGATGAGATGACGTGATTTGAGTGTGGCGAGGAAGGAACGTAGGCAAAGAGGCTGTAGGTATTTATTGCGGTTGTTCAGATGTGATTGGTGAAAATTGAAATGCTAGGAGTCGCGAGGAAGGAGAGCGACATAAAAAGTTACGTCAGTCCATCATTCAATTTAACTTTGTCCAGTGGAGGCTGGAATTGAGCGGACTGGAAAGAAATGACAAAAAGAAGGAAAGAGTGAACTTTTTCGCTGTCAAGCATCTCTTTGTTTGTTTGAAGGCGTGTAACTACAGGGAAGTCATTTTTCTCCATGCCCAGCACTCCAGCTATGCGTTAAAGGTAAACGCAGCACGATAATATTATTGAACATGGGCGAGCTTTTAATCGTCCTCCGGAGACTTGTCCTTATTCGACTCCAGTCCCAGTATAATGGAACGGACAAACACAGTGGGAAGGAAAATATTATATTGAGTCTCGAATTGAAAGAGAACACAGATGATGACAAGGTTCTTACCTTATCATTACGGTGCTTTTACACAGCGCATTCAGCGCCAGAGTTGCATTTCAGGCTAAAAAACCAACACACCGAACATTCGATTCGGCACAGATGGCTATCGATTCCCATTTCCCATCTAATTAAATTTTACAACATCAGTGAGACTACAAAGCCATCAACCATGAGAATTGTCAACCTCCAGAGCAAAATTATCCACAGCTCAAACTTTTCTCCTTCCTTATTGTGCCGTAGCTCCTTATTAGCAACTCTCGCTCTGGAGTCCTCGTCCAGGCACCAACCAGTCACCTACCTAACACAATATAGAGCAACTTGACGTGACTCCAGTCACTCAGCTTTCTCTCACTCCCGAACACTAAATTAAATTTTAAGCTGACTCTACGAAAAAGACTGAACAAAGCAAAACCAAATCTCGTAGACAAAAGATCCATTTTATCCGTCACTTCAAACGTATTATCATATGTTATATGCTTATTCCCAGAATTTATAGACTACAAAAGATTATCGATCCAGAAATTACTCATTATAAAATAAAGGCCTTTACAAGTTAGATGTCAAGTGCTGCGATTACCACTGAAGCCTCACTTTAGCTTATCTCGACCATGGCATGTCAATGTTCCGTGTTTCAATAAATTCTGCCTAACACTAATTTCACTAATCCTGCAGCGTCAGAGAAATACGAGACCTTTGTCAAGAAATAATTCCACTTATATCTATCGCAAATGCTCAGATAAGGGTCACATCATATACATTCGCACTAATTTGTTTACCGCTAAAAATTGCGAATGTCTTTTCCTTGACAGAGAGCTTCATGAAATATGATGTGCATAAATACAAAAAGCTCAAAGGAATATCAGTCTTATTCGCATCCAACTCACAAATCATTCGACGTAATCGTAAATATTCTTTTTTGCCACTCATAATATTGCAGTTTGCAAAACTAACGTGGGTAATCGTAATAGAGGCAGAGGCATGATTTAAATGCTAGAAGATATTAGGTTACAGAGAATGGAATTCACAGGTCACATTCAGATGGGGACTGGAGTGATCGTGAACTGAGCCAAGTTGTTTGTAATTGAAGCAAGTGGAAGAGCAGACAATCCATTAGAATATTCTGCAAATAGCATCAGATGAGATGAAAGGCTACTGGGTTGAGTTGAGTTTAGTGAAACAAAGCGGACATAAAAACAAATAGTATAAACGACACAACATTTACACAATATTACACATACACATAAACACTGGGTAGTCGTAATGGGTTTGTCGTTAGGAAGTTTGCAAGTCCGTACACTTGTACAGTATGTGCAGTACATAATGTAACACACCATATGGACTAATAGTAAAAAAGCAATAATGGAGCTCGTAGACAAGCGAAAACATTCAACTTCAACCTATCTTGGTTAGGTTTAACTTTTACAGAAAACAAATCCAAGAGTCAAAGCAGAAGAAAAGCCAGGCACACAAAGTAAATAGGAGACGAAGTCAATACGATTACAAAAGTCATTGCCTTCTTGTTTTCTTAGTTACGTCTTCAATGCAATAACATAACCTAACCAAACTATTCATAGAGTAGGACCATTTTATTTTAGGTTAATATACTCTACACGCTATTATGCTGAATTCGAGTTACTTAACTGATGACTGTGATGACTGTCGCACTCTCACCCAAATTCGAATTATTTGATTAACTCTTCATTTTTTTATTAGCCTCATTTAACAACAATTTTATCTGCCGCATACTACTAGTGAACCTTTGCGTTTGTCGGTTAGTCTTGTTTATACACTAATATTATTCAAATCTGCATAACATGCATTCCATTTTTTATCCGGAAATACTTTTTCGCTATTTACATGCAAAAAACTCCTATCTTAAGAAACATGACGTTACAACATTTAATTTGTCAGCTTTTAATTACACAGAACACCACTCATCGTTCAAAATCATTTGCACAACGCTAATTTTTAGCAGTGATTGCTATCTCTCCTTATTTCTGGGTAGAACAAGCAGAATCTCCATATAAAATAAAGGTAGATCTGACCAGAGGCAGAATGAACATCATAAAAGCCTAGCTACTACGAAAATAGTCTTATCAGACTTATTGGAGTAGAGTGTAATGAGAGAGATAGATTTTCCACAAGCAACTGCAAGGCAGAGAAGTAATAGAAAACTTGTTTACAATGAGATGATAGGCTATGCCAAAAACCTTGTTGCAAATCCAATCGCATTAGCTGCGTTGAGAGCGAGAGAGGAGATTGTCACGACGCCTTGGCAGGAAGAGCAAAGGGAGCTAGCAATGCATAATATGCAATCATTTAGCTGGCATTGAGTAGGCAAACATTTCCGAAAACACGTCTCTTGCTTTTTATAACAACGTCAACGTCGTGCGAATCTACACTCCTATACCTATTCCCCCTTGCTCTATCCGCACATATATAAAACAAAACAAGCCATGCGAACACACTTTTTCCATTCCATTATAATTCCATATCTTTCTTCCACTCTCTCTGCAATACCAAACTTTAAAATTCTTCTATTGTCGATCTCCTCAACACAACAAAAGAAGAAAATAGACTATAACCAAATAAATATCAATATCTTCACGTTTACATATCACAGTAAATAGCCACAAGAAATCTATTCAAGAAGTCAGTTTCAAAATTTATGTAAATGCATTGGTATCCTTACCCTAAGGAATTAATAATGACAAGAACTAAGCAAAAGTTGAATGATTAGTCTGGGGATTAAAAATTTAAATATCTTTGAATTTTCTACTACTACTTAAAAGGTCATGTGTATTAAAATGTAATACTATACTATACATAGAGACTAAACCTATATTTAAATATATTGTATGGACAAAGTAAAATTTTCCTGTATTTGCTAAGCACACAATAACTTATTTGTATGCATATCTGTCTCTCCAATTCAGGTATTAATTGTAAATATGGAAATCAGCGAGAGTATGGCTTGTATTAATGCGTACGATTGTAAGTATTAATTTGTGTTTTGGTTTGCATGTGGTATTGAGTGCGACATTAGGATTTACATTTTCCTGCCAGCCGTTTTGTATGTACTTTTAGTATGTAGTTGTTTACCAGGCGGACGGAGTCAGGCATGCGATAAATACGTGTTTAAATCCCGCTGAGATATGATTCACTCTCCATGTTGAATGAAAATCGATACAAATCGAATCTCTGCTTAAAACCATTACTCTCGTTCGATTCTGCATGCAAAATAGTGAAGCATTGTACTGCGAAGCCACGATGCAAAGCAAAGCTCGCTTACATATTGCATAAAAAGAAGAAATGCCAATAACACAGTAATGGACATTAGATTTATGTGTTTAGGATGAGGGGATTTTCTTAATTTGTCTTGAATAGGAACATTAGCATTGCTCCCGTTACTTCAAATACGTATGTAGAATTTAGGTTTAGTATTAGGAAAAGCAACAGGACGATTCTGCGATCTGCGACTGACAGATCGACCTAAAAGTGAAACAAATCCTTATAATTTATAGATTTCTTCCTGTAGATGCAATTCGCACACTGTTGTACATTCATATAAAACATTATGGTTTTGTAACTTCCCATAAAAATATTATTACAGTGCACGTACAAGAATATTCTAGTTCTCTTCCTCTGCGCTTCGTCGCAGCCTCATTTATTTAGAGATGATAGGTAATTTTCTAGTTCGTGCTTTTGCCTGAGGCTAAGGGTTTTTGTAAATCTAAAGACATACACCCACGTTTTCTGTTTATCAAATTATATGTAATATCTGTAATACATTATACTGCAGCAGTTAAAGTTAGAGTAAGTAGGTAAGTAATAGAGAGCACAAGGAAGACGGTACGAAGTGAACGCATATAAAAAAGTGTTGAATGGCGAGGATTAGATGATATTTTATAGTCAAGTGATTATTAGTCATGTTCTGCCCTGCCCTGTACTGTACTTTGAAACTAATGCACTTTCCTATTATCTTCCAAGTCGAAATTGTGTTACACGGGTTCCTTTAATACACTTTTTCTCTCTGCCACATAAAAGCGACAAGAAATAAAGAGCATTTACCAGTTTTTTAGTTTTTCAACACTATTGTTCTTAAACCTCAAAAAATTACTTGTGAAGTAAGTACACTAATTGTAGGATCCCAATTACGTATGCTGTACATACAACGTGCAATACCAATATAGTGTTATCGTTATCATTACTTTTATATTATTGTTACTAGTAAGTCTTACTCATCGTCACTACCACACAACAAATACAACACCTTTGTAAGAAAGTAGTTCATCTTATTTCTTAGTTAACGACTAATGGTTGTTAATACAGAGCGGAGTGCTAGGGAGAGAACAGAATACCTAAAATGCAGCACATCACATCGCATAAACTAAATGTTCATGAACACCGTCAGTAATTAGTAATTACTGCAACTGAAATTGTACGAGTAAGACATGCAAGGTGCACAGGTGAACTGTGTCTACACAGAAAGACAAGAAGAGCTCTATTAAATACAAAACATATTTAGTTTTCGTCGAAAACAAAACTGCTCTGACTTCTCTAAACAATAAAGTCGTATAATGACATGCACAGCATACAGAGTTAAGAGTAGGTAATTAGCATGTCATTAAATATTCTAGTGCAGTTCTACACTCTATAGTTGCACTTTATAGTGTGCTGTACTTTCTGGCAGTAAGAGTAGTCAAAAGAAAATGTAACAATAAGTCACCACAAAATCTAACAATAAGAAAACTACAATTTGACTCTACGCTAATGCTAAATGTGCTTTGCTTTCCGATTCCTTTTCACTGCATACATAAATACTCAACACATACTATATAGTTGGCTACGAATTTAAAATTCTGCATCTGAGTGCAAGACTGTTTGGCGTAGAGCAGATAGCAGTGCAGTACAGCACACATACATCCTGCAACATTGACTAGAGAAGAGAGCATGACATTATTATCATCCCTTTCCATTTTATTTTGGAGTTTTATTTTATTGCCGTCATGTTACGCTCATGCATTGTTAGCTTTCTACTTCTATATAATAGTATCTAGATACACTCAACAATAACTGCATACAAAATTACTATACACAAATAACCACTGCACTGTAGCTTATAGATCATCTTGTACCTACTCACCTTACCTTCTCTATATACTACTTCCCAATAATAATGCATAATACAAAACAGTACAACTTCAATCCACAATACACTCTAATACTACATTCTACGTACACATGAAATGCAGAGAAATTACAAACCAAAGCTAACCACCTAATTATTTCAGACATTATCATTCCAATACTATGAATGAAATAACAGTAATTCATTTCATTAATTTTACTCTGTATGATTCTAGAGGCTACCAGACTTGACAAAACCAAATTACATACACGTTGTAAAGTATAGCAGTATTATAAAACTTTTCAAACGTATAAAATACTAGTGCTGTAAATTTTCCTATGCGTTAACTCAAGTTTTCTGTAATTTGTGGCATAAAATTAGTTTTGTGTACCTAAAACCAACATTCAACATGCATAGCATGCACCACGTCCAGAAGTTATAAAATGAGGTACACGTGCATTTTGCACTATGCAGAAAAGTTTTTGTTATGATCATTTACTTATTGTAATTGCATCGTAGATTGTGCACTGTAATTATAATTATCTATAAAATATCCACTTTGGTTTTTTTGCAATAACTACTTGCACTATTTGAATATGTATATCCTGATTAATAACTACATAAAGTAATACTGATAGTATTTGAAAATGTTTAAAATTTATTGTATTAGTATTAGGTATTATCATAGATCCATTACATTCTATTTGCACGTAATTCTACTTAGAACATAAATTATTTCTATTTAATTATAAGCAATTATTCCAAACAATATAAAATTGTAACTAAATAGAAATAATACACATATTATATGGTAATTGTAATAGACATTATAGCACTATTACCGCTAGTATACACTATTTATTATGTACTGTTATCAACTCATAATTCATGATTTCATCCAACATCAAACATAGATAATGCGTTGTTTTGTCTGCTTAAATTTTCTATTAATTTTGAAAAACGGTAACGTTGTACATTCATTAAAATATAGATACCAAATTATCAAGCTACCATCACCATCATGCTACAACTACCAAGCACGTGTTATCAAATGCTACCTCATCGTCATCTATTGTGAGTCAGACTTCCATTTATTTCCAGAAGCATCCGTCACGGCTAGTTATTTATTATTTATTTAAGTGATAAATGCCTACATGATAGCACTGCCAGTTGATATTAATAGTTTAAATAAACCGTTGCAAAACGGGCGTAAAGAAATATCGGCATGTGGGTTTATAAAATAAATCATCATGGTTTGATTATCAGATCATCATGGTTTGATTATCAGATCATCATGGTTTGATTATCAGATCATCATGGTTTGACTATCAGATCATCATGGTTTGATTATCAGATCATCATGGTTTGATTATCAGATCATCATGGTTTGATTATCAGATCATCATGGTTTGATTATCAGATCATCATGGTTTGATTATCAGATCATCATGGTTTGATTATCAGATCATCATGGTTTGATTATCAGATCATCATGGTTTGATTATCAGATCATCATGGTTTGATTATCAGATCATCATGGTTTGATTATCAGATCATCATGGTTTGATTATCAGATCATCATGGTTTGATTATCAGATCATCATGGTTTGATTATCAGATCATCATGGTTTGATTATCAGATCATCATGGTTTGATTATCAGATCATCATGGTTTGATTATCAGATCATCATGGTTTGATTATCAGATCATCATAAGTAGCTTTCCGCGAACACATATACAAACAGACAGATCAGGTATATTAATAAAGTAGCTTCCCGCGAAGACACAGACGGACAGACAGCTCTGGTATATTAATAAAGTAGCTTCCCGAGAACACACAGACGGACAGACAGATCAGGTATATTACTAAAGTAGCTTCCCACGAACACGCAGACAGATAGATCATGCTCTAGTAGTTAGCAGAGCAAGGTAAGGTGGCGCTCTGTGGGAGTTTGCATTTCTGTGACTTGTGTCATATATGCATTGCTATGTGACTTTGCAAATTTTCGAATTCTGCAGAAACTAAAAGTCCGAGGGGGCTGATTTTCAATATGGAGCAAGATATATTAATAAGTGATGTTTTAAAAAAAGATTGATCAATTTATGTGAATGCGTTCTAAAGTTATACGACCGACTCACAGACAGACAGACGGACGGACGGACAGACAGACAGACAGCGTGACAGAGCATTCCCAGTAAATATCGTGCCGATATTTAATAAATGGAGAATTAGTAGATTTGAGATTACAGAGTAGTCTTTTTGGTGATACTAGGTTGTGGTGTAATCCTATTTCCAATAATAGTCGCATGTAGTCATACAGAATAATTATAACTATTGTGGACATTTTTTAAATTACAAAATAATATTACATCCATGAGAAGAATGTTACTTGGAATTACTGATTTCAAAGGAAACTAAATTCTCTTTCAAACCAGAATTAATTGAGAAGAATTTACATTAAATATAGATTTATCTACGAACGTCACTACAATCGCAAGAGTTAAACGCACAACTGCATACAAAATTGCACAATTGAGTCTAATTGGTTTAGAACATCTGTAGGCAGCATATTGAACAGTATTGACATGGATGGTGCTATCTTTGTCAATAATACGTGTGTAATTAATATTTATTAGTTTCCTCTGCTAACAAAAAACCTGTAATATCACAAAAGATAACAACGCAATCATCCATCATTTCATACTGAAACGATGCAACTTTTGACAAGTAAATATTTTTCGTTTTTGTCCTATCTTTACAGATATGATTTGAGATAGTCCTGTATTAAGATTATTTTGTGTATCATTATTTGTATTATTAATTTTACTTACATTATTAAAAAATGGTGACTAGCATTAGTACTGAACCTACTTGCATAGACAATGTTTCGCCATTGAGTTGAACTTCAACACGATTACGATATTTCTATTACATTATGGACCAATCCTTCTATCGAAACTTAATATTGGTGTGGCAAAACTATTGCATGGTAATTCCGATTTCATTACAAACACATTACAGCAACACATTAAGAGGGCCAGGGACATACTCCTCCAAACGTTTGCAATAATATTTTAAACCCGCAGGATGGAATATACACATACAGTGTAGCTGAAAGATACTACAAGAGAAATGCCTACCTCAGTCAACAACGCTAAATTAATAAAACCAGTACCAAAGGAAATTGAAGGCATACATATTAAACCCCACTACATTACTTTGTAATCCACATTGCCTTCTATACGACGAAAATCAAGTTTAACCGAACTACGATTCATAGAATCATTGATTTGTAGGGAATCGGTTTATAAAATAAATTAAGTACGCCAGATAAGGTGGCAAAGTTTCACACTAAACCTGTAAATTTGAAAACGCGCCATGAATACTGTATACAGTAACTGAATATAAAAATGGAGATAATTGATGATGGCATTTCTCCTAATGCTAAATAAGTGCTTCGTGGAACAATTTCAATCTACAATTTATCAAAACCACTTAAGGGAAATCCTAACATATTGATGACAATAATAAACGCCGCGGTATTTAGTGCTAATGGAAGACATTTCGACAATAGTCCATGCACACAATAAAATCAGCGATAGTACGACAAAAGCTGTAAATGTAAATTTACTGATTTGGTAACTGGTTAAATTTAGCATTGCTTAGTAAATAAATAATAAACGAGGTTTCACAATGTTGTACAGAAATAAATTCAAAAACTGGCCGCATGACCTGAACACTAAATTTACTCATCAAGAAATATCATGAAATAAACAGAAACTGAAATACTAATTAAAACAAAATTTTAATTAGAGACTTGTTAGTGTTGGATAAAATAATGTTCCATAAGTCGTTAATCCACCAATTTAATTTACTATTCACGAGTTTCCATTGTGGAGTCACGCACTCTTACTAGCTGTTGTTTACATGTGATCCGGGACATAATATTACAAAGTGTTAGTCACATATATTTTAGTTCAGTTGTGAAGGAAGTTCATACTCATAGCTTTTTAACAAACGCCAGCACATGGACTTCGTGATCGGAGGCCTAAGTAAGTTCTAGATAAGTCCCTTTCAAAGTCCCTATGCACACAATAGTAATCGTCGTGCTCGGTGCATAGTGGCTTTTAAAATAGCATTCATAAATTGCAGCATAATACGATTATCTTCAATACTTTACTTTGTCAATAGTTACATGACAGAGCAACTAGTATTTCCTTACTAATAATCATAATATGCTCACAATTAGAATCTCCGAACCATGAAGTCACCACAGACCAGGAAATCCACTGACGTAGACGACAAAAGTAAATGTGTAGCTCTGTACATTACCGGCATAAATGCATAATTATACGTCACATTTCGGTTGCTCCGTTCTAATCTAAAGCAACTTATGATCTAGAATATTAAGTCCACATTAAAGCACCACTATAACAGGAACTGTTATTCGGCATCATTTCTCTACTATAATAATATGTTCCTTGAGAGGTAGATGCTAACGTCATGTATCTTAGAACAAAATTTTAACTACGTAAATTAATGTTAACATTTATAATAAGTGATAATTTAAAAGTTGACTCCGATGCACGACAATTCCATGTAAGGGATTTCACAAAAATTAATACGTATGATCTTCGTAAAATTACACAATAATGCTATTAATAGCACAGTCAAACCGCAAAGTGCCTACATCATAATTTGCATAGTAAAAATGAAGAATTTACTTTTCAGTATTATGTGCCATACAATTTCAAATGAACTCCCAATAGCTGATAACTACGTAAATAGATATTCAAGTATTTATCTACTAAACCATCAAAATACAATCTACAATATTCAGTTATTTTACATGTATTTAGGCATGCCACCTCCTTTAACGTATTTCTAATAGCCATCTATCTGTTTTCCAATATGCATATGTAGCACAGCAAATGTAAATACACTAAATATTCTGGAAGCCTTCTCATGAAAGTTGATTTGTAATGAAAAGCTTGTTCAAAACAGATTTATCTGGTTTACTATCTATTCATACGACGAATACTAAATATTGAACTACCACACAGCAGATAACATCCCAATTAAATCTGCAGCTATTCCTTCCATACTTCTATCTTATATTACATGTAAACATATATCAAAACAGCTTGTGCGTCTTCGAATAATACATATAAATGATATCACTGTGATAAAACTACATCTGCTTAAATTCATAAACAATTGATTTAACCAGTGAAACTGCTCACGCCTCTCATAGGGGTAAAATGTTATTGTGGGCTTGTTTCAAATTCTTTGGAAATTAG
Source organism: Yoshiicerus persimilis (assembly GCA_020352615.2). Classification (NCBI taxonomy): domain Eukaryota; kingdom Metazoa; phylum Arthropoda; class Collembola; order Entomobryomorpha; family Tomoceridae; genus Yoshiicerus; species Yoshiicerus persimilis. The sequence continues at coordinate 4,437,262 of CM060170.1, read as the reverse complement.
GAATTTATGTATTCCTTGAATGTCCATCTGATAATGACATTTCAGTATTACATTAAAAAAAATTCTATGCTTGTGCTATCTTGTTGTGAACACCTTGGAACGGAGAAACAAACCTTACTTAAATTCAGCTTTCTATACTTCCTTTACTTTGCTCTTTAGTTAATGCATTTAATTACTTCATATCAATTATTAGTTGTGCACCATTACATGGTATAAATATTTTGCAATTCCATTTGTGTACCATTAACACAGATCAAAGACATAAACATTTTTATTATCATTGAATTGCTCAAAACGGACAAAATAAAACGAACAAAAGAATATTTAATAAGAGTTGCGAGTGTGTAGACGCTTCCACTTAATGCCACTCTTTCTATAGCAGACATGAAGGAAAATTACTGATATATTTTGAACCTATTTGTAAAATACGAATACCTATTTGGCATGTAAATAAAACTAATTTGAATTTGGTTTATTCTGCATGGTCTGGTATGCAATGAAACTGTAAAATTATACAAGTATGTTATGTATGGACAAATAAAAAGCTGAATAAAACATTAAAACATTTTAAATTTAGTAAAACAGATTCCCGAAAGCCAATTGAAATTTAATGTTCTATTCATAAGTTAGTAAAAGAGTGGTAGCATAGTTTTAATTGTGCAGGGTTTATTCAATGCTTTCCTATAATAGAATTTGGCACTAAAGAGATGAGAGGTCCTCGTCTGAAAAATGTGTGTAACTCGGCGAGAGAAATAAGATGACGTATGACGAGGGTATCTCTCCTCGAAGACACACAACAGAAAGACGGTTATCAAGCATGGCAAGTAAACTATTGAATGACCCTGTGCTGTCACGTTTGTTATAGTAGCTTGGCTGTGTGAAATACGTTTCTCAACTCATCTCAAAGGACACAATTGACATTGCGAAATAATGTGCATTAAGCATTCGTTTTTCTCAAGTTTATGCAAACATACCTACTGCCTAGAGTTTTAAGGACCCACCATCTAAGCAAGTGACATTGCTTTTGCTCAACTATACCGTATTAAGCATACCAACAGCAGTGGGCTTTTCGGCAATGCACTCCTTGCATTCTCATTTTAGAATTGCGTGTAGGCGTCGCCGAGCTACCAGTTACAATAACTATTACGTTTGCTTATGAATGAATGCTGTCACATATTATGTATGTAACTGAAAACATTATATACAGACACGGCTCAAATTGCAATTACAATTTATGGCAACGTGATAGAACGCAAAAATGATACTAAAAGAGATTTCATTTTTTTAAACCTTTAATAATGACTTATTACTTATTGCTTTTTTCGTGTGTTCTTGACTAATTACGTTAATTAGTTATCAAAATTATATTTAGGATAAGTAAATCTGCATTAGAGTATTTGTCTGAACGGAGGACAATTCTGAAGAGCTACTCAGCGTTGCATTGTGTATAGAAAGCTGTAAATGTAAAAAATGCAAATTGAATGACTGTATGACAAAGATTAACAATGTCAACGAAACAATTACAAAAGACAATGAACGGGAAGATATGTACAAAATGAATATATTTGTGAATTGATGTTGATACAGCAGAATTAAAGAATTGACAATTATTTACCCTTTGCATTTAGCAGCTAAAATCTTCCTACACAATTGACAATCATTGCAAAAGGATATTCATTGCATAGAACGTTAAATGCAATTAGGCGTAGGTAGGGGGTATATACTAGAATCCTACGAAGTCCAAGTCCTGTTTGATGCGAATAATATAATTACAGTTAAATGGCATAAAGAAGCAAAGAGTAATGTACTGGGAGTGAAAAAGTCATTAATCAGTTAGTTATAGGATCACATGTTGCTTAGTATTATAAGGAGAATGTAAGGCTCGGTTTACATGATAAATATAGGTATGTATAATGAATGAGTGAGACGTAATCAAAATCCGTTGGGTAAATAAACTTTAGAAAACTTATTTCTTCTACAAAAATTAGATAGTATTATCCTTGTCCGTCAATCTGGTTTTAGAACATATGGAATGGATACGTGTGTTCTTAGGTTCGTAAGTCATGCAATAAATATCAGTTGTAAATACATTTGAAATTAGAATAATTGATAGAGCGGAGGGAAAAGTCATTTGTGTAGAATAGTAGAATGATTAAAACAAATTGGCCTGTGAACACAACAATAATTACTATTCCTCGTAGCCAATTTATCAAATAGACAGAGCTGTTATGATAGGAACAGTGACAGTGACACTCTTGAATCGTCACATGCACTCCTCTATGTAATTCCAGCCTACGCGCTTTGATTATGTGCCTGGATAGTTAAGCAAACAAAACAAGCATTCCATTTAAAGAGCCAAACGACCAAACGATCGTCAATGTCGGTCGTCAATGTGAGTCGCTCGTTATTCTGCTCAAAGAAATAAAAGAAACTCCCGTGTCCGGGGCGCTTCTACTTGATCACACCGTAGTGCTGAAAACATTCAGATATTCGAACAGCCTCCACTCAGAACTTAAGAGAACAGACGAGGGACGAGACTTTTATCTTCCCAGTGGATTCTATTCAAGAATTTTCTTATCTTTCCTCGGGAACAAATGTGGCTTAATAGTCCTGACTGCATTTGCTATTCATCAGTGGAGAAACCAAGTCACCTTAATAGAAACCCGACAAGCTTTATGGGTTTTCCGTATTTATTTTAGAAAAACGTTTCGCTAGAGTACGTCTTCTTCCCAGTCTTTACGGTTTTCTTGGTTCTCCTCAATTCTCCATTTCTTTTGCAATCTTTCTGTTCACCACGACTACAGACCTTCGGCAAATAACGACCAGCATTTCTCTCCGAGCATTTCTCCAATATTTACCTTTGCATCCACCACACTTTGAATAATGCCCTTTCATGAAAAGTCAATTTAGCTTTATTTCTTGTATACATCAGGACTGGTATACTCTATTAAATACTATCTATCAAACTAAGTGATTCTGCACGACATACATTTGCGAGTATACATGCAAAAAGAACACTATCGATCTATATAGTTAACATGTAACGAGACTAAAAACAATAAATATAGTTATGGCTGGGACATTAATATCGGAATACCTGTCTCGTACTCGTATACCATCCATAATTCCAACTCACACAATACTTAGCACTTCCAGTTACGATACAATATTAAATACCACATAAAACATTTTACTACTTTTGTCATTGTACTTTTCACTGTTAAGAATATCGACTTATAACATAATACATCTTTTATCATTTCTGTTTGTCCTTGTCCCGAAGTCACATCACACAGTCAGCAGTAGTCACCAAGTTGAGTCTGTCTGTTTCGTCTATAATAAAAGGTCTACAAATTTATTTTACGAACTGCAGCACTCGTGGGTAAAGTAACTCTGTTATGTATTATGTATGTGGCAATTTTTGTATTATACATGTACATTCAAGAAACACTTCTTAGCAAGACAACTCCAATACTTAAAGTATAATTGCACATGTACTAAAAGCACTGATGTAAGTATCTGCATAAGAATACTACTCCTATTTACATACTTTCTACACGTTCTCATTTTCCCAAGGTATTCCTAAATATTTACTCATAAAACACGAAGGATGAATCAATTTTTTCACAGCAGTCTGCGCACTGGTCTATGTTCTTCAACTTTTCACATATTACACGGATTTGCCGAAATCGTTTATTTGCTTTCTCAGTGACGACAACACAATTACATTTTAAGACTGACCTTTCGCTTCTACTTAGAAACCCAGCACAAATACATTACTAAATCAATTCAGCTCATTGAATAAAAGGTTCAAGCATACAATGCCATTTCCAATTTAATTTACTCCCTACGTCACTTGCGTGGAGACGAAGCCAATATAACCCAAACTACCTACATAAATTTACTGCAGGCTATAATCCCAAACATGCACTAAGACTCTATTTATTTGCATAATTTGTTATTCTACTATCTAAGATCAAAGATGGAATTTTTTCTTGTGATGATTTGTAATTTTATTTTTCACCCCAGAAAGTAAAAGGGACGACATTATTGCTTCTATTGGTCCCTGAATTTCGCCATTATTTTTGACAATAGGTTCAAAGAAAGGGAATGAGAAAATGACTACATGTCGTAAAAAGACATGAAAGAATTCCAACTAGTAAATTTTTAAGAGAGCATAAGCAACAAGGATTATGAAATAAATGACTTTGATCTTGGTTGATGTTCCTATCATTTCTACCTTTTAAAAATCTGCGTTTGGTAATAAAATGGGCCATTTATGCGTCAAAGCCAAGTAATTATTTTGACCATCCTGCCTCAACTAATAAGTATTTGCTACTTGACTAAAGCCTGTTAAATAGTTTTTCAAGGTTTATTCGCATTCAGGCTCTACTTGACTCCACGTTAGGCTTATTCGTACATAGGTAGCTTCTGTTATGATATAACTTGACTCGAATGTGATACACTAATCGAGTATTATTCCCACATTCTAAATACAATGGCTTATTGCATAGAACTTCTTACGAAAGTGAAATCTACTTGCTTGATGTTTGTTATTTTTACAAGATTTTCCTAACATATAAGAAGATTACATTACATTATATAAATACATGCACAAAGCAACGTGCAACATAAAACTTGTCAGTACAGTTCATGTGCTAAGGTCTGTATACTAAAATATAATATAGCGATCTATAAAGCAATTCGATGTCGATGTAACATAAATAATTAAAGCATCATGAACATTAAGCTAGGCATAAAAAATGCATGGTATCAAAAAGTAAGGAATCATACAGCGCTTCCACGAACTCCACAATTCACGTAGGTACTCTATACAAGATTTAGTAAATAAACAGATTCGTCTGATTGTGAGTAGACACAGCTTTCGATCACAATTCTTTTGCCTTAAACGCTCTGTTACATTACATAGTGTTATTGCTATTACCATACTTGCTCAATAGAGGTACACCTACATGTTTATCAATACAGATCCATTTCAGTTATTATGTTACATTGTCTGCAGGCTGTAATAAAATACTTAATTCAACGTAAAACCATCTGCGACATTTTGCATCCCACATTTTTGTTTATATATAGAATTTAGTTAGGCAGAAATTGATCCACTGTGTGTGACGTGGGTTAAGGTTTTTATATCAAGAAAATTTGTTGTTATAGAATAATAGAATAGAGTAAAATCAATAATTCCACGTTCAGCTATCGTGCTAGCTTATTTCACTTGGCTAGACAAATTATTATTAGATGAAATAAAGGTAGTGCTAAGAATATATCCCAATTCTATTATGTGTTTTACCTCGTGTGACGTATTAATTGTAAAAACCACACGAAAGTAATGATCATAGGGCAAAATATCTTTTTTTGTGTCCATTATATCTACATTTTGATATTGGACGCTTATTTATTTGTATTACCGATTTTTAGGCCATCAGAAAATGCATGACACGAATGTAATAAAGAACTAACGAAACTGAAACTACTTTCGAAGTTCCTTTTCCCCTCTGATCTTTTCATTAATAACCTAATATACTTTATTCGTCACAATGCTATAACTGGGAAACACTATTACTTTTCTAATCTAATTTTTTTGGTTAAGGGCTACATGTTGCAACCTTATTTGATGTTTATTCCAATAGCTGGAATTGAACTCTAGCTCAATGAACGTCTTTTGGGGTCTCAATGCTTATTGCGCTCCTACGTGCAATCTGAAGATTGAAAGTGAAATACTAGAAGTAACATGACTGAATTCTACATCTACAACACAAATTGAGAATGGATGTGTAAGTTTTAATGTATTTGCTTTATGCATGACACAGGGGGAATCACATTGCATTAAGAAAAGATTATGTAGTGTAGGGATATCTACATCAAAGCAAAAGCGAGGCTCTTTTAGACGAATATGGTAAACATAATCCTAGTTCCTATATCCTGGTTTTAATTAAATGTCGTACTCGATTATTTGGTAGAAAGTACATAGAACTTTTGCAAGGATCTCATGAAATATCGATTATCGTTCTTGTACTCTATTATTTACTTGTTTCTATCTGTAATATCACTAATCAGTCCTTGAACATACTTTTGACACTTAATATTGCATCCAACATACATAATATGCCAGTCAAAAAGTTGTAAACGTAATCATGAAGTCTTAAGTAGCAGTGTTACATCTTTGATGCTCTCACGGACAGCAGGCAATTTTCCCTGACGATGAGAAACTTATTGCACGTTGAGTAACAGGCAAAGAGATTCTGCGATAGGGAAAATTTTGTCAAAACAAACCTTCCATAGAAGCGAAAATCCCCAACCTTCTTTATGCTTCGACTGTACTTAATTTATTTTTAATGTATTTCGAATGATCTCAAAACGCCTTTCATTAAAGACGTTACACAATTTTCAGGTTGGAGTACTGGAGTTATATGTGCGATTTTCACAAACAAAATTTCTTTTGCAATCTTTTACTTCGTAATATTCTACCTTACTATTTCCAATTAATTTGATTTCCTTCCCATTTAAGTTCATTTCAACATAATCTAGTAGGAATATCAATTTCACCCAGTCTTGGTCAACATTTTAGGATTCCACTATAAAATATATTTACCTATGAATAAAAGTCAAATCAATAATTCCGTATTACTCAATTCTGACTGCTATTGTTGGCACATTTTAAAATCGTAATAACATTCATAGTTGGTCTATTTTTGAATTAATTCTTCTATGTTACACACAAAGGACAGAAGCACAGATGTCTCCTTCAGCAGATTTTGCTTTGAATTCTTTGTGGTATCATTAAGCAGTTTTTTATTCTACGTATCATACTTGGTAATCTTTCTGCAGCTACCTGAGTATAACTAAATTCAAAAGCACATGAAGAAGCTATGCAGAATAAATGACTCCAATATTTGCAATATCTCAGAATCAGAACGCTCGAAAGTAAAATCTGAGAAAGCGGAAACTATAAACTGAAATATAATATTACCTTTGTAGTGTTTCTGAATATAATACGGTGATAGCTTGCTGAGCTTCATACTCTTGCACCGTTTTAACGGGAACCATTGCTGACACATACGACAGTTCGAATTCAGCGAAGAGTCGATCTAGGATCTTTAGCGATTCGCAAATCTTTTCTGTGAACTCTGGTGGATTACGAAAGCATTGTTCTCGTAACAAATTCCGTACATTTTCTAAACTTTTGGTCAAAGCCTTTGCCAAGGGACGCATAGTAGCGCTTTCCAATTCACGATTTAATATGCTCGATCCGGCGGCCAGGCACTACAAGAAAAACACAAATTTCATACAGTTAGCCTAGTTGTTATTCATAGATACGATGCCATAACACAATAAAAACGTTTAAAATACGTCATAAATACATATTTTATGTAAAAATAGTATAGTCTGTTTAAATTGAAGAGAAACGCCAAATATCAATAAAAAATTCAAGTAAAACCATTTGTTGTGTACTGGGAAGTGAACACAATCTCCTGAATAGTTATAGGCTACATCAAATTTCAAAAAATAAATATGAATATTTCCTAACAATTGTTGATGAATAAAATATCTATCAGTAAACTAAGTTTAGGAATGTGGATCGACGAAAAGATACATAAATTGATAAATTCAAGCCAACATCCCTATGAACTGTCAATCGAAACACAGGTACTATGCGATGAACAATAAGATACCCTATCATAAAACTGATGTGTTATGATATAGAAACTAATTCTGCTTAAAATAAAAATCTGATGCATGTATTTAAAAGTTTAGCATGAATACTAATCTGAAATGGAAAACATAGCAATGCCAAAGCGTCACTCAGAACACTTTGAATTCTCTAGCATTATTGAAATTCTAGCCTCGGATGTGCGCATCCCTTTTTGTGCTAGTATTATTATTTCGATAGACTCAAATGCTATTGTATAAGGTACGGACTATAATAACCATATTAAACGTGTGTGTGATATATTACATTTGCATTGCGAAATCACTGGATGATGTAAATGGACAAAGGACAAACATTACGTTTTAAAAATTCTCAATAAATCTTTTAAATACAAAAGTTGATGTACATTTGCATAACCACAATTTTTTTATTTCTGGCACCACCTAATTGCAATATTAGATCATGCTTTCGCAACACAGTATTAGCAAATAATATCCCTCCCCAAATGAATTTCATAGCGAATTGTATTGAAGTACCATGATTGAAATCCAATAATTTCAGATCATGTAACATAATCAATCACTAAGTCAATATGAAAATGACAATGATTTTGGACAACATAAAGCTTTGCTCGACAGTCAATAGGATAAACAAACTTTTCTAAATATTATGGCTATAATTACAAACTTAGAGCGGTAGCTGGATGCAGCATTCTTTTTGAAACGTTCTAAATGCAATGCTTGTGTTATGAATATGATTTCAAAAGAAAAATTAAATAAATGGTAAGAAAAAAAGCCTTTGGTGCCAGTCTTTTTTGCATTGGCAAATAAAGCTGTCGGTGTCAGAGCATTTCAAAGTATTTAATGCCATGTACCTTGTTCCCTTTAAGATAATAGGTATTCAGCCTACTTACAATACTCGTAATTATATTTACCGCAGTTAAACGTGCAGATGCTAGTCAATTTTTTCATAAACACATAAAGAAGAGTATTAAACATAAGTACTAAATCTAAGTAAGGTATACGACATATTCATTATTGTTTACACTAATTATTATGCAGCAACACAACAATGAAAAGAATTCTGCTTTTAAATTCTTTAGTTGGAAAACATCAGCAGTGCTGTTTGTAGCGTAAATAGAATATAACTATACCTCAGCACCGAACCACAGCTGGCCAGCTAAATTCTCTTGTAGAACGTCATCTGGGAATTTTGCCCGAAAATCTCTGGGTGCTCTGTCCTCAGGAATCACCTCGTCCATTATCATTTGGCAGATGTTCAGCACCTATGACAGCCAAAAATACTTGCGTTAGGCAATTATGTATGGAATACCTATGTGCGGATAGACCTAGGGCACAGTTTAAACTTATGCATATGTGCTGTATTTAGCGGTATGTATACAAAAGTACTCTGTTGAAATATTGTTACAGATCGACATGAGAAAGGTGTGTTCTGCTACAAAAAATAAATGCACGTTTGCTAGAGTAAGTACTTGAACGTAGACTTTCACAATATCTCAAAACGTCACCAAAAAACTATTCAGCTATTACAAAAATCGAATTTCATGAAAGTCAGGAAACAAGAATAGCTTTTTCTAACCGTTTCTTTTGTTGACAGGTACCTTACCTACACTTGTACATCCACAATACACTATTGTACATGAATTCGTGCACAAATGTTCGTAATAACAGCAATAAACTTCAAGAAAACCCTTGGCTTACTTTTATCTCGGCCGACAAGTGATATTTTTTGGGATTATTAGAACCACATAAGCTGAACACAATTATAGTTGTAATTGAGTAATTCAACTCATATCTAATTAAAAAATTTATTATTGATTGTTGATTGCATAAGTATAAAGACTAGTAAGCCAGAATAAACACACAGAACTTACATGAATTCATACTGCTACATAAATTAAATGTGCCAGTGTATTCCAAAATAGCTTACTAATTCGTTGATCGAAACACCATAGAAATTGAAATTGCAAATCAGAAAATATTTAAGCGTGACCCTATGACGAAATTATTTAGATCACATTTTGGGTCACAGATAGAATTTTGAATTTTGAATGAGTCTTGTGGCATTGTTGAAGGGTGATCATAGTACAAATTATGTAGTTGCAATAATTGATTTCATTACTACTGTTAGTAAAACTACTTACTTTGTCTTGGCATTGCCTGAGATGATTAACCAAAGCTGTGCATCTGTCAGGGTCCTTTCGTCCATCAAATGAGTCTAACTCTGCTGCTACTGAATTTAAATCTTCGTCAGCGTAGAAGAACTGAGCTAAGAGGCTCTGGTCCGATTTCTGAAAAATAATAAAAACATGATTAGTTGTAATCTTTGTTTTCTAAATTATCACATTTATAGGTACTTCTGTTACTCTGCCTAGAAGATAATTTAAAACGTCTGCATTGGTTAATTATAAACTTGTTGAAGACTTGGAGAGTTTTGTCAATGAAAATGACTTTTCGACCTATGTATCAATTAATTTTACTGTTACAAGTTACAACTTCCTAATCGGTATTCATGTGCCTTCTTTTACATAGAAGGATGTTAATTATTCCCTTTTATTTCTTCAGCCTGAGTTGGTGGAAAAAGTAAGCAAGTAGTGTAATGTCATTGAGGCAAATACTCAGTAAATTTATGGCGAACCATTTTCATACTGGCTTTTGCAGGAACGTGTGCAAATGTATTTCAACGCTAACAAGTGTTGGTGATAAGCAATCTGAAAGACTGCTTAGGAATAAGCACAAATGCTTAAGCTTAATGTTTATGCTGAACAAGACAAATAAAATCAATTTCATTTATTGGCAGTCAAAACCAAGCCAATGAATTTAAATACATAATACATGTAATAACACATTATACATTTATCATAGCAAACAAAAAATATGAAAACCTAAAACCTACTTATGACTTATTTATTTTTGTATGAGAAATAATATCGGACTTGCCTACAAACAAATAATAATAATTACTATACGACGTATGTGCATTACATTTCACATTGCCACAAAGCCACAACCAAAACAAGAGGGGCAAAGTCCAATTTAATCCAATTTTTGCAACAGATATCGCACTAATCGCACTAGTATTAGCTCTAACTTGTTAAACCCATAACTTTCTCAATAAACATTTCAGAGTACTTGCTGACAGACAAGAAATAGAAACTGCAACTGCAAATTTGCAAATTGAAAACTCAAAGTCTGCATTTAGCATTAGATAAGGCAAACATGATCCTTCTCATAAATTTAAACTTTCTTGTAAGTGTGATTTGCATTGGGATACCAATATCAGTATTTCATCAAGTAGTATGCATTACATTCACAGCATTTCCTATTAAATAACCTGCTGCATAACTTATTTGCTAAGTAAATGAGTCACCTATTTTGTAAAGACAATAAGGCAAAAGTTGTTTCGAAAAGAAAGCATTAAAAATTGCAAATACAGATTTCGCTTACTTGAAAATTTGAGCCTGTAAGCAATTAAAAATCGCGAAATGTCATATCAGGCAACTGATATTCAAAAAAGCAGATAGACAATTTTTTATGCAAAGAGGATGGAAATTGGAGAATTCAGAACATGACATTATAATTGGTTACACTATTAAAACTGGGCAAATCCCCATCTACGTCAATTCTGAGTATTCTGCAATTATCGCAATCTTGAGAAATTACTAAACCTACAATCGTGGGAGAGCGCCATAATAACAATACCTAAAAATGACAAGTGTTAAAGCTCAATTAAAATGATTTAGCTTAGCATAAGTCTAAAAATCCATTCTTCAATTAGCTAAGGTTGGTATAATTAGTTAACTAAAATCAGAGACAGAAGCAAAGTACACTCTCTAATCTGTTCAATTTACCATTAAAATATTTATGATATTGTTGCTGCCCAGAAAGCGTCTGGTAAAATAATTTCCTACTCCCTCATTTATTCACAGTCATGGTCTACGTCTACGTTCTTTGCCCACAGGCAATGTCAAGGTCATTTTCAATGTGTGTATTCAAGTCTCCGATCAAATTACTATCTAATGAAGCTGTGAATAAAAACAGCGTCAGTCCAGAATATACTTGTTACAGTAGTGGCAAAGCAGACTTAACCTTTAATACGTGAAAACGCTGTGCAAATCTAAAAAACTTAGGAAACTACATTGTAATGCGTCGTTGTTTAGCAAGGACGTTTACTTTTACTGGAAATAATGCAATTGTAGGGGTATTAAAGGAAGTCTTAGTGCAGTCAATGCAAAATGTTTATTTACCTCTCAATTGTTTGCGCTAAATGTGCTTAACCAACAATGAAAAAAAATTCTACCATAAAATAAATCTAATTTATGCAAATTTTCCCACTTTTAATAAGATTAATTTAATACTAGTGAGGCATGTAACTGAAATGTTCGGTTGGTATTAGACGCAATAATAATTACGTATTAAAAATTTGGAAAATAAATCCGTACAAGAAGTGAACAAGGCTTTCTCTGTTAAATACCATTTGAAATTCGTGTTATGGCTACATAGATAACATTTGTAAAATAGATAAATTAAATTCACAATATTTACATAAACGATTCACGATACTATAACGATAATTGTAAAACTAGGACCAAATGAAAAAACCCCTAATAGAGATATTGGTCCTGAAATTTAAAAAATCTAAACCGAAGTTTTTAGAAAGTCCAATATAGAATGAATTGAGAGATCAACGAAAGATTACGGTTTAATGACTCTTTGCACCCGAAAGAGAAAATGTTTCTGCCGACGAAATTAGAAGTGGAATAAATCAGATTTCCGTTTAAAATTTTCCATTAGATTTTAATGGAATATTTTAAAAATAATAAAAGCATTTAGAAATGTCAAAGAAATTAGGTATGGTAGTCAGGAGTTTAGCATTCATTAGAATCGGACTAAAAGTGAATAGTGCATAAGGCACACGTGTCTGGCGATTAAGGTCTTTTGATTCGACTCGCATTCTCAGAATCCAGGATAATTTCCTAATATTATTCATGATGATAACTCACGAGAGAATTATTGAGCATAGCACGCTAAAACAAATAATGTGATACGCAGTGCTACTCATAGTGTGACTAGTGAGTATGATTATCATAATAACTGTAGTATGTGGTTGTGTAGCTGCAGCTGTTTAACTAACAATACGGGTCTCACTTGTTCAAAATCCAAATGTAAGCCAAGAATAATTACTAACTACACCTAGATATGGTAGTTACTTTACAACTTTATAATGTTCTAACTAATACTATTTATTATTACAATAATGTACTTTACATGAAGGCAAACTATAAAACACTGCAAAATTAATGAAGAAACTTAACTTGTTTTCAACAAAACCATATACACTAGTAATTTTATTGTAAATATCTAAGTAACCAGTAGATATTAACCATTTTATACTTTGATAAGAATAGCATATAGTGAAATAATAGCTGACTTTTACCATAAAATAAAATGCAGTACCTAATTGTAATTATTATGGCTCTGTACGAAATACAGGCTGAACTTCACTAAACATTTTAAATGAACGTTTTCTAACAATCGCTAAACATGTGCACACTATCTAAGGTACATTTACTAATATTAATGTATGTACATAATACGCATACAGTTATAACCTTTAAAACTACAACAATCAGTTACAGTATTAAATAGCAAGTAATTTATACTATAGTGTGCATCTGGATACTGCAACCTATTAGGTTTACTAGGTAGCTTGCAAGGTAGATTAACCTCAGCGATAAGCATAATGTTGCACATGGAACACAATGCACAATGCTGTATTTCAATAATAAATATCCTCTAACCAGAATTTACTAAATAACGATGAAGCGATCTTTCAAATACCAGCAACTTTAATGGAATTATTTTGTAGGTCTATTTCAGCGAATAAAATGAACAGGAACCTAGCCATTCGTAATGCACTGGTATTGTTTTTTCCTTTATTACGGTGATACATAAGTCTTAAATTTCATGGCACAAATAAATAAATTGTTAAAGACTAAAATATCATGATGTTTTTTTTACATTTTCACTTGTATGTGAATTATATTGTCAAAGAGGGAGTTAAATTTTCTAGCAGTATAATATTCATTATTGTAACAAATAAAATTAGTCATTTATGGATAATTCGAGTAAACTTCATTTATTTTTGATTTTAAGATATATGTAATATATATATATTTACTATGGGTTTACAATAAAAAATAAACAAACTAAAGGATGACAAATTTCAATGTTCCAGTAAAAGTCTTTCTTTTGGTTGTGAATCCAACCAATGGTGATATAAGAACCTTTAACTTATTGTTTAACTTATCCAAGTGTGAAGATACAATATTTTCAACTTATCCAACCAACTCAACTTATATGTACATGGCGATGGCGGAAATAATTATAACTTCTCAGGCTCAGAGTTTTTGCATATGCCATATAGGATGGGTAAGGTAGGCTTACATGGCAATATTAAATCAAAGGGCAACCAAGGACAAATTAAAATATCGAAATCCGTTTTAGTGTTCCACCTGTAATTAATAAATGTAATGCTGGCTGAGCGATACTCAATAAAAGGTGAGGTACCAACTACTAAATCAGGAGTAAACCCAGGGATCAATCACAAAATAAAATCCTAAGTAATAATCAAAAATATTTAAATGACATGCGTAGAGTCTACAGATAAATAATGAAAACAAAGATTTAATAATGATTGTTACACTGTTAGTCTGTCAATTTGTACTTCATCTCGGCGAAAACTTCACTACCGTTAACGACTAATTAATTTTATTATAATCAGTTGAACGTAGTAAATACAACTTTGGCCTTAGACAACGTTAAAACTGCATTTGCAAATATTTCTACGTTTTAACAATTCTAAAAATGCATTGTTCAATAATATTTATTTGTTTCTTAAAAATAATAGCTATCTATAATTTTTAGATGAGTGAATACGTACAAGGAAACAAAAGGAGTATTTTAAAAAATATGTTGGTATCTGCATGATCAAAGTAAAATATTTGAAATGCGAATTCTCAAATTGGGATGCCAACTTCAAATACAAGTAAAAGCAGAAAAATGCTAATTTCAACCCTATTAAATTACTTGATATTTATAACTTGTACGTAAATGTAGAAATAAAACCAACCATGAGGAACAGTGGGTATGTGGGAAACACAACAACTGTATACGAAACAAAATAACAATTACAAATTACAATATCTGTTCACAATGTCGAAAGGATAGCTTTGTACGCATTTTTCATGGCCATGCATACAGCAAAGCTAACAAGTTACATTCACAATCGCATAGACACGTTGTAAAACCTTCCACTTCCCAATACACCACTATAATATAGTATAATAGTACCAGTCATATTATAGTCATGTGATGTACGTCTACGTGTATATGATGCATCATATATAAATATTATAATTATATTATATGCACTTATACATGATATCAAGCAGTATTTTACTCTGCCATTACAGTACGTACTTTTTTCGATTGTACTGCAAATTATAATTTCATACACGTGAAACAGGACAGGAGATATAGGTAGACAGGCAGAAAGCCTCAAGTCAATGCTTGTAAAATTGCAGATTGATTGTTGCAAGAGTGCGTATGAATTCAATGTTTGTATATGAATGAAGGACCACATAAAGCCTGCAAATATTAGTGCTCTCGTGGTAATGTTATTAAAACATTAAGGACAGAAGACTGTTAGAAAAATATTAAACAAAATTTCCACTTAGACTTTTTGGGGCAAACTAAACGTAATTCCACCATAATATTATATTCGGGTAGATCAAATGCCTTATTAACCGTCCATGGAAATACCAGGTATCGCCAGTGATAAGCAAAGATATGCATACTAGCATACTTCTTGTTTTTGCTTTTCTTTGTATTAATACGATGCGCAATTTTTAGTAATAATAATTTTTTCGCAAATTACTTTATTTCTGCGAAAGGCATAAAATATAAGTACCTTCATTTCCTATTCTTAAAACAAAACTTCCATGGTTTAGATTAGAACTTAACTGCATTGGTTTCCTATAAACATAAATTGTAATAGCAAGATGCATGTGTATATTATCCTGTAAGCTGTGGTAAAGTAACGGAATGTATTAATGAAATTAATGATTTTTTTTAAATTCTATTTTTCGCTTCACACTTTTTGAAACTCTTCAACCAAGCAACTAGAATTTCATGAAACCCGGCCAAATTCTAGAGGCATTTTTATGATTATAAATTTACCGAACTACAATGTTTCACAGTGAGTTATAATAACGGTTTAAACAGAGAGAGTACAGTGAGAAACACCCTATACATTTGCCGGCTGACTTTGTTTGCAATTTTCATGTTTTTACCAAATACATACGACTGACATTCTGTAAACTCCTCTATTCGCATACGAAAAATATCCTTGACATTTTCTTGAGAGTTACTGCCGGGTATTCACTGTTTAGCCAGTGGTAGTCATTTTCAAGGAAAAGCATTTTTCGAAGTCGGAACCCTCAAGTAAAGTTAAAATGTTGATAACACTTTATATGGTTTTTGACATTAGTATTTTTACTTCAGATAAGTAATAGAATTTTAGCGTTTACCACAGTACAAATAAGAAGAGGGTTATTAAATTACTTTTGTCATTAGTCATCCTACTAAACACACCAATAATGTTAACGAGCATATGGTGAGGCACTACTATAAACCGTGGAATTACATATGTGATTAGTGTGATTAGTGTGTGTAGTGTGTAATGTACAACTCGAATAATATTAGTCAGCAAAGTAAACCACTATTAGTCAGAGCTTTATCTCTTTGCGCTCTTCTGTACTACTTGCAATACGTATCATAGTAAGCATACGCACAAATTGACAATTTATGACGCAAATAGTAACCAGCACAATATTATATTATGGATTTCTTCAACTGTTTTAAAAAGCTAATTCTATGTGCTAATGCTTTATATTACAGTAACACCTATTTATATTAAATTAGTGTCAAACGTTAAACGTCTTTTCAATGACTTTATAAGTTATTTACTGGAACTTAAAAACGTTACAAGAGTATAGTAGATGACAAAAGTACCATTTTTTACATCAAGTTTTAAAAGGTTTCCTATTAAAGAACCGAGCACATCAAGCAATACATTTGTAATTATTACATTTAACTAAAGAATAAGTACATGGTCTTTACATGAAAGGAGGAATGAAGTTATGCTCAAAATTGTACGTATTATGACTCAATTTTGTAGTCCGAGCTTCGTTCTTGCTTATACAATCTAGAATTCTTACAGCTGATAGAAATAATTGTGTATATTTTTTATCCTATTGGTTTATCACTTAAAAACAAACACGGAGTACTAAGTAATTGGTAAGTCAGTCCCAAAAGCTTGATTACTGACAAATACCAAACAAGGATTTTACAAACCGTTATGGATGACAACGAAACGTACGGCTGAATACTATATTGAAATCCTGTAGAAGCGCAGTACAGGAATGATTGACATAACCACAAAACTATCTAGTTTACATTTAACAATGTGGTGTACAAAGGTTTCTTTCTGCATTTATTTAGTTTAGTAATACTGCAAGAGCAAGCATTAGGATATTGTACTGTAATAATACCAATCCTGTTATATTAATTAAATTGCGATAATTATTCACATGAGAGGACGGAACAGACTCTGTGAGAAAACTATTCCAGTCCATTTTTATTTTATTGCTATTATTCTACGCACTGTACATAGGAAGCCAGAGTAGTATACTACCTTTGCACCTATAACCAGTAAATACTGATCCAATAAACCTTAACAGATATTTAGGACAATTATTTCTAGTTGTACAGTCTAGCCTAGGTACTACAATAAATGCATTGTGCATGATATGATAATGATAACTAGTCATACATACAGACAAAGTTCAAATGATTGCCATCGTATAGTAGGAACAAATGATAAGGCAATAAAGTTAAATTGTTGGCTCATTCTCAGGCAAACACAACGGTTAAACAGAACCTTTGACATGCACCTATATAGTAGCATGTATTTGTAAACTTTAGAAAAAAACATATCTATGTATGTTAACAATATTATGTGTACCATGTCCTATAATATAATAATTAGTACAGCTATCGGCTACTACTACTAATTAGTGTCTACTAGACAATATTTTTTGTCTCCTCGCCACATATATTACAGTCAGCTTAAGTTAGGTACAAAAAGGGAATACCCAAAAGGCGTAAGTCAATTTTTATATAAATATAATAATATGACAGAGAAGTACTGAGTACATGTGAGGTGAAAACGATTATTGTTCGTACTCCTTTTAAGCATGCCTAAGCTGCAATACTCCAGGTTCAAAAAGAAATTCCTTATGAGTGTCTTATAGGACAAAAATCAAATAGTATTTTGTAGATAAACTAAAGAGATTAGAGAGGTTGTTTGATATTTGGGAAATGCTTAACCAATGACGTGTTTTCCCAAAGTAAGCTTATCGCATTGAAGACATTTAAGACTTATCGCATTCTGAAGAATTCGACTTTCCACATAAATCGTGCTGTGCATGACTATAAAGTTACTACAGTTAATACTAAAATATGCCAATAATCACAAATATGTGTAACAAGAATTTCGACGCCTGGTATTTAAGGGTTCTTAAGAATTGAATAGTTGCTTATCTATGATGTATAATACATGTGCAACATAATCGTCGTAACTTGAAACTTGAGAGCGCCGAGCGGGGTTTGCAAATACCCTCACATAGTATTAACAGAACTGCCCCACTATTCGACTCAGGCATAAGACAATACAACATAAAGCGTTCAAGTTTAGATTTTTACAAGGAATAATAAAGACAATAATATCTTTCATAGATTCCAATTCGCACCAACTGTACTTTTGATATGATTTTTATTGCCAATTAATGGTAGACGAAGGACATGGTCGATGCAAAGATAATCCCAATGTATTTAAATACCATAATAGACACAAAATTTACACATGTACGAAATGTATAAGGCACATATAGCACAACAATTATGTCTAATTTACAAATTTTGAGTCGGCAATAGAATAATTATAGTCGGCAATAATAACTACCTTAAAATTAAAAGCAGTGAAAATCTCAGCAAAGATTATTAAATTTGTATTCTCTTAAAGTCCATTTTTGTTATCCAAATCAATTACTACAATTTATATCTGCATACTCCAAAATGCCTTAAAATCACTATTGTTTGTAATTCCACTATCAAAAAAAATTATCAACACAGTCTTGAGGAATTAATGCTACTGGAAGAATATTATTTTCCACAAAACTTGAAAGGAAGTTTAAATATGTTAGGGCAATTTGGAGCATTATACATTATACCTGGTTCAACAAAATGGCACAATAGCGTAAATGCCTGTAGATAAGGATAATAATTCCGTATATAGAATCCTGCTGATGCATTGAAAACTTAAAATACTGGCCGTGATAGAAATGGAATATAGGTAACTGTAGTATATTACATGAACATTAAATTGTATATTTTTAGTCTTTAAAAAGGAATAAAATCATACGTCAGCGTAAAATACTGCTAGATAAGAAAAAGGTGTCTAGATCTCTAGATTGCGAGAAAAGCTACAGTTATATGGATAGATTTGTGCATTGTATTACTAGAAATGTTAAGATTCTAGGAGGCATTCTCCTGAAGCCAAGTTAAGGTGGCATAATTCTTATCGTTTTGTGATAAGCATTACAGTGCATAGCACTAATATATTATAATAGTACCAGTTACGTCAGAGCTGCGCAAATGTTAAATGGATTTTTCCGCTTTCCGTATTCAGTATCAATCAGAAACAACAGGAGAATGAAAAATTCTATTTCCTATAATACATGTTAATGCATGTACATGCTTTTTAGCGTAAATTACACAGACTGTTATAATAATGCATGTAATACAATTAACAATATAAAACCCCAAAAAGTGATAAGCACTGCCTTGCTCCATTAAATGAAAAACATATATTACAGAAAACTACTTAATTCTGTTTTCATGTGTGTGCCTGTACAGCAGAATGTAAATTTACAATTTTTATGCACGAAGAATGTAGAATAAGTGTGCAGGTAACACGATTACACTTTAAGTTTGATCTAAAATGTAGGCAATTGCATTAGTTAAAACGCTTTTGGCCCATATTGTTTAATCAAAAAATCTTTTTGGCTACAAAACGAAATCATTCAAAATTACTGTTCTAGTATTACAACAAAAGCTGTGACAGAAAACCAAGGTGAAGAGAAAAGAGTCAGAGTCACTATGCCTAAGTAGGATATAGAATAGACAAGCAAAGTATTTGCATACAGTACAGTAACAAAACAAAAAGGGAACGTCGCTACTGCGAGGTACCTCCTGTGAAGATACAAATTGTAAAAACAGAATATAGTATAATAATCCATTACTACGTTTCCCACGACAAAAAAACAAATTGGCGAAAAAGGGTCAAGCCAAAAAGACATTTGTTATGATTGTTGCATATGCATAAGTGCATGCAAAGCAAACCTTCGTACCACAAATATCTTACTAAAAACCTCTTTCTTGGTTGGTTGTCACCCTTAGCGAAATTAATAAGAGAAGAGTATTAACTACGTTTGCAGTTAAGTGTTGCACTTGTTTTAATAAAACCCCGGAGGTACTACAAGGGCATTTACGACATTGTAATAATGCCTAATAGAAAACAGTCGGCAGTCATTCGCCACAAGTCACAAGTTGGCTCGTTTTCTACATTTTTGAATAAGGTTTGCATTTTCACATCCCACATGTACATAGATTGCTACCAAACTGCACTGTAGTGCTTAGCAGCCCAAGATAAAGACTCAGCTAGTCACTTGTAGACCATAACTTTGAATACAGCATTAGAACAGTATGTCTCTCGAGTCTAGAACTCTCGTCTCGAGCTCGTTCAGCTCGAATCTTTCCCTTCACTATCAATCTTTGCTAAAAGTCTGCAGTTTGCACATTGGAAAGCTCCAGTTTTAACGGTAATGTGAGGTGGTGAGGTCGGCCATGCAGAACATCCTCAATCCTTTCTTACGTGCAGGCATAGCTCGCTATATTATAAATATTCTCATTCTTCTTGTCTACTCACTCGACATAATGTACAATGAACCTACCTATTTGTTTACATGTACACAACACTGTGCCGATTATAATAAGAAGAATTATATGGATACATTACATATTATAGCTCTGTAATACCATAATGTACTTCGCTATAGCTCTGTGAGAGAGTTACAAATATTTGACCGCCTGCCTATACCTTTGTAATTTTCTTAAAAGCACCACTAGAAATATTATACACTGAAAACATCAACTTATTTTTACTTGCGTGTAATCAGTAGTGCTCACTCTGAGCTTATTATAGCTGTAAATCAACAAGTAAATACCATTGAGGACACACAAAATAAAATTTATATAAACGCATGCTATGTGCATAGCAGTAACACCATGCGCAATTTTTGGCTGCAGTAAGACAACGTACGTTAATAATAAAAAGTTAAGAACTTGCACTTTCAAAAGTCAGCAATAACGTTTCAGTAAGTCCATTAGTAAATGTAATTTAAACGATTCTTGGCAAATACTTTTATTTACAATTAATTATGGTAATTCACATACACTACTTGGGTAGATTCAGGAAAACTGAATAATGGGAAATAACGAAAATGCAAGGACAACGTGTTATTAATTAAACGCAAGTATTTTATTAATAAGACTCCTGCAAATAGTTGCATTTTATATTGAATATTATTGGTGATTTTAGGTAAACAAGTTGCCATTTATTGAATAAGAATGGGGAAAATTTACATGGGCCTCATAAATAATCGGTTTGCCACAATAAAAATAATAATCACTTATAAAAAATATTTTTTTAAATCCACCAAAGGAAATTTTTAAAACATCAATATTTGCCCAAAAATAATAAACTTTTGCTATTTTTGTAAAAACACGGTATAGTGAATTTCACTGTTACATTTTAATTAAAGAACTGTTTTCATGCTGTTATTCCAAGTAAACCAGAAAACAAACTTTAATAAGACTGAAATCTTAAAAGAATATTCCTTTGAAATGTTTTGGTTGTAAGTTACAGCACAGGAAAACCAACTGTGAGCCAACCAAAATGCAAAATAATTGAGCACTGAAGCCTTGCAAAGGCAGTGAAAATTGCGATAGCCCAGTGCACTCCATGAAATGCTTGTCTTATAATACTTTAAGGACTCCGAATGCAACACTATTACATTACAGTACCAACATGTATTCTGGCATGACTCATATCCACAATCTGTCATCCCAGTTTAGTGATCCTGCAGACAATTCTAAAGTGAAATACAGAATACGTAAATACAGATGTCTGTATTTGTCCAACGCATTGTTATACACACATAGACTATATTTATTCCACTATAAAAAAACTCTTCTTTTTCTATAGATTATTATAGCCTTACATTATAATAGAAGGCAACTGTAATTGTTTGGATTGAATTGAACTCTACCACGTAGTTTACATTTATTAGCAATCATTTTATATAATAGAGAAAACTTTCTTGTTGACGCTCCATCTTATCCTAGGCGCTCTATGCTATTTTCTGCTATCGTTACTAGGAAATTTGGGTTTAATCCAGGAAACGTTGTGGTTTACTTTGCGATTTTAAAGCAACTTCTATCCATGAAGTTGTATATTACAGTGTACTCCACAGAACACAGTTTAATTCATTGATTGATTGAAATGATTTCAATGGGTGTAAAAAGGTTTACAAATTAAGAAAATGCGGCAGGATTGACTAGATGTGATCTTTGCAAGTTTTATAACTACCTTGACGCAAAGCGTTAACTATGCCACTAAAAGCCTTTATTTCACAAAATGCTTCATACCTAAGTGACCACCAAAAGTGACATAAAGACGTCTGTCAGTATTTACACTTTACAGTGTAGTGACGCAATTTCTATTATTTCGCTGATGCTGACTACTACAAAGCTTTTACATTTTTGCTAAGTATATACATAGGTACTAACCAGCTCCAATCTCAAGATTTAGAAAACATTGAACACAATATCTTATCTTGACATGTATTTGTACAAACGCTAAAAACTCTCAGAAAAAACTTTTGCATTATTGTTTATTGTTATTACACTATTGTCGTTACAAGATGTAAGTACGGTGAATGCATAGCTAAGTTATGAACTTTACCACTGGATTCCAAGTTGCGTTAATCCAAGCGATGCTTTTTATGTTTAAAGTCGAGTCTAGGCTTACTATTATACTAGCCTAGTTTTTTGCAGCAATTATGTGCTATGACTATATATAGGCAGACGTGTGAGTGTAAACGAAGGTCTAAAGAGAAAAACTAGGTACCTATAAAGTCTTGGTGTAAAACCACAGTTAAGTTTAAACATAACCTCGAACAACGGATCAGATTTTTCGGAAAACTGTTTCTGAAGATAACAAACAAGTCTATACAGCTTACGACGATGAGCTGATTTTTACTTGCAAAAACCCCCTGGGTAAGGTTCTTGCAAAAACTGTATGACTAAATTGGTTTTTGAACTGCATTGAGGCCTTTGCTTTACTGAATACCTCATTTTAATGATATTTCATATTTGCCTTTACGAAAACCATCACAACATGAGCAGGTTTGGAACTGTTTGCTCTGAACTAGACGCTCTGCTCTGGATTACCTAAAACTAATAAAAGGTGCGAATTTAGAATGGAAAAGTAAGAGCAACTCTAAATGGATAGAATGCAATGGTACACTGTAAATAAGCATTGTATTTTATATTTAAACCAATTGTAGATTTGAAATGAAAAATCATTTATTCTAGTTGGAAACGCTATGCAATGACAATTTGTAACCAACAAATGCACAATGTAGTTTTCACAAGTTAAATAGAAAAGCTCCCTTTTCATGAAATTGAAAAACCATAGAAAATGTGTATGTACAAGATAACGATAGCTGTTATGCTTGTACGTAGTAATCGTACTTCTATCGCCGTTTACCACTGGTCGCTAAATACGAACCTTCGCTTAATAGTTTCCAAAATCGTAGCAGAGAGCGAGACTAACATATTATAGGTGCACATAACTGTTTAAACTCATCCGTGAAATAAAAGGATAGCCAAAAGCTTATAAACAGCTAAATATTGAATCATAACCACAACTTGTGAAATGAATACTAAACTTTATATTACCGATAACACAATATAAGCGTTGGATACGCTACCCTCTTAACTTTAACATTCCGCCCAGAATAGAAAAAATGCGTTATCAATTCACATGTATGCATATTGGAAAAAACAATTTTTACAATGTTTATTTCTGTGTCATGTCAACGATAAAGCGACAATTGGCTTTTTAGCATATCTCTCGCGTACAATTAGTCACTAAACCCCTATGCTCACATGTCACGTATTGTAAACCTACATCTAGCATTATATTATTAGCAATGGGCTGCAAATCGCAAAATATGTAACTAATCGTATTCGCAGTCAGTTAATAACTTCAAACAATTTCATTGCAAAACCACATCTGTCTGGTATCGTATCCCATCGTACATAATATAGTCAATGTTTTGTTTCACACAGTACACCACAACACTGCTTGCTGCATAGAAGGCACAGTATTGCAATACTCACTAAAGTAGTGTTTAATGATCTATTCGTCATTGCTTGCAATTGCAATAGTTTTGCTGTTCTCTTCATTATCTGTAGATTACGTTGAGTAGTTCAAATTGTTGAGTAGTTAGGTTACGTATCTAGGTACGTATAGGTAGCAAACAATTTAGCACAACAACGCAGTGAGTGGCATAAGCAGAGACTCCCCTTTTACATGCTAAAAACCTGAATGCAATTGTAATACAATAAACAGACTGCGAGTGCCAAGCCAACTTACTTGATAATGCATATTATATGCCTTCAACTTTATGCTCCTCATTTAAAACGTTCTCTAATAACACTTACATATGTCTTTTTCTTTAGCAACTGCAATAATACAACTATTAGCATAATGCTAACAATAGTAAGTGGACGTACGTGGGCAAACAATCATTCCTCAATGTTCAGATAAGCAATGACGACTTGATACTAACAATAAGTTTCAGTTTACTACGCAGAGAATAAACCTTAAGCTGAAATATCAACATTAGCAAAATTGCATGTTTTGCCACTGCTAATGGAGTTTATCAGACATTTGGCATTGCTATTTATAATTTCAAATGTATTTTAATTAGATACTCAAATTTAATGAATGAGTGATTATTATTACAGTATTAGAACATGAATTCCTAGTCATTGTTAAACGCATGGATAAGTCATGAATATCTTTTAGGGGCGTCAGATTAATTGTTGGGTTCGATCATGAAAATAAGTATTAAAAATTAAACGTACAATAGGTATAGTAGTTATTTTTTAGGAATCCTATAACATTGCATTCCATGTTAATTACAGTATAATGTAGACTAATTGTAAGCTATATGCATAGACCTGTTTAATGTAACCGAATGCATACGCAATTGAAGAAGTATAGGTAAATTTTTGTAAAAAGATTCAAGATTCAGTACTAGTTTTCTAAAAGTATAGTTTCCGAGTTTTGACTATTGTGAATGTGAATCTCGTTGAAATAAAATTATAAATTAAACTTACTTAATGAAATATGAAAGACACTTACTTTTGGTTTGTACAACCACTTCCGTATTGAATTCATTTTTCGTCTGTTTGATGGAGGCGGATAACCTCTTTACTTGTGATTAAATTGATCTTGAGAAAATGAAGAACTTCAAATAAATCAGTACCACTTGACACAAAATGAAGATTCAAACTTTTAGGAATTTAAATGTACGGCAGTCGCATTAAACATTGAGTCTTCCCGTTCAAGCGATTAACAATTTTTTGCAGCTTTTAATGTTAATTTTTACGAGTTCAGAATTATGTCTGTATTTACGTTAGACTGTAAGGGACATATAAATCAATTACTGGTCTAAGCTTCCTTTAACAATCTCCTAATAAACAATTATCTAAGAGCTCGATAAGAAAGTTACAAAATCTGCAGTCACCAGTTTGCCACTATAATTATATAATCTCAAACATACCTTAGTTAGTAAACAGAACACTTTCTCTTCAAGTAGGATTTGCTTAATATTGATTAAATTGGTTTTTGTCAAATTTTTTGAACTCCTGAAGAACATTTACTATTTAATTAAGAAGGCTACGATTCACTTTTTGTTGAAAAACAAATTTCTACATTTTATCCGACATATTTTTCTTCGTATATAAACCGCTCGGTAAATAAATCGAAAACTTTCTCACAGTTTTAAAAAATTGTCCACAAGCTATAAAGTAAAGGTGAAGCTGGGTATGACGTGTTAAAATGGTTGCCGAAGAATGTTATTTGTGGCTGGCACATGATTAGTTGCGGTACCTGCGACTGCACCGTACACAAAACAGATATTATTCTTCATGTGACATGGGTATTGTCAACACGTAGGAACAAATTAAACTTCTTTGCTTGAAATCCTGTCTCAACACCGAAAATTTGGTCTGAAAATAAAAAAGTATTTAATTTAAATCACGGACATTGGGGATTTTTCTAAGCCTTTCATAATACATTGTTTAGACTAAAGAATATATAGGCTGGTCGATGAACTGAGGTCAATGGCTACTCTAATTTACCATTTTAAAATGCTTAGTTTAGATTAATACGCATAAGTAACAATTGCCATTGTTAAATTAAAAATTAATCAAGAATTACGATGGCTCAAATGGAACTACAAAATTAGGTAACTGTCTATTGATGCGACATTTCATTGTTTTTATCGTTTGCTAGCCAGAAACGAGCAATGGACAAAAGGATTGCCGTAAATAAATAATTATATAATTATATAATATTTACATTAACAATCAGTAGTAATAAAATAGACTCTTGTTCGCCTTGTATTGTGTAATTAGTGCATTAAGGCAAAGCAGACTATGCGCTATCAACCATTTATATTAGAATGCACATTGCATTGAAAACTATAAGCATATTGGCTTTAATTTAACAATATATTAGAATATTGCCATCAATACCAAAAGAACAAGTTATGTTGAAGTAAGGATCAAGAAAACAAGGGCTGTCTGGTCTACAGCCTGTATGTACCAAATGACTTTTGTTTATTGTCAGGTCAGTCAGATCTCAAGTTAGCTGTACTTGTAAATTGTAATGCTCTAAGTGCTTAACAATCCTAAATAGCCTTCTATAAAATTTTAGGCAAAGTTGTTTTTCTCCTTGCTTGATATACCTGCTCTCAACAGATATCTACTTCTTTCAGTTCTTTCAATGTTAAAGTTTACCATTTTATCTCAAATAAATTCATGTGTCACCTAAAGATGCTTTTTAAAAATAAATTCAAGAACTTTTATGATCTCCTGTTATCTAAACTATTATTGCTGCAGCTATGATATGTTTTTATCACACAGGCTGAGCATGTCTACTTTATCATTATATCTAAGCGTTATTGTATAACGAAAACAAACGAGTCATGTATTTTCAAATATAGTCTATCACTAGAGACAAATTACTTTTATTCATTTTACAAAGATTAAGAGCTAACTGATAGTGGGATTGCTTTAATTCCAATAAAAGATTGTAGATATAACAACGTTTTCCTCCAGTTTTTATTTTAAAGTGCATTAAATTTTATTATTGTGTCAAGGAAGGATAATAATTTTTATCTTGATTTTCCATAATTTCATTTATTGAGAAATAGAAAGAACTATACTTTTACTGGCTTCGGTTTGCTTAGAAATATATGGCGAGAGGTATGACATTTTTAACTTAAATCCCCGAAAATTCAAACTAGCTATTCTTATCTTTAAAACTTGATTTTACAGAATTTTATTTAACTTCTTTGTCTGTAATTTAATTTATAGTCGTAATAAAATTATATTATCCTCGTCACATATCAATGGTTCACACTTTTATTTAGGGTAACAGAGCATATTATTAAGAGGCGGTTGTGAAAAAAACCCAGAACAGAAACAAATTTTACATTAATGCATGGTCATTGATTTCTGAAATGCCTCAAGGTTTTCCAATACCCAGGAAATAGATGCCTACTACGGGGTCGTTTTTGATTGCTTGTACTTGTACTAAAACGAACATATGTATTACTATTTTGAAGTGTTTATGAATTCACTCTATCACACATTTAAAAACAATCTTTTCCTAATTCAGTCCAAAATAACTATTAGCTCACTTTCGTAATTATCCCTACAGGTCTTTTTTCTGTAAATATTAGTTCATCCGTTTTAATCATCAAAAAAGGGAATTAGGTAAATATTTAACGGATTCTGTATTTTTGATTGTAATACGGAATAATTGAATTTCATAGTGTTACCCTACTAATTATTATACTTTAAAGCATAATTTCCTAGAAAACCTAAATTACGTTAGTTTTTAATGGATGTTAGTTAACAAAAGACAACAAAAACATCACAAGGAAACTTACGGATAACAGGCAAACGGTAAAGGGAATTCGAATTAGAAGTTAATGAACAACTAGAACGACACATATACTATGGATATTAAAGAAGAACCATTCTATTGGCAATAAATGAACACAAAACTGAATTTTTTCTTAACTACAACAAGAAACAATAACAAAGGAGTTGGAAACGTTGTCCATGGATGTTGAATTCTAAATACTAAATGTTGGTTGTATTGCAATTAAATATTGAAGGAGAACTTACTAGATATTGTTCAACTGACGACTCTAAATTTAATATCAAAGGTCACTGAAGATTAGCGAGGAAAATAGTATTTAGTAACTGTTTGATTATTATTTCTAATCTACACTGTCTAGAGATATTCACTTGCTGATGTTTATTTTGAGAGTAAATAACTGTGTGTATGTATGTTGTAAGTTCTGTTTGTGTCGTTGTGTGTTCACTGCTTGAGTGCTATTTGGGTTCTCTCTCTCTCTCGTCGTTCTCTAAATGTGAAATGCAGTAAAACCAAGTGAACGAATACATTTCCATCCACTGTGCCTACAATACCATAGAATACTTAGATTATACCACAGATTTATACTCTCCACTCTATACTAATACTAATCCAACAACAACTATAATATGAACTGAACGTGTAGTGTAACAAAGTATATGTAGTTGTAGAAGAGGAGTTCACAATACACAGGGACATGATCTGCTCTTGGGGAAAATATATACTTAATATCTTCAAGGCACACCTCCCACAATGTTACACAGAACGCATTTGCTGCTTCTTCGCCAATCTCACGATTATCCGCCAATTTTGAGGAGTATTATCACTAAATCAATAAAATAATCTCCAAAAACAAGGAAATTCAGTTCTTAAAATTATTTTTGTATTTATCCACTTTCAAAACCCTATTTTACCCACCAACTATCTATATGATGTGGTAAAAGGGGTAATTAATTTTAACATTTTCTTAGTTATAAGTTTTATTGTAAATTCTATTGAAATACTAATTGTAAACTAAGTGCTTCATTTTTATATTCGTTTTTTATAATACCAACATTATATCTTCAACAATATTTACAATATGTAACAACGTTAAGAATCTAATTTTAACCATTTATTCTTTGTCATTATGCAGAGTCAGCAGCTTATGAAGAGTGTTTTTCTCATTTTATGATGGCGCTTTCAGCTTTACTAACATTAAGTGATGTCTGCCATTCTACATTACTTACTTACATTATAGCGGATGGATACAACATATCAAATAATGTAACGCTTATTTATTATCTCGAGTGTCAGGTAATTAACTGTAAAAGAAAAACAATAGTAACAGTTTAGTTTACAAACCTGTTGTAGGCAGCATACTTTAAATGGAAGGACGGCTTTAGTTAGCGCGGACTTGTACACCACCAAAATCCCTAACATTAGTACTAGAAATATGGGAATTATTTATTTGAACACAGAATAAGAATTTATTTCCTTTAAAAGAAAATACCACTTTAATTTGCTTCCAAAATATTAATACAAATTACGGAAGGTTGTTAAAATAAGACATCACTTGAGAAATGTTTCTGAAATATACGCAAAAAGTATGTGCGAAATTTCATGGAGCGAATATGACGTTTCCACACTTTTCTGTTATTTGAAATTGATATAACCTTTAATATATATTTAAATACAGTCATTATTTCTGAGATTGTCGCCGTTTTTCTTGAGAAAATATCACCATATGCAATAAAAGGCCAAATCAAATTTATATTCACAACATTAGCCATTCCTGTTTAATTGTTGTTGCACTAAAACTCGTTTTAAGGAATACAATATTGATACAATTTAAATAGTTAAATGTTTATTTTCAGACAGGAAATAATGCGCAATGATTACTACTACGAGGAACAAGACCAACTAAACGGATTTTGAAAATTAAACCTTTATTTATGATTGATGACACTAGTGTACAATTACACGACCCAGACAAAAATAGATTCCTTCATCTTAAGTAGGAACAAAGTCTAGAGTCCTATTTTGCGAGCAAGTGAAAATGAAATAAATTTTCAATCCAGCTGGGAGAGTTTATAGTAACACACGTTAATTATAAATTAAACTTTGTAAACAGACATTTTACATAATAAGACGTCTGTTTTATGGATTAAATGATGTCACTTATTTGTCCTATTTATATTTTAACGATGGTGCTACATATACATATATGTACGTATGCAGTAATGATTGCAGAGTATGCAGTAATGAGCTTATCAATATTTATTAGTGAACGCAAATAAAAGTAGTGGCATGGTAAAAATAAATTGTAAATGCAGCATTCAATTTTTGTGGTCTGAACTCTTTAAAAGAAATGTATTTATTTCCGGTGCGCATTACTACATAAAATTAAAAGTATAATTAAACATCACCATTCCACGGTAGCTATATATATATAAATATTTAAAATTTGTTTTCTGGTAAAAAAATTTAAATTATAAATTACTATTATTCAAATACAAATAAAAGCCTTTAACGGTTTAAGACAAATGAACTAATGACTAGGGAACTATTTATTATGTCTTCCTATTGCAGATCCCAGGTTAGTCTGGTGGGTGATAAGATTACCTAGAATTTAAGAAATGATTGTAAGACAAAAGAGGCAAATACAAATGACCGCTTCAATTTTGCATTCACTTCTTTGCATAACCCTTTTTTAAGTACAAGCACTTTAAAACAATATTAATGCTTACTGTTCTATTCCCTTGTGGGTGGGGAGTTGTTTGCTGGACAGGTATGTCCCTTGTCCCCCTAACCTTGGATTTCCAAGCGAAATCAACATCAATGCAGTCGATTTTGATGTTTTCCAAATACGTAGCAATAGACAAAATGATGACTGAGACCATAATGGTTCATGCATCATCTCTACTTTCTTTGTAATACTTTATCGATATCTTTTGGGAAGGTGCAATTTACATTATTTCAAAGGGTATGGCTAGTACATTAGCGACGCTCAGTTTTCTATTGACATTGCGTATATATATCTCACAAAGGTAGGTTTCACATTTGCCACACATTAATACCATTCACAAGTGCTGAAACACACACGTGACAGTTTTTTCATTCGTCACAATTATCCTACATATATTATCAATGTTATAATTACATTGGCACTTGAATACAATAACAAAACTGTAGAAAAACAAGTGACAATTATTGCTTCGTTTCTAAAATCTAAATTAAAATACAATATCGTTTACAATTTTGTCATCTAACTCTCTAACTTATAATTACTCCAACCGGGAAGTATGGGCAAATCCTACGATGCTACTGGTTCTTTCGAAATGACAATTATCTGAAAATACATCACTATTAATTATAACTATAATTATCTACAGATAAATATTCACGGGACTATAAATAACTTCAAGAAATCTGCTTAAAAGATTTTTTTACATTTGTCATTATTAATGGAATTATTTACCTAGAGTCGTAGTAAGGTATCACCGATGTGAAGATGGATGAAGTATTCTATTTCTTGGACTCCTTGATTTACGCTTTGAGGCAATAGTATTATCTAGAATTTAAGAAATGATTGTAAGACAAAAGAGGCAAATACAAATGACCGCTTCAATTTTGCATTCACTTCTTTGCATAACCCTTTTTTAAGTACAAGCACTTTAAAACAATATTAATGCTTACTGTTCTATTCCCTTGTGGGTGGGGAGTTGTTTGCTGGACAGGTATGTCCCTTGTCCCCCTAACCTTGGATTTCCAAGCGAAATCAACATCTTCTTCCGTCTTCAATTCTACTTTAATTACTAAAGTTCAGTTCAGTTCAGTTCAGTTCAGATTTATTATTGTGTCAAATTCGGTACATTGTACAGAATACAGGCCATTTAATCACTAAGAGTAAAATCAGCAAAACGATACTGTTCTTCCCCTGTGGACACTTGGGGAAGAAGAAAATAATTTACAACACGTAGTATACTTAGAGAGCAAAACTGAGAAAATAAGATAACAAATTTGAGGTGCAATATTATTTTACATAAATAAGATCCCTTTCAGAAATAACCAGTTGTTTCACAGTATCCATCAATATGTTGTGACTAAAATCTTTATATACCCATTTCCGGGGAAGTTTATTCCAGGCTGTAATTGCCGAACTAAGTACAGATTTCTGAAAAGTGGCAGATCTTTTGAAATTCATATTTAATTTTGGGAATGTGTTCGATCTGGTACTTAGGTTGAATAGGCAGTTACTTCCTGGAAAATACCCGTTTATTGCAAGATTAGCATACTTAATTAATTGAATAAACCGTCTTTCCTTAGTAGTAAAAAGGTTACAATCAGTTAGAAAATTATTAATTGTTGTTTTAATTTTATTATTAATATTTTTAGAAACAAGTTTGGGTTTGACAATATTTACTTGATTGCCAGGCTGTTTTCCGGTTTTGCATTTAAATGATGGTTTTAATTTAGAAAGTCGGGGATGGAAAAAATTTAGTATAAATCGGTGAATTTTTATATCAATTTTTTCAAGTACGGTATTTGGGACTACAGCCCAAATTAATATTGCATAGTTTGGAATGGACATTACGAAGGATTGTACTAGCAGTTTCATCATTGACTTGTCTAGTATTCTTTTAATTGCATAAAGTTTGGAAATTGCTGCTGCTACTTTCTGTTCAACAGCAGCTGCATGTTCAGTAAATGAGAGAGTGGAGTCTATTATTACTCCCAAATATTTATAAGTGAATACGCGCTCTAATTGTTGCCCATTGAATAGTGGGGAAGAATGTGGCATCGTTTTAGCTAAATGATCACCACTTTTGTGGATAACCATATATTTCGTTTTACTAATGTTTACATTTAGTTTATTGCGATCACACCATTGGGAAATATGTGCAAGAGCATCATTTAATCTATTAATGGCAACGTTTACGTCAGAATGGGAGCTGTAGATTAAAAAATCATCAGCGTAAAGTAGATATTTTACTTTCAGCCCATGACCAACGTCGTTTATAAACATAGAGAAAAGGAGGGGAGCAAGTAACCCCCCCTGGGGAAGGCCCGCTGTGACGTAAAATTCTTTATAAATGTGTTTCCCGTTCTTAATTTTAATTCGTCTGTTGCTCAGGTAGTCTTGTAGAAGTTTAATCATATATGGTTCAAGCTGAAAGTAAATTATACACTTTAAAATAAGCAAATTTCCTTGAACTGCGTCAAATGCAGTAGAAAAATCAATAAATACAGCAACCATTCTTTGATTTCTGCCATCAATTTCAGAATAGCAGTCCTGAGTAAATTTGGCAAGTGCATGGTCACAGGAACGTTTCTTTCTGAAGCCATATTGGTTATAATCAAGATCTTTTTCTACCATTTTATAGAGCAGATTATAACAGATGTATTCAAATATTTTACAGATGTTACTAAGTATAGAAATAGGCCGGTAATTCACTTTGTGTAGTTTCGAGCCTTTATTTTTGTATATTGGGATTATGGTAGCTTGCTTAAATTCTGTTGGAATAATTCCTAACAGTAGAATTTGTGTAAATAGGTAAGCAATGGGTGTGGCAAATATATTACTGCATTTTTGAAAAATTGATTTGGGAATTTCAATTGGTGAGTTTTGACCTTTCTGAATACGACGGGTAGACTCAATTACTTGTTCAGAACTGATCACAGGGAAGTGATTCTTTAGTTCATGCTCTTCTTTATATTGAATGAAAAGGGAGTTTAGTTCACTATCTGATATTATATCGGGATCTCGATTTATCAGGAATTGGTCAGCAAGCTCCTGAGAAATTGAGTCTTTATCAGTGATCAGTACTGAGTTAAGGGAATGAAGTTTTAAAATCTCTGCTTGAGGTTTCAATTTGTAGTTTGAAAACTCATTAAAAGTGTCCCACTGCTTTTTAGGATCATTCTTATTTAACTCAAATTTAGATTTATAATATGACTTTTCTGCAGTGGAGATTAAACCAGTGACTTTATTTTTTAGTACTTTATACTGTTTCCAAATTTCTTTGTCTTTAGTTAGGCAGGCTTTTTTATGTAAGGCATCTCTCTCCTTGGAGAGCTTACTAATTGAATCGTTATAACGTGGAGGGAGATTTCCTTTTACTCTGATTCTTTTATAAGGGGCATGTTGGTCAATTATAGGCATAGCGCCTTCAGTCATATTTTTGTAAATGCATTCAGGGTGGGTTTCATCTAATACCCTATTCAGAGTACTATCTGATAAGTCCATACTTAATTTATCCCAGTCAACATTTTTGTAGCATCTACTAGTGATTATTTTAGGAGGTAGTTTTACTTTGCTCTTTTTGCGAACAATGTAAGTAAGATTGTGATCAGAACCACCAAAGGGAATGTTGCCAGATAAATTAAATAGGGATTCGTTAGATACGTATATGTGGTCTAGAAGAGTTGCAGAATTTTCGGTAATACGAGTAGGACCATAGATTTTTTGAGTTAGATTAAGCTCACGTAGGGTTTTCATTAGCTCAACTTTATGCACAGTGTGCTTCAAAAGATCTATGTTTATGTCTCCCATAAAGAGTAGATCATATTTAAAAGTACTCAGATGAGTATATAAATTGATAATTGATTGTATGAATTTCGGTTTCAATTTATCAGGAGGGTTATAGATTATAGTGACAATATGGGGCGAAATAAATTTTCTTTTAATTACAATACTAACAACCTCTATTTCTTTGTCGAGGATAAGGTTAGGTGGAATGTCTAGGAAATCAAAATCAAAATTGTCGTTAATATAAAGAAATATTCCACCGCCTTCCCTCTCACGATCGGCCCGTATATAGTGGTAGTTCTTTACAGTAAATTGTTGTGACATATTTCTAAACGTGTCTAGTTTAGATTCCGTGCAAGCGTATACCACTATATTCGGCTCAAGCGTTAATAATTCAATTACCGAGGTAAACCTTGTTTTCAATCCGTTGACATTTTGATGAATATATTTCAGTCCTTTCGGAAGTAGATTTTGATATGCGGTAGTCGGTAATGTCAAATCTTGAAGTGAACATCTGTTTTGAACGTTTGCCGCACGTAAGGCAGTGGTGTCAAGTGAGGTGTTGAAGAATGACGAACTGAAGGAGAAGTTGAAGGTTTCCTCATCATTGTGTTCTTGATTGAAGTTGTTATTTTGACAATTGTTGCAGGTCCATCCAAGTCTGTTTAATTCTTTAAATTGTTCTTGAGAAATGGGAGGAAGGCATTTGCTACGATGTGCAGTTCTTCGGCAGATTTTACAGGTGAAGTATTGTCTTCGTCCATCAATAGGCAGCAAGCAAATTAGGCACTGTAAGACCATTTGAAATTTAGTAATTGGATTATGTGGAATAAGGAATTATTGAAGTGAGTCTGTGTAGTTCATTTTTGTATTGAAGAGATTAGAGACTTCCTTTCAGTAATTGTAGTAATAAAAATTGAATAAAATTTATTACAGTTTACGGTGTGCTCATCTTTATAGGGGCGCACACCTTCCTCATATGTTCGTTATTAATAGGAGAGTGACTTCAGGTCATCAGGCAGCAGTTTCCGGGTCAGCAACGCAGGTTCCTATGGACCGGGAGATCCATCCGCTATGCAGGTTAACCTCACAGTTTTTCTTAGAGAGCAATGGGAATCTGAGCAATGGTAGAGATAGTAGAAGCACTTTTCAATTAGCACAGACAAAAATGCCGAACGTAAGGCAAGGTGTGTGCTTATCAAATTCAACAATATTATTCCGACGAATAAGGAGTGAAGTGTGTCAGCTATAACAATTTTTCGAACGAATTATGATACAGTACTTAATAGTGGAGACTTTAGACCACAATTGCAGAATGTCAAATAACAGCAAATGGCAAAATTTTGAAAAAGAATTTGGAAATTTGTAGCAGCTGCAAGGCAGAGCTGTGATGGCGCCGAAGCGCGGGAAAGGACTGAGTACTGGTGTTGTTCCTGAAATCATTTTTAAATCATGTCATAAACACTTCTAATATATCTCAATTTTATTAACTTAATGTCCTATGTATATTATAATTGACTTTTTCAACTCAAAATCAAAATGAACACCAGATATTATTTAATACTCTTTAAAATCAACGTACCACACCCCTTCGGCCTCCGTCTTGCTTACATCCCAGTCATTGATTACGGATGTTTTCCAGGCCATTGACTGAAATGCAAATAAAATAATTTTAGTAGCATTGATAATGCCTATGGGTCATGAAATACTAAGAGTCATCACTAGTGATTAGGGAGACAATAAAAATAGCTTACTCTTGTCGATCTTCTGTAATGTAGTAAATCTCTTCTGGCTTTCTTGGAAGGCTCTCCGTTCACAGGGACCGAATTCTCCTTGCAGATCGAGATCGAGTGCTTCTGTTGGCTTCTGGGCTGCGGTCTTCTCTGGTTCTCGATCTGCTTCGGCTTCTCACTGCAACGTCAGTTTCTGTCAAGGACTCCTCGAATGTCACATTCTTCTTCGTTTTCTCCGGTTGCTGAGTTCCTTTCGAAGAGGACTGCAGCGTCTTAGGTGTTGCAGAAAAATCGGACATCGAGAGAGTAAATCTACAAGTAAGACTTGCCTGGTGAGCTCAAAATAGATGGTCGCTTCGGACTTCGGAGATTCTTCCTTCGTTGCCAGACAGAGACTAGAAATTGAAGTTTTTTCTCGACCTTTATATAGTAAGCCCAACTACATGTACAGCATTGTACTGATATTCCAGGAGGCTGTCAAGTATCCATTTGCATTTTCTGCCTTTATTTAAAGTGTGCGATTATCTGGCAATCTGGCGATCATAATTACTCTAATGCAATTTAGAGTGATCAAGGTTTTCTATATTTCACTAGTCTTAGTATATAATGGCAGCGCTACAAACCATATTCCTACATTTACAAATAGGTAAAGGTAGAATCAAATCAAGCCTAGTCATTTTAATAAATTGATAAAATGTTAATATTTAAAGCAAACATTTTTCTGCATTGGCAAGATTAACTTTTAAGTAAGAATGTCTCATTTAGAATATCCTGTCATTGACATCTCTGCATGAAGTGAGTCTTCGCATGGGCGTATTCGTTTTTTGAGAAATCAATACCACATATATGAATAATTAAAGTTTATGTAAAAATGCAAATATGTAAATATAAAAAATAGAAATGGGATAATTAGAATTCGGGAAAAGTACTCGTTCGAACAAGAATGAACTGAAGAGAGAGAACTATAAATGACAGCATAAGGAAAGTTTTCTTTGTTGTTAATTATGAATTGAATTGAATAAAATGAAGTGCCAGAGAGCATCAATTTACTGGTTGGGAGTGGGCGGAACTGGAGCATAAAGGAAAATGATCTCAGTGGAAATAAAAGACATGGTTTACTATAATTGAAAGGAAGACTGGTAACTAATTGATAGTGGAAGAGATAGGTGCTGAGCACACATAATTATTTGGAGATCAAGTACTCGGAATTCTCACCCTCTGGTTTCGGTTTGACGCTCATATGAGACTCGAAGTCACTAAATAATAAGGACAGGCGATGTGGTCATGTATACTATGATTGTTCATGTCCACCTAATCGCATTCAAATGTTCACAGGCGATGGGTAATGATAAAGACAAAAGTGCGTCATCCCTGTCACTGCTAATAGCAATTATAAATAGTCTATTGTCTCTCCCCGTCCTCCGAAAATAAGAGCTGTGATCTGAACACATACGGGAGTTACATTACAAAACATTACATGGAAGTCACATCCAAACCGCTAAGTGGCTAAGTTGCACCCTAATATAAGAGAACCAACTTCTCCAGAACTCTATATCTAACAGACTCAAATTACAGATGCGATTTGCAATCATGAGGTGTGATTGTAGCTCCAGAAAGTTTTCTCGTCCGAAATACATTAGATAAATACAGAGAGCATAAGCACGGGGATATAATATAATACAAAACAGAAAAACAAACAGACTGACTTCCAAAGACGCCTAGACTTCTCCGTGGATATATCCCGACCAGGAGACACCCACTAATTAACCAGATCCAGAAATATATAAAAACCGCCGAGACTGGAGAAAGACAAATTCATTTCGTCCTCGATCCATGGAAAACAAACTACTCAAAATTCATCACAGTAGCTTTCAATAATACTCTTCTCTCCCTCTCAGTCAAATATACTTCCTGGCTACTCTTAGTTTGTGTTTCGACAACGCTTTAAAAGAGACCTTCAATGGTCACTCTTCGGAAAGTTCTTTACTCTCAATCTCATAAGCATACAGTCGTCTCATTTCCATTTCCAGGTTCTCAATTGTCATTCCACAACGCTCCGCTCCCAATGTAAGTAAAACATTTCTATGTAAATAAGTACATATTATACACAAGTTTGTCATAGAAGCTAAGCTATGTCATTTTTGGAATTAAAAAGAAGTTCTTGACTTCGGGCATATAATACTCTGAGTACTTCAAGCGCCAGCTTTTTATTTACCATACACGATTACTATTATTTTACAAGTACGCATTTCTTTTCCCTATCTTTATTTGACCTGCATGATATAGGGATGTCAAATCAGTATAGCTAACCTATTTCTTCATAAAATATTCACATATATTAACTGTATATGCATAATTGACAAAAGTATCTATTTTATGCAGAAAGTTTTAATTTTCCCCATCCAAAACCCATCATATACTGGTAAAGATAAGAAGACGATAAAAGAAAAGTATTTTTAAATTGTAAAGTAATTGTTAACTTATGAATAGTAATAGTCAGTGGATTTTTAAATTAGCATTAGATGCAAATAATCCCCCAACAAGTAATGAAATGAAATTGTTGCTTCTTTGAAATTCATCCTAACAATGTAACAGAAAAAGTAGTTTACCTACGTTCACTCTATCTACGACAATGGATTCAACAATCACTGTTTAACTTTGTTGCCGCAGGAGGACATGTAATGTTCGACTGCAGAGTTTATATTCGCCTAACCTAAATATTTCTACATTTTTAATACTTACCATTACTATACTTTCAGTACAGAGATAAAACATCTTTGTGATAGTAATTTGTTTGCAGAAACTATATTATTATGGTCCTACAAACCTGTAACATTTTATGTTGCAGTTGTAGTTAAAAAATTGGAGGTGAAGAACATTTTTAGTATATTCAATAAATATTTATGTTAATCGACAAAAAAGGGACAGATGGTAAAATTACCTATCTAGAATATAATCTTCGTATCACTTATGCAAACTTGGAGTTATGAACTGTGTATTCTATATTGTTCCCAAAAGTCACCAAATTTATTTGACTCATAGTGAACTCATTTGTTATTTTTAATGCTAAATGTTTTCATATATGAGTACTAAATACTATTCAATTTACACTTAGTTAGTTTTGTAGCAAAAGAGGCAAACATGAGTAGATAGAATTCAAAGTAGTGTTTACAATACTGAAGGTTGATAATGAGACTAACTAATTATCCGCTGTAAAATACTATTAGTTAATAGTTAGTAGTGGTACGCTTGAATATTTGTTACGGTTTCCTTCAGTTGAGGTAAATTCCAACTGTAATGCAACACATCCATAAACCAATCTTTCCGTAGGGCACACATTTTGTTTGTCTAAAAATGTTGCAATATAAATAAGACAAGCCGCAATTGGCAAGCATGTCTTCCATGAATGTACTTTTAGTTACACTTATTTCGCAATATTCGCAAATATACCAGAAAATTAAACTACATCAAATTCACAAAAGTCATTACTTGAATTGTAGGGAAAAAATCCGGAAATCGAGTTGTAGGCACGATTACTCGCTTTGAAATGCATGACATTACCTAAAGTAACGCAAATAAACAATCTTAGAGGCACAAATTAATGGAATGTGCTACTTGCAAAGAACGAACTACCTCGCAGAAGAGATATGTCCAACGAACATTCGGGAGCAAGTGTTTTCCTACAATATTCTGACGTATATTATTTGCTGTTTGGGGCATTGTGGAAGTTGCAAAAGTGTGAATGTTTCAATAGATCCTACCTCTGTCATAAATAAAAATAAAGTTCGAGTGAGGAAAGTACTAACTGTCATAAATTGCAGAAATGTTCCATTTTCCATTGTAATAATTTTGTTTTAACTAAATTTTGCAATGGTATGCACTGAAACTGTTAATGTTTTAAAAAACATAATGAGACTAAGTACTTCATATTATGTACAGACTAACGGCATTAATATATTAATATTGTACCACAAAAGATCCGCAATACCCACAATGTAAATTGTGTATTCAGAATATTGTTGACCCAGTCAGATTTTATACCCATTTTAGTGTAGCATTAGAAAAATCAGCTTCACCAAATAATTACAAGTCTTTTGTTGCAGCGTTTACTATTAAGTCGTATATCTCCGGGATAATCTGTATTGTAATAATACCCTTAGGACCAAATGAATCTGCCATTATAGTTTTATTTGTTGTGAAAGTATTTTGTGTTTTCAATATTATGAAAGGTTTAACAATAAGAGAGGCTCTGGGATTGCATATCTCCTTTTTAGATTGCTTTCATCTTTGTTTATTTTATTACATTACAGTATAGAAAAATGCTGAGTTAAGCTCAATTCACTTTCAATACATTTTGAGTTGTGTATATTATTTCAACTTTTAAGCAACTTGTGTTTACTTTACACTCCCACAATTGAAAAGGAGCCGCTTCAATGTGCTTATGGTTAATCTTTGTACTGTAATACTGTACGAGCTCAAAACTGACAATCACTGGCATACTAAAACTAATAATCTACTAAATAATATACCTAAGAACTTTATATTTTTAGTGTGTGCTTTTGTAAAGTCGAAGACATAACTTTCTCGGCTATTGCTAGCAACAAATGCATTCTTATTTTTTTATGAAAACACCAAACTTCACTAAAAGTATTTGCCTTTCCATTGAAATTACGCGGTAGCTAAGTATGGTATAGTACTCACATAATTCACCACTTTAATGATATCAGCATTTCTTTAATTTATAATTAATAGAAGTTTTTAAAGAACATAATAATATTATTACCTCTTATAAGTGAAGGGACTGTGTTTATTCAGTAGTGCAACTACTGTATGCGATTGGACTGTCTGTCTGTGAGTTAGTTAGTTAGTCAGTCAGTTAGTTAGTCAGTCAGTTAGTTAGTGAGATAGCGCTGTAACTCAAGAACGGTTAAACTTTTTTACAATCTGTTTTCACATTATCAAAATATAGGTTCTCCTTATGAACAAGTTCGTAAATGAGCAAAATTGGGTGACGCCTTCCCCTAAAAGGGGAGGTTAAACTGTTCGTACTATACGTATGTTATGTATTGGATGGTGTGTGTATGTTGTGGTATGTGTCGCAGTCTGTACTAGCGACAACTATATGTCGTAGTCTGAGCTGATGACCCGTCTTTTGAATAAATTTAAATAAATTCAAACATTTTTGAATAATTTGAAATATTTTCAAACTTTTTTAAATAGTTTGAAATAATTTCAAATTTTTAAAATAAATTAAAAATATTACGGTTGCACTACTGTGATATAGCCGTTTTGTAATGGTTTATTTGTCTATGTGGCTCATATGCTCATTGGTTAGAGCACACATACTGCAGAAGCAGCTCAAATCGTGGAAGTTCAGAGTTAGGTACTTTTGTATTTCGTGTCGTTATTCTCGGTATTATACATGGGAAGAGTAGGCGTAAACACAGTTTTAAGCATTGACAATGAGGAGCTCCTGGTAGCTCAACCCGGTTGACACCATTGGATTCCCCGTTGTCCAATTACCAATATATGTAAGTTACAAGGTCCGCAATAGTGCCATTCAATAATTATGACGATTTTTGTTTGCCATATTTACATTAACTATGTTCTGCAACCCTTTCGCTTTACAACTAATCCTTTCTCAATATTTTACACCCTCCGGCGAATGCATTATGTGGAGCACAAAGGGCGCAGACGCTTAAAAATCTAACCACATTGATAAAAATTGAAATTTGCTAGATTCGTTTCTGCAAATCTTAGATTTGCTTTGAGGGTTAGATTTTAGTAAACGCTCATTGTGAGTGACTGCCTTGTTTTAAATATTTTGATTCAGTTGTACATTGCATGCAAAAGGGCAAAAATGGAAAACCAGACGCATCTATTTTTAGCCCTTTGTTTGAGTTTTTAATTCAACGGCACTCTTGGGGGATATAAAATAAGAAAAATGGTAATACAAACAATCGATAGGGTCGATTGAAAGGAATATGATAAGACATTGAAAACTATTAAAACTTAAATTTTGACATACGGAGATGCAGACTGCTAACGGAAATAATAAAACTTCACAATGGACAGAGTACTAGATTTATTTTTTATATTTTCACACACAAAGATTGGCACTAGAGCGATATTATCTTTCTAATGTTTTACTACTCATCATTGCTTGCTCACTTATCGACTTCTAAAACACAATTAATTTACCTATAATATATACTAATTAATTAACTGTAATTACTAAACGAAACGTAATATTCCAGCAGTTACAAGTTACATATTTACATTCCAAAGAGTACATATGTATTATTTAATTTTGGAAAACAGATTACCCTTACCGTACGAATAAGTACACTTAATCTAAAGTACCAACTTCTTGTGGTAAACAGTGAAATATCAGCAATTATCCCATTATCCCACACTTGAGTACTTAAAGCAAACAGTAAATACATGCTTTATCATTCTGAGAAAACTTATAAACACGAAATGCAAGCGATTCAAATTATAAGTTATTAGCTGACACTATAAATATACAGTAACCTAACTGTAAAAGAACCATGAAACCAATACGGACAATTATAAAACTCTAAACATCCAGTATTTAAACATTTTTTCGTTCATGTTCAATAAAACTAATGCTTAGGTGTCAAACTAATAAGGTTACTGCAAAATTAATGGCTTGCAATAATTGATATCCGTCCATTATCACAAGGTAGGAAGTAATTTGTATTTAGGATCCACTTTGGGGAAGAAAGGAAGATCCGCATTTTCGTACGGCATTTGCTTAAGTAGAGCAAGCGTAATATTTTTTCCTATTTCAAAAGTTTTATAATCAGACAAACAGCAAATTTAAAGATGTATGACATAGTGAAATATTAATTCATTGTCCATAAAATTAATTACCTTGGGCCCACTCTGGAATCGATTTATTTTCTCTATGTTTAAGCTCTTCATCTATATCTTCGTATATGGTTATATCATAATTATTCGCTGGTCGACGTTAGTCACATCAAGGAAACTACAGCCGTCGATTGCAGTTCTGTATGCATCTCGACTTGGTTTGTCGTGCATTTTTGGTGGTG
This sequence comes from Yoshiicerus persimilis, assembly GCA_020352615.2. NCBI lineage: Eukaryota > Metazoa > Arthropoda > Collembola > Entomobryomorpha > Tomoceridae > Yoshiicerus > Yoshiicerus persimilis. The sequence continues at coordinate 4,393,759 of CM060170.1, read as the reverse complement.
GATTATTTGGTGGCAGCTGAAACATAAGAGATGCGTCCAAGTTTGATAAATATTACTAAAATCTTGTAAGTGTTCAGCAAAATTAAAATATACCATAAGCTTAGAATTGTATTTAGATGAAGAGAAGCCGTTAGTGGGCCCTTTTAGCATGTTGGGCATCGGCACCTTGCCGACTTTTGCATTAGAATTTAGATTGATGCCGGTGAAGCCGGTGACCCCTTTATCTGGGACTTTTAAAGGTACGGTCACATGAGGGAATTTCTTTTCTTCGGCCTTCATTTTTTCTGCTTTGCGTTTCCGTTCTTCATTTCTAGAGTATAAAAACCAATGAGACAATGACTTCAGATGTATCTACTATAAATTGATGAATTAGGAATATTAAAAAGCATAAGATAGGTTTAACATACTTCTTTTGCATCTCCATTTTCAATATGTCGAATTCCAATTTTAGCATCATTGCCTCTTTTTCTTTTATTAACCGTTTTTTGATGTCACTCTCCTTTTCTTGGACGGAAGGATGGACTTTTGACATCTTCTCTCCTTGATTATTGGACATTTTCTTCTCTGTCTGCTTTTCTACGCCTGGAAAACAATTGAAAACACTTGAAAGGGCACAAGTTAAAACTTTGAGTCAAACTGGGCAGAGCTCTCAGTTTGACTTTAAAAAATTAAAGTAAAAATGATACTATTTTACTAAGGATATAGAAAATAAATGAAAAGTGATAAATGTTTACTGTTTGTTGTTTAGTGGTTGGAATGATACTGCAGATTTTGGGCTCCGTGGACAATGACTTCAGTTCATCTCGAACTTGGAGTTTCCACTGGAGTCCGGTGTGAAGGGAGGGATTTGCATGATATTGTAATGAATGAAATGCAATTCCTATCTATCGATATCTCCCATTTCCTTCTTATCTAAGCATTTATCTGTAAATCTTAATCTAAGTCATGAATGTAGGTATGTATCCTGCATATACTACATATACCTAAACGCAACTGAGTTGAGCTATGTGAAGACAACATTTTGAGTCTTCACAATATATATATGGATATATCTATAAAATTGGTATAGATAATACTGCTTTGCCACAGATATGCATGGAGGTATTTTGTGAAGAAAATTACAGATTGTAGAATTTGACTAATTTTAGTGTAGGTACGGGTGTAACAGACCTAAGGTCTACATATGTAGCAGCCGAACCGAAAGTAGTACAGAAAAACTGTAGACAGCAAATAGTTGGTTCTCCTGAAGATAGTCGAAAATATTTAAATTTTAATGTTTTTTCACTAAAATTTAGATTTCCCCTAATGCTAACCTAATTGAGATAGGCTGAAGTTTTTCGTCAGATAGCTTGCATTTAGAAAAGTGTAATATCATTCTCTCACTACACTAACAGCTATAACAGCTATAGAAGGTATTTTTGGTTCTGGAAGAGGTAAACTCGGATGCATTTTTATTCGTTTATCATTTGTGGTCATTTCCTTTGTAACTTATAGCTGTTAGCATAGTGAGAGAATGGTATAACACTTTTCTAAATGCAAGCTATCTGACGAAAAACTTTAGCCTATCTCAATTAGGTTAGCATAGGGGGAAATCTAAATTTTAGTGAAAAAACATTAAAATTTAAATATATTCGACTTTCTTCAGGAGAACTAATAGTGTAAACGAATGCGTAGAAATATGATCATAAAAACTGGGATTCCAATGTAACTATATATGTACTGGCTTTCGATTGCTGTCCGTAGTTTTTCTGTACTACTTCCGGTTCGACCGCTGCATATGGAGATATTAGGTCTGTTACAACCGGTACATACATATATGCACTAATTTGATCATTAACACCAAAACCGAAACCTGAAAGATCAAGAAAGGAATTTGCGTTAATGCCCTATGGGCTTGCCTTTGGTGATCGTAGGTTGTGGCGTAGAGGTGATAATAGGTACTTGGTAAAGTGTGTAGTAATAATTTAGTGTGCCCGTTATACAATTGAACTGATTTCTTTGAAATGAAAGTAATATTTAAATTGAACCACGCACTTCTAAATAATTATTCTTCCATTGTGCTGTATTATTTGATTGTTTAAATGTTACTCCCACAATTATCTATTCTACAAGCCTTAGGTGTCTAAAATCTAATCTTATCACAAGGGAATAGTAAAAATTTAATTTTCTATTAAAATACAGGGATTTACCTTTGATTGTGAAACACTATGTATTCCTATCTTTACGTCTGACAAAGAAATCATTTAAGCTTTTAAGTGCACTTACGAAGTATTAAGTCGCCGACTGAAACACGTAGTTAATTTGCATAACCAATAGTCACGCTTAGTTAGTTAGTCAACTAAATATAAAACAATTGATTTCTGTTTTCCTAGAAGAAAGAATAGAAAGATATCGCACGCTGACGCTGTTTTAATAAATGGGTTGGCTGCAGGCCGAGGCGTAATATCCTTACAGCTTGATGGGCAATTGTGAAGGGGTGTAAGTGTTACTAATGTTTTAATGGCTCATTGAAATTCGTGCAAACAAGGCTTTGATTCATCTAAGAAAATCATTGGCCAATTGTGCAAACAATAATGTGTAAAAGCCCACGGCAAATTTTTGCCAATCTTAAAATAAAGGAATTGACAATTTAGCCTTGTTTATATTTGTGTCTATCAAGTTTCTTTTTATATAATCAGTGTTGATAACAAAAATGAACAAATCGTAATCAATACCACTTACAATGCAAAACAGATTATTAAAAAGACCTTTGCGTAATTAAGGGACACTTTTGTCAATACTTGTGGGGCAATGATAAAAACTACATTTGTCACTAAATTCAGATCTAGATAAATCGTTTCTAATAATATTGTATTTAAACCTTAGCTAGGTTTGTGAGTCATGGGAATCCTTACATAAATAATACTTCTAAACAACCATTAATGAAGAGCGGTTTAATCTGCAATTAGGATCAATTGAACCCGAAAGCTTGTAATCATCTTATGTATACATAATATTTGTATTTCTTATTCGCAATCTAAGAAAAATTTACTTCTTTGTGTTTTTTCTTTATAAATGTCGGTTAAGTTTGGGTTGGTAATTGTATACAAGTATTTATATGAGCATAACAATTTTATATAGTAATTAGCAAATGTTTGCTGTTAATAGGTGCTAATGTACCTGTGCCTGTCATGTTAATGTTGGGGTTGCTCTTTTTAGAATAATTATTAGACTCTTATGAATGGCATGATTAGTGTGCAGTTGTACATTTTGCAGTTTATTTAAGAGCGGCATTATCACGACGGTGATGATGGACGATATGGCCAAGGAATAGCAATTAGAATCCCCTTGACAAAGAAACATTAGGCAAACATAAGTAGTTGTCAAAATTCAAAAGATAAAAATGGCATTTGTGACTTGGCTTAGTAGGTCGCTAAATGTTTACTTAGCACATGCATTTTATTATCAGAAAAAACAGTGCAGGAATCTTGATATTATTCTGTAAAGAAGTAAATGTACTTCTTCATGTGTTTACGTTTCAATGTTGAGCTCATTTTCGTAGAAGTCTCGACTTATTACTATATTCTTACAGAGATACGCAGTTTTACGTGTTTAGTAACCCCATGACTTAATATATTCCGCATTCAAAAATCACTTTGGCGGAGCTGTCTCTACTTCCCAGTTTTAAGCTTGGAAATAGTAAGTATAGCTTACAATAAAAGATTTTTGCAGCATTGCAATAAGTGATTGTAGTCCACCTGGCCATTGTATCAAATTCCGGATTATTTGAAAGTTTATCTTGTCTCGTTGAACAGATAAGCTCCTTAGTGGAACAACTATCTTATCACATCTTAAAGTGGCACATCATTTACTTACAGATTGACTGCTAATCTAGCCATTGTACCTTATTATGAAAAATAAAAATTCCTATCTTATACTTAACTAGTAATTATAGTAGCAGTTCGTTAAGATTTATATGCGAAGTACAGTAATCTCAAGGGATTGTAAGCCCAAATATGAAATGACTAGCAAAACTGACACTATATGAAATATAATAATTATTATGAATCAGTTAGGGTTTTACAAAGCATGGCCCCTTTTGCCCTTACAATTGGTACTGTAGAATAAAGCCAGTCTCCTATCATTCAGCGGACAATCCAGTAAATATCAAAAACGAGATTAACAACTGCTTATTTTACAAATGCAGGTTTTATAATTCTCACGAACTCATGACTATGACAAACATGGTATGATTCATCTTTATTTTTAGAAATAAGTCATACTGCAAGCTATTTAAGTAACAGTAGAGCAAGCCCTCACAAGTCGTGTAAACAATTGAAAATTCTCAGAGCATTTTTAATAAGATTAAATATCAAGTAAGTCTGCTTAATAGTTCCCTTGCTCATATGTATATAATTTATCTCATAGCGATATGAAAATGTTTCTAGAGGAATTAGGGTGCTTGTTACAGTTTAAATAATTTCATGTGATCGTATTGAGTTCTTATGTAATTCCCATGCTGTCTGTATTATGTTTCTATTGATTTATAATACCTCATGTAGTTAATTACTTCATAGCATCGCTTAATCTTGGACTCAGTGATAATGTTGCGTATTGGATTATTGTAGATAGCAGCTTAAAAATATTTACAGAGTACGGTGAATTGAACAATTCACCATTATATGCACTTAATTTCACTTTCACATCAGTGTATCAACAGAAAGGATGTAAAATGAAATGCATCCTGCAACATAGTAAACATGCAGTAAAGACATGTGAACCAACATTCTTTTAATTCCAGCTATTATTTTGTTTATGTACGAATAAGTAAATCGGAATTATTTATTTGTCTTTAAGGCAATCCTCTAGAGAGCGTCTCAAGGTCTTCTATTCAGTCAATAGCAAGTGCAAAACTAATTTGATCGCAAATTGAAATGCATTTTATGATAAAAAATTATTTAATTCCAATGGTAGCAGGAAATATTAGACTTATGCTACGTCATATTTGCAAGTAGATTTTTCTAGTTTAAACTACTACCAAAGACAATCTCAAGGAATTGGTATTCTATGGATAACAATAATTATGCAGCACAATCAAAACTAGTGAAAACTAAATAACGTTTATTGATTTCAGGAAAATGGGTAAAAACGTGATGGCTTGTAAGAGTTTTTTCGTTCTTCTTATGATCATTGTGGGTTGTGAGGCTCAGACGTTCCAGTATAGTCGAGGGTGGACGAATGGCAAGCGAAGTGGAAATATCGGAGCAGCTTATCCAGCCCCGTCTGCTCTTGCACAAGGCCAACTATTTGACATGGACACCGGCATGCTGGGCGTTGGAGTTCCAATTGACGATTCAACGGCTCCTGTCTCCATTCCGGCTGCTATGCATGTAAAATATCATTTCTTTTGTTCCCGTCGAAGAATTCACTTTTTAGTATTTTTGTGTATGATGGCATATAGCATACTTGTTAGAATACGTGTGATTACACGGAGATTCGTAGTATTTACCATCCTGGTACTGTACTGTACTGTACTGTACTGGAAATGTACCTGGTCGTGGAATAGAAGTAGAAGATAGACATTCCAATTTCCATCCACGTTTGGCGATTGGCTTATCAATTTCCCATTTCGAGTAAAAGTGGATATGCATAATACAGAGAGTACAATGATGGATGAATTGCTAATAAATTCAGAGTTCACGTAGCTCAGTTAATTGAATTTGACATGCCTTCAGGAGTATGAGATTCTATGTCAGAATAGCGAAGCTGCATTCCGTGAATTTCATATCTCAAGATTTCATTTGCATACAGTACCTGCACACAAACGTATAAAGTTACAACCGAAGATATCATTATTCCACATACCACTTGCACACAATTCAACTATTGATTGAGGCATAATCTATTCAAGCAATTCTTACAAGAATCAAATCACTTTTGAAATGTCAAAGCTAAACATAATAATATTTGATTAGAAAGACATGAAAGAAAATAAACAAACTTAGAATTCGTGCAGGTGAGCCATAGAACAGCACATATTCAATTTTGCGATGTTCAATTGTATTTTTTCCATATGCAAAGAATATCCAATTTTACCGCAGGTCTCAGGTGTCTTAATAATAAGATGCAGTAAATAATATTAGACGGCTCTTTTTAGAAATCACCGAAAGTAAACTAATGTTTGTCATTGTTACCAGCCTTAGCATACCAACCAAACCCAATAAGTGTACATTTCGTGAGAATTCTGTTGAGATTTTTGTTCACGATTTATTATTTATAGGGATGCATATCTAATGCGCTACTTAAAATTATAAATGGAAACATGCATTTTATAAGAAGGGAAATCAGTGTTCATTGATTTATTTCGGTGAATTCCAAATTATTATACTGATTCCATATTTCCAATACACCTAATAGTAACCAGCATGGATAAACTTTTCATTTAGTTCAAAAATAAGATTTGACCTCTAAATTACAATTCTCCGAAAACTAAAAGTTGACTGTAAAAGATTTCACGTAAATCAATTTTTTTTGTATTTACTGAATAAAATATCCTCCTGTAATACTTTTCTGAATGATGTCATTGGAATCTGGGAGATTTGCTAACCAGATTTCAATTTAGTTCCACACTTGAAATTCAGCTTTCGTCTTGTAGAATTTTTCTGAATTATAAATATGCAATCTTATCCTAAACAATTTCTAATATTAAATTTGCAATGGTTATCGGCAACCTACACTCGAAAGCTAAAATATTCTGTAGGCTCTCTGAAAACTTTAAAGATTCAGCTATAAAACTTATCTAAGCAGTAAACAAATGTCTGTCAGTCCCTTGCCACATTATGCATCTGCAAGTTTATCACCTTGATTCGAAATCTCCATACATGCATATTGTATATAAAGCAATATAAAGTTTCCTTATAACTCTTCATGTACATCTCTTGGTATATATTTGAAAACCATAGTCAGAAATTCGGGTGCCGGATGTTCATATACTACGGTGTTCGGGTCTTCCGAATGTAGTGATTTGTTAGCCTGTAAAAAGGTCATTGAAGTGAGTACTAAGTTGAAATCAAGTAAAGTTTTCTTATGTGTCCCTTGATACCCCTTATTGGAATAAAGGAGAAGGTTCCTAATGCAAAGTAAGGAAGCCTTGGGAGTCAAAGTTTCATTTCATCTCTGCAAAGTGTATTATCATGAAGTCATTATAGCATAATATGTCTGGCTATGTGTACCTGCCCAGCAGTGTGGAGTTGTATAAGAATTCATGAAATTGAACCGTAGGCGGCTCATTCACTTCTCTTGTGTAATCAGGGAAATCAAGATATTTTCACCTTCGGACCACCTAGATAGATACATTCCCTCTCGTCTCTTAAAAATCTCTCATCTTCTTCAGTATTAGTTATGTACTTATCATCTACGACCTGATAGTCTAATATTAGCTGCATATACCCAACTTGTAAATATCATGCATACTTACATGACTGTGGTATGTCAGATAACTCTTGTAGTCTTTAGTCTTTATTCATCAAAGATCAATTCCATTCCCTCTCGTTTGCCTTGAAAGCCAACATCATTTTTTCTTATAATTAAGAAATATTTTTAATATAAACCCTTTCCTTTCGTTGACATATTGTACTTGCCTCTAAATTTATGACAAAATATTATTATGTATTTAATTGCATAATAAAAAACAATGCTTGGCGTGCGTAAAAACGCTGTACTGATGTAGGTTACAACTGCATCATGGTAATGGATGCGAATATCGGCTAGTATATATTAGCATAGTAAGGATTTTTTGTTTTGCAATGAAGTGTAACTAATTTAACCCGATATTTGAATAGTTTCTAAACAGAAAATTGGCCCTTGGGAGTAATTCGAACGGGAACTTAATTGCCAGCAGGAAGCAGCAGCCAATGTGGATAGGGACAATTATGGGAATAGACCAAAATCAAGATTCGTCAAATGGAAGAGCTCCAAATAGTAATGGCAACAATAGTAACAATCCTCCAGACTTTTGAAACTACAGGGATAAGCGATTGCCAATATGTTTCACACCACTAATTGTATACATATTACGGATTCATTGCACTTATCATTAAATGTTAGAGTAAGAGTATACGAACCTTGACTCATGATACAATATTTCATGTATTACGTGCACATACTACTTAAGGACACTTTAATATTATGTAAAATGCTGATGAGGCAGTGGATTTGGAATTTTTTGTGAAAGATTCTATTATTGACTGCAGCAGTTCAATAACCAACGAAATGCACATGTCTCAAGCCTAACTAAGAACAATGTGTTGCCTGTTAAGAGGGAATTGAATCATTCACTAGTACTAATATTGTTGTTACTTGTACAATACTTATTGTTAAGGGTGCGTATCCATATTATTATGGACTCTGTAGGTACATACCTTTAAATGGCAAAAATTCAATAGATTAGCTACATACATAAATGTAGGCACATGGAATATCTTAAAGAATAGATTGTTGCACAACTGAAAAGTAAAAGCAGTTCTAGCAACAATAAGCAAAGCAAAATTTGTGTTAATGTTCAGTAGCATTATGGGAAATATATGCCCTCATTGTTATTGTGGCATCATTAATTTGTCAGTGCATGAACTTGGACTTTCATCATCCATTTGTATATGTACGCTGTTTGCAAAGGTACCTATGTAAGCTAACTAATGTAATAAATGTGGCTAAATTACCTACTCATTATAATACATCTCCTTATTACGTATTTAAGTGTGTATGTGGGTATAATGACTTTACCTTTGTAAATTGAATATTGTAAGTTACTTAAGTTCATGCACTGGCTAACAATACACAGGTTGTGCAGAAATAAAAAATATTAAAGCGATGTGCAAAAATCTCTAGCAAATATCTGTGTGCTTGTATGTCCATGTCGGTAGTTCATGTCCATGCATCCAAAATACAGAACCTTTACCTTATACATTATTACCACAAGCCCTCTTATGTATACGCGTCTCTTTACAAAATCTGCATTGTAATGTCTTGTAATTTAGAGAGTACAATAGAAGAAATAAGAAGACCGTGGGTCGTCGTCTTCGTTTCGTCTAGAAAGAGCTTTCTGTTGCTATTTGTGTCCCAGGATGAATTACTTGAGTGTGCCAAGAATTTCATTTAAACCATGTATGGAATTCCTATACGCTTTTGTTAGTACTGTCAAATGTCATTGGATTAAGACTGCATACGATGTACTACTTTAAAGTATATGAGCAACGCTAGCCAACTAAAAATTATTTATGCTTTTATAATAAGCGTTTGTCAATTGCAGCTTCATCATTCATGATAGTTAAAGTTGTATTTTGAACATCTTCGTATGAACGACATATTATTCAATTTTCTATAGAAATCATCATGCCTTTTAAATATAATTTGCAATCAGGATTTAAAATTTAAGTTATGGTGTAGAATGTATGGTACGGCTTAGTAATTGTCAGTTTATTTTACATATATCCTTATAAGATAACAAAATTGTAAACAATATTGTATTGTAATTGTATTTTTTAGAAACGAAGCAATAATTGTCACTTGTTTTTCTACAGTTTTGTTATTGTATTCAAGTGCCAATGTAATTATAACATTGATAATATATGTAGGATAATTGTGACGAATGAAAAAATTGTCACGTGTGTGTTTCAGCACTTGTGAATGGTATTAATGCGTTGCAAATGTGAAACCTACCTTTGTGAGTTATATATACGCAATGTCAATAGAAAACTGAGCGTCGCTAATGTACTAGCCATACCCTTTGAAATAATGTAAATTGCACCTTCCCAAAAGATATCGATAAAGTATTACAAAGAAAGTAGAGATCTTATCAATTGAAATTGATGACACTGTTGTCAATTTATTTAATCCTTTCAGTAGAGACTTATAATAGTTATTAGGAGAGGAAAGCATCCTACACAAAATACCAATGCCTTTTATCATCAGTCGTCCAAACACATATTTCTTTGCTTAGTAAGTTGTTGAAATTTTGTCTTGCCTAAGACTGTGCAAGGTAGTCATGATTCATGATGTAAATGTCAAAAGGAATGAGGAATTAAGCATAAGTAGCCATATCCACATATTCACAGTTGCATTGTTGGGAATTTATGTCTTACAGATAAATTAGTTCAAAATCTAATGAGTTAAAAAGGACAAGAAATGAAAACCTCTTGCTTTAGTGCTCCTTAATCATAGTAATAATAATAATAGAGCAGAATGAAACTCATTTCTATCTTGCAGGGCAATCTTTTATGCTATCACGTTATCAGATTATTAGTCCTGCAATTTCTTATAATATATTTTGCAATTGAACATGAACTTGAGTTTGTTGCCCTTCTACGTGATTGACTATCGCAAAGTCAAAAGTCAAATTTTGGCCACATGCTTTCTTTTTGATTAGGAACACTCTTCTATGGCTTTTTCTTAAAGATTACTTAGCATGCTTTACGCAACTGCATTTTGCCTGTTTTATGGCTTTATCAAAATGAAGGCGTAAAAGCTGTAGGAAAGAAATTGGACAATTAAACTATATTCGCTTCAAGTGACTTTTTTATTTGTATTTATGGCCCTGCAGAAGCATTATAAATGCCAGCTTGTCATCTGTGCATTAAATACGGATATGCATTAACAGCGTGAACAAGGCTAGTCGGGCAAGTTATTTAGCATAAAATTATCACTGCCATTGCTATTGTAGACAACTCCTTTTATTTTGCAACACAATAAAGTACTGGTTTAGTACACGATGATAACTTAATCTTGTGGAATGAGAATTAAAACAACTGGATTAACTAATTAACCTTGATACGCTAATTTAAGGTATTAAAATATGATGCACAATATTTATAATTTCAATGCTTCAGTGCTAAACGTCTTTAAGTAGTTGCAAGCACTTTGTCTTTTGTAATCCTTATCTTGAACTTCTCTTGTGCAAATACAGTATTTAGTATCTACTTGCGAATGAAACTACATTACTTGGAATTCTGACATAAAATTGGCAAAACCTGCTATACCGTGTCACGATCACAAATAAAACTTTAAAGTATTATATTCTTTAAAATAGGGTAGGCCATTAGGTGCATCTTAAGTATTCGGTGCTTATCAAAGATGTACCTTTGTAATTTTAATTCTAAATTGTGCCGTAAATGGTTTTAATGAAGTCCAGTGATGGATGGATGCACAGTGCAAAATTAGTTGTAAGTATGAAACACGGTGGGTTAGCATTTAAGTAAGTGCATAGGAGTAAAGTAAATGCCAAGAGACTAGTAAAATAGTGTAGGAAAATAATTTTTAGTGTCTCCGTGAATAATAATAATAAACGTGTATAATATGCGAATGGTTATTCTCCATAAGCTAAGATTAGCTGCAGTAGATACGTTCTGGTGTACATTATGGTTGTAATTAATTAAGATAGCTGTGTTTGTAACACCAACATCTCTTAATGGTTATTGTCGCTAAAAGATTATTCTACGATGTGTCTGCACGTGAGTTAGAAGCATTGTCCCCTTCCACAATGCATTTATTTCTTCCTAGGTAGGGTTTTAGGAAATTAGATACATGTAACTACTGGCTTCGTATAATAGAAATATAAAATTGCAAAATTAATGTCATTGCTTGCAAAAGTATGCAGAAATAAATTTAGGTATCGCTATATCAATTTAATATTTTGCGGTTTTCCTTCATTCGCATAGCATCATCAACAAATAACACGCATTCATTTAAAATTCTGTTTAGCTGCTCCTGACTTATTGCTAAGAGCAAATGCATGAACCATTATGGTCTCAGTCATCATTTTGTCTATTGCTACGTATTTGGAAAACATCAAAATCGACTTCATTGCAGTGGAAGCTATCTAAGCAATTTATTTTTCTATTCTGAATTTGGCGATTCTGTAATGCAAAGGTTCACATCTCCACAGGATAACTAATAATGCGAGACACCATTCAATGTATGACAAAGTGCTTTGTTATCCTACATACGAACAAGTAAGTGGAATTGTTTATACAATGATATTACCATTATTTTGCGTTACAGGGGGTGGCTATGAAAAATAGCTAAATCATTTTTATCTCCATTCAATAGCAGTGATACTAAATAAACCTTAATATCGTCCACATACTGAAATATTTCAAAATTGTGTCAACGATCTAAACAATAACGACACAAAAGGTTTACAGACAACACAAATTCAAAGGAAAATAGATTACTCAATACCAAATTAATAGGTGCCAATACTGAAATAATGAAACCACTAAATATACTACAGAAGTTCACCTAAGAATGAGATGTTCTAAAGATGCCTCTGCAATCACGTCTTTTTGTGCTTCACTAAATACTTTTTCAACAAATAAATTCATGTCCTACATTTTCAATTCGCCAAGCAAATTATGATTTCATAAATATCTCATCGCATGGAATATTTCTTAATATACAACCGTGTATTTATCATTTATGTAATTTATTATCGGTACACGCTTGATTGAACTATAAAACAACTATTATTGTGCCGCTCAATTTCTATCATCATTATGCTTGTGTTCATAAAAATGCTTTCCTAATATTGGGTCCTGGGTATTGCACAAGCCATAAATTTTCTTTCTAAGAAATACGTACGGAATTAAAATCAAAAATTAAACTTAGTACTCGCAAATTATTAACAGACTTACAATAATGTGGTCTTGTCATTAACGTTATATTCACAATTTTCAAATAATCAATTACCACCCACAACTGCAGAGGAAAGGAAAATACAAACTAATTTAATTCATACTTGACCCTGTCAAATGGTTTTCACCACTTGGGGCACAGCCTTAGTCATCTAGAAATTGAGAGTTTGAAAAGTTCCCCAAAAGTAACATCTAAATTATGAATTTGACTGAAATTAACTTTTAATAACCACATTCCATTTGTAAAGTCACAGACCTTCGACTATTGCAACTTTTACCTGTCCCTAACTCTACAGCAGCAAGTCAATCAATCATTTGGAAATATTAGGTCTAGTGTAATCCCAAACTTGTGTTGTGATTTGTGATATGGATTTTGAGTGTAGCGTTCCTTGTATGTACCCCATCTTCACTTGGTAACAGTATTGAATCGTTGAATGTTTACACAATACCGATATATAACTTGATAATTTTGTATTCATACTGGCAAAATATAAATAATGATTTCAAATCCTAAAAATCCTCTGATTACTCTTAAATACATCTACTATAACACATCACATTCTTCTCTGCGTAACGTTTGTGATGCAAAATGTGTTTTGTCTTTTGGAATTGCGATGAGATAGCACTGTCTGAGAAATAGAGGGAAAGACTTGAGGAATTTCTTACTATTGCGTAGTGCATGCCTTCAAACGGTAGATATAATAGCGAGAACAGAATTATAATGACATTATTATTATGGTAGGATGGTATAAGATGAAGGTCTTTTGTTTACTATGGGAAACTGTGTCAATGGAGCATCTCCTGAAATGAAAATGATGATAGGTATGAAAATGAAATGAATATCTCCGAATCTTAGTTGCATGTGTATTTAGATTAGAGGTGCTGCTGTCATACTGACTGACAGAGAAGTCAGCTACCTGTACTCTCCGTCTCCTCTCCACCAACTGCTTCTGACAAACAACAAGTGAAACTAGTCGTCTCTATTTTTGTATGCATGCAGCTTCCAACTTTGTCTTGCACAGGTTGCTAACTTATATTTATCTTCCTTCGCTCCTGCCAGAATAATAATAAGGCAGTCCGAGATGCCTATAGTAAAAGTACTTGTGAGTTGACTGTGACCGTTACTTGGCTGTGGTTAAAACAAGTCTCTTCTCTCCTTTAGTTAACACTTGAAATCAGCTCGTCACACTTTTACTACTCCGCTGTCGCCTTTTTTTCGTCTGGCTAAACTTTACTTTATGGCATTGCAGTGCCCTTTGGGTTTTATGCTAGTAAGAACCAACCTTAAACTACATTACTGCCAATTAATTAAATTACCTAGCTATGTCTAGTAAAGATGTCATTCAGCAATGCAATTCAATTAGGTTCGAACCAAATAAAAATGTATTTATACATGAATTTGCAGTACAGTGTTAATTGTTTGCATTTTAAATGATTTTGTTTTACAGGTAGTACCTATTTTAGTTTGCAATAAAAGTATCGACGCTTCTTTGTGTTTATTTTCATTTTTTAAGTGCCAATTGGCAAAACAATATTGATAATAAGTATAGACATCTTGTTTTATTAGTTACGCGTAAAGGTTAAGGACTTACCTTACGAATTATGTAAATATAGAAAGTTTACAATACTTTTTGTGATATATTACCCTATTTTCAAGTGGGTACATCTGTTAATTATATACCTTCGAGCTGTATGGCAGAAAATGAACTTTCTTAACACTAAGCGAGTTCAAAACGTAAAAACTCTAAAAGCAACACAAAATGCACTTCTGGCAATTACAAATGGGAGTTTAATACAGTCCCTTAATTATGTTATCAAATCTATTTAAAACTACATTCAGTACCTCCACATAAAAATTTTAATTATAATGAAGCGTTCAGTAAACTATATTAAGACATTATACTCAAAGCTTAGTGCGGATTGAATATAGTCTGATGACAATGTTAGTATTATTTATAGAAGCAGTAATAAATTCGATCCCTGTTTTGCAGGTTGACGTACATAGTATATTAAGCTCCTGTGCAGTCCACAGTAAATTTAAGTAGGTTCATAAAAGTAATGTTAAAGGTTGTAGAGCATTATTTACTGCAATTTATTTTTTGCATGTATAAGGCTTGACAATAATTAAATTGAATGCACAATTGCTCACTTCTAAAATGAGAAATTACCGATTGTATCTGCATTGTTTGTCCTCTTAACAATAACTGCATTTAGCTACGAAGGAAAGTTACCACTGCTATTGTACGTTAAGTGACAAATCGACTATAGGCAATACTTCACCGTTAAACAAAGGGTATTAAAGATTATAAGCATACCATAGACACACTATAAGTAATTACTAATGGCTCATAAAACACCTGTAAATGGGGAATGTATGTTTGATGGGTCTGCTAATTATTCGAGTGCATATACTCTATAAGACAAAAATTCCTATGACAAAGCATAAGGAATTTTTCAAAATCTGGGTCACATTGCACTTCTAAGCAATGCAGCTGAATTTCATGTAGATGAAATTAACTATCTTCAATTTCATTCAATAGCTTCCTCTATTTTTTATGCTTTAAAGTGAGGATTATTAAATTCATGCAGCATGTATTATAAGTGAACAATGTAAATTGTTGGTGTTAAACTAGTGTGATAAAATATGCAATATATATATAATATGCTATATGGCTTCTTTAGATTATAGTCCGATGAAATAATTAATATTAGAGCTTGGAAAATAAATGGGTGATTATCATTATCATGAGCAATAAATATTTTCCATTATTGTTCTAGGATGACACTCGCTTAAATGTACTCTCACAAAGTTAATGAAGGTTGCAAACAGGTGAACTAGTATGTACTCACGTTCTGCCATGTCAACACTGAAACTAAATTTGCTATCAATGTATAATAAAAATAACGCGATTGTTTACTAGTCTTCCATTTGTTAACAATGTGAAGAGTAACTTGAACTTTCATACTTTGTAATGCTATTTATCATTAACATATTGGTTCTAAAGTTAATACACCATTTTAAGTAAAAGACAATATAATGCTTTAAAGTTTAAAATATTCTATCCCATTATAAATTATATTTCGCGATATTAATGAATAATCATTTGAATCAAGCATGCAGGTATTTTAGTTATTACGACAGTAATTTTGCATGGAGCCGATTAACTTTGTTCCTTTCCACAACTCATCTTTTAATTATTTTTGAAAATTTTAAAAATAAATATATTTGTCACTACTAGTAAATATACTAATTATACTCAATGTGGGCATTTTGAGTTTCATAATTCGAACACTTTGGTTAACACGTAAATTTATCCAGACTTTTATTGGAAGCTTTTTACCTTGATGGTTATACTTAATGGGATTTATGGGTACTTGGGGGTTGAACCTACTCATAGGAATGTTTGGTTATATTATGTTATAACCAGAAGATTGAAAATGCAGACGGTGACGAGGCGATGAAATTTCATTTCACTTGCACGCTCTGCTCTCCGTCCTCTCCCATAGAATTCCTTGAGAAGATGAGATTGATAAGAGTTCAGTCAACAAGTCAACTACAAGTGCATTTGTGAATTCTTGAGTAGAGCACGAATTCTTTGTGAATGGCCTGGCTGCTTTGAAGTGAGCCAAGGATTCTTTGTCGTAATTCATTTTCGTGTCTGACTACAATGCAGATATCTATCGATACTAAATATACTACGGACTAAACACCATTGATGAACCCCACTCATCTTTGCTTCCTAATCAGTACAATCTTCTCTTTCATTCAACTACTAAGCTATATATAGCATTCACACATTTTATATTACATAATAGGTAACACAAGACACATACTATTTTTAAGGATGATAAGATATATTTGTATTTATTACAGAAAGAGTTAGAAAAATGTGCAAATATTTACATATAATGAAATATTAAACTTTTTAATAATTATTTTCCCTAAAACATATCTGTGTGATATCACCAATATATATGTCACTTTAAATCATTCGTTTCTAATTTGCATTTTAGAATTTTTGCCTACGTTTAAAGTTTCATTACATATGTACTACTTTTGTTTCGTGTCCAGTATCCATAAATGCGTCCTTTAAAATGTCGTAAAGTTAACTAATTTGAGATTATACTAGGATGTTGAGTACCTAAGCGTGCTAGTTCACAAACGTTGCAGTTAGAATTTATGTAATTACTTAATACAACGTAATGTAGTATAAGTTAGTACAAGCGTGTGTGAAATGAAGAACGTGGAAAATGGACAGAAATGAAAAGGATAGACCTTCCAGAGGAAGGGATCACATGTCTCTTCTTTCGCTTTCCTTTATTCATTCACACAACACAATGCATGTATTAGTTTCTTTTAGCTTTTAGTTTCTTTAGGTGGTTAGCTCAGAATGCCAGTAGAATTGATAATACACGTTTGGTACTTATCATTACTATTTATTTCATAGTTTGACCTTTTCTTACAGAAAGGGAGACTTATGGAATCAGTTGTAAATCAGAAAAGTAAATAATATATTTGTTAACACGAATGAATACAAGTGTTTTTTACACTTCGGTAATAAAATATGAGGCTGATGCCTAAATATCCTAGCCCTAACATATATAATATACATAACAATACTCAATACTGACGTATTTGCTTATTAATATTTTTAAGAAAGTCTGAATAAAATTGCCGAGATACGCATAAATTGTTCTTCACATTCAAAATTAATTTTATAAATAATAGTCTTTTCCTTTAGATAATTAAGTGTATCCATCGGGGTCAATCTTATTCATGGGGACTTATAGAAAGCAATCAACGTTTTTGCAAGTCGTAATATTATAGGAATTTTTTTGATTTGTCGGTATATTATATTAAAAAGTTTTTGTCCGGCTTGTATGCAGGTACAAACTTATTTATATGCACTTGCAACGATACTTTTATTTTCGACAAAGTAAATATCCTATGCTGCAGGTAGATTTGGTATTTATAAAAGAAAAGTTTGGGATTTCATGACACAAAAGTACATTGTTGTATTGTCGTTCATCTTGCATGTGCAAATACGGATATTTGCATTTTTGCATCTCGCCAGTCACAAGTGCGTGGTGTTGTGTGTTTTAGAGCGGAACCAAATATCTCATTCTTAAGTAGGCGGACACGCTTACTGGACATCAGACGGAATCGATTCCCGACTTCTCAAATTAATTAAATTATAATCGCCATCAACCAATTACTTTAGCCTTCGTATTAATTATTACCAAAACTCTATCCTTACAATTTGTAACGTGCTAAATAGGCGTTCTAATAACACATAATAGCGGTTAGGTAGTTATGCATGTACTGCATCTATTCCTGGACTAAAACTGTAAAGTTGTTTAGTGTATTCTTTACTGGTCATCATTTTACACGCTATCAGTTTTAAAAGATATTGTTTTAATAGTAAGCAGCATATACTATTACTGATGACACATTAATTACCGGTAATAAAATATATCGTGGTAACATAAAAGCTTTCGACTGCATGATATACTAAACGTGGCTATTTTGAATAATAATAATATCGCATTTTGTGGACACCTAGATAGAATGTTAGTACTTGAAGAAAAATTGAAAAGAAGCATGTTTAAACTGAATATTATTAGCATACACATGCTAATGACTAATCTCAGTAAGGATGTATAGTGCGCCTTGTAAAGCAAATGAGAAACGCGGCCCCCAGAATTGAGTGGAAGTTAAAGAGGGGGTTTCTTCTTTCTGTGTTCTGTTGCTATACCTAAGCTAGTTCGTCTTACAACCATAACGAAACGAAAGAAAAGTAACACTAGTAAGTAACACAAGAAACCTCACTGCTGCACTAGCATACAGAGATAGAATGTAGAATGCAGTAATGCACATACATACTATGTATGCCATTCACAAAATGTTATACTTAGGTATACCTGTGTGTCTATTGCATTGTGGCACATATACACAAGTAAAGTTTCAAAATGTCCACAAGTGTTTAGTAAATATAATGATTTGTACTCACACAGTTCATCCACTGCAAATGTAAATACAGAGAGACATTACATACTCTTAGCTCTGCTTATCAGGTTGAACATCGAAAGAAATATTTTATATTTATATCCATAGCATAATAGTTTGAGAAAAACCAGTAGACAATTTTGAGCTGAAGATGAAAAGGTAAAGTAATTATACTACCCTACCTACACAACCCTCTCATAAGGAGAGGCAAGTTGGAACTAAACCTTTGTTTACAGTATATACCGCGTTTAGTGCAAGTAAACTGAAACACAACTACTGAATACTGTACTAGAGTAGTGATTTAGAAATAATAATATTATTCGTATAAGTATAATAAGGTAAAGCAAAACGAATGTATTAAAAGTTATAGGAATAGGGCCAGGGTAACGAAGGTAAGACCAACGCAACGAAACGAACAAAACCACAACAGAGTTTCTCATAGGATACTCAACAATGTATATGTCTATAGAAATGCTTCATTGTTGGTAGTGTGCAGTACACCTTATAGTAAATATTTTACTACACCTAGAATACTATAGTATACCTTAGCTTACGTTACACAGAGATACGTAACTTATCGAAGACATAGAATGAGTGGTTCGTTGGCTTGGTTGTTGGTTTGGTTCTACTTATTTGTTAGAGGCTGTGGATGTGTGTATCTACCTTTGTGTGAGGATGGCTAGAATAATATAAGGAATAATGCATGTATTTCATATTGGAGTCCGATGGAAGGTAATTCGATTCCGTTTGTTGTGCTGTTACCTATTTACATTTACGTTGGGTCTGCTCGATGTTGATCTCACGTTGATGTCTGTACACAGAACGAACGGATTGGAATAGTACAAGTAGTATGAGTGCATTGGAAGATTGTGAGGGAAGTCTGAGTGTACGTAGAATGTTTAAGAAACCTGAAGAAGAAAGCCTAGTAAAGAGAGTTGCTGAGAATTGAGTGGAGTAGTCGACAAACACAAGTCAGTGAGTCAAGTCGAAGAATTGCAGTTCCTCCGATTCCTCACGTTCCTCCTTCAACGCTGATTTCTTGCATAGCCTATCAACCAACAGAAGTAAATGTATTCCTCATTCCATTGGAATTGGATCCATTGAAGAATTGAGATACACAGTTGCGGCTACTAAAGACTGGATATAGGATACTCATTACAATAAATACAATTGCACACAGGTTTCCTTTGCCAACACGTATTTCTGTGCAACTACCGAGTTGATTTGTAAGGCTGTCTTGTCTCAAGTCCTTTCTGGTGTTTTGTTCTCTTGTGTCCAATTCATTTTCAATCTAATAGTACAACTAAAGAAAGGGGTCAACGCTAACTCTGTTCGCTTCTCTAATCGTCATCTTTGTCCCTACAATACACATAATACACAAGAAAGGATATTTTCTGTGGCTGAATGCTCAATGTCCGCCTAGTGAAATAAATAGTGAAATCCGGTCTCTCTTCATTCCTTCTCTTTTGTTTTCTCTGTCTCAAATTCAATTCACTCTTTCAACTGACATAATAAGGATTATTTTCACTGCATTACATTGCATTTAATCAACTTGCAGTCGAGCAGTCTAACTACGTTTAAGATTCATGTGAAATCTCACTCTCTAACTTATAATTACTCCAACCGGGAAGTATGGCCAAATCCTACGATGCTACTGGTTCTTTCGAAATGACAATTATCTGAAACTACATCACTATTAATTATAACTATAATTATCTACAGATAAATATTCACGGGACTATAAAAAGAAATCAATTTCTTAACTGTGCATTCCAAATTGTATACGAATATTTCTTTTGACGCTATGTTGTGTTAATACGGAGTTGTGCGTGACATGGATGATACTTTTGATTTCTACTTAAGTACTGTTGTAAGTTCGCGAGTGTGAGAATTGGCATTTATTAAAAGCAAAGGATTCCTCAGCTGAGATTTCATGACATCAAAGTGTATTCTTCTATGGTAAATCTTACGTGTGCAATTTTTACATTTATTTGCATGTGCAACAAGTGGTGTGTGTTTTAGAGTGGAACGAAAGCAACCCCAAGTAAGTAGGCAAACCAACTGGATTCAGGAATCACTTAAGAATTCACCACCGAATTGGTTAATGAAGAATAACTTCCTGGGAAGCAAAATGCGGTTGACAAACTCATCCCTGCAGTTTTGGCTGTGGCTATTTTTAGGTATGTAAAGAAACTACACAATAATAACACTCTTAAATTAGGTTTGATTCATATGTTTAGTTGGCGATAATTATGTAGCAGATTCATTAATAATAGAGTTATTTATTGGTGGCTGTAGCCATACGGTTTAATTGCTTTGGTTTGGTTTACTTTGTGTCTAAACAACACCTACACGCTAATTTAACGTTATAGTTGATTTCAATTCAACTGGTTTGTTTCGCAAAGCTTAAATTATTACAAGTGTATCTATTACAATGACATGTAACTCTAACTTTCAGCATTAGCCAGATTTACTACTTGGAAACAATAGGTGTGTGTTCTATAGATATACGGAAAACATGTATTTCTTTATTAAAACTATCAGTGATTACATACATAGCTACAAGCGTACCTTTTCCTCACCAACTCCTCTATAAGCATTCATTTATTCCATTGTTATGCTAGTTGACATGATAAAGGAAGGTAAATGGGAATCCTATCCGGTCTCTTCACTTCACTATCTACTGACATTCTCAAAGCAACTTTTACTTTGTCTCAGTCTCACCTACCTACTATTTATAAAGACGGATATCCCTTTTAATATTACGGAAAGGAGAAGTTTCTGAGCATTTAGCCAGATAGCTGGGGCTACTCACTTTACAGTGCATACTAAAGGTACCGTAGACTCCTGCTCACAATACTCATTTCGTACACGTATATCCACCACTAATTTAATGCCTATACCTACATACTTAATTTTAATGTAGGTAAAGTAGTCTAGGCAAGTCAGTCAACATCAGGTGTGGACGGAGCAGCAGAGTAACCTAGTCTAGTCTGGTAATAAATATTATAATAATATTATAAATTCTGCTCACTGTTCGCTGGTCGACTATTAGGTAGTAGAACTATCTTCAACATCAACGTCCATAACATCGCAATGCTAGATTTTACGCATAATTATTTCCTATAATAATATTGCCATCATCGCACGCCACAATGTTCACCACAGTCACACACACAAGTAACTGGCCACAGCACCAAACCACCGCACACTTAAACTGTTTTACTTACCTTTAATTCCTCCTCGTTAGGTCTAGCGTTAGCATAGCTATGCAATCATTAACCTACAATTTGCAATTTTGACAATCTCGATTTTAAGGATTATTACTGTACTTTTACTATGTAGGTTTTATACCAACTATAACACATGAAGCAAATTAGTGCTCAGCCATTTCTCGTAGAGTCACTCAAAAGTTATTTACCTCCAGGCTACATTAATTCATAATTCATATTTATCTTCTGCAGTTCTTTACTTAATTCATACCTCTACCTGTTT
Source organism: Yoshiicerus persimilis (assembly GCA_020352615.2). Lineage (NCBI taxonomy): Eukaryota > Metazoa > Arthropoda > Collembola > Entomobryomorpha > Tomoceridae > Yoshiicerus > Yoshiicerus persimilis. The sequence goes on along the minus strand of CM060170.1, from coordinate 4,371,592 downwards.
CTCGTCTCAGGGTTTCTTAGCTAGGATAATACACCAATAATGTCCATATGATTTAAATCCCTCTGTTTTATTCTGTTTTACTGTTGTTCGTTTTACATGTATGCAGATAACTAATATAGATACTGCATTCCAAATTGCAAGTAAGATACTACTTTGGTATTATCAGATAAAGATCGCATATCCCTAAATCCTGTACTCAAATAAATTATATTCCTTGGATTTCCAGGGCAGTCTACACGTATTATAACCCTATAGCGTAATACCCATGTACATAGTACACCGTGTATCATTAGGTAAAACAGCAGAATAGATTTACTTTACATGTGTGATTGTTGTGCTATGTGCCAAGGTATTTTCAAATAGTTTGTTCCTGTGAAAAATAGTAAAATGAGACGAAACAAATTCAGTTTGTTTTTTCTATAGTCCACTAATTTACGTGTGAACATAAGGACACTAAACTAACGCTCGTTAGTCGAATAAGACTATAGACAAGTTTCCAATTGAGTGAATAAAAGGAAGAATAAGTTTATCTATGTATATATTCTTTGAAATTTATAATCTCACCAGAAAATTAGCTTACCCACATCGCAACACGGATATTATCTATTGGAATACTTGTAGATAAATAACAAGGGATGTGCAGAGTAGAAATACTTATTGGGATGAATTCATTTTTTGGATATGTGGATACTTCTATGGATTGTATACAGGACTTTAAGAGATGAGAGTTATATTGCTTTACCTGTTTAGTTAATTCGATGCAAATCTAAAGATGAATCGTCTTTCTGGTCCTTATTCAATCTGCACGTTCTGTGTGATGAGTAAGAGGAGAAAATTCTCGTTGCAATATTGAAGGAAGCTCATACATTGTAATGTGATTTATGAGACTTGACCGCAAAGCTGTATTCATTGATGATTCCAGTCACAAATTTTAAATTAAAATTATCTGGGCTGGTCTGTTATTCTCTCCGGTTCTGTTCGCTTGCCATTTAGCAGTGTACAAAGCGTTCCTTACTACTTCTGCCCTATAAGTACATGTTTACAATTTACCACAGCATACCATACCTAAATTTTGTTCAGCATTATTATTATAGCACTAGAGTGAACTTCGCTTTGCAGTTTTGCATTTGCATGTTAATTTGGAAAGAATACTCTGAGACTTGACTCCTTGACTGACAATGAGTGCATTCATAACATCTGATATACATAGAATGGTCTCAGCGCCAGTACGATTCCTTAAGTCGCTTTATTTTTGCATGGAATATTTTACGTGCATGATTTCACGCATAAAAGGTTTAATAGTCTGTGAAAAGCGTTGTTTGACTATCTTGTGTCATCAGCACTAAATACAATTAAGTACGAGATGTTCATAAATGTGCCGAGAAATTTTTTTGCTTGCAGCCTGACATTTATACAACAATGCGTTTCAATCTGTTTTTACCAACCAGATAAAGATCTCTAGCTCAAAGGCTTTAGCTGGTTAGACATTCTGTAATATCATATCTCTAAGCAATATTCGTATAATAATTTGCCTTGAGTCAACCAGTCTTATTACTCCCTCCCATAAGACACAAACCATACCACATCCGTACTTCTAAGCACTGGTGCCAACGTGAACAATTCGAAAAAATGCTCCCCTCAAACTGCTCGTGATAATAATGGTTAGTAATGGTGACTAGCTTCAATAGCTTGGTGATCCAACGCAAAAATTTTAGACGGTAATTTAGGTATACTTTACAATGAAAAGTCACCGTCCTCTAATTTTTTTGCTACTGTTAATTCTCCTCTTCAATTTCAATGAGAACTTTAAAATTTAAACTCTGGTTCTATCATACTTTACTTTTACTTACTTATCTAGATAATACTGACAAAACAAAAGCTTTTTCATTGGGCTACTCAGGATGCCAGTATTAGTAGTATTACGAATTCCTTGTTGGTGGATTTATTTATTTAGTTTTTGAATCGAATTTGGTACCGGTACATTAAGTGTGAGTTTGTTAGGTATTGCCCAAATAAATACTGTTTTTATGTATGTGGCTGGTATATACAATGATAAAAACACATATTGGTAATGGATGAATAAATAAATGCCTAGAATTTGTGTGTAAATAATGAAATAGTTAATTCAATCCCATGGCGTAATTTGCTTATTGCTGTGTATCCTAAACTAAATGCAAGTGCACTATTGCAATAGAGAACAACCTTGTTCCTTTCCTATGTTTCTCTTGACTTGACTTTAAGTTTTGTTCAGTGATACAGAAAAACCCACTTTTATGGACCAAGAACAAAATCAAAGATTGAAAAGCACTGTACTCTGCTGCAGTAATGAATACAGCAGTTTCTGCCGTCTTACCACAGCACAACAGGTTTAAAGACAAAAGTGTCTTGTAGATTAAATAAGATTTTAAACGTTTATAAGTATATCAGTCACAACTAGTATAAGAAAGGTACCTACAACACAGAATATTACTGCGAGGCGGGGTTAATGAATGAATGAGAGATTTCAGAGAGTTTAAAGCTCTAGTAACCATCGATGTCGTCTTGATTTGATCTCACAAGGCAATTGTTTTAGACTGCTACTGTTTTATCAGTTTCATTCAATTCACTTGTACTCTTGTGGGTGTTGCTGCATTTTTTCTTATTTATAGTATTTCTACATTCTATCATTTAATCATTATAAATGCACACATGCTTTTAAATTCCAAATTATTTCTTTACTACATGCTATACATTTTTTATGCCTTTGGTTTTTAACAGAGCTTCAAGATGCTACAGATATAAAGCACTAATTGTAAAATATGGACAATTTTTTTAATATTGAGAAGCACACAATTTACCTACTTAATTAGTTTCTGATTTATTAAACTTGGGTAGCATAAGTAATAAAAGAGTATTTTATTAAACATTTATTACTGAATAGGCTTGTATGGGTATTAAAAGTGTATTTAAGGTTATCCAAAGTTTTCTGCATTGCACGCAGTAAAAAGTGCAAGGAGAATTAAAACTTGGGAGTGTCTCACGATTTTTAATTCCGTAACCTGAAGAATTTCTGTAACAAAAGGGAGACAGAATAATAGATACTAATACCCATATAGATAGTTAGATAGCTGCAAATATAAATACGTAAACTTTATGTAGGTATATACTTAAGTAATTATAAATGGAAGTAGTTCACTGCTATATTAGATGTACTGTGTAATCTTTTATACTTTGTTTCAAGTTTCAACTTCATGTTAATACAATTTACTTGATACATTTGAATTTATAAGAGAATGGATTAAATTTAAAAAACAAGAGGAATAATTACATTGTTATTATCGCTATTATGTATAATGCAGTTAACTGAAGCAAGTTAGTAATTACTGGAGTGTACCAATAGGTAAAACAGAGATTATGAAGTGCATTTTGGTTAGCATTCGGCTTAGGTAACTATAATAGTTATCAGGTTCATCTTTGCGGCACAGGTTGTCTGACTTCTGTTCTATGCCAATGTTACACACAATATTTGTACATATTTGGTAGCTAGTAGGAACTTTGATTATTAGGTAGGTTATATACTTATTGCGTTGCATTCAGTTTGCGCGTAACAGAAACTCGCTTCTCGCGTAAAACTGTTTTGACATTTAAAATAAGAAAAAAGTACTATAATTCTTCTTCACGACCTATTTATGTTTTCCACCATTTTCCACTAAGAAAAATGTTTAGACATGATATCCTTAAAATACTTAGGTTGAAAATAAATGTTACTACGCACTGGCCATCTGGGGACTGTTCCATCTGGGGACTAGAAACGTGAAATAAATTAAAAAGGTGGCATTTAATAAGTAATAGATTATTTAGTTAACGTACCTCGAAAATAAAGTGTGCTCTATTTTGCAAATGTCTTACGCGTGTGAGCAATGCAAAATTCTAACTTGAGGTACTTTATTGGACACACTAGGATTTCTTGGCACACACACTTTCCTCAAAACTGTGTAAACAAATCTCATCCTTTTGATTATTCTAAAAGTCATAAGTCATCAGTTGCCTTTTAAAAACAAATTTAACGGTCATTCAAACTTGCCAAAAGTATTAGAATTTAGAATAAAGGTTTCAATTTTTTTTATAAGCTATTGAATGCAAATTCAGTTGAATTACATTTGTAGAGGTGGAAATTCTGTGTTGGCTTAAGAGTTGGGAAAAGGGAGAATAATTAAATAAATTATTTTACTGATTGGAAGTATAAATAAAAATAGTTATCAAATAATTGAATCGCAATTGTGAAATACTATTCTGTCAACATTCATTTAAATCTTGCATTTCACTCCACTCCTTTATTCATATAATGCATATTATATTCACAGTAGGTGCCAAATATCAAAGAGCAATCGATTCAAACCCAATTTTATCTTAGCTAATCCAATCCAATGCAAAGTTAGTGATGTGACAGTTGTGTAGTTGTGCATTACTCTCACATTGTACACTATGTACAATAAATGGATGACATTGTAGCAATTAGGTACATGGACTATTTGTTTGATGAGAAGACAAGGGAATTCCTAAAGTAAAGCAAGGTGAATCAAGTAAGTGCAGATTGTAAAAGTGCTGCAGGATACACAACTATTGTAATCTTACTTTATTTGGAAACAAGAATGCTCTAAAGTGGGTGTCCTTTACCATTTCTAATAATCTATTTATTCTGTATGGGAATTTGACATAGTCTCTTTATGAATAAATTAAATGTTGACAGGTACATAAAGTTTTCCTGGCTTAACATTTTTTCTGATAATCCAAACGATGTGAATCATAATGTAGTGCACGCCGAATAAGAAACCAACACAGCACACAAAGCATTAATCAGTACATTTGAAAGTAGATCAGTTTGGTTAGAAATTTGTTCCATGTCAATTTTATTTTTGTAGATTGTTTGTGAGTACAGAGCTTCCCTCACAGCAATATTTCACTGTAAACTAATGGTTTATTTTATCTTTGTGCTTCCAGTTCATATTTCATTTCAAAAATTAATAACTTCTTTAAAAATCCGCTTAATGATACTAGGATTAGTAATAAAAGCAGTATATCAAACAGAGACGCACCAGACTTTAATGATGTATATGCAGGTTTAAAATATTTAGAAGGATTAGTAACTTTACATATAGAAAGCAAAACACTTCAATATTCATTTATTAAATTGTTTTGACAGTTGTTTAAAACTTCGGAATAAATAACATCTCTTCCCATATTTGCACTTTCATGCCAAATATTTTCAAAATTATCTGAAAAGTAGTTTTAAATAAGCATTACCCTTTCAAATGTAAAACTTGGCTGAAAATATGAATAGGAAATAATCAGAAACATAATATAACCATTGAGTTTTATAATTATCCGTTTAAAATGTGATTACCGCATTTATATTGAAGGCAAGTGATTGAACTTGTTGCTTCGATTTTGGATAGTGGTATTTAAAAGACACAAAGCACGTGGATGCTTGAAGTTTTGCTGACACCAGCGCATTTTAGCTTTCAAGCACTAACTTATTTCATGTTACTTATTTAGACTGGTATAATATTGAATTATCTGCGGCTGAAATAAACCACTAGCACACCAACCACATACAGATCTCAAGAAGCAATAACTCCTTGATTACTTTCAAAAACCCTACGTAGCATTCCATATAATTCTTTTGTGCAGATATTAATAGGGAAGCTACAACCTACTACTGCAGCACTAAATATCATGGAATCACGAATTTTACCTATATTATGTGACTGCAAGTACAAGAAACACAAAGTACAATTTCACAGCATTACATTAAACATTGATACAGTGGCAGAGCAAATGATGCTAACGCGTGACCTGAATGTGCTGCTCTATCAATTTCTCGTTTAGTCATTTATAACTTAGTTTATGAGTAGGTCCCTGTGTTGTTGCAGTCCTCACGAATCAGTCTTAAGACTTTTATAGCTGCATACTTTACTGATGCAATTACTACAGTAATTACCGTATATACCGAATTAATTCGCCACTTCGATATTATTACAATAATCCACCCCCATTTTTTATGTGTACCTATATGACTTTTGGATAAAGATTGATTATACAGACATAATTTTTGCTTTAATTATGTTCTTTTTGCAGTTTTGAAAAATTGACATTAATTTCTTCTCTGCATTGAAACAATAATTAGCCCAAGAAACCAGGGTGAAATTATTAATTATTACGAGTATTTGAGTGTGTAAAATACTACTTTGAGACAATAATTCGCCTGACGATATTTTCTCATTGAGGTTTTAAATATTACTGTTAAATATGTATAATATTATATAGTGCAATCTCATGGTGGAAAATTAAGTGTGTAATTTATGAAGGTTTCGGTTTTTGGTTGTACTAGGCTATTTCTACACTTAGTTTCTATTTGTACCATGCCTGGCTATTTATAACATCTGATCGGTCACAGTAATCAGTAATCATGTAGAATGTAAATATTTTATGTAAGTCGAAATGTGCATCACTGTCGAAAGCAGTTGTTTAATTTTGTTGCCAAAGAACAAGCTTTCCAATTGCGTCGAAATGGCTTTCAGGAAAATTTCATATTAAAATGTTGACTGTGACTTATCTGTACAACTTTCTTACTTTGGATGAAGTGGATAGTTATTTACACTAATGTGTCGAAAACATATGAGAATAGCCTGTAGTTTCTCCTTATGTCCACACACATATTTTAAAAATGTAGAAACGTCGTGCCAAGTCAAATCTAACCTAATCACCATGAAACTCGCAGTTTAGTTTAAAAAGTGTGAAAGACTAAGAAAACTGATTGAAGTAATCTTAAGTGCGAAAACAGGGACGAAGAATTTACCGTCGAAAATGAAGATCGTAAAAAAGGAATGAGGTCTATTTTACACGGTGCTGCGATACGGTAGCACGAAATAATTGAACAGTTGCTATATTTTGTTAGTTATTCTACGGCCGCTTTTCTTAATTCAAACCAATGATTCTTTTCTAAGAAATTCTTGAGACATTTACTGCTTACAAAGATGCTTACTGATGAACATGAATTACTTTAAGGTTCTTTAGACATTACTTGTACTTTTGCTAGGTTTTTTAATACTAGTTACATACAATGCTCAGCCCAAACTCGGGATGTTTGCACATACTCATCTTTTACATCACACTAAGCACATTTTCGCAAATCATAAGTAATCGTCTTTTGTTGTGGATGAAAATGCATTACGCATGCTTACGTGATAAAAAATGCTGTTCAGAGAATAGTGAAATGATAAATACTTATTTGCCAATTTCTATTTTATTTCTAGTTGCATATTATCGTATGTAATAAGTAATAAGTAACTAAACATAACTATCTAACGTAATCAATACGTGGTAATATTGCACTAATGCATCTACATATGTGTAAGCAAATAGTTATTGCACTGAAGATTAGATGAAAGAAAACGCACACACATTGTTTACTATCTTTAATAAAGAGTCGTATCATTTGTGTATGTAAATAAGCGTCACGATAAGTTTTCTAGATATCTCATATTAAACTTGGCGTTTCACTTTTTTTATTCTTTTGGTTATAAAACACTACTGTCAACTAATGTGGCTATCGGTACTTATTAGTAATTCCAATGTACATTACTGGCAGTTGGAATTTTTATGTTCATTCGTAATGGAAATGCTCTGTGAGGCAGATAGGCATTTTTCATTGCTATGGGCTGTGTGATAATGATAACCATTGCAAAACGAGATGTTCATGCAAAGAAGACTAGCCACAACTATGAAATCCCATTTTCTCGCAGTTTAACTATTAAATACTTCATTGATATCTTTATTTCCGTGAAAATTGCTTTCAATGCGTAAGAATTCCTTTTCGCTCTCTGAGTATATAATTCAGCATTTATTTATACCCTAGTTGATGCCAACTCGAAGGGTACATCTGATCGCCCGATCTCAAAATTGGTAATGGATTCACAATGACAAGCAGTGTAGTAAGTGTCAAAAATGTTATCCCCATAATTAGATATTTTGAATTCCAAACAATTTATGCAGATATCTTGAAATTTTCTTGATGCTTTAAAAATGCGCTGTGGGCTAAAAATAGAAACAATGAGCAAAAGAGTATGCTATGCAATTTCATTCATGGTCATTGCTAAATTTTTGTAGGTAATAATAAGTGGTGGTGATTTGATTGACAGGTGAAAGTTCGTATCACACCAGACCGTATCATAAATATTGTTACCAGACAGAATTATAATTTATGTGGCATTGCCAAACAGCCGAATTAAATTCTAAAATCTTTATAGGCCACTACGTGCGTAGCATTTAAGAAGAGGTCGGATAAGCAATATTATAAACTTTGTTTATAAATGTCGCTATTAATTAAACCATCACGCCAGGAATTTTACACCAACCTGCAAGTTTCTTCGTATGGGTGAAAATTCAAGTTCAAAATGAAATAATTTTTAAACGCAGTCAAAATACTATAAATAAATAATAAATTATAACAACAAGGATAATGATATTTGCAAGAATGCATAGGTAACTTTAATTTAAACTCAAACTACTTAATGACAAATGATTTCCACCGTATTTAGGGACAAAATCAGAAAAGGTAGATTCAGGAGGGACATAATTTTACGCAATGGCTAACATTTGCATACAGTTATTGATATTAATTCTGATATTCTAAATGTGACCAATCGTAATAATGTTTACTATAGATTTTTGTAATTATTTTAAGCTACTGCTTTTCTTACCTCTGATTGTAAAATATGTTTATTATAATAATAGTTGTTTGCAACCACAAAAAGCATAAATCGCTGTTTCATAATATTATTAACTCATTTCACCAACTATTAGGATTTATTTATTTTACTGCACAATGTAAAGTAGGTTTGTTGGCATACGTAATGAATGTAAACACAATGCATACCAGACGAAGAACGAAAGTATTTTACACAGCTAATGATATGCAAAGAGTAAGCACTTTTAATCCTTCTAACAAATAAGATATTATGTACCAACATTACAGCCTAATAACTTTATGTTTGTGCACATCAGTGTGTTTGTGCTCTTCAATAATTTTAGATGCTAGAGATACTATAATAATGCATAATGAATTTTGTCGTATACATAGTTTAGTAATATTGTAATAAACGTAGTGTGTGCTTAGTAGTGCGGTGCGTAGTATATGCAGAGATCTGTGAAGATTCTAAAACAAGTGAAATTAATAAACATAAGCATAATCTTGGAGTAGATCTACACCTAATCTATATTTATGTGACTGTTGGCGGTCATCGTTTCTTTAGACAAACAAATTTGGATATGGATCTCACTACTTAATGTTCCCAGATGCGTCTGACCTATAAATAATAGCACTTATTAGATGATTGATCTGAAGTGAATATATTAGAAATGAACAAGAGCCTTATTTCCATAAGCTAGCGTTTGCATTAGGCAGGGCAATAAATCAATGATCTAGAATCTGTTTAAGTTTGGTTTATCCATATTATCAAGTATCATGTCATCAATCACCTCTGTGCTCACTCTATGCCAAATTATCATTGCCATAAATCCACAAGACAAGTAATGCTACTACATACTAATCATATTGCTAACCATGGTTGACTTATAAATATGTTGTCGAGACTTAAGTATATATGAATCTGGGCTGGGTTTAAAATAGTAAATGTGAGTGACTGAAGTGAAGTAATCACTCATCGAATGTCAAGAGAAACTTGAGCTACCCTACGCCTAAGCTAAATGCAATACAGAATTCTGTTGGGCATCTCTTAATGCATTGGTCTGGTATACACGTGCTGTAATTCAAGTAAAGGATAGCGAAATGAAGTCTAAGAACGCAAGAGTATGTAATTTAATGAAATGATAGTTAATATGCTCAGAAGTGTATAATTTAATATTGACATGTGGCTAGGGATTTTGGCAAGGGCTGCCAAAGCATTAAATTCTGACTTGTGACTGAAAGAACAGTGGAAGTCGAGTCAAGTTGATTGTATTCTTGATTTTGATTCTAAAAGTTCTCGAGTGTAGTGTGCACAATGGTGTATGTAATGTAATTACGATGTGACCTAACACTCAAATCAATCAGAAGGGGAAATCGATGAGGTAACTTTTAATGGGTTTTGAATATCAAGCAGCTTTTCGTATTACATGACAAACAAGGCAAACTGAACAAGTGATTTTCAGGAGTCTAAATTAATTCAACTCACACTAAATTGTTGCTTATTGTTGAATATTGGTTGCACAGGCATGCTGCACACTTATATTGCATTCATCACAGTAAATTGCATTTAGAATCTCTTGTTGATATTTTAAATTCAGATGTTATTACTTTTACAATCCAATTCATTGTCCATGTATGGACGACATATCATAGCATTGTGTTGTGGCTTATACTAATACAGATAGGCTGATGAAAATTTTAAAGATAAATACATCCTTCTACTAATAGTTATATGTTTAACATAAAATGTTTGGTATGTAGACAACAGTTCCACTACACATCGAACAAGCCATTAAAATCCAAAGTAGCAGGCGATCTTTGTAGTGCGTACACACAGCTAATAGTTTCAATTCTTGATTGGTGTTAGCGATTGTGATATTTGATAGCATGGCCTAATTGCAAACCATTCATTCTTATTAAACTTCAAGACTGCTGAGAGAAATGCTAATAAATTAAGTCTGCTAAGCCGAAAAACAACTTCACTCCCATTCCATACCATACGGATACAATGCACAGTATTTTTATAGGGGTACGAATTATGTGCAAGGAGAAGGTAGCAACAAATTGCTTTGCTACTATTCACTGTCAATTCAACATTTTTATCTGCCACGGATTATGTATGCTCTCATCTCCTTTCATTAGTTTTTGGCACAGAATGGAAGCGTCCTCTTCTTTGCTAAATTACAATAGGAAACCATTTAATTGCTAACGTTCTAACTCATTATTTATTGAAGGTATCTCTACTCCAACATTTCACGAGTCCAACAACTATTGTCGTACAGGGTGTAGTATATGAATGAACTCTCTTTTATGCATAGGTACTTATTAGTATTATGCTCTTCGCAGACCACTTTGTCACACACGTTCCAACAATTAAGTAAGCTATGAAGTTTATAATAGTTCGGCGAATCTTTTTTTGATTATGCGTTAATGGTTTTCATTGACGATGCGTTTACCTTCATTGTAAATAATTTAAGAATAGAAGCGTACATTTTCCTGTCTCGTATTTTTTGTCTTATGGTTTTAAATTCTTGAATTTGAAACAATTGAATTTGTCATACACCAGTGTACAAGAAATTTGACTTTTGAATGTATGCAAATTCTACTGTGGAAGATTTCTCTCATTTTGTTCTCTTTCTTAATGCAAATTAGATAATATATTACTAGGGTTATGGTTACATAGAAACCTCCAAATTACCTATATTTATTTCTTGAGAATTTTTCAAGTTGTCAAAAAGTTGAAATATTATAATATTCTTAACTGCTTATTAGGCCTAACAGTTAATAAATTATCGTGGTGCAAAAACTACTGACAAATGATACGTTAAACTGTTTCAAAATGCTTGCTCTAATTTTGATTTGCAAAGCATGCCCATTGTTAACGTGTCCTACCTCTGTGTTAGATTTATGTGGGCGGCTTTATGTAATTGTTGCTTAATTAGCAAATTAGCATCAAAACCAAATTGCGCGGAAAATATTTATGGTACATAGTGATAGGATTGAGTTGATGTAATTAATGATTCACGGTTAAATATAAATACATTATGAAGTAGATTTGGATAATGCAATGGATTTGGTTCAGCTAGTAAATCAAACCTAAAATTAAAATTGGTACATTCACAGTTAACTACATGTATTAATTAAAATAAATAATTAAACCGATCGAAAGGCTTATCAAACACAAATACATTGTATACAAAGCTACACGAATAATTGTTGCAGGTATTTGAAACGAATAGGAAATAGGAATAGATAATATTTAGTTATATTATAATAACGTTACAACATACCCAGAAGTGCAGGCATCCAAAAGATACACGCTACAATGTAAATAAAAGAGATGTAGAGTATATCTCTATTATTGTTTACTGAATCTTTCCAAGTAAAGTAATTTGCACAATTTGAAGGAATGCAGTCTATTTGTTTTTATTTCATCATAAAAGACTGAGGCTGCAGAGTGTAAAGGATAGTAACAAAACATTTGTAAATTTAGGGGATACCTTCTAAATTCTCAACTGTCAGTCTGTCGTAATGATGTTTTATTTAAGTGCAACTTAACGTGTCTATAATCGTAGTTATATCATTATTACTCTATGCATGTACTTCTAGCAATTAGATGCAAACTGTTCTTTACGCCAACGCAAAGCCTGAATTGCAAGTTTATTTTTAATCTACTTAATCTACGGAAGTTTATCGCACAGCTAGTAACTATCATAACTTATTCAGTGTGCACTATAGAATATGTTCTGTTATTTGTACAAACTAAACCTTTGCCTTTTCTGTCTTAGATAACTATAGTAGTCGTCCTTTGTACATTCCTAACAGGCACCTGTAAGAGTTCACATGTTTTTTCTATTTATTTACAATCCTGTGCACTCAGATGTATCCACTGCTCCACATCTAGCAAATCTCTTAAACAGTGTGAGCAATTCTAATGTGAAGTAGGTACGGAGCAGACCTGACCAGACCACCTACCACTTTTATTTTATAGGTGACTAAATACACATTGTACTTATAATACATTATTTGTAAATACGTCGTGTTTGTATAGGATTAGCTCGTGCTTTATTGCAACATTTACACGATTTGCATTTTATGTAAGCCCAGAGCAAAAACATTCAATTTATGCAGGAAAATATTTTCTGCTTTTCATAAAATAAATGTCATTAGATAGAAATGGACATGAATTCGCATGTATTGAATTTAGGTAACCTTCAGTGAAGAAACAAGTTTGCTAGCAGACAGTTTATCTTAATTATAGACATTTTCTAAAAAATCTTGAAATGACCCAAAACATGTGTAACATGCTAATTATAGATTAATTTATTAGATAATACAAAATGGATATATGATTTTAAATATAATATTCATATTACATTACAGCAGAACAATAAGCAAAACTTGGATTATTAAAATGTAGTAATAATCATTACAACTATCTCAGTAATATATAATTATGTATGCAAAATAAATATTTTTTAACCTACTAAATGTACTGAATGCTAAAGTCCTATATGCCAACCCTTTAAAAAATTTTAGGTTTTCTGTTGTATTTATGAATTGTTAATGTAATAAGATTTTAAGCAGATATGCTTCTGTTTACATGCAGTGGTACAGCGACATCATATCTTCGTACAACGAAAATTTATAACATTTAGAACAATATAAATCATAAGTTGGTTAGCCTTTCAATGTCAGGGCACACTGGTGGCAGCATTTTTACACAAGCAACGTAAAACACCAATGTTCATTGCATAATGCAAGTCGAACATCTGAACAACAAATTACCTGTGATACTATTTCTAGCATGTAATTGCTTTGAGCGTTCCGTTGAGCGCCGTATGATGGTTTTTATTTATGTCTTAAAGTTTTAGGTATTAGATTAATAGATATACGTCTTCTAAAAGTGGGAGTTAGATTTAGGTAAATATTGGCATTAGATTAAACTACTAATATTAGATTAATATTAGTTTAGATTTTGTGTGCTTGGAGTTTGCTATCTGGTATTTAACATATATACTGTAAGATTTTACTTAAAATTTTACTTATGGGCATGGTTGCCTCATCAGAGATAAAAATAGAATGTAGGATTTAAAATATAATGCAAAATAATGCAAATGTACTTTAAAATAGTTGTAAAATAATGTATCTAATCAAATGAACTTCACGAAATAAAATTTTGCTTGCTTCTTTACTTTTCCAAAAGTACGCAAGTGGTAAAAGTAGTGATATTAGTATTTTAATGCAATCCTCATCCGTCTTAACTCTACCCAAACAATTGCTGAAAGCTGATTACACAGGGATTTCTTACTGTTTATATTATCACTCTCTAAGTCCAGTAATCAAGGTAAAGAAGCCATTTGTATGTAAGTAAAGCAAAAGTAGATATTATAATATGCCCCAGTTTACTTCATCACAAGTATTATAAAATGAATTAACTAACAGTGTAATACTTTGAACCTTTGTTTTCTGTGTCTGTCTGTGAGTCTGTGAGTTAGTGAGACTCATTAATGCTGAACATTCAATTGAAACTTAAGAACGCATTGAGATAGGCCGTTTATTATTTGAATTCAAAGAGTAGCGCTCTGTGGCCTCTGACAATATTCAAAAACCCTTTGTTAATTACAGTGCCATTTATATATTTCCCCAAAAATTCCGCCACTTTGCGATATTAATTATTATGGTTTATTTAGTATACTGCAGAGGAGCATAAGGCTAACAGTAGTAGGTACTTTTAGTTGACTGAGAGAACTATGGAAGAACAATAGTTAGTAACATTGTTTATTGTTAGGTGACTGACGTATTATGGTAATAGTGATAATAATATAGGTAATATAACGCAATTTGAAACGCAAAGGAAGCTATTTAATTTGATTGTGAAATTGATGGTAAGTATGGGAAATGTTTTCTCTGCACTCTTCAAGTCATAACTTCACTTAACCTACCTTTTTGAGGCATGATTTGCATTAGAGCTTTGCAAAGAAATGCATATAAAAGTTAGCCATCGGTTTCCCTCTGTGTGTGTGGATATATTATCTTCGTGTGTGTATCATTGTCTTTTTCTTAAGGAACACACAATGGTGAAGTGACAGTCTAGGCAAGCCGAACCACACTCTGTTCATTGGGGATGTGACATGACAACACTACAGAACTCGCTTCTCTCTTCATGTAAATATGCCATCCTTTGAGACTCTTACCAGTAATTGTACATACAAACTTTTACAGACGAACGTGTAGCTATTTAACAACAAGTGCATTCCCTATGGTTGTTTATAATGCTAAAGTTATTAGAATTGCTATAAGTACCATATATATCGATTAAATGAGAGTGCATGTAAAATGTAAATACTATAAAGGTAAATATTACATTACACTCTATACGTTAGACATTACAGATTACAATTTTACAATGGTGTACAGTACACTGCAGACAAGACACTCTCGTAGTTTACATTAAATTACAGTACAATAGAAAATACCCTGCAACATTTAATTCCCATATAGCTCCAAGCAGTTTCATTTTCTATTCTCTCTGATTTACATTGTTGTGATTGTACGTAATAATGTAACTTGCACTACGTCTACAGCATTTCTTTGACCTGTCCTGACGTGTCTCATAGAAAACTATATACGTACTTGTAGTACTAACTAATAATGCTAAAAAGCAAAATAAAAACATTTCCTCATCTCATCTCGTGTACTACAACCACTGTAACGACAAATAATAAGGTTTATTCAGCTCTATCGTATAGCATGACAGAAAATGTTGCATTGCTTGCAGTTATGCTTAACTTATGCAGAGTTCCCTACGTAAAGAAGTAATCTCGCCTAACCTAAGTCAACAAATGTAAATAAAAGGAGGTAATTATATTATCGGTTATTGTACATATAAAAACAATGCCCATTACTATACAATACTGTTAAGACAATAAACATATAAAAGTTACTTTTGATTTACGGAGCTGCATTAACTGCATGCAGTCAAATACAAATACCAAATGTTGTGTTCTGATGATGAGAACATTTTTATTTATTAGGCACTTGTTTGACTGCAATCAAAAGACATAATAGTAGGCAAAATAAAACAAGTAAGTCTTGTCTCAATGCTCCATTGTAGATAAGCTCACTTGACTTGCTTTATTTATTGTGCTTACCTTTCGTGTTGCTCTCTACTCCACCGCTGAAAAGAATTGAGTTTTTCAGTTGGCGAACGCAGAATGAAGATGAACATAGTTTTTACACTCATAAATGATATATGCCATAGATTTAATTGAATTTCTGTCTTGTAGGCAAACGAATATTACATTCTCCAAACGTGGATATTTAGATTTCCTTAATTATGTTGAATTAGAACTTTATACGTCGTTGCCTTCCAATATGATGCCAATTATTGTTATCACAAACTGCGTATGATTGAATAATAATAAAGTTAATGCTTCTTCTTATTAAACAAACATTTTTATTTAAACACTTATTATGTGTTAATAGTATTAAATAAAAGAAACTAGCATGTAAAATTATTTTATTAGTTTTTATTGCATTGCAAGTATTCTTTATGGAAAATGGGTTTTGGAACATTACTTTAATTAATTTTTTGCTCAAAAATCTTTTGCCATGAAAATTAAGACTTTAGCATGATAAAATAATGATTTGCAGGTGATTTGATTGCATATGTTGCTTTATATTGCTTTGGCTGATGATACGTTACTACTGCATAAGTATAACATCGTCCCACAGAGAAAATGATTAAGAGTATGGAAATGGAATGTGAGTGTAGCAAGAATTGGTTTGAGGTTTCGGGTGAATCAAGGCAAGTCAACGCCAGCAGAACACGATTTAGAATATAACGCTTACACGTTTTAGTATATCTTAACTTCTTGGGCAGATAGTAATTTGCCGTTCCTGATTTACAGCTTATTCTGATAGCAGAAGTTTTATGAGTCTTCATGTGCACGCAGTAGTTGCTATTTTCTTTATAATCTCTAAGTGCATCATGTAATAGTTTACATAATATTTGGCTGAGTTATTGTAATCGAATAATGGGGCTATACAGAGAAAGGTCAATAGTTAACTTATTAAATAGAATGATGGCAAACTGAGGTGTTTGCCTTTTTGCAATGCAAAATACCGTTTCGATGTACAACTCCAATGTTTACATGCAATTTCCCTTCGATCCTCTATTATTGGCATACCTGATAGTGGCTCTAAGCCATTTTATTGCAGTTTGCATTACAGATTTGCAATTGTACACACAGATATCAAGAATTAAGTAGGACAACATTTTTGAAGCTTTTATTAAAGTATTCACCAATAAACATCAACATTCAATTAAGGGATTGGTTGAATCTAAATAATTAAAATGTAATATTAAATGAAATGAACTTAGAGACTGGCAGTAGAGGAATTAATTAAATAGTTATTGATTAAATACGACTTGCTTAAGTGAAATACGGAGTTCATTTGTAACAAGGCAGTTTTCTAACAACACACGTTTTTAGTCTTAATCTCTCAACAATTTGACAGGCAGAAAATAAACAAGTATCTTAATTAGTGATAGCAAAATCGGAAAAGAAATCCCACGTTGTAGGGAGTACTTTATTGATATTCTGTATGAATTTCAAAAACGGATGCGTAAAATGAAAAAAAGATGTATATGAATGTCGACAGAGAATAGACCGCAAAGGATTTGTTTATTTATGAAGTAACTTACTCATTAAGCAGATACCGGCTGTCCAAGTAGTTTGAAGTATTTCTAATATAAAACTCCCCTTCTAGTTAATTAATTGATAAACTGCGGTACGTACAATAACTTAGGTTCCCCTTACTGGAAATGTCTGTGGTGCAACATGTTTTCCAAGATGATACGTAACGACCACATCTTCCAAGTACAAATAGCAACGAAGTAAGATTGTGGTTAATAGCTCATGCCTCCTCTTTGCTCCGTGTGTGTTCAATGTGGAAATTAGGAACCCACTCATTATACACAGAGTACTGAATTCTATTGAAAGATTAACATTTTATTAGGAACATGATCTGTAGTATACGCATGAGAGTAGTGGTTGGCCAAATACTATGTATACTACTCCCAATAATGCATGAACTAATTTATGGCAGCTTAGTTTGAGAATGCTTGGATCTTATTTCGGTATAAGGTGTAATACATGGAAGGCACAAAAAATGGTCAGGTTGGTAAAAGTAACAGTTAGGAGGAAACTTAAGGTCAGGTAGACTAAAGCAGGTAATGGTAGGTAATATGCGGTAATAGAGACTGAGAGAGTTGTTCAAAATCCGTCTTGGGTGGTCCTCCCTATCTCTACGCTCGTCTCTGTTTAGTTCCGTCCAACGTCCAACCAACATATCACGGAAACTCAAAAGTCAGTCAGATTAACAATAGACTTATCTATAGCTGCAATCCCGGACCAGGACCCTTCTGAAAACCTTAGACGCAATAATACAACAACTAACAATTATGTACTGCCAGTTTCATTTCGTCTGTCTTCATTACGTCTTCTCTCCTACACATCACTTTTATTGTTAGTCCAGTGGCTTGTATGTCCAGTCTGGTTTCTCTTCAATACAAAAGTACAGGAGAATGTGCATTGTTTAAGAAAACCTATTACGATCTTTGGAAACTCCAGTTTGCTCATTTTATGGTCTTAGTTAAAATACACGTCGAAAATATCATGTCATTATTCATATTCACGACTGAGAAAAGAATTTATGTCTCTCCCTGTATGCATTGTGGCCGTGGCTTGTCTGCACTGAATGATTATGAGTCTTAGCTGTCTTGTCACTGCCACTGGATATTCAACAGCGTACCAATTTAAATAATTAATGCTTCACTTCTTGTATTGTAAGCCCTAAGGAGGAATTGAATTATTCTAAAATCATAGCATAATAGCATAATATTCTAATTTTTACTTCTTAAGACGTGCACAGAATGCCGAAATTACTTAGGACGTCATGATTTATAAAAATAACATTTAGTTTTCTCATTCCTTAGAAAACTCGATTCGCCCAAATAAAAAGTTATTTAACTTGGTTGTCGCATAAAATAAATAAATATGACCAGAAGCTAAAATAAGTGGTAAGAGTACAGTAGCTTAATGTATGAGAAGAGGCGAAATAGGAATTTAGGGAATTTTAGGAAATGTCGATTGAGTTGGGTGTGACTTGTGAATTCTCACAATGACAGTTACTTTTACTATTTGTATGAAAGGTGGCATTTTTATTTTATCTGAAGTATGTAACGTGTGTTATATAATTCCGCTTATTTGCTATAGCCTTGTCTGGCAGTTCTATTATTACGCTTAAGGTAGGAAATCTCATGTAACCTAAATAATTATAGTATTTGGATTGAGTCGTCTTTTGTATCCCTCCCTGTCCCTGTCTGTACTTTGCCATGTCTGTTCCGTTAAGCACCGCAGTACAGAAAATCCACGTTATACAATAATATACACACGTTTCAAAGACAACAATGTAATTCTGACACTCTACCATACGATACATACTGACGCTTTTTATGCACATTTTGTACAACGTAAATTATAGGACATACTGTATAAAATGGATATTGTGATGATATATGAAAGTAAATACCGACTTGGGCAATTCTGTCCTACGCATAATACGTTTTTCTTGTTAAAGAGAAGTAGGCAGCACTGATAATGGTATAATAATGTGAGAACCCAACAATAGCTTTACATTTTCTGTCGCATTGTTAGGTGGAACTGTACTATTACAAGTTTACAACTTTTATGACTTGGATTTTTCTGTTGCACAATAATAAAATATGCAACTGAACTAAACCAATCCACTTGATGTCCTTTTTTATACTCTACTAAAACACAAAAAACATTTGTACAAACTTGGTGAGCTTTCCTACTTTTTTATGTCCCCTATTTAACGCATTCATTGAGCTCATTAGACTGTGCTTTGGAAATAGGCCTCAATTTTATGTCTTTTGAACTATAGCAGTTCAAGTAGTGAGAAGAATAAAGTCTCACAGAGTACTAAAGATAAACAACACTTTTTCTCATTCTTAGGTATTTAATTCATTCATTTCCCCTCTAAACTAATATTGTTGTTACTGTCCAACTTCCTTTCTTCTGTCAATTCCTCCCTCAGATAAATTCTTATGCCATCAAATGAAAACGAATGTAGATAGCTGAAATGTTATTCTTGCATTTTAATAAGTCAAAGTCGGTATATGCACTATTTTAAATCTAGGTTTTAAACCAATAACAGTATAGTACTAAAGTAGAATTTTAGTTATAAACATATAACCACAAACAAAATTAATATTGTCATACTTAGCGATAATTGTTTTGCATGCTCCTGGGTTCTTTAAAGTGTGTTCAATTATATTTTTTGTATTTTCCAGGTATATTTCAATATTCGGCGGTGGAAGGTATTACGCTGTATGCACCGTTAAATGGAAATGGAATCCGAGGAACGGTTTCGTGGGTACAAGAAGGCCTGGGGTCTAAAGTGACAGTTCTTGTGTCAATTGAGTCATTGTCTGCGGATCCTATTGAATACTCTTGGGCAATTCACGAATTTCCTGTCAACTACGGAACGAATCCGGTTTCCAGATGCGATCGCGCCGTTCTTGGAGCTTAGTAAGTTTGGAACACTTTGTTTTTGCTGTAAGGAGTCATAACTTGTTACAATTGCAGTGTGAAAAACTGCAGAAGCAATAATTGTCCCAAATGGGTTCTTTGACTACAGCTATGCATTACTGTTTGTGTTTAGGTACCTAGGATTACAAAATAGACTTCCTATATTATTGCAACACTATTATTACGTGCGTAGTAGAATTAGTCTCCCAAGTGGGAGGCATGAACTATTGAAAATTCAAGAACAGAGAAGTTGAGAAAAGTTAAGTTAGAACTTCGCAATGTAATTGTAACGCAGTTTCATTCAATCTAGCGTTAAAGATACGCGTATGTATTCGATTAGCTTTTCTGAAGTCAAGGATAATGCTTTACCTAAATGAAAATTATACGCCAGTAAAGCCATACATTGTAACAATATATCTTTAACTAATATCAAGCATTTAGTACAATGTTGTAGTAAATTTGCAGATATTATGTTACAAAGACGATTATAATATAGCTTAAAAGTTATTTAAGTTTGCACGCATAAGTGCAGAAAATTGTTTGGTAATGATTTTATTTTCTACCCTTCAAGTCTTGACGAAGTGTGAAGGCTCATCATAAAAATGTCAATGGGCTCATAAAGTAAGTTGGTAAATTGTGTGTTTTTGTGCTTAGCATTCTAAAATTGGACGAGATCTTTGGGAAGCTGACGTTGCCGACAGAGTCGACGATAATTCTGACATCAGATCGGTTCAACTTGACTGGAGCGGATGGGATTTGGTCACACAGTTTGGTTTTGACAACGAGGGGTCAGAGCACATGTGCCACAATTGATGTAAGCCTTTTGCGCTTACAAATCGCTTATAAGGATCGTGAATTAAACATTGTATCGCTTTTAGTAGAAAAACATTAGCAGTGTAAAACATGGAATTATTCAAGGTAGATCTTTCCTGTAGACTTTTACGAAAGAGCGAAGGATCACGATGCAAGGATCCGATTACTGATTAGGAAAATTAATCTCCGACAAAAAATAAAGCAATTCTCCAGACAGATCAAGTTCTTAGCATTATCTCCACTTGCGTCTCTCAATCTCAACACGCTCGGTTTTCGATAAGTACCCATTTACATAAGTATCAGATATTATAGAACGGCAACGATTCCACTGCCATAGCAGGTTCGTAGGTGGGTGCATATCACAGTTTGTGTTTACATGTTGATATTTAATAGTACATGTAAACGCTCTTAATTTATGAGAAAACGTTACGAGAGGCCAAAGGATTAGCTTCAATAACCATCAGACCAAAAACATATTGCCATTAAGTTATAACTTGTCTCGCCTTTATTAAAAACTTATTAAACTGGTATAATAAACTAACTCCACTCGCTCTCATACCAAATAGTACTAGGATTTTGGTTTTTTGCTTTTCCGTGCATTATTACAAAATTGCAATTATGCACCGCACTTATTATGTCAGTGCCTACGTAATAAGTAAGCAATAAACAATGATTAAATTCATTATTTATTACTACGTATTACATAAATGGAGTAACTTAAAGTTACATTTAATGCAAAATCCAAGTTACTAGCATTAGTACTAGACAAATTTTTATTTCCCATTGTTGTTTCACCACTTAAAAATATTTGACCCACAGTTTGCAAATAAACTTGAACTGCAGAGTACTAAATAACTAAATAATTGCATACTGGGGAGAATCCTAGTTATTCTAGTAGGTATTATAGTTTTCTTTGAAGGATAGGCTCTTCACAATTATTTCCTTTGGGTTGAACGAACCAATTTGATGAAATATGCATGCAAATGCATTTTTAATAAAAAAGTGAACAAAAAAGACAGGAGCAGTGAGGAATTACAATACTGTAGAGATCTCAGAGTTGCAGCTATAAATGCTAAGTAGACCAGATCAGACCAGATGAGATCGGTTAGGATCACAGCACGACTAACACAAAGGCAAATGAACTGTAAAATTTAATTCAACATTTAGTTACCGAATCAAATCCTATCTTTCAATGCAAATGTGCCCCAGAGTTAAAATTACAATTCATTTGCATAATGTGCAGTCGTGGATTTAATAGTTTGGTATTTGGGGGCAGAGCGTCAATAATAATAGATAAGAGGAATAATGAACGGTTAATATGGTGAAGAGCGTTAATTTGTATGCAAGGGAGTTCCCACTTTTATTATTCATGAATTATTAAGTAAAGTGCTGATTGCAGGCTGAGGCTGAGACCCGTTTCGGAGTGGCTCATTTCACACGTCCAATGGCAGGGAGTGTATATTTCCAAACACTAAACGATCCAGAAGGCTTAACCACTGCCATATTCAGCGATATCTTTCATGTCAATCAGGACCGACCTGCTGCTTCTGATCACTCCTGGAAACTTTTCATTACGGACTACACGGCAAACAGCAAAGGTAACTCACTCTTCCGTAGCCCAATCCTTTTCTACTCTCTCGTCCATTTACATACGCGTCTCAAATTACTTTTCAAGATCTGATCTCCTTCTGCACTGCACGACTGAATATTTCAATTAAGTAGGTACGTAGTAGATACCACACTTTTCCCGATACTTGCGTTACTAGCAACTTATACACAAATTTTCTAAAGACGTAAACTTCAGTTTGTCAAATTAGGTAATTATTATAAATATTGGAAAGTGGAAAACAGCTAAATTAAGTTCTTTTCTAAGAATGAGTCAAAAATTAACTTCAAATCAAATCGTCTCGTACCACGGTGTACTTTCTCTGTTACAGATTGTTATAAGAATATCATATCAGCCGAACTTTTACATAGCTCAATATTAATGCATAAAGTTTGTCAAGTAACTTAAAATAAGTACGATATTCTTTCATAGAATTTCTTTTTAATGTTTCCTGTGTCCTAGTAGCAATCAAAAAATACAAGAGTAATTAAATTAATGCAATAAATTGTAATACTAAAATATAAATTTTCTGAGAATTGTAGGCATGGTATGATGTGCTTATTTATCAGTAATTAGCCATGCATGTGTAATAATTGCATATAGAAGCAATAAATTTTGAATACCCAGAGTAATCTGGTAGAATCCTAAAAGTAATTAGGGTAATACTCAACGTATAATCAAATTTAGATGGAAATGCAATTTAACTTACAGAAAGAGTAGTAAAACACTGTATTTAGGTTCCACTGTTAGCATGAATGAAAAGCATGGGCTATACTCCTAAAGTTAGTTTACAGGATTATAATGCTACAAATACTTGCAGTTAGTATGTATAGCGTTTGGTGAGGAAACTTTTAGTAAATTGCTGACAAGCTGTAAATGAAAAAACCATGTAGAGTAGAAAGAAAATTGTGGAGTTGTATTGTAAATCGTAATATGATATGGTTCTTCCCAAAAAAGTGAAATATAGTAGATTGGTAGACAGCTCATAAAATTGTGAATTCCTTTTATTTGCAGAGATTGCGTTGCATTAGCTGCATTCTAGGAAAACTGCATAGCTAGTTATCTACACGTGTAGTGGTCTTATTAGATTCATCTTACATGTTTCACAAAAAACCTTACATTTGTAGAAAATGTAATGTGAATATACTTAGGCTTGGGTTAGTCCCAGTACAAACGTAATTTGTAATGATTTTTTGTCCGCAGACTTATTCTGTTCTCACTAGTAGTGCCTAATTCCCCTATTATAACAATAGCCAAAGGAAACTCACAATAACTGTGTGATGCACGCAGTAAGCAATTTCTTGTAGCAAAAAATTAATTTTTAGAAAGAATGTACTGTGACATGCATACTTACATTAAATGCGCCCTATGTCTCAAATTTTTCACAATACTAAATAAGTTTACAAGAATTCTGACGTTGCTAGTAAATGGTTAGGCTACGTGGTTCAGAATAAAATGTAGTTGTATGTTCATATTATTTGCAATGATACCTACCTACATGTGGAAATAGATAATTATTCAAATGAACCTCCTATTGTTACTTACAACAAATAAATTTAGTACATGTACAAATTTAGCCATAAACACTTACATTAATTTTACACGTGAAGTTGTCTTTTTAAGAAATTCGTAACTATATGCGCGTTTTTGAACAGATGAAGGAGATTGCAACACTCTTCAGCTTTTGTGGGACCCAGATGCGAAGCAAGGTGCAAGCAGTTGTTCTAAATTAAATCCGGATGCTTGTGCTGCTGGTGATATGACTGAAAAACATGGAAAAATTAGAATTGGAGCTAGGCAGTCAGTTTTTTCAAGAAAAGTGTATGTCGACTCTTCCATGCCAGCTATACCTTACGGCGGCAGAAGAAAACTTTACGTTGTCATTTTTCATCCAGATAAACCTGATACAATTGTGGGATGCTCCAAAATTGAAAAGGTATGGCTTTTAAAATTAGCTTTCGCGATACTTATTTATGTGCAAAATGAAATAGATAAACATACTAAAAATTAAATTAAACTTTGTGCGATGGATAAATCTATTTCTCCTTTGTTACAAATATTTTTAGATTTCAAAGAAAAACTGTGTGGAATTTATTTATTCCTTAGTATGTTCGTATAAACTTCCTTTTTTATATGCAGCGCCGGTTACTTAGCTCTAAGAAAAAATTCAGAGTAGTGCTTATAAGCTACCGCAGCAGCTAGTATAAAATTCTTTTTCAAAAACTCTTTTGTACAGTACATAAAGAAGAATTTTTCGTAAACTAATTTTCTCAATGCTAATCATATCTTATCGTGAGTACGTCGAGGATGTCAGAATTTACAAACTAGATCTAGTAACGCACAGAGAACCAGATTGAAATTAGACAAGCCAGTTTTGAACTGCAAACAGACTAAAATCTACTTAACATTCTCAAATGATTATGATAAGCATTCATTTGTCATTGTAGACATAAATACCAATATGTGCCAACACCATATGTACTTTAATTATCTAATTCTTGTTTTACAACTGAATAGACTTATTTTCTACTGACTGTTGTACATTTTCCTACTTTGTTCACAACGATGCTAAATGGTTTGCGTTGCTCTGCTGCTATCTTAATAAGATAATGTTATGTGTTATTTACTCACATTATTCATAAAGAGAACCATTAGAGTCATAACAAATCGTAACTAGTAACATTGCTGATTTTCTTTCAAAGCTAGAGATAACGATGCAAATGTGGCAAATATATACCACCTGCCTCGCAAATTGCAATAAAGTTTTATGAAAAGAGATAAGGACATTAGTAGCTTATAACGTGTAGCTACTATAATTATAAAAGTGGCTTTTTCTAAATTCTAGAAGGTGCAACACATTTATCATTTTTTGCAATAATTACAATTACACTGTTGTTGTACACAAATAATTCTTTAAGGTAAATAACGGAGAAGTAGTAGAGCATATTTACTGTACTGTTGTTTAGGATTCAGAATAATTTTATAACTTTGAAGACTTGCAATGACATACTTAATAATAGTATCAGAAGGTTCCTGTACAGAGTTTTATGGTAGACACCATCTATTCTTCATGGTATGTGTATTTGTTAGGTTGATGTTGATAATTAAAGTGTTCACGTAAAGTACGGAATCCACAGTGATATAAAAACCGGCTCTAAGTACGTGTAAGGGAGCGTCCATAAATTACGAAGTCACTTTTTTGCCGATTTTTGACCCCCACCCTCCCCTTTGAGGACATTGAAGACAATTGAGGTACACCCCCCTACCCTATCTTCGAAGACCTATAGCCTTTTTTGCCCAGCAATAGAATTTTGCATTAAAATCATCTATGAACGTTATGGAATTTATTATATCAGGAAAGAAAGCAAATTCAATTTGAGCGTAGAGTTTCAACTCCGCGTTTTATAGCAGGACTAATGATATGTTTGATGATTTTGTGTAAATAATAAATCCAATCATCAGAAAATCCTTTCGCCAAATTCTATTTGAGCTGGTGAGCATTTTATTAATTTGCATACTAAACGTAAGCTTGAAACATATAACTCTAGTATTGCAGATTGTCTTATATATTATTTATTTGGCACCCTTAGCATGGAGTGCACATTGTGCTAATCTCCTTTAAGAGGACACCCTTTTGAGATGCAAGCATGACAATAAGAGCCCCCAAAAAAATGCAAATGGAATCGATACGCATTTTTTAAGCTTTTCATTTGGATTGCGTAGACTAGTATTTTCTAGTTTTACAAAAATAGTTTGACGACCTCAGAAGTCAGACCTCTGACACCCCCCCTCATTTTTGAAGAATTAGATGAGGCCATTTGGCCGACCCCCACCCCCCCTATGGGTGACCACGTAATTTGTGGACGCTCCCTAAGCATATTGTTTATACTCTATTAGCTTTGTTTATCCGTGAAGTATGTAAGTCAGAAGATATATGTATCATTTTACCTTACATACGACATTTTACATAACTTACAATGTAAATGTAAATAGGTAGCTTAATTAATCTGACATAACATTGCATTTATCACGTATCGATATAACTTGGTCTACTTTTAATTCGAGATTGCTCAAGAAAGGTATTAGTGAAGCAGGAGATAGAGGCACATACTTTTGTGTAGTAGCGACAATTGAACGATAAGGAGCAGGTTATCGTTGATGGTCATCATTGTACTAAGGCAATAAGGTGAGGTATAAATTGTGTATTAATTGCATGTGTAACCGCAATCACACAATAGCAGAACTCTGTGTAAACGTAATCTAAGTTTAATTATATGGAGTTTTTCTTTGATACTGTGAATTATGAGACTAAGGATATTATTTTGTCTCACGATGTCGTTTTTCCTTTAACTGACACTATTGCAAACAACGTACAGTATACAAAGTGAACATCGAGGTGATTTTTGCATTTATTCAAGGCAGGAAAGTTGACTGTTGTTGTTGCACCATAAACTATCTTAAAAACCTCACTACACATTTTCCCTCAATCCTTGCATCTCATTATGTGTCAGTACTACAGACAGCATAATTATGTATTTGAACAACGTTTACCGTTTGTGACAATTTTATTCTCTTGTCGATATTATCGCAAAACTACTTGAACACGGAATGTCACATTTTATGTTCAATTGATGCACATACAGAGAACGTTATCTGACTCACCATGTAACAAAGATTTATTGAAGGAAGCTATCTCCAATTCAAACCTTAGAACTACTGTTAAGAAAACATCCAGATTCAAGTTTATCACTATCGTCTCATAATATAAGACACCTAAACCCACAATTAGTTTTAAATGGACATATTAATATTTCTTACACGTTTTTACGACTCAGTTTCTCACTTTTTACAATCTTCACATAAACAGCAGTGAGACATAACTGACAAGGACAAATAAATACATAAAATATTCCAGGCAATAAAATACCTATATCGTATTTGTAAAATGTAACATAAAAATTGTTTCCTACATATGCACAATACTGCTTAAATTGACAGATACCACCCAGAAGAGCCATAGCACTCGTCAATGGTAACGGAGCCAAAGTAAACTTTACATTTGTCCAACCGTCCCCATTCCATCCTACGACAACTTATATCACAGCAAGAAACTTGGCGTCCAGAGCTGGAAACTTTCATGTGCACATCCTTCCCAAGACACCAAAAATGAAGGTGAGTCTATTTTACTCTCGCACATATACCAATGTCTTTATTATCACAACTAATACAATCTACTACTCTTTCAGAGTGACTATGCACGAATGTAAATATACAAGTGCACTCTGTACGTGTATCTGTACTATAATATTATTCAATTACAACACAAGACGTTATTTATGTATACGGAATACACTGCACTATCACTAAATCTATCATAACTTTCCATTCAAATATTCAATGAGAATAAGACTCAAGTATTGAGTAGTTTATTTTTGACTGCCTACCCACTTGTAAACTTTAAGTAGCATATGCCTAATGGATTACTGTCACTGTGTTGCATCACTCAGATATTACTAGATTAATACTGCATAATGATTATGGTTTATATCTCTAATTCTACAAATAATGACATTCTGTAGTCATTACTTGACTGCTATTCGAAGTCTGTAATCATTACCTTACTAAATGTATGCCTTACTTAATGAAAACGAAGAATGTTCGTTATGCACAATGAAAATATTGATTGACTCATAGAATTTCATTTGAGCGCAAGTAATACTAATAGATCCATCAATAGAACTATGTGATAAATCAAGATTAAATGGTATAGTCTCGTAGTTGCAGTATAGACACTTACTTTACCATTGTTAAATTATACTTGAGTGATAATGCGATAAGGAAGAGCTATTTCTTATACATTTCTCCAAATATGCAAACTACCTACTTGATATCTGAGATTACACTTAATTCAATGTTCAGGAATCGTGTTTAGAGAAGATAGCAATCTGTGGATGCGTCTGTAAATGATTGTAATGAGCAGATTCGTGCAGCAATTGTAGATTCAACATCTATACACGTTGATACTTCCATAAAAATATTTTCTTGTGCTGAATTGATATGAAGATTCGTTGGGCTTCTTGTAATTAATTGAGTTGATATGCTACTACACAATTGATAGTGATCTCCAATGCACAATAATACAATGACTGCATACAACCATTCTAATTATCGTGTTTAATGACCCATAAATTGTAGATTGGAGAACCCATCTGCAGCATAACAGGTGGTCATTGGAATCCTTACCAAGTTAACATGGCTAATTACCCTGCAAATGCAGCTGGAACAGACGACCAATTTGAGGTTTGTTTCACCATTTTATGCCCATTTTGGTTTTAATTATTTTTAAAATACTTGAAACGCATTCTTATGCTTAATTTAGTTGGGAGATTTAAGTGGGAAGTATGGAGCCTTATCTAAACTGGACAACGTTAGTAGTACTTACCTGGACCAAAATTTACCACTCTTTGGATTAAATACAATTGTCGGTCGCTCAATCGTCATTCACAAGTAAGAAGTCATTTATTACTGTAACTTAATCTAGGTATGCTCTTTTAAAGCGTTAATACTATCTTAAGATGATCGATACATATCCCGCCAAGGAGAATTACTTTTCCATATCTGAAATGACCATCTGGCTGATTTCCTCCATTTTCAGTCACTACGCATAATCTCTTCCCTTACTCAATATACCTGCAGATACGTTATAAATGTTGGATTCCGCATACACAAATCCGTTTTTACTTTAAATTATCCATTTGGTGCTTATTTGAAACAGTTTTAAATGCATTTAAGCCTAAAGAGGTATTATGGTCCTTTGTTGTAGTGAAATAATTACTGGATCATTGTTTTTCAGATAAAAATTACGTTTTAGAACTCTCAGAATAAAATGATTTTTCCTGCACCACTAGATTAATGTTTTGTAGCTTCGACCTGGTCTTGAGTTTATGTGACAGTACATGCCTTTGAAAGTTTACAGTATGCACGCATTTCCTTTTTTAGTGTGGATTTGTTATTGCGGTTTGTGTCACCTCCTTCACTCGGCTGACTTTACCTCAACGCTTAATTCAATAAAGCATCCCTAATCGAAATTCAATCTATACACAAAAAATAACCGCATCCACCTGTCTGAATATTAAATGCATTACATTATGCACACCTACCCAATGTTATCAAAGCACATTAAGCCACGCCAGATTCAATGACTGAAAGGAATATTATCGTTATCATGACAAACGAATAGAACCATTATACTTGTTTAGCAGTATGAACAATGACCCAATATAGGTAGAGGACTAGGGCAGCGGAGGTTTACATTCACTACAGGGTACTCAATAATTCGCACATAGTTTTAACATATTAATAGTATATAAATGTAAGAAGTTGCTAGATAACATCAGAAGGGTTCTCATTTATAAATATTGAGTCTGCTTCACTACTGGATAGAACCATGCAGTTGATATGGATGTTAATGCTATTTTAAGTAAGTACATAGCATACATGAAGTATGTAGTTAATCGTAGAAAGGAAAGTGAAGGATGGATGGAAGGAATAATGATTGCAAAATATTATTGTCCTAATCGAGAATCGAATGCATCCATCCATTTAAAATTCAAAGTAAAATAAAAGAGCATCGAAGCGAGAGAAACTTTTTACTTTAAAAGCAACCGTGACTTGAATGTACATACATAATAGTAAGTGTAGAATGTAGGCAGTGCATGGAATATCTCATCCTTTCGATTAGGCGACGAACTGGTATTTCTCTTGCCAGCACTACACCAAATCACATTAAACTAATTGTAGGAAATTTTTTAAACTGTTGCTATTTGTTTACATTTTCTTTCACTATTTCCACTGTATGTAAAAGATCTAAAGGAAAATGCAAGTATATTTTTCAATATAGACAATAGCATAGTGCATGTTAGTATGCATAGCATTGTGGACAATGGAGAATTCATTGGAGTGAAATGAAGTGAAGCGGAAGTACGAAAAGCTTTAATAGGAATAATACAAGTGAATAGTAAAAGACAGTAGTGACGTCCTGAGACAAGACAACCCTTCATTGTAAGCAGCAACTGAAAACATTGTTTTAAATGGAAAGAGACATCCTTTTAAGGATTTTTACACAATGACTCTTAAAAATGGTTTGGATTCGACAAGATGCGTGGATTGGATGTAAAGAATTGCGGAGAGTTATATCTACGTCACCATTTATTGTTATTTGAGAAGAGATAATGAAAGATATGATGCATGAATGTGTGTCAAGATAAATTCAATGTTGCATGAACATTTTAAATCGGTATTGTAATAGTAGGGCAGTAATTATTCACCTTACTCTGTGACAGAGTGACAGATGTAATTGTGCGTCAGAATTGCACTACAATTCTCTACTAAAGTAATTCTGCCTCGGGCAAAGATTCCTTTTAGCATTTTTTACTTAAATTCCATTAGTGTGGAGTGGAAAAAAGTTCTTGGTTAATTGTCTGTAAATTACTAATTATAAAATGAAATTATTAATGGGTTCGTGAATTATTCGATTCAGAGATGCGGATGGAAGCAGATGGATATGTGGCAACATAGAAAACATGAAGGAAATGATTGTGGCCGTCGCCCGATTCAAATATCCCCTTGTGGGCTCAATGTTTTTCATGCAAGAAGCCAACAACCCATTCTCTGAAACCAGGTTTGTCTTTTCCTAATTAATCAATGAACATTGCCGTCCTTTAATTAACCGTAATCAACCTGGTAACAGAACAACCAAAACATCTAACGTAAACACTAAGCACTGCGATAGTAATTATACCTGGTACACAGCACTACTAATTTGCAATCGAAAGTACAATGGGGTAGTTAATTTCTGATGAGACGGACAAACTATCATTAATAAATGCCCTATACAGTTTACAAAGAGTAAATTACAGTTCAAAATATTCTGTTCCCTTTTCCTTTGCTAAATTCTGCTCTTCAAAATACCATAAGTACTAAATATCCACGCTATTATTAAGTTTTGTCAAGTCAAGTTAGACAAACAGAAACAAAACTAATCTCTTATGGTGTTTAGTGTAAATACATGTTCTCGTCTATTGAATATAGAAGACATCGAAATTAGTAATTTAGCTATTGTTTACAAATAGAAAATTACAAGGCTAATCGTAAGAAATGCAGCCTTGTGCGTTATTTATGGCGTATATTATTTTCAATGGAATCGCACTACAGAAAACAATGGGAGTAAATCCATGCGATAATTAACACCTCGCCTACATTAAATTGTATAATGCTAAATACATCAGAATTCAATGGGTATTTCTATTTAGGTATTGCGTTATACATTTAATGGTAATGTAGGGCTATTATGTGTTAATATAGTACTAGAAGACAATTTATATCACAATATTAACACAAGGTACTGCAAACCAAACTCAAAACTCTTGTTTACAATTGTAACTGTAATTATGGCGAAGGAACTGAAAGAGACAGTGTTTTCATTTGCTTTGCATTTACCTAGATATTAACAAAACTCCAAGAATTTCAATTGAAAGCAATAGTAAGTACTTTACTCTGCACTCGGTGAATTGAATAGAACTTAATTTCATACTAAAGTTACAATTAGTTTACCTTTTACATAATCCAAGTCATAGAAGGGAACATAATTACAACCTAAAATAAATCCTAATGGTGTACTACAAAATACAGTACGGTTTAACTGCGATTAAAGATATATATCTTATTCTACACAAGTAAACTTACTATAAAACGACGAATATTGTTGCTATACTTTCATTGCAAAACTAATGAACAATATTACAAATCTAATGGATGGAAATTGACCTGCTAAATGTCTTGCCCCGTGAAGATACTCCTTATACGTTGTTAGGTTGCATTCACCATACCTACTTGGTGTGCGATACAGAAATAATTACTGTATCTGGTGTATTTTACATGCACATTAATTCACAATGCATTTCCCACGCCTGTTCAAAACAATGGAGAATTACTCTTACAGTTGGCATTAAAACACGCTGCCATAAAAATCAGTTTCAAAAACAAAAGTGTATTATTTACCTCAGGCTACGAATATATATGAGATAACTAACTGCAATCCACAATCGTCAGATGAAAAATGTTCGCTAATTGGGATTAGGAGGGGTTTATTAGTCATAGGCACTATAAAGCGCATTTTACAAGTACGTTTTACATTTATTTATATGAAAGGTGTCGCAGTAATATCCAATTAGGATTGATGCAAAAATAGTTCACATATATTCTACATTCAATATTTTTAAGACTTTGCCCTTTGCACGTGTAAGATAACTTATGAAAGCTTAGGTGAACTAATTATTAAGAATATGATGTTCAAATGTGTTGTGCCTTAATTTTGTGAGTTAATTTGTATTAAAAGAGTTAAATGCGAATGACATCTAATTTTAGTAACCCTTTGGAGGTCTTAGCCCATATTAATATTATATCCAAGTAAAATTCTACAAAATCGGTTACCTAATTTCTTCAGTGTACCAGTATCACAAATCCTGTAAATGTTTCGATAAATACCTTTACGAATTTACTGTATTAATTATATAATTTGTAATGAATGAAATGCAGGAAGAACGAAATGTTACTTTTGGTCTGCAAGAGTTGTATTAATAAGCTGCGTATTTAATGATTTTTAGTATTTTCATCGATGGACTACATTACAGCGACGGCTCTAAAAATAACACACTGGATCATCAATGGGGAATTTACTCTGGAGAAATAACCAAAGATTATTATGACTGGCGTAATAGGTGCATGAGTGCAGGAAACAAATACAATCCTTACAGGGTAAGCATTCAAAATAGATAAAGTATGTTAATAGACAAAGGGTCAATTAATTTTGTAATTTTAATTAATATGTGGAATAAACATTTGAATTGCTTCTTAGGTGAGCACTGAGTCGCGCGGTTATTCGGATTGTGGCCCATCTAGTCCGTTCCGATGCGAACTCGGAGACTTGAGCACGAGACTTCAACGTCTCACAGTTTCAGGAACGAAAAGCCAAGTTGTGTACACAAAGAGATTTTTCACAGATGTCAATCTCCCTCTTTCAGGAAGACACAACATCCTTGGAAAAGCTGTTGTCATCACAGACGAAATTCATCCTATTCATCGTGGAGATCGTTTGGCATGTGTCAAGTAAGTTAAATAACACATTTACTCGTTACCTTCCTTTTCTTACTCAAAATTGCAATAATGGAATAAAATTGTCAAATGAGGAGCGGCATAATGCAATAGTTAACAATGCGCAAAAGTTTACATACGCGTAACTGCAATTAGGTGCGGATGCGATTTGACACTAATACATCTTAAGATTTGGAATTTGCGGCAGTATGTCAAAATTCTTTTCAATCTTAATAGAAAGCTTTTCATACACGTCCTAATTATGAGTACTTAGGTTACATGACAATTTTGTAGTGCGACATCGTGATACACTCACGAAATGAATACACTTCAATTGCCCATTTACTATACTGTGGAAACATCGTTTTGTGCAGCACTTCAGCGCCGTATAAAGTATAATGTATATTTACATTTATTCTGTTTGGTAAATATGTGCTGCAGATCACTAACGTAGTACCATGAAGTTACATTGAACGAACACATGTTTAATATTCAGTACTAATATTGCCGCTAAAGGAGGAAACTTGATCCCGAGTGTGTACACGATATTATCTAAAGAATCAAAGAGCTGGTAAACTAAGATTTTAGTCTATGCGCATAAATACTTTTAAATTCGAATAATGACTACGATTGTTGGAGACCACCATGAAGAGAGAGAATGGAGAAAATCGGTTGAATAAATATTTGTATGAAACTGTAAAGATGAGGATAAGAGTGAATCTTAAATTTATGTAACTTTGAATGCAAAATGCAGGGTGAATTAGTGCCACGTCAGTATTACCACGATATTTATAATGAAACTTCAACCATGAGTATTTAGTAACAATATACAGATAAGAGTGCATACGCACATCATTGTGCAGATACGCACTAACCACGGAGTGCGTCGAAACTAAAAATGTAAATCAATTGAGACAACTTGTGCATTTATGCTTGTGTTGCCGAATTGCCTATAGCAAATTGATTATTCAGAGTAGGAAAATTATTGCTATTGGCTGTATAATAAATACGCACATTCTCTTATTCATTCCTCCTTCACGTTTCTTGGCTTAGATGTCATGATGTACGATTATGTGATGACATGATGTGGGAGGTATACTTCTAATGGTACTACGGTATCTGTAAAAGAAGGAGAACTTACTATGTTTAACATGTACGCATTAAGAGGGTAAATATTATAAGGAAAACTGAGTTTGCATGAACATCGGCAATTTGCCCATTAATTATGATTTCCTCAATTAGTCATTTAATTAGCCGAACTAAAATTGCAATTACAAAAGAGGGATCGTACATAGTTTTACAACCTGCAGTTTCGTCGTATAAATCTTGTGCTGTGCTGAAACTGAAAAATTAGAAAGACAGTATTTTATATAGAACAAAAACATTATCTCCGGTATGAATTTCATCATATGACTTGCATTAATTTCATGAAATTAATAATTGAATTCCTTTTGAGTTGTGCCTACAGGTTCTAATATATCAAAATGTCAAAATTCTCGTTCATATTCCACTTGAAGATATTCAGTTTATCCCAACGTAAAATATTAGCCTCTTCATGCATGCCTACTAAAATATAGCGTTTTAAGAGATCAGATAAAATTCTAGCCAATACTAGCAACGCGTTATATTTACTTACGCATCTTTAGGTCAGCTAGTGCCATTGTGAATGATTTGATAGGGCTACAACAAAATATCCTTGCCTCAAGTACACATTTGATGTAAGGAATTATATCTTTGAAGTAAAGTAGTCCTGATTATCAAGTATTATATTGAATATTAATTTTTAACTCAGTGCATTGTTTATTCATGGATATCTTTATTATGATTTCCTTTCACATGAGCAATTGAAGCACATTATTGATGCAGTCAGGGATATTTAATAATGCAATGCAATCTTCTTGCTATTCGTACAAATGGATGAAGAGTTAAAGAAACGCCAACAATAGAATGCAGAATAGTAATTTGCACAGTAGCTCTTGAAATTAAAGTACTTATTACCTCTGACTAGCAAATTAGGGACAAAAAATAATAATTTAGGTAACAAGAATTTCTGGGCCACTCCATTGACTATGCCTATTGTGTTTATGATTTTCAATAACACTCAATCATGTGCCTCTTGATATAAATATGTCAGCACAGTCTGACAATCAGTGGAATAGCAAAGCTTGTCTAGGCTAAAATCATGTGAGTTGGCGTTAGAAAATCCTTGAGAGTCTGCCTTCGTCAACCACAGCACAGCTCCCTAGTTAATTACAAGTTTCACTCAATCGTCTCAATTTTCATGTAAAGATATGCAATACAAACGACCATTTAAATAGAAAACAACATCGTTAGAAGTATTTAGGAGTGCTTATATATACTGCACAAATAAGTTTTTCATTCCCTCTTCCTATTGGACTTTATTTATACCATATCGCACCTACTGTCTTCAATCCTACGTACATCTGCGTACGTCTCAAGAGAAAGAATCAATATGTCAAATGAAAAAACATGAATATCTATGCGATGTAGTGATAGAACTAATGAAAACGTGAACAGCGATACTGAGATCAAGAAAAAGTGGCCTCATACACAATAGAGAAGGTTTGGATAGTTTCTTAACTGTCATGTGTCACGTCACTCACCCATTCATTGTCAGTGGAAAAGAATTTCATCTGATGTGTATTTACTACCGTAGGTAGTAGGCACAGTTCAATTTGGAAGTTATGTTAGAAAATTTTGCACGCACTGCTTGGGGCGTAATTTCACACTTATTGTTAGGAAGAGCAGTCTGTATCATCTAGACGGGGTACTTTTACATACAATCATACAAATCTCTCGTATACCACACAACAATCCTATAAATACCAAATGAGACCAGTCGGATTATTAAGTTGTCTGTGTCTCTATTATATTTTGCAGTCTACTTCAATAAAGTGTCAAGTACCAAACGTACCGTTTTAAACTGTTGTGTTTTATGATTGGGTTTATCTGGTATCCATTGTCCTTATTATTAGAGTCTTAGCGATTTTACCTTAACTTAATTTTCGGTCTGCTTAACGTAACTCTTTTAGGTCAAACTCCTCCCCTTTACCTGAAAATCTTACGCTTACGTCAGGGAATCGTTCTTAGGTTACCTAAGAATACTTGCGCTGCGTTTGATACTTACGTTTCTACTCACCTCGTGCTCATTGCAAATCAAAAACAAATTCACCTCATTTTCTCCGATAAAAGAGAGTAAATTGTTTCAAGAAACACTGCTGCGGATTGAAAATCGAAATAGTGATATCAAAAAGTACCAGGTAACATTTCCAAAATACAAAAAACCACTTTTAAATCAACATTGCAATCTGTCATTTACGAACAGATGACAATTAATTGGAGTGACAATTTGCTAGTTGCAAGACCAAAATGTAAATGATTTTCGTGTGAAAACTGTGTTATTGTGGTATTGTGAAAACGTGGGCTTCATTTTTAATTTAAATTAGTTGTCAAATGTTATAAAATTTTGATTGAGGTAAATTTATGTTGGTAAACTTAAATTCCAAGTATAAAAATAGATCGCAAACTGTCTGGTGTAACCTAAGCGTAACTTTGTGAAATTCACCTAAGAGAGTTACGCTACGCAGCCCGAAAATTAAGTTAAGGTTTAATCGCTAAGACTCTATTATAATTTAACACTCAAGATAAAACAAATGTTTGTAAATATTTCTGTTGTAATTTAATAAATGATGCGCTCGTATGAAGTATTTAGTATGTACATAATTAATAGTTTGAAAAAGAATGTTTATTGAAGCAAATGAATGAAAACCTAAAATGTAAAAATAGTTTGTTTTTTAGAGCAGCGCAATTGATTTATATTAGTAAGCTTCTGACTTCCAGATAAGTTAAAGAGAATTATGATCTTCTGATGAGAAGTAATGATGTGCAAATATTTAACTATTCTATTTGTTTGTTTAACAGAATTCAGCGTGTTTACCGAGTGAAAGTTGTGGCCAAAGATTGGTTTGGAAATGGAGAGAAGGTTGGAGTGACTGGCAAATTAGAGTTTATCCAAGAGACTCCCTTTTCACCTGTCAGGACTTCCGTGATGCTCAAAGGTCTTGGTGGAATTGTACAGAATTATCATGTTCATCAGGTACGCTTACGTTACGTTGTCATATTACTACATTGTACTTGTGCTGCGAGACTGTACATAAGTATGTACAAATGAATTTACTTATCACAAATATTATGTGTGGGTGGATTGACTGTTGTAATGCACAGTATTTCATAAATGTAATGGGTAGCCGAAAACAGTTTCAACTCTGTTGACCGAATATAAATAAGTTAGGTAAGAAACTGTGTGCACAAAGTAAGTTTAGGAGTACCTAATAATTATTGTGCAAATATTATTTTTTCGATTTGTCAGAAGGGAGTAGAAAAATATCAATAGCTACAATTATTTGCCTAC
Organism: Yoshiicerus persimilis; assembly: GCA_020352615.2. NCBI lineage: Eukaryota > Metazoa > Arthropoda > Collembola > Entomobryomorpha > Tomoceridae > Yoshiicerus > Yoshiicerus persimilis. The sequence continues at coordinate 4,333,241 of CM060170.1, read as the reverse complement.
CGTGTCAATCATCTAAGAAGGCAAGTCGTTTTACTAGATGTTGTGTATGAAGACTTACCGTATCACTTTTTATCACGATTTTTACCTTCTATTTTGTTACAATTAGTCAGATAGATAAACTGCACAGCAAATTATTCAGTTATGGCCAACCATAAAGATATAATATATTTAGCTTAAGAGAAAATATCTGGCGCTGCAAATCTAAATCCAAACGAAAACTTAGTACCAGTCTTCTTTACTGGATGGCTTGATCATGTGGATATTTAAGAATCATTTTTACGTTATTTAATTTTAATTTTCATTAAATATATTTTTGTACTTTGACTTGCAGACTTCTCTCCCCATTGACAGACAGCAACCATGCTCGGATCATGCTGTGGGAGGGCATTTCAATCCTTTCAATGTCACTATTGCCAAATCTCCATTGAAAGGTTCGCCGGATCAATATGAAGTTGGAGATTTGAGTGGAAAATTTGACAGACTGAGGGATCTCTATGAATTCGAAAGAGAGTACAACGATACAAACATGGAACTTATAGCCCCCCATTCCATTATTGGGCGATCTGTTGTCATTCACAAGAGAGACAGAAGTACCCGCTACGCGTGTGCAGACTTAGTTCGAGGCTACAGTCCTGCAGAAGCCGCTGAATTTCGTGCAATCGCTTCTTTCCATCATCCAGAAGGTTTTGCTTGGGGATACATTCGTTTTGTGAGTTGAAAATTGCGAACTTAAAATGGAATTTAAATAACAATAAATAATTTTAAATTTTTATCCTATAACTATCTGATATCTTAGACACAATTGGTGTACAATGATGGAAGTTTAAGTGACACAGCCATAGAAGTGAATTTAAAATACCCTGGACAAGTCAATCGAAATGCAGTAAGTACAGAATAATCAAAATAAAAAGCCATTGTACTTATGAAATGAGGATTGAAATAAATTAATTTGGTCTACTTCTGTATACAGTCAAGAACCCACAACTGGTCTGTCTTTGTTAACCGAATTGCTCATGATGCTGCAGTGAGGTCATTGTCCCACAGATGTGTAGCTGCTGGTTATCGCTGGAATCCCTATTTTGTACATCTCGCCGATCCTAACAATGTAATGTGATTCTTTTAATTATAGATATATTGGTTAATTATAGATTGCAATTAATGAATTTCTAATATTGAACCCATTTTACTATAGGTTGAATTTTACCAACAAGAGTGTTCCCCAGAGACTCCGTTGCGTTGCGATGTTGGAGATGTTTCCGGACGCTTAGGACCGATAAGCATTGGAGAAAATAAGCACGTCAAGATTGATATCAATTTACCTTTGAGTAAGTCATCAAAATATTTTCATTTTTATGCACATAAATTCAAGAATGTAGAAATTGTTATTACTATCAGTGAAATTCAAATAACTTTTGCGTTATTAGGCGGTCCAGCTTCTGTTCTAGGACGTTCTTTAATTATTCACGCTCCTAATCGTGCTTCAGAGCGTTTAGCATGTGCCAATATTGAACCAGATAAGGATATTATCAAATATGCCAATATAAGAAAGCAGAATGATTTCAATTTGTAAGTTTTCCATATGTCATCTGTTAGGGAACAGCTGTGAAAATTCTTAAAATTACAATCATGTTTGACAATGTTTGCATAACTATGACTTTGATGTTTTGTCATAAACAGAGAGGAATTTATTAACGATGTCCGGAAAGTACTTGGAGTGCCAGAATGGATGCTTACGTATGATAATCGGCAGACAAAAGATGTATATGATGGCGATTGCGTTCAAATCTTATTCCATTTCAGAGGTTAAACATTTACTATCATTCAAGATGCATTAATATTTATTAAAATGTGCCATTTAAATGTCAAATTACTTATATTTACTGATCGTAAGTTTGTATGCAGTCGATTGAAATTAATTCTTTAATTTGTTGTTGCAGGGCCAGTAGCCGACAGAATTGAGCAGGATTTCGACCGTTTGCTGAACGGTCGAGAAATAGGAAGACCAAGTCTTGACATTCCAGGTGTTCAAAACCCACCAAAGAGAAAAACAAAACTGCACTATAGAACTTGCTCTTCAAGAAGACCTTCACAACAAATTGTGGATGCCAAACGTAAGTTTTACTATTTTAAGTGAATGTGTCAAAATTATCTCTCTTTTGCTATTACTCGTAAATGGCATAGAAAAGCCACTGTCCACAGATTAGGACAGATAGCAAACCAAAGTGTGCTATAATATTTATTCCCGAACTTTATAATACTATTACCTGTAAGTGTCAGGAACACCTAGGTACATATGTATAAGTACATGCTAAGGAAACGGATATACTAATAATTCCACCAAAATAATTGGAGATCCTCACTTTAGTAACATCTGTGTTTCCAAGCACTTTCTCAAAGGAAATAATGATAAAGTTCTGAAGATAATGGCACATTTAATAGCACTTCTTGAATGCAGAAATGATAAAGGAATTGCCAAGTGTGCCAAAAATTACGCCTTGTTTTATGGCTTTCTGTAATGCACTCTCTACTGAAGTTCATAGGTCCTTGATTTACTACATCTCACTCTGCGTACTGACTGGGTGGGACTATTTATACGTACAGCTATGCATATACTAGAAATAAATGCAATCCCTAATAATAGAATAACTGCCAGCAATTTATAGTGAGTCCACGTTCTTAGAAGTTTGGATTCTAGAAATGCATTTTCTTCGTATTGAGTTACTATGATAGTGTTTTATTTTCGAAATGAAAGCATTTATAACTCTTGATGAACAATGAATTAGTTCTACTGTATTAGCATTCATTATGCGCAATAACTAATGTTATCGCCAAATCGTACTCACCTATGCATGTGTGGAAAGACGCACACTGTAATTTGGCGGAATGCCAAAATTTTCAACTAATATGCAGTTAGAAGACTTAATGAATCTTTTTTCATATTATGCATTTCCCGTTTTATATATATATATTTATATTCCCGTCCTGCGATGAAGTAACTCTGTTCTCGGAGGTAAATATAATTTATAATCGCCTTCTCTGCCTACCGCAATTACAAAAATTCTTTCTAAAACTCACATTTGCATTTTACTGAGGAGTAGAGGAAGTAATTCATTAATACTGCATTTGTGACAGGAAGAAATACGGTCTGCAAATATTTGTAAAGTCTTTTTTTGACACAGCTGTTAGTAGTTATCACCTACATGTGTTTACTAATAAATCTAATTCGTTTTGTAAACATTTATAATATACAAAGCTGATTCCAAAAATACAAAGATTAAATGAGGGTACAAGTATTTTTTTAGAAATTTCCTTTGGCTGGATATATGTTTTAAGGATGTCTTCTAAGCTTTGAACAATAATCACTTGTAATTTCTGTCTGTTACGTTTTTTAATTTTGTGAATCCAGTAGTAAAGTGGAGCACAGAATTTATTTGTGTGTATTGTCTCTAAATATTTTAAGCTATTATGTCTACTTGACATATTGTTATACATATGGTTGAAAAGAGTTATTCTGTCTAGGTACAAATTAAATAGAATGTATTGTGAATTTTTGAATCTAGTGCAAAATAATCAGAATTAAGAATAAAAATTGCCCATTATTGAGCATTCTGAACAGACATCAGTATCTAAAACATCAAATATACAAATTATGTAAAATGCATTGAACATTGAACCGAATTTTTAAAGTGCATTTGGCGATGCAGCTTTATTGCTCTTGGCTAGGCTGGCAGTTGAACAGTAGATATTTTAGTAGTTCCTGTTTTATTGCTCAACTAATTATCTTCATTTTCATTAACCATTATTATTGTGTGATAAATCTAAATGTGAGCTTTTTTGACTAAATCAAAGTTGTTATGGATTACTTGGTTGATGATTCCCTATTATCGTTATTATAAGTATAGCAGTAAAATTTCAGTAACTGTTCATGTCATTCATTACCCACTGTACCTATCGGGCTAATAACTAAGCACTACTTGTATGTGCACTTGTAGCTCATTATGAGCTTCCTCATTCAAATACCAAAACACACCGGAAACTGACCAAAAGGAAATGTCAAAATAAATCATTAAGTGTGTTTATGGTACAATGCATCATTGACATTTTCAAAAGATGTATGCATGTTTTTGCTGCTAAAAATTACGTACTTAGAAATGTTGTAAAGTATTTCCTAGAGAGATGACAGAAGCGTACTCTAATACTCTAAATTTCGTACCACATAATTTTACGTTGAGTATCAAACATAAATTCAAGAGTTGCTCAGCATTTTTAATGTCAGGATATCATTTTTTCTGTAGGTAGGTAGCAGAAAATAACCCAATTATCTCATTGTTATTTTGCTGTGCTCGCATAATGATATGCATTATTTAATCATGTTACATGAGCGTTGACAATGCATATTACAAGAGCACTTTTTTGCCACATTTAAACTTAGATGATACTTTTCAAATTTTCAGAATACTGTTGTAAGTATTGCGACTTGAAATATTTAGATTGACACTTGCTAGTAATTCATTAAAAAATTCAGTATTTCTGAACATTATTTTCACTATTGTGATAGCAAACGAAAAAGGATCAAAATTATTCTATTTTGAGCAATGTAATGACTTCCATGACTTAACATTTAATTGTATGTTATTATTTTTTACACAGGACCACCAGAATACTCAGGAGCACAAGTTTCAAGCCCCTTCACGTTACTGCACAGTGTATTCTTCTCTACTCTATGTACATGGTTTATCAGCAAATTTTTTTCAACGCTTTAAATTAAACAAATGCAAGTTTTAACTAGCCTTAAGTAAATTGTAAAAAATTGTAAAATATTTACCAAAATACTAGCTGAATATCTAGATATTGGTTTTGTGTTTTCTTATGACCGCTTTATGCTCGTACTTTAAACTTTCCTTCTAAATTGCGTGCTAGATACTTACAAACAAATTATTTAAATACCAGTAAATGTATCTAAGTATTCAATTATCCTTCTTCAGAAACCAAAATGTGTGACGTAATTATTCAGTATATATTGATATGTAATAAATAACTGTAATCATTTTGGGTAACTGGAGTATTAATTACCAGCCAACAAACACAGCAAATGTATTCGTATACTTTGTGTATATTTCACCTACTCAGACTCGTACTTTAAAGATGTAACACTTACCTACTGATTACTACTACCTTATGAAACTCTGTTTTTAACGTACAAAGTACCTAAGTAATTAAGTTATACCATGTATTAATACATAATATGTTTGTATTTTATATAACGTAGACTTACAAATTATTGTATGTAGTTGTATTTGGTGAACAATATATAATATATTATGTATTTTTAATGAGAATACTATATATACTCGTATTTGTATACTAAATAATCTGTACAGTAGTGAAATGTAACTCAAGTCCATTTTAAGTTAAAAGTCAGTTCAAATGTAAAATTGACAGGTTTTTATATTACGTACCGATCAAAAGTATATACCATACTTATATGTATTACAATTATAATAATGTAACTAATATGAAAATAGTTTCCAAGAAATAGTTAAAAGTAAATAAAATGTGATGTTACTCCTCATGTTCTTTTGAATGCTGTATAAATGGTATAGGCATGCTTGATTAATTAGAATAAATGTGTTAAATACTTACGCAACTTGGTTCCAGTTTTTAAGTGGAATAAAAGTCATTTAGAATATGTGGTTAGGAAGATATAAATGTAAATTTGCTCATTGAATTAACAATTAACCATTGAAATATGTATGTGTGCATTAGAATTAAGAAAATATTCATTTCTTGAAATATGTAAAGGGTTTAATCGTGTTGCCAAGAAATTGTAATAATTCTTTGGAAAACAAGAAACCAAAACTTCAAAATACATTACTTAAGTGAAGTTATCTGTATTACAAGATTGTGCCGATAATGGAAAATAGAAAAATTATTAAAAATTACATATGCTACCAGCCAATATAGTTGTTTCATTTTCCATATCTATCTTCATCCCTAGTAATAAATTATTAGTAACATAAAAATAGTTATCCAACTTGGAACTAGGTACATCATGCATTGCATATTGCATCAAACGGTTTCTTACAATTTATACTCATTCCTTATTGTACAAGAACGTTCATAATTACCAATTGTATCAAATTGTATGCGATGCAACTGCATTGAATACTGATATAATCCTCATATAATAATAATTGAGTACTCATCAGTAGCACTCTTGGCAATTAAAATACAAGAGCATATGTTAAATACAATTATATAATAAAATTGCAATACAGCATCAATCACTCTTCTAAGGGTTGATCATCAAAGCCATTTAATAAACCATGCTATAAATTCAAGCGAAATGGTTATTTATGCATCGCAAATCGTTGGTGCACAGCATAAGCTTAGTGCATATATTTATAGTAAATGTAAATAAACGCAACCTACAAGGTACAATTTTGTGGAAGACTCATGTTTTCAAGATAAATGGTTTCCGCTTATGGCTCATTAAAGTATAAATGTTAGAAGATATTATTATGCCCCACAATGAGCCTGTAACTGTAAAATCAAAAGATCAAATATGTATCAATAATGTCAGACCAACGAGAATTGATATTCCCGCACAGACACAAGAAAACCTCAGTGACTTTTCAAAAAAATTAATAGAAAGTAATAAATAAGAACGATTCATTTGAAAATAATAAAAGTTAAAAAATACAGTTAAAAAAGCTTGATTCTTTTTGCACTTCTTCCAAAAATATTAGTATTTGATATTCTCAATTGAAAGTTAAATCAACAATGACGAGAGTATGAGGCAAACAAATGGGTTTACTTAGTTTATATTCTGGAGTTAGGACAGTCAACAATGAATTAATAACTTATGAAAATCTGTTGCAAAATGATGTGAGAATAATAAAGAAAAGTGAGAATGGTGCAAATTATGCATTCGTCTGAAGCGAGATAACCAAAGACCAGAAATTCAGCTTTTAACATGATCATGACTTTGACCGCAGTTGAATTCAAGTTGAACTCTAACAACAAACCGTCGAGGAGAGTAGTAGCGATAGTTTAGCTATTTAACAGCAGAAATAGAGATGCGTAAGAATTTAACTTTATTTGTACACGATGTGTAGATAGATACCATGATGTTTGTTTTAATAGTTCTGTTGTAACTAACCCCAATGGATGAGTTTAACTTAATGTGTTATATGATATCACGTAAACCTACACAACCGAGAATTGAATGCACTGCATTATTCGGGGCTACCAAAACAAATGCAGTCCGACCCATCAAAGATTTTTATAACCTCACATATAAGCAAATTTTAATATATAATTAATTAATATAAAATACCCATTTCACTAATTTACATATTCTGCTTAAACAATAAGTACAACTCCTGTAAAAAATATTGCCAAACATATTAATATTAAAATATTAAAGTTAAGTAGTAAAGCAAAGCACAAATTAATTTAAACTCTGAGGGGATTGTAAATGCGGTTTTAAATGTTTTTGTCTTCTCGCTTTCATCCAACAACATTTTGTAAGCATTGCAAGTTTTCCTAGAATATCTAAGTTCTACGTCTTCCGTCTTGGAGTAAAATAGCAGCAGCACCGTTCCATTCCGTGAATTCCTACATACTGAGGACGGTTATCGATATAATTATCCGGAGTTCCACGCGGGCAAACCAAACAGTAGACAAAATCGCACTGTGAATTTCCGAATTAAATTCGGGAATTACATTATTATTTGTTTATTCGTAGGACGGAAGGAAGACGAGCTCATGAAGAAATTCGTTTTCCCCTATTCTTTAGACCAATTCAGTAGATTAATTTGCTCAAATTCACCCTTTTTTTGGCCATGTCCTTCTCTTATTCCCAAATCTAATATTATTCCTCAATTCGCAACAATTTTCCTTTTTCGTTTCCCCAGTTGTCAAAGTTCTGTCCTCCTCAATTATTTTTGACAGTATTACGTAAACTTGAGCACAATTAAATGAAACCGTCACCAATACGAACTATTTCTAAATTGCATAATGGCAATAATAACAAATGTGGTTATAATCACTCAGATTTTAGAAACGAAAATCTACAGTTTTTCTCTCTTCAATTCGTGATTGTTCGAGTTATTTCAATATTGAATATTTTCATATTCCTTTAATCAGTGATTTTATCATAACTGGATATAATTTTCTTCAGCAAATATGAAAGTAACGGTTACATTCCTCTCCAACTTGTAAAACTGGAATTTTGGTAAGTGTAAATTTCGTTATAATGGTCAATGATCTCCGATTTATGTTTCACAATAAAATATATCTTGTCTCATCTTGTTTCCGAAAATAAAATATCTTTTATAACGGGGTAGAATTTATTGTGTATGTAATGGAGAGTATCATAGCCAAATAACAGTTTAGTAGGGTAAAAGTCATCTGATCATATTCAGGAGCTTCTATGAATAAATAAAAAAGTTTAACTATAAAAAACCAATTGTGGACTTTAGTCTTCCTATTGTATACTGCAATCTAACCCATTCAAATTATTATTTGTATACAAAATATTGAATGGTATTTACATAATTTTTACCATCACTTTTATTTTACTCATTGTTTGTTTTCTTAAAATGTTGCACTAGAAATAGGTCAAGTTCATAGTTTCATTGAGTATCTCAAGTCGTAGATATATTTGGTAAAATCCATGCTTACATGCAAATCTTACCTTCAGAAATACTATGATAACAATGTAATCATCATTCGTACTTTGTTATATCCCTTTATTTATTTTTATTTGCATGTTTGGTGTAAACATGCAAAAAATAAATACTATTTGTATAAAATAATAGGATAAATGAATTCAAAAGCCAATTCTGACTGCAGAGAACAATACGTAAGAGTACAGATTTTTAGTTAAAAACAGAATAACTTATTCTTCGTGTTGTTTAATAAAAAATGTACTGTGAATTGAATTACGGCGCAGCAAAAATCCACTGGGAAGGCCAGAAAACGAACAGTAATTTTAAACCTCATCACACATTATCTGCAATCTTTGAATGGTGTGCATTACGTATCTAGGTATCTATACAATACCGAATTGCACAATCATCGAAGATAATTTAGTTTCATTTCGCTTCCTGTTGTAATTGTACCGAAACTAAAATTTTGCATTTGCGTAATTGTCCATGAGAATTGTAGTCATTGTTAACCTAAAAATCTTGCCATTCTCGTTGATTTGACCTAGATTTTTTCTTACTTCGTCAAGCATAAAAACATATATAGATTATTGGATTCTAGATCGGAGAATCTTATTGTCAATCGCTCGACCATGCAGTACTTAAAGTCGCTCTTCGGAACTTTGCGAGTGTTTGTACTTTACTCCATTGTTTTAATGGCCAATAAAGGCTGAACAGCTCTCGCTAACTCAATTAGGGTTTCCATTCATTCATTTCATTCACTTATCACTTGAAATGAAATACTACCCCCGTTTCTTCACAATAAAACATATATATCGTTGTATTCAGTGGACGAAAGACGAAACAATGCTAGGCTTAAAATTTAATTCTCAGTAGTATCTGCAAAGACAAGTAACTGCAAGCTTTGTGTGACTGCTATGAAGGTACACGTTATCATAAATGCATGATTTTTATGGAAGGACATCTAGAAGCATAATTAGGGCAGATGTATATTTTATTTATATGGTCCAGAAAGCTACATGGCATTATTGACATAATATGCAAAGTATGCATAGCTCCTTGTTCGTTGTATATAGGCATTCAGAATTGAATCCAATGAAAACTCTGAGAAGACTTGCCCACTTGTATTCAGCGTACACGTGCAACCGATATATTAAAAATAAACTCACGTACGTTCCTATTACTTGTAGTAACTTATTTGCTATAATTTATAATGGCACCTGCCTATACAACTCTTCGATAGACAACATTTTACATGGGAAGTCTAATTAAACTTGTTCCATTCATTCCGAGTTGTTTTAAAAATTTCCCATGGCTATGTGAATTAAAAGTCATTTTAATGCGTAATAGAAACAATCCTAGGGTTCTAAGGTCAATGCAAAATGGGTCACACCGCATATCACCAAATAAAAAAAATAATCAATATTAATTTTATTATAAACTTTTTAAATTGAGCCGTGTTCTTATACATAGTTGGATCTCTTTTATATAACGCATTAGTATACTGGTTACAAATATAGACTCATTGAGTAAATCTACCGTAAATTGGGGCTCTTTTCACATCCAATCATTTAAATTAAAACAAATTACAATTGTACAAATATTTTGAAATTTCCAGTTTTAAAAATGAAATATGACTTTCATATTGACAACATGAATAATACTACTGAATGAAAAGGTTCATAACAATTACCAATTATCATTTAGCATAGTTTTATTGTTAATTACAATTACTTAAATATTTTCATATACTGGTGTTCATAATTTGTTGAGCGAATTTTGTTCAGATTCCTTTACTTGTTTATCTTGGCACACTTTAATCGTTTGTTATTTTGACGAGGTGCACTCCTGCTTTACTGCAGACTTTTCTTGATGAATAATTTAGTGTTGCTAATGTTTTCTAGTACGAAGACTATTCCCGATAAAAAGTGGTTGTTCCACAATTTTAATGCTCCATATAATTATGTTTTATATAATTACTTACTGTTTGTTTATGTAAGTAGCTCGGGAGGCCAATTCATTCTTAGGGTTGCAAGCATTGATAATCATTCACTTTAATTCAAATAGACGGGTTTAGTGGTTTTGTATCTTCCGCTGCGGAACAAGTGTAACCACTAATCCTGTCTCTAACCATAATTCTATCTTAATTTCAGAGCGTTGAGTAAGAATACTCAGTAAGCACTGAAGTAAAATAGAACTTTCTGCTTTAATTTAATAATCGTATATATACATTCATTATGCAGTAGCTTTTTAGCTACTAATGAATTGGTGTACCACTACATTTGCACATCAATATTATTGCTACCTGATAAAGGGTAGTTAGTATATCACTTTGAGCTATTAACACTCAGTACATGTATGCACTTATGAAATAAACAAGGACAACTTTTTATTTTGTAACTAAATCTTAGTTTATTAATCGAGCTAGAGGAAATTCTTTAAAAGATAGAATGGCAATTCTGTTTACTCGGGTTATTTTGCATTATCTCACATTATTTTTCATTTGTATTGAACGTGGAAGCACCTGTATGTGTGACACACTTTTCTTTATATTAGGGGATACTATTGTACTATTTTGCCCCACTGTTTTGTAAGCCTCTATGCAATAGCTATTATTACGCTAATTTTTGTTCCATTTCGGAAATACTTATGATTCGCATTTTGCAAGTAGTTCAATTGAGCGTATTAATAGAGGTTGGGGAGAGACTATTGATTACGAGTGCCGACTATCGAGAGTAGGGACATGACATGGTACAGTAAACCAGTTTTTAAATGTGGTAAAGGAAGACAAATTACACTGCATTAGATCTATTTTACAAAGTAGTACTATTTCATATTAGTATATTTATAAAACACATTGCTATACATTGTTTGCAATTAGGCAACTACATAAAATGCTTTATTCTTACCGGTAATGATATGAGGGTAAACTATTTTTGCTATTGAAATGGCTGTTATAGGAAAATAACGTTGGCAATAATGTAATCTGACGAGTCTGAAGTCGATTCAATTTTAGTTCGTGTCATGTCACGAAACGTTAATAAATCATTTATATCACTCACTCTATTTAGCAGGATATTACGGATATTACACTTACATACTCATATTGTCATAGTAGAGCAGTGCTTTGTGAGCACCATTACTATTTAGTTTCCAATAGAGCATTCCATCTCCTATATATGGAAATTGTTGCTAAAGCGTCCTACATGGTAGAGTAACATTATACATGTTGGCCACACAGTACAAGGCAAGGGTATTTGTATGTGGTTATTGTAAGTCTGTAAGTGAATGGGGGACTGGCAGATGTATTATTACATATACTAATCTATCAAAATATTTAGGTGCACGAATGTTATGATAGCGTGTCTCCATGAACATTCTTTTAACAATATGTAGATTAAAATGCATTGAGAGAGGCTTTTGATGTAAGCAAAGGGATTTTTCCTGTTACTCTTTCTTACAAAGACAGATAGTTCCTTTCGGTAACATGTATAAGAAGAATGTCGTATTTCATTATTTATATGCGGCTGAATCTGAATATTATGAAACCTTTCAGAGTATAAAAATCTTTGAAATTCTTCTAGTCTTTGATGGATCTGACGATAACGTTTATAAATCTTCTTTTTCCCGACGCTGCAATATACTCTTTGTTGTTCAATGTTCAAGGATGCGAAAAAATTTAATTCAGCCATAGCATGTAAAAATTCAAAATACAGATTATTTTTTCCTCGTTTACTTTCTGCGGAACAATGAGTGCGTACAACCCACTCAATACTCAATACATAGCCAGTTACTTGATATAGTCTGATTAATGCTAATACAGAAATAACGAAAACCCATAACAATTACGTAGTTATCTGCAACACTAGGTTTCTTATACACAAACAATTTATAGCAATAGACATGAATTAGCCAATCCTTCTTTATTGAACAACTTAATTCCATAGATTCTGTTGTGTCACTTTTTATTACGTGTTACTCTACATAACTTTACATGGGTGCATGTATTCATCTTAAATATCGCAGAGCGACATTATTTAGAGATTATGTATTAAATAGAAGGTAAATATTGGGAAAAAAAACTTGAAAAAGAATTACAGCGTAGTGTTTGTCTGTAGTTGGAAATAAAAACTGAAAGAGGAGAATTTGAATGAAATATGGATGGAGGAAGGACAGAGGTATTGTAGGAATGCAAATATATTGCGGATATGATATTACGTTGTAGCTAGGGAGTAGTAATATAAATACGAAGTATGTATTAGTAAAAGTATATAGCTGCCTAGATTGCATGTCCCTGTGCAGTTGAAATGTAAACGAGGAAAGAAATTAAGAAACATGTTGTAAAAATTCGCAAGCGAAACTACTTTGGTATGAAAATGCAGAGAAATCCAGTTTATCTGCCTCCCGGCCTATAGAGCCAGTCAATTCTAGTTTGGTGTTCTAGCACTGTGACGTTCAAGAGTAAAAGTTGCTTTACCTTATTTAAGCTGTTATGTATATTTTGGATTTCTTTTTGGGTATTGAGATGAGGTTAAGTTAATAGTTGGTGTGCAGTTAGTCTGAGCATTGTTTCTGGCCAACAAAGAAGTTTTATTTTAGTCCCTGGTTTGTATTTTGTAATTACTAGCTGGGAGCAAGGGAGCTGCTTACTCCTTTCAGATAATAGGATTGGATGCCAAGTTATCGATAGCTAGCCGATGCACCGGTTGTGCTAATCATAGCGTATGTGAAATAATAAATAGTTGTGTAATGGTTATCTAACTAAATTTTTGTATATTAATGGAGGAGGGGAGCCGTGGGGTGAAGCGCTGGACGTCAGATGTGAATCTGGCCCTAACTCTCGTTGACTTACTCACTTATCATTGGACCCTTGCCTTGCGTCTAGCAATTCATTCAGTTGTCCGCGGTGGACGTGGAAGGAGAATATTAGCAGTCTGGGACGAAGGAGGAACAGGTGCACCTGATCTCGGATGGGAGCACTTACACTTACACCACTGTACACTGGGAACTGCCCTCGTATACCAGAGTAGTAGTGAGTTGGAGTCGTCGCTACTGATTCGTCTTGAAACTCGCAACTCTGCACTACAGACTGTTGTTGGAAATGCCAATTCTATCTGCGAACAAAGGAACTTGATTTAAATGCATGCAAGTCTGTGGAAAGAGAGTAGAATACAAATAACAGGGAGAAGAAGAGAGTTAAATAAAGACGAACGAATGCAATGTTTTTGAAGGGCAAATCGCACACCTCACTTGACTTGACATCACACTCACTGTACACAACATACATCACATCATCAAAGCCATTGGAGGAGATACACCTTGCCAGTGCTGGGCCAGCACATAAAAACCTCTTCTAGTCCTGTTCTTCTTACGTGGGGCTTCGTGCACTTCCATTGCCTCTGTCTACTCATCTCCAATATAATACTGCTCCTGGTGTGTATTCCATGGGATTGGATTAGCACGGAGTCTTCGTGCAATAAACTTGTGGTGTGTGCTGTGTATTAACTACATGACCATTTCCATTGCCCAGAATGCCATGCAGTGCTACGAGGGGTACACATCATTGTGTTCTCACTCCACTCCACTCTGCTCTCTATGCCTTCAGTCGAAAGGAAACTCCATGCAAAAACTTCATCACAGATCAGTTTCCATTCTACAGCCAAGCAAAGACAACACAACCGGCTCTCGCTCCCTCATTTCATTTCCATACGCCTGCCTTTAATTTCTTGCCTAGTAAATAACAACAAAAACTCCCACTTTGTGGGAATTCACGCTTCCTTTCCTACTCCAACAGACTTACTACTCACACAGACCATAGGCAGCATAATCATTTGCAAGTAAACTCAGGTTCGTCACACGACAACTTCATTCACTGCTCAACAAACAACTAATTTTCACCAAATCACTAAAAGTGTCGCGCTCTCGCCCATCCGACTTAATTGCAGTGCTCCTATAGCTAACTGCAACACTACGGCTACAACAGATACCTTTACCAAAACTAACACAACCCAACACATCTGGCTTAGTCCTACCTGACTCTCCCTGTCGTCAGTTCTATTTGTTGTCAGTTTCTGTGTCACTTCCAAGGAATCCAAACTCTGTGCACTCCGTCTAATCACAACCGAATACCTATTTTTGTTCATTCCCAAAAACTTCAAGTTGTCGTCACTTACGTCACCAACTAATCCCAGTTCCACTTTCTTCGTAAACGTACATAATGCATGTCCCATAAATTCTGATGTCTTGTCTTTACTTCAGGTGAGTGCTTTTTCAATTCCTTTTATACAAGGACTCCTGAAACTCTTATTTTTCTTTGTCTTAGAGACAATTAGAACTTGTACATCTAAATGCAAGTCCTTGCGACATCAGTTCTTCTTAAGCAAACACTTTTTCATTCAAAAAGTCTGTGTACTTGTGTTTTTCATGGTACATACATGGTTTGCAAAAATAAGTAGAATTATTAATTTTTTAGTCGCTATCTTAGGAAAATTATAAAAGATCTCTCATGGCTATTTCTGTTAGGAACACAGATTCTACTTTTTATATTACATACTGCATGGGCGTCTGCCACTTGTTGTGTGGTTTTTTATTGGTTCTACTAAGCAGAAGAAATCTAATATATGCACATGTAATTTGATAATCGTACATTGAAGTATTTATTGCTTATATCGGTTCTAATGAGAGTTATAAACCATTGTGAAGCACTCCATGACTATAAATTATATAGTTGAGTGATTTGTTTTCAAGTACAAATATAGTGTACTAGAGTATGGTGGGCGATGAGATGAGACGAGATGCAATTCAGTTGAAATAGAAAACCACACTCGGCTTTTATGCTAAGCTCTGCTGTGTTTGCATTGTTTCAGAGTATCTTACAGTCAATCAAATGGAATAATATATCAGTATTCTGTGTGCTTGTTTATTCTTGCAATCAATCACAGACTGTTCTTGCATCTTTCTATCAGTTGTATCCCGATTGCATCATAAACAGATATTACAGTCATCCATTTATAAGAATGTAATAAGCAAAAATGATGTCTACTTTTATCTGTTCTTCTCTTCCATGCTTTTGCACCATGAAGTTTCTGTATTTATTTTTATAGAGTTTTGCTTCAATAATCATTTTTGTTTCTGCTCGATGGATAAATTGAGGGATTACACTTTATTTAGTAATTTATTAGTTCCATCGTGATATGCGAACGGCCGTTTGAAACTTTTTATTTTTCAAATGTTTTATGCTGCGTTACCATAAAGTAACCAAAAACATAAAGTTAGTACAAGATATCTAATTTTGTAACCTCTGCAGAAAGGATGATGATATCTCCTTAGGAGTCAAACCACAGAAAGATAATACTTCAGCCTACAGTTAACAAAATAATATTAAAAGTACCTAATTACAATTTGAAGAATGCAGTACATCTTTAAATGACATTTTCAAGCTATTGAACTTTCATTCGACTTCGTAAATTGTGAAAATTTTGTAATTTAAATCAAACAATATCGTAGCTAATAAATGTAAACTAACAGGCTCTTGTCTTGGTTTGTTGTCGGAATTATATGTATTCCAGGAAAACTTTTTTTGTATTAAAGAAGATGGAGAATGGACAGACTGGTATTAGAAGTTAGAAATTTGACGGTTATGTATGAATATTCTGCGGTTTAAATTCCCATCAACAAAAATGTTCAGTTTAGCGCTCCTACGAGAAAGGCTAGTATCAAAATATATTCTCTGTAATAAAGGTTGTAGATGTACCGTTCCAGTACAAATAGAAACTGAAAATATTTCTTATCAGACAGGAACTCATTTTATCCAATGTTAGTAGTTTTGCATTCATGCAAACATTTTAATACCCTATCTATGTTTTCATAATAGCTAATGTCAAAAGACGACCTCAGTTGATTCAAATGAAGCTGATTAAAGTTCTGTGAAGTCAAAATAATCAATTAAATGTCAAAGAGATTAAGTCAAACTAAATCAACTGCTAATGCAAGTACAGGGCCAGTAGAAACTAATGCCATCGTCATCTATCCCTCCTATTGCCCCTCACATACTCAAATTGTAGATTCTCACGAACCTGATAGTTTTATTAATCATGCTTGAATCGGAAAACTTAATTTGTACTTTACAGTATATTTCTGGTTATTTGATAACAATCGACAAGGGTTGAAATAGTTTTCTGATAAATATTTTTACTCACAGAAAAATTCTCAAACCTGAATACTAACACCTTTCAGAAACATCATTTTTCATTACACGGTTTTTTACTGTTTTATCTCAAGGCGATGTTGATTACTATTTTGGAGTTGCGAGAACCCCAGACTTAAATTTGAGTTCCTGCATAATTTATCATAGGCGACTGTTTAACAACCCTGTATATAGCTGGAGAGACTTAGTGTTGCTTATTACGTATAAACCATTTTCCGCTCATTAAATATTTAGTATTTATGACGACCTATGGGTTTTCTGTGGTATTTAGATTGCAAGTCTTCTAAATACATTTCTGCGTAAGTGCATTAAGTAGAAAAATTGTCATGGTACGATGATGGCTAAGCTTAGTAGGAAAATAAATGAATGGTCTTAATCGTAAAACTCAACTAATTGGCGACTGGATGAAATGTGGTTATTTGGTTTCTAATTTAGTTATACCTTCTGTTTATGAATAATATGAACTTTAGGTTTTAACACATGCTTTGTGATTTTAATGGTTCGTGAAGTAAAATATTTGCATTGGCTGTTATAGCAGGAAAAATTATTAAGTCAATTAGTTTTTTTTGTTGCTATTCGCTAACTTGGTGAATTATAATGTGTGGCCAGACGTAGTGCTTGGTTTATCTATCCATTCATTGAAAATCGATACAATTATTTGTTTTCGTCACAAGTAGTATATAAATCGCAATTTGTGTTTCCTGATCAAAGTGCGATATCTGCGATGTGGCAATGTAAATACGTGGGTGTAATACCTAGTGAAGACTATCCAACCATTCAATCTAATGCACGATATAAACAGGAAAGTGATACTTATCAGACGACCATAAGTTTTTATACGACGTGTCAGGGAGTTTTATTAATGTGTTTTTAACGATGATGGTAGTTTTTTGTACAAATAGAGGATTTCGGAAAAATTTGGTTACATTTGTATTAGTAGAGTTGGAAATACGTTTATCGTAGGAAATTATCATGAGTATGAGTAGTCTGAATGATAAGATTATACTGGAATGCTTGGGTTATAAAATTTATGCTCATTACATTAAATAGCTTTTACACATATTACGAGATTGAGGATAAGACCTTGCTAGGCATTGGAAAATCACCCATCCAAACCAATTGTACAGATGTTTAAGGACATTGTTATGTTTACATTCATTTTTGGTTCGGACATTACTGGTTGTATTATTGTGAGTTGTAATGATTGATTGGGGCAGTCATAGTAAATCCCAACCGTGAAAATACATGCAAGTGCATCTGTGTGTGTTAAAATGGAAATTATCTAAGTTTTTGTTTCATAAGCAAAGAAAGAGTGAAACTTTGTGGGACTCGTCTATCGTAAAACAACTGCAAACAAACCGCATATCTACATTATACATTTATTACATACCTTAGAGTATGCAGCATATGAGTACGTGTGTGGAGACTCAAAGTACCACAGCCAGTAGAAGCATTATAGTAGCTAAATAATAGGGGAGAAGCTGAAGCTCTCAAAGTAAGTCAAAATAAATTGTTTGGCTTCTTGCGTTTCTCTGCAGACTTTCCTTTAGGCGAGTTGGAGGAAAACTTGCATGTGCAGTGCATTAAACTTTTTCTAGCGATAAGATAATTTGATTTGTTCAATTTGGAAGATAAAAGTTTGATAGAAATAGATAATTAATAGCATTATGACCTCAAAGTGGCTCACTGTGCTTTTTATGTGTAGGCTTGGATGTACTATTAGTTACAGGGGCTCTAGTATTTTAATACGGTCTCTTTTTATTGTTGGCATATTTTTAGTGACTAGGAATTAGGGTTTAAAGCCTACTTTGAATCTAAGATTGGGCAGTATAAAATTTATGGCGAT
Source organism: Yoshiicerus persimilis (assembly GCA_020352615.2). Lineage (NCBI taxonomy): Eukaryota > Metazoa > Arthropoda > Collembola > Entomobryomorpha > Tomoceridae > Yoshiicerus > Yoshiicerus persimilis. Next base: position 4,314,517 of record CM060170.1, on the reverse strand, counting down.
GTTGAAAAACGTAACGCCCCATCCCATTTACTGGTGTTGGCGTTAGTTAACGTTAACTGCACCATGAAAGATGATGCGATATTTTTGTTCTTCATTATTCATGCCATAAAGCTTTGGGCTTCAACTGTTGAAGCGAAGATGAATGCCAATTGTAGTTTGGATCTATAGAGCCACAAGAGTCTCTGTTGTGCGCTGGCACATAATAGCTTTACTATGATGACACTTTGAGCATAATAATAAAATTATGCACTGAAGTGATGTAAGTGCAAGTTTTTCAAACCAATGTTAATGCTAGGCTGAGTCAATTCAATTGAAGACTAGACAACTCAAGTCGTTTGCTTAATATTTCATCGAATGCTTTTAGTAAGTGCACACTGGATATTGAAAAATGGGAATATTATTTATGCATGTCATGAGTATTAAGATTGACTTGAGGAAACTATCTTTGAGCATTTTCTCATGCAGTGTAGGCGAACATAGAACGACAACTTAGCAATTCAAAAGAAAAGCAAGGGCAAATAAATAGACAAGTACTCTAAAATTTATGTGTGACATTGGACAATAGTTGGAGCTTCTATGAGCGACATTCGTCACGTTAGCATTAACACTGCTAAATCTATTTACACAACAAAAACGTTCTTTAAAAAAGGTTTCTAAGTAATAGCATAACTGTTTGCCTACCGATACATAGAGTCCACACATTCATACTCACTCTCGCAAGCTTTTTGCACGCAGTGTTGTATCAAATACACCATTTAGCCACACCAAGGAAACGAAAGCACGTCACGCCACAATACGTAGCATTAAATAATCCATGAGGGTTGTATAAGCAGTTGAGTCGGCGAGCAAGTTGCTAAGATGTTCTCGCTGAAATAATAACCATATGTGTTTTATATAATAATCAATGGAAAATTGTTTTTTATTTCTGCAGCTCATCTGCATGCGAAACAGTAAAGAGTCTTTGGAACAGAGAAGATCGAGTGATCAGCAGTTGGAACTGTTTCCTGATTATCTGCCTTTCTTTGGATTTAATTGAGCAGTGCAGAGCACAGATACAGAAATTGAACAGAAGCTCGGCTGGATTACTAGGCGACCCAGTTTCGCAATGGAGCACCTGCCACATCATGCTGACGATTAGTGTACGCGTATGACCATTCTTCACTTGGAAAGTTGCAGTGCTGCATCCGCCACTGAATGCCTTCCCCATTACTTAAATGCCATTATTATGTAACTTATTAGCAAGTTTACCTAATAATGCCAATGCTGTTGCCGATGGTCGTTTCTGGTTTGCGCTTCCCAACTACCTCTGCGATTGATTCTGAAAAAACACTTGTCGTACCTTGTGCTCTCCAGAACTACAGTTTGTGTCCATCCTCCTCCTGCCATTGTCGTCCAAATAGAGATATTCTTGTAGAAAACGCACGGAAGAGTGGGGAGACTGCAGATTTAGAATTAGTGGCTGGAGTCGGCGAAGGACCCACTAGGAGTGAGGGCAGTATCAGTGCTTTAGCATCTTGTTCTCCGCAGCACGTTCTCCGTGATGCGAACAATCCTGCCGTCTTGCTCTTGGCTCACTTGTACTCCCATATCTACTCCGAGAGCACCATCCATCCATCTGCTCATCACTGTCTCACGTTATCTGTTGAACAAGCCCAAGCTCAAGTTTCAATGACAGACTCAGACTCCAAATCAGTGCTTAGCGATTGCTCCGTGCCGACAGACCTCTCGCTCCCTGTCCCTAATCCTCCAGACCGAGTCAGATAATAATTTCACTCCTGCATTAGTCAGTGTCATTTCATTCGTGACACTCTTTTCCCAATCGCACCTCTTTTTCTAGTGACAATTACAACAGAGAAAATTACATATACACATCCTTCATTTCGAAATTAAAAGGGGATTGCTATAACCAAAAGTTCTGCAATTAATTTTCTAGGGAAAATATATACAGTACAATATATCCGTGCATAGTAGTCAGTGACATAGTTAAAGATCTGATTTTGAACAGCAGATCTGATATATACAAAGTATACGTAAGAACGTGTATTAATGTAGTGGAGTGGAGTGAAGTGGAGAAGTTGTTTAACTGTAACTAAACGATTTGTGCTGTGGTGAAACGAAATCTCACCTGACTTTTAAGATTTAAGGGACACACCAAACTACGAAGCCAAGCTAACAATACAAAGTGAATTGACTGATAATTTTTCAGGTGCAGGAATTGCACTGTAGTAGGTGGGAACAAATTGATTCAACTTTGATAACTAACTAAATTATCGAAATTAAATTCCATAAAGCGTGAAAGGAAGACTGAGACAAGCGAAGACGTCTAACTGCTCACTTTATAATTGTAATGTATAATTGCTGTTAGCTGAGTGAGCAGTGCAATACGCTACGCAAGTACCTTAAGGCCCCTGTACTTTGTCTGCCCCACATGTCGTCCGACTGTCAAGTAGCAAAAGTGAAGTGGACGAACTTTGTTGTCGGATATTTCGCATCGGACACGACAAGGAACTGAGAGACAAGCCGAGTCAGTTCATTTCACTCTGCTGAATTCAACTCGTTCCAAGTGTCTAAAGAAAACGAGTTAATTAAGAAATTGTATTGCGGTGGAAGCATCTGCGTCTCATAGCAAATGACAAGTACACAAAGTTTAGATCCCAATGTGACTCAAGTTCCTTTATAGCAGATTTGTCTCCAATGTTCATCTCCTGCGACCAGACTGGATCTGTCTTCAGATAAAGATTCTCAATCGTTCTCCTCTGCTCAGACAAAACAAATATTACGTTGGGTGCAGACATGCCACAGTTGTAATATTGCGTTTGCTCAAGTTTTCCCATTAGCGTGAACTTAAGTAGCAGGTTGACTTGGAAGAGAAGGTGACCAGTTGAGTTCAATTGCGTCGAGCTAACTATTGTTTATGAATTTGCTCTCTCTTGGCGAGTCAAATAGTGTAAAAGTTGTTGCTTTCGTTACTTCAGTGACCCATGCAATTCCGACTGACCCAATGACCAACTTTCCCATGTTTCGATGCAGCAAAAGCGGCAAGACCATTTTCATCTTCTTTATAATCACCCTCGTTTGGCTCCATACTTACATAAATCTCAAAGTCAGCTCGGCAGACAAAAGGTAAGCATGCTTCGTTTTCATTCATTCATTATTCCCCACCTCCGTCCTAAGTTTAACTTCTTCAACTTTTTACGCCGAGATAAACTCTGGTAGCTGAGGATAAAAATGACGATTCCTTAGTTTCCGTGTAATGCACTGATGACATGGACAGAGAAGGGAAGCGAAGCAAAGATGTCTTACTCCATTATCACTTTCGTGCAAACTTATCGCATAACTTTTTCTAATTATGATGGTTATAGAAACATGACATTATTTTGCGTGGTTACTCTAGTTAGCAAGTGTATTGCCAGTGCCTACTCGTATTTAGTAATTTTAACGTACCCAGAATAAGGGAAACCAAAATTTGGTAAACAACTCTATTAGGCTACTCAGAGCTCTTCACATGGCATGTAATTGCACATTCACGATTAAAATGGGTAATCTGGCTGTAGTGTAGAAACAGAAATGAGAAATCTTTGAATGCTTTCCAAGTTTCATTGTTATTTACTTTATTTGCCATGTGTGCACTGCAGACAGAGTAAGAGATCCATCCAGATGGAAGGATTAGACATCAGGAATCATAACCATAGCTGGTCTCATTGTCATTAATAACCTGTAGAGGCAGTAATAGTTCTGAGCTAGTTAGTTATACTCCACTCCAATCTAACACACATAGTAAAACAAGTTACATACAATAACACTTACAAAACTACATCATATTATGCGTTTAAGAGTTTCGATACACTATATTATTTCTTCTAACTGCTTTTTCTCTGGGTTTATGAGTATTACTCTGATATAAAATATAATTCACCTACCTCTGTCATGTTTCAGGCGAGTCCAACAATATAACAAACTTTGCAAAGTTCACTTGTACGTAGAACTACTGCTAACTCGATGCAGATTTTTTATTACAGCTGTAATAATGTAAAAGTAGAGTAATAACTACGACTGCATGGGCTTCCTTATCTCAATCTCCGTTGGGATTAGTTATGTTACGAGGGCTGAACCTGCAAAATTTGTGGTTCCTGATTCTTTCGTGTTTCTTTGAACAGTAGCTTAGATTCGCCTTCTGCGGCCGGCCCACGATCTCATTTCACTTTTTGGCATTTTCTTCTCTAGTTCTGGGCTGTTTCACATTACTACATCAACCAAACACAAATCTCCTCAAAGTCCTACCCTGTCTTATGTTTATGGAGTAACTATTGCAAAAAACAATATGCTTCACCTACCACCTTTCCAAAATCCGATTTTCGCTCTAGAAATAATAACATCTTATTTCAAATCTTCTCAAATCAAATTTTCCTATATTTCACCACACTATTAGAAAACGTAATATTTAAAACACCTCTGCTGCATCTACGGCAATTTTAAATAATTAATATCCATCCTATTTGCATGCATTGTATACAATTGCAAAATGAAGAAAGTAATTGTTCAGTTTCCTGATACTCCCTTAAGATCTTTAATCTTCAAAATTGAAAGGAAGCTAGAAAACTTTAGCTAACTAATTTTCCTAAAAGTTATGCACGAAACAAAATGCCTTAAATTCTTGAAACATGGAACGAACAAATTTGTTTGCTAAATGATCAAAAATCACGAAATTTATTTTTCACTTCATATTAGACCTTCCCAATTCCCTCCCAAGGCAGATTCCTTTGCTCTGAACGTATGTACTTAGTTTTCGAAAGAACTTGCCCCGCTCAGAATTTTGTTTTTATTACTTTTTATATCTGTGCATGTCCAAGGAAGAAAGCGGTCCTACTGAGCAGTGGGAGCACGCTATTAGAATAAAGTAAATCAGTTATGCAGTATGTCTATATTGCCCTACAGAGCAAACACAGGAAAAGGTGAAATCTCATTAGCACGGAAACCTGTAGTGGTGGACTTTTTCGGTGGAAACAGTCGGTTTTATGACTTAATCGCGTGAACCCGGTTCAGTCTTTCTTCTCTTCTGTTTCATGGCTTCACTATCATCGTTCATTACATCGCTCTCGCTCTTATTCATGAACAGTCATAAATTCCAACTATTATATTTAACTAAATTGCCCGGCTAAACCTTCTGAGGACTATTCCACTACTGTATTATTCTACACTACTGACTTGTGAAGCATTTCACTGTTACACAGAGAACTCACTAGTTTAATTAGAGGATACTTACCTAATCCACCTTTTGTTATCTCGTCGTGTTAATTAGTAATCTGCAACTCATTAGATCGGCTACACGAGTACCTATTGATATCAAAGACGATTATTTTTGTTTCCGAAGCTAGAATACAATGGATTTTGGTCTTCAATTGTTTAATACCAAAAAGTGAAATCCAATCCTTTGCCGCTTTGTTCGTAATCAAGCAATGTAAATGACGAGCAGGACGAGTGATTAAAGTAATTCCCTAGAAGATTGATAATTCTAGGAGTACAGGTAGTCTCCTTCAACATTCAAAACATCATTTTTTCATTTTATAAACTTGAACAAAATGAACACTGTATCGTAGTGTTGACATTCATTTGGCTCAAATTTTTAAAAATTTCATCCAAAGTGAACTTTGAATGTTTTGTCTTGATTACGTGACTACCTGTACTTCCCAGAATTATCAATCTCCTACGACAATTACTTATCTTGGGTAATAACCGCATACAGTAAAAAATCACTTGCACCTAAAAATAACCATCTATGACGCAAAGCCCTATTATTGTCCTTTACAGTTTTGATTTCAATACTTTAAATGATGATTCATTTCACTTTTGCAATTTTTGAAAATAAAATTCTCGAATTCAATATTTACATTTAAATATATAGGCAAAAGTATTTCAATGTTTCTTAGGAGTGTTTAGCTTCAATTATTTTCTTTGTATAGTATAAGATGTCTTCTTTTTATAAAGTCCCGCGTTCCTGCGCAAGTATTTTATTCGGGAAGCAATTAAGACTTAGGAGTAGGTACGTAAATTAACTTGTAATACGCATACCTCTTGGGATTATTAGTAAATGTAGTCAATTATGTAAATTGTGTTGTTGCTACTTCATTAAATTTCTCGTCATGTTTTTTTCGGTTTCGTATGACTAAGAATAATAACTCAAATGGGACGGCTGGCGAATTACTTATTTGTAGGTATTAATGAACAAAGAATCTCGTAATACACTGTACACGGTCTACAAACAGGGCTAACAATATGCATGAACTAAATGTGCATAGAATAATATTATTAACTTCAAAGTTGCATTACTTATGGAATGGATGATGTTTGTTCTGCATGCCAAAAGCAAAAGCATATTATTATTAGCTCTCATTATTCGCACGCATGATGATCTAGTTTCGGGTCTTATGGATTTAACTTTGGTAAACCAAGTTGAGGCTCAATATATCTTACTCCTTCTGTAGTTAAGACTAACTGACTTTCTAGTCTGCTCTTTCCGGTTGTTACGACTTTGGATTTTGCACTGCACTTATTCATTCTATATTTAGATATCTGCCAACATTCGCAAAGTAGCAACATCTGATTGCATTAGAATTGTCAATAACTTTTTATTCCCATCACTCGAGGGTTTTGGTATATACGGAGTTCAGGTATTGTTTTCTTACAGCAACAGTAATGAAGAGCATATGAGAGAGTAGAGAGTTGTCTAAAGTAATTAGCAATTATATCTGCCTGGTTATTTCCATCTTATTATGTATATGTTGCACATTATGTTTCGTCATGTAACATTTAAGGTTTTCTATTTTCTATTCAACAGGATTTGCATGTTGTACTTTTCATGTTAGCATAAAGTTATGTACTTTGATTGTCTCAACCGAAATAATAAACAATTTTATATTTACCCCTATGCTTTACAAAATTAGGTACACTAGACTTTAAATTTGTTTTAGTAGGAGATAAAAAATAAAATCGCAAACAACCAGTTTAAATTTACACCTTACATACAATTAGTGCTAACATAAACTGAAAACAAGTGAAAACGTTGGCTAAATAGCGGTTGACACATAAAGCAAAGAAATGCTTAGTTGCGTTGCGCTTAAACCATGTGCAATCATATGTATGCACATTGTGCAGTTTTTTCCACTGCAATACTGATGTATTACGTTTTAACACGTCTGCAATATTACATATTATGCTGTTAGTTGTGTCCTTAATAATGATGATGCTTGTTGATGCAATTTATGTATTCGTAATACAATTCTGCAAAGCATGGGATTTAAAACAGGTATGGAAAAGAATGAATACCGGAACGGGCGTCCTTTCTACTGACTGACTGAAAATGGAAACTACGTGGAGGCGACAAAAAAGAGACTGTATTATACATTAAAATGGGAACAACTGTATTAAATCGGGACTGATTTTTTATTGAGCACTGCTACGCTACAAATATACACAATGTTTTTTCATGTATTCAATAAAAAGTCAAGTCAGTCCCGATTTAAACAGTTGTTCCCATTTTAATACAGCCACTTCTTTGTCGCAGCCAAGCAGTTCCCGTTTTCATTCATTCAGGCCCGTTTTCATCCAGTTAAAAGAACCCCTACTCCCGATTTCATTCTTTTCCGTACCCATTTTAAATTTAAGTTTTTACCAAGCACGATGGACATAATTCGGCTTGCATTTGTTGTTCACACAGTGTAATTGTATTATTATGTTAATATTCACAGTTCAGCAACAAAAGTATATTTAGGAAATAAATTTATTTTTATTTTAATTCCGAAAAGGTATTTGCATGGGAAGGCAATTGACAAATGTTTGTGAAATGACGAATGGAGTAATTAGGACAATGCGTGCTCAGAAGAGATTTGCATTATCTTTTACATTAGGTGTTTCAACTACCATGTAAACAATATTTAAATATTTGAAATAATGGCAATAATGGGTGGAACGGAATTGTTATCTTGACAATACAATACCCATACTCCTAATTTACGAATATTACATTTAAAGTAAAATAATTGATATAGTATGCATCCAAATGTACACTGGGCTCCTCATAGCTAAGTGAACCAATGGTGTGACGTTGAGCGTTGGTAATTATTTTTCATCAAGTATGGTAAATAGGAGGAGTAAGTTGAGTTAGTCGAAGAGAGAAGAACTAGGGAAGATGAAATTAATGCTTAGTTGAGCAAAAACTTGAACCGAGTCTGAAAACTGAATTGGTAGTAATAAAATAATTAGAAAATTGCCAGAGCATGTAAATGAAAGAGCAAAGTTTAAACTGAATGTCAGCTTTGACAACTATAAAGAGGATCTCTGAGCAGCTATAGACTCCGATCCAAATAAGCAGTACCTACGAACGAGGACTGAGATTTGTACGTTGGAACCCAACTATTCTTTTGCCAATTTTTGAAAGTTAAATTACAGGGTGATGTGATGGTTCCATTAATACTCGTCTAATAAGTTCCTGTGTATGCTAACACATAATAAATACTTAGGTAGGCAGTAGACATGTGTATTATAGTTCTGCGTAGAATATAGCATACTAATAGGTTACCTGAAAGTATTCTTCGATGCTAATATGCATTGTACTGAAGGACTACTTATCGCCAGTTAGCATGTAGCGAGTAGAGCAGGGAGCGAAGGCCGAATACGAAGAAGGCCTATTCCAATCTACCTTACAGTGGGCAAATGGCATTTAACTGGATTAAACTAGTTCCTAATATACCTATCTCTCCTCTTGAATCTTCTTTCTTCTTCTCGAGGAAGAAAAAAGTAGGAAGGATATTTTACTTGTCGAGAATGCAATTTCACATAAGTCCATCCATCCCATTTCATCCACAGAGAGTGTTTAATGCCACAGATGTGATGTGCATCTCTAATGAGACGAAAACGAACCAACGAACTAACATAAGTAAATTCTAATCGCAAAAGTAAGCTAAGTAACTGCATCGTGGCTGCGATGCGACTCGAGCACACCTCCATGCCACACACTCTGGTCCTCAATGAAACATTCCTCCAACTACGCATTCCCGAACCACAACCCCCGAAATGCAACTCATCTCTGCTTATTGATAATCATTACTCTAACCATACTAAAGACACGGCCTAGTTAAATTACCTTTTAATTTGTCAAGCCTTCTTTTCACGCTCAATAATCGTTTCAATTTTTTGGCCCAGTGATCATGTAATTGTACATTATGAGGTTCTTAGAAGTTCTTTCAGTTTGATTCGAGGTAATTAGATGTCGAATGTACTCGGTATGATATAAATAATATTTTTATAACTGCTGTCCCCCAATTTCACTAGTGTAATAATTGCAAGCATATATTATGGCAAAAACATCGGTTTTACAATATAGTAAAAAAGTATTATTTTATCTTCACAGTTTCTAGATGCTGTTTATTTTATGACCAAAGTGTTCTGCAGTGTTAATGGAATATTCGAAACTCAGTTTCTCAATGAATGGCAGCTTTGCAGAAGAATTACTCGGAAGCGATCCAGATATTTTGTCGACATCATCTCTGACCTGAGTTTGGCGAGGTCGTTAGAATATTGGATTCATTCTGAGGACTGAATGCGCCTAAAGAATTAGTGAGACGTATGGTTCCGTGTGTTGTGTTCATTCTAGAAAAATGATCTAATTGCAATGCTGAATGTGTGTCGTTGTCTTTCTTGGCGGTTTGCGTTGTGTTGTTGTGGTGTAATCTTGAGTTGGGTTGAATGGATGGTGGAAATATTTCCAAGAGTTCTGAGTGTGTGACATTATTCATCTATGCTCTCATCCAGAGTCGTATTTAGTATTTAGAGAGGAGTTGGTGGAGAGTGGAAGAATGCACTGCACGGGAATGTCGTATGGTTGTTGTAAATCTCGAGTTGTGCTGCAAATAGTCCATGCTTTCTGCATACCGACAAATAGCACGGGAAGGCGTTTGGCAACGGCAAGGATCGAAGGAAGAGTATTGCTTACAGTGCATTTTGCATTGCATTGTTATCTAGAGTAGGTGTCTTGCTTTTAAATCTACTGATCTACCTACTTTCCTTCACTTCATTACACTGCCACACCGCCTCGTTTTCCTTCCCTCACTTTGCGTTATAGTAATGCATTAGTAGGTACTCTATTTATTTATCTTCGTTCGTGGTCTGTAATTGTTTCCTTTCCTATGTAGGAGCAGAACTAAGGTTTAACTCCACAATGCATTTTCTATGTATCTTCACAAACATATTTGTAGGCGCACTCACGTCTCTTCCTAAATACCTTAGCTCCTAAACAATAAGCACTAAAGTATATTATAGTTACCACATAATGTTGTTGAAAGTATTAACCTTTAGTGCAGCAGACAAGTAAATCTCTTTCTAGACTGTTAGGTATTATGTAGCCTAGATTTCCTCCACAATTATTGTACTTTTAGTTTAAACAATGGCCAAGCGAGCAACTACTTATAACTAAATAGTCATTGCCTAATGAACATTACCCTTTCTAACGTTTTTTTAAGGTCAACAACGCTAAATGACCATTTCTTGGATTTTAATCATCAAATCCACTTTTTACTCTTATAATTATAAGAGTTGCTTTTCAAATTGGCGGATCTATAAATAATGGTTAGGTGTCTATTTATATTAATTACTGATGTGTGGTAAGTTGCTATTTAATGACTACGTTGGGAGCCCTATTAGCAATAATTATACAGAAAACTGAAATCACAACTGGTTCTCATTTCTGACTGAACTCAAGTTCAAAATCATTTGAATATTCTAAAGCAATGTACCCTACTGGTGTACTGGTAGGTTAGATTAGGCTTTGACGAAGAATGATATTTTAAAACGACAAAATAAAATATTAATGTTGTTACCGTGTTCTTAAGCCAGTTTCTCAGAGTTTGTCAAATGCAAAGAAATACTCTTTGTGATTTTATTATCGTTAACATTTTGCAATCTATTCATGTTTTTCGCAGTATAAATTCAGCTCACGAATAAAACAGATTAACTTTCGTCGCTGTGGCTTCGTTTTACAGTTTTGGCTCTAACGGTACAACATGCCATTGTATTTATTATTTAACATGCATCGATATCTCTGTGGTTTCTCAACATTAATGAAATCCTATATAAAAACCAGTCAAGTTTAGTCAATGATATTACCGTCTTTACATATATCCAGTTTTTATTGCAGGGCACATTAGTATCTCAAGCTAAATAAAATTGACTGCATTTTATTTTCCACTTTGATTAGCATTTATTGTCTACCAAGCAATCAAGTAAATCGTAGGCAATAACAACTAAATCTAAGTTATCTTCATCGTTACCATTATCATCATGATTAACCTCAGTTAGCACACCAAAATATTTATGCCATAATTGATACAATAGTTACACTATTTATTGTCTATGTTAAAACCATATCCATACTTTTCCTTTTATTATATTTTATTATTTGTGCTTACTTGATCGTGCGGGCCAACGCTAACACATTTGACCAGTTTTGATAACTGTTAAAGAAAGGTGTTGAAAATAATTTATTTAATAAAGCGTTTTATAATACTGAATTTAATTTATAAGAGAGGTTTAACTAACTCTTGGGATCATTTACATACTAAGACTAACAGGACGAACAAAGGGCTTAGATCGCATTTCACATTTAGGTTCATCAAAGAAACTAAGGATATTATAATGAGAATTGCAAACTGATGGATCAATAATTTGCAGAAAAGTACGGAGGATGCTTCTTGAATAAATGATGAAGTTCCGTCATTTTTACATGTCAAATAATGGACAGCGTTGTTTAATAGATCGTTACTGCGTTGGATGTGTCGCTTTTACAAGAAGAAAAGCAAGTTCACTTGATTTTCATCCCTGCTGCATAAATATTTGTACGTTGTGTTTTTACGTTTTTTGCGGTTTTCCTTATTAAATTTTATGATAATGATAGTTTGAAAATTGAATTATAGACTTATAGAGAAAAAGTTCTAATCTGTTTGTGGAATGTCTTCACTCGGCCGTCGAATTGATTGGTAATCCCTTGGTTTAATGCAAAAGTGATTACAGAGATGAGAAGTTTAGAGTAAGATGTGATGTTAGTTGAGAGTGAGACTAGAGAATTAAGAAAGCGGTGTTCAGCTGCGTATTCCGTTTGGATTGAATGTATTTATCCAATCCGGTTGTTGTGAATTCCAAAGTGTAGTGGTTGTTGTATGTAATGAAATGATTAGGCAAGCGATACTCCTCCTGTCCAATCCTAAATGCGTTATCCGAGGCAGTTCGCTTGACTTACAATTAAATTCCCAGTGGAAACATTGAGAGTGATCACTGAGGAAAAGTTGTTGGGAACTGTGAGTATGAATTTCGGAGGGCGATTCTGATCTTGAAAAGAATCGATTGGGTTCTCAGAACCTGTTGTGCTTTTTTCGTCTTGAATTTCTGGTTCGATAGATTGAATGGCTTCTGCAGTCAGAGTCATGTTAGCAGTTATGCAAGAAGTTACTGTGGTTTGGTTAGGTGACCGTTCCGTGTATCTGTATAAGGGCGAAATAAAATTCTGAAGGCACTAGACTAATACCTGCGGTATACTCCTAGTAAGTAGTTAACTCTAATGGATGAAAACTGTAGCAACACTCGCAGGTCATGTAGTCCAGCACTGAAATTATTTATCGCAGTCATGCAATGGATTACGACTGTCTAACTGCAACATTAAATCCTTTGAGATCACTTTGCTCCTTGTAAAAAAGAAAATGTCAGACTAAACAAACTAATGCTCAGCATTTCCTTTAATGTAGCAACCTATGTGAGTAAGATTAGAGATACAGCTGGTTATGTATGTCCTTCTTGGCCAATACCATCCCAAGCGAACAAAAACTCCTTTAATCTAACTTTGTTAATTTATTTTACACTTTGGCTATGTCAAGTTCGCTAATGTATATAATATGTTAGAGACAATTGTCAAAAAACACAAATCATTCCCATTACACCGATTGCCTTTACAACTTTTATCGGTCTTTCTAATGACAAACAAACATGCAGACTTTCAAAACTGTTATTTCATGTTAGGGTCAAACATCTACAAAAATTTTAAGACGCCTTTACATACTTAAGATTAAAGTGGCCACTTACATAAATTTTTAGTAATAGTAATATTGTACTAGTGTCGATATCTGAACTTGCTTAGCTTGCGCATCTTTTTTCTATTCTATTCACTCGTAACATCTCAATACAAACTATTTGTACAAGTTACCCCACTTACCAAACTTGCCTCAATTTTATTTCTTCCTGCTTTTCTACAACTTTCAGCAATATCTCACAAATAATACATTTTCCTTCATAAAAGGAAACTAAAATTATCATTGATTTCCATTAATCCTGACGAATACAGTTTTTGGCCAAATGCTCATGTTACAACATATTCACTCTTAGTATGGTGTCCAATAACTAGCAGTACCTTAAACATTACATACAGATACAGAATACCTGATATAAGCGCTATTATTATAAAATTGAATGGCTTCTCTATATTATTCTATAGATCCAGTAAGCATTGCAGCTTATTTTATCTACAGAATAATATATTGACGGTTTGATCCATCGGCAGCTATACTTAAGTGCAGAAAATTGAATTTCTTAAAGACCTACACAGTCGTGAGCTCGGTGTCACCCTCACTAACTCGTAATTTGCTATGGGCATAAAAATAATGATGTAAAGAACACTTTTTAGATATTCTTCCATTGCCGGCAGTAAGCAATGGCAGCAACAACCTTACTCTGTAAGGAGAACCCAGATTTTCAAGAAATAAATGTCATTTTGTATCTAGCCAATTTCAATTTCGTGCAGAAACCGTTTTTAATTGATTGACAAGACATTTTTATTGACACCTCGAATCATGACACCAAATTTGGACATTTTTGCGTGTTCTCTGTGGGGAATAATTGGCAAATCCCTTCAGATTTCAGAATGATTTCGAAGCGTAAGTGTGTGTATAAGCTTCAGCGTCACGTTTTAATCCTCAATTAAATATAATGAAGTCGTTGCCGAATCTTCTAAATGAAATTCATAGTTTCCAGGTCATAATAATAGTCATCTACGCTAAAACAAATATGATGATCAGTTTTGTCAACTTATGTAATAACATGAGATATTATATGTGATGACAATATAAGTTATGAGTTACTGTATAATTTGTATTTTATTGGAATCGTGAGATGTAAGGTATTCGTTAATGGACAATTATGTAAGGCAAAGATAGATTTTATGCAAGCTACCTCTTAGTTCCTGTTAGGGGACAAAATGTAATAAATTCATACCGAATTGAGTTTCAGAATCACATTGTCGATGACGCACTTCCATTAAAGATAATGACCCGGTTATGAAATTTTCATAATAAATCCAATATTTTCAGTTCTTGTAATTATATTACATTGATATCGACGTCAAAGTGAAGATGACAATTTATTTTATACCAATATAAAGATTGAGTGTGTAGATATCAAGCTTACATCGCATCAGTTTTTTTTCCTTACAAGCCTATGGCTAGTTTCTCGTCCTTGCAAGAGAATATTATTTTTCCAAGAACTACAACATAAGAAATGTCTGGGTGCTATCAATGCCATTTCCAAAGAAAACTCATTGCCGTTTGATGACAAAATTAAAGCTTACTTTTGGTTAGTTATACAAAGGTTGAGTTGTTTTACCAAATGAAATTCCCCTCTATAATTGCTCTGTATTTTGAAAATTTGCATGCGTAACATAAGAACTTTCTATACTACAGCATTTGGGGGACATGAGCATGAAAACAAATTCAATATTGAATTAAACATAATTCGGTACGGTAGAATTACTGAAATTGGAGGAGAAGTAATAAAATTGGCGATTATAGAGTCAGTCAGCTTCACAAAAATAAGCGAACTGTAAAAAGAGATTTTCTACGTACTTATACATACATTTTTATAATGTAGTAATATGTATTCCTCTTGAATAAGCCTTAATAGACATCTGTGCTCTATAATCCTTATAGCTGCAGTTTAACACTGAATAATTTTCGGCTTTTAAGTAAATACTACTAGGTAAATAACTGGATATCAGAATCAGAGATTTGAATAGCGTGGACCGATAAGAGAAACTGGACCATTAAAGTAAATCTAGAAGAATCAATAGCGAACTCTTTTTGGAGTGGAATGGAAATATGGAGGGAAGTTGGTCGCTTTGTGTCTGGACAGGAACAGTCTCTTGATGCATAGTCAGGAAGGCAGATCTGTCTGGGCAGCAGGCCTTTTATAGTTTTCGAAAGCCATTCTTTGACTGTATTGTGGAGGATATGCACTATGGAAGTAGGTTTTCCTAAAGTGATGGAGTTGATTTGAAATTTCACGGTTACATTGACAAAAAATTCTTTGTCGTGTTTTTTGCATAATACTTATATATAAACGTGTGGTTTTCGAACGCTATATTCAGCTATAGCACAGAGTGGATTTCAATTGTTTGTCAAGAGAGTATTAAATAGAATACGGTAGAATCGATTTCAAATAAGATACGTGTAACGCAACGTTGCGAATGGTACGAGGGGAAATCTGGCTTTAATCAATGAATTCTATAGTGCGCATTTAGTGACGATAGGAATGTAATACTACTGTGTGGTATTTATTTTCTCTTTAATGTCTATCTGTTTACAAGATTGATTTCTCTCTTCGGATACCAATGAGACTCGCTTCTTTAATTATACACCATTGAGTTTTTATACTCTAATGCACAGTATCAAAACATGAACTTTATGCTCACGATTTTTTGCTAGTAAAGTAACCAGCTAAGTAGACACTTTAAATAATGTGCAAAAACAATGGTACTTGGCTTAACATACTTATTTTGTCTGCACAGTAGACAGTAAAACGGATTATTTATATGACGTAGGCAGTTACCTTTGATACATTGTACTTCTACAGCTGCATTCTTATGGTTAGCATTGCAAATCTAATAAAAGTGATTGTTTTTTGTTCATTTTCATGTAGCCGAGATGAAAAAAGTGTATCAGATCTTTTGGAGGCTCCCGCAGGGAAAGGTGTCAATGGGGCTGCTAGTGGAAACAGCGGTGGGAGTGAACATGGAAGACTGGGAACTCCGGCATTTATAAATCTGCCAGAACCAAGAGTTCTTAAAGATGAAGAAATCAAGGAAATTTCTATGGAAATACAATGGCAAAATCAGGAACAGGTTCGTTGTCTCTTTTTTCACGCTTAAACTTGTACAAATAAATATTCGGTATTTGATAAATGCTAAGGATGCTCAATTACGGTTTATGATTGTCAGTGTCAGTGAGCAATTTTAATATATGAATGTATACATGGTCACATTTCGCATTTAAATATATGTAATTTATTTTCGGGTTGATAATAAAACGCTATTCCATTGGGACAAAAAAGTATATACTAATTAAATTACAGCGTATGAATTGAAGCTCTGGTTACTTTGTAGACGTGAAGAAATGTGCAGTTTAAAAATGCAGCTAGAAAAGTCAGGAAAAAGTATACAAATTGATTTGGGATTTTTGAGTTTCAGTGTAACCTGTGAGTGTGACTAATTTCATTTGCGTTTTTTAGAGAAGAGATTTACTTGAGTCGACTTGTCTAATTTTAGATATCCTCTCTGCTATTTAGTTTCTTGACACGTGCTCTGCAAACATAGAAATGTGGAAACGGAGAATAATGCCTTGTTAGACTATGGAATTATTTATCTATCCTGGCTGGGTTATGCCGAATGGCAACAACAATGGAAATTAGCGCTATAGACTTCCCTCCTTGCATTATGTAGGATAAAGCACAATAGTTCTTTCATCTGTTTGTTTTATTACTGCCTTCCTGTAGTCATACATGAGAACATGAGAGTAGCGATAAAAACACGATGATCATGATACCTAGAATTAGTACCTGCACTCCTGACATGCATCTTTGTGAGATTAAGATTAAGTGTTTATATTATTACGCTATTTAGTCAGAAATTTATTTGAATTGTGTAAATACACAATTAAAATTAGTCCACTGCAACTTTCTAATCCTAATCGGCTTCAAGGAATTTCGTTGCATACAAAACAGTTCCATTGAGTGGCTCAAGGAATTTTATGCCTGATAGTTTGTTGGTAAATATTATAATCTGCAAAAATCTACATGAGTTATAAGGATGTAAAATTCAAGGCAAAACTAATTACATATTGATGAATTTATGAAGAAAATCGTTAAGTGCATGTTGCGATGAGATCTCGTAGTGTATAACTAAAACTCTGCAGATGGTAATAATATTTCGAGACTTGTGCTGCACAACCTGCTGTATTCCTCTAGCAGAATAAAATTGCGAGGAGTGGAATTACTTTATGCGAAAATCTGTCAAGACAGAAGTTTAGCATGTAAACGATGAGATATCTTTTCTGTAGTTAATATTCTGCGCTGCTACTGGAAAGGAGTTTTGTCTGGTTATTTCCACAGCAATGAAGACTTGCTGCCTTGTACGAAGGACAAGCATACTCGTTTGCAATATTATTATTATTGTAGGTTCTAAGTTCCTAAGATAAGACTCTTTGATAAATAAAACAGGCAGCGCGTATACATTGAATGTGTGAAAAATGTGGTAAAGGTTTTTGATGGGAATTATGTGCACTGCATATGGGGATGCAGAAATAGAGGTTCTTGTTCTCTCCTCGCCTATCAACTATAACATATCTGTGCAATTACATTAGCCTTTACAAGACTCTCAGATAATGAATACCTATGTACATATTTCCATTTCCAACATTCAACATACCGACATGGAACAGACCAGCAAGTAATTACTGTCTTAAAAACTCTGCAAAGGTCGACTGTCTTATCTTCTTGAGAATTTTATTTAACGTGCTCTCCTAGGCTCATTAAGCTTTCTATTCTCTCTAACTGTTAAACTATCAGCAGCAGCATAGACACATTAATTCACAGCGGGCTATTAATAATATTATATCTAAAACTCCTGGTATTTAGACTATACTTAAATTAAAATCTTGCAATTAACCAAATCACTTCAGGTTAGATGTCTCTGTGCAAGTCCTACAGATACTACAGCCGCTACATTCCCCTTAATCTAATTATTTATTATATTTTAAATGCAATTTATGAAAATACTAGTTAAACCGGAATCTCGGATCTTACAGTTCTTAAGATAGGATTCTTCTAAGTCTGGTCACTGCTCTGGCTCTGATATCATAAAAACAAACCCAAGACGCAAACCAGACATTCGGATGTTTATTTTAGACTATTTTACTTGCCGAGTACTCAGTAGCACTGTAACACAAAAACAGGAATAAAAACTGAGTGATTTAGTTTTACAGGCTCACAATCGTCATGATGTACTTGATATGCAGGGTTTAAGAGAAACTATAAATTGAATACTTGCGTCCTATCAAATTTAAATTTCAGCTTTAGAATTCTTGTGTATATATTCGGGAAAGTGTTCTATGTTGCGTGGACATTTAGAAATCCATCAGTGGAGAACGCATTTGGTGAATTGAGTTGGAGTGAAGATCATGAAAATGAATACTATTTAGAAATACTTATAGGCGGCCATATTTTGTCAATGTAAACTGCGTCATTACAAAACATTATTCCTAATGCATAATTACAGAATCTTGGAACTATTACGTAAATTAAGCACAATGTTCTGATGTTATTACAAATGATACGTAATCCATACTAAACGAATAGAAGTATATTACTACAAATATGTTGTATATTTAAAAGTCTTTTTTGGGGGACATTCAATCGTCATTTCATAATACCTTTCCACAAAATTGTATTTTAGTTAAAAATTGCAAGGAAAATTGATTTTGGTAAATATTTGGATCGTTGAACTCGTTTGGCAAAAATCAGGGAAGTTTATTAATCCTTCACATAAAATTTTTCGGTTGTAATTGTACAAAGAAGCACAAATGTAATTCAACTTTAACTGCTGGTTGAATGTAAGCGAAGTGGTTTGGAGATAGAAGGAGAAGTGATGATTGGTTGTTTATAAGCCTGTGTAGGTAGGATCAAAAAAGGTAGACTAATTAATGAATTTTTAGAAAAAGGCAAAGGCAGGCAGTCATTATTGACTATTATTGATTTTTTGGCTCAGCAAACATATTTCTTTCAATTATAGCATAACTCTGAAATGCTTTTAACAAGTTTTGCGAGCTAAGCTTAAACGACCGAGAAACACCAGTAGGCATTAAGTGCAAAAGTGCAATTGTAAATAGGAGGAAAGTCAACGATGTGTACTAATGGAAAAGGGAATCTGCTTTTGTGTGTATTGGTGGAGGAAATAATAAAAATGGAATTTCTTAGGTATGAAATGTTTGTGGAGGGAAAGGAGACGCGTGTCTGATTATCCTTGTACATTGCATTGAAACATGCGAACATGATAATTTATTTATAATCCGTACTGCTTGGAAGTGTCAGATTGTGACCTCTTTGATAGTGCTTTATTGGGAGTGGAGTGTTTTTCTGTTTGGCAGTGGTCGAGCATGTCATAGCAGGCTGTCGTGAGTCAAGTCAAAGCGGAGTTAAGTCAGTTGACAGCCCGCATACAGGAGAGAAGTTATTTTGGCATGAATCCTCTTGCTGGTGACGAAATGACAAGTGACGAATGATGGCGGGTTCTTGCCAGTCTGAGCTGAAGTGACGATGCCACGTTATTATGTACTTACTTATTTCTCTTTTCGGCTTGCCACATTGTCGTCAATTGCAGAGAGTTTCCAGAATCTGTTTGAAAATGATTTACGAGCGCAATTTTACTGCCTGCTTGGATTCGTCAGTTCATCGCCTGCTAGCAATAAAGTTGTACTTCTTTCTTCGTTCGTACACATCAATGTCTTTTAAATATTCACTTTATTCAACTATGCATGCCGGAGTATTGCACTTCGCTTCCTTCGTTTACTATTTGAATTCGGCTTGCAACTATTTGTTCGGTGTTTCGTACTTTCTTGTCATTTGCGTATTAAGTACGCTTATAATTTCAGAAGTGATGGGAGCTGAAGTACGCAGATTGTGTCTGAAATCTTTTTTGTCCCAATAAATCCGTATGTCAGATGTCAGGTTGTCCCTGAGTAAATGCACTGCATATTTAATAAACAGAATAAATCTACATAGTTATTACTTTGCTTTTATTTACTCCTTTTCGAAACTTATTGCAGTGGGGTATAGAATTTTACTTATTTCGTGTGGTCTGAACTGTGGGGCACCTTTTTAGAGGGGCACTTGTTCTGTGTCAATATTAGCATTAGTTTACGTTTCAATCCATATTTAGAAAAGTATACAGGTACTGCAGCGTGAATAGAAGAAAAACGTCATGAATATGTTGTTTCTGGGTGTATGTGGTATTAACAAATATTTGCTTGTGATAATTGCAGAGGGTGTACAACATGGAAAAGTTCGGTCCTGTAAACGAAGGAACATACGTCCTGGTAATCCAAGTTCACTCCCGGGTAGAATATTTAAGTCTGCTGATTGAGAGTCTGTCTCGAGTGCAAAACATTGAAAACTCCCTTGTGATATTTTCGCACGACCTGTATGTGCCACAATTGAATGAGGCCATACGAAATATCGACTTTACACGAGTTATGCAAATATTTTACCCACACTCCATACAACTAAATCCAAGAAAGTTTCCTGGACAGATGGCTGATGATTGTCCCAGGGATATCTCTCCTGCAAAGTAAGACCATTCTTGTTAACTGTATTTTTAATCATCATAAAATTACGTTCACATAAAATTATGCATGTTCGCGATTAATAAATATATTAATACTTGACTTACATACGTAGTGTATATGTTACCGTCATCGAGCTAACACGGGCAATGAGGCTCATTGACTAGGTTCTGACGCTCGTGTCGAAATGACCGGTTTTTGAGACCACAAAAATTCAGTCATCGAAGCACAAATGAAATACATAGTATTTCATTAAGAATGAAGAATTAAGAATGGCAATTCATAGGTTAACTTAATGATATGATATAAAGGAAATTAATGTATGAACGTAAAAAAGGTTTCTGGGTATTAACCTCAACTTATCACTAGTCTAAAGTTCTATTGACGTCAGTACGCTAAGAAGGGAAAGGAGCCGAAATGTCGTACAGCATTAAGATTGAAAATTGCAAAAGAAAATTGCAAAATGAGAAAACCAAGAACAAAAAATTTCTTTCATTTGAAATTGTGAAAGTTTTGCAAACTGGTCCCTGTCCTGTAATAAAAAATAAATCTCTGTCTTCGGGAGACAACATTACTTGGGCTAAAATAATGGCATCTAACTACTTAGGCGCCGACATTAGTGACATTGAATCCCGTATTCAGACTTTTTGGACATATCTGAATGACCGTAAAAAGCAAGGAGAAAGGTACCAACGTCTTCTAACGCATAAAAGAGTGGACGTGGGTGCCAAAGTTTCGCTACCAATAACTCGATTGGCCAGATCCAATACATGCCCGAAGAACTTAGCTTGTGTAGTTCTTCAGAGATTCGCCAACGGCAATCTACAATTACAGTGCTCCAGTGGAATCATAGAAGGCTTTTTCGCAGAAAGGGATGTTGGAACTTGGGAGGCACCGGCACCACTAATTACAACGTCATGGCCTACTACATTTGTAAAATATATTACTACCATCGGCTCAGTTACATCGTACGGCACTGCTTCGATTTGTAAATGCAAATCTGGATGCCAAAATAATAAATGTGTTTGCAAAAAAAATAATATACCATGTAGCACGAAATGTCATGTCGGAGTATCATGTAAGAACGGTGAATAATTGATTATTTAAACTATGGATTTTTTCAGGAATTTTTACATAAATGTATCTAATGTTTTTTATTTGACTTTATGACTCACATATATAACTGCAACCAATAAAATATCATTACTAATGAAATACAATCGTGTTTTATTTGTGCTTCGATGACTGAATTTTTGTGGTCTCAAAAACCGGTCATTTCAAATGTTGCGTCAGAACCTAGTCAATGAGCCTCATTGCCCGTGTTAGCTCGATGACGGTAACATATACAATCAGATGATAAAATCCCAGTTGCCAAACATATTGTCACTGACTTTGTCCATATATAGTCCACACTCGATTACTAACGGTACCTATAACTATACATGTGTGTCGTGTCACGAAAACGATTTTTCCAAGTGAGTATTGATGAGTTATATAACACTAGTGTGGTTGCGAATGAATGGAGGTACACGAATATAGCGTTTTATGACGTATTGTAGGCGGTATAAATTGCATATGGAAATAATGTAGTGAATAGTGGCACAATCATTTTCGTGTTTGCATAAGGGTAATTGATGTTCACGAATTGGTATTGTCATCGGGTGTATCAGCCTCATTTGTTGTATGCTAAAGGTATCCGGTGGTTCTCTTTGTTTCATGCCCCACTAACACTCTCCTCTGTTCCACATCTTCCTTAATTTCCCTTTTCTACCTTTAGAAAGCCTGAATGATTGATTTTGAATTAAGAGGTCAATTGAGTGCCTTAGAGCAGAATGAACTGTGGCGAAGAATGTGACACGAATCCGTAGTAACAGTATAATCAGAAATACTAAGTTTTTCTATAGAGCATAGTCGAACTAGCGAAATAAAATTAGATGTGTAGAAACTGCTATCACTGCAGATAAACTTTGCAAATTATCACTATGCTTTATTTATCTTAACGCACCTGCTGGGTTACAGTTATCTTATTGAAGTGGTACAAATACTATTTATTGATGAGCTCTTTGCAGTTGAGAAAGCATTGCATCAAATGCCATTCCATTATGCAAATTGTATTTCAGGACTCCTATGCACATATTCCATGTGTACCCTGGATAAAGCGACCCATTTAGTCAGGAGTAGTTTGTTTGCTCTTTCAGTTGTTCTCCTCTCAATTCCACTATTACCAAAATGGGAAACAGTGTGTAACAAACCGTGAGTTTGCTTCCCATTTAGGCAAGTAGCAAAATCTATGTCCGTTTCGTCGATTATGTATTGTAATCTCTTCCGGCATTAACTATTCCATGCAGTCAACAGGACTTTCTTACCAAGTTCCAATTTCTCTAAAATGTATTTCGTTTCTGAGGATGCAGTGTGCTGTGCAAGCTTTTTGATTTATTACCCCGTAGTATTGCCGATATAATACTGAAAAGGATGTGCCCTCTTTATTGCGGCGGAAACGAAAATGGACTAGTTTTTGTCAACTGGGAACACTTGAGAGACTCAGAATATAATTTTTATGTAGGGCTCAACTTAGGAGCAGAATTATAATTATCTGTAGTAGTAATACATTCAAGACCATTGAGATATTTTGTACCATCAAAATGGAAATGATGCTAAATGCGAAATGTAATTTATAAATTCTATTAAAGCGCTAAAAATTTTCAGTTTTTAGAATTTTTTATATATGGTACCATAACGTATTGAAAAATTAAAAAAAAAGATGCTAGCAGAAAATTTGCAAATAAAAGTCTACAGAGGGTTATCTACCTTGTGTTCCTCTCCTATCACCTTAAACGTCCATTGTACAATGAAGCGACACATCTGCGTCGAATTCGGATGAAAGCTGCCATCAAAATCTATATGCCACGATAAGCTGAAAATGTTGCATTTGTTATCAAGTCAGTTCTTGACAATCTAATGAAAAACTGAAGTACAGATCTTAGGATGAGTGAAAATCGAAATTTGAGCAACTTGAAAGGTAGAAGTGCTACTGCTAGTCTTTCCTGGTTATTGTCTCCTGCTGAAAGTGGAACATGTCTATCCTAACTCCTAATTCCTAATACATGGAATTGAAATAAATCGGAACATGCTATAGACCATGACAAAAACCACTTCTGACTAAACATTTAGCATATTTAACAGTGTCAAGGGGCAAAGTAACATTATTTTATAAGCACATCACAAAGTATCGGAGATGTATAGTAGAGCTTAATGTAGAATGGATCCACTGTAAAATATTTGATTTGAAATCAGTTCTGGAAAGGTTTGCGAATTAGTGTAATTACAGTTTATAATAAGGTTCACTAAAGTGAGGAATTTGCATATCATTAGTTTCAGCAAACTGGGAGTACTGGATAGATTCTTCCACCTTGTGTCTATGTACCTTTTAAAACACGTAATCTAACAAAGATTTCGTCATATAATTGTGTTTTAATATCATAGGCATATCTAATATCTGAAAAGTAGCGAGATTACGTCTTATTGATATATTTTGATCGAGCTTGATTTTCTTTGATCCTTGAACACGTTTCTATTATGAAAGAATTCATGATGTATATTTCATTAAGTATAGTAAAATATACGTGTATTCCTTTTAAGAAGTGAAATGTTGTATAAGAATAAGAATAAGACTATAAATGAATTGGCATATATCCATGAGGAATAATGACTTGATTTAAACTTGTGATATAACTTTGTTAATTAACAGAGCCCGTGAAATAAAATGCCGTAACGCCGCACACCCTGATGTTCATGGCCACTACCGAGAGGCACGCTACACGCAAACAAAGCATCATTGGTGGTGGAAAGCGAATTTCGTCTTCGGGCAGATTAATGTGCTGAAGAACTATACGGGTGAGTTGTAGAGCCGTAGACACATTAATAATGACCCGTAGATGACAAAAGTGGGATTCTTTGCATTGCATAGTAAATAACTGGCTTGCCATGCCCGGGTGATAAGTGTGGCTTGACTGGAAATAGGTGTCTCGCGTCTGGAAAAGTGTTTCTACTTACAGTGTGAAGAATGCGCACTATATTTAGGTTTGGCTTAGTCCGGGCGTGAGTGAAGTGCGACCTAGGACTAGAATATTATCTCTTGCCACTCAGTCTATCTGGATTTGGAGAGCATTGAGAATGCAGCGCAATGATTAAGCGGGAGAGACAATGAGTTGTTAGAGGATTGATTTATTGTTATTTTGGAACCCGTAGGTGTGATAGGCTTCCTCGAGGAAGATCACTACGTTACTCCGGACTTTTTGTGGGTGTTGAACCTAATGGAAACGGCTATGATGCGGAATCTCTGCCACGGATGCAATCTCCTCGCTCTCGGCACATACCTCAAAACTTGGAATATCCGAGCATCTCATTCCCGGGTACGTTTTAACTCAAACATTGCACAATGTCCTCTCTTAATGTATCTGCTCACCAAGTCGTCTCTAAAGTCTCTGTGTGCAAGTGCACTATGTGTAGAGACACCCCGTCAGACAGCTAAGGAATAACCCACACAGAGGCCTCAATTTAACATGCTAAACAAATTGCATTTTCTCTTCTCCTCCAGTACTCTAACACTTCTACTCTTATTATAATAACTCTTTCTTACCAATTTCCAGTTACGTAATTAATTACGTTATGCTGTGCCACCACTGCCGCTAACTAACTAATTAAATTATCTAAAGTACCTCACTCAATTTTGACTTGGTGCAAATTCACTCAGTGTATGTGTTCCTATTATTAGTATCTTTTGTGTACAATCTACTAGATTTAAGTCTATGCATTAAACCTACAGTAGGTAGGTACCCACCAGTTCTAAGCCACCATCATCCTTCGTGTGTATTCTACACTTCTTGTGTGCCTAAGGTGTGTATTGTCAATTGTGTGCCCGCTCAATGTACTTTCGTCTGCAACAAATAATTATATTCTCTTCACTTGGATAGATAAAGGTTACGATAATAGGGGTTTCTTAAATGAGGTTACACCGTGTAAAATATGTATGAACCCCCATTCACAACTTCATCTAGGGACTAAATGCTCTTTTCCATGTATTACTAAACAACTATTGCAAAATTCATCTTCACACAACAGTTCCTTCTTTATCTTTATTAGGTACTCAAAAGTACAACTAGGTAACCGGTATAATTCAGCAGATAGCTTTGCAAAGCAATTCACGCATTTAAAGATAGTTTAATGTTACTTTAAAACCCAAACTTTAGTCACCAACCACTATTCCCCTTATTGGTGGATAGGGATTTCCCATTTCATAGATACCAGATAATTTGCTACATTCGCATTCCCAAATTCGACTAGGGCAAGTGGAAAGTTACTTTTTGCATGCAAAAATGTAACTTTTCATTTACCCGCTACGTGGTCGCTGCTGTTAAACTGGAAATGCAAAAATGTCAGTTTTTATTCCACAGCACTTTTCGTAATTTTAACAATCTCGCAAAACAAGAAAATATGCTCTGTATCAAACACACAATATAATGTTAACATATCTAAGTATATATAGGATTGTCCCTTACATGTTTGCAAAAGGCACACCTCATTTTTATTAAAATTGAGCATTACCAAATGTTTTTAGAAAGTCATACTCAGCAGTTATTTTTAATTGTATTGCTCTGGGGGGGATGATATTACTTTGAGGCATGACTAAATTGCTTTTGTTTTATTATGTGCCTTCCATTCCTAGTTAACTAAAATGTACTTTTCTGAAATATTTTTATCCGAAATTAGTTAAGTAAATTGACTATTACTTTAGACAATTAGTTTTAACAGAACTACTGAAGTTTAAATAGTTCGATACTTCGATACTTCGATATTTCGATACTTTGACACTTTGATGAACAGAACTAAAACATTTGTGTTGAAGTTGGGGCATGTAAATATATTTACTATGTGATTTCGTATTAGCGGTACTTATTGACCTTCAAATGAAAGATTCCAGCGTAAGAACAAAGTTATTTCAAATTGTTGCACTTAGGCTTAGGAGGTAATAAAGTGAATTTGTAAAACTTCATATTTTGGCAAAGTGAATGTTGGTTTGTGGAAAGGGACGACTTTGTACTTTACAGAATTAACAAGTTTATCGTGGGTACAATTAGCAACTTTGCACTTTGTAAAAGCAAGTGAACCACAAAACAGTGCAAATGATAATTACCCCTACAAGTAAGCAGTGGTTACAGTATATACAACCAGGCAACTTTCTTTGTGCCAAGGGGTTACATGCAATAGGGAAAACAGTCTAGAAGAAGTGGTAAGCTCCTTTTAATTGATAGGTACATTAAAAGTTCAGCTAAGATAACCCTACTTTATTTATTAGTACTGCTAATAAATTGTTTAGATTATGCTACATAAAATTCTGGGTTCTTCTACAGGCATTATAGTGGAGCGAAATGAACTGGGTTGTATTGTTATTGTATAAAGTGCATTAAGAGAAAATAAATCACTATGTAACACATATCACAAAAATAGTTACAACTATGGTAAAAGCGAGTACGTAATCTCCAGTTATGCCACAACTACCTTATACTGAAGACTAACTAAATGCTAACAACTATAGTGCTCCTTGACCCATAACTCACTCCCTGTAGTATTTGTCTTGTTTATTCTACGCTGTTCTTTTCCTTATAGTTAACTTTTTTACTTTCGACAAAGGTATACATGATGAAGTTTTTCTGTAGATCTACTAAAGCACCAACATATTTATACTGTAGCGTAATAAACAAAAGTGTGCCATGTCATGAGAAAGTAGAGAAAACTTACGAAAAGCTACCTAAGCACATTGTTTTCAACTCTCAGGATTTTGCACATCTTGTAATAGTTATTTTATTTCGCTATTTATCATCAGAAATGGATATTGAATCGTTAGTCATATTTTCGATGCTGATGTGCTAACTACTAACTTAGCATGAAGGAAAGGAAACCTTTGGAACGGGAGATTTATTAAATAGGTGTGGTGCAAATGTGATTATTTACTTTCTTATTTTTATCGGAAAACAGATGCACTGGATGGAGTTTTCTATCCAACATTCGCTAGTTTAGCATAAATTTTAGTTTTAGTACATGTCTGTGTTTATGGTACCTATATCGACTTTGAAGTGATTTGCATGGTTTTGTCGGAAGACTTATTCAACGGTGGAGTACAGAATATCTTGGATCAGTATGGAATATGAATAGTGACGACGTAGAATAATAGAAAATGAAAATCTCTAAGGAAATATTTTAGAGTCAAATTCACTCCGCTTTATTATTGTACTTATCTTAGGAGAGGAAAGGCTGCAAAAGGGAGAATGAGCGAAAGCGAAAGCGTATATAAAATACGGATTTAGAAAATTCTGAGAACACAAAATACAGAACTAAAATATTCATTCTGTACTTACAGTGAAATACGGTTCTTCTGCTATCTGGGCTACAAACACTTCTCCATGGGTATAATATTTGCCTTTGATGGTATGCATAATTTGGCGTGGTTCTCCAGGAGGCTTGTTGCCTTTATTTGATTTGTATTCAGCACTCCCAACAGAGTAGGATATCATGTCTTATTTTGTTTTTAAAGAAATACTAATTCACTCCTTGGGAAACGATACTATAATGTAGAATCGATTTTTTCATAAACAGCTTGACATATCTAGACAATCTAGAAAAAATGAAACGAAATCTAGGGGAAAAAACTGATAGCTAGTTAATTGCGAATATTACTGACATGGAAATAACAAAAAGATAATAAAGATTTTGGCGAACAGGACGTCTCAAATACGTAGGACTGATTACGTAAAGCCAAATGATATTTCCAATTGTTACTGGGCTATTTTACTTCGGGGAAAAGTGAATTTTGTTTACTAATACTGTTTGGTTGTTTTGTATTGTATTGTTTTGGGCCAATCTGCTAATGAGTAAAGTCATCATATCATGACTACGGCAGCATTGATTTTGTTTACTTTAATTTTTCTGTGCTTAGTTGAAAACGAAGGATACATTATTTTCTTAAAGCAGTCCTTTGAGCTCAGGCTATGCAGTCTTTGGAAATGAAAACAATCCTTTTCATATCGAGATTTTGAAGGATTGAAAGTTTACTATCATAGTTATCCAGACATACGAAGATAAAATTGTAACTGAAAAACAGAACGCCTTGGTAATTATGTTATAGGGAAATTGCTTTTAAATATGTGAAAAGATAGCTTTTGAGAAGCAATGTTTTTCTGGAAGCAGCGTATTTTGTTGTATAATGACGCACATATTTTAATTGGACAAAGGTTTCTAATATTGATTTATGGAAAACTAGACATCGGTGAACTGAAACTGATTTAAATTAATGATTGGTGCTATCGACATTTTCCGTTTACGTCAATACATGTCTTCAAGGACCATCCGTACCTAGAATGGCATATTTGCTGTTAACACAGTAAGAATAGATTAGCCTACTACTTATTGACCATAAAATAATGTAACTGCATAATTAGGAGTAGTCAGGTTAATTATTTATATCGTCATGCATAGCACTTTTATATGTCTGCGTTTGCACCTGTAGTCTAGTATACTGTAGGAAGAAAAAATATTTACATTTACAACACAATAGAGTTGCACTGCTAAAGTAGTGCTCACTCATTCACCATGCTCATCGCCTTTATTCGGATCATTTGTGTACTTATTTAGCAGCTGCGTCAAAAAAGCACATAATTGTTGTATTATGCACATTAACTCCTTCTGCTCCACATGACTCACAAAATCTCAATTCATCTGAAATTTTAATTAGATGGGTAGCATATTCACGATTTCCGCTTTCCTTTGTGGTCCTATCGTTATTGGTTGTCTTTGTCAGCTATAAATAAACTATCATCACTTCTAAGACATTTAAATTTATGTCAAAGAAACGCAACTATTCAAATATATAATTATTGTTGAAATGCAAAACATTCATGTAAATGTAATGAGCAACATTCTAAAACTAGTATTTGCGCTTTGGTAATTTTAGCTTGAAAGTCTATCCAATTTGTATTCCCCTTTCTCATTTCATTCTTTTCCATGTCTCATTTTCCTTTGCATGTTTAGAAGCAGTGAAGTCAGAAAAACCGATGTTGATTAAGGTAAAATTTATGTCCTTATTCGGTGGAAGTTCTTATATTATTGTGATAAATGGCTTCCATTGATCATCCACAAAGTACTACTTCAATAGCTAATAGATTACCTAGATACTTACATTTTACTATTTGTATTGTACCTATACAGCATAAAGTGTCATTTTTTATTTAGAGTGTAAATCAACAATGTAAATTCGATCGAATTGTTTGAATATGAGGTAATGTGGATTGGCAGGCGGTGTACTGTTACGGAAAGCATTAGAAATGTTGTGGGCCAACCTCCGCATTATGGAAACTTATTATAATTGCGAAAGCGAATTGCCTTTTCTCATTACGTATCTTCCGACGCTCGAAATTTGAAAGGTTGAAGTTTTTTGTAATAAATTGGTAGAACTGTATTAGTAAATGTCCAATTTAAACATAACAGGTATCGTAAGGGTTACAAAAAATCTGTAAAAGACCACATTATAGGTAACGGTATTAATATTAATAATCCGATAGAATTTTTGCTTAGAATCTGCTAATTTTAAATGTCGATGGCAATTACTTAAGGCAATCGTTAGGAATAATGTATTGAAAGGGAAGAAGATAGAAGGAAAGCAACGTGATCATTATCTACGTGATAACATTTTGGAATAACATTAGAAATTTACGACGAAGGAATAATTACATTTATCATGTTTACATTGTGGTGTTGGTGATGCAATTGCAACAGTTTCTATTTCTCACTCTTGTTAATCATTATTGTTAGTAGAGGAATACTTTACTAATTTATGTTTTAGAGCCTTTCCAATTCGCATGCAAGCTTAAATAACAAACTGTGATCTATGATAAAAGAAGCTACGCTTCAGGGAAATTGCAATAGTCAACAAGGGTTACTTTCTACATTATTAATACTAATTAAGCTTACTTCTAAACTAAAACGTCTAATACAGTGTCCTAGCCATTGATTGTTATCCGCGGAGTATTGGATGTTGGATCTTTTCTAAAAAAACGACTAATACAAAAACAACATTATTATTATAGCTGCCAGTAATCCTGAGGCCGATTTCCTACTTGTATCCTATTCATATGGTTTCCAACTGGATGAAAAATAGTGCTGCTCAGGTTTTTCGTGTTCTATCTTTCTCTGCTTTTCTAAACTAACTAATTAAGTCTCTAACTTCTTCGCTAAAGCTTATTTTAATTGCTTCTGTAAATAATTATGCGCCTACTAACATACTTTCATCTTTCTACCTACGATAAATATCTCTGGATCCAATTTAAAATTAGTTTAATGAATTTGTACCTTACTTGGGGACTGATTTTGTCATTCAAGATTTAATTTAACTTATTTCAATAAGCCTTTACTATTTAAGAAAGAGTCAAATTTTACTCTGAAGAAATTTTCCTCGTCCTTACTCCGTCTCAATTGTTTGTGTTAACTTTCCTTACCCAGGTGACCACTGTTACAGTCCCCTCTATGTTTTGATTTTCTTTTGATTTTCTTTGAAAGCCTTCTCCATTAAGCTGAATAATATTAGGTAACATTTTAGTAAAGTCAAATTAGGATGTAAAGAAATTTCAGAGTTTAATTTTAAATCTTATTTATAGATTCTTTTGAAGTGGAATACCTAGTTGGCAATTTATGAATGTAATTAAATGAACAGTTGTCATTTTCTTTACTTAATTCTCGTGATATTTTGATTTTGGCTAACTTTAATTTTTGAGTCAGTTGTTAACGTCTGT
Organism: Yoshiicerus persimilis; assembly: GCA_020352615.2. Taxonomy (NCBI): domain Eukaryota; kingdom Metazoa; phylum Arthropoda; class Collembola; order Entomobryomorpha; family Tomoceridae; genus Yoshiicerus; species Yoshiicerus persimilis. The sequence continues at coordinate 4,282,977 of CM060170.1, read as the reverse complement.
GCAGAATACATTGTAGTAAATTGTTTTATAACAAATACTAGACACGCAAGTGAATGGGAAACGTAACCTTGTAAAATGATTATTTTTGAAGGAAAATGCATTTGAGAAACAGTTAGTTTCTAGTGAATTAAAATTGGAAGGAGGATTAAAATGGGCATGCAAACGAATGCAAGGGAAAAATGATTCAGCGAAGTAGATTTGAATTACAGGTAGTTATTACGACACAACAACATGTTAAGGGAAGACATATACTCAGGTAAGGAAGTGGGTGAGTTCTGAGTTGCATTGCATACCTAGCCATACGTACAAAAAATATTTCTTAAATAATGTAAGTGTAGCCGTGGCGAAAGATAGGTAATTGTTGCATAAGTTGTGAAGCATGCATACCTACTTTTTGCAGCAATGATTTTAACGGTTTTCTTTGTTTAGTATTGATTGATATTTCATCATGCCATAATTTGCAACAGAATAGTAAACATAAACACTCTAGCATTATAAATATCATTATAAGCATTATAAATAGCATGGATAACATGCAGATTTCCGAATAGTAACTGTTATGCTCACTTTAATCTAACGGACGGGTAGAAATATAAATGGCAATGCTCAGTTTACTTCCTTTTAGTTTATATTTACATGACACTGCAATGCAAGTGTTCTATAGAGGAGGAGGAGGATTAAACTTTGAAACACAAAACACAACGCTATGCTTATTGGTTGCCTTATTCATAATGCCTATACAGTATTATTTAATTTGCGCTTAAGATGTGTCGGTAGTATGCACATTCGCTATGGTTTAAGGTTAAGAACTTCCCGGATAGCGAAAATCCTTACGATTCCTTAAAGATGCAATTTACCATCTGCAGAGCATGGAAATTTTAAACATGACGTGAAATAATTTCCCATGGTTTACCATAACTAGCTGGTTCAAAAATAAACTAGTTGCTTGCACATAGAACTACAGTAGCAGTTTGTAAAGTGGCATGATAGTTTTATTGTAATAAATATTCCTTATATGCCTGCATGCATGTGCATTTTACTTATTCAGTAAATTGTAGTGTCTTGTTTATTGTTCTTTAAATATCGGTTGCCTCTGTTGGCATTCTTTGAGGAGAAATAGCTGAAACTGCTTCCCTTACAGCTTGGCACTTATTCTCTCAGTGTGTTTACAATTATTACTAAAGAAATGAGTTTGGTGTATGATATAGTGTTACTGTTAAGTTGACTAGTGTTTATCCAAATTCTAGTACCTGTGTACATATAGTTAAATATTAGTTAGAGTTTTAGAGCTAGACAAAAGGTAAGCGAAGAGGACAATGTTCTCTGTACTTAATTTGCTATGGTTTCCAATTGAATTGATGCGTAGGTTGTGTTAGAAAGATAATGGTTTAGTAGTAAATGGATAAATGCAATCATTGTGTTGTATGTATTCTATTGGTATGATCCGTATGAAGATGCATTGACTAAATACAGAACTGCGTAGTTTTTGTTGATATGTCTCTGAATGTGTTTATTAGTAGGTACCATTTTATTATGACTAGAATTCGAATGATGCAAAAATTGTCCGTCAAATAAATGCATTGTTTGGTAACCGTAGGTATTGTTTTTTGTGTATCTGTTCCCGTATGTCATGTTCTGTGGTTGTGGCACTAGAAGTACGTATTCCATTGCCGTGTCAGGTCTCCCTATTGCCAATGTCATTGTCTCTGCTACTCTGTTTGGTGTTTTTGTTCAATGTTCATGTCATGTTTTGTGTTAGCGTTTGTCTATTGTCATGTATGTATGTAAAACCCACATACCCCATTCACCTAAATGAACATTTACCAAATAATTTCTTCCTAGAGTCATATCTACTTACTCGCCAATCCAAACTATCATATGTATCAGTATAAATATCCATTTAGTCTGAGGTTGATGTACTTCAACCATTCCTTTCATAAGATTTCCCATTTATTTACTATTCCGTCTCTTTTTCCGAGCAATTTTATTCTCTTTCCATACTTCACCACAGAATTCATTAACTATGACTCTACGAGGAATTTATAATACTAGATATGCTTTCAATATGAGTCATTCATGTATTCATTGAAACTATTGTGATAAATTTCCAGGCGGTCGTCACAAATTGGGTCTCCAGCAAACATAACATGGGAATGGCATTCAATCGAACCCTTTGGGAAAAATTCAAAAAGTGTGCTCCTACCTTTTGTGATTATGATGATTACAACTGGGATTGGAGTTTGCTTCAAGTGTCGTATACCTGCCTACATGTTCCGCTAACCGTATTTTATGCAAAGGCTCCAAGAATTTTTCATATAGGGGATTGGTAAGCTCACAAATACCTTTTATCTGTCAAATACGTTAATGAAATGCGCCCTAAATGGTAATCACTAAAGAACTATTGAAGATTCCTGTCCAACTGCAACAAAATGATTCAAAATACAAACATTCTCTCCTAAATTATTTTCTGTCTATTCCTAGAAATATTTCTTAGTAGTAAAATTCAAGTTCTAAGTATCCAAAAGATACTTGCTAATTACAAGTATTCTCTGACTATAAAAATTAACTTAACAGCATCTGACAAGAATACTTTTCTGAAAGCCAAAGTTTGTTCTTTCTTCGTTGCAGAAATCTGTTTATATGTAATTTGGGAGGTTTGCAAATATTTGGAGTATAAGAATATCTAAAGATATTAAGCAATATGCAGAGTTGTTGAATGACCTCACTGGAAGTGACTTGTTAATGACAATGTGCGCTGCCTGCCAAAAGTTTGGATGTACACTAGACACTCTCGCCGCTGCTAATGAGTTAAATAATTAGGAGAGAAAAGTTCTGGTAATGATATTGAGTATTTGTATTAATGACACTCCCTTTTTCTAGTGGCATTCATCACAAGAAGAAGCAATGCGACCCCAATACTGCAGCTCAAGCGATCGACAAAGGAGTAAAACAATACCAGTCACTTTTATTTCCAGACAACCTCACAGTGGAAGTTCGTTTTGGAAAGAAAATGCGATTGAAGAAAGGAAATGGCGGCTGGGGAGATCTACGAGATAGAAAACTTTGTCTCTCCTTCTAGCATTCGTTTGGCTCAAAGTACAGATGAGTAGCTCTTAGATGAGAGAAATTCGAAATAAAGTAAAATTAGTTAGGTCAGTATTTTATTGAGACAGGAAAATGATAACTCTGAGGGAGTAAATAGTCCATATTTTGTATAACTCTAATGGAAGGATGTAGAAAACTAACGAAACTTACGAACTACTCAAGGAATGAGTACATGTATCCAATTTGCATCATTTACAGGATTAATTGTCATTACTGTGTAACTTAGCTATGGTAAAATACAACAAACAAATCACAACAGTGAGAAATTCACAAATAGTTTGTCTCACTCCAAAACGGTGTCATTTTCGACAGGAAATTAGGGACGTAATTTGAAATTAGGGGAGTTGCTCATAGTTTTGTAAATGAAAGTTCTGCTGAAATGCTTATGCATTAATGATTAATTAGGAATTAGACAAATCTACAATTAAGAGCTACTGTTTATTACGCTGCGTATTGATAATGATAATGGCAAACCAAAGGAGCCAACATTTGTCAGATGTAATAGAGCCTTTAGCTAATGACAATCTCACTGTAGAATGTTTTTACTCTAATAGTTTTCCAATATTTTGGATTCAGGGTGATAATTTTGATAGGTTCAAGATTAAAAAATCTCACAAAACATTCTGGTGCACATGATCGAGACGTGATATTAATTTGATACTTGAATTGACTTACGTGAACTACTTTAAATGAAAGTTGTAATCTTCTCTTATTTCAATTTTATCTCTCATTTCCATTGTAACTTAATTTAAATGACAATTAATCACTAGTTAGATTATATAGATGGTACTTATTTAAAGGTAATTACTAATGAGTAAGATTAATATGTCTGCAGTCATACCGACATGTGAGGAACGTCGTCAGTCAAACATACCTGTGTTATCTCTTCATTCTAAGATAAATACAATTTTCATAACTTATTTATTTGTCTGTATGAAATAACTATTAGAATTGCATTGTGTTTGTAATTGTGCTAAGCTAAAATTCAGTGTGATTTGAGTCGCACCGAGTTTCATTAAAATGCCATAAGTCACAAATGACGAGCAGAGTACTTTCTTTAAATGTGGTATATAAGGAAGCAAGGGGACGGTAATACTAATAAAGCTATTAGTACTAGTATACTACAATATTGGTTTGATTTAGTATATATCCGCATTAAATGTTTCGATTTTGCGCATTATACGACTAGATTTCAAAAACTTTGTGTAAACTATTGACAAGACGTTAGTGCGGGTAAACTTAAAGTAACAATTCGAATTATTAACAATAAGTGATTGATTGATTGCTCAGTTTATAATCTAATCATTATGCATGTTATATGACAGGTGTAAACTTATGGTAACATGTGTGCATATTCCTACAAAAAACAATTACCTGCACAGATAAATTTAAATTTAATCAAAGTAACAATGATAGAGCTTCGCTTAGCTCTTTTTTGTACAGCGATACGATTGTCTATAACTAATAGTAGATAAATATAATCAGTTTTTGCATTGTAATTTGTAAATCGACAATTTTTATGAAACGTAACATGAGGGCAGTTAGGGCTGGGAGTTTCTTTATTCTGTCACATGTTTTAAAATTTTGGAAATACAAATTGGAATTATAAATAGTACATATAAAGGACGTATAATGACTACATTATGTGGGATTGTGACTGCTGTCCGTTGACAATGACTGAAATAGTAATTAAAACTTACGTCACTACTCTCGAAAATTAACTGCATCACAATAGAATTTAGCGTGTAAGTGAATTAAGGTAAAATGACTGCAAATTAATGGAAGAAAGTTGAAAACGCAATTAGGTGCTTACTTAAAACTGGACATAGTTGATGTTGATAGGACTAACTAGTAACTACACATAATACTATTGTTAATTAGTGCAAAGATCTGCAATGCAAAGCCATGTAAGTAGGAATAGGTAGGAAGTACAGTCATTAAAAACCGAAATTGTATTCGTCATCAGTGTGAGATGTCTTGATTGAATGCTGTGATGCACTTTTGCCTTTTCTGTAACTGTACAGTTCAGAAGCCACAAAATTCTGTCCTGTCCTGTCCAATGGCAAACCCGAAACAAAGCAAGGCAGATACAAGATACAATTGGACATCCGGAAATAAATCAGCAGTAATGACGGCTAATATGTTGAAATAATCCAGCCAATAATATGAATGGATATCCGAATTGTTTATGTACACTTACGGTTAGAGCAAGTTAAACGGTCTAGAGGAAAGTGGATAGAATTACTAAATGGTTGAACAAATCTCTGTCAACAAATTATCTTCTGTTTCACAGGTAGATTGTTTTAGGGCAGTAGATGACATTGTTTCTAAACTTAAATATAAGCATTTCATACTGCATAATACAGAATAAAATAGCGTAGAGATAAATAGGTCTAACTCTGTAGAGTGATGAATTGAGGTAATGATGCATTTAAAACATAATGGAATATAAAGCAGCATAATAATACTTACAATCAATCAATAGTGAGAAGGTACTAGAATAATATTATAGATTGAAAATACAGAAAACGTTATGTAAGAATCACAAGCTTTGTACAAGTAAAATTAAGTTATGGCATCCACCACAAATTCAAACAAAAGTTGCCATTGCTTAGAAGTAAAGAGAGTTGCATTCAATTCTTCTTTGTATTTTTATCATTTAATGTCAGTTTTAATGATAGGTGTTAGATATTGTTATTTTGTTGTCTTTAGTACATATTATGCAGTTATATTACGTTACATCTTTTGAAAACTACCACTAACAAGCAAGATACACGTAAAACTAGTCACCGTTATTATTACTACTATACAATTATCCTTTAACTTATATTTTTCTGCATTTACAATCAATGCATACATAATCAAAGTTGGTACAATGCAGTTCCGACAATTATATGTTGTGAACTCAATTCTATACTATAATTAATGTAGTTGTCCGTTTCGTTATGTTTAATGTATGAGTAATATTATAATAAGGTCGTTGTGTAGATAACTCTTACTTTACTATTTACATAATCAAATGAATTTTATTGCTTCGTATGTTAGCATTCTTAAATTTGCATAATAATTTTAAATTCAATTTTATGACACTCGATTAAAAATATAAAAATGGAAAACGTTTACTACACAAATTGAATCCAAACTGAATTAAATGCTACAACATAGATATTGAATGTAAGGTTGGTCATAATATTATAATAATATATTTAGTAGAACTAAATACATTACTATCTAAATACTATGTACAATATACAAATCTATATTTGGTTGGAGAAATGTATACTTCATGCAATCAGAGAAGATTAAAATACGACACGTCAACACAAATATAGAGCAACTCAAAAATTAATATTAGATATTACTAAAGCATAAGCGCTTGCGCAAGAAACTAATGTCCTTTGTGTTTTCGTCGGAGAATGCTGAGTGTGTAATTTTTGCTTGAATAAAAATGTATCGTTTCATTTCAGGGTGTATTGATATTGTTATATTGTTAGTGATATTATAATTTTCTGCGCACTTTAATTTTAGTAATTAGTAACTTAATTGTAGTGTGCTAAATAAAACATTACTATAGAAAATATATTTAATTGAAGTGCTAAAATCATAACCAAGATCTGTATAGAACGTCTACAAAACAACATTGGCCGTTGATAAATTAAGTAATCGAGTGAATGCACTTATAATTGCATTTACTATTTGTTAAATCCCATTATTACTTGTCTCAATACAGTTATATAGTGGTTAAAGTAAATGTATTATTAGAATGTACATTGTGTTAAGTAATTAAACATGTACCAATTGATTGCAAGTCATTTGCAGGCAAATAAACCGCAAATATTTCAACCCATATTTTCTTTTGCATATTCACATCAGTGTTCTAATTAATGCGCACAAAAATGTTTTCATGCGTGCATCTGCACGAAATGCACAGTGCTTGAAACGTCGCACAAGTATGCACGAATATATAATATGTTACCCCCTCTGAGAGAATGCAGCCTGTGAGACAGATAATACTCAAATGCACTGAATATTGCCTAGTGTTCTTTGCGAAAACCCATGTAGGTCATTCAACTGGTGAAACTGCATTTTAATAGTAAAAATGCTACTTAGAATCATGACATTAATTGTAATGAGGAAAGCTAACCAATAGCATTAACACAAAAATTTTTGAACTTTGAGGCATCCTTCAATTGGGACAAAATAGTCTGCCCTTTTGTTTTCAATTTTTTCATAAAGTAAATCTCAATCAAATTGAACGTAGTTAGGCTCGCTAGATTCACATAAAGATGTTCTATAGGTGAGAATATTTAATATTTGCTTGTTAGTCAATGGGTGTTGATGAATACAAATCAGCTTGGGTGTAGATTAGAAAGACACTGGTTCTTATGCACAAAATTGAGGCTTTGTAGGATGGATATTTATCAAATGACATAAGTCACACGGGACTTCAATGTGAGCCAAGGCACTAACAACAGTTCGGGTCAGCTAAATAAGTTTTGATGATGGGGAACATGGAAAGAGGGAATAATCCAACAAGGTTCAAGGGGGCCATAAAAATTACACATAAGAAATGTTATAATTATTTATAAAAGCCGAATTTTGAAGGTGAAGACGATCTCCCGACCAAAATGGAGCCCATCCGGGGGAACGATTGTTCCCCCGGACGGGTTTCATTTTGGTCGATATCGTCTTGGTAGACCTTCATGAGAAATATATAGGTATCATGCCATTCGGAGATAAAAAATAATGTTACGTAGTACAAAATTTCTTATGGCGACAACGACAAAATATTGCATTTCGAAATATTAATTGCATAGCTGTTCTTAGAATGGCATTAGTTTATAAAAAACTTTCATCAAAATCTGAGGTGGTCGAAATTGCAGGTTTTTTGTTATTTTGGGAAAATTGATCAGGGGGGACCCTTCCCAAAATGAAAAATCAACTACTTACGATTTCAATGAAAACTGCTCCTGAAATAGCCACCACCATGCTTAAGACGAACTAACAATTTTCATCCAAATCAGAGCCGCAACAGCCAGAATTGTTGCGGACTGAATTTCACTAACGATCTGTGGTAGAAATGGCTAGAAGATTGATTTTAAAAGATTTCCCACTTTATCGGTACTTATTCGTAAATCTGTTCAAGAATCGAAACTGTTTCATTACATCTGATAATAAATTTTAAAGAAATACCTGTCTTACTTTGAGAATCCGAAAACTGATGTAAACTTTCTGCAAAGCGATGTGTTCCCTGATTGAAGTGGATCAACACGTCAATGAACGACAATTCTTTGTTTCTGGATCAAAACAAAACAGAAGGCTTGGTTCCAAGGATTGGATAGTGTCGGTATAAAGATCGATTAAGACGTGAGAAGAATTTACGTCTTGATCTTCAAAAAAGATAATTTTGCACCATTGAATCTGTATGATGAAATTATAGACATATATTGAAAAAAATCTGAATGTACTGAATCACTGATTGTAGCAGTGTAATGAAATACAAATACCTTAGAATGCATTTGATCAATCACGATATCATAGAACTTCACAGTTGCTTCCTTAAAAGAAAGCAGCTCCGACGTAATTCCTCCATTCTTGAGATAACTTCAGTTTTTCGGAATTTTGAAAATATTTAACAAATTGCTGTGTTCTTTCCATGTTGGAAAACATTGAGAAAAAGTATTTAGCATTTTCTATAAGCACAGTAAAGGTATTAGTATTTGATTGCAGAATTACTATGTGCTTCTTTACCAGTAAAATAATTCATATTCATCAAGTCAGTCCGCTTGAAAATATTTAGTGTACATCCTTTAATGAAAGATGTAAAAAATTTGAAGTGTTCTTTCAATTGTTGAAATCGGAAACGTCAGAGTGCAGTTGACTTTATCCTTCAATCCAAAAATTTGTAAATCCGAACAATATGATTTACATTTCTATACGATGAAATCGGAAACGTCAGAGTGCAGTTGACTTTATCCTTCAATCCAAGAATTTGCCAATCCGAACAATATGATTTACATTTCTATGCGATATTCGGGATAACTCTTCAGGATAATCTGGATCAAGAGGAATGTATCCTGCCACGGTTTTCAGTATTCCGAATAGCAGAGTGGTCAGTTTTTTAGAAGGAGACATGCAAACGGCTATTAGTAAATCCAAATCTGGATTTTTGCATTTTGGTGAGTAGCCAATTTTATCATTTAAGTTTTTTGCGATAGCCGAAGAAAAAATATCCACCTGTAATATTATTGGAGTGACAGAGTGACTTATTATTTGGATACGATACAACCCACACAATCTTATTCTGATTTTTTACTGCTCACCTGCTGGAATGTCAGTGTTTAATAATCCCCGTACTGTACTGCCATTTTGGTTGAATATATTTTATATCTGCTATTAACTGCTTAGCTTTTGATGACATATCTCTGGAATCGTTTGTCGTAGCAATTTATTTAAATTTATCTCTGGATCGTTAATAATTCCCTCATCAGTACTACCCTTAGTATGTTTCAAGAACCGTTTCAAGAAATCACTTTACTACCCAGGTCAGAAAGTACTTGATTGATTTTATCAATGCCAATATTCATATTATATTTCACTAAAATACAAACTCCCATTACATTTGAATGTTTCTAAATAAAATACTAACATATTTTTGTAGTAGACGGAAACTATTATTGGTGGCACAAACGTACGTACAACGTATTACGCACAAACGTACGTACAACGTATTACGCACAAACGTACGTACAACGTATTACGCACAAACGTACGTACAACGTATTACGCACAAACGTACGTACAACGTATTACGCACAAACGTACGTACAACGTATTACGCACAAACGTACGTACAACGTATTACGCACAAACGTACGTACAACGTATTACGCACAAACGTACGTACAACGTATTACGCACAAACGTACGTACAACGTATTACGCACAAACGTACGTACAACGTATTACGCACAAACGTACGTACAACGTATTACGCACAAACGTACGTACAACGTATTACGCACAAACGTACGTACAACGTATTACGCACAAACGTACGTACAACGTATTACGCACAAACGTACGTACAACGTATTACGCACAAACGTACGTACAACGTATTACGCACAAACGTACGTACAACGTATTACGCACAAACGTACGTACAACGTATTACGCACAAACGTACGTACAACGTATTACGCACAAACGTACGTACAACGTATTACGCACAAACGTACGTACAACGTATTACGCACAAACGTACGTACAACGTATTACGAACAAACGTACGTACAACGTATTACGCACAAACGTACGTACGAACAACAACATACAATACGCACAATACGGACGTACGAACAACAACATACAACGTCAACCTGAAGGTGGACCTCCGTGAGCGAGCTCAGGGAGGGTCGAGGGTATATATAGGGGTGCATTCCCTCTTTGGCCTCAGTCGGCTGCCGTCCTTTGCGGAGTGAAGAGCTCCTGCTCCGGGAGGGTCGAGGGTATATATAGGGGTGCCATTCCGTTGGTGGCCTCAGTCGGCTGCCGTCCTTTGCGGAGTGAAGAGCTCCTGCTCCGGTGCTCCGGGAGGGTCGAGGGTATATATAGGGGTGCCATTCCCTCTTTGGCCTCAGTCGGCTGCCGTCCTTTGCGGAGTGAAGAGCTCCTGCTCAGGGAGGGTCGAGGGTATATATAGGGGTGCCATTCCCTTGGTGGCCTCAGTCGGCTGCCGTCCTTTGAGGAGTGAAGAGTGCTCAGGGAGCTCGAGGGTATATATAAGGTAAGGGTGGAAGGTAAGGTATAAAGGTACAGGGAATCCCTACCCTGGGCTACGGCTAAATATGGGGGAAGGCTAGGCCCTGGGGGAAGTTCCCAGGGGCGCTATACTTCGCTCCGGGTGGTCCTCAGCTAAACGCCAATAGGGTGACCTCCCCATTGTCGGTAGCCTCCTATAAGTCTAGGTCGACGGGTGTGTGTGGATTCCGTCCGAGTGAAGCACACATCTGACCCCCTCCGACGACTTTGGGTTGCGAAAGCAAGGGGTAGTCCTTACGGCAAAAAAAGCTTTGGATGGAGCAAGGGCCATAGACCACAGGGGGTTAGCGTGTGTCATCAGGGCGGAGGGTGGCATGCGCGCTCCAGCTAACTGACCTAGGTCAGGGAGATTGGAGGCATCGAGTGGTCTATGCCCAGGAAAGGGAAGCTCCTGGTGCCTTAAGGTCTCGCTCACGGGCCTGCACCGGGAATGGTCCTGATTACTGGGTTTGCCAACTCCGGGTCACAACCGGGGTTTGCGGACTTTCGGGGGATGATGTGAGTAGTGAACCGAAGACCCGCTCTCGCTTCTGCCGCAGGGACTAAAGTGTGGGTTCGCGGCGCCCGGCTTTGCAAATGCTAGCCACCCGTCCGTGGTCAGAGCGAGAGTGACTCACGGATTCTTGTGACAGGGTTTTCACCAAAAAAGGGAATCCCTACCCTGGCTACGGCCAAATTATGGGGGGTGGGCTAGGCCCTGGGGGCAGTTCCCAGGGGCGCTAAACCACACACACTTAATCGGTATTTGCTAATCGGTATTTGCAACTTTTAGTTCTTAATGTTAAAATTACTATTTCTTGCATTTTGTGCATTTTGTGCACTCCACATTGTCCTTTTCATGCATGCACTACGTATTACATGCAGTGCATATTATGCATATATGCACTGCATACCAGTACACTGATTCACATCGCATGCCGTAGAGTAGATCTCTAATGTCTAATGCCAGGTCATTGTTAATGATCTTTAATATTAATCGCGGGCAAGAAATAAATATAACGTTCATAAATACATAAATTCCTAATTAGCTGCATTTCCCATATAAGAAGATCGGAGATGGAACAGCGGGATGAATATAATATTATCTTAGTATTAAATGGATCGCATATTTTTCCCACCCAAGTCACCTTATCATTAAACAGAGTGTCGAGTGTGCCGTAAATGCCGCATGCCTTAAATTAAAGGGCCGTAAATGCCGTAAATTATATAAACACGTGGTAAATATGCATGTTTACCCCTTGTTTTGTGTTATTTACGGCATTTACGGCATGCGGCATCAAAAAAGAATTTACGGCATGCGGCATCAAAAAAGAATTTACGGCATGCTGACTTTATTCTGCAGCATGCTGACATGCTGACTCTAATGACTAATTCATTAAAGTTAAGCAAATTGACTCATAAAAACAAAAGGGTTGCTTTGCTTTCGTTTGGGATGACTGGAGACAAGGAAATATTCACAGACATACTGGTTATATTATGTAACTCGCTGTTTGCATTTCCTTGAAACTTGAAATCCAGCCGCGAGTTATAAGATTCAACAGAAGTAAATAGCTCCCTGAAACAATGGGAACGCTTTTTAATATTTTACGAGTATTCACATCATGAAAATCCGTTGAGAATTTTCATGAAAACAGAAACACTGAGAAAACAATTTTCTATTTACGATCTAAACATATTGAAAATTGATCTTGACTTTAATATTTCCTGAGTGAAAGTCTCATATCGCAGGTATGTACTTTTAAAATATAATTTCACAATTGAATTTATCCCGAGCATTCATTCAATTCATCCTGTTTAAGGTTCGATATCTTGGTAAACCTTAAACGTTTTTCGCGTGGCCTTCTTCTGTTTAAACTTTTGGTCATTTAGTTTCGGATTTGATTTAGAGAAAAACAGCTTTTAGATTTACAAAAAATGTGAGAACTTTTATATCCTTTACTCTGTGGTCTTCTGGAAGCCGACCCATTACGAAGTGGTGCAATTCTGTCTAGTATTGTTTCAATTAAAAATTACGTGCTTATTAATTTTACTGGACTACCAAAAGGAATCCTTTAATCAGTTTTTCACAATGTTAGTGAATTTCTATTATTACTAAGGGTGTGCGAAATGGGACTTTTTACATTATTCTTATTTAGAATTCTTATAGTGCTTAATTACAACTGAACTTATTAATAAAAATTGCACTAACGAGGATTATTGTCACAAAACTTGTATTTAGTAAATGGCAGACAAACCATAACCCCAGTTAATTAACACTAAATCTGTAATCGCAGATTGCAGTCCTATGATCAAGTGCACTGCATACATTACCAATATTTATAATAATTATTTATATATATTTATAATTTATCGTACTTCCCAAAGACTCTAATACAAATACTACAGTCTTTAGGATAAATTGGATGGCATGTGGTCAAAGTTACGTGTAATGAGAAGTAATTAGTAATGCATCACTTCTAAAATGCAATTGAGCCATCCCTCAAGTGCAAATGACCAACTCTGTAGTATTATTGTTTTAGACCTCTCCGTTTTCACTCATTTCTCCCATAACCTCATATCGCTGGTAATGAACTTGGATTAAAACATGATTCCACAATATCACATGAATTACTTGTGACAGATAACTGTGATCTGATAAAACACCATTGCACTGTTAAATTACATATACGTATACCTGGAATACCTGAAGTCTGTACTGTATATATAAATATATTATTTATAGGTAAGGTTTAAAGGCTTACAAGTATTATATAACTAACCTTCATACGACTGATACAGAAAAATGTACAACTCAAGATGCAGTAAATATAAATAAATATATCAGGTATTAACGTTTCCTGCAGCTGATATTCTCAATTAAATACATTTTTAATGTACCAATAATTCTAAATAGTTTTACAGGTTCTTTTATTTACAGATTTCCTTTAAGTCCACTAAGGAAATCTAGTACTGACAAATAGTTTCCTTGAGATGGGTCGTTTTACAGTAAATAGGAAACTTTTTTGGGTGAAAGCCCATTACTTCTTATATTTTGGAGGTAATTATATATGTATTTGCTTGATAAATAAATGCTCATTTTTAAAACGTATTTTATTTATAAACAGTAGGAATAAAAAAGAGATGAAATTTTTTATATTATGGGAATATAATTTCATTTCAGGTGCAGCTTCATTCTGGTCATTTGTAACAGTATTTGGAAAACAGCTTGGCGTTTCAGAGATAGGAGTTGGTCTAATATTTACTGTAGCTCCCATAACAGGAATTATATCAATGCCTCTATTTGGATCTATCGCTGACAGATTTAACATCAAGAAAAAATTGTTTATACTTTTTAATCTTCTTAATGCTGTGTCATTTCTCAGCTTTGCCCTTCTTCCCAACGTGACAACTTCAAAACCAATTGCTGTGGAGTGTAGGGAAAATGAAACATATTTAACTCAGTGTGCACAGAAATATGATACTTGCAATGCAGCACTTATCCACAGTTTTGTTAACGACATTAATAATTTATCCACCCCAAATACTATCCTAAAAACTGAATGCTACATAAATTGCGAAGTAAGCAGATCTGAAAAATCAACGCTTTGTGAAAACTCGGTGGATATGTATAAAAATATCTTCTGCCAAAATCCTGACGACGCTTCCGTTGAGTTTTCAACTGGCGTCATGGTGCGTATGATGCTCTTTTATTTCTTGTGTTTACTATTCTGGATCCTGGAATTCAATTTTTGAAATTTGCTAAGCTCTGTTTTTCAGATTGTAAATAATTTAATAATAAGTCATTTCATTTGTTTTTTCAGATTTCGGCAGCAAGTTTTACTCAAGACTGCATATCATTTCCAGTGGATTTTTTGAGCTATAATAGTACTTCAGCAACATCACAACATTCTCATTCTTGTCAATTCACATTTTCAAACAAGTCCTGCGTAATTAACTGCCCAAACAATCAAAATTTGAACCGTCACTTGGAAAGAATTTCTTCGCATTCAGATTTTTTCAAAACAAGTATATTTTGGATCTACAGTGGTCTAGTATTAGCAGGCTGGATTTGCATGGCTGTTGTGACGTCTGTGGCTGACTGTCTCTGCTTTGAAACCTTAGGTTCATAATTTTTCACTATTGGGTGGTATTGCATAAGCAATCCTGAGGCATGGTGCTAGTGGTGCCAAGTTTGTTGGATTGGAAGATTTATTGAATAATAAATCTTAAATATACATATATATTGGGTAGAAATGAAATGCTGAATAAATTTCAAAGTTTCTTTAAATACAAATTTAACGTTCTTGCAGTATTGCAAGCAAGTGTTTCATTATACTGCTGAGAGGTGATTTAATGATAGTGTTCTATTATTTTAGGAGAAACCCCACATTTGTATGGAAAGCAACGTCAATGGGGCGCGATTGGTTGGGGATCCTTCTCAATGTTGGCAGGCTACTTAATTGATGTTAAGAGTAAAGATAATATTGGAATTCTTAAGGACTACTCGCCTGCTTTCTATTTGATGGCGGTCCTCTTCCTTCTAAATTTAATAGTATGCTACATGTGGGATGTAAGGCACAAAAAGGACAATTTCTAAATAAACCATAGTATTTTAAAGTTTTACATAAAAATTTATAATTGAAATATAGGTAAAGAAGACGGAGAAAACAAAAACATTAGGGAAAGATATGATGGGCTTGATTCGCAACCCTACAATCCTTGTGTTCGTTTTGTCTTGCATTGCAGTGGGGATGTGTACCGGTCTTCTATGGCAATTTTTGTTTTGGTTAGTAATTTTGAATTTGTTCTTATCTGTGGTGATTCTTTTTTATCAAATTAATTGAAAGCGGATTTGTATACTAGGTATGTTGAAGATTTGGCAGCCGCTTTCGATTTGTCGTGTGAGTTCTCTAATTTGCGGTACATAAAATCATTGCAGGGACTTATTAGCATTGTTCAATGCTTTGGTGGAGAATTACCATTTTTCTATATTTCAGGTAGTATATGGAAATTTAAAATTGTTAAGGTATTTTTAAATACTCACCCCACAATAAATATTTAAATGGGAAATCTTTGTCGTGATTAGGTTGGTTTATTAAACGACTCGGACATGTTCACTGTGTGACACTTGTTCTCACTGCCTTTGCCTTCAGATTTTTCTTCTACTCGATTTTGCAAAATCCGTGGACTGTTTTGCCTGTAGAGTTATTTCAAGGATTGACGTACGGAATATTCTATGCCAATATGGCATCTTATGCATATGTGGTCAGTCCCCCTGGAAGTGCAGCTACCGTTCAAGGAATAGTCGGTGCTGCTTTTGAAGGAGTCGGTTGGTTAATTAATTTCTTTATTTTTGAAGTGTACAATACAATGTTAAAGCAAGAATTATTATCAGAGATTATCATAAGCTGAATTTTAAATCTTACATTAAATGTAGACAGGTACACATTTTGTTTGACAATTATAGGTGTGGGTGCAGGAAGTCTGCTAGGCGGAGTTTTATATTCCGTAATTTCTGGAAGAACTGCATTTCGTGTATTTGCGTGTGGAACCCTAATGGCAGCAATTCTTCATGGATCTGTCATGTACTTTATCAATAAAAGAAACACTGTTTCACTACCCAAAGGTAACTGAAAGTTGAACATATACAATGGACTTAATTATCTAAAACTATTATTTGTTCAAATGCAATGAACATAATTCTTTTTTTTCATTCTAGACTATAGCGCCGATGTTCCAACGAAGCATTTCGAGCTTGATAAAATGCTGAGCCAAGACCAAATAACTGAAAACTAACATTCCTAAAATAATTTTTAATGCCTTATCAGCTATGCTTATTTGTCAGACATAATAAATCGTCCTAGTCCATGAGTTACCAAGTTATTGATATCAAAGCGCATGATTATTTAAAGTCATGTTTTAGTTAACGTTCCAAGGGAATTCTTATTGTTAATAGATACATACTAGTTTTTTAAATGCATGTACAATTTAATTATCCAAACGTTTTGGTACCTGTACACATTTGGACTTAAATATATTATTACCTAATCGAACAAATATTCTATTCCATTCAAAAAAAATGTTTATCCTTACACTACAAAATTGTGCAAATCATTTCCGCAAGATTGTACTTACTACAACATACCGTCATTCATAATCAATAATAAAATAATTTTACGAATTTAGTTCTTTACAACCTTGCTTTCCATTCCAATTCCTTGTCGGTAGATAGGTTATCATAACTACATTACTTTAATGCACCACTTGCGAAAAATCCCACGGAGAACTAACTACATATCTGTATTATATTTATTATGGACATTTTCGTAAAGTATCTGAAAACGATTTTATTTTCCCTACTTCTTTGCTGGTCAATTACAGGTAAAATACCAATTATTAATATTTTCGTAATCATAATTCCAAATAAATTCAATATGCATTTACCAAGTCTCATGGATTAGTAATGAAGTCAATATCAATAGCCGTTCAAAAAGCATAGCTACATAGAAAACATAGATAAGCTGTTTAAAATGCCTTGTGTAAAGCCAAAAAAGAAAGCCACTTAATTGCAATCTTACGACAAAATCTTATTTACGAAAACTTTCAAGTCAAGCCTACAAAATTCCTTTCTTTCTTGGGAAACTCAAAAGCATAAAAATTATAATTCGCGATTTTCGTAGTTTTGTGTTTCTCCCTCTGCAGTTAAAAATGACGTAATTTCACTACAAAGGGTATCAAGGCAGAGGAGAGGCAACGTAATTGTTATTTTATGACGCCATTTTTGTCATTTCTCAGATGTGTGCTCATATACACCATGCCTAGAGGGTTCCCTGACACCCAATCCAAAAGACTGTGGAAAATACTACGAGTGCAATCATGGGAGTCAGGTTAAAAAATCTTGTGGAGGTGGACTGCATTTCAGTAAAACTTTGAAAGCCTGCGATTGGCCTCAATCAGCAGGTTGCCGAATTACAACAGGTGTTTCTTCTTCAGGGTCCACTACCGCAGCGCCCCCTATTACTGCAGCGCCCCCTATTACTGCAGCGCCCCCAATTACTGCAGCGCCCCCAATTACTGCAGCGCCCCCAATTACTGCAGCGCCCCCTATTACTCCAGCGCCCCCTATCACTGCAGCGCCCCCTATTACTCCAGCGCCCCCTATCACTGCAGCGCCCCCTATTACTCCAGCGCCCCCTATTACTCCAGCGCCCCCTATTACTCCAGCGCCCCCTATTACTCCAGCTCCCTCTATCACCGCAGCTCCTCCTATCACTGCAGCGCCCCCTATTACTCCAGCGCCCCCTATCACTGCAGCGCCCCCTATTACTCCAGCGCCCCCTATTACTCCAGCGCCCCCTATTACTCCAGCGCCCCCTATTACTCCAGCTCCCCCTATCACCGCAGCTCCTCCTATCACTGCAGCTCCCCCTATTACCGCAGCTCCCCCTATTACTGCAGCTCCCCCTATTACTGCAGCTCCCCCTATTACTGCAGCTCCCCCTATTACTGCAGCTCCCCCTATTACTGCAGCTCCCCCTGCTACTGTTTCAACTACCAAAGCCTCAACAACCATACCTACAACACTTCCGACAGCTGCTCCACCTCCACCATCGCCAACGCCAAAACCATACAGTATGTATTGTACACCACAAATTTAAAACAAGCATAAAATTGTCATTTAGAAGACTATTCAGAAAGTGTATTTGTTTATTAGAATACAAGGTGATATGCTATTTTACTGATTGGGCATTCTATCGTTCGGGACCAGGACAATTCTCCCCTGACAATGTGGATCCTTCTTTGTGTACGCACATCATCTACTCGTTTGCTTTGCTGGACCCCACAACATATCTCATGAAAATAGCGGATAACAACACATCCATTGATAAAAAGTTTTATGAGCGACTGACAGCCCTGAAAAGAACCGGTGCTAAAGTTAATCTGGCAATAGGAGGGTGGTCGGACTCGGCCGACGGAAGATATTCAGTAATGGTCAATGATCCCGTCAAAAGGGCCAGTTTTGTGAGCAACGCAGTACAGTTTTTGAAAACTTACAACTTTGATGGACTGGACTTGGACTGGGAGTATCCTCGTTGCTGGCAGGGGGACTGCAATGCTGGACCCGTCTCAGACAAGGCTAATTTTGCTGCTCTTGTCACAGATCTGAGAAAAGCACTACCCGTGAGTGTTATTCTAAAGCAACTTTGTTTCTAAATGTTTTACCACAATAGTCAACCAGCTCACTGCTTCCTTGATGATTTATAGGTGGGGTCCTTGCTATCGGCTGCTGTCTCAGCTAGTAAACCTGTCATTGACCAAGGTAACTGACTAAATATTCTTGTAGTAAATCATTTTTCCTGCTTTAGTGTCCAATTTGATGGGAGGAACCCAAACAAATTATATTTTTAGCCACAATTTCAATTTTTACTTGACATAAACATGTAATGTGGCCTGAATTACATTAGCTTACGACGTCCCAACTTTGTCCCGAACTCTGGACTGGATTGGTGTGATGGACTACGACTTTCATACAGGGTGGGAAAAGAAAACGGGCCACATAGCACCTTTGTTTTATAAACGCGGAGACGATTTTGATTATTTGAATGTAAATTACTCTTTAACCTACTGGGTGCAACAGGGAGCAGATCCGAGTAAATTGATAATGGGCATTCCATTGTACGGAAATTCATTTCAATTGGCGGATGCTGCAAATAATGGATTATTTGCGCCCGCCTTCGCACCTGGTCGCCTCGGAAATTTCACGAAGCAAGCTGGAATGCTGGCCTACTATGAGATTTGCAATCAATCCAGTAGTTTAACAGTGGTGCAAGACAGAGAATATGCCATGGGGCCCTACGCTTATACTAACGACCGACAATGGATATCCTATGACGATGTTCCCATTGTTGAAATGAAAGCAAGTTACATAAAAAATAGAAACTTGGGAGGAGCTATGGTTTGGGCTTTGGACTTTGATGATTTTACTGGAGCCTGCGGCAAGGGAAAATATCCGGTGTTAACAGCTTTAAGTAAAAATTTAAATGGATAAAATTGCACAATGGACATTTGCAAGTAATATCGACAATGCAAAAATGGGATTTGAATAAAGCATAGTTGGAGCATAATATGAACGTTGTGTGCGTAACTCAATAAAATGTTTTTGACGTAGATAGATAGATCTATTTATTTCCATATATAATATGCATTACGTACACATAGTATAATATTTCTCTGTGTTATTTACTTATGTATAGATTCCTTGATAATTGGTTACAAAATAGTTTTTATCTATTTAAACTTTTTAATTCTATAGTTATAAGCTATTTGAAATCTAATTAAATCATTCACTCATTCGCGTTGCACTGTATTTCTTATGTAGGCAAAGGTTAGGTATTCTTTTCCCATTTAATTTCACAAACTCAGATTTACAATAGTAATCTGGCTATCAGTTCTGTCGGATACGCTAATTTCACTCAAGTTCAGCGTTCCAATATACAGGGTCCCACATATGATGTGTTTTCTGTATCGGCAAAGATACTTGTGTAGCTACAATACCGAGAATTGTAATCTAACGACCTCAGATTTGTAATTCATTGCAAAAAATGGAATATTTTGCCAAATGGATAACAGTAATCTACAAATGGCGAGTTTACGAATGTCAAGAAACTTGAATTCTCTAAAAATCAAAAACACTATTTTCATTTACTGTTATACTGTTACTGCTGGCGAAATATTCAGCTTAGAAGTTTTGTCGCGATTAGTAGTCAAATCTTCAGTTTACCCAAAATATGTCATTACAGCAGTTAAAATTCTGTAAAGTGAGAAAACCAATGGAATTGCAACAAGCCAAGGTTGCCGACCCAGGGTATTTGGGGTTTTCTTCAAAAATCCACGGGTTTTTGCATCCTTGCACCAAGTTGACCAAGTCTTACATCGGAGCTGTAAAACTCGTCAAGGAAAATCAGAGATCATGTGAAAGCATAAAATTAAGTGACTTTCAATGTTCCATCGGTATAAAGTAGAACGTGGTAGCTGAACTACTAGATTTTTGCTTTTAAGGAAAATACATATACATATGTTGGATCCCGTACATCACGTATAATAAAGTTACAGTTGTGCACCTTTATTACTTTCTGCCCACATATTTACATTTTTCATAAGTTAGCATAGCATCTATTAATCCTTCCAGTCTAATTCCAGCCTTTCTCATCGTTATCGTCTCTGTCTCTCCAAATAAACGAGAACAACTAAAAAAGTTATATCTACAATATCATTTTGCTTGTTTTCCTCTGAAAGTACTTGATGTAGGTTTGTTGGTAGGTTTTTCTTGTAATTTGAGATACAATTGAGTATAGTATAGGTGTCCGTAAATTTTCATACATAAGAGATATTCCTTAAGTACTTTTGTCTCTGCAACTGGAGTTAGATAGAAACGAAAACACTACACACAACTGCCATAGCTCTACGATCTACTACAGCACAGACAACATCAAGATTTGTTTCTCCAGGACTCTGCATTAATACATGAATTAGATTTGTATGATTAGATTTGTATGATTAGATTTGTATGATTAGATTTGTTAGTTTGGCGGTTTATATTTACATCCGAACATCTTCTAGACGATAAACTACATCTGTGTTACCGAATAATGTAATCGTACATATTTTGATGCAGGTACTTGGTAGATATTTCTATCTGTAGATGTTTCAGCACCGCGACACTTTAGCCTTCTGAGTTTTCGCTTTAATTGTGAGTGGTTTGAATTGGATACGATTTGTATGACTGGCTTAATTACGTGTGGTTAGCCATAAGTCTACGATCTACACAATAATGTATATATATGTTCCTAAGCTACACAATTCCGTAATTTCGGCATGTCACATATTAACATACATAAAATATGTAAGCAGTGTACGTTTAGTCCATTTTACACTTGGTTTATATTTTCGGTAGGTATCTCTAGTTAGTAGTACATAATTGTTGTTAATTTAGCTAGAAGGAGATACAAATAGACAATCATTTCCATAACACATTTTATAGTAATACGTAAATAGTAATAATTAAGTGCAGTACAGATTGATACAACAGAGCAGGAATCCGAAAAAGCTTGAGATGCGTGCTAAGAAATACTAAACCATAGTAGTGGAAGATATTTATGTAGACAGAATACAAACAAGAACAATGACGAAGGCAAAAGGACTTTTAAAAACGAATACATAATTAAGAAGAGCATTATTAAACAAGTACATAATATCATAAAGACAGAAGATACGAAACTGACGCATTAATTAACGTTGCACTGTGACAGCACTGTGCATAGAATTACTATAAACGGAGATATTGAACTTTAAACTCGCATTACAAACGCGTGCGAGAGAATGGGTTGATTACTTCTGTAATGCCAGTGGGGACAGAATCACGACGAGAGGAATTGATTAGACAAAAGTCTCCGGGTCTAAATTAGACTGACTCTGGTGTCGACTAGAAATGATTTCTGAGCGCTTCCAACGAGACGGAGAACTTCCCGGCGGAGGAGTAGAGGAAGGTACTGGAGACGACCCTTGCGGCTTCGTCGCCACTGAAATGGGGGGAGACTGAGCGTGACTGCCGCTCGGACTCTGACTAGAAGACGGGGACAGCAGCTCGCCAGAGGGCGCCGGCGCGCAGGAGACGATCGCCGCCGCGCTCGCCGACCCCGCCAGTTGGTGGCGCCGCCTCTGCAGAGAGCGCCCCGGAGTGTGCCCCGTGCCCTGACTGGAACTGCCCAGGTCGATCGGAGAACTCGAGAGGTCCCTGTCCAGCGCCTTGCTGTGGCACTTGGTTTTGTCCGCCTGTTGTTGGCGCAGGAGGAACTGCTGCTTTAGCATTATGTTCTCCTGCGAACGCAGCCTCATTTTGGGGGCAATCGAGGAAATCGCTGCCGTGGACGTCGTCGCAGAACTCGCGGAGCTCTTGGCCAGCTTCTCGAAGTCGGCTGTTTTCGATTTGATCAGTCCTGCAATGTTGGCTCCCTTGGTTTCCTTGCCCAGACCCTTCACCTCCCCGCCACTGACTATGTAAGGCGAACTGGGGGTCGACGACGAAGTGGAGGTCGACGGCTGCACTCCTCCAGTTGTTGACATGTAGGACGTCTGAGGAATATGGAAACTGGTGACGACGGACGGGGAAGGCCCCGTGTGAGTCACAGTGGCAGCACTGGCCGAAGATGGACTGGACGAACTTGGACTCGTTTTCTCCAGCTTAGTCCGCAGAGTGGGGGTGCTGGCACTGGAACTGGATGAGGAGGCCTGCTGGTCCTTCTTCGGATCCTTAAATGAAACAGAGCTAGTTGTCGTCGTTGTTGTCACAGTCGTTTGAAGAGCTGAAGAGTTTGGCCCAGGACATTGTTGATTGCGCTGTCGAGTTGCAGGAGAAGCGGATCCAAGAAATATCCTTGCTGTCATTTCTTCATAAGGGAATGTAGCTGGATCGTACGGTGGAGAAGCCGGGGGCGAAAACACCGGGCT
This sequence comes from Yoshiicerus persimilis, assembly GCA_020352615.2. Taxonomy (NCBI): domain Eukaryota; kingdom Metazoa; phylum Arthropoda; class Collembola; order Entomobryomorpha; family Tomoceridae; genus Yoshiicerus; species Yoshiicerus persimilis. The sequence continues at coordinate 4,259,562 of CM060170.1, read as the reverse complement.
TGAAACATCAGAAGACGGCTGTCGTAATGGAGAACCTGAAATATTCATAGTGGCCTATTAGCATGCATTTTAAATCGAGTATAGTTATTCTAAAGATTCTTCAGTTGCACTGATATTGTATGTTAAGGAATTGTGTGGTTACTGATTGGAGTCGTAGTGTGGCTGGATGACGGCGAGTTTCTTATGAATGCAGATGAATCAGTAGAGGCAGAGCGACAACGCTGCTTGGCATTTGGACTGATCATACTTCCTTGCTGTGGGTCACTTCTGCCGTGGTGTTGGTGGCTGTGGTGGTGGGCCATGTGATGGGTTTCATTGTTGTCCTCTTCTATGAATGGAATGTCAGTGTCATCGATATTAAGTGGAACTGGAACTGGGATCTTGAGAGACGCTGTTATCACACCCGAACCTTCGAGCACCGGCGAACTTTGACGCCGATTTAAGTTCTCTGGAACCTGCAAATTTTAAAAACCATTTGTAGTACCTAGTTTTCCAAGTTTGGAAGTATTTGTAAAAACAAATGGAAGCATGATCTTGCTCTTCTGTTTTAATGCTGGGTTAGGAATTAATTATTTAATGTAATATTACTTATTCATGTATTTCACTACTAATGTTGTTCTACTGAAAATATTTTCGGTTGGTTTTTCTAATATCTACAGTTGTAAATAATATTGCATACCTTCAAACTTTGATCGGAGCTACTTCTTTGGCGATCAACAGCAGGATCGCCACTTGTTTTGCTTGATGTGGCCTTAGAGACCGACTCCTTCAAGTTTACCGAATCGAGAGAAGTTGCACGTTTGCTTTCATGCAAGGAGGAATCTCGCTTTTTCCCTTTCACCTTCTCACTTCCTGTTGATTGACAATAGTCATAGAATTTAAGAAATTTCTTTAATGTCGAAATTGTCTCTGATATTAAATAAGAAACTAATTTCTGAAAATATGCGGTGATAAAATTCTTTTACTGGAAGCTGTGTTACCTGAATCACTGGAAGTTCTTGTTTTATTATCTCCACGACCTCTGCGAAACCACCGAGATGTAGACTTTGTACTAGAACTGTCCGACTCTCCTCCACTTTGTTGTTTTTCAACATCTGACAGGCCACTGGAACGTTCCTTACTGCCATCTCTCTTAACACGGGATCGATCTCTAGTTCTGTCTCCCCTAAGAAATTAGTAATGTCACCCAATGGACAAAGTGCGAGTAAATATGAAAAAGGGACTTTTGTCACTTACTTGGCATCACCCTGTCCTCCTTTCCCGCCACCTTCATGAAGAAGGTCTTCCCTTCTTCGAAATATTTTGGTGGAAGCAGCAGTGGCTTCTTCGATATCAGCCAATTCGCCACACTCACTCCCTTCGAAAACGCTGCTTGTTGTTTCAAGCTCGTCCAATCCACTAAAAACATTTTAATATTTGCAGCATTGAAAATGTGTTAATTTATCCATGGTACCTATTACTGCAATTAGATAGACTCTCTTACTCATCATTAAATCCGGACTTTTGCTTAAGAATGCCTTCGATAACCTCAGGGTGAGTGTCCATCATATGCAAGTAGACATCATGCAGAAGTTCCGATGGAACTTCAAACAATTCCTTGTAATTAGAGATCAGATAGTTGACGACATCAATAGATTCACGTCGTTCTTTGGTCAGTGTCGCATTTTCCATAGAAGGGACATTACCTTCAGTGGGCATGCAAGGTAAGATATTGGGGGCAATCAAAGTGGCTAAACTGTAACCCTCCATTTTGTTTCCTGGCAGAATATCCCCTAAGAACACCACATGAAAAATTGTTAAATTAATTTTATTCTGCTTAAGAAACTCTTCAGCTACTTAGCACTACTCAGTTAGCAAACCTGTTTTGGTCCTCGTCTCCGTTGCATTGTCCACAACTTTTGCAAAAAATCTTAGTAGGGTTGCTAGAGTATCCCGGTTAGGTACAGGTAACAGTTGAACCAAATATTGCACTGCTTCTAATTGTAATTTTCGATTTCGAATCTCTGTAATAATAAAACATGTTTGAAAATATTTGCCGAATGAAGCTCATTTCTACTCTGATTGGAAATTCTTCTCACTTTGAGTTTTAAGGAAAGGTTGGTACAAATCTCGACACAACAGTGGTTCTGGTAAATCTCTCAAGAATTCCTTGAGCAAAGCAGCCACATCATGAGGACTGTGTTCTTCTCCAAAGTTGACCTCCTTCCCACCGTCAATTTCCTCTCTGAGCTGTAATGCGATAAAATAAAAATTAGGAATAAGTCTCTGAAATTAAGAGTGGAAGGAATATTTAATTTCCAAGCTTAAGTGTCCAAATGTAAAATTACAATATTTCAGGTGGTGTTAAAATGTGACTATAATTACCTGTCTGATCCTCTTTAATGAAGTGCTGACTCGAAATATACCAGTTGTATGCAACCCAAAGTTTTCTAGGTGCTTAACGCACGCGAGGACTATAGAGGGTACTGCTACAGGAACAAATGGTTGATGATCCTGAGTTCACCATACAAAATCAATAAGAACATGAATCTATACTTAATTTGACATGATTATTGAAAACTTAAATCATGAACTACAAGTATAGGGAAATGAACAGGGGACTATTAGTACGGAAAATAAACAGCAGGGTTTGCTTGTTGCAGGTTGCATCATGCACTCGAATTCGTATTCGACGTGTTTTCGCGAGCATTTTGCTTCTTTTTGAGTAGATTAGGGAAATGAAGGAATATTGCGAAGATGTTTTCCTATTATTTGCCAGTGTCATATTATAGGAGTTACCCCACGAATATCTCCAGAAGAACAGGACAAATTGTCCAAAGCAGCAAGACTCCCTCGTTTCCCCCAGAACAGACTTTCACTAGAGCCCGTCTGTATACAGGAAGGTGAAAGCTTCATCATTCCAATCAAAGACACATTCTTTAGCAATATTTCACTTAGGTGCACTTACACTATTTCTCTTAAAATTCAAATACAATTTGTGTTCAGGTAGGCAGTTAAAAAGCATAACAACCAAAACAGAACTACTTGGGTGTAGAATTCAATTATAATTCGACACGGCAGTATACAAACTCCAGTGCAGTTACCTTTTCCTCTTTCGCAGTTTCGCAGGTGGAAGAAACACTATTTCTGCTACCGTTCTGAGATCTTTTGTGAGTTTGTTCCCATTCTGGCTGAGGTGACATAGCAGCAATCCGGCTACGTCTCAGTCGATCATTGGCCACGCATTGAGCCAAAGAGATTCCAAAAACGAGACCACTTCCTCCTCCGGCTTCTGTAATTAAATACAACCCCAATTAAACATGTATTAAAATCATAGCCCACAATAAACCTTTCTACATTTACGATTGATACCAAGTTTATTCTTAAACACGTCATTGATAATGATTATATTGCTCATTTTGCCAATTTATTTTTATCATAACGGAGTTTGAAATGTTGTAATTTACTTACAGGGATAATTATTGCAATTAGATATTAACCCGTTTTCATTTAACCTCCTTTTTAATAAATGTCACACGAACCTGAAAACGTAGCATTTAAAAACCCGTTGCAATGCTATTGTAGTCGTACACTGACGAGCTATCTTAATATAGCAGTTTACTTACGCAAACCAGCTCAATATCATTTTACTTGACTTTTGATGTAAGGTATACATTACGTATGAAGTAAATAATTCGTATTCTCTTGCTAGCTAATCTTGTATTACGTGGGCATGTAATTTGGATACCTAATTACTACAGACGTAAGTGAAACTTAGGAAGTGTTTTCTTGAGGGAGTCTTAAATAGCCACATTGCATATCTGCTCCATGGTTAAAATACATCTTATAAGTAATTTTATTCATAGGTGCGGAGAAAGCAACTTCACGCGACAAGTTCGTGTTTGCGTAGGAAAATAATAGGGGCTAATAATAGTAAATACCAAACAATTAAAGAAAAAAATACGATCACACACAATTTTACTTATGTTGCAGACATTGAGCAACCTCCTCATTTCTTATGAAACAAAGATAACTGCTTTTTAATCGTTTCAACACCAAAAGGCATATCAACAATGCATTCTACAGGAAAAATATGGGTGCATTTCCAATGAATATATTGATTGTCAATGTCAATCGTGTCAATGTCGCTTGGATTGCACATCTCCGTACATAAATGTATTAGCCATGGAAAAGGGTATAAAAAAGCGTCGGATTCCCAAGTCTGATGCATATTGCATAAGTAATACGCTTTCATGCAAGTAATGTGCGATATTAAGGAACAGATGATTTGATGTAATTTTTAGCATCCTGTTATGTTGGTAACAAAATATTTAAGTGAACGTTTGTTTGCCTGACATTTGAGAAAAGGTGACATTTGCGTTTGTGTAGTGGAGGGATAGGGAAAACGGTAGGCGACGACTTCTTTGTGTCTACTGTAGCAGTCTGGAGATGTGTATATTGAAATATTGCATATAATATTAGTGAAGGAAGTAGAGGAGTGTGTAGTTGCTGCATATGTGATGAGGCTGTATAGATAACTACGAAGCAGTTGAGTTGACTGGCTATAAATGTAGTGCAGTCTGTTTTGAACATGTGTATACGTATACACGGGAGTGGATGTAGTGGAGTCAGCTACAAGTGTTTGAGTAGCGTAGCGTGACCGTTTAATTTCAATGGCAGCCAGACAAAAATAGCCTCGGAACGATAAATTTAGGTGCACGATTAAAGGCAAGGCCTTCTTCTTTTCATTATATTAAGACTAAGACGGTTAGTCTGACTTCTTTTTATTGAATTCAACTGGGTACCTACCTACTGCTACTACCTACCTTATTACTACCGCTGCGAATCGTCTTTTTCGGATCTTTCTGCTTACACCAAAAGTATACAAGAAGCATCGCTGTAAATAACCCACTTCACTCCGGGGTGGTAGAATTATATATATACGGCTGAGGGCATTCCGCCAATTTCCTCTGTTTTCCAATCTCAATTTGCCTCCTTATGCCATTGAGTTTATTAAATACGCAAAAATTAACGGGAAAATTAAAAACGCAAATATTTAAGTCTTTGCAATTCGGGTTCCAGAGATCACAAATAATTAGCTCAAGTAATTCATCTGTTTATTGAAGTTGACAAAATCCCCTAAACGGGAGCAGGACAGGTACCACTTTCCGTGTATTTCCATGGTTTATGACCCTCTGATGTCACTGGAGTCAACTCTGTGCTAAAATCTCAGTGCTCCCCAAAAAATTCTTCGTATGCCAATGCACTCCCCCTCCTTCACTCCAGCATTTCTGTGTTTCTATTACGAAAGCGCACAACAGACCATAGGAACAATTTTGAGGGGAAAACTGAGATTTTCTACTACTGCTCCCGAGATTATGGGATTTTGTCTACTCCAAAACAAAAAAACTGATGAATTACTTACTAGCTCATTTTTTGTGATCTATCCAACCCAACTTTTAAAGAATAAATATTTACATTTTCAAATTTTCCATTCATTTTTCCCCATCTAATAAACTCAATGACATAAGGAGGCAAATTGAGATTGCAAAACAGAGAAATTGGCCAAATGCCCTCACTCGTATATATATAATTCTACCACCCTGCTACAGACTCTTTTTTAACTCTTCATTTACACACGGATACATATATATCATTCCTGTTTAGAGGTCGAATCGTTTCTTTCATAAACCGCTTACATTTGTTTAGTTCGTTCGGTTTTCCTGGAAAACGAAACGGTTTCATTTTGAAACAAAACGAAAATTTTTAAATAAAACGTAAGTAACGAAATGAAAATACTATTTCACTTTTCATCTTTAGAGTTACATTTTACTATAGGAACCAGTCCTTGATTAAGGGTCAATAAAATAACCGCAGAACCGACACCCGTCAAAAACTGATCCGATTTTACTATCTTTTCATATACTTACCATGGTCTTCGTCTTCATTTTCGGGTTATTTTACCAGTTCCAGTTCAATGAGAGATTGCAATAATTATAAGTACTCGTTCCCATTCCAAGTATGTGCATAGTGTGTTGTGAACAAAATGCATTACAAAATTCGCGCTACGGTAGGAATGTTCTTCATCTCCAATGCAAAAGTACAGTACAGTCTTTTACTTTGTTCAACAAAATTTTCATCTGCGGGGCTTTTTGAAAATCTTTGAACTTGTGCAGAAACCCATATTTATTATTTTTTTTATACTGAAACCCAGTAAAATTATATTTGTATTTCGAAAATAAAATATACTGGAAACTAGAACGATTAGACGAAGGAGAATCTGCAAAGCAAAGCAATGAAATGTGAAAGCTAAAGCTACTACTGTAAAACAAAGATTTTCAAAAAGCCCCGCAGATGAAAATTTTCTTGAACAAAGTAAAAGACTGTACTGTACTGTACGAATTTTGTAATGCATTTTGTTCACAACACACTATGCACATACTTGGAATGGGAACGAGTACTTATAATTATTGCAATCTCTCATTGAACTGGAACTGGTAAAATAACCCGAAAATGAAGACGAAGACCATGGTAAGTATATGAAAAGATAGTAAAATCGGATCAGTTTTTGACGGGTGTCGGTTCTGCGGTTATTTTATTGACCCTTAATCGAGGACTGGTTCCTATAGTAAAATGTAACTCTAAAGATGAAAAGTATAGTATTTACCAAAATTTTAGTACATTTGTATTGGGAACAGTACTTTGTTTTTTCCGTGCCATAGGAACAATTTTGAGGGGAAAACTGAGATTTTCTACTACTGCTCCCGAGATTATGGGATTTTGTCTACTCCAAAACAAAAAAACTGATGAATTACTTACTAGCTCATTTTTTGTGATCTATCCAACCCAACTTTTAAAGAATAAATATTTACATTTTCAAATTTTCCATTCATTTTTCCCCATCTAATAAACTCAATGACATAAGGAGGCAAATTGAGATTGCAAAACAGAGAAATTGGCCAAATGCCCTCACTCGTATATATATAATTCTACCACCCTGCTACAGACTCTTTTTTAACTCTTCATTTACACACGGATACATATATATCATTCCTGTTTAGAGGTCGAATCGTTTCTTTCATAAACCGCTTACATTTGTTTAGTTCGTTCGGTTTTCCTGGAAAACGAAACGGTTTCATTTTGAAACAAAACGAAAATTTTTAAATAAAACGTAAGTAACGAAATGAAAATACGCGGTTTATTTCGTTTCAGTGGCAATCTGTATAATTTCAATATACACGTGTTTGTTTCGCTATAAAGACTAATAATAGCTTTATTAATTGCACTGCGGTCTTTAAATTCGTGACAAATTGATGAAAGCCTAGGATTCAGACAACTTAGAATGTGTTACCTGGTTCAGTTTTTTAATCGATGGCGATTACAAATAAATCTACATGAAAATACATTAATATACTACACATTGGAAAAGTTTTTCACAAATTAATGACCAATTTATATGGTAAATACAAGTGTCAGCAATTGTAGTCGCTTCTAGAATATATTTCATTACACTATTTTGGTTTAGGCAGACATGAATCTTGCATTTAAAATAAGAGAGTTAGTAATGTTAGTATTGGTGTAAAGAAAATAATTGCGGATTACACTAATTTTGATTTTTCGTAAACTAGAACAAGTCCTGTAATACCAATGAAAGTACCTGTAGTACTTATGAAAACCGTTTCTCTCGTTTCGTTTATTCTAGAGAAATTACAGAAACGGTTTTTAATATAAACGAACCGAACTCGTTTATTTCAAAAATCGGTTTTCATTTTGTTTTTAAATTTTAAAAGGAACGGAACTAAAAATATTGAAACGGAACGGTCGGACCACTATTCCTGTTTATGTATCTTAAGAAACACGTTTACATTCTGCGTGCATTCTATTTGCTACCTACTCCATTCTCGTACTAGTAATCTCACTACAACCATTAACATTACAGCAGCTGTACCTACTATGAGTATAATTTTTTTTTTTTTTTTTTTTTTTTTTTTTAGGGGCCCACCCCCACCCCCCCCCCCCACTCAAAACAATTCTTTTAAGTCTATTTTGGGAAAAAAACCACACAACAAAAAAAAACAACAAAGGGGGGTTTAAAAATTGATTAGCAAGGTGATAAACACTATATTTATACTTTTCAATAAAGACAGTTTATTGTACACCACTGTACACACAGCATGTAATTAACAAATCCTGACAAATTATAACGCCAGTCTCACTCCTATTTACTTCCATTCATTCTTTGCTATCAATCTGTACACACTCTTTATAACGACGGTGCTAATAATAGCAACTCTGCATATACACACCCTACAGAATTAGAGAAAGATTCCAGTATTCCTCTATTTGGTATTTTCCATAGTAAACAGTCACATGCACCAACTTAATACGTAATACGATTATGTCTATTTTAACTGGTGTATTTTATGAGTTCTCTGTACACCAGTAAATACTTTCGGCACCGCATTACTGTAAACACAAAATAAGTTTCAAAAACAAAAATTGCATTTCCTTATGCACCTTGTATCAGCAGATTATGTGTTATGTGTCTCTACAGAATCGGTAAAGAATTCATACAGAATATTTTATGTGGTGTGCACTGTACTACATGGATGAACCTACCCGAAAAACGAGCTTCGCATTAACCAAAATACAACATTTCATTTTTAGTTAGAAAATAATTACATTAGCGAATAAAAAATATCGCTTTTTTCTTTGTGTATATGAACTTAACAAGTTTCAAATTTCCAAGTATCAAATGGGGGACGTAAGCAGAAGAAGGAAAAACACTCGATAGGTAAAACAAAAACTGCAATTCACAACTATAAATATATTTGTGGATGAGAAATAAAAAATATCCCTGATTGCTGCTATTTACGTTGCCCACCTTGTTTCCTTTGTTTTTCAATGCTTTCCTGTGTGTCAATTAAGAACTGAGAAAGTGAGAAAACATCCCGGAGTAATTATTTGGAGTTGTCACTTGTGAGTGCCAATTTCCAATCACAGTTTCATTTACATTGACAACCCTGCAACGGAGGCTCATCTTCTGCATCACGTTTCTATTTTAGATACTTAGAAATGTGTTCCGTAGTGGAAACAAAAATTCGGTCGTCACACCGTCGTAGGTATGGCTAAAGGGAAATCCTGTTGCAATTTTGCAATAGAGGTTAAAGTTTACATTAGCTTACAGTTTGCGAATATCTGATAGCGACATATGTAAAGTAAATACCAGAAAACCTCAGATTTCGGTAATTGAAGTTTACGTAAAATGAAAAGACGCCTTAAGAAATTACATATAAGTATAGAGACATTTTTGTTTCCTATCAAATTTAGCCTCCTTTGCCTGTTTAATTTTTTTTTAATTTCTTTTCATTTTTTTGGAACTATTTATTAAATGCTTACCGTGTTTTAAGTAATTGAGTGTCTGTGCGTAATGCAGCATTTGACGTTATATGAATAATATATACAAATATATATTTATTTAAAGTGCAACAAAGGGTATGCGTGTATATTGATTATGGCAAATGGCAATTGTTCTGTGGTAGAAGATATATGTTTGATGCATACAATAAAATTACCAATTCACTACAAACCCAATTATTTTCAGCTATATTGCCAATTCATGTCACTCCGTTTGCAAACGTTGCGAAACGGCAAGTCAGAGGCAATCATTTGTTATTCATCACAAACATTTGTTATGCAATTCAAATATCATTCCAATGCAATGCAAAGCTTGCTTGTGTCTTAGACTGCTAGCTAGTAATTTGTACTGGAGTAACGAGAAGAACATTGGAAATGCATGGTCTACGGTTTTCATAGTTCTTTCATTAGCAATGTCATATCAGCAATTTCACTTTCCATCTTGAATTTCTTTTTTACGATCAACATTTGCCATTGTCCTGTTGGGGTATAAATATGGATTTTTAGGGACAAGGACTGCAAAAGACCTACTGAAATAAGGTTACTCCAGAAAAGGGGTGAGGCAAATCTCAAGTTCCCACTGCATAATATTTGGGTCTAAAATAAACTTAAAATGACATTATTGTCGTCTCCGCCTTTGGCTTCATTCATTACGATTTCCTTTCTTGTAGTTTGTAAACTGTGCTCACTGATTGTAATCTGGGCACACATTTTCAGCCATGGAAGATTCAAAGGTAGAATCGGATATGTAAATACCAGTGGCAAAATTAACTAAAAGGAGCAACATGTATTGAACCATGATTTTAGTTTAAGTCAACGTTTTATGATTACTAATTGAATTGTGATGTGTTATTTGAACACAAGTCAGTATTTGGCAATTTAAAATCTATTGACATTTACTTATACATAAATTGATGGGACTACTACTAATTGCAATTGAAAATGCTTTTAGAGAACATTATTCGATTAATGAGTACTCAAGACAAAATTTACATTGTTCCTACTTAATAATCTAATGTTCCTAAATTCAATGGTCAACAAGAATTTAATTCCAACTTATTGCGAAACATATTATCGAACACAGTATGGTAAATTCTTGGAAATCGTTAGTCGTTCCATTATTTCAGTACTGTATTTATTCTACGCTGTAGTGTTATGTATATAACTACATAGAGATGATATAATAAAATATTAGTTACTTTTGGTAACGATACAGGAATAGATGTACTTTAAAATCAATATTTGCATTACCAATTCTACTCAAGCAGCAAAGCAATATTTCTGTTAGTAATTTATTCCCAGATCTGGAGAACTTAAATATAATTCCTGCCTCAATTCACCTTTGGATTGTCTTTATGTTACTGTACTGCATAATAATCCGTTGGACTAGCGTGAACAGAGAAAGACAATGTCCAGGGGTTCGGGAAATATCTCGCTGTACTCAAACCTCCAAGCCGCAGATGCTGAAGCAAACACCATTTAGGAGAATGTAACATAATTTTAAATCAACGTGATTAAATACAGTTGTGTATGTTGTTACTAAGAATGAGCAATATCTGACACAACTGCATGCATTGATATTTCATATTTTGAAAAAGAAAATCGTCACTAGTCGACAGAACATTTTAATCGATTCGATTCAAATTGGATTCCTAAATAAATAGTCTCCAATATAACTTGCAGGGTAATATAGTTATAAGGTTTTAGAGTTTTAGGCAAAGATAAAAGCGATCTCCAGTTTACAATTACTTCACAATGTGGTAGTTCATTTAATAGATACATACTACGTAAATAATTTGATATTCTCCCTATTAGTTTAAGCATACCTGTATAATGTACACAACCCATCGGTGTACATTAGCAGTATTTGCATTACTCTTCTGTTTCTGAAGATTTGAGAAGTCAAGCAGAAGTTTGCAGAATTCATTACATTATCCTACATTTGTGATATAATTAGCTTTGTGTTAACATTATCATTGCAATACAATCGTAGTAAGTTCTAAATGTTGTACGTATAGTGCTCGGATAAGTAGATATTTATAGTTAGGCTAGAATTGATAAACTGAGAGTGCACCCAAACGAATGAGTCATCCCACGTAAACTGCACGACTCCTATCATTACACCAAGTTAACTGAGTTTCTAGTCTTAAATGATGAACTTGTAGATATTATTCGTAGTAGAAGACTATATCTGTGCAAATCAACTGTTGTAACAGTATAACAAATATTAAATAAACATTGGCGTTGTCATTTGCCTGTCACAGTGAATACTCATAGGTCTGATGGGGAAGCAGAGAAAAAATGAACTGAATCGCATGATAATAATATTAGTGCTGAATAACCACATCTACAAGTTAATCCACAAGATTGGTCAACTATTGACTTTTTTAGTTTTTAAGTAAATAATATGATTACAACAGGGCATTGCTGTTTAAATCTCAATCTTTATAAAAGTTATTTTCAATTATGTGTAGTCATACACTTTTTAAAAGCACTTTGTCTTTGCGAAATGGCTTTACTTTGGATATTTGTTATTATCGGTTATGGTAAATGACTTTTATTTAAAAGTGAAGATAAAACGAAGAAAACCAGCAGTAGAACAAAACATTGATGTCCACTCAATGTTTTCAGCAACAGTTGTGGGTCTTTACTGTCGCAAACCTTTTGTTGGCACAAGTTGGCATGATATATTTTAAAGCTTTCTGACCGATTGCAGAGAGAGTTCTTAAGTAGTAGTAAGTTCATTTATGATATACTAAATTAGTAATTATCATAAATGAAATTTCGTGAATTGAGAAATGACATAAATACACACTAGTAATGTTACTAGAAAAAAATTCTTTTCTTCTTCGTTGATAAGAATTACCGTGTAAATATGGGTAAATTATGGCAATTTATGAGTTTTGCTACTGAAAGTCAAAATTATGGGTACCAAGTAGGAAGAACAAAAATGAGAATAGGTTTGTTTTGCATAATTAAAGAGGAAACAATTGACAGCACAGTGCCGCCTTAGGTAGATTAGTAGCCATATAATAATGGTTCAATAGAGTGTAAATACACTTTACAGAATGCTAACTTAAGTTTTCGGAAAGAGCTTAATTTTTAAATCCTTTTGGCTCAAGATCAATTATTCCTGTCTCATAAGAACATGGAGACTGCACACAGGCATAGAGAAGAAACATCGCACAACATGAACAACAAGGAATTTCAACAATTAAAATAGGAGATGTAAGAGAGGAAGGTAATTGACTCCTAAATTCATTGTGACTCCCACCACAGAAATATCAAAATAGCTAAGAATTTCAGTTGAAAAGCAATTTATGAATTCGTTTTAATTCGCCAACCAACTCCCCAACAGACGAACCTACACTGGCAACTGCACCACATAAAATCCTAAGAATTGCTATAAAACTAAGAAAAACATGCACGTAAATGTTGAAAATACAAGATGTAAAGTATAAAATCTAGCGAATGGGTGATAATAAAGTTGAGTTTCAAATAGTTTGCTTTGCAACATGATTTTATTTGACAGGACGCATTTCACTGAATAGTTAAAAATGTTTCACAAGCTTTAAAACCTATTACAACCATCTCACCTTCAATGTAGAAAATCTTCATTAAATTCCAATTGGAAATAATATTGAGTGTATACCTTTTTAAGTAGATTCACATTCCTCACCATTAGTACAACAAAAAACAGGACTTGATATTAAATTGAATTGATAATTGAAGCAAAGAAAATGTTCAAAATAGCATTTATCACTTGTAAAGTTGCGAGGGACTTTCAGAATTACTTAAATCTCAAAAATAATAATAAAAACATTGGTATAAATATTAAAAAGTTTGGAAAACAATGTAATGACCAATTGAAATTGCAGAAAATATAAGAAGCATGTAAAAGACCTTGCTTCTATTACTTCAAAATTGGTAAAGGTAAAAGCTAGCTGCCTGTAAATGTAAATAAGGAAATAGTTAAATACTTCCTTTATTTTAGGAAATAGTTCAAGCGTAGTGCGTTAGAAGTGGATTTCCACTTGAACAGTATTAAAATGGTATGGCATTTTTGCAGAAAAATGTTCGTACTGTCTATGTTATTAGGAAACTGTTTCCAGACAGACCGCGTGGGCGGTGGCACCTCAAGAAACGTTATTTCTCAACATTTATTTATTTACATATTTTATAGACACATGGAGCAGTAAACCAAAAATACACATAAGGTGTTGTAATACACATTGGGAGAATTTAAATGCATCCATTTATGCGAAATTCCAATAGTCAGCTTCGTAGTTCAAACTTTTATTACATTAGGTGTGCATAAGTAAATACATTAGCTTTATGTTTTGGAAATATTAAAAAACAGCTTTATCCACAGCATTCATGTTACCGCTAATGTATTAAATCATTTTGCAACATCTACTAAAGCTTTACTATTATTATTGCCTTTGGCAGTATAATTGGGTAATAAGTTAGAAGTAGGTAGAAAATAACGAAGGATGTGCTTTTACTTTTTTATTTAGGTATTTGCCTTTATTTTTATTTAATGAAATATTTATATTCAGTTTATGCATGCCAAATTTGAGGTGCCAGAATCAATTTGGAGGAAAAGTCAAAAAATTGCAACAAAATGAAAATTATGAAATGGGCATGAAATACAGGACTTTTAGCAAATCTTTCTTTTAAAAAATCCTTCTTTGAATCGCTTTAGGAAAAAGTTGAAATGAAATTTCTACTAAGCTATGTATACTGCAATTAACTATCGGGTTAAAAAAATACCTGTATTTAAATTCCACCGAGAGTTGTCATTGTGCTAATTTATATCAACTCTAAGATTTAACGACAATGTAGCTCACAGATTTTGCAATTCTGTCATATCTAAATCTAAATTTGATAATAAGTCACGTAAACTACGTTTGCATAGACTAGGGAGTTCTGTGGCACAGAATACGATAAGCAATTAATATCTAAATGGTCATAATGTGTCACCTGGCCTTGCATGTTTCCTTTGGCAATTATTTCGGTTCAATGGTCTTATACAACAGTTGCAATTCCAATTAATAGCAAAAACGAGAGATTTATACCAATGGTAAGTATGTGCCATACCACAATAATTATTAATAAGATTATGTTAAGTATAAACTGAAAGGTTAACAGAAAACATAAACAAGATGAGTAGGGCATAGAATTATGATTTTTGAAACTCAGTAACATATAATTCTGCCCCATAAGATTTTGGCCATAAATAATGTATGGGAAGATCGTGAATCGTTTTCTCCTTCTCACGATGGGCTCAAGTACTTGAGTACTCTTATGCTCGAATGAGAAATACACAGGACAACTGAAAACTAGCGATTGTACTTCTAGGTATTGCTGTCGGAAATGAAAGAAAGGTGGATGAATGTTTGTGATTGAAGATAGCATGCCCATAATATTGTACTTTAGCTCTAAATGGGACATGCACTTGCACACTATTAATGAAAGGAATACTTTAGCATGATTTCGAACTTGAAAAGCGAAGAAGATAAGAAAAGTAGGTAAATAGGTGGATGTGAAGAAGGATATCTTGGAAAGAGAGGAATATGAAAATAAGTAAATACTGGTAAATGGTAACCGGAGCGAGTTGCATGGAGGAAGGTAAGAAGTTTGCGAAACAATCTGGAGAGCTACACTAGAAGAAATTGTTTTCCATGTAAAAATGAAAAGGGAATGTTTAAAAAGCACTCTACATGTGTAGTACATAAGTTCAAAAATGTTCTTTTGAAGAGAGAAGACAAACAGAAGAGAAATCTGTTTCGCGACTCCCACTTACATTATACCTAAATATTTTGCAACCAGACCACAGAAACTCAGATTTTATAAGTACTTCATTTAGCTTCACTTATTCAATGCTTACCTAAATATAATCTCTCTAGAGCACTAGTGTAGCAATGCACATATTCTTTTTACCCACTTGAGCTTCTCGCTCCGAAATCTCTGATTCCACGTTATGCCTCCACACAAGCGATCGTAGGTATGTCTATAGCAGGCAGGCTAATGTAAATTTACCTTAGGTAGTTACTTAGGTAATTATATCGTTTAAAATCCTGGCTACTCTCACAATATTATTACCCGGGTGTATTTATGCACTGTAATACCACCCATTGCCAATATTATATAGCCACATGGTCCGACTGCCTACTACCTACAAAGGAATCTACTATCCCACACCAGAGATATTCCAAGTATTAGTAAATACGAATGTTTTCTTACCTTTGCCGTCATCCCTTTTAGAGCCAGACTCGAAAAACCCTGTGGACAAGGCCTTTTTCTTTAGCAGATACGGTCGCCGTTTTGGCTTCTGTTGCGTTGCACCTACTTTTTCTGCAATTATCAATCCAACACAATTTATCACGCAGTTGCTATAAAATAATACTTCAGGTAAAACTTTTAACCAACTTCAATTAAAATACGTCAATTTCTATAAATCTCCATCTTCTCCTAATTCTAACCGTCTTTAATCGTAAACTTCAGCATTTTCTCATTTTTCCAACGTAGTTACCACTCTTCCATACTTTACGTATCAAATATCATATGAATATCATAATAATAAGCTTTTTAGTACAACTACACCTAAAACGCCCTGAAATCATAATAAATCAAATACATTTTGTTAAAAATCCTAATGCAAAACTATATGCCAACTGAAAAGTTCCTGTAAATTGTATTGTAAAGGAGACTTAAATCATGAATCATGAGTGTCAGTAGAAATATAATTTCTTAGTATACATTATGCAAATTGCATTTGGAAAAGAAAACGATGGGACTTGCATTTAAACCTATATATTTGTTTCGACCTGAGATATTAAGGAAATAGTAAAGAAAGACTGACCTTTAGGAATCTTGACCTCGACACCCAAGTTAAGTGCTCTCAGTTTATCAAGAGCTACTTCTTGCAGTGTTAACCTTTCAGATTCATTCAGATTTAGAACATTGGTAGATTCCAGTGTGATTTGACGACCTCCAATGCTCTTCCATTTGCATTTGCCCTATGCAAAATAAATAGTTCTCTTAGATTTCCAACGACCCTTGTAAATGAGGTTGTCTTATTATAAGTCACAAGATAAAATTGAGAGCCAGCAGACGAATAAAAAGTGGCAAGTTGGAAATGAAGGATGAAATGTGTATAAATGACACAGAGGATGTCACAGTAAATAAATAATAAAGGTGTAACTGGAGAACTGACCTGTGGAGTCCAAGTGCAGGAGGCAGAGCCGGTGCTGCTGGCGCGGGTGCTGCTTTTGGACCTGGACTTGAAGATCCTGGACTTGGAGGACATGAGTCTGCTGGCTCCACTGGAGGTGGCTGTGTGTGCTGCGGCGGCGGAGCCTGCGGCGCCTTCCCTGTCTCCGACGGAACTGCCATACTGCGGAAGGACACTGGAGGAGGACTTGGATTTTTGCATGACTGCGGAAGAAAAAGCGGTTATACTACTCGAGTCACCCCTTGCGATTCCGAGAAAGCCGTAGTTTCCCCCACCACTACTGTTTGCTGGAGGTGCGTAGGAGGAGGAGGACCTACTCTGCCCGCCTATGCTAATGGGAAGCGTCATCTGAGCCTTCTGAGGAGACAAACTGCCCTTGAAGCTAACGGAGGGAATTTTGGAGCTCGCCCCTGCGGAGGGCGGCTGTTGCTTAGCAGCGGAAGAAGAATGTGCCGTTGGAATGGAGCCAGAAGAGCAAGTGGTGGTGCCACTGTACGAGTAGCCTGAAGAGGCGGGAATGTCCCGCCCGAGAGTGGAGCTAACCCGATGCCCTGAGCCATGGTGCGCGTCCCTGGAGCCCCTACCCATGAAACTACTGAGACTGGAACTGGCACTGCTGTGGATCAAGCTGAGGAGGTTGGGACTGCTGCTGGTAGTCGGCGGGGGAACACTCGGTCTCATCAGCGAGGAGGCGGCGGAGGCGGAACTGGAAATGAGCGAAGTGGTCGACGTCGGTTTCTTCAGGCGGGCGCCCTTCGCCGCCGAGGAGGAGAACGGCGAGGAGGAGAAGAAGCTCCGCATGAGGTTGCTGGTGCTGGGCGCCACCGTCGGCGTGTTCGGCGAGGAGGAGGAGATCTTGACGGAGGCGCTGCTCCCGCTCCCCGCCGTGGAGGCGATGGAGGTGGCCGAGGTGGCCGTGAGGCCCGCCTTGCCCGCAGCCACGTTCTGCTGCGAGGAGAACATGTGGCTGAAGGAGTACGTCGTGGAGGTGCTGGACTTCTTGTGCGAGGCAGAAGTTGTGCTCGTGCCGGCAGAGCTGGAGAAACTGGAGAACGCGGAGCTCTGAGCTGCCGTGGTCATCAACTCCGACTGGAGCAGCGAGGAGGCTTTCTGCTGCCGCGAGCTAATCTGTTGCTGGTAACTATTGAACACATCGTCGAACTCGGCCGAGTCCGCCCCACTGTACATGTCAATGCTGCTGCGGGCCGTCACGGGGTTCCCGGAGGTGGAGGTCGCCCTCGAGTCTCCGCACACCGCTCCGGACAGCACCGTCTGACTCTGTCCGTAGTAGTCGTCGCTGTTGCTGCTCATCGCAGTCGTGGCCAGCGAGTAGCGGGGGCTGGTCGTCTCCACCGTGGGGGACTCGCTCGAGCAGTAGGAGGTCGTCGACGAAAAGTCTGACAGCTTCCTGCCGGGGTGGAAGTGCCGCAGGAAGCGGATCAGGCTCTCTCCGGCCTGAATGCCTACCGAGGGCAGAATCACAGGTGGGGGGCTGTGCGTGCTCGCCTGTTGCTGCGGAGTGCAAGCAGCAGACGGAGCTCCGGACCAAGTCGTCGCCCCCGAGCACGAAGGACCACTCGTGCTGCTGCTGCTGCTCAGCATCGCCGAGGAGGACGAAGAAGTCCCCTGCGCCAACAATTTCTCCGGACTCGTCGACGCCTGGGCCGGAGAGTTCTTCCCGGAGGAGGACCTGCTCTTCGGTCCCCTCTTCCCCGCTCCCACGCTGTCTGCTCCACTCACACCAGGCACTGCCCGCAGTTTGCCCACTTCCCCGACCGGCGAGGTGGGCTCTGCAGGCTGCGCCTTCGCCTGTGCCTGAAGTGCCTTGTTTTTCTCGTGTTCAAGCGCCTCCTCCACGCTCACGTTTTTTGATTTGATGTAGCGCAGGGAACGATCGTAGTTCACCGTCTTGAACTTGTCTATCGTTTCTTTGTTGTCTGCCTTCGAGTTCTTCCGTACCATTCTCAAATAACGCATCACCGTATCACTTATCGAGGAAGAGTAGCCCGACTCTTCCGATTTCTTATCCGTTCCGTCTGTAGTTGTACTGCTCGCCGTGTCCGCCACACTCCCGCTCTTTCCAACACAACTCTCCGCTTCGCCCTCCTTCGTGGCGATGGAAGGGGACACGCCACTTGTTCCTGAACTCGTGCACGACTGCGAGTCCAAGAGTTTCTCCTGCGACTCCCGCTCACTTTCGCAGGACTCCTTCTCCGAGGGACACAAAGAACCCTTCGTTGAGGAAATGAGAGGAGCGATGCTTGAAAGGGACTGCGACTGGTAGTGGCTGTGGCCGAGAGTCGTGGTGGACAGAGCAGAGACCCCAAGGGGACTGGGCATCCGTATGCTCAAGGTACTCCCGTTATGACTCCCGTTGTGGCCATTCCCATTCTCAGTCTCACGAATCTCATCCAGATATCCTCGTTCAAACAGTGTCATCCCTGTGTGCTGTCTGAGAAGCCTCATGCTACTATGCTGCGGCTGCTGGCTGTGTGCTGGGTAGAAAGTGCCGCTCTGCTGATTAGGAATGGAGAAATCTTCATATAATTGCTGTTGTTGATGTTGTTGCATTTGCTGCTGCAGTTTCTGTTCTTCTTGGACGGACTGGAGCCTTAGTCTCATCAAAAGTTCTTCGGGGAAGGGGTCTGTTTGTATTCCAGTATTTCGATAAATCTTTTGAACACCTGTTCCGCTAATAATCATTGCGTAGCTACTATCAGAAGCTGTAGAGGTGGATACCGTGGACATTGTGCTCAGAGGTCTGAAGAAGGAAAGAGCCGCTCCGCCCAGAATGGACATCGTCGAGGACGCAGCCGAACTCTTCCGTCTCTCCCGCACAGTCACTTGTTCCTCATCGTTATCATACTCGTCGTAGTCATCATCATCAATAATTTCTTCTTCGGGGGAAAAGTACTCGGAAGAGGAAAGAGTAATTTCTTTCCCACTGGCGTCAGAGCGGCGATGCTGCGTAGAATGTGGGTAATGGAAAGGGTGCGAGGAAAACAGACTCCCGAAGGCACTGGACGACTTGCCGAGAATGGGGGCGGAGGAGGGTGCGCTGCCCCCACTCGTCGGAGGACTCACACCCCCCTCGCCTCGGGCACCCGCCTCTGCCTCAGCCTTCTGCTTCATCTTCAGGTCTCTCAAGGCGGGACCCGACAACCCCTTGGGCCGGGTGCGGGTCCAGAGCAGAAACTTTTTCTCCTTGGTGCAGACCTGGTCGAAGTGCTTCTCCAGCAGGGGGATGTCTTCGGGCGTGATTTTGGAGGGCGCGGAGGTGGAGGCGATGGGCTGGTAGAGGGGGAAGGGCGGCGGGTAGTTGGTCTGCGTGGTGGAGGAGTTGGGGGGACTCATGCTGGCTCTGCTGGGGGAGGCACTGGTGGGGGGACTGGGGATGCCGGCGACGGCGACCGCCGCGGCGGCCGCCGTGGTGGCCGTGGTGACTCCAGCAGGTGCGGACGACAAACTGGCGTCCCCGGCCGTGGTGGTGAGCGTCGAGCCTCTTCTGGAAGACCCGCTGCGGTGGTGTTCGGGCAGCAGGTTCCCCACCGCATCCGTCATGTACCTCCAGGTCTTGCGGGTGAGGAGCCAGCGCTCCTTCTTCCCACCCGAGCTGCCCTTCTTCTTGGACTTGGCGATGGAGGAGCCCTTCTTCTCCTTGAGAGACGGCCGGCGGGAGAGGGACGGCGATCGGCTCGAGGAGCCACTCTTCCTCTCCATTGTGCGCCCCAACTTGAATCTTCTTGGAGAATGCTAAACACCTCCAAATCTTATCCGGAGAAACAATCCTTCCACCCCCCCTCACATGGCGCACCCCACGCAACCCAGTCTGCTCTTCTTTCGTTCCATCTTCCGCTTGCACTGAACGCACTAGTCACTATTCAATCATTCTACCAACTTGACCAGATCCCTATCACAATTACCTCCGCAATATCCACAGTTATCCTCAATCCACAATATTCTCTCATCTTGTCACTCACAAACCAAAATTATTTATCACATTTTCACAAGCACAAGTCAAGTGTTTCGCCGCCACTCGATTTCTACGTAGGAAATATCCCTCGCTTCCAGAAACAATACACCTGTTGCTTTTCAAATGAAATTCTGGTGTACTTTTAATATGGGGCGTGCATTTTCTCACTGTGTAGTACACCTCATTGGTGAACAAAGGTGTGCAGACACAGCAAAAGAAGGTGCACTAAAACCAAATCTCTTTCTACTTAATTAGAACCTATCAATTTAGCATTCATGTTAGGAAGAGATCTGTTTTCCGTTAGATCCAGTTCACTGGTCTGGTTTTTAGTTGGATTGACTGTTTATTTCTTAACGCAGGGAAATGTGCAGAGTGTACACGGAGGGCATCTAGATTTAGGAGAAAGGAGGCATATATCCGGCGTTGGTTGGATGGAAATACATCTGAGCCGATATAGGGTGAATTTAATGGCCACTATTTGCGCTGCATAGAGGAGAGGATATCTAAGGAAGTGAGCTGTGATTCTTATGACATGTATTCATATCCTTCTTTGCGTGTGTGTATCCTGTATCGTGCGAGATGAAACCAGAGCAGACCACACTAGATCATCATTTCATATCTGAGTTAGTTGACTAGAGAGGATTCTTGAGTTTCAGCTCACCCCACTTGAGCCGAAAGACTTCCTACGCAATGCACTCGACTCTCGGCTCATTTCGCTCTCGAATCAACAAAGATGAAATTAAATAGAACTTTTCTTTCTGTTTTGCAGCGTATTATGTATGCCCGTGTGATATATTCGTTTGATGCGGACACATCGCATCTCGAACCTGTATCGAAGCACCTGTCATTCAATCCAATTCAGGGAATCTAGGAAGATGATAACTAATGTCTCCAGTGGCATCCATTCTTGTTCTTTTACCAGTATTGTGTATTACGTTTCCTGAGTGCTCACATCTTCACTTGTCACAGACAATTCTATCACACGACCGAAATCAACAGTTCAGTTGATACAAATGGCTAGAATTTGAAATGCATTTAAAATTAGTTGTGTTTCGTAGCAAATAAGGCACAAAAGACGGAAGTACAGAAAGACAAAGAGCAGACGCACATGAATTGTATTGGAAGAGGGAATTGCAAGGTGATATGAACCGTTTTTCTTGTTCGGGTTCAGTTGGAAGGCTTTAGTTGAAAACTTGTTGGAGAGAACTAGTTGGAAGAGTGGAAAATGTTTGTGTATGCAACTAAATACCAAGAATATTGAATTCAGGTCAATTAGCGGGTAATTTAACACTGAGAGTGTATTTATTGTATGAAGTATGGCAATTACGGTAGAGGTTGTGTATAATTCGGAAAGGATGTGTCCACCGAAAGCGTGCGTAGATATAATGAATATAGGTTAGGTTATCTATCTGTTTATCTTTAATATCACAAAAATCACTGGATTTCTTCTGTTCGAAGTAGGTAGTAGTAATTAGCACGGCAATTTAACAGCTTTTGCTTTGTCGGACATCGATGATCGAATCGAGTTTCGTCGTATTCGTTTTCTAAGAAGTACAATTAGTTTTTCTGTTCTGCTCCCGATTTTCTGACTCGTTCATAATTGGTGGAGGTGACTCTTCTTTGTTCCCCCGGAAGCAACCAAGCAGTCACTGTCTTTTTCCTCAGCTCCCACCTTCCTTTTATAAATGACTAATCGCCTTTTATTGACGGTTGGCAAATCAAGTGCAGTCATGATGAAAAGTGTCGTTTCTCTGTACACATGGGTTCCGAAATGCGAACAATTGAAAAAGGACCTAAACGACAATCTACACTACACATCTATGTGTTGCCCCTGTTGATTTGAGAAGCCGGACTGAATCTTTGCTTTCCTTCCAATTTCCGACTCACCGTTTCCATTCCGCTATTTTCCTCTACGTATTGTTAGTTTCTCTCTACGTTATTATTATACTAATGGACTATCGCAAGTACCTAACTAACTAACGTTAGCTGAATGAAGTGGAGGCTGCAAGTGCAAGCAAGGAAACGCAGACTTCTTGATACAGATACAATACAAGACACACTCAATGAACTACGTAAAGAAAAGTTTCCCAAACTCGCCGTACCTACAACTACCAAAGCCTCACTTAACCATTTCATGTTTCAAACTTTAAATTCAATTCTTTAAGTGTGTAAAGTGGCGGAGTGCTCCCTGACGCTCCTCTCCGTGCTAAATTGTAGACGGTTCAGACTAATTTTAACTCTGCTCGGTTCAATTCGGATCCGGCCCTCTTTCGGGTTTCTCGGCTTCACCATGCATCAATGTATCCACACATATTAACTACAGTCACTACTCAACATTAAACTCCTTCCAAATCAACTCTTTACTTCCACTAACTATTACGTGTACTTACTTACCTACTTATATCAAGTAGGTAGTACGTAGGTACACTCTCAACTATTTATGAATGTATCTATGTGCATACATGTGCACTCCGTCCCTCTATAAATATTATCAGCCACGCACCAGTCTTTATAAGAATGCCCCATCTGTCTGTCTGTCCCTCCGTCTGCCCGAATCACACAACTCAATACAAAGAATACAAAGAATACGAACAACAACACACTGCAGTCGCTATAATATGTCGTAGGCTCTACGAATTGTCAGTATGTGTCCTAGGTTACACATTCACTTTCATAATCTCCTTCTCAACTTTCCTACTGTCTTTCGACACGACTCTTTGTTACATCCTGTATTTAACGGGTTTATTACCTATATGTAGGTTTCTCCATCGCTTACCATAACTCACACAGATGTACTCACAACACAGTGTACGTGAACTACAAATATCCTTAAGAATGTATTCCTATCAGATTCGATTCATCCCTTCATCCACTTTCCATCCAAACGGCAACTATATAATCACTATACCTAGTCGAGCTGGGATCGACTCACATTCTGCTGAATACTTACTCACACCGTTGGGTCGCCTCCTCCTACATACATCAAATGATCAAATGCAGCAGGAAGGGCAAACAATGCAGCCTTACTCAAGCGAACAACAGGTGGAATTTATTTTATAGGTATCCCTTTCTCACATATTTTACCACATGACCACACATTTCTCTAAGATATTTTTAGTTGCTTAATTGTTTTTACAACATATACTTCAAAGTCGATTTTACGCTTTAAAAGTGTTACGTCCCTAATCCAGACTACTCCAGAGAACGATTTGGCATTTAATATTGGAATTCTAAAACAAGTTCGAAATAAGCTGGAAACACTATAGTGTATCTTTAAAATTCCACAACACAACAACATTTTCACTGAAGGGTAATGCTTTAGTTAGTTTAATTAATTTCCCAATCTGAGGTTAAGAAACTCAAAATTCCTGTGTACCATTGAATTTCACATGGTGTTTACAAATTAACATATCCATGCATTTTAAAGCAATAATGTCAATTGCTGTCTGCAATAAAGAAAAATAATCTTTTAAAATTTTACTTACAGTAGCAAAATATGCAAGTCAACATTTCACATGAGAATCAATTTAGCCTTTGTAATCCAAAACGTTACTGAAATTTTGTAGGAGTCTCCCGATGCACCATTTTTTAGTTTTGTAGTTTTACATGGGTCTAATTGCAAGGCACTATGCACATTTAATGGAAGAAAATTGTTTACTTTCTGTAGTAGCCTAATTAGTTTCCCTTGAGTCTTCATACTTAAAAGCATAAGCAAGACAACTTTAGCTTTTAAGAAGTGTATAAGAAAGTTGCTTATGAATTAGTTTTCTTATTTTTTCGAAATATTGGGCTGTGCCACTGTATGAATGATGGAAAACATGGAAAACTGTATTCCAAAGTTTTCTTGTAGCACTAGTGATATGTATTTATTAGAGAGAATTCTAACTCAATAAACATATATCCCATTATCTTTCTTAAATATATATCCCATTTTTAGGAAAAGTTTTGAAAGCAGAAATATAAAGCGCAATTGCAATACATTGAATATAGTTACGATTTGTGCACTAGCAACTGAATATGTATTTATTTGCAATATAGTTCTTTAAATAGTTCTTTAAATTATTCATTAATTAATACATATATAGGTTATCACAAAACAAAATACTACAATGAAAAGGGAATAGACAGCAATTGGCAAAATGTCCTGTTCATCAATGAAATAAACGTTGTCTTCCTATTTACATTATATATAATCGATTTTTATGAGCTCATTATAAGCCAAATGCTTTTAAGTGAAAATATAAATGAATTTACAACTTTAGAACTCAATGATTGTTTTAGCAGTCAGGCATTTGGTAATACCTATCTAGTAGTACGACCTGCCAATACATAATAACCATTATAGAGCATTACATTGCTTCGTGGCCGAAAAATAAATCATAAAATTTACCAATAGGAAAGACATTTTAGCAGGACGTGCGATAATAAAATGTGCTTCTGATTTGGGACACCTATATACCCTACCCTATCAGTAAAACAGTGCAATCGCAATTTATTTGATTTGTCCTACCTCTTTAATTTGACTCAAATTGACATGCGTTGCTTTCCAAAATAAAAGAATTTTTCTATCCCAGTCCAAACTTTTTAATTTGAAAACTTCCAGATTTACTTGCGCCAAACACAATATCTTAAAATGTTATCATTCAACAGTTACTGAATTTGTTGTTCAATATAATTTCTACAATACCTTAAATAAGCAATAAGCTAATTATAATGTTTAGTGTATCATAAAATAAAATTTAAAAAATTAGATTTTGTAGTTTATGCATTGTTTAATATTCAGGACTTTGCAGGGCATCAACCAGCTATTAGTATTTACAGAAAAGATAATAAAAGCATTTTACTGCCGGTATTAAAGCACTAAACCCAATAAGTATCATTTGTTAAGCTATACAATTATCAAGAGTATTGCCGCACGTTGTACACATCCTGCATGTGTAGTAGATTAGATATACCTCGATGAAAACAAGATGTATCTATGTACGATAACATAACATAGTGCATAGGTATTGTAAATAGATAGGCGGGAGCAAACGTGTTGGTTGGTACAAAGAGTCACACATGCGAATATATCTTATAAATTCTTCTGTGGCATAAATCGAAGAATGGCAATACAAATGGTGTATTCATGATGAGCTTTGGATGAAATGAATGCCACCAGCTAGCAGCTCTACCGTTTCTCTGTATTGGACTCTGTTGAACTACAAACAACTCGTTATTCACTGTGAGACCGATAGTGTGGATATTAAATCCCGGAAGACTTGTCCTACAGAAGTTTACTAACATTTACCATTACTAATACACACTCACACCAGACACTAATATGTTGGCCCATATCTGCCTGCCATGCCAAAAAACGCCAATCACTTGTCACTTATTGTCATCGCTAGACGATGCATTCCACAGCTCTCCAACTCTTTCCGGATAATATTTAAATTAAAAAATAAGTAAAATTACGCACACTTCGTTTCTACTTTCTACTGTGCATAGCTCTGTAGCTTCCCTTGGTATTTGCAGAATATGCCCCACATACCATAATTATAAATGAATTATATAACTAGTATTATAATAGTAATTGTACACATTTCCTACCATGTAAAAAGATGTTTTGTCTTAAGATTACTTGAAAATTCTTTTGAGACAAAACCATCTTCAGATATTTAATTTCATCAAAAGTGGTATACAATGGCTAAATGATGTATCATCGGTTTTGAATCATCAGTTACAAAGAGCATTATAATATTGCTTTATTTATATAATTAGGAGTGGCTACTCAGAGCACCATTATCAGAAACAGTGCTGAAACTAGCATGCACAATGAAACCAAGTTTGCATAAACTTTGAAATTCATTGTTTTGAATTTCATTCGACATGCGAAAGTCGTGTACTGCCTAAGCCTCAAATGCTTCAGCAGCCATAGCATTTCGAATGATATAAATGAGATAACTGAGATAAGGTTTCTCTCAAGATTCCAAAGTGGCTTAAAATCCACTTGCATAACTCTTAAATACTGGTTTGAATACAAAGGGTTAAGAAAATGAGTTAAGATCAATGGTTTCTCGAATCAAGTGTCAGTTTGCTGCGTGTTACTTTAAAAAGATGCTAAAGCGTTGAACGAATTTATTGATGTAATGATGACCAGAAAGACAAAATCTGTAAAAGACGATTTCCAATACCTGAAATACAACATGATATATTTCAAGGACGTAGAGTATAAATGTTTCAGTACGAGAACTATAGAAATTGTAATTTCAGAAGGTTGGATTACAAATGTCATTTTGTGAAGATAATAAACACTTTAAACCAGCATAAAATATAACAAAGAGTCGAGTCTACATGGACTGAGAGACAGATCACAAAGACTGGCTAAGGTCCTCTTACTAAAACAGAAAAGCTACGAGGCATGCCTAGTGATCAAGCATATAAGAAGACATTCTCTGGACTTATTCAAATGTGGGACTTCAAACATCTGTAATTGCTTTTTCAAAAAGGACCTACTTAATCTTACAATTTTTAAAGTCTTAGTTAAAAAGAAAGGCATTGAAAGGTTTTCTTGCAAACAGAAAAGAGTAACAGAGAGGCTTCGGACAATTATATACTTGAAAGCCAAAACTTTTGTGCTCTGCTGAAGATAGAAGTTCATTTCACTTACGTCACAGGCATAAAAGTATGTTTTTCTGTAAATGCTTATATGAAGTAGTGTAGCATTTTTCAATCTTGGTGTCTATAATACAAAATATTTGTAAAGACTTTGTGATTAGTTATGGTTTTAGTAATACTGTGGTTTGTATAAAACGACAATGGGAAAATAATACAGTAATTTAATGCACTTGTCATTAACCTTAACTATGCATAATGCATAACCATTGTTTATATTTAGAGATTTACATCATTGTTTTAGAATGGCATTCCTTAGCACTCCATCTTACAAAAATTCAAAAATAAGGCCACGATTATGACGTGCTCAGAATGCAAAGTGTTTTTTGGTTTGCTATTGTTAATTGCCTTGTGCACACTTAAGGTGTCGATCCGTGGCGGTGGAATACATTCGAATTGTAATATATACAGTGAATTGTAGTAATATAGCCAAGCAAGGTAATCATCTGCAAATTGTGGTTATTTATAAAACATCTAAATTTTAATATCAACATTTTTGGATATTGATTTTTTAATTGATGGGTTGTGCTAAACGTAAAAAGTAAAAAAAGTCGAAGTTCGAAGGGTGCTACGGTCGGTACTTTGGTTCGATTCATACTGATGTCTTTTTAGCAACATTTTACTCGTAGCACAATCCATCAATTAAAAATTCAGCACCCAAAATCGTCGATATTAAAATTTAGAATTTTTCTATGTGCAGATGATTATCTTGTTTGGCTTTATTGAATATGCTTTACAATCATTGTATGTAGCACAATTTCTCCGCGACTGATTACCACCTTAAGAATTCTGCAAAGAGATGAGTGGAAAGCTGTAAATGTGCCTTCTTGAAGGAAACGACAGAGACATGAAGGGCTGAGCCCAATTACAGCTGCCTAGAAAAGAAATGTGCACGTTGACCGACTGACTGGTTTAGATTTTGGTTTGGCTTGTCCTGTGTGTAGGTATGGAGCATTCGTTGCCCCATAAAAATTCGGAATAATCCGAAGCTTGACTTGACAATGAGAATATCTGAAGGTATGACTCATCCTCTCACAGGCAGACTAAAGAATTACTACTTGGCAGTCTAAACGCCAAAACTCAAGTCAATTTGCTGTTAAGCACACACTGAATAAACCCTTTGTACATTCTCTTTCTACTTTATAGTTTCCTTTACTAAGGAGTACGGTTTCTTTCGCGTGTAGCTCCCTGTACTGCTGCTCTTTCTCTTTCACACTTTAGCAAGGTATCAAACTTTCACTTTCCTTTGCTTTGATTTATTACTCACTTGCCCAGAATCGATATGCAGATTCATCAGGGAAGAATTACAAATTTACCAGAAATATGGACATTACATGAAAATGAGAAATGCTCTGCTAATACCGGAAGAAGTGTCGTGTACAAAATGCAAAAATGCAAAGATTAGATACTCATTGCATTTAGGTTGAAAAATAACATATTCATTAGGAAATTAAATCAAAATGAAGAATACTATTAGAAATGACAAACTATTTCATTAACGTAGACTGTTTAGATTTCAGACTGGCGTACGTAGTACATGAAATTAATTATCTTATAAATAAATGCAGTTTAAAAAAGCTATTTAGCAAACATCAACATCAGAGATTTTTCATAGGAGATTTCAACAAAATTTGGTCTTTCTTCAGATTTACCGTAAAATAATGTTTCGATGATAAAGTTCTAATTCGGATCAAAATACGACAGTTGATTAATTGAAAATATAATTCTGAAGTTTAGGAAATCATTGCACTTAACACACATTGACCACATTTAGGAGGAATTATCAAATTTGTAACCTCTGTTAAACCAAATATTGGGTTTTAGGCGTTTAATATTTAGGTATGTCACACCAAGGTCGTTTAGGTGAATGTTGTACATTATTGTTTTAAGATAAAAGCAAGTTAAGCGTTGTTGAATACTGGAAAACTAGAAAGTACATTATAACAGGCCCAAAACTGTTGAATTGGATCGTTTTGAGTTAAAAGGGTATTCTATTTAGGTTCTTTGCGAAAGTGACGGAAATGGGCCAGAGTAATGGATAGAAAAGATTGCAATTTCTATTTTCTATCTATACTAATAGTGTATTCACATGCTTTACAACTATTGTGCTACGTCATATTCACATGCAAAACAAAGCTGATGTTATGCAACAGAGGCAGTTAAAAGTCAAAAGGTCTTTTATAGCTGTTTTCAATTGTCAAATGCTCTTGAGTGAGAAAATAGCTTTTACGACACAGCAACCAAATACTTAAAAGTGCATTTATCTAAAAAATGAAACGGAAGCCTATTTTCGGCTGCTCATCTCCATTTGTACTTGCTTTGGCTTCCATGCATTTAATGTTCAATGCATGAGTACCCTATATTCTGTATTTTGACCATTTTGTCAAAGTCATGTTACACGTCATTGTCATGAGCTTACAATAAGGAAACACATAAAGAATCATTTACTAAGGTTACAGAGTAAAACCCGACTATTGTGTGCAAACTCACTCACTCCCTTTCAGTTCGGCCTTCTCAGTACTTCTAAATTACTGCTCCTAAATTTTGCACTCCAATTAATTGCAGTAAAAAATATAGGAGCAGTAATATATAATAATTGCAATTATTTGTACACAAAGCTCTACTTTGGAACAGTATCATGACTTCATATTCTAAACTAAGAAAAACCTTTTGTAAAACATAGTTTCATGCGTTACGTCACATAACGGTTCATTACAGTTTTATTCTAATTTATATCATGTAGGTTTGCACTTAACTCGCTCTCTTTACATAAAATTGTCGAAATAACAATTATTCAGCTTTCTGGCATGCAAAAATATTGTAATTATTAACAATATTTTTCATAACATCATTTCACATTTTAAAGTTAGATATGGTCAGATTTATTAAATTACTGATTATCACAAGAATAAATCACCGCATCATTGGCCTACTTCAGGGGCCTTCCTGTTCCGTAAAGTTCACTATTTGGAAATTTGTTAAATAATTTGCTAATTTAACACCTAGACTTTTATTCTAACATTCAGGGAGCATTAACTGCCATGATGAAATTTTGATGATGAAGTTAAAGATTTTATCACAATTCAACTAATACTAATATACAGTATTAGTATTAGTTGACCATGGCCGTACATACATGACCATGGCCGGCCGTAAATACACATAGAATACTATAGTGTGGTATTTGCGGGAAAGCATGGAACATATACATTGCAAAACGAATTCTTTCTCTGAAATTATACATGCGTCCTTATGGAATTTTTGATACGCAAAGTACAATCCTTTTCATATGTATGTCATGTTCAATACCTTAACGCTGGTCGCTTACTCATTCGCAGTAAACAACTACTTTTAGAATGTTATTATGCCCCAATAAGATTTTCAGTGTCATCTCCTTTGAATAGGAAGTATGACATCAAAATCTATTTACATTAGAATATTTTCGACATGAAACTGTAATTATTTATAATTATTAATAGTCTACCTTTACACAAAGGTTTAGCTACAGTCGAATTCTCAAGCACTGTAGTTATGAGTGTAAAAGTTTAGCTGAGAAGAAATATAAGACTATTTACTAAATTTGCAGATTTAGTTAAGGTTGTTAGCGATAAGGGCAAAAACACGAGGCATATTTTTAATTAAATAATGCTAAATATATCTGAAGTGTAATGTGACTGTGATGGGCGTCTTTTATTCCGTTCGCATTGTTCACTGACTCGACATTCGCAGAAAATGAAAAGTGTGAGACAGCTTACACTATGCATTAAAGCCGAGGAGTAAAGAGACGAGGAGTACAAGACAACACTTGAATTGAAAGCTGTGCAGAGTCGAGTTCACTAACGTTCAACTCTTTGTTTCTATTCTTATTCCAAGAGAATTTAATGATTTGTAATAATGGCCGGGGACAAGTAAAAAGAGGAAATGGAATGTGTGCGAATCCCAAAAATAGGTAAAGATGCTCTTGAAAAAATGTTGTGGCTGTGCTGTGCCGTGTCTTTTCCTTCTTTCTAATCAGATACAAGAAGAGCACGGTATACCCGTTGAGATAAGTGCATATTATGCAAATGAGAACCCTATCCTACCAATGATCTCTGTCTTCTTATAGATAACTAACAATGTACAAAATAAACACCAACCAGAGACACGACTTCTCTAGTTCAGCCTCCTCTATTCACCAAACACAACTAACATCATGTAATTGTAGTTCCAGCATTACTAGATGTCTTCGTCCTTCTGTAACTAACTATGCACATCAAGATCAACATGCTACCAGTTTTATTCAGGTATCCAAGTTATAACTTAATAATACCTCGCTGTTATATCTAGACTATAATGTTTTCAAGATGTAGATATTCTAATACGTAGAATATTGATAGCCAATCAATAATACTTCTACATTTCTTTATACTTTATGGTTTGTTTTTTGCAAGTCTTGAAAGTAATAATGAATTTCCTGTATTCAGATTAAACAACTTATAATTCCAGTTTTATAATCTCGAAAAGTAAGCCACACCTAAAAGAAAGAACAAGCACTAGGTAAACATAATTTTCAAAGCGATATCATAGCATTGTTGGATAAAAATGTTGCCAGAATGGCTTTAATTTTCATTTCAGGAAATTTCAGGAACATAATGCTGAAGCATTACTTTTTAACAAAAACTTTATTTATTTTAGATAATTGGGAGACAAACAGTGTGAACAGTGACCACTTTTTTATACTCATTCTTGATATAGCAATACAATCCTTTTAGAATTAAAATTAATATTCTCGAAGTTACGAGAATGCCTTTTTAAAACCTGTATTTCACTGACGATGGAATCGCCTACCCATATGCAGCAAATATACGAATAAAATAATATCCTTCTAGTTAACAATAAATCTGGTAATTAATACCCATGCGTCGACATTACTAAAAAATGGCCTTACTTGGATATTATTACCGTTTCAAATTTGGTTACATTCCGCTTTCACAGAATCCATATTATTATTACACACTATTTTCGTTATATAATTTTCGGTTTCACCTTTTATTTTCCCTACTTTAGCAATAAGTATTTACATTCAGTAAACTCTTAAGAAGACATTACGTTATCTCATCTTTGTGTTCCGTCTCTTTTCTAATTTTCCCTAAAATATGGTGTTTTATATTACAACCCCCTGTATTCAATGCCAGAGAATTACTACTATCGTCTGTGGTTCATTTTGCCAGAGGAGTAGGCCATTGGTTATTGCTTTCTCGATTTTGAAGTTTGATAATATTTTGCGAGGAGACAGAATGCAACTAGGCCTAGGTATATATTTTTGTATATTGTATTGCAATTCCCTCGCATTATTTTTAGCATTTTGTGAATGAAATTGCGCAAGGAGTTTCCCAGTGGATATAGGCAGGGTCCCAAGTCACCGAGACAAAGTAGGTCTGCACCAAAATGACACTGACTTTCTGTCAACATATTTTAGCATTATACAGACCAGGAAATTTTTTTCATTGTGGAATACATACGTTCTAAATTATATCCTTAGAAAAGCATCTAGATATCTACGTCGAGATTGAAGCTACTTTGTTATTATGAATAATGTAATTTCCTAATTTCTTTACATGCAATGGCAGCGTAATTAGTGCGTGCGTATGCATCTTTTTGCAAAGAGCCTCCTATTTGAATGGGAAAGAAATGTATTATTTCAGGTCAGTTGGAAACCGTTCGAGAAGCTTTCAATGCTGAATACCTGAAATTCCTTTGGAAAGATAGGATGCTAAAAATAGAGCAGTGAACAGACTGAAATTTATAATAATTAGGCATGTAAGACTTATAAATAGAGCTTATCTTTAGCTACGGCACTCTGCATTATGAAATTGGGTGCAATGTCAACGCTGAAGTTAACGTCAACGTCAAGAGAAACCATTATGTCAAGAAACGACAGGAAAGTGTTTGGATTTCAAGATGGATGGATTCCTAGTTATGTGTAAAGCTGTGTATGAAATGCCATATGCCTGTGTGTTGTGTAAGCAACAAAGTAGTAAACTGTTCAAATATAAAGTAGAAAGGCTAAAATTAGAAGAACCAACTGCCCAATATAGCGGAACTGAAGGTTTCCTTGACTTTTATAGCTTTTACACCTCGTACAAAATACAAATAGATACACACATGACATAATATATGTACATACACACAGACTGCTTTCGAGGTTACTTCCTTCCGTCAAACCTAAACTAACCAACCAACCTAAAAAGTAAAACTCTCATTACTTCTTCCACGTATCCAAACTTAACCAAACGCTAAGTAAAATAAGCTTGCAAAAATAAGAAAACTACAAAATTAGTATAACTATCTTTACTCATTTCGCAATTGCAAGAGCATGCAAAATTTCTGATCCTAAAAAGATTGGAATTGAAATACTCTTCCTAATCCTGTCAAAGTACCTACCTGCCTAGCTATTCTGTAACACAGAGATCCATTCAGACCTGTCGCATTTAAGAATTCATTAGAAAGATAATTTTACTCAAATAATTTCACAATAGGCAACATCTTACTTGTAATTGTTTTACAGACACAGAAATATGAGTACCAAAAAATTATTTTTGGCTTGCCTGTTGTCTCAAATGGTTTAATCAATGAATACATGTAAAATATATTTTTGTAATTGCAGAATAATGGTAAAAAGTCAATTAAAAATATATTTTAGGATTTGCTTAACTGAGGTTTAGTGCTACTACTAGACTGCATACAAAAGAAAGACAATATTTGTAAGGCGAGGATTCCCTTGTGTAAGTAAGTATATTAAATATTACAATGGAGAGACTCTTCTGCCTAAAAATAGTAAAGAACAACAGACGAATATACTTGAGTATAGTTCGCTTAAAATATAAATGTATAAATTAAAATTGGAAACATAACATGAGATCGTATAGGTTAGGTGCGATCCCGTGGGCGAACTTCGGCTTCTAGACTTACACTCCATGAGTTAAATTTGGACTAATGGAAATAACAACATTACAGCTAACAACCTTCAGACATAAATACTGAACTATTGTTACGTTACTTAAATTGCCCGTACTAAAAATATTAATAGGTAAAATACTCATTGACCTTAAGTATATTGAAAACTTAGAGAAATGAACTAAATCCTACACGAAATCGTTTGTCAGAAAATTGCCATTTTATCTACGTAAATTTAACATGGCCAATAGGGCTGCTAAACAAGTTTTATGCATAGTCTAATAATTCTATATTATTATAGCATAATAAAAAAACTCAATAGATCGCAGATTTTCTATTTCAGATATAGATTCCCGTAAATAAATGCCCTAACTGTAGACTCTGATGAAGT
Organism: Yoshiicerus persimilis; assembly: GCA_020352615.2. Classification (NCBI taxonomy): domain Eukaryota; kingdom Metazoa; phylum Arthropoda; class Collembola; order Entomobryomorpha; family Tomoceridae; genus Yoshiicerus; species Yoshiicerus persimilis. Next base: position 4,224,972 of record CM060170.1, on the reverse strand, counting down.
GGTTGTGTCAATTAGTAAATTATTGCAAGAAATGTAGGTAGTTTTTTATTAATTGTCAACGTAATTTTTAAAGCAGTGTTAGACAAGGTACAACAATTGTGATCAACCATTTTTTTATGAATGGTGATTTTATTTCTGAATATTTCTATATTTGGGGGACGTCTCATTACTAAGACGAAACTAGTATACTTTTGTAATAATGCGTACACTGTAGCATTAACTTGTCAATTTTTATCGTATTTGTCTATTAAAAGAAAATTTGCCAAATTGGAGAAAGTGGATTATGAAAAATCAGCATGAGGCAGCGGCCGCAGTGCGAAGTGCAAACTGGAAACTTAAACCCTTTGCGTCATCTAGTCAACTGTACAAGTATTAATAATTTAGCATTTGCATATTTCCTGCACTGCGCAAAAATATCACTGCTAAGTACAAAGGGTTTCCGTTCTATGTACTACATGTACCTACATGCAATGCAATCAGAGATGTGCAAAATACTCTAAAAGGTATTTTGAAAATATTTAGTCCAAAATACTTTAAATCTCGGACCAAAGTACATTACAAAATTAAAATACTTTTTCCCTGAAATACAAATTGCAAAATACACGACTCAATAAATATATTTTTTGTTCTTCAAAATACTAAGTATAGCTATTTTGAAAATACATTTAAAAAATTTATAAATGTACTATAAATATTTGTATTTGTATAAATATTTGTAAATATACGTAAAACTTGTTTGTCAGTGTAATGTTTGATAAATTCTATGTCTACGTTTTCAACCAGAAACGCTGGTTGTAGTAAGGACTACGGATAAATATGATTTGTATCCCAAATTTTGAAAATTTAACTTTTACTAATCTTTGAATTATAATTTTGTAATAGTTTAATGAATTCAGATAGTGATCTTAAAACGAAAACATTTTGCTACCAAACAAGGAATATATTCCTAAGCGCGAAAAGAAATGAATTTCATCTTGGGTTATTTATTTAACTTTGAACTTACTAGAAAAGTATACGGTCCAACCTGTTCATTATATGAACACTGACATGAGTCGTATTTGCAGTGGTAGGAATACCTATGCGCTGTCACAGAGTAGAAAAATAATACGTATTTTGTATTTTGAAATATACAAATTACAAAATAATTTTGATACTTTTAGCCTTCAAAATACTAAATGCAAAATAAAAATTTTCGCAACACGACAAAATACAATTACAACAAAGTATTACAAGTATTTTGCCCATCTATGAATACAATAAAATTTTATCATCACCGTTCTTCGCCTTGTCTTTGCATGTGGAAGATTGTATGCATCTATGTACTAGAAACTGTAGAACTAATAGTACATCTGCTTCTGCTTATTCTCTTCTATTCTAAAAGTAGAGCACACCTACATCACACCGTATCTTCTATATTATGTATAACTGGCAACTAAGCGACTGGCAACTAACTAACTCTACTGAAAATCCATGTGACACAGTAACAGTTGTATAACTTCACATCGAAAGCCAATTTTAACTTGCAAAGTTCTTGGTTCCAATGTTTTCTCGATTTTCCAACCACACCACCTAATGGTAAATTCTAAAAATCCGAGTTGCAAAGACTCTCGCCAGTTAGCTCGGCTGTTTAGTTAAATGTTCGTTAAATTCTACAGATACACTGGTCTTTTCCATGAATTATTTGTACGTACACTTGAAAATGCTAGCTGAATAAATAGAAACGTTGTTAGTGGGTAGCAGAGGCCTGTAGCCAATTCAAACTTTAATAGCATGCACTGTCTGTGAATATGCCATCATTTTTCATGCAATATTATATGGTGGAGTAGACACAATGTCTGGTACCATCCTAATTAGCAGACTTAAATGATGCCGATTGTACATAAGGCTTCATTGTTCACAAACCACAGTAATGACTAAGATATCTCGTAAATAAACCTTTTTTACAAGCCTCAGGTAATTATATAGGTATTATAATTAGGCTGCGCATTATTCAATATTTACACAACAATAAGACGGTCCTCCATTTTCCACCATAATAAATGCAAAATTTTTAAAGCATAAATTTGAATCCAACCACTGGGATTCAAAACAAATGTAAAACTACATCTACGAACAAATTGTGTAAAGTAAAGCTATCCAGTCATATACCGTGCAATATACTTGCAAAGTCAGTTTGAAATAGAATATCTGTGTATATGTGGACACAATGTTATATTTTTAAGTAGAACTACTTAAAAATATAACATTGTGTCCATTGTGTAGTTATACGGACTTAAGAAAAATTCATACTTGAGTTGAGCAATAGTGTCTCCCTATGCATAAGTACATGTATGTATGTTAGTATAAACAACAGAGATATATAATTTGTTTCGATAAGCACATAACATGAAAGAAGGACAGAGCTATAGACATAAGGATCAGCGTAGAATAGACACATCAGTAAAGGAGAAAAAACTTTTTGGCAAAAATATCTACCGTGGTTTAAAATTAGAGTAATCTTTGATGCGACATAAGTGAAGGGGTTTCTTAGCTATAATCCTCCTTATATGATGTGCCTCTATGTCTGCTACACTTAAATGCCATGTGTTTAATACGAATAGCACTATTTACTACTGTGAATATGTAAAAATATGCATGTGGGCAATTATAGATATGCATATATATTGCTCAGAAACCTAAAAGCTCTCTACTACTCCATGCTTGTAGTTTAGCTGAGAAAACCTTTGAACGCATGCTAATTGTCACAATCAAAAGGAGACCGAATGTTTCTATTAGCTGCTCTGCATTTGTTATATTGCTGTACTCTATTGCCTGCATTTTGCAGCATAATAAACAAACACGTAAGTACATCTATCACGAAAAGATAATTAGGGAACACAATGAACTTTATTGCAAATCAATAACATACCCCAAATGCTAATAATTACTTATATCCAAAGATTGTTTTTTGTTCTCGCTGAAAAAACGCGCAGTTCATCATTTGCATTGCATAATTAGACCAGTATAATACATTTTAACTTTAGATGTGCTAAATATTTACTGTTCCCCAAAATCATTAAAATATTAATGTCCAATAAATTGATGTTATTAATTATACTGATTGGCTTCAGTAAAATAAAGGAAATATACATATATGGATGTGTAGTGGCAGTGCACCCACAACACACTTACTATTCTTTATTTAGACAAGAATAAAATGTTTCCAAAGTAGAAATTAGGACATCCATGCAATTAACTAAATAAAATTAGCAATAGGCATATATCCAGATGCAGCACATGTATGCCTTAATATATATGTACATAGGCTTGCAAAGCATGAGTAATTTTGCTTAAAATTAATCAGAGTGATATAAAGAGATTACTAATAGCAGAAGGTTGCAATTGTTTTGCAGAAGTTTGTGTTTAGTGTAAGTCAGTAAAAGTGTTTCTGTGTATCAGAAAAGAAAAGGAAATAATGAATGCAATACTTCTGTATGGCTTCAGTTTCGTTGGTGAAACTAACTGAGGATAGAACTGTGAGAAGACTCAGTAGACAGTGAGGAGCGACCCCCAGAAGGAGGCATGTCTGCATTGTTGCTTGACATCGTCATTGCTCTTGGGTTATTTCCGGCCTCTATCAACCACCACAGCATCTATTTTGTACATATTCTCTGCAGTTTACTGTTTTATTTACATGAATCTGCGCTTGTCTTGGCTTAGCATACGACAAAATACGAACGATACATCTTTTTGAGAAAATACATGTGAGTGAAGTGCAATGTGTATAAAGTACAGAAGCCTACTCAATAAACCCCAGTAGTATGTCTCTGTTACACAAGAGGATGAATGAGCATTTACAATATCTACAATAGTAAAATAGTAAAATTTAAATTTAATTTAAATCAACCCTTCCTGCTAATTATATTTTTAAGGTAAAACGTAAACAAAGTCATAACTTGATGGGTACAGAAAATAACTGCTAGATCTGTAATTGTTTTTAGCATTGCTAATTTTTAAAACACTGCACTATTACAGTAATAAAATAGTAAGGAGTAATTGATCTTAAAATTCTGCTTGCTTATTTTTAATTAAAAAATTAAGTACACAACAATTATCGATTTCAGAAGAATATTGTAGGCAAGAGTTAACAAAAACACCAAAATTTCAAATAACTAATGCTTGCTCCTAATACTTTAATTTATAGGTAGGATTACACAGAGGAAATATAAAATCAGTATTTCCAAAGTGATTTATATTGAATTTAAATGTGGCTTCGGATAACCTCTTATTTTGACAGTTGGTATAATATAAACTGTACCGTCTTTGAATGAACTGAAGTGCAAATACCTAGATTACTGCACGAGAAAAACTTGCTTTAAAAATCTCATAAAGGGCCTCACATTGTATTGATGCTGTAAGTTAAGAAAAGTATTTCTTTCAAGCTGCATGAAATACCCAAAGAAACGGCATATACGGTATATGATATATCTAAGCGGTAAGATAAAACATTTCGTAAAAAGATTGAGTTGAAAATCTTTGTACTACAATTGTGGAGTTTATTGCTAAAGCTAGATTTTAACACTCAGTTCAGAGAGTCAACCGAATTGTCTGTAACATTACGGAGGATTTACACTTGGAGAAACTCTTAATACACAATGTACCCATCACATAAACCCAGAATACAAAACCGAGTTGTAAGAAGAATATCTAAAGCTCCTTTATATTCGACTCGCAAAAAGTATGCACACGGTAGTCATGAATGTATTCAGCCAAAACACATGTTAGCACTGCACACTAGTGTGTAAATGTAAACAATATTGCAACGAGATGCATACAAAAAACCAAAAAGTGTTCATTTTTGGCACTATGAAAGTGACGGAAGTAAAGTTCTTGATTCCTCATGTCCCGAATTATAAAACAAATTTTATAGTGACTTTGAGTTACTTTCGCCATCTGCAAATTCGTCTCCTGAATCTCCAGAGACGGAGAGAGTATTTAAAATACGTTTATATTGCTTGGGGTTTCAAAGTTAAATTTTATCCAAAATCGTTATAATGAAATAGTTAATCACTAGAAGATTTATACAAAGATGATGTAATGTTTAAGAGGAATCCCTTTTCTCTTTACATGTTTTAAATTTTAAAATGAATTCCATTTTATTTTATGAGAAAATGCATTTTAACTATAATTAAATTAAAAACGATATATGGAATAGATCAGTAATTACTTTGATTATAAGTTAATTACTCATATGAGTACATTTAGGGGCAAGGAGTGTGTAATACGTTTGTAGTCTATTTATGTCGGTAAACATATTGCACTATTGCCTGAGGAATTTTTAAACACTATCTCCACAATGTTTTGTAATTTCATTTGGTTAATTAGGTATGCATCATTGTTTTTGTTTCGAGGGGAAGATAGTTAGTTACGTTACGTTTCTCTCACTACAAAACAATCTCTGTTATCTGAAATGCAATCTAATGACGACATGTCTATTATATACCTACCTACTTACTATTTTCTTTCCAGTTACCTCTATATTTGTACATACATACTTACATTTACAAGCACGCTGCATACACGTTTCCACAAGCGGGTGCCCAACTACATTATCTCATCATCAGTAACTTCGTGCAACTCTCTTTTGTCTTTTTCTTTGCAAAGAGAGTCAAATAAGAAAAGGAGTACACAAGAAAAGATTGTTCTTTCTAAATGTTGTTTTTTTCGCAATCCAATAATAATATTGTAAGTGAAGTATATAAGGTCACAATAAGAATAACTCATATAGCTTATTTAGAGTACAAAGTACCGCATACCCACTTTATTAGGAAGCAGACAATGACACATATTGTAATGTTATGAAGAATATGAATTTTCAATTGTCCACTAAGTTGAATTTCTTGGCAACATTTACAGTAATCTGTTGTGAGACAAATTTATTAGCGTGATGAGACATACGACACATAATCATGACATTTCTGCATTGCCATGATTGAAACCTATTTTTTAATTTTTTAAATATATCTCTATATATAAATAAGTCTAGGTATATAATGGCTTGAATATTATTATTTTGATGACGTCTTAAGCAGATGGTAAAAAATGTTGTAGACACAGTTGCAAAATGTAAAACATTTTAATCACATATCAGTTTTGAGACTCTAGCAAAAAATCGATTTATTTTATTTTTGCGAATGTTTTGCAAGCAAAAAAGAACATACTCAAAATAATATAGTCGTTTTCAGTTTACCGTGCTGCAGTATATAATTATTTATATTATATCGTTCTCTATGTAAAGGATGAAGGTTGTAATGCGCTGGATTAGTGAAGAGCGGATAGATAATAAAATTTTTATAAATGAAAATATAATTTTATTGTTAGTGATGACAGAAAGGGTGATCAGAAGGTGGTGTACACTAACAAGGCGTTTATTTATTAGTGCTAAAATTGAGAATTGCACATTGATTTCTTAAGTAGAGAGAGGAGGGAAGGCAAATCTGCAGACGCAGAGTTATTAATTGTAGCAACCGTATTGACAGACAAAACGCTATGAAAATGCTAATAATAGTGAACATAAAACATTTCGACTCATCTAAACATTATTTGCTGCTTCTTGAGTTAGCGAAAAGGTAGTCTTGGCTCACATTGAGCTGAAGTGAAGCTGGCAAAAGACAACTATTGTACGACCTTGTCGATTTCCTTTTCTTTCCTTATGGCATTTCTATCACTGATTTTGAGATGTGGGGATGCATAACGCGATAACAGCCGTGTAGGTAGACATTTTACTTGCTGCTGACACTGAGGGATGTGAAAGTATTGATAAACTGAACCTGTCATCTTGGCAGTTGCAATCAGTTATCTGACCTACCTAATCTTCCTCAGTCAATGCCGTACTATCGGAAAAATTATTACCGCCTTTGTTCTACATATGCTTTCTCTTCACAACCCATTCCTTAGCTATGCGGTTCAATTAAACTGCATGGACGATACTTTCAATCAAATTCGTATCAAATCAGAAATACAGTCACATTAAATTATTTATTAATTACAAAACCTGCATTATTCATTTAAAACAATTCATTACACATTTAGGCGATTTAATAAATTGGTAAGGAATTGTGCTTGAGGGCAAATTGTTTTTCTAATAGAACATTTATAATATGAAACACTAGTTTTAAAAATCCTTGAAACGGTGATTGCGATTTAAGTGTATTTCAAAAACAAAGAAAGAAAATCTGGAAATGTCTAACAAACTGGCTAGTGACTAATGTGTGTAGTCGAATGTAGGAGGTTTCCCTGTAACTCTCTGTGTTGCTCGGTTCTGGATCATTTAAAAAAATTAAGATTCAGAGCAGGAAACACTAGAGCGATAAATATTATAATACTCGTGTTATGTTGAATGTTATGCAGTAGGTCCTAGCCCGTAAAGTGACACAGTTTGTAACTTGTTTGAAAACTACAGCCGACAATCAATGTCAGATGAAAGCACAAGCACAACCTACGCAACAGCTCTAGAGATTCCGTAGCACAACGAACTACCCAATATCAATCCATGTACTTTCTAGTTATCTTACTTTATGAATCTTTACTCCACGTAGTTTATTTTAGTCATATGTGATAGGAACTTAATCCTCGATTTTCAGCCATCTTATCACTAAGCCTGCATTGAAAACCACTCCCAGCAATAAAAGAATTCTAGAAATGAAGAACATGAGTTTAACAGCTAAAGTGGCTGTATTTTTAGACATTAACCGAAAAATCAAAATTTTGATAACTGTTATGTATACTGCCTTATTAATTTTTAACTCGGTGACATTATTCCTTCAAAGAGACGTTCTAAAAAGGTAATGACTGACCTAAGTAATTGAATCCAATTGAATTCGCTCTCTCAGCAGTTTTCACAAAGTATTGCTTTTATCCTTACACTAGTAAATTACCCGTCTTAGCAGACGGGCTGTAACAGAATGTAGCCGTTAACAAAACTGTAAGCGTGTTTATTTAGAGAAAAATAATCGTCGTAAATGCAGTCTCCTTAAACGAAAAAAATTCTCCCGCCGTAATTGAAGGTTTCCATAAAAGAAAAACAATCTCCCGTCAAAAGTGCAGTTTTCATAAAAGAAAAAATTCTCCTGTCGTAAGTAGTTTCCATAAAGATAAAATTCTACCGTCGTAAATTCAGTTTTCCTAGGAGAAAGAACTCTCCCGTCGTAAATGCAGTTTCCTAAGAGAAAACATTATCCCGTCGTAAATGGAGTTAAAAACTCATTCCGTCGTAAATACATGTTCTCTAAGAAAAAAATTCTCCCGTGGTAAATGAAGGTTCCTTAACAGAAAAACTTCTCCCGTCGTAAATGCAGGTTCCCTAAGAGAAAACCTTCTCCCTTCGTAAATGCAAGTTCCCAAAGAGAAAACCTTCTCCCGTCGTGAATGAAGATTCCCTAAGAGAAAAAAATCTCCCGTCGTAAATGCAGGTTCACTAAGAGAAAAAATCTCTCGTCGTAAATGCAGGTTCCATAAGAGACAAAAATCTCCCTTGGCAAATGCAGGTTCCATAAGAGAAAACATTCTCCCGTCGTAAATGCGGTTTCCCTAAGAAAAAAATTCTCTCTTCGTAAGAACTTATCTCAATTGATAAACATATCGCATGACAAAATAAATATTTTGTGGTCCCCTCTACTTATGGGGTAGCGGGGAAAAACCTGGACTGCTGTCCAGGTTAACTCACCTCGGAGTGAGAGATGGGAGTTTTGTTTCGAACACAAAAGGCTGAGTTGTGGCTGGAGAATAGTTGATATGTTTTCCTTCGTTGCCTGCTTTTTGAAGTGTGGTTAGGTGTTCTGCTCTGGTTTGCTTCCTTGCGCAAGCGTGGCAGTATTTAAACCGTTTTACCATGTGAGATGTGTTACGGAAGGAAGGAAGGACGGAAACACACAACTTCTAAATAGGTGTATGATCAAAGTTGCTGTAGTCTTGGCTACACGCTTTAAACTCTAGTCAGGTTAGCCCTTCCGAGGGGTACACAAAATAAAATTTTCACTCTGGTTTCAAATCAGGCGAATTTGAAACCAGCATAGGGAGCCAAGGGGTCTCCTCATCGGGTAACCTTAGATACCGCCTTGGATGCAACACAAATGGCATGGACTGGTTACAAATTCGCCAGATTTGAAACCAGAGTGAAAAAAGTGAATTTTATTTTGTTTGCCCCCCGGAAGGGCCAACCTGGCTAGAGTTTAAAGCGTGTAGCTAATAGTCCAGCAACTTTGGTGTATGATTATATTATTAGTAAATACTTATTGTCTTTGTTGGTGTTCTAATGTCGATTGTCTTTTTCTCAAACGTCGCCTTATGCTTTCTAGTGCCAAAAGCCTTTTGTTCAAATGTCGCCTTATCGGACTTTTTGTTTAAAAATTAATGTAGCCGAATAACCTAACATCTGGCAACACAAGGGCACAATAAATATAATGCTTTCAGGTCTTAACACAATAATGTCATTGCATGTTTTCACTATTTTCTATTCGTAAGTAAATACATGTATCATTGGTCATACGTTCATATTAGAGAGACAATAAATGCAATATCAGTAGCACAATGTAATTAGGCTGTGTGGGAAAATAAAATATTATTTTCAATGTACACATTAAAGTCATTTGCTTGCAGTAAAATAAATTAACTATTTACACTGCAACAACATGGTAATACTAATATGATGCACAGAAATGAACCTACGGTAGGTTATTTGTAGGACTGTCCCACTGTATCGACACAATAGCAATAATATTAATTTATTATTGACATGGGAGCCTCTTAGAAGTAAAATAAACGATTTCTCCAATAAAGTTTACCTGGAGGTTTAAAAATTAATGTAGCAGAACAGATGAACACTTGGGAAAATAAAAGTATAATAATATGTTTCCAGGTCATAATGCAATACTTTCATTAAAGTGTCACAATTCTTAATTCTTGCGTAAATACAGTATTTCTACTTATAGTCATAATATGGTCATATGGTCGCAATAATATTAAGTCATTTATTACTTGGAAAATATTTAGGAGAGAAATGATGGAAAATAATTCAGAATTTGTCGACACATGACATGTCTATCTCAATGCAATACTTTCATTGCCCAGTGTCACTATTATTAATTCTTGCTATTATTCTCACTATTATTAAGTCATTTATCATACGAAAAATACTTAAGAGAGAAATGAGTAATATAAATGTACAATTTTGTCGACACATGACGCATTATCAGTAGCAGTTTTTCTCAGAGTTTACACAGGAATAATAATAATTTATTATTAACACGGGAGCATCTCTGAGAAGACCTGAACAATTAGTACAATAATGTTACCTGAAGGATGTCAATTTTAGTACTTTGAGAACGAAAACCGAAATTCGAATTTCTTGCTTAGCCTTTCCAGTTAATTGGTGGATTAACACAGTTGGAAGTTACGCAATGTGACTCAAGTTCTGTGGGTAAAATAATGCTTTCCTTTTCATTTACACTTAGCGCATTTAGAAGGAGCTGTGTGTGTTGTATGTGTATTGTATAGAGTGCGGCCCAAGGAGTTCTACTCAGTACTACTTGGTTTCAATTCAAACAGGGGGACACACAAAATAAAGCCACCCACACCTACCCAAAATTATTAAGATAGATGATGATGATGATATACTAATTTATCATGAACAAAAAGGCTGTTTCACCACCACTGGTTCTGTCAGTGAAAAACTAAAGTCCGTATTAAAATTAAAAGCTACTTTTACATAAAAATGCGTATCAGAAAGAGGTTCATTGTAAAATATTTTATGTGGGGTGTAGGTGTGAGTTCAAAGAGAAAAAAATTAAGGGGGTGAGCCTGATTTCCAGCCGTCTGCTATCTACGGAATAAAATATCAAATATATACACTTGGCCAAACAGCCCCCACTATTTGCACGGAAGAAATAACTTTCCTTAAACCTACCCGTGTGATGCCTGAATGATTAAGAAACAAAAGCTTCGTTATAAGAATGCGCTGAACAATCTGTCTGTCAGTCTGCCCGTTTATCTATCTGTTGCGTTGGTTGTACAGCTCCTGAACGATTTGAGATAATAAATTACTTAAAACTTTTCTATTGTGTTGCTGGGGCCCAGAAGGACATTTGGGTCATAGGCTTATTGTTAGCGTTGTGTAATGTATAATGGAGAACTAAAGGGTGCAGAGCAGACCAAACCTAACCGGTACGCAAGTTGTTCAAACGCATAGGAAATTAAAATGCACTCAATACGACGCACTAACCTGCAAACTTTTACATTATAGATAGGTTTCAAATAAACTTGCGTTAAGTTGTTAAGTAATAGGAGACTTGCGCTCCTTCTTTATATGCATTGGTTGCAATGGTTTATTAAATTTCACTCGTAGTTACACGCATGAGTACATTACTGGTCAGTCATGATCATGTACCCGCTAATTTGAAAGCGCTTCGAGTCCTGCTCACAACCAACGTCTTAGATATGAAAGCAGAGTTGAGGCTCACTTAACTCAATTTTTGAATTGATTCAATTGGGAAAATATTGCCTACTTTGCAAATAGCTATTTGAGTCGAGTTGAGTTACGGGGCCGAATTGGGAGAAAAGTGAATTGAATGGAGTTGAATTACCAATTGAGTCCCAAGTATTATTGGTGAGTTGAGTTAATAGCATTTGAACTAATGGATCCTGGAAGCTATGGAACATCCAGCGAACTGTTTGCATTTCAATTTATATTTTTCGCAGAATTTCTACGTAACCTTAATTTGGAAAGGTATCAAGGTATGCCTAATTTGGTTTTGTAAATACAGCTTACATTTACATACCTGCTGTCAAGAGTGGCTTTCTTTGTTTTCATAAGAATTTCATGTATCCCTTGTTTTATATTTCATACTTTACAAGCAGCGGAAAAATGAATGCCAAGGATCACACAATATAAATGAAAGAGCGATATCGAAGCTGTAATAACTGCTGTTAGGGTGGTGTTTATACTTAATGGCTAGATTGTATGCTGCTATGTACTTATAGTGCCAAGTTATACATTATGTGTGATGTAGATAGTCATTCCAAACCCTACTTCAGTGCCGTACAGACAAATAGTCATTAACAGTGTACACGAGAAATCTTATTTTAGACTGTGCGTCTATACATTACGCAATTTTGTTAACAGACAGATAAATGGTAATTACCACAGATTGATGATACACAGTGTACATTAAGACATTCAAAATCCTATTCGCAATGTCAATTCCTGAAACCACTACTTTCTTCGTTAAACATTGCTTTGAGTAAGACAAGTATGAGTGTTGAGTTTTGACATTGACATTGTATTTCCTTGCATACATTCTGAGTACATTTGATTTAGGAAAGAACATGATTCACTCCACAAATAATTAAAATCAGTAAATGTGCCGCATTTACAAACTAGTTGCTAATGTCTTAAAGTCGTAAAAGAAAATGTTGATGTTTTACTGAGAACTCAATCATTAAAAATATCCGAGTTCGTAAATTGGTATTAGTATGTATTTAGGCACCTGCCTAAATTAAGTTGTCTTTGAAGAAAGCCCGTTGTCATAAGTTGGACCCTTTCATGCTTTTCTATGTAGTTGCTCTTTAAAATGACATGGGAGGAAAAATTTAGAGGAATTCTGGTCTTGTTCGGCTGCCAAGTTATTGATGGTTCAGTAATTAACTGTGCAAGCGACAAGTTGACTTTATTAGCGATTGTGTAACACGGAGCACGTGTTTGCAATCATGTATGTACACTATTATTGGGAAAGTGCACAAGACTAGAGGGCGGGTATGATTACTGAAATATCCCTTGCGCAGGGCTCTCAGATTTTCAACGGTTTAATTGGGGCTCCAAACAAGGCATGAAAGACAGTGAAGTTGTTTTCAAATTCAATTACAAGTAAAAGTTTATTTTTAAGTTACAATTTTTACAGCAGACACGTTTTTCCAATAACCCACTGCAAAAGTCTTTTCTCCTTTTGATATGGGTAGTGTCAATCATGTTGTCAGGATTGTCATAATAAGTACCAAATAAACCGATGCTAAGTATGAAATTCTGTGTTGATCTGAGCACAGTATCGTCATATATACTTTGTGGAGCAATTAAAATGCATGGGTGGAAAATTTATTTACAAGAGCCCGTAAATTAAACTTAATGATCCAATATAACTCAGTAACAATTAACTTGACAGATAGTACAGATAATAAGACTTTTGTTGGAAATGTGTTATTGTGATCTTCTAACTTTAATAAAGACTAAAAGTTTAGGTATGTGAACTGACATGGACACAACAACGATTACGTTGGTTATTATTTTCAATTTTTCCGCGTTTCAATTAATTAGCGTTTTATTTATATAAGTATAGTGGAAATTAACCGGAGATTAAAGACATGATTTGACAAGAGTTTGGAGTTATAAATCTCAGACGTTTTTCTATAAGAACTTGTACATCTTGTACTACATACATGATACACATTCCTTGTTTGAGCTACATGGTAGGCTCTTCCCTACAGCGAGATTCTAATGTTTCGCAGCCTATGCACGTGGTGCTATAGTGTGTGACATGCTTCTAATGAATGTATATGAGCGAGTAAACACATACATATGAATTAGAAGCATGTCACAAATTTTGGCTCCACGTGCCCTATGCTGCGGAACTTTGGAACCTCGCTGTAGATAGGTAGATATCTTGAACTTGGTTTTTATTTTCGGAAAATATTTAAGATTAAATCTATTGTTTTATTAGTTCTATTTTTTAATTTGGTTTTGGAGCAAAGAAAAGTTTTGTATTTTTTTTTGAACTGCGACTTATAAGTCTATTTAGTCTATCTCTGAAACTAATAGCAATGTTGAGTAACCAATATAGTTATTCAAAATGCTTTAATTAAGGCTAATTGTTAGCGAAAGGGCATATTTTGTAGCATATTTACTGGTTTACTTTTAGTCTTAATAAAATACCAAGTACCCTGAACGTACACTCATCTGTATCTTTTCAAGTGAACTTGCGCTACAATGAACACTCCAACGAACTGAATGCTTTGAGCACTCAGTTCACTTTTGCAAAAACACATATTTAAAATATAGTAAACTGTAAACGTTAAGCATTAGATTTTAAGCCTTACTATGACTACTGTTACCGCAGTACGATTGAATAAAGTAAAGCCTAGAATGTAAAAGCACGAATCGTGCGTTTACATATTTGCTCGTGAAAGTAAGAAAATCGAAGGAATATGGGGAATATACTATTAGCAGAGGAGAAAATTGCTCCAATGACTATTTAAATGTAATCTGAAATAGAATTTGCTGACGCAACTGAACTACGGACTGTCCTCGTTTTCATGTCATCTGCCTTTAGCCTTGTACTTGTAATCTTCATGTGCATCCAAAAATCAACGCTAGGAAAATTCGCATATTACTTGTATGTATTTCGGAATGAATAGTGGGAAAACCCAAAAATCACACTACCTACAAGCTGTGCAGTCTACAGACACATGGAAATCATGCAGTCATTTATTTAGGTGTGGGTTTTTTTTCTTTTATGTCGTAAACCCTTGCAACATGTATTTACAGACACAGTTTGGAGTTAAGCAATTTGCAAATTAAATTTGAACAGTTTTGCTGTTACTTAAACTTTTTCAATGTCATCTAGGTATGGGTCAAAATATGAAGACAATTGTCCATTTTTTTTACTTATTCCAGGATTTGTCCAAAAAAGATATACTACATTCAGATGTGTTTGTCCAAGTTGGTATTTTAAATATGGATGGTAGGAAAAAATATAGAAAGCACTTACTGATGAAATGGAGATTTAATTTGCCTGGCTAGTATACCCAGGGCATTTGTGCATTATTACTCCAACTATTCAAGTGCCAGCTGCATTAATGCAAGAAACCTCAAACCATAAGTTGGTATTCTTAAGGTGGGCAAGGTTTGCATATATAAATGTTAAAGACCTCTTTGCTTGATGGCTAAAATAAACATAAGAGCGGATACTACTGGTTTAATACCAAAGCTAATTACGACTTCACATATGGTGCAATCTTTCAGTGTATTGACGGAGGCAGGCAATACTAAATAAATTCGGAATAATTTATATTCCCGATTTTATCGAATCCATATTAGATTTAAATCATATTTTAGCGTTACAAGTCTTATAACCTTAGTACTGTTAGTACGTAGTATGAATTTAAAAACTTGGTAAGGTCACTAATAGCATAAATTAAAATTCAAAGGAAGATTTTGAATTTGACAGACTTCCTACTTTTGTGTAAGTGATGGTGATATTGCTTAGCGACTTGAGAAGGAAAAATTGTGAGGAGCAGAGAGAGGAATTGAATCTGTTTAGTATAGCGAAAGCGAAGAGCGTATAGAATCCTTATACTTCCTACTGCCTACTACAATTCTTCTATGTTCTACTGTCTGTATTTACTTACAACTGTCTGTAGAACTTGGGTTTGAAGATTACATTGGAAAACTATTTTGGGAACATGCTGATCAAATAAATTATAAGACAAAATTATCCTCTGCCACAACTGGGAAGTTGACTTTGTAAAGATATACTATGAAGTGGAACTGTAACACTCAGCAATTCCTGATACGAAAAATCCAATTCAATGGTATGCAGCGTGGATATGTATTTGTACGAACATCGCTTATCAGTTGACTTAAATTATATGTATGCATGTCCTGCATCATGTCTTTTTGGCTCTAAAAGATGGAATAACTGATGAACTTCTCGAAAATCATAGAAAGTATTTTTACAGGATGATGGAATATGAATAAACTTGAGCTTTGTTAGGATTACGATAGAACGCCATTTTATTTGTCACCCACTAATGCATCACATTTGAAATTGTAGTGCCTGTAATACTCGCAAATATATCAATTCTAAATGGTTCGTTCAGCCATTTTATGGGAAACTTAAGCATCTTGAAAATTATCACTACTGTATTTCTCTAAAATAGGAAGGGAAAAGTTTAGAGAACAAATGCCACGGAGGATAGTCTGGACTGACTGCTCTCAAATTGAGATTGGAGATATGCTGACAGACAGAATGCTGCCACACGGAAACACAGATGTGTAGGGAAGACCACAGGGCCACGATATTATTACTCTTGTAATCCCATGTCAAAATATTATTACCTACTCTGCTTCCGAAACCGGAATGGTGTTACTTACGCTACAGTGCTTTCTAAAAGATTTCTGGACGCTACGAAAATAAGTACACAGCTACTCATCCTTCCTGACAGTCTACTCAACATCATTCACAATTGCAGTGCAATGTAGACACGTATACATAAAAATTGTGAACAACGAACCCTCTTTCTGTCGCTCATATATCTCTGTTCTCTACGCTTAAATTCTAAGAATCTGGATCGGCACATTCACTTGAAAGCCCATTTCGCACTATATGTACTATTCCATGTATTTGTCTGCACCATCATTAGTGTATTACCAACAACCTCCATTCTGCATGATTCTGGAGTGCTGTAGCACAGAGGAGCAGCAAGATACCAGAAGAGCTACTCTTTTTCCTCAATGGTCCATGACTCAACTCTGGCCGTCTTCATTTATTGCTCTTTAACTACTTTTCTCGAGAGAAAACTTCGCTTCACTGCAGATGAGAAAGTGATTATGATTTCTTAATAGAAACAGTAATTGTAGCTTTCTTAGAAAGAAGTAAATAAATATCGCCGGTCTAAGTACTTGTTTCTGTGTATCTGCATGAACATCCTGGACAAAAATATTGGAGAGATTTGCCAACTCAACGGGAAAGCTGTACATCCTTAATCAAATGTCAAACTATAAGGTTCAACCGTGAAATAAATAAAATAACACAGGAGTAGTCGATTCGGGGAACACTTATTATTAGAATTAGAAGAATTTTCAGCTTGGAAAATGATGTGGATATTTCCTAAGATGTGTGCTGTGTGCCTACACGGCAGATCTTATATGAAGCAAATATTGAAATTTTTTCATTCTGGAGACTTATTGACATACCAGTGTAAGCATACTTTTTCCATCAACGAACAACATCATATTTCTGTCAACCAATTCTGTATATTACAGTCTGAGCAAATACAATCCGCAGTTTTATTGCTTACTACAGGATGAAAAACAAATTTATTTTAAATTCCCACTTTTTCCATGTATAATTAGGAGTTACGTCATAAAGAACTTTGCTTGCGACTCTACTCCTTTTTACAATAAAGGTACTTAAATTTCTTAGTATTTTGTTTATCAATCACATAGGCGGGATTTTAGAGAATCAGGCATTCTCAACACATTCTAGAAACACAACTATAACACTATTGGTAATATAATCCCTTGATTATTAACACTGGTGATTTAATCTTTTTATTTCACATCAAATTCCTTCAATGCAAAATGTAGCTGTGAAGGAAATTTGAACATTCGAGTATTAATACTAATGGTACAAAAATAATTGCCTATGGTGGATGAAAGTTCTGTAAAAGTTATTCTAATGTTCTTAGGTACTCTCCAGCATTACATTTTCTGTCAACATTTATAAGCAGAAAGGATGTTATTGAATACGAACATTTTGTACGCATTGTGAACTCCTGATGCCAATTAGAATGGAATGAAATAACAACGGACAGAGATATGCATTGAACAGAGCGTAGCATGAAACATGAGAGTTGCCGAATCAAACTATCCAATTTAGGAAAACTGTAATTTATATTCTGTAGGCAATATTATTTCCATGTAGCTTTTTAAACTAGACAATTAAAATAATACAAGCCTTCGAAGCATTCAGAGTGGTGGGTGATTTCCGGATTTGAATTATATATAGTGCAGTTGTGAAAGGATACATAGTGGCACGAGTAGCATTAATAGGTTATATGAAACACAGTAACATTGACTTAGGGTATCGAATTTGATCATCTTTGAAATTGAATTTGTTGCAGGCTTTTTAGTGCATTCCACAAAATGTAATTTTTTGAGAAAGTTTGTAGCTGTAGTAGCTTAACATTGTGCGAAGATTACTATTTAAAGTATATTTGTAGTAAATATCTTTATCTTTAATGAATTAACAAATTTTTTACAAATCATACAGGCTGTGAATAATAGCATCTTTAAACCCCAAGATGGTTTTCCTTATCAATGCCCAATTAGAAAATTACATTTTTTGTCAATAAGAAAGTTGACCTTATATCTCTTAAATCATAAAAACAAAGTTTGAACAAAGCTCAATTGTGTATAAACTGTGAAACACGAGATTTGCAGTTGAATTAGTTTGTAATTGCATTAAAATTGACATTTATCGCTAATGGTCCCTTTAATTTAGAATTGATGTTACTGAAAAACCATTTTGTAAAATGAGCTTCTCATTTGCCAAGTCTAACGTTGGATAAACATTCTTTTTAACCCCATGCGTATAAATTATAATAATTAAGGGATTGTTTGCCAATTTTTAGAATTTACAAGAACGCGATTTACTGACAATTTGAATATTGGATAAGCCGGAATATCTAAAACGTCTGCAACGGACAGAATGAAAGCGTAAGCGATATTTACTTTACAGTTACATAAATTTCCCGTGTATTTTAGAAAAGTAGTAAAATATGAATGGCTTACGGTTTCGCGTCATGATGTAGTCTGGAGCAGCTATTACTCCCATCAGGAAACACGAAATCCTCCTTATGCTACAGTTTGATTCAAAAGCTGAGCAGTCGTATATCTGGTAGCTGATTATTTCACTGATTCGTAAGAATAGAAAACAAAACTATAGAGAATTTTATTCGAAACGATTTTCAGGCTTTGCAGCAAAGACTTTTCATTAGACTGACAAGCAGAGAATCATCGACAATTTATCTGAGATTTTTGTTTTTGCCCCGATAATGGGATATTGCTAGAATAAAACTCACAAAAATGGCACTGTGGTTTTGCAGCAAAAAAGTATCGGAAATGCTGTCACTTTGAAAAGCATATGTACAGATATTGCCTAAAACGGAAAGTTCACTTGAAAAACAATGTGTTCTTCTGTTCTTTAGCACTAGCACTAACATATATTATAGGTAGCTTCCTTGCATGTTAGAATTTCGTATATTTATTACTTTTGAGTATTGTTTGATATTGTCAATACCTTGGTTTAAGTAAATGCTGTTACAGCAAGATAGATTTGCTGAAAGCAATTTGTACCTATTTGAGTTGTAATAATTGTGTCAGCACTATTGTAAATACAGTGTTAACTGCAAATTGTGGAGAGTTGGTTTAATTTGTATATTTGGAACACTGGTGCTGAATAAAAAAATATCTAATTTCTTGGGGTGACAGAACGGATAGAATAGTTTGTGTGACGATGATATTGTATGACAGTGAAATGTGCACAGTGTGCCACTTCCTTAAACACGCCTTACAGACCAATAAATGCGAATCCCTTGAATTCGCATGGTATTTGTAAAATGAAGTAACTCGTAGTGACTCACGCCGCGGTGGCAGTGGAACTGGATCAGGAATTAAGTTACTTTCATTGAGATAGAAAAAAGCTGGTTGAAAAAAGATTGAATGAAAGAGTATCCAGAGCAGAACTTTATAGCTGAGTAGATTGTGGATTTAGCGAGGGGATTTATTCGTTTTGTGAGTTGCCATTTGATGGGCCATTTTAGGCTTTGGTATGGTAGCGTGGACGGAAAGTGTTTAATTCGCCTGCTAATAACTATGTAAATTGAATATTATTGTACTAGAAATGATATTGCGGAGACAGAGTGTCACTAAATGAGTTTTGTATAGCTGGGTGGGTTGAACCTTTTAATTTGACTGCTGCTCCATAGGAGAACGTGCAATTTGCAGTGGTGGTTCTTTCTAGTCTGGTTCGGTCGGTCGTCTCATCCGGTTAGCTCTTTTGCGGTGTGTGGTGTGATGATTATCTGTCTTGTCTTGTTTTCTTTGGTCCTGGTGCACATACAGTCGGTCGAGTATTTAAATAGATAGGGAATATATGTTGAAATAACTAGTGCCACACTATATGAGCCATATAGGAGTGTATTTCTCGCGAGGGCCTACCTAAAGCAATTAAATGGTTTCTATACTGCACAATGAGCAGAACAGGACACGTTGGAACTCTTGCTCTTCACTCGGCGACTATCTCTGTTGGCGTTAATGGGCAGTCAAGCCAGTCTGTAAGAACTCACCATAATGTCCATTTGTAGAATCGGATTCTAGCTAATAACCGTTTTCTGCGTATATACTTGTTCTACTTTGCTGGTAATTAGTTGGTGTGGTTGTTGATGGTTAATGCCAAGGCAAAGGAAGAGACAAGGCTGTCTGACACTGAGATAGTGTGCTGTTTCGAACTGGACGCGACTAGAACTGAGGAATGATAAACTGGGAGACTCGATAAGCGAAAATGAAAGCTTAATGGCACAAATTGATTTGATGACTTATGAAAGCTTTGAATAATAATTATTTTCTGTCCTAGAGAACTGTAATTACTGTTTGGGCAATGGTAAAGTCTCATGTTGTTGGCTTGGCTTAACTTTGCTGTGATTTCCTCAGTTTGCTAAATTGAGAAACGACGGAGACTGACTGGCATTAGCAACGAGAGGCACGGAAGGAACTACGGACCACGACAGATGCATTCTGGCAATTCCTTCCCTCTATTCTCCAACAGCCAGATCGCTTTCTCGCACTAGTGTGCTTCATCATGACATGGATTTTGTTAGTTAGCATTTCTTCTCTTTCAGAGAGGCGGAGAAAAAGAAACATCTTAACTTTCAGTTTTTAACACTATATATACCACTGTATACACCACAGATATATATAAGGCGCTTCTAAAATAAGTACATAGGTAGCTAAGTAGTTTATTTATACCCTGAATATAACTTCTGCACAACAAATCCATATACTTCCAATGTACTCGCAACCCACCGAGGAAAAGACGTCTTCGAGTATGCACAATGCATTAACATTTACATTACGCTGCACTACACGCTACACTCTTATTCCTCACACTCACACTCACAGCTACTTCTGCTATTACCCACATACACTTTTTAGTTTTTTGGCCGGGACCATCAAATCTTTTGAAGAGCATAATGTCTCATTAGCAGGGAGGATACGGTTAAATAATATTATAATATCTTCATTCATTCCTACATAATGTCTCCTGTAGTAAACATGCTTTACACTCCTAATTCATTCCAAATTGCAACTTGTCTTGTTATTAAACCATTTTTTGTTATCAACACCCTTTTCTCAGCCTTCAACTTCACTTTTCAATCGAATCCAACTAAAAAGTACATTTTATAAATTCACATCCATATTTTAAAGTTCGGCTAAAAATAATTATTGTAAACTTACCGGGTTAGAAGTTTAGAAGACGAAAAATACGTAGAATCCTTATGCAATCCATGTTATACAAGGTTTTTATTATTTTCGTGGGCATATTGCACGATAGATCAGCAATTAACATTGAAAATAATATATGGCCGTCGTCCTTACAATGATATAAGGAAATTTTCTCTAGGTATTTCTGGTCCAATAGTGAGATATTTCTTTCTGATATGAATCAATATTTCTCAAATGTTATTGAGTAGAACGGCAGAATATTTTAGGTCCAAGAAAGTGTATTACGGGGACAAGTAAGATTTGTAATTCTTGAACTCCCATCACTTGGTGGGCTTTTATCGTCGCGGTAATTACATTTCAGTATTCGGATTTGCAGGTTGGGATTCTGTCAACCTGTGATATAATAATTATAAAGTAAATCAAGTAAAAGATTGTGTCCATCTATAGGCTGCGTTGGATCCAAGTGGCGGAGATGTAGTTTCAGAAACAAAAGATGTAGTAGAGGTGGAATCGATAACTTTCGGCCCGCTTTGGTGTTTCTGTTTTGTTATTTGTTTGTTTTGCTATGATGTTTGTGTGTAGCTAATGTATTTTGCTTGTTCAAATTTTCTTCAGTCTCTTGGACTTTAGTTATTGAGTATTTAAATTCAAATCTTTCTGTGGATATTCCAACGATACTTTGGGCACTGGTTTATCTGCAAGGCCATTTAATTGATTAATTTTCGACATTCGAAAAGACTGTAATTACTTGCAACCGAGATTTAAAAATGATTACGAAGGAAATATTAACATTGACTATATGTTACTATCAATGAATAAAGAAATCATAAATATCTTGCCAAGTCAAATGAGATTGAGAGAAAAAAAAATTAGTTCTAATTTTCGAGTTTTTAGAGATAGGGTGAGTCTGAGTTTGCGTTTTATGTTTTGAAGGAATACATTAAGAAATTGAGTGTAAATTTTGCAATCTTCATAGCCATTCCCACCTCTAAAGTTACATATTGTCACACTAGTACTATAGCTAAGAAATACACGTGCACGACGTGCAGAAATTGTTCGGCGGAAGCTTACAGCAAAAAGAGAACCTGTAGAAACTTGTTTAGTAACTCAAAAGAAAGGTTAAAAGTCAGCTTGGGATTGAAAAGGTGAGTAGTGTCAGTATTTCGTCAATTGTCCATTGTTCTTTTCAGAATTTATCTAGTATGGGAATGTTGACTGACTTGACGGTAGACTTATTTTCGGAGTAAATAGTATCATCTGGTGGTTATTTTTTATTTTATTTTTTCAGCTGCCGTCGTTGTTCTTATTTTTAGTGATAATTAAATTATATGGTTGGCCTCGGGCAAAGGGTACCAAAACGACAAAGTCCAGCAGACCCACTGTATCTCAGAATATTTAGAGGGTACCCCCCAATGTTTCATCGGATGTCAACCGGACATGACCTGGAGGTCACGTTCCCCACCTCCCCACCCCCTCGGGGGGGTGGGGGGCAAAGTGAAATTTCACCGGATTTGAACGTTTCTCGACATTACAAGCAAAATATTTTTTTGGCCCCCCCCCCAAATTTTTTAGGGGTGGGGGGTAAAAAAATATTTTGCTTGTAATGTCGAGAAACGTTCAAATCCGGTGAAATCTCACTTTGCCCCCCACCCCCCCAGGGGGTGGGGAGGTGGGGAACGTGACCTCCAGGTCATGTCCGGTTGACATCCGATGAAACATTGGGGGGTACCCTCTAAATATTCTTAGATACAGTGGGTCTGCTGGACTTTGTCGTTTTGGTACCCTTTGCCCGAGGCCAACCAATTATATAATTATTTTAAGTGTTAATAATTTTATTGATTTCAGATTCCGCAAAGTGCTGATAGCTTTTCTATTTTGCTTTGATCGTAGAATTGTGTATTGAAATGCAATATTATACTAGAAAAATTTCATTATTGTTATATGCATAAAATACTTCTGTCTGAACGAAAACTCTTTTGGAACTTATTTTCTATCTGTGTCTTATACCTGATTCAAAATTAGTCATATTTTGAATACCCAGAACAATCAAATTTAACTTAACTAACCCAGTTTTGTCATAATTTGATTTATGATATAAAAATTGGAAAATATTAGTTGCTAGTAGACTTAAAAATATTGTTTTCCATTGTTCTTTTATCCTTCAGTATACAAGAAATCAAGCTTAAAAAGTAAGCCACGAAACTAATGATCGTATTTTTCTCTTTTTGATCTATCTTGTATTCAGGGACATTAGATCACTGTCTTGGAACCGTTTAAATTAGGAACAGGCATCAGTATCAAAATGGAGGACGACGGACAAGGACAATCCAATGAAGACTGGAGTGAGCTTGAAAGGCAATTACTCGCTAGCCTTGGGGAAGATTGTTTTGCAAAGTATGTCCCAAAAATTACTTTTTAATTTTATCTGAAACCTGAAACTTTTGTCAATTTTTGTATATAATCAGGAAGAAAAAAAAGAAAGTTGTGGAAAGGCATCTCTCTGGTTGGGATTATCCATTATCAAGAAAAAAATTTGTCTTTGAGCCATTCTCTATTTGCGATACGAATTTTCACCGTAAACTGGATGCAAAGCTCCACGCGAAAACTTGTACTCACGAAATTTCAACTTGTCTGTGTGGATATGCTGCATCCGTAAACTCGTGTCCGAAATGTCATCCTGTGTTCTGCGATGAATGGTATCACATCAGTCTTTACAGTTCTTTTCATACATATTCATATTCAATGAGTAATCTAATCTGCTCATTATGTTGCCATAAATGGTGTTCAGTGATTCCACAGGTCAACTATCAGTTTATTGTAAAACAAAACATTTCAGCGTCGTCAGCATTCCATTAAAAGTATCATCACAGGAAGAAAAGATTGATGAATCAATTTTATCAATTTGGATACAGAACTTCAAAGAGAAAGAAAATATGGATAATGGGTTTGAAAATGTGGATAGCTTGACCTCTGCAGATTCAAAGACTGGGAATGCTTCCCCTAGGGAGTCACTGGAAAATCGAGGGTTTCAAAGTATATCATCTAGTAGTAGCAACTGCACACCAGACAAGGAAGGCCATGAAATTATCGGATTGACTGGTGTCTCCGAAGATGCAACAATGAATGACCTTTCTCAAGGTACTAGCAGTCTAAATTTAAACAGTCTCGCAGGCATTGATGATAGCATTACTGCTGTGAATGAGAAAAATGGCTTGGCTGAGGAATTGCAGAACATTGAAATTGGCTGCAAAAGTGCTTCCAATGACGTTTGTGTACAAATGAATAAGGCAAAGGAAAATTTTGAAGAAGTGGAATTAAATAGTAATCTTATGGACGAAAAAGAAAATGATTGCGGAGTCACTAAAAAGTCATCAAATAATGATAATATAGTTCATGCGTCTAATATCATGCAATGCAATACAAATGTCAAAGCCAAAGATAAGTCACCATTTATGCGTATACCTTTGAAATTCGGAATAGGCAAGCATAAAAGTCAAACTTCAGCCTTTCAAGTTAGTTCTGCGGCACTAAAATGGCCCAAGTTGGAAAATATCAAGCAGGGTCCGTCTGTCCAAGATTTAATCAAAGGCAAAGGTGAAGTGTATATAACTCATGTGTTTTCTTTTGACAAACTGCATATTGTTAGTGCTGAAGCATTCCGCCACCACTTGCCACTCCTCAACGAAGATATTTATGGAGCTATGAAAAAAGCTGAAGGAGGTACAGTCCATCTCAAATCTTTTTGCTCTTTAAGTACTTAGGTTTAGTATTTCATTCGCTACTAAGGAAAGGAGGAAACGCTCTATGACTCTTCATTCAGGGTTTACTTAGTTATAATTTTAATATTTAATCTTGTATTGCTGTGTGCACGTTTTTAAGCGCTTTCATTTTTAGTGAAAACGCCCTTACTACAGAGAATGTAGTCAATGCGATGTCATAGTACAATGAATTCGACTTTTTAAATTACAATGAAAATAGGACGGACAAAAACAAAGGGCTTTTAATTTTTGTAGTTATTGATTACAATCGCGAATATTGAATATTCAGGAGTTCAGATGTTTGTAACCAGACATTACATTTACCCCAGTATGTCTACTTTGTCTACTAGAAAGCACTTAAAGTTTTTTATAAAAATTGTGCCCATTGTGCCGAGGCAATAAGTTATGTTGTTTTCCAGGAGAAAACTTCCCCTGTTTGCCAGACGTGGGCTCTGTCCTACTTGCACCCTATAAAAGTCACTATGCACGCGCTGTACTAGAAGAAATTCGTCCCGGAGGATTGCTTTGTATTCGATACTTTGATGTGGGTTCGAGAAGAGTTATACGCCTTGGATCTGTTTTTCAGATAGCTGAGGAACTTCTTAATGTAATACAGCTTTTTGAAAAATTATTGATCATGGTTTTGTAAATCTTAATACGTCTGCGAATTTATTAGTGTATTATGAACTGTATTCAGATTCCAATATTGGGGGAAGAAGTCTTTTTAAAGGATGTGACGCAAGCAGAAACGGAAAAAATTCTTTTTTCGGATTTTACTAATTACGTCAAACAGCTGAGCGACACTCCCTGCTTTTTAAAATCGGTCGTAAGTATATCAAAATATTTTAGCTGGTATTAATATAACAAAACAACAAAAGGTTTCCTAATAAAGGAAAATAAGACAAGAACTGAATTACAGGAAAATGTCTTGGGAAGAATGTATGTATCAATAGAGGTTAGCCATAGAAGGATGTCGTTAAGCAAGGCAATTGCTGATTTGGGAGTTTGGGAATGGGAAAAAAGGTGGATGCGTGAACCTGGAATAACTGAATCCAAACTTTGCAAGCGTAAGATTTTGATTACTAAGATTACCCATTGAAAATGTAAACTCATGATGTAATTAAAAAAGAAATTTTGAAAACCTAATATTTCTTTGGCTATTTAGTATCTACATGGACAAAGATTGATATGGGCTCTCAAGTCAGAACACTTCCAAAGGACTCGAAAACAAAAGTAACAGTTGTTGAAAGTAGTGATAATGCGGAGATTGTTTGTCTCCTAAATGTTGAGTCCGAATACTACTATCGAGATAGAACAGTATTGTGGAAACAGTTAGAACACTACGTCACTTGTGTTCAGGACCATAAAGAATTTTATCCCACTCTTGGGGAACACCTTTTAATAAAAATTGGTAAACAACACTAAATACGAACTATGTTATAGTTATAGTGTTTCATATTGCTTAAATGAATTATACCTTTAAATTACGTGCTTAATCCATAGAGCCTAATGATAATGAAAAGCTCAAAAATTTAAGAGGCGTAGGAAAATGGAGTCGTTGCGTTCGCCATGAGAACGTTTTGTGGAACATGGACGAATACGAGTTTTACCCTCTCTCTTCGGAATTTCAAAAGTTTTATCAAATTCGAAAATTCTGTTTTGATTTTGCGAAACTTCCGTGGTTCATTGTTACATGCTGTTTAAAAGGTGGCCCACATTTCTTTATAATTTATTTTATGATGTAAAAATAGCCTTTGAAGAATTTCTCGTTTTAAGAAATCAATGCGTTTTACAATAATGTTCTTTCAACATGATTTTAGATTGCTTACCAATGGACCGAAAGAACAAGGGCATTTTCTCTGAATTGGCCAAAAAGGGAAATGTTCTAACTTTAAGTGCCCTTGACTTTGAAGGAGTTAAAGTTAAATGTGATGAGTATGTGTCGAGGTACTCTAAAAATTGTTTTAACTCCCAATTTCTTTGAAAACATCATTAACATCATCAATAATTAAAAATGGCTTTGTTTAGATTATCGGAGTGGAATGAAAGGAACGTTGCCCAGTGTGCAGCTAATCCATAGCTAGCTTACGATTGCTGATTGATGGACTGAAATTCATAATTAGGAGAAATTCCAAAGATATAATATAATATAGGTGTATATTGCTGGCACATGTAAACTTGCCAAAACTTGTCACAGACTGATTTTATACAATAATTTGTGTTGGCCAAAATATTTTTTTTGATAGTTTAGGATTTTATAGTAGGGTATTGTACCTGTCCAAAAACTATTTAGTCAAGTTAAAGAAAAAACTTAAACATATTTTGTAACTAATCACTAAATCACTATGTAGACGTTAATTCATAGAGGTTTTCTTCTCAGACCTAAGGTCTCTATACATTCACCTTTTGGCGTACTGAAAGTACCTTGTGTTCAACTTTATTTGAAATTCTAAGACAATTGTATTATCATATTCAGTGAAGGTATTACCTACATATATGATATATATAGTTCTTAATCACCAAAATTAAATGGTGGCATTACGTTTCTCTCACCGGTATTACTAAATAATAATCTGCATAGTCTCATTGTAGTGTAAATCAGTTTTGTTGTATAGTTCAAAGATATTATTAGTCTGAATAACATAAGGAATTTTAGCAAGAAAGTATTTCCTTAATATTGACATTGGTAATTCCAGTTCTTTTCTTTAGTTAATACAGTGTTCTATACGAATGTGTTCAATTAATTTCTTACCAGTCATAAGTCTTCAATGTAAGATGGTAAACAATATAATACGAATATTGCTGAAAGGTACCTATATTTACATTTTGAATCAAATATAATCTATTTGTAAAAGACATTGAATTAATTTGTCAATAAAATATTTTAGAAACGACTACCTAAGTAGTTTATTTCATATCTGATCTAAACTACAATGATATACATAATGTTGAAAATATGCATAACCGTAACCGTATGAAAATTTTGCAGTAAGACTTTACCAAGGTTTTATATTTCTATAATGACGGTAATTTGTACATGTAGTCCAGATTAATGGTTCGATAGTAGTTTTTCCACAATTTATAGTATGGAGCAATGCATTTCTATTAGGCAGAATGACAGATTTTCAATTATTTACAATTACTTCTCGCATTAACTATTTTTTGCCTATTTTCAACGAAATATGTATCAGCTTGAGATTCTATTTTATGTGTTATTTTTTACCTAACTCCGTTTGATGGCATAATTATTTGTTTTTCTCGCTAAATATTGGCCGTCTCAAGTATCCCCAATTTATTTCATCTATCTAAATCTATTGGTAAGATCGAAGGAAGTTTAGTATTACTCAAGCAAAATAAGACTGGAAAATTGGGAATAATAAAATAGACTTTTGAGAATTGCACTAGGTCATTGAGTGCCATCAAAAATCAAAAAGTTAACGACCCTGCCAGGATTCGAACCTGGAATCTTCTGATCCGTAGTCAGACGCGTTATCCGTTGCGCCACAGGGCCTTGGTTGAAGTGCAGCATGAAATAAGTTCTATCTTAAGCTAGATGGGAAAATATGCATACTATGCGTTCGTTGTGTTGTTCATAGAAAAGGGTTAAATTAAAAGTTTTGCAGATTAGAAAGGAGAGTGTAATATACACAATTTCTAATGTCACAAGAACATTTATAGGTTGTAAATAAACATGAACTATGAACTGTAACTTGCAGAACTTGATTTCCCTTTAGGCAGAGCTAGTTGTTTTGCATTGCCTTACTGCATTTATTTTAACTATAATAATTATCATCGCATCTACTGTTACTGTATTTAAGTTCGTGATAACTTCACAATCTTGTAGACGTATTGCTAAGATAGACATTAATATATACATAAATGTGTTATATAATATGTGGTAAATTGAAATTCAATTCGCCACCACAAGTCTCTAAGGACCATGCAATAGAATGATACAAATACTTTCAAAAAATGCGTGATTCACAAAAACTTTTAAATGTTAGCCACAATATGTTTTGGAATACGGAGATTTTTAATGATGAAAACACATATGTATGTAATTTATATTTATAAACCGTGAATGAATGCCAATTATTACTTAAATGGAGTGCACACTATAATGATAAGAATTTTTCGTGTGATATATGCTTTTGGTATTTATTTTCATTGTTTTTTGTATTTTTAGTAATTATAGTAAACGAATAGAAACAGTAAATTATGGTCTGTTCAGTATGAGGGTGGAGGGTACTCATGACCGTAATCTGAAAAATAAAAATAAAAGACCACATAAAGAAAAATAACTTAACATTAGGGTTGAAAATGTGAGCATATTGTCTCATTGGAATTATTTTCTCACGAGCTGATCCTGCTGGTCCAGGGACTCCTATACACAAAAAATAATTTAGATTGAAAACCTTTGACTTGTAGGCGCAATTTAATAGTACGTAATACACTTAACTTACCTTCATCTCCCTTTGGGCCTAAGATTTGGAAAAAAACAATAATTAAGTAAAGATGAACACCAATATGAATAATAAGTAAATTAAATGAGTAACTGGAAAAATGTTTTGTACTTACCCCTATTTCCATAATTTCCATAAGATCCCTTATATCCCTTGTCGCCCTAATTATTTATTTAATAACATTATTCAATATGTAATTCAAAAGATAAAATATTTCATTGTAATAAATTATAAAATATTGGTGAACTAAGATAGACTAAATATATTTAGGTGAAAGAATAAAATACATTCAATTGTCATTAGATTTTTAAAGAAATTGACAACTGTTGGTGGCTATTAAAAATGAAAGCGTTACCATTATTGCTTGTGTCTCAGACTACAAATGAAATTTGAAGCAAATTCCAAAAAGGTAGATTTGGCCTATATAGTTAATACGATACAAGGTGCTAGAATGCTTACCCAATCTCCCTTTAATCCCTGAGGACCCGGGGGACCATCAGCTCCAGTGACCCCTCTGGAACCCTCATCTCCCTTCCGTCCTACATCTCCGTCCGCTCCGGTAACCTATGAAATATGAATAGGTTTTAAAGCAAAGGGACCTTTCCAAATTTTTATTAAAATTTCGCCTATAATATAATTGTAATTCTTACTCCGGTCGGTCCAACTACTCCTTCGTCTCCTATTCAAACACATTCATAAATGTAAGTTCATGCATGAACTAATTGCATTAATTGACATTGTTTTACATAACGTGTTGAATTAATTGCATTTCAGGTATAATTTTCCAGTAAAACAGGTATTTACCTTTAGGTCCTTGGTTTCCGGGCAGTCCTTGCGCTCCCGTGACTCCTTTTTCTCTAATTTTTTAAAATTATAGTGCAGTATTGTCATATGTTCAAAAGATAAAGTTGTACAATTTACTAAACATCATCAAAGACAGTGTTCTATTTTAAATACGACAATGGTATTCTGAGAAAACGATTTACTATTACTGTTAATACAAATCTATTAATATTAACTTTTATATAGTATACTTTATATTCTTAATAGTTGGTGTACTTAACACAATCATGAATTTACAACATGGCATACATTTTCTAATTTTATGAATTCAACGAAACCTTTCACCCCTTTAAAATAGAATTGATTTCCAAGCAGAAATTTTTGCGGAACAAGTTTACCTCATACACATAAGCATTTTGCTAATTGGTCACAATTAGGAATTTCATAATTTGCTTACCCGTCGTAGCCCTTTGGTCCTGGATTTCCTTGAGCTCCTTGAGGACCCTTCATACAATTCGGAAAGAAAATTAAATAAACCTTCAATTAAACTTTTAATTTATTTACTACATGATAAATCTAGCAATTACAGGACTTCCTGGTGGACCTGCAAAAAGTCAAAAGAAAGTCATTAACTTTCAGAAAATAAATTCCAAAAATTGGGTTTAATGTGAAAACGAAAGAAGACAAACTGACCATCCGGACCTATAAAAAATTGTATTTCGTATTAAGAATCCAGATTTAATGTCACAAGATAATGAATTGACAATAGATCTAGTTTAAAATTGTATGAGCAGAGATTAAATTAATAAACTTACCGTAGTAGGTTAAATGTTTCTCATAATTTCCGTCATTGTAGTCATTGTAATATTCACTAAAAACATGAGGGACGAGAGCTAATGTGATGTACAGTAGTACAATGGGCTGGAAAAATCGTCTGTCCATCTGTAAACCACCAATACTCATTATTAAAAATTTTCAGAAACTTCAATGTATGTTTTTAATTAAACAGAACAAATTGCTTACAATACCGTACTTTGCCAACTGAAGTAACTTTAGTCGATATGTCTTCTAACTTTTGTATTTGCATAAGAACAGAAAAAATATTAGCAACAGCCTATTGAGTAGGAAATATTCAAAGTAATTTCCTTTTATATGTTCTGATGGTATATAAATACGTGTTAAATACTTAGCCCAATTGAAATGTGGGTTACGAATTTTGCAAATACTGTGAATTTCCATGTCAAAATTCGTTGAATAATAATGTTCAATATTAATCTGCAAAGTAAACCATTAGGTAACTGACCAAAGGAATTTGCCCAAGGAGTTTCACGTTGTCAGTTCAACAATTTAACGGAGAAGCAACTTTTTTGTGTCAATAATTTATGCTGACTAAGACAGAGGCGTAAAAATGCGAGAAGGCGACAACCATCTCGTTGTCTAAAATTGGGATACTAGTATGGTGAACACTAATTAAACCATGTTATCTAAAGGAGGTTGAATTTAGTTGCCATTTGGCTAGCAGAGATACAAGAAAAATAAATTTTTGTGGATCTCTTTTTGTAAAATTAGGAAAATGCAATCTTTACTATCTCTATTGCTACTATTTGTCATTGTACTATGTTCCTCAATCAATGGCTCTCCTACGAATAGGTAAATACTAAATATAACTTGCAATTAAATAATTGTCACACAGATAAAGTAGTTAAGAGTTGGCCCACCAAATAATTTTTGAAATGTTAGTTTTTGTAAGGGTATATTGGGTAGCATGATGAGTTTAATAAATTTTTCATCAAACAGGGTTTCGCCACATATTATAAGGAAGAGGTCTGGAATCTATTACGGACAACCTGGCCTGGTACATAGAATTAAAAGAACGCTCCCAAATATTGAAGCTCATGCAGAGGCCATTAATTCTTGTGAGTTTAAGTTTTCAGTTCTGAAGAATTCCATTAACATTTATTTCAGTTGCAAATATGTAATAAAAATCGTTCGTAATTAAGACCATTTTAAATGTAACAAATACGCTTATCTATTTTTCTTGTGATTTTTTGCCAAAGATTTAAGAAGGCTGAAAAGAGGAGATGAGTACTCGGAAGATGGATACAATACTCATCCTACTTATCAGGAGCCACCTTATGTTCCTTTCTATCCTTATAAAAATGTGGGTTCTTTTTACGTCGCAGAAGATGATGCCAAGATTACTAAATCCATTCACAATTTTGGAATAGATGGTTATCCCAAAAGCAATTATGGTCCTATTTATCGCTAATGTCACACAGTTAGTGTATATTATCTGTATGAATTGAACTGTATTTATCTGTTATATTTTGCCTATTTGCTTTTCCTTTCGATCAGTTAACTGTAAGGTAATATAAAATGGTGCTACGTATTAATGTGACAAGGAGTTGTAAATTTAAGATTCCAATTTTTAAGTTTAAAATTACTAACGAAATAATTCATTTTGTAAATTATATAAAATTGGCAGATAAATTAGTGTTACCACATAAAGCGGTAATCATTTCGCCTTCACTATTTTTAATTTATTTGTATTAATTTATTTTTAGTTTGTGTACTCTACGACATTTA
The DNA here is from genome assembly GCA_020352615.2 of Yoshiicerus persimilis. Taxonomy (NCBI): domain Eukaryota; kingdom Metazoa; phylum Arthropoda; class Collembola; order Entomobryomorpha; family Tomoceridae; genus Yoshiicerus; species Yoshiicerus persimilis. Next base: position 4,192,072 of record CM060170.1, on the reverse strand, counting down.
TTTCCATGCGATTAAAAAATTGTTACATTAGACCCAATCTGATATTTGAATTCTCATTCTTGCATATTTTCATATATTGTTATAGTCGAATTCGAATTGCATATTCAAAATTAGTACATTATGTCTCGTTTGAAGTTAGCTTCCAATGAGGTTTTATTGTGAAGGCAATTTTTTCTGCTAGTGGCATTTCCATTCTTTCAAAAGAAGCAACCTGTAATTAAGCTATTATTTTTCTTCTAGCGACGTCTTCCGGTTTCCCCAATTTTTAGAATTTTATGGCTTAGAGTTCATTGACACCATTACTAGGCCAACTTTGTCATCATTCAGTTACTAGAGAACCTTATATTATAATCCAAAAGAATTTTGGCGGGTGATGAATGTTCATGAATCAATGGAAAAGGAATTTGATGGAAAATATTTTTATTTATATATATTGGATAGCAATTTTCTTGAACAGTCAAAACTAGCATCATAGAAATTTTGACCTAACAATCATTTCCCAAAATCACGTAATATCTTGTCAATGAAAAGCATAATAATATGCATAGAACCCGTATACATTATATGCATTTGGTAAGTAACTAATATGTCTTCATCACAATTCACAATTACCAGCAGATAAGTTGTAAATGGGATTAAAAGTAAACCGCTGAGTTAGCAAACTGATTGCTATGGTCTATAAATTGCCAGTTGACTGTGTACTTAAATGGTTAGCATTCTTCACCGACCCTTTTGCTACATTCTAATATTCAGTTATTTCGTTAAGATAAACATAATGCTAATAAGAAAAAAGAAAATAGTTCCTATTAGTGATGATTAACATTTCTTCATTATATAAATGGCATTTTCTTACGTGAAAAGAAATATAAGACGCGTAATGACCCAGATACGATTACTCAGTCAAACAACTCAGCGTAGTAAACTCAAGTTTTCAATTTTACTTTATGCTTGTAGATTACTAACCATGTCTCCCTATTTTGTAATTTGTTTGACATTGCCATTAATTTACATATCACTGAGTAATGCAAATCCCATTTTCAGATCCAAACGGTAGTGTAACCAACAACTATCACACAATTGTAAACAATGTATTGCTTAAAGTATCATACTTTAAATCTATTAAATTTGCATTTATTTTATTGATGACGATTATGAGTGATGATATTTATTCTATTTTCCTTGTCTTATAGAAATGCCCATCTTAATATGGGAGAACAACATGGACTCACTTTTGACGACAAAAATCCTCAATTTGTCAACAGAATGGACAGATTAATGCCGTACTTTGGCATGAATCATAAAATATTTGCAAAGCGTAAGTATCTGTCATTCATTTTCTCTTCTTATTTAATTGGTGATGTTTTGCGCTATTTTAATTTTACTTATTACATGTGATTTGTATTTACAGGATCACTTCGTGAAAAGAGGGACTCCGATGAGAATTATGAAGATGAGAATCAGTATGAGTATGGCTATCCGCCTGATTTCTATGCGGAAAGAAACGTTGGTACTTTAGTTGTAAAAGGAAAGAAAGCAAAAATACAAGATACCATAATTGATTTCGGCGTAGATACTTACGGATATCCTTACTATGGGTATGAGTATTCCGAGTAATTGTGGGTGCATGTATTAATCGCTAATAATAAATTTAAAATTCCAATAACTTTACAGAAGATCCCCATGAGTTATAAAACTTTGTTTTTATTACACCCAATTTTATAAAACCATACTGCACAATCCTATTAAATAGCTTATTGTTACATTCAATATGCATACATTACATTATTTATCAAGGTATCATAATTTATATTCTCATAGTTTATATTCTCATAATTGGAGAGCACTGACTATAGTAGTGTAGTTTAAAATATCGCATTTTCATAAATACATTTTCGCAATACAGCATCTGGTACTCACTCACATTAGTGTGGACCCGTAAGAAAGGAAAAGAAAAGCATCTACTATTTATTCTTTTATATACTGCATATGCCTATTTAATTTTAAAACACACAACTTGCAAAGTCTAATTTCATTCCGAAATTTGCATTTAAGAAGACTTTTGGCATTTTCGATTTAAGTACATTTCTCCAAAAAGCTTTTCTAGGAATAACGGAGTATTTATTTGTAAATATGTAGTTAATGTGCGAATATGGTAGCATTTAATTTCTTCATTCATTTAAAGAATTTCTTAGATTTACAGATAATGTTTCTAAAGTAAATTTTAAACTGAGCATCCCATCCTCATCTGTTCAACTGGAGTAGCTAATATACATGTAACATGATACCTCACTTGACATTAGTTTGGAAACGAAAAGACAATCTGAAAAGTGGCATTAACTATTTAATAGAATGTAATGTAGCGCAACGTAGGGACTGTAGAATATCAGGTAGATTATGCAGTCGTATCTTTTCATACTCTACTCATCAAATTTTACTGTGGTGAATCACAATATGCATTTTTAAATGCTTTACTCGAAATCAAAGCCTAAGGTTGTTCAAGTAGATCAAATTTTCGGGATTTCCTGATAACTATGTGGTAGTAAATATTTCTTTAACAGGAAATAAAAGCCTTAGCAAACAAAAATTTACTGTCAATGACGTGTAGAAATATTTTCAACAAATGATGAGTAGTTTCAAAATAAAAGTGACAATTTTTGACATGTAGTTGTTTATTAATTCTCTATGTGGGGCATTTTAAATACAGAATAAATAAACTAGACTACTGATATAGAATTTGCATTCTAAATTCCAAGCTAAAAGAATGTGGGACACAGAAATATTAGATTGACTAGAATCTGTGGAAGTAAGCCATTTATCTGGAGTAGCTTTGGGAACTAGCAGTAGTTGGTCTAAATTCCTTTCCTCTATCAGACAGTTCGTATTCATTTGGCAGTACAATTTCGTACCTTAAGCATTATGGAAATTCGAGTTTTTTTTGTTTTTGTGATTCAAGTGTGCTTATTGTTTTCAATAAGCGATGCAGCTTATGGAGAGGATGAATTGGACACAAATACCAAAGATAAAGACTCTGAAAGAAGGTAAACTGACTGATTAAAGTAATACCATACCAGAAATATAAAGTTATGGCTATAATTCTTAAATTTTTAGGTAAGCATCTTTATCTCTATGGAAAATGTATGTGTTTTAGATAATGGAGAGTAGCCCAAACTCCATTCTTTTGTAGCTTTATTAGACTTACAAAGACTTGAGTATAATTTCTAAGATATTTTATTTAAGCATTCAAATACCTAATTATTTGTAAAATATTTTAGAACTGTACAGTCATTTCTGGATTACTTCGACGAATTAGAAAGAGAACTCAACAAAACAGATGTAAAGAAGAGAAGCTCGCCCCACCACCTTTTTCCATTCAAAAAGGGCCATGGTACGTAGTCTCACTATTATTTGAAATTATTATTTAATTCGCACTGCATTAAAAATGACATTTTACCTAAACTGAAAACTCAAAGTAAAGTTGCTAAAGTATTTTATCAAGCTAATATTCTATGGTTAGTGATATGGTTACGACCTTAATACAAGATAGCTCTAATTAGTTTACATGGAAGCACAGCTTTTAATTTCCAGAGGAGTTTCTATTTAAAAATAATTTTTGCATGCAGTTGTTGTAAATCATAACGATGGAAAACGTTAAAATTTTAAAATAAATTAGTAAACATTTTTGTAATTATTTTTTGTGTCTCGCTCAGATATCTGAAAAGTCGAGAATAGTTAATCTGATTGCATGAATTTGTTTTTTTACAGGAAAGAACACTTACAGAAGAGACACCACAGATGCAGAATACTACAACTCTCCCTATTATGTTCCTAATTATAATAATTATCCACTAACTCCTGTCGACACGAGTTACTCTTATGTAAATCCATACGCCTTAAGCTACCCTGGTTCTGCAGGGAATAATCCTTACACCAACTATGAGGCCAGTCCAAATCCCTACGCAGAGGATTATGAAGACCCCACTTATGATGCACCAGAAGTTGAGGAGGACGTGGACTCCCAATACTCCGTGTTGAACCCTTATGGGGTTGCTTACGAGGCTCCAAATCCTTACGCAAACGTAGCACCACCTGTTTACAGTCCCTATGCAAAAGTTCCATCCACTGTTTATAATCCTTATGTAAATGTCCCTGCTGTTTATAACCCTTATGGAAATGTCCCATCTGTTTATAACCCTTATGGAAACGTCCCTTCCACTGTTTATAACCCTTATGGAAACGTCCCTTCCACTGTTTACAATCCTTATGCAAATGTTCCTTCTGTTGCTAGCAGTCCTTACGCAAATGTACCATCTGCAGTGTACAATCCTTATGAACAACCTATTGCTCCTGTGTACAATGCAAATGTTCCGCCATCATACCTCAGTCCAACTGAACAAGATATACCCCCTGGCACCTACAATCCTTATGCAAACGTCCCATCTTCAGTCTACAATCCTTATTCAAGCAATGTTTATTCCCAATATTCAAGTATCTATCAAATTCCTTCATTATCCCCAGACGATCCAGACTACTTGTCAAAATACTCCCAAGTAAATTCTCCATATTCGACACTCCAAACTGTTCAATATAGCAACGTATACCAAAACCCGTATTTGCAGGCATACAATCCAGGTTATGTTCCAAACCCTTATTTGGAGCAAAATGATGACGATGTCGACACCTCCTATTTAGTACCTGACACTCTGTTTGCTCCTTACAATTATCCCCCGCCTGCAAATGTGCCTGATATCCCGGATACTCCTTCGGAGTATATTCCGCCTCCTCCGTATGCTCCTTTTTATTTTGAGTTCCCAGACGCCCCACCGACTGACAACGACGATGGCATTCCTAAAGCTCCCCCAACTGAAGTGGACCCCTCCGAGTACCCAGATCCTCCTCCCTACGCTAGTGCTCCTTATTACCCCAATGCCCTACCTCTGGCATATCCTCAGGCACCAGTGGCATACACGTATTCCTATTCTCCAGCTCGGTATCAGTATATCGGGGCACTAAATTCACCAGCCTACTCAGCGTCTTCAGTTTATCGACAAGTTCGGAAAGCCGAGTGGCCACAAATTCCCCAGCATGCAGGTGAACATTATCAATTTTATAACACTCAAAATGAATCACCATTCTACCACCAAACTTTTGATTCACCTTATAACCCTACTTATGGTACACATTATTACCACAGTTATGGTACACTTTACAACAACACTTATGGTACACATTATAACCATACTTATGGTTCATCTTATTACCACACTTACAGTACACCTTATAGCAACACTTATAGTACACCAAATAACAGTACTGAAGTTACACCAAACGATATCCCACGCCCACCAAACGATTTTCAAGTTACACCAAATACCGATACTAGCAGTACTCAAGGTACACCAAACACCGATACTAGCAGTACTCAAGGTACACCATATAATGAGACTTATAATACACCTTATAACAAGACATATGATACACCATATAACGGGACTTATAGTACACCATATAACGGTACTTACAAACAGAATTCCTATCCTACCCAGTACTACTACCACACTCACTCCCACCCTGAGCCAGTGATACACACGTACAACCACCCAACGTACGTGCTGAAGGGTCCCGTGTACTCCGTAGGCAGCACAGTGTACACTCCACATGCAGGGCAGTCAGTGCACAACGTCCCCTCTGGTGCTTACCCACCTCCCAGGCCAGAGGAACTCTATCCTGCAAACCCTCCTATTCCTGAATACTCTGCTCACCACCCAAACAACCTTAATGAGTACCCTCACGATTCAAGTAATCCAAATTATGAAGTCCACCATACGGTTTATAGTACAGATCAAGTCCCTCAATACGTCTACCCAACTGAATACGTAGAATATGGAATTGAAGGACAAGGTTTATTCAATACTTTTAAGATAACCTGTACAAATTAGCTAATATTTTCAAAACTCTGTTTATTATTTTCAGCAAATCCTGGCCAACATTATGTCTCTTATGAAAGTGTCCCAGAATACCACCATTTGGGTTACCCCCTCAATGAGTCTCCACACGAGAATCACGAAGATTATTCACCAGCAGCTGTGCACCAAGAATTGATTAAGTATCATAACTACGCTCATGGTATTGACAACAATCTACCTACAGAATATAACAGCATCCCTAAAGAATACCATAGCCCTTCGGAATACCACAGTCAAACGGAATACGACGTCCCTTCAGAACAACTCGTCCATGCAGAATACAGTGACCCCGACGAATACTACGTCCCCAAACAATACAACGTCCCTAGCGAATACAATCTCCCTAATGAATACAATGTACCTAAACAATACAATATCCCCAATGAGTATAACCGAATTCAACCTGCTTATCAAGTACTCAATTATGAGAGTCAAGGCGAAAACACTGGCCCTAATTATCAAAATTACAAGCAAGTCGTGTATGTTCCGGTTGATAATGCTTACAATGAATATGATACAAAAGTATACCCTAATCAAAATGGATACGTGGAGGCAAACGTGTATGGCTCAGAGGGGCAGTCGGAAACTTACCCCCAACTTCACTACGCACGCCCCCAACAACCGGAACCTTATGAAAACGTTCATGGAAATTATAACCAACCCAAGGAGTATAATAACTATGGTTATTCTAACTTCGAAGCACCGCCTGAACCTAGCAGTGACTATGCTTTCCCCATTGTAAAAGATCAAAAGTACACCCCCTACAATAATAAATACGGTCCTCCTGAAATCAGGTACCCTCAACCCTATAATCCACCCCCACCACCATATTCAGGACCCAAGATGCGCTCCTCTGAAGGCAGGTCTCCCTCCTACAATTCAAATCCCAATTATTACTATCCACAAAATAATAATGCCAACTATCAAAACTATAAGAGTCAGGCATACCCTATGCAAAAACCAATATATAATTCACGACCGTACTATAAGTAACTGCCGAAATCTTAGCAATATTATAAAAACATTTCAGCTTTATTCTGTGCTTTAGTAAACCATCTGCATACCTGTCTAACTTAACTATATATAACTATTTCACTATTAAGTTGAGCTATTACCGTTACATAGAACAAGTACCCAAGGCCCTGATGAAAAACTGATTTAAAAGATAAACTATTTTTTAATTCTTCTTACATTGTTAGATTTTAAACGTTATACAATTAGAAAAATGCATTCAAAATTTTTAGATTAGTTTTTGTGACTGTAAATACTAAAGATTAAACATAAAAATAAATTTTGATTAAATAATAAAAATATATTATAGTATGGCATATTCACTCAACATCATGTAGCACTGTGTATTACTTTTGCATGAAAATTAGTAATTTGGCAGTAGACACCGGCTAAAGACTTAAAAAGCTGACCCAATATAAAATGAAAGGGAAATACGAATGATGTGAAATATTAGTAATTAATTAATAATTCTCTGTTAGCATACGTTCCACAAAATCATTTTATTGCACACGGAGCACTAATGCGTTTTCCCCCACCAGCACCACGTCACTATTTTGCTACCCTAAAGTTTCCTGTCACAATTATTGTCATGTGATTACACGAAGAATAAAATCATAGACTCTGTTCCTTCCCTTCTGTACGGATAAAATTTACGTGGATCATCTTAGGGAGCGTTCATATACTACGAGGACCACTTTGAGGGGGGGTGGGGGTACCCGAAATGTCCTCACCCTATATGCTACAAGATGGCTAAATGCTGCGAAGTGGTCCTCAAGGCGGGGGGTGGGGGTCAAAAATCTTCCAAAAAAAGTCCTCGTAGTATATGAACGCTCCCTTATGACGTATGTAGACACACAAAAGAAGCTCATCAAATGATGAGAGGTTTTAATTTGATGCCTCTTAGTTGACTTCTAGTGTATACAAAGTAAAATTTCAAAGTTCATATGATTTGATAAGAGTTTCTTCTGTCTAGTGCTGTGACTCATGCTCATGCAGCACGTGACGCAAAAACAAATTAAGTTTTGGGTCTTTGTAATGCAATGTAGCAGGAAACTTACATAAGCAATGAAAGGTACAATGAAACAAGGTAGCAGGTACAGGTGCAATGGTAATTTGGCAATGTATACCCAAGAAATCTCAATATTACTTTGGTATTGGCAGCTAAAAGTACAGAGCGCACACATCTAATATTATCTATCGTGTTAACATGCATACTCTTGTATCGTTGTATCTTCCTGAATATTTCGCTAAGCTTGTTGTCTTGAAATCTAATACCTATGCAGTATCTGCACAAAGGTGTACCTGTACTTTGTAATGGAAGCAATATGTAATTTGTTTCCATCATTGCAATACTTTTGACATTTCAGTAGTATAGTTAGTAATATATAAGAACGATACCCAAAGTAGTCATCCAATTCAGAACTAAATATCCATTTATCCAAGTTGACAGAGACTGCTCATCGCTTATCAACAACAAAGTAAGTTCACTATTTTTCACATCTTGAATTTCAATTTATTAACTGCATTTTAAGACTCTGACTGCTCATACTATATTCAAGAGTCTAGACATCATGATTTGAAGTGAAATATTTTTGCATCGTTTTAGCAATGCAGTTTTGTCTCTTGAAATTGAATTAAATAATGCAAAACGCTAGCCTTGAATTATTTTTATACATGATAGTGCATATAAAAACATCTCCAAGAGGTTACTGTTTAATATGATATTGCTTTTCTGGCTTTAGGGCACAATATTTCTTTTCTGCATGCATTCAGTCTTATGAAGACTAGTGTGAACTGTATTTTGATATTGTTTGATAGGAAAAACTCACGACAAAATGTTTACATGCGTGACATAATCATTTGGACACCCTCGAACACTTTACTATGAAAGGTTTGCTAATTGTGTGTATGTGGAAGTGACCTTCAATTAAGTCCAAGCGAGATCGTTATATTGGCATATACAAACGATAAACACTTTCCATATCTCATAAAGCAGATTTTCAATAAGTGTACATATAGATAATAAAATATCTGTAAATATTTATACGCATACCTGTAATACTTTTATGTTCTACATAGCTTATATTTAAATTACGGATTTGCTAATGTGGAATATTATACTTCACACTGCATTGTGACTAAGTACATTTTGTTATTATGGCTAGTGGTTAGTCCTGCTTCATCGTATATGGAGGTACTCTGCCATTTATTGTATTAGAAGTGTAAGTATAAGTAATAATTAACAGGTGCAAAGTAGGCATTTGAATATACGTTTCTTTAAAACTAACTTTAGAAAGATTTCAACGCGTATTTTTTGTTTTTCACTTTATTTAATTTTTGGGAAATATTTGATTTGAATTTTTTAGATCTACCTTGACATACCACAATGGGACTACAATCTTTACTCATATGGGGATCCTTGACAGGACTTCTGATATATCTGATTTATAAATTAGTAACAAAAAATAATAAGATATGGCTGAAGAAAGGAGTAAAAGTGATCAAATTGGATAACTTCTTTACAAGAGTTTTTGTGAAGCAGTCAACATTTCTCCAATTGGATGAAATGATGTACAAGCAATTAGAAACGGTGCCATACGGAGGCTACACCGAATTAGCAAAGCCTGTTTTATTACTTAAGGATTTGGATACCATTAAGCAGGTGTACGTCAAGGATTTCGATCATTTTGTTAACAGAAGAGATTTTAACGCAGAAGATGTTCATTGGAACAAAATGCTGTTCAACATGTCGGATCAAAGTTGGAAAGATTTGAGGTCCGCTATGAGTCCGACGTTTAGCACGGGGAAAATCCGAAGAATGTATCCCATTGTAAATGATTGCAGTAAACGACTGCTGGCATACTTAAAAGAAACTATCGCTGAAAATAATGGAATCGTAAATTTAGAAGATGTTTTAGGAAAATATGCCATGGATGTTATTTCTTCCGCTGCCTTTGGGTAATTGTTTCACTATTAAAATATAATTTTAAATATAGTAAATAATAAATCATTTTTATTCTTCAAATTACCCAAATTGAATATATTTTTTATATAAGAGTTGTAAAACATAAAATTCTATAGGATTGAAAGTGGAGTATTTAAAGATCCAGACTCCGCTATATCAAAGATGTCCAAGAAACTTCAAACAAAATTCACGCCATTGGTACTCTTGAGATTTTTTGCCTCGATGGTCTCACCTTCTATTGCTAAGATCCTTAAATTCAAAGTGATCGACCCTGAAGCAAATGACTTTTTTGCTAAACTTCTCAAAGACTCCATTAAGTACAGAGAAAAGTCAGGAGTGAAGCGAAATGACTTTTTACAATTGATGATAGAAGCTAAAAATGGAGGTCTTCAAGATGACAAAGAAGAAGAAATTGATACTTACGAAAAAGATGCTCAACTAGCTCAGGATAAAAAGAGAAAAATCGAAATCGACGATGAAATAATTGTAGCGAATTGCATTCTTTTTATTTTTGGAGGATTTGACACAACGCAATCTGCACTAATATTCGCTGCGTATTCACTTGCTCTAAATCCCGACATACAAGAGATGCTGAGACGAGAGTTGCAAGACGCAGCTGAAAATAACAATGGAGAGCTGACTTACGATGTGATTGGCAAACTGGAATATCTTGACAAAATTATCAATGGTAAAGAACTTGAAATTAAGGTGTTTCCTAAATTTTAATATTCCTGAAGCATATTCCTGATTTTATTCCTGAAGGATAGTAGGCTACAGCTACAGCAATATATTGCCATTTATTGACGTATTAATTTTGGATAATTATTTTTAATCCAGAAACATTAAGGATGTATCCACCGGCCGTAAGAACAGAAAGACGATGTACTAAGGATTATAAATTACCCAATTCCAATTCCGTCGTTCCAAAGGATTCTTTAGTTGGAATTCCTATTTACCAGATTCATCATGACGAAAAGCATTTTCCAAACCCAGAACTCTTTGATCCGGAAAGATTTTCGCCTGAAGTTAAAGCAAGCAGACATCCATACGCTTTTCAACCTTTCGGACATGGACCTCGAAATTGCATTGGTGATTAACTATACCTATATGAAATTGGCATAAAACCAAAATAGCATCTTCCTCTTACAATTCGAATGAAGTCTTGCTTATTCCAAAAAATAATTTTGCTATGTTTTTTGTTAATACAGCTAATCGATTTGCATTAACTGAAACGAAAACTGCAATAGCCAATTTGGTAATGAACTTTGAGATCGAACCGTGTGCTAAGACAATTATTCCAATGGAGTTCGGAAATAGTACATCCCTGAAGCCCCGAAATGGAATGTGGCTGAAGTTAAATCCTATAGCATAAATTTGCAACCCCAATATTGAAATTATCGTCAAGTGTTCATCCTCATTATAGTGCAATCAATTATTAGCAGAACAATGCATGTCATGCATTAAGTATATATTAATTCTACTTCTATTTCCTTTAAAATCAATTGCTATACAAATTTCTCACCTAAATGCACCAAGAGATAATTTTATTAAGGAATTCCTCTACTTCACTACTCATTTAAGTCATTTATACTTAATTAAAATAGATGTAGTATCCTAATAGGAAATGATTATCCTTGTTAGACCACAGGACCATTTTATTGAATTTGTTATCTAAGTGTTATATTTCCTGGATTAATTTTAGTATTTCCAAAAAATATCAAGCGACTTTTCGCGGCGCAAAGTTTTCTTTACTACCTATACATGATCTGCTGCTAACCTTGATTTCTAGCATTATATCATTGTGACTTTAAGATCAGATTTTTCTTTAATGACGAATAGGTAATCGGAGAAAAAATTTGCATTTTTCAATGCCTAAGAAGTGTACTTAAAGTATTCGTAAATTAAATGATCTGATCGTACGCATAAATTATAATGAATACTCACTAATTATGAATATTTGATGATGAAAATACATCTTAACGGACCGCCTTTGAAAGCTAACTTGAACGCATTTATTGCATACAAAAAATAAAAATATCGTTAGTCATGAAATCGTCACTTGTGGCTGAAGATAATTATTCGAAAATTACTCAACCAATTTTATTTACATTATCGAAACATTTGCATTAGTAAGCTCTTTTACAAATAATAGGGATCTATCTTGAGATAGTATTAACAAGTTATTTATATATAAACTGATAGAACGTACTACAATATAATTTTCATTTTCATATCACCTTCTGTAGTTAACAATCAATATTATTGAGACGCTTATTTAGCTTTACAATAGTTGCCAAATAATCACATTTGTGTGTAACTGTAATGAAAGGACTATTCACATTGATGTATTGTTTTAAATGTGATTCGGATTAAAACGGTAATCATTTAATGACGCTTCACCATTTAGTGCATGAAATTTCTCTCCGTCATCATTTGTTCCGTCATAAATTGCACTATAATTATCAATATCATTATGCTGTGTATGATAGTCGTTAATAACCTGAAACATCAAGTATACAATTTCTTCCTGTAATCCTATTGTCGGTAATCCAAATGCATTTTCCATTTCAGAATAAAAGTCGTCCATGTGTACATTTTTAATATATTCTGGACCCATTCGAAAGTAAAATCCGATAATTTGTTGAATGGCGTTCTCGTAATGATCAAAATGGTTTTCGCTATTAAAAATGCATAAATTTTATTTTTCAATTGCTATCTGTTGTTTCTTACAACTGTTATCTGTTAAAAAGATTAAATACTTACAAATAGGTACACGCAATTCTCTTTTCCTGGTGAAATGCGATGTTTTGACAATGAGCTGGCTCATGACTCAGAGGATTCCGACTATTCCAGGACAACCAAGCTGGATCAACGTCGTTTTTCGAATGTTTATAAACATACATAAAATTGTCCATTTCACACATGTAGCGTTCGATCTTTTCTTTAAGAGATTCCTCTTTGAATTCCTTTTGAAAAGAAAAAATTTAAAAGAATTATAAAAGAAAATTTCCCGAATATTAAAAAAATCATTAAAGAAGTGTGAAAAATGCTTTTAGATTGGTAAATATCTTACATAGCAATTAGGGACAGTTGTGGTGACTGACTTTGTATAGGTTTGGCTTTGATAATTTTCATGACTAGAATCATGGTTTGGAGTTTCTTCAAGTGAATAAGAATTCTCATTATCCTTCACATGGTTTGTAATTTCGGGGATTACAACAGATTCAACAAATGTGTATGTTATACATACTGCCAACAGAAATAGATTAGCAAAAGTCATAGTTTCTCAGAAAGTAAAAGTACTAAATATTTAGTTGATCCTAATTGAATTAGAAATGTAAGTTTTCCTGTTATAATGCTAATTCGAAGCTGACTACAAGAAAAATTACCATTTTTGGTTTAGGTGAACCTAAATTGAAATATTAAGATATAATGATAAATAATGTATCTCAGCAATGTGCCATCCAAAGCTATTATGAATTAAATAAATTCCTGCGGATGTTAACCGAAAATGAATAAAATAATTAAACGTTTTGTCAGCATACAATTAATGTCAGTGTACTCATTACAGTTGAATGTCCGTATTATATGTTCTAAATACTTATGATCATTACAATAAAAAGATCACAGAATGAAATGCTACTTAATCGTGTAACTAAACAAAATATTTACACAAATATTTCAACGCTGTTCATGTAGTTGCGATGTAGTATGTATGTATTTCATGTATTTATGTATTATGCATTACGTATTTCAGTTTTACCTATGCCTGATTTTATACTTGCACTAAATAATTTTTAAGACGTGAATGCAGATCATGCTTTTTATAGTGAAAGATGGTAGGAATACTTTTTCAGTGCTCATGGACCAAACCCCTATGATTAATTTATGCCATGTTTTCATTATAGAAGTTCAATATGAACTACTAATGTTCTGAGCTGAATCGAATCTCGACGATTATTCTTCGATATCTCATGCGCCTTACAAAGTAGACAGCTTAAGCTATGAATAAATCATTTAAAGGATTATTTCATACAATTGTCAATTCCGTTTATTTAGGAGATAGGCATATGTATATAATTTAATATTGTTACTACAGTTTTTGACATTTATCTAGATCGTTGGAAACATAGAGATCAAATATGGACTGTAGGTTTATTCTTAGCCCCTCGGCGAAAAACTTCAACTGCTTCATAAACTCTTCATTACTCACTTCCCCATTTGACATGGTTTGCAATAGTACTGAACGCTTTGGACTTGCTTGGCTTAATATCTACGTACAAAACACATTATTAGAACGCACATTACTAGACTAGAATTAGAGTAATAGTTCAGCTGTAAAAATTATAAGAAAACCCAATCCCAATTTTGTTGGTGCGTTTTAATGTCAAATCATAATGACCGGTTTACTATCAATGAGAATATGAATGAGAAGTACAAATAATGTATTTACCACATTAGTTTACTAGAAACAGCGTGTTACTTAAATCAATATTTTTTCAGCTTTTAGTTGGCTAAGTCTGACTAATACTTTTTCTGCAACTTTTATCTAGATTGGTGATGGCTTGTTATTTGTTGCAAACCCTGAACGTATAAACGTCCAGTGTTTGTAATAAAAAAATGGGGAAATAATAAAAAAGTTGAGAGAGACGATACACCTAAGGGAAATCAATATTCTCGCATTTTTTTAAAAATAATTTTTCTTGTAAAATGGAAAAATGGTTATTTATTGCAACTGTAGGTAGTAGGTTAAGATTAGGCAAATAATAATTATATTTATGTATCAGTATTTCTTTTTAAAAATACTACACAACATAAGAAAATTTAAAACAGATTGCACAAAAAATGATAAAAATATATGATTTTTCTGTGATCTAAATTTTTGAAAATGTGCATGATTTCATATTATCAAGTTAGAAATGCGACTCATATTATATTATTCTATGCTTAAATACAAACCTTGTATAATGACCGTAGTGCAAAGTTGTGGTGTGGCTTGAGGGAGGATTCATACGCATTGTGGCAATTGGGAAGAAGACTTTCGGTCGTTACATTGTTTTCAAAGTCATCTACCATGCTCTTGAGAAAAAGATAGATGAAATGCAATCCCCTGTAAAGTAGCATAATCACCTTTAATAAAGCATTGAAATATAACACTAATTTTGATTCACGGTTCATGGTCATAAATATATTGCTTTTTTATATTAAGACTAGCAACTCATTTTGGTCAGCTGTTGCAACTCTCAGAGCAAATAATGAAAAATTATGCTGATAATTTTTTTTCAAAAATAATGTAAACAAACTAATCGAATTGCATCGAGTGTATTTTTATTTGTTAGAATAAATAATTTTATCTTTTAAATAATGCTAGAAAATTGCTATTTCGGAGTTCGGGAACGATAAAGTTCGATTAACGATAAACTTTGGAGATGAACGACTTATTAACTTTACATTTATTACCTTTTGAGCCAGAGTAATGACTCAGTTGCAAAAGATCCTCCATTTATTTTTTCATCCATAATCATATCGTGGATATAATTGTACTGTGTAGGATTTTGTGCATACTGCCTGTTTAGTTTCTAAAATACGGAACGCAGTTAATTAAAAATGCAATTGTAAATGAAATACAAATATAAATTGTCCCAACAAATGGTTCTTACAGCTATGTTGCCTTCTACATCTCTTTTTACAGGATTGTACAGTATTCCAAGGCAATCTAGAGCAAATTTTAACCGACAGTCAGCATGGTTCAACAATTGACTTCATCAAAACCTTCGTCTTCAGCAATTAAATAAAACACTTACCAAAAAATAATACGATTGTATTTGCTGCATCCAAAAACTGCTTGGTTGCAACTTTTCCATCCTCAGATAACTCTGGCCATTGTGCATTTTCCCTCAATGAAGTTGAAAAATTCATTTTTGCCTGTAAATGCAGAATATTATTAAGCAGACGATAGCAGGTAAAAGAACGGCAAGGCAAAAAGTAAACAAAAGGATAGTACTAACATTTTTGGAGCATTCTACCTTAGATATTGCAGCTATTCTGCTGAAAAGTTGTTGCAAGTACAGAAAGGAGTACAATATAATACAAGTTGAGTTAATCTCTCGCAGTAATTAGCAAACTCAACAATTGATATCATGTGACATTAATTGTCAAACGTCAACTCAAGGAAAAACTTATAGTACAGTTTAACTTACAATATATAAACACAATGGAAAGATTAATAATTTTCAACAATAGAATATCCTAAAAATAAAGACGATACTAGATAAAAATACGCTTTCTATCATCACAGTTCACTCCCAAGTACAATGAACAGCCAAACTAAAGCCAAACCGTAGCTTTATGTTGTCCATATTAAACTTTCAGGTTGTTGTTATCGTTTCCCTTATCATCCATTATCATTTTTATCAGTATAGCACCCTAAATGTAAGTTACATTGCTTATTTATACATTATATGACAGATCGATAGTTTTTATAGACTGTCTACTCTACTGTATGTATTGTATATACAGTAAATTACTTATTTAAACGGTTAACATTAAACGGAATGCTTTAATATCAATAAAACATAGGAACGCCTGTAATACACATGCACATAGGATCATTATGTCTATGCTGATTCAAGTTCCCATTCAGGACACAAAATTAATGACAAATGCTAACTGCAAGACTAGTTGCTATTCAGTCAGGATACATTCAATTATATGCTTACAATTCCATGCGCCGTCTTGTGTTGCCACTCAAACGGTCACAATTTCTAATCGGACTTTAAATGACAATACTAAAATATAAATAGAATGGAATGTACCAATGGTTATTTACCTGAATCGCCTACCTGTAGTCAGAAGTTATAATACGTTATGTTATGTAACAATTTGAAATAATTAGTGGACAATCGATATTTTGTTACTTACTATATCGCAGGAAATGACCGAAGCCTTATTTATATGTCTGTTGATAAATTTATATATTTTTATGTTATGCTTATTTGCAAAATCTAATACTAGTGTGGGATGGACTATGGACAGAATAGAATTAGGTAAGCCCTACAAATAATTTTGATTGAGCTATTTGGACAATAGTTTTAAAAATTACCCAATATAAAATAACTTGAAATGCATGTTGTACGATCTAGCAACAATAGACATAGAATTCAATGAATCAACAATTATAGAGATTATCTGTTTACAAAAGTCAATACTTTTCTTTCTTCCTAATCTTCTAATGGCTATTAACGTTTTTTACGGCTAATTACATTTACATTGCACTTGTGATGAGTCCGTCTGTATTGAATCAGGAGTGTTTGACTTTGAGAGACATTCTTGCATTTACATTGCTTTATAGGTACATTCTAATTCTTATTGTATATGTCGACTGAGAGATTTGACTACAATTAGATCCAAGAGATTTTGGTAATACAGTACACCTTTTTACGTAAAGCACTTACATATGGCTATTGTTTGTGCAGTCTAATAACAGTGTATCACAGTAAACATTATAGTTACACTAAAGATCAAACTATAATACTACGATATTGTCTACTCGAACATTTATTGATGTATTCTTAACCTAGGATAGATTCTAATTTTTTGGTATGGTTATAATAGGTAACTTGGATGTTGAGTTGAGTATGTCGAAGCTACACACAACGACGGCGTATCATTGTGAATCTTTCTGGAAGAGTATCTCGATCAACTGTGGCTTTGAAGATTCTTCCATTGGAGTCTTGAGCTACAACATCTGCCGACACGGCGCACTCTTTGAGCATACACGGGTTCGTTGTAGATGGATTTGGAAGGGGTATGTAACTTTTACTTAGTGGAAATTCAAAAGTGGGTTTCGGAGTCTTGTCCGGTTGCTGATGAGTGACAGACTCCAGAGTCCAACATTTTAAAATTCGACCTTGATCTAAATCCCGCACTTCTACAGCTGTCAGCGGAGCTCTTGATACAATCTTATCCCTAAAATTAACATTTTTACAATTCTTAAACTTTTATTTCCGTGTATAATAGAGACATATGTTGCCGAGTATGCATAAAACTTTAGAGGCAATTACTTTATAATGACCGGGCCGGGTTCTTCGAAATCTAACTGCTGCAAATCTTGTCGGAACCACCTGGAAAGAAATAAAATAGAATTCCAGGAAAAGAAAATAAAATATTTAATGAAAGTTTGTGGTGTTAAAATTAGTTTATAGGTGTCCCTTAAGTATAAAATGTAAATATGAAGAAAAGTGACCTATAACCTATGGTAAAATAGAATAGTGGCACAGGAGAAACTGAGAGAGACACAGTCTTCAAGGATTTGGCCATTTGGAAGTCCTACTTTTGGACACAAATGAACCTGAGCCTGGTCAGTGGTGGCCGAGAGCAGAAATGACTTTGGAGGGTAAGACAAAACGGGAGAAAGGGACAAATCAATTCGATGATACTGGTTGCCCATTAGTCCTCGTTCAGTGTGACCCAGGTCAAAAATATGTCCCATTTCATGAGCTAGTCCCCCCAAAGTGGCTCCGTACACAGTCCCTATAGTCCTGCACAAGTCAACAATACGTTTAGTGTCAATCCTTGAATCGGCGAGAAATTCGCATTGGTTGGTGATGGAGGTTAAGGGTGTATTGAAAGAGAGGCCCTACCTTCCGTAGGAGTTCAAGTGCGCCAAGGACTCCGAAAGTGAACTCGTGTCACTAATTTTAGCAAAAATTTCTTCTGAGAATTGCGGCCACACTTGTAGAAACTGGGAGCCTAGGAGGGCTAGGCCTCCTCCCCCTAAAGCTGCGGATGATAAATATGCGTCGTGAACGGCCCCTTGGGCCTCTACCTCTAAGCTCTGATGAGCCTGCCAGGGAAGGGCGACAAATGCAACGTATTTGCACCGATTGTCCCACACAGAGTCCCTGCGTCTAATTTCCTTAGCTAAGTACTCCCACAAATGCTTGGTGTCGTAGTCAAGGATTTCCTGAGATCCCAGCTCTGTCTCGAAAAGCTCGCAGTCGACAAAACTAAAAGAGCGTCGGTCATAAAAGCCCGAGTCAAACAACTTCTCTGCTAATAAGCACTGTACGAGTTGCATTCCTAAATTAATTTTTCTTAGTATCTTTGCGATTTCAGTATCGTCTTGTTGAGCTTTGATATCAGTCTTAGTTCTATCAGAGCAAACCACATACAAACTTTTAATAAAATTTATATTTGAGTTCTTGTCCTCTAATGCAACCCGGGGTTTGATCACCTCGTACTTTAAAGGGAACTCGGTTATTGTGTCATTGGTTGTTTTGTATCTAAATGTGATAAAGTTTTGACCAGGCTCCAAATTTACAAGAATTATAAATCTATTCTTGAAGGACTTGATTTGCAGGACTTCGTTCCTAATGCTGCTATTTCGTAATGTTACCTTTACGTCGTTTTTTATTAGCAACGGCTTTGTGCTTTTTTCTCCTTCCATACATTCTACGTAGCCTTTTAGCAAAATTATTTTACTGTGACTTATTACTTGACCTTTCACGTAGTTGATCAATGTCACTTGCATCTTTGCGCAGTAAGAATCCTAATTACACCTCACAATCTCAAATCAAAAGCAATGATACAAACAATATCAATATCAAGACTGCAGTTTCTAATTAATAAACAACAAGTCTTCCATCCAGCAATAACCCCTGAAAAAAGGATCAGTCCATATAATACGTTATACAGCCCAATGTGTACACTTTATGCGTATGACATTGCAAAAGTTAACATGTAGGACATTTAATGCCTCAATTTACTTACAAAAGTATTACATACGTTGACGTTGTTCCAAACTATCGCTTTTTTGGCAAACGGAGTTGACAGAATTATACTAATATTGGTGGATCACAGTTGTCCGAAAATGGTCGCCTAAAAACAGCCAAATAAACACGTTTATTACCATAATAAAACTTCAGTCTGACCGAAGAAATAATTAGAGGCCACAATTTGCAACCTTTGAGTCCTTTCTACTCAAGTATAAATAACAGTCAGCTTTCTCATATGATTACCTTTAACCCTGATTTTTAACTAGAAATGTCTGATAACAGGCAATATACAAATGAAAAACAGATGCTAAATTCCGATTGTACGGTCTTTGAAAGTGAAATGGAAAAGAGTTTAAACTTACTGATATAAAATATTATACTACTACTAAAAATCCATACAATTATAGTTACTAATTTTACATTGATTTGATTTGAGTATTTGTGGATACAAAACAGAAGACAGGTGTAATCATTAAAATGTTGAGTTTCGCACAGAGCAATAATATTGACTTTTTAATAGAAGCGGTGTAACATCTGTTAGAGTTAAATAGAAACGGACGGTACTTGTACTTACCTTTTAGTTGGATATTTACAATTTACAGTGATATGAAAATGAAAAGTACTAAGCGCAGTAAATTAGTGTTTCCTCATCTAGTTGACTCGGATTGCTGATCTGCACCGCAGAAGACTTCCGCACCAACGAAGAAAAGTCAGATTGTGATTGTGTGAGGCGCAAAACAAAATGTGTTAAAGGAATAGAGCGAAGGGAGAATTTGGCAAAGGAACAACGTAGTGTACACAGTGTATGGACACACACATCACACAACATACTGGAATATGCAGGCCAACACATGTAGCAAAGCAAACGAAGGAAAAGTAAAGAAAGTAGCTGGAGCTACATGAGAGGAGCGGATCCAGATCCAGCGAAAACATTTTTCCCGCAGACATCGACCATCTCCTACTCGTCGATATTCAGATTCAGACCAGGATTCAGAACGCGTTCTAGCTAAACTCTTTCTAATAAAACCCAGCACGTCCTAAAAGGTACGCCTGGAGGATTTGACCCACAGCGACGATTTTCCACATTCCACACTATATATGATTGTCTAGACAAGGTTTTTCTATTATTGAGTCTGGAAACATTGCAGTGTTTCCGAATCACTTAGGTTTGGTGAAAACTTTAATTTTGAAATTGAAAAGGAGACGTGCTAAAAATTCTCTGGGGGCAGATTGGGAGAAATAGTTTGGAAGTGCCCTTGGTGAAGTAATAAGTGAACCTTGGTTTGCTTACAGCTTGTGGATATATGTTAGGAGCAGAATGCCCGAATTCAGGAATACATCGCATTTGAATGAACATTGTGTCCGATGTAGCATAGCTAGGCTTAGGTATATCCTGCAGCTCCAGACGATTTTGGGGACAGTTGGCTTTGAATGGAAACTGCTGAGGCGAGGAGGGAGTCACCCGAACCATTCCGCTGGAAACTTTATTGTGCACTGAGGGATTCTCTTAGGAGCAGCTACCCGCTTTCCATTTTCAGAGGGGTGGCAAATTTACCGTCATTACATCATATCTGTACGATCCTTTCTTGCAAACTTTTACTGCATTCATGCACATCGCATATCGCATGTTCTGGCTCAGGTAGTGCCTTAGCCAACACTGAAGATAGGTGAAATACTTTTTCCTCTCGCATTCCTCGCTCTATAAAAATGAAATGGAAAAAGTTGTTGCCCATTAATTTTTGGCATTCTGTCTTCATTTATCTGTAGCGCCAGTCACAACTGTAACTATTCATCCTCAGACTTCCCATTATATTTATACAGAAAAAGTTCACTTTCTCGTGGAACAGCAAAAGTAGACTTATTGAAATTTAAACCCAAAATACAAAAGTAATGAAATTTCCAGTACAGGAATAGACGTATCGTAAATGGGGAAAGTAAATCTTGAACCCAGCCAGAGAACGTTCCTCCCATATTTAAAACTCCATGCACATTTTCATCTAGAATATCTAGTTTGCACAAATTTATTAATGCCACAGAGTTTACAACTCAACCTTAAAAAGTAGTTATCCTTCTTAAATTTATCCAATGGATTTTTTCTCAATTTTCAATACTTATTGCATTCGTTATGGACAATGTTTTTATGCTGCTTTTTTCATATGAGCATGCAATGCTCTTGTCAGGCCTTTCTGCGGTATTAAACAGTGTTTTCTCATTAAACTTATTTTTAATATACCCGAAACCGCAATATGATATTTTATGGAGAGCTCTGACTATACAATCCCAAAAGCTCTTATCTCTTATTACACTGATTAGCCGGCCGACTGAACGGTTGGAATGCATTCCAAAAGAGGAAAAGGCAATTTAAGAAGCTATATTCATATATCCTTTATTATAACACGCCCTTCCACACAAAATCCACAATATAAATCCATTTAATTTCTAACTTGCTTTTCACTGCAGATCTGCAGAGAAATCTTGCAATTTCCGCACTAAATCACAATCAGTCAAAGTTATGGGCTACTAGGCTAGTACAGCTATACGGTTTTTTATTCTCAATTCTACTTGCTTTGGATTTCATTCTTTCCTCACAGTCATCTCATATTATGTGAACACGGAAAATGCATCAGAAACATTTACATTATCATATTCCTGAGCATTCTCGCACTGCACAGTTGCTTGTAATTATATAAAGCTATTTAAATTTGATATAAAATTAAGATTTGAGAAAATTAGATAGGCAACTTAGTATGTTTTATGTCCATGTACAGAAAATAAAAATTACTATTACTAATTACGCACTAACTCAGAATTTGGCTGTTAGGATTGAAAGCATTGCATTTCTATGCCAATTTTGCTTTTTTATGTAATGTAAGTATAAATTTTCTTTATAACTATGGGTAATGGGTAATATCATACAATATAGGTACATCTATGGACAAAATTCTACGGACATCAAGCATTTGCATTGCATATCTTCAAATATGGAAAAATTCATAAATATTTTGATAATTGATATAATATTCCAAAAAAATTGACAAAATCCAAGCGAAATGTGTTAAGTAAACAAGTATGTAACTTCAAATTGATTTCTCACAATATCTTTAAGGTTTTCACAATCCTTAATTGTGTTAAAGAGGAAAACTATGCGCATACAGAGTGTTATTTAGGTGGAATGGTATTTAAATATGCAGTATGAGAAGATCTACATACTTGTAAAGGTATTTAGATCGGACTGAGTATTTATGCAAAAGGTAGTAAGTACAATGAATTATAAATAACTTTACACACCGACGCTGAGTGTAAAATTGATTGCACATACAAGCACATTATTTGGCACAAGACGTGGAATAGTTTACTGCCACGGATTTAAGCTAATTAATTGTTTTATTGAAAAATTTGATGAGTATTTTGAGCTTGATGAGTTTGATGAGCATACAAATTTTTACCCTGGTTGTATCATATAAAAGGAATATGCAACGACTAAACAATTTCATTTGGCTATATAGCGCACATACCCATTCATGATATTTCGTTTAGCCAGAATTTCTATTCCATTTAATTTCTATTAATAAGCAGTCATGGTGCGAATTATTAAAACTTAATTGCTACAATTATAGCTTTGGTAGTTTAGAGTAGATTACAAGGTTTTTATGACAAAAATTTCATAAGGATATTTGAATTTTAGATGGAAACCAGATTGCGTCTAATTTCTATTATATTTGGGGTAATGATGGTGGCCTTGCCATCGTTTGGTGGACATCACCAAAATTATGCTGAAGAGAGCTATGTTGGTAAGTATTTTGTGTCAATACTATTGTTTACTAATAACACTTAAATACTGTTGTTTGTGAATTGATTCTTTCATCGACTTTAGAATGACATATTGATATATTTTTATAGGAGCGCCAGGTGAGAGTTGTAAAAGTCTTAATAGCTGAGTCCATTTGGTAAGCGTATTTCTTGGCGTTGATTTTTGTGTAGTAATGTATTAAATGCTGTTTATTTATATTCTAAGGACCAACTGGCCCTCCTGGCCCTAAAGGTAAACAGTAATTCTTTTCGGAAGCTTATATAAATACAATCACTGATCATAAATCTAATAATGTAAAATATTTTTTCCATAAAAGGTGACGAAGGCCTCAGAGGTATGAGAAATTTAAATATTCCCTTTACAAATACTTAACTTTTAACGACAAAATAAATTTACTGCTATGAATATTGTACTAATACGAGTCTTTGTTTTAATTAGGCGCTCAAGGACCTAAGGGTATGCATTTAAACAAATGAATATTTACTGTGTACACACAAAGTAATTTTGAATGGTAATCGTAGAAGGTGGATTTCTTTTTAGGGAATCCCGGCTATCCAGGCGATATGGGGCCTGGTGGATTCAAAGGTAAAATGCCAAATATTTCCGAATTAAGGTTAATAACTTTCAGTGAACATTTTACTTTATCATTGAGATGTAAAATTACTTTAGGAATCAGTGGACCATCAGGCTTTTCTGGAGATACGGGAGCTAAAGGGGACCCCGGGTAATAAATTATAACGCAGCTATTTCTTTGGTGCAGTATTAAAATTTTATCAGAGCATGCTTAGCAGTTTGTATATCTTTTATTTGTAGCGATGTAGGACTATCAGGTCTTTCAGGTCCCGGAGGATATCAAGGCGAAATGGGTTATCAAGGTGATCATACTATTTATTTCAGAATTCGTCTGCTCAAAATGACCAAAATTATTAAGTTTTCCCCTCCAATTCTTAATTAGGTCCTAAGGGAGCCTCTGGATACGGCGGTGCAACAGGACCTACAGGACCAAGAGGCGATGAAGGAGAAAAAGGTGTTCCTGGTATGCTCACAATTTAATACTTCGTTGTGCCATGCATTAGATTAATTATAGAAAAGTACATACTCTAACGAAATTTATTTTGTTGCAGGATCAACTGGACCACGTATGAAATATTCTTAGTCTTTATTTTATCTACACTATCCCCTTCTGATAGTAATTATGTCTATTTCTATTTCCTAATAACTTTGTTATTTTTTATATTTATTTGCAGCTGCATACCAGCCACCACACCATTACCCTCCGTCTCACAATAATTATCCAAGTTATTAGTTTCAGTGTCCTCCTGCTCACGATTTTTGTCCATAAATAGGATATAAACAAAATAAAAAATAAACAACTTCCTTTCAATCACAAAAAAACTCTGAATTCATTTGCACAAGATTTTATTTCATACATACATTTCTAAATTTTCATATAGTCCTGATTTAGTCTACCTTTTAATTCATAAAATTGGCATTTCAGTAGTTATATTTTCGAACACCACTTGTCATAAACAAAAGGTAAACCATTGTTACCTAATAAGTTAATTCTTCACCATTAATACTATATGGTTAATTACTTTAAGTATCAGTAGCATAGATTAACATGTAAAATTATCTTATATTGCTGATGATATTCCAGGAAACAATTCAGATAGTTAATCTAATTCAGTTAAATAATGAATTGGTTGCTAGAAGGGTCCATTTTGTTCAAACGTATACGTACGTACGTAGATTTTCCTGCATACAAATGAAATCTACACCCATAGCATAATTAAGTGTGATGCCATAAATTGCTAACAGAGAATTGAGGACATCCAGTTTTACAGTTTTAGTGTTTTTATTTTAGTAGAATATTGTCAATGAATGACGGCCATTAAAAATAAGGTGGTACACTGCATTTTGTGATTTTGTTAACGACTTAGTATTTAATTACTTGTAAACGAACAAAATTCAAAATCATGTTTGCGTACTCCAATCTGCCGGAGCAAGATCACCATTATTCGCATAATAAAAGTTTTGAAATTCCGTGTATGACATTAATAAGTAAATGTGTGTACTCACAACTATTGAAAACAAAAGTTCAGGAATTTGCATCATTAAGCTATGTATGCTATTTGAGAATGAATACAATTTGAAATGAGTCACTTGGCAAATTGCTATATCGTATTGTAAGTGTCATATTTATTGGCAGTCTGTAATCGTCAGCAGATTCAATGAAGAAGGAGCATTAATAAGATCATGCGAAAGTATGCATTCGTGTAGTTGCTGATAATAAGGATATTGCTAGCACGTTGGACGAATGTTGGAGAATGAAGGATGAATACACGCAGTTCACCATTAAATAAATAGGTAAGTGTGTATGGTTGTACACCACAATGAAAACACCTGAAACTAAAGCTTGTAATGAGTTCTGCTCGTATATTTAATAGATTTAATTTATTTTGTATTTACATTAGATGTGTTCATCCGCCTACTTACTGCGGACATTACCAAACTATAAGCATAATGCAAATGCTAAGGAGCATTTTCTATTTAGCAGTTATATGTCAGTGTTACAGCAGAAGTATACCACAGTAAGCAATAATT
This sequence comes from Yoshiicerus persimilis, assembly GCA_020352615.2. NCBI lineage: Eukaryota > Metazoa > Arthropoda > Collembola > Entomobryomorpha > Tomoceridae > Yoshiicerus > Yoshiicerus persimilis. The sequence goes on along the minus strand of CM060170.1, from coordinate 4,165,942 downwards.
ACTACTTTGATACCTAAAAAGCTATACAATTGAATAACTCGTGCATATTTAATTAAAACCAGAGAAAAAGAAAATATTAAAATTGAGAACAAGGAAACCGGCGGCTCTCCCAAAATTAAAAGTGGAGCATTTAAAATACCTAAAGCGAAAAGAGAAGTGCAAATACATGACATTTTACATCACTTCAAAGGTGCTGTTCTGGAAAACCATATTCCTGGCGGTAAGTGTTTGTCCTGAATGTTTTTACTGAAGCAAAGTTAGTATGCATAACATGTCAGTAATTTGAAAACCAGAAAATAAATGGCTATCCCCTACTAGAGTACAAAAACTTGTGATAAAAAATGTTCGAAGGTACGATACTGTAATTCTTATAAGTGCAAAAGTGCAATACGATCGTATTTTTTAAATTTCACTAGAAAGCAGTCTGGTTAGAAAGAAAAGAGGGGCTTCTGAAGATTATGACGCTGAGGAAGAATACAGCTCTGAGGAAGAGGAGAAATGTGCACCGAGATACAATTTGGGGTCATCTGTATATCATGGAGATGTGGCAATCGGTGATGGAGGAAGTGTAGTCAATATAGGAAATCTGTACATGTACCAATACTCTCCTGACGGGGAATACCATCGCCAAATGCCACTTCCAGGAATACAATTTCCGCCCTTCGGTGGAAAATACGAGAAAACTAAGCCATATACTTATAAATATACGACACCTTCAGCTACTACACCGTACACCGAAGTTTACTAGAACGCAATGTTAAGATAATCCATTAAAATCATTATTTGTATTCATATAAGCTATGCATCACCACAATCTCAACGATGATTTTTGATTAAAACGTGTTATTTCTTTTTGTGATACAATTCAGCAGTTTATTTTCATCAACTGGTTGAAATGGGTGCACAGATGAATTTGTGAATTATAAACACACCTTTTAGAAACAAATATCTACAAAATTACAGATGGCCGCCTAAGTTACATAAATGTATATTCTGGCATTTAAAATATGTAGTCAAATGATCATTAGTTTAAACATAATTAAATAAAACGTCGACAATTTTAAATTTTCTTTATTGTTCCACTTTGTCACCTTTAGTTAATAATCAAAACTCATGTGCACAAAATTTGTGTGACATTGGGGAAATGCTCAACATTAATTTCATGTACTTCAGATAAGATTTTTTCATTTGTATTTTTTTTAAAGTAGTAGTACTATATTACATATAAATTGGTCATTATCATTATTGAACAGACTAGTTACACATTCGGAATTATTGTATTCACCTTATTTTCCATCACACATTCTAAAATATAACTATTTGTGATGTGCATACTCTCTGATTATTCATTTAGTATTTTATTGTGCCAAGAAGCATTCATATCGCTATGCAATTTGCCTTTCGTCATATTTAAAAGAATACAAAGTTTATTCAGCTATTTAAATTTTACAAGCTTCATGACACTTTGTTATGTGATATGCGATACACCTATTTTTGCAAAACATACAGCCATAATCTATACTGCCTTTGCTACTTTAGGCCATGACAATTTTTAGAATTGCTTGACACCCGTCTCATCTAAGGAAAACTATGGAATTTTTAGAATTTGATAGGTAAGTGACCATTTGCTAGTCGGCGTTTAGTTTACTGTGTCACTGTGTGGAATGGAGTGTCAAAACATTATAATCACTGGCTAATATTTATGCACTGGAAGTTAAGCCGGGTCGTGAACTAATTATTTAAACTATTTGAATTAGCAGAAAAGATGCAGTTTTTGTGAAGAGTCTATGCCTAATTTAACGCATTCTGATCTAAATAACACAAACGATGTCACTGTAGCTAATAATATGCGGATGATTGTCTCAAAACACAGAAAAGGTTTAGTGGCCTGAGATTTATCATGTTATGTCAGCAACTTATACCGGTATGTGGCTAATGTGGCATACATTTCAAAATTACAACGGTTTAATAGATACAAACACTATCTTATAAAAGGGGAATTGTAATTAAAAGCGTCCATTTGAATACTTGCTTCACTAGGTACGAAAGCAATGTTGTCTGAATAAAAGTCAAGTAGAAAAACCATAGAATTTACTAATTGATGTCATTTAAAAATTTTATCGTTATAATAATCCGACATAGATTTACAATGAAAGATTTAATAGCAAGCATTCTTCTAATTTCTGCCCTATGCATTTACGATTGTAGATGCAGACCTAGTAGCACTGGACTAACGTAAGTTTATTTTTAGATTCGAAATTCAATTTAATTGTAAACACTACAAGATGATAATTGAGTGGTAAGAATTGCTAATTATTCCCTAAAGTTACCGACAAGGGATGGAGCGTTCTCCTAGACATCTAAACAATGGCTATATTGTTCGGCAAGCTAAAGCTCTAAAGCGTAAGCAAAAACTTTGTAAAATCATTTTTCGAAACCCCTTCTTTATTCGGCTGTGGTGATTAAAAATGATTGTTAAGAAAATGGGGCCGTAGTACAATATAAAAGTGGGTGTTGTTTTCATTTACTCTTGGATAGCTAATGAAAAAGGGAATTTTTATCTTGTTGGTATTAAATGAAATGTTGCATCACTATTGCATTACATTTTACTAACAACTGATATATTCATAATTTATTCGTTTTAATAGGAAGGAAAAGAACAGGAGGAGGTTCCGATCCAACCACCACGACGGAGGGACCCTACGAGTACGCTCAAGTTATTCCTTATATCAACACTGGATCCACATATTTAGATGGCGACAAAACGGAGGTAAAAGCAAAAGTGTTCAATATTGGATATTACAATTGGCCATATTATTTGTCAGAAAAGAATTACGAAGGTCATCATTACTATCCTCCTCGCCAATATCAAGAGTCACAGAACGCATATGATGACTCCGATGAACAATACGCCACCACCGCTGCAGGGCCTACTCATTGAAGAATTTCGTTTTCAAGATAGTGTCATAATTAATAATTATTTTTGCCAATAACATAAATAGTTATACAACCAATGTACCAATAATTAATTAATCAAATAAAGCTACAACATTGGGAAAGTTAATCCACCAGTTAACTTTGAAAATCATTAGAAGTAAAAGGAATAAGCATTTTAAGCTAGAAGAATTTGTTACCATCACTCATTATTTCATCTCGAAAAGCTTTTAATGATTTCATTTTAGTGTTGGTGTTAATTAGATGTCATGGAACCAAGAGAGAAAGCGTATCAACGAAAATAAAGGCTATTTTGATACGTAACAGCATTCAGTTTATATTGTGCTTTTATTCAATGAATAGATAAATGCATAAATTTGTGGTTTACAATTTATTATTTTGCATACTGCATGGTTGAGAATGTTTGGCTTGGTTTTGGCTTCTGCTTGGCCCATCGCTGCAAGCATTTGAGTTGAATTGCAGATTGCAGTGTTTCATAGAGAAGGAAAATAGATATTTCGGCCTAGCGGGTTTCGCGGCATAATTTAACATACCATCACAGTTCAATAGAATGTGTATAATGCATGTAGTTGACATAAAAAGTTCAAACAGTTTACTCTTTTATTTTATAGTTAACTAGGACGAAAATAATTAAAACAAATTCCTCATTTGACCACGTCGTCGTTTGTTCGTCCGGTTTCGTTCACCAGGAAATGGAAAGATATGAAATATTGGAATTAATTGGCGAAGGCTCTTTTGGAAAAGTTCATCGGGGGAAAAGAATTGGAACAAAAGATATAGTGGCCTTAAAATTAATTCCAAGAGTAATAATTTTTGTTTATACCATTCTTGACAACGTGTGTTAATAATGTTAACTAAAATTGTTGCTTTTATTACAGAATGGGCGGAGTGAACGGGAATTACAAAATCTACGCCATGAATGCGAAATTCAAAAGAACCTTAAACACCCAAACATCATTCATATGTTGGATTCCTTTGAAACTGATATAGCGGTAAGCAGAATTTGTAAAATATAATTTACTACTCGCTAGTTAAATTACTGAATCTATTAATAACACCCATAATGCAGTTTTTCATTTGGTTAAGTTGTAAATGTCGATTGTTCCAGGTGGTTGTAGTAACTGAGTTTGCTCAAGGAGAACTTAATCAACTTTTGCAAAAGGAGGGCAAACTTCCTGTTCGAAAAGTTCAACACATTGCCTGCAACCTCGTGTCTGCGCTTTACTATTTGCATTCGCACAGAATACTTCACAGGGATATAAAGCCACAAAATATATTAATTGGATATGACGGACTTGCAAAATTGTGTGACTTTGGTTTCGCCCGAACGATGGGAATCGATACTTATATGTTGACCTCAATTAAGGGTACTCCACTCTATATGGCACCAGAAATTGTTCATGGAAAACCCTACGACCATAATGCCGATTTATGGTTTGCTTTTCATTAATTCGCTAATACTTATCGTAGTTATTACTTCTTCGGGAACATTATTGAAGTAATCGCGTTATTTTATTTAGGTCACTAGGATGCATACTCTACGAGCTTCTTGTGGGTACTCCACCTTTCTCTACAACGTCTATGTTTAAATTAGTAAATAAAATAAAGCACGAAACCATTCTTTGGCCCGATTTCATTGAAGGAGACTGTCTCTCGTTTCTGCAGGTAATACAATTGTTAATTTCACGGTTTTCATTCAGGGGCAAAGGTGTTTACAATGCAACCGTGCTTTCTTGTAGGGTCTACTAGAAAAGGATCCACAGAAGCGGATAACATGGCCTGATCTTCTGAAACATCCATTTGTTAGTGATGGCCTTCGTGTTGAAAATAACGATGGGCAATTTTCATTGACAAAAGCATTAAGTCCCTCCCAGGAACTAGCAAAGGAAAGACAGCGTGAAAATCTTCAAAGGAAACTGGAAGGATACTCAAAGTAAGATACAATTTCGGATTTGAATTTTCTTCAAATATTACAGTCAACCAGTCCTTCTTATCAGTACTGGTGGTTAATTAAATTACTTTTTCACTTTCAGACTTTTATTTAAGACTGCCAAAAAGCTTGAAGAAGCACAGAAGGAATTAAAACGATGTAGTAACGAAAGTAAAATTCAGACACCAATGTCCAGTCCTGGAGACCGAGTTAGCAAACATCACGCGTCCTCATCAAGAAGGAAAGCCGTGCTTTCTCACGTTGGAGCGCAACCTCACAATCCTCTAACTTTTTCGCCCAGCTCCTCCGCCGAGCCAGAAAATTTGGCTAAAATTGTAAACAAGTTCTCTGACATCAAGCTACACAATGGAGATGCAAGAATTCATTCAAAGGTTAAATATAACAAGGATGTGAATGGTGCTCACGATTCTGGCAGCGGTTCGTCTTGCGAAACCATGACCTCCAGTTCTGATTTGGACTCTGCAAGTGAATATACAGATGAAGAAGACGGACGAACAGTAATTTTAGACGACCGAGTCAAAATAGACCGGCACAACAAAGGGAGGAGGAAATCAGTAGGGTATTGCAGCAAAAGTGGAGGCAGTGTTCATGTAGATTTCATGCAGGATTCAAATCATCAACAAAATAGTCGCGCTGTTTCTGATTCTGATTTATTGTGGAAAAGTGGAGCCTTATTTACACTGCACAGCTTTGGGTCAGAAGACAAGCCAATTGAAAGCGAAGAGTGGGTCTACTTTTTAATTAAAACTATTAAGGTACATAATGCTTTCAATTCTGAAATTTTTACCACAATGTAAAGTTGCTTGGTGTAATTTGTAATTTTGGTGGGTTTTAATATTCTAGGAAGTAATGGATACTCCTAAGAGCTTATGCGAAAAACATTTCTTGACCGTTTTAGTAGCTCCTCTTCGAAATCATTTAGCAGGTGCTGAAGTCGTCGAAAAAATTGCAACTTTACTTGCAGTACCATTTACAATCGACATTAATCCCGATGAAGAGCCGAATCTCATTAGCACCTTACAGAGTATATATTTAGATACTAAAGTTCTTCCTAACCTATTGTATTCTTGCAAACTTGCTGTTCGACGAAGACGACTTGAAAGGAACTCTGTAGATTTGAATGACACTGCATCAATTCTAACAGCAGAAGACTTGGAAGCTCTAGACAAATGTCTTCAATTGGTACTTTTCCTTTTATAATATATTTGTGAAAAGCTTTCTCTAATTTATGGTAACATTTTTGTGCAATTTGTATTTTGTTATAGGTTTGCTTTTTGGTGCACTCGTATGAAGATTTTGTTGTGCAATTCTGTGATAGTGTTTGTGTGTTGCAAGCATTTGCAATTCTCCAACTGTTTTTGAAATTAGACAAACGGAAACATCGTTTGGCTACTGATACGTTAGCAATATTATGTCACGTTGCTAGAACAATTCCTTCGAATGTCAGCATTCTTGAAGAACTGTTTCTAGGTATGAAAACTGTACCTTAATTATTAGTAAGGGCATGGATCCAGGAATGTAACTAGATATTTTATTGCTTTTAGAAAATGAAACTGAAGTAAACGGCCGTGACCCAGAGTTATGGAGACTATTAACTAGCAGTGATTACCTAATACAATCTCGATCCTTGAGAATCTTAGCCTACTTAGTGATTCATTCTGACCGAGCAAGAGAACATTTTGTAAAGAATAATTGCGCTCGCATTTGGCGCCTCCTCCACAACTGCAATTCACACAACAAATGTGAAGTTCGAGAAGTAAGTCAAATTATATTAGATAAAATAATTTGTTTTCGCTTAGAAATTTGAAGAACACATTTATATTGATGGCGTCGACATTACAGTTTCCCTAATGTAGTCAACTCTGCTTATTGAGTTTTTATTTCAATGTAGCACTGTATATTAATGTGCATTTACAGCGCTCAGCTGTTCCTTGTTTTAAAAATACTTTTTCATAAAATTTGGCAAAACATTTTCCTAATTTAGTTTCCAATTCAATTTTCAATTTTGCTTAAGCTAAAAAAAGTGCTCGCCATAAAAGACTGTATATTAGAGATGTAAATCTAATTAGTCATCTCTTAATTTCATAGTACATAGTACGTAATAATGGCAGTACGTAATAGTTCATTTGAATTTCTTGGCTCAGAAGTTTAAGCGGGTTTTTCTAATGTTGGTCTACGTTTTCCCCATTATAAGTAGTAGTTATGATTTTTAAATTTCTGGATTTTTGTTTTGTAGGCTGCCGCTTTCGCCTTACACAACATACGATTTTTAGTATCACTGAAAACGAAGACCAACTTTGAAGTAAACAAGAAGGCATCCTCAAATTCTACTTAATCAGTAAAGACAATGACTTTATTTTAACGTGTAGCTCAAATAATAATTTGACTCGATATTTTAAACTAATGAAAATGCAAGTCAATGATGATAGTGACTTTGTGAGTCCAGATTGGCTATTAACCTCAGATTCAAGCCATTAGCCAAATTGTTTCTCATCGGTTCCGAGTTTGCAATATTATTAGGAATCGCGTATATTCTTTATGGTTTTGGTTGTGAATCTGTGTATCTATGTGAACTCTTCATAAGTCAAGAATGGACTAAGATATTTTGCTCAAGCCTTTTCAATGCGTTTCTGAGCTCAAAACAGAGGTTAAGTTTGAAAGTGGACACTCTCCTACCTTTGACCTCGGAGAAAAACTTTGAAAGCCAACAAGAGCAAATACCACAACCAGCTAATTCCGGCATTCAACATGGACTTAAAGGGCATACGGACCAAGAATGACAGAACTGAATCCGTGTACTGCAAAGATAGTTTCAAAAGGGGCCTGCAAATACGAATATTTCATTGATTTAGACACACTGTTCAAATTTGGTTGAATACCTGCATTATTAGATTAGAAGTTCTCAGGCGTTGGCTGTGCTCTGAACTTTCGAACTCCTTTTCCTTTTTTAGAGGTAAAATTTATTTGAGATGCAAAGAGACTCCTGAAGTGATTTTTGCTTTACTCCAACGAAGAATTCCTTATATCGTATCTACCACTTTTACCCGGAATGTGCTGAGTAGTTCCGATGTTGCCAAACCAAAGTTGCCAAGATATGCGCTTGGAAAACTCATTATTAGTATTACAGCAACAAAAACTGTATGGAATAAATTGTGACCCAAATCAGTGGAAAGCAAACAGTTGAACAACAATAATTCTGAATACCGCTATTTTCATTAAAGGGCGTTTTAAAGTAAAAGGACACAGGATTCCTTTTCGCATTGAGTTCAGAAACGAAATAGTATTTTTCCAATACTCTTTCACTACTTTTACCAACACTCCAACACTATGGAACGAAAACAAGACAAATTAAATATCTAAGAGGACAATTTAGTTTTTGCAAAGTACTTTCTTTCGGTGTAACCTTTTCGTCATTATGGATTTTAGTTAAACTATTGAGACAAATTGCCTTGTTTAGAATGCACGTTAAGTAATTTAACCAATGATAATTAGTATTTACAACAATTAAGGTAATATATTTCCGTGACTTTTTAATGCACAATGTTGGTTTTTATAGTTCAACATGTACTTTATCAATCCTGGTTGTTAATCATTTATTTTCTTGTGCAATTCTTATCGAATAAACATGTTTTTAATCAAAAATATCTTTAAAATCGTAATCAACTGTGTGCGTCAGTCATTTGGCTATCTGTAAAAATTCCAATCATGAGAATTACCCGAGCAATATTTATCATATAATAAAAACATCAGAGCTAATCAATAATTAGGAAAAAATTGTCATATCTATCAAGAGTAAATTAATTGGCAAATGAAACTTTTAGTGTCATCATTAGCCTCGAAAGTTGTGATTGAGATAAAATGTAGAGAGCCACTTACTGTTATATCTTTCTGCGCAAACGAAATGTGTACTGTAACACCCTAAGCAAGCATTCATATTTAAACACAAGTCATTCATTCCACTGTTGTTAATTTAAGCATTTTTGTGATACCTCACATCTATTTACGACTCTCAAATATTTTGTGAAAAAGATTGAAAATTCGAACTACCAAAATGGAAAAACGTTCCGGATTGAAGTTTTGCATGCTATTTTTCTGCCTTTCAGTGTGTGCTGCTGCTCCTACTCTAACAAGTAAGTTGAAATGAGTGGAAAAATCCTATAATGCCCAATTAAGAGTAAAGTTTCATGAAGTTTTCCTAAAGTATCCAGTAAGTTCAAGGTTTGAAAGTAATGGTTTGTATTTACCATTGCAATAGGAAGTATTTCTCAATGGAAATATGCCGGACGGATTGCATTGTAATCTGTATATTAATATATATCAAAAATTAAAATGAATTTTAGCTTCATTTCAGATGATGATAGTAGAAAGAATTAGTCTTGACCAAAATTTACTGACATAAACTTGTGGAGACAATTATTAGAATGTCTACTACAAAGTTTATATTAAAATATGAAATATTGTGCACACAGCCTTGAATAATTCAGAGGAAGTACTAAGAGTATCAAAAATATTGTTGCAATTAGGGAACATTGTTTAAACTGGCTATTCGATCACTTATACGTTTGATATTATTGATTACTGTAATCTCTCATTATTAATTTATTTATGCTGCGTAAAAATACTCAGATGACAATCAGAGATTGGACAACTTGGAAGAAAGAGCAGATTTATTTGAAGGAGACATTCTACTGGATCCGAGTCGCAATGGAATCATTGGAGAGTTTTATAGATGGCCAAACAAAACTGTTGTCTACCAAATTGACGTAACATTCTGTAAGATCTTTAGTATAACTGTACAGTGCTTGTCATTCATATTTATGTGCTCGCAAAAAATTTCTAATGTAAATAATAATCAATCATTTCACAATTGGGGAACCTTGGAATTATTAATTAGCGCTTTTATCATTTTTGAACAGCTAGTGACGAAAGACTAAAAATTCTGCTCGCCTTGGAGGAAATCATAAGTACAACATGTATTCGCTTCCGTGAAAGAACAACAGAAGTAAATTTTGTGTGGCTTATAAGAGGTGCCCAAGGATCAGGTTGCTTTTCTAATGTTGGCAGAACTGGTGGCCGTCAGGTAAGTATCAAATAAAATACACAGTTCTATTACTAGGTGTAGTGCCCATGGCTTTAACAAATTAAACAATCATTTATTTGGTTACACACGTAAACCATTTGAAACCAAACGAAATTTCCCTTCCATTATTGTATTATCCAAATTCATAAATGCAATTATTTAATTTAAAGATTTGGAAAAGTATTACTAATTACTGGAATGAGTGTAGAAAGAAATATTTATCACGAGAAAAGATATTTCTGATTATTTTAGTGGTAGAACACGCCTCTGTTCTCAATTTTTTTAAATACCCTTCCTCAGTCTCAAAAGTCTCCATAGCACAAAATACTTCAAAGTACATTCGACGCTCAATGAATTTAATAATAACTTCGGGGGCTGAGACAGTGGTTTTTGTGACAGTTTTTCTTACTTTGTATTTCGTCAGCCCTTTTTCCAGTGTCGTGTAGACTTGACTTGGAAGCTTTCAAGATATTATTTAGTAGATTATGCATTGTCAGAATATACGATAGAGTTACATCTGCACGACTTAGTTGCGTAGACAATTACATTATTACTTCCATTATTTATCAAAGGTTTGCTGATTCGGAAAAGTTATCTGGAGAACAATAAAAATGTCAAGCCACATTTTTATCACCTTTACTACGACATTGTAGTTCCGTTCCTGATATTATTTTTGTTGTTGCTTCTTTAGCTCATTTATAATGTGTACTTGTATTTACTACACAAACAATCAAGACGCTTATTGCCTGACTTTTAGACTTTCATGGTTAGTTGAATAACTGAAAAATTAGATAGGTCAAGATCATTTGGAACTTGGCAGGTTAGATTAGATCATTCATTTTCCAACATTTTTATCACGTACAGCAAATGATCAGAGCCAGGTGCACTCTAAACCTCCATGTAGTAAAAGTTATCATTGTAAATTACCTTCTATTACAACAAATTGAATGAATACCCGAATGAATCATTGAGAATGTCACTAAGCGCTTTTTTGCTTCTCATACAAATGTAGCTGCGGACAGAATGGATTCTGTTTTGACCAAAGCGTGAAGTATTTCCTGCTAATATCCTACATTTGATTGACAAGATGATCAATTGATGGGTGACTAGAGATAAATGAAAAAAGATTAGAATATTGTCAGACAGTAGCTTTATATTTGCACTCATTACTTTTACAACACAAAGACTGAATATTGAAATGAATGAATAATATTCTAGTTTAAATATAATCCCGCTACGATTTAGTTATAAGTTAATAGTGTATTTATGTGATTTAGTTGTAGAATGCATATAAATGGCGGATAATTCCTCAGAGGACAATTCAATCAAATTTCATATTTTCTTAGGTGACAAATATATATATGGAATCTACCTCCTTATCCTTGGCAGTGTTATTTTGTAATAAATGACCTTGAAAACAAGAACATATTTCTTGCAGATATAATTACTAAATAGTTGTCATTTGGTCGGAAAGCTTTTGTGCATACGATTAGCATACAGGAATTATGTAGGACGCGTATTTTTGATTCCACCTATAAATACGCATGTAATTCTCATGCATTTTAATATTCCGTTTCCCCGTGTAAGGTTCTATCGTTCCTTTAAAAGTATACAAGTGATGCAAATGAATAGTTGCTCTTGAAACATTTTTCAGAATTAGTTTACTAATAAATTTGCAATTTAAATCGTGAACTGCTAATGTATAAACCTCCTTTACTGCTTTTGCAACTAAATATACGAAACTAATGTGAAGAGCAGATGTGGCATGAGAAGTCCAAACAATTTTTGCTACTTGGTTAATGTGCGTGTACTATCTTTCTGATACATAAATTAATACTGTGTTAGAAACAACAATCTAGTTTTTACGAGTATTAATAACAAATGTACAAATAAAGGTCTCAAACAAGTTTTTAGACACTCTTTAGAAGCTAAATTGATTCTCACATCATAACTACTTAAGTACAATGTATTATAAGTACAGGCTAATATTCTGATCGAAAAATACGGCATGAGATGTTGTCTAAAATTATTTATATATAGTACCTTGTTATCCTATTGTATTCCCACTTTGCATGTCTAGTCATACCATTATTATTATCCACAAGTTATCCTATTTTCTTGTCTATTTTAAGTTCTTTGTAAAAATAAGCCTATAAATTAGCCTCACTTAATGTTATTGAGCGTTAATACGCACAATTAGACTGTCTTAAACATTAATCTTCAAAGATCAAAGTTAATTTCTAGTCTGATTTTTGTTATTACAAGATTATACTCACGTAGTCGACGTAAGACTTCTAAGCACGGATAAGGCATATTTAGCATATGGATAAAATACTTCTTAGTCAAAATATCACATTTGACTAATAACGATATAGATTTTTTTTTCAATTTCCATGAACTTAAAGTTATGCATAAAGTTTCCATTTCAATTATGTTGTAAATTATTAGATTCTGAATTTGGAGCCGTCTTGCGTTCCCCGTCATGGAACACTTGTGCACGAAATGATTCATACAATTGGTTTCTATCATGAACAAGCGCGTCCTGATAGGGATGATTACATCACCGTTGTCTGGGATAAAATCCAACCAGGTAACTTTTGCATTCAACTCTGCTCTGCATATCTGCAAATAAACTATAGTAATTGTATTTATGTCAGCATTAAATGAATTGCCTATTAACAAATGAACTCTGAACTTTAAATACTAAGGAAAAGAGCACAACTTTGTGAAACGGACCTACGACGAAGTAACAACTCTTGGACAGCCCTACGACTACGGAAGTATCATGCACTATTCAGCCTATGGATTCTCAACTGATGGAAGTCCTACCATTATCCCAAGGGTCTGCTTATAACTTATCATTTTATGCTTAGAGTGCACGGTCAACTCAGATAAATATGATGCTTCTCACATTTATCTCACTTGAAGTGCCCTCTACCACTTTTCTTAATTTCTAGATTTTTAATAAGACTTATCTGAAGAGTGGGGCATAAATTCTTCAAATATTTCTTTTCTTCAAAAATGTTTTAATGGAAAAACCATAAATCAAAATTAAGTACAACAACTCAAAGGGTTATATTTTGGTTTTGTGATGTCAATGCTTACTTTCTACATATAAAATGGATCATACTAGTAACAATGTCTCAGTACAGCCCTAGATAGGAAAAGCAAAGCCTGTTCTCATTATTAAATTGACTCTTTTAGTTATACGTTATATATTAAATAACCATTTTTTATTTTAAGTACGTCTAAGAAATATTTTTGTTGTTGGCATGCACTACAGGTTTTTATAAAAAGTGCATGTTTTTATCATTGGGAAAATATGCTTTACTTATTACACCATAGTTGCTATTCGATTGAAATTTTCGATTTTTGAAATTGAATTACAGGATCCTGAGGCAGAAATCGGACAGCGGGTGCGAATCAGTCCAATCGACATTAACAAAATCAATATCATGTATGGATGCGTATAAATATTGATTATGGAAAAATAAAGAGAAATCAACCTCATCCGGAACTACTTAAGCTCCTGCACATGAAAGGCAACAACGAATTAAAAATTCAATATAATGACATGAACTGTTAAATTATAAAAGTCAAAGTGCGGAATTTCTAATGATAAGATTATAATAAAAAATATTGTATGACAATCTATTGTTTTAGCAATTATGCCGAGCATATTTCAAAATCAATGCAATTAATGAACTTAAATTTTAAATGTTATAAAAATGTTCAATGATTTACCGAGTGTTATTTATTACTCGCTGTTTTGCATAAGTATTCAAAGATTAATCTTGGGCATTTAGTCACATAAAAATAAGTGTGTTTAAAAATTGAAAAATTAGTTCTAACTTAAAGAAAATGAAAAGTAGTGAGATTTCTTGATGTGTTTTCTGAGATGAGATGGGAGAATGAGCTGTTCTTATTGTTAGATATCTCTGGCCACTAAATAGTACATGTAAGGACCAATAGCAATAGGTAAACTTACTTTTTATAGGGAGATTGGGTTTACAGAGCCTATATACCTACTCCAAGAAGAACACAACAACGACTCACCAACTTAGGTCAATGACTTGAGGGACCCGGTTGTACTTGACTCTACTTTTTTATAGCGATTGCAAGACACTGTGGGATGGAATTCCAGACGGGACGAAACCAGAAACGGATGTAGACTGTCTACTGACTGGACATGAGTCGTATTTTAAGGACTTGCTTTGTATTCTCTGCTTCTCTAGTGTACTCCTTAAGTACCTAGGAGTTTCAACTACCTAGGTGCACACAAGGAATCCATGAATTGTGTTTTTTACCAACAACAATAGCTTAGTCACAGAGAACACTTTTATTACATGCGTACGGTACCACTCCGTCTTCGTGTACTCTTTCCTAATGGATCCAGCTATTTTCTGGAATAAAAACCTTATAATGTGTAGTCTACACTTGCAAACTCAAATAGTCTGCTCTTTCTAGCCTCAGATTTACAACTGCCTTGTGATAATTTTGTTCTTCGATATCTTGGAGTGCTGTTATGTAGATGATCTTAATTAAACATAAATTATTTAGACAGATGGAGAATACTAAAAATTAAACAAAATTTTTAAATGATTACCATAATTTAAATAAGTAAGTAGCAAAATATATTTATTGTGATTATATTGCACTTTTGCCATTTGAATTTTGCGAAATTAAAACATCAAATCGTGAAATTATCGCATTTTGTTGCAAAATAATACAGGAATTGATATTTCTGTTTAACTCAGATAAATTAGACACTAATTAGTGTTCATCTCTCTTGAAAATAAAATTATACTCCACAATGATGAAAGACCCTGTACATGCCGCAATACATAAAAGGTCGTAAGATAGTCTAAAGTTGGAATCTGAGGGACGTCTTGATTCTAAATGGGTCAAGCACGTGTTCTATTGCTCCTTAACTACTTTTCTGTGGTCATCTCGTCAAGGTATTTCATTAGTTCCATTTTTTAACATCCTGTTTTTCTATTTTTTACATGTAGCTAATCTCAGCTCAGGTGTCCACTTTTACCTGGACATTCTTTTTCATCCGTCTTAATTCAAGACTTCTGTGAGGTCCAACTTCAACTTTCAATTTAAATGGCAATCAGATTCTTTACCAAGTAATCAAATTAGTTCACCACAGATAAATTAAGATACCACACAGTAGTACACAAAGTGTACTTGCTTCTACCATTGCACATTAATAAAGTTTCAAATGCTTTACTAAAATAGTGTGCCACTGTGCTTCGCATTGATAAGATATTGCTATACCTCATTTAAATACGCAAATGATTAATTTCACAAAATATAAAAAGCACTTTATTTGCCATTAATGTTTTAAGTTATTGTAAAAAGGAAAATATAAATACGGAGGAATTGGAAAGTTTTCTAATGGAGCTTTCCTTATATTTCCACAGCCGAGAAACAAGATAGCTTCCTTTGCTAAGTGTGCATACATGGAAGAAACAATTCGGATGCTTTTCCGGGTATTTGGAAGCGAGAAGCTTTGAATATATTACAATATCCTCATGAAGAAAAGTTTTGGGCGTGTTCCTTGGCTCATCTTGCCGGGTAATACAGTCTATCCGTGGACTCTGCTTGCCATGAAACTTCGAGACAGGCGCAACCGACTGACTTTCTCTGTAATATTTATGCATTCAGCACTTGCAATTATTTTTAGAAGACTGATGATTATGAACTCGTTATTCAGAGGATTGTAGCGAGTCTTTATACTAATACCCGATCTGTCTGTCTGTCTGTGCATTCGTGTTAAAGCTGGGCACATGCACGTGAACTCTCAGCTTTAGAGCTGGGCACAGCAACCCGCAATCACACAACGTAATAATCATACAAGGTAATACTAACGACGAACTGCAGTCAGTATATGTCGTAGGCTGTACTATTTGTCAGCATGTGTCGTAGGTTACACATCGATTTTCCAACTCTCTTTATCCATTTTCCTGTTTTTCGAATTTCCTACTAACTTTCTCGACTTTAATACTGGTTTTCGATGCGACTCTATGTTACATGCTGTTTTTAACGGGTTTATTTTAGGTGCGAAACGTCCCAATACCATTTTAAATTGTAGCTTATATGTAATTATTCGATTCGGTCGATTTATGCAAGTTGAGGCAACTACATCGCCCTAGTTTGAGATTAAGTTTTATAAAACGAATGAAGATAATAATTTTTAATTAATACATATCAATTATCATGCTAACATTCAAAACAAACTGTAATTACACCATTTGAGCTCAGAATCTATTGTAAGTCCCAGTATATTCATGTAATTTGACATACTTATAAAAAATCATCCGTATGGAGAAAAATTACTGCAGATTTTACTGCATAGGGGAGGTCGTCTATCATTATTGAAAATAAAAATGTCCCCAGAGATTAATTGGCTTAATCTCAGAAATATCTTTATTTCTTGCTCAAATGAAGTGCGATCTTTGTAAAGAATATTTAAGATTGCTACTCGTTAATAATTAAGGATTAGACAATAAAATAAAAAAGCTAGAAAAAAAAATTGAAAAATACAGGTTTATAAAACAGGAAAAATACAGGTTTATAAAACGAAATATAATTCCATTTCGGACCAATTGAGGAATTTTCAAAGTTAATAGAACATTCCAGGACGATAAAATTGCTAAAAATAGAGTTTGAGCTACTGATCGGGAGTTTTATTTTTAGAGAAATTGTAGGGAAACCTGAGAATATTAGGGTAAATTTGTCGGCCAATGAAAATAAGTACAAAGGAGGCCAACCACTAAATACCTGACAGGACAAACCTCAGAATTATTGATAAAACCAAGGAACGATTAGTCCATTGTTAGTAAGGTTATTTTTCCAAGAACGTTTGTAGGTGACTTTGGTCATTGACTAGGAATTGAATTCCTTGTAGTTTGTAATCGGTAAGAGCAAGTTCCTAGGAACGAGCTACCTTTTGAATGCATAACAAATGGGTCACACAGTCTCATGCTGACCTTTCATAGTAATTTTTTACCGACACATGCATACCGGCATAAGTACTTCTTATTACTGCATTTATCTCTGAGAAAATATTTCGTTAACAGCATTAGGTAGTAGGAGTATGAACCCTCTAGCTAAAATTCAACTACCAAATGAATGAATTGTTTACTATCACTTACTACGCTTGATTTTCTGTCGGTACATATTTACTACCTTAATCTAGTTTTTTGTAAAGGAATAGTCAACACAAATAAATACACTGAATTACATATAGTGAGTGTTGCATACAATGCTGGTATGCATTTTTCCAGGAACCCCAAGAGAATGTGAAACTAATCGTTGGTGGCATTTTTATTTGGATGTGTTAAAGTGTTAAGCATAAAAGTTTAATTTTCCTTGAATATGTAATTTGTATTCATTCATATTATCAAGGCTTTTCGTCATATTTATAGTAAATAGCTATTATCCACTGTAAAATATTTGTCATCGGCTTAATGAAATCGCTTAATTTCATGTCCGCGTGTCCGAGTCACAAGAAGTCCGTGAGCCATAGCAGGGTAACGACACAAGGGCTTTCTGAGGAACACCAAGAGAAAGTTTTCTTTCGAAACATTACTAATGTTTTACTAGTTACTTGTCTATTATTTTACAAAGTGTGGCCTTCTACTTTGTCACTGCAAGGCGGATAATTGACTTAATTTATTTTACAACGTAAGTTTCCCAGAAGGCTATTCTTATCAATGGAACTTACAAAATATCGAATTATATTAAGGGACATTAACACCAACATCTTAAGAAATGAACAAAGGTGAATTACGACATTACCAATTCCTATCGTATGAATCCCAAGAATCTCAGACTGGATAATTATGACAAAATGCTTCACTAAATTCAAAATTCTTAATTTCAAATCGTAAGAGTATGTTGTTGCAGTAAGACTAAAGATTCATTCATAATCCTATATAAAGTGTGCAATATAATTAAACCTTGGTAAATTGAAAAAGGGCGAACGATTTGCACTTCATTCTTCTTGCCATTTTATTCTTGCCATTAGCATTGAATATTTAACTTAAAAGTAGTGAGATTAAAAAATATATTATAACATAGAATTTTGTGATCAATTCGTACACGTGAAGAGTATGCCAACAAAGAGGAATAGTTGGAATGAATTTGCAAGCACTTGGGACACAAGTGTCTTATTAGTATTAGTAGGTAACCTTCGTACAAGAACTGTATAACAGTGTTCTTCCCGATACATTTACAACTTTACTACCTAGATAGGGAATTTGTGTATTGCAGGAGTATTATTTTGATTGGAAAAGAAGGTGAGTAAGCAAATTGTTGGCCGATTTGTGGAGTAACTGTTGTGGTGCATTAAGGATGAAGAGTGGAATAGTTGAAGTACCTAGCACAACATGTAGGTATTGGGGGCAGTGAGAAATAGGATCCCTGAGAAATCAAGCCAATGTCATGGACTTTTGGACATACGAAACGATTGGTAAATATGTCAAGTGTGAGTAGGGTTGAGTAGTCTGCCAGAGAGTGTTAATAGCACAGAAAACAAAAATATTTATTGCAGATTAGAAGGAGTGCGGTGTGGACACACCATGTATACTAATCTGAAGTGCGTTTGTGCAGAAGTCCTATTGAGCACACACGTTAGCTATACCTCTTATATTTAGTGGACGTGGATAGTTGATGTTGATAGATTGGCTGAATTATCAAAAAATATAACCCGTAAGCCTTGAAATCAGATTAAACATCTTTCTTTGGAGTCATCCTGTTTTGCGCTGTCTTGTTCTCTCTTTTTATGTCACTGCTCGCAATATTCGCAATTTACTTGCATCCACATCACTCCCTGTTTTTATTTTTATTTGCTAGCTAAGCACTTCATTCAATTTGCATCTTCTAATTTATTCCTATGCTAACACATATAGCAAATAGCACCACCACCAATAAAATATTTTTTAAATTCGACATATTCTGCTATTCTGCCATGCAAAACTGCAGCTTCAAGTAACGACGAGTGTCAGACTGGGTGGATGGCAAGTGACCCTGGCATATTTTTTTGACATAAATTATTCCAAAAATGGTTTCGCTCAAATATTGGGCCAGGCGTTCAGATGAAATCACCAACAGTTACTTGTCTTTATCATTTGGACCTTTTCAAATACATATTATGCAATCTGGCAAAACTGACATTGAGTACTCTGGCAAGGATAACCAAAGAGAAATAATGAGTAACTGCATTTTTTGTCGTTTCCTAAGTTATTAGTTAGCACCAGGTGCAGTTTTGTTACAATGTTGCGCGCAAACAATTTTTTGAGCTGAATATTATAGCAACGGACAAAACAATTCATCATTGTATAAATAATTATGCTTTTAACAGTATTTTGCATACGCATTGCAATTTTGCACATATTCCGTAAGTCCACGAATACAGAAGTGTAGAAATGGCAATACTGCATCTGCAGGCTCTGAGGATGTTTTACCAGTAAAAACGTTAGGGGCTGGACTCTAATTTGCAAAACGTTGAGGATAAATGCGACGTTCAATAATAGCTGAGTATTAGGAATAGAAATTATACTTACTCATGTAAAGTGGCTCAAAACGTGTAATAAAGACAGAAGTACCTACTTATTACACGAGGAAAAGGAAAACTGTATTCGTACATTTGCTTTGCTTTGTCAATTGAATCCCTTGAATTTCGCAGATCAAGAACCTTGTCAAGGTCTAATAGTTTTCCTAAGCTATTCTAAATGGATAACTGCAGTGGCTACAGACAACGAATATTCATGTCGGTTCACTTCACTCTCAAGGTACATTATACAAGGTTTCTTTTGTTTAGACACGAGAGCATTATGCAATCTCACCCAGCAAAAACGGAAAAAAATTAAATTCATGTATGCCTTCATAACACTGAATTCTATTAATCATTGCAACAAATCAATTGCCTCTACTAATATTAAATACGTAGTTCTGCAACTTTTTTGTTCAATAAAAATGTTAACATTAGCTGTAGCACATGTTACAAAAACATTCAAAACACTATATACATGCATCATCCAATTTACCTAAAAGTGCTTGCATGTGCTTTTCTCCATTTCTATTTATCTTACAAAATTTTATTCGCCTTCCCCCTCTAGCAAATTCTTTATCTCACCATTAGCTGATGTAAGGCTTCTCCTGCTGTATTTACCTCCTCCTTTAAAAAAAATACATATGAGAAATTCAATTTTATTCGCATTCTGGTAAGGAGCAATCCTGTCCTTGTAACGCAATTAGTAAATAAATAACTTACTTGGTATATAATTGTAAAAATATTAGATCAAGTGCATCAAAGAATAGCAAGTGTTATTCTTTCAGGTTTCAATCCACAAAATACAGTAGTTTTGCAACGATCTGTGCATTATTATGCATTATCTAATTAATACAATTTATTTGGATAAAATAACCGGCGTTAAACGTAAAAAGACAAACTAACCAGAAATGGCATGGAGGAATTGAGTGAAGATTTATTACTAAATAGTTGGCCAAATAAAAATAGCTAATTTAAGTGTCTATGCAAAACATTATAAATAAATAAGACATGCAAATGGCAATTACAAGCAGGTAAAAATATTTTGCAAGTCCTTAAAGAAAAGAACCTTCAATTTAGCCGACCTTCACCCATCTTACGTTCTTCAAATAGGTAATTCAATCGTAGCATGTGCATACCAACGATTTGCTAAATTAATTCAGCAAAGTAGATAATAATATTAAACATGAAGTACATATCAGTAACTGCGTACTAATATGGTAATAGTTACTTACTATGTACACACACGACACAGCTAAGATGAAGTGCTTGTGTGTTGCTAGTTCTCCTGTCCGTACCCAATGACCTTCCTTACCTTAAATTTCCCAGTTGGCAGTTATCTGACGATGAGTAATCTTTGATCTCCACTTTTAAAGCTACTTTTCTATCTTAATATCATTAACAGGTACACGTACAGTATTTCTGCATGCAATTATTATCAATTCATACATACAGAATTAAAATTGTGCTGTATACAAATGGCGTACCTAACAGAACACGATGAAGAATGCTTTCAATGTTAACGCAACAGGTAGATTTACCTGTATGCATCCTATCGGTAAAAATAAAACTTTTCTGGTCATGTAGGAATGGGTTTGTTTAAGGTAGATGCTCTACTTATTAGTAATCCGGAGATAATATGCCCATTCCAGGAGAATCGTGTCAGATTTCTCCATCCTTGACCTGCTTATCTAAAATTACTCTTTAGTACAATGTTACAACATTCTAAAGCGCATCCGTAAACTATAAAATAAACCTTTAAGAGTAAGCAAAGGAAATACTTATGTAATATTTAGATTACACCCTATCGAGTCTGACTTCTGTTTAAAGTTAGATTTTTCTTCCACTTTGTGTCAAATACGTATACTTAAGTAATCTTAAAGGAACATTCTATTTTTCACGATTAACCTCATAATAGGAATGCAACGTTAGAAAGAATGCATTAAATATTTATATTTATGTGGCTGATGAATTGTACTGACGATTTATTTCTACCATACGTTCGTTTCTAATGATTTCCATGAATACTACAAAGAGTTAAACTAATTGTACGTGTTAGAAAACCTAATAAGGTTCAAATAGCTTGTGACGTTTATAGGTTTGTTTGTCCGTTTTCAATGGTTTCACTTGAGTTGTTGTGACGTATAATTCCAAACACAAATAAGTAGAAAATAGGGAAAATACCTGAAGTGATACCTGTCTGGTTTTAGTGGTTTTCTTCCACTACAAATATTGTAAAAACTATCTTGAAATGCTATATTTAGGATTCTAATAACGTTTAAACATCCAAAAATAAATCCTCAGTGTGGAATTTAGTCGTTTTATGGGTTACTCGGATTTTGTTTTATTATTAGGTCAAGTGCGAGACAACAAAAACAACGTAAATACCAAACGTATACTTCTGGGTGTGCTTTGGCTCGTTTTGTAGTATTTACGTCGATGTAAAATCCACTCATTGTGTCACTAAAGCAACTTGCTCCCAAGAACAAGGTCACCTTGGGGAAATTTAAAGGTCTCTATGTTTTTTAAAGAAATGAGCACCACAATTTTTGTCAGCAATTGCTAATAGATTTGTAGTTACTACCGATTTTATTGCTGCAGAATTCATGCTCACCTATGTCGGGACTAAGATAGAGAGTAAGGAAAACAGTAAAAGCTATTTTATGATTCGCAATCAAGACGAACATAAAATTTACATAAGCATTCAAATCGCAAATGCCATTTGCATGTGACCATGAGAAAATATTTGCACAATATATTGCAAGGATTTAATTCAAGCAAAACCCTATATAATATGGCATATTTCAGAAATACAAGTTTGCAGGTAATCAAAATTATTTCATGCAGAGCATGTTTGTAATTTGACGGATTTAATGCGTAATTCATGATGCACTTTACTATTTATGCGTCCTGTCTAAAATTTGTCTAGTTGGTGTCTAGCCGAACAGACTATTGGTCTCTGCATCAATTTTAATATCCGTTATGGTTATTGAAGGTCGCCCTAAAATAACAGAAAATAAAAAACCTTAACATCTCAATGCTATATTGTATTTTACCATCTTGTACAGAAAAACAAACATAAACTGGTGTTTATTACTATAAAATTTTTAATACTACAAAATTTTTACGACGTACATAGGTACTTATTTCTAGAATATATACTGATACGTGTTACGATGCAGTATTTATGCCTATGATTAACTCCTCTTTTATTGCACTCAACCCATAAAATTTTCTGCGCAGTTATTCACTCACAAATGGCATAACTTTTTTACCCGAATAGCTTGATAGATTTTTTAAATATGTACGCAAAAAGGTGTGGTATGGCAATCTATGGAAATATATCCTAAAAAGGTCATGGGGCTTAGGCTTAACACACTGAGTTTTTGTAGTAGTGATTCAACATTATTTCAGACACATTGCAACACATTATATATTGGACAATTGACATAATAGTGATATGCATAAGCCGAATATAATTAAAAATTATTAAACGAGGTGTAATTTTATTCAATTCATGCCTTATGAAATACAATACATGACAAGTGTCTACATAAGATGATATACTTTTTTTTGATAACCTCGTCTATGGTCATGGTGCCTTCAAGGTTTTCTTCTTGCATTAACGAATATTGTGCACATGGAAATAATTATGCTTACGTAACATTAGTCTAGTAAGTAAGTATAGTATAAAGTTAAAAACCAATTGCGTATTTATGTGGGCGCGTCCACGAAATGCTATCTTAGGGCACTATGAGGTATTGGATTTGAAAAACCTCGAGAACCTGTCATATTTATTTCAGGATAATACACTGAGATAATTTAGCACATTACAAGTGCAATTGTACTGGCATTGAGAATTGCAACTTTCTCTGTGTACTACTGAATGAGCTTTCATTTAAAGTTTTCCTTCTATTGTGGTGCACACTGTGCAGTATCCAATTTCTCCCAACGTAGATACTGACTTTCTCAAAAGTACAATGTGGTAAAGACATTGTCAATATTTTATTTCTATTACTTGCTATCAATTAAATAAGTATTTTCTATGCTTTTAAACTTTATCTGGTACAATGCAACATAAATAAATTCATAATCTCGTATTTATTTCTCCGCTAATATTGGTCATGTAAATACAAAAGCGAAAACGACTGCATTATCTTATAAAAATATAAATTTCTAATTGTGTTACAAACATGTAAGGTTTTTCATGTATTTTGTGCATTTTTGTACATAATTCCCGGTGTATGAATGAGAATGAGACTTAGACTGAATTAGATGGGAAACCAATAATTACAAATAATAATTTACTGATTTAAACAATAATTCTAAGGGGTTATCTGTTGTACGATTCCAGATTTCTAAATTGAGTATTTAATATATTCAAAGTGCTACATTTTAATGTTTATAAAATCGCAACGTCTGGACTTCTTGTTATTGCACTGCAGTGGCCAAACTAGGTACTAAGATTGTTCACAAGATTATTGCATCGTGTGATGTGCCCTTTGAATGTAGTTGTGATTCCATGTGTAATCGTGTCTACACATGTACCGTAGGGCATTTGATTACAACGCATTGTACTTTACGCAGTAGTAAAAGAGTGTTACGATGAAATGGAATAAATGTTCGTAATGTTACATCTGGTCCTGGGTGTTGCATATTTGAATGCAGAGAGCGAAGAAATAAAAGTAATGTAATGCTGATGTTTTAATGACTGTTGACCGCATATAGTATTTGTTTAAGAGACAAACTCGGGGGAAGAGAGTAATTCGCACGTAGGTATGCAAATAGTAAACAGAAGTAATGTAAGTAGGTAGGTACATGTCGAAGTGAGTGAATACGTACCCTGTATACCTAATTCGATATAAGATGTGGCATACTTGAGAGACACTGTACATATGCAATATTTAATATTACACTAAGACATCAAAGACGACAGAGTATTATTGGCAATATGTGAAAGTTGTTTTTTGTCATTTGTCCGAAAATCTTGCCGTTTTACAATTAGTCCTCTTATTACTATCTATATCTATTGTTTGCCTTGACCGAACAGTTACTTTGGGAATCCTTAGCATTGTGGTGGATACATTTTATAGTAACTCCACTGCCTACACAATACTGATCATCAGAGTGCTTCGTATGGTACCGTTCTACCATGTAGGTAACTTTCAGTGCGTTATTTATACAGCGAACTTATATTATAGTGTACAGATACTGATATTACAGCCATTAGAGACGCCTTACCCAATTAGCAATATAAAACAACTACCAACTGTCACTTCACAGGTATCATTTCTATTCCTGTTCCTTTTAAGTAAAGTGATCGCTAAGAAATGACCTTTATCTTTATTTACTATGCTACTTAATTTTACATAGTCTAATCATTTTTAATGTTCTTCACTGCAGACTAATTATCTCATTCTTTATTGAACTATATTAATTGTATTTATATTGCATTCAACTTCACTACTATGCACTACAGCCTTTCCACGTGCATATGTCGTAGACAAATTCCCAACCGGCCTGCTTTGTAGAATTTCCAGGGACACTGAGTAAATGTTCGTCTGGGTAAGCAGTAATTCAGTGACTCAGTGTCCTGCAAATGCAGTAAATAGTAATTCGGGAGTGTTTCCATCAAATCATCTCAGAAATAAAAATGTAAAACTATAGTATTCATACACATGTGTATGCAATAGAGTTTTCTATATCCATCTAAATATCTATTTAATAGCAGTATAAAGTTTTCGGAGATACAAATCTATATACCTTCCTTGCTTTGGTAGAACTAAAACTATAAGTATGTTAGTTATTTCATTATACTATATTTTCTAACAAATACTCCACGTTTAATAAAGGTAACCTTGTGGTAAAAATTTTTTGGGGCTTGGATTCATGATTTTATGCCAATAAGAATCGTACATTACAATACGTTTTATATGAAAATTAAAGCCTTTATTAGGACCAACAATTTTCTTATTCCATTGTACTTTTTAACAAACTCATAAAGTACGTACGCACATAATTATTTAAAGTATTATTGGTGTATGTTAACTAATAATATTAATAGTCTAGCCATAGTTCACAAAGTGGCTTCTTGTATGCCACTAAAAGTATAATGTTGCATCTTTGTGTCTGCGACGAAAAATTTCATCAGATCAAACAATGACACTACCAAACCCAAGATGTGTTATATCCATTCTTTAACTTACATTACTTTTTTATTTGTTGACTTTCAGTTGTACCGTACAATGGACACTTCTCTGTAAACTAGGTACCTAAACTATTATAATATCATCTTATATCAAATATATACTCACTATCACATTGGACATGTCAAGATGGTACCACCATAGACTTGAAACATTAGGTTATTGTGTAGTCTAAGAGTCTCATGATATTACAGTCTCAGGGTGACCAAACGGTCTGCCGCCTTTTGATTGTCTCTAATTTCTTTTAAATCGACTAATTATTTCTTGGTGTCTGTGTTCAAGGTCACTTTATTTATTTCTAATCATGTTTCTAAAAGTTATTTTGAAAATATTTCTGACCAAATATTTCAACTTTAATAAATGCAGCCTCTTTGTAAGATTCCTTTTGGTGCTTGCAAAAATAAGTGACAAAATTTGCAGAGTGTGTGATTTTGTCTAAATAATAATTGTAATACAGTATTACAAATTTACAATACAGTTTTTTGATATTGCAAAAAATTATGGTGTGATCCAATATTATTGCTTCTTTGAAATAATAAAATTCATTGATTTTAACATTTGTTGTCTCAAGATAATAACAATCATTGTAAACATTAAAGAGCTTTGAAATTCATATTCAGTTGTGGGTACAAGACAATCATATTAACTATGTCCCATGCCATTGTTTAAAATATTTGTATGGTTACCTTAAATGGGAATATTGCATTAGCATAATGTGTTATTATGGTGCGTATACCTAATAATTAAACAATTACTTTCTTTAAACATTACCGAAAGTCAGCTAATAAATTACCTAAAATCACCTTGTTGGAATAGCTGGATATCATTACATTAGTTGTCTGTATAACAGTTCTTTTTTATATCAATTGATATATTGTGAACACTTCCAATATGTAGGCATTCATTTTATTTATCCTTTGAAATACATATGGCTAACACACAGAATTCACTTAATCTTTCCTTATTTTTGTATATTTCTTCTATTTCTTTATAGTACTATGACTATTCACATTCAGCTATAAATTAATGAAATTCGCCTTGTCTATTGCCTTTCCTTTGTTTTTAAATTTTTATATACAATAGTAATGTTTATTGTCAGTTAAATAAATTTGCCTTTTATGCAATGTTTTGTAAATTATGATTAAAAACTTATGTCATAATTATTTGGTAGCAATTCATTAATACACAATCACAGGGCACACGACTTTTACAGTGCTGACAGCGGTGCATCAGTCAGAATTTGAAAAGGTCCTGAACAGTCCTAATAAGAAATTGCGATATTTTTCGTGTTTGCCGATATTCTAACCATTCTGATAATGTATGCATAATGTAAATGCAATGTGAAATGGATGCCAATTTGACCTAGACAACTATTGTGACATTATGACCTAAAGCTAAAGATCTTTTAACGATTGTTGGAGCGGACAAATGTTTACTAATTAATGTGAAACACAAGCATTAGCTTGCTTTTAACCTTTGATGTTTTTTGTTTTACTAACAACGGCATTATTTATTTACTCTTGAAAACATTTTTCTGTAAATTCCCTCCCGTAAAACCAATTCCATAATGCTTGTTTTGTATTTCTATTAAGAATGCTTTACTCGTACTAATCCTAATAAGTACTAATTCCCAAATGAATGTTTAATTTTGGTTATTTAAAAGCATTATCGATAAGCAAATGGGTAGAAAATTTTGTTGATTTATAACCTTCTAAATACATATACAAAAGAAATAATAAGGGTTTGTAATTTACTGACAGTTTTCCTTTTCGGCACCGTCAAATCAATTATATTGCTGATGTATAGCATCTTATGTATATAAAGTTAATTACTTTTCGTGTGAAATACATCAACCAATTCGTTTTGATTTTTACAAACAACTTTATAGCTCTATGTTCGACTATCTCTCAGTCCCAGGTACTAGGTAGGTAAAAGGCGGTTGCTACTTTGGTAATATAGTGTAGGTACGAACTGGACAAATCCAGTTACTTTCTGTGAAACATTTAGTACACAATATTATTATCGAGTAGGCCCATTAGGTTAACACAGAAACAATATAATTATTATCCGAACGTGTTGCTATTCTATGGCATGGTACCCCTTCCTCCTAAAGCACATTATCACTATAATCTACTTAAAAGTACATGAATAAAGAACCAAATTGGTAACAAGTAAAAATTCCTCTCTTGGGATAAAGTATAGAGGTACGTACAATATAAATAGTAAATGCAATTCAGTTTTACTACACTCAGAGATTAGTGTTTTGTAATATAATGGGAATTTGAACCTGAAATATGCATATAAATGGGGTTATTCCATAAAAAATCCTGTAAGTGACAAAAAAGTTACCAGTAGTAGCTAGTATATTATGGTTTTTATAGAGCATAGGCAGTAACGTTTGTAATGCTCATTTGCATACGTAAGTAGGTACATTGACATCGAAAAGAGGCAGTTAGTAAGGATAGGGTTGGCTGACACGACTACGAACGACCGACCTTGTCCAGGCACAGCACCTGAAGCTGTGACACGATGGGGTTAGTGGCAGCAGTAAATTTCCATGCATGATTCACCCTGTGGAATGCTTAAAAAACTCAACGACCTTGATTTTTCTAAGAGACCATCCTGAGACAAAGAATCATTTTTGCTCAACTCCAATAATGTACGCATTGTCCATCAATGAGTAATCTTACACGTCCACCCATCTCTCAAATATGCACCATTCCCACCAAATCGGGAAACTTTTCATTTCTGATGACGTAATTCAGCTCCAAATTTCGGTATTGCAAATTTTAATGTTGTCAGTATTTCCAAATATAATCCAGGGTAATTTTTCAACGAACATATAGAATGCATATACTTATTTAAATTGGTGTTACGAGGAAAACAATATAATTAAACGAATTTTGTTTTCTAATTAATCATAAAAGAATTTTATGTATTACTTTTTGTGCAATGTCGCAATTTGGAAATCAGTTTAGATTTACTCCGAGCTTAATACTGGACAACAAAGCAATCTATTCTATTTTGTCTGAGGTAAACTTTCATGAGTTGACTAATAGATGATGTCATAATATAACAAAAGTTTAGGTTGTATGTGCACTCTGTTTACATATACCTGTCTTCTTAAATAGTAGAAGAGCAAAAAATGTCATAAAATTTTCAAGAGCAGAAAATTTACAAGGTCAAGTTAAAGTTACCATATATTATTGGATAAACGGCAAAATTTCCAGTAAGGATGCAGCTGCAATACAAAAGGATATTATCAATAAATGATGCACTCAAGTGTTTATGTACATTCAATAAATAAGAATAAGGAAAATAAAATACCAAATGACATTGGTTTATTTACAAGCATGCTTCATGAGTCAACAGAAATAATGGTTTAGCTGTGTAGTTACTCTGAGTACAAAAAAGTCTCTATCAGGTATTCCTACTTGTATTTCTATCTATTCACGTATATTCCACCTTAATTTGAGTCTGTATAAGAGTAAATAATAATATTTATACTTTGTGCATTTTTTCCAAATGTTAGCTTTACGTAGAAGTAGCGTGGCAAGTGAGGATGAATGAAATTCAATAAGATGGAAATATACCGATAAAAGGGGATATTACAGTGCAGCATGAAAGGAAAGGATAAAAATGTTTAAGAAAATTCCAGAGGACTAGGAAAATGCGGCAAAAAATAGCATGGAAGACTTGTGTTAGCCAACACCTTTTCTCTTGCTATTTAGCTTTCCTTGCCGCAATTAGAATTTGCTCCTGCACCTCTTTGCAGAAAGTACAAAGTTCGTTGCATGTAGTAAATAAAGTTGCAGGTTTGGTTGTAAAAAGAGGTAACGATCAATTCTCCAGCTAGAAAAATGTTCTACCATGCAGGTCCGCATTAACTAACCATTGCAAACCTTCAAATAGAATTTTTACTTCTTTCAAGTTTCTCAAATTCATTTTAATTATTCCACAACAAATATTTAGAGACCTTTTTTAAGTTTCCTTACAGGTACTTAAACACTTAATTCGTTTATTTAAAAAAATATGTAGAAAAATGCGTGAGAAAGCCAAACAGCAGTTGGTTGATTGCCCAAGTAGTTTATTTTAAGCGCCATAAAATAATCGAATCATTTCAAGATCAGTTGTCAGCAGTTAAGTTTGAACGTATGTATTAATACTAACTTGTATGCATCTGCAAATAGAAAAACGTCGAGAAAGTGGTCTTTGGTCGTTATTTGAACTTAATTTACATGCACACAACAAGAACAACATTATTTATGAATGACAATATGGTATAGCATTGAATGTATGTCTAAGCATCTAGATGCTTCTCGGAAAAATGCTTTCCAGTTTGAGTTAACGAGGAACGGCATGTATTAGGAGAATTCAGGTTTATTTTTGTTAACAAGTTAAGTAGTCGCCGTGTATCCATTTACTCACCACTTTTTTCACAATATCTTTTGTTGGCATTAGCAAGTGAGATAAAATAATTATTTATTGGATTCCTGGAATGGGAGCGTAATTATCATAGGTTGTTGTTTCTTTGTTCAAGCAAGGAATGTACGACGTGTGAGTGCAAGTGGGTTTCAATGGGTGGATTCCAACGAAACTCTCCTAACATCGTGTAATGAAGATTCGAACATTATTATTGCATGTATGCCTCTGAATGACTGAATCTACACTTGTTATGCAATTCTCCACATTTTGGCTGACTTTGCATTCATTGCACCTTCAAAGTGCATTGTCCACTGTCCAGTCCACTCCACTCTCGTCCAGGGAATCTGCAGAGTCCTGACTGGACAGACTTGACTGGACTGGACTTGAAAGTTGAAACCACGCGTACAAAAATTGGTATCTGCTCCGTGATAGCCAACGAGTTCAACGGACTAGTCCAGTGGCTTTGTATTTCTGTTTTCAAGCACACTTCGTACTTTCAGTGTTCTGGAAGGAATTATATCCAGTTCATTCACACAGTCATTCTGAAACAGAGTGATTCTTTGAAATTCAAAACAAGTTCTAGCCTTCTTCGTCCACAGATATGATTCACTATTTAGTGTAGAATACAGGGTGGCTAACCTTTATAATCAATTCTCTTGCATTATCCATATACTTACAAAAAATGGTTTTAACGTAGGTAAGTATACACCTGATATTTCATATTCTCCGTTTACCATTATCTTTCATCAGAACCGTACAGAATATCGGATTGGCATGCAAAATCCTAATATTTTGTAGTTTCTCTGGAAAAACACTCTTGACTCATTTTAAGAGTCATCAATGAAACCGGCTACAAAGTCTTTGCACTTACCTATTTGCACTCTCCTTTTAAGTGGGATAGTGACACACAAACTATTCTTCTTAATTATCTTTGCGTAAATACTACAGAACATTAAGTATCAATTAAAGCTACTGTTACACATACTACCGTGTTACAAGGGAGACTAATTTCCTAATCTCTGTCTGTTTCTAGAAAAATTGTGCATGCTAAAATATGTGTTCGTGTATTAAGGAAAATATTTCCTATGCATGTCCCTATAGAGCGATAAGGAAATTCCTCATTTCTATGAATTCATATCCACACATATACATGAAACGAACATAATTAGTGTTAAAACCCCTGGGCTTCTTATATTGCTAAAATATAATCAAGCACTAGTCTCTTCTAAGAAGATATTTCGAGAGACAACAGTTGAGCTACTTTGATTTATTTGTTTACTGTGCCAATTCTTCATACATTACTATTTTACATTAAAGAAAGCTAAAAGGAGATGATCCGAACGTTTATATCTCCAAGAACGTATTTATGTCTTTGTTGACGTGTCGTTGTGGACTGAGAATTCTCTGGAAAACGTGGATGATTTTCGTAGCTAGACAGAAACCCGTTTTTATTTCCATGACTGCATCAGATTGTTATTATGCTAATTTACCGATGTTTTATTGCGGAGTCAGTCTTGTCGATGATGTCTGGTCTCACCTTCCAGAAAATTCTGTCGGAATGTACTTTGATTAGGTTGTTATCTAAGTATTAAATGCAAATCCCAACCGGATAAAACTGGATAATTCCTAGAAGACATGTGCTTAAGCAATTTCTCTAGTCATTCACCAAGTTACGTTTGTGTTCTACTAAATTTTTTGTCCTGTACACACACAAAGTACCTACACAAACACGAATGTGAGTCATTCATGGATAACTAATCTACTCCTGTAGCTGTGCGTGAGTCTCCAAACTGGATAACTACTGTATTGATAATATTGTGAACGTCAAACTATTGCTCAAGCTAAACTAACAATTAACTTCAAAGATAAATGGTATTTAAAATATTAAAAATATAAGTTGCAAATACTAGTTCATTTTGGTACTCAAAAATACATTAATGTTTATGATAATTTTTATTATCAAGCAGTATTAGTTTCAAAGCTAGAGCTGTTACTGTTAAAATAGTAAAGTAACATAATGAATTAAATAAAAATAATAGTATTATTGAGCCCCATTGTATGGGTGTGGAATTAAAAGGGAATTAATTGCATAACGTGGTGTAGAGCGATAATTGTAATTCGTTAGGTATAGGTTATTGGTTATAATGCGTAGGCACAATTGAAATAGGAGTGGGGTGAAAATAATGAAAGAGGAAAGATGAGGAGCGGAACTGCAAAGCGAGGTTGTTTACGAAATTGTTGGAGGTGTTGGTGGTAATATTGTAAACAAAGATTTGAGATTCTAGAAATACTGAAATGACAAAGTGAAGGAGTTGGGTTGGGCTTCGTGTATATAGAAATAGTAAGTAGTAGGCATCAGTGGTTGCGTGGATAGACCTTAAGGGAAAAGTGTAAGCTGCAGCAGGACAGAATGCCAGAAGAGGAGCAGAGCACAGAGTTTGTTGACACCTGACCCTAATATGGATCTTCTAGTGACAGAATAATAACACATTACAGTGTGTACACCTCTTGCAGACTAACAGAGTGTTTGCGAGTATATTGTGCACCTAGGCATCCACAATTTAATAGACTGATTATACAGATACACACTCATAAATCGTTTATTTGGACATGCAGAGTTACTGGGCAGACATTTGTTTTTCCCTCTCTGTTTCTTCATGACATGTTTACTATTTGTGAGCATTCAATTAAAAATTATTACTAAATTACAACTGGGGATACATTAATACTGCTCTTTAAGCATTCTTACGCTAATAAATAATGGACTCCATGGGAGTTAGTTCGTACAATTATCCTGACGTATAATTTAAATTGTAATCTACCTGCAATCCCTTTTCTCGACTTGATTTGATTTTTGGAGAGACTTCAATAATCTGGGTACCTCTGCACAGATTACACAGAGAGTCGCTGCAATTGCTGCGAGCACGGCGAAGCAGAGGTGCCAACACCAACACAGGAGCCACCGCAGCCGTTTTCATAAGTGACACTATAAAGATTGCTTATTGCATGTTGACGAAGCCAATAAAAACAGGTACAATACTTACCTTCTTTTTTAGTCGAGTCCACCTATTACGCAGACAGGCTTATCTATCTGCACGACGCTACCACAGTACCTGTCGTCCCTATGTCATGTCATGACTCCCATTCTAAGCTCAATCAGAATCAATTCCATACGCAACGCAACCGTTTCAGTCACAATGCTCCTAGTCGTATGCAAATGCAAGTGAGCGGAAGGTGACAACTACAAGAGACACAGCCAAAATATCAGGTGTCAAAAAACTAATAAACTTTTTAGGTTCTTATGGAATACTTCGACTTGTGCATGCAGACATTCCCATTTTTCTCTCTAAACTCACTGCACACATCTACACACCACATAATATGTAGGTGACTTAATATAAAGTACCTTGTACCCAGTAAATGCCAATAATTATGCATAACTGCTCTCTGATTCCAATTCTTCATTGCTAATATTCCATTTCCACACAATATATACCACGCAATTCTAAAACTAAATGGCTCTAAAGCTATCGAGGCTAATTCTCATCCAATAACGGAAAGTTTAATTACCCACATGTACCTATACACAACTATTTTTAAACGCCGCCCTCACACAATCATTTAAAACTGGAACGCACCACTGAAGGGTAAACTTCGTAAATCACATTCCTCTTCACAATTCAATTTACTGATTAAACTTACAAGTGACTCAGTTTGCGCAGGTCTTACACTTACCAAAATCGCAATAAAATAAACAACGGAAAAATTATTCACTCAAAAGGAAGTATTCTTGTATTATTATTGACATGCTTGCGATGAACTTTTATTCAACTAAATATACCTGCGTTAAAACTAGACTACCTATGTCTTTGGAGTATGTATACGCAGTAGCTATAAACGAACCTTGAACTTTCTGATATTTATTTACACATAATACTATTACCATCAACCCAATATTTTCAACACCTCGTAAAGGTTACATTATGTAACGTAGCAGCGGTAGGTACTTGCATAATTCATTTTACAAGTTTTGATTAAAAGCACAATCAAACAAAAAGCAACATAAAACTCGTTGCTACCGCAAGAACCAACCCTTTGTGGTTACCCTTTTGCTTCTTTATGGTGCATCAACAATACGCTGTACTTTTCTCAAGTCTACTTTATTGTTCCTTTTAATCAATCAATTTGCCCTTTCTTCATCGGAGGGCTGCCTTTGAAAAGGAAAACCCAATCCTGCTCTGCATTATAATATACACAATAGTAAGATTCAATGAGGGATTTCGACAGCATCTATTAGATATAGACATTTGTACAATCTGGGGAATGCGGTCCTGTATTTACATTTTAAAATCAATTTAGCCAGGTGGTTATTTAAAACTTACACAAAATTTTGCAAAAAAGTTTTTGTAGAGTCATTCCAGTAGTAGCTGATATTATTATTTATTGAACCTAACAACTTGTTTAACACTATTGATAAATTGAAATTAATCTACAACAATTTTTAAACTGTCTGCATTTCATAAGCAAACTTCCTGAATCGTGGGACCTCTGTTAGCACACGAAAAATATACTGGAGATGTCGGGAAATGTTAAGGAAGTTAGCAAAAGGTTCACTTGCTTTTACAGAACATACAAAGGAGATGTTAGTATTACGAGCGTATCTACTGTGACGCAAGCAGACGTCTGAGTGCAGGATGTTTTCCTAGAGGAGTTCTACTGTTATGTATGATGTTTTTTCAGTTTAAAGCAGGTAGACAAAAATCTAGGCCAAATTTCGAGACAAATTATACGACAGATTAAGGTTTAAGAAAGGTTCACCGTTTTTCAAATGAACTCTTATAGCTACATCGCCGTAGTTTAGTTGCCCATTGTTAGTCTTTCTATGAAAATAATAAATAACTTGTTTTATAGTAAATTTGAGCCGAAACAATTTTGACAGAACCGTAACCGTATGTACTTTTACTGTTAGCACGCATAAAGTATTATTGTCGCATCGTAACTTTTCTTCATTATGTTCGGAAACAACGTACCATTACAATCTTAAGGTACAAGTGCTGAACTAGCTTGGCTACCAAACAAATAGTTTTATGTGTATAACTTTGTACCAAAATCACTAACGTTAAGATGTGACCAATTGATATGGCATGAAATACTTAAAAGAAACTGAATAACAAGGAAAACAGAATTTCAAGTACTGTTGATGGCGTAATTATAGAATCAACTAAATTAACATCTGGAAACAAAATGTTTACTCCTTTGACATAAGAGAGAAATAAATCCGTAAATTTTTAATTCAATCAAGTTTGCAGCTGGTGGCTTTTAAAAGTATTATTAAAAATGTGAATGAATGATTGTTAATTTGTCAAATTAAAAAATGATTGTAAAGGAATCTTCACAAAAAATACCAATTTTGTACAAAACGCAATAATAATAAATCCTGGACAAATGGATCATGATTGTAATTTCAGTGATATCGACCGTTTTTTCATTTACAACTTAAGGTTACAACCATTGAGGGTGAGATGGTCTACAAAAAGTTTGAATGATAGTGTGTTTTGTACGGGTCTGTACATGTCTAAGGTAAACTGGAGAACTATAGTGCCTGAGCATACAGTCTCATTGCTTCTGCATTTACGAACCGTACGCTGTTATTGTTGTCGCGTAACATTTAGACCAGAATATTAAGAGGACCTGCATAAATGTTATTAAAAAGGTGTTGTGAGTTTGTGAGACCGCTGCCGCAGCCTTTTATAAATTAAAGACACCTAAGAACATTGTGGAATTGATTGGGACCGTACGCTACCTAAAAGAGAGTCCAAAGTCTCCGGTGTCATGTTTTACCATACGGGATATGGGTGCACTGTGAGCCAAGTTTACGAGGAGATGTCGGTCGAATGCTACTTAAAAATTTTAAGGGTCCCTATTTCTGTGAACAAAAAATCCTTTCCAACAATCTTAACCGGTCAATGCCCTCGCTTCAAATGCTAATGGACATAATTCGTCTTGTGTTCCCGGAGATAATCCCGAACACTTGGCGTTGCATCTCACCGCTTCGTACAGATTCAATCCCCAGGAACAATCAATGCTTTTTGCATAAAAAATCCGGAATAAAATCCCTCAAGGTGTCTATAGTCCCTTGTAACAAATAGTTCCTGTCTTTTTTAAGGTAAAGGTCCTGGCTCCCTTCTACCATTCACCCTTCTGTAATACTGCTTCCATAATGTTACATCCTTCTTGTAATCCTACACCTTTCTGTCTTGTGCGAACGAAAATCAATCCTTCACTTGCATAAAGAAGTATTGACATGGCAGCAAAATATTAGTAGAGGTATTTCTACAATGTGTTCTATAATTCATCATTCACATCTCCCTAACTGACAACAAATGGGATACACTACTTCCAATTCAACGGTTTTACATAGAAACAGTTGAAAGTTGCGATAATATTCCAGTAGCTCCATTATGACCCGACCTCTGGACCTAGCAGACCCTTGAGCAAATTTATAAATCATCTGCTGAAGTAAATTCAATTTATCATTTGCTACCGAGTGGGTTTAAACTTGTTCGAGTGTATTTTTTATTGGCATAGAAAATCAATTCGTACCCTTGGAATAGGGGTACCATTGATAAGTCAGCCTATTCAGTTCATACATCAGATTATTACTGATATCACAAATTACTGGATTACGTGATAAATATTTAAATACCAATGAACATTTCTGCGTAACTGAATCTTGCATTTAAAACTTACGGATATAGAAATAATGTAAAACTTTGTCAATTCTCTAAATTTGGGTGCCCCAACGTGCTATTTTGGAACTTATGTACTTTTAGAATAGAAAAATTGCAGAAGCATGCTAAATAGAACCAAAATTTTTACTGAATGCCAAGAAATGTTTTGATTTTACCCGTAAGACGAGGTGGAATTGAAATTGAGATTAACAAAGACATTACAAATATGTTACCCTCATTCAAGTTGTCATTTCATTATAGATGTAAATTCTGTAAAAACTAATTATTAAATAGATATAAAAATTGGTTGGCAATTATAATAGGAATGAGCAAACGAGAACTGGAATAGTGGCTTTAGTGTGCCTCCTATTACATAGCTTAATACATTTCTACCTATAAGAAGTATAGAAATGGATGCCGAATCTTTTGAAGCTGTCTGTTAATGGACCATCCTAGTTGGTGATGCAGTGCTGTGGAGCATAGCGAAGAAAGACGTGCTATAAGGAGTGAGTGTAATCAAGTGTAGCATATTATGCGATAGCATGTAACGTAATGCATGTAGACAATTGAGCCGAATGTAAGACACGACGTCTCGCGACTCTGTGATGTTGTTTCGAGTGAATGAACTGTAACGCAATAGTGACTTCAACTTCAGAAAGTCACCGTTTGACAATATTGAGTAGATTAACAAGGTGTAATGCGACTTGATATTATTATTACGTGTCATTATTATATACTTATCTACTACATGCTCTCATAATTGTCATAATAGTATGTGCACGTATCTTTAAAGGTATTCTCAGTCCTTTACTCCACTTGAGAGCACTACGGCCAAAGGACACAAAACACACAGGCGATTGCTAGCACCTTTACCAAAATTCCCTATCGTACTGCACAATTTAAATTTTAAGGACTAATTGCCACTTCGACTAACGATAAGTAATATATAGGTACATATCACTTATGTAGTCATAATACAATACTTACACAGGAATATAATGTAAATGCAAATAAATAAATATTCAACATTCTCCTTCATTTCAATTAGAATTTGACTATAACCGATTGAGAAACTGTAATACGCAGCACACACTTTACTTTCTTTACAAGCCGTTAACAATTTACCATATACGAACTTTGCTAAAACCTTTTTGTTTACTAAAATAAAATTACAATCAATTATTTAGTTTGTTTTATTTCATCTTTATGTGCAACACTACAGTATTTTAATTTCAGTTAGATTCCATTTTACAATTACATCAAAAATTCTATACTGTAATTGTCTTAGGTAAATTATTGATAGTGAAAACAATGCTATATAAATAGTTAATACATAATCGGTGTACCATTTAAGGCCAGTGCAAATATTACTGGTGCATATTGATTTATTGTTAATTCTCAATATTGAGATATTAATAAGGTAGAAATATAATGAGTCGGCACCACATAAATAGTGGCTTACAGTATCAGCTAATAGTCGTATGATTAGCAATAAAATCAAGAGTAAGACAATAATGTTTTGTTTCACGTTAAGTGCATAGGTTACTTGCATTGAGGTGAAATGATAATAATTAGATAGTTAAACGATGAATGCATGTGTACTGCTACGGTATTTAACAATAACGACTGCTAAATGAGACTATCGAAGAGTAGAACACGCGTGCTCCCATTTGCATCAGCTCATCAATTAATTAGCCGTCTCTTACCTTTTGATTAGCATATTTTCCTTTGTTATCTGACAAAACCTGAAAATGGTAATCCGAAGAAGTTTGGATAAACAGCAAGAATGGAGAAAACTTTATGATTTCTGCAATTACAGATAATTAGCAGTAATATGTTAAGGTTGCAATAAAGCTTTTAAAATAATTCATTGAGAGTGGGTAAACATTGTTTTGGGAGCTGAAGTGGAATATTTTCTTGGACTTTTACTTTATTTCTAAGTCAGAAAACTTCTCATTAAATGCTCATTAGTTTTTTGCGCAAACAGTTACAAAAAATTCCAGAGAGATTCTGCATGAGAATATTATATATTTAGGTATGTAATTCATCCTGCATAGTGAATGGAGCAAGGAAAGAAAAACAAAAAGCCTATTTAGTGTAGATTGTGGAATAAGTACAGTTGAAAATAGCGAATGCGTTCATGAAGTAATTAAATTAGAAATGATAGGTTGTATAATGTGAAAATTAGAGTTTAGTAGTTATAAGGTGAGAAACTGACAAGAGTGTATATGGAGAGCCTAGGTGCAGAAAACTGTTACGAATTGACGACGAAATGCAGAAAGCATTTGGAGTAGGATTGGAATATGAATTGCAATCTAGGTGATAATGCAGAAGAATTTGTGTGAGTGGTCTGAATGCATGAGCAAAGAACAAACATCATTTACATTAAGTACATTGGCAGTTGAGATGACGTTGATGGAGTTGTACATCTATAAAGCGTCTATCTGCCTCTGTAATGAGTTATACGGTGTTGGTCTCGTATCTCGACGGAGGAGTAATGAAACCACTTGCCACTTTACTTACAATTAGGTAGCATAGCACGAATAGTTTGGATAGTCGTAGTATTTGTGCCCAGATAGGCATAGGCTGCTGGTTGTGCATAGTAATCTGAAATATGTGCAGTGGCAACACAAAGGTAGCATAGCATATGCCGTGTGTTGTGTTGTGTTGTGTAGGTAGATATACGTAAGTGAATTGTATACGATGAGATGAGGTTGTTGAACTCTGGGCATCAATTAAATGTGCGACATTCGATTATTCTATTTCCCCAGTTTCATTGGGCAGGATGAGTTGAGTATTAGAATAAATAATAACTCTTACACATTATACCTCTACTCCACTCCACAGACAAGACACCGTATAACCGTCCTTATAGCCATACCACCAATTCTCTATCCTCACACTACCACACCTACCTCTTTCTTATCTTACCTTATCTCCTTGCAAATCCAGCTCCTGCCGTCAGCTACACGCCACTTCACGTCTCATGTCCCTACCTGCACCTACACTATCTATACCAACAGACTTTTCGTGTATTTTTATGTGCACTGATTTAAATACATTATATTCTGCATCACACTGTACTTCAGCCCGTTTCGCTCATCCACTCCATTACTAATTATACCTACAGTTATCCCAAGCTGCATTATGCAAGGCCGCAGCTAAACATTTCAATGGAATTTTAGAATTCTTCGTTTATCCTCACCGTATAGTCTATCCACGCTTAGTCTTACTCCGCCCTTCCCTACATATCTTGCTCATGTCAAGGAACTCTGCGGCCTTGATATTACAAAACTCTAGCCCCATGGATTTGCAAAAATTATATGCCTATACCCAATATAGTATACGTCCATATGCACTATAATGTGTCTCCAAAAATATTTGCTCATCAAAATTCTGGAGATCCTTCTCACATTAGCTAAACCTTTAAGCCAATCGACATGCCTATACTCAATGACTTCTGATATACTATATACACTCACACTAAAAGTTGATGGCAAATATGTCCCAATATGATATTGTTATATTAAGCAATGCAGAATTAGATGGAAAACTGTTTTTAGCATCTAATATCAAGTTTTATGCAGTTATTTCATCAGTTTTGTTATTATTGAATACTTTACAGAAATCTTTTTGGGTTTTGTCTGGAAGTGTGGAATTTATTTCCCAGACAGATTTGTAGGATCACCGTTTAGTGTAATTTGCTGTTTCTATATGTGAATCTTATGTGACGAGTTAAAGAATTTGGTGTACCTAAGGATAAGTGGATAAGTTTGGTGAGGCAGTTAGTTTGGATAGGTGTGATTGAGCACTGAAGCCCAAAAGTGTACGAGGGGATAGTGCTTCATAAAATAGTTGTGTAGCGAAATAAAGTGATTTGACAAGTTGACCAGATCGCTTCGGTTATCATTATAATTACAGAGCCATAGGTCTAGCAAATCTTGAGATAAGATAAGGAGGTACCTATTTATTACTAAGTCAGATTGTTATTGTAATTGTAGTTGTCCCTTGTCACGAAGCACATAATATTTACATTTGGCATACAATATTTATGTATCGAGTCCATTTACAGTGGGGTGCAAAGACATACCTTAACGTATCCAATTACACTTGCAACTTCTAATAATGGTTGTAATATGCAAAGGAGACTGAAAGAACTGTTGGTGATCTGATAGTGTTTTACTAAGGATTTCGGGTACATGTATCCACACATTTCGTATTTCTACAATTAACAATTGTCCAAACAATGCAGAACGGCTAAGTACTAACTCATTCATCGCATTAACACATGTACTTATTATTTTATGTCGTTAAAATGATTTCATGTATAGTGGTTCTCCTTTACAGGGTAGGGAATAGTGAGCACTGTACAGAGTACTCGATGACAAACGCCTCACAAAAGCTGCCTACTTGTTGTGTTAGCAATTTGCGTATTGGTATTTATATCTGAGTTGTTTACAACCTTCTAAATTGTAATAATGTGTCTTGTACTGTTTCTATATGTACCAGTAAGCTTTTTATATGTAAAGTAAGCTGTGGATGTACTTATACTTATGCATATCTGTCCATAGTGCTCACGTCACATCACATCACACCAGGGAGCCAAGTCTGTCAGCCAGCAGCTAACGTAAGTCGTAAGCTAACAGCCACACATACACTTACTCTAATACAATAATCTGCAACAGGTAAGAAACAAGCATAGGTAACATAGTGGCACATATCCAACACGGCCAATAACCTTTAGATACACTTTACACTT
Source organism: Yoshiicerus persimilis (assembly GCA_020352615.2). Taxonomy (NCBI): domain Eukaryota; kingdom Metazoa; phylum Arthropoda; class Collembola; order Entomobryomorpha; family Tomoceridae; genus Yoshiicerus; species Yoshiicerus persimilis. The sequence goes on along the minus strand of CM060170.1, from coordinate 4,124,273 downwards.
TTTAGAGGACAAACACCTTTGTTGATGGTGCATAACTTTCGTGATCGAATTTCAGCACAATTCAATCTCGATTGAAATCAATTTTATCATTTTTATACTCCACTCCGTCCACAATGAACTTTTTCAACTCTTTTACCCCACCAGTCGCATCGCAAGCCTTATAACCAATATATTAAAGGAAGCTTCAAGTATTACACACTTGCACTAATTGTAAACCAATCAAAATCAATGATTTCATGCTCGCTGATTACAAACTAGTTAAGTAATTAACATGACCTCTTCTTTCTTCGAGTCAAATTATAATCATTCTATTCCATCAACTTCCTCTGTCAGATTTCGAGCTAGATTTCATTTTAAGACAATCACTGGTCCATTCTCTCCTGCTTTGTAACACTTACAATGCAAATCCAATGAAAATGAGTGCAGTAGCTACAATAACAAAGCAATCAATCCACACATGAACTTATTTGCTGACGATGAACACAAAAACAGTATTCTTGTTTTATGAGACCGTGTTTAGTTAGTTTAACTTTACGTACCTATTCACTTTTGCCGCAACTTAATGCTTCATTATACAATTATTTTATTACCTCGCCTCTATTAAGAAATCCTGTCCAAGTAGTAGTTAATTTTATTTCAGTGTGAACCACAATATTTCATTTACTACGCAGTTGCACCCTTAAAAACTATTTTTGAAAAAACTGTCCTATCAAGTTTGACCCAATTGACTTTTCAAGTGTCTTTTCCTCTATCCTGTAATGCAGTCTAACGCAAGTTAATACAATACACACATTCTGTGTAATTAACCAAAGGAAAATCCACAAATGAGTAAATTAAGAAAATGCATCTCCATATAACTAAATACTAGCCAGTCAAGTCTACTCATAAATAAATAATATTAAGATAGCCCTCCAACTTTTGGTAGGGCAATGGTTAATTTGGTTTCTTTTGAGTTGACTGTTGCACCGATGCAATTCTGAGTGCAGCAAATTGAAATGTACAGAAATTAATTGATACTGTAGCATAAGGACTGATCCGACGTGATATATGTGATATCCTAGGACAGAAAATGTGGAATAGGATAAAGTACTATTGAGAACTGCAAACTGAAAGTCAACGAAGTGGTGCCAAAAACAAGCCCTGAGGTTTTTGTGTTCAATTTCCTTTCTTTCGAACTTAATGGGATCCAGTTGTCACACTTTTGGTTAGTTAAGATGCTCGGCCGGCAGTAGTTACTTACGATTAGCCTATATTGCAGTGTGTATTAAAACAACATCTTCCTTCCTACCCATATCCCCTGCATATCCCTTGCATTTTGGTCCCACTGATGGCTACTGCGTATATTGCAGAGTATTGCATAAGCCTGTTGTATCATATTTCATGATTACCTACTATGCACTGTAGGATAAACATATTTTTATGAAAGAATGTTATGTTACTATCTGTGTCGGTATCCTGCCTGTCCTTACACACTATCTCTCTGTGTACTCAAGTCGAATAGCAAAACAAAACGCCATGTGATGATAAGTCAGGTCAAACGAGCCAGGCAAGCGAGGCAAGCACTTCTCCTTTTCATGTACAAATGTCTTTCTTTGTCTTACAATACAATTAGCTATAACGTGTGTCTTGCACTGCAATTCTTTCTATCATGGCAGGCTGGCTGTGCTTCTTTTATTTTTCTACCCATTTAATGGGAGATGAGACCACTACTAAAACAATTCCTACTTTACTACTTTGGCCATTTACTCAACTGCAGTGCAAGTATTAGCTACTTATAACTAATAAGTTACACAGACGAGTCTTCATAATCATGCTTAAGTATCCGTTATAACTTACTTTCATTAACCTCCTCTGTACTTCAAGAAAGGCAACAAAAATACGTTAGATGCAAAAGTTATAAGATATAGGCACTCTCTATCGCTATTTACATGCAAGCACTTCTAAGCACGTTATATATAGATAGGTGTCTTAGCTTAAGTATCTCGACAAATTGCCTGGCAATCATTTATTTCTTATTTTTGTTCAAATAGTATTCCATAAATACTTCATTAGGTATTTACCATACATTTAAATGTGAAAGACAACATAGTAAACAGTCCTGGCATTGTTTAAGAACAAATATTAAAGATATGCAGAAAGTCAGAGTTGTTTTAGACAGATATTTGTTTTATAATCAATGGAATACACAAAATAGTTTATTGGAAGGTAAATATTAAGTAGAAAATATATTGGTTTAAGAAAGCTTAGTGTACAGACTACTTTAACATATTTATTCAATAGTCCACTCAGTAATTTCTATAGATCTATAAATCACGCATTATTGGTGAGTAATTGTAATTGATTCATTGCTTGCAATAAAGATGTTTTCCATATCGTATAATATAATTTAAGTATAATATTTCAAATGATAAAATTTAGAGTTGTATGAAAGCGCTTAAAAATTAGAAACACATACTTTACATTGAAAACAGTGTAATTATGTTCAAATAGTATGATTAGTGAAAGCAAAAAGAATTGCTACAGATACATAATAATATATTATTACGCACATAACAATATATCATCAACTATAATATGTAAGTGTATATTTTATGAGAATCCAGTTAGGGCAATTGACATCAACTAAATATCGCAGAGTTACATGAACACACAAGTTAATACCTATAATCAAAGAAAATATTTGCATACCTGTATTTCAGACGTCATCTATGCATACAATTCAATAATACTAATTAATATCTCTAATGAATGCTGCGATTACATGAATTATAAGTACTTGTAGGTACTTGGGGTGACACCCACGAAAAGCAAAGAAATGTAATTGTGAAAAGGTTAAGTGTGTGGAAAATAGTTAATTGAAAGTACAAAAGTGAGTAGCATTTATTTGTTCACTTTAACAGAAAGTGAAGAACCGTCATTTCGGGTTCAAAACGTCAAACTAGTAAGTGCTGTTATCCAATAATTCAGGTATAGCTTTTGCATATATGTAATATACGCAAGGAATACCTGTTTTCAAGAACCGCAATATGAACCGTAGATCAAGATCCATCAATGTAACTTTAAATTTGGGAAATGCCTAACCTCCTATTGCTTCTCAGCTACGGGATGGTCATCTTTACTACATCCTTATGTATATTCCCCATGGGATGTGAATATTAAATATTTTCAGATTACTTTTACTCTGGAAGAACGAATGTGAATAAAATATATAAAAGTGAAATATTTGTCCATAGATTGTCAAAGTTTAGCATTCTTGAGAATATGTAATGGAAGGATTACTGTCTAAAGGCCTTCTACGCAACTTCCACAGATAGAGAAGCTTAGAAGACAAGTATGAGGACTGATGTGGTGCGCTGAGTGAAATGTAAAAGTAGACGTGATTGCCAATGATATAAAATATATAATACCTACAGGTTCTCTAATAGCATTGCATTGTCCCGTTTGCTAAGTAATTTGGTTGTACATTGTGTTGTGCTTATTTATAATGAGTGTTGATAGTGACAGGTTGCTGATGTCATTTAATTTATGTTGGGGATTTCTTGGAAATTACCTAGTCTTCTTGGCAAAAGTGTCGTAGGCAGGGCAGAAGACGATTTGTTGTATTCTTCATTCTTGAAACTGAGCGTTCACCTCTGTAGACTCACTTGATATATGTCAATTTGTGTACTGTTGATCAGATACCTTGAATATATACAAATTGAAACACTAAGATCAGAAGTCGAGACGTAGCAGTTGCACGTCACAAGGAAAATGTTAAACTTTATTTCAGTTGCTCGTTTCTTACATATCTCTATTTTGGCACGTTATCTGAAATGATGATCATTAAGTCAACTCAAAGTCATACTACTGCCTGCACATACCATACGTGTTGGGTGTTACGCACATTTCTAGATCTCCACTTAGGGTTACGTAGGTAGAAATAGTATATGCACTTTTGTGTTACATAAGTAGTAAATTGTCGTAACAGCAATTTTTGGTACTTGGATGCAAGTATACAGTTAGTACACACAGACTTCACAATAAAAGTTACTACGCAGTATACAATTTGTGAATAGCATTATTCTTAATTTTACGACTGACGATTTACGATGGTGACTTGTAAAGTTTATAGAGTATAATTAATTATGACTAATTGCAAGCGCTCAAATAAATTCCCCAACGTTAATTTAATGGCATAAAACTTCACAGCGCAAAAACTGAAAATCCTCTAATCTGCGAAAATGTTTTATTGATATCATTAATAACGTTTAATACGAATTAGACATAAAAGTAGAAAAAGACCATCATGGTTAACAGAAAGCACATGATATGCAGTAAATGAATATATAGGACTGAGTGTAAATTGGAAATGGATATTCTTCATGAGATAGAGTGCATGAAGATGGTGAGGTCTCATCTGAGTCACGTCAGTGTGTTCAGTTATTCAAATCTGTAATATTAGATTGTCTTTACATTATGATTATGTATGTGTTGTCGGAGTGCCTATTAATTGAGTTCTGAGTGCTCCTGCCGCAATAGGGCTGCAAAGGATAGCTAGGTACCTGAGGTAACCCAATGTGGAGCTATTGTGACTAGGTACAAGTATTTGTATTATGGGATTGGTTATTGCGGTTATTGTATGTAATCTGTAGTTCTGTAATGTAATTCGCGAATGTAATAAAAATGACTGTGCAGAATTGAGGAGATGCATATTATGCATGTTGTGTTGTTCGTACAAGATGAGTATCTTGCTATCTCTGCCTCCAATGCCTGAGTCATTGTGTACCTGCAGTGTACAGCAATGTTCAGAATTATGTACATAGGTACTTGTCAGTAGTAAAGTCAAGCAGTTACATACGAGATGCATGTCTATAGACAAATACGAGTTACGGGCTATTCTTACTTTCCTACTGCTTATGACTTGCATTAGAATTACAATACTCGTATAAGGAGACAGGTATTATGTGAGTGGCTATAGCTAGTAAATAGAGGGCTATAGGGATTGTGTACATTTTGTGCAGCTTATACAGTGGGGTCAACGACCGCTCGTCTGCTGATAGACAAGTCCAGGCGGATCACATTTTTAGGAACCTGCCCTAATTGCCGACTGCTCTCCTTACACAGACTTTTTACATACGAATACACATGTTCGCAATTCTTTAAGCACTGCTCTAAGACAAGTATTAGTTTTTTAATGCCTTGACTTGCTTTGCCTTTCTTTGCTCTGCAATTGCACTGCCACAGTCCACATCGCCACCAAACACACTGCAAATGCCCACAGACCCTCTCTGTCGCTCTTTAGTGTCTTTAGTGCATGCCATACTCATAGTAAATACCTAACTGCCTAATGGCTGTGTCAGCACAACTCATTCAGATGCATCCATTCATCTTCAGTGCAATTGACGTCCACACGACACCAACCACTCACTTACTCACTCAGCCAAAGCACTACTGCTCAGGACAATTCTCTCCGCCCAACAATACCACCTTTGCATCCCAATTATTATGCATTATGTAAATATCCTCTCATCCACATTTCCAATATGCAGTCCTAAACAACAATTATAACAAATAATAGTAATTAAACAAATACCTCCTTATTTAAGCTTCTTTAAATTCAATTACCATCCCTAGTCACCCACTCCTATTTATGTCGCTTTTCTTACCTTAGTACACTCATTAAAATCAGTCTGACTTGTAATGTTACGTAATCTCTTGTAAATGTAAAAGAGCTGCCTGGACCTTCAGTGTCCTTGCACATACTAAACGTACCCAGGTTATCTTCAGCACCAAGAAATTGCAAGTACAATATTAGGGGTTCACTGTGCCAGTTTTGACTTTAAATGCCGTGAGCATTTTGCATGGAGAATTATTTTGAGAAACAGTTTAAATTATTGCTGTTTGATGCGCATTACTAGGATTCTGCTGACATCGTTATTCAGTCCAAATATTATTATCGACTCGCTTTATTAGCTTGTATGGTCTACAGGTCAACACAGGTAGGTAAGACTTGTGCTCATGTTGCTATAACCTGTAAGAACACATAGTGTATCAGGTTTAATTCAATGTGGTTGTGGGTAAATGTTTTGTATAGTTTTCTTGGAAAACTAAGGAAATCCCGAGAAAAGGATACAGAAATGATAGAAAGGGCGAGACGTGGAAAGGGAAGCCGAATCAAATAAGGTATACCGTTTCATTGAAGTCATAGACGTTCTAACTGCATTGCGTTTAGCATTGCTAAGTAGCATTCAGAAAATTTTCGATATTACTGGTATATGCTGGCAAATGGGTCAGGTGTATGTGGAAGCCGTCAATTAACTATATAACTATGCGTACCTTTATAAGAATATTAATGTAAATTCACCCAGAACGGAACGGAAGCTAATATACTTAATACTAATACTACTGTATAAATTGTAATTTCGACAAGAGAGCTATTACGATTACAGGTTTCCTCATTTGATAAATAGTTTTCATATAACGTGTTCTCTTTAGGCTCGAGAAGACAATACTGGAACACAGTAGATCCCGAATGGCACATTGTGTTGTAAAACCTTTCCTTCATGTTGAATAGCGGCAAGAGAATAACAATATTATGCTCGTTAGTATACTTTCTAGATGTTCATTTCATTTTTGTGTATATATATACATTACCAAAGCAGCAAACTAAGAAATACACTCCAGACAAGAAGTCGTACGATGAGATAACAATAAGACTTTTGTTATTGTTTACCATCAGTATTACTTGCTTGCTGTACAAATAACATGACATACTTATTATTAGTACACATCCGCAGTAAATACAGATATACAACAGAGAAATATAAATCCTTTGTTATGACTGTTGGGACACTTAGGGTCAACGCATGGGCAGTTAGATTCTATTATACTTATGTACATGGAATCACTTAAGAATAGACCAATTAAGACTTCTGTAGTAGCAAAACAGAAAAATGTCGGAAACTTAAGATCCTCAATTCATAGTACAAATTCAATTTTAGTTTTAACAATACCTAATAACATATTTGCAGTCCTCACTGCAAACAGTGATCACTATAAAATTACCATTAAATACTGTTCTGCTTTGTAAGACAACAATTAAACATTTTCTATTTCTGGCTGACTGGATCCAAATTAATTTACGAGCCAAATTGTGAAGCACTATAAAGAAATAATTCATAAGGCGCATAATTCAGTTTTTCAAATATTTAATTTCAAATATTTTGTAATATTTTATTTTTCCTTATATTCGAAATGAAAGTTAAGGGTTACAATCGAACTCAAATTTTAGGGTTTCAATAGATTTTGATTTCCCCAATCCAATCGACTTCCAATTTTACGGTTTCAATAAATTTTGATTTTGTCAAATCGAATCGAATTCAAATGTTAGGGTTTCAATAGATTTTGATTTTTTCAAATCGAATCGACTCAAAATTTTAACTGAAAATAACATGAAAAGGTGGGGCATAATTATATAGGGGTGTCCCGAAAATGATTTAGTTCTCTGTCTCTTGAACAAAGTAAAGATCCTGGAGAAATCAAAATCGTGACCTGTTTTGTATATTTCTGAGATGCTCTATTTCTGAAAGAATTTCATTAGCATTTCCTGAAAATGTAGAAAAAATTAAAATAATACAGTTGTGTAAGTTAAATGACATTCCTTTTGGCTAATAAAAATAAATAATTCAAGCAGATGTTTTACGAAAAATAAAGGATTAAGGGGTTCATGAAGGATAATAATAGATAAAGAAGGCGTATAGTGAAAAATAAAGGATTATGGAGGCGTAGGAAGGGAGATAAAAAGCAGGCATAGGGAGGCGTATCACAGGAAATAAAGGGTTACAGAAGAGTTTAAACAGAGGAATTAGGGGGCATTTGAGGGCACACAAAATATCAAGGATGCGTATTTTTCAAAATATAACATTAAGGAGGCACGATTGAAAATAAGTGTAGGATTTAAAATACAAAAAAATGCTTAGAAATAAAAATGTGGTTTCTGCTTGGATATTTTGAAAACAAGATTCTGATTTCCCAATGGTTATTTAAAGCTAAAAAAGAAGAGAAAAGAAATATATACTAATTTCAAAATGAATACTTACTTTATGTATAGTCATCTAGACATATTTAAGTAATTCGGATTTGCATTGAAGTTTTGTGGGTAAACAGACTACTTGGAATAAAATCATTATACGGTTGCAGTCAGACACTTATATTGCATATGACTATTAACTACAGTGAACTGTAGTATAACATAATTGTAAGGCAATGTTAATGCAACAAAAATACTAATCAAAAAAGCCTAGATAGTTGAGATTATTGGGAAACTGTGAAAAGTGTTCAGATGACTTAAAATAAAGGGGGAGTATTTAAATGGGCCTCATATTTAATCATTTTGCCTCAATAAAAATAATCACTTTGCCTCAAATAAATTTATTTGCCTAATGAATATTTATGCCACCTCAAGTATCAATCACTCAATACTGATAATATACCTTTGCCTCATGTTTTAATGCAAAATGGTAATCTTTAGTACAAAAACCTTAACACTATTAAAAACAATAGTACTAAATATTAGCACTTTGTATAAAACATGAGCAAAGGTATGTTATCAGTATTGAGTGATTGATACTTGAAGCGGCATAAATATTCTTTAGGTAAATAAATTTATTTGAGGCAAAGTGATTAACTTTATTGAGGCAAATTAATTAAATATGAGGTGAACTTAAATGACAGCGAAAATAAAGATGACAATACGTATTCCCGAAGACAGAAAATATTAATTTGGTGGTGAAGGACTTTAAAGGGTGTGCCAATTCGAAGTTGGAAGATAACTTGCTGGGAAATGATTAGAAGGCTCAGGAATAAGTATTGGCTGGGCATGGTGAGTTGTGATTGTGAATGGGTGAGTTATTAATATGTGTATTTAAATGGAAGTACAGTAAGTGCATAAATCGTGTCTGGTGGAAGTGAGGTGAACTCTGCCAGGTGCCTTGGCTCACTCTCCACAACCTATTTCTCCACGCCACGACAGTTATCTCTGCGAGAGAGAATAGAAATAGGAAATTCGAGGAGACAAATAAGGGGATCATAAAATGGACTGAACGGGATTCAGGGCCTGAGTGACAGGACAGCTACGCGATGCTCTCCTCACTTCTGTCTCTGCTATATTGCCAACATTTGGACATGTCCGCATCCAATCCGAGGAGGCCTTTGTAGCCTGCACTGCTAATTGTACTTGAACACAATTCAGAATGGGACAAGACACTGGGCCAAGCCAAAGCAAAGAGACAAAAGCCAGACGAGCCTGAAGGATACACCAGGAGACTATAATAGAAAGCTAAATGAGATTTAATTGATGCTCGATGAATAACAGGAAAGACGGTACTTGCATTATGAACACAACTAACCGTTTCGACCAATCTTCCTCCACTCTCCTCATTTTCATCTCTCAGCCACAATCACTCGCTCTTAATCCCCATTCCCACTCACAGCCACATCGCAGGTCAACTCTTTTTAATTCAATACCTATTCCAAACTTAGTACATCTTCTTAGTCAACCTTTTCTACCGGGAGTTCATATTTACCCACATGTATCTTGAATATTCATGAAATAATTAAAATCATTAAGTTTATTATCGCACTCGCAATGAGTTTACTATCATTCATATTTACAATAAGTTTATTATCATACTAACATTAAGTTCATTATCAGAATAAGGTAACACTAAGTTCATTATCACACTAACGATGAGTTTATTGCTGCATTGACACGAATTTTATTATCACTTTAACAACATACGACACATTGTACTACAAATAATGGGATCTAAATAAGGGAATTTATTTCATTTGCAATGCTTAAGGATATTCAATACTTTAAATGTAGAATCGAATTTTATTTACCAATAGTAGCAAATAAATAATTTTATAAAACTGCGGTATTAAATAAAGTGGTTATAACTTTTATAGTTAAATGCTGTTACAGTAGACTTATGAATATCAATTTATCAAATGAATTTCATGCACAATTTAAGTAGCTTCGCATTTGCTAAAATACTCATCAAAACTCATTATTACTCGTTTTTCTGTTTGAGGCTTTTTTTGTAACTTTTCGTAATGAGTAATATTTTTCATTAATATTCATAACAGCGAAAATGAGGAGTGACGTGATTTAAGTAGTCTCTTATTTTAAAAGTTTTCGCTTCTCTGTACTTTGTCTCAGAATTGAGAGCGTCAGATGTTGAATAGGTAAAATTGTTCAAAGGCACTGAGACTTGACCACGTCATTCCGAGAGTTGACGGAATGTAGGTCAAATGGCTTTAATATAGGTTATACCTTTAGATGAAGGCAAGACTGTTGTCCAGTTCTGTCCAGTGTTCCCTATAGAGATAATATTTATTGTAGTCTTGTTGTAAATGTAGCTAATGAAAGGTCGAACCTACAAATTATTATAATCTTTACAACTGACTACTCCCCATCTTCACATCTAAGAACGTATTTTCAGTTTACAGATATTATGGGCTGACAACAGATGAATATAAAACAGTCATTCGACTCCAGACCTATTTAAGAACAAAACTCTTAATACACACCTTTCCTATGAATATATATTGCATGGCTATTTCACTCTCATTTCTTAGGTTCTTCAAAGTACTATTGTGAAATAGCTATGCTGTGAAGAAATCTACTAGATAAACTTTTGTAGTGCTCCAGCTAACCACAACTTATCTAATTACACTTTTTCAACTCAATGTCAACCCTTGGTACGAAGAATTACGTTTTACTCGAAAATTAAACGATTATTTATTGAGGGAGCTAAAACAGGTATTCAAATATAGTCAAAGTAATATTGAAAAACAAAAAAATCAGGTCAAACTTGAGGTTGGAATTTAAGTTAAAGGGTCGACAAAGAGTTACCTTCAGCCGTGCATTGTAACTGACAACTGGCGAGTTTCTCTGTGAACGCCGAACCAAGTTCGGACTTGAAACTTCCCAGAATGACAAAAATAGTAAACACACTCGGACAAATTAACTTTTCCAGCACTTGAGACCTATAGCCAGAGAATATAGTAGTATAGAAGACCTGAATGGAAATTTTCCCTGTAGAAATTCTTAAGAGTTGATTTCGGATAGGAAAAAATATTCCTATATTTAGGAAAACTCTACTAAAAGCTATGTGAGCTTCTCCTTAGCGTATTAATTATTGCAATGGTATGAAACTGCCTATGGGAAATAGTATTTTATGTGTGAAGCATACATATTATGTAAATAATACTGAAAAGAACAAAGCATGAGCATTAATAGACTGTTTATAGTAGTATCGATTAGGGAATGAAGTGTGATGGGTAATTACGCCGTAATGCGGTAAGAATGAAGATATTATTGAGTTAACGTGCAAAGGAGCATATGGTACTGAAGCATTAGAGAATGATTATGTTTGTGTGGAGTTGTGTGTATTGATATACACATGGACTGGGTGATAAGTACCTAATGATAAGAATCTGTGCATTAGCTGCGTTGAGAGAGACTGAAGAGACAGAGGTAGTATGGAAAGGTGTAGACTGCGTATCTGAGAGTAGTTCGTGGACATGGACGAGACAGATAGTGTGCTTAGGTGTGTAAATGAAGCGGAGAGGACGAAGAGTACGTGTGGTGTGGAGGATAGTTTGGGCTGGTGTGGAAAAGTAAATCAAAGTAGGAGTAGTGTGGAGTGTGTGGAGTGAGGCTTGAGGTTGAGAGCAGCCAGGAGGAGAGACGAAGATATCGAGGCAGGGCACTAATAGCAGAGAGTGTGATATTATTGATGTGTATGGATGTGGAAGAGGAATGCAGGTTGAGAATGGAAAGAGCGGCCAGATATCTGTAGTTTGTGTGATTCTTCTCGCGGGAGGCTGTTTGCATGCCGTGGCATTGCAGGACAGATAAGGTAGGCAGAGTAGATGGTCGGCTGAGCTAAATTGCCCAGGGGGTCCCAGCTGATTCTTCTGCACCTATAAAAGACATCAGGACCTAAGTACCTAAGGTAATTGTGGTCCTCCTCTTAGTTAGGCAACCAACTCTGACACTAACACAAACAACGCGCTCGCCAACAACCAGCTCCTTCAATTCTCATCCAACACCAGTCCAACTCCATTTCCAATCTCCAGCTCCCGCATCTCCAGCTCAGTCTCAATCAGTTCTCCCATGCAAATATTAATCCGGGAGACCTCTTAGCTCTGCACAATCCTCACAAACACACAATTATTAGTTTGCCCCTGTCTCTATTTATTCCACTGGTTGACTCCGCTGACTCTCACTTCAAGTCGGTGAGCTCAACACTCTTCTCAACTCCTCTGTGTACATGAACCAGTCGGGGCGTTTTTGAGACGACACCGTAGTTCGTTGGACTGGACCCGAGAATCCACGCAAAATGTCTCTCACGGCAACCATCATCGGATATTTATTCCAGGCGGACAACTTCAGCTTCCTTGTGTTGTTTTTTGTAGTGTTAACTTTCTTTCGATGGGCTCAAGTGTATTTTACGAGTCTTCGCTATTTGCCACCGGGACCCAGAGGGCTCCCCTTCCTTGGCTACTTACCCTACCTCGAAGACGTCCCTCATGAACAGTTTTGTCAGTTGGCCAAGAAACATGGACCAATATTCTCAACTCGCCTCGGCTCGCACTTACTCGTCGTGCTCTCAGATTATAAAACCATTCGCGACGCTTTTCGGCTCGAAAGCTTCTCCGGACGTCCTGTCAACGAAACTTCAAACATTATTGAAGGATTTGGTACGTTTCTCTCTATTATTAATTATTTTTAGATCGGGTAGTCCTAGTCACACTCTGCATCGTCTCACAGTAGTTCGCACCACGGTCAACAGAACCAACAATTTAGTGAGACCATTGATACATTATTGCAGATTTTCAATAAATTCAGATGACGTGGTGGTCGTTGTATAGTTTTCAGTACAGGTATGGTGTGTGATTCCTAAACTTCTATGTAAATGAAGTAAACTATATAATTAGGAGGTAGGAGCATTTGAAATCTTCATTTAGAGAAAGGAATTAGTGTTCTGCTTGCTTTTGTCTTTGGAATAAATAATATTTTTAAATGTGTGTCATTCCACCACATCGCAGGTCCACTCCACTAAATATTTTATGGTATCTGCAAAGTGTGTGCCTTGCCTACTCGGCCTATCTGTACTTACTGAAATTCCACTCTGCCTACTAGTCTAGGACAGTAGAGTGAACTGAATTTGCAGACAATTTGAAATATAATATTAATTGCACTTTTACATATACTGAAGTGGTGGTAGGTACGTTATGTAAGTCTTTAGATGGTATAGGTAGCCAAAGACAATGGATAGAAGAGAAAGATTTACATAATGTGATATCATTAGTCGACTTGTAGAGATACTATTGACGACTTTGTCCGTCCAGTTTACATTCTCCACACTAATGTTTATATTTGGCCATGTAATTGTAGATGTATGGCATGTAGGAGCTGAGCCAAACGTAAACAAGCGCTTTTGAATTTTGGTTCTCTAGGCTTTGCAGACATAAAATATAATTATTTATATGATGCACATTACATATAAATTTCACCCAGTCAGAGCTAAACCAAATCTAGTCAGGCCAAAAAGAACATTTTGTGCACACGAATTGCAATTATAGGCTGCAGTAAACTTAAAAAGAATGTGAAGTGTCTTGCTTTACCTTGTGTTGCCATAAAACGATATCATGTACAATAAACATTATAATGATCCATGGTACACGTCAAGATGAGAGTCAGAGTCAAGTAAGCGATCGAATATATTAAACGACAAGTATTTGTCTACCTTTACAAATACATCATTAAAATATTACTAATCAGTGTGCTCTACGTGAGTAGTTAGATTAAGGTAGGCAGAGATATTATTATATAAATCATTAATATGCATCTCTCAAGTACTCACGCTTGCACACAGGCCTCTATACCCCTCCTATATACCTCCACATCATTATATACACACAGTGTACGCAGAGATCACTCTGTGATTGTATATAGTGTCCTAGATTGATTCATTTCAATTACGTTATGCCGTTTACGCCGAGATGCGATGTGACTGACTCTAGCATTACATCGCTTAAGTTGTATAACGACGCTCTCGTACAAATCTACGTGAAACAACATTCAACACGCCTAATAAGTTACCTACTCACTCACGTAATGCCTAAGAATACGCCTGCACTCAATTCGCAATTTTCCCAAAATCAAAGGGCGACAATAAGGGGAAAACACTCAGTCACAAGTCAAGAGCAGCTTCTGTCCTGCATTTATTGGCTTTTCAGTATTTCTGTGCCTACCACTTGTAGAAATCTTGAAATGCTCTCGTGGTTAGGTCAAGTCAACTCTTTTGTTTATCTTTCTTATAAAAATGGATAAATTGTGTGGTCTGGTGAGTGAGCAGTAGGAGTCAGTTTGTTGACATTCACATACTCACCTTGTTGTGTGTGACTAAATATCCCGGTCAAATAATTCTATCTCCACTTATTTCTCCTTATTTATTCCATTTCATGACGCCGTGTCACGCGTCCCCTTCTCACAGTTAGTTAACATTGCCAATTTTCTAAATTGTCCAGACACACTAATTTTTCTTGTTAGGTAATTGCTAACTAACCACATCAGTTAACAATACCGGACTGAGAACAATGCAAACAACCACCAAATTTGATTACATGAATCAGAAACAATGTAATATGTACCTTCATAATTGCAATTATATGTAATACTTATAATGCCAATCTCTCCAAACTTTTAATATGCATAGCCACAAGCCATTTCAGTAGTTAGCTATAGTATTAATAATACTTATTTCCAAGTAATTAGTAATTAGCCGCATTACTATATAATAATACTTTCGCATGCATTTAAATTTACATGCACAGACATACTAATTCTTATGAATATTATTTTATGTTCCAACTATCGCAATATGATTCATATACTTTGTATACATTTACCATGCCGCGTAATGCCTTTGGCTCAATTCAGAAACAAACACGAGTCAAGTTCATTCACAACCAAATGAGTTCCACGAAGGAAACAGTTTGTAATTTTAAAACCTATTGTTTCTAAATTAATTGACCGCATGTAATTAAGTTGTGCTCTCCCTGAATTACACAATTTATTAAATTTCCAATTTCTCAATCATAATTGATACTTAATTAAATAGGGTAGTAAATAGACAAATTAGATCTGTACTTCATAGCAGCAATAAACAAAAACTAGGAGATTGTCTGCCTGGCACAGTAAATGGAAAACATACAACTGCTTATGTAACTAGTTAGCTAACACTAAGAGGGATTTAGCAGCGATGACTTATGTCTGCCTTTTTGCTGAGTCTGTTAGAGCAGTGGTCGTTGTACTTGTGAGGAAGATCGTCGTCTTGTGTGAAATGTACATGTGTAGGAACCCAGGGAGATAATATAAGGCAGTGGACCAGTAGTGCGTTTGCATTTGCACGTCATGTGGCTGGGTTCGCTTTGCTTCAGCTGAATGCAGTCAGAAATCAGAATGGGAAGGATGTGTTGCTTTTTTGCACTTGCTGAATAATGGTCATGTTGATGGTGGCTTCGCTTGGCTTCGTTCGTCTTGGCTCCGCCGTCTATGCAAAAGACAGTCCAACAGAACGTGCAATGACTATCCTCACAGCCGATTCCTTGACTTCAGCTAACGCTCTTTATTTTGCCTCGCTTTGTTAGTCGCTGTGGCCAAAGTCAACTCTCCTGATATACCTGGCCAGGGAATTCACATTATCTCCATTTTTATCCACTTTAATCAAACCATTATTAAATAGTACCCAAGGTTTCCCTGTTAATCGTAAAAATTGAAAAATATTAAATGGAAAGTTTTACTGCAATACGGGAATAGTTGCAATTTGTTAAAATTGTAAATAATATATACCTTTCGGCCGTTTTGCTAATGCCGGAAAAAATGCAACTTTATCGATGACGTTTACATTGCAGTTCCCATTTCCCATTCTTTATCTGGCTTTTCTATCTTCATTTGAATACCTACTATATGCTTTGGAATAATATTGTTATGATCTGTTTTCTTCCTGCTCTTGTACATAGCGTAGCAATTTCATTTCCTAGTCGTCTCTCAGTTTGCTTGTTAGCAAACATTAGAAAATGCATGGGCCAAGCTTCTCTTACTTACTTCTGGCCATCTGTCCATTAGCGACACCAGAAAACATTCTATGCAGCATTGTAGTTTGTATTTACAAAGGAAATAAGTCTACAAAACTTCTCCAACAGCGTAGTACTATTTTGCAGACAAATCTATCAATGATCATTCATTTAGAAAATGATAACCCATGTTTAGTTTACCATGCCGGCTAAATATCCCTTTCATGTACCATTGAACTTTTACGTACCATTGAACTTTATGTTATTTTGAAACATTGTGCATCGTATTACTTCATAAAAATATCAACTACTATAAACAAACGTAATAATTAATGTACCTGTGCATAAAAATATGTATGTCCGATGTTACTCATGATGAATTTGAACATTTTAGGTTCTGAAAATATGTAGTTCTGCATTCGTCAAATTAATGTTTACATAAAAGTATAAAGACATTGACTGCCAGTAAATAGAAATGCACAATATGTAAGGCATTGTGTTGATTAATTCAATTTCCACGAAATAATTCCTGTATGCTGTACTTTTACACTTCAGGAGTCACATTACTACTTCGTACAGTACACTATTCTGTATACCATCACAAATACTTGTCTTTGGACTTGTAATAGTCATGGTTTATATTATACTATGTACTAAATCTGTTAGAGTATAGCTTCATTTACTCAATATTATTATTGTTATAGGCATTGACAAAAGTTTAAGTTCCTCCACTTCATGAAACTGAAATAAATTCATGTTTGTATAATATTTTGTCTACCTTTCCGTTGGTTATATATAGGTATCTTGTTGTAAGCTTGCATGTAATGCATTATTTATATACCTTAGGGTTTGTACTACTAGGTACTCAATATGTACATTGTACAGATACGTAAATGTGTGCCTGTAGCAAGGTCACATCCACGACAGGCCATTTACCCAAGACATGCCAAACCAAGTCAAGTCAAGCCATGTACCTGTTAGTTCTCTTCTTTCAAGCACTCCTTACATTATATACAGAGATCACCATGTCTATATTCGTAAGAAGTAAATATAAATGCTCAGAGAATATAGTACAGATACACTAGTAAATATCGTTAGCTAGATATTACCAGTATATACAAGAACAAGACAAGTGCCTACGTCAGAATAACAGAATGCCCAAGAATTTGTCTTTATTTGTTGACAAAGACTAATATACTGAGGGACTTACTTACTCAATTGGATATATACTCATCATGTTAATCATATTTGGTATTTTTAGACAAATCGATGACTCTAATAAGTCTAGCTGGACAAAAACGATGAAAACTCCTTTGTAGTCCTATTTGTATACAAATTGTACTTACAAAAGATGTAATAAATAATGGGGACGTTAATAATCCTATGGCATGAGCGTTATTTAGGGTACAAGTGAGACTGTGTACTGTATACACGTGTATACCAATGATACCTGCATACTAAGGTTGTTAACATTATAGTGCAGGTAGAATCAAGTTGGATGATGATGATAACGAGTCCGAGAAATAAAGGTTCCGATAATAAAATGTGGAGAATTGAGTCCAGGACAGTGATGGGCATTGAGACCCTTCCCTTAAAAGATGAGTTTGCTAAGTCATCCCAAGCTCTTCTTTTATGGTTGGAAAAGAAGACTTTGTATTATTGTATATCAGTAATAGGAGAGTCTTGGCAAGGCTCTTTGGAAATATCTAGAATGGGAGGAGTCTTGAGAAGACTTTTTAAAACTTCCTAATATGGGAAAAGTCTTTTCAAGACTTTTCGATTCTTTATCAATTATCAGTAATGAGAAGAGTCTTGGGAAAACTCTCTGAAAGTATCTAGAAAGGGAAAAGTCTTGTATATCTGTAATGGGAAGACCTTTTTAGAGTTTCTAAAATGGGAAGAGTCTTGAGAAGACTTTTATTTTTGGGTTTGAAAGAGAAAAGTGTTGGACAGACTTGAATCTGCATGTTAGCAAAGAGAAGAGTCTTTACTAAATGAAACCCTGTCAACTTATTGGGAAGAATCCCAAGAAGACTCGGGAGGAGGAAGTGCCCATCACTGGTCCAGGAGCACTAAGGGGAATGGATTGTCTGGAAGGTCCCTGCTTTGAGTAGACATGAGCCGAAAATACTAATTCGGTTCAACGTCCGATCTTTAGCACGTGGGACAAGCTGAGTTGGGCGAGCACTGACCCCAAAAGTCAAAGTACCCCTTGATCCTTGACTTGACTACCTACTTGGCTTGAATAGTGCTTAGCTAACAATGAGCAGCTAGACTACTTACAGCAGACAATGAATAAGGGCCAAGTGCATTTATTGTTTTCCTCCCTCGTTTCTTTACTATCCATACCATATCCCTGGGAGTTATACTCAGTTACTTCTCTGCCAGCACTTATGTAGGTATGCAGCCTATTGTAATTTGCTAGTTTAGTAGTTATAAGGAATACTATGAGAGAATCTTCTTTTTTAGTTAAAAGAAGTCCGTTGCTTGCATTCCTGCACGGTATCAGACACCAGACAAGGCGATAGAGAAAAGATCTTGCATGGGTGTTCAGCAAGGGAGCACAAAGGGAACCACCTGAAATACCTGCCTCTCTGGCAATTGCCTTGCTCCTAATTATCCCTTAGACATAGGCAGTCTATTATAAGCCACATCGCATTCACAGAATACTTAATGACACTTCAAGATATGCATGGCGATTGCTTTGCAATGTTTTCCAGTTTCGATTAGCAGAATCCTTTATTAGAATATCATATTCACTCGGAGGAATATTTGTCGATTAAACATGGAAATACGAGTAGATAGATCGTAGGCATGTTGAAATGCATCGATACGCAGAGTGTAAAAAGACAGACGCAGACTAGCAAAAAACAGTTTGACTTGTTCCAGTAAAAAATACAATTGGGCGAGACTGGAATGAAATGTGAACGTGATTCACAGGTTCATTCAGTTCAGCCTTTGTTTAACTCTACGGAAATTTCATCAGATTTTTTAATTTTTTTCCAGGCGTTATCAACGTGGATGGAGAGCTGTGGAAACAGCAACGCAGCTTTTTGCATAGACAACTCCGCTGTCTCGGCATGAAGAATTTTGGATCCGGCAAGGAAAAGCTTGAAGGACGCATCATGGTTAGTTTTATTGCTTTCTTATTACTCATACATGCTAATTGGTGGATGTCGTCATCGACAGACAATTATTAATGGGGTCTGTAGGATACGAATGTAAACTTGTGGGATGTTTTGATTGTAGTATAATACCGAGAAAAATGCGAATGCGTGATATCAATTCGACAATAAAGCAATTTAATGTTTAATTCTTATTCTAGTTGGAAGTGGACAATTTCTTGACGCTAGTGGGAAACACTGAAGGAAAGCCAATGAAAATAAATTCAGCTTTAAATCTGTGTGTGAGCAATGTTATATGCTCGATGTTGATGAGCGTCCGATTTGGAAACAACGACGCCCGCTTTGAACGCTTTATGTGCTTGATAGAAGAAGGGTTTGAACTCGTTTCAAGCGTAGCAGCTACGAATTTCCTTCCCTGCCTAAAAAATCTGCCCCGTCATGCAGTCCTCACCAAAAAAATCCAAGCTGTAAGTTTCCAATAATAAAATAACACATTAGATAATACTAGATTAAAAATCACAACAATATCTTCAGCAATTTCTCTGTGAGATAAAGTTAATGGGAGAAAGGAAGAAAACATTTGATTAGAATCGTTATTCGCATTTGCAAAATATTTACTGACGGTTGTTCTCTTACATATAGAACCGTATGGAGATGGCTGAGTTTTTCCGGGAGATCGTGGACATGCACAAGGCAACTTTTGACCCAGACAAGCCACGTGATCTCGTTGATATGTACCTGGCTGAGATTGAGAAGGCAAAGGAGCAAGGTTACTACGATGAGCTTTTCGAACGCAAAAATCCTGGTGAGTGATTTATAATATTTGTAACAGACGTTGCGATTTTCTAGCTTTAGCTTTGAGACTGTAATAGGATTACTGTAGTTGCACCTAGGTAGGCAAGTGAATTGATATCCCAATTCATATGTAAATATCAGAATGTAGGTACTCGATAGCTACCTAGGACTTGAATCCTTTCAAATCCACAAACTAGTGTAGTCTGCTTGATTAGCCGATCAGGTAGCACTACAGACAGACATGTACTCGTACAACTTGGGTACGGTTAAGATACCTTGTCGGGGAACGTGTAGTGACGTACGTACAACTAGTTTCATTGGCAAATTATCTTTTCCTGGCCGTCTCCTTTTCTCACTTAGCAGTCCATTCATAATCTATTCATGTACCAAGCAGAGGCATCATTATCGCAATACTTGACTAAATACCAGGAATTCCAACTCATTAGATAATGCAAGTGAAAAGATCATGATGCTATTAAGGAATTGATATAGGCCTAATGTGCAATTGCTCAATTCAGAAGCTTTCGTCTAACCAAACTGTTTTTATTACAGATCGCCAAGTGTACCAAATCATGGGAGACCTTTTCTCAGCTGGAATGGAAACAATTAAAATCACTTTGCTGTGGTCCGTCGTTATTATGTTGAAATACCCCGAAATCATGAAGAAAGTTCAAAGAGATCTGGATCAGGTAGACTAATTTATTTTTGTATAAAATAAATTTTGTTACCCCATCCAAACTGTCAATGAATGAAAACCAATGGATTGCTAATATTTGCCTTACTTTGACAGGTCATTGGTCGCTCTCGTCTTCCCAGACTAGATGATATGGAATCCTTGCCTTACGTCGAAGCTGTTATTTTGGAGGTTTTGCGTTTTACCAGCGTCGTCCCAATGGGCACCACACATGCAACTTTAGAGTAAGTTTAAGATCTGAAGATTTGAAATTTCTCGGTTTGTTCACCAAAGAGATGTTGCTAATAATGTGTTTTGTGTTTGCAGTGATGTTTGGTTGGATGGTTATCTGATTCCCAAGAATACTCAAGTAATTCCACTTCTCCATGCAGTGCACCATGACCCCCAATTGTGGGAAGAACCAGAGAAATTCATTCCCGAGAGATTCTTAAGTGACAACGGCCGTGTGACCAAGCCAGAGTTTTTCATGCCTTTCGGGGTCGGACGCCGTATGTGCCTCGGAGATGTCATGGCCAGAATGGAACTCTTCCTTTTCTTTAGTAGCCTTCTTCATATGTTTGATTTAAGAATTCCAGAAGGCAAGACCTTGCCTTCCTTTGAAAGCAGTGCTGGAGCTGTTACCGTCTCACCGAAAAGCTTTGAGGTATTTGTCTTAAGGCGATTGTTGGATAAAATAGGTTTGAATGGCTAAAATTGTGCAAAGTGACTAAAATGTTTTCTGGATTGATTTACAGGTCTGCTGCATTCAACGAGAAACTGAGCAAGAGTTATTCTACAAACAAGACAAGACAGACTGTTCTTTGCACAATGAGAAGAGAAACATTGGGGTGCATTAGGTTAACTGATAGATACCACTACGGTTTAAGAAGTTTTACAAACACTATTATAATAAGGACCTTGAGTACCCATTAGATAAGTTGGTGTGACGTATTTTTAAGAAGAGAATTGTTTTTTGAAATTGTGGGAATGGGTTAATTTTAATTCCAGACAGGAAGCCTAAATGTAGACTAAGTATTTTAAGGTTGTAAATTATGGGCGACTAGTAGATACTATTACCTAAGTGCAGTTATTTTGTGCAAGTGTATAATGATAACATACATTTGTGACGACAAGTCGGTTAGACTATAAAAATGCGTATGAAGTATTAGTGGAGAGTAGAGAGATTAGGTGTCCAGGTAGGAATTCTATATAGAGAGTGTACATAGTGGAGTGAGTGTTGTACAGGGAGTGTGTGTAGACATTTAGTATTTCTCCTGTGTTCGGGTACGGATCTCAACGTCTGACTGACTGCTATTATATGGTCCCTTGCCATTTGTTCCCATCCGAATATTTCACAATATTTATGATTGCACTGAATCCGAGTGCAATGCTTGAGAGTTAGCTAAACCCACCGACGATACAATTGCTAAAACTATTATATCCTACATTGTAACCAATTAATTGTACTTTTCGCTTTGCATAGCAATTATGTTTCTGGCGATAGTTGCCTATCTTTCATGAGAACTGACGTGAGCGCAAGGTGGCTGTGTATGTGATGCAAAGAGATAGAGACAAAGATGACAGCTGTGTTTTACTAATGTGCCCGGTGAAGAAACACTAAGAAAACTTTAGCTTTGCAAATATTGTTTTAGGTTAGGGAGTGTATATACAAGTAGAAGTACCTATGTATATAGTGATATTATGTAATAGGTAGCTTTGTAGTAATATTATTGAAGGAGATAGGGGAATTTATACGATATACTGTATATTTTTATTGTATTCCCGAATATTGCTTCAATACTTTAGTGTTTTATTACTTTACAAACAATCTCAGTGAAAATCTATTATATTTCTCTTTGACAAATGCCATTACTCTGATGATCAAACAGAAACGATGAATAGTTGCCAATATAAATATGAAATTAATTACCTATAGACACTAGTTACGTACTGTAGATTAGAATGATGTGTAATGTGAAATAAAACAAGGTAGGTATGAAGTCTCACCTTAAAAAGTGATATCTAAGTTGAACGCAATGTTGGTTAGACATTTGTATACCCTGCACTTGGACTAAATTGATAAGCAATTAAAAACCACTAACAATATAAGGAATGATAAAGATAGAAAAGCAAAGGTGAGAAAGAATACGAAATGAATTGGTAAAGAAACGATTAAAGTTAAGGCTGGATCAAAAATTAAACAGGGAGGTACTCAACAGAAATGACAGTTAACTCGCAGTACTTTTAAATTCCTCGGTTAATTGAATTTCTATTGAAATACAGCACTCTGTTTCGTTTTTATCCTTCGCCTTACTATTTTGCTAGATTGTTGAAAATGCATTTTGAATGTTCTCTCTAGTCATAACTAACAAATTTTAGCCATCATTTCTGTATAAAATTATACTAACTAAAACAAATATTTATGGATAAAATACACTTACTTTCTATATAAAGTTAACGTTCAACTTATTTCACTATTTTGTTTTACTATTTTTATTTCCGTTTACTCAAATGTTGTTATTTGTTGAATGCTTTTGGAGGCAATTAAGAAAATGTACTGCAGGTATACTTTATGTTTTATTGTCAACATGATTAATGATGTAATGATATATGCCTCCTTATGTAATCAGGGATCAATTTCTATTGGACAACCTATTATAAAGCGTTGGTGTTATTTACCTACATTGTTATTGTTGTTTGATGGACTTGTTCCCATTTGTCTCTCATGCACCAGTATAGTTGGACAGTATTGATAAAATGGGAGAAAACATGTATATGTAATTACTATATATAGTGATTAAAGATTCTGCATTTTGTTAAATTATTGTTAATCAATGGGATTTCATAATTCATTTAATTGCATATCCTATCATCAACTAAGGGTACAAAGTTAAAAGGCATCTAAACTCCGTATTGGGAACATTTTAATGAATAAGGCATGTAATATTTTCAAAACAAAAGCAAAAACACAAGACACAGCAAAAAGAAAATTAGTAAGTGAGCGGAATGTAAAGCTGTTGTTTATGAAATTGTGCACCGCATCTGTTCCCATTTTTGTATTCACCGTATTTTCCAATTTAATATACTCCTCCAGAATAATTCCTTCTACGAGAAATTATTTTGCTAAAAAGTGAGAAATGTATTTTTATTTCACACCCATTTTCGTTAAAACATTTGCATTTAATATTCTCGTAATTTAATAGGCTAGCTTTAAAACATTACAATAAAATATTCCAATAAAAATAACCTCACCTACAATTAATTAGGTTGAGTAATAATAATATCCATTAAATGTGTTGAAGGATGTGCATCGCATACTTCACTTTTATTTGGTATTTAGGTCTTTGATTGAACATCCTTCCATATGAATACTTTAATCGTCATCTAGTAATTCTTAGGATAACAGTTACAAGCATTGCATTCTCATCATTACAAACTTTTCATCATTTTCTCCATTCAACACTGTAGTATTATGCAAGTAAATGAGCACCTTTACATCCGTGAATTGTGGCCTGTTATACTTCATAATTGTCTGTGGAGATATTTTCTTTCTTAAAAAGCGACCTGAAGACTAGAATCTGATTACAATTTTGGAAACATTATGGACTCTTATTTTATTTACACTGTTTTGATCTGCTGGCACATTTGCAGCTGCCTTTGTGCTCCGTTATCTCCAGAGAGGTACATAAAATACTCCTTAGAAAGCAATACAAACCTGATCCAACATCTTTAAATTCAATTAAATGGGAGAATTCTGAAAATTAATTTCTATATTGTATGAATTCCTCGAGGTACAAGGTGAACTATAAAATAATTAACATTCCATAAAATAATATTCGTTAACGGAAATATACTTTTTGCTTTTTCAGCATCGAAATGGAAAGCAAGGGTGAATTTCGCCTTTTTGAGGGAGTGGCGAGTGCAAAAAACTCACCAGGTAACATATTTTAGCCTAAAATTGTATTCGCAGTACCAAATCATGACTCCGATAATTGGTATAAATATAATGACTCGTATAAATATTTGGGAAACTAAGAACACACCCTTTTTAAATATTTTCCAAATAGTACATCGAAAGCGTGAGCTCTCAGAACATTATCTACATCCACAACAACAGTCTTATCGACCTCCGCCTCCTTCCTATGCGTCCCCAGACGGGGATCAAAT
The DNA here is from genome assembly GCA_020352615.2 of Yoshiicerus persimilis. Lineage (NCBI taxonomy): Eukaryota > Metazoa > Arthropoda > Collembola > Entomobryomorpha > Tomoceridae > Yoshiicerus > Yoshiicerus persimilis. The sequence goes on along the minus strand of CM060170.1, from coordinate 4,099,382 downwards.
ATATTACGTCCAAAATGAAGGAGGGGCAGACAAACAAAAGCAACTACCATACCAATACTCTGCTCCATATGCCCAGCCGCAGCCGCAACAACCAATATATATCATTTCAGTACCAGTGCCAACACCATATGAAAATTACTATCCAAGCCCAAGGAGTTATTATAACAAATATCCACGACAGCCTTATTATTCAGATGTTTTTGAAAATCCGTCCGCTTATTACAGTTTCACTCTCATTAATGCTACACATACTACTTAATAAATTTTGATGATCTTACTTTCATATTTTAATATTTCCTATTCAATAAATACTAATAGTCTGTTCAAATACCGAATCCTACTAAAACATATTCGTCATAGCGATTTAGCATTTATGCATATCTCTTAAACACAAAAGAATACCTAAAGTAAACCATTTTCAACATAAATTGCATTAAGTTTTCCTTGGTGTAAGAAAAGGTTAAACTAGATTGTAGTGCCTTTCATGATGCATTCATAGTTGTAGAGTAGCAGTGTGCAATTTTTAGAATCAGAAATATATGTATTGAAAATGGATGCACACTGCATATGATAACCTAGTCTCGAGTTTAATGACCAGCATGAATATAAAATAGTCCATGTATTTGCCAATCTTGCTAAATGCCCTTTTCATCTGTTTGATAATCTTTAGGCATGTGAGAAAGGTCTTAGCTTTAGTTCCCAGATGTTTACAGTTTCGATTTGCTTAATCCATTTTTGAAGGTTTTATTGTGCACGTGGCATTATGTATGAAGAAAGCAGAAACTTGGCCGAAAAGATTTCTTACAAGTGACATTAATATTAGAATTGAATATACATCTTTATTCCGAATTTCAAGTAATAAAATACCTTATTAATGAATACTGATTTGGTAACAAAATAGTCTTAGTAAGGGAGATTTTAACTTAAATAAAATAAAAGTGATAGTATAATGTATTTAGGAGGATTCAAGAATTGATAATGAATCAGTCATGAGCTTCAAAATTAATCTTTTTTGTACCTTTAATTTTTTATCTTTAACTGGTGCACTCTAAAGTGCATACTGTACAACTACAATCATAAGTTAATTATTATTGGACGGAGTGGATCTGTTCTGAATATCCTTTCAACCATGGTATCCGTAGCCATGTCCGTGTCCGTAGCCATGTCCATGTCCGTAGCCATGTCCATGTCCATGCCCATGTCCGCCGTAGTGGCTGGTGTAGGTGTAGACCGTTGGTCTGTAGTACCCGCTGTATCCGTGACCGTGACCTGTCAGGGAAATTCGTTCACTATTAACAAACTACACACATTATTTTCCACTGCCTTGTGTAGACCAGAAGATAAAATTACCGTAGCCGCGAACATAATGCCCGTAATGAGGATAACCTGGGTGTACACAATCAATTCAGTTGTGAATTATTTGTTAGTAGTAAATGTTATTAAGTAAAGATTGTGTAATACTTTTACCATGGCTGTATCCGTGACCGCCATGACCGTGGCCGTACCCTCCATGTCCATATCCTCCATAACCTCCAGAAATTATATCACGTTAGCATTAGAACTACTGCACTTCTCCCTTATTTCTAATTTACAGTATTATCAGTTTCTTAAATACAGTATCTTCTTACCATGTCCATAACCGTGCCCATAACCATGTCCATAACCATGTCCATATCCGTGGCCGTGCCCGTGTCCATGATAACCTCCTGGTACAAATTATATAGTTTTAGAAACAGCTAAATTTAGTTGTCATATTTAATAATACTAGGAATTACGGTCCCAATTCGGGTACACTCATTTTTGTATCCCAATATATTTTTCATTAATTAGGTAAATTGAAAAATCAAAAATGGATATTATTGTTACACAATTTTTACCGATGTGCAAACAAAAGTATAAAATAAATACAGTTTTAAACAAGTTTTAAATATTCAAAATGTATGTTAAGATTAGGAGGTTTTTAAATTGTGAAGTAAATTCATTATTTTTTTATCAAGTAACCGCTACGCTATTCCACTACAAATTGTTATTGAATTTAATTATCGAACTTATAAAATGCCCTAGAATGTACTTTTGCTTATAACATGAACGAGCACTACAAAAAACTAGGCCCAAATTTTACTTTTTACAGCTAGCCGAAATAAGAGTGCCTCAAATCCCTTTGAACTATGTCGTAATACAAAATTCTTTGAGGAGTTGCAATACATTCTATAAATTTTCGAATTTAGGAGGGATAAATAAAATGCAATTTTATCTGAATTGTAGTTTGATCTGACTGCGGGAGCAATCCTTAATTACTAACTTAACTTTTCCTTTAATTAGAGAAATAAGTCTCCAATTAAAGAAAATAATTGAAGATCTTATCCCTAAATATGTAACTGTTATCTTTTTGTAAAATGGTTTTTGAATGCTTACCGTAGCCTCCGTAAGAGCCTAGATAAGTAGTGTGTCCGTAGCCGTGACCTCCATGACCTATATAGGGAGAAATTGCATTAATTTTCATTTCAACTCCGGAGTACTAACTACAATGACCACAAACACTATCATATTGATACCATATCCATGTCCATAATATCCTGTTTCTTGAGCTTGAAGTTCTTCTTTTTTATCTTCGGATTGTACTTCTGTGGTTTTTTCACTTTCTGCGAATGCCAAAGCGACGAAGGCCAAAACAACTGCCCCGATCTAATTATGAGAAAATATAAGCCACTTAAAAATTCTTCACAAATTCGAATAGCACCTAAAGTTGCACTACAGATTTATTTTGCAAAAACGTAAAAATTTCAAGCACACTTACAAAATATTTAGACATGTTAGTCGAAAGAAATTGTGAATTAGGGAATGAAAAGAATCACAACTAAGTAAACTATTTTTGGATAGTTAATATTGTTGAGATTGGTGTAGGTTGTTGAAACACAAAACACAACTGTCGATTGTTGAGATTTCGGAAAGAGTTTATATAGGGACGCTATGACTTCATTTAAGGGAACATAAAACAAAGGAGTGGAATATTGACTAACTAACTAAGTAGGTACCTAGAAAAAACTAAAACCAACCTGTCAATCTACGTAAATAATAAGATTCATAAGGTCTTTGATAACAAAAAATCTGTGTGCAATAATATACATACTTAGTATAAAATGCGGTGATATGGCACACTACTTACTATTACCTAAAAAGAAATGTTATCTCTATAGCCATATACCTATGTAAATTTCTGCTGTTTCAAATTTATATGAAATATGAAAATAACTGTTGCAGCGGCGTGAAAAACTTATATCTTAACTTAATATCTTATCGTGTTTACTCACTTTCATTTGTTTACATGATGCAAGTAGAGAAGGTAAAAGGCAACAAGAATTTTCTTAATCTGCCTTAAGATCTTTACATTTGAGCTCTATGCAAATTATCTAATAATTATTATTACGAGCACTTTACGGCCACGGCCCATGATTTATATATACCTATATAGGTTTCCTCATTCAGCCTTTTACCATTCCCAAACCTAGGTTAAGATTAGCCTGTAAGTGTAACAGATATTATTCTCCTTCTAATCTTGTCAACTACATAGATAAACAAACGCTGTGTTCGGAATATAATACGCTGGATTGCACAAAACACTCTGCAGCCCAATCGTGTACTCAACTTTACCTCTGCACTTCATTCGTACAATTGCTCACTAATATTATCCACATACCACTTTAACTATTATGCACAGTAATCATTAGCAACTGTGAGACAACTAAAATCAAATTTAAATCGTGTATACACTAATTTCGACTTACTATTCAAGTAAACAAGCTGTTACCACTCAAAACAATCACACAATCCAGTTTTACTACAAATAATGTTTTGGCAAATAAAATTGCTAATTACCCATTCTATTGCTCAGCTTTACAGTTGTATTCTACCTACCTTTTATACTAAGGGCATTATTGGAAATTTTATAAAGGCTCGTTAAAGATATAATTTTTGGATCTTAAAATGCCCTACGGATATTAACCATTACATATTTCAAGAAAATTTTGTTGGGCACTCATGGCCATTGGGTTTTTACTTGACAAGCGCTCAAGTACACTTATTTAGATATTTCAGTTATATGTTACTCATAAAAGGCCATAAATGTATCTCTTTTGCGGACAAATGGTAAACATTAAAGCACAATTGGCTTTTGATAGTAAAATTAAAAAATTAAATTTAGCTCATTTGACGGCTGGCAAATTTGGGAAAGCCAACTTTTTGCATCGTATGAACAATAAACATTGGTCATAAGTCTTAATAACTGATGGAACCAATTGTTTAAATTTTCCGTCAATAAGTTGACTATAAATATTGAAACTATCAAATTAGGAACATATATGACATGACCACGTGACAGACGTATCAAAAGTCGTAAAGTAGAAAAAATGCCTTTGTGGGCAAAATATGACTTATTGAAATCTTGTTGATACAAAATACGTGTGCAATAACTATAAATAAAAGACATGCCAAATATTCACCCGGCATAATTGTTCGTGCATGTAGCCTTATTAGAAATTCATATTAATAAGCCTGAACGGTGTCAATGGAGCTTTAAATAGCTTGTGAAAGAATGAGACTGACTTTTTCCGTCAACTAAAGTATAATACAATAATTCTGATGTGTTAATTAAATTTTTACATGAGAATAAATTCAAATAAGATTGCGAATAGGTGAAAAGTAGTGTATTTTTATTTATGTAAGTAGGCACCCCTAATACATCCATAAATAAATAAATCCTAAGACAAGAGTTGACCACGAAAGGCATTTATTGAGGCGACAGCAAATATTTTATGTAATCTAGCCCAGTGGAATAGAAATTCAATGATGAGAAATAGTTGAAGTTGCAGTGTAACATTCCATTTAGGTATTCATATGAAATTTCTTACGTTAGGTAAATAAATCTACTAAATTTGCACATTTTCTTTATGTTGTTCTTAGTGCCTTTATTTATAGAACGATATTAGTGGATATAATATATACTTCCTTTGAAATGTATTATTAGCGTCACTTATCAAGGCTATGGTACGTGCAGTACAACATAGCGCGTCACTTTTTGCATAGATGCACTAAATATTACAAAAGTTGACACATTGAATCTCCTTTCATAATAATGTGACAGCGTTAATACAGCTGTGTTTATTTTACTTAACAATGTAACTGAACTGTGGTATTTGCATAACAAAATGAAAAACCTCAAGAATCGTCAAGAATGAAGGGAAAAGTTCACCCAAATAGCCAATTTAGTTATCTAGTTTAGGTACGTTTTCGTCATAGATATAAAAGTGCATTCTGACTTGTGTTAATAGTAGTAATAAAAACGAGATATTTACGTGAGTAGAAAATACTAACATTAGGCTACGAACATGTCCATCAGACGTGTACCTCTACCTACGTTTATGAAAACAGAAGAGCAAGCGTAATAAGTGCCTTTGTATTTCGCTGTTACGTAATATCTTTTATTTGGTTTAGTAAACAGAAATGAAAAGGTATGTCTAATGTCTACGTCTTTAAAATATGAAAACTTTTCATTCCACTTCTTAGAGGTTAATGAAATTATTAGAGTTTTACTTTTTCTTCAGATACACATTAAAGAATACTAAAAGAGGGATCTTTATGGGTCAGTTGTGAAGGTTGTTTTAATGTCTCTGTCTTCAGCGACAGATCACATAATTAGTACACATTAAAACTGTACTAAAATTCTTCAAATCCCAGGATTAATGCATGAATGTAAAATTTTAACTAAACTATGACACTCCGTTGTTTCCCTTACACCTTTCTATTAGTATTTACTATTAACAAATTATCGTCGATTATTTTAGGATATCATCAAAATATTAGTAAAATTGGATAACTAAATGGGTATCAGTGATCATTGGACACTGTAATACTAATACCTATAGTTTAACAAATTAATATTTAGTGATAAAACTGCTTATTTGGACTTAAAGGATAAAATACTTGCGTAAATCAATTCTTAAATGGTTTTATCAGGGTAATACGATAATTTGGCGAAACCTTGTACTTTTCTTGATATTTTACTTCCAGTTTAATTTGCGTATTAGACTGTGCGTAAGAGTATAAGTAATCACATCTAAGAAACCCAAATTGCACGTGAACTGAAACGGCGATCTTTGTTACATCAGGAGGTACTGTATCGCTTTGTGCTTGCGAATCATTGTTTAGTTGACCCATAAAGTTTGTCATGGCCATTTTTACAATCGATAAAAGAAATAAGTATATCTTCAGTCAGATGTGACTCTCAAACTTTTACTGTCTTACATAATGTCTTTTTCGACATGTATATTTCGTAGACAAAGTAAAAGCTCACCAATGCTTTAATTTTATTTTAGCCTTACGTTAGCGAATAATTGATAACTAATACATTGATCATTGTAGTTCACGAATATTTGAATAAAAGTCATTAATTGAACATAGCGCAAAAGAATTCTCGTAGTATAAAGAAATTTTGGTGACTCATAGGTACATGTTAATTGAGTCACAATAATCACATCCCACCCAGTTGTATTTAGTAATCCTTTTATAAATGCGTCACTCTCATCATGTTTGCCCGTACCATTTAATAAGATAAAAGTTTTCAAGTATTGCGTTAACTATTTCCTGAAAATAAATGCATTTGTGCAAATGGAACTTACCATAAGATGTGAAGTGCAAAATGCAAAGTAAGTGAGCATTATTTCTTCTTGTCTCCAACATGGCAAATTACAATAGACATTGCTTTGGATACTTTGTTTGGCTCGTGCCTATGCCTCTCTGAAACTGAAACCCAAGCATTTGGCCACGGGCTGCCGACTGTGGACGACGTTTTGCCTCTCTGTTGTACTTTTGGCAAATACAAGTATTCATTGCAAACCCAAGTCACAAAAGTCGTAGTCGTGTCTTTCTTGTAATGTCTACCTTCAACTGGGGTACAGTTTAACAATGTTTGTAACTTAAGTATATGCTATTATGCATATCTAACACATATTTACGTGATGATAAACGAATAGGCAAAAGGCTTGTCTTATTAAACATTTAATTATTTTATCCTGCATGTTAGTGCTTATCTACATTTAATGCACTACATTTAGTGGAAGGTATGTGCTTCTCAGCCTGGCATTATTAAACTAATACTAATGCGTACTTCTGTGTAAATACCAATTTAATGTTACTTTATTATGCTGTACCATGACAATAATCCTTATTAGGAAATGTAAAAACGGATATAAAAAACACTTCCATAAGAACATCTTAATTCTATGAGACAGTTATTATAATGCATGGTAACTAAAATGTTCAATGCAATTGTACTTTATTGTTACATAATGTATCATGAATCGTTTACGAAGGTTTTCCACTACACTTCAGATAATAAAAATATCTATTTGATACATAGAATAGTCAATATGTTAGAAAAGGTAATCATTAGGTTTCAATTGACATACCACAGCTTGTGTCCAGTGAATGGAGTTTTTATTAGAACGTTGATTGACAAACTCAATAAAAATTCATGTAGGCCAAAAGCAAGATTCTTTTAAAACGGGGTTTACCTCATATTCGCCAAACAACGTTTAGTACCTCTTATAATCTTTTGTAAATAATGATTCAAATGAGAAGGCAAGTAAAACATCCAAATTTTTCTGAACCCTAACATGCATAATTATATGGTTATTTATTATAATGCAGTGTTGTATACTTTGCATCATAATTAACTATAGGTATGTCAAAAGTCAAATAGCAATAATTACCACGAGCCAGCACAATTATACTAGTCCAAGCACGACAATATTGTAAACATACGACTATACATAATATTATGCCACTGTTATTCTACTGCTCTAGTGTCTCTATGTACTTAAATTGCAAGATTTAGCAAAGATACATAAAGAGGTTGTAAGCAGGTCCTGAAACTGTAACACCGTTAAAGTGCATTAATGCAACACAAAAGTTGCACTGTCTAGCAGGAAAACATTGACAACTGTTAATTCATAATAAAAGCCATTTAAACGTCTACGTTAAGTTAAAATGGCTGTCAAGTTGCTAAACCAAACAATAATGTTTTATGGATAGGTCATTAATTTATTCTTTCAATCTCCACAGTCAGCGTTTGTAAATGAATTGCTATACGATTCGAAATTAGAATAATTGTAAACATTCTTTTTAATGCTGAATTAAATTCGCAGTTAAATTACCATACACTTATAACAAAGTCATGTTACCTTAAGGCATTTTGTTTAGCATTTAATACGAATTTGGCTTTATTATTACCCATGTAAACAGTTACTGTTAGTTTTAGATGCAGACCTTATAAGACTGATTTTAACTGCAGTGCTATCATTACAAATTTATTAAAAATAATAAAACCAGGTGATTTATACTCATTACTATTACATTTATTACTCGCCCTGTATGCCAGAATTATCATTTATATTGGCATCAATTATTTCGACATAAGCAACCCTTCCTTATCTTTCTCTGCTAGGTAATGCCTTCAATTATATAATATAGATATCTTTCAAATGCGTTAAAGTACCAATAGCAGTTAATCTAGGTATTTAACATGAGTCACATTTCACTTGCATTTGGTATAGTCACATCGTAATCTTGTACTTAGGAATGGCAGAGTAAAGATTACTTCTTTTCCTGTCCTGTGGTATTACGTACTTACTTACCTGCATCAAATCTACATAGTAATTGCAGGTTTCTATTATTTGTCATTACAATTACAATTGTAGTGCAATTTCTTTTCTACAATAGCAAATTGCATAATTCTTAAATTGCAATGCATTAAGTCATTTATTGAGCTCGCCGTCTCAGGCTCAGGCCACTGATTCTTATTTCAACTGAAGTAAATAGAGAACTGGAGCAGTTGCTTATTCATAATGCAAAGTCAGGCTAACAGTCGATAAATTAATTTCATCGAACTAAATAATAAAATCATACATCTGAATCTAGTTAAGCTGCATTGGATACCTTTGTGTTTCATTTGTATTTACCATCATGTTATTTACTAAGCAATTCCCAAAATTACTACTACAGAGTACAAATATCACAGTTTAGATGTGTTACTCAATGTAAATATATAAAAACGTTTGGAATACTTGGTTCAAACTTATTGTTAGCAAAAGTCACGAACCGTACATATTTAAGGGCACAAATTGGTCAATATATGTAGGAATAGAAAACGTCCCAGCGAAAATTAAAGTAATTTATTATTCGGCATAAATATATTAAATAAAGATTCTATTTTCAATTTAGAGCGAACCCAAATTACAGAGATACTTGTATGCGTAGCATTTCTATATCTTATCTTATGACATACATATTTATTCCCTCAAACACATTTTGCATTTTAAAATTAAAAATCTTTATCCGTACCTACTTAATTAGTAGGTACACTCTATTTAGCATGCAATTTATTATTAATGAGTATTCTGTGTTTACTGCAGATACGCTTAGTTTCGTCTGAAATACACCTAACTTCACTTCCGTTTTCCCCTTTAATAACAATAATTGTTTATAACACCATAACATTGAGTTATGTGGCGTATAAAGTAGGAGAAATCATTATTCTCAGTGTTCCTCTTTTGTAAAGCGTTCGACAATAATATTTTAGACACGGGTTCGTTATGGGCTACTATTTATTTAAGCTGTTTATGAAAGGAATGTTTAGGGTAAGTAGAATTACCTGTTGTGAATTACTAATTTTCCTGACATGAAGACATGACTAATCGTAAGTTTATTACCTAATCTCTTCACGTCCACATAATATATAAACCTATAACTAAATGTCCTAGTCGGACGTCAAAGAGTACGAATTGAATTTATAGAGTTCCTCACGCTCTGCACGTTTGCTATGCTTTATTTTATGTTATTGTTCTAATTCATGATTACTACTACCAGTATACGTCATAACTGCTGCCGCAAATAATTGTCTGAATATTAATTAGTGATTCTGCTAATAAGTAACTAACTACCTTTTGTTCTTCCAAATTTCCCACTAATAAAAATACTTAAGGTAAATCATTTACGATTAGTTCTATGCTGGTGTCTACTTCATTTACAAAATTTAACTTTGCTTTATTGCCTCATTAACTAAGGCGATACTTTTTTGTGCAATATTTCATTAAATGTCAAAAACTTTTAGTTTTGCGAACTACACCAAATCTAAAGTAGGCCACGATGATTGCACTATAAAAAGATCTGACAATCAATTCAATGGTAAGTCGATTTGAATACCGATATATCACAAAATGCATAAACATGGGTAGGTAGTAATTATGCCTTTTCATGGTCGGAGATAACTACATTCAAATTATAAAAACCTTGCAATAGGTAATATAGCATTACATCACCACCATGCAAAGCAGGCATTTGAAAGGCCTCATGCAAAATGATTTTCAGAAGTAAAAGTAATTACCTTCTAAAGATAAATTATTGCATTCTGTAAACCTGCAGACCTGATCATTGCAAGAATGCTAACGCTAACGTACTCTCAGTATTTCTTAAAGTTTGCCCCCATTGAACAATTAAATCAGTTCAATATTAAAATGTGTACAATAGTAAAATAGTGATAATTATTGGTTTGCTTACTTTCACAGATCAACATGTTCTGCAAACAAATGCATTCAACTTGTCTTACAAAAATATATATTTCTACCTTTCGTGCTTTCGAAAGACTTCTCAATACTTTTGCAGAAGAATATTTATTTCATTTACAATATATGCTTAGAAATACTCTAAAGCAGTACAGACTCAAATTCAACTCATTAGAAAATCTCTTAGGACCTACCACAAAAGCAAAAGCCTTTGAGAATTTCCGTACATGTATTTTGAGTTATCACAATTTTAGCTGCAAACGTTGTATACAATGTTTTATTAAGCTATCCAATTCAATAATCCCGATTTGTAAGTAAAACCAACCAGATTTAAGAATTTGGTTTTATGCATGGAAATTATAATGAGTTGCCTAGAAATTTGTAATTTATTTCTGAAAAAGTGAGAACATTATGGGTCAATAAGATTGCTCAAATTATTTTTTCCGGATGATATAAATTGCATAAGCAGGAAATATTAAGAAAATTATTTATTTATTGGTATTCATTACCTAACTAAAATTATTTCCTATATTTGTACTTTAATTCAAAACGTTTAATGAAATCATTGGGACAACAAAAGAGCCTTGCATGGAAAATGTGAGCTTTGAAACAGAACAGAATAGATCCCTTTATCTGTGTGTATGTTAATGTTTCCTTGCGACAACCAAACGCTGTTCATTAAATATATCCTATGCTACGGAACAGAACCATTCAATTGTAGTTGAATGGATGTGATACTGGCGAGTTGATGTTCCTATTGTTGTGTCGTGCAGTGTGACAATCCCTTGTAAATGTAACGATGTAAATTAACTTAAACTTAACGTTCAGTGATGCTAAGTTAAAGATTTCAGACGAAAAATCAACTTAGAAAAAGACAGTTTGCCGATTAATTTTGAGATTCCGAAAATTTCACAACATTTCTAATAGTGTTTTACATTACTAAATAGTTTACAGGAGGACTAACTTTTTATGACAGTAAAGTTGCTTCCTAAGAATTTTAGCCAGAACGACCTTTTTCAAACGGGTTGATTTGCTATCCGAACTTCTTTTTGATGTTTACAGTTTAAATTTTTTGAATTTGTTACATTCTTATGACAATGTAAATCTTACAAGCAAGGAAATACTTGACAAAAAGGAAACACACGGCTTCCTCTTATATGAATTGTCTTCAACCAATTATATTTCTTATGAATTACATACGAACTCAATTTCCTATTTCCAGCAGTCGCTATGTGCAATTTAGTAGTAGTGCATTATTCAGTAGTGCAACTACTGTATGCGATTGGGCTGTCTGTCTGTGAGTTAGTTAGTCAGTTAGTTAGTTAGTCAGTTAGTTAGTTAGTTAGTCAGTTAGTTAGTTAGTTAGTGAGATAGCGCTGTAACTCAAGAACGGTTAAACTTTTTTACAATCTGTTTCCACATTATGAAAATATAGGTTCTCCTTATGAACAAGTTCGTAAATGAGCAAAATTGGGCAACGCCTTCCCCTTAAAGGGGAAGGTTTAACTGTTCGTGTTATACGTATGTTGTGTATTGGGTGTTGTGTGTATGTTGTGGTATGTGTCGTAGTCTGCACTGACGACCACTATATGTCGTAGTCTGCTCTGGTGACCAGTACGTGTTGCTTTAGAATATATTAAAGTAAATTGAAACGTTTTTGAATCGTTTGAAATAATTTCAAACTTTTGAATATTTTGAAATAAATAAAAATATTTTGGTTGCACTACTGTGATATATCCGTTTTGTAATGGTTTATTAGAACTGCCTTTATATCCTTGAATGATCAGAAGCTACTATTTAATTTACACAGTATTAAAATGCAAACATACGTTACATATTGTTATACATGTTGTCATACGTTGAAGTGCGAAGTAAGGGAGCACGCACTAATGCATTCCTATAAAAATTAATTTACTAACTTCCCTTCTTGTCCATTGTCTCAAATCATAATGTAAACTTCAATACAGAACGCAGATATGTCGAAGTAATCTCAAAGTAATATCCGTACCCCATGTGCATGGAAAATTTTCAACATCCCTATAACCAATGAGTTACTTATAATATAATGTAATACGCCTATTACAAATACTAACTTGAAAGACAAAATTAATTTCAAGGACTAGATTTATTGATGGGAAGTAAAAATTATATTCAGAGTAACTTACTTCCGTTTTGTAACAATCAATTCAAATTCAATACATTCTTAAAATATATAAAATTAGTACTATAATTTAATTCTGACAAACATTACATTATTTTCTCTGATTTCCGAATCTTATTTTTAAGCATCAGAGGTAGTAATTATTTTAATAGAATTTAGCTATTGAAGTACTTTCTTTCCCCGCCTTTCCTTTATCCTCTTAAATATTGATTCCCATTCAAAATTTGGTATTTCCTTTTTGTGTAGTACAAAATTGGTCTTCTTTGGTTCTTGTTTAAAAATGAAACAAGATCCAAACTAAAGCAATAAGGGATATTTACCATGAAAGGTTTATATGGCATCTGACATATATTGTATATCTACATTATTAGGATTCTTTTTCTAGATCAGTTAGACTCATTGAAGTAGTCCTGCCAAAAATTACAGCCATACTAAGTATACAATGTATGGTCAGCTCTTTGTTGTAACATATCAGATTTGGTGTCGTCAATAATATGCCCGAAATATTTCATGTCTTGAAAATAATTTTTCAGAACATACAATTGTGCTGTTTGTATGCATAGTGTTAATCACAGATTTAGATATACTAATGTTAATGTAAAAGTTTGCTGCCAGTCCAAAAGTATATTCATTGGATTCCTTGAATATTTCACAAATGTAAATAATGCAAATAACAAAATAATTAATTTTCAGCATCATTGTGGAACAAGACATTATTAAGACTTGAAAAAGTAATGAATCTGCAGTAGAAATGACGAAAAATAAGTTTCATTTAAAAATAATTAGCAGTTGGCATTTAAATGCGTGTCGGATGTCACAATGCAGACAACTCAATAATAATCTTCTCGAGCTTATTGTTGTTAGTGGTATTGGATCTTGAAAAGATTAATATCGCACATCCGGCTATGTGTTCATTGTCAGTCAGTCACTCGCATGCATTCTTACAAAGCCAACGACTTATACTCTGCTAACAATAAGTAATTGTGCGCGGATATGTTGTATGTAAGTTTTGCAAATCTTAAAAAATGATTATACAATAGAATTTGTCTTACCCCATCTGCACAGAGCATAAAGACATCGTCCGTCGAAATAAATATATTGCAGAAATGAATTTTATTTTCTATCCAATCATTTTACATATGTTCAGACGATTGTTCCTAGATTTGCAACATAAACAATGTGAAGGCAATGCGAATTTAAAAATATAACAATTAAATTATAATTTAGCTTTTGACTTTTACATTAGCAATGTGCTCCACAGCTGCATCGTTGCGTTTATTCCATTTGTAATCCTTTGTAACTGGCAACAGAAGAGCATTACTGCTACCGTCTTTATACACCATTGTACATATGTACAGAGTGATCACTAATATTTGCCTCCCTTCTGTCTTATTCCATATAAGATGCTCTATAGAAAGCTGAATTAAATAAAAATTGGTAAAAAGCTAAAAATAAGTATAATTATTAAGTAAAATATAAATATATATAAGTAAAATTATAACTAATAGCTCCACTTATTTCAAGGTTTGGGAGGCAGGTTTAATAATAGAGTTTAAAAGTTCTAAATTATGCTTTAGTTAGATCTTTTCACAAATTTAAGTTTAAATTGCAAGCATTTAATTTTCAAATACTTAAAGATTTCTGAAAAGGGACAATTCATAAGGTCATTCATAAATTCTAGCTTTTAATTTAGTGAACATCTATTATTTTCTTTTTTTAAATTGCTTACTGTAACATAATGTACATTAGTATTACGAAAAGAGGAGACAAATATTATAGACGATCCTGTACTTTCCTACTTCCATAAAGTTCAGTGAAATCGAACCCACAGCAACTGTTTTATGCATGTTCCTGTCGTACCTACTTACTTAAAAAATGTTATCGCTGGCATTTCCATTCTGGTATTGTATAGCTTAGCAGAGATCCCATGATCATCTTCTCTGGTATCTTTCAGTGCCACATTATTCCATATCCATTACAACATTCTCCTTGACCATGAGTGGACGTAACTTATTATTAACTGTCATTCGCTTAATCTTTATTTCCCTTCAAAAAGTGGTAAAAATTCGCACGGGATCACCGCAAACCAAAAGTACCACAATAATAATACTGCACATCGCACATCACTTCTAAATCATTTTTTGTAAATTGCCAACTTAATAGAGGCATTTTAATCTGAAATAAATTACTATATTAGAAATTTATTACTTTATAGAGCGTCCCACGCTGATAATAATTATGTATTATTTTTCCTGTACAAAGGTGCAATTTTTAGAAGATTGCAATTAATGCTATAATATTACATTCTATGTGCAATGCCTTCTACAATAGAAGCCCCACCAAAGCCAAAGTGTTGTACCTGTGATATGAATTACAAAAAACAAAAGGGCGTAAAAGATTCCAGCTACAAATTTTTAGTAAAACATAAACGATTTTTTCGTTATTTTATTTTGGATAAGTCACACGGTTACAATTCAATCAAATTCTGATTACAAATACATACGCTGATAAACAATATACACAAATTAGAGAGAACTCATGTTTCATACATGTGTAAATTACTAGATGAGATTCGTTGTTTCACTTTTGCAAAAAATCTAACCATAATAGCTGCTTCCGCCGGCAACTCCGCGGTATCCTCCGTAGCCACGATTGTAACCTCCATAACCTCCGCCGAGTCCATGACCGCCAATTCCGCCATAGCCTCCATAACCACCAATGGCACCAATTCCTCCGTAACCTCCCCCGTAACCTCCTCCATATCCTCCATACCCACCAATACCGTGTCCTGTGGAATAACCACCATAACCTCCCAAACTAGATAAACCATAACCAGCGCCGCCATATCCTCCGTAGCCTCCAATGGTTCCAACGGTTCCATAGCCTCCATAGCCTCCTCCAATTCCATGTCCACTTATTCCGCCAATTCCACCTAGATCAAAATTAAATTACGGTCAAAATACAAAATTACTGTTTACTAAAGGTTCTAGTATACGTAGATGAAAACTACTGAGGGATTTTACCATATCCGCCATAGCCTCCAACCCCATGTGCAATGTACCCACCATAACCGCCAAGACCATGTGCAGGAGCTCCGTAGCCGCTGCTTAAACCAACTCCGGAATATCCTCCATAGCCTCTATTGAATCCACCATAGCCTGCATTATATCCAGCGTATCCTAGATTATGGGAATCCGCTGTTTCCAATTCCTTACTGTCTTTTTTCTCTTCCTGAACCTTTTCGCTTTCTGCGAACGCGATAGTCACGAAGGCACACAGTGCAATGGCAACAATAGACTGTCAAATAGATAATCAATAACACAATAATTAATGTGTTGACCCTTAAAAGCAGAAATATTGAAAAACCTGAGGCGTAGAATATTAGTTTTTGAATAAGTATATTCTAGGGAAAATCGTACAAGGCTTTTAATGTAAAATTAAATAGTGCTAGGAGATAATTCAAAATGGTTATTGCAGTAATAAAATTAATTTCGCAGATTGGAATTTCCCTTGCAAAGGTTTTTGAAATAAAGTTAAATAATTTCCACACTGAAGTGAAGGAATACTTACGAGGAGCTTGACCATTTTGAAAAATAGAAAAGAGTGATTAATTTGCAAAACTTTTGTTGAGTGCACGAGAGACTTAGACTTGGTTCTAATATTGAGTGGAGGAGAACTGATAGTTACAAGTAGCGAAGACCGGTGCTTTTATACGAATTTAGGAAAGTGAGCGACAGAATCTCAGGAACACTTTTGGGTGATTTGATTACTCATTGAGATGGTGGTAATACTAATACATATGTATAACATGCACATACCACATTCATCACTATTTCATTGGTAATAGCTAGGACTGGCACACAAAGGAAAACGCGTAATATAAACTAAAAACAAGGAAAGTTATATTATTATAATAAAGGGCAGAATTGGAAATGATCATTGTAAGACCAGTTGAAGCCAAGAGACAAGCGAAGAGGGAGAGAATAGCAAAAGTCAACTCTCCTCACCACATAACATAACAATCAGTAAATTCAATTCTGCATTACTGCATGCACATGATACACTACATGATCTCTTCTACTTGGGACTTTGTATTGTCCTATTCCCTGCAGTCTACTTCTCGTACCTTTCAACTAACCATTTGCAATAATGTAAAGCTATTCAATCATTGGCACAGTAATCTTAGGTCCGTCTGTCGGGGTTCGGGGGTACACTTCTTTGTCACGACACAATCTTTATCCTACATAAGTATCTAATAAATTCCTTAAGACCTACTATTACTTGGACATTTCTACTTACTTCAATGCTCATTAATGGAAAGAAGGTAAAACCAAAGTCAAATCTCAATTTGCTAATGCGAATAATAATAAAAACAGTCGTTTATAATTTGCATACTTCGTTACATGTACAGAAATTGAAAGAGCGCAGGAGATTTTATAATCATTGCAAAAACCCTGTCAGTTGTGCAATATTTAAATGCTCAAAAATATATAAGGTGGACTAAATTTATACAGTCTTATTCTGAAAGGTCCGGACTTGGTGCGTCTTACAATACTATATTTCCGTACTTTGGTGAATTTAGCATTACACATGTGGTATACTGCACCCCTAAGCTATATTCGGGCCTTTCTAAATAACACTATTATGTTTTACACAGTATCTCCGTATAAATTATTAATGCAGAATGCAGTCGTTCGAGAGGTTTAGAGAACATGCACCAAGCTAAATTAATTTTTCGCAGTGCGTTAGCATTAGAATGTCTCGTGAAGAAGTCCAAATCTTGGTTACATATTAGTTGATCCAGGAATTACTTTAGGGCAACGGTTTTTACTTACTTTTACTTTTACTTACTTAATTCAAAAGGGGAATTATTGTTTCAATGTCCAGTGTCCATTAGTTCATCGACAGAGTGGACAGGAATATCATTCTTTGAGATAAAGCAGTCCAGAAAATTTGAAATGATCTGAAAAGAGAGGGGTTGGGTCTTTTTCTCAATGTGAACAAAACTTGGTATACCATAGGCACACAAAGTGTCCCCTGCATTTCACCTTATGATTTAGTGGGTATCAACTGATTGACTATCTTTCGGATTGCCATTCTGCAGCTGGGGCTCATCTAAGGTACCATAATGAATCGTGATGCAGTATTTAAATATAATTTTGTGTCGCTAAGTTTATGTTTGTTAGAATAAAACAGTAAAAAATATTCATGCTTTTCAAATTAGTATCACATATGGCATTCCAATTACAGATTCATGTCATAGCCAACTTGAATGTGCCGTGTTTCGAAAAACCAAATTGTGTAAAGACATTTCTTTTATGCTTCTTAGGGTGCTTCAGAGTCAAAGAAATAGATGCAGACAAATAAAATCAATGATTTGGAAAATGGCCATTTCAACTAATAGTCATCAGACGAAGCACAGAAATGCTTGAAAAGCGTCAATATTGATCTCTCTCTTTCTGAATTAAAAACTCTCACGAGGATAATACAGTTTCCGTTTTCCAGTATGTTGATTTTGAATTTTAAATACTTTGCAATTCTATTATTTTAATATTTGTTAAAGGGGTTCATCCCAGTATGTACAAATTGTCCAGAACGATGGCTACTTCCTCTACATAATTCTCCCGATGCACATTTGTCGGTTCAGATTGAAAATGAAAGAAGTTGAAATCATTGAAGAGACTTTCTAGCAAAAGCTGCAAATCAGAACTATCGAATGCTATTGAGGTAACTAGAATAATATTTATTACTTGAAGGTTCAATTTAGTACTCGTATTCATAGTAATTTAATAAAATGCCATGCCTTTTATTACAATATGGGACATTGAAAATTTAATGCACCAATTGACATCAAAGTTTTAATGTACATATACATCGTACATCGGAATTTTAATATATAGGGTTTTAATTTAACATATAAGGTATAAATGTTAATGTATAGGTAATATACAATTTTAATGTACACCTTGTAGCTTTGTATTTGTAACGGAAAAGGTGAGACATTTTTAAAGTATAGTATTAATAAAAAGTGGTCAAGTACAAGGGGATTTGATATACAGATTTTAATGTGTGCATAAGGAAGCTTTAATTTGCATGTGTACTCAATATGTACTCAGTGCTACAGATCTGGATATTTTTTGAAACTGGATTAGTCTGTAGTACGCAGGCTAATAAGCTAATTTGATGACAAAATAAATTTGTGGACAATAGTTCTTGAGTTAACACAATACTATTTATTTCTTTAAAACACTCGTCAGTATTTAACAATGAAAGCTTAAATGAAATACCTATGGTGACTGGAAGCAAACATTTTTTCTAAAAGCGGCCTAATTTTAGCCACAATAAACTTCATCATAAAGGTACATAACACTACATTTTCTTTCACTTTATAAGAATGCTTCTATGCAATTTTGTCTTGTATACGTCAACTTAATGAACAAAAATTACGAAATCTTAGCTTACGTTAGTACATATTTAGTAGTAATGCATAATATATTTGTTTACATTGTAAATTAAACCAACATGAATTCTCCTTCACCCAGTCGTACATGCAAGCAAACACAACACAACCATTCGCAAGTTTCGTGTGCCTTTTGAAATAAAAATAGTATAATTTTCACAGGGAACATTTGTAAATTAATAGACTGACACACATCTAGTATTTTGTCCATAATAGCACAAAAGTCGGCGAAAACGAAAACACTGGACTTTTGAGGTCGGTTCACCATCAACGAAAGCACTGAAATCAAAACTTGGCAACAGTACTGCTTCTGTTTCCCATGGTGTAGCTCATACTGCTAGCAGGTCTTAAAGAAGGCCATCGTATGCCATGATGCTTGCCACTCCTCTTTTTGTTGTTCTCCGGTTCGGAGCGAATGTCTTCCGACGTCCAGTCCGGAAGCAGAGTATTTTCAGAGTAATTAGATCGTTTCAAACCAGGATTCATCTCTGGGACTTCTGTTGAATACACATTTGTCGTGCTGGTCGCTCTTTGCAAAGAGAGCCTCACGGGTTTAGTTGGTGGGAGTGGCTTATTTTTCTTCGCTTTGGATTCGGAGGACCGTTTTCTGAAGTAGCCATTTTCAGTTCCCGGTTTATTCGATTCTACTGAGCACACTGACCGAGAATCGCTAGTTGTTGCTCTTCGAAATGTTTCCCATAAACGCGTCTTGAGTGCTTGACGGCTATCGCAATTTCTGTAACCATAAAATTAAATAATTATGTTATTAGATCGTGACGTTATATATTTGCATTAATGGAAAAATGGTTATATTTGGTTTTCGCTTTGTACCTGGAAGATGCAACACTTGGTGGTCGACTTGGACTACTTGAACGGTTTTGACTGTGACCTTTGGAATTTTTGTTGATCGGCTCTGAGACGATCGTTTTGTGGTTTCCTTTCTGGAAAACGGTCACAGATTGTGAACCATTTATTTCCTTTCGGTGCAGCAAATCCGTAACTTGCTCCTCGAGATAGGAAATTCGGTGCTTAAGTCTTACAGATTCCGTTCTCAGATTATCTCGCTCTTTTATCACTTTGTCAGATTCTACCCGAAACTTTTCAGTCTCGTCATCTCTTAGTTGGTGCTCCTTTTGTAATTTTTGACACACTGAATGAATATCCCTCTTTTCCCCGTTTACTTGTTCCAATTTAGCAGTCACCAAAGCAAGTTCTTCTTTCAGAGTCTAAAATGTTGGAAAAAAATCAGCACCATATAATTAAAATGCCAAAGTATTAATTTCCAAAATGATTAAAACTTAAAAATAAGACGAATATTCTTTATCCACTTAGAATATTTTTTGCCTATCAATAATATAAAACGCCTAAATGTAACAATCATTAATCTTTGAAAGACTACCTAATCAGTTAATACTAGTCTATATCCAATCATTATAGGAAGGGATGGCAAAGGGTTTACAAAAATGAAGTAAATTGAAGTTAAGTTTTAAGTTGGTGTAGATGAAAATGTCAAATGGTAAGCATCACTGAAGTTTATTTTACACTTTGATAACTGAGTTTTGAAATATTTTATTGTGAAATGTGATTGACACAATACCAAATATATTTAATCTCCTCTTATACTTTATTTCGATTGAGCCACCTACAATTTGCAACTGGGCTGATGTGATAAATATTGGCACTGATGCTTATGTTTCATACCATATCAAAACACAAACACCTGTTGACAAATATAAAATTTTTTGTGCAGAGCGATTAAGCGCGAGATACCATACAACACCATTGACCAAGATCATATACCAAAAACTACGTTTAAGGTTATAATATTTACTATTTGGTGAGTGACGACAGGAAAGTCGTCTTTATGATTTAGCAAACTTGATTTACCTCTTGAACAATCAATGAATTTCTTTGAATTCAGACTAATATATTTATGTACCTATTGCATATATATAAATATATGTATATATATATATTTATTTATTATATGTATATTGCAAAGTTGCTGAGGTATGATACTGTGGTGCCTTCTGAAGTGACTACTACTATCTCGAATGACATTAGAACAGAAAGTAGTGGAGTTAAATTGAATTGACGTAAAGATGCCCGTACATGGATTTCTCTATTGGGAGCACGCGGCGGCGGGGGCGGCGGCGGCGTTCTCATGACCACTATTCTGAGAGGATGGGAGCCGATTTCAATCTCACTGTTAATATCGTCAGTGTGGTTGTCGTCTTCCGCCCAAAACTCTTCCACACGGTTCACGCCTTTGGAGACAACCATTGTTCCATTTATTTCGACTATCCTGTAATTACAAATCCGATAATAATTAGCCAGAATTCACAAAAGTTAAGTAACTATAATTATTTGTGTGAATTCCTACCTGTCTCCTCTTTTAAGCGTTTTAAGGTCGTCCCTCGTCCATGTGACGTAAGTCCCAGTTCGGTCCTCGCGCTTCCCTACCGTAAATGAAGGGTCTTGAGCATCGTAAACAACTTCGAATGAATGCATCGCCACATAACTATTCAAAGGCAACGATCTGCAAACAAAAGAAATTGTAAAAGTACTACCCATTTATGTATGAATGCAAATCAGTCGAAAAGACATCACCATACAAATACTGATACTGACTAAGTTTCAATAATACGCAATGCGACGGACAATATAATAGTATAACATGCATAAATTAAATTATTATAATAGGTTAATTGCAATATGGAAGCAATGTGCAGTGTAAGTGGGCATGGTAGAATGTTAAACCTTGTTTAGTACACACGGGATCTAAGGAATTGATAAATTCAAACAGAATGTTATTATAATAACTTTCTGGTGGAAATGCCCCATGTTTCAATGTATTAATTATGATAATAAAATACTCATTATGCAGCAGTTCAACTAAACCTGTCTGTGTTAATAACACAGAACAACAGAATATAAAAGTACAACACGTAACATAATAAGTTTAAAGAGAATAAAATTCTAATAAATTATCATGACAATGACAATAGGTAAATATAATGAATGATGATTGGGTTGTGTTTTGCGCTATAGCTCCGATGTTCGATAGTGAATTGTACTCTGACTAATACTAATGGGGTGCCATATACCTAAGTGTATGCCCTGCGTACGTTTTTAAAATATAAGTGCAAAGCATTCATTTTAGAGACAATAGAAAAACAAGAAGAGCTTTCCTGTGGCATGGCACACACTTTATTATATGTAATACGTAAGTAGTTATGAATACTTTATGGGATTTTCTAAATAAAATGAAATGGGCATTACTTTAATTTACTTAAGCAAAGATTTACGACTGCCGAGCCTTATTTACGCCTGTCTTGTCTGTTTTTGTGACCCCTGGCTGCCTTGCTTCAGATGTGCATCACAAATGAAAAGTAATGGAGATCTTCACCCATAAAACATATAGTAACACAGTAAGTGCAATGAATTTAACATTAATTTACAGAATACAGTACATAAATATGCACGAATAAATACTATCTGTTTGAAATAGTGCCCGTTAAAAATTATGAGATGATTGCATCCTGCATCGTACCGTGGGACACATGAATTAAATGGGACTGCATACCATCACTGCAGACATTTATATTTTACATGCACTGCTACCGGTGTGCTTTATGGCAACAGTTCTTTTACTCTTTATAATTCCTATGCAGTATATACTGCAAGAAAACCATAGAAAAACATTCAATTAGTTTCAATGACAGATTTTGAAATATTACCTCTTCTACTAGGTCCTGCAGAACACAGATCCATAACTGTGACTCATGGTGTTTCTCATCTCAAGTATATTAACATAAAATCTTTAATTCGTAACTAATTGTCATTCTCATCGAGAAACGCTAGGTGGGAATGTAAATGTTGTAATGGTGTACCTAAGCCGAATTTATGCGTAAAGAATACTCAATGGGTATTAATATTTACCAAATTTGCCACTCACCTAAAATATAAACACGCGTGGTGAAAAAGATCTCATAAAAGATCTAATAAGGAGTACTCTATATTTGTAGTGTTTTATTGGAAGATTAAATCATACAATAACTCTGATCTATCCTGATTAATATTCCTCCAGTAATTTAAATGGTAATTTAATGGTAGTAACTTAATATATATTCATATCCTTAATAAAGTTGGACTTCTAATACATCTTCATGACTTTTCGTACTCTGCCCATTTTCATGTAGTGGAAAATTTCGTATATAGGCAAAGAATGCATGAAAATAAATAGTTAAGTTAGCTAACGGTAGTTATTTACTTACTTTCTGTGATAGAATTTATTATTCACCTATCTTGTACAACTACTCCTTGTGAAAGCTAAGCCATCCCAAAATGCATGTGTTTTGTGGAATTAAACTATCGAATTCCGCGTTAAATCATAACATGTATCCAAATGTACCTAATTTAACTCACACAATGGTTAGCTGGTTATTAAGGTACTAAGGTTGCATGCAGAAATGTGAATTGCAATCTTGTTCCTTGAAATTTATTTGAAATTAATTCGACCTATTACACAAAGGATACTGAATATTTCATTGACTTTATAATTTATATGCGTTCAAATTCGTTAACTGTTTTAAGCAAGGCATCAAGCTTATTCCTATAATTCTCATCTTCCCATTCTTTTTTATAGTTTGAGAACGATGGGCGGATTCCGAAATAAGCAACAAGTTTTCTACCGCTGCAACTATTCATCAACGGGAATTACAATGCAAAGTTTTGACTTGCTTGCTTTGGGCTTGGCCTGCACACAGTGCAATAAACAATGTCTATTTTTCACAATATTACGATTTGCTCTTGTTAAATCATACACACGGCAAAAACGGAACTTAATGCTAGCTTTTTAGTCACCATTTAACAAGCATGAATCATCATTCGAGCGCTGGACGGAAGTTTACGATGGATGACTCTCCTAATACTCTACACGTACTGCATAATAAAAGTATGGGCTATACTTTAACTAACCACCACGTAACTACATTCCCAAGTCTTTAAAACAGTAATAAGATGAGTAACCTTCCAAGCACCACTAAGCCAGTTTCTATTTATATATGCCAGTTATACCAACAAGAAGACTTCAGCTATATTTAGTTGCTAACTCTCTCATATTTTATGTCGCTATCCCTACATGCATTACAACTGCAAACAATGAAATTTGTTACGATTGCAAAATTTAATGAAATAAATTAGGAGTGCATTAAAATAATAACAATTACTTATTCGGTAATTTAAGAATGAAAACACTTACGCAAAAAGAGAATTCTCTGTGCGTTTTTGAAAAGCGTCATTGTCATCAAGTATTGTGTGGAGATTCCTACGTTCTTCTTGTAGATTCATCAAGTTAAGTTCTTCTCTTTCCAATTCATATTCCAATTCTGCTTGCTGAATTCGAACATCAATGTTACTGTAAAATAAATTCAATAAAATATTATTTTAGGATGCAAACAAAAATTCATACATAAGAAAATCTCTTTAATTCCCCTTGTTAAGTAGGATATTGCTTTACATAATTAATATGCAGTAGAACTAAATTGACTAAATATCAAGTAATAGTAAAACGAAACCATTACTATTGATCTCGCAATGTTTTTATAGTTTTATGGCTTTTAAGGATTATTAATCCTTACTTTAATTTAAACTAAAAGTGGGAAAGCATAAAACGTAAATTACACTGTATTTACAGGCAAGACAAGAAAACGTTTGTCCAGTTACTAATACTGCTTAGCTGAGGCAGAAATAATAGAATAATGCAGTTTTACTGCAGGTAGGTTGCAATTCTTATAGGACACTTGTAATATAAAATGCCTTCGGTATAATAACAATATATAAGCTCGTTGTAGATT
Organism: Yoshiicerus persimilis; assembly: GCA_020352615.2. Lineage (NCBI taxonomy): Eukaryota > Metazoa > Arthropoda > Collembola > Entomobryomorpha > Tomoceridae > Yoshiicerus > Yoshiicerus persimilis. The sequence goes on along the minus strand of CM060170.1, from coordinate 4,074,287 downwards.
TAATGAAAGCCATAAAATCTTTTAAGCAAAGCTATCCGACAAGCATCAGCTTTTGTACTGAGTCTTGCACAATGTGTTTTCTGTTCCATGACGCAAAAATGAAGTAATGTTTATACTCCCACAACCGGATTCGGTGATTCACTTAATAAATCAAATGGCAGACAGAAAGCACAAAGTAACACAAGGTATGTCTGATCTTAAAATAGCCATTGTTACGGAGAACAGGTATATTTTCCAATTTTTTATGCATTGACTAGTTGTAATGCCATTATCATCTACTTTACAATGCTGGACCAATAAAAAGAAAGGCAGTACGCAGTTAGCGGAGCGTGTTTTGGCCGGTCATTGATTACATATTAAACCACCCGGTCATATTAAGATGTTTGCTGTCTATACTGATATCCACAATAAAAACACGTCAACCGTTTCTTTTCTCACTCAATTCTCCGTCAGTGGTGTGCAAACTTCCTATACAATAAGATTCAACACTGTTGCATACCTCATATTCAATTACACCAAAGGAATACAGTAAAAGATAGCGTCAGAACAACTACGAACAGAGTACAGATAAATATTTATTTCTCATACAAACTTGCAGGTTTTTGAAATCTGGACAACAAAAGTCTGCTTTGCGTTCTTATTTACTCCTGCATGGTTTATGGTTTGCAACAAAGGAAATATTACAGGAAAACATATTGATGCTCCTGACGCAGGTTGTGTGCATCTTTAGTTTGCAAAGTATTGGAGTCAAGGCCACGCCAAATTCAGTTTATTATGAATTCCATTTCTGATTCATGCAAACAAATCATAATTAAGACACGCAACTCAAATCCAATTTATTTTTCATATGAAATGAAAACGTAAGCTTATTAAATCACCCCCAATAGTTTCATCTCTTTAATAAATAATTTCTCAATTATTCATGGACGCCAATTTTTTCAACTTTAAATTAAAATCTAGTTTTATAGCTTTTATAGGTCGGCTTAATGTTTTTAAAAGTAATCCACGAGCTTAAGAATCCATTTCTTCGTAACTGTTAATAGTCGTAAATAAGTAACCGTTACTTCTAATGCTGGATTTTTATTTTAAGGCAGCGCTTGCGAATACGGATTAAGCACTAAAAATGACTATCTTTGGCATGTCATAAAAGTGTTACCAAAGCAGATGAGTCTTTTAGGAGATCAGCAATCAAATTACAATGAAAGTCTAGGCCGTAATTTATAGTTATCCAATTCAAACGTATCGAATGTAACTTCCTTACGTTTTCATAGGCAATAAAAACACATATACATATAATCAGTAGAGATCGTTAAGCATTACTTGTACCTTTTATGTAATTCATTAAAATGATTTATGTAAACGAAAGAAATAAAAGATAAATGAAAGCAGTCGATTTCCTGTCGTCACGCTGATTCATATAAATACAAATATAATAATTGATAATGGAAATAAAAAATCTCTTACTCTTAATGATTATCAGAATACATATAATAATGCTTAATTATGGTTACGGATAATAACACAGCATGACTAAATATAATTAATATCTAAATACTTTTGAAAATCGTTAATAATTGTGACTGCTTTTGTAAAAGGGTGATAAACATTGAGAAACATATATTACCATATTATTGATACTTTGATTCCAATAGAATCCAAAAAAGTCTTTGAGAGGAATGCACCTCTGTTGTCTAACAAAACACACGCTAGGCGGACCATAATTTCCGGAAGCTAAACGAGAACATTTGTAGGTCCTGTAATACAAAGTGGTGAGCTTTGATTTGAAAAGGTTTAGGGTAATTATTTTGACATGCATATTTAATTTTTCAGGTCTACGAATTTTTCCTATTGAGGGAATAGGTAGTGAGATATTTTAGCCTAATTGTAGTCTAATTTATCAACCTAAATTGAAAAGAGCATTTTCTCCGAATTTTGAGGACTTGAAAAGAGAGAGGTCTGGAAAGGAGAACTGTCGTTTCCAAAGAGAAGTCTGGTCAGCCTGACACACGCACATCACAAAATGCTCAAAGAAAAGGAAAAAACAAAGACAGAGATTTGCAGTAGTTAGCAGAGAAAAGGTCGACGAAGTGAATGCGACCGTCATGAGAAAAACTGGTTTGACTTCTCATCACTATTATTATCATTGCAGAGGAAGATCAACATTGAACTATTCACCGGTATGAAGAACTGCTGATCGTGAGTGAGTCAAACTGAACGTCCGTCCGCACAGATAACATAAAGTAGCATTGCATCCCAAATACCTGCTCTGCCTCCACTAGGTTCTTGCGAAATGGCATTGGCACGGTACTTTACGACTTTGAAATTGCTTGAAATATGACATAAACTGACCGTAAAATAAAATGAGACAAAAAATTGCAGTTGCATGTCTTTTACGGCCTCCAGGTCTAAAGGTACCCCTGCACACCCTGGACCCACATCACAATGTCCTCCACTCTGTTTTTTGCAGTGATAATAATAGGGAAGATCGTTTGCATATCACGTAAACATTAATTATCTATGCATATATCTCCGTCTAACTTCTTTATTTTCTTCAAATTAGTTAAGTAGCTTGCTTAATCTTAGCGTACAAACGTTCCTTTCTGATACTTTACTTTTGCTGTATACATAAACTACACCCCACAATTAACTTAGGTCCTACTGCTACCTGTTGTTATTGTAAAATGTCACTTTACAGTCTGCTACTAGTTGCAAAGCACTTTGTAACATCTCGGGATAATAACAAATAATAAGTAGCATGTTGAATAATAGACATTTTCAAATCTTCATGCAACAGTTCATTGCATTGCTATCATTTTTTGCACTATTGGCGTCAGATAATAAAACGACCTTACCATGACGAATGTTATGTGAAATGAGAGCAACAAAAGTGTAAGTGGAACCGTGATTCATGTTTATCTAATGTATCTGGTTAGGCAAAAACCCTTGGAAGAAACGATTTTGAAATAAATGTATACTTCAAACGGACTTTGCTTAGCACTAATGACATAACACAAAGGTTAAAAGCCAGAATTCTGAGACGTAATATTTAAAAAGTAATTGTATATCCTAAAATTGACGATATTGCAAAATCCTACCAACGGACGAAAGCACATCAGATAAATGTAAAGTAAATAAATATAATTATTGTGCCAGCAACAGATGTCCACGCTAATTTCCTAAGAAAATCTTATCTGGAGACAAGTACAAAGTGAGAATGACTGTTAATGACACTTGCAATTTTGTTTTGTAACCCATTATGAATATACCTTTTTATATTACGCTACATTGAGCACAAAAGATACCTTATCTCATCGTAAATACTCATAATCAGAAAGCCAGCAAAAGAAGTTTTATCCCTACATTTTCAATGCACACATTGGCATGACAGTTTTAAATTCTTTAAGATTTATTTAATCATATTATTCCATATATGAAAGTTTTGCAATCTGACAACGAGAGAACATAAAAACAATAAACTTCATTTAGGTATATTAAAACGTTTAGAGAAGAATAAATACAAAATTAGAATCCGATTGATATCTAAAACATTTCAGACAATTTGTTAATAAATCGCAATGAAATAAAGGAAAAGAATGAAAAAATCCTCGTATAATTACGTAGCCTTCTTTTGAATCGCTTAATTTTAATATTTTAAACTGAAAACAGGAATTTAAAAGTGGAATGATTAACTGGATATGAAATTGGAAATAGTTGCATAATCGGCGTTGTCGCCTCCAACTAAGGCAGCCGGGCGACAGTCTCCAATGCATAAGTAAGTACTTATTAGCGGGTGCCTACAAACGAAGTTGCTCTGATAATCTGACAAAATGCCTTGTAAAACCCATGAATTGTGTCGCAAGTTTCCTTTTCTGTCGCACCTGTGGATGCAGTGAGATTGGGAGTGCAAAGACGAGACAAAATATAATTCAAATGAGTAAATTTCAGTTTCAATATTAAGAATGCTCTTCTCACAGGTTGTCTTTGAATGTCTCCGTCTATTTCGCAACTAAATGCCAGACTACGAAGGCCAATTAAAATGGAATACCTACCTACGTGCATCACTTCACCAGTAATACAGATGGCTGGCAATATTTCACTTATCCGTATCAAGTAGCATTGCCTATTGCAGCAACTTCATGGACGATATCTTATATTTATGACAGAAAATCTGAAATCGACTAACCAAATGAGTCAGCTCTGCCTGCAACACCTTTTACTTATAAAAGGTAATCTACATTGACGTAACTGTAAGCTTCATACACGATACGTGATCTTATCATCACTTATTATTATTTACTGCCTTACTTGTGAACTTCTACTTACTTATTCTTTCGGAATATTAAAAGCTATTCATTGATAGTTTACTCTCGTTACTAAACCGTGTAGGAAGGCATTAAGCTGCTTCTTATGGACAGCCCAACATTCTTTCTCATATTTTTTTATGAAAGAAATCTAGAGTCTATTTTCAAACAAAATACGCAATAAAAATTGTTAGCTCACACAGCAGATAAATAATTAATTTTGGGACTATTAATCACACCTAATAAACTTAAGTAGACATTTGGTATTAATTTTAATTGGGGAGCTATTATCAAACCCTTCAAAAATAATTATTCCACAGTTTTATGTGATTTAAAAAGTTTACATCTAAAAGTATACAACACAATTAGTAAACAAAAATAAAAACAAACAAAATCAGGAATGTTCCTGCAAATATGGTATACTTATTTAAAAATACATTTGAACTGCACATGAGACGTAAGAAAAGTTTCATGGTTGAGCAGAACATAAAAAATGGAGCAGTAGACAAAAATAGATGAGTCAGATACGTCAGTCATTGATAATTGCAGAATTTGCACACAAGAGAATCCTAAGGTGATGATGAAAGCAAAATATAATTTAGCAATCATCTCTAACTAGGCTACTCTATCATCAACTCAGTCAGCTCTGCCCTTTTCTATGGTCAACAAAGAAACAAAAGTTCAAAAAGGAAAAAGGGTTCTATAGAGTCAGCAAAGGAAAAAGGCACTTGAGACAGCAATTTGTAAACAGATCTCCGTATTATCCACACATGCACAATTCGCATGCTGTCTATGAGACTATAATGAATTCTTTATCATCCATCATTCACTCGTACCGTACCTATTTAAAAAAGCACTACATGCATAAGGATTTCACTAAAAGTATCGTTGAACTCCTTTTGCAGGCTATAATGATGTATAAAATATTACCAAGTGTACTCTGAACTTTCTGTAAATCAGAGTTCAGTTTGTAAGGTGATAGGGGATACAGATAATCAGCTCACAAATAATAATCCCTCGGAAATTACTTTTTCCTTCCATGCTTTAAAATGTGACATATCATTTTTCATAAGTATTGCAACCAAATAATTTATTTCATAGCAAATATTTAGTTTCCAAGTAAAACAAGTACCATAAAGCATTACTGATGCAGTTCACTGAGTTAGTTCACTCATACTTAATGATCACCTAATGAGTTTTTTTAATGGCAGAATGAGAATTGCATTAGCAACGGATATCAGCAATTTTGAGTAACTATTATATACAGAGAATTGAAAATTGCCAGTAAACACATTTGATATTAAACTTTATAAAGCATAATATTTCATTTCTGAGTTGCACTTATAAATACCTATACTACTTACATCATTATTACATGGTTCATGTACGATGATGTTTAAGGAAATCATAAAAACATTAACTTATGTCGTAATTCTTCGTTTTCAAAAATTATATGTTATAGTACACAATTTTAGATAGATAGCTCCTACAGTAGCATTATTTAACTGTAAGTGTTGTAGGCGTAGTCATATTTGCTTCACAAATATAGAAAAATAAAAATAATTTCAAATGTAGCAAGGAATAGGATAAAAACAAAAAAGACTTACTCGGAAGGATCCAGACGCTCCAGCCGATGATTAATTCTCTTGATCTCCGCCCGTTTGATCTCCATATCTTTGTCCAACTGAGAAAGTCGCTCTTCAGCAGCTTTTCGTTCATTCTCACTTAAAATTCTGAGAGATACGACACCGCTGTCTGTCGACGTTATAGACCCATGGACCAGTTTTCGTTTGGAAAGTTTTCTTAGCTGCGCTTGTAAACTGTGATAATACAATGCGACAAACATTTATTTTCAGAACTCATCAGATGGTTTTACAATTCCATTTTGAACATCACCATAACTATGAACGCAAAGCAGAAGAATCTGTATATAATTTACTTGCTAATGAATAAATAGGGAATTTACTAAAAACTCAAATGTCGTCAAAGTTAACATTGCATTTAATATGGCACATTTTTAGAAAAGTATTTAATTTTGTTGATCCATTAATGTAGGCTGTCTACGATTAAATGTAAATGAACCAAAGAGACACGAATATAAAGATTTGTATAATCCACATCCAAATGTAGCACAAATATGGAAATAGCGATGAACTGTTTGTAATTCGCACGAATAACGTCAGGAGTTGTTTACTAGTATCTGCGAGTATTGCACGTTTAGAATTGTTGGCGAGGTATTATTTTACCCGCAAACCAAATGCCATTAATATATTATAACTAAAGTTGCTTGGCCACGAAGTTCAAAGATCACTTTCCTTAAGTAGGTAGATCTGTGGATCAAGTTACACTAGTGCGATGAGCTGAGATGTCACGTCAGTCAATTTTTGGACAAAAGTGGCTAGAGAATCTCAGCCTTGAATTTCACACCCTGTCATCGTCTTTGTAAATGTCAGGCAAATGTCAGCTAAAGGTTTACTGCATTCTTTCTGTAGAACAAGAGCAGACGAAAAACCAACCTAACTGGCTAATATTTATCCAAGAATTTCCCAGTGTTATAACTGTACTTGCTTATCCTTTATGTACAAGAATTTATTGCCCTCGTAGCTTTCAACGGCCATTTGAATACAATTATGCTTTGAAGTCTTCTAAACAAATTTCGGCACAATACAGCAATTGCCTAGTAAACTTGTGAATATGGCATTCTTCAGAGTAATCATAAGTAGACCATTATTAAATACTACTGCAATACCTAAATTAAAATTTCTCTGATATTTGACCACAGAACCTTTATAAACTTCACTTTGCACGCCTTTGAATTACAAAGGACAGGTGGTGAATTGCACCAGTGTGAATTTTATAGAAGCACATTGTACTGTGTCGGTAATTTGCATCTGCCAAAATAAATGCGGTTTAGCTGACGTTGCGGTGATCGAAAATAATTTGTTCAGCGTTCCTCAGAAGAAATTCCTGAAGGTTTTGTGCTATCTGAATTGAAGACTGACATAAGGAGTATGAAGTATGAATAATTAGCCGTCAAATGATTACTAGATTCGAACGTTTTTCTTGGTCAGATTAAATCAAACCACAAAATAGTCAGTAGCAAACGAGAATTTCAGAAAAACTGCAGACACTTACAACTTACTAGTCTTTAGTTTAAAGGAATCAAGTTGAGGAGAAACAGAGAGAAATGACGGCAAGAAACTAAATGAACTCTGACTTGTATGAAACACCGCAAAACTCATTTCTTTAGAAGAAATGAAAAAAATCAAACCATAAGTTAAAAGTCGCAGGCAGAGGCACCAATACTAATATTCACGTATTATATATCACTGTTATAATAGTAGTAAGAGGTAAATACTATGGAGAACAGTGTGTCTTATTTTATAGCGTATTGTTAACAAGGGAGAAATTCAAGAGTATAAATACTAATGCTATGCACACAATTATGTTTCATGAGCTATGGATGTGCATGAGAATATTATTTTATTTGCGAGTATGAAAATATTTTCTAGTATGAGTGCAATATAAAACCAATTATATACTATAAACAAATGTTTATACTACAAACCTACCAGCTACCTGAATGCACAACACAGGAATAAATAATTACAGTATCATCTTCTGTACTTTTACTATATTCTACACCAAGTTGAGTAAATTATGTACAAACTCACTTTGGTCGGTAAATATTAATGCAATGCAATATTGTAATAATACTTCGATACTATCTCAAGCTTATTGCGATTTTCGTGATTTTTCTAGCAGGGTGTCTTTCATTAATAATATACTTAACCAACAAGAAGTGTTGAATCACACATGAAGCTCTCAAGACCATACCCTTTGATTTACTTATTCCTTCCAACTACTATAAACGTGTTGCATTAGTACTAATGTATGCAAATAGTATATAAGTTTAAGGCTTAAGGTATATGGAAAATGCGTAAACGTTTAAGTTATTTACTATATGTAATGGAATAGCAAACTGTAGCGATTGCGATGCCCACTGTGATTGTTTTCTTATTTATTATCAGTGCTCTGCACTAGTATTTAAATAGTCTGGGAAATTCATTTACGATTTTCGTGCTGCCGAACATAAAAGTCACCTTGTCTTATTCATCTAAGTTCGTAATAGTACGTAACTCGGTAACTCCTACTACTAGCAGCCATACAAATTATTAAAAGTTTGTATACAAACACAGCACAAAACAGAAAAACCATTTCTGCTTCGTGCAACTCTTACTTTAAATCATAAAGTAAATTTTCCTTGATATTATACACAACTATTACGTGGTAAGTACTCACATTATTTTAATGGTAATATGGATATTATTGAATGTCATGTAATACATACTTCACACGAGAGCTCATCTTACTGGCTAAAGAACACTCCTGCCTGGTATAATAAATATAGCTATATATATCTAATCTACAAACGTAGAATTTATAGAACGTATCTTTGACAAGGAAACACAATCAAACTTGTTTTCCTACTCTGGGAAATATTTTCAAAAATAATTGCATTAATCATAATAATAATCATACTTGCTAAAAGTACAAGTTGTCTACCTGGGATTGCTAAATGCAGAGAGATGTATAATTAAATACGTAATACGGATTTTCTTCTGACTTCTGATAGTAAATTCTTCATTGTATGGGCATATTAATTAAGGAAATATTTTTAATAAAGTCATCATTTCATAATTTCATTTAGATTGCGATCAAATAAATAGGCGTACCACCAATATATCTAAGTCTTAATTTCACTGCTTATTAATTCTTTAGTAATTTGCTATAAGGGGCATCGGAGTTTATTTCTTCTGTTTGTGCCTTTGTAAGTAACGGGTAATCTTATTTAAAACATATGTTAATTTTTCAATAGTGTTACTTTGGCAAATTTTTGGATCTTCTATCAAGACATTTGGGCAAATAATGCAAGTTTTACTTTTGCATACGCTTCTTCATCTTAAGCTTCCAAAAATCGTGCTGTGAACATCTTTAGATAGCGCAGCTAAAAGTGTCATCATTAATTTCTCCTTCTTGCTTTACTTTTGGTGCTAATGAGATTTTAATTAAGGTAAGAGCTACCGGTGCTTTCTCATGTCTATTTAATAACTTGAATGCGAGCAGAATAAATATTTGATGAGTGTATGCTGAGTGCGTAGAATGCTTGTGCTGTGTGCAGGAATTTGGAAACTTTCGCTACTGCACGTCGTGTATAAAGAACGTGACATGACACTTCATCTTGTACTTGTTTTTTCACTTAAAAAACTAGAGCAATTTGCTAGTGCATTCTTTGCCCTGCTAAAGATTTGCTATTGCAATTGCTTTACATATGCCTATGACATTCCTGGAAATTATTTCGAATTTAACAGTGTACAAGTAGAGTGTGTATGCATATGCTGGCCTAATTTCTCTAGAGTGACTTTCAAGATTATTTAGTAAAGGTAAGATAGGATTCCAAAGGTTATTACTACATTCATGCAGGTATTCCTATGTATTAGTTGGAAAATTGCAGTAGGGAACATGACAGTAATCTAAATAAGTAATACTACCTGCATAAATAATTGTTATGGTACGGTAGCAAATGCATGTTACGTATCATTACTTATAATAACTGTAATTACAAATACAGTCCCTATCATTTCACTAATTTCTAATTAGCTGCTGAAAACCATTTATAAACAAATCAGTTCAGACCAACGAACACCGGACACCACATCCACATGATTGACACCAGTTGCCATCAATAGCAAATGCATGGTAGTGTAGTGATACCTTAAATTCACGGTACGTCATTATTGATTCTGCACAACAAAGAATCATCATCATTTTTATTGCCAGTTAAAACAACCTTATTGTTGGTTCCTTCATTCATTTCATGCCAAACTTAGCATTCTCCTTTTCTTTGGAGAAAACCTTTCAATTGGATGTCACTTTCAAAATATTTATTCTCATCTCATTTCACACAGGATTTCTTAAACCTTAATCTTAAACTAATATTAACGTTGACACTCAAAGTCTCTGCGTTGCATTTCATGCATATACATTATAATGCATGAATTCATGATAATCAGCGATCTAAATAAATATCTTCAAAAAAGAAGAGTGTCTTCTTGTGTGTTACTACTTTCTGCGCAATGTTCGACAGAGCAATATTTTATTGTCAGGTTGTCAGTACTGCAGAACTATCTAAATCTAGATTGAATGACTGGCATGAGTGGAATTGTACAATACTACTCATTGTCAACAATAAGGCATCGTAATTGACACTCTAGGATTTTCATCTACAAAGAAAGAGAAAATCTTTGCAACATATTCTACGTTTTCAATTTTTTATAGCTACACATAGGTATATAAGACATCAGGTATACGAATGTAGACTCTTCTCATTTGCTTAAAACATGTTTGTAATGAACAATTCTAATGCAATGGTTCAAATAGCATTAATAATCCGGGGTGCAACACAATGCAAATGATTGGAGTCGAAATTAGTCTTGTCTGTATGGTATAAGTATATAAATAATGTCCAAAAATGAGGTTGTAATATTGGTATTATCAAAAACCAGCAGAAAACAGATTAAAATGATAAAGTGACTGAACAATTGCTTATTTCCGTAAACTTCTAATTTGAGAAATCATTTTGAGCAAACAGACTTACTTGAGAATTAGATTTTCTTTATCCTTGAGACCCTGTTTGAGAAATTCAATCTCCTTATGAAATTCTCTGGTGACAAATGTGGGATTGTTTCCATTACAGCTACCCAAATGCGATGAGTGCAAAGAACGTGTTGTTCCGGATACAATTCCATTGCGCTTACGGCGTGTAATTCCCAAAGTTGAGAGTGATACTTCTATATTTGCCATCTAAAAGGAATAAACCAATGTAAATTAACAGAGAGTAAACAATCGCATTTTTACATTACTTTTTACGTAATATCTGTACTTCTTCTTTGTTTAGTTGACATCAAATAATTTTTACAGTCAATATTTTATTTTTGACTTGACATGGTAAATAATAGTCGCATTGCAATTGTAAAACAGTATATGGCCGTAACCAGATTTCTCAACAATGCTTACCTCTTAGGTACAAATGGTAAAAATTGTCGTGAAAGAAGACCAAGCCTATTCAATGATAGAAATGCAGAAATGTCCATCAAGAACACAAAGAATGATGGGAAATTGCAGTGAATTGATCTGATTACGTCAAAATGTTATGCAAATAAGCACTATCTGTCTGCATCTCCATAAACGTTACTTGTACTGTAATAAGTACTGCAAGTAATAATAAACGATATAAGTTACAGTTCATTAAGTTTCTTCTACTCTCGATTTAGTTGTCAAAAATCTTTATAGGTAACACAGATTTCAAAAACAATGTTAGTTTCCAACAATAAAACTTTGAATGTCTTAGTCATCCTGTCAACATTGACGCTAGGCTTATTCAAGCAATGTGCCATTGTAATTCCTTGCGTACGTAAATACAGAGATGTACAAATAATAACATAAATTCTAACACCGATGCAACTTAAGCATTTTTCTAATTGTAATTTGTTAGCAACAACTTATAAATGTGTTCACGTCATCGTTAGAATTAAAAATGCAAGTTATTAAGAACTATTGCAGCGTTATACTTGCATTAGGTTACAACGCTTTTATTCCTTTATTCGCAATAAAGCGTATTGTTCGATACAAATAAAAGCTCAATCGTTACAATGTACTTTTTATCAACACAGTTTCTGTTTACACTTTCGTTTAGCACAATTAAATAGTAAATATAATCTCTAAGCTTAAATTATGCGATCTGGATATGGATATATGACTTCCATATCATTTTCCATTGAAACTGAAACAAAAGTGGAAACTCGACTTTGTTTTTAACAGCATCTTATACAGAAAGCATAGGAATACATTTTAACCTACATTAATAGTAACCACTGAACAACATAATACTTCGCAAGCAATCTCGCATAAGAAAACTAATAAAAAATATCTATATTACTTTTTATTATCCGTAAATTGCAATTACATTTAAGCATATCCATACAAGTTACAAGTCATCAAGGATTTAATTGATTTTTTATGATTTAAGATCAGTAGTAAATCTTTGAGAAACTTTTTAGATAGTCATTAAGAATGTAACTCCCGTACGAAAATTTTATGCATATTTTCGTTTCAACATTATTTGTCCATGGCTTAGTAAAAAGAATTATTTGTTACAGGATTCAGCAATAAAGTAATTCGAATAATACTTGCACTACACACGACTGACACAATAATAATCAGGAAAAATGGAAGAAACCTACTAGATAGAGAATCTAAGGTGGAGAGTTGGTGTAGCAAGTTTTAAGATCCGATCACAATCACACATCCGCCGTGACAAAGCAATTACAGCAAAGAGTGTTGAGTCGTCCATAAAAGGAAAGAATTCCTGAGCAATAAGGATTTATTTTGACAAGAAACTCATATGTCAACATTTAGCGAGAGTCCCATGTTAACATCTTACAGTTATTAGATATTACCATACGGAATTCTTCTAAGAGTCTGCCGCACTCAAATGAGCAGCGCATCTTCCCATGGCGCGTATCAACTGCGGAGCAACATTAATTATCTCCTCCGCTCACTACGACTTACGAACATTCAGATTAGGATAAAAGTAACGGAAACGGTGTTGTGTTTAGACACGGCTATTTGCATACTCTGCAAGGAAACTCTCTATCCGTATCATGTACTTACATAGCTTACTACTTTTCTAATTTAAATGTTACCTTCTTTATCACAGCTAATTGCTGCAACTTAAAACATATGGATAACTACCTGTTCTGGCAAATATTGCCAACATTAGTGCAGTGTGCATCTGAAAACCCTGTATTAGTCTCCTGTCTTGTCTTGTGTGTTGAGACGAGACATCAGAATTGCAGAATGCATCAAAAGATAATAACCGAACCAACCAAGTAGATAATCTACTTGTCAACCTAAGGCCACGCTAATGCAAAATATAAAGATTTATGTGCAAATAAAGCAAAACCTTTAACAATTACGATACGTAAGGAATAAGCATCGCGTTTAAACACTTGCTATACAGCAGTTATATGATTCCAATGATTCGGACCTGGTACCTATCTATTTACTTTTGATTTATTTTTACTTTTCACAACAACAAAACAAGGAATGTCTCTCTACTTTAGTCATAACATGTGTAATTTATATAACTGAACTAGTGTTACTTATCTATAAGGACTGATATCGTCATGCATAATCATAATAATAAAGGAAATGTCTAGCTGTATAATAATATGTACCTTAGAGTATTTAAGTTGTAGTTACAGACAATAATTATCTATGCATCTATTTTAATTTAAAAGCCTATGCCATCCCTAACTATCAATTTAAGGAACGAAGCTACATAATAAACAGAATTACTCGATTAGTGCGTCAAATAATCTACAATTAAATCCCATCGCGTTATCAATTTGGAGATTTCTTTTGATATGGTATTATATTATGGGATCTCCAAAACACAAGACACTTCCTTATGTATGCAAATTACAAGCAATATAATTTCTTGTTTGCTTTGCGTGAATGAATGAACGAATCATTAATTTTATCTGTATATACCCCTGAGGCATTTTCTATTTGGATTGCAGTAATACTTAGAATAAAATAATGATGAATATTTATCAGAGTACAATAATATTGCTCAAGTATTGCAAGTATTCTATTGATTATTGATTAGTAGCATTAATCTCACGCGCATTCTTATTACTGCAGAGTAATTCCTATTCATTTTAGTTACTAGTAAGATTCTCCATAATCCTAAGCACTGCACTGTGAATATTCACAGTGTAAATTACTACTTATCCTATTCTACTTAAGTAAATTGGTAAATAGTTAGGTTCATATTTTACAATTATCTTTAATGTTAACAAGTTGGCATATACACAGAGAAAATAATAAAACTCATCCACATATTTGAGCAATATGTATCCATTGCTTCTTTATGCAAATGATGATGACAACGATACTACTAGTAAAAGTTAAATGGTGAATTAAACGAGAAGATATAGAGTCGTAAGTTAAACACCACACTGAAGTGAATATAATCAACTTGAAATGGAAAATGGGAAAAGAAGGAAGGTACTTTTGATTAGTAAAGGCATTGTTGGATAAGAGGTAGAGGAATATAATGGTGGACTAATGTACACATGAACTTTTAGCTGTCAACGTAAGCGTAGCAGGTGAGAAATGTAATTAATGTAATGCAGTGGTATCATAGTATATTAATAATGCACAGCAATAGTTAGGGAATGGAAATAAAAATTAATAATGGAGGGATGAAGGGTGAGGATGAAATGCTCACTCCTTAACTGGCAACTGGGAATATAGAAATCGCATTTGGTTAAAACTCTCTTCTGTGTCTCTAGGATGGCTATCGATTGTGTGGCGTAGTGACTGGCTCTTGGAGTGGGTTGCGTAGTGTGAGTGTGACTAATCAAAAAAGGAACAACAATAACAATGAAATGCAATAGTGCTAATAGAAACTGTGCATTGGTAATAGGAGAGCTAAGAATCAATTGAGAGAGGCTAAGATGCAGTTGACAGCTTTCCCAGTTTTATTTCTTCTCATCTGACTTGTTTATGGCTTCACTTGGTTTACTGTTTTCCCATCTCATCCACTTATTAGCTATATTCACTACCTATGCGTCCACTTGCATGCATATGTGATGTGATTACCATTTCAAGTGCACAACAACCATAATAAAGTATAATTCTACAGAAAATAACCGCTTCTAGCTATTTCTTTGTATGTTTTACTTTTACCATTACCAACACAAAATTACTTTGGCTCACAATCAGAATCTTCCTCCTTTCAGAAGGCAGAACAGCAGAGTACACAGAAATGAATATAATAGACAAAGACAGATCCACCATTCAGTACATTATATTTCTAGATAATTGATGCTGTTTTATGAGAGCTAACTTGATTCTGTTGTATAATTACTGTAATTATAATCTTATTTGAATTTATTTTTTAACTCTAAGCAAGTTTATTTGATTGTACACGATTCTCTTAGTGGTCCACGCAATTCAGTCCATCTTCTTCTGCCTATCTTCTGTCTAATTAGATGTGAGTTAATAATTATACACACAAACAAGAAACTCAGCGTAATGCATTTACCACGTTCAGTTAATTAAATTTTTATATAAATTGATTATTTTACACTTAGTAATCTTTTTAAGCTACTTTTCCATTTATCATGCTGGAAAGTTCAAATAGCACTTGCAGGTGCACAAAACGTTATCATTTACCATATCTTATCCATTATTTTCTGACTCAATATCCTCTAATTACTGCACTTTTAAGTAATTGAGATTTTTAAAGCAAAAACAATGATAAACACAAAATTAATAACTCACTTTTGCTTCTAAAGTTTCCAATTGGGCCATTCTTGAGGGTTCAATAGCCGATTGTGGACGCTTTAATTCAGAGGCTAGCGCAGTCTGAAAAAATAATAAGAAATCTTCAGTATTTATCTTAAATATAAAATCGTTTAATTACATTCATTTGTCGTGTCCATAATTGCAGTCTTACTTTCCTTGTGTCCATTTAAATAAAGTCACATTTATGTGCAAAATTAAACAGCATAACTGAGAAATAGTTTTGAAATAGAGATGCGTTCTTTATACTTGTAATTGTCTGATGTGCTTACACAGGCCAAAGCAAAAAAGTTGATTAAATGAGCAAATATTTGAAAACAAGGAAAGACTTTTACTTTCCAATGTACAGATTCGGAGTAGAACATAAATTAGTGTTTTTATTTGACTGTTGTTGGTATACTAAACATTGTCAGATGCAATTTAGTTTCCACTGGTTGGTTTTAAGTTATCCTCGTATTTGCATTCACTTAACTGAGCATAACTTGGATTGTATTGTAAGTAAACCAAAGGAAAAAAGGTGAACCGATTAAGATTAAGTGTGTGTATTGAAGCCGTTGCCGACAGAAAACTTTCCGGACTAGATTGCTTCACAGATCTCATCTTCACTTGGAATTAACACAGAGAAGAAGACTAGAGAAGTATGCAAAGTATGCATGGAGATATCCGTTTAAAGTGTTGCTGGTCTGTCTGACGCAGAACAGAGCTATCACTGCAGTAAAATATAATACGACTGTGTGAGTAATAAATCCTGACTAAGAATTTAAGCAAAGCAAATAATAAGGAATGGCCTAGCTGATAGGAATATTAGTAGGCAAGACCGTAAGACCTCCTTTCTCAACTGAAGTCAAGAGCCAACTAATACAACTTTTGAATTTGAGTGTACATAGTGTACAATCGACATTATTCATCCAATGCAATGATAATGATGATGTGATGGACTAAAGTAAAAAATCAACGAAAGCTCGTTTAGGTACTTATGAATTAGTTACACTTTTACAGATAGTCTCACTGACTGACTGAGTTAGTCCATGTAATTTAGATCAATTCAACACACACAATACAGTGGAAGTGGAAGTTATTCAAATCGAGTTTGACCATCCAAGCCAGTTCAGTCAAGTTTTATATTCCATATCACAATCCATTCATAATAATACTTTACCAGTGCCTACATGTATTTGCAACCTGTACAATTAAGTTTATCCTTACCTATGTACAATAGTAATGTCTCTGTACTATATTTGTACTGGGCAATTCAAAACATTCCTTCACTATATTCAATCTGTCGAATGCCGAAGGATCGAACTAATTTCTAGTGTTACGTTTAAATAGATCATAGTAAGAATGCATTTCTTAAAGCAATAACCAAGTCCCGTGTAACAAAAGTTAAAAATACACATCTGATTCAATTGAAAATGAAATAGGGCCAAGTAAAGCAATTCAATCATTCACTCAGTCACAATCACAAATCAAATGAACCATGAGAAGGCGAATTAAAGAATAACTCAGCACCAGCATTACACTATTTCATTTCGTTCACTCATCTTTCAATCGTAAATATATCTACAGTGGAATTCTATCAACTTACGCAGTCAACCAAGAAAGCCGCATATACTAACATACACAGAATACCATTTGCAATCACACAAGAAAAGAATTAGGTTGGATGTAACTTTTATTTCTATCGCATCTTCGGTTTCATCATTCATTTGCTCAAGCTTACTGTATTTCTTACACTTAATCACAAATTGGTACTTCAGTTGGTATAAAATAATTACTAGAGCAAAAAACGGGTATAAAAAATAACAAAATTTGAAAAGTGATGCAATGGAGAGCTGCTATTTAAAAATATTTACATTCGTAATAGGTTTTCATAGCCCATATAATGTGGGAGGCAAAATAGTTTGGAGTTGGACTTTCAAATGATGAGCCAAAAATTAATATCGTCTGGGGACATCTTCAAAAATCCAATATAACATGAATAGCCTTAGGTAGAATGAGTTACGTGAAATATATTTGTCATTGCTGACTTGGTTTAGTATGGATTTAATGTCTAGCTACACATGTACACAGACTCTTCAGTAAGATAGCTAAATTGCACTTGTATATAACATGGGTAGCAGAAGTTATATAAACGATTAGGATGTCTTCGTGTCCTTATTCCTCTAGTTAAATGTTCTACCTTTGTGTAATATTATGTGTAGATGTACCTGCTTATGTTTAAGATAATAACTTTTTTCTGTGTAGATATTGCTTAAGTATTAAACTGTTCTTATACCAGAAAGTGAAGCAGAGTTAAAAGTTACCCTTCTTTGTCCCAGCTGCAATAGGACAGTAGAACAATTCGTTTTCAATATATTTAACATTGTTAAGACTTGTATGGCTATTTGTCAGTAAAATGAAATAAAATAGAAATAGCTGTTGATATACCTATGCAAGGTGCGAATAATAGATTTAGTAAAATATATTTATAGAACGCAATTTGTGTCCCTCGTTTTATAAAAAATTGTATTTATACATGTGGCTGTGTGTACTTACTTGGTACAATTAGTAGTACACTCCATAGATAAGATAGAATAAAGCTGTGATACAAAGTTGCCTTAGCAGAGCAGTGACAAAAAACCTCACCAGGATTCAAGAATGGAGAGTGAATGAGAATTGTGCAATGCAGCAAAAATGTTCACAGTGCAGACACATTGAATGAAAATGAGAATTGAAAATAATAATATTTTATGTAATAATAATACTCTATTACGTACTGCATGCCAAGATATAACTTTGAGATTCAGAAAATAAAAACTACAAAGCAAGTCAGAGACGAGAAAGAACTACTTGAGAAGTAATGAATGTCAGCCAAATCAGCGTGAAACCCTGTGGATTGCCTGCATTACATTCGTTTAGTTTCTCTCGTTTTTGATGCACATTTATATTTATCTAGTTGTCTGCAGTCTTTTCCATTAAACTCATCTGCACTCCAAAACTCACAACATAACAATATATTAGCATTGTATTGCATTCACAAATTTATTCTTATCGAAAGTAAAATCAAAATGTGGCAGTATATATTTTTCTGTACATGTCATAAGTAAAGTATATATTCGTTTAGAAAAATAAGTTTACAATAAATATGTAGTATTTGCCAGTCAAATGATGAAAAGAAAATGAAATCTTGAACCAGTAAATAAATATATATTTCTAACAACACAATTTGGGGGGCTAACTTGATTACTACTCTGAAATATATTTTTGTTAAAGATAGAATGCGAAAAATAATAACTATGGAAAACTATCAAATTTAGAGGTTTGATTGAATTGCAGTAGTCTGCTAGACCTTGAATGAATTCATCGTATTTTTTCTTCTATACTTTACTTTTCAATTAACATTTGATTGCAACATTCTCTTTACGACATAAAATCAGCAGTCACTGGATACTGAAAAAATGATTCTTGTCTTACAAGGGAAATACGTTTGACAATTAGCATCATTCAGTTTATTTTTAGTAAATGAAGTATACTTGCCTAAATAATAATAAACAAAAGCGATGATTACAAGGTTGGTTAAAGTGGAAAATAATTATGCCTTCAAATAATTTGCGTGGTGAAGAATACGACAAAAACATTACAATAATTGTGAGGTTTTTTACGTCAGGATACATAGTTTGAACAGCTACGTAATGAAATGAAGCTTGTTCTTGCTCTTTAGTCATCCACATCATTGTTTCAGAAAATTTAATTTGCTATAATTATATGAAGGTTTAAGGAAACTCTTTTAGACATTTAAAAATGTCAAAAATTATAGAAATCAATAGTATAAAATCCTAAATACTAATAGTATGTTTTTGCATGTAATAAATTGAACAGGATGCTATCACAGAAATATAAGAGAATAAGAGATGTGAATACAGGACATATTTACATAGATATATGCGTCATGAATGTATAAACTTCCTATTGTAAAAAATGCGCCTAAAATTGAGGCATGATTGTTTTCATGTAATTCTGATGAATAACATACATAAATACAGTCAACAAAGAATGAATGTCTCAGGTAATTGCAGATGAGGTGTAGCTACATAGCTGGGTTTAACTTAAAGTCAGCGATTAGTCATAACAATGATACTACTCATGGGTTGACTCGGCGTAAATTTAGGAAAAAGAGCAAAGCACCACATTATTAGTCATTTCCTCTTTAATTTCTGCAACTCCCATAATGTTCATGCCCATGCATTCCCGTACACAGAGAACACGATTCAAAGGAAATCGAGTGAAAAAGAAAAATGCGTTTTCGTCAAGTTTCATTGGTTTGTCTAGAAAATGTTACAAAGTGCATTTTACATTATTTACTGCATATATATATACTGCAAGCATAATATGCAGATATTGAGTGTTATATAAAGGTAGGTGTATATGAGTCTACAGGTGAGTACAAAAGTTAAACCGCGCAAAATAATTTCTCAGAATCGGAGCTGGACTCTGGGAGTATATAAAAAGCATGAGAAAATAAAGTTAATCGTGTGATCCTCGATTAGATAGAGTACCAGGGCATTTGTGGGTAATAATAACATCCGTGTGAGATACAAGGTGTAGGTGATCTAACTGCGGTTATCTTTTCCATTGTACTAGGACACTGAATAATGCATACGTAATAATATATTCCTAATTGCAGAACTTCGTGTACTCTGAGACGGCACTGAGAACAACGGCAACGTTACAAAGGATCACCAACCGAAACCCCATGATATTTTAATAAAATATTACCAGAGATCTGAGAAGCTAAATGCTGTAATTTCAACTACTAACCCTTTATTCTCGTCGTTGCACAACTGAGATTGATGGAATCCAGAATTGCAATTTGTCAAATTGGAACCTGATGTAACAAAAGAACAACAATGGCAATAAGTGCATAAATATGCCAATAGGAGCCAAATGAACCTCTACAAATAGAATAGTTGCCATTTCTTGCTCCCATCATTAATTCTAAAAGAAGTGGCAAAATACACCCAGCCAGCAATTCAAAGTCATAAAAACGCCGAGAAAATCTAGCTACTTGGGACGGTTTTCCCTGTCCATTGTAAAATAAAACAGCAAACAACCCAATGCAACAACAATTTCACTGCAATAGATTTCGCATGTACAACGTTAAAAAATTGTCAACAACGTCGTTGGAAGCTTTTCACAATATAAATCTACTTACACCTTAACACCACAGAAATTCCTAAAATGTCGTTGTAGGCAAGAAAAGGCATTTCCAAAATGGCTACTATTTATAAATTAATTATCTCTTGGGATTTTGTGTTGTGCAGGACAAGTATTTATTTATGACATACGTACATGTGAGCACATTTAACTAAATATTTGACTCTGCAAACTACTAGTATGAATATTTTGTTAGAATACAAGTTTTTACTATAATTTCACAAAAACTATACCTTTTATACCTATACCATAAAATATTTCAACTCTATTACTTATTGCCATCATAATTCTAAATGGCGGCTTGGAAAACGTTAATGGTATTGAAAACAACTTTCGGTGGTTATTTATTCAAGCATTCATACGTTATAGTGTAATTCCCGTGACTTGAGGAATGTTTTGTTTTCCTTGACGGGGTGATGATTTGATATTTGTAATGAAGACCAGCCAAGACGTTGTGTCGACTCAGCAAGAAATACAAAATTGCTTACATTAATTCAGCTTTAAAACTAAAGACAATGCCAAACCAGAGAGACGAGACTGGGATTAACTGATTGCCTACATTTACCTGAAGTAGATTGCCATTACTGCATCGTCACAAGCAGAGTGTACGCTAACCGTGCCAAAACCATGACAAGCCACACAGAAACAAATAATGGAGTGAAGGAGAATATTGAGAAGAGCCTAGCCAACCATGTATGTACATAATGCACAATATTTGTTCAAGCCCAGTTAACTTTCGCTCGTGTTCATGTCCAGACAACTTGGTCTTCGCAAAATCCTCTGAGGACCATGACCTTCATAACCCGCTGTTTCTGTCTCATTAGGTAGCCTAAATTTGACGAAACGAACGATAGGCAAATCAAACGACTTATTATTATCCTTATTTTTCATTTATTTCATGGGCCTACTTCACAAATTACTAATCAATGAATTTAAGAATGCTGAAAAAATATTCTAACGAACCTGTATGCACTATTGCTTTGCAAAATATCCTCAGGTAAGGCTTTGTCAGAAATTCGTTTGAAAATTGGCCTTTGGGGCTTCGAAATTGTCAATAAGAATAATTAAAGATTATTTATTAAAAACCTCTGCAGTCCACTTAATTGGGATTCTGGGTCGGTTTTTCCAGTAGATTAAATTTCCCACTTCTAAGAATGTGGATCCAGTTGTAAATTATTATTTAGATTTACTTGATTTAAAGGGAAGATGAAGACAGCAAGAGGTATACATATTTATATGATTTTGACACTCTTATGGATCTGAAGTTACGAAGGCTCAGCACTTTGTCTTTGGTTTCATCTTTGGTTTTGGCTGCACTCAAACTCGCTTGGCCAGGCACAGCATGACCAAAATGTTTTTATACACATACACATACGTAGTAATTTACATTGGCATTTTACAAGTAGGTACAGTACAACTACTTGGTCGTGAGGAGTTTGTGGATCTAAGAACGACAGGTCGGCGCGAATGGCAGTCGCCACTAGCAATTGGACATAGTGCTCCTAAATTCCATAACTATAATTTTAGGCTTAATAATCGTACATAACATAACTGGTACAATATATCTCTTTGTCAGTGCTGAATTGTACAACCGGAGCTAATGTGTAACGTAAACAATGGAACTCTAACAGTGCACGCAGAAATTCTCACGTTACAATACAACTCTTGTACTCAGTATCGTGTTTAATCTTTGTAATGACGATAATAGCTAATATCTCTTACGTAAATGTAAGTACAACACACTTAATTGTTAAATATACTATTATGCATACGTATTGAAATTTTCTATCTTGTGTGACCAACACAGCGAATCAGTTATTCAGTTGCTGTTTGTATTTCAAACCGGCATCTCCGTTTTTACTATAGTCTCGTAAGTCTATTCCTCATAATATAGACATATCTACACATTAAAGACAATCATAACAAGAATAATAACAAGGATGTTCTTATATTTAATTTTTTCCATAACGCAATAGATTTATGCTACAACAGTACCATTTGGGCTAATAAAGGTACACTATGGTTATCATTAAGCATACGAAAAATTACAAATCCCTGACATAACAACGAAAACGTAAATACTATTTGGTCTATTGCGAAATATCACATATTGTAATAGTATTCAATGGTTGTAACCATCTCTCATTACTTATTATTTACAAAACCAAATCATCAAATAGCATATAACTTAAAATGTAAATAAAAATGATTGTTAAATGTGAATGATTTTCGCATAAAATTAATATTTGTACATCTTTGACACAGTTTGCCTCCTAATAATAGCTTATATTGTAATTCAGCACGTAAATATTGGATGCCTTCTAACTATCAATTTGCAAACTTGTCAGAATTTCAATATACACAAGTAATAAAAATCGGGAATGAAACGACAATTTACATGGCCATATAAATTCAACCTTCTTATATAATCAATAATTCACAGGTTACACGAAATTCCTTCTGTATAATAATTTCAATGCATTTTATCTAATTGTAAGCAAATATATTCCGAATATTTACAGAAAAGAAATGAAAGGTTATATCTACTATACCCATGATAATAAAGTACCCAAAAATGTAAACTTTTTTAAAAACTGCCATTTAGGTAATACTAATTAATGAATAATTACCTGTGATAAAAACGGAGTGGTTATTCAAATAGCTTTTATTAGAGTAATTAATTTCCCTCCCACATTGATGGCTACTGATATATGAAATTCCATAGTTAGTATACAGTAACGAATGGTTTGCTAATCTGACCTTACATGCAAGTTTATTTTAGTTTACATTAATTTTCATTAAGTAAAGGACATCACTGTACCATAAACCATTAGGCCCACCGTGCCAAAAATTAAATTTATTTGCACAACGTGATATGTATTTATAAAAATTTAAAGCATACTCCAATTAATTTATGGTGCAATAAACACAACATTAAAAAATCATGTTGTGATATTTAAAATTAGTAACGGTGCAAAATGCAAGGCGTCTAATTATTTACTGCCTACAAAATAAGTACCAGCAGATTGTTTCCTATTATTTACCCTCTATATGCGTGCCGTACATTTATTATGAACTATTTGTTTACTACCACTGTTGAATATTAGGCAATCGCAAACTCCACCACTCACGCACAGTTTAATAATATTTATAATTGAAAAAACCTTCGTACACACACTACACAGACATATTTAATATGTGAACATGTGTATACACGTAGCCTAAGTTGTGAGCAAATATTTATATTTGCATAATTACCCGTGTTTACATTCATTACCTATTGTGATTGTGATGTACATACAAAGCAAACATTATTAGCAGTGGAGATTATGGAGTATGAACTCGCTCAAATAATGATCACATCACAACAATGCATTTCACATTTCGTTTGTGTATTCTCGCTTCATACATAGATAATTCTACAGAGAATTGGCATATCTATGTAAATTGCAAACAAATAAGTGCATACATGTGCATAGGTAATAGGTACCACGAATATTATCTGCCGTTTTGGTTGTAATGAAATGTACACGAAAAAATGCACGCCACAACAATTTGACAAAAAATAAATAATCTAATATCTGGAATATATCAAAAGCAAAAGTATCTCTACTCAAGTATCATAACAATGACGACGAGTAGATATCCTAACTTCACTTAAAAGAACAAATGTATTATTAAGTAGCAGATATGTGAAATCAATAATCAGTTTCTCTGATGAAAAGTATTGTACGTTGTGCAAGAGTCAAGAGTTTACTAAAATTCCTACATAAAGTTAATGTACATTGAGCTGAGGAGCTATTTAGCTTGAAGTTCGCTTTATACGTGAAAGGCAAGGCCAACTGTCTATTTCGTCACTTTAGATGGAATCAAAGATCAAACGAGATGATATTGATTGGGAACGATAATATTCAATGACTTGCTATTTGTAAGTTTGATCAGATCTTTCAGTTTATTTCAAATTATTCTGATACTGCGCAAAGTGCAATTTATTGGAAAGGCTACCTACGTGTGGATATTGCATTATGGACATACCTATAAGCAAACTCTGACTGCATACGAATAATAAACGTCAGTAATAATCAATCACACAAGTTGTATGCAACAAACAAATCTGTATTAGCTAAACTCCTATATATAAATATTTACAGAGTTTAGATAATATTTACTTATAATAATTTTAGATATGTAATTCTTCATGTGAGGTACATAAATAAAATGCGATACAATGTTGTCTATATTTATGTAGTAATTTCATTTGCTGCCGGTTGAAGAAACAAAATAACAATAAGCCATTTAATTAGTTAACTTTCAAAAAATCTAATTGTAAGTAAACAAAATAACGGTTAGATGTAGCAAAAAGTAAAAACGTCTACAATGTAAGTAGGTAAAAGAAATGTGAGTACGCAACTGTAAAAGAAACCAACAAAATATTGAACTAACTGGTGTAACCTATTTTTATTGAGAATTTTCTTCCATTTTTCTTGTTTACATTATCTGAATCTGCTAAGCAATGCATTACATTGCAAAAATAATTCCACACAAGGAAAGATTAGAACAAGCAGAATTTTTATTAGCTTACTTACTGATGATTGCTTAGATATTGGAGTTAGAGATATTCTGTTTAATTAGTTAAACCTCGTGGCGAATGGCTCAAACATGGTGTAAAATTCAGTAAGCTCTAATGTATTGGTTTTGGTAATTAAAAGATTGCATCACTCAGCCGATAAAAATAAATGATAGTAATAAAAATCCCATTAGACGGAAATCGCAGAAACCAATTCCTATAACTGATTTGTAGTTTGAGCACTCGCCGTTTTTATAAGTACATACGTATATTTGCATCGAGTTGCACTTGCAATAGAAAACTTTTACTAAAATTAAAATTAGCAGCAAATGATTTTAAGGTCTACCTGGTTAGATTATTAAAGCAAATAGGTAATGAGAAATGTACATTAACACTTATACAATTAGTGAAAGGAACGAAAATGAATTTAATCAGTTCAGCAAACTCGAACTATCTGTATTACATTATGAGTAGCGATTATGATGTAACACCAGCCACGCTTCGCTATTCAGAAAAGATGTGAACGGAACACCTGCCGATGTGCAGCTACAGCAATTTAGCGATTCCATCTCTATTAAGAGCCAGGCTAAGCTATGCACCTTTTATTTTAGATTCATGAATTGTGATCTCTTCTGTTTTTCCACAATGCAGATCCAAAGCGTTTATACTTACGTGTAATCTTTATAAAGTACTGATAACAAACAAGTATAAGAATTTTGAAATGGACAATTCAATTTTATATATATTTCTACACTAAATACTATCAACAATTTGAAAGCACTATAAATAGTACAGACCGTAGTACAGTTTTAGTATGTTTTACTTTTACTTATACTTTCTGTGTGAAGTAATACAATGCAGACCTCAATTTTCTCAAGTTTGAGTCCTTCAACATAATTGAAAAATGGCAACTAAGTTTAAAAGACAGGAGAAATTAAATAATACCAAATAAATAAAGTTTGCAATAAAAAAATGTTTCAAGACTATATTGTTCCAAAATACAAAGACCAGTTTGCCTGCAAATAAGACCTTTTTTATTTTATTATTGGAAAGGATTAAGAATATGTGTTAGATTGGTGAAACTGGTACAAATGAGACAAAAAAGTTCTGGTATCTGTTTTCTAATCAATGTTTTATAGGTTATATTCAGGAATGCACATTTCGAATAATATTGAAGTCGCATGAAAACGTTTGCAACGGTCTAAATTTTGTTTTTAATAAGCAATTGCATAAATCTCATTGCAAGTGGCTCTCGGAAGTTTGGAATGCACGAAAATTGCTGCTTACACAGAAACCTGCATAACACACTTAAGAAATGACAATGGTATGATTGCAGATATAGAGCGTATGACAAAGGGAAAGGAAGAATAGAGTGGATGTTGATTTTCAACGATAGCGCACTGGAATCCATTTATCTGACAAAAAGAAATTCCCAGTCGGTGAAAAATGTGTTGGATGTGTAATTCTACTTCCATGGCAAAGTATTACATTACGATGTCTGAATCTAGGATGGAATAAAGGTTTCTCTGCAACTGCTCCACATAAAGGGAGGACAACAAAAGACACGAATGTTATTGAGAAGACGACGAGAAATATTTTAAGTAAGACAGGGAAACAGACAATGGGAAGATGTAAATGCATGATTATTGGAAAGAAGAGTGTGAAATGGGACTTTCGGCATTCGAGCCTGTAAAATAGCAGAAATTGGATTACATTTCGATTTAAACTCACAAGGGAAGAAAAATCACCATAAATAACATTAAGTACATACGCTGTTTGTTCCTGACTCTTACATATCGACGAAATGTGTAAACGCTGTAACCTAAAGCATATTCGTAATGTAAAACTGCAGAACGGCTAGTATTATAAATAAGTGTGTTGCATGTGGGTTTGATTTGGTTTCACAGTAAGATAAAGGTTAAAGGTTCTTTAGAAATGATTGGCGTTTAAAGATATGTCAAGAAATGTTGCCTGCTGAGGAAGAGAAAATGAATGGGCTGCGAACATCCAGATTGTCAGATGCAGATGTATGTATGTAATACAATATGGAGGCATAAAAGCCACGCCAAAAGACACTAAAGTGCTATCGACTATAATGGAGAGTTTCTAAAACTCTCTTCCAGCAACACAAATACGTTTCCTGAGATTCGCTTTTAGGCCCAATCACATAGATTCCATCTATTTCTATATAATACCAAGAAATCCTAATGCTTAAAATGTACATACTCTTATTACACTGGGATGATCAAGAACATGGTCTCCAACTTCCGACCAGTTGAAATACCTACGCAATAGTGCTCGCCCCGTGAATTCTTCTTCTTTATTGTTTGCACAAACGAAGAAATGGTCGAAAAGATTATCTACTTATATCATTAAAATGTGAATTTATAGAAAATTACTAAATATTGCGAAAGGAGTCTAATTGAAGATTTTTGTTATTCTATATTACTAATATTCTAATTTCTATTTCCTATATAAATATATTACTCCCTATATAAACTTTATTTTTATTTACTATATAAACAGAAATGGTTAGCAATGAAAAATATGTTAGCTTACTACAAGTAATGAAGGTTTGAGCTGCTTCTTCTCTTTTTGGTATTATTCCAAACGTTGTGAGGTAAACCCACACAAAGCCGGAGACTAGTTTGAGGATTCTTCCGGACTGAAAATGAGCTCGAGGTTTATGGGAATTCTTTAGTAATAGAAAATTCCTTTGATGGAATTCTTCTTATGTGAATGTGAACGAAAGAATGTTTTTAACCTTAAGTTAGCTCTGTTTTTCTTCATTTTCATTGTACACATAGTAATTCGGGTATTGTTGTCTTTTATACTATTACATATACAGGAAACCCATTAAAGGTACTTTCTTCAGTCCTGATATTTGGGATGGAACACTTTATGTAATTCTTATGGCTACACAACTCCACAAAATTAATTCCCCTGTAATTCAATACTTGCATGGTATGGAATGGAAAAAGCTGTGGATTAATTGGTAACGCAAGTTCTGAATCTGTGTAGGTGTTCGTACATTCCACAGGGAATATGAAGGCATTGAACGATTTGTACTTTGTAAATGCTTTGTTTAAATAAAAAGTGTATTTTAGTGTCCATAAGTTGTATAAGATGCGTGTAACCTAATTATACACAGGAATTAAATTCGCAATGGTTGCAGAAAAGGTTGCGTGTCCAAAGGGATTTTGAAAAATAGAGATTTTTTAAATACAAACATAAAGCTATGTGTTTAGCAATTTGGATCCGCTTCAACGTAAACAATGGCTTGTCAACACGCATTAAAGGCCTAATAATACGAAATTTATCATTAGGATTGCCTCTCATCCATCTTACTCTACCGGCCTTGTTCTCCCTTTCGAAATTTTAAGAAGACAAACATGCAGTTTAACTGTAATGTAATTACAGTATCAATTGCATTTTCCTTAGGAGGCACACTTATTTTACGTAGAATAGCAGCGCAATTATTCTAATGAAAGTACACATGTTATTTAGATGCACGTGTACGTACTTATACTTTCCTAAGTCAGTTATTAGAGCTGATTGTGAGAGTTCGTCTTTCATAAGCAACGTATGTCAGATGAGAAATCAAACCTTAACTGTAATCTAATGTGATTTTGAAAACTCATCGCATCGCCCATCTCAATTATCTCCACTAAATTCATGCAGAGGCTCTTTTAGCAATTTTCATAGCTAACAAAACTCTATTGAGTTTGTCTCCGTCGCCACTTACACGTCTTCATCTCAGGTTGTCTATTCTCTGGCTGCTTCGTCTGAAATGAATGTGAGAGTTGCTTTGGGTTCTAAAGTGCTGAGTCCAAGTCTAAATGCATAAGTACTCTGCATAAAGAATTGAGGAAGGCTGCCAGCAGAATGAAATTAAAGTTTAGGATTTCTCTATTGGCTCCATGCTCACATCAAATCAAGAAAATGATACGTTATCCTCTATAAAGCCATTGCCATCCATTCTTTTAGTCACTCACGAAAGATGAGACACTATTATCCAACAATTACCAGCTATGTACAAACGAGTCAAGGAAAAAATACCAGCTCCTTAAAAACTAAACAACGAGGTAACGCAAATTCCACGCCATACATAAGCACTATTTAATAAGGCATTTCAGCACAACCTATAATAATAATTAAATCTCAAAATATTGCACAATCCTCTGAAATCTAGTTAAGCTGTGATAAATACTGAATGCAAAATAACTTTTATTTGATATAAATACATAACACATATGCATTCTTCGTCGTGATCAGAATACAACTCGTACAACTGCAAAATTACAAAGTACAAATACGAAAAGAAAAAAGCATAAAACCCTTAAAATTACTCTATCATGAGATTGCATATTTAATTCCATAGTAAACATTGTATACTTTTTATTTCTATGTGCTACATAAACTACAAACACATTGCACAAAATTGAATAGTTATTTACTGCTAATATTATGTAATGACATGTTCCAAAATGCACTTGTGCTATTTACTTAGCATTTAACAGGATGCTTTTGGAAATATCAGCACAAAATAGGTTATATTATGTAAGTATTTATTCCAACCGTTGACATTTGAACTTTTCTAAATGTTTTATGAACCCGTGTGTGATTTTGAACTGAAAATTGCGTACTGAATGCAGAGAGAGACGAAGTGTCTTTGTTTCAGAAAAAAAGTTATTTAAAAGGAATAGAGTTAAGAATCTGATGTGATTGAGAATATGCTTATGTAATTGGACTGCGCTAATACTGTCTTAGGATTAGCACAGATACTTAACTCGAGTCTGGTGCACAAGGAATGATAATGATAAATGCAATAGAATTGCGTCGAGAGCAAATCCTCTAAAATGCTGTTTGGGACTTGTTTACCTTAAATGAGGTTAAAGACCTTCTGCTTATATCAATATCATCACCGAGAGCTTTCTTTCATACGTTAGCGACTTTAAAGGAGCATTTCCATTGTGGTGCTCGGCAGATACATGCATTTGCTTCTTAGGTGAAGAAGATCAGATGCGGGATGTGATATAGATACTCATTTCACTTACCTACATACTTTGACTTGACTCTTGCCTTCCTTTTGCTTCTTTTGGCTACTAGTGCACACACATGCTTATTGCCAACTCATATTCCAGTTCTCACTCAGCTAGTAAGTGGCATTAGATAACTCTTTGTTTTTGTTAGCCTCCATCGGATCCACCCCACCAACTAATAACACTGCACACAATTCCTTCTCTTTCGTTCAATAAACCTGCCAAGCTAACCAAAGAAATAACTTGTTATTTGCTCCAGCAACAAATTGCTTTTCTTTTTCAATTCAGACCACAACAAACGAAAATAGACTCACTTTACGCTACCTTGTTTCACTGCACTGTTGGGGTAGGGAGCCAAAGCCACAAATACTTCGTCCAAGCCAACTTTCTATCAATTTTCATATTTGTTTTACCTTTTGGCAACACTACACTATTTTCTACCTTCTATCGCAATAATAACCATGACTTTGCATAACTCAACAGTAATCGTAATACCCACTCATGTCTATGGCAATTCTAGTGCCCCTCCACATTCTACATTTCTATCTCCAATTTACAAGCATGGTGTACACTTGCTTAGACATAGTTCATTAAGGGCATCTTTAAACAGGGAACTTCTTTTTTATTAACCTTTACTTTTCGCATAACACATAATTGCCCTACAAAAAATATTCAAATACAAAACGCTAATGATATGATCGCAAGAAATACCTAAAGGTTAATATACCTTTCCTACGCAATATATTATATCATATAGCTTGGCAGAACTATAGATATATATAATGTAGAGCAATTGCTGTTCGAATGCAAAACAATGTGCATACAAGGCTCACAATATTGTAGATCTTATTTTATGCGTTCAAAGCTTCAGTTTCAAACTGAATGTCATGAGCTTTAAAATTAGGAATGCAGTATTACAACAAACTCTTGGAGTTTTGCTAATCAGTTGTATTCTGATTACAGATAGTTTTAAAACACTGCAAAGCAGAAAAAATTATAGTAAATAACTTCAGGTGTATTGAATGGAAAAGTATTCACAAGAATCTTGTAAATTTTTCTAAGTCGCAAGTGTTTAATGCAAAAAAATTTGTATACGGAAATTGTACATTGGGTATGTAGAATAGTTCAACAAACTTTACTTTTTTGTAAGCTTATGAAACACTAAGCGCACTATTTCGAATAATACGGAAAGTATTTATAAGGAAATGTAAGAATTTAGCTATTACCTACTAAAATAGTTTATTGTACGCAATAAATAATATATAGTAAAGGGTATAATCATAATTCCCTTTTAAATGTATGTGAGCATTTCCTTCCCTGTCTTTTATTTGACACTTTTTTGGAAAGACATGACATCAACAGTAGTAGGTATTGCAGGTTGACTACGTGAAATATTTTGTTTTGCATAGCTTTGTTGAACTTCTTGAAAAGTAAAAAGTTGGTGCTCGAAAACTCATTTAGATTATCATTCTTTTGTTATTTATGAGCATTTAAATTTTGTAAGCTATTGTTTTATATTATTGCAGTATGCAAAATAGATGTTAGAAAAACAATCGGCACCATAAAATATGCACACTCCTTCTTTGCCCGTCGTGTTGTGTAATAGGTGTTATAATTCTAGCAAAGTCATAACTGCAAAGTGGAAATGGTTTGCATGGTGCGCCCAGTTTGAAAGTGAAGGCATCTCGAGGAATTTTAAGAGAGGAGCATGTCAGATACAGATAGAACTTGAAATCACATTATTATCGCTCTGAAGCGGAGCTCAGCCCTGCAAATGAAGAATAATATCAACAGAAAGTCAAACAAGCAAATTGCCATACCGTGTCTTGTGCGGATAGTCGCTCTTATCGTTTAACTGGACTGGAGAAATAAAGTACAAAATAATTGTATGCAAATAAAAATACAAAGCGCCACACCTTCTCTGTAAAACGTAGCTAGGAGGCAGCCTTTGCTTCTTTCCGTGCCTTTAACAATGAATTCCCTCTCCGCACCGTCTTTCTCAGTTTTTCATTCATCTAGATAGGATGATCCATTTGTACCACTATGGTAAATGTTAATTGCAAGCTATAATATTATTGTGAACCATGGCACGCCAGAGTAATTACAAGTTTTACAACCTCCAGATCCAGTTTATTCAAAACAACACTATGATTTTAACTATGTATTTAAGCACTAAACAAAACTGGTAGGTACATTGATTACTTATACATTCTTTTGCGTTTCTATAAAGACGTACTCATTGTTACTCGTAATTGTTTTCTGTATTCTCAGTTTCCGAAGCAAAGAATTTGAACACTTTGATTTTTCTGGTATAATATTAAATGCAATGCAATATATTCTGTTTTGTAATAAGATTTGAACGTTTCTACTCCTTTTAAGCAAAGAATGATGTAAAAGGTAAAATTAACCAGTACCACTTGTACTAAGATATTTGGAGAAGTTGAGAATGTACGCAGTATAAACACACAACAGTATGGGTCATGCATAAAACTTTTTACAGCGAAAAGAAACATATATAATTAGTTGGGTTGGGGCAAAGGTGCGTAAGAAAAGTATTTACAGACATAATTTAGATTTTATTGGATACTTTAGATACGAGACTTACAGTCAGGTCAATATTTCTTTTGAATTGAAAACGTACTCAGTGTGGCAATGCATTAAACTATATAATTTGACATTATAGCGTGAGAGATATACTTTATATAAAATCATTCAAATAATTATCACTTGCTTTGCTTAATTCCACATTTCAAATTGGACACGAGAGCTCTGTACCTAAACTGCTCTCCTTTCCTTCGCACTGCCTGACCAGTTTCCTTTGGAGTAATGAAACAAAAAAATTATATTATTTGATAATGCAAATTACGTGGTAGTGCCAATTGCCAATCAAAAGCCAGATCGAAACGATGTATTTAAGATTAAGCATACTACTTAGATTACAGTTCAATAAAGTAATCTACGTATAAATAAGTGATATTTCTACTTTGATTTGTATAACCTACATACTCAAATGAGAATGTGTCACATTTGCAATAAATACAATAATGTTTAAATTTCCAATTGTATTTATTCTGCACAATAGACAACTTTTATTAATGCAGCGATTACAAACTAGATCAATAAGTATGCTAATCGTAGGTATAGTTTTATAATGTTGGCCGAGGCACTAATGGGCCGTATGGATAATTTGCTTACACAAGTCAAGTCAGAATTATTCAACTTATAAACATAAGATGAATAATTCTGAACATCCATCATTTTGGAACTGAAAGCCATACAAATAGAGCAAATTTCCCTGAAGGCAGCTAATCGGCCGTTATAGTTAGTTCACCAGAGCAAGTAACTGCTCTCTTGTCCGGTTGCTTAGCCATTCTACAAAACTCTATACTTTGAGGATAATGAATGGACTTTTACATGGCAAACAATGTGACGGATCGGATCTTAATGCCTTTTTCATGCTTTCGCCTTTTACTAGCATTTTTTATTGTAAAATAGGAGATTACCTTTGAAATACTAAGGTTTCTTGTGAAAAATGAGAAATTATTATTATCATCACACGTGAGTTATAGTCTATTATTATTTTAAAATAAACACTGTTCATAAGCCAATTCATAAAATATTCTAGCTCATCACTACTGATATTAGAAAATCATTTGTTATCCACAAAATGTACAGTATACACTAAGTGGTACTATCAATATGAAAATTAAGTAAAATTGATTTAGTAAGGCAAACTAGGTAGTCCTACTTTATATTTACTTATAGCGTGGCACTGACTAATGGAGTGCCAAAA
The DNA here is from genome assembly GCA_020352615.2 of Yoshiicerus persimilis. NCBI lineage: Eukaryota > Metazoa > Arthropoda > Collembola > Entomobryomorpha > Tomoceridae > Yoshiicerus > Yoshiicerus persimilis. Next base: position 4,039,955 of record CM060170.1, on the reverse strand, counting down.
ATCGTCTTGTGTGCTTAGATAAGTATAAAAAAGATAACTTTGTACTTTAGCGTGTAATGAATATCCTTTTGCTGGCAACAAAGTGGCAAAGCCACCTGTAATAAATAGGAATTTCTTGATGATAGTAAGAAGACGAAAAACTTCTATTTATTAAGTTACTTATAATGAGCAGCTTAAAGGACGAGTATTGGTTGCAAGAGTTGGTGTCAAAAGCAAAAGTCAAGTTTTAATTGTCTGGACATCACCCAATGCTAATTCAAGCATTAAAAACGAGATTATTAGCACATAGCAGTTTTGCTGACTTGAATTGAAGATGATCGCTAAGGAAGAGCATATTGGTTTACTGAAATGAGAAACCAGTGCTTATAAAATGACAAAGTATTTTTTTAAATTGTATTGTCTACAATCGTTGGTATTTATAGTAGCCTTTAGCAAAATAGCTGCCAGCAATAAATATTTTTATTGGGATACCATAATCATTAAAAGCGCATAAAATGCCTTTAATATTGTTTTTTAAATTCTTACCAGTTTTTGATGAGATGACCCTATAGATAGAATCAAGGGCATTTAGAACGACTAGAGTTTGCATGATTTATGTCTTACACGTATATTTACACTGGTAACAACCTAACATGAAAATAATAGATATCCACCCTCAATTAGTATGTAGTATTACTTATTGAACAGTTTTGCATGAATCGCAAGGAGAATGCATTTTCCACACACATTATAATTGTACAAGTGTTCGCGTGCAGAAACAAGCATCCATGGTTTTTTATTCGAGTTTAGACAAATACAAAGTGTGGATTTTTGAAAAAAGAACGGGGCATGGCATGGAGTATTGTTACGTGATACGTGCCAAAGTAACCTCTCAATCTTATCGCATGACCAATAGGTCACAGAAGTCAAGCCAAAGTCTTCTGGTGGTAAAAAGTCTCGCAAAAACGGTTTTTACACATTAACTATAACACTAGTGCATTAAAAGCTAACTTGTAATTAAACTGGCCAACATAGTTGTGGGTTTACCTTAAGCAAAACTTACATGAAGAAAAATAACTTTTCCCTTGTGGTCTGAACACAGAATATATAATCATAAAATCTATCACGCTATGGTCTATCTGCATCTTAAGAAAACTTTTATGTCTACAAGTAAAATAGCAAATTCTAAATCTAACACTACATTAATCTCTTTTACATGGAGCTTATTGTTCACATTAAACAGGTTTTCTTGAGTCCATCTCATTGTTAACGGAATAGGCTTAAGATATGATGGATACCTTGTAGATGTTGCCATTATCATCTCCACTCTTTTTATGACTATTAATTATTTCATCAGGTGTATCTTGAAAACCGTAACACTGGGTAGACAATAGAAACAACATTGCTGATAAGAGATTCCACAAAACCACCTTAACACATCCTATGCAACTTAATACCTGCACTCAGCTTAGTATTTGACACTCGTATACGACTATTGTGTGCACTAATTGCAATTACGGCAGTCTTATATTTAATTACTAAATAACCATGTACTCTATACTTACAGATAATGTAAACTACAGTTGAAAGCTGCTGGAACAAAATTTAACGAGAAATTACACCTTTTGCAAAATAAAAAACGAAAAAAATCGAACGGACGCTAAATATTGCTAACTGAAACTCCCTCCCGATAACATTATTCAAATAATAGGGTTGTTATACGTTATTTAACTAAAATAACAACCATTACGTAGAAAAAGGTACTAATAGCTTAAAAGTACTTAGAAAACAAAAAAATATACTACATTGAGGACATTGACAAACTAAGGCAGAGAGTTAATGCATAATTACTAACTTTTCTGCTTCGTTTGAAAATACTATTAGCAATTGAAGTGAAATTATTATTACAGCTGAAAATAAGCCTAAACAGAGAAAAGTAATTTTAGATTATATTCAAGTATAAACAGAATTTACCGGAAAGAGGCTATTACAGCGTTTTTGCTTGATGCTTCATTTCAGGTTTTTCCAATTAGTCCGGAACATTAAGAAAAGAATGAACACTGATTCTAGAATTGGCACGTACGATTTTCTTGTAAAAATACAATTGTAGTAAATATATAGACCTCCGGGTGTATACCATAAAATCGCACAAACGCTTTTAAATATAAGACAAGTTCTTTTTTGTGTACTACACATATTCGCAGTTGGTAAGGCCTGCTTCCGGTGGAGGTTTTTCTAAGAGATACACGTTTCTACTTAGCGCAAAATAAACTCTAACTAAGAGTAGGTACCTTATTGTGCAATATATAAAGGTACAATGCACAGTAGTGCCTACTCTAAGAGTAGATGCTTACTCTAGATTTGCTTTGTTGTCTGTGTACGCTTCTTACAGATTTCCACTTTTTATCGCAACACAACGCTTACCGGAGGCACAGAAGAACCAGAAAGCGAAAGGCTATTACAACTCTATACACCTTGTATAACCATTTAAAATAACTGCGTTTTTCTAACAGGCACATCTGCAATGTATTTCTTGGATATATTATTTACACACCATAAAAGTATCTAAACAGTGCAATGTTCGAATACGAATTAAAGAAATGAAGAATTGAGATCCAAAGTGTTTTTCTGATCTGCTCATGACATTGGACCAATCACATAATCGAAATCTTTTACTATTGTCAAAATATTAATATTATTCATCATTTCCACACCGTTATTGGCTTTAAAATTAAAATAATGTAATATGAAATATATAAACCCAGATTGTATACATTTCCAGAATGTCTTGTTTAAACACCTTAATATAAGATTTGTTAAAGCCTTCATTCATCATTTCCACACCGTTATTGATTTTAAAATAAAAGTAATTTAATATAAAAAACAATAGCAGGTGCTTCCTGTTTCTCTGCTGCCGTTGTAAATATTTGAAGGTATTTTTCACGGATTAACGGTTTAATATTATTTATTTTAATAAAAATTGTCGAGCTTTCGATAGCTAGCTGCTATCTTCTTCAGGACGAAACGAAGGTTGAAATGAAATAATAGTATAATTTAGTTTGGTGTATTGTATTGGAAATATTTTAAGTAGTTAATGGAGATGAATTATTATCTCCATATTATCAAACAAAATTATCCTATTATTTCATTTCAATCTTCGTTTCGTCCTGAAGAAGATAGCAGCTATCTATCGAAAGTTCGTCAATTTTTGTAAAAATAAATAATATTAAACCGTTAATACGTGAAAAAATGCCTTCAAATAGTAGGTTTTTCAAAAGTTAAATTTCACTGTTGGCAAAATGCGTATAGGAAAATATAAAAGAAGCAAATGGCAGCAATTATTGTGCATAGAGGGCCAGTGCCCCCTTAAATGCAACGTTGACTAGATTTTCTGACAAAAGTGCATTATATATTAAGGGTGAGATATCTGAAACCAAAAGAGCCATCCATCATAGTTGCTAATAGTGTAGTAGCATTATTGCAAATTAGAATTTGTTGGAGAACTTGAAGCACTTCCGTCTGAAAATTGGAGAACTCTGTTCAGCTTGGCTTAGCATAGCTAACGTTGTTTGTTGTTGTTGCATCGACTGAGCAACACTAATAAGTGGAAACAGAATTTTTGGTCCGTGCTCCGATTCATAGGAATCCCAATTCGCAGGAAAGAAAGAAAAGACAATCCAATCTAGTCAAGTATATTTTTCATGTTTTTCTACCGTTGCATAATAGTTTAGCGAGCAAACTACAAATGTGCTATTATGATTACCATAGACTTCGCTCAACACAAACAATAATTTTCCTTGGCGTCGACACGACTACAACTTTATAAATATGAAGCGTATCAACGTCTACAGTAGTGTAGTTTCTGTTCCATAATATACTTCGTCATTTCCTACGCTAACGGAAAAACAGTAAACGTACCTATTTACTTGAAACTTGGAGTTGTACTTGTATTTGTCTGCTAACCGTCATGATATGAACTACGATAGTTACAGTCTACTCAGGTAATTTTTTGCATTGCACTTGTGGTACTGTACTAATGCAATATTTCAACGTGTAGATAATAATATTATATGCATATTAGTAAAAAAGTGGATTTGTATCATAGGAACATCACATCCGGTCTGTCAACTCTTCGTACGTGTCTCATGTTCTTGTGTTGTAAGCATTTACTATAACCTACAGTACATGCAGTACAGCTAACTCACAACTTCTTCGCATTTGTGTCTCTATACCTTCCACGCTATACTTCTCTGCATTTATAATAGGCACACAATAGAACAAAACAAGATACGCACTCCTGTCACAATGTTCTCTGTAATATTTTATTGCGTTGTGAATTATGAATACTCCTGAACTGAACTCCTTCTTGGCTAATAAAGCCATTGTACTGTTGGGATACCCTGTCTTAGTTGCTCTATTCAGTTATGCACTCAAACCGTACAGATGTTATAGACAACGACTAGACGACCTCACCATTTATGCTTAGGACTTCATCATTATCATGACTTGACTAGACGAGTATTCTCATTTCTGTTTCCTCAGAATGTAATTTACAATTTACGGGCACCTATTTATATACCTATCTCTTTTACAAACTGCGCAGAACATTATAAACATGATTATTATTAAATAAACTCAGATTACAATATAATGGCTTTAACTACTCCAGTAAATAATTTCCGTGCAAAAGTAGAATACAAAGCACCCAGTTCAGGAAAGTATATTATTTGCATTCTAGAATTTGTTTTCTCAACAATAGAAAACAAATATTGCACAAATAGTTAGCCAGACAATTTCTTGTGATAAGTTTGATGCATTTCCTCTCCCCCACCAACAGCAAACAGAACAATGAATACAAAACCACTCATTAAAGCGAAATAGTTGAGATGGTGTAGTGTGGTGACCATAACGCTCTCTCTGACTCATTCTAATGTAAGATGAGTAAACTCTGATGAGTGTCTGCATGGCAATTCTAGTTTTCTAGTGTTAACAAGTTCAAAGTTGTACAGCAGTTGTAAATTCAACAAATGTCACACATTGAACTTGTTGTTTAAAGGAAGGTCTGCAAAACAACTGAATTATCATTATCATTAGGAAGGATGTGGAACAGTATAATGTCAGTATTAAATATAGGTAAGGAATAAGGAAGGGGAAACTTGTGTTTCCGAGTCTGCTTCTCAATTCGTCTAGTCTCCACTCTACACAGCTATTGTTAAGCATTCTCCCCGAAACACACGATTTAAGTACCATTATCTGTTACATAAGAGAGTTAATAAAGTCTCTTCCGGTGAAGCCTCCCGTATATTTATGTTCTAGTAGAACAGACTATCTCAATTCTGTTCCTGTGAGCCATCCTCATTCCAAACCAATTGCTCTTAATTTAACTCTACACTTTTTTCACTTCCATATCTGTTTACAGCCAGCTTAATACCTTTCTGCAGACGACTGTAGCATTTTGTCAGCATTACATTATTGCTGTTCATATTGACATTTTTGGTACGGTGCGCATGTTATTTCCAAATGTACACAAAAGTGTACCCCCTGGTAGGTAACCTTCCCGAAGAGTACCGTGGTTCCCTTAATTGACCAAATGTAATGCATCATACGCTTTCCCACGAGGAAATTAATTACCAGATTGAAATCAAACATAGAGATAAGGAAACATATTATGCAGTAGTTGAGTAAATCACTATAGCTGTGTTGCGTTTGTATGTACCTAAGCATAAAGTACGCATCGGTAATAGTTCTTAATGAGATTGTTTTAAGAGATTGAAAGATTTCACATTTGTGGCTATGCAGCATTTAAATGAATTTATAATTGCATCCTTTGATGTAGATCTGCAGAACAGCTGGCCTGTTCTGCTATAAATACGCAGCTGCTCGCAATAAAATAGATTTACCAAGATTTCAAATTTTACTAATCATTAGTTGACAACGCGAGCAGAATTCATAATAAGGAATTTCATTGTGAAGTGCGATAAGGTTTTCGTAATGTGATAATTCTAGCATAACCTACCTACCACTACTCATTATAACATTGTGGTACCTCTTAGTATTGTACCCTTTGAGTAGATAAAGTTAGTAAATATCTTTTCATCTGACGTATTTAATAATAAAAGTCGAAAATTATAATCTAATTAAACTTCTTGATGTATAGCTAAGTAAAATTGTGAAAATAAAGGAAAAATATAAATAGAATCTAATCACAGTTAGCAGTAATACAGATATTTATTTAAGATGAGAATTTCTATTGAAAACAATTGCTGCAGTTTTCATGTTTTAGTAGAGATAGGATAATTTGTGCAGTATATTTTAAGCCGGTATAGTTACTTTTGTTCATGGAGCTATAACAATAATATAATGTTATACTATGTTAGTTTTAAGCTTTAAACAATGACACACTGCAACGTAAAATTGTAATACAGACATGCCAAGAGGATTTCTAGGATTGTTATCAATTTGTGGCTTGATGTGGTAAGTGATAAAGCTATACAGTATTATCTGCAAGAAGATCTCCACTTATGCTCTGCACATTACAATAGTGCATTGTAATACAAGAGTTATCTGCATTACAGTAATCCAACATAATACCAACTTACGCACAAGACAGTGAAATGGAAAAAAATATTTTATTGTTTTCTCTCCCTCGTATACCTTGCGCTATATAAATACATGACCGTCTTAACATTCACATTAACATTACGTTTTATTAATATACAGTACATATAATGTCTCACCTTAACCTTTACCTTAACCTAAGGTTTTGTCATTTTACCAAAATTTGCAACTTTCCATAACTTACTAGATACCTACCACTGAATGGTCCCACACTGAATTATAATTCCATAAGCGGTAAATATCCCCCGAAATGAGTTCCGATGAGAGTTCCGATGAGAGATCCGATGAGAGTTCCTATGATAGTTCCGATGAGACATCCGATGAGAGTTCCTATGGTGAGTTCCTATTAGAGTTCCTATTAGAGTTCCTATTAGAGTTCCTATTAGAGTTCCTATTAGAGTTCCTATTAGAGTTCCTATTAGAGTTCCTATTAGAGTTCCTATTAGAGTTCCTATTAGAGTTCCTATTAGAGTTCCTATTAGAGTTCCTATTAGAGTTCCTATTAGAGTTCCTATTAGAGTTCCTATTAGAGTTCCTATTAGAGTTCCTATTAGAGTTCCTATTAGAGTTCCTATTAGAGTTCCTATTAGAGTTCCTATTAGAGTTCCTATTAGAGTTCCTATTAGAGTTCCTATTAGAGTTCCTATTAGAGTTCCTATTAGAGTTCCTATTAGAGTTCCTATTAGAGTTCCTATTAGAGTTCCTATTAGAGTTCCTATTAGAGTTCCTATTAGAGTTCCTATTAGAGTTCCTATTAGAGTTCCTATTAGAGTTCCTATTAGAGTTCCTATTAGAGTTCCTATTAGAGTTCCTATTAGAGTTCCTATTAGAGTTCCTATTAGAGTTCCTATTAGAGTTCCTATTAGAGTTCCTATTAGAGTTCCTATTAGAGTTCCTATTAGAGTTCCTATTAGAGTTCCTATTAGAGTTCCTATTAGAGTTCCTATGGTAGTTCCGATGAGACATCCGATGAGGGATCCGATGAGAGATCCTATTAGAGTTCATATGAGAGTTCCTATGGTGAGTTCCTATGATAGTTCCGATGAGAGATCCGATGAGAGATCCGATGAGAGATCCGATGATTATTCCATAAGCGGTAAATATCCCCCGAAATGAGTTCCGATGAGAGTTCCGATGAGAGATCCGATGAGAGTTCCTATGATAGTTCCGATGAGACATCCGATGAGACATCCGATGAGACATCCGATGAGACATCCGATGAGACATCCGATGAGACATCCGATGAGACATCCGATGAGACATCCGATGAGACATCCGATGAGACATCCGATGAGACATCCGATGAGACATCCGATGAGACATCCGATGAGACATCCGATGAGAGTTCCTATTAGAGTTCCTATTAGAGTTCCTATGGTAGTTCCGATGAGACATCCGATGAGGGATCCGATGAGAGATCCTATTAGAGATCACATGAGAGTTCCTATGGTGAGTTCCTATGATAGTTCCGATGAGAGATCCGATGAGAGATCCGATGAGAGCAAACGAAGTATAGCAAACGAAGTATAGCTAAGGATTTACCTTTCTGAAAGGTAAATGCCCTGTATATGCCATTTTCATGAGCACTTATTATTCCGACATTAGTAAAATTATATTACATTGAATAAAAAATAACCAATGTTCTTTGGTATAAACTACACGATTGCAAAACAATTTATCCACAAAATGAAATTACATTTTTGTTTAAATGATAATGCAATAATTGTGTGAAATTTCGTTATTACTTTTGTAAGGCAGTAAAGAATTGTTAGTCTATTTATAGATTAGCATAATGAACTGATGTGTATGACCCCGAAATATAATAAATCAGTTAGAGATTTTACAAGTGTTGGTTCATCCCACTATTGAATATGATAATTTAGAGTTTAACAAGTGTTGGCTCACCCCACAATAGAAAATGATAATTTTAAAGTGAATATCGTATAACATTTATGATCTGATGTTATCACTAAACGTCACAGTGACAGGATCACAAATCTGATGTGCTATAAAGTGCGCAACCCAAATTCCGTGGAATAGTAATGACGAGATTTGGTTGTGACTGTGTAAATGTAAGGCGATTGGGAAAGATTAATGCTTTATGTGAGATGCACACCGCGTTGCATTGTGCATTGTAATCCCTCGCCGACTAAATAACAGTTTGAATTCACCTTACACACTAATACAGCAGATTTGCATATGTAGGGGATATGGCAAAGAATAAAAAGTGTAACGGTCTTCTGACAATGACAACAACAAGTATAGGTGTAATCATATCATAAAACCTACTGAAAAAGTCATATGCAAATGAGTATGGTACAAATTATAATAGTAAACAGTTTTTATGATTTTCATTTGCATTCGCTACGTCTAATGCTATCTCCGATAAGAAATCTGACTGCGGTTGGCTCCCCTGTGGTCTGTTTGTTTTCTAAATGGTACGGACATTAAATTGTGTTGGTCAATAAAAGTGTATTGCCAGGAGAGGAGAACAGAACAGAAAACTACATTTGGATATTTTAATGAATTATTTGGGTTTAGAATTTTCAACGCTTGCTGGCCACGTAAACAAAGACGAAACTGCAACAAAGATTTTCTTGTGCCTTTTAAAAACACAAATTGCTCGTGAAATGAAAAGACCATAAATACTGTATTAGTGGATTTTGGTAAGTATTATATTAATGAATATGGTTAGCGAGGAGATATTAAGGTCATCACACCACGCATGCTGTAAAATTGCATTTACTTAATAATGGAGAGATAATGCTGGGTATTTTATGCAGATGTAGTAGAATGCATCTGCATTCTTGAGGGATTGTTAAGAGTTTGGTTCGCATAGCAGTTCTTGACTGTCGCTTGTTTTGTTGTCAAGTCTCAAGTGAAGTGAATTAGAGAAATGCTTTATTAACAATAAAAAGATAACTATACAGACAGATACAAGTACAAGTACAAGATGTTCTTTTCAATCAAGGAAGGGAAATTCTTTGTTAAGGCAGGCACTGAAGATACAACAAGACAAGACAGAGTACTGTAACATTCATGTGCGTACTGCTATGTAATTTATGGATTACCTTTGTAAATACACATGTACCATACACAAGAAATAGTGGATACATGGACTGACGTGACAGCACTCTAATACTGAAACAATAATTACCATCCATGTACCATTATAAATATATTTATGTATACTAATGTGAAACCCATTTATCTATTCTACGTCAGCCGCCTATAAAACCATATTTTATATGCATATCTTATTAGCAGAAAAGAAAACAGCCAACGCTTATTTAGATAAAGAACCGCTCAATTCACCCATACAAAAATCAAATCAAAAGCCTCAAGAAAATAAGAGTTTGTAAACCTTGACCATCTGTCTTCTTTCATTTCAGTATAGAGATTTCAGTCCAAAACGTGTTCAGATTCTCTACAAGTACACAAAATCATTCTTTTTCTGTCAACTTGCATTTACAACTACCGACCAAAATCCCTCCTCTACAAATTACGACTTTACTTGCACTTTTAGCTCAAACGGCCAAAATAGCCAATTTTAACAGCTCTTGCGAAATGAGAAAGGAAAGTCGGCTCTTCTCTTAGCTCTGTGGTCACTGGTCACTGATTATTTACATTAGTAATAATTTTATATTTGTTACACTACATGGGAAATAAATTACGTACGTATCAATGCAAATCTAAAATAAATATGCATTAGCGATACTTTTTAAGTAATCTGTCTATTTAGTACACGTAGAGACAGCGAGATACGTACTATTACTACCTACCTGCAATAATTATAATAAAGAATTATAGTAATATGATATGCGCCAAGTGTGGCCCTGTTGTGCTTGTCGACTCTTCTGGTCGTGTAACTAATATACAGACTTCGTGCTCTAAAGTAGACACCTTACCTACTTATCAATTTAGACAGGGAACAAAAATTATCCTTTTTTTATTTGAAACTCTTTAATATTAAAGGTAAAAAATACAACTGTTATTTTATATTTAACTGCTCAAAAACAAATCCCCGAATTCTTACTGATTTTTAAATTAGTTGCTATTCTAAAACGTAAAACTTTTGAAATAAAAAATGATGTGATAATACATATGTGATCATTTTGAAAGGTTTTAGTACAACCAAAAGCATAATTATAACCATTTAACGAGCTTTAAAAAGAAAATCTAAACAGTGATATCCACAATAGGCGTAAACTGTATAAATAAATACATTAATATTTCTTACCAAACACTTGCAAAAGTGATATTAGAAGGTACAACGATTCTTTCTGGATGGTCAGTCAGTACTTCAGTATACGTATTTAGTAGCAATTTACTAATGGGAATTCGAAAGTGTTTGGAGGCAGGTTAATCACGTAATGATGATGGTGTGAATTTGAATATTATAAGATACACCATTTATTTCACTTCTTTTATTATCGGCTTCATTTCATATTTGCGAGAAGCCTCTACCATTAATACACAAACCACAAATAAAAAGAGAAGTAATTACCAACACGTTAAATATAGCCATATATTATTCATTAGTAGTTACATTGCTTGTTTTTCACCAAACTAAATACAGTGTGTAAAGATGTAGAGCAATTGAACTGTAGCAGTAGATCTTCTTCACTGCTTATTGCGGTAAAGTCTACAGAGTATTAGAATTCCATTTAAAGGTGGTTTTGCAGATTAAGAATTAAGGTAACATTTATCTGTTGCGTTTTTCGTTCTTGTGCAGTCGTTAGTAGGGTGCGATTAATATTGCATGTGCAATCAGCAATTCATTCACACGTATTTGAAAGTTGATAGGAGGGAAAACGGGAAAATCAGTTTTTTAACAATTAAGAATCATGAAAGTATCTCTAACAGTTTCCGGTTTCAATATCCGTAATTGTGATGATATAAGAGTTATAACAGAGTGGGAGCGTTAAATAATCTCTAGGAAAGGTTTTAATTCAATTACTAGAGAGAATGAGATATTATGAAAAAGGAGAAAAATCTCACGTAAAGAAAATTGCAATACCTAATTATGAAGGGATGCAAATTAGCGAGGAGAATTACCTACGAAGATAATTTTACTAAATGCACAATAAATATCGAGTTACCTAGTTTAAATTCGAAAGCAAGAGTTTGATACTTATTTTGATGCTTCAATTGTTCATTTAATTGAGATGGTGGGAGGTAAAGGATATTATTAATTGAGTGTGATAATTATCATTTAGCAAAATGAGAAAAATATGCATATTTAATGGTTAATGTTTCTTTGTATGTTTACCTTGTAATTAAACTAATTACATAAACCTAAACAAAGTAACATAAAATGGAGTAAATTACAAACTTTTTAATTTAAAATTAAATAGGTAAGTTATATGAACTACAATTAGAGAAGGCAAGTATTTACATAGGTACGCACAGTACTACCTGCTACCACATTTAATATTTATGTTCTGGTAAGGCAATTATTAGAATCATTTAGCGTTACGTATACAATACTGTAACATATTGAATAAGCTTTTATTTATTGTTTTACTAAAAAGTAATAAAACTACAAGTTAGAACATAATGTTACAGTAGATTGTAACAGTCGCTGCATAAAGTTAGAGCAGAACACAATGGAATAAGTACGCGAATGTGCATCACAGGATAATTTTGTTTCGTTTTTAATAGGTACTAATTCTTGTTTCTTACACATGTATCTATCTGCTTGCTGATTTACCGTGAGCTTCAACTCTTCTTGTGTTGGATACACGTATTTATAATATTAAGAGTAATATTGAGAAAAATATGGTAAATGTAGACAAAAGTACAAAGAACACGAGATAGAAGCAGGAGAATCAAGTTTAATTTCACACGAACTACAATTAAACGCAATCCGTAAATATGAAATGATTTAATGGAAAAGTTTTAATAGTGTTAACGCAGAGTCTAGCAAAGGAAATAAATGGAGGAGCGTAAAGTGCAGAACCAGCCTCATATTACCCTGCATACTAAGGTATCTCATTATTTTCTACTAAAACGGATACTCAATCACACTAAATGAAATATAATCACAATCAGTGCAAATGCAGATTGGCTATCTCTCCCTTGTAATAATGAACATATTATTGTATCAACGAACAGTACATATTCCACACATCATGCTCAAATAGATTTTATGGTTGCGTGGTAGTTTCTAAGTCCACCTCTCCACAATACAGAACAGAACTGACTCTGACTTCTGATAATGGCAAGAGTAAGCTAGTAGTCGTCTACACGCAATGCAACGGTTAGCATTTGTTTAATAGTTAATGGGTGTAGTGAAAATGATTATGAGTTAGATAAGAATCGATTTAGATTCGTATTGACATTAAAGAGACTTACTCTCGTTGTCAGTTCATTGTCATGAGACAGTGCCGTAGAAGCTTCACCTTTTACAAGAAAACTTTCATAGTTAATAGTGATAACCGTGTAACAAGGCAAGGTGAGCCAATTAATACCTTTTAATACATAATAGTTAAACATGATGTGCTCTCTGCTCTCCTTTCCTCTCCTATCTGATATAATTTGATAGTGAGAATCATTTGAATGTGATTTCGTTTTATTCGATACGATAAAGAAGGGAACGGTGAAGTGAACCTAACGCTAAATAAAGGCTAAAATTTAATATTCCTAATAAAAATGTTTAAATATAATTACCTACGTATTAGTATTACTTATTAAATGAGCCAGCAGTACAATGAATATTTTATATAGGGTAATATTACTACATTACTAGATATCTTCGTTTATTGCAGTCAAAAATTAAATATTGTACGCTTGAAATCGGTGATAGCAAACCAATTTACTATTTGTTCGACATTTGCAGAAAAAAGACCGGTGAATTAATAATGTTTGATAAATTACCCGCAATTAAAGTTTTGAATGAAATGATCCTTTCCTGCACATTTTACTACTGGGTCAGAGAATTCAAAAGTAATTATGCTGAAGAATTGTTATTTGGAACAACACATTTAAAAAAAATTGTTAAATTATAGTTTTAGTTAGAATTTTATTGTCTAACGTGGTCGTTTGAATAAAAACGCTTCTTAGGGCATTTCATTGTTAATCCTGTAATAATAAGTGATGCAGGTCACAGTTTTAAGAGATGTTTTTCGCGAGATAAACTACTTTACGCAAAGTCATTAGAGAAAAGTGACCTGATGAAGACGATACCTAAGCGATAGGCTTGAGAGGAGAATCATACGCTTTAGTGGAATAATATTCCATTTGCATTTACAAGTAGAATGGTACCTCCTATTGTTTATTATTTAGTTTGCACAGTTTCCTTTTTATGGGATTATTACTGCAGTGCATAGGATTTATTTGAGTGTTAGTATAAAAGGAGGGAGGTTGGATTATTTGCTCCGTTTGACTTAGAATTTTCGTTAGACAATGCGAAGTGAAGTATTTGAGGAATGTTGAGGAGTTCATTCATGAGCTGAAGTGAATTTCCTAACCTACTATCTGCAAATCAACCGTTTCATAATGTTGAGAATATCCAAGCTAAGAATTTCCTCTATAAGATTGTGTATTATAGTTAATTTATCTGACAGAAGATATGTACATAATACAGAGGAGCATGCAACCTCAATAACAGGAATAGCCATAAAAAACGGCACTAAACTAGCGAAACGAATAGTAATCATTACATCAAAGTATCTGGGTTTATATGCACGTACAATATGAGGAGGAAAAGAGGAAAAACCAAAGGTTTAAACTGTACTGCAACTATATGCAGGCACAAATAATGTTTACCTAGTCGAAATGTAATGATTATAGCATTTGCAAATTGAGCCTGTTGAATAAAAAAGTGATTTACAATGTCAAAGTCAAAGGAACGTTAATGGACAAAGGTTTCGTTTCTTTTGAATATTTAGTAGGTAGGATTAGAGTGGGTCTGACACTGCGCTGAACTTCGCGTAGGTAAATATGTGAGAGTGTCGAATCGGCTATCAGATGGAAATCGACTCGAGAGATGTTAAAAGACAAAGATGCGACTGCCGACTGGCATTCTCAATTAGCAACGTGATTGGTTTGGATGAAACTGCAGGTAGGAGAAAGAGGTGACGTGCAAAATGTGTCTTGTCATCCGTCGTGGTCATGTCATCATTGTCATAGTAAGACAATAGTAAAGTGGGCTTACCAGTGACACAGATCTTGGCCCTAAGCCGTCTTCATCGTTTTCGTCTCCTGTTTTTATATAGAAATCCGTGCAGGAGTAAAGGCTCTTTTTTGATGCCCTGCAATCGAATTACAATAAGTTTTTAGTATGTCAGAGGAATTTTAACTTTTTAAACTGTGAAAATGAGAAATTATTCTTATCCACCACACACTTACTTAAAAAATCTTGACAATTACTAAATTCCTGGATTTCACACAAGTTAGTATAACAATTTAACACTTACTACCAGTAATTCTTAATTTCTATAATTTTAAAGGTATGGTTACACCCATTTAGTATTCCGCACGTTTTTCTTTAAGGGTAAGATTTACTTAGTTTTGATGATTAAACTTAAAAAGTTTGCGTGGTTTACGAATGTTGATAGTTGGTGGTGTAGAATTGTGGAAGTTGACTTGAGTGCAGAGTCTGTGATGCTTCTGTTCTCACTTGGCTAAGACTACTGCTAGAAGTCTGAAGATTATGATAAGTTTGTAGAAATAGTGATTGTGAGAGAATGTGAGTTTGTAAGGTAAGGCTGATTTGAGGAGTGAAATAGAAGTAAATGGAGAGCTCTAGTAACGTTTTAGGCTTGAGAGCCATAGTCAGAGAGTTCCTTTATTATGAAGAAATAAAAACATAATAAATGTGAGCTGACAGCTGAGAAGAGTGCAGTGGAATGTAAAATCCAGTTGTTGAAGTTATATCGACGTAAAACATTTTACGACTGAAGCGGATTCTGATAAAATCACAGATGAAAGTCCGGTCGTTCAATAACTCTTTGCGAAGCTTAAACTTGACTCACTTTAGGAAGAACGATTAGCACTGCTAGGATTGGAGATTGAAAGGGGAGGACAAAACCAACAAACGAATAGGTGTAGGGAAATCTTAAGATCAGACAGATGTGGGTAATCTAATGTGAATGGTGAAAAACGCTTTTATTTGCAGTGTAAATCTAATTCCTTTTCTTTATTCAACAGAAACTGTGATTGAGAAGAGAAAACGAAACGAAGCGATGCAGTGCACAATGCCACGGCCACACCCCCGTTTTCTGCTCAACTCAACCCTTACGGAACTCACTGTCCACACTTTAGTCAGCCAAGTCCCCAACACAAAGGTGAGACGAGTCCAGTCCAGTTCATACATTTCTCATTATTGTCAGCAATTTAAAATATACAATATGCAAATCCAATATGGAAAATCCACTGTCTTTTACTACTATACAATAAAAGACGGAACCCAACGCAATTTGCTTACGAATAAATAACTTACTCAAATAAATACCTTCCTAAGCCCGAACTTGCATACATTATGCATATATGTAGAATACGTATGTATACATGGACAATAATCAAATAACAATTGCACTATACCCAAACTTAAGTCCTAAAGAATTGGCAATGACTATAAAATGTAAATGTAAAATAAACACTCGTAAATAAGACAAGATGTATGCACAATATTATATTTACTTGGAATACCTACAACAGAAAGACATTTTATATCCTTATGTCATGTATGTTGGGATATCTATATGAGAATTTGAATTTTATCTTCACGCACTCAAATTTAACTTTGCCTACAGCAAATAATGTGAGCTAATCGGACGTAATCTGAGATAAGAGGTAACCAAAGGATAATATAATACAAGTAATGTCAATGTTTCCATAAAATGTTTACGTAATAACAAAATATTTTGCAGTCTGGGCAATTCTTTCCTATTTGCCATACTAAACATACGTGAACTTATACCTACTAACATATATTATTACCAGGAATACAATTATATACGTAGAGCAGGTATCGTATCAAGTTTATTGTGTTTGTCTAATTCTAAACCAAGTGTTTAGCTTTAAGGCTTCTCCGTTAACACAAATCAAGTGAAATACACTCCTTAATCGTTTAAACATCACGACCATTTCGTGATTTGACTTTTATCCTCTTTTCTTCACAATTCACCACACAGTGTAAACTTTTCTAGAAGTTTCACTAATTTATTTAAAGAATGTATAATCTAATAGACCATTTGCTTCTTTGACATTAATTAGGTCCTTTTACTACTATTAGAGGTGAATGGAACTCTTTAGCTGGAGTGTATGTTCTCGCAAAATTACAAAACAGTACTGATCTAAGAATTACCAAATTTGTTGCTTTTGAAGAAAATTCGTTTGAGAAGGTGCCAGGCAGTGTCCCAATTCAGTTCTTTACTGTTAAATAGATATTTTTCATGTAAAAAGCTTACTGAATGTAAAAAAGAAGTGTTATGTTAATTATGTTCCTGATTGAGTGAAAAACAATAGAAACAATGGGTTTTTTGCTGGTACATTAATTCAGAAAGGAATGGCGAAGTGCTGGCACCTTCGGAATCCTACTCTTTAGCTATACTTACACATTGGATCTGTATGCACATAATAAAATAAGAAACTGTTAGGAGTTTGAGTGTAATGTGATGAATAGCCTTTCGTTTGCTTATTGTTAGATCTTGTAATGGAAACTGGAATGGAGCCGTCTGACAACAATGGAGGATATTCTACAATCAACTTATTTAGTCCGTAGAGGCAAAACAAAAGAGAATAATTAGAAGTAAGAATCGACTTCTTGTCTTACCATAATTCATGCATACATTATATTAAACAGTCTTCAGTTGCTGTAATCTTATTGTGCAGAAACTGAAGAGATACTTTTACACACATCAGTCGCCTCCTTTACACCGAGAGGCTTGACATCCCTTGGCATTTACACAATGAAACATACAATCTGCATTTACATACTTACATAATGACAATCCATATCCTTTATTTACTCTATTTGGCAAGACAACATATTCCATCACAGATCCTACTTAACAACAACTAAATATTATAAATATACCGCTAATAGAAAATAAATGTTACCCTATTTAAGTGCAATGCAGACTGTGTACTTTGCACGTAAAAATGTAATTAGGTATATAATACGATAGCTACACAAAGAGCAATTGCCTAGTTCTACATAGAATCAATTTACAGTGACTTCATCTCCACAGTCAACATCCGTCCAATGTCCATTATTATATTACAAATTACTATGCAGTGACAACTGCAGGCAATGTAACACAAAAATTGACAAGATACTTGGACACAACGGAATTGGAGACTTTCTAGCTATAAGCAATGTTAAATACGCATCTCGAGAAACTCCCTTTTGCAAACGTATGTTATTTTCCATTATTATGTCCCACTAATACAACCAAGCTCATTACAACTGAGAATAATACACTTATCATTAGTGTAAGAGCAGGAGCACTAGGAAAGAAATATGCAAATTATAATATTGCTCTACACAATTCAGTGGAACGATCATTAAAATTGCTGTATCAGGTGGATGAACATGTGTTAGAATGCAAATGTCATTGTAGAAGCCAAACTATTAAATTAAAAACTGCACTGGTCCATTTTATTGTTTTCCAAATGCATTTCCGTGATTATTTATTTGATATACGACCAGGTTAGCGGTTGAACTAACCTTTTAATTAGCATTACCTACATGTTAACTAAAAAATGCGGATTTATTACTCCTTTCGGTATGTTGATTTACATAAGTAAAGTAGGTAGGATATACCGTGCTAGGGATGAGTTGGACATTGAATTGAAATTCATTGTCAATACTAATAGAGGGGTAATAGCAACAAAGAATAAATCAAATCACATTCTTCGTCCATACTGTGCCCTGGTTTTTGCTTGTCTAATATGATTCTATTGTGTCTGTGTCTTGAAGTGTACTCTTACTGACAGCGACATACCTGTAGCTTATCGTCAGTCAATATTAATACCCATTTGATTTACACTTGGAGATATGCTTTGATTAAAGTCTAACGTATGCGTATTCACAGCTACTGCAGTACCTAAGCGTGAGTTAATGATAAGCAAACGTAAGTTAAGTCGACTACAACTACCTGATGTGCTAATAGTTAATGATACGGTGAACCTCTGAAAAGGGTATTTGATTTGCAATATAAGATGTGAGTATCTGAAGAAGTCGGCGATTTTCCCACATATGCACGTAGTTGTGTAGATGCATAAATACCTAAGTAAGTGGGTCTAGATTAGATTACGTGGAAGCATTGTACATAAGTACAAACGTAACACAGGTACACATTATTATAAATTGGTTTGGTTTCTATTGATTAGATATGCCATGCTATGCCACCATATATCTGTAGCATGTATGCGAGTATCTGTAGAAATTCTAATGGAAGTCGATAGTTAAACTGTAGCATGTACGCAGGTAACTAACAATCTGTCGGTACTTTTAGCATTTACCTGTGCATTGTTGAAATACAAGGTACGTTGATATCGATATAAGGTTTCTGAAGTGATCAGTCGGTCTTACTGACAATTATTAGCATGCCTTGTACTTATCCTTGATACACTCCATTTCTTTAGAAAAGCCTACATTTATTAGCATTTAACAAGATCCAAACCAAACCAAGGCTGAACTTTTATTTTGCAAGAAAAGCACAGAGCGACATTATAAATTATAACAAAACAAATGATATAAGCATAATATTAAATTCCTGTAGGTATCATTAATACCACAGAAAATAAAGCAAGTGGAGAGCTAGGGATACGCAAGGAACCATTTATCTCCACCATGGAATGACTTGACAATCTGAGTCTGAGCAATGTTAATCGCAGGAGAGGAGACAAGACTTAAGGAGAGAGAATAAGAAAAATCCGCACAACAGGACATGCTAAACTGAAGTATGTGTGAAGGGATAGTATACTAACATTTAGTATGCGGTGGTATTGGTAGGTATGTGGCCGAGACCATTGGGATGCGAATGTGATGCCATTATTGCCATTGCATGATTGAACTGAACCAGTTTCTCCACAAAGTCAACACAACAATTTCCGCCGACACTCTTTTATTATAACATTATTGACTGGGGGCTTGTTACACGCAGATAGACCTTTTGATTCATCTACCAGCTATTACCAATCCTCATTCTCTATCTGTCTTGTCTTATAAATCGTAAATAAAATAAACCTACATGCAAATACTTGCTTTGTAAAACGTTTCCATTACATGCTATCGTAATCTTTGGATTTATTCTGTATTATTGGGCTTTTGTTTCACAAAAGGTTAAATGAATGGTGCGAGTCTGATTGGATTAGTGCAACTTGGATAAAGTAAGACTCAAATCGACTATTAAATATAATAGGCACCAGAAGGTAATGCTACAGCAAGTGCGTAGGTAAATTGCATACGAACAAAAGCTTTTTTCTTTATATTCAAAATTCGTTAAATGCAGGTGTATGTATGTCCATGTATTTAGCAAAGACTGATGGTGATCTGATGGATTCATACATAGCGTGACAATTCTGTACAGTTTTTATCTACATTTTAGGGTATCTGTTAGACTGTGTGGTAGGATTTCAATTTTTTCATCTTGCCTTTTACACCATTCAGCAATTTACCTTTTCTTGCGTATGCAGTGATGATTTCGTGTGGGTTAGGAATGTTACCTGCTATAAACATTGAAATATGTAGTAAGTCTATAAACATGCGTAGAAAATAAATTACTGTAGAAATATTTTTCCAATCCTATTTAACTATAAATATTGAATCTTCAGTCATTGGAGCATTGTTACGTATGATCGTAATGGGAGCAACTGAACAGGTGAGATAAAAATTTGAATTTTTTAATGTCTTCTCTCATTTCTCCCTTTTGCGAAAAGTAAACATTTCACGCTGTTGTTATTACTCATCTACCCCTTTTTTAAAGTATTAGAAAAGATTCACATTTCGTACCTCTTTGAACATACCTACTAAACTAAATGTTATGGTTTTTTTTACAAAACGCGTTTACAAATAAAATAGTGAAGCTTAATAGTGTTTGATTCAAAGTGAAATCTAACTCGTCAGGGTTGAAATGGAATATTATCCAAAAATGAAAACTAGATTTGTTTACTTTCCGTAGTTTAATATCTTGTTCTATGCAATAATGTAAAGAAACATGAACTAATGCTACTAATGAACTTGGAATGTTTATCACACTCAATCTAATCCAGAGATCGTGACGAGATTCGACTCAAACACATTTAACTTGAAATAGTAAATAAGAAAATCTCTCGTCTCGGTAATTTACAATTTGGACTCCTTTTAGTGCTGAAAACGCAGCAACTTAACATTTCACTCGAGGCGGCCGATGATTATTCAAGAAAACACATAAAGCACTTGCACTTGAACACAAATTCATTTTTCCTTTCCTATTTCAGCATATAATAACACATGAAATTGTAACTAATCAGTAATTTCTATCGGGAAACATTTCATGTTGTAATTTAGAATTGTCACAAGGCGAGGCTCCGCTTATGCATATTCATTCTTTAAAACACCAATACACTCACTGACAATTGTTCAAGATACAAACTATTTAAATACGAATACGTGAATTTCTTCAATGGATTCAGCCTTACCTTCAATGAGAATGTATTCCTCCTGATTATTTGCAAAACTACAACACTAGGAACATATGTAATGATGTAATAATATAACGTACAGCTGCGTAGCTTACTATTTAAACACTGTGCATGTGTAATTTCTTTATCATTCTACTGATAGTCACGTATTTAGCATATTTACACTAGACAGCATATACCTATTAGGGAAAAGTTGCGATTCTAAGTAAACATAAGATTTTATCTTATTCCCCAATATATGGAAGCACAGTTATTTGAAATCTCTAAGATCTCCGGCAATGTCTAAACGAATGTTTTGCCGTGAATTACTTTATTTACAACCCAATGCTACTGGGTGCAAAATGCAAAGAGCAGTATGCACGCATAAACAGACTGAATTTGAAAATTCTATGTAAGCGTACAATTAGTGAAGGTTCTTTGTGAATACTGATTAGCAAAACGCGTCTTACGCTTACAATTATAGAATACAGCCTCCGGAATTAGATTAAAGATAAAATGAGTACGGCAGTGATACTTGTTATATCCATACGTTGTTTAGGTGCATAAGTATAATACAATTATTTGCACACGAACTTTCCGGAATCGTATAAATTACACGTATTAAAGTAGTAAGAGTTTTGTATACAGCGTGTAGCATTTGTATATTACTCTTTTAATGGTATAACGAATTCTCATAGTCCACAAATTATGTAAACTACTTCGATAGTATTTTATATCATTATCATATCATAGAACATGAAGTTAAGTATTATCTTTCTTACTCTTAAGGATGCATTTACTATACTGTAAACGCTACACTAGTAATTTGGAGAACTCGCAAATATACCGTAATAGTGCAAAAACATTTTAACCAGCAAGTCCTTAAATCTACCATCCTGTTGAATGTACCTGAACTTTTGCATACAAGTTTATATTATACACTGTTCGTCCGGTTTAATGCATTTTACACATAAGGACGATAAACTACGCATGTGCAGGATATTACTCATTAATTTTGCATAACTAAATATATTTTGGGATCCACCAACAAAGTATTATTTAGGCATACAGCAAAAATTGTTATCCTTTTTATATAATAGTGAGTAGTTAAACTAAATCTTTCATGCAGGGATAATAATACCTGGTAGTTACTCCTAATCTCGAGATAATATCAGAATGGTTTACATACCTCAGATACACAACACTGTGTACTTGCCCTAAACTTAAACTAAATGCCATGCCAAGTTCCTTGTCACTTTGACTGAAGTAGCTCCACTTGTATTCCTATAATGTAGCAGTTTCCTTTTGTGACTCGCATTTCCTTTCACCTTCCTCCCTCTCGCCATCATAATTAATTCTCCGTGAAGCTAACAATACATAGGTCGAGAGGGTACCTCTTCTTTGCCTCGTACTGTACACACCGAAGTACTTACGCAATAGAAGCAGAACTTCATCCATTCCCAACAGCATGTTCTAATGTAGTGCTTAGACGTATGCAAGTATTAACAAAGTTGTTTATTTACTAGAAGAGGTAAATCATTCTGTCCGGCAACAGAACACGCCAAACTGACGGACGTACTGAAAACCAAACTATACAGCCTGAGCAACAAAAGTATGACAAACCCAACACTAATTGCAATGGAAGTGAGATTATAAATATGCATATACCTGTAGCACGAAACATCCAAACAAGTAACGTCTCTCTGAGATTTAGCGGATAATGAAATGCAAAGATAATGGCTAAACTGAAATCCTAATATTGTTTCTGTCAATGTACCTTAGCCCAGCCTTCCTGTACAAACACATCATACGCACCACGCACTATGCACAAACACGCTATTTATGCCGGACCTTTAGATTTGCTTTGTGAACGGAAAAAAGGATAGAATGAGCAATAAATAGTTTTGTGAAGTATTCTAATGTGATGGGATTCTTTGATAAATAAGACTTGCACTAGTCATGCATAAATTTAAGACTCTTTTCCAGACAGAATCCTTCAGCCATCCGAATCTCTCACAGTTTACAAGAAAAGTAATTGTTTTCAACGGAACATTAACATTGCAATAAGAAAAATAATGTTTAAACTAAATACACCATATGTTCAACACAAAACATAATTAGAGATTTCACATAAACAGTAGGTATCGTTTAATAGATACTTTATCCTTCCACTATAAAACCTAATGGCAATTAGTGAAAATCTCATTGTTTCATTTGTACCTACAAGAGTACACAGGTATACGTTTATTGTCCACTAGCAGACAGGTTGGTAAAAATAAATGATTTTTCTCAACTTGACACAGTTTTCACGTGATGCTCCATGAGCCACTACCGATGAGTAAACTCTGCAGCATATGGCATAAAGAGCCTCCATTAGTTTGTGTTCGACAGCAATTAAAATGTGGAGAAGGACACTGAGTCTGAGAAAATTGCTGACTTCAAATAACAATTAAATGCCTATATAACTTGAAAACTCTAAAATCAAATCCACTGTATGATTAAGGATTAACTTCAATGTTATACTGAATTAAGGTTGCCAGGTTTAAAATGTTCACATAAAAAACAACAATGTGCAAATAATTTAACGCTCTGTCTGGATTCCAAGTGTACCATTAACGCTACAACGTAATTTACTTAGGTTGGAGGTTCGTCTTCTTTAGGTACACATGAGTAATATTAATTAGCTTATACGTACAAACAAACTACACTTGGGAAAGAGAGGAAGTTGATACAGAAAAATGCGTCAGGAGGCTAAGCAAGCAGATGCACGAGGTAAAGGGATAAATAAAAATATTTACCCACTTACTACTTGTAGCAGCTTTATTTTTGTTTAATATATTGGAGTAGGGCGATAGAAATAGTAGGGCTGTGCACAGTTTTTGTTTAGAGACTAGGTAGGCAGTAGGTACTTCCTTTCGGTCAATTTGATTCTTTGGCAATAAAATAAATGAGCCGACGACGAGGAAAGACAAGTGAACTTCTCCATTCACTATTTATTTCTCCGGCGTCTGTTTTTAGACAAAGAACTTTTTTCCGCATACAACAAATGAGCTAAACTTGAACTGAGAAGAAGAACAACTGAACGGAACTCAAACTAAAGTCCTAAAAGGTAAATGGGAGAATGCCTAAAAATAGGTTACGTTTCATCATAATGTACTAGCTGTGTAGCAAAAAAAGAACAATGAGGAGCATGCTGAAGAAGTGAAGCGAAGACGCAAAAAAGGCTTCAAAGACTCCACATACTTACAACCATTTTACATAATAATGGTTTTGGTGCAAATAGGCACTGATATTATTAAGCCATTAAATAAATAGTATGTCAATATATGCGCTGCTACTCTTACTTTGATACGTAGTATGAAATTATGAATATACCTATGTAGTAGAATCAGAAAATGAAAAAGTGCTAATTGCTTAAATCGTATGGTTACATTGCTACATGTTTAAATGTCGTCACCGATATGCTTCGATATCTGTTACTAATTTTAAATTATCTGGGTGATTCGGAAACATGAAACTATTGCCTAATGAACTAATAATTAGATTATGTGTGCAGACCTAACTACTGTAAGTACATTACAACTTCCAAATTTTCCTATCTCAACAGCAACTACTGTTTTAATGAATACCAAGTTATTTTCCTAGCCATTTGAAAATACGTGGAAAGAGTCTTACAGTTCCTAAGGTTTATTACACTCACAATTAGACACTTATATGAAATTATCATTATGAACCTGAAGGCAGACTCTATCTTGCAAAATACAATTTAATATTCTATCTGTATGAACTTCTAATCTTAAGTAATGACTTTTGTTTCAAGTGGCAAGCATGGCACACATTGCATTAGATTGCCTACGTCCATGTGAAAGACACATTCTACTTGCATTCGTTTTTAACGCTTACTTTGGCTTTAACTTAGTTGGTTACTTACTTTAGTTAGTTAATGTACGTGTAAAATGTTCAAGTGAAGCTAATGAAAAACAGAAAGAGTTGAAAAGACAAAGACAAATTCAAGCACGAACGACGGATTGTTCTCTTGTCATCTTGAGTAGTATTTTTATTCCATGTAAAATACTGACTGACAATGAGTGAGTATATGGTGCATTACCTAGCCATGCAAATGTACACATTTCATGAATACCAAATACTCCATGTACGCTTTAAGACAAAAAACGGGTCCTCGAATACTATTCTATAGTAAATACGTACTTGTATTTAATATTTGTGACACAGGAAGAAATTATATGCAAAAATTCCACAATGCAGTAAAATCCCCAGCTCTTTTAGACTTGCATTATTACAAACATTGCTTGCAACTCCTTTTATGAAATAACAAGCAAAATAGTTTGTTTTCTCCCAAGATAGATGCACATCTATATTTATAATGTTATGAAAACAATGACGTATAATATTACGAGTATTTACATTATTATACTTCTTGTATTGAAAATGCTGCATCTGTATGCTACTTACTTTACCGCACAGTAATGCAAGAAGGTTAGATTAAACATGAGTATGGGAACTTGGAGCAAGTTTTTTGATATTTTTTAATGGGAATCAGTCTTTGCCATAGGAGAGACAATTCAAGATAAACAAGTCATAGTTAATAGCACAAACACAAAAATTGGACACCAAAACCCATTGAATAATGAATGACCATGATAGAGCGACAGCATAAAATTAAACTCTATGCAGAATCCAATTTCCTTCCATTCAACTCTATTTAAATGGAATGGAGTGAATAAAATGTAATGTAATCTTCATTGAATGAATTCAATTATCTATCGATTCCAATCACACGAGATTTTAATCCCTTCCTGTCGTGTCCTTCTTGTCGACGAAATAATTGCGAAAACTCTGTTCAATGCTATGTTTGTCATTTTATTTTAGGTATATTAATTATGCATACATTCATTAACATTAAGTCTTAATAATTAAGCCGAATTTACAGTCTTCATACCTCTCCTCTACTTTTACTTACTTATATATAAGCTATATTAATATTATGACATAGTGCTACTTGCATTGCTACTGAAATCATGTAAATACCTGTTTTATACTATTAATCTTAAAGTACCAACTTTAATACTCTCCCTAAGTATAACAAAATATTATAAGTGTAGATAGCTAAAACAAATATATATAATAAAAGTAATTTTTAATTACCTGATTCCTTTGTATCTCCTGAGATTCGTTTCACTCAAATGAGTCGGGGATTCCATTGGTGAGACATTCAATTAATTTTAATTTCCTCCTTAGAAAGGGCCACAAACAACACAAGCACACTTTATGTTCACTTCTTTTGCAAAGTCTTTGATTAGGAATCGCAAGGCTTAAAGCAGAAACAACTCTCGAATTGACTTGTAAAACCCTTTGACAATCCTCAATTCTTTGCAATTGCTCCTGTATTGTATTTGTAATTGATCCGAATGAATAACCTTAGATAAACAACTCCTAGGTCAAACAAGTGTCATCATTACCATCAAGTCGCTGTTGCACGTTTTTTCTTCCTTGCAATGTTTTATCTGTGAAGAGAGTAAAAACACTTGTAAAACAGAGGAGTATTAGAGTATTTGGTATTAGAGCAACGGAGGAAAGGTCAGATTAAGAAATTCCAATGTAAGCTGGCCTTGGGAAAAGAGCACTGGAGAAAACTACAAATTGGAGTGGTGGGTGCTATTAGTGAGGAATGCGACTAGCACCTGAACCGAGTTTTGGTTGATAAGTAGAGAAAATTGTAACTGATTGAGTGGCTGAGTGAACTATAGCAGAAATGTGTAATGAGAGACGGAAACTTAGGATTGAGTGTTTTGATGAGAAATCGACGTTGGGAACTGGGAGGAAGGAGGAATGGTTAGGAATGAGTGTGTGCCTGAAAGTGAGGTTCTCGTGTGAGTGCCGCAATGTCTTCCACAGAACTGAGCAACTTTGTGGCAGACACACTCCTCATGTATTCTCTGCCCTGGCCAACAACTCTGCTCACCATTGCAATTGTCGGTCGCAGGGAGAGAGGTTTCTGTTTCTCTGTGCGTGGTTCCACTTCTCCTAATGCTATGTTATAACATCACATCAGATCACTTCTTCCATCCACAGACATTCTCGCAGGAATTACAACAATCAGCTCTGTCTGTGTTGTGCTCCTACCCTTTTCACTCTTTCGTCTCCGTCTCTGTCTTTATCTCCATTTCTAGTGTGCCAAGGCATTATTACAATATTTTAGGCACTTTGTTTCTAACATAACCTATTGGGCACCACTATAGCGTACAGGTATTTTATGTAACAATAAATGTGTAGGTACCAAGTCGCTTTAGTCACTATAATTATTTTTTATACATGTGTACCCAGTATAAGATTACCTTTACCTGGTCGAAGTTTCAAAGCAATTTCATACAGTGGTAATTGTATCGGTAACATAATATCTTTCCTAGGATACATTGCTGCGATAAGACATCGCTAATGTTACCGCTGCTTTGTAGCAGCATATCTTATAATCATAGATATCATTTTCTTGTTATATAACAATGTGTCTTGATGTACTTTTACAACCAATTCATAATGTAAAAGCATATTGAACACTAATTTACTTTTTACACATTGTTACATTAGCTAATTATTGTCTTCTTGTACACGTGTACTGTAATCTTAAGTTCATTACCGAAAACTATTAGCAGTATAGAATTATCCTTTTTTCCTTTTCCTTTCCATGCAGTTATGGTGCAGTTTTAATGATCTGTCCGTAATATTTAACAATGCAATGTCATTAGTACTTATGTAATGAATCAGATAATGATGATGCTTGTACCGTTTTTTCTAGGTATATAAAATTTTATGACGAGTTTAATTCATTCAATAATAATTCATGTTTACCAGGCATTGTTTGGGTCTTGGAGAGATTACATGAATTATGTAGAATTAATATTTTTAAATATGTAGGTGTTTAACTGTTAGAACACAGAGTCTTACTACAATTAAATGCTTCACACTTAAAATTATGTTTTAAGAAATGTGCAAAATTGTTTATTCGGTATATAATTACTTTTTCAACAAATTCCATTATTCTAGAAAATGGTATTTAAATTACTAAATAGAGTTGCAAACAATTATTGTTACTCTATCTAATCTGTTTCTAATCTATCTAATCTATTAATAATCTGAATTATTTCCATGCTATTCAGTATAGATTATGATGACTGCGATTATTTATTAAGCCGTGCAATTTGTTACACTACGACATCAGCATGAGTTGATATAAATCGATCACGGTAGATCATAAACTACCGAAGTGAAAAAGTTCCCACACTACTAATGAAACTAACAACAGAGCGTTTCGCCAAGCAGTTTTATTTGTGTTAATGAAAACTATTCATCAAAAGGATATTTAGTGGGAAGTCATTAACCCTATTATTTTCCTAAGATACTCCAATGTTTAAGATTTAAGGTTTTGTTGGATTTTACTATTTTGCAGGTGAATTACAATTAAGTAAATGCTAATGTGGCGAAACCAAAAATAATAAATCAAGTAAATGGCTTTATTTTATATTGTAAAATGTTTGCCAATAACGTCAGACTTGCAACTGATTAAAAATTTTCACGCTTTTCGTAATACTTCACTACTTCACACCTTGCCAAGTGGGAAATAAAAGAAAGCCATATAATGGAATACACTTGTAAAGAAGTTATAACAAGGGCCTCATTACAAAAGTAGGTTTGATTACTATTGTGGGGTTAAGTTTTTATAATCATGTAAATTTTTCACTTTGACAATATTAACTATATTTAATAAAATTGCACATCACCATTTTTTAGTCATTAATGGAAATAATATTTTATTCATAGTTTCAGAATATTTTAACTGAGAAACCCAAATATCTTAGTGCCAGCAATATATTATATGATCTTAAAATAAATCATTGTTTCACCCTATTATAATTTTCATATTTTCGTTTAGTTTTAATATTTAGGCATTTCAAGTTTGCAAGTGCATTAGCGATTGGTCATTATTGTGTTATTTTCTGTAATGTACAATTATGCAATACAAAAAATGGGCTTACACTATTCATAACATTAAAACTTTAAAGTAAGCATAGTCAATGCATATACAGAAAACCAGGTATTCAGTAGAACCCAAAAAGTACAGCTTATTGTTAGTGGAGCTATTGGAAGAGAGTTATAGGAGTAAATAGGAAACGCCTCCTTAGCAATTTAATTTTCCCTTACAGGGATACAACGTGAACAAGTCAAACTTTGAGTGGTTTACTCTTTCTCATATAGGGATAGTTTTAATGAAACAAAAAATAGGACCAATAAGCCTGGACTGATTCTATATTCATCTTAGTGAAGTACTGTTACTATTAGGTGTATGCTTGCTAAATCTTATAACACAAATATTACCAAGGAACGCATTAATAATATTTCAAAGAAGTTAGGAATGATTGATGTGTCAAGAATAACATTTTGATTAGACTCACTTAAATTACACATTTAGAAATCATTTGCAATTTTATAAAGTCACTGAATATTACTTTATAAAGATTTAAGACCATAAATTTGATGCCATTTTAATTCAATGGCTCTCAGGAATCTCAGTCAGCAATTTATTCCCACTTATGTTATACATATAATTTATTTTCGGGCTCATTTTAGTAAAACGCGTTTAATAGGATCCTCATCACTCATCATAGACTTGGTTATAATTACTACAAGGACTTGGTGAGTGCTCACTAAAATTACCGGGTAATAAAAAAGAAATTTAAAAATTATTGAAAGTAAAATCAGATGGTTATACTGCTAAGCACTATAAAATGTGTGTTCTAAAACGTATTTTCCGATTACATGTGTTTGTCACTGCATAACGAAAACTATAATATGGTTTAAAGCTTTACTACTTACAAGTCATATAGCTTTCAAATCTGTAGATAGTTTCTTTTCTGCTGTAGTGCAGTACAGTGCAGGGAGTATGAAGACCGATAAGAATTATCTATATATCTCATGTAGTAAAATAATTTGTCAGGTTTATTCAGCATAGGTTGTATACTATGTGCTAATAAGTATCAACGTGAAAGTTTTCTTCTAAAGTATTATTATATCAAGTTACTAATTTACATATGTAATATTTTATCTTCTCATGTAATGCAATTGCAAGAACTTGAGCCGATTTGTACAACTAAATGTGAATATTCTGAATATTGTAGTAAACATTTTCATCCTGTCTTGTACCATTACCTTCTCAGGTGTATTTACATACAACTATGGATATTTATACTTTCTGCTCTATGCCTTTTGCTTACATTCATCTACTTACCAAGCTCAGATAAGTTACATCCCTTCCTCACATCATAATATACCTACATATTCCACATCCTGTCATAACAATATCTGCCATAATAACAAATCAAAGTTGTTGTTAAGAATTTACATACAGCGTGGTATATATGCTACTTATAAAGTGTTCACTACGCTTCTACGTCTTTTCCCTTATGCACGTAACTCAAATATAATGCACAGATAATAAATCCTATTATATAGATACACTTACAAGAGGTGATGCTGCATTACCTACATGAAAAAATAGCTTTCCATAATAAAATACAATTTCCGTGCCTAACTTGCAGAGGTCGGCAAAATCTTGCATTTTTATACAGATTTAATACCAGATATAAATATAATATATGAACAATTAATAGAATACATAAAAAGAGTTATCTATTACAATGGCCGAGTAATTTTATGGCATACAATGCATTACTAAAGCATAATTTGTATAACATGTGTTTCTGTACCCATATCGAATTTTACACATTTTCTGAATACATTTTATAAAAAAGATAAAACCATAAATGAAATAGAAAATTTTTAGGAGTAAAGTTTATGCGGGTCTAATGTAGAGTTTGCCGACCTCTACCACCTAGAAACAATTATTGTACACAACGTGGTATTTCTTATAAAGGTTTTACTACTGGATACAGATTCACAAATAAGAATAGAATTATTGAATGACTCGTTGAAAGGGAATATTATATTTACACAAGGGTATGAAGGAGAAGAATAGGTGTATAGCTACTATCTTTTAAAAAAATGCCGAAACAAGTAAGGTAAGTATCATATGGTTTTTTATGTATATGTAAATTGGAATGGATACATAATATAATAATAGAAGCTTATTCAAATACATTTGTCTGTCGTGTTGTCTTTAAGTAAACACGCTGTCATAAATATCTCATATCATATCCCACCTAACCTTAGCCACCGCAACGAAAGACACTTGAAGCATAGAGTCAATAACAGGTAATGTGAATAAGACAAATGTTCAGAGGAGCTTACTACAGGTAAGATTCTACGTACAAAGACATATGAAAATGCAAATGCGAAAATGAAAAGTTAAGGTAGTGTCATGTCAGTCAGTCAACCTAAAAGCGAGGCAGAAGAGGTACAGCTAGGCTTGCTATTAAATGAAAACTGTACATATTACGTATGCATGCATAAAAACACACATAAAAGCTTATACCAAAAGTCAGCGTATTTATTGCAGTATATTTGCTTGCGGTAGAGAAGAGAATTACATTTATTACGTATGTACTACATATGTACACCCAAGATAATATTATCAATAAATGAAGAAGTTTGCTATGCGTCTTCCTAAGCACATTCTTCAATTACCAACGAACCCAAGTTAAGTTGGCGTAACAAATATATTCAATTTTGAGTAATTGTCCACTGATTACGAGGAGCGATGGAAAATGCAAGGATGACAGCAATTGGCAAAAAATTCAATCCTAAGTTGACATAATACACTAGAGTATATGCTGCTTGAACTAACAGTAAGTCAAATTAATATTCGTGTTGAAATTCTACCTACCTTAGTGTCCACTCGTAATTAAATTTTTTATTGCTTGCTATGTTATTGCCTGACGGATAATTATATGCAACAAATAAATATCTCTCCCTTGAGGTATTTCACACTTACACTATTCACAAGACAGCCCATTTTCCTTTGTTTTCTTCTCATCATTAATTAATAGTGCCAATGTCTATTCTATCTAGCAATTCATTAATTAAGCTCATTTAAACTCATTGTCACAAATATTCACTCTATTACATAACTAATATTGTACCGTACACACGTTAGTGCATTATATAATAAATTACGTAGGTAGCGCTGACATTAAAAAGAAAACCAGCTAACTGATATAAGTTACAACTGTTTTATGCAGTAAACAGATACACAGGATCACTATATCAATGACAAATTAATTACGTAATCTTCCCTGACAGTGAGTTTGAAGCCTCTACGCTAGTTTTACCTTTGATAGCTATAAAACTATCAATAAAAATTGAGTTCATAGCTTGTACATCAAATTGAGGTTCATAAATTATAATTTTCTAATGCAATATAATAAAACTTGAAAATCTACAAAGGTTTATAATTTGTATAGGTTTAGACTGTAAGTGGAGGACTGACATAGAGAAAAGCGATCGTGATTGGTATAATAAAACTGAAATGGAAGGCGATTATTCTTTACTTCTGAAACAATAGAGATGATCATTATCGGTAGCCTTTTTAAATCTAAATCAGTCAAATTTCACACTCCTATTTGTCCATAGTAAGAAGTAGCGACATAAATCTAATGTGGATAATAAAGAGTAACATTGTTAGATTATGACTAAAAGTAATAGTAAAATGGCAGTTCTTAAGAGTCATCGATGTAATTTATGATTGGAGAGCAGAGATTAGGATTAGGCTGCACACTGTGACTCCTACAGAGTATCAGTCAAACTCAATCACTCCAAATCCATTCCATTTCATATTCTGACTCGGATGAAATGATTAGTTGCCTTGTACTTGTACATAGTCAGTCAGATCTTACACAGCACTAAAAGCTCACTTCACTGCACTCAATGGAACCAATTGAAGCCTATCTCGTGTTATATATCTCTTGTTAACGTCAATATAGTTTCTGCACTATACTGTGGACAAACAAGACTAACAGGGCAGGACTAATAAAAATTATTTCATTTTAAGCATCAAGTACATATTGTTTTATTTTGCATATTACATTAGCATAGAGATATTTTGCACAGATGTAATAAGTGCATTCATGCATTGACACATTATTACTTTCCACCGTTTAGTTACGTAGCGATAAGCAAAAGGTGAAGTCAAGTATACTGACAATTTTACAATACGTATATTTATGGCTAATAAATTATATTTAATAAGAACAGCTAGCTACACTGCTGTGGTGTCTGCAGATATAATTATGCATACCGTCGCCACAATCTGCAATTCACTGCAGTCTCAATAGTTTCTTTGGTTTCGCTTATGCTAAGCACTTGTGCAACGTGTAGCATGCAATGCTACTAAACGTTTTAGGATCTTTGTTCCTATCTGTACTCAATTACAATTTACATTTCAGAGCAAATTTTACGTGTTCACGCTACCCAGATTAATATGCAAAGTGATTGATAGATTGTACACGTAATAAAACCTAATTATAAGATTCAATTACAACTTCGACGAGGAAATTATGACATGCTATATAAAAATTAGTTTTATCACCAAGGAAGTCAATAAAACAACCATTGAAATTGGACACCGTGTATCTGTCACTCTGCATTCAGTTTTATGCACCCATTACCTACCACCCCTAATATTACTATTGCTTCATTACCTGGTGAAATACCTTCTTATTATCACTGTCAGTTTTCTGAGGTCGTTGTCATCCTCTTATGAAACATTCATGAATTTTTCTATGCAGAACAATTTTTGTTCTGTATAAGGATGAATGTATATATATAATGTATAATGCACCTTTGAAGTAGAATCAGAACCAGAACCTATTTATTGTCATTAAACTTCTTATTCCTTGAATACTTAAATTTACTACTCGGCGCTTAATAAAGCATATTTAAAATAAAAATTAGTAGCTTTATTCAATGTAAAATATTTTTGTACTGACATAACTAATTCGAATTTCAGTTACTAATGAGCTAAAATAATTTCATAAGACTATTTTAGAAACCCCAATTATACTAACATATAATAAAAATTCCAAGAAATGTCAAAAGAATTCTTTACAGCAGATTGAAATTTTAGCAGCATAAGTAATTGAAAGAAGTGGCAGTTTTAGAAATCCAAGTACTCTGAACGACTCAGTGCTTATAATAGAATTTTAAACGATTTTAAAATGATATTTAGGGTCAAAACATTTATCTGGACTTTTATTATCGATTTGCATTTAAAAGTAAGCATGATTACCTAAATTGGATACTTATCAGCAAATTCCTTTAAAGCGTTTGAATGATTTGTACCTTAGAAAAGTGCAGGTTAGGATTTACTTGTGATTTATACAGTTTACCTTTGTTGGTAACATAGTTGGAGTAATTATTTGTAAAATGTGATTTTTAAAAGATACAATTATACAGTTTGGTGCAATACATATTTGAGAGAGAAAAGATTAAAGTGGAGGAAATAGAGTGTAATTTTGAGAAGGTAGTTGAGGAATTGATTGAGCATAATATGTTTTACCTTCGTAGCGATATGTATATGAGTGTACAGTATAAAAATGAAAAAGGAGCAAGAACAAGGTAGTCAAAGTGGGACCAGCCTGGGACCAGCCAGGACAGGAAGGAAGAATCGCTTGCGGCGGGTTGGCTTGCCTTGCCTTTAGAATTTTTACCTTCTGTTCCTTCTCCAACATCTTTTAGTGCGTATAGCAGACCAACTTCAACGATTACACCATGCAAAGCAAAAAGCAAAGCGATGTAAGCCAAGTCAAGGCTTGTTATGTTCTGTGCGATGTAAAAAAGTAATGTTCAGATACAGATTACGTGTGTTGGTATGGATGTTGTAAAAGGCATGATGAGAAAAGCTAGCTTTTATGGGAATGGAGCATATGCATAGAAACAGACATATAACTAGGCTTAAATAATTCAGATTAAAGTGAGAGTATACAAGGGAAGATAATATATTTGAACTTCTTTAGAATAACGATACACTAAACTACATACTTACTTACCTATCTGTAAGAAACGAGAAAAGTGATAAAGATAGTCAAGTAAAGAAATTATTGCTATAAAAAACGAGTCAAAGAGAATAAGAGAGGATGAGAGAGGATTCTCTCTTTTACCGATGCAGTGAATTAAAGTCAGTAGTAACTCAGATATTGTACAAAACCTACATGCTATTTATTTATACACGGAGAAATACGTAACTAGGTTGCTTATATAAATTACAAACCCAAACTTGACCCTCAAAATTATTAATTTTACACTGATCCCTAAATGTGCCGCACTCAAAACGTTTCCACGTTATTTCATCATAAAAACCCTTTTCTATGGGCACAGACAAATTAAGTTTTCAACATTGTATCAATTTTAAAGTAGAATTTAAGTAAAAATTTAGTTTGTGTTTCATTCTCAAACAATTTCTTAATTTTTTGCTTTATATATAGTATTTAAAAAATTGAAATTGTATAATTACATTATTACTCCTCATTTTCATGTAATGGAAAGTAATTAAGTTGGCATAAATCATTATTAGATTTTTCTATTTTGTATCTACAAAAAACTAAAACTATTAAGAAGTACCTTCAGCATCATATCTGATAAAAAGTGGATAAGAGCAAATCTGGTGTAATTACAAATGCACACTAATACTCTTGTACTGAAGATAAGTAGCAGTAAGATATGCACAGTGCAAGTGAAGCTGGTAATAATAATAATGTAAAATATTGTAAAGGTATGTTGTTATCTCATTTAAAGGTGGAAGATATTATTAGTTGTTATTACATGTTGGCAAAGCCTCCCCAAATCCCACAGCATCATAAAAAATTCGAACGTTAGAAAGAAGAGAAGACAAGTCTGCTATTATCTTTGTATGAACTAGAAAGTCTCAAGCTGCAGCTCCGTGGCTGTTCATTTGGCTGAAAACGTTGATGAAATCTTGATCGAAAAAATTCCAGAGAAGATAACCTAACCTATCCTTAACTATTAGTTAGCCCTGCCCAAGAACTTTCTGCTCTAAGCTCTTCTATGATTTCATTTGTCAGCCCAAACCAAACTAGTTCAATAGTAATTTGATTCCGGAATGCAATATATAATTCAACAACACTCCAGTCCCTGTATCAAATGATTTATTTCCATTGCTAAAATATAGCATGAAAGGTTACCATTAATTCCACAGAAAATATAATTCAAAGTCAACCACAATCTTTATCACCGCATAACTTGTGCACTAAGTCTCTACTGCTCAACAGATGCTACATGAAATAGATCTCATTTATCTTAAGTAATTAGCCTTAAGATCTGTTTATTTTATTTCTTTCTTCAATTCGATTATCGTAATTTAACAATTTTTTACACCACAAAAATATACACTGAGAAATTAAAATGCAGCAAAGGTATTTATAAAGTTATTATACTTTGTACCATGGAATTAAAAGCATAATCAAAATAAAAATCAAATCATTGGAAAACAAAAGGCTTTCTTTGGCTAGCAATGGTGTGTGTAAAAAGTATCTGTATCGCTTACATAGAAAAATACATTGTTGGCAATTAGCATTATCTACCTTTCAGAAAGCAGCACGACTCTTTTTAATTGCAAAATTGCCAAAACAAAATCTGCCTAATTGAGAACACGGGACAGATGAAAAGACAACTAGAAAAGAATGCAATTAAGCCAATTAACTTTGACCAGGTAGTTGTAGTTGTACAGTGAGTGTGTACCTACGCACTCAGACATATTTTAAAACACAGGGCAGTATACCTACTTAATTATACCACTCTTAGAATATGTTTTTAGTGTGGAGTTTGTCCGCGTTGGACTACCTGTTCGTCGGTCGTCATTTATTCATAAAGGTAGAGAGATAAATAAATAACGTAACGAGTTCGAATCAATCAAAGAGCCGATAATACGTAGTTAGATTCATGAATAGAATTATGGATTGTCACATCAAGCACTGCATTGTTGATGCGGACTGCAGATTAGAAAAGATTGGAGAGCAAGACAAGAAATAAACAATACACAGGTGTGGCACATGTCAAAGCCTATTCAATCTTACAGAACAGAACTCAACGGACGAAACGGACTCACTTAGATCCACACCACCAAATTTCACAACAATCATACCATTACAGAAGACAGAGCGATACTGTGAATTATTATTATTGTAGAGGATAGTAGAGCAACAGAGGAGCCAGTGCAAATGCCAATTCCCCTGCTTGTCAGTTCGGCTCTGTGCAGTCTACTGTGCATACAGAGGAATATTTACAAAACCACATCCTACAGATATTGACAAGAGTCAGCATACTTAAAACTGATACCACACACAAAACCAAACCACAGCGCATAGGTCACATTTAATTTAAATTCCAATCAAATCATTATACAGGTATGCATTGTCAATGAAATAATCTCACCTGCATGTCTTGTGTACACTTTGATGATTTAATGATTGATCAACCATAAAGTAGTTAACATTTAACATCCATCTTTTCTTTCTTCAATCCTGTTCATATATCTGTACTACATGTGTACTCACAACCAAACAATGTAATCTTTGACACAAGCAAACAACCTCACTGCTCACTACAGACGCATAAACTTGTACCCACACACTTTTATTACCAAACCGCCTTTTCCCATCAATTTTAGGCTAACACTTTACTAAATGCTATTGCTCTGCAAATAATTGAGAGATAATTATATCCGTGTCACTGTGTTACTTTATTTTCCACTAATTAATTAATCCAAACCGGAATACGACACTTTATCAAGCAAAGATGTGGTTTACATAAAAATGGATGTAGCACTATTAGATAGAGATATATATTTAATTCTACTTGATGATTTAATACCCGTAATTGACCTTACCCTTACCTTTCCCAGTGTACACCGATCTTCTGGCGTTTTAACGTTCATACAATACACCATAGAGACACTTGACAGTTTTACTGCACATTCTACCTCTCTTAGTTCCACTTGTGTATTATTCACATTGTATCTTTATGTTAGCGTCTGTTGAAATGAAGAATTTCTTGTAAACAGATCAAGAGACACTTAAATAGAGGACAATAAATTCTGAGGAACTGTGTGTGGCACAGGGAGGACTGGGGCGGTATTTTGTTTTGACAGTCAAGAATATTCTGGCCGAGGAATTCCAATATTCGCCAAATCCGTACGAAGTTAGAAGAAGAAAGGTAAGGGCAGATTATCAGATGACTGATCTGTCGCAACGAAGAAAAGAGAAGCAGCGATACGTTTCATGTAGGTAAACATTTCTCTGTGTCATCTTACCAGGCTTACAAGCAGTAAGCTTTTCCAAGACATGTTTCTATGTAAGTGTAACAGAATCAAAGGCACTGCCTCCGCCTCAATCAGAGTTATTTTACGTGAGGACTTTTCTATCGGAGGACTGTGGAGGTGACTGCGACTCCCAACTTAGGTTTCTGTCCATTGAAATCGAAAGGTCGATGTGAGAACCAAAAGTCTTTTATGGGTATACCAATTCTTGCTTAGGTAGGTGAGTTCTGTCTGTCTAGTTTTTCCTACGTAAGTTTACACCACGTTCAATAAACTACTCTCTGTCCTAAGTTCTTCTGTGCATGCAATGGCGACACTCGGGTCCAATGGCATAAATGAACATTTGTATCGCAACTACTCCTACTTACTTCGCTTTTTTATTTTATTTATATTAAGACAGTCGGTTCGCTAAAATTCTTTTTAAATCATTTGCTTTATTCAACAATATTATTGTGCTGGCTTAAAAACTGCTAATGCCGGAAGAATCTTAACTCCAAAGAACCAATACTTTGAATAGTCTTTGAATTAGCACCAACATATCCAGAAATATTTTACTATACGCTATCCAGAAATGCAATTCAATTAAACAGTAAGTAGTGATACATTCTCCAGTTTGAAGGAAAGCACCTGATTTATAATTAAGTTTTTATTTCTTTACTCTAGATAAATTTTAATTAAGGCGTCAAAGCTGTGAATTATTGCACTGTATTAAAATTACCAAAAGAATCTAGCACAGTGAACCAGAATGGAGCTAAAAATTCGAAATAATTTATTACTGCAAATTTAGAAATAAGACCGATCAGCAGACTTGGTGGTAAATGGAGATAAGCAACAGATTGTCCAGGAAGACATTACTATATTGTATTGATGTTGAACAGGTGTATTTTATTTGTTTGTATGGATATTTGCAATACAGGTATATTCCAGAACTTGCATAAGTGAATATTAAATAGCAAGGAGAAGGAAAATGCTGAAACAGTTGCAAGTATTTACTAGGTAATACTGGGTATACTAGTTAGTGCGTTGTATCAAGGATGGTAAGAATGCACAATAAATACCACCCTTACGCACACATTTCCAGTGGACGTAGCAAACACACAGAACGATAATTACGGGTTGCCTTCTTGCTTAGAATATATTCCATGATTCCTACCTTTCCACTACGTTATGCCACTAATACTTGTAAAATGTTACTTGTTGTGGTTAAGTTTCGTTGGTACACACATTACTGGCTTACTGGTAACAGCAAGCAAGTCTGGTTTGTGTAATCCTGATAAAGAGTGTAGAACAGCTCGGCCAGGCTGAATTCCCTATGGAGTTCCATTATATAAGAGGGCATAATAGTAAAAGTTAAAGTCAGCCAAGCAGATCGACGGGGTTCTTCTTCAAAACCAGGTGGACTGGACGACTGGACTGAACTATGTGTATCGTGTACTCTGAGCACAGATACTCCCCTTTTACATGTGAATAGTATTAGCCACCTCAGATTTCAACTGTTGGCGATGTAACACAAAGCAACATTCTGATAAGCTCCTTGTTACTTCTATATGTGAACATTTTGTGTATCTGCTCTTCATTTATATAGTATTTATATGATAACAGAAGACATATCTTCTTATTATTACAACAAAGTAGATACTAAATGTACATAGTTACAGATGCAGTTGAAAGTAAAAAGGACAGTGCTTAAGAGATATAGAAACTAGAGATGAAATAAGGCCTACCTTATTTTTCTACAAGACTATCCACTCTTATAATGACTGAACAGGTATGAATGATACTTTATTCTATACATAATATTCGTACCTATGACTAAAATCTACTTGTAATCTTATACAGATAAACACTCAAGTTCAATGAATAACCTCATATCTGAACTGTCTTAAGAGTAAGAAATAGTTACACACACTGTAAGTAGTTGCTATATTTATGGATAGATATTCTCAATGATAGTGTAAATATAAACACATCGTTCCAACATAACACTCATCCACTGTTGATTACTGAATTTTATTTTTATATAACTAGTTTGCCAAGCAGGGGAATAAATATGTTCTCCGGTCTTTCTGTGTATCTGTTACGCAACCATTGTATAATACTTCCATGAAAGATAGATAGTGCCATTATTACAGGTAAGAAATGTTTGTATTGTGGAAAGTATCTATATAAGTAGCACATGTGTATAGGATGTGTACAATTCTACCCTCTTTATTCTAAATGTAGTTTTACTACCTCTTAAACATTATATGATGGAATATGTGTAAGAATATTCTAATAGAGGATATATCTAGAGATTTATAAGTTGTAGATTCATCTTACTCTGTATTCTTCCTTTGCTATCTTATCAGAAGGGAATTACTTGTTGACTGTGGGTATTCCCTACTAGTTATCTAAAATATACGTGTCCTGGTCCTAGAGCCTATTAGACAGAGAAAACTTGTCCAGTACTTCCATTAGGCTAGCTTGGCAGAAGGAAGAGTTGCTATTGATTGTAGTTTGGTAGCGTCCGTTGTTGGTGCCTCGAAAGGCATCTTTATAGCTTTGAGGGTTGTAATATAAAGAAGCCAGAGGTATTAGTATTGTGCAAGTACCTAATGCGTTTTACAGTTGAACTTTCGTTCAATGAATCCCAGATCGAATAAATAGCCGCATTTTTGTCCATCACAGACAAACAGGTAGTTTCTAAGATTCGATTCCATCAGTTCAGATGTTCCCATCCAATGCGTTTTCCTGAATGCAAGTTGCTGCTTTTGTTTCTTAAAAAGAATTGATGTTCTTGTACGCTTAACAGGTGCACTGACAGACGGACACTGTACTTCGTTTAACCGAGTTATTTCACTATCCTGTTTTCAAGTCGTCCTTTAATTGAGGTACTTTCCCAGTTTATTGTTGCCACTCAAACATGAATGAAAAGGGGTTTAATTTCATGCAGGTTTTTAAACCCACCGTTGAAACAGGGAAATCATGGAATGAGGCGACGGACAATTATCATAAATATATGAAAATTTTAAAATATTCAAGAAAAATCATAAAAATTTGCAGAATTTATACAAGTGCACAGCAATATTGACTATTGAGTATTATGCATTTTGTAAACGCAAATATAAATACTTAAGCACGTATTTATTTTATAGCTCGTAATTAAACTACTATTAAAGTATTAGTTTTATTTTTTTAATTTCTGTGCTACATTCGTCTATTGTTAGCCTATTACGAATCCATGAATTATGCACAACAGTTCAGTTACTTTTACTCACCTTCCTGTTGTGTACGTGCAGGTGCATTAGAATTTTTCCGTGTAAACTGAAGTGGTTAATGTGAGTTTAGCTTTTCATTGCATCGCATTTCAATTTTATTAGCACATTGTCTATTCAAGGATAACTTAATTTAAGAGTTGGTTTGACAAGACTAGTAATGCCAACTTTGAGCAACATTCAGGATGGAAGCCACCTGAATTAAAGATAAAAGAACAGTATTGTCTCATTGTCAACAAGTATTTCTGCTTTAGTGGTGGTATTCACCCTGCGCTGCAATATCACGTATTGTCATGCACCTATAATTGTAATGTATGTTAATGTACTGGTAAATAAAAGTAGAATTGTTATTCTTTGCAGTAATTATAAGCATTAAGGGGTATATAAACTAAATAGGATATTTAAAGTTTATGTTGAATGCAAGCGGTACAGTAATGCTATAAACTGTGGCTATTGTTTCGAGTAAATGTGCAAATGCAAATTTATTTTATTGAATATCCTTAAACGTTGTTGTAATGACTAAACTAATTACGACGGCTTTTGGCTACCTGTCTATTTCTTACGCTCAGAGTAAATTATAATCAAGGTGAATCTAATTGAATAAAAATGGGAACTACAGATATTACAGTTAAGGAAAATGTAATTTGCAGGAAGTAAA
Source organism: Yoshiicerus persimilis (assembly GCA_020352615.2). Taxonomy (NCBI): domain Eukaryota; kingdom Metazoa; phylum Arthropoda; class Collembola; order Entomobryomorpha; family Tomoceridae; genus Yoshiicerus; species Yoshiicerus persimilis. The sequence goes on along the minus strand of CM060170.1, from coordinate 3,997,531 downwards.
TAGTTTAGACTAGATAACTCGCTGACTTCTGCTTGTTTTCAGGTAATATGTGGTGAGTAAATACAGAAAAAAATCCAATACGTAAATAAAGACTTCCTCCACGATGATATATGCAACATCTGAGTTCTCTAACAATTTATTGGTTTGAAAACTCTATTTTATAATGTGCACGTAGCATTGTATCCATTTTTCATAGACAGAACATGAGAAAGAAACTTGACCTATGTGGGAATTCTACTTTCTTTGATTTTAATTAAGGTAAACATAATAGTTAGCATCCCAACTACATACAAGACCTGCTACACTTACTATTATTATCTATTTCACAACTAGAATTGCAATAACAAAAGCATCTTGCTAATGCATGCAAATTACACATTAATTATTACTTCATGCAAAATTGATTTTCTACCAACGGATTTTTTCGTTTTGGAACAATTGCCATACTCCTTATTCAATTGTACACAAAACCAATACTTTGTTATGACCTCATTTTCAATCCTCCACTTTTTTAAATACATTAATTACTATTCATGTCCTACCCTACTCCCTGAATTTTGTATACTAAATAATTTTACATTTATAATAAATTCAAGGAGATTATCTTTCGTAATAAGATCCTTAACTGTAGAAAAATACAAGCTTTCTAACTTTTATACCTACATATATATTATTTTCAATTAAAAAATTCCTGGATAAAGGTGTAGACGCTAATTCTCATTTTAAACAGGGGAATGACAGTTTTTTATGGAACAATAGGGATGAGGTGCGGATCATCCATTCGATTCGAGAAAGAAAAAGCGAACAAGTCACTTCCTCTGCCTGATTTAGCTATATTTCCTTTTCAACATCCCGTCTTAGTTTTCTAAAAGAAATAGCACTTCATTTGTAAACTGTTTAGCTTCTTTTCTTTACGTAGGTGTAAACGTAGACTTGGTAAGCGCTCTACGTAATTCTGATCCCCGCACTACAAATAATATAACAAGTTACCAAGTAAAACCACGGCGGTTTGAGGAAATCCATATTTTCATACGCTCACATTTTCCATTTAATTCTTATCTGCACAGTCCATAAATAAAATAATTTCAAAATGCAGTATTTTTATATGCGTTTTATTTACACTTTACCCAAACTAGTTTATTGTATGTATGAGGAGAGAAAAAAGTATTTGTACCCTACCAGAGAGTGAAATAGTATACAATGCGTCTTACGAGGTTGTCTTGTTTGTAAATGGTTTTACAAAGTGAGATTGAAGAAATATAAGTGTGTATTTCATATCTCCTAGCGTTTATCAGTTGCGTGGTTTGGTTTTTGGCTTTGAATGCAATCGAATTTTTTGTCACACGATTCCAATGTGAAGGTCGTTTCGTTTTGCTTAGGTTGCCCATCCTTATCGTTAAATTTTATGTTTGTAATACTATTGGCCTTTTGAGTAGAGTGCATTGAACAAAACTCAACACAATATTTACACTCCACACGAAAAGTGCATGCGTTTTGTAGGAATCTTACTTTCAGAGTCATTAGAGTACAGAAGAACATGAGCACCTACAGATTTTCCTCCCCAGCAACAACAAAACCAAGCCAACAGGGAACTGATCCTGATGCAAGTGCCTTCAGGCTTGGGGCTTAATGATCATATCCCAAGGAAACTTTACAACTTCAACCTGTAATAAGTAGGTACACGCACAAAATCTTGTCTTACACATAATCCACTATTTACAAGCCTTTTCAGAATGCATGCTTTTCTGAAATCAACAAAAATTATTTCTCTCTCTCTGAAGCACTAAGCAAAATGAGAAGTCTCTTCCAAACTTTCTGTTTATGCAATGCCTATGCATAACGTTTTGTCCTGTGGCAGAAAGTTCTCCTTTCTTTACTATTTTGTTCTTTATATATGCGCCTAAATCTGAATTAAGATTAAGACGCCTGTTGTAATGGTAATAAATAAAAGTATAAATATACAAGACACATTTTAAAACCATCTATTTTGCATCCAGGACACAATAAACTATTGTTACTTGCAGAAACATGTGGTGCTGCCTGTACACAGTATTATTCAGTCTTGACAACCTAAATACACACTGCTATTAATTACTATTAATTACTAAATAAAAGGCATATTGACTTCAGTTTAGTAAAAGTGTATTTACATCAGCAGGCAATACTTCAATTGAACACATTAAATGATTCTTTTCATGAACTTGCTGATTATTTCAACAGATCATTTATCAATTTTTTAATAGAAATTTTGAGTAATTCGTCTGCTGTATTTATTAATCCGTTATTAACAAAGTTACGTTAAAAAACTGAAAATATTCACTCTGTGGAGTTTAATGACATTTCTTCTAAGTATATTTACCATTCATTTTATTATGATATTTATATAAGACTTTAACAGAATATCTATAAGTGCTGAATAATTGGCACTTAAACAAAGGCATATGAAATTATTTGAAATGAAAGATTCATGCTAGGACATGCTAATGATTAACACACTGTAAATTAATTGGACATAATCGCTCTAACCAATAGTAATCGTATTAGAAATTAATGAAATTATTTAATTTTGTAAATTAATTCTTCTGTAAGATTATTTTTCCTCGTCCATAGTCCTCTTTCCCAATTAGGCATACCATTATATCCTTGATTTGACTACCTAATGCCAAAGTGAATGATATTAATGTTCAGATTGCTATAATTGCAAGGAATACAATGAGAACTATAGCACATATAAGTCAATGTGAAAGATGACAACGTGCAAAGCACGTTTTGGCATCCAGACTTGCGACATCGGCAAATATTTAGCGTGCTACTATCGAATTGTGATTTACGTGTTCGGAAATTAACATCCTAGAATATTTCATTTGATAGTTGAAAACAAAGGCAAAAGTAGAAGCATGAATTGAATGCGTGTTCCTGTGATCTCATTACAGCTAATTGCTTTCGTGAGGAGACAAGTGGCTGATAATTGGTGCATTTGAAGTTCCTTTTCTCCAGTAAGAGTAAATATATCCAATAGAGTTTTACCGTTCAAGCCGTCATCAAATGGTAATTACTTGTAAATTTGAGTAGTTAATACATCGCTGCCGAAGACAATAAGACCTTTTACACGGAATACTTGGCACATTTACATTCCAAAATTAAAGCAGCATAAAATATACCTTTACATAAATTTCACATTTAAACGAAGACCGACATATAAGCAGATGAGCTATAACATCATCATAAGCGTACAAAGTGCTCCTAAATTGACTAAACCTTGTATGCGTATATTTGTAGGTATGTGTTAAATAATTCATGATAATGGGAAATATTTTTATTTCCATTTCTATCTACCGACAAGCATTTTTTTGTTTGCGTGCCTTAATCCTTACGGTATGCAAATTAAAGTACGTACAACATTTGGTTTATACCTTCATAAGTAAGTCATAAAAATACCTTCCGTATGCATTTAAGGAGCTCAGCTAAAGAAGAGATGCTTATAAATAGATGAAAAGGAGCTCTTGGTTTGATACAAACATTCTGCACAGCTGGTAAAATAGTAATGGAAATAAACCGGAAGAATTATAGCGGGAATTAATAAGTGATGAAAGGAAACCCGTGTAGTAACGCTGGATTTGTTAGCTCACCTCTAATAATCATAATATATTTTTTCACTTCCTACACCACAAAGAGTAACGTAACATTAAGGAAAACAAATCGAACTACATAGTGAGTAAAGCTAATTATCTTTACATTGCTACTGTAAATATTAATGTTATTTCTATGTAACATGTAGGCACTGCATATTCATATGACTTTCACTGCAACTTTGTGTCTTCTATACATGGAGTTGTAGTTAGATATTAAGCACACATTTAAATGAAGTTTGCCACTAGGTTGTACAGTAATTGCAGTTACTACTGCCATTGTTAATACATTCATTGGTATTTACTACTGTCCATTCTGTTTCAAGTATTATCTAGTTACTAGCAATTCATTATAATGTGTGTCATGCTATTCCATTCTGTTCTACCCGCTAGTCTGCAGGTTGACTCTTCATATCCCTCAAGAATAATCAACCAATCAGACTTCCTCTCGTAATTCCTTCTCCAGCTACTAATACTTAATGCGTTCCCTGTACTATTGTCACTGGTTTTGGATGCATACTCACTTATGTTACTAAGTTGACCAACTTTAACTCTATACAAAATTACAAACAGCTAAATGGAAAATTTTTCATATTATGCTTTACAAGTTGCTTGTATGTATACTATACCAATTCTTGGTGTAGTGTGGTGTTAACGTTAACCAAGTTCATAAATACGGTTAAGATATAGTAAATGAGCCTTTCCCGAGCTTTACTTGAGTCTCAGTCTTAAGCTTACATTAGTAAGACCCCCTAATTGTATTAGTAGTACATGGAAATTGACACGTCTACACTCAGCACATCACACAAGTACAATTTCTTAAGTAAACGTTCTAATAAGCAGCGGTCCAACTATTTCGTGTCTCATTCCATTTATCACCGTCACCCAACATACTTTAAACCAGACTTGGTTTCCGAAAACTCCAGTAAATCCATTCTAAGAATCCTTAGTCGATATTAACAGTAATCTTCTCAATCTACAAAAGTAGACAACTTTTATTGGTACTTAATAATTCTCAATCTGCAGTTATCGAATATTTTATTCAGTAATCAGCAAAATGAGTCTCAACATGGTTACCAATAAAACGGTCTTGGATCGCTACTTGAAGCTTGAATGCAACGAAGACGTTGTACAAGCTACTTATATCTGGATTGATGGAACTGGAGAAAATCTTCGTGCTAAAACCAGAACCATCAATGGGGAAGTCAAGACTGCTGATGGTAAGTAATAGCTTGAACCCCGATTTTGTTTGCAAAACAAAAACGTAATTTTGTGTACAGAGTATGTGTTCATTTGTGATAGAGAATGCAGTAGGAAATAATTTTTGTGGTATTATAATGAATTAATTGTAATTGCAATTATTCAATTTCACTCTTACTTGATTATAGATCTGCCTGAATGGAATTTCGATGGAAGTTCCACCGGACAGGCCGAAGGAAGCAATTCTGATGTCTATCTGAAGCCTGTGGCAATTTTCAGAGATCCTTTTCTACTTGGAAATCACAAATTGGCCCTTTGTGAGACATACAAGTACAATAAGACACCCACGGAGACAAATTTTCGCCATACTTGCCAAGAGGTGCGGTATTCTTACTGTAATTTCTATTATCAATATTCCACTTTGCAATCTGCTCTGGCTTACCTAAACTCAGTCATTACGCATTCTTTCTATTATTCAGTCTCTGCTTTTCTTAATTGCAAATTATATAGGTATGCTTTAGGGAGGATATTCCAAGATTTATCAAAGCTGAAATATCTTGGTAGAAGTACCTACAGCACAAAACATGATTTTCATTAAAGATACATCTCGAAGCAATAATTTTTGTGTTAGAATTTCATAATTTGATTTCAGTGATGAATAATTAAACTTTTATTTCCATTATATTTCTTTTGCCGATTAGCAGTAAGTAATTATATGCCTTTCATTATATAAAACAACGGTGCAAAACAGGTATTCCCGATGATTAATTAATTTTGCCACTACCTGAGTATATTAGTACAAGTATTATTGCATGTATTTGAATCGATAATGTCTCTCATCTTCTTCAGTGATCATACAAATATTCCACTTGCAATTAAGTAGGTAGTAATTGTGTACTATGAAAGAATTCCTAAATGTAAGAAGAAGACAGAAGGAAAACTATATACAAAGCAGTATAGTATATGTAGTAACGCTAATGTTTCACTTCAAAAGAAATGGGCAACTGCACGCAGTATAGTAAGGAGTTCGTAATATTACATGAAGACATAATGGAAGCCAGAGTTGAAGTTCTAGGTAAACAAAAAAAGAATTTGATCTTGTTCTTGTAAATTTGAATACGTTGTTGTTGCTTGATTAGATAGGAAATGCATGTTACCGGTTATTTAACAAAGAATTGCTTATTATTATGCTGTTATAGCCAAGTAGAGTCAAAGTAACAGTATCAAGTGGTTTGTTGTGTTACTAGAACTATTCTTTATCAAATATACAAAACTCAACTGTAAAGACATTTACACATTCGTTCTAATTGTTAATGAGTGAATCATATCATAAAATAACGTAGTATTCCTTGAATTTCAGATAGCAAAAGTGCATTGACTTATAAATGCCGCTGATAGGAAGCGTTTCTAGTTTATTACTAAAGGTATTATATTTCTAGGCATCGACTTGAGCTTCACACACATCTTAGCATAATTTTGTGTAAGTTTTCCATATGCACAGCCAGATAACACATAACGAGGGTTCTACAAAATACTCATCCAGTGTACGTACATACTACTTGTTTTATAAAAACCACGAGACGCAACTAATGTTAAGCTAATCGTCTTCGCAAACAAATAATACCTATCTTATGTTCACCTAATTAGGGAGCATAAAGGAAAGAAAGTTTAAGTGAAATTATCAGTACCTCATAAATAAGCAACGCGGTATTTACTGTTATATAGTTGTTCGTATTTACGTTCCCTCTCAACGACCGAACTTAATAATGCAAACATACAGTTCTGTAATTATCTTTTCAGTTTCCTTTTTACGTATGCAAATTTGGAGACACATTTTAACTACTGAAATAAAAGATGCTTTGTATTTCATTTTAAATGCTTTGCATTTGAATTTTTGCCTTCCTAAACTCATTATTATGTACGTTGTAATGTCTAGGCATCGAACTCACATTGTTTGGACACCCAATCCAAATAAAGTTTGTTTATGGTGATTCTGTAAATTCTTGACACTGCATTTTTATGAACTTTAGTCTTTGTTTCGCTAAAGGAAGGATCTCTTTTATGCATCGATTTTGTTTTTTAGTTGTCTGGTATTTTGGTAAATAGGAGTCTAGTCATCGTCTATGAGGATGTTATTACGACTTGTTGTCTCCTTATCTTATGTTCTTGTTGAGATGATGATTTCATACTTTTGATATCTTTACAGTATTACTATGTAGTTTTCTGGTCGATTCGTAATGTTTGCTTTCCTATGTGCGTCATTGTGACATCGGAGCTGCTTACCATTTTAAGTTTAATAGGTACATTAATGTAGCACTTAATTGTAAACGAATTAACAATTAGGTATCATTAATACAGGCCACAAATACAATGAATTCATGTTTATGGTATGACGTCAAAGGGATTTGTGTTACACTTATTTTCGTATTTAAAAACGTTACATTGTAATAGCAATAGCCATACTAGACCAACGTAAAAGTATTAATATAAACAACATGTCAAGCAAACCAACTATTTACTTACTTTACTAGCATAACATCGTTATTTGACACTTTTCAAATGGAAATATCCACCATGTACCCATATCTCATGCGGCGAGTTAGTGTCTCTGATTTTTGAGAATTCATTTCCACAGATGTGCACGTAGATTTCATATTCTCATTGTGACTAGAAAATTTTCCACTCTAGATAATAATAATATAAGAATGATGATGATGACAACTTCATTGCCACAAAACAATACAGATAAAATCATACTGGCAATTTAGCATATTTAAATATACTTACGTACATGGAGATTTATCCAGAGTAGTTGTCAATTAACACTGAATTTACAAACCTACTGATGCTTTGCTTTTCTATTGTGTCACATCATAAATTAGAATTTGATAGTTTCAAATATCAGAGCCAGAACGCCGAAAGGAGTTGTAATATTATACCCCTTCCCAACAGTAATCGTTGGGCAGCATTTCTTATGTCTGTAACACTACTGACAGCACAATTATAATACATGGGACGGATGGCAGAAAGAATTTGGTATTATCACTCAGGGTCCGCATGATCTTCTCATGATACGTCAAATGTTTAAAGTGAATGTTTATAGTATCTAATATTGCTGAGAAATGAAGTTTCTCAGAATTGCCCATGCAGTGATATTTGTATTTATAACTTCGTCATAACTTATTGACAGTTTTGTGTGGCTACTGGTGTAGAACTATTAGATGCAAAACAGCCTATTCTGAAAAAATATAGCGTGCCCTTTACCTTAAACTTTATCAATGCTCAAATTATAGTGAAATAGTTTTTAAATGAAGGTTTCTATAATATGTTGTGGCAAAAGGTAATTATAGCAAACCATTTACATTTTAATGCAAAGGGTATCAACATTAACATACTTGGGGCATTGCGCCATAAGGCGTCTTGGTCAACCTAAATACAACTCTTCTAGGGAATAGCTACTGTCACTTTCCGTGTTGTAAAAATATTTGTATTTTTCCATTCTGTGTATAAATATAGGCATTGTGACCACAATAAAGTCAAATGCATTTCTTTGTTATGTACAAAACCGTCTCATAGAAAAATACTGGTTGACAGGAAAGACGGATAGTCAATACAGACAACAGAAGTTCCAATACTGTTTACGTTGTCATAAAACAATCTTTAATTTATGGAGAGTTAAGGAGTCTTTGGTTAGGCTCATCATATATGCATTTCAAAAGAAAATTAGCCCGAAATTAAAAATTATTCCTATGAGAAATACTAGAGCAAGTAAATTAAGTAACTAACTGAATTTATTAACTTGTTGACAAATGATGTGTTTCTGTGTAGAAGTTTCGTAAATGAATCAGAGATAATGAGTAGCCGTTATGTTTTATGGGACTGCTAAACACCCTTGCTACTACTTTACAATTACTGGTGTCAGTAATGCAATCAATTATTTGAAGTGGTAATACTTTAATTTGAACTCTCCTATGATTAATTTTGATAGATATTCAAGGAGTAGTCTCTAATTTTTAATATAAATTGTTATAATGGCTGCATACATTTCATAATTAATTAGCATAGTAAGGAAACCTTTCGTCAGATATTGTTGCGTCGTCAATTCATGCGTTGGAGGAGTCAATTGAGGTTTGTAAGCATTCTGTGCATTGGACAGAGCGACGAATTAGGAGACAATTGCCAAAATCTCTGCAAAGCTGCAACAATTTAGTAATCCGTGCATACTATGGCATTAGCACGTATTAACTAACAGTGCAGCCTTTTTTGATAGTGGTGTTGCCTACTCTTCTCCATTTCGGGATCACTTGCAATTAAAATTGTTTTATTTGCATGTAGTCTTACATCTCATTTTTCCATCTTATCTCCATATCAACAACTGTTCCCGCATGAATCATACACATGAGTAATCATAAGATGCATGCTTACTATTTCACTATCAAGAAGCAAATATTCCTTTTATTTAAGTAGAGCTGTTTTGCGTTGCATATTGTGGTGTATTTGATTTCTGTGACAGTTATTCTATTATTAATAGGGTAAGTTTCGTTAATAATACCATAATTAAACTTGTTGTTTCAAAACTATGTAGATAATGGATAAAGCAAAAGCCATGGTTCCATGGTTTGGAATGGAACAGGAGTATGCTTTGCTGGATCAGGATTTGCATCCATTCGGTTGGCCAAAAAATGGATTCCCAGGGCCACAAGGGTAAATTACAAAAAACTACCAATTATTCATTATTTTACAGTTCCTTAAGATGTTGACAAATCAATATGTTTGTTAGACCGTATTACTGTGGGGTTGGAGCAAACAAGGTATATGGCCGAGACATCGTTGAAGCTCACTACAGAGCTTGTCTCTTTGCTGGAGTCAAGATCTGCGGAACTAATGCTGAAGTCATGCCTGCTCAATGGGAATTTCAAGTTGGACCCTGCGAAGGCATTGATATGGGTGATCATTTGTGGATGGGTCGTTATCTGCTCCACAGAGTGGCAGAGGACTTCGGTGTTGTCGTGACATTGGATCCTAAGCCAATTCCTGGAGACTGGAACGGAGCTGGGTGCCACACCAATTTCTCAACCAAGGTAATGAGGGAGGAAAATGGCATCGTCGAAATCGAAAGTGCTATCGAGAAGATGTCGAAAGTGCACATGAAGCATATTCAAGCTTATGATCCTAAAAATGGCAAAGACAATGAGCGCAGACTGACTGGACTGCACGAGACTTCCAGCATCAATGATTTCTCTGCTGGTAAGTTGGCTTAAAATAAAAACTAATTAATTCCGTTTCAACGGATTTATTTATTGACTGTGTTTCTTTGGTTCTCTCTAGGAGTTGCCAATCGTGGTGCCAGCATTAGAATTCCAAGACCGTGCGCTGAGGAACGTAAGGGATACTTGGAGGACCGTCGTCCTGCATCCAACTGCGATCCCTACAAAGTGACTGAAATGATCACTCGCACTGTCTGCTTGGGCGAATAGGCTACTGCCTAAATGTTTTCGGAATAATACATAAATCTATTTCTATACTTACATAAATATTTGGAGCCTTGTTATTCAGGTGTCTGCCACTTGTTTTTGCATGAATTCGGGTATCAGCTGAATAGAAATAAATATTTTGACTGTCATGGGATGTTATCTTTCTGCAGCTTCATTTTATTACAAAAATAATATTTCTTAGGCATTATTTACTTGGTAAACATTAGTGACCCTCCCCCGGCCAATTAACAACATTTAACACGAATAAAGGGTATCTGTTCAGCATGCACAGTGGTAGTGGCTCTCATCTGCACAACAATGCACTCAAGGAAATTAAATGGTGAATTTAACTACAATGCATACGAGAAATTATTTCTGTTGTTTTTATCAACGATGGTTTAAATCCTTAAAAAGTTTTTACGTATTCTTTAATTTTCTAATTATTCTAATTTATATGAATTTTCTTTCATAAAAGTGTAATATTTCCTCAATAAATAAAGCGTGCAATAATGCCTTATCGCCATGTTAGCAAAAATAGCACAACTTTTTGTTCCTAAGGCTTTAAAATATCAGGAAAAAGTAAAGTAAAATATTTATTAGCATAATTTTATAGCTCCTAAATCTGCGTTGCTAATTACTGGAAACTTCATGCTTCGCTGGTACCTTGTTGAACAGATTATATTAGTAGTACAACCAATGAGAAAATATGGGAAAAATAAAAATATGAAACCCTAAATTATAAATTGTTAATTATAATCATTATTACTGTACGGATTATGTCAAGGCCATTATTATAGCCTCATTTAATTTTACTTTGGCAGGTTCAATTATACTTCATAAAAATTGAATGCAGATAAAATAAAATTAATACTATTACATAGAAAATACGTAAGCTTTAAACTTTTAACAGACATTTGATTTGATTCAGACTGGACCATTAATAGTGCTAATGCAATTTATTCTAAGTATAATGTTTGTTACTTCGCTGTTTGTTGGGAACTTCTGATTTGTTGTAAGAATTTTTAAATTTTAAATTTAAAGTTGTAACTCAAGTCGTAGGCTATGCTATTTACTTTTCCCATATTTGTTCATACCCCAGATTTACTCCTAGGTACAAATTAGGGTCCAGATCTTATTTGAGACTTAACAATAGCTCTCTGTAATTGAGTTTCCAAATCTTGAATGACTTCTCGCTGTGTTGTCAGCTCTACCTTAACTTTGTCCAGAACTTCACCATTTTTCTTCCTGAAATGCAAATTTTTAAAGAAACATTAATGAAAAATATAATTGTCTGGTAAAACTATCAAAAACCTTTGAACATTGTTTACAGTAAATATTGGTAGGCAATAAGGCTAATATTACTATAATATATAAGCAGTGATCAGTGTCCGTTGAAAAGTGAGCGGTTTACGTCAAGACAAAATATTTCTCATTCTAACAGATGATGATATTTCAGCTGGACAACTAGAATATATATCGCAAATCGTACATACCTATTTGGCTATGTTTGAATACAGTTTATTTAGAAGAAATTAAAAAAAGATTTAGATGTGGTTCTTCCAAATAAACCTAGCAAAATAAAATATTATGACTATTACGACAAAAGGCAATTTTAAAGAAGAATGAAACAGAACAGACATTCGATGCTTTCTATAATTATAATATAAAATTCGTTTTGAGCTCATCAATTGCAAACGTTTCGTAATAAAATAACCGTGCACCCTATTAATTTCTAACAATCACAAAGTAGTAGTATTGTTAATAAAAGAATTACAATTCCTCCTTAATGAAATCCATCCTTCGGTCAACATTTCCACAAGCTTCTGCCATTGATTGCTGAACCAACACGGGTCCCACCAATTTATAAACCTTAGAGTCCTTACGAGACAGGTCAAGTTCTTCCTTTACCATTAGATTTTCATTGTACTGAGTGTCCAATTGACTAGAAAGACTTATAGCCTTCTGGTATTCTAGAAAGAAGTATCGAAATACTTTTAGCATTTTGGCAGTACGGAAGACATATTACAGTTAAGCTATTTTAAATATAGAGCTACTTTCACATGTTCACAAAATTTGAAATGGGACATGTCATTGGGAACTGGTTTAAAATACTTACTCTTTTGAAGTTTTTTTAAGTCCTCTACTTCCAGTGTCAACTTCTTTTGAAGAGTTTCCATTGACATTCTGATCACGTATTTTTTGATGTGTCAAATAAAGATTGCAAATCACAATAAAATGTTTTCGCAGCTTCGCTTTGTATAATAAAGTTTGGTCGGCGATCAAAGAATGGGCCAAGTAGAAATTGAGTAAATGATCTCTTGCTCACTCTTCGTCTTCATGCCGAGTTTCAACTTTCATGCTACCGCTAGTTCCTATAATTTTTGAACAGAAAGGCGGCATTCGTGAGTATGGTGAGGCCCTAGGAAATAAACCATTGAGTCTCAATCTGTTATGCATTGCAGACTGAGACTGATTGATTCGAAGCAAAAATGTTCGAGGGTTACTTACATTAACATTTATTGGGATCATTTGTTGACAAAATCGTTTAACTTCTGAAAGTCTTGGAATTGTTAACTATCATTAATTTAATATTTCGGTACAATTACTTAAAATTTTGCTAAGCGGGTGCTAATTGACAGCTGATGTACAGGCACAGATTGTCTTAATAACAAATTTTTAAATTACCTACTGTCTTCCAATTCCAACTAAACTGACTTTCATAAATGTCAACAAATATTGCGAATTTTCTTTATATGTATAAATAAAGCAGATAAAATGATATTCAGCAAAGTCCTAAACAATGCGAAATTCGCACTTGCAAAGTTTAATCTCAATAAAAATATTTCGAAAGGTAAAAATGACGTAATAGTATTCAAGAGAAATATTTTTACATCTCCGGAAAAGGACATAAAAAGTCTTAAGGCGGTAAACAAATCCAATGATACGACTAGTTCTTTCAAAATACCTCCGGGAGGCTACTTAATGCTGGTGAGTTTTATTTTGGTTGATAAAGAAGGCATCTATAACCTACTTTTCAATTTGAAATATAACTTACAATTTTGGAAATTGTAATGGCATTTCGCTTTTTTCATACTAAGATTAAATCGTAATCTCAAATAAAATTTAAATGTCGTATTTCTAATTTTTTATAGATAATTCCCGTTAGCACATTGTGTTTAGGAGTATGGCAAGTTTATCGCTGGCAATGGAAGTTAAAACTTATTGAAACTATGGAAAGCAAAGTTTATGCTGATGTGTCTGAGTTTCCTTACAAAGAGTAAGAATAATTATTGCTAAGTATATTTAATTTAAAAGTTTGGTATTATTTTAATTGAAATGTTGATTTCTTTTTGGGTATTTGGTCTACGAAAATAATATAATATTCTAGTTATACTACTTGATATTTGATATTCCTACTTTTTGAGTTACAATACTATGATAATTTTTATCTATATTTATCAAATAAGTTCATATTTTGTAGGATAAACTGTAATTTCCTGTGTAAATGACGGTTATTTCACATTCTTGCCTAGCTTCAAGGGGGTGGAGTTTTTGAAAAACTGAAAACCCGTGGTCGGCATCCTTATAAAAAATACAATCGTATACTAGAAGGGCGCTTAACCTTAATACCTTTGTATTTATAATAAAATATATATTTTGGCATAGCAATATATTCCATTTATACATTTTACCAGGACCTTGTACTGCACTTTTTACTTTCAAGTTAGGTGACATGTATCCTGCAGTGTCTGTCGTTGTTCAATTTTTAGTTTTAGTTTGCTTCAGTTATTTTTGTAGTAATGTTACTCAAATCTAATCTATGTTTTGTATCTGTTACTATTCTGTAGAACGGATGAGTTGCAAAATATGGAATATCGAAAAGTTAAGGTTCGGGGACAATTTGATTATTCGAATGAAGTCTTACTTGGCCCTAGATCTCTTCTCCTGGCTGGGGATTCTCAACCTAAAGGTCTAATTTCAAGAGGTACCCAATCAGGGTACCACGTTGTTACTCCCTTTAAATTGAGCGACCAAAAGTAAGTATACCATATTTAAAACTACCTATATTGTTTACCCCCCATAAAATGAATGAAATGTAATTGTAATATCAATAACGTTTGTTGCTTTGTATTTCAATCTGTGAACACACTATTATTAGTAATACGAAGCATTGTTGTCCAGTTTTTAATGTAATTATTTTTGTTACAGCGTTACTATTTTAGTCAATCGGGGATGGATTCCCAACAGAAAATCTAAAAGTTTCAAATCTATTACGGAACCGGTAGAGATCGTGGGTGTTGTGAGAAAAACTGAAAACAGAGCTCCCTTTGTTGGTAAAAATGTTCCTCAACGTGGATTATGGCTCTCAAGGTGAATTATGAAATATTCAAAAAGCAATTTCAAATAGATTTTTGGGGGATTTTTGATTGCAGTTTTGGAACCCTTAAAATAATGGTTGTCATTAAAATAATTATCTAACTTGCTTTTTTTTTACCAAGATTATCAACAAAATATAACAACTCCCCAAACTCCCCATGATATCCTGCTTTTATGTTTCTGAATTGCATTTATAAAATAAAATAATAGAGAAACGTTGAATGTCACTGTTTTTATTCTTATAAAAAGCAAGGACCATTTAATACAATTTTTCTATAATGATTGTCTCATTTTTATTAACAGAGATATACCTTCCATGGCTGAATACTTGGGAACAGATGAAATATTTTTGGATTTGCACTCAATATCAGGATTGAGTGTAGACACAAGTGTTAGCCCCACGATACCTATTCCTGGACAAACACGTGTAACTTTAAGAAATGAACATGTCAGCTATTTTTGCACTTGGTTCAGTCTATCAGGAATTACTGCTTACATGTGGCATAGAAGATTTATTCTAAGAAAATCCCTTGTATAATTACCACAGTTTTCAGTATCTGTATCGACGAAAAATAATATATAACTTTGTAGCAAACAGATTTACATTTTAGAAATGTTTGTAATATAATAGTGATAAAATTCAAAAGTGCATACTGGTGTAAAGTTGAGCAGCATTAACATTGTTATTTAATTGGTGCTTAAATTTTACTAAAATGTTGATGCCTTCAGTACTTATTCGCAATGACGTTATTTAAATAGAATAAAAATGTGTTCATTAAATTTTTCTTTGAAATCGGCCACAATTAGAATTGTTCCATTGCTCCTACTTTCTAAAATGGGAAACTATTCACACTATTCAGTAAGCAAACAGACAGCGCATAAAATTTCTGATTTTCAGGCGTAATTTCTGATGCGTAATTCAGGAGTCAATGAATTTGTCTGCAGAAATGACAATTTTTGCAATAGCGCACCAAAAAGCAATTTTACGAGGATACGTGGAATGGAAATTATTTTTAACTCACAATACTTCACACATTAGTATGTATAATTTTTTCGGGAATTTATGGATTTACCTATAAATTGTAGAACCTTTAATATTCAAAATGATCCATATCCATCCATATACTTTTTACATCCATCTTTCTATATCCAATAAGCGACCGTCTGTCCGTTTGTCCGTCCTTCACCGAATAGAACTCCGGAACCTGACCACCCAAAATTAAAATTTTGGTGTCTAACTTTGTAGAATTACCTGTAGTTGCATCAAACCTAATTTCATGTCCATACCTCAATTCCTTCACTGATTAAAAAATAAAATAACTGAAAAATACACGATTCTGGGTAAAGTGAGACGCATTACGCAAAACCCAAGGAGTGAGAAATCCGAGAACATGTGCTGCATTCAAACAACAAGTAATAGCCATCAAATCCCAATTCAGTCCCACACTCTACTACGTTGCCTTCGTTGTCAGTTGTCAACTGTTTCTCTTGGCGTTTTTAGCCACTTTTTTGGAACTTTTTCGTTTGTCCAGTCACTCCTGTCTCCTGTTGTCGTCGTCGTCATCATTTCCGTCAGTGTCAATGTTCCAGCGACTTCAAATGTTTGACTTTTATGAAAACTGCATTTACGACGGAAGATCTTTATTGTGGAAGCTGCATTTACGATGGGAGAATATTTTCTCTTAGGGAAGCTGCATTTACGACGGGAGAATATTTTCTCTTAGGGAAGCTGCATTTACGACGGAAGAATATTTTGTCTTAAGGAAGCTGTATTTACGACGGAAGAATATTTTCTCTTAGGGAAGCTGCATTTACGACGGAAGAATATTTTCTCTTAAGGAAGCTGTATTTACGACAAAAGAATATTTTCTCTTAAGGAAGCTGTATTTACGACGGAAGAATATTTTCTCTTAGGGAAGCTGAATTTACGACGGGGGAATATTTTCTATTAGGGAAGCTGCATTTACGACGGGAGAATATTTTCTCTTAGGTAAGCTGCATTTACGACGGGAGAATATTTTCTCTTAGGTAAGCTGCATTTACGACGGGAGAATATTTTCTCTTAAGAAAACTGCATTTACGACGGGAGAATATTTTCTCTTAGGGAAGCTGCATTTACGACGGGAGAATATTTTTTCTTAGGGAAGCTGCATTTACGACGGGAGAATTTTTTCTTTTATGGAGACTGTACTTACGACGGGAGAATTTTTTCTTTTATGGAGACTACTTACGACGGGAGAATTTTTTCTTTTATGGCGACTACTTACGACGGGAGAATTTTTTCTTTTATGGAGACTGTACTTACGACGGGAGAATTTTTTCTTTTATGGAGACTACTTACGACGGGAGAATTTTTTCTTTTATGGAGACTACTTACGACGGGAGAATTTTTTCTTTTATGGAGACTGTACTTACGACGGGAGAATTTTTTCTTTTATGGAGACTACTTAAGACGGGAGAATTTTTTCTTTTATGGAAACTGCAATTACTGCGGGAGAATTTTTTCCGTTTAGGGAAACTGCATTTACGACGGGAGAATTTTTTTATGGAAACTGTACTTACGACGGGAGGTTCTTTAAAGGCATAGCATAGCTTTGAATTCTAGACCTTAAGACAATTAGTTTATTCAACAAAGGGACAAACACACAATGTTTGGTTATCGCTAGATATTGTGACGGCCCCGTTCGTAGAACGGGTGGTTTTCTAGTATACTATAATTAGAAATACATGTAATTCAAAGTTATAAAGACGTAATGGTATTAAAATAGAAACTGATAATAAAAATACTACATAGAAAGTACAGAATAGGTATAGAATTTCAGGGTTGTGTGTTGTAAATTGTTCTATTATACTGCGACTTGCTAAATCCTGAAACATAAAACTCCGCCACTTGGCCGCCTCAAATAAATTGCAACTATATTTACCCGACGAGAAACATTCGTCCGGTTTAGCTGAGATTACCAATTACCCGTTTTCAGTTTCATTAAATAGGCACTTTAGCATTTCCATGCAGTAAACTTCAATCGGGTAGCCAAAATGCTGTCCTGTGTTTTAAAAGGTTAGTATAATTTATAAAAACTATAGTATACTTTTCAAATTATTGTTTACGAATCAGATAAACAAATGTTTTGGGCAAATTAATAAATTGACCAAAAGTCAGAGCATTGTCCAAATTAAAAATTTTCGAATTAAATTTTTTCCATGCATTAAGCTAATTTTAGTAGCGTAATGGAATGGTTCGTCTGATAATTGATAGCGATAGCAATCATAGCAATTAGTGAAATACATTAGATCTGCTGGTCTGTAATTCAGTTTTAAATTAGTTAAGTATTTATACTGCTAAGCATCAACTCTTGTTTTTTATTACAGAGTCAGCGACGTCACGGCTACTGTCTGTTCCCGCAGCGTATAAGTGTCTAGTGCCCCAAAATGGACTTAAACATCATGTTCTTCCCCCAACCTTTGACAGTCAGTTGCATAATAAAATGAACATTCAGTATTACTTACTTTCGGGGCATATGAATGAAATAAAATAACGTTTACATTTTGTAAATTAACAGATGTGGAATATCCAGAGAGGATTAAGTTAAAAATAATGGAAAGACAGCCGACTTATGCTCCAGGACTTCGACCCCCTAAAATGCAGAAAAAATTAATTTACATGAGAGGACCTGAACCGGTACACAACCAACTGATTCATGAGCAGTATGGGATCCAGGCAACTGGACCAGGACGTCTTCGATTTGGCCATTTCGAAATGATAAGAATGACCATTGGTCGTCGATTGGATACTAGCAGAATGTTTGCAATTTGGCGTATAGATCCTCCGTGGCAAGCTGTTACCCGTAAGGTCAGTGCTCCAGATTTTTCTAAACAAACAACTATAACAATAGTTTTAATTGTATTATTTTCTCTATAGGGTCAAGGAAAACGAATGGGAGGAGGCAAAGGAGCCATCGACCACTACGTGACGCCTATTAAACACGGTCGCATAATTGTTGAAGTAGGAGGTCATTGTGAGTACAGTGAAGTGTATCCTTTCCTAAAGGAAGTCATAGGGAAATTACCTTTCAAAGCAAAAGCTGTCAGCAAAGAAATCATGGAAGAGGATAGGGCAGAGGAAATTCACAAAGAAAATACTAACTTGAATCCGTACACTTTCAAATATATTGTTCTTAATAATATGGCATGTTCTCACTTATGGATATCACCATATGACAGGAAATGGTTTGGGAAACATAGATAAACGAATAAAAGGTATGTATTGCCCAATCATATTACAATTTATAGCAATTTTTATTGTATGAGCTAATTAATAGTAGAATATGTTAACTGAATTCCAGTACTGTTAGAAATGTAATGTAATGAGGAAGCCTAGAAGGTCTGTTTCTCAAGTCCACATTAATTTACTTATGCTACTTATGCTTAGGCTGCACAATATTTATGGATCAGTTGTGTCATTTTTCAATGAAACAATTAAATTACCAATTATACTGTTAAAGTAATAAATGCAATTCAATTAATGTCATGTATTCATCACGGATGTCATACCTAGGTAATTACAAATCCGTGTTAGAGAATTCTATTGTATTGTAATCACCACACATTCTTTTATTGAGAGAGCGTTTATTCACGAAACATGTGCAATGCACTGGGTCAGATGGGAAGTACATATTTTGGATGTACTAACATACGTAAATGTTGGGATTAAAACTCCATGCAATCAATTTTTATGTCGACAGACGTATTGTTAAAATATGTCCTAATTAGAATGTAATAACAAGTCAAACAAATTACAACAAGCGAACAGCTTCCCTATCTAAATGAGTGAAAAATATTCTAACTATGACTCGAAACAATTTCTGCGGAGACGTCTGATGTTTTGGTTTTCTTGTAAATATTTCTTGTAGATGTAGGTTGTTGACAAATATTTCTATTCGCGACCAATGTCACCTGCTAGACTTCCAAGCCCACCAAATACTTGCGAAATAGTTTGCATAAGTCTGAAACCTTCTCTGGCACCCTTGAACAAGTCTGGCATAACTTTGATTAAATCGCCAAGTCCATTTCTTACACTTTCAGCAACTCCTCTAAGGTCAATGTCACTGTTGTCTTGTGAAACAGTATTGTTTTCTGAAGTTGCTGAAAAATCATGCATAATTTATGTTTTCACTTAGCAATTGCCATTTAGTAATATAAAATGGGAAAATAACTTTACATTAAATTTTCACATTTTGATTGTCAATTAAAAACTTACCATTGGTATTCATCGAAGGCACAGCTGGAACTGGTCTCGCTGTACTACGTCGTCCTCCAATGAGGGTTGTAAGAAAACCCAGACCATTTAATTGTCTGGCGTCTTGATCTTCGTCGTCATCGTCGTCTTCATCTTCCACAGTAGGAGAAGCAGGCACAATGGGCCCAGGGGTAGAACTTTGGTTTCCTATTGCAGGCGATGTCACGGTTCCAGTGACTGGGACGCCAACTCCATTAACTTGAATTGGATTCTGTTGGGCTTGAATTTGGTTGTTCTGTTGATTTTGGTCAACTGGTAGATTTTGGATGAGTTGTTGTTGCTGTTGTTGTTGCTGCTGCTGTTGCAATAGTTGCAATTGTTGTTGTTGTAGCTGTAATTGTTGTTGCTGTCCATTCAAATTATTCAAACTAATTCCATTATTTAAATTTGCGATAGGTTGATTACTGGCGATGGAGGGGGAACTACTTGCTTCAAAGCTAACAATGGTATTTTGTGCATTTGACAAGGATGTTCCGTTTGATCCTTGGAGATTGCTGATAGAATTTAAATTGTAATTAGAATTAACGGGAACTAAACCTTCGGAGAGTGCTTGGTTAATTGCTGCAGCCCCATTATCAGAACCTCCAGCGGCAGATGCTGGAAGAACAACTATGAAGGGCTGTTGGGGAGTTGTTGGTGGAGGTGGCGGAGTTGGCCCTGCAGTTGACGTTAATTCTTTAGTCGATGGAGTTGTTGTCCATTGCTCTCGAGGGTTATGAGCTAAGAGCTTCACGAAACCTAACACTTGATTTCCAATGGGACGAGGTAAAAGTTTCGATGCTGACTCAACGTACGAAGTCAAATTTATGTTGCCATTTCCACCGAAAACTGCTTTAACTAAATTAGCCACCTAGATTACATAAATAATTTTTTTTGAATTTTCAAATAAGCAAATAATTTATGATCCACAATAAAAAATAATCCAATATTCTAATCGTAGAAGTGCAAAAAGTTTTTAAAGAATCTGCCTGTATTTAATAATTTTATTGTGTTTCAAAAAGTAACCTGCGGTATGATATTATTGGGCCTCCTTGTTGTTGCCCCGCCTGCACCATCCTCGCCATCGTCATCGTCGTCTCCGCCACCTCCTCCACCTCCTTCGTCTTGCTTTGGCTTTTTCGATGCACTTATTTTCGGCTGACTTTTATATTCGTTTAATTCTCGCAATTCTCTTTCAGCTAAAACCCGAAGCGCCTTGTGTATTCCAACAGAAATTCAGTTAAAACAAACATTATTATCAACCCTGGGGAAAATCAGAATAAAAAGTGTGCTCATGCAGAAACTATTTTTACTGTGTGACACTTTGAGATTAAATTTTAAATAACTTACAATAAACAAATTTTCTTTAATTTGGGCAGCCACAAATCTCTTTGCTGCATTATCGACGATTTTAGCCTGTGTAATTAATTCCATTTTCGTTTCGTTCACTTCAACTTTAATCATTTTCTGAATATTATCCAAATATGCTTTGTCATCCATTTGTGGGTCAAAATACTGGCAAACTGCAGTTCCAACCCAAACAACAAAAACTGCTAACACTACGTGACATTTTGATAATTTGTACACACGAATATCCTGCATTTTTCAGTTTCTTAGGTCCACAGTAAAAGTATATTTACTAAACCGATAGTCATGAAGATAGTACTGAAGTCACAATAACACAATTTCTGCAAATCAAAACTTGTTATTAAACTACAATAAAGCTAATAAGCAGGGCAGGTTTATTCTTTTATGAAAAATGTTGCTTAATGGACACAGCAGCAGCTTAATCAGAGTAATTTCATTGGACAATGTTTTGATTTAGAATTAGATGTGAAAGTAGTTCATCACAACTGATGGTCTTATTATAAACCTAAAAGATGACCTATTTATCCTGATTTCGTCAATTTCTCTTCCTAAAATTTGCAGGTCTGAAGTGGAATTTGATGACAAAAATAGTATTATGCAAAAAACAGTGTTTATAGGTGTGATGGTGATAGAACATAGGTTTTTTCTATATTTGCCATCAAATAAACAATGGTCTCAATCCATCCTTAATCCATTATTAATTGCTTTCATTTGATTCCTCAATACATAAAATTCACCATTTGCTATTTGTCTGGTTATTAACATATTCACGGTAATGCAGTGCTTCTGTTAAACGTTGATTAACTGTGTTTTTGGCATTGTCGTACATTTCTCTAATTTATCACCAATGAATGCTACATCTTTAATAACCGTGTCGTAGCAGCAGGTCAGCGTACTCAGAATTATTTCATGTTTCCTCAAAATGTCTGGAGAGTTATCATTGGGATATCTATATATGGGATCCACAAAGCACAACAATTTTATCAATTTACCATGCTAATTCAAATTTACAAATGAATAAGTATCCAAAATATTTGAAATTAAAAACTTGAAATATTTGATCGTTTTTATTATGATTGATATGGTTAGCCAAAAACTTAACTTGGGAAGAATTCTTTAAGATTTCGAATTCACTAGGAAGAGGACTCCACTGCCACTGTGAAATGCCACCTTTTATGAGACCACTTTTAATGTGCTTTTGAATTTATACTAGTTCGAACTTGAAAACTCCTATCGTAATCGTTTTAAAAATTCCTATCGTAATCTCGTTCAATTTTAGCATAAGATTACTGACATCTTTTTAGCTTACATTGTGGAGCTACATTATTTGACTACTTTGTACATTTAAATTTTAATGTTAGTTTTTAATATTGAATTATTTTTCTTCTCCCGGACAGATACTTTGATTACAGGTGATATTAATAGTATCTGATTTTCAGTGAAATTTTCCCGCATTAAATAACATTTATGTCACAATTTTCATAACTTTTATTTTGGGCAAAATTGTTAAGATATAATAGATAAAATGATAAGAACCATAAATTAAGGATGAAAATTTTACACAAATAATTCTAATAACTACAGCTTTCAAAAGCAATCTTCGGTAAGTTATTCATCATCGGCTAAATCATCAGCCACATCAGGCACAATTCCCAAACTTTCTAATAAAACAAAGGCTCTTCTGGCTCCCTTGAAAATGTTGGGCACAGCTCGTATTATTTCAGTGGAATTAAAGTTTACATTTGTTAAAATATCTCTGAATGGTCCGACGAAAAACTTTGGCTGCTTGTCCTTCACAAAGGGTTCATATATTTTCGCTGTTGCTCTTAAGTCTTTTTCATATCTCTCAAGCTCATCATCTTCCAGAACGGCATCCGGTGTTGCACTACCAGAAGACAATTCGGTGGTTCCTATTGATGTCGTCGTTCTTGATTTTATTCTATAGCGTGATTTCATTGTTGTAGTACGCTTTTCAGCAATAAGAGGAGTTTTAGTAGTCGCAAGAGGAACAGTCTCTTCTACAACCGAAGATTCATTGGACCGTAATGCTGCTGAAGAAGTGACTGATATTTCCGTAGTGGCTTCTTCTCGTATCGTTTCTGTCGTTGTTGACACCTCACCAACATCTTGTCCAGTGAGAAGTTTTACAATCCCCATGAGCTGCATTCTTACAACATTAGGCACAAGACCAAATGTTTGATCAACAATTCTTGTCAAATTTAAATTATTTGAAAAAATTGCTCCCAGAATCTGGGCCACTTGTGGCAGAACATTTGGATTGGCAGCAGTCACTGCTTCTTCCACTTCTTCTGGCTCATCCTCCTGACGACCTAACCTCTGTCCTCTTTTTGTAATGACTGCAAACAACTACAGAAAACCCCAATTAGTAATAGTAAATGAAATGAAGCGCTTTATAACGCTTAGGATTTCAACTTAGTTAGCTTCTACTTTCATAACAGTAAACTTGTAAATTAAAAGCTAAAATTTATTCACTGAGCTTACCCTGAGAAGATTTTTTTCCATAACAGTAGCTATCTGCTTTCTAGCTTCATTCGCTAATGTTTCTTCTTCTTCAGTTAAATTGCGAAGTGGAACATCATGAAATCTTAAATGCTCATCAAGTTCGTCAAAACTTATTCCTTCAATATAATTTTCATCGCTATCCACATTAGTTAAGGCTGACGATTCAAATTCGGCCAATGGTAAGCCAAAACTCTATATTTAGGCAATAATTAAAAAAGTCACAATCAAATAATTTACAAAAACGATAAATATTATAAATTGCTTTATGACTGTACCTGGGAATATATTTGCAGTTGAACAAAATATATAATTGAAAAATGTAAAGGATTCCGAAGCGCACATAATATCATGATGATCCCTACAACTTTTTAATTTCTTCCGAGCAAGGTTGGTTTCGGCTATACGAAAAGTTGCGAGGGAGAGAATGGTTTCTAGATACTTGTAATTTAAAATACACTTATGATAAATTGTCCCTTGAATGTGCTGCGAGAATTGTATTGTTCTTCTGGAAAGGAGAAAAAGGAGTAAAACATATTCATGACGGCAGTTATACTTTGCCCAAGATTTTTTACACAGTTCGAGAGTTCTCTCCATATTTATGAACAAGTTCATTCACATCCCCGTCATAGTAATGTTACTGTTACTTATCTCGTTATGCAACACTAACAATATTAATACCAACAGACACAACTATAATATTGCATAATCAACATAATTTTTCCCTTATTCAGAATTTGAATAATCGAAAACGTTATTCGTAGATCAGGAGAATTTTTTGTCCACTACGAAGTATGTATGTAGATAAGAATATTAATGAAATTCTGTGACGACTGAAAAATTGGTAAAGGGGAAAAACTGTGAATTGATTTGAACACCGTCAAGAAATTCATTAGTCCTTGGCAATATTAAATTATTGTCGTTGATGCTGCTGAATGGGTAATTTTGAAAAGGAAAATGAGTACATATTTTAATATGCATTAATTCTAATTAAAAGAATCATAAAAGCTATGATTTAATTGTGTGTATAATAAATTAAATTGGAAGTTGCTGTTTTCTGAAATTTAATAATTAAGGACATTGGAAGCAGGCGACAAAGGAAATTTAGCTAAATTAAAGAATTTATCAGTTTGCTAGCAGTAAATTAAAGGAAATGGGAAGTTTTGTAGGAAGTATGCATTCTGTCTGATTCATATAGGGTATTTACCATAAAGTTGTCATGAGGGTATGTTGATGAGTAATTAAAATAAGTGGATTTTAAAGTCTACAGTGAGGTTCGCTAAATACTAGCCATGGCACTTAAGGTGTATTACATATAACGTTATAGCGAATACAAGTTTGATAAATATTTCACATATCACGTAGTGACTTTTTTGCCGATTCTTGAGGGCTACCTACCCCCACCCCCCATTAAAAGGCGTTGAAGAAAACATATGCCATATTTTATTAATTTTAATGCAATTCAGTCTAATGAATGCATGAAAATAATTTCATCCGGCAAACACAACTGTTCATTTTAGTACTTTATTTTAATATTTTACATTTTTGGTCAGACAGAATAATCGAAATTGCGTTACTGGTTAAGACAATTACGGAATAAGACTTTATACGTGCTGAAACCTTTGAAAAGTATAATAGAGATGTCGATATGTAGTGCTGAACAGTTGGCAGTATTAATAATGCAATCAAGCATTTGTTACATACTTGCAATAGTTTAAAAATCATGTCGTAAATACAAGGCTAAGCAGCCAGTAATTTTTTGAAACACAAATAGATATGGTGTAATAGTGGTAAGCTAAATCTTTCATAAATGTTTATGCCGTATTACACTGTAAATAGTAAATACCAATAAAAATATTTCTAGACAACATTTCTCCTGTCATTCCTGTAATTCATATAAAAGGCAGTAACTATTCATGAGTTAAACATCAGTCTACAATAAGCTGTCACATAGTTATTTAGCTACAAAAAATTTACTTTACAATGAAGTTCTCATTACCTATTTTGAAGTATATGTTGCTACTCGGAGCATTACAAAATTCAGCGCTAACTAAACAAGTGTAAGATCCATTTTCCATTCTCTGCTTATAAAACTGCAGAAATGCATGTTCTGAAACTATTAGTCTAATTTGATAGACAGATAACATAAAGTAAAATTAAATGAAAAAATAGCTGCTCAAAAATATAGTATATCTACTGGCTTATCAAGTTAAATGTAATGCTATAAGCAAAATTTTATTTACTTTAAATAATTTATTTGGAATATAATTTTTAACAATTTCTTTCACCCAACTTATTGACAACTTGTTTATAAATATAAAAATGTTTAGCCGTATTTGCCTAATTTGCTAAATTTTGTCATGCCAAAATTGGTTTTCATTTATTTAGATCGAAACAGCGATTCTACGGGACACCAAATAATGGTAAATATGAATTTGATTCTTTTAATATTTGTGACTTAAATGCGTTGAAACTGCATTTATTTTACGTTACAATTTTATTCCAGAGATTCCACTCAGCGAAAATCGATTTAAACGAGCTACACTTGATGGAGTAACG
The DNA here is from genome assembly GCA_020352615.2 of Yoshiicerus persimilis. Lineage (NCBI taxonomy): Eukaryota > Metazoa > Arthropoda > Collembola > Entomobryomorpha > Tomoceridae > Yoshiicerus > Yoshiicerus persimilis. The sequence goes on along the minus strand of CM060170.1, from coordinate 3,971,129 downwards.
AATTTAGTCGATTCAACGAAGGTCGATTCAATTGCACCTGCGTCATCAGGCGATGCTTTAGGACTAGGACTCATTCGTAGTTCTAATCTTAATAGTCAGGCAGTGGCTCCCACTGGTAAGACTATTTTTCATGATATAAATTAATTTTGGAATAAATAACTTGTAAATGGCAAGTTCAGAATGTATTAAAAAATATAATCTAAGGTAGCATGCATTTGCTACATGAGGTTTTAACTTTCATATTGACATTGAAAATTATACAATATATATCAGACAACAGGGGGTTAATTATGTTTCTTTTAAATGGGGAAATGACTTATAATCTAGCTTAATTAACGAAAGGCAATTTTTTTCATTATGAAGTGGTAGTAGTCTTTTAAATATTTCCTTAATGCAAAGTCTTAAGTGTCATTCAATCACGCTCCTAATTAGCATAATGACTTGCTGTAAAAATACGTAATACTTTTAAATATATTTTTAAATGCAAACCTAGAAATACATTTTACGAAATATATTATATTTTATTGCCATCGTTACAGGTACACTTGGACAATCTACAGACGCCGTATCAAACGTTGCAAACATTGGTGGTGGAACGTCTGGCACCAAAGACGCAGACAACTCAGCTTCTACGAACGCCGTAACTAGTACCCTAGCTAAACTAACTGCCACGAATACTAAAGATGCTTCGAGCGCCCCTTTTGGAGTCCTAGTAGGTCCAACAAATGGATTGCTCGGTGGAAGAAGAAGACGTTCTATTAACAATGACTTACCTTTGAATAGACGCCAAAATCGTTTTACCCGGGGTATATATTACGACAGTTCCGATTCATATCAGCAAAGTCATGCACCGTCCATAGAATACTATTACAAGCCCAGTATTGCAACTGCCTACGACGTTGACCACAATCAAGAGTCTTATTCATCTTCAGATGCCGTAATTCCGTACTACTCTTCGTATAAACCATCTTCCTATGACTCGTCTTACAGCAGTAGTAACGATGTATACAAATATGGGGATTCTGATTATTCTTACAAACCAAAGTACTCAGTTCAGTATAGTACTCCCTATAGTTCGAATTACCAATCACAAGATGTGGGTCCTAGCTACCAACTTTACAAACCAAGCTCAGTATATGAAAATCAACATTCATCTGACTATAATGCAGAATACGAATCAGAGAACGTTTATATTCCCGTTTACAAATACAATGACCAACAGTCCAGCTACAATCAATATGAATCTCCCAAATACAAAGTGGCATACTACCCGAGTAACACTCCCAGCTACCAAAGTTCCTACAACCCGGTTTACGAGACTCCGTATTACCCAGAATCTTACAGCTACGTTCCGGTCAGTGAATACACTCCATCCTCTTATGCTCCTGTCAGTGAATATGCTCCGGCTTACAAGAACTATGAACAACAGTCCAGCTACAGTCAATACGAATCTCCCAAATACAAAGTGGCATACTACCCGAGTAATACCCCCAGCTATCAAAGTTCCTACAATCCCGTTTATGAGAGTTCCTATTCTCCATCCTCTTATAACTATGCTCCTGTCAGTGAATATTCTTCATCCTCTTATAACTACGCTCCCAGCAGTGATTATTCTTCATCCTCTTATAAATATTCTCCTAGCAGTGATTATTCTCCGTCTTACAAGAACTATGACCAACAGTCCAGCTACAACCAATATGAATCTCCCAAATATAAAGTGGCATACTACCCGAGTAACACTCCCAGCTACCAAAGTTCCTACAACCCGGTTTATGAGAGTTCCTATTCTCCATCCTCTTATAACTATGCTTCTGTCAGTGAATACACTCCATCCTCTTATAATTCTGACAATAGTTACGATTACCCTGTCGCTAGCTATAATTCCCAAAAATATAAGGTAAGCAGCAATTACAATGCTGAACCTTCCAAGGCTTATAAGGTTTATTCTAAAAATTAAACTTTATTTAACCCTTTCTGCCCTCTTTCAAATGAAAACACAATATTATCATCGTTCTTTGATAATAATACTGTGATTCAAAGATAATATCATTGGCAATTTGTAACAATATTTGTATTCCATTTATGAATTCGTAAAACTATTCCTTTACTGCATCTACTTAATACATTATTGCTTTAAAACACAATAAAACAAATCTAAATATAAATATTATGTTAATTTACTAACACTAAGCTATTTACTACTTACTAAACTCTGTGAACACGAAGTTGATGCGTAAGTGTAATCAGACCGTAATAATATCTATAAATAACTTTAATTTTTACCTTCCTTTGTACCAATTATGAAAAAATATGATTATACAGTCTAATAAAAATGTCTCTGTAATCTAAAATTGAAAATAGTGTTGCCTACAATTCACATAATTCGAAATCTTATTATTCAGAACTTTGATTCCATGCATTAGCATAACTTTAAATATATGCAGTTACTAATGAAAGACTAACATTCTACGACCATATAACATTTACGTTTTCCTACTTAGAATTTCACAACCACTTATAACGTTATTAATATAATAGGACCTAGAACATTGAAAAATGCAAACTATGATCACCCATATTAGGCACATAAAATTCATACCTTTTTAAACAATTGCTTGTCTTTCTTAAAATTGAATTATATTCAATTTGGCTAAAATTAGCTAATTCAAAATGACTTTTAACACTGCTCTATACATGAAAATGTCGTTCCTATTTGCACTTTCAAATTGTCAGTTCTTTCGTCTTCAAGATTTTTGTGAAAACTGAATTCTTCTCATTATCTATCATTTTATTGAGCATTGGGATTGCTTTTTAAATTTTTATCCATTTACTGATAAAATGTATTCATCATTTTCTAAATAGAAAACTAAAGATTAATTAGAAGACAATGTTTAAAATTTATATTTTCGGATATTTAGAAGAAGACAATTATTTTGTAATTATGTGACTATCCCGAACTGATTCTGAATACGTTTCAAACAACAAAATATTTTATAAAGAAAAGTATTGCATAAACATCTTGTGCTCTTGTATCACATCGACAACTTTTACTCGAATTTTCTTTGAACCTTACAAAATGAAAATGCTGAGATAATAAATTCTCAGTACACACTGCAAAATAGCTTCCCATCATATTTTGTGCATAGGATAGAAATTATGACAACCTCAATCATTAACAATTTATAATTTCATGGAAGAAACCAGGAATTATTAATTGGCAAGGAACACCACGAGTTGAGGGAATAATGCAGATTACCTAGTGCATTAAAGCATTTTTAAATAACGTTTGCTTGCTTATATGTGGTATATTGAGTACCTCTTCAAAACTACAACTGCAAATAATGAAAACACGACAGTAAGCAATAGATTGAAAGTTGACATTTATTAACATTCACCTAGATTCATAAGTATTAGGCACGGGAGGGGAACGATAAAAATTTTGATACATATTGTAATAAGGCTCAGTGTTTCTTGAATACGGTATAGCCCTATTAGATTTGAAAGATGCATAGTTAGAGTAATATATAGGACCATAGTGTGAAACATCCGTATTATAAGACTGGTTGATTTCACTTAAGCCAATCACTCGGGAATGAGAAGTCCCACTTGTTGAACCATTATTGGTAGCTCCTGAAAACAACGTTCCTCCTGAGCTCACTGAACTGGCTGAAAATACTCGGCTGAACATCCCATCCGATTCCATTGCTGATTCGTCTCCTAAATGTATACATAAAATATGTATTACAATTCCAATACTGAAACCAATTGGCATGATGTAATGCAATTTAAAATTGCATGGATCGAATTTATTCTCATTGCTTTAAACTATTTTGCGGAAATGAGTAGTTTTTTCAGTAGCTTCGGAGTTCGGAGTAGAAGTTTCATTTTAAGATTAATTAAATTTGTAACTGCAGTAAGAATTTTACCATGGTATACTCTGGGGGTAGCAAAATCGACTTAATGCACAATGTAAACCGTGAATTTGTGCAACGACGAAGGCTAAAACCATGTATATGGAATACAGATACCAAAATACTCTAGCATTAAAGAAATCAAGAGTTAACAAGAAATTAGCAGTTATGAATTTCCCTGTCCAACTATTTATTATTTTTGAAACAAACTAATTCATTTATGTCGAATTGACAAAATGTGGATGCAGAACGAAATTAGAGAAAAACTAATGATTTGCTATAGTTTAAACCAAACTTTGATGGAAAGTGTAAGCGTTATTTTAGCTAGTTCATAAATCATATCAGCAGGGGACGGATGACCATTCTGTAAAAATAACAGGACACACGCACATAAAATACACACAGCGGAAGATATTTTTGTATGAACTTTTGCTGTGTAACTACTACAGGGTGGAAATATCATCCCTATCTTATTTTAGGAAAAGCTAAGATTCTGTGCAGCCCTAAAATGGTACAGGCAGGAAATCTATGAATTGACCCTGTATGGTTGCATGAATTTACAGTGGTTCTCGTCCTAATGTTTTTCTTGTAAAGGAAGCTGCTTCACATTTAAACGTGTAGCAAACTACGATTTATGATCTTAGATCTGAAGGGTCGTGTACCACGAAAGGGATAGCAGTGTGAAAATGAAACTTAATACCCGTTGTAGAAAGCACTTTTACTCTTTGCAACTGACTTAAGGAAAATATTATAAACATTTAATTTTGGGGTTTTAACTATCATGCTACCTTATACAAGTAATCAGGCTTAATACAAATCTGAAGAAATCCTATTTGCCCAACTACCATTCGTTTGCAAGAAAATGTAACATTAATCTTTTTCTGCAAAATTGTTTATTAATATAATTCTAAAAAGTTTCACTACTGTTGATACGGTCCATTTATATCAATATTATTTGGCTAGCTAAGCATTCTACATTGCATTTGAATTTAACAACCTTGCTTGTTCGCAAGATAACAACTTCTCAAATTTTGACCTTGCTTGTGTTATGATTTCCAAGTATTTCCCAAAAGTGAAAATATCACAATTAAATCTTAAATATAATTTAATTTTAGTAGTCTAGTTTTTGGAAACTCTCGACATCTGTGTTTACAATTAAGCTTATCAGGTATGCAAATGAGGAAACTTCTCCGAATTCACAATGCGCTTCATTGTAGGAGTGAACAATCCCTTATTCTCAATTCAATGCTCAAAGTATATTTATTCTAGCAATGCTATTAACGTCTGCATTTAGTGTCAATTTTGATTGCAATAATATTTCCTTTTTATTGCGATATTTTCATCTTTTGTGCCGTACTGCAAAACAATCCTTCTTGTAGGTGTAAATAGCTTTCCCATGAAAATTTCCTGTGAACGGTATATGCTTTAATATAGTGTAAATGATCACCTTTTGACCACATTTTAGAATTTGACATTCTTTTGGACACCACCAACAAAAAAATAAAATTTAAATGCATTATCTGTCTTCGGACTACTGAATGCTAGACTGGCATGCTTAGATCAGTCTTATACAGTATCATTTCGATACTGAATAATCTGTTTTAGCTAAGAATTAATTTATTATTGCTGGACTAAAAGCTAAAGTGAGAAAAAACACGGTATGGGTAATTAAACATTACTGCTAAATTTATTGAGTTTGGTTTAAAGCTGCCATGTACTTTAATGAACACACATGTTTGAAAGTTATTTTATGATGTTTGTGAAGTATCAAAATGTATCATTCTTGGACCTCCCTGTACGGAGGTTGTAAAAACGCAATGTGTTTCTCTGGTATGGATTTCTTTGTGGTGTAATGTTCTTCGGATACATTATTATTTGGGTTTAACTGTTGTCAATATTACAACAACACGACATCGGATACATTCCTACTTTCTTTTTCCATCACACTTGACTACAACTTACAACAGGGATTGAGCTTAGTCTGAGACATAAGTTTGATGATACGTGGACGTGTGTTTCTGTGTTTCCTACTTATTTCCTCATTAGCCATTCCTCTCTCCAAGGTTTAAACTCATGTCTTTTTTCTACGATTCTATAATCGTCAGGAAATACTTGTATATAACTTTATGTGTCTACTCACGTCAACATTCTGTTCTCTAACTATTGCACTAAATTATGAACTCGAACCAAAGTTAAGCTACACTAAGACACTAATATAAAAGTTAGCCAGCTAGCATAGGAGAATAGAATGAATACGAGAATGTTGATAATGCTTTGTTTTGCTTTACATATTTAAGCATTACATCGAATTGGAAAAGAGAGACATATGAAAAGAAGAAAAAGGAGGAGAGAGCTAAGACTGACACTAATAACCTACTCCTTAAATTAAAGCTACTTGGCCATAGCACAAATGAAACAGTTTAAGTGTGCTTGTTAGTACATAACGCATGAATGCAACTAAGAAAACATATTTCGTCTAATTGTAAGTTGATTTGCAGTCAAATGTTTCAAACTCTAGCCCTGGAATTCCTGAACAACATTTTTGCATCAAATAAAATGTGGCAATACTTAATCCCTAAATATTATCATGAAGGCAAGTGATAAAAACGACTGTGCCTGCTTTATAAATAATAGACACAAGCTCGGCGAGTACAGAATTTAAATTAGCGTCATAAAAAGACAGGGTCGAGGACGGGAAGACTTAGTTGGGAACTGAAATGGCATGCAGCGGGGACAATATTTCATATTAGGATGTAGAATGTTGAGTAATGCAAATGCCGATCATTTCTAACAAAGATACATACAAACGAGTGCCTACTTATCATTATCTTAAATATCTGCTCCACATCATGCGACGTCAAAAATGTCAAGTTTGGAAATCTGCAACGGCAGAGCAGAAGATAGAGTTTGTACATTTGGTTGTTTGGGCTGGGAGATATTTTACAGGACGGAGACAAGAGAGTGTGGAGCAGTGCGAGTTAAAGAGACATAATGGGAAGGCAAGTGACAGAGAGGGAATTTTTTGTGGATGGTTTGAGAGCAGTGAGTCTGTGGTACATTACATGCATAGGATGGTGGCAAGAGTGATTTATTTCATGTGGGATCCACAATGACAGAGACCAATGAGGCAAAACAATGCCGGGCGGCTCGCAAAAACACCTTTTCCTAACGCCTTCGTCTTAAATGTACTCTTTAACTAACTGGAGGTTTTACGGTGGCATCTCTACCCTAATTCCTCTCGGGAACCTCACAACCGATATGTACTACTGACAATAAGAGACCGAGGTAGGGAGAGCATATTAGCTATTCATAACATAACAACACATACATAACTCCAGAGCCCAGCTCCAGAGCTCATAAGACAGCGTATTTAAAGAGTCTTAACTTGTAATCTATCTCCTCTATCTCGGCATGCTTCATGCCTAACTTACCATGTAATTTCCTCGACTCCTACTCATTCCCTCTTTAAATGCCTAACTAACTCCTACTACTCACACTCACAACTATCTCTCCTCTAACGATCCTATTATGAGCTCTCAACTCAACTCTGACTTACTATTGTCAATTCTCCCCATACAATATACTCGTCGAAATGAAACCGAGTCTTCCACACAGCTAGGCTCACTCATTGTTTCCACTATTTACAGATACCATATAATTTAATACTATTTCCAACTATGTAAATACATAAACTTCTCATTTCTAAGTAAATACACGTCCGACACAACTTTTCTCGATTTCAAGCACAAATGTAACTGAATAATCCCAATTGAAAGAGAATACTTTTTAAAATAAACTTGCCTTTTCCATCTTTCGAGGAAGGAGAGAGAGACAAGCCCGGGTAGGACTGCTGTTGTTGTTGATGAGCTTGAGCCATCGCAGCCTGCAGAGAAAACGGTTGCAATGAAGTCCCAGAGGTCGAAGCGGATGCAGATTGACCTCTCGTGTTGTTGTTATTCGCAGCCAAGCTTTGAGAACTCGATGGAGAAAGAGACGGAGGCTTCGCTCCTGAATTACAACGCTGCTGGCTGCTGGTAGTTGTCGCCGAAGCCGTTGCGGAAGAAGGCCCTGAAGAACTCGAGGGCTGCACTTGGGCTTGATGATTCAACGCTTCTACCACACTGCTGCAAAATCCCATTTCAAATATATTGCTATTGCTTAAAGAAATTGGCATTAAATTAATATTTGCATAATTTCGCGTATTTTCTACAGTATAAAGTAAAATTACATTTAGTATGTGAACTTGTGGGATAAAGAATGAAGAAAGAATTTGTATTCGTTTGCGTTTGAAATTGCAAAAAGTAATAAACATTTGTAGTGTTTAGACTAATGTAAAGTATGGAATCTGGAGATATGTGTATGTTGTGTGGCAATGGTAATAATACTTAGGGAGGTATGTGGATGGTGCGTGTTTCAAAGTGGAGGAGAGTTGTAGGAAGGACTAAGGCGATAGTAGTTCATATTTGGCAATTAAAACATACCAGTCGTCTGGGTCACAGTCTCGGAAACCTTTGGCAAAAGGATTGCTAGCAATTTTCAACTGAGTTATCTGACAAGGAAAATACAGCACATTAGGTAATTACATTTACAACTAAGTTTTTTGGTGGTACATGCAAGAACGTCTGCGAGCATTGTGGATGAGTTGAGTCTCGAGATGCAGATGCGACCTTAATTTCTCTGTAGTTTCCATTTATGCTTGCGACAGCTGTCTTACATACAGCAATAGTTTAGTAAGTAATGGCAAGGAAGGCTATTAGAGAGACTGACTTACTCGATGGTTCTGATAGGCAGTGACTGCTGTGAATTTTGTCTCGGCGAAGATAAAAGTCTTGAAATTCTCTGTTAGAGAGACGTCCTCATTCTTCGGATTCACGTACACAACATGAAAACGTGGTTGGTAACGATGCATCGAGTTAAGAATGATCTACATCGTCACCGAAACACATTCATCAATATCACGCATTGTTTCTTTCATTGTTTCTACTTAATACTAAAACCCATTACCAACATTCGATAAATCTCATCGGATTTCAACCGTTCGGTCAGCTTAATTATGCTAATTCTAATCAAACTGCTTTAAGAATGTACACACCAATGACGCTTGAGATTCCATTTCAGATCGCAAAGGAAAAACAAAGGATTTCCAGAATTAATTGTAAATCAGATTAATTTTGGTACTATTCGCATTACGTTCAGTTTGTATTTATGTGTTTTTTCCTTATGTTATGGAAATGAGTGAAGGGACACTTACATGACCATTATCGTCCAGTTGGTTATTAGTCAATTTGAGTTTATCGAAGGAAATGACTTGTTTCATCCATTGAGCTCCTTTGGTGGGAGAATCCGGGTGCACATGAATTCTCGGTGGAGAATTGGGATCTGCTTTTCCTGCGACAACCCAGCTGGAGCTACAAAAGCAATAATGTGGTCATTCATCTCTGATTTCTCTATTCATTTGACATTTTTGGAGCTCCCTGTGTCTACAGAGTCTAGAGAAAACACGGGAAAACGTCTACAGCTTTTTTATTTCGTTTTCTACTTTCATCACGTGAAGAATTGGTTCCGGATATCTGCTCTCAACGTTTAATACAGTAGAAACAGGGGAAAAAATTAAAACGACTTTACCATACAGTAGGACTCGCTACCTAAGTAGTAAATCTAGCAGGAGAACAGCACCCGATGTATTTACTTGAATAGCAAGACTACCATAAATTACAATCTGTCTATAAGTTGGCGTATCACAGGATTCGTTTGCAGTCGAAATTTACGAGTTAACTAACTTGAGCCATTCCCACTCTGCCACCACGGTTAACTCTTGCGTATAAAAGTTCAGTCTGCACTATTAACTGCCACTAACCTATTTCCGTATTCTCTGCTTTCCTACTAAAACTTTTTTAAGCTAGCGAAGGATTAGCCTTGCATTGCATAATAAAAGGCAGAATGGAGAATAAATGAGAAAAAGTTGGGAACAGAATAGGACATAGTCTAAGAAAGCACAGAAGAGAAGTTGGATGTGATGTAGGAGATGACTAATGTGTGTATTGTAACAAACGCCAAAACACAGCAAAAAGGAACAAGTACACAGTCCCAGATCTGTAAGTACATAAATCCAAACTGACTCCAAGTAAATACATAGATTACAAAGTACAACACAGATGACAATATGAATGATTTAGGAGGAAAGGACGAAAACGGTTTTTCTTACACAAACTCTACCTTTCGTTCTATTCACATCTTAGAACAGTAAGTAAACATCTTAGAAAGTAAACTACCTTATCCAATATTGCATCTATCTATGCATAATAATTTTTGGATGTACATAATTCTACAGTTTTAAGTATAAAAATAATATATGGTTGGAAGTACTAAATATAATTTAAATGCGAGACAGGACTGAGAAAATTGCCAAAGAAAAGGAGAGAATGTATGCATTATAGGTTATCTGCTAGGATTTGAATAGAATCGCGTTATCTTTAGTTTGGAGATAGAGGAGATATTTTGAGAAGCCATTATTTGACTAATCTGGCTGGAAAGGAGGTTTGGAGGAAGAGAGAGAATGTTGGAGTGTATTTAATAAGAAGGCATTGTACGTGTAAAAATGGTTGTTTTGCCACTGCTGAGCAAGGAACATAAGTAGGTAATTTATAGAGACAAGTGATCGGCATAAATCCAAACAGAGGATTCATCTTCATCAGGCTGCAAAGATGATGTCGACACCTGAATGTTTTCTTAGGACCAGTCCAGCCTGACAGAAATCTCGCTTATCTACTGTGCTAATGTTTTTTTACCATCGTATCATAACTGTCAGGAGAAGTGTATTGCAACTGTGCAAAATCGAACAGAACCTTCAATCCCGATTCTGACTGAATGCTTTTTCTACTTACTTATTATGAAAATATTGAGATGAGATGCGATACTCGACTCAAACAGATCTGTTGCACATTCTGCCTCATCACACACACTTCCCGTATTGTATTCTCTTGTCTCCCGCACTGGCTACACCGGAGATTGTGCACACACCTTGTCTCACACATCCTCCCCTCTGATGAATGATATATTATCGTCTGTGTAAATGCATTAAATTTAATGTAGATTACTACTACTAACTACACATTAGCAGCTTCTCCGATAATGTAACACCTTCGCTAAGACCCACTGCCTACGTACGCCCAGTCTCCAATCCAACACCTAACTATTATTTTCTCACCAAGAAGAAAACCTTCTTTAAGATAGTTAATCATTGGATTTTGTTACTAGTTAATACACCTTATACATCGTTGTTTGTATTTCTTAATGTAAGATACATTAACGTCTTCTTTCCTTCACTTGAGCTTTCAAAGGTGACTTGACTTTATTGTCACAACATAACACACTACATACGGCATTGATGAGTGAGAACTCGCTGCAGTAATAGTCCTAGCCACTCAACCTATAGCACTGGATAACGTAGTCATGCAGATGGTCTCACCATGTGCAAATCGTCTTGACATTTTTGAGAAGTGCAAAATTAATGGCAACTTTCTTCCTAAGATTAACATCTATTCACTTCTAAACTAAGAGAGCTCCTTCCTTGTCATATCCCCTCTGTCAACGAATACTGTTTCATTTGTGGGAATCTAATTCCACATCAAAAAACATTCACTCACATATTCCACATATACATACTAAACCACAGCTACAATTTCAACAAGAAATCACACACGAGGTAGGAGCATTGCTTTTCAGCTCTAGCAATAATCACAAACAGTATTTGTGGTCGCAAATCAGAGATTATTTACATACGCTAATAAGATAAGAAAATTTACCTGTGAAAGGCATAACGATAGCGCTTATCGTCCACTGGAACGAAATCCATCATGAGCATATAATCAGCTAAAGGATCCATACCGTACAATCGCACTTGGTATGTGGGAAACATTCGTCTATCAAAAATATTAAAGGAGGTTAACGAATATCAAGTAAAAATAAATCCCCAGTACCTACTTTATTGACTTTTAGAGATATTCTCACAAAAATTAATTTATGCAGTTCAGAATTGTAAACAAATTGAAAGGGAAAATAAAATGCTTATCACAAAATGAATGCATCGAATGATCAAATGAAAAGGAATTGCAAGTTTCCTTTTAACCTATGTAAGTATATGCGATAGAATAAGATGAAGTACAAATCGTCATGTCACCCCATTTGGTACATTTTAAAAGCACTTAAGTAGTGTTGGGTGCATTCCGGTTATTTTCAAATACATTTCTTACCATACTTTACATAATTGAACCATACGTAAGTTCGCTATTATTTCCTACACGCCTACACGTACTAATGCATGACATGAACTGACCTTCCAGCCTTAGTGACAATCATTTCGGTGCCCAGCTCGTTAAATTCATCCCAGAGAGCTTTCATCTCCAGGTTGGCGGTGACATTGCTCAGCTTGAGATGCAGGGATTTGCTCCCGTCATGATCACCTCTAGAGGATGAGGAGCCAGAAGCTTTGGCACTGTTGACATTGTTTGCATTGTTGTGGGCGCTGTTAGTCTGCTGGTTGTGGCTGTTGTGGTTGCTTGGGGATTTATTGGCGTTTCTCGTGCATGATCTTTCGAAGTTGTGGTCTGAAGATTTTAAAACACTGTGATTAAAGTGTCCAATAGCGTGTGGTTGATTGTGGGGTGAAGTCGGCATGCCATTTGGCCCTTGAACTTGCTGCGGATGAGAATAATCTGTCCGGATAGGAGACCGATTTTTTCCAGCGCTTAGCAAACATGCTGAACCAAAACACAAACATTAATTTTCATCTTAAGCTTGCTTAATCACCCCAAATTTAGGATACACTGTCATTACAATGAGCACTGGTGTTCTAAATTCGCGTATTTACGACATTTTATAAAGAAACTTCAATAAATAACGAAATTTCCATAGTAAATTTGAATATTTTATGTTCAAGGAAAATGAAAGCGATGCATAGAAAGTAATTACATGTTTTTACATGTTTTTTGAGGTAGTTACTACAGCATTCCGTTTAAATTGTTCGGGAATCTGATGGGGAAAAGGCTTCCCATCAAATTCCGTGAAACTTCCTTATTTTGACAAGTTTTACTACTGCTTTGTAGTTGAATGTTTCCCTTGAGAAATAATATCGGGACAATAACTCTATCAGCAAGTCTATCGAATGACGGTAATACTGTATCTTTAGTGAAATATCTGACTAATACACTAGAAAAATGTTAACAGTAAATTGTGAAAGACATGACAAGTTGACAAAGAAAATCTGTCATTTTGCACGGTTTGTTTACGAAGAGGATAGCTATTAACTGTTTAGCATACCAACTAGGAAAATTACAATTCCAATGATCCTACAATAGGTAGATGAAGAGCCAGTACTTAAGTACATGCTTTTAACTGCATACTTGATCTACAATAGAAGTTAATGGAAGTATAGGAAATACTCTGATAATATAAAAGCCTTAGAGTGGCGTATGCTAGAATTACAGTTCTGTTTTGTTCTGTTTATGTGTCTGTGGCTGTTTGTGTGGCTCTGGCTATATCATGTTTGTAAGTGTGAAAAGAAGTATAAAAGATAGGTATATTTTGACAAACAACTAAACAAAGGTATTAAGTTTCATTGTGACGTTTCCCTGTTATACACATTTACACATGTACTAAAGAACCAACCACCAACTTATCTTATCTCTTCTTTTGCATAGAATACTATTTTATTCCTTATTACAACTTTCCTATGACTCACAGTTACTTACATTACAATATTTACGATAGCAAAATCACAGTGTAAATCCTAAGTGAGGTTGTAATGGCCCTGGAAGAAACCGAGATAATTTAAAGGAAAAAAGGATACTCTATAAGATAAACATAAGTAGGGTTCACTTGTTCATGTTTACAAGATAGAAATGCTCAATATTATTACGGCACGAGGATAGATCATGAATCTGTGATCTGTGATCTGTGATCTGCTTGGCTGGATTGCATTTGTGTGGTTGCTCTTGTTAGTTGCTGTTACCACACTACACTTGACTTTATTGGAGTTAGTGCTAGTTGTATGTTGCATGTTCCCCCATTTTCACTTTCACAGCATTACGTAATGTAAACATCATTTACAATTAGTTGCTCTGCAAAGTCTTTAAGCCTCGGATTTTCCAGTGCTTAATTTCTTATAGATTTAAATGTTCTAACAAGTTATTTCAACACTGTAATCTAAATAATCTTAGTGTATCCTAAGTTGTAGGAGGCAGGCACTTATTAGAAAATCTTTGTTTTGGTTAATCTCTAATAAACTTGATAAGAAACAGATACAACACAGTTTTCTGTAAATGTACTCTGCCTTTACTTCTAACCAATGTCTTCCAACTCACCAACACCAAACATAAAGAAAAACCTAGTTTCTTTAACAAACTTCGTAATATACTCTATACGGCTCTTTGTATACATTAACTCCATTTTGTATACATACATGCAAATGCATAACTTCCTTTAAAGGAAGAAAGTTGTCACTGTAATTCTAACAAATTGTCCTATCCCCAGTTATCTATATACTGCATTATGTCTCTCCTTATTTCTGAAAGCTAAGCAACCTAAAACCTAAAAATTCCAAAAATATTTTAAGTTATGCCATTTTGGGATTTGCAATTTGAATGTATGTTTACGAAAAACATCTAAAATGCTTGTAAATTTTCAAATTCATGAAAAAGCTGGTATGAATAAAATTTACGCTACTTGTTAAAAGGTAAGTTTCACGATGGAAAGCAATGAAAAGAGCCCACCTTCCATTTCTCTCATAGGTGAGGAGTAGGAGGACGCTGCGGACCAATCACAACAGAAATCATTGGCTTGAGTCAAGGGCCGATTAAGATTGAGAGGATCTCCCATGAGTCCGGCCATTGTTAAGGAGAGCACAGGCAGGTGAGGATGATAATGTCCAATGAGACTGTTTTTCCTCAGAATACAATTCTGCGAGTTATCTTCGTCAAACTCGTCGTTTTCCAAAAGGCCACTGTTTTGTTGCAAAGCGAGGTTAACGTCGTTATTTGCCCCCACCCCACTATCTTTGCTGTGGAAATTCTTACTGTTTTCCAGCTTGGTTAAAGATATGCGAGAATTTTTGCCATTGGGGCTATCAGCTGAGATTTTGACATGCGGAGGTGTGGTGCACGGATGAGTGTACTCAGAAACACCAGAAGTACTCGTGGAAGACGGAGAATTGTTGTCTAGGTGTAAGAAGACACTATTGTCACTATTAGAATTCACATCACTTCGTGGAACACCGGTAGCATTCACATATGACATTTTACATTGAAAAATATCGAGAAATCTGGATTAAGTCTCCAATATTGAAAGAATCTACAATTTTCTCAAGTAATCAAACAAATTTCTTTCATATTAAATATTTTTCAGAGAATATGGCGATATAATGAAAATGTGAGTATTGACAATACTACTATTAGCTGTACAAAATACGAAATGTTCGTTTCTCGAAATGTGTTTACTGTGGTATTGCGCGCTTAATGATATTGGGGCGACTGATTGGTTTTCTGTTGATACTGATCTTTAACAGAGCGGAACAGGAAGGTAGCACGCCGTAGCATCCCGCGATAATTCTGAAGTGGTGTTACGGTTCGGTATGTGAATAGACTATGGTTTTTTGCGAAATAGGAGGATTGGTTTTGGTGGGGTAGCAAAGTTGAGGCAAAAGAACAATTAGGAAGATGTGAATGACGTGGAGTCCATGGAGTCCAGGAAAGTAAACAGAAAGTGGAGAAAATAGAATCGAATGAGATATTTGTTTCTGATCAGGTGTTAATAAAATTATTGATAGTGTTTGGTGACGACAGAAGTTGAAAATTAAGTTCTTGAAGCTGTAAGTTGTTTTCTGTGTTGGTGGTGAGATGTTGCGTTGATTGAGTTGACTAAAATGAATACAGAGTTTCTTTCAGGATTTACCACAATCACGATCTTCTAAACAGACGACAATTCAATGCTCTATTTACCGAGACACTGCGGAGGGAATGACACTGTCGAGTGTTGTGCTTCTGTCGATACTTTAGAAGACAAGTTCTCGTGAACCGAATATCGGAGCGAGCTTTCTCAACTAAATTAGCCACCAAACATAACTTTCCTGTTACTACACTGCTTACAAATCTTATCTATAAGAAGATCTACAAATACAAATACTGAGACAAAACACAAATACATCTATATGTATTTCTTGTGGCTTCTCTCCAGCTTTTCTTAAGAATGATTTTCCTGAGTCCTAGCATTGCGTAACTCAGGCGAGTTAGAAGAAAACTTAGAAATCAGACTGAGTGACTGGAACACATTGAGCAAGATTCGGGGGGAGGGGCGTATTATCTCCATTTTCCTGCTACTGGGCCAAGAGGATGGGAAACAGAGGTGGCCCCTCCCTTTCGGGTGGAGTGCCAAATCCTTAACAAATTCGAACCCACTGAAATATGCAGAAGAGTCTTACGGAGTTTCCTTTCCTTCCAGATGCTAATCCCAAGTCTGATCTTCTCAACGAGACTACAGACAGACTACCTACTCCGAAGACACAACTTTCAACTGCTTTACTTTACATTTCCACAACGTGCACTTATTGTAGTAGCAAATATACATGTACTCAAATAAGTTCTTCCTGCTTCAATACTTAGCTACATTATGCAGAAAGGAAATGGAAACCCTTTTTACTCTCAACCAATTCTTTCCCGTATTTATGATCTTTACTTTGCTCGTGTTTTTGCTCCGATTGAATTTATTGCATTTTATTTGCCCACATGCTGACATTAAATTAGCTTGGGAGTTCATGCCGTGGTAATGTTGTTTCAGTTGACAGGAATAGTGTTAGTGATATGTTCATGTAGACCGCGATGCATCGTTTCCTTTTCTTTTAGTCTTCTTCGAAATACTAGCGATAAGTCCCTTTCCCGAGTTAAATTATCCGTATATACTAGACACTTACCTATGCATATGTGCTCGCTTAGTCAATAATGCTACACACTCCCTAACAAACATCTGCACTATTAAACTTTTATGAATTTACACCAAATGCACATTTTCCTTCCTTCCTCTCACGAAGAATTCCTCTTTTATTTCAATTTTAATGTCCAACGATTTTTCATACAAAACATTAATTTGATAAATATTCCACCCATTTACCCATTTGCAATGTTGACGTAATTTTTAAATCAAAAGTACATTCCAACTCAGTAATCTGCGTCATCAATGTGCACTTAAACAATTTTTAGATATTTATTTATATCCTTAGAAATATTTGAATCCGCTTGGAAATTCTTAAATGATCAAACTGATTTGGATTCCTTCAAATTTTAGGATGTAAGAGGATTACCATCAATTTTAAAGAAATTTCAATTTGGGTGCTGCATCTTGCTTTGTATGCCAATAATGACAAAACAGGAACACTAATTCTTCAATGACGTAATTTACAAGAATGTGTTTCTAACTTGTTTGCATAAATATGCTGCTTCGAAATAAAAAAAATGTCTTTTCTTTATCCAATATCTTATGTGTCTATCACTGCATAATTCCCTTTCTACGCATCAGAATTTTCTTTTGCTATTTGAACTTTTATTACTATTTATGTTTGCTCAAAAAATTAAAATTTTAAAAATAAGATTACATTATTATGCTAAACGAATGATTTTTATTTTGTAGTGAATTGGTGGGAGTTATTTATCTAATCTAACACATCCACGAGATACTGTGTTGTAATTTGTAATAGATCATGTACATTTAAGCCATGTATCGACTAAATTACCTATTCTTATATTTCATAGGAGTATATTTCACTGTGAATCATAAGAACCAAAGTTTGTTTGCAATGAATTGCAATAGGCGTGTAAATATGTAATTTTTATGTAAAACTTGTCGTTTTGCAGAATATACGTAGTTAAATATGTGTAGGTTGCTCTGTACAATGCCTGGAGGCTTAGACAAGGGAAAACAAAAAACATTTTCCTTTTTTCCAATTCTCTCCTTAGCCACTACCATAAGAACTATGAACATTCCTTTAAGTATCACTTCTTAAAACTCAATACCTAAATCTTTGGTTATCTGTTTGTCGCTTTGTTTACAAGTAATAGTAATGTTATTATTAATGTAATGGTTGGAACTAATTTTGAATTGCTTATAGTATTAGTTCACCCATTTCTTATGAAGGTAGTAGGTTTCAATGCAATAACTTAACCAACCACTCAATGAGGATAAAATAAGCTGATATGTCATCACACTGGTGGTGTGGTGCTCGAGAGATTAAGTGAAAAGTATTGCATATACCCACACTGTTTGAGAATTACACAAATAAAATATTGACAATTAGGTATACCAACCTGGTATTCTATTTAAACTAGAATTGAAATTACATATGAGCATTTTGTTACAATAATGCAATTGATTAGGTAACTGTGACTAGTGGAGTTTTTCAAGACTCTGGAACCTGGATTTACTTTCTCAAGAATTTGTTCGTCCGCGTGGCAAGTACTTTGCTGAACAGTATTTAACATTGGAAAAGTATTGGAGAAAATTCTCAGAAATATATTAACAGTATTAGTGAAACAGCAAGAGTAAACAGTTGGATTGTCACTAATTTTTTAAATACTTTACTTTAGTTGTCTAGATAGTAAAATTATTTTTCAAAATGAGATTGTATGCTATAACGTGAACTCCATGTTAATTATCGCCACCGTCATTTATACGTTTCTTCCGTGATATATCATACCTATACGTGGTTTCCATGATATGTCATACATTATCAAAGTTCACCAAATAAGAGAAGCACTTAAAGCAAGGGGCTTTGTTTTTATTGGAACAGTTTTTTCTGTTTGAAATCCTCAGAATATCGATAATCTCTACTTCTACAGATCTGTTGACTTTACAGCGACAAGATGCTATAGCTTTACAGTAACAGAACTGCATTAGTAATGAATGTCAATTGGCTTCAATAGTGATGTAGTGGAGTAGTAAGTAATGAAAAAATAAAATGAAACTTTTGCTGACGTGGTGAAGCATAAATAAATATGCAAACTCGCGTGATATTTCAGTTCTACAATGCGTAGTATCAACTTTTAAATACTCAGAGTTATTATTAGAAATTTCTTCACCTTAACTTGAGAATTTCAAAGCAAATTCTTTTATTTGTGATAATCTTAAATGTTATTTAGAAATTTTATATTAAAAGTAATGTTATTCACAATAATAAGTAGCTTCATTACGAAACAGAAGCCCTTATTAACCAATAAAGGAAAACGTACGTCTGATAGCCACCATAACCAAATAACCGTCATGCAAATGACGCTTGATTTCCCAACATTCCTTGTACTGAGTTATTGAATATTGTCTAAACCTTGGAATGTCACAAGTTAACATCCCAAGGTTTTGCAATAAGATTTTATCATTGATAAGCAATTCTGTGTTGGATTAAGCAACCCTTTGATATGCATACCTGGTTAAAGAAAATGGTACCTTCGATAAGCATAACTTGAAAACTGTTGATTCTATTATTGAAAGTGTTTCGAAAAATATTGGAATATGTAATTTATAATAATCTGCCAATATTATTGTTCATTACAATACTGAAATATTATGGCTAAAATCTCCGTAGTGAATATTGGACTTTTGTACACCTAGCATTGAAATATTTCGCAGTTGTTTTAAAATCCGTCAAGCTAGTTAAATTTCATAGTACGCTCACACTGATGTATTAGTATTATGATATGTAAATATTTAAGAACCCATTATACTGCACTATTACCCTTGTTATAAATGTTGGCCTCCCTTAGTTATGTCTATTTCCCAACCAATTGAACTTTGTTTAAAGGATGAAAAAGCATCCTTTGTAAATATCAATATATATTTCGGTATCACTGTTAAAGCCGTGGTAGAGTAACCAATTTCTTGTTTGACATTTTTAACAATAACTTTTAGTAAACCAAATCTTGAACAATGTGGGTGGACACAATGAAAATATATGCATATCATAGGATCATGATAGGAGTGAAGAGTAATAAATAACATTTTTTGTTTGTGTTAATACTGTCAAAGCAGATATCAACTAAGTCTGATTTATTTCACTGCTAACTGATACATTTTATTGGACAGTTCTGATTACTCAGAAATGTTTGCGCATCTTTGTGTTCTTGAATGGATTAATCATCTCAAAGAGACATGGTAATAGAAACTAAACTTGACAATAAGTATTTGTTTATGCATGTTATACACATTTGACAATGTTAATACAACCCTGATAATATTCTGCAAGGTTCAACTGTTCCACATTTAACTAAAACTCAACGTTGTAACCTAATTAGTGTACACAGTGAAACATTCGAAAATTATGGCATTTGTCAATAAGCAAACTATTGTGCGTTCAAAGCGTCATTTAATGAATTTCTCATTTCTACCAAAATCGTCTTAAATTATGGAATTGGAGTAAACGTCGGCAAAAGAATTCAACGTAAAACGAGTGCAATAGTATAGAAAACAAAATACTGTACGTTACCAAATGTATAATGAAAGTATTTCTGAAGATATTAACACACATTAACATTAAGCTATGTAAAACGTTTCTGATTACATCACAATCGTCCTAAGAAATGTCAGTTTGTCCTTTTACTCTATACTATCTATTTATGCATCTGTAGCAAATTTTACATACCTTTAAAACTGGCGAAGTACAATGTTAAGAAAACACAGTGTGAGCAACAAACATGAATAAAACCTAAACTTAAATAAACATTGAATACTTCTTCCATATATTTCCAAGGTATTTATAATACAAACCAAGTCACTTATTTAGATACCAAGAACAAGCAGTATAACAATGTTTTATTACACAATTAATTGGTGATACATGTATGAACTTTATTTGGATACATATAAAAAAGCTTATTAATTTGCAAATCTGTTAATACCATATATCAACCGAAATAGAGAGAATACGAATTCTGCATTACACATACAGAAGAGGTAGATATAACATTAAGAATATTCCTAGGGCCTAGATAGAGGTATTAGGACAAGTTCAAATCTATCTTTAACATCTACATCAACATGTTTTACAACTTCATATTGACTTCTAATATTTTGAAATGCTTTGCAACTGGTTTTAAATTCCTAATAATCTTCACCAACAGTTATTATGGTACTTGAAAACAAAAAGTCAAATCAAATTTTTATAATCAAGTCATCCAGTTAACAAAATTACTGTTCTCAGCAGACTCCAATGGTTATACCTAACAAAGCAGGCGCACTATGCTAAATGCTATCCTAATTACTCTATAAATTTTCCAGATATTTTTCAAAGCATTAAGAGTTTAAGTAAAAGAGTGGAGATTATTTAGTATTAATGGTCACCTATCCAATGGAGAGATGAATATAATTTCAGCACAAATAAGTAATAGGTGTTCTGAAAAGCAGAGGCTTAAATAAAATAATGCAGATGAGAAAGATGTAGGAGGAAAGCTAGAAATATGAAAATGACTTCTTTTGGGGCTTACGTATATAGATTACATAATTGACTGTGGATCCCTGTAGGCATATTGACAGAAAGTGCATAAGAAACATAAGTTTAGGGATTCCCGTGAATGGGTTGCTCATGTGTCTTCTTGTTTTGACTGAGCAGGACACACACAGACCAGGGAATTTCTGGTCTCCGTGCAGAACTAAACAAACAGAGGAGAATGAGACAAATGCAACAATATAATATAAATACGCACATTACAGACAACCTCAGCAACACTTTCATTATCTTAACAGCTTTGTATAAGGCTAAAAGCTAAGTAAGCACAGCAATAAATTACTTTCTGTCAACAGTAAGACAAACTAATAACTTTTTACATTCAAACCGTTCAAGAGAAACATTTGACCAAGCCAGCTAGCCATGTCATGGTTTAAAGTTAGTTTTAGCCATATCGCTTTCAGTCTCAGATGAAAGCTAGAGAGGGGAGAGTTGCAAGTTGCAGCTGGTATTTGGTTCACTTCCAAAGTCAAAACCGTTTCATTTGCTCTCATCCTCTTACTATTCAAATGTATCGACTCCACAATGCACTAGTGCCGTCAACTTCACAATCACAACTTACTCAGCCCAAGCTACTTTATCCAAATATTCGTTAGTATGTCTGTCCGTCATTAAAGAAAGTTTAAAAGAATCCTTTTAAACTTTCTTTAATGCAATGCTCCAAATGTTGGCCAAATTCGAAAACTGGCTGCACTTTTATGATACAAATAAATCAAATGTTGCATCATGAAATAGGAGAAGCAGGACAAAGTTCAGAAAGGAACGTCTGCCATGGAAAAAAACCAAAAAATTATTTTCCTGTTTCTTATCACATACAAATTATAATTGGCTACTTCAGCAGTATAAATATAAGTTCCACATTCATATAATTTTCCCTGTTGAAGTGTACTGATTTCGCGGATTAGTTACATTCTATTTTACAATTGGTTATTGCATGTGATATTATTTGGATGCCTATCGTTATGTAACACTTACATACATTAACATGCATTAGTAAAAAACATTCATCAGTTTACATTTGCTACTTTATATAAACCACACTACATAAAAGCAAGTAAGTTCCACTCAAGGCGATCATGAACCATCAAAATTATCATCACTATCCGTAAAATGGTCTTTCAGTTCGAGTCAATACATTAACTTCCTTAGGATCCGCTGAAGTTATGTAATTATCGTAGCACGAATACAAATAAATGGATTATGGTAATGTACCATGACGAACTATGACACTATTACTTCAAGAAATGATTCATAAAGGTCCTATGCAGTCGCCAAAGGACTGTATTTATTATTTATGACGAATGCAACCTTTTCCAGTTAAAAGTCCGTTTATTGGGTGGGAAGACAAAGATATCTAATTAATAAATTGCAGGATTTAAGGTATTTTGTAAACGAAGAAAGAAGAACTGACACATCTTTCTAATTTTCTCGTTTTGTGGATTACAAACAAAGCAAATAATTTCTAAATTTCTTTCAGTCAGTCAACATAATGCTTTTCACGCCACCATCAATGGTATTTCACAAAGTTTTTTAAAAGGTTTTTTCGTTTACTTTCTGAAACTACAATTTTGCATTTGGGCTGAAGAACACGACATGCTATTTCAAGAGCCTTTTGCACACTAATGATTTTGCACTTAGTCTTAAATTTAAATACTGAATTTAGTCAAATACTAATTTTCTACTTAATCTAAAATATTTATGCAAATTTGAAGAGAATGGAAGCTAAGTCATGGAAAGTAGTGAAATGGATTTAAGATAATCCCCTGGATGTGATTATCTGAAAATACAAATTGGGTTTTGGGCCTTCACCCGCCAACCCTCGCAAAGCAACGCAAATGACGGTTTTTTATAGCGTGGAGCAAGCAAGCTGCGAGAGCTACGTTGTGATAAGGAAATTGTGATTAGTAAGCCAATGACCAAGTGTGGCATGCGGCTTAGGAACGTTTGCAAGTGTTTGTGAGAAGGAAGTGGTGAGTGGAAGGCCGCAATCGAGCCGGGAGTGCAGGTCCCGCCATCTGAGGGCGGACGGGCTTCGCTGCCTGCATTGGCTGTAGTTCAGCTGGCCTCTGCTGCGGTATTCTAGAAAGTTTTAGTTAGAGCGGGCGGCGATTGATAAAAGTCACAGTCTTCTGTATCTTCACTCACTTTCTAATATCCTTAATATCGTTAGTATTTGGTCATCGCCGTAAAAGCCGTAAATCCTATATCGTAAGTTGCATTTTATCAAAGAAACTCAATTTCCCAATAAAATATGCGTTACATTTCGTTTTCTTTTCTTTTTCAGTCTTCTGAAATACAGTAGTTCAAAGCTGATTTTTCGCTGTGACTCTGTCACTAATATTCTGACTTTGTCACTAATATCATCCCTGTTACGTTGCTATTACTTACAGAATTAATTAAGAAGACTTACATTATAGTTGTTATTTTAACAATACATAATGGCTGAACCTCAATCCGCTCTTCTATTACGGAAGCAATTAGCTGGTAAGTAATTATTTTATTTGTTAAACCCTTCAAAAGTCATTACGAAGTCACCAATTAATTAAAATTTTTTTTACTACGTTAGTCATTCACTAGGTTTCGTTTTAATCTTACCTCAAGTAAGAATTTACAAACGGGATAAAAACTTGGGCATTATTGTTGTACATTCATTTTATTAATAACTGATGGCTCATTTCGTACGGAAAAAATATTTAAAACTTGATGCTACCACAGGATTCCATTGTGCTCTTTTTCAATAATTATTGTGTTACTACTGAAAGCATTATTATTTCGTTATCTTATTACTGGCTTCTAAGTACTCGTGACTAAGCATTACTAAATCTACATGACTAATAATATGAAGGACAATTCTATAGTGTATAGTATTCTACGGCGTACCCTGATTCTTCGTTGGAATCCGAATGCTGATTGTTTATTTGGATTGTTTTTGTTTACGTATCATCATCGTATCCTTGAGATAACCAACACTTTTCTGCTACGTAAATCAAACCGCTCAAAATATTGCAGCACTTATGAAAGTATATTGGCACAAAGGAAATATCGATTGGATAAGCACTAAGCATTGCTAAACTTAATGTTTAATTAAAGAAGATGAAAACAAAAGCTTTTGGCCAATATTTTGCCATAATACTAAAACAAATTGAAAAAGCAATTTGTGAACCAAAGGAACTATAGATATTTGACATTTTGAATGTGAGAAATGTCAGGAGTAAAAGTAAAAGAGCAATTCATTAATTATTGCACAGTAGTAATATGCAAATTCAGAATTAAGTCAGCTGTTCCCTAAAATATCAGAATTTTCATTATGCATAGGAATATTCTGAAACGCGCCATGTGTATTATCCTTAAAATCAAAATTCATCATAAACTTCATTATTTAGTGAGTAGTTGTATGATGAAAAGTTTCAGATACTTGCCTCTTCCTAAGAATGCGAAGTATATTTTATATTGTGTAAGGTTTATAATTATTTGCATGTTTTTTTGTATTTCAGAATTGAATAAAAACCCCGTAGAAGGATTTTCTGCCGGTCTCATAGATGATAATGATATTTATAAATGGGAAGTGCTTATTATAGGACCACCAGATACTCTTTAGTAAGCAATACATTTTATATTACTTAGTGCTTGTCCTCAAAGCACCCTTGCTCAATTAACATTCGTATGAAATCTATATTGTTCATCCTCTATTACAGTGAGGGAGGCTTTTTCAAAGCCCATTTGTATTTCCCGAGGGAGTATCCCCTTCGCCCTCCAAAAATGAAGTTCATCACTGAGATTTGGCACCCTAACAGTAAGTGTGATTTTTTTAATTATGCAACTCTTTCTAAAAGTCTGGAGAAGTTTCAGGATTTGGTTTTTAAATCCCTTGTAAACAATAGGTTTATTTCTGAATCAATTACGTTACGTATTTCTAGAAAATTACTACGTTTTGTTGCTTTCAAGTAATAGAATGTGCATGAGGTGTGCATAAATTCTTGTTAAATGTTATGAGTCTGGTGACTGTTTCTTCATATATTTGCTTATCATCTTTATGCGTCATAGAGATGCATATGCACATAATGTTATGCAAAGTAGAAAGGTTGCTAACGGAATAAAATAATTAGGTAAATTAAGAGATACGGAGCAAGGGACGGAAAGCTTTATCCATCACAAGTAAACAGTCATAGAAAAAAGAGTGCCACTAGCTGAAGTGAACTAATCTCGGTTAATAATCTCTCACAATGAAAAATGACAATTTTTCATTAATATTAAAGATATTAAACATCTAAGATATTTTTTGATGTTTTAACAATTTGGTTTTCTAAGACAGCTTTCTACGGATGTGTATTAATTCTAAAATTAATTGCCCTTTTAATCGACAAATTTTTATTCGAGTATTCATTGTCATTGCATGTTAAATGTAAATAGTAGTATTCATGGATTTAACTTTCTTAGTTTGTATAATATTTATTTATATCAGAACATATTACATAGGTGTAAAGTATTCACACAGTTGAAAAGTTGGAGTGGCTACACTGAAGAATTTTTTAAATCTTACAAGAACATTAACATCTGATATCATTAAAAATTAATTAATATAGTAAATGTCGAATCAATGCAGCCGAGTATTATTGTTTCAACCTTTTAATTTTGATGCAAAAATTCAAAAATATGTAAATGTACAATTACGGCGTGGATATTATAGTTTCTGTGCAATATTATTTCTGCAATTCGAATAATCAATCTGTCATAATATTTTTTATTTGCAGATTAAATTCAATTTTCTAATTTAATTCACAAAATTCACCATTTGCTTACCTTAAACTTTGGTGCTTATGTATAGGCACAGGTACATTCTGTACACTGTACCTGTTATTGCACTTCGGTGTAATAAACTTAGGTTCGCATTGTTCAACCATTCTGGAACTACGGTTTACGGTACTTACGTGAAGGTTTTTGTCATCTAAAGTACCTTAAGACAAAATTGAGCATTATTTCGACGGGAGCATTCTGGCCCAATTAATTTAAATGGCCAAATATTTATCTGAATTTTCTATTTATTGGGGTATTGGCATTAATAACTCTATATTCAAGATAATTTGCATTTCGCAAATATTTTCAGTGATTCAATTCCTGGTAACTTATACCAATTCGTTTCATTTATAGTTGACATATTTTTAAGTGTTCAAAAATTAGTACAATTGGATGCTGTTTTTTATTGATATGCTCTGAAGGCAAGCTACAATATATAGTCACCGTACTCCCAAATCACAAATCAGTCCGAGTTCGCAAAGAAGGGATCAAGCGTTAATCTATTATGTACACAAATGCTATTAAATGAAATTAGTCATTGGAATTACAAAGTTTTGTAATTACCGGATTTACCTTTGAGCTAGGTCATGTCCCCTTAGCATATTAGCAAAATAGGATGAGTATTTATTTTACTATCTGTGGAAGATTGTTCCATGGGTTTACAGCATATGCAGTGTAGCATATGCTATGTAGCATAATAGCTCTTGGCAAACATATCAATGTTATGTGCTATTAAAGGAATATTATTACTTCTGTCTAGTATTTCTGGTTCACAGATTTTGCCTAGAAATAATATAGGAGTAGGTAATATGCAGCTAAATAGGGCCTTTCCAGAGTTGTTATACGTAATAAACACATACAGATTAGTTAGAGAGATAAATTATAAGTATTTGCAAGATGAGATTTGAGAGTTATTAATAAAATAGTTGTATATCAATTACGTATTATATTTTTATCTCCATTTTATAAATGTGAATTTATCTTTTAGTTGACAAAAGCGGTGATGTTTGCATTTCGATCCTTCACGAACCAGGAGATGATAAATGGGGATATGAAAAGGCCTCCGAAAGGTGGTTACCTGTTCACACGGTCGAAACCATTCTAATATCTGTTATTTCCATGTTAGCCGATCCCAATGATGAAAGTCCCGCGAATGTTGATGCAGCGGTAAGTTGTTGTGTTTTGCTAGAAATATTGTACTCTTGTATTCGCAATGTCACAGATTTTACATTTGAAATTTGCAGAAAGAGTGGCGTGAAAACTACCCAGAATTCAAACGGAAAGTTGCACGCTGCGTACGGAGAAGTCAAGAAGAATGTTAGTAAAACTGAAGCTCCATATTTAAATCATCTCAATCTCGTATAAGTTAAGATTATAATGCGCTTACTGCTTTGCGAAATCTTGTTCTGTCGTGTTGTAACTAGCTTCAGAGTGAAAACTTCTGATTTTAATCTGAAACTGCCCGACGCTACTACAAAATATCGTGTGTCTAAGTCGTGTAATAATACTTCCTTGTTTCAGTTTTCTGGAGTAAAAGTGGTCAAAACATTTATATACCAATTCCAATAACTACTTAAATCATGTTTACTCTCCTTAAAAGAGACAAAATACTCTAACCAATCATGTACCTTTATTTTCTTTGCTTAATAGGTTGCTCCCATTCGTATAGCTTACAAAACTTTGTAACCTTGAATTTTATGCATTGCTAAAAGCAATATATAAGTACCTTCATTCATTTTGTTTTTTTCAGTTATGTTAGAATACCCAAAGTTGCAATAAAAAAGCTACAGCTAAACGCATGCATTTACAAATTACTATGAACGTTTTTATTTTGCTTTAATTCACACAATGTTGCACAGTGTAACGGCTTTTTGTTCTGGCTGAATATCTTTAACTTTTAGTGCAAACTTTTGAAACACGTAGTGCCTGCTCTACTTGGGAATTGATTTTGGATAATATAACTTGATTTCAGAGCGACACAAAAATTTCCAGACGCCACATAAGTCATTGAGTGAATGATTCAACCATCCGAAATTAATGATTGACTTAACCGTTAAGATATGATCAGTTTTCATCACATTTTATTTAACTGCAAAATTCCGTTACGGAACATTCGACTCAGTTTTGGCTATTTGAACAAAATCCTGCAACTTCACCTCCGATGTGGAGAAAAAAAATATTCACAAAACTTTTTTCCTAAAATCACCAGTTTAGGAAACCAATAAGCCTGATACAATTCATTAAGTGCGTTCGACAAAAGTTGCCAGCTATTTAAAGTGTCCATGCAGTTTTATACTGAACCTCCTCGTTTTGGTTTCTTCGTTTTTGAATTCTACAGCTTCAAGAACTCCTTGTTTTACTGATTACTTGTTTGACACTACAGCAGTTTAGAATGGAAGAAGATATATAACGCAGTGCCTGAACTCCTCCAGCATCACTTTGCAAATAAAAGCATTACGTTATTGAAGATCGAAGCTTGTCAAACTTGACCAAACTTGCATTGTCACACTGTGTAAAGTAAACCAATTGTTGTCAATTTTTCAGGAAAAATATATCTTCTCCTTCTGGAAGTCTTCATTTACTGCACTGTTAAAGTCAAAACTTGTATAATTATTTCCTTGTTCCGTGAAAATGCTACACAAACATACATGAAATACTATTAAGAGTGAATCTTTTGTGTCAGTGGAGGATTTATAATGTATGTAAAGTATAATGGTGTAACTATGTATAATGAACGCCTACTGGTGGATAATTGTTCCGTTCCGTTGATTTTCAAACATAAAATCGTATCCTAATATAAGAACAGTCTTCAGTCTCCTCTTTGGGAATTGCATTATCGCATCGCGCACGTAGAATATAAAGACATGCCGTCGTTAATCTAACTTTGACATAAATGGACTTGAACTGGATTGACTGCTCCTCTACTATGCAAGCACTAATTAATATCGAATAATATTAAGAACTTGTATTTGTACTTAAGAACCATTGTAATGTTATTACTGGTATTCGTTTTTATTGGCAGATCAGATCATGGCACATGAACAAAACTGTTTTTAATTGCCTCTACCATTGTAGCGTTTGCTATGACCCTCAATGCCTAGTTCTAGCATCATTCTCCTTTGACATTTTGCACTTTGCACAAAAATTGTTCTTTTTCTCTCTGACTATGACTATGTATAAATTGACATCACGTTAGATGACGGTAATGAAGTGATGAAGTAATAAGCTTAAGTTACTCAATGATAAATAGGATCGGTAATAGATAATAAGCGATAAATTGTAAATGGATCAATTGTCCAGTCAGAAATCGAATCAAGGAAATGATTGTGTTTGTCACGGAAATGATCTAAACTATAAGAAAGACTAAACTGAAGCCGTTAAAAATTATAGCATAGCAACGGAATTGACTGATTATTCGCGTCATGTCATGTAAATAAAGGTATTACAATACATACCTACCATAAGAAGTGTGCTATTCTTGCATCTTTTAATTCCAGACCCACTTACTTCTTGTGATCACTATTCTTTACACTTACCACAATATTCTTGCATCAACTATCCATCTCCAACGCTGATTACGTTTACTACGAACTACGACAACCCTAAATAATATTTTCACAGACACTCCTGTTCCACCAGACTTATTGGTCCTACTCTTTGGACCTTTTAGGTGACACTTGGCTAATCTTTTTCTAATGTAAAGTCTATCTTCATTTTCAAAATCAAACACTAGTTAATCAATCAATTTTCCCATCGGAAGCCAGATGTTGCAGTAACGTCACCGAAATCACTCATGGAATTCATCACTCGGATTAAAAGTTGTCAAACCATCTGCGCTTCCATAAATTGCATTCTAAATTTCACTGGATTAAATTTAATGTTATACACTTCTTCAGAGTGGTATAAAATGGTAGTCATAAACATATTCCTACTGCATTGATTTATGGTAGTAAATTTAAAATTTAAGTGCCATTCTTTAAAAGAATAATTTATTCCCTACGAAGCTCAAAACCAATTGGCGTGTTTACACAACATACAAATCAATGTATTTTTGTATATACTTAATTTGCGTTACTTCTCACATTACGTTTCACATGAATGATTCATAACCTAATACACAATTATTAAAATGTTGAGAATAGAGAATATGAAGATAATTTTCTGATTAGTTGTGTCAGAACAAATTTTAAGGTGAGTGATTTTAGACTAGGGAGTTCTTTTACATATTTTTTGAAAATCGTTAGCGGTGAAATTTCATGGATACCCAAATACTTGTTGATGCTTATCTTCAGTGTTTTTCCTCCAAGTCCCTAACAGAAGATGGTACTTCTGGGTTACAATGCTGTGTCTCTTCATCTTCCTGTCTGAAGCGACTTCGCAAGTATTCGGCAATGGACTTGACTTTTTCCAGTTTTGACTCTGAACTATCTTCATTCTGGACAATTGACAAAGATGAGGAACTCTTGTACTGAAGACGAGCATTCGCAGCTGCAATCAAAGCCTCCAACTTAACTAAGTGCAAAAACATACATTTTATTAATCCACTGTGTGTCTGACCACTTTTGACAAAATTGAATATGAAGTTACTGACCTTGTTGAGATAGCGTTCCAAACGATTGACGTATAGCAAGAACCTTTGTAGCAAGTTTGTCGATTGAGTTAAATAGCACTTCGGACTCTGGATCTGGTAAGTTCAGTAACAAATTCAAATCGCAACTGAAGAGCCACTTTTGTGTTGCATCAATGACCAAATTGTGATTGTGATGTAGATTATACTTTGATGTTGCTTCCTTGATTAACTCCACCAACAGTTTTCTTTGACTGCGGCCAGTCTTCAGATTTACAGCATTTAACTTTCGCTGGAAAGTCTCTTCAACGCGCTGAACTTCCTCCTTTGTTAACGTAAAGCGACACACACTACATCCGGAGAGTCTCTCGAAAGCATGATGAAGAGGAAGAAGCCAACCTTCTGAGCACTTTGAACACTTCACGGCAGAGTAATAGGAACCCAACTCTGTGGGATCGTTGCATCTCGAACATTCACACCTAAACCCAAGTGACTTGAAAATAGATATTCGACGCTGGTGAGTTCCTAGCAAAGTAATATCTTCAATGTAAGCAAAGGTAAGGATTTCGCCTTCTTTGATATCTACCAATGAAAAGAATTCAATAGTCCACCGATCCTGCTGCTGTTGTTCCAATTTTCGATAACTTAGATTTGGAGCACAGCTGTGGGTGAACAGAGACGCTTGAGAATAAAGAGCCCGGTACAATTTCTTCCTATCTCTGCAGCTTAAAAATAAAATGACGAGTAAAATCAATCCTTCGCCCCGTTTTAAAATAATGTAATTATAATATTATAGTAAGAAGTCTAAATAAGTTAGAACTTACGAAGATTTATCTTTTGAAGCATTGTCAACTCCAAACGTGTAGTTGTTAATCCGTATTATGTTCCTGAGAGTTTTTAATTCAGCCTGGGAGAAATGAATTTTACAACTTTTCAGAAATATCTCTGCTGCGTCTGGTGACCACTCGTCGAAATGACTATCTTCACTTCCAGAGAATGCTAAATTCATCAGCTGATTCCATTTGTCCGGATCTATTTCTTTAATTCTGAGACAGCGTACGTAGCACAAAAGACAAGCCCTTTCCCGAGAATACGAAATTTTATTCTTTTGAAAAACATCACACTCGAGCTGTCTATGATATGAATCCTGTAATTGCAATGCGTTCTCATATTTTATTTCAAAAGCAAGCATACTTTTAGAGTTTTATTCCTAAACAAATATAGCTACATTACATATGGTACCTTTGAGCAACTCCAGCAGCAGAAAGACCACCCACAATTTGCGCAATCAACCACATTTAAGCTGTCCACAACGTCATAACACGAAAGGCAGGTGATTCTCTGCGTACCTTCGTTATAACAGATTTTGGGCACTGTGGGAAAAACTACCAGTGGATATTCTTTAAGAATCCGGTCCCCTGCTTTCAATGGTCTTTTAGCAACTAAACATCTTCCAAATTTTTCAGAGTGCTTTATCTCAAACACAGGATCCTTCGTGCCTTCCATTTTTCCAAGTTGAAGACAATCGATTACTAGATTTGCATAACGAATAACAAATAAAAATAAAATAGTCCCGAATCACCAAATTCACTTTGAAGTATTCCAATAGTTGAGAATCTCAGAAATTATATTAAGGAAAATGCAATGAGTAATGAATTTTTAACAAAGGAAATAGTCGCGCGGATTTTTGCACCACTCACAACGTCAGCACTGAAGCAGGTACACATTACATTAATATGTACCTGCTTGACCAAGGTTAGTTAACCGTGGTAACCCATTTATATACAAGTTGCGAAAAATGAAGGGAATTTGAGAATACATTTTGGGATGAAATGTCCCAGCTCATAACCGGGTAACACCAGCTTTACAATGGATCTGCCTGTGCCTTGCTTGTCGCACATTTGGAGACTGGCAGCCCTAAACCGTATTCCTTAGCCTTATTGCAAATTCCTTTTTTCGTTATCTGTATATGAATAGGATTTATATGATATTTGAGGGTTCTTGGTGCTTGACACTAGTTGCTGCAAATGTCAGGGTAACCTTTTATGTAAGACATAAAATGTATTTTTATCAAAGTTTTATTTAACCTAACGTTTTTCTACACTACGCGAAAAGAAATGCTTGACAGTTCGATTGTTCATCGCCGCAACGACTCAAATACTCTACGCCGGTCTAGTAGCCATCATTTCGCTACTGTCTTGATTTCAATTTTTTATTCGTTTACGATTATTAACATAATATTTGTTTCGTCCACCATACATTCAATTGATCGATTTAAAGTACCTCTCAGTTACATTTAGCCAATCAATCGTGAAATAATCTGGTAGTAATAAATATGGAAAGCAACGACGATATCCCAATTGTGGTTCAGCTTTCTAATGCTTTCGGGAGGTACTGTATTGCTAAGAGAAATATAAAATCTGGAGAACTAATTTTGTCTGAAGCCCCTCTCGTGGTATATCCCCGAATGGATGAAATTCGTGAGGATGAAATGGCAATTTGTATATGTTGTTATCGACAAGTGAAGAACGAGAAGACACATCAGTGTAAATTATGCCGATGGCCATTGTGTACCTCAAAATGTCAAAAGGTAAAAAATGTTATTGAAAATATGAAATGAAAATTATGTGAAATTGGTTTTGTTTGCAAATATTTGAGAAAATATAATTGCCAAAATTAGTAATTTAATTACTAATTCGTTTTTATTTAGCCAGTTAACTCAAGATATTGTTGAAATGGTTTTTAATAATTTACATTACATAGGGTAATGTACTCAAATATTATACTTAAATTATACTTCAATATCCAGAAAACAGTCAGTTTTCCACAAATAAAAGTTGTCACTTTCCCATAACTACAATATAATTTTGTCACAACAATCAATTCCTTACAAAAGTATTCGTTTTTCCACAAGTAATATTGCCTTTTCTACATATTTCACTACTTTTTGCATTGAGTATTCATTATTCATTGTACTCCACGAATTTGTATTAATGTGTATACATATTTTACATTCCATTGCTAAATATAGAGAAAAGCAATAGTGGAAAATGAATACTTTTGTAAGGAGTGACGAATTTTGTGACCTAGAAGTATAATTATTGCTAAATGATCATAGTTGTGGAAAAATGCCGATTATCATTTGTTGACAACTGATATTTGGGGTACATAAGGTGCATTAAAATTATCACCCATACAGAGCCACTACAAAAATGAGGAGTGCATCATCTTTAGTGATAATAACATACAATGGTCAAGAGGGCGTGCCAGTTTGATTTACTTGCTACGAGCCCTTTTTCTGAGAGAAACTGATCAGGATAAGTGGATCAAACTCATGAGTCTCGCTTGCAATTATGGCGCCAAAGATTCCGAACGTGAGCGTTTGGAAATTGAAGAAACCAAAATGGGTATATCATTTCTAGAAAAATGCCAATTCAACGTTTCCCAAGATGAAGTCAACAAGCTTATCAAGATTTTTGGAATAAGTAGTTTTTCATTTGGAACCGTAGCTGGATCGTTAACCGGGTAATGGATTAATTAGTCTACATCTTATATTAAACATATAATTAAATATGCATGGTACATTTAAGTAATACTGTTTCTTAATTTCTGCAGGAATGCTGTGTACGACGCGTTATACTATAAATCGTCTTTGTTTTCGCACAGTTGTTCGCCAAATACAGAATTTAAGGAGACACAAGGGTTTGATCTCGGTATCTACACGATGGTGGACGTCAAGAAAGGGGAGCACCTCACTCTTGCGTATGGGAATCAGTATTTATTGAAAGGAGCAAAAGAGCGTCGTATTTCGATTTTCAACGACCACTCCTTTATCTGTCAATGCTTGAGATGCAGGGATCCGACGGAACTTGGTACATTTTATTCAAGTGCAAAATGTCCGTGGTGCAAAAGCGGATGGCTAAGTCCTGCAGTGCCTCCAAAGAAACGTCACAGGTGTAACGAATGCTGGAACTTCATGGCACCACATGTTGTATTGAAAAAGGAAAAGAAGTTCGTTAAGAAAGCCAGAGATATCGGGTTGAAGCCAGAGGAAGTCCGTATCGAGGCTTTAGGGCGGTTGATCTCAAAAGCCACTTTGATTTACGGGTTACACCCCAATCACCATCTCGTTGTCCGCGCTACTGCACAGTGGCTGTCCCTTTTGGAAGTGAAACATCTAACTGCAACGGCTCTGAGAAAGTCTTCATTGCAGGAGGCAATCGTAAACAGAGCTGAACAATTGAAGTCGCTCTACCTTTCATTTGGACTGCATACTGAAGCTAGTCTTGGTAATAAACTTTTTGTTCTTTGAATTACAATCGGAAAATTCCTAAACAGCATTTTTTTAAAATTTCAGTCAATTTGGACGCTATTATTGCAACTGTGGGTAGTCTCAAAATCTAGAATACTCTGAAGTCATTGACAGTGTTCACAAAGTACAATCAATTAATTGTGTATCATTTAGCGCAAGGGTAGTGTATAAACCAATAGGAATATTAATTTCAGATTGAATTTCATAATTCAGATATCGTAGATTAGTCAAACATACTTTAAATCCCATCTTGTCACTTTTCACACTAAAGTTCAATGTGCAGCGTTTGTATGAAAACAATGTTTCGAAACAAACGAGTGAGCATTAAGACAATTTTATTTTTCTCTGCATGTGCAAGTCATTAATATTGATATTTTCCCATCGATTTTTATGCCAGGAATTTAGAAAAAATATTCTTAGTCGACAAATTCCAACCGCGCGGGAAATATAGTAAGTTTGAGCTCCAATTTTGAAGATTAATCTTTGTTATCGTATAAAATATTTTTTATTAAGAATATTTTTTTCGAATTCATCGTATAAAAATCTATCAGAAAAATTTCTCACTGAGCCACATTAAAATATTAATGACGGCATTACGTGCGTGAAAACCTAAAAAGTGTTTTAATACATATTAATTTGTTTCGATACAAACTGAGCTTCCATACAGACGCTAACATATAAATTCTGACTCAACTGTGATAAATAGCCAAAAAACGTGGATGAATAAAATATTGTTTATTATTATTGTTATCAATTGAATATAGACACTTCTTAAGGTAGGTATGTATAGTTTTTTATGCTATAATGTAAAGTTTGAATTCGAATTTTCCATGAAATACTGCTCCTTGTTGATGACTATGGCGGATGTAGAAGATAATTTTTTATGTATCACTTGAATGTCTCAAGGGATTAGCACTATGAAGGAAGCATCATGTATAGATATATGATACGATTGGCATATCTCCGTAATTCAGTAGGCATTTTTTTCATTTATATGTAGGTTTATATTGTACCAATAGATAATTTTATTCAACATCAAAACAGATATACACAAATATATTGTTATTACATTTATCCTTACACAGGTTGTTGTAAGTCAACACGGATAAACCTTAATATGCTATTGGTGCATTTTTGCACTTCTGTAAAACTACCAAAGATTTTTCAGCTAGGTACCAATTTTCACTACAGATAAAATGACAGCACAACTATGTTACTTTTCATTAGTGTAACTATTTATAATCTTCTGCAAATTGAATAGTTTAAGTACCACATATGTACAATTCACACACCTCTTTGACTTACACTCCATTCATTATAATTATGTTAGCGTGATGATTCTGCAACCTTGATAAGTATCTACGCACAGGGAAACCAAAATTGTCTTAGCTATGTGATAAGAGTATTTCAATTTATCAAAAAATAAGGAAATTGTAAACCAAATGGTCGTATTGTATTGTAGCTTCTTCATGCTAGGATAATCGCAATTAATTAAACCTACCATTAGCTAAGTTTTACTTCATTCGCGAAAACATCAACATGATATAAAATGAATTCATTCCAGCTTGTTTCGTTGGCTGAATTTTCCCTATGTATAATATCAAATACTCACAAATACTTATCAACGGTTTCTTCTATCGTGAAAATTGGAAATGTTTCAAAACGTATATTGTAGTAAGAAATAACAGTAACAATGTTGTTTCAGTATTCATAACCCTATAATAATTGTTACTTGTGTATTCCGTTTCATTACGATTTAAAGATATTTTTTCAAAGTATCTTTAGCTAATATTTGAAGATATAGCGAACTAGTATAATTTCTCACTATGTAATATAACGAAAACATAGGTACATATTTATTCATAACTATAGTTTGCTATAAATACATTATTATTTCTCTAATTTTAACCATAATTCATTACTGCATATCAGTATTTAGATAGGGAACCGTGTCGCAGCCAATTCTGTAAGTGAATACTTTCGTTTTTTATTGGGGCACGTGATTGAAACTAAAGAAAGATTCGTATGAAACAAAGCAATATAAGGGTTGGAATAATTACTTATTTTTATAAATTAAACCAGTATATAAAAGTTTGTATACATTTTACCTGAATAACAATTATTTAGTGCCTTAAAAATTATTTAGTACTATATAACGTATTTCCATTAAATGAGGTGTAGTACCAATATTTCCCTCGTTTTGCATAATAACTAATTTGAAGAATTGACTGCGACACCCAGATAAAACTAATTAAACATCTTAACCTTCTATGCTTAGGGGAGAGTACTCACTATAATATTAGATATTGATTTACTTAAAATTATACTGAATTTTTAATTACACAGACCAGGTATTCAGTATGAAATATTGGAGGTTTACTATAATACTGCAAGTACTACTACTGTATTTTGACTCTATTTTTAAACAAATGACACGGCATTAGCCTACGTAAATTTCACATTATGTTTTTTAGATTAATGTTCATGACATCGTCATCAGCACATATCAAGGTCGTCATCACAGGGTTGTTGCGTTCATGGCAATTTAACTTCTTGTAACTTATTCTTGATTAAGGGCACAATAGAGTTTTCACTGAAATACATTCTCCGGTTGGTTGGTATTTTGTATTTCACACCAAGTATATGTGTAAACAGACAAAAAATTCTAAATGAAACCTTAGTAATTATGTTGTATCGTAACGTTATATAAATATTAATGTTCATGGGTAGAAAGTCATTATAACCTATTCACTGTTGTTTCTTATAAATATAATCACCTTTGGTTGGTATTCATATAATTTTTTCATCAAATTATACATTGGTAACGCAAGTAACACTTATAAATACGTTGCAAATAAACTTTAACTGTCTTTTATCTGTACAATCTATCTAAGTGTATTTCACTGTGATTTAATTGAAATCATCTTTCCTTGAATGTAGAATCTTTACAATATTAAATATTTTACAGGATCTAAAAGAGGAAGTAAATAGTTTGTGAGCTACAATGCAGCTTATTAAAAATACTGAAATGTGCAATTGTTCTGAAATACGAATTTTCTAATTCATAACTAAAATTTTTTCTCCACTATCTGAAAGAATTAAAATTTCTGACACAGTAAAAGCCGAATCCTAAAACAATTACTGTACAATAAGTTCTCCTATTTAATTTTGTAAGCTTCCATTGTTTGAGATACAAAGGAATTTATGCACCCCTTAAAAAAGGGAACTCAAATAAGAACAAAATCTGATGTTGAAAATGTTTTAACACAACTACTGCACATTTTGATTCGATTAAAAAAATCGTGGTCATATTAATGTCAAAAATCTTAATCTGTTGGGTTACCATTAAAAACGCGATTAAAGAGAGCTAATTAGTTTTACATACAAATATGTTTCGAAAAGAATGGGTGCTCGTAGGCTAATTTATTGCTGCATAACATAAAATTGGTAATCTTTTACAGACACTCTTTTGCCATACGATTTCACTTCAATGTAGTGGATAATATTCTTCAAAAGGGAATTGTTTAAGCATCGTATTTACCGCAGTTAATTTGTATATCTCCATTTTATATTCCTGATTTCCAATCACAATGTAATAGCACCCCAGAATTATTTCCGCAATAGCAATTTATCTTACGGTTATACAATGTGGTATGATACACTAGGCACTATTATAAATCAATGTTCTTCTGCGTCCATAATAATTAATAACTAGCATGAAAAATTACGATTACAATTGTCTATTCACCTTATCAAAACAACGATTCCCAAACAAATTATGTTTATACTTTTGTCACAAACGTTTTACGAGCAAATATGTTTAAATGCTTTACATACATGTATTAATTTCTTTCCAATAGTAATACAGAACTGACGAATTCTTTCTTGATGGTATTTGTTCCATAATATATATCTCTAATTGGGAGTTGTTTATATCATATTTTTAATATTGTTATAATTTCCATATAATTGTTAATGTAGAAGTTAGTTAGCATTTAACCTCATCATTACTTCATTAGCAAGTAGACAATATTCATTAATAAAACTAGCTCGCTAATAAAGCCTTAAAATGATAGTACATATTTTAGGCAGAAATAACCTACGTTAGTACGGCAACTTTGATATACATTTTGTAATGTACGCTAGTTTTTATTATAACTTATTTAAATTGTGCATTTCAATTTGGACTTTTTTGCCAGAATAGATTATTTAGATTAAATTTTATTAACATAAAAAGTCTTAAACATATGCGGATATTTTATAAAATCTACAAAACAATAAAGTCACGGGTGACAAACTGAAATTAAAAACTTATCACTGGCTTAGTGTACAGAATAAAATTTCAAATCTGCCCGCATCTATTCCTAAAATTCTTCACTCTTCAAGTACCGAATAATTAAATTGTTTAGTTTATCTTGCAATGAATTATCCAAAAGTTCTGTAAGTTCGCTCAGAATCTTTTTTGTGTAGTGGACAGTATTTTTGAAGTCACGTGTGCTTTGGTTTGAAATTTTAATTTAATACCAATAAATTATTTTATTCGCATTTTTGTGAATGCTAATTTAATATTAGTTAATTGTAAACAGACAAATAGTAAATGCCATTTTTAATTGTGTGAAGGCATCAAATTTATGATGCATACCATATTTTAATGGTACCTATTTATTTTTAATTATCATAATAGTAATGTGTAATTAGACAAATTCGACTCGTTTGCACAAAAGCAATAAAACATCAAAAACGATATTATTCTACACGTAAAGTTGTAAGGTGGGAGATGCATTTGTATTTCGGTCGTTTGCGTAAATAATCTGAAAATTAGCATTATATTGTTAAAGTATCTAATCTGTTTCTGACTGGTGTGTAGGACACTATTGCATTAAAAGTTAACGGTTTTATAAAACTGTATAAGAGCGTCACTTGTGATATTGATTAAAAACGGTTTGAATATTTCCATTAAAAACTACCTATCCGTATACAACGGTGTTTCTGCCGATATGCGAGTGAGGGAAATGAATTTTAGGAGGAGGGGAACGTATTTTTAAATGAACGGATGGAATTTCTTGAGAATAAATACTGTAAATTAGAAATGGTGAGAAATAATGGAGAAACAACGGTATGGTAAAGGGAAAGTTATTTCTTAAGAAGGGGTTGGCTTTCTCCATTCTTCTGTTCCGCGGCGGAAGTGGTAACAACGGAAGTGGAAGGCGTGGAAAAAGAAGTGGTTGCCGTAGCGGCTGAGGTAGAAGGTTCGACGAGGGCGGAGGAGGAAAGCGGGAGGAGGGGGACGAGGCCGGCGGAGGAACTCTTTCTGGAGGAATTGGACGGGCTCCCTTTGGTGCTGCCGCCGTTGCTGCCGGCACTATCACGTCTGCCTTCGCCTCTGCTGTCCTTGTCCCTCTCGGTGGAAGAAGTGGACACCTGCTCGGAGGAAGGTTGAGCGTCACTCACAGTTCTGCTCGTGAACTGGCGTACAAAACTAAATTTCGAAAAGAAGGACTTGGTCGATTCAGTGGAAATGGCTCCCGCACTCTCCCTCCGCAGTTCCCGGTGTCTGCCGAGGAACCCGGAGGTCGAGGCTCCGGAAGAGGTCGTGGACGTGCTGGCGGCGGACTCCCTGCGGGTCTCCCGCGTCTCGCACAAACTGCCCTGGCGCCTCATCGACGTCTTCTTGCGAGAGTAGACCAATTTCTGCAGGTCGCGGCGCTCCCCCGGACTGAGGCGGTTGGTGACGGAGGCGGAGGAGCCGGGTTGCTGCTGCGGTTTGTCTCTTGAGTATTCGTTCAGTCCGGATAAACTTAGTCTTGAGCGAGAAGCAGAGCCAATGCCCATGGAGAGCATCCTCTGCAGTTGGGCGTGGGTGGCGTGGGAGGAGGAGGGCGGCGGCGGGGCCGAGCTCCGACGGAAGTCGTCGCAACTCCTCCCCACGTGGGGCTGACTCGCCATGAAGTGCTGACTGGTGGAGGGCTGCTGGTACGAAGAGCGCCGCGGAGACTCAGCCTCCACACTACAAGCTTTGTACAGGGCTTTCACCCGTTTTGTTTTGCTTTCCAGCACAGACTCCAGCATATCCAGTTCCGAAGGAGAGAGCGCCCCGCCGGCGAAGCAATCCTGCATTTGCCGGATTTCGTCTTCCAGCTTCCGCATCTCCCCCACAGTCGCCTTCGTCTTCTCCGTCTTCTCGTCCTCCTTCTTCTTCATTTCCTTCGCCAACATTTTTGCTTCCCAATTAAGATTATTGAAGTCGTCAGAGTCTTCATCGGTTTCCTCGTACACCTCCCCGTCGTCATCCTCCTCTTCTTCTTCCTCCTCCATACTAAACGGAATTCGTCCTTCCTCTATATCAGCAGGGGAACTACGGGGCGTCTTGTCTCGGCACGTGATTTCTGTGATGCCCCTCTTCCGTGGCTCTTCTTCAGAGGACGACGAGTTTTCGTAATCAGTCAGTTCTAGGTTTCCCAAGTTGAGAGCGATAGTTTCCCTGGGGACTCCCGTCCCACTTGTCGAAGGCTGAGCTAGATCACCTTGAGGTGCAGGACGAAGGTGCTTATTGAATTGGAAACTATCTCTATCCCGGTGAAATTCGTGTTCCCAAGGGGCCCTCCCTGTTATTTCAGGATCCCCACTCGGGGGACCCAGCTCACTCATTTCGATTGTTTCCTCCTCGGCAATTTGCGCCCACGTGGTTAAATGATCTTCTTCCTCCTGCAGTAATTGCGAAGCAGCCGCGGCGCACTCAATGTCCGCCCTCTCAAAGACTTCGTCATCGAAATCCTGGTTGCTGATGACCGTGTCGATGGAATCCCCGCGGGAGAACAAGTAGGAGGACTCGACTTGAATCGGGTAGCTCCCAGCAGCTCGGAGTCGCGGGTGTTCGTGCAAAATGACGTCATCGTCCTCGTCGTCATCCAAGTTGTCATCAAAGTCGTCGAGCAGCAAATCAGTCTCTTCCAATTGTTCGGTGAGCCTTGAGCGAATGTTTCGACTGCGAGAGGAGCCGGGACTGTCTTTGTCCTCCTGCTGGAATTCCTCGCCTTCTCCGTCTTCGCCGCTGTCAGTCTGAGCTGACGCTGAGCCGTTGGCTCCCAGTGCAGTTCCGTTTTTATGTTTCAAACGACACGTCACTAGTTGCTGGGCCTGGTTTAAAGTCTTGTCTTCAAGCTCTTGAATACGAAGTTGAAGGACAGTAATTATCTCATCCCTTCGCTTTACTTCTGTTTCTAATACCTGGAACCTATCTTGAAACTTGTGGTGGATTTCCTCCATTTTTATACGAATTATGTTCCGGATACCCAAAAATACTCCACCAATGCATTCTTCTTGAGCGGTGGCTATTCCAAGGCTGCTCAGACTTGAGCTATCAGACGGATCCACTTCTCTCTCACGTTTCATCATTGCAGATGAACCTTGACGAGTTCGCAGGCTCTGAAATCATCAAAAAATCACTGCCTGTCAGTCCCCATATTAACATTTCTTCCCCACTCTACCAATACAGTGCCAAATTACATATGCCTAGTCTACACAATAGTTCTGCGACACCCAAGTTGTTTACCCTCGGAAATGTAATTTACAGACATCCCATAAATTCTGCCAGAAATACTAGAAACGTTTCCATACATGAATCAAAACCGACGGCAGACTAAAGACTTATTCCGCCACCAAATTGAAGTGTGGCGTTTTCCCTGTTTGCTTTCTCTTTAGACTGGATGGCTCTAAGGTTCATAATTTAAAATTGGGTTCGGAAACATTTTACAGTTTTCCTCGTGAACACAAAATCCCATAAGGTTTGTGTTCTATCTTGTCAGCATCGCACGTATTTCTTGTCTGGGACGAACTACTAAGTTTGACGCAGTGCACTGATCTAGAATTTATCTCTTGCGAATCACTCTTGCTTTCCTATTCCGTCGTGACAGTCGAGTCCAACGCTTAGGATGAAGTCATGATGCATTCAGAAAACGTAAGCTCTTCCATTAATTCTTATTGCCTCTCTCACATTACTTTCATCTTCCCATCCCATCCAATGACGAAAATGCCCACACTTTCTTCCCCACTACAACAGTTCCTATCAGCTCATCTCCTCGCCTTCCGTCTTCCTCTGTCACCACATGCAACCTACGCCTAACTACTCCTGCAGTCACGCAAAATGAAACACCACTCCGCTACTTAGCACTGTCAGCTATCCAATACTTTTTCTCGCTCGCGACACTCAACCTGACGATGATGAGACAGGAACCAACCGATCCAGTCACTTCCACAGATCCTACTTTCCATTTCAATTTCCAACGAGATTCCATTCTCTAAATGGACATTACGGCCATAAGCACCAACTGAACACGATTGCTCATTTCGACTTTCATCGCACTTCTCTCACTCCTATTTTACACTTCGCTTCCTAACTCTACGGAATCTCAAACATAATTCTTCCACACAGAGATCACGGTCATATCGAATTATCTAGCTACAAGACAAAAACATAATTGACACAAAAAAGAATGTACAAGTATTAAATGTAAGTACACATTCGTTACTACATTCCGTCTTTCGTTGCAGATTTTCCCCCTTAAAAAAGTTAGGTTTCAAAAAAATTTGGGACACTGCTATTTTTTCCCATAACTAATCTACTAATTGCATTGATTCTTTTTGGAAAATTGGAAATCATTTTTTTAAAGAATATTTCTTCCTCGTGTTCCTGACGCTTTGACGCTAAAGCCTTGTACGCTTTTTATAAAGCACTCATTGACACTATTTCATTCCAAAACTGAACT
This sequence comes from Yoshiicerus persimilis, assembly GCA_020352615.2. Classification (NCBI taxonomy): domain Eukaryota; kingdom Metazoa; phylum Arthropoda; class Collembola; order Entomobryomorpha; family Tomoceridae; genus Yoshiicerus; species Yoshiicerus persimilis. The sequence continues at coordinate 3,927,247 of CM060170.1, read as the reverse complement.
CTAGACCATTCCAGAAACTGAGCAATCGAAGGACTATAAAAATGCATCTACCTACCGTAAGATATTATCATTTAGAAAACCCTCAAGGTTTAGAGAACAAGACAGTACAAGAACACATGCGATGGTACTTATGGACATTTTTTGAATGCAGGTAATCCTAGAGGCATAAAATTGGAGACTTGTGTGATGGCGATGGCGCAACATAGTTTATCCTAAGATCACGATATAAGTAGGATTTTTACACACACTAATACCCCATAATAGTAGCTTATGAAGAGATACTTGAAGAGTTACATTTACGTTTATCTTTCTAACTCGTCCGCCCGGTTGGCCTCTTCTCCTCCCAAGAGACGAAAAACTGAGCGAGTGAGAAAGTGGTAACAATTTATTCCAATCGAAGCCAACGTCGTTAGCCTGCACTTTGCACTCTTTTTACTAGACAAAGTGCAAAATAGCAACTCAACTTCATGTTAGATTCTCCACTTATCATTCCATTAAATTAACCTATAACCGCTCCCCTATAGCTAAACTATAACCGTCTTCCTTTTTTGAACTCTGTCCAGTATCTACTTCTGCTATCTATGTAGTCTGCAGCGCTATTTATCTGTAGGGATTATTCGCACCTTTTTTCTTTGGTGCATGACCCAAGAACTCGTGTGCGCATAATATAGGTAGCAGAAGTGTACTAGGAGTCAGTGCATTTCCATTTTCCCCGTCATACAACACTCACCTAACATAATTTACAATACTATAAAATCCTCTGCTATTTACTGGCACAAAATTCTCGAGAAGATTTATATTGTCTCAAAATAACGATCGACAATATCATTATTCTATTTTAGCCACGCTCAGCCTACCATGAAATTAATTCCCAGGTGTACGCTCTTTTGCTTAAATATTTACATATTTCCCTGCTTCCCTTCCAGGTTTCGTGGAAAATCCACATCACACAAAATAGATATCAAATTTGCATTTCTCAGAAAATATTCTGCTGACATAAATAAGTACGAGTTGCCACAAAATCGTTGTACTGCATACTATTCGTCATTTTCATTTAGGTATTTGGAATGTTTTGTGTTTACATTCAAGTAATGCATTCTGTGCTAAAATGAATTTGAAATGACTTACGTCTGTCGCCAAAGGATGTCTGCGCGTTGGAGGCGGTGAGTTAAGTAAGGGAACAACAGGCCATCCTCTGGATCCCGTTCCATTAACACTGCCATTACTATTTCCATTACTACGGTCATAAAAGTCGCACCTCATATCAAAAAAGCCGGAAGACGGATCCTCAGCCAGTCTAGCCATTTGGACCATGTTGGGCGAGTGAACTTGGGGTGGCTGATTCTGCCAATGATTTAACTGCTGCTCCGCCGGTGGCGCTTCAGGAGACATAATATTCACAGCTTGTCTTTGAAAGGTAACGTTTTTCGAAAATTTTCTATGCCGCGCAGCAAAGCCTTCGAGAGTTGGCGCCCGAATGAGTCGTTGATATTCCCGGATTTCTGCATCGGGGTCTATGTCACTTTCCCTCTCCCTAGCCTCATCCTCCGCAGCCGATTCTGCAAGTCTTTTCAGTATACTTTTAAGATTTCTTCGTTCAGGAGTTTCGTTGCTTTCCGGGGACAACGGTGGACTCAGTGACTCGTTATCGTCCTCTGCGTTTTCCTCGTCCATGTCCCACTCGCCCTCATTCTCACCGTCGGCGTCTCTTTCTTCGCTTTGCTCTGCCCGATAATGTGGCTCGACTTTCTTCTTTTTTCTCTTAGGCATGGGTGTGCTGTGTTTCCCTCCTTGTGTAGGATATTCTACGTTTCTCCTTCTAAGACCATTCGTGACATGCATGTCTAAAGGTTTCTCTTCCGGGACATATTGCGAATCCCCACTAGCACCAACTTCAGTAGCCGCAGCCGGGGACTGAGAGCGAGGTATTGTTTCAGAGGTTTTTGGAATTAAAATAGTGTTTTCTGGATCTCTCTCTATTTCGCTTTGAATATTGGATGCCTCGCCTCCAGAAACTGTATCTTGTCCGTCATCCGTTTCCTCCGTAGCTCCTCTAACGATAACAAAGGTAGTTGCCGTCGGTGTTTCTGTTTCATCTGTCGTTTCTCCGGATTCTAATTGAACTGAAACCCCAGGAAGAACATGTTCTCTATTTGATTGCGACCTTCTCCCTAGAGTTAACGAATGCAACTGTTCATCAAACACTTCGCCAGTCTGAGTTCCGGGAGCTGCACCAGTTTCACTTGAGCCTTCACTAGTACTTCGAGTGAGCACAGTATTTCCAGTTTTACTCCTGAGAATATCTGCAATTTTTTGTCTCTCATTAAGAATCTGAAGTTTCCTGATAAAAGGAAGACGGGAGAATTCTGGAGAAAGGTCGTCAACAGATCCGTAGGTTTTGGCATTTTTCTGTTTAAATGGAAGAGCAGACGGACGCCCAACGGTTGAGCTGGGAGCAGAGGAAGCACCAGAAGATGTCGAGAGTAGTGGCGAGTCAATGGACACGCGTTGAGAACTGCTGGGTTCTGGCATGGGCTCTATCGTGTACTCTGGCGGAGGGTCATCAGTCTGTGTTGAAGGAAGCAGAGGCGGGGTCGAAGGACCACGTATATTTTCTTCGGCAAGAGGATGAGATTTGGAAGAGGAGACGCTCACGGTTCTTGGCTGCGAAGGACCAGAGGCGGGAAGAGTCGACGGAATCGAAAGGGGCGGAGGGGGCAAGATGGGCGGAGACAGCGGAGCCACGCCCCCTGGTGGGGGTGAACTCACTTGGGCAGGGGATGCGGAGTCCACGGAGGAAACACTGTCCCCGCGCTCCTTCTCCTTCTTGTCCTTTCGGATTTTCAGTTTGCTCCATCTCCCGGGCTTCGACTTCTCCGGCGGCTTTGGCAAAGGCTCTACTGTGGCTTTTGTGGAAATCATTGGGGAGCCTGTAGAGGGAAGCTCGGGTGTTTGGCGGGTTTTACTGGACTGAAGTGCTTCCGGAGGCGGAATGAGACTTTTGAGCATATTCTCCCGCTCCTCCAGCTGTCGCCTCTCTCGCTCCTCCTTCTGACGGAGGAGGCGGAGCCTCTGAATCAGAGGAAGACCCGCTCCTATCACTTCCGGCTCTTGTTCTGGACTCGTGGCCGTCGTGTTCGCTTGGGCGCTCGCCTTTCCCAAGGGAAGTTGCACTTTTCGAACTCCCGATGACATCGGCATCAGTGACATTGACGGAGAAGACGAGGTGGACGAATGCTCCTTGTCTTTGTCATCACTCAGAACCACGTGATGCATTCGCTTCAACACTCCGCGCGGGGGCGGAAACGATTTGTTGGAATCTCGAAGGCTTACTGTGCTCTCTTTCCTACCATTACGATTTCTCAGTCCTTCATCCGCTTTCCCTGACTCGGGCTCACTTGAATCTTCCTTACTGTGAAATAAACAACAGCATAATGGGATGCAATAATAATTAAACCATCGAACACAATCTACGCAAATCGAAAAATTAATGCATTACTAAAACAGGGTTCATGAAAAGAAATCGAAACTGCAATGAAATGCACCAATGAACGAAGGCATCTAAAAAGAAACATTTCTTAATGCGATCAATAGAGAGGAAAATGACTATTAGCTCCACTGACCTCGAATTACTTTTTCGACTACGTCGAATGGCGTTTCTCAGTCCTTTGACATCACTACGAAGTTTCTCGACAATTCTCTTTCCGGTATTGAGGTCAGTGATTGGAACTTCGTCTCCGGAAAGAGTATCTGGACCCTTATTGATATTGTGACTACTTAGACTAATGGCAAGGGGAGAGGATATTTTTGTAGGGTCCACCACCTTCTTGGGTACTGCGGGACCTGATGCTTTTCTGGCTTCCATCAGACGCTTCCGACCCAGTGTTTGTAAAATCTCCTATTAAATAGATTACACAATTAAATCGACTACAAATGCTTCACCGTACATTAAATAACCAGGGCTACTTTTTGTGCTTTTTATTTACTCTACAGGTTGTTATCGATTCACCCCCCGATTGGCATTCACTTTATGACATATGAATTTCCCTTTCCCCCAATTTGGCATAAATTAGTTTTTTTCAAACACCCAAAATGGCGTAAATAATGTTGGCATAATGTGTGACAAGACTTTCCGGATGTTTCCGGATGAGGATTTCATATTTTTGATTGCTCCGGAAGTAAAAACTATATATGGCTGGGTTTATTTTATCTCTGGCGTTGTTTTACTAATGGCAAAATCAACAAATGATGTCATTTCAGGTCAATCTAGCCAATCATATCACCAATAAATATGGAATATGGACACACTGTAATTTAATACTGTAAGATTTATTTAATCAGGTTGTCAATAATGTAGATGATAAATAAAGGAAAAGTGTCTTCTCGGAAATTAATGTCTTCTAATTGAAGGACAGGTTTTTTTTTGAAGAATTGTGGTAAAATAGCTTGTATAGAAAAATTTCGTTGAATTAAAATGCGGAGATAATTGTGGTTGCGTTTGTTGCAACCGAATACTAAAAGGTATCTGGAAAGCATAGTGTTTTTATTCGAAGATTCAAAATTGCAACTAGAAGTTACTTCTGAAAAGGAAGATCCTAGTACCCTTAAGGAATTATTTTATAAATAGAAGACACTTTCCTTGAATTATATTCCATAATTAAAAATAAGCCTTTAATCAATCCAGTATCAAGTATCAGTTTAATCATAAAATCAGTCAGGTATCATTAGTCAAATTATGCTCAGTAAAACCGAACAGAAGATTAAAAGCCAAGTACGCAGATAATAAATATGCATATCTACGAACAGATTACATGTGCAAATTGCTTATATATACTCTGTTTTCGGACAGGAGACAGTCTTTTCCACCGTATTTATTCACACTAACCTAAGTTGTACATAAAATGTGGTGTATGCCAAATTATTTATGCCAAATTATTATGCCAAAAGGGAAAAATTATGTCAATCTGGATTTATGTAATTGGGGAATGCCAATTAGGGCGATTATCGTTATTTCACGTTGACGTAACAATTAAATGTACTTGTGAAAATAGCTGGGAACTTAATTCACGAGGAAAAATTACTACTATGTAAATCAAAAGCTCTTTAAAAATATTTAAAACTTAATTTACTAGATTTTTAGTAAAACAGGCGCATAATAGTTCATCTATCATGCACTGTTGTTTTCAGTAGTACGCAACTTATAATTGCGAAATAAATATCATTTGGCACTGAAAAATATGCGTTAGTGGAACCATGAAAAGAATAAGGATATCAAAAATGAAATTTTCTGAAAATTCCCAAAGGGTCACTATTAAAGACTAATAAATCATTGTAAGCAAAGTTTAGCATTTTAGAAATGTTTAACACTTTGAAAATAGTTATTGATTTTGAGTTGATAATCCGGTAAATAACTGTGAGTACTTGAAGGGGACAATGAAGAGACGAGTGAAGTTATCTGAATATAGGACTTACTTGAGCTTCAGGATAATCTTTCATGGCTGCCAAGACGTCCTCTCTGGAAAGGCTGAAAAGCTCCGAATAACCGACGGAACGGACATCAGCTGTGCGTCTATTGTCATCAAAATAGCACAATAGAAAATAAATTGACAAAACTGTCGACAACATTTAAGGAAGACTCTGGCCACTCATCAGAATTAATACACCTTCTACTCTTCTTTCGGGCCTCTACTCACTGGCCTCAATCTCATACACATACTCTTAATACTCTTCTCCAACTGTCCAGACTGTCTTTGTTGTTCGTCCATCCGTCACGCCAGTATGGCAATTCACTTACGTGACACTCAGTTCAACCCAACACTAAGGTCGTATATATATTGTCTCACGGATACATACATTACATATAGGTTACGCTCTCCAACATAAATAATCCGCTATATCCAAAGTGACACAATGCGGTGGCCTATAAACTCCCGGGAAACAAGCTCTTCCGAAAATACTATAGTGATCGTGAGCAGAGAAGAGTCTGGTCTTCAAAATCTCATCTTCTTCTATTCCTCTGCCTACAGTTTAGTACAACACTCGGATTCTTTGCAATTTTTCCCTGTCGTAGGTCATTATTTCAGAATGTACACATACCCCATAGCCTACTATTGACATATTTTATAGCTATGCAGTCCTACTCGTATTCCTACTATCCCGATTAACTTTCCTCCTTCCACTGTTGCTTCAATCGACACAAAAGGGATTTTCATTGTCAATTGAATATACTGCACATACATACTTTTCGCTTCTGCACACCATCCTAAAGACCACATTCCCATTTTACTCGCTTCTTCCTTACAAATAGACAAGGGTCCGCACAGCTAATTACTTTCCAATGATAAACACTTTACTTTACCCCAGAGAGTTTCCAGCACCAAAACTGATAAATAAAAAAATTCTCTCTTCGTATCCTAAATAAACACTATTTTCAGTAGCTACCAACTATTTTCGTTGCTTTAGTTTTCTACAGAATTAACATTCCAAAATATAGCAATAATAATAACTGCATATAACTTATTACGTTCCGAATGCCGCATTTTATTCTACGGTGATTAGAAAGACAAAGGGGTGATGGAATTTATAGTACACTAATAGGACAAATTGATTTTAGCACAACTCACTTGTTGAGTCCATCTAGGTTGAGAATTCCGATTTCACCAAAAAAGTCTCCTGCTTGCATTGTTGTGAGCACTTTTCCTAGTTCGCTATAATAGGAATAGAATCATTGTGTCAATAATTGCCAATATGCATACATTAGTAGAATTCTCCTTCGTAAATGCTTTTAGGGTTTTTAGCCAGAGTTGTAAAATTAATGGCAGTATCCCTGAGAATTTATAGCACAGAAAAATTATAATTTAGTAAATATTATACAACGACTCAAATGGAATTTAATAAAATCCGAAATCTCAGCTTTCAACAGCTGTCATCTTCAGAGAAGAAGTAATTAATTAATTATAACATTTGCAATTGAAACGATAAAACAAATAAATATACCACACTAGTGAATCATTCGTGGAGTAAGGCAATCCTGAACGTTAAACAGGTTTAGTTCAGCGAAATGGAATAATCTAGCAAATGGCTTCATTTGCTCCATCCAAAACGACCGCCCACTGGACAGAGCAAAGAGCAACCAAACGAGAGATTTTAAAAATTAACCTCTGCAGTTCAGTCACAGAGAATAACTATGAAGCATGTCATTGTGTGGAATTATAGTGTTACATTTTACACACCATGAGAGATTAACAAATTACCGAACCATTTGGAAAATTAAAATTTGAATTAATAACTATTTCCATTTTTGCACAATAATTCAGGATACTTCGCTTATAATTAACAGAAACTAGAATTGTGTATCACAATTTTGGTGATATTACATTATAATAACATTTATCGGGGTACAGTTCGAGTTCCCCAAGGGAAATATTTTAAGCTGCCGGGAGAAATATTTATGAGAGGAATATTGAAAAGCAAGCAAAACATACCGGCATCCGTTATTATTATAATTTAATACCCAAACAAAAAGTGTAGAGAAATTACCTTATAACTTCTAAAATTCCATCGGCAATTATAAACATTTCTCTGGCAACTTCTCCCTTGCGACAAATCAGGTCACCAGGTGTGAATATATACGCTTTCATCTTCAGAACGAGATCGTGAAGAAACTCAGGCTGGCACTCTTGAAATATCGTTACCTATTTCAAAGCAATATAAATATAATATAATATCTGCGTTTATTATTTCTAAGAAACAGTCATTCGTATTACCTAGGAATTACCTTTGGGAAAAATGCGGGCATTAATATACAAGTTGACGAATTTGGGAGGAGACAGACAAAAGATCGACAGAGTCTCCAAAAAATATTTTAATCGCCAGTGGTACAGGAATTAAAATAATTGGAAAATGGGTAAATAGAGTTGGGTAATAAGATTGGCAGAAATTACCTTTTTTAAAACACTGAGATTGACGTGAAGAGCAAGTTCTGTTTTGAGCTTGTCCGGTAACAAACCTAAGGCCGTGTTTATGTCTCCGCCTCCCTGAATCCTTCCTCTGAAATCAAGAAAATGTGAACTACGTGTTCTGTAAACGTGCATGATTCACAAAGAGGACGACATCCACACAACATCCAGCAAAGGGACAAATTAATGTACAAAAACCTCAAACCAAATCCTTCGTGCTACCATTTGCATTTTCATGCTTCACTGTCTGCTGTGTTTCATTAATTAACCTGCTCATTTCGCCATTAATTAATGAAACAGGGAGTTCAACCCGGTTTTATGTTAGACCAATAGAAACATCTAGATAAATGGATTAATTAGCGTAAAGCTACGGCTTTGTGGCCGCTTTTTGCATTGCGCTGCATAGCGTGCACTCTATGAATGGCCAATTTGCACCAGCATTGCATTGCATGTGATAACAAAGAATTGTTCTCTAATTCACCTGGACCAAGAGTAGTCATACCAGCGGAGAACTCTGCGCTGCATATCACGAGGGACTTTGTGGTGTCGCATGTACGTCTTCGCACCGTCCTGAAATCACACAATTCGCACTTTTCACTGAGTCAACCGCCACAAAATAATTGCATACCAACTTCATTACGCTCTGCATTTACAATGCATCCTTGCATTCCTTAACATACTTACATCCACTCCTAATTTCCATAAAACCAAATTGCGAAATTTATTATTTTCTAATTGGCAGATTACCTGCTAACTATATAGCAAAATATTTGCACATATCCAAATTCTTTAAAATTCAATTGAAAAAATTTCATTTTTTGTTTCTGAACAATGTCTGTCTTCAGTGTTCTAATTCGTGAGCACGAAATTGTTTTCATGTGGGCACCTGCACGAAATGCAAAGCATGAAACTCAAAATGCATGAATTTACGTCACCGCCTCTGAGAGAACGCAGCCTACTAAGACAATCAAAGCCTAATTTCTGATCGAACAAACTCATAGGCTAGTCTATAATGGAAAGGTATCATTCAGACTCTGAGAGAACGGATAGTACTCAATGGTACTGAATATTGCATTGTGTCCATTGTGATGCCTCATGCAGATCATACAACTGGCGAAATTACATTTTAATGGTAAAAATCTATTTAGTGACATTAATTGCAATGGAAGGCTAATAAATAAAATTAACACAAAAATGTCAATTGAAACTGAATATGGAAACAAAAATGCCAATTGAAACTAAATAGTCTGTCCTTTTGTTTTCAATTTTTCATTAAGTAAATCTCAAACGATTTGACCGCAGTTAGTCTCATTTCTATTAGATTCACAAAAAGATGCTCTATAGGTGACAATATTTCCTTGTTATTCAATAGGTGTTGATGTCCAAAAATCAGGTTGGGTGTACAATAGAAAAATCCCGTTTCTTAAGCACAAAATTTAGGTTTTCTAGAGAACGCTATTTATCAAATGCCATAAGTCAATTGGGACTCCACTGTAAACCAAGGCACTAAAACAGTTCGGGTCAGCTAAATAAATCATCTTTTGGTTCTACCTTCCTATTTGAACTCACACTGGACCTCCACTAGATGTGTTCCAAGTTTAAAGTCATTCGGTTAATTCGTTCTCGAATTATTACTCGGATGGACAGACATACAGTAGACAGACCGACAGAGAGACAGACAGACTCTCACGGGAATTAGCATAAAGTATCTACGAATATATTAATATCTGAATAATAAGATACAACCAAAAATAAAAATCAGAAACAATGCAGTCTTTGGTATTGTACACTTAAATAACTCACAGTGAAGTATACTGATAATTTAAAGAGAATGTGCGTGTCTATTCCAGTGGAAAACAAGAAAGGTGTGAACTTACCAGAAGTCTTTCAAATTCCAGTCGGTTAGCATTACGATTTGTGATGACGTTACCAACTTGTCCTGCAATAGAAAGATGAATTGCATTGAGAACTTTTACAGACAAGACAACTTTCACGGAATCTTATTAAATTGAGCCAAATGCTACATTCATTCCCTTTTGGCCATTTCCCTTAACCGACCTTCTGGACCCTTTTCAATTCAACTTTTCACTTTTCAAACAAGAGTCGTAAATCACGGCAACTTTCCGGTGGCCTTTGCAGTGTAGTAATTGTAGGCAAGTAAATACTACTTTTTTTATTCCCCTATTTACTTTTTCCACTTTCGAACATAAATACTTGTAGATTTATTAGTTCCGTTAACTTTCTACATGTCCATGCTGTAGGTTTTTATATAGGTGAGAACTGAGAATTGTGTCCTGAAATCAAAGAAGCACGACTCCCTAGTCCCTAGCAAGTGTTTATGTTAATTGTATCCACTGAATTATTACGTTTGAATGAAAGGAGCACCACATTTGAATAAATGGTTACTGTAGTGTAAATTATGGCAAAAGTTCAAAAAAGCAAACTAAAAATAATTTATTAGGCGCTACGATTTTACGTTTGACATATGTCTGTAGTAGCAACTTGAATGAACCTAAATAAACTTGAATTCTGCTAAAACTAAAAATTATGATTTTAGGATTATAGATATACAAGAACAAACACATTAGCAAGAAAACTTTCTATAGATTCCTCTTTGGTCAGAAACCTGTAATAATTTTGCAAAACTTTTCACTGATCGTGAGTAAAAATAGCCTGGTTGAAAATTACGATACACGAATTGCAAAGAAAGCGTACATTTGTGTCGTATTAGGCAGTTCTAATCCTCATCAGCCAAGAAATATGAAAACTCAACTACTTAGAGATAAAATATGTGTCCATTAATTCTAATGCTAATTATCGACCTGATTTTAGAAGAATATTGAGGAAACGTTCATAATGCAGTTAAAAACAGGAATCAGTAGCTTGGTTTCATTTCTACAGAGCTGCAAAGTCATAAAGAAGGGGATAACACCGTTTGGGATACAATGCAACTGTATAAATTAATCTAATTGAGTGCATATCCACACTTTTGGTATTCAGATCTTGCATTGCCTCCGGGTTCAAATGCTACGCTTTCTCCTGACTAGTTCCAAGTAAATAAACTTCGCACGTGCAAATTACACCCTTTGTTCTACACACAACATAGAAACCTCTTTTAACGCCAGACGACTTCGTTTGTACTTTGCAGACAATGACTTTAGAAAAAACTTTCAAGATTTATTCAATACGTGGCATTCCTTAAGAAACTTTTCTTTTACAATATCTATCATCTAAAAATATTGGCTACTAAAAATGGGAGCATATTCATATTGTACAAAGAGGTATCAAACAGAATGGAATTTAAAATTTCATTAAACTCACTTCAAAACTACTTTTATTAACCCTGAAAACACACTATCAAAGGTATACATCAAAGGATATTTACCATTTCTATTTTTATAAAAGAATATTGGTTGAAATTTGACCCAACGAAATTTTCTGAACCACTTTTATTTTATTTTTAGTTTCTATAAAAGTTTGGACGGTTACTCTTATCAGGTATTTCAATCATTCATCTCAAGTTTTTACAATTAGGCTGCAATTCACAACCATTATATAAAATGCAAAAAATGGATTTCACAATTGCACTAGCATCATAAGTATGACATCAATAATTTAATGTCTTAAAATAATACGAATGCAAAATTCAGTATTTTACACTAAATTTAATAAAATGGTCAACTTACCTACAATTGTTGCAAAAATGAAGACACCAATCAAGTAGCTCACGATAGTAAACAGGTACCTGAAAAAAGTAATGAAACAGTGACAATGCATCCGGTTTTTTCACACTGAAAACACAAAGCCCTTTTATCAAGAAATTATCATTGTAGTAATGTAATCATAATGTGCTAATATTCTTAAGTCAGTATCAGTGCAGAATACTATTTCTCTGCCTTGTATTTCATACACCTTATAACAATTTAAAAACCCTTTTTAAAACTACATGCAGTACTAATGTAGATAATTTTCATATAATTTTTGCAATCATAATAATTGATAAATAATTAAAAGGCCGGAATGATCCGCTTAGAGAACATTTTTATGTCTAAAATAAATTTTTTATCTTAATTTATTGTTTAGCATATTTTATTTCGTCAGAATGTCATCAATTCATCCTCAGAATAAATTTCCTGTAATTTTTGCATTTAGAATGTAATTTAACGATTCATCAATCATTTACGTCTTCTTTCTGCAATATGATCATTTCCATTCTATCATGCTTAAGATAACAATGAAAAATGTGTATTTATGGGCTTTTATTTATTTATAAAACAAAATCTTTCCATTGGCTGTGTCAAATTATTCTTCACAAAAGAATTGGTTGACGGAGAACGTAGATATGTGCTGCATCATTATGATACGTCAACGTTTAGATGTAAAACGTCTTGTTTGTTATATATCTGTCAGCTATTGGCATTAGTCTGCCTCCATTTAATAAAATTCAACGTCAAAAGAAGAGAAATCTCGAGGCGGATTCTCGTTTGCATCACGAAAGAAGCTATATCCATCTTCTAGCGGAGCAATAAATTATATAGTACTTTGTGCGTCCTGTAAGCCAGTTTTATAAGAAGTACCTAGGTATTCATTGAAAATTAATCAAGTGTTAAATTGGCAAATTTTCGTGTATACATGTAGGTACATAACTTTATGCCCAATTGGCTTAACTCTATTTGACTCAAGGCAGGTTCATTCAATTGGAATAAATTCGCGAAATCTTCTGTTCTCCGCCAACATCAAATAAATAAAGAGATGGTTCCATTCATATGGAATGCTTTTTCTCTGTTATATAATGTATGCCTACTCAACCATGATATGTAACTCGAGCTTTGTGAAAGAAAGAACATTCATGGCTCGAATTAAGTACTAACACACGTTTTGATTGAAGAATTACAGTTCAAAAGGAATCTGCTCAGTTAATAATACGCGTTATTTCCATTTCCTCAAGTTTTCAAACCAATACAAACAACCCTAATTGGAAGGCGAATAAAGTTTCTTACAAAAGAAAAGAATATTCTCGAGGAGTGAGTAAGAAAATGTGCAATTTAACACTTACTGTCTGAAAATATCCTTTCAAAAACTTCTTTTCAATTTTCATGATTTTTGAAGTATTCGCGAAAAGATACACTAACGATAATTTACCATAATGTTTGCTTGGCTAACCGTAAGTAGCTCTTATTACATAATTTCAAATACTCAAAATGAATATCTAATAATACGTTCTGGATTTATTACAGCCTTTTTTTCGTTGATTTCTTGAACGATCAATTTTACACACAAACACATTCTCAATTCTCTTTAAAATTCTTAAGTTACTTTCTGAAACACTTTGGAGCACTTCAGATACATTTTTGATATAGGATTCTACCATTGACAAAAAACTCTGTAGTCATTACTTATAAACTTATAAATTAATACTACAGCACTTTTGTTTGCGAAGATTGAAATAGTTTAGCTTTGAATAGAAGGTAATCTCAAACCTAATGAATTACGAATTGCAGACTAAATCACTTACGCCATTCTAAAGCGTACTTTGTTAATAAATGTAAACATTAATTATAACTTTTAATTTTTACCAATTTCCCGTTAATTGAAGTTAACTAAAATGTATAAAAGCATGCAATGCAATTGAATCGACACAAACTTACCATTGGATTTGTATTGGAAATATCTAACTTTTAAAGCTGTAACTCCTAAATGACTATTAATGATTTAATGTGCATCTGCAGAAAGTAGGCTATAACATAGTGAAGAGAGTGAGACCCTCAAAGCTTTCGAACAGACGCAAAGAGATTTGTAGGGTGATGCTCGTGGCACGACATAATTTAGAAAGGGTAATCAGTTGTCATCGAAAACGATAAAATAAAATAGAACACTGTTTGAAGATGAATTGGCAAATGAACTATAAAGATTTTATGACTAAGTGTGGAGGAGTGCACAGAGGAATGAAAGTATTGAAGGCTGTTCGAAAACCTTTAAAGGGTCCCCTCTACATTGCAAACACGACGTTCGCTACTCTTGCATTTCATTAGACAGTTTACTCATTACTATTTAGTTCGCTCTCTCCTCCCCTCACCATCCTCATTTAAATTCTCTGCAAGCCATTTGAATCTTTTTCAGTTTGACTAATTTAACGTCAGTGCAAAAGAGGTTTCCTATAGACGGAGATCTTGCGAGCTCCGTCTGTCTGCAGACACTCTGCTAAATGGAGATAAAATAAAGATGACGAGATTCGATATTTTATTGAAGAGAAAGAAGGCGAGAGGGTTTATTGAGTTCCATCATCCAGTTCACTTTTATTAAAGCAGAGAGAATTCTATTGAGTAGAGAGACATGCAATTCTATACTCTGTGTGGTGACTACTTACTTGTAAATATTATATGATGGACTATTCATTATCTTAGAAAGAATGCAAGGCTTTGGAAAGAAAGTAAAAAATGCAATTTACATAATTTCCTCTTACAATGAAAAGGAACGAACAGCCTCCAAGACTCGTATCTTCTATTACACAAAATTAAATGTACACTGGCGCGCTAAATTCCATTTTACTGAATTGATATTTCCCATTTAACTAACCGTCTGGTATTGTGTGCAACGTGTATCTGTATCCGTATCCTAACAATTAATAGTAATGTACATTTCCCCATTTATACTTCTACCACTAAAATAATGCAAATAGCAGGCACGAATCGCAACTATTGCTAAACTTGCATTTTCTATTTACAATGTACTTTCAGGGTTTATTTTATTGAAAAATATATTACTGTACTTGTTTTGCCATTTCTAGATTATTACTAATATTATGCACAGCTGTTGGTCAGTATTATTATAGGAAGGTAATAAATACCTGGAGATTACACGAGGAAGGCAAACATCCTCTCTGAAATTTCTAGGGCTTAGGTATTTAATACTACTGAATTACATGTGAAACCGGGAATATGGAAGAAACGCATGTCCAGTTGAAGACAGAGAAAAAGTTGAACATAAATTTACGGAGAGCCGTCTGTGTGTATTCCTTGTATAATTAAACTCGATTTGAACTTGGATGCATTGGTTTTTGGCGAATTTAATGGAATTAGTGTGTTTTATTGAGGAAACTAATGCCCAATGCTAACAAACAGGAAGCCCAGAGAGCACGTCTCACATTAAAACGAAAAATATCAAACAGACTCGCCTATCGCCTGTAATAAAAAGGGATAAGAAGTGAAAAGGGAGTTTGGCTGGTGTAGTTCGGGTCAACAATCTTGTGGAGGAAGAACTCGGGTCGGCGGTGCCTGTGAGAAGAATGGTGTAGCACCCCAGCGGACTTTACTTTGTTTGCCGTAGCACGCCACAGACATTCGGCCACTCGAAGCACACACATTCAGGATTGAGTCTCCCCAACAGACAAAACATATCCGAACAAACAGTGAGTACAGTGGCCAAGTGAGTGAGTGAAAGCACTAGAGAAAGTACGGACGTGTTTCCACGCGAATCATTTTCTTTCTCTACGTACATACAAAGTATCTCCGTCTCACTCGCGATTGTTCCTCGCTGTTTTTCTCGAGTACATACAGTCATTCTCTATTGTCTTTGGGGAGCATGCAAATATCATGTCATCTCCTTTCCTCCTTCTGTATTCCACGAGTGTTCTCTGCAAATCGTGTAGTACTCGCTGTTACAAAGACGGAGCGAGATCATAACGCGAAACGGAGAAGAGATCGTAATGTTCCAAAGTATTTGGAAGTTCCCGTTTCCCGTCCCATTATTTCTCCGTGGGCGATGCTATGTTATGTAATGGCCTTTGGTTATACATATTCAGTTGGCTTGTCTCGCCTTCACTTACGTTGCTTTATGTAATATGATGAGATGTGCTCTGTTCTTTCACTACCTCTCCTAAAATGACTTGACTCCTTTAGTTTAGTTGGTAATTCATTCAGATCGATCAGGAGATCATTGGTTTAGTTTCGTTTTCTTACTCTGGCAAATATCGATCCATTCGGGAATCGATAGTCTAACTTCTAGCCCTACATTCAATATTACATTATTTTCTCTCTTTGTCTCTCCTCCTCTCTTTCTGTACATATGTATACATAAGTGCAAATGTTTGTGGTCTACTGTACCTAAGGACTTGTAATTTTTCTCTTGTTTAATATATTCATCGTCTTTAAGGGTCGAAAGTAAAAAATGGATAGGCAAATACTGAAGAAAACCATTTAACCAATTCTGGTCATGTGGTTAATTAGTTCATCAAGTAGCACAGTGCTATTCACAGATTACCACTTGAAATACTCGACAGTATGTTTGTGCTCTGAATTTCTATTCAAGGTATTCTCTGCAAAAAGGCGCCGTTTGAAAACTTTGAAGACATTTCACTCTCTTCTGCTTGTTTGTCAAGTAACTAACCCATTGTTGCTGGAAATGTGAAGTAAACGGGATTTATGTTTCTGAGTCCGGAAGCCGTCGTTTGCATCAGGATTAAATGGAGTTGACCGGTCTCCTAAGCTATGGGTTATATTCAAAACGATACTTTAAACCCTCTGCCTTCATTTCTCAGGCGCAACTATTAATTACCTTAAATTATCTCCTACAAATATGTAATATAGTCCGTCTTATATTAATTCTACACTCTAATAGAAGATTTAAAGCCTGTAAGAATTATTTATTTGGATCATATACTATTTATCAAGGTAATAACTTACACGCCATATTATTAATATTATAAAAATGGTAATATTATTATTGATGAGAATATTAGATATACAGATTACATATTAGATGACAAATATAATGATACTGCAAGATATTTCCATACTTAGAGAGTACAAGGTATTATGATCATTCTTCACTGTTATTAATTATGAAAGTGTGGGAGGGTGAATGATGAGGTATCTATTACACGAAACTTTTTCTGCTCTTCTGTGTAACTTTAGCTTTTAAGTAGGCTTAGTGCATCGTATCGGGTATGCGTCTTGGGTGATAGCGTGGATATAAGTTGTTTTACATGGGAATGACCATAAGAAGAGCTAGAGTGCAATATGAGATATTTTTAATGCATAAAACATGATGTAGCCGAGAAAGTTGGTTGGTTGGTGCAGTCTGTACAATAGTGTACATGTATAATAAATGGTGCTTGTCACATCAACCACAACTGACTCTGGTTTTCGACTTCCTTTCCCTATGGTTTACTTTTCCACTCGTGCAAAAGCCATGTTTCTTTCTCTAAACTTGGCCAATCGTGGGACTGAAGACAGATACATTACATAGCTAACCTACGTGTGTATCTGTAATTGTGAAGTGTGTCACAGTCAGTGAGAGTCAGCGAGAGAAAGAGAAATTGGGAATGAGAAACCAAACTTGAAATACTTCAAGTAGAAAATGTCTGACGCCGTCTTTTGTCTAATATGACATTGTCGACGTCCCCCATCTTATCAACAGTCACATTTACGAAATCATAACCATTATTTTGTCACTAAAATATTAATACTCTTTCATCATGTCGCTACTACAAACAAAAAGTATTAATAAGCACAAGTGCACTGCGTAAAGCGCTTCTACAACTGCCAAGACCTATTAGTCCTACAATTATTCCCAATTAATTACCAGGACGCATGTATTTTCAAGTTTCCCATCAACAATGATAGAGAACAATATTAGTTTTTCCGACATTATGGAACAACGGAAAACAAATCTATGACAAGAATATAATTATCAAGCAAGTGGTGGCAGTATACATTAGCACATAATTTACAAGATTTGTATAGAGATGTAGTGGTTAGGCAGACAGGAAAGATTTAGCACGTAAATTTGCTCCATTTTCATATGGATGGTTAGTGGTAGATAAAGCCATAGGTACTGAAATGAAAAATTAGATGACATGATATTCATGTCATTTTTTCATGTTTTATAGCATTCTCGCGGTTACTCTATATTAGCTATTATTCGTATCTATTTCCTATCTGCTCATATTATGTTTTCATTAAGCGCTAATGTCAACAGAGATCAATGTTACTAATAAGGCAATTCCTTTCCAGCTAAAATTATATCCGGACAAATTATGATTTCTATGCATCACTAAATTGCACTGACAATACGAATATGAGGTCCAGAATTCGCTATAAGCTACTACTATCAAAGGAAAGTTATTAAAGCGAACTTGATCCGTTTATACTTGAACATAATGATACTTGAGAAATATTGAATTGCACTTCCACATGTAGTATCTGTATAGATCGGCCAACGTATGCAAACACAACGTACAACGTGAATGTTCACACAGAAAGCACATGTTACTGTTTTATGTAAACATTGCGCAGTTTTGTCAACTCACGTGTGTTATTCTCTATTATTGCTGAAATACTCCAATAAGCAACACAAACCATATTAGAAATACCAGGGATTCTTAATAGGAGATTGATAGCCTAGATAAAATATTGCATCTGAAACATTTTAAAAATGGCATGAAATTCGCCAATTTTTTGAAAAACGTGTACACAACAAAAGTAATAATTTTAGTTTGTGAGATATTTTCGATACAAGTTCTGTATATTAAACAGTTGGAAATGTTTCCCTTGAGTGGTTTATTAAAAGGTTTTCAAGCCATGGAAATGTAGTTGGTGGTTGGATGTTTGGTGTATCTACGTGCAGCTTCATAAAACATGAGTATGTTGAATGGATGTTGTAATCCTTAGATTGAAGCGGTATGAACACAGTGACAACAGTACATCCGCAGAGACGACATCGTGGAGCTCTTTTATGGTTTAGAAATTGCAAAGCAAAAGTAGCAATCTGTTGTTTTCATTTAGTATCATATTTCACGAGAAGAACACGATGCTCGACTTCAATGGCTAACTTGGCTTTGGATTTTCTTTGTTGGCTTTAAGTTGTCTCGACTCGGTTTGATGTTCAATTTGAGCATTATAAGGAAAGGAGATTAGTATCACTAGCCAAGCTACTTTATGTAGTTATTTGGATGATGGAGATACTCACACGTGTTTGCTGTAAGTATGTAGGGAAGTCAAGCCACGTATGTATTGTGCTTATTTCAGACGTCTCAAGAGAAAACTTATGTTCTCCTCTAAATTACACGCTGTGGCTTCACTTGGCTAAAGATCTCTGATTCAAAAGATTAGTGTCTCTTATACTCTCCCTCTCCTTTCCTATTATACGATTATCTTCATACCTAATGCCTCTAATGCTGCCTTAGATCTGCCTCTCTGCCAAATTATAGCCATCGTTATTTCCTGCGATGGAGTAATTGTGTAAAGAGTTATTTTTATAACACAAACTACATATTATTGTAGTATACCAAACATTTTTCACTCCTTATTACTTGATCTCTTTCAAATAACACGAATTTACAATAAAGTTCAGAACAAGAAAATTATTTACCTAATATTGAACATTTCTTTCATTAAATAGAGAAGTGCGGATGTAAACAGAGTATATGAATAGCAGTATCTAATAGTATCTAAATGTCTTCATATTTCTCCAAATTCGTACTTCCAAACATTATTGTATACGAATTAATTTTCTAGTTTTTAATTTTTGCTGTCTTCCTATTTTTATTTCCTGAGTTCTGTATTTTCAGACGAAACTGAATTCTATATTTATGTATCTATATCCTATTTTTCGCTGAATCATAATTTCTATATTTATTGCATTTCAAATTTTCCTGCTAAAAACGAAACATATGAATTAGTATTGCTGACTGATTTCTATTTTCTACACTTTCTAAGTTTTACTCCACACTTTCCTTTATTTTACTTTTTCTATACTTCTACATACCACAATTTCCTTTATAGAACGAATTTATGTGGGATTTCTATTTTCATTTTATTAACATCTTCTTTCCTACTATAAATATAATTCCTACATTCTACACTTTCATAACGAATTCGTACTTTTTCCGATTTCTATTTTCTATGCACTTTGTTTTCTATGATTCATATATCCTACATTTTGCTTTTACTCCCAATTCATACAATCAATGAATTTCTATTTGCAACATTCTTTTCGATAATTCCTAAATATACATTTCTCCATTAAAGAACGCAGTCATGCTTTTTCCGACTTCCTATTTTCTACGTATTTTTTCTACCTATAAATGTCTTACATTCTACACGTTACGTTTAATAATAATTCATACATTCGGCGACTTCCTATTTTATACATTTTTCTTTTCTTTTCTATGTGTACTTCATTCCACTCTTTTCTTTTGAAGAAGGAATTCATAATTTTGCCGAGTTCCTATTTTCAAAACACTTTTCTACAATTTCTACACTTTACTTTTACCAATAAATCCTTCATTCAAAGACTTCACATTTTCTAAGCATCTTCTTTTCTATACTTGCTTCAACCTGCTCTTTTCTTTAATTTTTTTCCGACTTCCTATTTTCTACAATTTCTACATTCTACCCTTTACTTTTACCAATAAGCCATTCATTGAAAGACTTCCCATTTTCTAAACAGTTTATTTACTGTATATTATTTTTTGGAGACTCCCTATTTTCAAAGCTTTCGTATTTCTATACTTCCTGGATTCCCAATTCAGAGGAAATCCTATTTTTGACATTACAGCTTTTAATACACCGTTAACAGCAGAGAAGAGATTACGTTTCTTTCATAAATCATTCACATAGCCTCATCCGTCATTTATCCGCTGTACATACTCCGAAAATTTTGTACGTTGTTTGAATGAGAGCCTGTCTTGTCTACTACATCGTATCATTTAATATCATGCCACTCACTATCTGACAGGCAATGGAAGCAAACCTTGTCTACTAATTCTATTCTGCTGACTTTTGACGAGTTGCATGTTGCACAAAATTTTGCATATGTCGACTTTTTAAAACGTAATAAACGTTTTCGCCCTAGTAGCAACTTAAGGCACTAACTTATAACTGTATTACGTGGGATTTTAATTATACATCCCTTCCAAAAAGCCGACACTGCTTTGCATAATCAGTGAACTACATAAAAACTTCATAAAAGTCAGAGAAATGTTAGTAAATGTTTGCTCTCAACTTGACCTAAATCACGGAAACAATTCATGCAATAAAGCGGAATTACATCTTCCAAAGGACTCATGCATAATTAAACATCTCATAAAAATAAAATGCAATTAAACAGCTTTGATCTTTACAGACACTTGTCAGCAGTTTTTAGTGCTATCTATTCTTGGTACTGGAAGTACTGACTGTAAATGCACTCAAGGATTAGTAATGATGTGGATACTACAGAAATGATATAAAATGTACTTGTTTAAAAAGAACTAGCATTCTACAGCAGTAAGTAAGCAACTGAATTTGAAAACCTAAATATTTAATTATTTTTTAATTGCTTAAGTTTGAAAAGTAGATAAAAAGTGTTCTAGTTTCCTTGTGAAATCCTTTTGTTCCATTTCACGATTCATTGCACTTGATGCGCAATTCTAGGAAATTATCATTAGAAATTATGTAAATAAAGCGATTATTAGACAACATTTCCTCTGGTGTGTGGCATTCTGATTAGAATTGTTCATGTATTTTATTTACTTTCTTAGAAAGTAAGTAGAGTAAACTTTGTGTAGTGGAGGGGAAGGAGGAGACTGAGGGTAAGCAAAAAGAGCATAATAAAAACAAGAAGAGACGGAAATTACATTTGCTAAAACAGTCTGCCAGTTCATTTACTTTCGAGGACGAAATAACATAATTTCTGCAGCATAAGATTAGGTTCTACTTGATAGCTTCTACCTTAGAGCCACATTATTATTATTATTCGGCGTTTGCACGTTGCAGTCAGGCCCTGGCTCCCTCGCAGGCCTATTCTCCCGGAATGATTGGATTACGCATTTGAGTCCCACTAACAAACTCTTCGCTACTCTCTTTGTCCCTTTGCTGGTGACATGCTCATCTGATCGCCTCTTTGTCTCTGATAATTTCAATGGGATTTCTCTCTCAGTCTCCCACTCAAACCAACGCATTTCTATCTCCGCCTCTCCATCGCCGTACAAATATCCCCCCATTTATCTACAACTCAATGAATACATCGCGGTCTGCATGCATAAAGAGATTTCTGGATCAAACAGAGATACACGGCAGAAACCACTCTGCTTCGTGATATATTGCAGCTAAGCTAATTCAAAGCTCCTGTCATTATTTATCCTTTCCTACAATAGTCATGATCTTGCCTTATTTTTAGTCTGCAGTCGTACTAGTTCGGGGTCACCCAATGTTCTTTTGTAAAAATAACATTTCTTTGAAAACCACACTACTTCAAGAATACCGAGGGCACACAGATCCACTTTTAAAAGGTCAAAAGAATTCAATGTGATTTTCTCCCACTTACTTGTGTTAATAAATTTTAAATAGCCATATTTGATGAACTGATACCAGTTTAACTTAGATATTGGAAAGAATTTATCATGGCATTGTAAAAAATATCAACTAAGGGATTGTTTCGCAATTTCACATTTAGCAGTAATTAAAGGTAACAAATTAAAGACTACATAAAATTTGCTAATTATATCACCGTAAATTAATTATTAAGTACCTAATAATGACATTGCAATATCAAAGGTAAGTAAACCAGATGAGGACACAAATCAAAGTTTCTCTTCAATATTACAAGCTTAGGCTGATCATAAATTCTAGGAAAAAATGAGTTAAAATATACCAACGTAAGATAAAATACTTATGTAGGAAAATAATGCAAAACGAAAATGCGGAATATAAAGTGTTTATATCCCTTCACAATGTTATACGTAGTTTTATAAATAATACACCTGAATTTGTAAATGTGTAATCTGCATGGCCAATTCTTCAAGCTTTAGAAAATAAAGCAAACCTCAAACGTTTGGTCAACGAAGGCCAACCTTGGTACGGTCATTGTACTATTTTCTGAGTATTTCTGTTTAATTAAAGGAGCATAATGAATAGGCATAGAGTGTAGCCCCTTAGTCCCACTATGTGTGTATTTCTACAAGCTTCAATTCTCAAAGAGGGTATATAATGTATGAACAAGTGAGCAAATATAGTCGGAGACTTAGTGGCCGAGTGGGTCTAGAAATTTGGTTTTAATTAAATAATTGGATCAACGATTTCATATTGTATTCGCCTTCTTTTCTGCAAAAATGAAGGACGCCCTTTGGATCAATTAAGCTATTAATGGTATAAGTCATGCATGTATTAAGAATGGATACAATATTTAATTGAACAGAAAAGCTAAATAGAACGTTACAAGAAAAGCAAAAATACTCAAAAGCATTTTAATTCGTATTTGCACTAAGAAAAATGATTACTAAGAAAGAATTGCTTAAGAAGTGTTTGTCCGATGGTATTAGGTGCTATTTGGAGATTAAAAGCAGTTGTGAAACGCTAAAAGATTCAGGGATGGTGAGAAGGAGAGAGAAAGCGGTTTTGCAAGAAGTGCCTGTTTGTGGAAAAGTCGTCATTATTATTAGATAGAAATCTACTGGAGGCAGTGGGAGAAAAACCGCAAAAGTGCAACCTGGAGGCGTTTCAGGATAAAGTAAGCAATTAGCTGTGTAGTAAGTACATGTATACTTAAGCATAATTACCATTCTCTTTCTCTCACTGAAAACTACTTATCCGGACTGCTTGGCGTTATAGCGAAGCAACTCTTCCCGTTCCACTTCCCTCTTATATTATAACTAATGATTTCTGTGTTTTAACGACTCCAGACAACGAGTCATCTAATACCCTCACTAATTGCAAATCCTTGGTTGCAATACTTACAGTATGCAGTATGTGACTCCTAAGAATGCTATTTAACAGTAAAGACAAAATATTAGCCGTTTGCTAAATTCTACGCAGTTGCACTGTGGATATTTAGAAATTTCTTATGCTTGTAAATAAAAGGAGATGCAAGGACATCACTTGTGTTCATTCTAAAGAGAAATCAGGACAATGTAATACATCATGCAGATAATAAATAGAAACGCAGATTTCTTCCCGTATGTCATAATAGTTTTGAAATACTATTTCATAGTATAATTTAAAAGAATACTTAAAAATAACCGAAATGAATGACTCCCTTTCCTCAATACTGTTTGTAATTTGTGTATATGTAAAAGTGGAAGAGAAAATCGAGTCTTACTGCCAATTGGAATAAGGAGTCGGAAGATCGCCAATGGTTGTTAACGTTAGGGTAGACCAGTACAAAGAACCAAGGTACTTCCTAGTCAGTGGAGCAAACTCGCTGTTATTTGGATTATTAGGGTTTGGGTAAACCCACGGTCCTCGAAACCCTTCAGCCTCCGACAGCACATAGTAAAAGCAACCGAACCAATGAGCAAGAAGTAGAAGAATATGTATCAGATTCACCACACGCCACACATTCGGATATACCGTTCGCGATTCGACCATATAGTAATAATGATAGATTCGGTATAACTTCAAAAACCGAGGAAATCTGTAAGAAATTAAAGTTTCCAATTAATTAAAATCTTTGTACAAAATCTACTATTTAATATTTAAAAGCAAAAACCATGAAAACATTGCCGATTATTTGAAAAGAGAAAATAAGAAATAGTAGCGGTTTATTGGCATTCTAATAAGCAAATCTACTACTTAAGAAATAAATTTTTGCATATATATTACATTTAGTTTCTGAAGTTACCAATCGATTTTTCTGGCTGGAAAGCTAAGAAAGTATTGGTATCCATAATGACAAGCCATAATATTACTTTTAGAAGGAAAACTTTGTTAATGTTGACCCTACTGACTGATGCATTGTAGCATTGCTATACTCTGGACTAGTTACACAGTTATTAGATACAACTAGATTGGAAACTCTCGTGGACAGGAGAGGTGATAGCAAAGTACTCTGTGGAAAATTCTGCGAAATTTGGGAAAATGACTAGAAATAACATCATTTTTGGAAAAAGTTGCACTCTGATTTGAAGGGGGAGTTTCCAGTTTTTTCCACCAGAATCCATACTGCAGACTTTCCCAAGAAGAGGTTCTCATAGACATATCCTCCTCGGAACACTGGTGTGTATCTTGGTGGCTATAGCGGTCGCTAATCTCTGTCCACCTGGCATGGCACATTGCGTAGCGACTTAGATGTTAAGTATCCCATATTATACGTAGCTAGCATCTAAGCTGTTCTAACAAAATAAACCAGTAACTACGGTAAAAACCTAAACTGCGACTTTTTGTTCCTGAGGAGAGTAGAAAAACCCGTGTGTTGGACAAGGGAGGGTGCCCCACTTTGCATTACACATGTGTTTTCCTCCGTTTCCCTTTCAGTATTTCCAAGGCCTGCCACTGCTGGTATAAAGAGGCCGTAGCCACTAGTGCACCGCTTCCAGAATACTTGCACTAAAACTAAGATTTGTTCCCAACCAAATAGCAAACTGAAAACTATTACAAAACCTGGCACTTTTATATATTGGCTTTATAATAATAGGTGGCTTGTTTCACATTGTTCCGTCACAGACATATATCCTTGCACAGCTTGGAAAAATACTCTTATCTTCTTTCCCCATTTCTCCAAAGAAAAGGAAGTTGAATACATGTCAAGTTTTTTCGATGAGATGAAATTCATTCTTTCCTTTTCCGTCTACCAACTTTACAGCAGGCTACTTTCCACTGTATAACTATTTTTTATGCCTTTTCCAGCACTACTTCAATTGGCTTTGGCGTTCGTGCAATTTAAAATTAAATTTTCAAAATTTTGCAATAGTATTACAAAACACTACTCAAAAAAATAATTACTCTATTCAACCAAAAATTATTTTTAGAATGTTACAAAACACCTGCAACCTTAAATAAATAATATCTCAGGTTTACATAATGTATCCTCCCATAATACGGCTGAATGAGGTAAAAACATTGGTTTCTTTCATTAGGGATGATTGTTCTCGAGCAAATAGGGGTGCAACTGCACTATTTACAACGCAGCAGCATTAAATAGTCCCTTCATCTCATAATTTGTGATTTTTAGTTACTCATTCTAAAGACGGTGAAACTAGGGCAAAACAAAGAAAGCTCCTGATTGCTAAAGATAACAAATAAGTTAAACAATCTAGCGGCGAAATGGGGGATATTAATACAGCAGTTACACAGGGGCCAACTTGCTTGGGAGTTGTTTCTTTGAAATTCAATTGAGCTTAAGATGACTAGTTCTCGTTAGGTTAGATGCTGTTTTCGTGTACGGATACAACAGTAAATAAATTGCATCCTTTGCAGCTTCCTGCATTCTCTCCTTCATCGTCTTTTATTCTCTCATTCAGTTTCACAGTAGCTCAGTTCTCAAAGCTCAAGTTTTCCCATTTGTCTTTACTTTCTTTTGTCTGTACACTTGTGCCCCTATTGTAGACTTTCATTCTGATTTATAAGTCTACGTCGGTAAATAATTCTGCATTTCTTGATTGTGTCACTAATGGAAAAACTATCGGAGTTACCATTCTGATCTACGTTTTAATCGATTTTATTCACAATGAAATTTGCAATAACTCCGTCTTTAAGTATCTTTTAGTTGGAGTTACTACCAAAAATTTGCAATAATTAATTTTTCATTCGCAATTATTTTTTAATTGACGTGATTAATTCGTTTCGAGTTTATCTCTTAAAACAAAGGAATGGGAAAATTAATGTTTGAGGATATTTCCATTTGCACAAAATTTGTGAAACTTCATTTAATCTACAAGAAAGTAGCTAAAAATGAAGGCAGGAATTTTATTACCACTTAAGGTTATTTTTCCATAAAATATTTCAATAAAACATTTAGTGCCAGGAAACTGCCTACTTTTAGCTCCCTGAAGAATTTATACTAAATATGTAAACTTGCATTTCTTCCTTAAAACGATGTGTTATGTAAGTTTTAATATGGTGAATAAAGATAATGGGGCATTTAAAGGTGACGCAGTTGACTAAAGTCAAATCCACAGGGAAAGCAGGTGAAAGATCTTAAGAAGTTCACCTGAGGACAAATGGAGTCTTTTCCTTCTTGTAGACATAGACATTTATGCACGCAGTGTGTGCTTAAGACTACATTGTAACGATTCATCCAATTTCTTCGCTAAATGTCGGCTGAACCTTGCATTGTATTAACTCTCACTCAACCTGGCCTTTCTATATATAATTTATCTTCCGCGAGGGCATTACCCGCACTGAAAGTAACTTCCATGTAGACATTCATATCTTAGCTCTGCTTTCTAGCATGTTACACATAAAGCAACATCTGTAAAGAAACTACGTCTTATACTAACTCATTCTTTACCCATGCTTTTGCTAAACCTTACACAAACCATATATACATCATTTTAACACACTATTTCACTTAATCGCTTTTTGGGAGGACAACTTTATCAGTTTGTCCTCCCAAAATTGACATAGGAGTGGTTCTGCATTCTATTCTCTAAACTATCTATGTTCTAAAGCAGCATATAAGTATTTATTCCACAGCAAGCTTAACAAAGAATATTAAAAATTTAATTATCTCTAATACGCATTTTTATTGACATGATCTATAAAACTTTTCGAAAGCATTTCTATATCAAATGGAATCGGTTATAGATACTTGACTTTCAATTTAAATGTACTTTCCTTGTTTCTACCTCAATTCTTTTTCAATGGTTTGTAGTAATAAAAATTGTTAATGGAAAAGCAAATAACTAATGAACGATAAAATAAACATATATTGGCTTTCGTTTTCTTTCCAAAACAATTTTAAACGAATAGACACTTGTAATTTTCTCCCTTTTTATCTTTTCATATTTTTAATATATTGACGCAAGTTAAAAGAATTTATTTAAAGTAAGGAGCAATTTTTTACACTATTCCTACTTGGCAAACTTTAAGGGAAAAGTTTTTGTGCCATATTTTTATAACAACAGAAGTCGCACTTTTATAATAGTTACTGTGGAAAATCTCTCTATAACATGAAAAAGTGCATTGATAAAAATAAGAAAGCTGAAAAAAGGTGTGCTCGTGTTTTTACATGTGGTACAATATTTTGAGGAAAGCAAGTGCGAATGTTTGGCGAGAAAGAAACTGCAAACCTGAACATGGGATTAGTGCCAAACCACAGTTGAAAGAAATCTGTGGGGAGCAAGGATATGAGATCCAAATAAAACGGCTTGGAACCGATGTAGTGCCTCGCCAGCTTTTTAGTCTTGAAAACCATGAGCCCTTGCTCCAAATAGCCCGTACGAAATTGGACGGCCACATCCAGCAAGAATACCAAATCGCAGAATGCATCGGTGAGAATCCAAAATATTTGCGCGTCCGACTAAAACAGTTCGAATATATTAGAGTTCTACCAATAAAATGTTTTATTAAGATATAAAACTGTCTAACATCAGTAAATAAAGTTAATGCCTACTTAAAGTACATTATACCTCACACCTTTTTTCATGCCAAATAAAACTGCCGAATAGGTCTGCATAAAGACTCCATTTTCTAAAGATTTTAAACAGATTGAATTCTCAGAATGCCTACTCACAAGGATCCTGTATTCATAGTTTCCAGTCTTAGCGTGTAGAAGGTTAGTCCATCCGGGGGTAAAAAAAATAAGAAATTCACTGTTTTCGTAGTGGATCCTTTGAGAATTTTCATCCAGCACAATCGCAATGGATTTGCCATATTGTACTGCCGTAAGGCTAGGGATCCAAATTCTCAAATTTGGATCCCCACAGAAAAAGTGAATTTTTTATTTTGTTTACCCCCGGAGAGGCTAACCTACACGCTAAGGCTGGAAACTATGAATACACCAGCCTTGACTTACGCCCAACAATTTTACCATATTAAAAATATCCTTATCGACATAATAAGTTCTCGCTCCTCCCAACAATGAAAAAACTTATCTATGAAGGGAGACACGTGACATTAGTCGATATTTATTGTACTTTTAAATCTACTTTTTATAAGCTCATCTTCTCCCACCTACATGTTCTTTAATCTTAAAAATAATTCTTTATAGGCTTAATACTGCAAATATAATGATGGTTTCATTTTTACAGCTCTCTTATCCTATGATATTTATGATGACAATAGCCTAAGTACCTACACATTTACATATTATTATCTTACGGCTCCTATTTTCAAAATTTTTATTTCCCCCTACTCTAGGTATTATGGTACATCCCAAACCAGGCATAAAACTTCAGAATAGCATAATACGTTCTAAGAAATATTTCTTAAATCGTATAGACATCCTAGAAAAAACCAATTATACTGAAGACGCAGTAAAAGTTCTAAGGAATTATCTCATGTTTGGTACCTAGTATTTCTATTCATATTCAAATTATGTCGCCTATACCATAGGTACTGCTAATTTATATTGTTCCAGGACAACCGTTTAATTTGTACATTACATATATGTAGGTAGCCATAATATTTCTTTAATCCTTGGTAAATCTGTAGATGCACTTCTTATCGGGATTTATAAAGAGAGAAGAAAAAGGAAGAAACCTGGAGCTCTGGAAAACTCTGTCGGACAATAAGAGTCCAAAGATTATAGAGAACACAGACTGTGAGTAGCATGAGCCAGTAAAAGTAAAAGTTCCCATCGGGATTCACAACTGATCTGGGAAGACTCCGTCTCTTTTTTCGTGCTAACTTATTATTGCCTCCACCGGGTCCTCCCCCTTCTTCATCTTCGCCAAACTCAAACGTCTGCAAGAAAATAAAAAACCCAAACACACTGACAACTATTGTTATACATGGAATTTATGAAATACTATAATTATTTATACGGTTGGGGAAAGCAGTGAAGCAAAAAGCTACATCAGTACAGATCTAAAGCACGGTGGATGAAATAAAAGGAATTAATTACTCTACTTACACAGAATGCATCGCTAATAGATTTGTTACTAATTATTTACTTAAAAGCCGTCATTAATTTAGGGTGACCAGATTTGAGAAATGCAAAATCTGGGAAATTTCTACACATTACGTGTAACATGGGAACATTAAAGTAATGATAGAGCGCAAAAGCCGAGACCACTTAAAAACTACTAATTCGACAAGAAAGTGTGATAAAAGTAAACAACATTTTAAATCAAAGGGTGAATTCACAAATTAGTTGCATAAGTTCCTCGAATTACAATTATTTTTGTTACAATTATTACATTGTTACAATTATTTTATTACAACCAATTATAACAATTCGTCAATTACAATTAATAGTTTATCTATTAAAAGGTTGAATGACTTGGTTTTATTAAGTTCCCCTTTCGAGCCAGTGGCCCTTAGGCCCTAGACTACATCAATACAATTGAATATATTTAAAGGATACATGGAGTCACTTAAACGAATTTAGAAAATAGTGCCTTTAAAATTCATAAGAATTGTCCCGGAATTGTCCAAATCTGGAACATTTTCGGGACACTTTTGAAATCCGAAACAATCCCAGAAAATGGAGGATGTCTGGTCACCCTACATTAATTAGGCGAAGGGCAAAGAGCGTGAATGAGATCCTTAAGAAGGTTTAGGTCATAACAATGATAATAAAGGAGACGGGCGGAAGGGACGCTGGAATTCCAGATGAATGAGTAACTTATACATGTAACAAGGAAACTATGCCAAAAAGGTTATTTCTTAACCTCAACTGCTTAATAGGTTTAAACATCTCTTCGCCGTCTGAAGACAACATAAGCATTTCATATTGTAGACATAAAATTCAGTGACTCACTGAGATACATCCCTCCGTCTTTCTTGTTCATTCATCTGTGTAATAAAATTTAACGGATGAAGAAAGTAAACCATTAAAGTGTGATTGGCTCGTTGAATGCATAAGATATAAATGTGCACTGCATTCCCACACACAGAGACGTCACTGCATTACTCCCTGTATTACATCTTCCCAGACTCAACTCCAAATCAAGATAGGACACTAGTGCAGCATTAATGCAATGAAATATTTCCACTCTTATTTATATTTATACCTTCCGAACCACACCACACCACCTTAAATATCTATCTTCCTCCAATCCACATCTCTCCTATCTTTCATGCCAATAAATTTCCCTCTCTCAAAATCTTTTCTCTACATCTCTACAATGATTTCTAAATCCCTGCGCTCTTATCAATGCATCTTCCTCTTCCGTCCAAATTTCATCATGCGAGCGAAATTTTCCAGACACACGACTAATACTTGTTTATAAGAATGCGGACAACCTGGAGTATTCAACATCAAAACACATTTATTCTCCACTATCCTAGTTTATTCGCATAGGTACTTATATTTTATACTCTACCATTTCCCATATCACTCCAAATGATTCGCATTATATTCTCAAATAGAGTTTAGAGTGACTATATAGGTTTATGACATCATTTTCCCCTTACTTTATATTTACTGTAGGTGAACATCGCATATGTCAGCGACTGGTTGACAAACCATGTGCATTATTATTTACCTAACTACCAAACCACGCAGAGACACAACAGATTCTGACACCTGGCAGAGAGTAACGCACACATGACGGATGCTGTCATCGAAATAAATAAATCAAAACAAACAGACTATTTTTCAAAAGAAATTTCTGCGCCATTAATCAACAAGAAAAAACTCACTTTCACAATTTCGCTTTCCCTTTAACAAAAACCGAGAACATTCATTCACAATGGGATCAATGTCCTTAGTAGAAACCCCAAACAGAACAGTTCTGGGTCTTGTCCAGCAAAAGATTTTAAATGCAGTCACAGTCACAAAATGTCAAAAGTACTGTTTTATGGATTGAATAGTAATAATAGGATTGCCCATATTTTAACACAACCAAAAATGCTTACTCTTTACAGACACTTAATTCTATGAAAGTTTGAGCAATTCCATTTTTCATAGATATTCCCGAAAATGGCCAGCCTCGTATATTTACCCTAGGCAAATACTCAGGGGCAGACAAATGTATTTGGTATTAAGCATTATATTAGATACTGTCAGTACAAGCTTGCCAGAAAATAATTTGTGTTTTGCGATAAAAATCATCAGAAGGATCAATAGAAGATTATAAAGAAAGCACTGTTCACGAATTGAAGAACACGTTTCATGACATCATGTCAGATGACATAAAGTTCATATTTATGTCCACCGACATCTTCATATAACTTTAAAAAAATTACTGACGGGAAAATTAAATAAACTAAAAAAGTAGTACATTTTTGTCGTGCAAACTTTCAGGAAGTCACAAAAGACAAGCAGTTTGCATATTTTTTTGTTTTACATTACCTGAATTTTATAGAAATTACCAAAAATATATAAAAATGTTATTAGTATTTAGAGTCATAATGGCTACCAAAGATGGTTTAGCAGAAATGTTAATACAAAGATGTTTGTCTCACCTATCAATGTGATTTTATGTGCTAAGCAAACTTCGATCAAATATTGATTAATATTTTCTTATGTTTCAACAAGGTAATCTCTATAACTGAAATATTAAATGATTTTCAAATTAGTAGTATTGCTTCTATCAGAAAATATAATAATGCCAGTATATATATGCACATATAACGCAGCGAAATTAGTATTATAAGAAACAAAGGAAGAGAAATGAAATCTAGTCGTAAGTGAATTTCCTAGGTTTGAAAGCTTATTTGTACATGGAAGAACAAATGACAATCCGAACGTTATGTTGCCACAAAGCTTACAGGTGTACTATTTCCAACCTTTAACGGCGCAATTACACTAGCAAGATTAAGAAATAGAATTAAAATTGTTGTACTATTGTGTATCATCGATATTCAATTTTTTAATACAAATTGTAAACTTATATCCTCCATAGTTAACAAAAATTTAAGTTTATGTAGCTGAGGGGCTAAAAACTTCCACATCTGATAGTATGCTAAGTGTTCATGCATTTCGTTCGCTTTAAGTATTATTAGGTTACCTCTACATACTAAAAAATAATAGTTAAGTATTTATTGACACTGTGAACATAGAAATAAAGTAGACATTTGTCAGTATTTGTCTGTTTTCCAATGTGGTATCTTTGCCAAAGTAAACCAAGAAAAGAAGTAAAGGAAATTCTTGCGGAAATGTGTCAAAGAAGTGCATTACGAGGTAGCATTATTGCGTTGAGTGAGCAGAGAAGTATTACGATAACCTATTTGCAGTGTAAAATCGTTCTGTAAAAAGAGACAAGTTGTGTCATGCTCTTCTGCTCTAATCGTGAGTTGTTTGATTGCGAGTCATTCAACTTAAGCCAAGCCAACTACGAATCAACCAAACTGGTCTCAAAGTTCTTCGTCCATCCTTCCCAGCTACCTACGTTGGAGTACTCCGATTCGGGTTTTTTATTGCAACGACTGCTTACTTAACTACTTACTATTAACTACTGCACCTTTATAGCGTTGTGACATGACCATTACTACATTGCATGCAACCATACATAGAACCTCTTAAATTATATACTCAATTTCGTGTATCCTTCTTTAGTTCTTCATACAATGACAGAAAAAGTAAAAATACAGGAAAAAATAATTCTTAGGAGACATGATTACTATAATCGAGTTTTTTGTGCTCATGGTGTGTCACAATTGAGAAATAATTCAAAACCGACATTAGAATCAGATTATCGGCATTTCTCTGTTGTTAGTTGTTAGTTCACATTTATCAACATTAATGATGACCAAGAGCATCTATTAATAACTGAAGATGTGGTCAACATAAAATACAGACACGAAGGACAGTAAACCAAAAAGTGTGGCTACCACTTATTAATGCATATGTTTAAAGTTTTAAGTGTGTTTAAGCATGTTTTTCAGTTAAAGGGTACTTAAAAAGTTTGCGCACGTTTTATTGCAATCTGAAAATAAAAGCAATTCAATTATAAACAGGAAAGAATTACTATTAGATAAATTGCATTAAAACAGTCATAAAACGAGTGAAACTTTTGTTGAATATAGAAAACACTGTGGCGCATTTATTTAAACAGCCGAATGCGGTTGACATAAATATGAACTCTAGATAGTGGGTTTCGGTTGGCCACGGAAAACTACAGATTTAGAATGTTATAAGTGTCATCTGCTACGCTTGACTTTAAAATATCGTTAGGTTTGCCAACCTTGGACCAAGTTATCCAGTAAATAACGATTACCATAAAATTTCATTTCCACTTTCATAGATATTATCATTGCTCCATTTCAAAAGAGAGTTGGGTTTACTACTTGGACAAGCTGAACAATACAAACACTGCGAAAATAAATCAGAAATTAATAGAGATCGGAAAACCAGCCCTCTTTGTCAATTAATAGTCACTTTGCTAGATAAATATGTTGGGGATCGTAAAATAAATGCCATAAAAGAGATTGTGGTGCGAGTTTTAACATTTGACGCCATTTATGCGAAAGAATAATTACAGCAGAGGTAAATCCTTATTGCTTTGTGCTTGAAAACAGAGTATATGAATATCTCAATCAATCATACTTTGAACAAGAGGACAAAGAATGGTTTCAGAGCAGTCATGAAATGCGATGAACTCAAATGACTAAATAATTCACATCAAAGCTGTTCCTAAATAGAGAATTTCGAAATGAATAAGGTTCAGCTAAATTTACAGAGTGCAAAGAAGGTTTATACCACAGTGGGAGGCAGAACAAACATTAATAGAAAGAGATTTGTTAGAGAAGACTATAGTTAATTAAGACACTCTTGATTTTTGATAGTAGCCCAGCTGAAGATAAGCCTTGTCAAGTCGGTAAACTGAAATAAATAATGAAAGAAGAAAGAGAAGGCTTTATGAATGTAAGTCTAATGCGAAGGACGTCGTCACTTGAATACAGAAGTCAGTCGTTGAAATCAGAAAGGCTCTAAAGGTCTTGCAGGAGGAAGAGTACGATGAGACGTCGTAGAACACAACTGGTCATAAAGTCATAAAAGTGGCACGTAATATCTAACTCGTAATTTCGAATTTAGCTTAAAAACTTTATGGTGGATATTGCGTAATGGGAAACGGGGATGCTAACTGAATATGACATTGACTGAGATAAGAGTTAGTCTGATCCGCCTGATATGCCACTTGAATTTAAGCATCTATATTTATTATGCACGGGCATGAACCCCTTTCCCTACAGTTTTCCATTGCTTTTCTTTGTACCACACACTACTGAGCCATCCACAACAAAACAAAAGACAAAAACTCGCGTTTTCTAAAACAGAACAACCTTAGAGCCAACTATATGCATATCTAACCATAATAAACTTGTAACGTATTAAAGAGTATTCAACTAGCACAAGATAATTTCCAGTTACAACGAAAAACGGAATTTGATTTCATGGCTATATTTCCTTTCGTCAAATATCCATTTGTTTTTATATACGCACTAGAAATATTCAAGTTAATAGCTAATGTTTTGCTATAGGGTCCTGTAAAATTTGGCTGACTATCCGTGTTAATTTATTACGTATGTTCTGCCAAGGGCTGATCTCACTGGAGTGACTAAACTAATCCCACTAAGGATGAGCAGTCCTGTTTTATGCTTTCCTTTCCTAAACCGCAATTAATATATGTGAACATTACGCTGTCGTTGTACAACATCATTTGTCAACTGTCCAGCAGTTGAATTAAAATGTATACTCTGGTTCAAAGCATGCGGTGTAGTTAAATTATTCGGAGCACAATGTAAAAATGTATCGCAAAATGCGATTTTAAGGGGAATTGGGGTAGAAGAGACACCAAAAGCAAGGTAGAGACTGCGACAAACTTAAAGGTGACATTTTGTGATGGAGGTGATTTTTCAAGACATTGATTCAGGGAACTCTCTGGATTGGAGGTTAAAGGTGGTGGTAAGGGCGGGTCGGGTGGGTTCCACGTAAGTCATTTTTAATTAATTTGCCTTCCATCATAAAATGCCATCTTTTAGTTTGCCGCAGTCACTACTACCTACACTTAAAAGAAAATAGAATTTGAATTTGAATGAAGAATGGTTTTCTCGTTTTCCAATTTTTAGATTTCATACTGAATAGCTGAAGACGGCGAGTGACACGATGAGAAGTGACAAGATATTTCTCCATACCCTTCCCTTTACAGGCTTCACCCTACTTGTAAAGCGAGGAAAGCAGTTTTTCTTGTTTTAGCCCTTGGGACAGTAGTACAGGTTCTTTGGTTGTTGTGATGGGCTGCGCAAGGATTCACTAAGTCAACGAAAGAAAAGTAAGCCAACTTTCGGCTTATTCAAAGTCACTATAAGACGGAAACCTGCCTAATGGTGGAATTTATGAAGGTATAGAATACACAAGTGCTTACAAATATATAGGGGACAAAAACTCACAAGACATCACCTTTCTTTCTTTTCCGCCAATTTATTGTCCCTGAAAACTACACACATACTTAGAGTGGGGCTAAACAGATTATCTTTATAGTGACAAAGTTTTCACTAAATTTATCCTGAAGTACAGTTCAACTTTGCAACAGAAACTTCCGTCATTGTTTATTGTACGCTTTTGGTGAGCTGGCGCTAAATGTAAGTTGTAAGCATAACTTTCTCTACCAAATCTGAATACATTTGAAAAAGCCGCGGGACACTCAGTTTTCCATTTCTGATACTTAGCCGTGAGAAATATTCCATGGCAAATCAGGTAGAGCGTGGATGAATTCATGATTGTTTTTATGAATCGTCACAAATGAAGTACTTTATGAATATACTCGTTTGCACAACTTTATTATGGGCACAGTTTTCAAAGCCAAAGTCTGAATACTATTGTTTGTACTTTATTGCATCTGTATATTTAATTGTATCGAAGACAATGTGTAAAAGATTTCTTCATTATAAACATGTGCGTAGCTCTCATTTCTAAGTTGTATTCCTTTGACTTGGGTTTTTACGAAAATGGACAATGCAAGTGAAAAGGCATTAAATAGTAATACTTAAGAATTACAATTTGCAAGCGTCCTTTATGTAATCTTATAACCAATAGAAGTCTTTTGAGTGGAAATGCTATATCACAGTAATATAAAAATGTTAGGTTCTGACAAATTTCTCTGGCCCCTGACATTCGGAAAAAATAACATTGGAGGAAAAAAGTGATCTAATTTAATTCATCTGCCAAATAATCCCAGAAAAACTAAAATGTCATCATGTTAAGTGCACGCCATTTTGACTTTTGCGATCTTGACATTTATTGCATTGTACACATGAACTACCTAAAGAAAATGTCGTATGCAATAACTAATTCCTCGAATTTGTCCACTAATACCAAAGTAAGCAAGCAGCGTAATGTGTGTTCCACATTACAAGCTTTTTATCACTTCCGTCAAATCAATTCAGTATAGCACCTACTTAATACTTTTACTTACTCCCATCCTAAAAGACATGGCAGTGGCCTCGCTAATATTGATTACACTTACAATGAAAAATTAGAGTACAAAAAATTCTGAAATTTCGTTTATCAACAGTTTCTTAATTTGCACATCAGGTTTTGAATCCTCGTCAAGATTTTTCGAAACCCATTGAAGGAAAATTAGTAAAAAATTTGTGTATTTGAAAACGCATGGATTTGGAATTTGTTTTATTCATAATGTTTTTAGAGCGGGTTTGGTTAACGACTTGATGTTAGTTTTCCATTAGTTGGTAGTTTGATAGCGGAAGGCAACATAAGAAGGGAGCGTGTGTCTGTACATGTGTACTGATTTGTAAGTATGTTGTAAAGTAAATAAAGACAGTGGGCATTGCATGCTATTTTGGTAAAATGTGAGATTACTAGGGAAAGTCTGCTATTTGCACTCTGGTGGAAAAGTAATACCATATCTGACTAGACAAGAAAGAGTGAAAGCTGAAAGAAAATACTGTTTAAGTGATTGTATTGTGAGTGAGTCGGTTGTGAACGGGGATTTAGATGGATAGGTCTTCGCTTTTAGACTACTCCATTGGAGGACGGAGTATACGAGGAGTCTGTCGTAGAGTTAAGTGAACTCGGAGAGATCAAGGCAAGAGTTGTAACAGTACCTAGGTATGTCTTATTGTCTGACTTCTGTTTTCAGACTCCATGTATTCTTTTCACATAAACATTCTCGGCAGAAGATTGGATGGAGCAAAGTAGTACAACTTTTCTAATATTACAGATATATGTCCCTCCGGCCGTAGCAGCCCTGTCATTGTAGTCAAAGCACAATTCGTCCAGACATACATACTCCATTCGATATCCCAATCCCAATTTTTTTAATTCCACCCAACTTTCCTCTGTAAGGACCTAACCATTCATGTCATGCATTTAGCAACTTTAATTATTACCTAATCCAGAATCCTACCCCTGGAGAAACTTGCTTTCCTCAGGTATCTCTTACTGCGTATCAAACGGGCGATTAAAATTTAGTTTTCCATATAAATATTGGCTTCATTCTATTATATAGTATATGTTATGCAGTAGGCCAAGAAGTTATTATCTAATTCTTTCTTACTGAGGTATTCCTTGGATGAATTAGTATACTAATTTCACACAATTAAAAAAGGAGCACAAAGCCCTTCTTCCCCTTGGTATTTTACTTCGAAAGATGGTCCATTTCTTCTAAGCCTGCATACCAATTCCCGAGTGAATTTATTTTTCGCTGCTGTTAGATTAACTGGGACGCACACATAGGTAGGTTCAGCTTTCAAGTGTCAAGACACCCAAAACGATTTCATTAACTTTCTCTGAATAGTGCTTTCTTATTCAAATACATTGTAAGCCATTGCATTTCATCCAAATTGAATTAGCAGCACGAACAGTTCGAGAATTCTCAGTCATCATTATCACTCATTCAGTTAGAACGTCTTTTACTAACTTACGCAACTTCAGACCTTAGAAAGAATTTCTCAGAGAATAACTATTATTCATACAAACAATAAGACAAATGCATGCTGATTCCCTTACCTATAGAGGAAATGCAGTTCAAGTCAGCCGAGTAATGCAAACTCGTCTCAACTCCTTTCACTCACGAATTGATTTACATGTTTACTCTTGACACTGATTCTTTAAATAAATTACTCAATTCAATTCACAACTTTCAACAGCCAAGCGACCCTGTAAATTAACTTTTTCAATCATAGGCTTTCCAAACACGAATGCATTGCAAGATATCGCATAACCGTAATATTGTGCAATCTAGTTCTAGACACAGCTAACAGAAGAAACTGTTGGTAAACTTCAAAATAGTTTGAACAATACATTAAAAGTGGATTTTCCTTTTATTTTTTGCGGATTCCAATTATGTGCATCATTTCTTTTCTCTCTAAAATATCTGAACACTGCACTCCTCTTAAATAATAACTAATGAGCTCAGAAATTGACCAAGAAAATAATTTCCATTTTCAGTTTTTCCAAAGAAACAATTTTCTAATATCCTGAAAATGGTTTTTTCAGAAGATATTTTATAAACAAAGAAGATATCCTACTTTCCATTGCATTTGAAAAAAATCATGATGGTGGTTAAGCAGCGTGTATAAATGTGCAGTCTTAGCTTTCGTTGTTTTCTGCAATTATTCCCTATTGTAACAAATGCATAGCCCAAGATTTATCAATGGCAATTTGCAGGTCAACAAAATGTTATTTATGGGGTTATCACTGCACGAGGTATATTCTAGGTCCTTGTACTTGCGTATAGGAATGGATCTTTTGTTAGGTAAGTTGGAGCATAAGAAACGGAGCGATTTAATGGGAGACCGGGAGTCAGACAAAGGAGAATGGTGAGGCCGACAGTAAGGCACTGTAAGTAAGAATATAAATACAAAGTGGAGGAGCCTCGGAAGCCATAACCTCGGAGAAACATTCATATTTTATTTCCTGTTCTTTTCTGTCAACTCTCCACAGCTAAACTGCCCCAGATAACATAAATATTGTGAAATCTCGGAGCACAAAGAAAGTAATATGACTATTCTCTTGATTTGACTCTCCTGTATAAAACAGATAAAAGGCTTTTCCAGTTGTATTGTTGAAGCGGGAGACCGCCGCCGTGCCGCAACTTGCACTTCTGTCGGAATTTCCTTCCTCTCTCAACCTACGTCCATTACATGCACTGTCCCATAAAATAGTAGGAGGCATTTATATTCAACCACTCTCAACATTCACCATTTAAAGCAGAGAAACCAAAACACAAGCAAACAACGAAATATTCCGCTGACTTGAAATTTTCCTTGCAAGAAATATCCTTTAAATAATAACCTTTGAATATTTTGACCGTAGTGCTAATAATTGAAAAATGAGAAAAATTCCAATTGTGTAATTTATTCTAATTTTTCTACTATAGTGAATTGGATAAAGAATTACTAGGAAAATGTATTCAGGAAAAAGATTTGAGGGGATTGTTAGATGTGCTTATCCTTGACAGAGAGAAATGATAAATGACGGCAAGAAAAGGAAGATTTGTTGGAGAGATGGAGCAGTTGGGCAATGGACAGCTGGGGCAAAGTGCTTGGCTATTTTACGACAAAGACAATAAATAGATGCCTTAGGAAGGGTTCGCGGTGGTAATCTAAATTCCAAAAGTAAGCTAATGGAAGTCTTGTGGATGTAATTTGATGCTAAGCTGGTTGGCTGACGTGGCTGGAGAGAAAGCTAACTTGTCTTCAGTTATTTAGGGTTAAGGTTAAAACCTCCGGAGTATAAGGACTACTTATATGCATTAGACCGAAATACGCAATAAAGAGTGCAGTGTTTAGGTAGGGATAATCATTCTGTATAAGTAGTAATGGTAGTACGTATTTTCACTGTGGACTACAATAATGACCAAAAGAAGGAAATATTCTGGAGAAACAAGTTAACTTTGAGTTAGTAGTTAGTTAACTCAAGTGAGCTGCCGAGACTATAGCCACCTACATTACATTGCATTAGTCAAAAGTCAATGAGACAGAGCAGCTCATGGAAATGTAGTAGTTAAGTCAAAGTAAGTGAGTCAACCCGAGTCCGTCACGACAAAAAGTTACCCAAAGCGAATGTCTTTCTTTCTCTCATTCTACACTCACTTCCCAACACTTTCTCTCAATAGTGAAAGTCCCTACCTACCCAACTCCACTTTCTCCCTTTTCTCTTCCCTACTTATCCCTCCGTGGCTCATGACATTTTACTCACGTAGTTTAGCACAACTCACTGAACAAAATTGTGCTTAATACCCAGCATTAGAGTGCACTGAGCACCTTTATACCATGCAGCAGCATACAGTCACACTTACCACTTCTACGTTCCTTCTCCTAAATATTAATCCTTTTACACCGTTCCCAGCACACATGAATAATGTCTACAAAACACGAGGCACAAATTATTATGTACGAATTCATGACAATTATTAGCAATTAGGTAATACTTTTCATATTTCTGTTCAATATGGTTGTAAAAATGTAGTACTTGTTATGATTTTATATAGTCTTCGACCTTTTACGGAATTAGATACAAATTTTGAAATTAGGACTGACAAAATGCTTTAAATAGTCTTAAAATCACAAGATGTCATAACGTATTAAAAGCCTTTCCACAACTACCGCTAATTCTATAATTTCATGGATTTAAAAGTGTTGGCCCTACGTAATTATTTTTCCTGAATTAAAAATACATTTTTACAATTTTGGTGATTTATAGAAAGCTATGTTCCGATTACTTATAAATAAATAATTTCAAAGTGCTACGTGATTATCCTTTAACTTTATCCAAGCTAAATCTTTTATCTACCCTGAGGCGAAATTCTTTGTGGAATTTATATAAAGAAAACAAGGTGGGATTACACTAAAAGTCCAACCTCAAGGGAATCCAAACTCGAGACTGTTACTTGCCTACTCACATTTAAATAATTTCCTATCGTAGAGCTGCATACACAATTGAAGATAAATGTCTGAGTGCACGTTGAACAAGAGTCCGAACTCTGAATAGAAATAGAGTAAAGAAGATAAAACTGAAGACGGGCATTGAGAAAGGCGAGAAAGAGAGAGAGAGGAAACAATCGATTAAACAAACCCAGTCTGAATTCTAATAGTCACCTTTATCAGGATTACGCCAACAAAGCTTAAAGCTTTCTCCATCCACTCTCTCCCGTGATCTTCGTTGACTTTGACTTTGACAATCAGCCTAACCATAGCAAAATCCCTCTCACATTACAAATAACAGTATTAAAGACTGTGTCACTTTATATAGTCCCCCAAAGTTCCCATTATTTCCGAACCTTTCAAGGAACAACGCAAATTAAATACTTTTCAATCAATTATTGTACAGTAGTTGTTATAGGTCAAAAATATTCAGATAATTATTATTTCATTAAACTATAGGTAGATTTCATTGTCCTTTAAAAACATTTATGCAGTATCTTAGTATTTAATGATTGAATTACTTCAACAAAAATTTAGTGATATGTACATTCCTTTCAAAGCTTAAGAAATCCAAAATATCCAAGAGGGTCTACCTTCTAGGTGTATGTGATTTAAAATAGGGAATAAAATCACAGAGCTTTAAGGAATGCATATATTTTAAACGGGATGCTCAAAGCAAAATGTACTTTATGATGAAGAGAATATGAAACTAATAGCGTCATTTATGTGGTTATGCAATGGAAGTCATATTATGTCTACGAATCCAAGGAAAGCATCTGCGGTCTTTCTTTGAAAATTGAGATGACTGCATTAGGATAAAGAAAGTGTGACAGTTCTGGCTAAGTGTCTATCTGGAGATAGGATATTCTAGAGAGTATATTTAACATCTTTAGACCTGCTCT
Source organism: Yoshiicerus persimilis (assembly GCA_020352615.2). NCBI lineage: Eukaryota > Metazoa > Arthropoda > Collembola > Entomobryomorpha > Tomoceridae > Yoshiicerus > Yoshiicerus persimilis. The sequence continues at coordinate 3,884,695 of CM060170.1, read as the reverse complement.
TTGGTTGCATTGAAACGACAGTGAGTCCCTGCATGAGTAATATGGCATTTCCTCAAAGAACCTTTAGATTAAGTCTACAGTCTATACGTGCATAGGTAATGTACTTAAAGTGAAGTCAAAAGAGCGAAGGTCGCTGTCGTGTGCGGAACTAACAAGTCATCCTCAGAGGAACACTCTTCTAATGCCCTTAACGCTATATGCATCCATTCACCTATCATATAATTGCATCTCTGTTGAAATGTCCCACGTGGTCGGCAGGAGAAGCCTATCGTACTCTATGTACTTGTGTATCAGAACGGTTGCTACACGGAAATTCTACTCCTGTAACGACTATTATGGAAATACTTGCCCCGTGTAAGTTTTAAACACAACTGATTTGGTATTCCAAGTCTTGATCGTTTCCTAAGGAGACTCGTAAGAAATTTAACATGATTCCGAGTCCTGCACTCAAGGAAAGTCAACAAAATAAGACGGAAGCATTGAGGTTAAGCTAATGTTTGTCTGGCCAAATGTACTGTTCTAAGTTATGTACATAGGTAGTTTTTCCATAAATGCTATGTCGGCACAAATTCATTCTCTACCAGGCATCTGCACTATTATACTTTCCATTTTAGTACATCTTTGCTACAATAGACGAATACGGCTTTTATTCCAAGAGCAGAAAACCATAACGGAGGGAATTTAGTTACCATACCCGTGTAATGCGACAGGAGATTTACTTTTTAACATGCCAAACTGCAAAATAAATTTTATAATGATTTCCATGAAAGTATTATAAATTCAAAAAATATTGTTCCACAGTAAATATTTTCAAGATACTTTATAGCAACATCCGTTTCTTGTTACTCGTAAAAACTACCATTACCAAATATGCTGAATTTTCATTATTGATCTGAATTGTAGCCCATAATATTGCAATATGTATTTTGAATGCTGTGCAAAGAGGTACTAAAAACGTAATTAGACTACTTTTATATTTCATTCTATTATAGTTGACAATATTTGGTTTCATTTTTTGAAAAAATGTATATTTAGTGTCAGGAAATATTTCTGGCATGAATTTGCTAGTAACAGTCAGAATACCTTAAAGAAATCAACAAAACCGGTTTTTCGATATTCAATACAGTTTGTTGCTAGAAATAACTATATTTTTCCCATGAGGAGTTAATGTCAAAGCAAGGAAGGGAATTGTATTTTCCACAGCCAATTTTCTTCATTTATGTCCTGAATTTTGAGGTATATAAAACAGTAAAATGGAATTACTGACATTGCAGTATCTATTGTTTTGTAAATCTTGCGTTAACAACGCACTGAGAATTCATATCATTATTTCTAAATTTCAAAGATTTTCTGTCTCTCTGAAATGGTAGTAAGAAAACTAGCGTAAGCATAAATATAACGATTCGGATCCACTCACTCATGTCTCCTGCGAACTCTGAATTTTGAAAGCAAGTAGGCATACTCAAGTGAAGTTGACAATCTTTAGTGAATGAACTGACTGACTGACGAAGCGAGACTTGTGAAGTGAAGACTTGAACTGACTTCCCTTTAGGGACCATCCATTTAATACATAAAGCAAATTTTCCGGTTTTGGACCGGAATTACAGTATTGGGTGTTAAATATTGATCTGCTAAATGAAAGTAATCGGCATGATCACTAAGTTGAGTCCAAGAATAAAAATTGCTTCTGTGACTGGATAATTAATCAGTGGTAAACATTTGAAGAGCCGTACAAATTTTCTAAAAAATTTAGAAAATTCAGAGTAGACTAGAAATACGTGAAAACAATCACGTATGTAACCCCAAAGTTAAATATTTTGTTGTAAGATTTGATAATTATAATTTCCTATCATCCTCAAAACTATTGCAAGAAATTACTATATGTGATTGCGGCGATATTTTTTTTATCAATTTTCCAATTTCAAAATTGAAAATAATAAAGTTTACCCGAAATCGAAAACTCATGTAATTCAGAAATGATTCTATTGTACAGAGTACTATGTTGTTGGAATTTTTTGTTTCGATGAAATATTTCAGAATAAAGTTTTATAGATTTATTCAGTGAATGTATTAAATGGATGATCCCTTAGAGAACAATTTCTGACTTCTATGTATAGCAGTCAGTGCTGCATTAACAGCATTCACCTAGTCAGTAGTATATGGCTATTGCCAATTTACTATATTTTGTATACTGTGCTATCGACACTAACGTGATTCCAAGAGTGAGTATAAACTACAAGCGTTCTTTGCCTATATATCTTCTTTTGGGAAATTCGAGTGCCAGAGAAAATAAACTTATGCAGATGAATTTAGATACGTACATAGACTTCATGCTCTATTGATCCTACCCTTGCAGGCTTTAAATACTATAGTTATTCATCGAAACTATTATGGCAGTGTTCGAAGCTTATGTGTTCTCCCGATTTCTATTAAAAATTCTCCTATACTTAATACGTTGTCAGTTCTCCTTTGGATATTGCAAACTCTATGCATAAATATTTTATAAAATGCTTGAATAAATGATAACACATTACTTCATATAACACTTCTCTCATTTGTATGTATATTTCTGAGAGCAGAACCTAGCATAGAGAAAATACATTTTATGGCTTCCACCACAAAATGATTTTGAAATTTTTATTTGATAATTGCCAAAAGTTTGACAATATTACTACAAATAGCAAAAGTACATCTACACTTCTCAACAGTATTAATCATCCTTCGAAAAATGTATTGCAATACATTTGACAAATAATTCGAATTCATTCAATCTCAATCGCAGTGATAGTGATGACATTGAAAGGCATACTGAAACGCGTACGTAACTTGCAAAAATGTAACCCTAAATTGACTGACACTGTGTAGCGTCAATATTGAATATCGCTTTTATTCATTCTGAAGAATGAAGACTACAATACAATATAAGTGGAGTGGATAACATCTGATTAGAGAGGAGATTATTACTTATCTTTGGACTTGGACTTGGGCAGTAGGAAAGAAATTCATGTTCTGTCAGTTTGTTCTTAGTTCTTTTCCAAGTTGGAGAAAGAAAAGAGCTTACCTACACTTCTTTTCTTTCATCATCTCTCGACCTCTCAAAACATTTCCTCAACTTCCTTCTCCATTGCCCCTCCAACTGACCTAAGCGTCCACTCTCCTTCATTCCCTTCTTATTTCCCAACAGATATACACTTCGGACTACACGAATCGCCATTTCTGCATTGCAATGGACTGCAGTAACTGTATTACTGAACTTTCTCCTAGGAACGAACTATTACTTAGGCAGTATGAGCTGTAGCTACGACCGTCCATTAGAAGGAAGAGATATGCATCCAATGTCCACGGTTTTCGTCCGCAGTAGATATCTGTCCGCTAACCCAATTCTGACCTTAACCTAACCAATACCAGCAGAAAGCAGACTAGAAGCACCTCAGAAAAAACTCCAGTCAAGATTCCATTTAGGTACGACGTCTGTATGGCGTAGCAAAATAGATTCTGATCTTCCTCGGAAAGTTTATACCTTTATGTTGCAATACTAATATAAAAAGAATGTCAGACATGACACATCACAGTAAAGTAACTACAGTTGACTTTAAGTATTCTTTCACTGACAGTACGATGACAAATGGAAACAATCCTCTTCATATAATTGCTTTCCTTCTATACTACAATGTTACTACTCAAACTATAACATTATCAACTCCTATTTTTATATTCAATTCAGTGATTTATGGCATTGAAATTATTTCCCAATACAACCTTTAAGTTTATCAAAATTTTCAATAAATAACTTGGATTTGGACTTTTGAAATGAAGTTTTCAAAAATTCTTTTTTGAAAAATGATACCTTAAAATGTTGTAAAACATAATATTAAAAATGAGTATAGTTCCTATTTTTGAGGAGCAAATCCCTAATATACAAAGTTGGTTTCTTTGAAATCGTTATATAATTTTTAGAGTAGGCGTGTAAGCTTGTAAGTATACAAAAAGAGTATTCATCTTCATCACTGAGTGGAGACCAGAGATCTGTTAGTTTATAGCAAAGGACAGAAAACATCAACTTCTCATATTCCTTAGGACACATGAGAAAGAAAGAAGACGAGCAGGAGCTGCATAGCAAAAGCAGCTCCGTTCGTTTGTCAACTTTCACCTACGCTAAAAGGGTTAGCGCTTAACAATGTTTGTCTGAGTGTGCAGAATGGAGATGACAAGAGATGTTTTCATATAGAGTCTGTCAGGTACAACAATATCCACAGTGCATCTGAATTTCACAGAAACTGTTCCTCAACTATCACTTTCAACGTCATTGTCAAACGATCTTTTGGCTTTCGTATTGTCGCCGACGCACTCAAAGTCACTGCATAAAAAGTTTTATTCGCAAAACTTCCTATCACGCAGTCCTATACTTACTCGAGAAGTTCCAGTTACATAAAAATGTGTTTTATTTGAATTGTAAACATCCGTATACAAATCTGAATTTTTTTCTTATTAAATTGATTGAATGGAAGACTTTGTTAAAGGGTATATACCAAAAACTCAGACATATTTGGTATTAAGGTGCAATTGAAAAGTTATTATTGCAACTTCAAATGATCATCTAAAATACATTTTAAGGTACAACTTTGAATATAATAGAAGTGATGTGGGCGGACTTTATTTTTCGATTTACATAATAGCATACCAATATCTACTAAATCAAATATAGATACATTGAAAAAATTAAATGCGCAATTTGGAATGATGAACTCGATTTACCCTTAACTCTTAACTCTTCTCACCGGTAAAGTATAAGAATCTTTCTAGACATATTTTTCAGTGCTTTACAATTTTCAAACAGATATACTCAATTGACTTGGTAAATGTATTTTTCAGAACTTAGTATTAATTATTGATAATTTCTGCGCAATTGTAATACTTGTAAATTAATTATATTTTAAAACATTTCAATGAGCTCCTAATATAATGGACTATAAATCTTCTGTAAAGATATTCTGATTTACTAAAAATCAGAGTATACAGATATATGTAGTGACCTAAAACCTAGTAGCAACATCGGAGAAAGAGAATGTAAATGAAGGCGTTTCATTTTGGTTGAGTAGCGCGGGTAAACATTGATAGCTATCATCATCCACGGATTGCACGGAACGACCACAGGGTAGTTTATGTACTTGGAGGTAATGTTGTTGTAGCGTATTGGGTAACTCATGTGTCTGGTAAACCATAAAGGTAACGGTAATCTGTGGAAGCAAGCAGTAATGCAAGAGTTGGCTGTTTAAGGTTGGCCACCTACTAAAAATGTGTTTCCACGAGTAGAGACGAGACAGACGAGGTAAGCTGCAAAGTAGAAGGCAGAGGAGAAGCCCCATTAACATTACTGCACTAGTGGCGGAAGGCGTCTCGGCCGCGTGAGCGTGGGAAGCATCCGCTGCTCTTAAGCACCAAACAGCCAATGTAAAAGTTATTGAAATGGAGTCAAGAAATAGCTTGTGCTTTGTCCTCGAAGACATCTGTCCTATTACCTTCCACAATCAGAATAAACTTTCTTATGAGTCTCTATCATCACATCACCACAACCAACTATAACGCTCCTCACATCACTGTTGCCCAAATTTACAGCAAGTGTATTATAAAACCTAGAACAGTTCAACCTATTACGCAGTAACATTATTTACTTCAATATGTTCTCAATATTTTTGTAATTACAAAGTTTCGTCTTCTGTAGACAATTATCCCATTGCTTCTGCTTCTTCCAAATTCATTATTTCATTGGCATTTGCACTAAAACTCATCATACTCAACTCAATATTTCTCTCTACTCGATTTTCTATTTTGTCTATATAAATTCTATTTCCAAGATTTAGTACAACAGTGGAAGATTTTTAAGCATGTAATTATTGTAGTAGTATTAGAATAATGTCTCTGAATTTATGAAGAAATAAAATCCGTGAATTGCAATCAGGGTACATGAAATCTTAATGAGGCGACCGCCAAGGGTTTGCCGAAATTTATTCTCCAAATTCACTAAAAGTAACTAATTTTGGCAATCTTTAGATAATAAGTAGAAATGCTTGTAATTTAGTAATATTATTACGAGTAAAGATAAATGAACACATTAAGCTATCACTACTCACCATTTAGTAAACTGTTAGGGGGATAATAGTTTAATACTTAGGAGGATTTTTATGCTTTATAAGGGTGTGCTATAGATAGGACATAATTTGTGAGAGCTCCCCAGGCAATTGTAGTAATGTTCGTTTTGAGAAGGGAATAAAGCTCTCTCTATTTGTATTTATGATGTGTCGATAGCACTTGACTTCCTGGCTCTCATCTCACTTTACTAAACTGCTTTCACAGAAGACTAACCCAGAGTGATCACAGAAGTTGCGTATGAGAAAGTCGCTATTTTTCCTCTTCTGAAATATTTATTAGGTTTCTAGAGTTGTGGACCGATAGGAGCGGACGGAATATCTTTGGGTGGTGGCAGGAGGGCCACTGACAATAGCCACAATCAAAACGGAAATTAGAAGAGCTTTCAGCTCTCCCCTAAATAGATAAGTAATATTGCGAAGAGTAAGGCTAAGATGATTAGTCTAGGTGAGAGGGAGAGGCGGGTTTGGAAGAGGCGGAAGGAGAGCGGGGACGAACGTGACCGCTAACGATAAGCAAACTGAGATAAAGGGAAATTGCGAAGAGTTGCTGGGAAATGCTTACCTGAGATTCCGGGATTTGGCGAGTGGAGAATCGCTTGAGAAAGGAGTCTTCCCTCTTCAGGGGAGCTTTTTTCTGAATTGTCGACGAAATGGCCCCTGATAATTGCACTGTGGTTCTCAACTTCATCCAACGCTGATTGCTCTTTGACCTGCAACATCATTAGCCCACGAAATTAGCATAATCGCAAGATTTCAGTTATGCTTCGGACCAATGCTCCGAATCCAGCTGCGGCTACAGCTATGGCACACATAGCCATTATGATGCATCCAGCTATAACTATTATCATATTGGTTATTTAGCGATGCAGTAAAAGAGATTTCACGAACATCACTGTTTAACGTATAAGCTTCGCGTAAATATTTATGCACTAGAATTATTGTGTAAACGAGTAGATAACTTGTATCTACCTACTATTTGCGGAGATTATGGTTACACATAAATTCATCACGGGATTTACACGGAAAACACATGATGAATACGGTACACTCACTACACACGACAAACACATTATAAACAAACATTATTTAGACCAGCAGGGTCAGGTCAGACGAGACGTAGGCAGCACTAGACAGGTACACAAATTCACCAAAAGTAGGATTAGGTTTAGTTAGACATTTACATGTACCTATCCTTCATCTAGGATTCGTCTATTTCTCTATTATTGCTATCACTCTTAATCGCACTAAATATAATTAATTACGTACGTTTTAATTGAAATATATACAATACTAAATAGGTTACGTAATAGTACAAATTCCAAAAGTTTCACTTACGGTGTATCTACTTTAAGTAGTATACTAACCAAACCACAATTAAAGGAATGCTATTATATCTATTAAATCACTGCTTGTGTGCATTATAGGATACCTAATGTAGTATCGGGGCTTCTTGAAACTGTACAATACCTAATGTAGTACATTTAACAATAACAGTTACGAACGTACAAATACAATATAAACGCCACGCAAACACAAATATATTTACACGATACAATGCCAATACAATACAGATGCGCGTAAACAATGCCAGTTCCATAATATGATTAATTACTATACAAATAGCCCTATTTTAGTTTTCATGTAATACAAAATTGCAGCGCATCGCACATTGATCCTATGGACGGAATACAAATGAGAGCAGAGACGGAATAGGCACCTTAACTATTTACATACAAATAAGTATAGATTTTAACACTGCAACCGGCAATCACATAATATAGCATCGGAAGGTACATAATATTCTGCCTGTTAACATTAACTCCGACATGTACATGTCACAACACAAGGTAATTGCTTTGCTTACACAACACACATGCATGTCACAACATCATTTCGAATTTACATTTCCAAGCAAATGTCTACAGACAGAAGCCAGATCCCTTGGATGCCAATCCGAAAATCTTTGATACGCTTCTGACAGATGAAGACGGATGCTGATGCTCAACTCACTATTCTGGCATTGTTGCACATACAAATAAATATAGCGATATAGAGAGATAAATCCACAGTACACAAGACCCAGCCAATATATAGGACACTTTTCAGTACATAATATAACTATTTCCTTTTTGCACCAATTAATTATAAATACATCACAAAGGAACACAAATGCAGACATTTCGGATAGGAGACGCAACTTTTTGCAAAGCAAATACACAGTAATACTGCGAACAATGGGAAGAACAATTATATTAATACCATTACCACTGATTTTTAGAACAAAATGACCCACGGAACTCATTTAGCAAAATCAGTTAACACAGACAGAAGGATTTACAAAAACAAGGTAACAATTGATTAATTGTAGCTTAATGAAGACAAATCTATAAAGCAGATTGGATGGATGAAATAAAAAGAGATAAAGGGATTTGTACCACGAAAACAAAAAAGATGTTAGAGAGTCGTGTTAGTACAAATATCACTGACTAAAACGAGAGTTCCTACCTATGCAATTGCAAAGTCGACATCATACAAAATGTATTTATAATGTTTGTAATTTTGTCTTACTTTTGGAGACCCGGGAATTTAAAGGTGAGATTTAGAACCTGTATGTAATATTTCGTCTTTATGTATAGTCCAGGTGACGAAAAACCGCAAACCTCGCGGAACCAACAAGCACTTTCTGAGGTAAATAACTTTGCATGAACATTAAAACAAAGTATGACCTAAGGTGGCGGGATCCGAATCGAAATACAAACGTTGTGTGTAATTCTTACATACCTCAGAAAGTGCTTGTTGGTTCCGTCAGGTTTGCCGTCTTTCGTCACCTGGAGGGTCTATTGTTTATGTATGCACAGTATGCAGTACTTTATAATATGGGCTCTATTGCAAAGGTGAGAACAAATAGAAATCGCATGTATAGATTTTGTGCGAATTTTATTTTGACAGTAATAATTTTTAAAAATACGAAGAAGGAAATTATTTTTTCTCTTTAAGATTGAAAATATTTAGTGGTCATTATAAAATTGGTAATTAAATTAATTTTTCTTCGTAGTGTTTAGCCATTAAAAGAAATTGTACAGAGATTGATTGCTTAGGAATTATAGTGGTTAAGCAGTGGACATTTGTGCAAATAGAAATAGATGGCAAATTTTTCTTAACTGCATTAATAACCAAGAAACGAGTAATTGTAAAAAACTGGAATGAGTTATTATAATGCAGTGCAATATTTTATGCGGGTAAATTGCTGTGCGCAAAGATAGATTGCAAAATTAGAACGAAAAAGTGAATAGTGCATATCTGTTAGATAAATTAGCCATTATACTTACACAAGGAAATAAATTCGATTGACAATGCAGTAGTGCATAAACACGTTTTGTCCATTAGTCTATGCAGAAATTGGAGCACTTGAGGAAATGAATTAAATTAGCACAACATAAATAAGAAACTGTTTAGAAATGTAATAAATATTTTGGGGGCAACTACAGTACACAATAGCCACGGCCTGGAACTAAAAAGGAAAAAAGCGAGATTTATGTAATAGTGTGTAGAAAGCGTTTACTACAAGAGAAAAGTTGTAGAATTAAAGAGAAATGCATAGGTACATGGATTTATGGTTTTATCTTGATTAAGTTTAGTCTCGTAGAAGCAGACACAAGTTACAAGTACACACATGCCGTCTACTGACTACTGCCTACCAATATAAATTAGATGGACGTAAGTGCGGATTTTGTGCGGAGAAAGCTGTTCTAATGAACACTGACTAATCGGAAGAAAAGTCTGAATGGGGCCGAGAGAAAAACAGAGGAGTTTGGAGGATTGATGGAAAGAAATGAGAAAGTGTTTGTTCTGGTTAATATGGGTATGAGTTGCTGGATATGGTTTCTTGGTGGAGCGGGCTTAGAGAGACAGAGCGAGGATTGTGTATACAGGGGGGATTTAGCCGAGAGGTATTAAGAAGGTAAACATAAAATGGTGTGACCACATATCCCTGGAGGGAAAGTGAGTTGACTGCAGAAGAGGAGACCAGATCGCCGCAAACGACAATCTTGGGCAGTAACGAAGAAAGGAGTTTTCATAAAGAATAAGAATTGGGGAAAACGGAGGAAACCGGAGTCAGAGGAATCAAATCATGAGTGACAATCATTTATTGATTTGCTGGTGACGTGAGCCAAATAAATAAACGTGGACATTGGGCTGGATCACAGCAAAAAGCAAAGTTACTCAAAAAGTGACTACGAGGAAGACAAAGTTCAGCTTTTACTCGCACTCAATCTGTCTGTGTCTATACTTCCGAAACGCTACTCCAGTTATAACATAAGTCACCACGCTCCCATTCCATTCAACCAGAGTAGGGCAAACAGATAAGAATTCTTCCTCAATAGAATCCCATACATTTACAAATAACACAGAAAATGGAATGTCCATAACATAACTACGTGAAACCATCTCGTCATAACATAGCACTCTCAAGACTCACTATCTCCACTCCCCTCTTCTCAAAAACAGTTTCCTTTTACATAAATTACGTCCACTATTACTTATCAGCACACTTATGGTTTTATTTCGCAAATTCACTTTTAATAAACGCACAACCGTATATTTCACCATTCAGACACTTTCTTCCCTAACCCAACTCAAGATCACATGTGAGCAAGACAATACAAATTCCCCTCATTGCAACATTCATGCACGAATCCAAATAACACAATGTTAGTTTCTTTTCCACTATACTCGCTTTCTTCTACTGTGTGTAGCAAGGAAACCAAGATAAGCTTGGCACATTCAATCTAAACGAAAGACTCAATAGGCACAGCCAAGAAACCAACTTCCTCAACCGGAAGGAATCTTCATGTCTTCTTATAAACGTCTAAGGACTACATGTATGTACATCAAATAGTACCATCCAAGTTAATCTAAGGTTATTCAGTTATGTCTCTATTTTATAAAAAAGATTCGCTTCTACTACATACTTCAACAAAATATCTTAAAAAACTCTTCCTTAGGCTGATTCTAGTAGATCCAAAAGAAATCTCCTCTTTCCAGTAATTTCTCTAACTTTTCTCTATTTCTTTCTCCTTTTTTATATTAGCTTATCTCCTCATCCTTTTGTCCGAGGAACAACTCTGGCTAAACTTAAGATAAACTAGTCTGGGCACACCGCACTCAACCAAAAAATCATATAAACGATATTTCTCATAAGCATATGTATTCTATATCGAGTTCTCCTTCATACTAAAATCTTTAGCCATATGCATAATGTAATCAGTTCGGTTTTCATAACCACATTCTCATTTCTGCTCAAGTTACCTACTTTCTTACACACAAAGATCGCACAATATCAATATATTTTCAGCTTCAGAAATTGTTTAGCTTACAAACAGAGATAATTCCTACAATACATAAACATAAACGTTTGCAGTCAGTAATCAAACAGCATTTGCTTTCTATTGAAAAGAAACAGCTTTGCTAATATAGACGGTATATGTTATTCAAAAAATATGTTCTTATCTAATGCCAAGACAAATTTTTGTACAACTGAAAAAATCCTTGGCGTTTAAGCATATCAGCATTATAAACACGTAATATTCGCCAAATAGTCTTTTCTTACCAAAACACAATGTATCTACTACTAAAATGCAGCTGTGCTATTATAAATTTTAAAGTCTACAAATCTCACGCATTCTTTTTCTTTCGTATTACAACCTAAACATTTCATAGTTGCGATTTTGATGACACTAATTATTTTTCTTAAAGTAATGCAAAAAATGGGATGAACGTTCTTTGTAAGTTTGAAGTGTATACCGAGATGTGTGCAAACTAAAATTAGAGATAAATAGCATTGACTAATCATCTAACATGCACACCGGAAAATCCCATGCTCCCAAAATTATTTGGGATATCACAATTGATAACGTAAAACAATTCCCGACTACTGCAGTGTCTTTCTGTAAGCAGAATGAGCGAAACTAGCTAATTAAAACTATTTGGATAAACACTAAAACTGAAATAATATTATTATTGGATTAACAATCATTTTTGTATTTTTGGTACTACGCCATTAATTAACTACCAAAATACGGAAACAAATTCGCACTGATGAAGGCTTCCTCTTTTCATTTTATACTTTATTGTAGCCACAACTACTTATAATATCTACGAGTAATTGAAAGTGCTTTCATTGAGAGTTTTTCCAATAAACGAATCTCAAAGTATAAGGACTGAGCCACTTCCGCATCCGCCACTTCAATTCAAATATATTTGGTGGAAAGTGGCTTTTCCATCAATAACATTTGAATTAGTTGAGAGCGTAAGTGGCTCGGCACTATTTTGGAGGTTGTTTATTTCTCTAGGCATAATTATAATTTAAAATGGCTTTGAGACCGTCTTAATTGCTCCTAGCCTACATTTGATGCCTGGAATTGGAATGAATGCTCGCACATCTAAAAACTTATTAGTTTGGTAAGTTTTAGTCTTTCAGTATTTAATTATTTATCAATGAAACTGTATTTTTCACCTGAACATTTTTGTCCAAGCTGACATTATTTATTAAAATTATTACTTTCCTTTCAAGAGAAGTTTTGTTTTCTGAGAAAATGAAATAATACACATTCACATGTTTAATCGACGAGGTGGAGCTCTTCATAATTTGTATGAAAAGGAATATAAGTCAGACCGGTAACATGCGGGTTATTGGAGACAGTGAAAAATCGGCTAAGTTTTTCAGATTTCCACTACAAAATGTGGAAAATTTTTATTCCAAATTTTTGTTTTGCAGACAATTTGGAGTCGATTTAGAGGGGGTCATTTTTTTGGGTGGGGAGAAGTGCTTTCATCCCCACCCAAAAATTTCATTTTGAATTTGTAAGTTAAAAAAACTTACCTCAACTTAGATGAGATACTTATCCATGTCACACAGCAGGTCGCACCAGCTGAGGAAGAAAAGCTTGACATCCGAATTCCGGAGAACCAAGGTGTTCACCATCACACATGGCAAGCAGTACATTGTTTTGAAACCAACGTCATTGTGTTATTTTTCTCCGGAATTGGGATGTCAAGTTGTCTTCTTCAGACCTGCTGTGACATGGATAAGTATCTCATCTAAGTTGAGGTAAGTTTTTTTAACTTACAAATTCAAAATGAAATTTTTGGGTGGGGATGAAAGCACTTCTCCCCACCCAAAAAAATGACCCCCTCTAAATCGACTCCAAATTGTCTGAAACACAAAAATTTGCAATAAAAAATTTCCCCATTTGGTAGTGGAAATCTGAAAAACTTAGCCGATTTTTCACTGTCTCCAATAACCCGCATGTTACCGTCAGACCTACAAATGCATTATGTTAAATTTTTACATTAATAGTATGATACAATCCTACAATAAGTGTTAGGCTATTGTAGACACAGTATTTATGAAATGAATATGTCAGAAACCACACTAAGCTTAAGATTTCTTCCTGTGGGAAAAATATATCAATGTGTCATAGGTATACTGCTATGGACGTAGATCGATTTTTGTTCGTCGAAAACAAAACCAATTACTTTTTATCTGAGGTTTATGCGAAATAGAATAACCCAAGCCTAGAGTAGAGTAAAATGGAAATAGTCTGAAAATGCTCATAGATTCTTAATGAACCCATTAGAGCAGAAACTTAAAAGGAAAAAATGATTTTTCTGCTGTTACAAGTGCGAACTATGAAGTAAAAGCCACTAGTAGTATAAAACCCCGAGAAAGGGTACACATACGAGTGACAAAAACAAAGCGGTATATGTGAAAGCGTTTGAAAGCAGCGGACCACGAAAATTATAAGCCGAGTAAATCTTAGAGACGACAGAAAACGTTATAATGACATGACAAAGTTGACACTAACAATAAAGAAGATTGGTGTAGTACTTGACATATTCGTCGGATTGAATGGATATGATAATTATAAGCACATAACAAAACACACATGCTTATTAAAAGTTAATTAACTATATTGTGTAAAAGAATGTTCATTCATATTGGCAATGTAGAGTGTCTTCGAGCATGGCGAGCCTTAAACTTATAAAATTGTGAAAATTGACTTCCGATGCAGAGCAGAGAATAAACGGACAAGCAGCTTTTAAGCTTTTAACTCATACTTGATAATTAATAGGTAGGTGAGGTGTGGTAAAGATTTGATTGAAGGTGCAGGCACACAGTGAAACTATTGCTATGTATATTGAACATGTGGGTAGGTACTTAGAAAAGTAATTATAATTTACAACTGTTAGTAATTAATTTTGAATCACTTTTTGTGGCAGTTTCCAGTGAGTAAGAATTTTAATATTCAATTGTACATGAGATCTGAATGACGATGAATTAGCTTTATATTTTCGTGTGAAGATCAACTTGTGGCCATCATGAGGGAATGTGAGTTAATTAGTGATTTGATTTGCTTTGTGAAAGTAATTTCCAGTTTGACAAAATTAATAAGGTCAGTAGCACACACAGAACACATGGACAGGGCTACATCTTACAGTTTCATTTTTCTAAGGTACAGTTCTGAAGTGAGCACTGAAGAAAGAATGAAAGATTTTCTCACTTAAGAAAGTTCTGCTGTTATTATATGTAGGGTTAGAGTCAGGGCTAAGTTACAGGGCCATACTACAGGCTCATCCAGTTGTAAGAGAGTGACACAGTAATTTCACACAGGGACCACCAACCTCACTTGTATAGAAATAATAAAAAATATATGGGAGCAACAATATACATAAAAGTCGTCAAGTAGAGTTTTCATCAAAAATTGGGGCACAAATTCAAAAATATTAGAGTTAATGTTATTTGTGTAAATATTTTCATGTGTCAGTCAAAAAGTACATTGACAATCATTTAGTACAAGGTAAGTAACACAAAGGCAAAGGGCTAATTTTACAGTGTTACGCACAATTAACCTAACATTTTCACTAGAAAAACACTTTCGGAACAATTGGCCAAAATATTGTCAAAACTTTTGTATTTTGCATTCTCATGTAAATCAAAAATTCATTGGAGTAAAAAATTTCCAATCGCTGCAAGAAATATCAAGAATGAACTACAAGCAGTTTGGGCCAATTGCTTCGAATAAAATTCCCAATTATTTTGTACATATAATTAAGAAAAATTATTGATAGCAAAATTCAATCTATTTATAGGAATCAATATATTTTCTAAGGGACAACTCTACAACAACCAAACAGAAAGAATTAATAGTCAATTAAAAATGGGAAACAAAAATAAAGTTTTATCATCTAATTAATCAGATAAATGTAAATACCAATAAGGTACTTACACAAAGGAAATTCTAAAGAACGAATGAATAAAAAGAAAATTAGAAAACTGCAAGAAAGGATAAGTAGGTGGTTTATAGTGAAATTGATTAGTTTTTGAGTACCGACCTCTTGATTCTTCTAAGTCGGGCATACCATGCCATTACAGCACGGAGATTTGTCCATTGTTGCTCACCGACACTTTTTGATCTAGATCTGCTCTCAAGTCTGAAATACAACCAACCACCACACACCACACCATCCACAATGGCTCTTTTCAGTCATTTTCTTTCATTTTAATTAGTTTTCACTTCAAAGTTATTAGTTATGCTTATGTAAGTAACACTCCGCATGTGCAATCAGAATACTTTGTCAAATTAACTTAAAAGTGAAATCATTAAGACTAAAATATACATTCTAGATTAGAGACAACACAATTCTACTTCGGATCATGCGCTAATAAATGGTTACCAATTGTATATTGCTATTACTAGTATTCTTAGCTGATTATATGGTAATGACTATATGTAATTCTAGAAAGAATAAGTATTATCATGTTTATAAGTATATAGTAAATCAAATAACATATCTGTAATAGAATGTTTCACTATGCTACAATGTAGTCTAAAAATAACTTAGTTGTAAGTAATGATAAGCAGAATTGGTGTACCATATTTCTATATTCTTCAGTATTATTTCTATACCTCAACAAACCTTTGTAACCCACATCAGTAAAAACTATACCAAATTATATTTAAGTATAAACAATATAATGACCTTAATTTTGTCTGTACTGATTTGCATGTAAATGACTGTTTATGGTGTGTGTCGTGCTTTTAACACTCGATTCCCTGTTTCTAATGAACAGACACTTGTGAAGTACGGGGAAATGGAGCATAGGCGGAAGATAGAGAGGAGTTGAGAAAAGGAAATTAGGACAGTAGTTAATTAAATAAAACGAATTTGCCAAACAAATTATATTTATAAATAAACTTGACCTTTTCCACCTTTCATTTATAATTTCTCCAGAATGGTAAATACAGAATCACTGTTCCACTTTCACCGTTCTTCAAATTAAAAATTTACTTATCACAGCAATTAGTAGAAATCCTGGCAGGATGTTGTTTGCACTTTGTAGAAATTAAAACAACATAATTTAAGTGTGTCTAGTCCTAGTTTTGCAAACAGTGGGCGGAGCAAGACAATCTACCACCCGGTTTCGCATCTTGACTTGCCTTGAGAACGTTAGGTGAAAATAAAGGAATATTTACTGCGAAATTCATGAGATTTGCAGTAATAACTTACCTAAACCATTCTAAATGTACGTAGTGGCACTAGCGCACGAAAAATATGCTCCGTTCAAAAAGTAAAATGTACACAAATAATGTTTATGAACTAATGGTCTATTTAGTATGTGTATGAGGTATACTTTGGCCGCTTTATAAATAGAAGACTGTTTATTCCTTTCAGTATTTATCCCCACAAAGGAACATTCAGTTGAAGTTCGCTGTTCCTTTTCGTCTAGCGAGTGGAATGGGTGGGAGAGTGTTAATATGACATGCATATGGCATAATACACAAGCAGTTTATCTTTTCCATATGTACAGGTAAGTAATAGCCTTATGATCATGGCTAAAATAATTAGGCTCTATGTCAGGTTTACTTTCACTATTACTTTCTATTAAACAAAAAGACCATCTGCTCTATTCTGCAGATATCATAAATACAGTGAATTCACAAAGAAGTATGTCATGTCACCTTGCAATGGGCTCACATTTTCCTTCCTTTATTCCACAACAGTTCTCTTTAACTTTAACACAGCATTATCACACTGCTGAGTTGCAGACACATTACATCAAAGTAGGTAGAATTAGCATGATATTATTTTGTAGTGCATGTGAGATAAAGTAATTTATCTCAACTAATAAAATTTGGAATAACATAGACAAGTCTATTTTAAATGCCCATTTAATTTTTTAAGTAAGTAGTTCAACAACCAGCTTCCATTTCATCAGGGTACTAATTAAAGAGGAAGCACAAAATTTAAATTCGGTATGAAAACACTGCAAACCAGTTCCTTCTCATTTTAAATTTAAGTTTCTACACAACAATAAATTTATGTAGTGCCCTACACTGTAAAGTTTCCCACATGTTTGTAAATCGTGTACTAGATTTAAATCTAAGATGATTTCTAATTGCCATATAATGGCAGATTTAGCCGTTGCTGCACTGCATTGTAAGTATTTACTCTACTACTTGTTCTATTACTAATTACCTGGGGAGCTATATTTTAGTGACCATAAAGGTTATAAACATGTTCTGAATCCTTATTACTGGTAATATCTCAAATGGCCTACTTGCCAGTACAATCTGGTATATTATAATTTATTTTTGCAACTTTTGCAACCAAACTATGTACACTCTTAGAAAAATTAAAGTACTTCCACAAAATGGTCATCTAATTATGCTATGAGCATCTTGACTCTACTCCGGCCACCCTAAATTATATCGTAAGGCTACCCTACCGATATTTTACCCCTTATTAACATGCAGTTCAATAATATTTTGTTAATTGAAAAGATTAAAATCTAATAGTCGTTTTTCAGTGACAAATATTAGGGTTCTAAAAGTATACTAACCAGAAAAGTTCATGTATGTATTGTACGTGTACAGTGTTGTTCAGGGTTTCAATGCATTTTCTTATGCTTTGATATTTTATTCCGGTCTTATACTTCTTTGATGATAGTAGTAATTACCTGCATTGTAGAGAAGTTAAGTAAATGTAGAATATCTTTATTCTCAAGTTTCCAATCATCGGATTTCTCTCCCTTGTAGAATTAAATACCAAACAATGTGTTATTCTATTTTCAATATGTAATTTGAAATTTACCTGTATAAGTTATTATTTAACTATGCCATGGAATTTAAGATGTTTTAATAGTATTAAAACACGGTTTGTCTTTTCCGATATTACCTCAAAACCGGTTCGAAGAATACAATGGTGATCTAGGGTCGGCAAAACAATTCATACACAGTTTTTTTAACTATTGCCTGCAAGCTCTTCTCTGACAGTAATTTAGACAACGACTTCTGTTATGCGAATTGTTTAATAATTGGAAGCAATTGTCTCCGTTATGGAAACAGTAACCTACTTTTGTTACACCTAAAAACACATTAATACGTGTATATAATCTATCATAATATGTTAAATCTATATTGCACCTATTGCGGACGAAACGAAATTAAATTCATGATATGCACATGTGAAAACTAAGAGAGACATAGAAGAATGTAATTTGGTAGAATGCAGATAATGACATAGTAATGTCTGTGGCACCCAGGTTGTCTGTTTGCAAAGTGATGAGTTCTGGGTGTGGCTGCCGAATTCAAAGACAGAAAAAATATAGTAAAAGTGATTCATACGTTGGAACACGAAATGAAATGGAGCAATACTAAAGAAGCATGGGGAACCTTTGCTGCAAAGGCTGCGTACCAATTTTGACATGATTCATGGCTCCAATTCTGTTATTAAGTAATTCCAATAGTATAATTAAAGTATTTTGACCTTTTACCTTCCTATGCTACATTATTCTACTTACTTTATTGTTCCTAATGTACACAGTGATGAAAAACTATCATGAACCTAAATAATACTGCTTAAATTAACAGTAAAATAATTTTCCCCTTTTCTAGGTTTCAAAAATATTCCCAAATATTTTCTACAACGAGAATGATGAGAATTCCTTTGTAATTTCTCTATAGTCAATACGCCATTATCCGAAAAATGCAATTGTCATCAACATACTACAGAGAATTGTCTGTTTTTGTATTTGATGTTTGTAACATTGAGTCTTATAACCTTTCGTATAGTAAAATGAAACTAAACACACTGTTTGCATTTTGGCGTAGACCTTTTATATGTAAGCAGAGCAACAAAGAGCAAGGCCAAAGTTGAATATATATTCTATGGTGTTAAGTATGGCAGTAAGAGTGAACGGAAAAATCCTTGACTTGTGCCTGCATTTCTAAGACTTCTGTGTTCTCATGTTCTCACGTATGTGGAGTTAGTCAAGTACACACAGAGTACATTGCAAATGACAATGTATTATGTTTCAGAATATTTTAGAACAATCCTATGAGCTCGTTGTTGGTAATGCTGTCAGCGGTAAACAGCTAAATCAGGCGCTAAGGAAAATGCCTAAGTGCCTGAAATTAGCCCGCCTATTTTCGTTTAGCCGAAATATTTAGCAAAATGCCTAGGCATTTTCCTTATAGTCTAAACTTCTTACGGCATTAAGCTAAATTATTTTGCTTGTTGCCGTGTAATCATCTTTTCTTTCCTTAATTACTGAACTTCACTCGGCAGTAAGAAAAATGACTCACTTTAATGTTTTTTAACTATTGTGGTGTGTTACTTCCTTCAGGCATTTCCTATATGCCCAGGCATTTTCCTTAATGCCTGATTTATATAGCTTCCGCTAACAATGCTATAAAGAAAGCAATTTCTTTCTCTTTCTTTGTTGACTCAACGTAGGTTTTACTCAAGCACTCACATCCACGTCCAAAACGTACATTAAACAAAAACGCAAAGCTAAAAGATCAGAAGTATCGGTTCTAACGTGATGTTATAACTTAAAACAGAAAAATAACAATGTAGATTGCAGATGAAGAAAGTTCATCAATTTATGCAACGACGCGCCTCTATGCTTTATTCTGCAATGTGGTCCTCATTTCCCACTATACAGCCAAATAATTCAGAGCTTTAAACTTGATCAATTTACTTGATGCTCGGTTCACGATTTCTTTTTTGTTTTATTGAATTCTATCCGTAAATCAATACACTTTCTAGCTTTACGGCTTTTAAAAGCGAAATTGTCAATTCCTATGCAAGCTGTGCAAATTTAGTTTGCTGCATATATTAATGTTACACTTAGGTGCATACCAAAAATAGTATTAAAATCAGTAGTGAAATGTGTTTTCAGATACTATAAAATAATTCAAGACTACGAAAATGTTAAATAGAGAAAGCAAAATACAGATACTTCAAATGAACTTATTTAATTTTCCTGCAGTTAACGAACTGTGGAAAAACTGCGAATAAAATTTGGGTTTCTGTTGATATTCGCAAGACATTTAACGTTTATGATATAAAACACTTGGACAGATCCAATTTAATTTCAATTAGTAGAGTAGAAAACAAAAAATAAAGTAAAATGTTTAAAAATTAGTGAAAACCGCTCAAATTGGCCATATTTGTTAAAATTATAAACTAACGTTAGAAAAGACAATGTCCATGAAGTATATTGAATGTGAATATGAATGTTTGAGTGAATATCCTTTTAACGAGATTTCTATGTGAAAACACTAAGAAGTAGATGTAATTAAAATGAGTATTTGGCAGTATGGACTGTTTGTGAGATACCCGTAGACAAGAGAAGTATTGTGGGATTGGTATAAGACGTAAATAACGATACTTACTGAGCCTATGGGTTATTAATAGTGTATATAAAGCCAGGATTACCTGGTTGTAAATGGTATTTGAAACATTCGTATAGTATGCGGTAAGAGAGTATGTGTATAATGAATACGAGTTTGTAGAAGAGCTTAGGTAATATTTGGGGATGGCGAACCTTAGTAAAAAGTTAATGGTTAATGCGGAAAAGATGAGAGACATAAAAGAAAGAAAAATGAGAATGTAATAAAGAAGAGAGTTATACTGTGTGGGTAGTTGAGTGGATATTCTGTCTCGTGAGAAGAAGAAGAGACGTGGAGAAAGGCTTGCCGAGACGGAATGCACACACTAGCACTAGCACGGCACGACAGAGGCACATCGCCTTGTGTAAAATATGAAAAGTGGCTAGAGAAAGGAAATGGGTTGTAGGTGGCCAAGTTTGTGGAATGTGAAGAGGGTTTCGAAAAGGGAGAGCGAGAGGAATTGGAGACAAGGACTCGGAAGGCAATATCTCACAAGTATGGAGGGAGAAAGTGAATGTCTGTAGCAATAAATGACAATGACGACGGGTGTGTTGTAAGTGTGAGTGAAATGCAACTAAAGTTTGTTCATATTATCAGAACTACAGTACAGTTTGACTCTTATGTCATTTCTAATGTGTCTATTAGGGGACAATTGCTCTCTGCATGAAATCGCAAGAGTCTCCACCCACCCACACAAAGTGTCCACCGAGTCTCAACTGCAGACTCACTCAGAGGACACTTTTGCTCTGAGTGCGTGAGTCCGCAGAGGGTTCCCCAGAGGGTGGGGGTAATTAGGGAGAGAAGAAGAGTGACGTACCGGTGTGCAGGGCTGTCTGAAGGCGAGCAGGAGGACGCGAGAGTCTTGCTGTTGGTGGAGTCACTGTTGTGTCTGTCTGGCGGGTGAGTGACATCGGAGTGACTGTGACTGGAAGACTGGCTGGTGTGTCTGGAGGACTCCTCCAGGCCTCCCGCTCCTCCGCCACCACTGCCACCCTGGGATTTGTGCGCTCCTTGGCTCCCGATCTCCCGGCTGCCTCCTTCGCTCGGAGACTCGGCATTCTCATTCGGTGATCCCTTCCCTTCTATTTCCTCCACCTGCAATCCGACCAACAACCAAATCCATTTCAATCCAAATACACATCACTTCCATTCAACACCACACTCGCCCAGCATTACCCCACTCCCGCTCTCTCCCTCCCTCCTCCAGGCCTCCAATACCCACCGTCACTTATTATTCACATATCGCAACACGCTCCCGCTCTACTGCCTAATACCATTAGTCAATAACACATTTAGTAGCCCCCAATCCCAATCATACTCAATACACACACATAAATACTTTCCAAGCCAAAACTTACACCAATTACTCTATTATCTAATACATAATGCACACACCTCCTTCCCATTCACCACAAGAATCACCACAACATGTATTTTTATCACTTAACATCTCCTGCATTAGTAATACACACTTACATACGCTAGTCAAATAGTCTAATAAGTGTAACCACCAATTCCCCATCCAAGGTTACACAGATACAGAGTGTCTCAGAAAAATCCACAACTAAACACATCCCACAAAATGTAATCTACCATTTAAAAATTCCACAATAGAAAAGAACGCAACTTAAAGTAATATTCAGCGGCAGAAAATTAATAAGAACCAAGATTTTTTCAAAGTCACCACTGGGGCAACACTTGGTTTAAAATGGGATTTACGTTTTTCTACTTTTAACCAAATGTAAGACGAATTTCTTCACTTCCAGACATTACCTCATTATTTTTTCCAATTATAAAGTTGAATGCTGAGTTTAGTAACAAGATTTAATAATGTTTTTCCTTCTCCAAATTATTAATGAAATTCCTTATTCTGACCAATGTGCAATTGGATACTACTCCTATTAATACGTATACCAAGTAATTTGTAGTACTAATCCGCTATGGGTCATAAAATACTTGTATTTGAATTTGAAGATGTCGTGGAAAAAGCCTCAAGTAGTAGGGTTTTTTAAATACAGAGTTTAGATGAATTCGTAGTTAGTTTTTGCTAAGAAGGCTTTCTGTCTTAATTATTGATTTGTAATATCGCTTATGGAACGGCAGTAATACAATTCCGAAAATGAAATGTTTTAAAATTTCATTGGATTTGTATGAAGTAAGGTTTCTCCTGTTTTACTGTGAGAGGTCAGAGGAGGGCAAATATTATGCAACGCTGGAATACCTAAGTGCTGCTGTGTTAGAGATGCTATTAACTATATTTTACATATATATTGGATGGATAGAAATAGAAATGGCCTTTCTACTCGTTTCCCATGGTTCTCTTAATATACTTTAAGTCTATCGGGATGTTGGAGTAGAGAAGTATAGACATTTACTCTGGTTTGGCCTAAAGTGAGTTGGCTGCCTAGGTTGGCCTGTTATGACTTGGCCTAGCCTTAGCCTCTCAACTCTTATGTCATGTTCTATCCATTGCACACGTACAGCCACTCTCGCTACCAACTCATCGTCATCACTTATCTCGACTTTCCACACTGCCACTGCTTCTGGTGTGTACCTGGACTGTAGCAACTTCCTCTCTTACGTGACCATGTATGTGTCTGCCAACTACGACTAGAACACCGCCGCCCCTATACTCAACGAGGTAAATGACTTGGACACGTACCATACCCTGCTATACAGGCAAATCTTGATAAACTTCTATTCGCCAGATTAGATATACATCACCTGACACAAACTAACGCAGACCAACTAAATAACTCGGTGCTCCCTTTCCCCAGGGTATAACGAAATCTAATGAAATATATAGGTGCAATCCCAAAATGTCAGTCAGTGGCAACACATCAGATTATCATTACCTATTTCTCTCGCATTTTAACACTGATTTGGCTCAACATTAGTACATCTCCTTCTCACTTTCGTCCACCTTAATTTCTGCTATTTATAACTTTTAACTCACCTCACAACACTCAAGAAAGTATCAGTGTACATATTATGCCCAAATGCCCATCATTTATGGGCACTGTAGCCTACTGCTGCATAAATTACTATTAATTACTACCACTACTCCAAATAAACTTTTGGGTAATTTCAGCTGGCGTAGTGTTGCGTAGAGGCAGTGACATATTTACACGAAACTCCTCCTAACTATACTCGCTTTAAATAATTTAGCAAAAGTTAAAATAACATTACCAAATAAAGTAAATATTGAAAACAAAATGGAATTACAATCATGTAGAGAAAAATATTTTGTGTTGTATCCCTTGGCCTCGATTCTAAACGATTCTTTAAACTAATGTCTTTATTCCGGAATCTGGACGTTAAGCTTCTTCTACAGCTTGGGGTAGAAGTTTACCCGATTTGTTAGTACCTATATATTTTAATCGTTTTTGAATGAATGTTTTATTTTCCATGTTATAACCGTTATACGGTTCTATCTTTAGAATGTAAAATGCTTAGTTCTTATAATGTAATTATTACTACTATTGTTGCGGTCAAAACTGATTTCCTGTGTTTAACAATTTAATTTTCAGAAAAGCGCCTCAATGTAAAACAAAGTAAAAGGCGACTGTAAAATGCAAGTTATGTAAATAGATACAAATCTTTAAATCATGACATAAAAAGCGTACCTGTACAAGTACTTGGAATACATTTTAGTAAAATAACGTCATTGTTAGAAACGGCACTGTTGTACATTCCTGTTGTAAATTGAGTACCAGTGATAAAGGTTAGTCTTTTTATAATACCAGTTCTGTGTTCGTTTCTGTCTGCAATGGTTACGAATGGAACTGTCTGATTAGAAAGCTTCAACTTGACTTTGCGATGGCAGAGAAAGGTTATTGCTTGGTAAAAGTCACTGGCGGTTCTTTTAGTTCTCATGTATTTAGATGGCCAAAGTTTAGCCAATTTGAGTCCACATTTGAATGACTCAAGTCAGACAAAGTTAAAAGAGTAAAGGAACAGTGATATATTCCGTAGCAGGATCCAGTTTGGTAGGGCAATCTCTTAAGGAGAAGACAATGCCACATTTTACGTAAACGTATTCCGAAAGCATGAAAAGCTTTCTGTTACGCAATTTGTGAACATTCCTTGGTGCAGAACATTCAGTTGCAATGAGAACACGAGACTCTTGCTTTCATTCAATGTCCGTGTTTCCCCGTATGCAGATAAATACACCGAAAAGTTCGAGCGGACGCCGGACGGTAGCCCAGCGTCTTCTGTACTCTCCATTGAAAACCGTTTTGAAGTTGTTCGTTTTACATATAGGAGGTTCTACTGGAAACTGTATCTATTAACCCTTAGCGGCCATTTATCCACTTGGGTTACACTCAGTTGGGTGAAATAAGCGCATCAACCTAGAACACTCTCACTGTTTATGTGACGTAGAGGTACATATAATTCCGGCGGTGCACATAAATGTATACGCGCAGAGAGACTGTTTAAGTAGTTTTAGTTGGCAGATCGCCTCTGGTCCCTTTCCTAGTGGTCTTTGAGCTGCCTTTATGTAAAAGCAAAGTTATTCACAAGTTTCCCGTAACAATACCTTTCATCAGCATTAATAGTGAATTTGTTTCAAGTCAAACAGTGCTCACATCATTGTGAACCGTTTTACCATTTCAAGAAACTTCAACTAAGATCATTAAAATCCAGAGGATTTTTTTCTTCAAAAAATTGCACACGGTATTTGTATTAGTATTACATTATCTCCCGATATTAATATTATATTATTATTATTATTCAGTTTAGCAACACATATTCAGATATGCAGAATACACTGAGACTTTATGGAGTGCCCGAAGGGTTGGAATATTGAAATCTGTGCATGGAAGGATTGCGGATGAAAAATACTTCCGCATGTCTGACGTGAGTTGAGTGGGTGAAGATTACAAGCTGCGTGGGTGACTTGTTCAGTTAAAGGATTCTGTAAAACTATAATTTACCTTAACATGCAAATATTTATTATGTAAAGTACATAATGTAGTATGCGAGTACAATTACAATGGAAAATGTAGTTGAGGACAGATAGAAACGTAGAGAGCTCTTGCACTCCTCTCTTGTTACAGTGAGAAGCACGTCGTCATGATTAATGACCGACTCTGTATGCTTTATGAGCACAAAATTATTTCTTTGACAGCTCATCCATCAGCCTACTATGGTTTACATGCAGAAAGTACACATTCCAACACTGTTTATCATACATGTGTAACAATAAGGCCACGACGTTTCAACAGTTTACAGGCATCACAGTAAATGATTTAATTCATTTGTACTTTTGGAAATATTTCTGTTCAGTTATTCCATAAAATTCATTTCTTAAGAGATAAATGAGAGTTTTATCGTTCCGTATTTAGAAATCAAATTTGTCGTTCTACTCTCTCTGTCTATTTATTGTTTGTCTTGTGGGTCTCCTATTGTTAGATTGCGTTGGGAATGGGGATTTCCCTAACAGCGAACTCCAGTAAAGCAATACTATTATACTATTGACTGAATTTTCCTTAAACAAAATTTCAGCCGACATTATTTTACTAATTCTTAAGATTTTTAATGCATTTATCAATCTCGGAGCTCAGATGCTATTAATATCTTTTGTTTTGAATAATACATAGTGCAGTAACCGACAGTAGAGAAAAAAGGGCAAGGTTTTTCAGAATTTCAATAGATTGAAGGAAAAATGAAATAAAGTCAAACTGCATCTTCCACATTTAATTTGATTATGTTTCAGTAAGCAAAAAATTATGTCGGTTTGGCAAGGCAGAGATTAAATGCTCCCTAATGCTTAGTCTAACTGGAAAATCCAAATTCGTCTTTATACTTCACAGAAGAAAGAGCAGATTCTCTGTGACGGTTAAGCTAGGGGAAAATGCATAATGCATTAGATGTGAATGTTCTGCCTTGTGAATGCGATATCGCTGTCAAGTGAAACGCTTTTTATTTAACTAATCTACATGTGCACAAAATAACGATCATTTGCGATGTTGCTATCTTTTACTATTGCTCTGTTATAGCCGTATAACCCATTTTATGCCACTTTTGCTATTATTATCATGCAGATAAAATACAATGAAGTACTCGCAGCCAGTGATAAGAACAGATGGATTTTATAAGTTAGTAGTTCTCGTTTGTAGTACATTTTCTATAGTTAGCAATCTCCGACTCACTTTAAACAGAATGAATTGCAAATCGTTATCAACCAAATATTGCATTTTAAATTGGTAAAAATGCAGAATGGAGAAATATTCAAATAATTAGCTCTTAATTTTCAAAAACTTTTCATATTGATTTCTGAATTACAAACCAAAGCGGTGGATATATTCATTTGTAAATTCACCTACCCATTTAATTTTCTAATGCTGCATAACCCACAGAGAAAACTTTGCTGCTAACAAAAGATATTTACTGATATAGTTGATAAATTCCAAAATTTCGAGTGGTTTAGGGGGAATATGCGTAATTACACACAATTTTTGGGATGCCACTTATAAACTATTATCATCGACTAGTAGTAGACTTCGTTCCGAAGTTCTATGATATTAAAATTTACCGTTATTGCAAGCAATGCTTACTTAACTAGAATCGATAAACATCAAACTATTATTAAAAGATTTGCTCACTTATCGTAAGAGAGTTGTAAGAACTTCCCCAATGAAGAGAATCGGTGCTAGAGCATATATTAAAGAAAGGCAATTATTAAGGGGCAGTCAATGGTTTTTAATTAAGGAGAACAGCGTAATAACATCGATCGCAAATTTACCTCATTTGGTAGATTATATGTAGTATCTTTTTTCCTCAATGTTTGTTTTTATTAAAGAGCCTGCAAAATTGTTTGGCATATTGCATTAGTTAATATTTAGACAAGTAATTAAATAAGGCAAAATAAATAATAATAAATAATTACGTTTTCTTTCAAAAGGCGCAGGGTAAATATATGATTAGGCGTTTTACGATTTGGAACATTATTAGCCGCTTTTACAAGTCATAATTATAGAATTAGTTTAAACGCCCACCACTTAGGTCGGAAAGGGAAAGGTTGGTCCCAGTTTCGCCTCTATTTCAAAGGGACTGAATAAATATTGGGGCAATTATGCGGCTGCAACAATAGCAGTGAGTTTTGGTCTGAGTTGGGAAATGGATCTTACACAACTGGCTCCATAGAAATTCCGATGGGAAAGAAAAGGGTTGTGATTTCATTGATGCACACAAGCATAGTTCACGGATACTGGAAGTTGAAAGGAGGAAAGGTTCTTGAAAGGAGCCCAGAAGAGGAGACCACAAGATCCACGTACGTACCTAATGGTAATACTAAGCGGTGTCTGAACTGAGGTCTGAACAATATCTGTGTAACATGTTCCACATACTCCATGCATACAGTCAGTTTTTGCATGAATGACTTGAGACTTTGCAAAACGGTTTCCAGGGATGACGGAGCTTCTCTAACTTTGCATTTTGCATAGTTGACTCGGAATGTATAACCCTAGTAGAATTTGTTACACTACATAAGACACCATAGTGGAATTTATATAATAACGTAATGGGGACTTTAGTCTTATTGCAGGCCAAAGAGACAGGGTAGTGAACAGTGAAAAGAGTTGGCATTGCAAACTCGTCTGTCTCTCTCTGTACGACTGTATACATTCGAATTCATGGCTCACAGCTCGCAGGTTTAAAATTATTTATGTCCCTCGATTGCACAATAGCAGCCCAGCACTAGAAAATCGACTTGAAAAACCAAAAACTACTATGTTTTCTGGAATTCTAGTTTTTCTTTGCTCTCCAAAGGTTTCTCATGAAAACATTGTTTAAGTTCAACTCTAACTGCCAAGTGTCAAGTTGACTGAACACAAAACCCAAGACAGTCAACATATTACACTGAAACCTAACCTAGTAAGGGATACGCTATTACGGAATAGACAAGTGAAATGTACTGCATATCTAAAATTCCCAAGAAATAACCCGTGTACAAATATTTTTACAACTAATGTACCCAAAATGCAGAGTTTATAAAATCGATTAGAGGTAAACACTTCAAAATCTCTTGGCGACCCATTTCAAAGGAAATAAGTAGCGAAATAAGTTTTCCTCCACGAAATACAGCACGAAGGAATATTTCTATTTTTAGCACACACCACTCTGCCAGAGCTATTCCATTATTTAATACATTCTAAATAAAGATTTAAAATTGCATTCCATCATTCTATCGCTGCATGGCAATTATCCCAATAAAATATAATAATAAAAATAAAATTGTACACAAAAATAGATTCTTTTCTTGATAATATACACAGGAATGTTGGGTATGCCTGAAATTTCTGGGAGCGGATCCAAAATGTAAAGATTTTCACTGTAAAACAAACCCAAATTGAACCAAATTAAAAACCTCAACTGAGATGACTTTAGCACGCAATAAAATTGCAAATGTGTTGACTCAATGCATTTAGAATCGAACAATATTATTTAGGTGGTTACACAAGCTTTTGTGAAAAATGGATTGAGTGAATGAATTCTCTCTGTGTGGAAATGAATAAATGATGTAACAAAGAGAACGTTTCCGCGTATTTCCGTCAGCAGGGGTGATCCTACTGAATATGCATTCCTTATGTGGATTGGAAGGATAGGTACGGGACGAATAGAGATTTCGACGGTGGGCTAAACGGGCAATTTGATTCGAGGGTAACCGAAGACTCACCTCGGAGCTCACCACCCATCGTGAGATTTGAATAAGACAAACTAGTTTGTGTTTACAGATGCATCGTTAATAAGGCATGAGAACAAATAGGAGATTGGTGTTTAAATTAGAGAGAGCGTGGCAGGCAGCAGTGAGTTATTCAGGTCTCACGCCATATTTTATAGGATCGACTGTCGTGATAAAGCTGAGTCCCCACTACTGCTGTATATTTCATAATCGAGAGCCTTGCTGCGTGTGCTGCCGATTGAGACTATAAAGTGGCTATGGGTGATGTATGTGTTTTGGACTGGATGAGATAGCAAATATGAAAATGTACGTACGCGAACAAGGCAATCGAAAGTAGAACAGAATAAGTCTCTTCAGTCTCTGCTTTCGTCCCACTTTCCATGAACACTCCCCAAAGCTCTTTGATGTCATGTCAACATGTTTTCCCCTATCTTCCTCCTGTCTTTGTGAATTAATAAGAGGGAAGAGGAAAGTAGGCAAACCAAAAATTGTGCTACGCTGAAGCATTAGCGTACATATTTTAACACAATCAACCGGAACTGTTCCAGACTCTGAACCTGGACACAAATTCCATTGAACTGTGCTATCTGCACCCAACTGATGATGATTGCTCTCAAATTGCTTCGACTTGTGCCAGTAAAACGGAATATTAGTGCCCGCTATTTATACACACGCTGATTTATAGTACACCACCACTATTTCATAAATCATATTCTTTCCTTCGTACTACCGAACCAAGTACTGCAATATTGTGGCAATCTGATCTGAGGATGTGTACTAATTGTTTACAAACATACTCACATGGATTCAGTCTTGTCACCATGAAACTTAATCAAATGTGAAAAAGATAGAGAGACTCGAAAATTTAATTCAACCAAACGCCATTTTCATTTTCTATTAGGATACTCACTCCTGCCAGAAGGATACTAATGGAAATGTCGATAAGTAATATTACACATACGGATTGTGCCAAATTTTATTAGTGTGCGATATTTGTGACACACGCAGTACTTAACCACATCACGAAAAGCTTTTCTCCTCCCAAAGAGTCAGATAGGAAGCGTATACGCTTATAAATCTCGTCACCTTGCATTAGAAATACCATTGTCAACTAAATATTAACACATTTTCACCTTTTTTCGAAATACTCAATGTTTTCTACTTTAATTTTAACAAATAATTTTAACTAAGAAAGGGAAAATCTTGTATAATTATTCCAGGGAATATATATAGGTATATATGCTTATAGACACATTTAACAGTGCGTTTTAATAGGTAGAGTCAAAAGTTGCCCAAAGGCTTTCTCCTGTCCAAAAGATTTCCGAAACTAGCGTGGAAGTTAGAAGTTGAACAAAGTTCATATATCTTGGCAAATACAAAGTACTTGGTTTGGTTGGAGACAATTTTGTTCATTTAGGTTAGCTAACCATCAAACAATTCAGAGTTTAAGAGAAAGTGTTTCACTCAATGTGCGGTTTCCCAAACTCAGTCTCAACCATATTTACAAACTGAAACTAATGCTGTTATACTTAGTAACTCTCCTGTGCCACCGTGCCCAACAAATCTTTTCAACAACCTTTCCCTCTGATACATAGCTGCACTCCGGATATAAATGCTGTTTGATCTTTACATAATCCATCCTAGGCACAACTATAATGTCAGGCATTAGGCGCTTTTGGCTAGCTGTGAGCTACTACTAGATTTAGTCTTTGACGATGAGCGTTCAGAATGATCTTAAGCAAAACGCCGATTTATTATTTGTGACACGGCACTTAGTCGGTCGTGCTTGTCACGTTTCCTTACTTTCAACCCAAACATTATTGCGACCAAAAAGAGAAATCTGTATGGCTTGAAAATCAATTATTACTTTTCTGCATTTGTCATTATTAATTCACTATAAAGGATATAGAGTATCAAAACAAGGTATTTAATATTTCCCTAAGTTTTAAACAGACATAACTGCTAATTTACTACAATTTTATCTATCAGTAATAAATATAGAGAAATATCTGTAAATATCAATACCAATATATGAGCTACAAAATAGTATATGATATTTAGCAAATTGGCTTTGTCCATGATTTCTTTCTACCCCTTGAACCCTTACTTTTATTTACGTTTGTGTTACAGAATTAAATTTCTTACAGTAAGAGAGCTACTGTACATTTTAATATACATTTTCAATGCTCATGGTTTTCACGAAAAAATGTCACTGCATTAATGTCATGGAATAAAAATACGCCAACAAAAAATACTGAAGAGAAATCTCCGTAAAATGTTGTTTTCCAACTATTAGGAATTGCAGTGTACATTTATTCACCCAAGATGAATTAGTCTTCCTTTAGTCGTTTGAGTGCATTTCAAATGAATTGGAATTGGTAAATATATTTCAAGGAATCGTTTCATTTGCGGGAATTACTTGCCCAATTGTAATTTGAAGTGATTCGGTTTGCGAATATTTTGGAGGATGGCTTGACTTGTCTTTGTTAAGATGGACTTGACGTGTAAATCAGAAATATATTTTGTGCATAGATAAGGATGGTAGGGACTTGTGAAGTAAAGTTGGTTTGGTGATCCAATATCTAGGATGTGAGATCCGCCATTTAATTTAGCCTAGAAAAGGTTATTTCGAACGACGGTTGTTTGCAGAGTCAGAAGCTCACAACGACTGATATTCTGAGAAAGACAAATACCGACTGCAAATAGCGTAGATATAGGTAGTTCAATATTCATGACTAGGACTAGATGTGTGAGATGAAATACAAAGAGTAAATAGGTTCAGTGTAGTTTTATGAGCGGAGACAAAAGAGATGCTTACTTTTGCACAAAGAAAAACAAGAGGTAACCTATATCCTAGATATAAGTATGCATGCACATTCAATGTTTCCTGCTTGGAGTAGAATTACCAGATAGAAAAGTTTATAGGTCTAAAGAAGTTTGTGGTTTGGTAGGAGGACAGCTTTGAGGACATGGAATTGCCAAGGGATGTCAAAGGAGAGCGTAACTCATTTCAAGATTTAAAAGTAAATGGCATGTCTGTATTCTTTTTTCTCATACTTCTCAGAGTCAATTTGCTAAAGAGATTCAAAGACAATAGTATTAAAGACAATTTCGGTAACTTGAGGTCCTATCCTGTGCATACTGTCGGCCGTTGTGAATTAAAGTTGGGCCAAGTGGAGATAGCGGCCTGGAAGCATTGAATTGAGTGAATGAAGCGAACTGGACTGGAATTGAGGGAGAGTGAGGTTAGCGGAAGGGTTGTTATGAAAGATGAGGGTTGAGCGGGTTCGGATTGCGAGGAGTCTCTTTGGAAAATGACAGGAGAGAAGGAATTGTGGTTGAAGTTGATATGACGGAGTATTTTTGTTTTAGCCCCGTGTACATATATTAAGGTTGTTGTTGTCTGGAGAGGAATATTAGCCGTAAAGAGGAAAGACGTGACTTGTGCGGAGAATGCTGTGTGTGGTGAGCAACGGAGCCATTTAGCAGAACTATCACCTTGCCTGTCCTTCTCCTTGGACGGATTCTGTGTGTTTGGAGGGAAGTTAAGTCTTGGAGCAGAGTTTCCGTGCGGTTTGCAGCATTGAAGGAGGCGAAAGAGGAATATTGCAGTTGCGGAGGAGACAAAAGCCATAAATACGTCAAGAAAGACTTTGCTGTGTCTCTTGGCTCACTCCACATGCACTTACTACTCAACTGATACTTACATACTGTAACGTGTTCTTCCTCCACAGCAGACCACACATGTATTTACATAGACATCCGAATATATTTACTCCGGCCGCACTAACAATAAGCCTGTCTGCTTTCGCCTCGTTTCCCTTTCTTCCTCGCTTCCTCCACTTTTACTTTATATTAGTCCTCGCCACAATGTACACAAGGCCATTTAACTACACATAATATTTACATGTAGCTCCCTCATATTCCCTACTTATGCATGTAGTCGCTCTGTCAGTGTCCTAGTCTCCTTCACATGAGAAATGTTTATAATGCACGGATACAGTTACTGCTGTCTTGATTTCACTCCGAGGTACACTGTCGCCCGGCTTTCACTGCTTTCACTACAATCTCCAGAAAGAGATACTTTCTGTTTCACTTTAAATTTGCGGCTTTAACATTTCTGTCCTTACATTACCTTGTCGTTCCGCTCAACTGTTGTCCTCCTCTGCCCCGTACTCACATTCAGACTTCTTTCTCTCCCCACTTCCCTCTCACACAACAAAACTGAATTGAATACACCAACTGTACCAGAAATCTGCATACTTACAATTCCCATTCCTCGTGTCGTTACAAACAACTACTTTCACTAAAACTACACACACGGATACCACACTGCTTTCACTACTTTCACCAACTCCTTTTACATAAAAATACTTTCACCTAACAATATACAATAACAACCAACACATTCGCTCCAAATTTAATTCTAACTCAACTACCGGTGCTACATTCTCTTCTTTAACATCCCAGGCATTCCCATCCTCAATATTTAGCCGACCTACCTGTCGAGAAACTATTTTACTCTATGGGAAAAGTTACGGATTTACTTTAATGCGGAGAAACATATTGCAACAATTGTATTTGTAAAACGGGTTTAAGTGATTCCCAAGGTGCACAACTGAAGCCATTCAAATTCTTTTTTCCGTAGCCGTATGCCTCCAATTAGACCACGGAGGCATTCTGCCCTTTTCAAGATATTCAACTGCATGCATAATAAACTATAATAAGCATACCGACTTTATGCAGCTACCTCGCGTAAATAGCTCTTTTCTGAAAGCATAATGTAATTTCTGTTACATAATAAATATATGTCATCCTTTCCAAATTTTCCTTAGGTGGGGTGTGCCAGTAATCTGCAGTCAACATAAATTTAATGGCCAGCTACAACTTTTCTTTTATTTTTCAGTCCTGTGAATGAAATGTCATCCTGTTCATTTATTTATGCTCAAATTACTATTTATAGCCCTTCCAGATTATTTCACTACATTTTAGTACGGCTTAAGCTACCTCTGCCGTTTGTATATTATTATCCTCGTGTTACTTCCTCCCGTACTTACGCGATACACATTACTTTCTGTAATGCGTAGTTTGTCTTCAAATTAATATTTAATATGCTTGCTAGCTCAACATCATTCCGGCTTTCATGATCCTCTTTCCTTAAAAAGGTAACAACTTACTTCCTGAATTACTCGCTAAATTTACTAATTTACATTATTACAATAGACGCCACCATCAGTCGCTGCAATAGTATGCTAATAATTTGTATATGTACAAATTATACTCAAACTCAACCAACCGTTGGCGTACATCAAAGAGTTCAATAATTAGTGATTTAATGCACAATCATGCACGTGCTTTACATGTGACACATTACTAAAGAATTCACTGCATAACGAAATTTGCGGTTTCCATATATGTTTAATTTTAATGCCTCCAACTAATAGGAACATTTAATTTCTCCGATGATCAAAGACAAACAAATCCCGACCTAAATATCGGAATTAGCATCGCCTTTGCAAAATATATCCAATTTAATAAATTCAGGACTAGGAATAAATTCTCATATGGTGCACGTTTGGGTTTTTAAACAGAACTTTATTTTGAAAGTCCCCATTTGAAAAATACAATATAACTGTTTTATTATTTTAAAATGGTTGCAGTTCTTCCAATTGGAAATAATATTTACGACACTGTATTTTGAGCACGCATTCGTCAAAATGTGATGTAGTAATGTCGAATAAATGCATCGAAAAAGAAAATCAAAAGAAAACCATTATTTTTAGTATTATTAGTACTCATCAATACAAATCGTATTTATTCTGTGAAATATTTAAGAATTTGATTGCTTTTTATATTTGAGGCTTGATATTTCCAAATTCCTTTTGTATACAATGTAATAAAACCATCTTGGTAATTTTGGTTATCATTGTTCCGAACTTGTAATGGATGCACTGCAAAATAGGGATAGTAGGAATGCCACACAATAAGCAAATACGCAAACAAGTATGGTTTACGTACATACTTATGTATAGGTAATAAATTTGTAATGGTTTGCTCTGGTTCTACTTGGTTCAACGCACAGATATGTGCCTTCACTGTGGAGTAACAACGATATTACTAATCAGTTTGTTCATGAATAATTGTCTAGCCATTAAAGACACGCAGAAGTGTTTCTGACGCAGTTCCAATTTCAGTCCTTCAAAGTAACTGAATGTCTGTTTGAATATTGCTCCGTATTGTACGTGTGCATATCGTGAAATGAAACTTGTAATATGGCAAAATGTCTGTGTTTATATTCCGCCATTTTACGTATAATCAGTCCAGACCTAGGATCCTCCAGAGGTTCCTCAGGAACCTGTGGAGGTTCCTCGTTGGAACCTCAAGAGGTTCCTGAGGAACCTGTGGAGGTTCCCCTGTCACATGTCCGTCACGTGGGGAACCTCAGGAGGTTCCCCAGGAACTTTTTCCACTCAAAAAAAGTTCCTCAGGAACCTCCTGGAGTTCCTTGGAACCTCTGGAGGTTCCTGAGGAACCTGCTGAAGTTCCTTCAAAAAAAGGTTCCTCAGGAACCTCCTGAGGTTCCTAGGTTTGGACTGATAATATCGAATCATGCATTAAAGCTTAACTGTAGAGGCAGTGCAATTCAGGACCTATAAACATTTATAACGGGTCTATTATTTGCAGTGAAGAGGATCAAAATGGCAATAATATTCATTTTATGGCACAGTGCAGAATACAGCATCTTTGAATTAATATGAACAGAAGTCACTACACAGCACTACCAATCTCACTTCACTCACAATTTTCTCATACCAAAGAAAATCAAGAGTAGTCAACTATTGGATTTCATATTGTTTCCATCTTCCTCCAACTCTTTCCATTTCGCTTTTACTTTAACTGCTTTTGTAATGTCATACAATTGTACCCAGATAAAATGTTCATGCATGAACACATACACCTATAAATAGTCCATGCCGTATTTTCTGGAATTCCTTTTTACGGCAAACTATCTTTCACAGCTAAATTCGGAAAAATTATTTTGCATCAACATTGCTATCAAAATAGCAAATTATCACAGAGAGACTGATGATTTCACGTTTCCAGCTACATTATTCTTATTAATGCTTAAATTATCTTTCTTTAGTAAAACACGTACGTTATCAGAAAATATATAATTTGCCTATCATTCTTTTCAAACGCTTTGAATTTAATCCTAAAATTTTCTTAAAAACAATTTACATTGAAATTACTTGAGGATTTCCATGAGGTATTTAAAACTTGAGGTTTCAGCAGTACATTGCTATTCACTGCATTGGTGAATTATTTTTAAAAGGAACATTATCTTGAAAATACGGTATGGAAAGACGACATACAACGCATGCATGTAATTGCAGTCCAACCATCTTCCCCCAACCACCCCCTTTAAAGAATACAAAATATATAGCATTCGTCTGGGCCGGTGCCCTTTAACACAAGTCTAACTGTGATTGTAAGAGAAGAATATTAAAATGTTGGCATGAAATGAAAGTCGAATATAAATTTCAAAGTGTACATAGGCAATTTAAATAGCATCCCTAAACAGTAAAAGGAAATCACTAGTTTGGAGTTCGATGGGTGATTGCCTTCTAAAGTAATAAAATGTTTCCTGAATTTTTCAATGTTCCAAATTCAATAAAGTTAGAAGTACTGTTTAAATTGGATATTTAAGTGTCATTCTTTAGTAAGCACAATATTTCTGAATGGTTTGCTTCACAAAAGTTTTGAAAACGTTTTCATTATTTTAGTGGTTGTTATGATTATTAAAATTGTTCATGATTCTGGAGGGGCATTCAAACTTAAATAACTGACTCTTTTATTAAGGTAGCAGTTTAAATAAATAAATAATTATGTAATTAAATAAATAAATTATGTATAAATTATATAATTACTGTTCCAGTTCATATTCCAGTTTTCCGCCACACCGTATAACTTTTTTTATAATTTTTTGAACGCTAATTTATAAACTTATGAATTTCTATGAATAGGTAGTTAGCACCACAAATTCATAAAGCAATTTATAATATTTATAGAAATTCGTAAGTTTTATAAGTCGTGTAAATATTTTAGTGCGTAAGCAGTGAGATGTCGGGTGCGTAAACGCATCGGATGAAGGGTATCCGATCCGGAAACGTCGGGTCTGGAAACCGTGGATTTGTAAGCTATGGCTAACTGGTCAAGTTTATTATGTGTATCATATGGCAGTGTAATGTACACTACGTGGACATAGAGTTTCTATTCCTACGCCTGCCGTCCCTCGTTTGCACTCTGATAATATTCTATAATAACAGCTAAAAACAGTTTACGACTGTATTGTGTGCTGAAAATGTACAGAGAATGTATTCTGGCTAATGTTATGTATGTATAATGCAACAGAAGTGAATTCGGCTAGGATTATTTCTACTGTAGGTCATTCCCCCGCAGTTTTGACTTATCTTTAGTACATACTTTCCTCAATAGTGCCCAGTGTACTTGCTTCCCATTGGAGACAAAAAATATTGCTAACTCGTTTCAGGACGCTTGTTTTCATTTATACTTCTTTAGATAAGCTAAACACTAAGGACAGCTCTTCTTTCTTTTTAGATAGACATTAATGATTTCACGATTACACGGATTGTAATAAACACGAACAAGATAACGCCTATGAAAGGATTACAATTCCTGACTAACTGCAGAAGAACTACTTCCAAGCTTACAGTCAAACTTGGTTCGCAGATCTAAAACTTAATATTTACCATTACTGTTATTACTATATTTATTTCTATACGAGACCATATTAGTAAACGTGGTGAGAGTTCTGTTATCATGGAACATTTTAATTCGAATACAAACAAAGCATATATTCGTGTAGTGCACTGTGCAAACGTGAATGCAAAGTAAATAGTTATTTATAATTGTATTTAGGTATCAACTAAACACTTTTCTATTTCCCAATGGAATTGGCACTTTGTTTTACTTTCCTGGAGGCCAAAACACAGAAAGACAGTAATGAACTGCACCTTCCTTTAGAAAGTTCGATTCACTTGGGCGCACACGGAATGTCGTCTTTGCGATTAAGTGTGTTTGGCTACGCTTTCTTTGAGCATTAATCCTGACAATCCCCATTGTATTCCCTATCACCAATAACATGTATAACCATAATAACCACATCAAATATAATGCTAACTGTGATATTTGATGGGAAATGGAATGAATGACTTTAGGACAGAGAAATGCTGCTCTAAAACCTAACTGTACGTTCAACTCTGTTCAAAAGACATTCTTCAAATGGAAAACAAATCTATTTAATATTAAGTGTGTTACTCTTATTACCCGCACCAAAATAAATTGCACTGAAGGCACTGAAAGCAAAAGTTTGTATATACAAATGCAATCAGGTGCAGCATCCGTAGTAATTGTCTATCTGACTTTCCGGTGCACAATGCTAACAACTCTTATGGTAATAACATAAAAAGATAAAAAATCATATGGGAAAAATAGCTCATCTAGCTACTTTTTGTCATTTCCGAGAAAACCGTTTGCTCCTACATTTTGAACATTAGCAGAAAATTGGAAAGTTGAGTCTCTCTGTAAGCTTCCTTATTGCCATTTCTCAGAGGCGACTCCACAAAGACAATACACCTAAATTGCTGCTAAATTACATTTTCTTTGCATTTTCTTAGCTTATCAGCAGAAGAAGTAGGTACAAAGGCGCAAAACCTTAGGTGGCTGTACATCATTATTTTGGGCGTAACGTGGTTACAATTGAAGTATATTGACATCATTAATGTTGGCATGAATATACGATTACAGAATTACATTTAATAATATAACAGGTAATTATAACTAATTCGCGACATTAGAATACTTAGCATTACTGAGCTGGCTAGACTTTTGCTGAAGACTCGTTCATAATTTATTAGCACTTATCGGCAGTACAAAATGAAGTCAACGAAATATATAGGGAAAGTAGCACAACGCACACATGCAACAAAAACGAGAGTGGTACGTGGATATAAAACGTTTAGCAAAGATTATGTTGGAAGAGATCTATATACGTGCTGCCCTATATTATTATTTGCTTATTGACACAAAAAGTAGGTATTCAATGGCAATATTGAATATTACGTATTACTCTACACCAAAATATACGTATACAAGGGGATTTGTATTACGTTGTAACTACGCGCTGAGGACATATATAACACATAGCTAGTAACATGTTTATATCCTTGTATCATTTGGTTTCAGTGAACCATTGCACACCTACAACACTATAAACACTTTTTGCGTGTCGGTCTCCCACTCTTAAGTTGCATATATGGTGAAATGTTTGCCTTTAGTGAATGGGGACTTGGGGAAAGTACATGTCATTATATTAGATTGAATATCCACGGAATAAGCAGTGCAGAATGGCTGCGTCCATAAATGACGAGAAGAAACCAGAAGCATTCTCCGGAAATTGCAGTAAGAGCAACTAAATGGCTACGCCGAACTCATGCAGGGGAAAATTAGCTCAAGCTCATAGTCCACAATACT
Source organism: Yoshiicerus persimilis (assembly GCA_020352615.2). Classification (NCBI taxonomy): domain Eukaryota; kingdom Metazoa; phylum Arthropoda; class Collembola; order Entomobryomorpha; family Tomoceridae; genus Yoshiicerus; species Yoshiicerus persimilis. Next base: position 3,844,565 of record CM060170.1, on the reverse strand, counting down.
CACTTTCACCGAGACAGGGAAAACAACATTTTCGTTGCAATGTTTGTCTTGTTACTCAAATGCTAGTAATTCCACTAGAGCACATTGTCCTGACTCCACTTATGTTTTCCATGATATCAAGTACTAATATCACAGGAATATTGTAATAATACCATTTATACTGTGTGCCGTGTAGCATTATTATCATTTCATGTTGGTGATGTAAGCTTACTCCGCATTTCCTACGACAATCATACATTATTTGTATGACAACATGGAAATAACACTATTTAAAGCGGTCAGCTCGATCTAGAGGACTAGAGATTTGATGTCTTCCACTATATTGCTGTGTCAAATTAATATTACTCATAATACTACACTCATTAGGCACCTTGACAATATCATTTACGCCTACACACTCAATACAAAGAATTTCTAAAAGAAATCTGCTACTACTAATACTAACGTTGATCAAAAATACGCAGTGATGGGGTATTACTAATTGCATAGAAATATCATAGTGATACCAAAAATGCAATTACACAGTTTCAGTGTCATGTGCAACAGAATTTCATTTATTCCTAGTTTGTCATCAAGCGAAAGTGTGTCACACGCAATCTCTGCCTTATAAAGATAAAAATAATAAATTAACCTTGCTCAATAGACGCTACTTTTCCTAGTCTGCAAAATTGTAACGAGAAATTTAGTTGGAAGCAAAAATCCCACAATCCAATATTTCTGCATCAGCATTATCACTATATACGATATTTATGAATTTGTAGATAGAGAGATGCCTGCTGGTAAAAATGCATGTATCTGCAACAGATTTTTCTAAAATGGTATCACTTTTTTACGCCCTAGAGAAAGAAATGAAGTGTTAACCACAACCAAATTTTGGGAAATCCATATTTGATACAAAAATCAATTATTTAAAGAATGTGTGATTTAAGGGACCGATGAAGTCGGAGTATATTTTTCTACCGAGCATAGAATACTAGCGTTGCCATTTTAATTATTGTGTAATCATGGTTGTCGTTTTAGGTGTCTCTTAGTTGGAAACAACATAGCTGCGGATTGGAGGTGAACGGTTTCTTTCTGGATGTCTCTTTATAAGAAAATCAATGGGAAACTGGGAAGATTGTACGATTTACAAGAATGGTGGGGAATGATTATAAAGTTTTTAGGGCTAATGAAACAATGAAATGGAATTTGGTTTAACGAGCACTAATCCGGAAGTAAGATGGAGACCGTGACCACAGGATGGAGTCTGTTACTTTGGCGAACTATAAAATAGGAACGGCGTCCATTTCCAGTCGACTGACACAAGGAGAGTTTTAGTGTTTGCCTGAGTGCAGCGAAGACAAGGTACACGTAGAGATGGGAAGTGAACGTTTGTCTGTAGAGGGAATAAATAGTGGAGCAGTAGCCATAACTAAATATTGCAGTGCATTCTACTGTAAATAGTAGAATGATGCTGCGAAATAAAATAAAGTATAGAGAGAAGAGACGTTTAAAAGGGCGAAGAAGGTTTTGGCAGTACTCTGTATGCACACTGTGCTAGAACTTTCAAGAAATAAATAAATTCGATATCCTCGTAAAATAGGGTGGATGGGAAAGGAAACTGGATTGATTGTGCAAGTATTTTTGTTGCTACTTAGAGACAAGTCTGAAACTGGGATTCTTGTGTATTATGCAAATAAAATTGAAATATGAAGAGCTAATATAAGGGAAATGGATTCTGCAAACTTTGCATAATATAATAAAAGTATACAAGATACACTATCAAGAATGTAATCATGCAAAAACAGCCATGAAAAGGTCACATAGAGCGACGCAATCAAATGAAAATAAAATACAAACATTCAACCCAATCAAGTGAATCAGTATTTTTTATTTCTCTGAGAACTTCCTGTCTTCTGAAAACTCCTCTCTGATGATCGAAAGCGGAGGAATCTGCAGCTAGTCGATAGTTCTGTTTTTACGTAGGAGTGACTCACTTCATTTCTGCTTTATAAAATTAGGTAAAGTGAAAGGATTTTTTTTACTCTGCACAGAAAATTTATTCTTCTGTGAAATTTGTCATTAAATTAGTTAAAAGCACAAACATCATGATAGAACGCTTCCTGCAGAATCCAAGAAGACAAGATTGTCAGATAAAGTACAATTTTTTGTTAGAGACACATTTTGATGAAAATTTCAATTATAAACGAACTCCAACTATTTAGATGATTATTTAAAAAGAGAGAATCTCTGTCTGTGCGCAAACTTTTAGCCATCAGACTTGATTTCTTTGTATTTAGTTCCACTCCCTCTTTATATTTAGACCCAATGCCTCAGACGGAATTTGCCATATAGACACACACATGATGTACCCTACATATAATCTTATGTGCTTTCCAACTAACGATAAGTGACTCGGTGCATATGGCGTGGGAAAGTGGAGTAGAACTTTGATTCTCTCATACTTAATTTTAGTTGCGCATTTGGCTTTTATGAAATGAAAGAGATGCTTGAGTCAAGTGGAAGATCTGATCAGTCATTAGTGTGAAAGATAAAAATCCTTAAATTTCCAGAACACAGACAGACAAACGGAACAGATGTCTATTGCAACAAGGCGGAACAAATATAGCTTCAAACGAAATCTTTCTCTTTTGACCCAGCCCATGCTTATCCCTCCTCTCCATCTCTGCATCAACCTACCTAAACCTATTTTGCCCAAAGTTTGTCCTATTATTATGCACACTTTTCAACGTGCATGTTATATCTTAAGCATCTCTTTCACCGTCTCCTTCAACTAACCAACCAACTCACGATCAATCCTCACTCACTGAGCACAGTACATATTTTACACGGGACAACAAATATTAAATTGTGTCGCAGTTGGAGTAATTGCAATACCCTCACCTAAAAGTACTTATAAAATTTTAAAATTAGTTCCAAGTAGAATTAGACAAGAATAATTGCACGATTTAAAACTGATTTATAGAATGAAATGGGAATTTGAATGGCAGTGGAAGACCATAAAATAGCTTTAATGATTTGGTATTGACTAATTTTGAATTTGTTCGCTAAGCTTTGATGATTCGATTTGAAGGTGTATTTGAAGGGTTTCACCGACTGCAGAGATTTAGGGAGAGAAATGTTCAATTAAGTTTGTACTTCCTGCTAGTTAGGGTATGGAGTATACTTAGTACTTATTTAGCATTATACGCAGTCGATAAAATGGAAGTGAAGAGATCATGAGAGGCTTCCTCTTTGACGCTTGTGGCCGCAAGTGTGCAATCGACTTTCACTTTCTACAAGCCGCTCTAGAAAACTACAGATTGCGAGTGTTGAGTCAAATTGAGGCCCTACAATAACCGGGACTTGTTAGTTGGGAATTCTCGGTTATAAGTAAATAATTGTCGTTATACGTCAGTTGTGTTCAACTGAGGCTCTGGTTAGAAGGCGAAGTGTATTTATAAGGGAGGCGAAGGCTAAGCTGACATATTCACATTTCTGTCGTATCATTGCCTACAGGAACCCATTGGTGGATGAAACCTTTGTGCAGTTGGTATTTGAACTTGTAATATTACCATATTTTGCTATGAGGCTCACCGGAAAATTCGTGAGATTATTTAGAGATGTCAAGAATTATATATTCCCATTTGCACATTAATTTCAAATTCAACATCTCCAACTCCAAATAACTTTCTCTGCAAACTCATTCCCTAAATTGAGTATTTCTGCTCTTCACCCTATATGTGCTCAGAAGTGCTCAGACAGCTTGCAAGTTATAGGGTTTCTCTCTCTCCATAAATCTTCAGTCCGCTCTAAAAGTAAAAGGATAATTTTAGAAATATACGCATTTTTATGCATGGTATATCTTCTCTTTAATTTACAGCTTTGGCTAACAACTGTCCAAATGGTGTTTTTATGGAATCTTAATATTCAGTGTTGCAAAAACAGAGCGCGGGTTAACTGAATGTTTAAAGCATCGATTTCTTCAGTGGTAAGTACTTTTACCATTATTTGCATCGCTTGTGTGCAAGTGTCTACCGTTTACATAAATAGTAGGAAGAAACAGAATTCTTACAGTTGGCGCTAACGCCAATGCGGCAGCGACACAAAATATTTCCGCAATTTGGTAACCAATTTCGAGAGTAGAAAAATGTGTAGCTTTCTTTTGTTAGTGGAAGGAATTGTTTCCGCCGAAAGAAGCCAAGAATAAAGTGTCCTCTTATTTTTTCCGGTATACTTTTCCAATTACTTGACAATAGCGAGACAACTGTAGTGACTTGCCTTCTCTTACTCTGACTTTGACTACAGCGACTCATTCTGTCTCCTTAGCTGTCTTAGGGAAATTCTGCATTGAGATTTTCTCTAGGGATGAACTGCAGCAAAACCCCAAAACATCAGACATGACTCCACTCCGCTCCCCACTATCCCCACTACTACGTGACATCCAGCAATAGAAAGTAACTCATCAAGCACAATATTTGCCTCACTCACACACAACCAGTTTCTGTTTCAAGGAAGGAAACTGTCACGCGTCCTATTCATTTCTCTAAGACTCATCCCGGCTTCCGTTCCTTTTTCCACACAAACAGCACACAACTTGACAAAGGCAAATCGTTTGTCTCCATGTCCACAAGAAACAAATGGAGAAACTTCTCATCCTCAAGATTTAGTACGTACTACTACGGTGTGCATTTAGTTTTCGCGTCTGTCCCAAGTCCACCCAATTCTTTCCCTATTACAAACCAACAATACATTTCTCTGTCCACCATAACCAAATTTCATAAGACACACAATTCATCCCATCAACTTCATTTAAACTGCTTAAAACTCCATTCTTGCCAGTAGAACAGCCCCCAGCATTGTATTCTTCCATTTTCTAAACTCAATTACTGAATTCCTTCCTTTTATCACACAAATCCTACGAACTATTGAACGTTGGAAGTAAAGTTTCCTCATAGTTGGGAAAATTAAACAATCCATCTAATTTAGGGACAAAATTCATTAAGAACTGATTTGGCTTGCGCGAACAAATATTTACTTACTATTTTCACAAAAATAATTCCACTACAGATGCCTACTGCCTCATATATATGAAACATAAAAAATATATTTTCAATTCATAAGCCCATTTATTTTAAAGCATAATGCAATTATAGAAATAGTTTTAACTCTGCTTTCATTAGGTGGCAATACAAGTGTACAGGTGCAAATATCGCAAAAAAGAAGACTGACTAAATGCCAAATGATCTGGAAAATCCTGCTTAATGGTCCCATAAGCTAAGAAATATACGAAAAATGGTAACAGTGAAAGAAACACCTGCTTACGGATTTAATTTTATTAGCTACTTCTCCATTGCAAAAGAGTAATGTCAGGAAAAATCGATTCTAAAAGTAAGTACAGAGATCAGACGGAAGTGTTACCGGGTGTATGTTACGATACACTCATGTAGTAAATTGCTAGGTGTTTACCTTCAAATTCCAAAACGCTCAGTTATAATATAAGAATTCGAATGTTATTCCCCTAATCAATATTCTTGAAGTAGAGTTGGAATTGCTTCAACAAACGTTAACTTTTTAGAAAATCCAGTATTCTTTTAAATAAAAATAATTCGTTCTGTCCATTCAGTTCCTTTTTAATAGTGAAGGCTTATTGAATTAGGGTAGATTCCTATATAAAATGCTTATTTGCAAGTATTACTAAATGAATTATTTTGATGAATGCACTATAGACTGGCAACTGGCAAGAGACATCTGGACAAATAGGAAAACTATTAAATTTGTGCATCTTTTTGATGTTTTGACTGTAACTATATGTTAGCAGGAAGGTTTTATGACAGAGAGCTTTGTATTTAACTGAATTGGCAAACAAGAAGAATTGTATGATGACAAAAGTAAGTAAATGTATTAGGAATGTCAGTTGGATGTTATGTATAGTTTGTGCTGCACATGCTGAACCTTATGGCCAGATAGCACCTTTGTGGAGGAACAGACTGAGGAATAGGAAATGTAGTAGGAAATGGGAAGCGAAGTGAAACCAATCGGATTTCACAGGAAAGAATGACATGGGAAGTGAAAACAAGAGAAGCTTGCCAAATAGAGAGATACTTGCGGAGTATTGGTGAGGCATGCTATGAAATAGAGCATTTAGTAATTTAATAGGGTAATGCGTATTAGAAATAGAGTGTAAACAGAATAACTAGGTAGACGTCTAAGTTACATGCTAAAGACAAAGTAGCCAATAGAGAGTTATAGGAGTAGGGTATTCGTGTGAGCAGAGTAAATATACAAAGACGTAAAGTTAAGTAGTATCTGTATGAATGAAGGTAATATGTAGTAATAAAATGGCAATATCTTTTGCTAGAGGAGGTTTTTAGGAGAGAGCAGATGGTATATCTGAATGAATGTTTAATTTAATATTGGATGGAAGGAAGACACAGCGCTTGGCTGGAATCGGCTGAATCAGTTCCCTTAAGATCAGTTCAGTGAGGCAAGATAAACTGAAATACTCTCTATTCTGCCTCCACCCAAAAGCACGACATAGGAAGTGCACAATGATCCATTCAGAGAAATAACACTACAACAGACGCAGAAATACAGATCTCTCCTTCAGTCCTTTCATTCTGCACTCCTTGTCTATTTCCAAGTTGTAGCCATTCTTCGCCTTCACTTTGAATATCCATTCTCTCCTTCCTTTCAATTAAAGAATGGGTGCGAATTTCAAGAACCTTCTCTCAACAACTCAACGAACTCTCAGTCAAACTCCCACTCACTCAAATACTCCATTCCAAGGCACACAAATACTCCTCGTCTTTCTTTGCATCTATTCTCTTCCCTGTTAAGTTTTCCTGCTGCTTCCTAATCCTGCCAAATGCTGCTCAGTCTATATGTACTCGTACACAATAGTATACAGGCCCGAAACCGTAACGGATATGTTAACAGTGAGTGTGGAAGGAGGCAGACCTTGTAAAGGCTTTGTGCAACCATAACTAACCAAGCTGGCAATTAATTTCGGAAGAAATGAAATTTCTTACTTGTCCCTTTTAATTTTTCTAATAAAGTGTTGGCCCTCCTATTGTCACGGACATGTATTCATTACTTTTCTCAACTTTCCTTATTCGCTCTAGTTAAAAGTAGAGGAGAAATACGAATCGTCAGTATTAGTAGTTTGTCTGTCCACGGAATAAGTAGCTTGTAGGCTGTGCGACGTAGAAACGAATTAGGGGAACTGTAAGCGTAACTAGAATTTCTTGTGAAAACATGACAAATTCAATAAATGTAAAACAACGGTTTTATAAACCAGGGAGTTTTTACTTTCAGCTCCTGTGCTGCGTACACTGCATCACTCAGGAACATCAGAACATGTCTCTGTTTCAAATCTGTTTTTCTGCAAACTGCAACCATCTATTAAACTTTCTTTTATTTAACAAACTACAGATGCCGGAGCGTAATGTAAATAAAGCCTAATTTAAACTGAGAAATAATTTCCACTCCTCCCAAAGAACGCAATTTTTCGCTGCTTGTTACCTACGTACTTAAGTTTTATGTCCCTTAGCAAATCGACAGCTGAGTTATTAACTGGCATTGTAATTTGTAACAAGTGCAATGTGAAAATCGCTAGCTAGTCAGGTATTCCGTATTCGAGAAATGGAAAAGTTTCAATCTATTTGCTTCACGTGCAGAAAAGTTGGCTAGGAAAAGAATGTTAGAAAATGAGGTATAGCCTTACATATTGCAAACCCAGATATTCGATATCATCAGCCACCGTCCATACTTTGCTCGTTTGCTGTGGTGGCAGCCTGCAGGATCTTTTCGGTCGCTTTCGGGCCAATGAGGCTGTAGTTGCGAAATCCAGTGTTGCTCACAGAGAAAACACCTCGAAGCCACAGAAACTTAACTCTAATCACAATTTTCAGGCAAATTAACCGACTCTGTGGCGGGGATCTTCGTATTCAGAGAGTTGGCTAATGTAGCAAAACCAGTTTGCATGGCTCACTGTGTCTTCAGAATCCAGTACAGAGTAAATATTAATTATTTAGATTAAATAGTTTTATTGAAATAACTGTTTATATTAGGGAAGACTATCAAGTGGGAGTCAGAGGAAGACCCTTCCAATCAAAGTACATCTAGTTTCCCCCAAATGAGTAAATAAACAGTTCTTATTATGCCCCCAGAGTAAATATTCCACATTCAGACACATTGTACTTACTAATGTACTAACAATATAGCAAATAACTACTAAAATAGCAGTACACACAACTGCAGTTCTTCCTCCCTACCTATCGTCGTTAAATAAATAATTTCTGCATTACTTTGCATATTAATTGCAAAGGTATATCCAAATATTTACATTACACTCAAACTTACGAACAATAATAGCACATGTTTTAGAGTACATCACTGTAACAGTATCTTTTCATGTATCTAGTACGTATAACTGTGTACAGTGAGTATGTTCCATATATACAGATCACTCTTAATTAGTATACATTACATTTGAATGCTAAATTGAGGAAAATTTACAGCGTTTAGTGTATTGTAGATTTGAAACCTACAATGTAGTTCCCATGCATAATTAACTAGTTTGCCGTCTGTTGTGAAATGAAAACACTAACTAACTCACAGTAGGGTGGTATAGGTTATGGCAGATGATAAGCAGTAATATCTCCACATGAGGTAAATAAATACACATGTACTGTCAGCCATTTACCTTTTCTACATAATGACATGATGTACTGTGTACTGTATTATTTATGCACGAATCACTTTACAGAAGTTGGTAATTTACAACTTGAGTTAGGTCAAAGGTTTTCAGATACACGCATAATCAGTTAACCTTTAAGCACATTCGGACATGGTCCGTACCAAAAACTTCCCGCAGCACAGAGCACAATTTAAAAGTGAAAAATGTCCAGCTCTTCCAGTAATACGGTTTAATTAAAACTGAAATATTGCAACTGTGAAATTGTGAATAGATTTAAGGTGTACCTTAGAAATGCTATTAAGAGGTTAGACTTGTGAAGAAAATGCATGTGCGCAATCATGCGAAAGATTGTGTACACTAGTCGAAGAAAATGGAAGTGAAGAGAAGGAAGGACATAATAATAGTTGAAGATAGAGCAAACGCCAATAAAACTGGAAAAGACAGATTATAAGAAAGAATCACTTTGGGTTCACGTTGTGCTAGGAGCGTTGCATTAGTTTGCGAATGCACAGACAGATATACAGTTTATGTGAGTGGAGAGGAAAGCGGTGGAGGAGAGTAACTGGAGGGGTAACATAAGAAACGTTGTATCTGCCTCATGTGGCATGGCATGTGTGTGTGTCTTTCCGTGCACTGACTTATTGTGTAGTTGAGTTGCTGTTGGGAAACTTGTGTTGGTGTATAGAGGAGGAGAGGACTGCTGGAGCGGAGATAGTCAAGTGAAGTCAGTCTACCCGAGAAACAAGTAAACTGAAGTTAGAGAGAGAGAGAGAGAGCTTATCTTAAGACTGAGCAGGATTGTTTTGGCTTGGTTAGGATCAGATTGGATATACCTCTGTCTTAATCTGGTTTAGTCTTCTTGTGTGTAGCAGGAATTGCTGTGCACAAACAGAAGATTCCCTACAGGAATTAGTGGGCACAGGAAACCCTTTGGTCCGTCTCCTTAATACTGATGGCCTTACTTATTATTACAAAATGTCTCTGCTCGGCTCAATAATGCACACATATCTATCTGGAGCGTTCTAGCCCAGAAATGTTCCCGCCCTCCTCTCCATTCATCTTATTTACGATTAGATTCAGTTTAAGATGTCTGTGCACTGTAGAAACAGGTAGGTAGTGGCACTAGGGATTAGGACATAATAAGATGGCATGTAGGTGTACTGCAGTGTCCTGCTATGTTTAGCAAGAAAGAGAGTATTTGTTATGTAATGGAGCCTTGTAATGGTTGGACATGAGATCTGTGCACTTTGAATAGAGGGAGACGTAGAGTTTGAGTGTAGAAAGTGTAGCTAATGTGAGTGTTGACTGAGGAGTGTTTGAGTTGGAGGGAGCGAGGCCTTTCTAGTGTGGATAAACTAATGTAAGTGTAAGGACACTGAAAAGCCGAAGGAATAGAATTTGAGTCATCTCAATCTCAAGTGAAGAAGGGCAGTCAACAGAGCACAACTGATGTGATCAAACCTTCACTGAACACTCTTTCCTTTTTCATGTTGTCAGTCTCGAGTTTCAGTTAAGTTTAGTTGAGTCGAGTGGCCGAGAGTGAGTGGATCAGTCAAAAGCGCACGTTTACATTCACAAGTCCTATGTCCGCCGAATAATATCACTTTCTCTCTTATCTCTCTCTCCCTTTCCGCTCCCTCTCAACCCGTCCACTGCACCACACTAATATCTTAATCTCCAGCCTCTCATTTCACTTCCTCCACTTCCTACTTCTTTTTAATTATTTTTTCATTACCCCCAAATGCTTATTCAGATACTCGATGCTAATGGTCTTGTGGCTAATCAAATTCAGATTCCACGGATCTATTGACGTCTTTGACTCCGTTCAGCTACAGCAACAGTGAAGACGAGGAGAAAGCCTGCTTTCTCCCGTTCTGCTTAGAGGCTACTGTTAAAGTGAGGGAGTGAGACGAACAGAGGAAGAAGAAAGCAACGGGAAGATTCGGCAACTGAAACTCACGTCAACTTTGCAACTATCAGCTCTTTTCCATAATGTCCCACTATCCCGAATACAGCTTTCACCTTAGGCGACGCTTTTCCCGCTACCTTTTATTTCCACCCGATCTTACCTCCTGGCCACTTTACTCTTCACCAAATACACATTTCCCCCCATTTGCTCTACAATATCACCATTGCAGACCCTCTGTACACTGAACACCTATATAATTCAGTCCCATTGTCACTCCCTACCTTATCTACTTTTATTTCCCTTAATGGAGGTATGCTAAATTCAATTACTTGACGCAAACTAAATATCAATTTCCGATTCTAATTGAATTTATAATAATAACCTCGGAAATTGGTTAACTATTTTGCAGCACATATCACCATTGCAGATTAGGGAAGTTGAGAATAAATTTTAGACTGGGTTGCAGAGAAGTAATCCGATTCACGTAAGTGTACACCAAGGGATAGTAGTCAGAAGAGGAAGATGCACTGGACGAATTCAGTGGAAAGTAACTCTTAGTTAGGGAAAGTGTTTAAAGTCAAGGGACGTTAGTAGTGGTGGTGGAGAAGTAGTAGTGTTTAGTGTAGTGTATCTGTATTTGGATATTGTACGAGGAGGAGAGTGTTATTTGTGTAGTGCATGAGTGCATTTAGTTGGTAGTTAGCAGTTAGTGGAGGTGCGAAGGAGTTTAGGAGTGTTGGAGGCTGGTGGGATGCTGTTGGTGTTGTCAGGAGAGAGATATGGAATTGAAGAAGGTCTGTTGGTGTGCTGTGTGTCTGTGACGTGAAGAAGTGCTGTGATGTGATGCTGGGCGAGTTGGTTGTGGAATGTCAGTCCCTCCGCCCGCACTGACGGAGAGGCAACTCAATTGAGAAAAGCGTCTAGCTACAGATCTTGTGCACCCATGCCGTTCTGCTGCTACTGGCTAATTGTATGTAAGTCATCCACCTCCAGATAGCAGGGTTCTTCTAATATATTGTGTCTGGGCTGGCTGGTGGAGAGATGTAGGTCTAGTTAGTGCACGTAGAGGGATGCCCAGAGACTTGTGAATGTATTTGTGAGTGGATGGTGTGCTTTTGTTTCTTTTATCATTGCACATGTACTTTTATAGTTTATTTTCATTTAGTAGTTGTGTAAGTAATAGGAGTAAGCATTTGTGTTGTGGTGAGAGATGCCAGATGAAAGGAAATCCAAAGAGGATAGACAGGGCCAGAGCACAAGTCGCATCAGAAGAAGTACGTATCAGTTGTAAGTGTAACTAGTGAGACATAAGTACACAATGGAATAAAACTGCTCTGTTTGTGTATAGTCTCCTCCTACGTGCTCTATATGTTCCTAGATTGCTTTGTGCTCCACAGTTGCGTCTACAGCCAAAGAAACCCAACTAACTAAGCGAAACCAAAGCGATTCTTCCTCAGCATCCTTCCCTCTTAAGTAGCTCTGTACGTACTTGTGTCTCTCTGTCTCTCACTATCAGTCTGATCCTAAGCATCGCTCCATACTTCCAGTTACCTACCATTCCATTATAATCCTTCCTTTATGCCATCATACGTCAGGTTACAATAGTCAGCAGCTCCCATTCTCCTCCAACAACTGAATACATTGTCCCACTCAGACTGTAGACCTGGACTCTGCCAATTCTCTCCTCTCTCCATGTCACGTGCAATTCTATGCTATACTGGCTAACTGCACTCACTTTCATTCCCTACGCTCCTGCTTTCTCCAGTCACGAGTAGATAGCTTTCTGCCTTCCTGCAACTGTGGATGCTCCTCCACAAACTGTCTTCCCAACAACTAAGCAATGCAATGCTCAACACCAGAGAAATTGAGACGAGGCGAGAGCTGACGCAAGCGTCTCCATCCACATCCAGCCTCTGTCTCTCCAGATCTCTCCAGTAGACTCCGTCTCTCTCCACACACGCAGTATCCTCCCTTTATGTCAGCATATGTATGTACCCTAGCTTCACTTCGCCCTTGGCGTCGCCGAACCTCAAGAAATCAAACCTCACAGCAGACAAAAGTCACAACATCCTAACCAAAAGATACGCTAATGCAATGGATAGCTCTGCACAAACGACACTCATCTTTACAAGACAGACCATCCAATCAATCTCCATCCTCTCTAATGCCATCCAGAGACATTCGACACTTTTCACTACCAGTTCCTAATGATATTCCGTTACACGCAAATTCTCAACTACTCTCTATCGCTCCCCCTTGGATACAATTATTTACAAACTATCGCATTACAGGTGCGAACGGGATAATCATTACAATAACTTACAACTACACAAACATACATTCACAGACTGAAACAATTACTTTTCCAAGCAACACTTTTGTTTCCTCTTATGCAATATATAGCTTCGTCACAGTTATGTAAGACAACTATGTACTCTCACTTTTCTTACACATACCCATTATCATCCTTCTTTCACAGAATCACCCTTTTAATGCTGCATTAACTGTTATTGACACTTTTCTCTTTTGTAACTAACTAATTAGTTCACAACAACTATAGATTCATCCTAAGACATAGAAACTTTTACAGACTCAACAGACGCACCAGGTGTATCAAACTGCGCAAAATATGTTTATCGGGAGCAAGGTGTTTTCCTAATGGGCTACCAATTACTTGTTTCATAACATAAATAATAAACACATGAGACATGAGAGGTTATCAAAGCACAGCGCACAGGTGCAGTTAAAAACCTTTGTCCATATTTTAGCAATTTCTGTGGTTCACAACAAATTACCGTATTTGTCAACATAGATCCTCCGATCCAAATAATAGAGTCACATTTTCGTAATTCTAGAGAAAATTGTAAAAACAACAATGCTCCCTGTCTAAATGTATTGAAATGTCGTGTATGCCATAAAACAAATATCACAGCGCTACGGTCTATTTCGATATTTTGGCAAAAAGGTGTGCTTAAAGCAAATGTCCTATGCAATGTACTATTTCGAAATATTCATTTGCGTTTGGGATATTATTTGGTGGCAGGTGCATCACATTGTGAAATTATTAGCAATTTATGCAGTACCAATTAGTTATCCCTTAAAATTGGTACCTAGGTCTGCATGGGTGCTAACAATTAAATTCAAGTAAACAATTTCGTCAATGGAACGGTAGGCAAACACAATATGAAATAAAAAATATTTACCTAAATAAGTTAATGTGAATGTAGCAACGCAAAAGGCAAACTTAATTATTGCGCACACCATTTATACTAAAAGTGAACTAAATTTAGCAGAAAGTGAAAAATAAAATTACTGGGCGGAAACAAGTTTTCTATGGAGTTCCTAAGGACTTATTAAATAGTAAAACTTTTGTTTAGATATTAAATTCCTTAGCTGTGGATGTATGCACAGGCACACCTGATACGCTGATTCTCACACTGTGCAAACGTTTCTCACGTTTCTATCTCCGTGGCCCCCGGAGCCGTTGCGGGAATTATACTTATTGTGTTGAAGTTGAACCTTCTATGGCTGTACAGATGTTACACAGGATGTGATTATGAAATGCGTTGAAAAATAGTATTTTATGCTTGCTAACTTTATTACTTCACTTTATACTTTCTTTTCTTTAGCATTTCACCATGTTTACTTCGTTTGCTTAATAGCACAAGCATAATAGCTTATTATTTCTATTTAGATCAAATGTTGAAAGATAACTTCCCCATGAGCATAAACTGTGGATGCTTTGTGAATTTTATAGTTTTCTATGGCACACACATATGCTTTGCTTACACGTTTTCAATATTGTACACTGATAGACCGGTTCCGTTTCTATACGCATATTTATTTATTCAGAGCGAAATTTCATTATATGCGAGCATAATGCAAAGTTTACTTTATTATTGAAAGGAAGGAAAAGTTAGTAAATCAAAACATTTTATATAATGCGCTTACCGTCAAGATTCGAATAATTTTAACTTCTGAGATTGCACACAATTGGCAACTGAATATTTATTATTTAATTACAAAATAAATCCATGGATAAAAGAAGTGAACCATGTGTATTTATCCTGACAAAGTATGTTTGCATTTTATTTATGAATTATACAGTGATTGCATTTCTATTCTGAAATATCGTAAAGTAAATTGTTATAAATGAATAAAGAGAAAGCAAAATACTCCTTTAGAACAAGGGATTTACCAATTTATGAACCCATTTTGTAATAATCCAATTTTTACGGTGGGCCGTAGCCGTATGAAGACTGCGATGGAGAAAGAAGGTATATTGCCATATATTCTTTGACAAGAGTGGAGTTTGGAGTTGAATGCCGGTGCAGTTATATTAAATGGGGAAAGCGAAAGAGTGAAAGTGGAATTGGTATATTAAGCGGTTGGGCTTTGGATGTATGTGTTTAGTTGGAGCGCACTGCGAAGTCTTATCTCACGTAATTCTAAGCAAGAAAGGAGAGTCATCTCATTCCCATCACTATCGCAAATAAGAATCAAAGTCAAGTCAGCAGCTTACATTTGGAACTCTAACTTTCACTTAACATCAGATGCAGTAGAGAGTCGGACTCAACGGTGTGTAAATGTAAAGTTACCGTCTTCCCCTTCATTCGATATTCAATCTGATTTGATTCTAAAATTAAATGGGACTGTAGATACACACTACAGAAACCATGTATTCAACCGTAAATGTGCCGAGGAGAGAATTCTGCGTGGAGGAGGTATTTGCAGACACCGGCAAGATACTCCACAGAATTAAACAGTAAATAGGAGGAAAATAAATTTCCCTTTTCACCATAATATATGCATTAATTTACAAGAATTTATAGGGGAGCACTGGAAATCGATTCTAGATCGCGATCGTGAACAAGAATACAATCAGCCTCATTTAACTCGGTTGGAAACGGGTCAGGGAGCATTATCAAACTGCATACCTACTTATTTCTTTGGGAAACCATTGTAGCTTTCCGTATTCATATGAAACCCTAAGTCTCTAAACTGTGAGCAGTTAAAGAAATAGGGCTGTTTGCTCTTAGCTAATATTGTGTACTTTTGTATACACGGCGTCTCCAGTTATTATTGATGTGAAAAAACTTTTCCTGGCCTACAAGTACACTATCTGTGTTTATGTGTAGTTCTTAGCGGACGAAATGCAAACCAATAGGAGTCCGTTTGGCTGATCTATGAATTGAAGGGATGAGCGTTTGCTGGGTTCTTTCATACCTTCACAGCAGTTCTTTAGATCACGGAGGAAATAGAGATTGAGGCTAGACTGCAAACACTGCCCTGGTTGTGGATGGGCAACGTTATGTGTCGACATATTGTTTGGCTATCTCTGTTTTGGGAAAGTTCCAGAATTCTTCCTTTCAAAGGAAAGTGATTCAACCCGTATTTCAGCGTGAAGCTTCAATCTTCATCGTATCTCTTTTCACCGAAAAATCGAGTCTTCTCAAGAATCCATTCAGCGATCCATCCACCACTTTTTATACGGGTTCCTTTCCTTACACAACCATTTTTAAAGCACAGACCGAAATTTTCACTCGCCCAAAGCAAACTTTTGTAGCATATGCACTACACGCATAAACAAATAGCTAACATGACACTAAGAAACCGCTCATAAGGATTACCATTATAAAACACAATTATCTTTGTCTCATTCACTTGCATTAATCAGAAGTATTCACAACAATTTTCATTTTCTTTTACTACGCCGTACGGCGTAATACATACTAAGAGAATTGAATAAAGACGAAACATGGGTAGATTGCATTTTCCAATAATTAAGAACAAAATTAGGATTGCTCCGACATATTTCACTAAGTCGTGTGCTGTGCACCAGCGTAAATCACCTAATTTTCTCCTCATTAGAAATAGAGAAACTGAATTTAGTGTGCTGCAAAATTTATGTGAACGGACTTAGGTCCAGAAGGGCGATGATGAGAATTATTCATATAGTTGATTTTTTGTGGTAAATCGTACATTATTGTTGTTGTATACATAAATATTGATTGCCGATGAGATTGGAGCGAAAAAAATTGCAATAAATTGTAAATGGATAATGCATGCAATAAAAACGTCACAGCATCAACATATGTTCTGTTCATTAATAAATGCATGTCAAATATGATATAGAGACAAAAGTAAATGTAAATAGAAAGGTACAAGCCTGCACTGCACTACTACTCAAGATATCATATTGATAACTCCGATTACATTGTGGGTCTATTTGAGACCCATGTCCCTGATCTAGTTAGCTTTTGAAATCTGTGCTATTGCTTTGCAAGGAATCTTATCAGCGTGGTCAATGAATTTAGTTTTGGCGATACTCTTAAAATAAGGCAGTGCCTATTAAAGTAGTAACAAACAATGGAAAAATCCCGAAAATGCAATTACAAAAGAGACATCTTCATATGTCAAATTATACTTGCTGCACTTAATAAGCTATTTACTGTCTTTCTTTTAAAAATGACAGATATCTAGAAGAAATAACAGACGGAGCTTGACAGAAAAAATATCAGTCATTCAAAAGACCCTTTGTTACATATATCAGTTCACAGTTCGTTGCAACCTTTGTGAGTATCATGTACAAGGAAACACAAAGGAAGGGTATAAACAAAAGAGAAACGAAATACGGCATTAAACAAATGTATTCCTTAAATTGCATTTCTTTGCGAATATTTCCTAGGATAATACTATTTCTCCCATATAAATTGCATTTTGATTTTAGTTCATACAACAGTAGTCAATTATTTATTGATTTAAAAAAAATTCCTTTCTAGTGATGCTATATACAATGCATCGAATTGCATTTACACACATGTGTACATTACTTATTATAGTGCCATTGAAGAAACATTATTTAGAGAACTGGATAATCTGACACGCTATCACATGATGTCCGCAAAAGTGGACAGTCGGCATTGTAATTGCCTTTTGCATTTTTATTGCCAAGTTGTTATGAGAGACTCGCTGTAATACTATTCTGGAAATGCGGTTGTGGTGCCGATACCATTTCACAATTGACACATTATTATTATCAGCGTTACAACTCGTAATGTATTAATTGCTACTAGTGCTGCACCCCTCCGAGAAACATTTAGAAAAATCCAGAATCGCATTTGCAATTTTGAATACTGTCTGACAATAAAGCAATTAAAATAAATAGAATTAGTGGAATACAGCCAAATTTATAAGGGGAAACAATTACATTAAATTACTATGTAGTATTACAACATTAAATACTGTATTTGAAAGTGACAGTGAATGCAACGTTCCTATTTAAGAATTTCTGATGAAAATAGGTAAAGGAAGACGAAAGGTTTCAATTTCAAATATTAATAATTTAGCACATATGTCAGATGTGAATTCCCAAGTGGAGCAACTATTGATCAGAAGAACGTAAATAATTCCATCTGTATGTTCTTTTAGCTACAGAATTTTAAAAAAAGTGATTGAAGTGTACTTTTCAGTAATATGAAGAAATGCTTTGAATCTCTAACAAAAGACCATCGAAAATTACAATAAGCCTAACTTACTTAGAATTTGTCAAATACAGCACTACTGTTGTATATTTACAGTTAAATACATTTATACGAGCTTTATCAACTAGAAACACAGGACTATTCACAAACATAATCTACATACAAGACTAAGCTCATTTGAGAAGTAGTGCGCAGTTATCAAAGCTTTGCTGCATACGTAGTTAATGCAATATTACATTATTTTCCTTGCATTTTGATTCATGAAAAATAATCATTGTGGTAATTCGAAAAGCAATTCAATATACAAGGAATCTTTAAAATGTTTTTGCCCATTTCAAAAATTAGTTGTCCTTTAAGATTTAGTTTTCGAAGGTTACACTGTTTAATAGTAAATCTGTAGCCATTTTAATTAAAAGGTTTTATTTGTAAATACTATTAAAAAGTAGTATTTACATATTCAAATACAATTTCATTAATTGTAACGTTAATTAAACTGCAGACTAGGAAACACATCCATTCATGGCTGTCATTCTCCGTTTTACTAAACAATAGTTCAATATTTGCAGATTGTGTGTATTTAGAAAGCTGAAATTCTTAAAATTTCCTTTAATACGGTTTCTTCTATTGCTAAAATTATTTTAGCATCCATTCAACATAATTTTGTTGAGTTTAAAACTCAGAAATTTTGGTTGTACCGTAATTAGCATTTTCAAATTCAGTTCAAGTGAGAATATAACACAGCATTATTGAAAGAATTTCCTCCAACCAATCCAATACAGTTTTTATTCTAGTTGAAACATCATACTGATTACGTAGTTCTGCAGTTCCGCCAGTCATATTCAGAGCCCTAATGGCTACCTTTAAGAAAAAGCAGTTCCTACTCCTACCGAAAGTAGAAGCGCTCAGTGTCTGAACTACCAATGCAAACAAAGACGTGACAGATTTTGTGGCCATAGCTATGGCAAGTACTTTCTACTCTTGGCGGCGTTCTACTGGGGAATTGGATCGTTCAACAGAACTGAACACCAAGCGAGTGAAAGGAAAGGCAGGATGGATGTAAATGTAAATCAAGTAAAGAGTGAAAATAAACTAAGGATCTGCCCTCTCTCTGTGAAAATGCTAACTTGGAAAGAAACTCCAGTAACGTAAAGGTGAAAGGAGAACTTTCACCACTTTCACTCTCAATTCTGCCTCTAGCTGGAACCATGAGTTTCACGAATATTTTCGAATAAAGTATTGGAGAGCGTTTTGCTTCGTGCACGCCATACCAAATCTAAATAAGTTAGGATTGGATTCCGAGAAAGAGTAAAAGGATTTTGAAATTGAGGAATCATAGGGATTGGTATTAAAAATCGTCTGAATTAATATTGCGGACCACGAGAGTTCATTGTAGGACACGTGGAATTGCGACAGAAAGCAATTAGAATATGCATTCCTTTACCAATAATAAAAAAGTATTTTATGTAACCGGGGTTGGAAACAAATCTAGGGAGTAAACATTAAATGGGTGAGGGCGATTAGAAGAACAAGTAGTAAAAGGAATGTGAAAATTGCTCAATTGAGTAAGTAAGCATTCCTTCGTCTGTAAATGTTGTCTCTGGTTGAAAATAGTTTTGCTACGTACGTAGGTTTCTCAGTAGCTCAAGGTGTTTCATAATATATTATTTTAGTAGTCTGCTTGGCTAGAGTGAATTGCAAGTTCTGAGTCTATCTGAAACTGCTGTATGCTAAGTTTTACTTTTATTAGGTCTAGTGGCTGAGCATATTATGCGATATGCAGGAGCTTCATTTGGCTCTGCTCACTATAGTTTCCGTTCAACCGTCAAAATAGAAAATTGTAAATTTTTTATTGTACCCATTCGGTTCGTTGCCTTTTGTAAAAGTCCCGTGATGAAAAGAACTACTCTCGGTCTTTTCCATTTCTATAATTCATGCTTCTTTCTTTCTTGTCATTTAAGTAGTAGCCGAAATGTGTTTTATGTTTTTCCATGCAAAACACTACTTCGTATGTAAATTTAAGTACTTATAACGCGATCACCAGACTCAGGCTACGTAAAACAGCCAGCTCACTTACATTTATCCACCTTGTGCAACTTCTCAACAAAGTCTGGATTCCTATTGCTACTTATGGAATATTAATTAGACCAGAGACGAAAATAATATCTTCGGGTTTTTAGGTGGTTGGAATAAATCAACGTTAAACTTTATCTGTGCTAAATATACCATAAATTGCAACAAATTGTATATTGATGATTTGGAAAACACTACAAGCGTCATTAAAATAGTAAAGATAAGTGCATACTGTATAATTCAATGCTTGTTAGTTTGCCTAGAAGCTTTGTCACAGAGAATCATAAATGGCCTCCCTGTCGTTTACAACTTTACATTCGCGATGCGTTTTGCATGAGAATTTCCAAAAAACGAATCGATAATCCGTAGCACATCGGTTCAACATTAGAATTTTAATGCTTGATTCGACTTTTTGCTGTCGTTGTACTTTTAGAATTGTGCCTAAACTAAACTTCACAAGTACATGAAATGCTCGCCATGCAGACAAGTTGAATTATGTGATGTATTCGTCCACTAAGCAGTTTATAATAAGCCCGATACTCCCAAACAGTGAAAACTGTCCATGTCCCTTCGCAATTGCAAAACTTGTCAGACTTTCTGACATAATGTAAAACTGCATGTCAGCATGGCTTTCGGAAATCCCGCATGCATAGCCCGGCGCCCACCAACTCAAATGAGTTGAAGTTGGCGAGAGGGTGGGCCAACTCTACATTTTAGGACGCATAAGTTGGTGGAAAGTTGGTGGGTCGTCTTACACACAGGCCTAGTTGGTGGAGGGTTGGTGTGTAAATCAACGAACAGGGTTCAGTTGGTGGGATGTTGGTAGGTACACTAAAAAATAGTGGAGAGTTGGTGGAAAGTTGGAGGTCCAACTTTCACACAGTCGTTAGTGGGCTTAAAATTGTTGACGCTAGATAAATGGAAAAGAGGGTTGGTGAAAAGTTGGTTGGTGGTGTTAGATACTTTATTCCACTATTGTGTATTGAAAGTTAAGGAATTAGTAGATGCATGATACACATTTTAAAACTAGCAAAATGACAACCAACAATAATATGCATACAAAAAGTGTATTTCTCGACAAATAGCGTCTATAAATAAATTTCTGGGAACTTAATCCGCCCGTAAGACAAAAGAAATAAAGGTATAGTTGGTAAGAGTGTGGACCCACTCCACTTTTTAGAAAGCCAAAGTTGGTTCTTAGTTGGTGGTTTTACTACACACACTGGCTTAGTTGGTGGAAAGTTGGCAGGAGCACTCTCAAGCAGGTTAAAGAGGGTGGAGAGTTGGTGACCTAACCTTCCAACTCTGATGAGTTGGTGGAAAGATGGTGGGTTAACTCGCTTGCATTGCCGAGTTGGTGGAATGTTGGTAGGGCAAATTATATCCTATACAAAGTTGGTTGGTAGTTGGTGGGTCAACCTATGCACCCTTCAGAGTTGGTGGAGAGTTGGTGGGCTTGTGTTGACGCCGGGCTATGCCCGCATGTTATAAGAAATCCACTTCAGACACGTGTTATTTATTTATCTTAAAAGCAAAACCATTCCAAGTAGCACTTATTCGGCTGTACACGTTTTCCATGTACCACTAATTACGGTTGTACTGTTAGTTTAAATTCTTTACACTTTTTTGACCTATCTTTCATTCATAAAAGGTTATCCAGACTAAGTACATCAATAATATAGTGCGCTTATCGGACAAGTAGTACTTACTATAGTACTTACTCATATCTTCCAATTGCCATGCTGAAATAAAAAATTCCATTTTAATGTATTTACTTGGATTATTTACAACTTAAGGGCTATTAAGCTTTGTTGAAACTTTAGTAGCAAATTCCGATCAATAGTGCTACAAATCAATTTCTTTAGAAAGCTCTTTCCGACGCAAACTGCGAAAGTGTATATTGTATTTTTCAATCTTCCTTTATATTATTCACTGTTTTGCATTATACTACTATTGAATAACACTAAGAAACTAAAACTAATCCTAATTCTAATACGTATTAAAAAACCATGAAACTTCATAGTTCGATTTGCACAATTTTGCATCACTAAATATGCGTGTGGAATTTGATCGTCAATAGTTTATAGTAAAGCAATAATTGTGAAATTAAATAAAAATCTGGTAACTATTTGGTTTATTTATTCGAATTATTTAGCTCCTTAATTACTGGTGTGAATGATGAATGATGATGGCTAAAGTTGTGGTAATCTTGTTCAGTAGACCGAAAGCGATCTGATTGTGCTCGTATATCGTATTGGTGTAAAACTAAGATAATGTAACAGTGAGGAAGGGAGGCACTACAAAACATTGTAGTTGAAATAGCTGATTGTGGTATGGGAAGTGAAATAAGAAAGATAAATAAAAAAGACTTGCCGGCTTAAGAGTGACGGGAAGATAGCGGTATCTGGTCCGTTGGCGTCCACCTTGAAAGTGTCTTGACATGATAATCGCAAGATGGAAACGCAGTGACAGCTCAAATAAGGTATTCGATTTGAATTGGCGAGGGAAGCATTATGTGATGTGACAGTCAGAAGAATAGATAAAAGTTAGGGAGGATTCAACGGTTGTCGCGGAGGAGGGGGCATAGAAGTATTATAGAAATGTTGAACAGTCTGGATGTGAGTGGCAAAGGTAAAGTAAGTAAATAAAAAGACAACGTTTCAATTTGGGTGCAGTTAGTAGATGCAGTTTTTATAGTGCTGAGCTTGAGAGGAAACTATTTGTCGATGGTTCGGCAGAGTGAATTAAGTTGAGTAGTCGTTGAAGTTGTTACTTAATGTTTCTAGAAGCACAGGAGCAATGTTTGCCACAGCACAGAGATTTGAGAGTGGTTTGTATGGAAGGAGCATAACAGATATTATCGTGGTAATATCATGCTACAAATATAGTTTGTTTATCGAGAAAAGTCCAGGGCAGGGTAAGAACCGAAGGAGTTGTTGAAAATTGAAAGCCTACGTGTCACTCACTTTGATTCAATTTTTCAGAGCAACTTTCCTTCAAATATTTATATTTGATGTGAATTCTGCGTAGACAAAAGTAGCGCAGGACAGGATAACACTGTCAGACCTGTGTCTTGTACAATTCCAATTGACATGCAATTTTTCCTATTGTCATTTTACGTGAGGCTATAAAAATCCTCTGACAATAAGTGATATTCTATATTCTGTTGTGTGTTTAGACGTGCTTTGGAGTTATGTACCGTAATAAAGGTGTATTACTGCAGCAGGAGTACAATACACTTACTTATTACCTACATTTGTTCAGGTCCCTCCATAAAATACCCAAGCACATTCAGTTGCTCCAAATTTATTTCCAGTAAAAAAGAATCTCCGTGTGAACACTGATGCTGTTTGACTTTGGCAGAGACTAACATATATTCTTGTACAATAGACAGTCAAATCAAATTCAATAGCATTTTATTTTCAATGGTGCAATCAAAAGAGACGAACTAAATTTTTTCTCCTATTTGTCCATTTGTTATTTTCATATTTTCACAAATCATCCGTATACATTTTATTAGAATCAATTCCGCTGAAGCAGAAAGAATTGATTTCACTAAATGAACCATTTCTTAGGGTGGAGCTAAATAAGATACCTTCAAGTTGCACATTTGTAGAAAAGGATATTTTTCATTTTCTGCAATTTTGTTCAATCACCCTTCTCTTGAGTGAAGTTCCGACTAAGTATACCTAAGTAATCAAGTGTCTTTGAGTAACCTCCCCCATTTTCTCCCGAAAAAGTGACACATGTCAGCAAGAAGGAAGGAACACCAAATGCAATCTTATATCATTTTCTCGCAATTCTATGGGGCCAAATCAGTTTCATATTACTCCCGCTTTTCTCCGTTTCACAAGTTTTTCGGCACAAAGTTTCTTATTTACTGCGTATTTCATCTCTTCACTTGTAGTGCAATTCACACTCAAATCAGAATTTCATGTCGTCTGGTAATCTCCTTATCTTTTCCAAGTGTCATAAAAGCGTACCATGTTTCACCTCTAGACACAGATCTTTTACATTGGCTGTGAATTGTGAATTTTTTAAATCTTCCCGTCCCGTTGCATTTCTCACAAATGTTGACACAACTACTGTCAACAGTGAGTACGCAGAGTAGCAGAATGAAAACTGTCACAGTATTCACTTTACTACTCTTCCTACTCATCTTTTTCAGAATGTTAATTGGGGTACACTGCCTTTCTCAGCTTTAGTTCTTATTAGCATTTTATATTGATAAACAAATCCATAACTAAGAAAATCCTAGTTATTGTAGAGTTTTTGCAATCCAACTACTTTACTACACTTATAACTGTAAGTTGTATTCAAGCGTATCGTAATATATCGTAATACTTTTTTAGAGTAAATTTGAAATCTAGATTTCATGTCCCAGTATTGTCAACCTCAAGGTTACTTTTTTATTTTCTACGTTTTTGCATTTCTATACGTGATAATCAAAGTCAAATTCCAACCACTAAATTATTTATCACATACACTTGAAAGTTATTCTATACTAGAGTTAACTAGAGTAGTATTAATAAAATTATAAATACAGTTTAAAGTATTACGGAACAAGTATGCACAATACAGAAATGAAATGTTGATTATTTCACTTCACTGATATTTAACTTTGCATTTAGAAAGAAATGGCTGCACAATGTACAATGACTATATTGCCATGTCTTACAATAACACTTTCAAACTCCTTCATTTCTCTATCTAAAGATGTACTAATTGAAATAAATAGTAATGTTTGCTATTTGCTGTTGTAAATGAAATATCACAGACTAAGAAAGCGCTTCTTTTGAGTACCTAATTGTTTCCTTGTCTTGTTAACGACAACTTGAGGGAAAGTCACTCATTGTTAAGGAACTTTTAGCCGACAGAGCAGAGTGAGAAAGCAACTGTATTAAATCATGAAGGTGACAATTAGGAGCTTAGGTTGATGCAGGTAATTATACTTTCTATTGTTTGAGAGTGCAATGAGAAAAGTAGAGAAGCCATTGTTTTATTTGACGAAAACAATAGCAGCCTTCCTTTAACTTGTCTTCAGAGAGATTTAACGTTGGAAGTTGGCTTGAAAGAAAGTTTTGTGTTGCAATGGGCAAAGAAATCGGGGCAATACAGAAAGGACCTGTTTCTGGAATCTGAATTGGAGTTCCTAGTAGAGGTGAGATTCAACCCGCATCTAGTAGAAACTGATTCCAGCTCTACTTTAGTCTGATGGATTCCCTAATTCGCAGATTCAGTTTCGGATAGAAACATAAATAGCCAAAACTAGAAATACTATTAATAGTTATGCATCTCCAAGTCAATCTGTTACCTAGAACCGTAGACATTCGGGGAAGAACACATTTAATCCAATAGTCCTAAAAGTACCCCGGTTTTTATCGATTGGTGGTTAGTTTTGAGATTTCAGGGTCCGGTTGCACTCCGGTTCTGAATGCCATAAATTTCCCTGCTCTACTTACTCCCTCATCATCGTCATCGAAGAAAAGAGAAAGTTGCTACCTCTACGTGGAACACACATCCTTTTCAGAGTAATACATACGGACAGACAGACAAGTAGACGGAGAGAAAGAAGATAAGTGGCAATGAGATGAGGGCACAGAATCATCGCCCTACCTCCACTCTCAGCTGTTAATTAGTTTCATTTTGAGTGCTAGACATGCACAAGTGCTTAGAATCATCTCCAACTTGAAAAAATGTAATTATTTCTACTCAATACATTTACTATTCTCAAAAGTAGTAAACCAAATATAAAAATGGTCTATAATATAGTAATACAATAATTTATAATATAAATATCCTCATACTACATATTTGGCACTATATCAAAATTTCTATTTTTCACTCCTAGCAAAATTACGAAGCAAAAATATATTATATAGGGTCAGGGAGAAATGTAGGCCTCACCAAAGGTTTCAAGGCGCTATTCCACTAAATGGACTAGGTAAGTAAGGAACAATGTGAAACACAGTTTGAAATATTCGTGTCAAAATATGCAAACTGGGGGGAAATCTGAATGTTTACAAATATTCCATTAAATTATGTACATAGATGACTATCTAGATAAAAACAATTGTATGCTTTCAATGAAAAGAACTTTGGTGAATTTTAAATGAGGCGTAAATAGGATGAATCCTCACTTCGGATTGTTGGTAAATTAAATTGGAAAATACATCTTAGATCGTATAAAGTACAGCAGTACCTGCATAATTATATATGTACGTAGTGTTCTGTATTTATAATTCATAAATTCCTGAGTTATTCTCGGTGGTGGTTTAACATTCCTAGACCCCCTGTGAGCTGTTCACAATTCAGCAGTCAGTATTGTTATTGCAGATTAATGGCAACTGTGATCATCTTTGTCTGTGTCGACATGGATAAGTAAATTCCCGTACAAATTGATGTTATTTTATGGCAATTTTTCAATTTAAAGGAAAGTGTTAGAATTTATTCGAGTGCAATAACGCTAAGTTGATTTAAAATCTATGTTGCGAAAGGAATGGAGACTAATAGTAGGCTTAGCAAGAATCGAAAAGATATAATAAATATATTGGGTGAAAGTGGTGCAGGGAAATATCTGAATGAGCGTAGGTCAGAATGACTCCGGAGTCGCTGTAGAGAACGATCCGTTAAGGCTGTCACTATTGTATGCCTAAATGTAATAAATGTTGCATTAGTGTGTTCTGTCTGGCAATGCATTGGAGTTGGATGAAAACAGTGAAAGAGGCCTCGGAAGACCACCAGACAAGAAAACATCTCTTTTCTCACTCAAACATACATACATAGTAAAAGATTAAAGGCTCTTTTAACCGCAGCAGTCAAATGCTGTGAAAACATTGAACTTTGAAGTTTATTTTATTTGTCCAAGTTTCAGCTTACAGTTAAATTTTCATGAGTTCTTTAGGATCTTTGCACACATTTCTGCGCCCTACTTTATTTTGTCAGACAAAGGGCTATTCATCGAAGTACTGAGATATCTATCTCATTATAGGAATACCTAATAGGATAACAATGTGTTCCTCCTAGTTTCACTTCTACAATATGTATACATCAGAACTCCTTAAAGGTAGACGAAACTTTCATTTGGATCTTGCATCGCTTTGATTTATTTAAATCCTGAATCCCACAGAGCACTTACAAACATAATTCCTAAAATGGAATCTTTCTCAATTGTATGTATAACAAAGCAATTCGAATGTTCAATCTCAATAACTACTGATAAAATTCCGTTATTCTAAAAAAATTTAATTTATGTCCAGGTTTTTCAGAAACCATTGTTCTATAGGGGAGGAGTTAGCATGAATATCACTAAAATATTTACGAAACTTTTGCAATTAAATTTTAAATATTGTCCTAATTCCGTTTTCTGATTGTGGCGTCCAAACTCTCTTTACTTTGTGCATATTAAATAGGAATCCAGTTTAACAGTGTAAATAAACATTGGGTATTGGAAGAGTATTGGTATCGATAATTGGGTATCGCTAATTGGGTAGTGGTATCGGTATGGGTATTGGTATCCCTCATTCCTGCAATGCCGTCTGGTTGGAATTCTGTTCCTGTTAATATTTAATTTTAAATATAGTAAACTATGTTTCTTTGCTATTTTGATCCCATAATCACAAGGTGTAAATATTATTGATAGCCTCTGGGCCATTAATTACAGTAGTGACAGAGAATAAATGCATAATCGTAAGTTACAAAAAATGTAAAAGCCAACCGCAAATCATTTGGTTTTGTACGCATATGTCACCGTCGTTGAGAGAACACAAGTACTGACGAGACGCAATTTGTATTTCATTGCTGATAACTTTGTTTCTTTTATAGTTAGTAAGCTGAAATTTGGGCAACAAATCAAAGTTAAAATTTGGGCAACAAATCAAAGTTAATGTAATCAATATTTCCAGCAAACATCTCTATAGCTGCTGCAGAAAAAAGTTATTCACATATAAATTCCAAAATAGTAAAATTTTATCAAGGATTTTAATTAAACATTAATAACTGTTTTTGTAGCAGCTACAACAATGAAATTTGCTGAAACCATTGATCGCTTTAACAAATCAAAGGTAATGCAATCAATAATTTCAGCAAATTTCATGGCTGTTGATTTGTTTCCCAAATTTCAGTTCACTAACTATACTAGAAACAAAGTTATCAGCAATCAAGTAAAAATTGCGTCTCGTCAGTGCCTGTGTCCTCTCAACGACGGTGACATACATACCAGGTACAATATGGTTGTGACTGCTATCACCGCTGGATAGGGAATCGAAACTTCAATCGAATACTCCTCTGGCTGTTCCAACTCTGGCAATTCTTTTAATCTAATAATCCTCTTTGGGAATACACTTGGCCATATATTTACACTTTGATTTAATACTGGGTAGAACATAGCTATGGATTTGTTTATCACTTCTAAGGTTCTTTACACTTCTGTTCACCTGGGGATTCCCGATTGAGTATGTCAGTTTTTTACGTAGGTATTTCAATCGCACGATTTTGTAGACTTTTGTCGACTAATAAGCACAAAATATAGTTGTCGTTTATTATATTAAGTGAGGTAGAGTAGGTGCCAATCTGAAGTTAGCTCAAGGACAACAAAAGTTGTTATGAACTATACCAAATCCAGTGACAGTAAATGATTAAATTTCTTAAGCGTCATGAATTTGTCATCTAATTTTAGTATTCAAATAAAAAATTTAATATGGCCTTTGTCGTACTCCTACAAAGAAGAATTATCAAATTTTCCTAGGAAATTGCCATTATACTAGCATTTAAGCCAGTCTTATGAGCATATTTTGGTATAATGGATAATGCTTAGGTATTCATAACTACAATCTGATGCAATTTATTTAGACTTGAATATTTGGAGTTTGGTACCAGTAAAATAATTTAGAAATGTATAGCTCCTGCTTTTAAGGTAATGAAATATTATGTGAAATTACTCGTTTTATTGAAATGCGTATTCCAGTAATTAAGCAAAATAAAATTTGTGTATGCAGATACAAAGAGTAGAAGAATTAACAGGGGTAGAAGATTGAAGTTTCGCTGAAGATAATGTAACGTCCTACCTTCCTTACAATGGGCATGTTAATTATACGATAAAAGTCGTCTAAACTTCTATTCTACATTAAAACCATTGTAAGATAATACATGATATTAACTTACGCTTACTGCAGATAGACTCCCTAGGGCTTAATAATTAGTACACGGAATTTTGAAACTTAATGCAGTTAGGAAATTCATTTGTTGTCCGGTATTAATGAAACGTGCCTTTAACTAATCCATGCATGAGTAGCTCTACTTAAGATGGAAGAGCTTTCACAGGCCCGTTGGTCTAATTTTATTTGCAGGCACAGCACAGCTATACTGTGTTCCTCATTGAGAGATGAACATGGATCATAGGTATGCCATATATAAACGTTTAAACATGACATACAGTCATGAATTGCAATCAGCCAGTATTTTTTCCAAATAAACAAGTGTGGTTCCTTTCATACCTTCAAAACAAATTGTTTATTAGAAAATTATGCAAATAAAATAGTTTGTTTCGTGGCAGACTAGCAGACATTAGGTACATGGAGAAAGTCTGGAAATAAATATGACAGCAAGTGTTCGCATTATAATGTACTAGACAAAATTGCAATTTCCATGAGTCAGACCAGAAATGATAGATGGGCACCTTTCGCACAACTTTACAGTTCAACTTGTTTTCCATTCGCTCTGGAATAAAATCAAAACTTTTCACTCTCTGCTCCTTTGTTTTTTCTAGAGTAATAAACAAGGTAGAGAGAAAGTCTGGCAAACGAAAGGTTAATGCATTTTGTTGCCCACAGTAGTTTTAACAGAAAATGTTTCTACCTGCCTAAATGTATTTACTGCTTGTTGATCAAATATAAAATAATATACAGGATCTCACCTATTTCTCTACAGTATTCAAATACCTATTATTAAATGTCGTTTAAGACGATCTCGAGTTAATGATTTTGTAACTACTTTAATTTTATATTTCTAAAATTTCATTTGAATTTAACTTTTATTTTAAGCTTATATTTTTAAATGGTAAAAACTAAAATACTTCCTATTTCCTTTGCAATTCTTAACGTCCAGTTTTCGAGAACAAAACTAGCAAACATTTCCTAAGTTTTAAAGAAAATATTTCTGAAGTGATGAACAGACAACGAAAGAGAAGTATAAATACGGAATGGTGGAATTAGTGTTGTATTTGCCATAGAAGACCCTGTACACGATTGAAGTGAGCAGTAGAACTTTTAAGAGCGAGAAACTCGGAAAGAGTTCAGTGGTACAGATGAGATCAAAGCAGAGCGGATCAAGCGATCGTAAATATTCCTTTTACTAAAGCCAATGTGTAGTTGAGGAAACTGTATGGTCATGCAGAGTTCTTGTGGTAGAAAAGTAAAAGTGTAGGTGTACATAAAGAGCAACACTTTTTATCACGGCCACTTCATGTTCAATGCCATTTACCAGGTACAATTTTATTGCCAGAAGTTGAGGGAATTTTTTCACGTCAAGTAAAATGACTGTGCATTATGTTTACTTATAGGAAGTTTCTTGGCGCCCTCACTTGCAACTCGCCAAAGAAAGTATCAATGGAAAATTTAACGAGAAGGGAGTAGATAAATGGTCTTCACTGGAATATGCACACTGCCAGCGGATGGGAAAGAAGTACACCAAAGGACAATATGCCATTTCGTATTAGTATGCATGAGGCATTTGTTCCTCGCACTGGAGATAACTACCAAATGGAAATATTTTCTGCAGGAAATTCTACTTTTTGCTCTCTTAAAGAAAAACTATGTAAATTGCAAGTGAAACTTTCTCTATTAATTAGCAGTGAGAGAAGTATCTATCTATGTGTATACTAGAAAACACACTTTGGTATATCTAGCAGGACCCTCATCATTTCTACTATGCCGGCAACACTAACCTACTATTCTTCAAGCACGAAAATCATTTCCACTGTTTGCAGACACAGACAGAAATGTATTATGTACTTGATGCTACAAAACATATTTCATAATCCCCTCTTTCATCAACGTTGTGGAATAATTAACTTTCAAAGAACTTTTTTTATTAAATGCAACATTAGCTTTTTTGTGTTCCCCAAAATCCTTTCTTGTACAGATAGGTACAACTTCTGCTAATGCACCGTACAAGTATATAAACGCTATTTCTATTTACCA
The DNA here is from genome assembly GCA_020352615.2 of Yoshiicerus persimilis. NCBI lineage: Eukaryota > Metazoa > Arthropoda > Collembola > Entomobryomorpha > Tomoceridae > Yoshiicerus > Yoshiicerus persimilis. Next base: position 3,813,224 of record CM060170.1, on the reverse strand, counting down.
CCAGCAGATACTCGCTTTTGTCACGGAGTACATAATATTATGCACAACTTTGGAAAAGGCCTTAAGTTTAACTAGATAACTTGGTAAATACTCGCCATCCGTTCAACATCCGTAACTATAATTAACAAAAAGGATTATGATAGAAAGTTGCCCCAGCTGGTGGAAAAGTAGAAAAGGGAAAAGATGTAGGCTGTCAGACAGGAAGTCCAATTACTCCCATTCTAATTGAGCAAAACCTAGAGGGCTAAAGAATCCATCTTTTAGAAGGATTTTGGGGTTTCCTCAACATATTATTTATTTCTGTTGATTATATTGTCTCGCAGATGAACCAAACTGGAATATAATTTCAAATAGAATGGAATACTTTTAGTCGTCAGTGTCACTTGTTATTGATGCTGTGACACTTTGAAATACTATTTCCATATATCCTGTAGCCCCATTTTACATATTTTATTTTAAGTGCATGCTTTTACAATATTTGCAGAGTAAAACAGAAAGATTGATTACTGTATATCAACGATTATTATGGACGATAGATCTATTCTATGTATTCGTGCAAGTCTTCCATACTTTCATAATTAATGTTTGGCTGATACTTAAATTACTGTAGAATTCAATGTAATATGATGCTGATTAAATGTGCCCAGCTAATAATTCAGTTATTATAGAAGATTCACCATTCCTATATAGATAAGGACTAAAGAGGAACTGTACATGGTTTTTACAATATACGCTTGATGTAAATAGCGTTCCCAGACTAAGCTTTCATAAAACACGTTTTACGGTATTTGAATAAACACGGAATTCTTTGTTTGAAAAGTTAGAACTTTTCGTTTGAAATAACATTACTCGATAATAATTTCCTTGCCTTAACCAACAACTCTAAAACGGTTCTTATATTTAGTAAATTAAATTTTAAGTGTTCATCATAACTTTTTGAGAAAGCTAAATACTTGAATAGTGTGTGCGAGGAATATCAGAGAAGAGGAATGTATTTGAAGGATTATATTTAAAAAGACGTATTTCAATCTCCGGAGCCGAATTTTCGGAACTTTGGTTTAGAAGCAGACTTAGTGAAATAGAAAAGTTGAGTAAGTTTTGTATGAAGGGCCACTTATCCAAAGAGAGGAGCACTTGCTAAACGCCATTTGCATTCTGGGAGTGAGAAGTGAGAATGCAGAAGGCATGCTATAGTACATGCTTGGAAACAAGTATTTCAGTATTTCCTATCTGGAATAAGTGTTCCATAAGGATTCTATTCTGAAATACATTTAAGAATTTGCTGTACACGCATATTGCACCATGCAGTTGGGCCGAACTTTAAAATAAGTGTTGTTGCTGTCTACTTTCACATTATTCTTATATGGTTTGCTGGTTAACATACTTTCGGTATTTTTCTTTGTAAGCACATTGTGAGAAAATCGAAGTGTTACACGTTACGCATTCTGGAAAAAGGATAAATTGCTATTGATTTTGACTCCTCGCTTTCATATACGTCTATGATTATTCTTCTAACCTACTGATTCCTTGGGGGTGTTCTCTCTTCTGTTTCCTATTTGGTATGAGGCACGTGAGCGTAAATTTTTTCTGTTTGCTTTTGAGGTTACTATTTTTGCAATTATCAACTCGTCTTGAATACAGATAAGACAAGAGCGGAAACCAACGGTTTCCCGTATGTATCACTGGGATTCTTTACTGAGGATTCCTTTTCTCAACGCTTTGGCGAATAAGAAAATCTTAATCCTAGAACACGACTGTTTTGTAATGAAGGTGCGAACTTTTTTAAATTGTAATTCATATATATAGAAGATATATTGCCATGTTGCCATATAGCATTAATAACGTCTTATCTTTTAGCCAGAGCTAACAACTAAATATATTAGTGTCTATTCGTTTGTTTTAGTATATTTGTTTTGAATTTAGAACTTTCAACAAAAACTTTCAGGCGCAGAATGTACACACCTACCTGCACATTCTGTGCTGCCCACGTAAATTGTAGAAATATTTAAATTACAAGCTTCTCTGGCTAATCTTTACCTAGCGTAAAAAAGTTTTCCACATTTACATGTTCAGCAAACTGGTGTAGGGAGTAGCAATCTATCAAACTATTATTCTATGTTAATGGAGAATGACACATTGATAAATGAATTCATCCTATCAATCTGAATGACAGCTTACTTGAACCACTTTTAGTGCATGGTGCCTATGCACTGAGCACTGACTTGAAAAATTAATGCGATCAAGCCTGAATGGGAAACTAAAATCAGTATTATAATGACTGTCACTGAATATATTATATTATAGTTTGTAACGATATACTGTATGTCGAAATAATACATTTTTTGTCTTTATGGTACTTTAGGTGAAGGAAACCTTTGTTTATGTCTTTGTCCACGAAGATAAGCAAATCACAAAAGACAAATGTTTAAGTATCTTATAAAGATTGTGGAACCACGATTGGTTTGGGCACTATCTCCTCCTAAACCATAAAAGCTACGACATTCAAATTTTTTTTGTAGATTAGTATAGTGCTAATGTCGTTAACTGGGGGGTTATAATTTGAAAAAATATTCAATAACTATTTAAAAAAATAAAAACTGATGCACCCATGTAAAAGAGTAGGGCGCCTTCATTCTCTACAGCGTGGAGAGAGGGCGTCGTAGTGTACTTTCAAATGTAATAATCCTTTAGTTGAAGGTTTGAAAGAAGACAAGATATAATCACGGCCTTCCATATAATATGTTGACAATGTCAAGTAGGACCGTAGGCAGTAATGACAGGGTGGACCGTTGTTATTTAAGATAAAGTGGACAGTACGTACTCAAGACAAGGTGGATCGCAGGCACTCATGACGAGTTGGTCCGTAACTGCTCATGGCAAGTTGATACCTACCTTGACATGACAAATTGCGGTCTACGTTGACATGGCAAGTTAGACCAAAATTCGAAATGACAAGTTCGAACATAAGTTGACATGACGAGTAGAACCTTAAATTGACAAGACGAGTAGGACCATATATTGACCTGACAAGTTGGACCATAGGTTGACAAGACAAGTTGGACCATAAATTGACATGACGATTTGGACCATAAATTGACATGACGACGTGGACCATTAATTCACAAGACGAGTAGGACCATAAATTGACATGACCACTTGGACCATAAGTTGACAAAGCGAGTTGGACCATAAGTTGACCTGACAAGTTGGACCATAGGTTGACAAGACAAGTTGGACCATAAGTTGACATGGCGAGTTGGATCATAAGTTGACATGGCGACTTGGACCATAAATTCACAAGACGAGTAGGACCATAAATTGACATGACCACTTGGACCATAAGTTGACATAGCGAGTTGGACCATAAGTCGACCTGACAAGTTGGACCATAGGTTGACAAGACAAGTTGGACCATAAGTTGACATGGCGAGTTGGACCATAAGTTGACATGGCGAGTTTTACCATAAGTTGACATGGCGAGTTGGACCATAAGTTGACATGGCGAGTTTTACCATAAGTTGACATGGCGAGTTGGACCATAAGTTGACATGGCGAGTTTTACCATAAGTTGACATGGCGAGTTGGACCATAAGTTGACATGGCGAGTTGGACCATAAGTTGACATGGCGATTTGGACCATAAGTTGACATGGCGATTTGGACCATAAGTTGACATGGCGATTTGGACCATAAGTTGACATGGCGAGTTGGACCATAAGATGACATGGCGAGTTGGACCCATAAGTTGACATGGCGAATTGGACCATAAGTTGACATGGCGAGTTGGACCATAAGTTGACATGGCGAATTGGACCATAAGTTGACATGGCGAATTGGACCATAAGTTGACATGGCGAGTTGGACCATAAGTTGACATGGCGAATTGGACCATAAGTTGCCGAGACAAATTAAACCATATGTTAACATGACAAGTTTGACCATGAGTTGACGAGACAAATTGGACAAAGTTGACATAGCAAGTTGGACAATAAGTTTACGTGACAAGGTGGACCATAAGTTTACTTGGCAAGTTGGACAATAAGTTTACGTGACAAGGTGGACCATAAGTTTACTTGGCAATTTGGACAATAAGTTTACGTGACAAGGTGGACCATAAGTTTACTTGGCAAATTGGACAATAAGTTTAGTGACAATTTGGACCATATTTGTTGATAAGAGTGAATAGCATTTGTAGCCAACAGTGAATAACAGTTATTGCCAAGAGTGGGTGACACTGGTGAGTGGTTATTTGGGGGTCCTTTTTACACAATGGTTATTGAGGGACACTTTAACCCATGGGCTATTTGGAGGACATTTTTACCCGAGGGTTATTTGGGTACAGTAACAGCTTTTGATTTTCTCAGATGTAAATTTATGCAGAATTTTAAGTACCTTCAGAGAGTCTATAGTGATGTCCTCTTTATTATGATTGGAACAAAGTCATTTCATAAACTATTATTATGCCTAGCATCAGCCTTACTGACGTGGCTACTGTCACTCGACAGTAAAACAGTTTAGTTTAAACTTACATTTACTCATATCTTACTTGCTACCGTGGTGGGATAGGAAAAGACCAGCGCATGAAAAGACCAGGGTATGAAAAGAAGAAATAGGTAAAGACTGGGATAGAAAAAGTCAGGACAGGTAAAGACTGGGGTAGGAAAAGTCGGAATAGGTAAAAACTGGGGTAGGAAAAGTCGGAATAGGTAAAACCTAGGGTAGGAAAAGTCGGAATAGGTAAAACCTGGGGTAGGAAAAGTCAGGAATGCTTAAGACTGGGGTAGGAAAAGTCAGGAATGCTTAAGACTGGGGTAGGAAAAGTCAGGAATGCTTAAGACTGGGGTTAAGACTGTTCATTGAATAGAAAAATCAAGCAGCAAAATAAGAAAAACGATCAATACGTCTGTGTCTGTCGCGGGCATTGCTAATGCGTTTGCAAACTTAAATGGTTGGTTCAATTAGAAAATGATCATAATATCTGCTGATAGCTTACAAGGGCTTCTACCTGCCCTTACGAAAATTTCTTGCCATAGCTAACTAATTCTCAGCTAGATTTGGTGGGAATTTTTTACAGTAGCATGTTTTTAGCAGATTTTAGATAGCTTTTGGCAACCCTTGTGTTTTCAGTAGCAAAATTCTAGTTAGACTGAAGTAGCATTGTGTAGAGGTGGAGTTTCCATAGAACCATACCATTGCTTTCCGGTTAGATAGCAGTGGGTTGAGGCAAGCACCTTCTGCAGTGCAAATTTTTGAAAACATTGCAAAGAGAACCCATGGTAACATGCATTTGTTTTCCATATTTAATAGTTGCATCGCATTGCTTATCTTACTTTACATGCAATTTGAAACCAAAAACGGCTAAGATTTTAACCACAGGAAATGTGTATTTTTCACACCATGGAATGAATACGAATTACATGTAAAGTGCTGCTTTTCATTTCGCTATTTGTTGCGTTGCATTCCAAAAATTCTGATTAAGTTGTGTTACATGTCGACAACGATGAATTAGGGGAAGTGTCAGGGAGGTCATTTTCTACGGGGTTTCGCAAAATGCACTGACACAAGTTCACACTTCTCTCCTGGACAAAGTAAAGAACCTAAAAGTTCTTCACCAGTTAATTGTATCTAAAATTCTCGGGTGAAATTCAAAGCTTATTTGAAAATCATGCGCGCGCTGCATCATTTCTTAGAAAAAGAGCAGTAACATTCTTGAAAATGACTATTTCTATGAAGTGACGCAGCGCGTATGCATAAGTGCCGAATTAGTTGGAAATTGCATCAAAGTATTTTAGAAAAATACTTAACTGGTGATAAAATTTTGATTTTTCCAGGCCGAATTGTCCAGATTAGTGTCGTTAATCAACATTAGCAATTTCGCGACGAGCGCATGTAAATTCTTCCAGAATGGAACTTATTTGCAATAATAAATAATTTTGTAATTCATAAGGACAAATAAATATTTTTTAACCCATTTTGAATATAACAGTAACATTATTTCATTATATTTTGGCTAAAGTAGCAAGAAACTAGATGTCTTAAATTAGCTAATTTTTAATAAGCTTTCAGTTAGAACAAGTAGAAATGGATTGCTTGTGCTGACTGAAATTCAACTGAACTCCGATTGCATACAGTAGAGTAAATTAGAAAATACAATCAACTTATAGTTAACTTTCAGGTGAATTTTAGTGTGTATCCATGGAAATTGCTTGCAAATATCCACTAAAATTCTACTGGAATTTGGTTAGATTACATGAGAATCTAATCAAATATCAGTTGTCATAGGCAAGATTTTCGTCAATATTTCCCACCACATCCAGCTAGATTAGTTAGTGGGATATTTTCGTAAGGGTGCATACGTTATATTGTGTTGTGCTTACATATGACCTATATCAATATGTTAAATTATTCACAAGGGAGGGTCGTTTCTAAGGGGGTCGGTAGGACTCCAGAATGTCCAGAAGAGTTACATTAATTTAATGTAATTCTGTTGAAGTAAATCTTAGTAATCCTTTATGGGCGTACTCAACGTATAAAAATTTCCTTCGAATTAACTTGATCTACTTCCAATTTGCTCTTTTCTGATAAGTCATTTAAAATGATGGATTTAGTGAAATAAAGTCAATTTATGGTCATTAGCTATTACATGAAGTACGTAATCAGGTTTTTATGATTGATTTTCTTAGTATGGTTTTTCCTTTCATTCTGCGCTGTTCAATTTCTGGAGATAGGGAAACAACAGCTAGGATGGAAAAAAGGAGACACTGACCGATAGGATGGCATTCCCTCCACTTGTACAATAGACTTCTGCCGCAAAAGAGTTAATGGTCACTCTCTTTCTTTCGCTTGAGTTAATAATATTGAAATAGGACAAGGATCCCTACAGACAGTTATTACCCATCAAGACAAAATGACTAAAGGCCATGTGAGTGCGATGCCATGCCAAGCTGACAGACACTCTATATTATTAGTGGGTTGTATATAGTGCTTAATATGGCTACTAAGATAAGAGAATATTGGAAATATTTTTCCTGCTACATTACAGCTACCAATTCAGAGTTTGGACATTGATGGTGAAATATGTATGCAAGAGAATGTCTTTTATCTTTTGCAAAATTATTTAGCCAAAAGGCTTTCGATGTCGCTTTAGTGATTTGTAAAATAGCGTTCCAAATCAGTTCCTAAATAGTCTTCTTCCTCTTAAAGAAACTCCATGACTATCAAAATGTGACAAAAAACCAAATTTTTTTCTGTTGCAATATCCACAATTTGATGCCAAACTACAATTGCAAAATATACACTAGCAATGTATTAGAGTAACCTCATCAAAGCACTATATTCGTAATCTTTTCATATAGTTTACGGAGTCCACACTTTCTATACATACATTGATGGTTAATAATGTAACAGGACTTCAGTTTTCTCGGAGTAGAGAAAAGATATTGATACACCATAAATCAATTACCTACTTTGCCTCATTGAGTCACTGCACTGGTACATTAAGTATACGCTCAGTTCTTCACATTCGTAGTATGGTTGCCTAAAATAGTCTTACATATACATACAGACATATTGATATGCAATTTATCTAGCAAACCAAGGAAATTAAAGGAAGATAGAGTTTGATTGTCCTAGGCTTCCAAGACAATTTCCCTTTCTCTCTTTGACCTTTACTTTTCTTACTTTTCGTAAGTAAATAAGTGCATGTGCTTTAAAGACCGTGAGGTTCGGAAAAATCATTATATGTACTGTCATTAATCATATCTGCTCTCTGGCTTTATGAATCCAAATGCAGGAAAAGTCAAGGCGTTTTAATTGCCAAAATTTCAAGTACACTAGGGTATTATTCTAAATTAACAGTAACGTAACGTTTTCTAAAATTTCCAAGGTTTTGAATATTGTCCTTAAAAATCTTTGAAAATTTAAGATAACTTTTAGAAACGACCAATTTATCTTTTTCAAGTTACGTTGAAATGAAGTGAAAACCTTACCAATTGAGTAAACCTTACCAAAAAATTGCACTCCTCCCTACATAATGAATATAGACTGTCAACTGTTATTGGAAAACTACAGGGCAATTTATCCAACTCTAAATCTGATCTCTTTGCCTTATAGTATTAACCCTGGAGTTAAACTTACTCCACCCTGACGAGCTATTATTAATGCTTCTATGAGCCCTGGACAAATTCACTACTTGTATCTTCTCTTTCAGCAGCAGTCAATTGAAGCGAGTTGCAGAAAGAAGGGATAGTGGTTTCTATAGCCATGCATCCACCTACTCCTACACTATTACTTATTTATGTATTGATTTGATTACATTTCTGTTCCTGAATTACAAAACAGCAAGGACTGCGATCTTCCATGTCTGCCAACAGCCCAGAAAAAATAAATTGGTTAATGCGTGCGCTTCCTTTTAAATCGCAGTCAAAGCTTCTAAAGGTTGCAATAAAGGATTGGAGTTGTACTTTAAGATAATTGGGTACCTTAGTGGGCACCGCAAGCAACGGCTCACATTAGCAGAGCTGGTGGCTTCTCCCTTTCACTAACTGTCTACCTTAATCTATGAAGAAATACGCACCAATCCTTTTAGACAAAGTTCTATTTATGCTCCGAATCTCTCTTCACTAAAACGGGAATCAATAAGGAATTTATTATGCTGATTTCCCTCTATTTATAAATATATTAATATTAGTTGCGCTGAAGTATGATTTTTTCCATAAAACTTGAGAACTTGAAAATATTGAAGTCTTTTGAAAATACAGTGGTAGAATCAATTCGCTCAATTATTTACAAGAATTGTTTTTTAAGACTAGTGCATGTAAAAGTGGAAATAGATTTAATCTAAAGTGCATTTATAAAATAAATGGACTTGAGAGCAATAGTATAGGAAACCTAATTTGGATTGAAGCCTTTTAATTCCAATTAACCTTGGACTTTTAAAAAGGAAATATTTAATAGCGAGATATTATTTAACGTTGAAAACGTATAAATGAAATAAGAATTGATCCGTAAAATCATTCTTTAGGATTTCGATTGATTGAGCATGGGAGTTGAATGGAAGTGAAGGGGATGAAGAGGAAGATGTGGAGCAATTTCACGGGTTTATCTCTTTGAATGCAGCGCAGTAGTGTATGACAGTTACGTAGACATATTATGCAGTATCACTGTAAGTGGAAAGCATGGAGCTATCGAAGACAAAGCGTAGAGTGAGCAGATGATGTAGTTTATAGGTGGGTAAATTCCCATATGGGTATAATATAGTGTAGTATTTTGGTAAATGTAACGGTAACCCAGAAAGTGGGTATTCTGGATTCAGAAGTGAGCCTGGTGGAAGCACATGTGCATACAATGTGGTAATACACGACTACACGTAGTGAGACCACGATAGAGTAAAAGTGCTCCTGACACGGTGCTTATTATGACATGGTAGAAAGGCGTATATATATTAAGGGAGTAGCTGCATGGATTTCCCCCGAGTGTAAAAAAGGTTTTCCGCTTAGCCATGCGACTGGTAGGACTTTATGGGTATCCCATGTAATATTAGAGAAAAACCACATTCACATACCAATGTAAATAGGAGATAACTAGACGAACGTAAAATGCGATTGGGAAGTGGGGCCGGAAGGAAGAATCAACGAGCGTGTAATAAATATTCACACATTTAACAACTTACGTGATTACCAAGGTAGTTCGTATGTTTTGTGCCGGCGTCGGAGTAAACGGAGGTAGTAATATGGAGTGTAAATGGGGAAAGTGGGTTTGGGACACTTGGAGTTGAGATTTAGCGATCAGCTCACCTCACATCACCGAAAGTGTCACACTGGAGTTGTAACTTGGAAAAAGCGGAGTGGTACTTATGACGTGAACGTGAGTAATAGACGGAGAGGTAAATTCGAGAAGTGTTCTCCACAAAAGACTATTTATATTGGCATGACAGTATCAAAGACGAGAAGAAAGAAGAGCGTAGCAGCAGCTGCAATAATGCAAGCTGAAGGGTGTTAAGCCTCCTGGCAGCTCTTTCTCATGGAAACTCAAAGCGATTCATTGAAAAGGGCTGAACTGAGTACTGCGTTCCTTCTTCCCAATACAACTAGTACAGTCCCGACTGAAGAAGTACAGATGCAGCAAACGGAGTCCCGACTCAGCTGCAAACTCTGACGACTGAATTGGAAAAATATTTTTCAGTGGGAGAGCAGAGGAACTGACTTGGGCAGAATTTCCGTTGCTTTCTTCTCCGGTGCAATTGATGCGATGTAGGTAATAATACTGTCTGTATTTCCTTTGGCCGCCGTGGCGGCAATTCCAGCAGAGCTGGAGTCGCAGGGAAGCCGAGGACAGGAAATAAACGACAATTCACTTTCTTCGGAACAACAAGACGGAACTTTGCGGAGGAAAGTTTGAAGAGTCATAGGACTATTGGTGGCAGGAGGGGAAAAGAGAGGGAGAGCATAGCCACGGCCACTACAGGCCAAGGAGCAGTGACAGTTTTCTCTTAAGGCTCCCTGACAAGAAGTTAGAACACACTTCCACCCATACACATAATCCCACGTCATTTCCCCCACAGTAGTTCCAGTATATCCTGGAATTTCTTTGCGGTTCACTGCAGTTGGCAGAAAAAGCTTTGCCGAAACCGCTTCCTATCATTCTGCAACTCAAAACGGCTCAAAACTTCATCTTCATTAAGCAACTAACTTACTTAACTATCACTAATATTGGATTCAACGGGAAATACTTTCCCTTCAGTTAAACCAAGGTATTTCCTAATTCTTACGACTTCGGCCTGGAATTGCCCTTTCGTTACTCTCTCTCGCAGAACAAGTTACTGTGCTCTTCCACTGCACTTTCACTCTCCTGTAAAACTGCCTCCTTTGTCTTTATTTATTTACGATCCTACTTTCTTAACAAAAAAGTATCTTCTACAATAAACTTACATTACACAGCACACCGACTTAGTCTACGTCCTTCAAAATATCATCTTATCATGAAATGAAGGGATACTTATTTTCTATTTATTGCACTCACACAAATACTGTGTGCTCAGTCCCATAAAAAGTTTTCTTTGTAGTTTCACGTCCATGAAAGTAGGGCGCTCAGTTTTAAATTAAATGTCATGCGTAGTCTTATTTCAAATTACACGCCGTTTCAAATTTCATTCACGTAAATAATTTACAGTTGTCGCGATCTTACACATAATCCTTTAGCACAGCTGTTCAGCACATTTTGAATTAATCGTGAACTATATAGTCACTAAATTCCATCCGGCCCATAAATTGGGAGGAGGGGCTAAGCTTTAAAATAATAAAGTAAGTGCACATGGAGCTAATTGCTCGGAATCGACGAATGGAAAAAAGTTTGATTTAAGCCACGTCGAGTTTTGTTTGAGTTCTCGATGGAAAATAGGACACAAATATTTATAAGGATGTCAACAGGGAAGGGAAAGGAGTTGGGAAGGAGAATTGGGTAGGTAGCTTGGAATTTTAAGTTAACGAGATGGAATTTTCAGCTGAGACCAGTTAGGATGATGAGACGACAGTTTGAGTCGATGAGCTAGTCAGTAAGTAATCTTCAACAGACATTTGTGTTACACTTGAGACTTGATAATACTTGTACTTTGAAAAGTTTATCTTAAATGTGTACATCTGTCTTCAAAGTTTTCAGCGACACAATTCAGTTATTTTCTTTTTAGTTAGATTAGATATACGACTGAGCTCTGTTACAGCGGTGCTTACAAGTTCTAATAAGGTATAGGTGTCTAGCCTATTTTACTTTGTAACCCACCAGTTTGTTTATAGTTCAACCCAGGGAAATATTGTGATTTAGCAAATCTATAATGCCATAGGTAAAAATCAACTATATGAAATATATTTATGCAAAGCGCCGTGTAGTTGCTCTATATATTTTATAAAAGTATAACTTTTTAATAAAAAGCCATGGCTTTTACAAGTTTACGTCTATTTTAGTTTTTCGGTTCGAAAGTCTGGGTTTAAGCTGTGAGATGACAAGTTGGCCTGAAGGAAGCAACCTTTGCCTTATTCGCATAATATTTTTGCGCTCAGTCAGTTTAGTCTCTGGGAATCCTATCCATGCTCCGTTGAACTGAAATGAAAGGGAGCTGGAACTCCTTAAAACTCTCTTCGTCTCTCCATTGACTCATGTAGAGGTATTAGGGATTTCCCTCCAGCAGCAGAAACCAGAAGACGGCACTGGCACTAACACACAACACAGGCCACCAGAACGCAATTCGCCACTCACCCAATGCATACTGTCGAGCACTTCTTATCTCTCCCGTCCCTACGTACTTTCTCCAGTGCACTCTTCCAGGATACCCGCTAATGCTATGTATGGACAACCAGTAAGTACGTACTAACAGATTACATGTACATACATACGTTTCCAGGCAATCACGACTTCCATGTGGAGCACAGCTTGCAACGGCTACTTTTGAATTGCTCCTGTCAAATTTTTACAGCCAGAATGCATTGCCATCGCATTAAATATTTTCCGTTACAGAATCAGTACCCGTCTTAGTCTCTTACAATAGTTGTGTGCCCCGTGCACACTCTTTCCATATTTCATCACATAATCAGTCAAACTTCACAAACTAAAAGACTCAACCCCGAAAACATGGTTTCTTCTCTAAATTTTTCTCAGGTTTAAATGACCTTTCAGATTCCCAGTTGCTTCCTATTGTGTTCAATTTCGTGTTACAAAGAAATTTGCTCCATTGGCATAAGAATATTCTAAAAACCTCACAATGTTATTGCATATCAAATAACACTCTTTGTCTACGCAAATGTGGTGTACTATATGCAGAGAAATTGTTTTCTTTTCTGTCCAGAATTGTGCTGTGTATTTACATTGCTAATATTTTGTTCTACTGCAGACAGGAAAATAAATTGTGTAGACAGCTCAAATATTATTTGTCATACTGCAGTCATGTATGATTTCCGGATTAATTTGGAGCATGTCATTTAACAGTTGATGATATTCAGTTGAGATGAGTATACTGAATTTGTTTTTGCATTGCACACTGACAACGTGTGACATTTGACATGAGAGTAAATAGAACACACTGCATTTCATTTGTAATTACTTTGAGTAACTTGGATCGATTTGCTTTCCAATTAAGTATTTCGTTTAAGGATAAGGTTCATTTTGCGTCGGGCACTGTTCATGTAAAATGCAAAATGTTTTGATAGTTAGAGATATGAATACGGGTATTGCGTCATTATTTTTGAACTATTTACATAGCAGTCATTTTATTCCGCTATTTTGTGGAACACAATGTGAATAGGTAAACAACACTGCACAAATAACAAAAGAGTATAGTCACTTATGTGTGTAGAATGAAGAGTGGAGAAGAATTACATAAAAGCGGTTAATTCTCTTATGGAGGTGGAAGTGGAGCTCATCGCTCACTAATGACATGACAGCATCAACCGCGAATAGTTAAATTCGCTAATGGTATCAGAAAAAGTCCCATTAGCAGTGTTAGAGTTTAAAGTTTAAACATTAAGCGTGATGGCAATTGAATTAGAGTCTTAATTGAAGCACTTAAAACTCATTTGGCTTAACCGACTACTGTGAGATGGGTTAGTTAATTGAAACCGCAGTTGAGAGGCAGGTGGAACTACGTCTTTATTCAAATTGCATGTGGTGGTGGCTTGTGAATAGAGTATTCCGTGTAGACACGTCTCGAGTACTTATGCGAACTGGTTTAGCATGCATGTTGAAATTCAGAGCGTATATCCAACAATAAATAGGGGAGTGCCTGGTACTGTTAGCATTAAATGTATCTCTGTTGTTAGATGATAGATACCTATTTACAATTCTATCATGGTTTTGTTGGCAATTTTGCATACATCACCGGGTATTGTCAAGAGGCTCGACAGACAACTCAATTGAATTTTTCCTTTGGCTACATTACAAGTGTATATCTGCTTGTACTGGGTTGTTGGGCTTGTAGAACAAATAGAAGCAGTTAGTTCTGGCCGAGCGTGTAGGAAGTGGGTGAGTAAAATGTGAGAAGGTTGAATTAGAGTTAAGACTATATTGAAAAGTGGGTAAGAGCGAGCGGCGAATGTAAATGGAACTGTGCTGACTGGAAATGAAAATGATCACGAAGGAGAAAGTGAAGAATACACTAGAAAATTGGAAATGTGTTTTCGGGACCTTTGCAAACACTCACGGACTGAGAAGTCTAGTCAGATGAAAGGAGGAGGCCGACTCTTGAACGAATGTATTTGTTTCCGCTTTTTTCCCACTCAGTTGACAATAGTCGCAATGCGAGGCAGAGCGAAACTGCAAGATTGGAAATAAAGTAGTTGGCGATAGGGACAGGAAGATAAACGCCAGCGACTCGGGCTCGCCAATGCCACGGAAAGAGTGGCTTATCTTTCTGTCGCTTGTTTAATGTTAGTCTAAGGTAGTTTTGTTTCCCGGTGTACGCACAGCACACTGCAGTGAATTATCTGGCAGAGTCTTAGGCACTCGAGTGTCTGTTCGTGGACTTGAGTAGACTTTTCGTCGGTGGAGGAAATCGAATCAGATTCCATGCCGTACTCGACGAAGACAGACTAGGCCACTCTCTATACCACTCAGAGTCTATACAGTCAATGTTTTCCAATCGAGTTGAGCTAATATAAATATATTCCCACCCAGCCACACCAGGCAGGCCACACACGAAGCTCAGCTTACAACAATCACTCACCTCTTGTTCTATCTCTTTAGCAAGGGGAAAGCAGACTTTCTATTTTCACTCAGCCTTTCACTCTGTCACTTGGGCAGACAGTGTCTCCAGTTGCCATCCTAAAGACTCCGTCCTCGACTATTGACGAACTGCAAGTAATTGCTTTTTATTTGCCCAGTTTCGAAGGACCATAGCACAGCAAGAAACTAAATATGACCCACCATCAAGATTCAACATTTGCTCTGGTCAAACTTGAAAGTTTCCTTCGTTTGATTAAAACCACACTGGAATAAAACGAAAACTCAATGATAGAAGAGTCAGTCTCACTTTGGTTCTCTGTTTGATATTGGGATTAGGCTCTGAGCAAGTGAAGCGAGTCAAAAGAGTAAACCAGACGAACTCTGATAATGTATCTTTTATGTTTATATGAGCAGATCTAAAGAAGATATTGGAGTTTCTCAATGAAAACGAAATGTTTCTTGTGTGCCGAAAGAAAAACTGGAGCAGATTGCTTATGTATGTTTAGGTATCAATGTGCTAATATTGTCGAGTCGTTGTGCTGGCTCAAGTCGAGAACTCGCAACTCTTCGCCTTCTGTCTCCTTCCTCCAAGTTAAAGCTCAAGAATGCATTCCGACTTCTTTCCCTTTCTCTGCTCTTTTCTACTGGTGAGGGAAATGTGTTCCGCAGACAACTTCAGTTAGCAGCACTCGCAACTCCTACTCGAACGTGTGCTCGTCTTCTGGGCCACCTAGACCCGCTTTCCACGACTCACGAAAACCAAGAATGTTTGTGCGGTGTGGCCTACGCTACGTTCCTCGCAATACAATGCACTCACAATTGAAGAATAACTATAGGCAGTGGATAAATGCGAGCTGCATAATCGACGTGGGCCAAGACACACTGAATAGTGAGACCAACGGAATGGGAGTCAGAGGATAGTTCTGCCTTGTTTGGCTCCGTACCTTATAGTTCTCTCATGCAATAATGTTCCACTGATGTGAGTGCGAGTCTCCTCTGTGTCAAACTCTGCTCGATTTATCTCGGTTCAGCTCGGAGTTTCATTTGCTTCCAGTCTACGTTAGTTAACTTACTATCCTACCTAGGATCCTAATAGCACCAGAATCCTTCCAGCCCTCACCATTCTTACAACACACAAAAACGTTTTTCCAACACTTTTAATCCAAGTGCGTTTCAATAAACTTTCCTCCACCACTTCTCTTTATCATCCAATATGCAATACAAAAACTAGCATAATTTACTCCAGAAGTGTTCCCGAGTCGTGCGTGATTCCAACTCAAAACTTCAGCCACCCACCCTCAAATCAAAACTCTTACTCTGACATCACAGTCACAAAAACATTTTGTCGAGTAAACAAGAAGAATAGCGACTGCCACACTTTCCGCCTCAAACACAAATCCCTCACTCATTTGATTGACAAAAAGATTATGGAATATCTAACAACAAAAAATATCTAGGCTACTAGGCACTCCTGCCGTAACAGGATTACATGCAAAACAACTCCACGGCCTAGGAGACACTCGCTCAAACCAAAAATAACTGCTCCCAACCACCCTGACAAAGGCAATATTGGAAATCTTCCTTTTTTAACAGCATTCACTTCAATTCAGAAAGTCATTCTGTAAACCTTTTGTTCAGCTGTGGAAATCGCTTCCACTCACTGCACTCGCAGTCACAGGAATGTCCGTCTACTTACATTATGAACATTAAACTTTTGTTAAAAACCAAGTAACATACTCCACACAAACACTAAGCTTCCATGCGAATTCGGAAGCCAAAAGTCGGCTTCTGAGAGTTCACATATTGGATTGCTTTACCATCACATTATGTATATTGCCATTTCTGTACGTCCCACTAGTTCTACCACTACCTATCCCAAGTCTACGATTCCTTGTCGAAACAAACTCCTTTCCGAAAGGACGCTCATTGTACCCTTTAGCTCCACGAATACATTAAGCTAATTCCAAGCTTGTTTGCACTTAAAACTGAATATTCTATTACCACTCTCTTTTAACCACAAGAAACTTCTATTTTTAGAAACACAAATACTTCAAGTAGATACAGTTAGTAGAATCCCGGTTTTGTCTGCCTCAAACCTTTTTGCATATTTACTTGATGTAAAAGGACTTTAGAATTTAGAAATTTAACGTGCTTCCAGCCTTTCATAATATTTTGAGACAAATTAGTTTACAATTTTGTATATTTTATGATGATGACATTTCCTCAATGTCGAAAGTTCAAAAACTGTAATAAATAGTATATGTTTTCCTATTGGCCTTCCTACCATGTTAAAACTATTTCTTTAGAATTTAGTTCTATTGTGTAACATTCCTCTAAGTCTGGTAAGTCTTCCCTAGCCAACTTTCTCAAAAGAGAAATCTACTAGTAGAACTTGCTAAGCATAATATTTGAAAACACGAAATAAAAAAGCAGATTTTGAAAGGTTTTCCAAAATTGCAGTAGAATAGATAAATGAAAAAAGCGGAGAAAGTGGTAGATGGCGAAATTGTGATTTGTGGAGAGGACTGGTGTGGAGTGCTTAGTCGATTCGGAGTAGTTTAGGTTCGAACTTCGGTCGTCCTTTCGAAGTGGGTATTGTGAATGTATCTGTGTAATGTAGGAGAGTACTTGAGTAGAATGTAGCTAATAACTTGAGTGTGGAGTGAGTAGTGGTGAGTTGGAAGCGGGTATCGCTTGAGTCGAATTCAGTTGACAGTGTGATAGTCATTGGGTTGCGGTTGCTACTGGAATTCGAGCGGGTTAACCCGGGGAGGCGAAGAGTAAGGATTACATAGTGTGAGACTGCTTGCATTACTCCCGGGTTTTCTGCGAAAGTGTTCTGTTGATGTAGCATATGTAATTCATAGTACTGGTTCCTGCCGGTGTAAAGGCAAGGATCCTCCGAAATTCCAGAAATCGGGTAGCATGTGCTGCAGCTTTCTGCTTCCGCTCCTGTTTTGATAGTGATACTCGGAGTAGACAGATAAGACGGCTTCGTCGGCGCAGTCAAGTACAAACTCGACTGTGGAGAGACAGCAAGCATAGGAGACGAAGCGAGAGCAAACGAACAGCTTCTCCCGTATCAATGAAGACTCGCACAGTTAAGCGACTCTTCTGCCAATGCAGCCCCAAAGTCAACTCAACTCAACCCAAATTGTATAACTAAGCTACCCTCCTGAACTATTACTTCTCTTACTTGCAACTTCTCTGACAGTCATGAAATCCTCAAATTCTAATGAAATGGGAATTTCCTCTCTTGTCAGTTCTGAACAACATCTTCTGCAATTTCTCCAACACTCAACCGTGTTTTCCCAATCCTCATCGCACCAAGCAATTAATATTTAAACATGGCAATACATGTATTAGTTTCAACATTTATTCATTGCACTCTAAACAAATGTCACAATGACCTTGCTGGGATTATTGCAAATATTTGCTCAGCCACAGATATATAGCCGTGGCCTCTTCTGCAAGTACTTGGCTTAAATACAGAGGTAGGTCCGTATCATTAGGGTATTATGAAAATAATGTTTGCTCCAAGTCTGGCTCTGATGTGTACCTAAATGCATTTGTGCAACACTGTCGTTACGTATCATAATGTAGTACGGATAATAAAAGCGAAACCCTTTGAGTACATTCAGAAACTTTGCATTTAGTTTTATTCACTGACGATTAGAGTCTAGAGACATGACATCAGACTGGGAATGGCTATCCAATCCTGTCCAATTTCCCTAAATTATGCTCTACGACGACAAAAGTATTCATAGGAAATGTGTTTCCAGTCAAGAGCATGGCTATTAGCATACGACTGATTGTGTAAGCTACTAATCTACTACGAACAATAGTCTCCTAGTAGGAGGCGTATTTAGATCTGATCTCATTATGCGTATTATGTCCTGACTTGACTAGACAATGACATGCCATGCCATGTCTTATTTCTCAAAACAGGACCTACTCGACTGGAAACACTAGTCTAACACCAGAAAACCCATTTTATCTCCCTTCCAAAATACTCTACGCTGCATTCATGTCAGATTAATTTTAACTCAATGGAATGAGTCCACATAAGTAGAAATACAAACACACAGGAGTGCCTAGCAGTCTTCATGTAATACGCTTTTCCACAGAAAGCTTTTAAAACGGCAAAGAGGGTTTGCTTTTCTAGCAAATCTACCTTTGTGGATCTTTATTACATGTGAATCAAATAATGAAAATAATCACCTCTAGCTTTAACAGCATTACTAGAGTACCCTCGAGGATAAAAACCTTGTTACCTCCGAATGAACCAAAGATCAATCAATAAAGTTTGCTTTGCATTCCTCAGAGACACAGCCTACTCCACAAAGTTTTCGAATTTGCAAAAGTTATCTTATAGCAACTATTCGTTAATTTTGAACCAACCATTAAATCTGGCTTCATTGACTGTAGAAGATTTTTAAAGTCTTTTTTGGCGAAAGTAGAGTAAGATAAATGCATTAAACGGCCCAAAATTATAATCCCCGTTTAAAATTTACCTCTGGAAAATGATTTGTCAAAATAATACTCATTTTACACTATTCATTTGCATTTCCTCCTGTGTGAACACCAAGCACAAAAATTGCTTTTAATGTTGTACAGCCGTGTATAAGAACATTAGATATAATATTGGACGATATAAGCAACCTCAATATATAAGCATCAAAATTTGAAAGGGTTTCTGCGTGTACTGTTTATAGACAGTTTATATATTTTATTTATATAACTCAAGACATTGTATAGGTAAGTTGTTTAGGAATAAAGAAAGTTATTGAATAGGTTTCATTCGATTTCTGCGAACTGTAAACCTTTCAGCAGTGCAGTTCTCAAGTGTTGGTTATGTGCGGAAGTGCTATGGTTTCTTTGCCATTCACATGTAGTTGTCTAAGAAGGTACAACTTAATGTAGCTACCTGTGTGTTGTGGTTAAATGTTAATAAAATGAATTTAAATCGAAGGGAAATGGAGAATGGGAAGAGAAATGCTTATTAGTGCGGGGATATATGATAAGTTGCCTGAAGGGTAAAAGGGAGTAGAAGAGTGAGATGTCAGCGAAGAAATAGATGTGAGGTCAACCGAAGTTAGTGAATTTAGCGATGAAGACTTTCTTGGTTAAACAGAGTGAAATTGAGGCGTAAAACAATTACGGCTACAGTTTACCAAATAGAGTTTCACTGTAGAACTAATGTGCTGATTAAGTTTAATATCACTAGGGTCTTCTTCTGTCTTGTTTGAAACGGTTTCGCACTCTGCAGACTCCACTCTTAATTTTCCATTCTATCTGCAGGTGAACGGCCAAACAGTCATTTGGAGATGGCAGAGGCTGGAAATAGAAATTCCCTGTGCGTGATTAGTTTGTTGTCTCAGATAAATGGAAAAGGGCTGTCTCTGCCTTTGTCGGATTCCGGGATCACTAAAGATAAACTGAGGAAGACATCTTAATGAGAGAAGGAAGCCGAGTCAGACCGAACACAAGAACAATACTCAACCATCTTCCTCTACTCTACATTATGTACCCATACTGATGTCCTGTCCAACCACTCTAACATAATACTTTATTGCAGCCAACAACGAATGGGACTCAGTCATCCAAACCAACGGGACTTGATTTGACGGAGACGTGATGCCAAAGCAAAAAGGCCAAGATCAATTTCCAAACCGATTGGTCAGCACAGATTCATCCAACTATAATTGAATACATAATGCACGTTTGAACAAATATTTTACTGCAGTCAATAAAGTTGCCTCGTACGTAGTGCAATATGTACACCTGCTTAACATACGAAAAGAAATAATACTATTGCCCTTTGATTCAGTTTGGATTCTAAATAATTTTGTATTCTTTGTTATGCATCTTCGAAGTGTGGGCAGACTTTCATTTCTGTTCATGTAAAAACACTAAGCCCTGAAAATGTTATGGGTTCATGTAATATTAATGGAATTTATAATTTGCATTTTACTGTACCATAATATTATGTAACTTCCTTGAAAAATTTTGTATTGGATGTATTAACTGTTTAAAGTAGTGCCCGTTTTTAGTCGTTATCTTACGTGAACTCAATATTTCGCCGCCGAGCATTTCTGCATTTCAAATATTTTAAAATAGAATTTATTGTGGTGAATATTGTGGATGCACTTTATATATTAATATACACTATAAGAAGAAACCTAGTATCAATCTCTTTTAGCAAAATGCTGACAATATAGAAAAGTTCAATTCTCGTTATTCTTATATTTATGAAGATTCCTTATCAGTTTTTATTTGCCAACCGTTAGCAATGCTCTTAAACGGAATCTAAGCTAACAAAAGTATGGACGACTTTATAAGGAACAATTTCATGCAAGCCTGTTTGATATGAATTGTAAAAGTATCATTCTTTTCATATCATGAGAAGACATCAACAGCATTTGGTTGCAAATACCATGCTTGTTGGTAACAGATAAAAATGTGAATGCTGTTACGGAGGCATTGCAAATAGAGTCGTAGTCATAAAATTATACTGCGTATTAAGGTCCCTTGGTTAGAATAGGTACGTGTATTTGAAAGGTTGCGACATTATAAACTCGTCAAATTATATATGCCCAATTATATGTCTAGGTCGTAGTCATAGAAAAAGTCAGTAAGAAGGACAATGAGGAGTAGATTTTTGTGTCCGATTTCTAGCGCCAGGTCTGTTTTGTGTGGACAGTGAAACGCGCCACGTCGTGTACGATTGGTTTTCAAAAAATGTGGGATGGCGTTCGCACACTTTATACATACGATGGGCGGACGACGGGCGGGCATACAAAATAGAGTACTTTTGCATAGACCTTTGTGAGTCTCTTAATAGCATATTTCTGCATAGTCTCTGGGTCGTAGTCCAAAGAAATACGTGAAAACTTGAATGCCGTAAATACTTATGGCTAAATGAAGATTTTTTAGTGTAGAATAAAATTAACATTTCTATTGTAAACCACTTTGCTCGATGGAAATCCTCCCAAGACAAGTTTGAAAACGTTTTGCCACAAGAAAGTGTTTCTATATATTTTTTGTAAAGTCGTTTGTAAACTTTCTGTCGTGGTAACTCTTCACTGCTTTGCTGGGCATTTACGTAAATCTACATCTACAAAGGTTAAAAGGAATTAACTAAAAAGAATGCTTTCTTCATTGTGGATTACTGTGAAAATTTCAAAAGTAATGGAAAAGTTTAATGTTACATTTAGTGCCATTTTTAGTAAAAATGTCTAGAACATGGAAACTGTCTGAAATTTGTTGACGGCATCTACAGGAAGAATAAATTTGATATAAGTATAGTATAATATTTCAGATGAGTTGAAAGACGAAGCCATTTAAAATCACAAGAAAACTGACTGACTTCTGAGAATGATGAGATACTTTGGAAAGCCAAAGACAAATAGAAGTGTTTAATGTATGGGAAATTGGAGACTTCCTTCCTATTTTGCTAAATTGTCTTCGTTAGGATGGAATATGAATTTCAGGATGCAAATAATAATAACCATAAAATGTAATTATTAAGGTTATAGTACTATTTTGTAAAACGATTGGTACAGCACTACTTCTCATGTAATGTGGAAATCTTGGTATGAATAATACTACACAACTACTGAGTGCTTTAATACTTACACTTCCTTCAGCCTTAATTACAATCAAGGACTTCATTCCCTAGTACGTAGTTAAACATGAGAGATGCTGCACAGCATTTTATTACATCGTGAAAACTGAAAGTGCAATGTTGTGCTATGAATACGATCATCGTTATGTAGGTTCGTTTAATCGGAGGTCCAGTCAAGTAATGCTAGGATTAGAAATTGCTCAAAATCAGGAGAACTGGATTTGGCTTTATAATTAGAAATACTTGTGGAGTGAAAAGTAGTAACCCTGCAAATGTGCACAACGCTATTGGTAAACAAATAATCCTACCTTATAAGGCGGATTAACGGATAAACCCAATACGATAACTGCATAATTTCCTAAATAGGCAACGGTGTTTTGTTTACAAACTATAACCAACTACAACAAGGTTCCGCCAATTGAAGTAATTAGCATTAGAAACCATTTTGTTAAAATGGCTTGCTAATTTCATATTTTTGTGTTATGTCAAATGTAATATTTTTATGACGATATTGACCAAAGTGAAAACTAAAGAATTTTTAAAAGTGAGTAAATATTTAGGGAATTGAATGAATTCATGAAAATTATTTTAGATGATTACGTGTAGACCAAGTTTCGCATAAATTGAGGTTGTCCTTAAAAGGTTTGTTTGTAGTTCAGCCAACAATAGTACAATAGAGACCGCAACGATTCTGCAGTCATGAATTTAGGATGGTTAGTACACTATTAATGTGTCACCGTAAATTAGTTTAAGCCTTTGGTTGCATAATTAACACTATTTTCGGTTTTATTTACAAAGAGTAAGAAGATGTAATAATGGTGAGAGGAAACATAAGTTGAATTCTAATGTTAGCTGCGCTGGAAACAATAAGGATTCTTGTCTCCTTAAGAAATCTCTTGTGTAATTAAACAATGCCCTTGACTTGGAGTGTACATACATTAGCTAAACGTAACAAGATATACATAAGTTATACAAAGGAAATATCTCGGGGTAGAAACCGCGTGCGCATTTGGTAGCGGACCTCATGATATTTACTTTAAAATTTACAGTTTATTAATTTTGCCAATAGTAAACAATGTAAGTTGGGGAAGTTGAACATGTTAACTGGTTCATTCTGGAAGACTTTCCTTATTGTTTTCTTGTATTCAGGTTTGTTCATTAAAAAAACATGGATTAGTTACAGGAGTTGGTTCGAGTGAAATTATAAGTCACGTAGGAAAAATACATGGAGAAGGATGGTTGAATTTTGGCAAAGTGGGTGTTCTTATTCCCATCACATAATCACATTCATATAACAACGGACCTGACTTCATGCATAATTTTGTGTATTTATTCACTAATGTGATACATACCACCCGGGAGATTTCTCCCCGCCTGCCGGTCTGACCTGTTCCTCTTCCGTCTTACTTTATCCTATCTTTCGCTTTACAATATTTTCACAGCAAATATGAAGTGCTCAAAGGTAGAAGCTTCTGTACACAACAACCGTTAACTTCGTGCACCTTAGTTAACATATCACAATTTATATCGCTTTGCGTTATGTGTACTTCTACTTACCATAGATAAATTGCTTTTCCAGCTTATGTAATACATAAGATACTGATAAGAACGGATGACTCTGGGTATGTGCGCCCTCCTCCCTTATGTCAAATGCCGCTATACTGTATACTCATTAATTTTCATTCAAAATTCAGAATAGATGAAGACATCTCAAAAGTATAAAACGCTTCTAGTATTTACTGTCTAAATAAAACATATCTGGCATTTTGGATAAGAATGCGTAGAGAACATATATTTCATTATAATCGCATTTTCATACTTCCCAGTTCACAATATTGATATTTATTAAATTTTTAGGCTCCTCAATGCTGAAAATATTTATTTACATAGAAGCGGAAACGTCAACACCTTAGGCGAATTTTAGAATTCTATCCCTAACCTAGAAAATTAACTAAGACCCGAGAGCTAAATTACTAAAATTGTTTTTACTTCTACCTGTAACAGCATTTTCACATTCATGAATATTCAATATTGAAAGAGTAAAGGAATAGAATTGATTGTAAAATAATCCAAAACTGGTTAGTATTTAAATACGGACATTTATCTTGCGCCATGTGAAACAATTGCCAATGGCCGCTGGAACGTCCACTGAAGAAGAGAGGCATTTATCCCTTGAATGTCCTGTAAATCATACTTTAACCATGGCCCTGTAAAAGGTGAATTGAATCTACATGAGAACTTGGAGAAATGGAGAATTAGGTTTTATCAGTCATCAGCACACATGCAAGAATACTTACATACACTTATAGGAAGCTTCACATTCACATTACATGCTTCGCATCACCTAAGCCGTAGAGTAGAATAAGGATACACCGTAAATATTAAAGGAAATGTTTCAAGTTGGAAGGTTTCCCCAAAATCATTTTAAGACTTGCTACAGCTTTTAAGATAATACTTTCACTCACTATAGAATTTTATGAGGCTTAGTATGTATGGGGAGTGATATGACACGGCTTACGTCACGTCACAGACACAATGTGCTGCATTCACCTCATGTTTTTTTCCTACGCTCTTGGAATAAATTCCCAGCAATAAAAATATGTATATCCCTCGTAGCTCTTATTCCTACTCCTAAACCAGATTTAACAAGCTATGCATGTGCTAACTGTAGTTACGCTTACGTGAAACAACTCTCATGTATTTATACGACATATATAAGTGCTCTTCGTCCATATCCACGCTTGGGAACCTTTCCTCCACTATTCTACCTAATTATAAAATGAAAGTACCTATTTACATAGAATTCAACCCAGAATCGGCATATACTGTAGCAGTCCAATTATAAATCACTACTACGTATGTCCTAATGGAAATAACCATTCGTCATATTGACATTTTAATGTATTACGATTGTTACACATAAAAATAAGTAATTCCTGAGTTCTCCAGAATATTACAGATTTACCACTTCTATCTACAATTGTAACAAGCAAGATATCATTCCTTTTTCAAGAAATACTTATTTTCTAATCTAAAGCATTGATCTTTCGCACCATTCTATTATGGGACATCCACGATCTTTATTCTATTGTACCTGCCCAGAATCCGGTTAATGATGGTAAAGAAGAAAATCTGCGTAAGTTAATCCAAAGAACTCTTTTGTATAGCTTCGACTATTTATTCTGGACGTACATAACCTATACGTGTGTGCCTGAAATAGGAGTAGTGTGTCTGAGTATATTTGCTTGACGTTCATAAAGTGTGTTTTGGAAAAAGGAGACAAAGATAAACCTGAGAAACAAGAAACAAAGCACCGGAGAAAGAATTGAAAAGACTGGGTTTGATAGTCTCACATCTGGCGAAGGAAGTCTGCGAATCTCGCAGAACTGGAATACAATGTATAAATGCAGAGCAATAATATTATCTCCTCTTTGTGTGTTATCTTTATTCAGTGAGAAAAGAAAGCGTTCTCCTTGTCTCCCAGCAGATTCAAGGCGAAAGCAATGTTGATGTGAATGGAGGATCCCATGTGAGAAACTTACACACGCAATTCAGCTTCTGCTCCGGCTGCAAACATTCGACCTCTTTCCGCTGCTTAACGTTCCAGTCAAGTCAAAAGGGAGATTCAGTTCCCTGTCACAGCAATGCAATACTCGCAGAACACCTTAATGTCCGTAGTTGAAACAGAATCTGACGGAGCCCAAAGGACAACGCTTTTTCTCTCTGTTAGCTTAGCAAGCTAGTTTTTCCTTCCTTATTAGTACTAAGTAAGTATGCAGTCTGCCCTATTCAAGTCAGTTTAGTTGATTCATCTATTCTAAAGCACTGCTTTCCAACCGATTACAGTCTTACCAGCTTTACCTTATCACATCCACCTATAAATACACCGTCTTCTATAAATACACCAAGTAACACCATTTGTAATACAAAATACAAACGACTAATTCTGTCATTCCAATTTGTTTTACGCTATCACCCATTACCCAAAGGATGGATATGTAGGCATTATGTACGGCAGGGCATGATTAATATTCTGAATGTGTTCAAATACTCAAGTCTTATACAACCAACAATACTTTACTTCACAATTGTTAACTGAGGTATTTTATTTTACGGTAGAATACGAAATATTCCCAAGGGTAGTGCATGATAATGGCAAAAGTAAATATAGAACCCACACAAAGCTTGGCTTGTTTTACGTCCAATTTTCCTAAGTGCTAATGGGACTAATTCCCTTTTATTAGTTCTCCAATAAATGACAGTCAACGTCAATAGTAAAAGACAGTTGCAATGAGAACATCAAAATAATATGTAACATAAAATTCATAAATCAAATTCAGTATCTATTATTTCATTTGTTCTGTAGTACATCAATAAAAATCTTTTACCATTAGTTTGTATCTAGCAAGTTTGTTTTGTACAAAATTTAAAATAGTTTGAAAAGTTACACATTTATGAGACAAAACAAAACAAAATCAAAGCACGGCATTTTAGAGGCGCAAAATAAAACATGGGTCACAACAAGCTTTTGAATGTCACTGTATGATATATAATAAATACTCTTATCCAGCCTCTGATAGTGGAGCCGGATCGCGAAAAATGATGAGAGTGCAGTGCAGTGGTTTATGTATAGAAGCGGCTTCCTTGGTAAATTCGGTTTAACTGATACTAGGTATTATCATACATATATTATTGACATTGCTGATATTATCAAGTTTGCGCCATCAGTTCGTAGTTGTTGACTAACTTCGAAGTATAAGTAGACTTGATGCTTTATCTAGGCAATAATACTCTATGGGCAACAGCGACCTTCTCAAGCAAAAGGATAAAACAAAAATTCAAAGCAATATACGTTCTTTGTGCAAACGTATCTTTCTGCGGCACGGTTCACGAACTGCGTGGCCAACTAATTTCCTTATCCACCCCAAATAAAAACGAAATCCAGTTGTAGGCTAAGGTCGCAGAGGTCCCTTTGCCGACATGCTTTTTGGATGATCCCTTCATATCTGCTGGTCTGGTAGCTTAACTTATTCCTGTGAAAAACAAAAACGCCACTTCAACTCACAGTCAGTTCTGTAGAAAGCAAAGCTTAACTCACATTTCATTGAATCAGCAGTCTTTCAAAGAACTCCGCTTTCTTTAGATGAGTTTATCTATATGTATGCGTCGTAGTCGTGTTCTTGCTGTGCACAATATGGGCAGTATACTCCAATTACAATGAAATTGCAATTTATCGTATACAATACTGTTATAGGTATACCCTTATAACACAGGAAATCTTCGTTACTTACAAACATACATGTATTGGCCCAAATAAAGCCGGAGATATGCGTATAACATTTGCAGCATAGTGTACTTCATGAATTATGAATGAATGAAATGAGTCAATAGAACACAACACTGTACATAAAATCGCTATATATGAATCCCCTTCCCTTAAAAATTCACTTAGATTCTGAGTACTTTTAAGACGAAAATGGTGTGAATAACTTCATATGGATACGCGGTGCTGCTGAGTAGCACCCAACTGTGACCGACCTTATCGGGGAGATCAGGGTAAAAGTCAAATATTAAATTTGTATATCTTAAATACCTTGAACTTTGTAGTACAGGGTCATAAATACTTTTCCGAGATAGAATAGAAGGACTTGCAGATAATTTAAGGCATTTAAGGTCTTTAAGGCATTTAATAGATGCTATAAATTAAATTCTATTGGGCAGTAGGTAATTTAGGGCAGTCTTCATTTAAGGCACTTTCGATACCCTGAGATTGGTGTTAACATCTCTAGTGCGAAATATAAATATAACATAACCCTACCAGAATGCATATAAAAAGTTAGCGTATAAGTTTATTGAAGTTAGAGCTCCGTTTATATTTACCCTGCTCAATTCTTTGCTTTCTTCGGCGAATTTACTTTCTCTCGCTTAAGTACAGGCGAAATCAATAAAATCGTATGGAGTAACACATGAATTATCTAGAATCGTTAGGTCTATGCTATAACTAACCTAAAGTGAACATGACTTCATGCAATGCTAGTGCGATTCAGATAATGCAAACCAGCAAACCTGAGAATATTTGGTAAACACGTCCTAATGCCCCAAACATCCTTTCCTGGTCGAGATTCACATGTTTACAACCTGCTAAGGAATGGTTATTTCCACACGCTATAGAAAGGCACTAATATTGTACGTCTACGGAATTGCAAACTGGACAATTTTACTTTTATGTCCTAAATATTTCCTGGCCCCCCAACTACGTGTTTCTGAAGGGTAAAATGAATGAAGTATTAAAAACATTTTTTCCATTAGCCATATAATTGTAGGTACAGATACGACATAATTAATACGGGCGTTATTAGTGGATAAATGGCATTAATGACAAAATTAGGTGAATTGTTAGTTAGTTCAATGATTGGAAATTGGAAGTGCATATTTAATTCAGGTAAGCAGGCGAAATTGCTGGCTGATATTAGAAACGCTGTACTTACTACAGAACAACCTATCCCTTACAGTTAGGTGCATTATGAACATCTAAAGGCATGATAGTAGAAGAGTGCAGAACTTTTAGGATGGCTCAGTAAAGATAGTGCACCTTGATACACCGACTAGAAAGAGCATTTGGAAGAGCAGACATTCGTATGAACTCTAAGGAATGCTATTTTTGCTCTCACCGCTGTTGTAGTACTTCCAATTAAGGGAAATATTACATCACTGTTCTCAGAAGAAATTCCATTATAGACCTAAAGCAGAGATATTTCACACTTCTTTGATGGCCAGTGCAATCCTACGGTACACAAGCACTAATAACTTCTTTACAATTTGCTCGTTTGCCACGTCTACTGCCCATGGTTCCAAGTTCACAGGTTCATCTCCTTCATTTAAGGCATTTTGTTCGTGGGTGGTCAACATCTACTGTCTGCCACTAAAACTTTTCCTAGCAATTGCTCCAGATGCATTGCCTATATCACTAACACATCTATTAGTTTCCTTTTCTGAATCTGAATTTTTATTTTCGGGCAAAACTTTATAAACATCCAAGATAAATAATCCCAGAAAAATTAATACAAATTCAAATATGTGTAATATATAGCCAGCACATTTTTCTCTGCTTTTTTACTAATAAAACTTACAAAACAATTTCATGCCATTTTATTTTGGAAAATTTCTTATTGAGTTAGCCTTACATTCATTACCCTGGCTATAATGTATTATAAATCCTCCTGATTTGTTATTTACTTATTTGAAGTCTTGTGACTGTTTTTTATTCCTGTAATGCAATTCTTACTTAACAATAAAATTCTGAAAATAATGTTTTTCGGAAACGCTTACGTCGAAATTCTTTGGTCAGTGATGCATGACTGTAATATCTTTCCTACGTTAATTTGATTTAAGATCAGCCAAACAGAGAGTTTCCACCTAAGTTACAGATAAAATTTTCTTGGAAGAGTCATTCTTTTAGAAACCATAAAAATAAAACGAAATGTCTTTAAATTTCTCAGAAAACAAATGATTTTAGCGTACACCCATAAATGTCGATTTCTCTGTGAAAATCGCAAGTTACAACTTTATTTCATCTAATCCGTGCAGATACTCAATGATTACTATGGCAAGGGCGCATAAGGTTTAGCTTTTTGATATTTTTTGCTGAAATTCTTTTCGCAGCAATTTCGCTTAATTTTCTAAAACTATACCTAAATACAATCGGGAAAAAGGAGTTTGAGCTATACCATCACTTCATTGATCGCGTTTGTCGTAGCATCTTTAAAAGTTCACTTCCATGTCTGATCTTTGAAGATACTGAAGATAATTGTAAAGAGACCATTACTGTATACAAAGGATTCAAAGATCTTCCAATTTAAGCGTTTTACACGTGACAAAGTAATCTAGTTAGTAAAAATAAAATTTTGGAGATATACAGAAACACAGATAATTTCTACTAGAACATTTAATTAGGTATATAATACACGTACGTAGACACATTTTATAGCGTAAGGTACTGCTAGCATTTGCACAGAAAACTGACCTACATTGGCCTAAATATTTTTTGAACCACAGGAAAAAGTTTTATTACGGAAAAACTAAATTATATTTGAAGTATGCACTAACACTCTACAACTTATCGTTAGCGCTTACTTTCTCATAAATTTTCCTTTTAATAGCTAGTAACACTTAAGCATACCGCCGCATATCAGTGCACAGTGAGAGTCTATCACAATGAATTATGGTACATGACGTAAAGAAATCCATTGCGGAGAGGACAGGGTTTCTTTCACTCGCAGAGGAAATACCCAGAACTAATACTCACTGCGAACTGAAACATAAAACTGAGTGTCCAGTTATAGAGATATTTTACACTATTTATTTTTTAATGCACAGGAATTTACAATTCAGTTTTACTTCCATTCTATTCGAAATGCTTATGAATTCAATAGACAACTATTGGATTAGTTATAACATCCGATTACTTTTGTATTCAATAAATATAGAGGTTTTTAATAGAGATCCCTTTATGGTCTGTTATTCACTGGCACTTCCTGACTAGATACTAGATACCACAGATATACTACTTAATTAGCATTTACATAAATAAAATGATACTCCAGGCTTTTCTTTTATTTATTTTGGAAACTAAATACAACATAGATAGAAGTCCAGCCTAATATTTTACATATAGAATATTACTAAATTCTTCGCGCAAAGATTAAGTATTCCTTTGATTACAGGTAGATTTTGTAATACAAAATTACCGTGAACAAATGAGTACCGTGAATGTACATACAAATTATTTTCCATTTTTATTGTCATACAGGATAAAAAGATATTCAAGAATAGGTTGAACAGGGTACATTTGAGAGATAAATAAACTCTATTGAGTAGTGCTAAGGTTGCATTTGAAGACGAATTCAAATATTTGAAAATGCACTCATGGAGGGCAGTTCACATCAAAGTCCAAAAAGATTGGATTGACAGTGTTCTTTCTGAAAATTACTCTT
This sequence comes from Yoshiicerus persimilis, assembly GCA_020352615.2. NCBI lineage: Eukaryota > Metazoa > Arthropoda > Collembola > Entomobryomorpha > Tomoceridae > Yoshiicerus > Yoshiicerus persimilis. The sequence continues at coordinate 3,781,899 of CM060170.1, read as the reverse complement.
CCAATATTGCAATAATGAAGATGGTCCTACCACATTTTGCATCAATCATTGCTCAGTCTAAAAGAGCAGTAAAAATTAAAATGATATATCACTGTTGTCAAATTTCAAACCAAACCAATTTACAATGCGAATTGAAAACGCACATGCAATATCAACAGCAGCATCTGCAAACTAACCAAGAGCTTTCTTTGCAACTTCCCATCAAGCTCCGGCATGAAAAGTAAATGTTCATAACGAGAAAATGAAAAGTGTATTCTAGTATTACGTATTTGCTCTGTTGGTCGTTGAAGCACTCTACCTTGGATATGCTAAGGAAGAAGGTAATTTATATTTTCTAGTTTGAAGTTATATAACAGCAAATATAATATTGTATGGTAGACTGAGTGAGTTGAGTACCAGTGTAAAAATTGCGCTACACAAGACTGACGGACCCTAATAGAAATATGAGTGAAAAAAGTGATGAAGCACTTTGCTCGATTCGTAACATTTTCTCATCTCTGGACTGACAGTTAAGCTCAAACTCAAAGACAACAAAACTGTCAAAATCGCATCCTTAAACTTTTTTGGGAAATACAAGAAATCTTTATAATTATACAAATTATAAGCATTTTTTTTCACATAGGATACTTCTATAACACCATTGGATTTAAATTGACGACAATATCGTGAAAAATTAAATTTGTTTACTGCAACAAGTAAATTTTCTAATTCATTAAGAAGCATTTAAGTAAAAAGTAAAATGCATTGTGCTCCTAATTTAGTGAATTTCAATTACACACTCAAGGTGAACCAATTACATTTTTGCGTTACATACAATTAAAGTACTATTGTACATTTAATTGGATTTCCATCTTGTTATCTATAAAACTTACTTTCGTTGTCAAGCTAGATTTCGGGTCCTGTTTATGGAGACAATAAACTCATAAACTTTTCCTGCAGAGGAAAGGGAAACATTGCTTTTACATTTATGTAAATAAAATTGTAAATAAAAGTCCTACAAGATTGAATGAAAGCAGTACAAGAAGCTATTGCATTACCTTTACAAAATGCACTTTAGGCAGTACGTAGTGTTCATAAAAACAGATAGGTAAATATAGAAATAATTTATTACATTTAAGTAGGTTACTTAAAGAGCACAAATGCATGTATGTAAATGTTGTAGCTAGGTTGTTAGCGTAATATCTTTTATCAATAGGTACGGACATAATATAGGTACAGACCTCCTCGGAAGAAACCTCCCAAAAAGTCGTTTCTGCGATGTGAAACTACTTGACTTCAATGCACTTACAAACTGACAAAGAAATTACCTTTTACTGAGACCATATTGTGTTTCGCAATTTTAGTACCACGTCCACCGGAAATACTTTATTTTCTATCAAAGGAAAGCTAACGGAGATTCTGTTACAAAAAATCTGTTCATTTGGCATCCATAAGCTTCGTTCAAAATTCTATCTATACGTATGAAAAACAAGTGCTAACAGAATGGTTTCAGGAAATGTGTTTGCACATCATACACAAGTAATAAATAAGTTATAGACTATTCTAAAATATTTGAAGTGCCTCAGAATACAACAGACCAAAGGGAAATTCTAGAGTGACTATCTGCATCGTGTACTAATGAGTTAAACATGTTTAGCGAATCCTAGGAAAACAACCTACAAATTCATTGTAAAACAGAAATAACTATTTTAAAAAACAGCGTTTTACAAAGCAGTAATTTAGTGAGGCCTTTAAGGTAAAGCAGTAGAATCTTTAATAAAATGTTATGGCGGTATACGATGCAATTTTGATTAAATGTAGCGCCTTGCATTTTGAAAGGCGCTTATCTTTAAAAGTTGACATTATCACACGTTTAGGAAAACATGTATAAAATATGCAGCTGATCTTGTTAAGAACCAGCTTTTCGTTTTTACTTATCCGAGACTGTGATATTGCATTTTATTGTGTATCGGAATTTTCCTGTGTGGTCTTATCTCTTCAGGGGAAAACGTTTTTATGGTCAGGACGTCAGTTTGCAAGAACATTTCTATAGAAGAAACGGTTTCACTGTTTTACGATTTAACAAGGCATGACGCTATAGATAAAGATGAAGAACACACTAGTTTTTCCCAAACCAGGACGCTCTTTACGCCGCGCCGGCAAGCAGTTGTTACTGTTGTTAGGAAAATGAACGTTTTATAGGTACCGCTGTGCAATATACGCCGTAAAAGTCAAAATGAACTGCAATAACTGCATTTTGCTAGCTACATTTTGCAGTCAAAATGCTAGTCCACAATAGCTAGTATTTTGATGCTAGCTATTGTGGATTCTGCTGTATTGATTTAATATTCATTGATTTCTGAACTCCCTCCTAGCCAAAAAACCTTAATTATACTTATTTATTACTTTAGAACATCCACTGTATACTGGCACAATTATTTCGTTATAATACCACCGAAGTGAAAATTGTTTACCATAATTTAATCTCAAAAAGACTTACTTTACAAGCACTTGCAATCTTTTTATTTCAATTTTGAATTTATGGTTCATTTTGGCTTGATATGATTGTAAATGGTAGTAAAACTGTTTTGAATTTTTATTGCAAACTTTTAATTTTCTTTGTATTTTGATTTTTGTATATTTAAAGGATAATTGATTTGCCCTACGGCAAGGTGAGTATTAATAGTATGGCAAAATATAGTTTTATTATGGTTCTATATATGCAGGCCATAAATTATTGCACTGCTTTAAAATATCTTTTAGTTTAGCGAAGCATGGTAGTTCATTAACTGTTATAGCAAATAGAAAACAAGTCTTACAACACTAAGGTGAAGGTCTCACAGGTCTTAAAACAAGGCAGTACTACTAGAATGTGCTTAAAAGCATTCCCCGACGGGACAGTAACAGAATTTTTACGGTACCTAATAATAAAAAGTTCAAACTAAAGTAAAGTTAGCCTCCGCTCGTTATAGCTATATATGACTGCCCTAAAATATGATAGTGTAGAGCAATAGCTGATGTATAAGAGGAATAGTTGGCTACATCTTTATTATATTTCACTTAAGATAAAGCCTTGCAGAATCTGGAAATCTTTTCCAGCTTTCTCTTTCGGAGAACAACATTGAAGTGGTGCGGCATGCTCTATCGTTTGTATTGTACTTTTACTTTTGGAAAGTATTTGGACTTGGTTGCTATTTTTATCGTAACAAGTATCGCATTTGTAAAGATGACCTTCAAATTTCTTTAGTACCAAGCACCACGTAATACTGAGTTGATTACATGGCGAATTTCACATACAGATAATTTTTTTATCTGAAGTTGTTCGTGCGTTGGCTTTATTACTGTACACAATGCAGAATGCACCTATACAGAAGTGAATCTCCCTCTGTGACCAATAATTTGTGGGCAAATCCTATAAAAATTAATGTTCTTAGATAACTATATTGTGTAGTGTAGAATGTTACTAGTATTACTGTATACTTTGAGAGTTAGCTTGTGTGGAAGTGTTAAAGAGTGTGAGTTTATATTGACTATGCACGAAAAAAATAAATTTCCAATTTCCTTTATACCGTATAATAAAATATTTAACTTGATAAAATAATGTATTTAACAAACCGAGTCCTGCGTTAATCGCATTTAGGGAGTAGGTTTTGGGGATGTTTGCTAGAGCCTTTGCTAGACAGATAGTCTGGCGCACGCATTATAAAATATAGCGGAGTGGATGTCATCGTGGAAGCTTTATGTCATTCATTCTGCTATTCCATTAAGTTAATGCGTCTATTACGTAGTTTACATACTAAAGCGAAATGACACTTATTGTTTTACCTTATGCACAGTGGCTGTGCTCCGTATTTATGGTTTCGCAATAGTGTATGTCAATGAATTGCAGTGTTTCTCCATAATGTTTTATTTCCATGCTGCTATACACTCGCAATAACAGCAAGTCTCGTGAACGCAAGATAATTGCAAAAGCTACCTACTTCGTGCTTCATCAACTCTGCGAATGCAAATGTTGTATAGTTCCAGAAACAGACCTGACAAACCACAGAGTTCCAGTAACATCATAGTTTGCTGGCTGGGCTATACCATGACAATTCGATTCACATACTAACCTTTTCCTATCGGGCTTCCTTCCAATTGTAACATTGTAATGCGAATTAGTGTCCTGTTTCGTTCTGTCATTAAATAAAGAATACCCGATACCCTGACCTGTCTAGGAGGCTATTTCCCTTCCTGTCTAACATATACATTCAATTTTTAAGACCTTCTCATGACGTGACAGCTTATGCGTGTTCAATCATACTAGATTTTCATTAATACAACCAGCTATTTTTCCTCCACATTGTTTGCTAAGATTGCTTTTTACTCAATTAAGACTAATCACTTATAGGTCGCCCCTATACAATGGCTAAACCTCATGCAATAATGAACAAGATGTCAAATGACAACATCAACAATTGTGTCAAACCATTTTCCAATAATCCTCCGACTTTCATTCCCTTTATTTTATTTAATATTCCCAACTTAAATACATCAGTATTTATGTCATGATTTCCTCCAATTGGAAATGTATGTCATTTAACATTTTTAAACACTTTCAACACTGTATTTTAATGCATTAAATAAATGAAGACTAGTCAACTGAGGAAAATTCAGTCTCATTCAACTTATTAGAGTAATAACTAAAATTGACATGTAACTTTGTAGTTGCATTCCAATAGAGTTACAATTTATGAATCTATATTTATACTTTATACACTTCTCGTACATACAGTTCGTAAACTCCCAAGTGCTGAGATGAGAGAACCAACTTTGTATTTACAATATACAAATTGGAGGCTTAAAATCATAATATTAATAAATTTTATACTGGATTTTCTAGAATATTGCAAACCATAATACAAAATGTCAAGTACTGTCCTATATTTTGGGGCAACTGCATACAACACACATCAAACCTACATTTAGCACTATCTCTGACGGGATGCTTTTAAGTTAGGATATATACAGAAACACGGATTGTCTTCCTAAGAGTTCCGAATGCAATAATAACTTTGCTGAAGGATAGTTGGTTTTATATTGCAAATTAATGCATGCGGAAAAGCGCCTCAAATGATATGCATAATCCTACTTTACATAATAGGCATCTAGTGACTAAACTGTACCCGGGTACATATATTACCAGGTTACGTTCAGTTAATCACCGAGCAGTCATCCAGCTGTAATGAATAGCTACACTTCTGCAGAATACACTCCATTTTATACCCAAGTAAGAGTTCCTTCTTTTCATGGTGACTGCTTGTGTGATAAACTGCTGTGACGCAAAGCTTAACCCTAGATATCGTTCTTCTGCAATTTTCTATAAATAGTCAAGATTACAGATAAGGTCTGAAACATTTATTCATTGCAAAACTTATATTTACATGCAATTGACAACTGATTCTCGATCTTATGGTATAGGGTGTCTACAGGATTTGCAACTGCGGAAATTAATCTGCGCAAACAAAGTATCCTCCATACACTTCTACAGGGTGACAAATATCTAATACTTTACTCAGCCGTATAGAATACTGTACAAAACCAAACACTCAGTCTAAAATAGAAACGTAATGGCACTGTTCTATAAAATAAAATACAAGTGTAGAATACTCTCTGCGTTTCTGAACCTGAACTACTGACCGGTTATTATCAAAATTTTAAATGTTCTCAATTAATTCATTAAGAATACTCCCCAGTCAGTATTCATTAGTACCAGACAATTACATCGGTAGTGTACTGCTTGGATGTACTAATAAATACTATTATGGGTACCTCCTTTAATGCGTCTTATGAATAAATGATGCGATGGAGAGTATTTAGCCCATGTCCATTTCTGTCCTTATAGTTATCGCAAAAGGGGCGGCGGACAACACATATGCTACACACACAGTCAGCAACCTGAAATAATAGGTCTTCCAAGACAATATTCAGGCACCAAGTATTGTTTTGCTTAGAATTATATTACAGTGGTAATAATAATAGCCTCAGACACATAATTCTATACTTATCTTTACTTTACTGTGTATGTTTTGATGTGGGTCTCAGAAATAATAAGTATTTCCTAGAATTAATATTCTGGAAATTCTATACTTACTATACTTTTTCAGATCTATTCACGTTAATGCTTAGTCTGCTAGTCAGTTTGAGAATGTTCAGGGCAGTTGTCGAAAGTACAAGCCAATTAATTAACAAAATTTCTAACCGAGTCGATAAACAGAGGAAAAGTTAAAGAGTGAACTAAATGCGCATGATGGCATGAATTCTGGGAAGCCTCAGACATGTATCGGCGAGAAAGCAAGTAATATGAAAATATAAAATACTGTACAGATATTTTTACTAGTGCAACCATTCGAAGTAACCGTACGGTATTTGACGTTTGAAGTTAACTAATTACTCTAAATTTTCATTATGTCCCCCATTTATATAATATTACTAAATATAAGAACAAACTCGAAGAATTTTGTCAAAGACTAAGTTTTTAATTAGCACTTGTAATCTTCAGAAGAAATCCTATTTATCATCTGCAAAGAAAATTGCTGTTGCTTGCATTATATTTACCTATACTATTGCGGAGCACGTTTTAAGTGATAGTTTTTGGGTACATACGAAGGCATCATGTAAATAAGCATATAAATCAAAGATAAATGCCCTAATAGGTAGTAGAATAAATATGTTACTCTTTTACTGTGTACCTATATAATCTACATCACTTTTATATGCAGACTTCTTTACTTCAGTGAGAGTTGCTGCATCTGGCATATAAGTAACATCAAATAAAATAAACAAAAAAGATTATGGTATTATATCGCCTTAATAAGTTGCATTGATGGAAATTGCAAGTGCATTTATGTTGTGCATTAGTAGTGTAGACTTGTTCCCTTCTAACACTATCAAATGAACAATACAACACAAAACACAACTCTATGCGAGTAGTTTGGCCAGAAAGTAGAAGAGCAACGAAAGCGAAGCAGTCCGTTATCCTACTCCTCAAAACATGTTGAAAGGATAAGCGGCCGGGTTTTTTACGACTGAAGGCATAACCTTTAAGTGTAGTATATCTTGTATAGCAAGCCAAAAGCGAGTCCTAATCTTACTAATGTTCTACGCCACTCCCCACGGTAGCACCTATCTATGTTTAAATAGTGCCTGTTTTCAGCACTCCCTCAACATGGCCCTGTGGCGCAACGGATAACGCGTCTGACTACGGATCAGAAGATTCCAGGTTCGAATCCTGGCAGGGTCGTTAACATTTTTGGCTATTTTCCATGTAATTAAATCAATTGAAAATAAATTTCATTCAGAACAATTACTGGTAGTGCTTCCTAAGTCATTAAAGTGAGTTGTTATAAAATGCCTCAAGTATAAGACGCATCGTATACTCAAGTTGCCAGTTAAATATGTTCAATTTATTCAAGAATCAGTAAGTCGTGACTTGTCGCGAGACTGTGAGACACATTTGGAGACCAACATGTTTTGGAAATGCTAAAATGTAAAGATAATAAAATTGGAATTTTAAACTTGGATGCCAAATGTTACATTTTATATTATGCACAATTAGAATTATACACAAGGAAAATTGTACTTTGTGCTCAATCATTTACACATGTGGATAGTGGAATGGTCAGTTTGATAGTCATAGTTTTGTAGGCACAGCAGTTGTATGATATCTGACCATAGAATTTATTACCATCTTTCTAAAAATCAAACTACCATTATTTATACTGTGAAGGGAGAAGTAGTCAACTCGTATAATTTCAAACCTTGTAATAATTTAGCTAAGATTATGCACCAGATATAGCAGTTGCTCTTCTGTGAAGTTTAAAAAAATAAATCGCAGTGAACGTTTAACTTACTACATAGCTTATTTAATGCTTCTGTGGATTAAAGCATTGAATACCGCACGATATATTCATACTGTAATGCGAACTTCACTTTGCTTAATAATTGCAGTTAGAGTTGTTAACCTTCATTGATAAATACCCATATGCATAATTTTATGTTTGCTTGTTATCGAATTGAATATTCCTGATACTGATGTCAACGCATTCCAAGTATACTTTTGCTTGGTATTTTGGCTAACCTTAGATTACTGTAAGATGCCATACACCGGTCGACAAAATAAGTCTAAAACATTGCTTCATAATAAAGGCAAAGGCAAATAGCGATCCTTTCCTTTTCTTCAGTTGGAAATAAATTTGTATAATTAATTGGATACTTAATACTAATATTTTAATTTATGGTTTTTGAAATCCATTGAACGTTATAATACAAGTTTGCCCTAAACTTGAAGAAATAAGAATGGAAAACAATTTTAAGCAACACACACACAAATCTTAGGAAAACACAAAACTTAGGATTTGTCTTCAAGGTAAGTGCATACATGAGAAGAAATGGTCAACGATCTTGCTGAGTAAAAGAGAACTTTTTCCGGTGAAGCATTACAACTTCTTGATATAGTAAATCGGATATGTATTTTACAAATGAGCATTCGGAGAAAGGTTAGAGGAGGAGACCACTGGGAAATAAGACAGAAGAGAGTAAACTGTGAAATTGCTGCAAGGAAGTGCATCTCAGTACGATATTATTACATGATGTATTTTATTGGTTTAACTTTCCTCCGTAGATAGTTTGCTTATAGAGTCGAAGGAAGATCATTTGAGTAGCATTACGAAATACCATAGAATAGTCCGTGTGCTATAAAGAGTGAATGTTTGTAGGCATATGTGTGCACACAAAAGTTTTGCTGTGAACATTCCGACATTTGTCAATTGAGTCTCCGAGGAAAGAAACTGAAAGTCCAGAAGAATCATTATGTTACTTACCCGGAGCAATGCTTTGCTTGTCTTAAGTAAGTCAAGCTAATAATAAGGAGATGTACATGAACTGTCTACTGACGCATTTGCTATGAAAGCAAACCACGACGGAAGAGATCCGAAAAGTTTTCAATCAAGAGAAAGACAAAATAGCCAAGTACTAGGTTTGCACTCCCAAATCGCAACATCACCCAAGTCCCATTATTTGCCTCCCTCCGGTCCAACTGCTTTCTCCTCTATTACCCGATATCACAATTTTCCAGAACACGTAAGCAGTCAAGTCAAATCATGCAACGTCAGACCAGACCAGACCAAGCAGTCCACAGAGATGTAATAGACAGCCAAGCAATAAATCGATAGTTGTACTCGTGAATATCTAAAGGACTGTCCTGTCTTTTCTTCTCCCTGAACACCATTAGGCCAATAATGGGGAATCCCTTAGTAAATTACAAATCCCTATCTGCCACACCGAGTCCGTTTTTAAATTCTACTCCTCACGATTACACTCTTGGACTTATGCAAATAATATACGTCTTGGCACCAAGTGTCAAAGTATGGTAAATCGTTTAAGAAGCTATACTAATTAAGTAAGTGTGAAGTTCCTCCATAAAGTTCTGCATTCATATTCCCATAAAATACTTTGAGAGATAAATTTTTCAACTTTGTCGTTACCTTGCCAAGGATCATAATACAGTTTTCAGAGAAATCATATACATCGCAGAATTTGGCTGCTTGCCTAACTGTAACCACAAGCGAGTAGGTTTTCATTCACATGAAAACCATTCTTGCAGGGCGGTGGAATACTTCATATAACACTTAGCCCACTATTCCTCAATAGACTTGTTACAGAATATTCACTGCCACCAGACAAGACATTAGAATAAAAAAGTGGCAAAATAGCTTCCACCTACAAATCATTTTCGGAGTACCACGCTTTCTAAATATTACAAAGAAAGATGCATGAGCTTGCTTGCAGAATGTTTTGTACTCCAGTAGACGAGTTGGCTTTGGCTAAGGTACTATATAAAAAATAGGGCCTCAAATTGGTGTTGACAATGTAATGCATAATAATAACAGTATTTATGCACCATTTGCATGAGAGTGTCGCATGTCGCGTCAGAGGGTGCCAGAAAAATAATGAGCTGGGCCATTATGTATATATGAATTATGAGATGCTTTGTCAAATAACTAAATAAAAATTAGGTAGATTACTTATCCTTGCCCATCAACTAACAATAACCTTAATACCGATATTTGAAAACACAAAGTTCAGGATTCCTTGTTAGTTGAGCGACTCCCTTTTGCAGTGTCAACAAGACTGCTCCGCCGTCCATTATCCTTTGAAGCATATTCTGCGTATTTAGACATAGTCAATTGTAGATTCACATATTGCAACGTTACTAGAACTACTAAGCTGAAGAAGTGCAAGCTAGATTTACAGAAGTAATAGCTGCGAGCTAAAGTCAGTGATATATGTTTTGCGTCTTCAGTGTTCGTAGCCTACGCTCCAACAAACTAACAATCCAGCCTGAATAATGAATCATGACTCCCTGAGGTGAAATCCAATTATACCTAAATCCAATACACTAAAAGTAGACCAATATGCGAATAGGGCAAAACGACAGAAAATGTACACAGTACTAACGATAGTAATTATTGTAGTTCAGCTGTATAATACTTTTCACGAAATAATATATAGGATATCAATTTTTGTGCTTCCAACAACGGAATGCTTTGTACTACCAGAAATTGAATAAATTTCTTGTCGCAGACACTCAGAATTCATCAGATATCACAGGTGTAAATTTTAAACCCATTAACGCGTAAGTGAAACTGAGCTGAGCTGACTTTGTCTTACGAAGTGTTTGCAAAGGTTGTATACAATTTCTTTGAGATTAGTATTTGAGATTATAGTACAAGTTCGCTTATATTGCCTGATCCAAATTTCTGGTTCTAGAAAGACATGAATGGTAACGAAGTACTGAAAAGATCTTCAATATAAAGTAAGGGCTTCCATAGGGGAAATACTTGTTAAGGTTAACCAAAGGCTACAAAACAACAACAAGCCCAACGAGATAATCAAATAGAATTTCATCAAAGTCTGTGATGTCAGTTACGCCCTGCAAAGTAAAACATGAGATCTTGGCTCGCCCTACTGTTTCATTATCGTTAGAGGGGGTTCTATAAAGAGAAGTGTAATTGCAGAAGGACAAGCTTCAAAGTTATATTACCTCCAGATATTTCATATTAAGGTAGGAATGCACACAGCCTTTCTCCAGCGCTGATCCCCCTTTCACAGCAAATGAGGGAGGACTGCTCCACCATAAGCGACTCTGTGACAGACAATTATGATTTACGTAGTGTGGCCGTATTATGTACTCTGTATTATGTACTCTGTATTATGTACACAGCCCCGTATCTGTCACTGAAGCATTTGATCTTCTATGCAGTAATAATCCCAATTTCACTTCCACACACAAATCTCAAGAGTAACAAACATAGATTCAATTTGCAATCATTTCAAGTGCGCACTTCCTATCCACTTTTCTCTCCTCAGTTAACATGACAAGGATTTTCATTGGCCTACAGCATAAATGTCACTGGATTAGCTAAATACATGGTATTAAATTTTGGACTTCATTTTAGCCAAGACAGGCAAACTAGTATTAGTCCCTATTTCACAATTTAATAACATAATACTAAATGTAATCATTTTACTTGATATTCCAAATCCCAAGTGAAACAAAGTTTTGCACCGATGATTACAACTATCAAAATCCCAAAGTGATCCTGTTACACTATTCTTCATCTTTTCCTTGTCTCAAATGCAATAATACCAGTATATTTTAAGGGAAAGAAGGATTTTTGAATTTAAGAATATTTATCACTGAAAAGTTTGCATTTTGTGCATTGCGGCATAATGATTACAAAAGTCATGTAATCATAAGACTTAATTATGTGCACTTACTCAACTAACAATTAGTAAGTCGTCCATTTTCTAATTATCGTATGCTATTGTAAAAGTTCACACATCATATTTGTCCTATGATACCCTAAATGCAGGAGAACTAAATGTACACATTTATAACACTTGTCAATTTTAGTCAAGATAATTTAAGTCATTTAAACAGTAGTAAAACCGTTTTGTGATGCTAAGTGTATATTATTTTATTACAGCTGTATGAAATATACTATGCGCGGATTTCTGTGAGAAAGACTGTTTCAGGTCAAAAGTGAGATTGCCTGTGTAACGAACGACTTTCACCAGCAAATTCCTAGTGCATTTCCTTAGGCATCACACTACATTTTGGTCTGGTTGAAAGTATTCGGAAGCTCAATGTACAGTCCTCTGGTGAAGATTAGAAGAGACAGGAGAAAGCTACAGAAATTTCACGCTTGCGATTTACAACAGGACATGGAGCTTCGATCGTATCCATTTCCCTACAGTTTGCATAGTGCTCCAGTAGTCACTTACATTTACCTTACTGTGTCTTTGTCTTTGTCCGTTTCTGCCTTGTCATGTAAGGAAAGAAAGAACTAACAATACTGATATTCAGCAGTTGGCCTTATGGAATAAATTGTATTTGACCTCTTCATTATTAAATTAACTCATCTTAATAATTACTAGCCAGAGAAATGTAAACTTACTCTACTAATAACATAATTTCTAAATTCCTCCATGAACTATCATGTGTTATAACGATTTAATTTTGTATAGTAAATTAATACAATTCTACGATTTAGGATTTCCAATCTGATGGCTGGGAACTAATGCCGTATTTGTATCCAATTGAATTACGAGGTTATGAATTAGAAATGAACGTTTGTAATTAGGGTAATTAAATATAGGTACAGACCGCGAGGTTTTATCGCTGTGCATTTGAAGTTTCTTTGAGTGAATAGGTCAAGTGACCAATACTGAAGGAGCAGGATATCTAATCAATACAGTTTATCATCGTAGAAAGTAAGCAATTACTCAACCGACAAGGAAGAGAAAGCGCTCTCCTGACTTTCTCCAATTTCGAAGTGGGCTTTCGTTTCTGTGAAGATGAACCAAGTCAGATTTCTATGGATTTGGTAGCGGCTACTGCACTCAATGAAATGGATTGGATTGTAATTGTATTCATTGCATGGGAGAGTCAGCAGACTGAAGTAGCTGATGCACCACAAAACAGAATGCCGAGCACAAAAACATTATAACAGTGGTCGTGAATATAAATCACAATATGCGGAGGGTATGAATGAGCCCCTATTGTATCAGATCGAATTTGACATCCGCATTTCCACATCACAAAAGTACAACCTCTTCAAAGAGAAAGAAGGGAAAAAATAGCAAATAACTGCGGGAGATTTCCCCCATGTCATGTCATGTCATAAGCTCAACTGCATTTTCCACTCACACGTTTGATCGGCAAGGAAATGAATACCTACGCCAGTCTTCTCCGCTTTTCCAAACTCTCCTTCTCCACAACCACCATATTGGCTGAGAAAATAATAAATACGTATTAGGATACATAGACAAACTCGATTCTTATATCCCATAAATAATAAAATGTGTGCACAGGATCTACTTACATAGTTTGAACAGTCTTTCCCCAAATTCAAAATCTGATACGAACAAAAAACACCTCTGGAAAGCAGTCGTCAGGCTTTTGTAAAATTAAAATAACTATATATGTACAGATATTGAAATATTTGTAGGCTTAAAAATATTTGGAATAACAACCAAGGAACATCTCTTCAATATTCCCCAAACAATTTTTTCAATTCCATTTTATTACATACAAATTTTTGCGTACACTTTACATTATGTATCTATTTCATTTGCAATAATACAAAAATTATATAAATGATATTTTTGTTGCACATCACTTTACTCGTGTCATATTATACTAATAACAGAAATTCGGTGTTTAGCCTCCGATGACACATTGATTAATATTTGTACCATGCAGCTTTCATTATGATGATAATGGTAAGAAGCTAACTTATGTACATGAAGTTATTTTCGAGCATACTTTTCTAAGCTTAGTGCAATTAATAACTAAATATTTTTGCAAAACCATCCTCAGCAATAGTCAGCTAAATTGCACCAAGTGCTTCTGCATTACTTTTTCATTGCATGTACATGTCATATACAAAATGAAATTGAAGAGCTAAAAATATTATTTTGGACTTGTTGGAAACTTTTCACAGGATTTTATTATTATTTCTAATATGCGTATCTCAAATAATGTTTTGACTATATATGCGTACATAGTTAAATGTGACATTAGTGGTTGTTTTTGTAATGAATTGAAACTGAAAATTTAGTACTTGAAATTCGGAACATGGACAAGAAATTCTTTCAACAAAATTATAGCTAATTTATTCGTATTGCAATTGCTTTAATTAGCAAATGCTTAATGCGTGATCTATGCCATTGCTGAACTTGTCTATATAAGCAGTGAATGTCAACTTACTTTTGATTGCAAGTTTTATTTTAATTTCTCATTTAATTGGAGGTAGTTAAGTTGGAGGCTTAAGAATTAATAAAAAATATTACTGCAAAGGAAGTTTTTGTTATATGGAAAAGCTTCAAAGAAAAATTGACTTTTCAAAACCTTGATAAGATTAATTGAGAATGTTTTTAACTTTATATAATGATAAATACTTTAAACGATAAAGACAAGCTAAAGCAAGTGATAGTAATAAGGATTCTACTAATAGCGTCAGTGGCATTTAATGGAGATTTACAAGCTCAGTAGTAATAATGAATATTGATGGTGATGCATAGTAAATACAATACAGACAATGCACAAATTAGAAAATGTGTTCACAGAATGCTATAGTTATACCAAAGTATATATTACATATTTTTAGTAATTCAAGCTTCATCTAGCTTTCTCTTTTGTTGGAATTAGAAAATACCAAAGAAAGCATTTAACTCTGTGAAGATTTGCTATTCCTCCCACAGAATCAGCAGGGGGCTTAAACATGTTCTCGCTATAGGCAAGTCTGAAAGACGAAAAGCAAAAGTAATCGTTGACAAGTGTCTGTTCAAGAATCTCATTAGAAATAGGATTTTCTCACGACCTGAAATGTAGCCACATGTTATTCAAGCAAATTTTCTCTGTACTGTAGGAACTGATATTTAGAGTTAGCACGGCATGTTTGTTGTAGAAATATTTATGTTGATGTATAACGAACACGTAGTAAATTCTATATACCCAAGTGAGCAACTTGCTTTGCTTGGTAGAAAGGTATACCTAAGTGTATTAAATATAGTTGGTACTGATATAGATTTTCCCTTGTGCAGGCCCAAGTCATTATTGTTATTATTGGTGTATACTCTTATTAGTATTACTATTGCTCTCCGAGCTGTTTCACACTTTTAGAAAAATAATATATGAACACTGAAGCCCTATGGCTTATATAAAGCAATATTTTCCGCCGTTTCTTTCGCATGTCGTCTCCTTCTGCCTACTCTGCCAAAAAACTTGAAACAAAATGACAAAAAATAACAAGTACACTCGCTGGCACTCTGTCTGACAAGAAAACATCAGATGAAAATAAACTGGGTAAAATGAAATACAAAGGAACAAAATGGATATGACCACAGTACGTCTTGCAGAGAAAACTGGCTAATATCTTTGGTGTATTTGTTTGGGATTTGGGGTATCGCCCTGTTCTATAGCAAGTGTCCAGCCACTCACACTTTTGACTGCTAACACAGACACAATAATAAACACAGGAAAACTATAAGATATACGGAATGGGTTTTCACCACTGCCAAAAGGTAAATGAGGTCATAAACTGTCATGTTTTTCACATTAGATTCTTCAGGGTCATGTTGCAAAAGAAAAAATAATCTTTTAGAATCATGAAGGTTGAAACAAGATTCGGTTGATGGATTTACTTTTCGCTAGACGAATAAACTCTAGTGGGGTCTCTGCAGTGTAAAATGATTTCAGGTCCATTCAGAACCATAGATCTGGGTGGTTTATGTTTATCTGTGATATTATCTCTACCTTACACTACATTCAGTATATTGCAGTTTTTATCGAAAATTGTAATCCATATTGAAAAGATCAAATTTTTTCTTCAATATAGTTATTTAATATATTTTTGCTTTCTTCATTTAAATTCATTTTTTACTAGTGAAAAAAATTGTTTTAAAAGCAGCTGGTAATTATTCCTTAATGGGATGCACAATATATGAATGGCCAATTTGCGTAAACCTTCACATTTTGCTAAAATATTAAATAAAGTTTGAAGTAAGCAATTAGCATTGAATTAGAATTCGTAAAAAGTACAACATTAATGTCGTTGATACAACATTAAATTTAATGTCAGCAAAGTTGAAATATTCACTTCAAAATTATTTGTATCTGTATCGTATCTTCTTTTAACTAAAACATTTTCCTTTCCCTTTAATACAGTATATACTGAATTATTTTGACCTAATCGATTTTAGCAAACTGAAAGAGGGAAACATGGTTTCTAATATCCTTGGACTGTCTCACATGAGTTTGTGTACTGATTAGCTGTAAAATAAATTATTCCTTTCAAATAAGAGTAAACTGCTAAACCGTAATCTTTTAAAATGCAGGGCCTGTTTGTTTATATTCCAATTAATCTAAATGTTGCTTGTACTCAATAATTTTAAAGAGAGGTGCAGATGACACCTTTAGACATATTTCTGACTTATAAATTGATGTTAATAATTCTCTAGAGTTTTCTTCATCGACTAAGTAAAATTAAAGCATTTAAGTCCAAGAATAATTATTACTTCATAACAATTTTGGCAACATGGAGAGAACAACAAAAATATTATATACGTATTTCGACAAAATCCAGAGAAAGTTCAAGCTGTTCTAGCCATGAAAGACAATCACTGTAAGGCTGTTGGACAGTATGTCACTGAAATATAGCATAGTTAAAGTGTAGAAAATGGTATATAGCAAATGTTTTCGACATTGGTATTAATTGGACTGCATTTGTAACATGACCATCCTATAAAATTACAGTTGCAAGAATATAATAAGTGAAATTTATTGTATGGTTGCTACACGAGTAATTTTGGGTATCCTGCATAACAGCCTTCATTTATTTGACTAGACTACTATTTATAAACCCATTGGAACCAAATGTGCAGAAGGCATTGAATTAAATTGCATCAAAATTCCTACAAGAGTTTACACAATGTTAATATTCAGTGCATCATAGTTTTAGTTTATTAAAAAGAAGTAGAGAGTACATATCAGTAGTCCATTAAATGTTGTGATGAACTTGAATGTAATTTTTCCATGACAGTGGCCCTGATAGATTTCTGCGACTAAAATATAATACGCAACATTAATATCTACATCCGATAAGGTTTCCATTTGATTCGAGGATTTGTGACAGTGAATGCACTAAAAATGAATTTGGAATGAATAGTGAGAAGGCGAGGTTATTCTCAAAGAAAAGTGTGGAAAGGATGTGGAGGGACTTGGTAGCTGCGCTATTATTATTTGATGAGGTCTTAGCGGAACTGAAAATCTGGTGGGAGCAGAACCGAAATATTGTTTAGGGAGGCGTAGGATTTAAATAGGTAGGCATGTGAAAGTCGTGAGAAAGGATAATGTACAATTAGCTTCTTTCATGGAAGTGTAATGCTAAAAAGCTGTATAAATGCGGTAGGTACACAGGGAATTCTGGAGGAGTATAGAAGATGAGATTTTAGGAAGGAGGGAGACATAGTTTGCATATACCTAGATGGTTTGCCTAATATTACACGAGAATTGCAGCACAGTGTTGTGCACATACGAATTTGTCGTCGTGAGCTGTGATGGGGAGTGTGGATTTCTAAAGGGTGAATGGATAGAGGACTTAATAGTCTTTTAAAATGCAGGGCCTGTTTGTTTATATTCCAATTAATCTAAATGTTGCTTGTACTCAATAATTTTAAAGAGAGGTGCAGATGACACCTTTAGACATATTTCTGACTTATAAATTGATGTTAATAATTCTCTAGAGTTTTCTTCATCGACTAAGTAAAATTAAAGCATTTAAGTCCAAGAATAATTATTACTTCATAACAATTTTGGCAACATGGAGAGAACAACAAAAATATTATATACGTATTTCGACAAAATCCAGAGAAAGTTCAAGCTGTTCTAGCCATGAAAGACAATCACTGTAAGGCTGTTGGACAGTATGTCACTGAAATATAGCATAGTTAAAGTGTAGAAAATGGTATATAGCAAATGTTTTCGACATTGGTATTAATTGGACTGCATTTGTAACATGACCATCCTATAAAATTACAGTTGCAAGAATATAATAAGTGAAATTTATTGTATGGTTGCTACACGAGTAATTTTGGGTATCCTGCATAACAGCCTTCATTTATTTGACTAGACTACTATTTATAAACCCATTGGAACCAAATGTGCAGAAGGCATTGAATTAAATTGCATCAAAATTCCTACAAGAGTTTACACAATGTTAATATTCAGTGCATCATAGTTTTAGTTTATTAAAAAGAAGTAGAGAGTACATATCAGTAGTCCATTAAATGTTGTGATGAACTTGAATGTAATTTTTCCATGACAGTGGCCCTGATAGATTTCTGCGACTAAAATATAATACGCAACATTAATATCTACATCCGATAAGGTTTCCATTTGATTCGAGGATTTGTGACAGTGAATGCACTAAAAATGAATTTGGAATGAATAGTGAGAAGGCGAGGTTATTCTCAAAGAAAAGTGTGGAAAGGATGTGGAGGGACTTGGTAGCTGCGCTATTATTATTTGATGAGGTCTTAGCGGAACTGAAAATCTGGTGGGAGCAGAACCGAAATATTGTTTAGGGAGGCGTAGGATTTAAATAGGTAGGCATGTGAAAGTCGTGAGAAAGGATAATGTACAATTAGCTTCTTTCATGGAAGTGTAATGCTAAAAAGCTGTATAAATGCGGTAGGTACACAGGGAATTCTGGAGGAGTATAGAAGATGAGATTTTAGGAAGGAGGGAGACATAGTTTGCATATACCTAGATGGTTTGCCTAATATTACACGAGAATTGCAGCACAGTGTAGTGCACATACGAATTTGTCGTCGTGAGCTGTGCTGGGGAGTGTGGATTTCTAAAGGGTGAATGGATAGAGGACTTAATAGTGATATTGATGCGATATTGCGACCTCTGGATTATGAATAGAGAAGTGTTCCGCTTTCTGCCTTCTCCTTGTAGGTTGTAGTCGTAGTAATTCGCGTTCCGTCTTATCTTCAATTTCAATAGACTTGACCTGACTTCCCTCTCATCTCCACCAGCCATGCAGGGCGAGGAAAGGAAAAGCATTTTCAAACCTCTATTGAAAGATCCGACATCCACTATTCTGCAAACTTTATGCAAATTCAAATGGTGATCTCTGTCGCTTCTTTTTTCCCTATTTCCAATTCTATTCAGCACGAGGAAAACCACACTAGTACTTATGAATAGCTTAGAGTTTTCCATAAACACAGAGTACATGAGTCAATATCAAGCTGACAACCGAACAACGAACAGCACACTCCCTACTTCCCCTCTAAAAGCCAAAGCTAAGTTTTCTTTCTTCGTCTCTACCAAACTTCTCATGAATATTAATATTTTTAAAGTTACTGCATGTGCACTAAACTAAGCTCTTCTCCACTTTCACAGACTTCCTTTCCGAATATAATTAAAGTTTTTGTTTGAAATTATTCTGAATATTCATCATTGCACGCAAATACAATTTATATGCTAGGTATACAAGTATCAACGCCTATCAACGCCATTTTCGCAAACTTCAACTGCCTAAACAAGTTACTCTCAACTAGGGAGCTCAGTTGGCACCTTATGTCATGTTTAGTCCAACTGATTAACCTGAGTAGTATGTGCAGCAAAACTAGAGGGGTGCTGCAACGCTACTTTCAAACTAAATTAGGTATGCTAATGAATGTCAAGAAGTATTAGAACCTTAGTGGAGAATGGGCTATTTCATTTGCGAACAGAGACGTTTGTATTCCTAAAGGGGTTAATTTAAGAACTCTTTAACATAAATAAATAAAATAGGAAAGATATATTATATAAGTGGCAAATGCACATAATATTTATCCCCTTTACCAAAAATTCCATCAAAGTTACGTAAAAGGTAACAAAAATTAATTGATTGATTGGCCTAGGCATAGATGTGGAAAATTAGATCTCCACGCCTTGGCCAATTAATCCATCGTACTATTAAGTTGCAAATTACCTAAATAGTTCAGTGCTCTTATGACTTGGCAATTCAGCCAAATGCCGTAACTTTTAAGGTTGGTGTTAATAAACTACTTAGGCTAATTGTTAAATTAGTAGGTGCACAATGATTAAGGATCTTAAATTGCAAGGGAGCACCTGCACAGTTTTAAAAAGTACTCAAATTGGATTATCCACACTCATCATTGAATAAAAAATTAGAAGGCGATAAGCATTACAAGTTCGCTGAAGGAAAGGTAGAGAATTCTAGATTAGAAGAGATCCAGTAACAGGTGCACTCCTTTCATTAGTACCCTTAAACAAAATTACCAAAGTCAGAAGACAGGGATGGAAAAGTTTGAAGGCATAACTATTGAAAATAAGTTGTGCTGCTTCCGTAACTTTTGCTCTCGCAAGAAATGGTAGGAACTGAGCTATGCAAGGAAGTTTTCTTTACAATGGTAAATAGATTTGCCTTTATTACTTAATGACAAAGCGAGTTGTCATTGCACTGGCTATTTGTTCTGAACACACTGGCAATCCGGAATGTCAGAGCCTCCTGAGTGATTTTCGACTAGTAATCATTATGTCTCTTTTGTTTTCAGTAAATTCTTGCCAACTAACTGAAGACAAGAATGCGACACCTAGTGCTTATTCTGTTATCCTTTGCTTGAAAGTTGCGAGCATCGTTTACTATTATGAGCCTATCAATGGATTTCAATTGAATACTGTTGTTTTCCATTTACTTTCATTTATACACCTACCTAGTTTACTTTCCATTGAGGTGAAAGGCTGGAATACAAGGTTGTTGGGTTAAAAGAATATAGACGACGACACCCGATATTAATTCTAATACAAGTATTAAGGGTGATCCATCTATAGTCTAAGTAAATTTGGCATTCCATTTATAGCCAAAATATCCGTACTTTTCTTGTATTGTTTCTTTTTGGTACAGTAAGCGACCAGTGCTTCTTTGAAGGATTTGATATTCAGAAAGACGAAAAGTTAATAGAAGAGAGAAGAAAGCGAGAAAAAGTTGCATTTTCGACTTTCAGTTTCAACTCGGACTTAGAAAGGATTTGCCATACTCTCGTTGAATACTTTTCGAATGTGAATCTCTCCTCAGTATTCCAACTCCTACGTAAGTACACAAAAGGCAAAAAAGTATCCACTGAAAATAGCAAGAAATCTATCACCAGACTCAGCCAAGACAAAACTATGTACTCCACCACCGTTAGATAATAAAAGTTGAAAAGAAAAAAGTAGCCGAACAGAAACCAAACAACTCATTTCTTCCTTCCTTCAAATTCTCCTGTAATAAAGCAACTTCGCATGCAACTTCTTGTTTCTGTTAATATTAGCCCACTCGCCATGTACCAAACCCTTTTATGAGATTTTCTCTGGCATTCAAGAAATAGCCAAAGAACATTAATCAAAGCATGCTAACACTACAACTCCATACACTATCCGTTCATATTTAGATTAAAGGGAATTCTCCAGCCACATAGCATCGCATTCGATATCTACACATCTCCCCTTTCCAAATAATTTGTACGAAATTGGCAAAAACACTCATGTTTGCTATCCACTCACATTTCATCCTCCTTTTGACTTGATCTTTTAGTATCATTTGTCTGCAAATAATTAATTCACATCAATACATTCGGAAAATTTCACGAATTATATTATTTGGTTTTCTGACTGAGAGAATTGAAAAGATTCATCAAACAATTGAAAAGGTACATAGTTTAACACAAAAATACTTGAGGAGAACGTGTATTGCTATTGTTAGTCCACCCATGCAATTCTAGCCATTTTGTTATCCTATTCAACATTTCTTTAATTGATAAAATAATAGAATGGCTAGAAATGCTTGAACTAACAATACTAAAGGGACTACCATGTGAATTATGCGTAAGAAATAGAATTCGAATTTATCACAATCAGCACAGCAAGCAGTAGCCCTTTATGATTCCACTTTCAATTAATATTCTATGTACGCTATTTTTTATCTGCTCTGCTTCGATATAGAATTCTCTATTAAATTCCTAAGGGAAAGATTTATCTTTTGTTACATTGCTTCTCTGAAAGTATTTCAGTGAATATTGACGTTTTTCTACTTCTTAAGTGTGTACAATTCTTTAATAAAGGAGGGAAGACATGTTCATTATTATATATAGGTATAGAAGTGTGAGAAGAAAGTATTTTCTATTGTAAACCAAACCTCCTAAAGGTTTTTCCCTAACAGTTACTGAATAAGCAAAATAATTGTCTATTCATAATGCAAGAAACATCTTTTGGTTCTTAAATAAAGAGGGGAATGTCATACTATAGAGTACTTACCTACTTAATTATTGTAATGTTTGTCATTGTACGTTGGAGTTTCAAGTTCGGTAGACTATAATTAATTGAACTTGTCTGCACAGGAAAGCCCTGCGCTCTGTGAAGATTTCCTTTGAATGATACGAATATCTTTTCTAATGATAATACTTTGCGTTGGTTCGGCAGTTTTTGGTTATGTAAGCTGTTTGTGGTAGTTTTAATGATACATATGATGTCATCGAGTCATTTCATTAGCCATTTCGTAGGCTTTGCTTTACTACCCGAACTGTATCTCCCCATTACAATAAAAGAAAATAGTGCTTACCTAAGTTATACACTTATACATTTATTGTCCGTCAGTCAATGGCAGAAGTCATTAACTCATGCTTCACAATACGAAGTCTATAAATATCTTCTTTAATTCTCACATCTATAATGATAGTTGGGCAAAATCCTCAGTTGAATATTTTGAAAATACATACCGCAAAATACGCCAATATTCAATTCCCAAAAGTACACCGAATCAAAATTCAAAATCATAATGTATTTAAAATACATATTTTGTATTTTTATTTTCAAAATAAAAGTAAATTGCTTATAATGTGGTCCATTAATCCACATTGACCGAGTCGATTGCAAATTGAAATTTGTGTAGTACACAGGAAAAGTAGAGAATTGCTTTACAAATGGATTGCATTAAATTAGAGACAATTTTGGGGGTGGACGGAATTTGTCCGCATAAAAATGGGTCCTCCTCAGAAGTTTTACTGTATTATTATGAAGAGTCTTACGAGTTTATGATTTTTGTGTTGTAATACAGACATACCCTGAGGATATGAAAGACCTTGGATGTTTCTGCCGGTTTAGGTAGGAGTAGAGGGAAGCCCTTAGCTTGTAGCTCATAAATACGGAGAAGGTTGGGAAAAGAAATGATTTTAGAAATAGAGACAGTCGGAAGCGGGTGCAGTTTGAAAGCGACGTGGTGAATGCAAGTCTGCATAAGGAAGATGTAGAAGAGACATAATAATAGTTGGATAAAGTAGCGGTGAAGGTAAGTGTAGGGATAGCCGAAATCTCTCTATTTGTCTACTCAGTTTTATGTCGGATTCTTTGAGTTGTTGGGGAACTTAGGAAAGACAATGGAAGGAGATCTCTCAATAAAGAAGAAATGAGTTCACCCATTGAGTCTATGTTTGAGTAGCATTTGTTAGTATAAACAAAGGAGGTTTGTTGTCTGCAGCCCACTCTTAGCTACAGCTACAGCATGGCTGCACACCTACTACAGAGAGTCTAAATAAATCGGATCATGGAATCTCGTGGACCAGAAGTATGTTTTTGCTACACTTGTTCCGCTGTACAGGAACTAGACTCCAGCTAATTACTTAGACAGAACCCATTAGAGTTTATTTTACTTTTCTGCGTTTCTACAACTGCAATTGTAGCTTCCTGGACATTCCGAACTTGTTATGCCTACACTTACTCCTAACTTTACAAAACCTTACCTAACTAAGTAGATTTTTATAGGGAAAACTACAATACCCAAGTCAATACATAGCCTTTCGGTCAAACAAATAAATTTAGCGATTGTCTACCGTCTATAAAAATGCTATAGAGTAAAGGACGACGGAAAACAGGAGACTGCAGGCTATAATATCACCGCCATGCCAGCACACGTGTACACACTAGTGCTCCATTACGGTGTGCTTTGTGCTCCTTCTCTAACGACTCTCAGCTGAACTCTAAACTAAGCAAACGAACTGTGATCTGAACTTGCTTCATATATGAACCACTTTCTCTGTGTCCGTGATCTTTGCTCTATGTACCGTAGCCCTAATCTATTAACCAAAATTATGCTCTTAAAATTCAACGAAGGCAGGTACAGGCAAACACTATGTCTGTCTCTCCATTTTCCTTTACCCTCCCCAAATATTGTTGCTATGTAGCAAACAGAGCAGGGTTGCACAAAAGTACAGACATTTCTTGTCGTTAAAGAGGGAGAAGCCTTTTTATCGTCTTCTTCCACTAACATGATCGTAAAGATGATGCTGCATGCTGTCATCAATAAAGATACCAAACTGACATCACTACCGTCCAATCACTTACTCTTATTATCACAACTTCCTTACAAATATTTTTGCATCACAGTATTACCTAGTAATGTTGTGCAATAAATTATTATTACCAAATCTTTATATAGATATGTTACAGGTTTTTGTGTCAAATCTGCAATTTTGCAAGATGCCTAGGAACTTTGTAAAATTTTATGCACTTTTTGAGCCATAACCCTTTTTGAGATTATTTTTCAATATATAATATTCATTCGACCCAGAATTACAAATGGTTTCAACTTACAAATATCAATAAATAACATGTTATTTGTAAGTTGAAACTTTAAAGTAAAATTCAACTCGGTATAAAACCGAGTATATCTAGCATACATCAATTTCGTCCATCAAAGTTCCAATATTTCGATTTCATTTGTAATTCTGCGTTGAATGGTACACCACAACATTATTGAAAAATGATCTCAAAAACTGCATAAAATTTTACAAAGTTCCTAGGCATTTTGCAAAATTCCGGATTTGACATAATACCTCTAACAGACACATAAATTAGGTAGCCGAGTTCACTTCCAGTTATTCACGAATACCAATAGAAATTCTAGTCCATTATTTTAATACAGGCAACATTCAAAATGATACGATTTTCTGATACATATTTTCATAGCGTCTAGTTGTCCATATTATGGAGAACAGAGCAGATAAAAATGGAAATTTTCATTTTTTCATACTATATATTACCTTATCAACGTCAGTGCGGAAATCTGGCATTTCGATGATTATTTTTGTTTCATAGAAAATCGAAAGCGTTATGCAAGACAGGCAAGACTCCAAAAAATATTTTAGGAATTATAAATAATGCATGCAATTCTAATAGATTATGATTTAAACTGACTGGATTAAATATTGATGCCTGAATTTCACAATTCCTTCTCTAGGCAAGTGAATCATGAGTTGTCTTAGCAAAACAAGTAACTAATCCGCAAACTTATGTGCTAGACTCTAGGCCAAACCTGAAAATAAATCACAATGGTAGAATTCTCTAGAACGGTTCATGTTCATATAGTTCTCATGCCCCAATTTACAGTGAAACAGCGAGCGAGTGTTGTGATATGGGATTTCAGCCTCGGGAGACGCAAAAAGGAAATGGATGTAACCTTTGTAGTTTATCTTTCCATATGGTTTTGAGCTTATAGACCGTTTAATAGTTAATTACAAAGATAAATTGGCAGCATTAATTCCGAATATTCCGTCAATTTGCATTTGTATTTAAAATAACAGATTTGTAAGTGAAACTATTCTGCAGGAACAAATTTGAAAAATATTATTTATAAATCTAGTAGATAATTCTTTCAAATCCTGGGAACCATACCGTATTTTGCAACGATGTACCATCTATCTAATAGTGTAGCATTTCACACGTCTACGACTGCTACAAAATGATGTGCGAAAACCATTAGTTCACAAAATCCGTAATTTAGTCAATGAAGTTTCTGTTAGTACTCCAGGAAGGACTTATCGTTAATGTTGGTGTAAGTGGACTTAATCAACACATACGGCGAGGAGACTTGAACAAATACTAACATTCGTTTGTACTTTGGGATACCTGTATAGTGTTAAGTAGTAAGCAATCACTTATTTCTTATCATTACTGAGTTAGATACTACATCAGTAGATAAATGATAGATGAATCCTCTTAAGATGTTATCGATTACTGAACTGCAAAAGCTCTCACATCTTTTAACGCGGAACTACTATTATTTGTAATGGGATTTCCTGGATTTTGTTTTTTCTCCAACTCTAGTATTTGTCTTTGTTTTTTCTGTGAGGAAACGTGAGATCGTGCGTCTTTCGAACCTATCTACAATCTACATACATGTACTGTACCTAATGTAGTGTATCTAAACGTTATAGCACAGATGTCCAGAATGACACAGATTGTACAACCATAGAGATAATACACATTAATGATTCAAAGTAATCATAATTCACTATAATTATATAATCCACATATATAAGAAAATCATTGCTTATGTAGCACGTGGATAATACTTGAATATTAAATCACAAATTTTTTAAACATTTTTCCCTTGAGCAAAAAGCGCTTGTCATGAACAGTGATATCATAACACAAATGCAAATACAAAATCATTTGTTTTGTAGTTAGATATGCTAAACATTTAAATAAACGAATCACCTTCCAGTAGTAATTATTGCATGATTTCAATAATATACCTAAGAATGAAAATTCTGTATTTCCGTAGATCAATATTAATAGTAACGGAATCAGTCCAGGTAGATTTAGCATTGTTGCAGTACTAAATATAAAAGTGCTTGCTAGATTTAATGCATTTAATAGCAGGGATGGAATTTTTACCTTTTGTAAACACTTGGGATCACAAATAAAAGAGTTATATGTACGTTTCTTGGTGTAGGAAATACCTGGGTGTCTGAAAAGTTTGTATAGGACGAAATGTAAACTGAAAGTACTCTAGTACAGCATAAAAGGTGGAAGACACGTGAATAGTGGGAGATGTTGTGGATATGAAGTGGATGTTGTTTATAGAGATAGGGTGTATTCTTGGTAGGAGGTAGGACAGGACACATTGAACAGAAATTGAGACACGGGCTGTAATGATGTTGACTTTGCTAGAATTTCTATGATGAAATCTTTGGAAAGCTACTAGTTGGAAGAGTTTCGGACAGCTTTTGAAGCTGTGGTGATAGATGTTCTGAGGAGCTACTTAATTCCTCACTTTAACTTACTTATGTATCTACATTATTGGTTTTCGTTGTCTTGTCACGCAACCCAACCATCCGACTTCTCCACTTTCGCTTTCACTAAAATGCTGATCGTGAGCTTTTACTTCTATTGTTGCAACCTAGTCAGATACGATTAGACTTCTGCAGCCAGCGCCACTCTGGCCATCTGCTCATCCGCCTCCTATCTCCCCATATTATCAAGGAAACTGTTTATTACACTTTTGAGAGGTAGCCAAAGATACTGAATCTTCATTAGCCAACATTTGCTATAATTACTTCCAAATCCAACTCTGTCTATCCCTTTGAAATAAATTTAGTCACTTTAGGTAACCGTGGATCAGCTACTATAAGCACTTATCCGAAGTCCACACAACCTGCGTCTACTCAAGAAATTCCTAACTGGTAGCGGAATAAACTTATTTCTAGTTGAGAGGCAATAAAACTTCGTTTACCTACTTATTTGTATTAATATACCGTTCTGATTGATTGCAGGAGCAGGAACTAAATTTAACGTGTGCGAGTCTCAGTTTTTGCAATTCAGTTGAAATGATAATAAAATATTTAACTTACCTTCCAGGAAGGCATGATGAGTCCATGTGAGCCATCAGCACCACCGGATGTTTGAGCTGTTGAACTTGTGGCCCCATAATTCTGTGTGTTTCCGGTTAGGATTTTTTGGGCGTAGGAGCTTCCAGCTTGATATGCTGAGCAACTTAATCTCATCTTTTTCCCTGTGAATTCAAAACGGACAAACAATTTTTTAATCTATTTCAATTCTATGGTAGGGAATTAAATCATGCCACGTGCTACAAGTTTTCGTTCCGCATTCTGTATAAATGATAAAGCGGTACACATTAAATATGACAAACTTTATCTTTGAATTTTTTTAGTTTAGACTACTACAATACAGCAGATGCCATCAAAATCAATAATAAAATTTGAATTCGTCATTTACGTTAAATGATTTTAACAATCCTATCTAAGATTCTATAAATACTATTAGATATCATGCAAATTTTTTTGGTGCAATCAAAGTCTTATTATTGACGTGATATTGTAGATCGATAGTTTAGTAGACATTTCAAACTATCTCGCTTTTTGAATTCTAGTGTTCTGCTCTGTAATTTTGTTCTGTAAGCGAAATTTCTCTGATGCGGATAATATGAGCATTATATTAAAACCCGGAATCAAAAGCTTTGAATATATTATTTTAATAGGAATTAGAATTACAAGGAATTAGAAAGAATGGAAAATGAAGGGAAAGACGAAAGACCGAGTTCCTTTTATGCTGAGAAGAGAACATGAAAAATCTCAGTGGTGTATACATCAAAGGTAAAATACAAAGCTTTCTGTATTTCAGTTGAAGTTCATGAGGAGGTAAATTACATGCATAGAATACAGGAGATGAGTTTCTTCGTTGTATTTTGCTTGTGGGAAAAGTCCAAAGAATTCTTACAAAGGACCCTGCAGTTATCTCTATTGTCTGAAGACCAAGAGATGTCAAATCAAAGAAGAGGACTAAACAATGTGATGTACATTATTAGTTGTCCTAATGTGCAAGTCTGTATTGTCACCCAGTTTTATAACATTACCAAAAAAGAATATTCACCTAAGTGAATTATATTTCATCCTGAAGTTTCAAGGTTTAAAAATGTTCAACCCTTTGCAATTAAGGCTGTTTTATTTAGAATTTCTTTTCATACCATCTGAATAAAGGAATTGAAAGAGTTTGTATTAAGATAAAGTAAATTACCACAATTGTATAAATATGTTATAGGCAAAAATAGTTGACACTAATATCTATCTTTGCATGGCTGCACTCACTTTGTTTCCCTTGTGAATACGAAAATGAATGCAAATAATGAATTTGGTGTGCTCCCAAATTTGTTAAAAGTTATTGAAGTAAGTAGAACCCTAGAGTGTTAATTAATCATAAAATGGTATCTTTATAAGGCCAAAAATTCAAGTTTTACTTATTATTTATTCTCATCAAAGGACTTGATACCTTTATACACTTATTGCAAGTAATGTAGTACCAAACACTTTATTTAAATATAAATAAAATGTAAAAAGTAAATTTCTGGGGTCCCACGTAAACAATCTACTTGTTTAAATTGAAGAACTTACCGTTTACATAGTCATATGTAGCTGTGTTTTAAATAAATAGGAATTCAGGAAAATTTAGAGGTGACTAACGAAACTGGCAAATACATAATGTCGATGTCGTACCGTACGACCCAACACCACCAATAACCACTGTTGACCATTTTGAATAAACGGGATAAAAACCGTAGTTTGAAGCTTATTTGATTTCGCAGAAAGGGCTGGAAGGAAAACGATACTTCAGTTCTTCTGATATGGTAAATAAATAAATAAACGCAAACACAATGGGTGGATCCAGTATCGAGATGCAGTTGAATAGCCAGTGTGTGTTGGCGCTCTTTATATCAGTGCCTTGCTATAGCTATACATAATAATAATAAGCCTAATTATTATCTTGCGTTTGCTACAAGTTATGAAGGAAAGGTTAGATTGAAATAATTTTTTTGTCTCAGATGATCCTCTCAGATGAATCTAATCTTCACGAATAGGTTTTAGATTTAGACACCAAAAATAGTGATATCAGATGCGTGAACAGTAAATGTGTTGTAGTTGCCTTTACCTATAATGATCAGCATTTGCAAGCAGCAGCCTTTGATTTGAATCAGTTCACTATGTTGAAGCTTTGCATAGAAAACTGAAGCATAGAATTAGTGCAGCGCCACTAGCCATTGTTACTGCATTCGTTATGTACGCTATAATATTTTGAAGTTTGTATGCACCAGTGTCCCTGCCGAAGAGAAAGTTCATATTATTCATATTACAACGTTGTAGACATTTCTACGAGTTTGTAAAAGTGTCAAGAAATTTATGAATGAGGATGACAGCTCATTGCTCAATCTGTGGTTACTGTTGCGGTCATTGAGTTCAAGAACGCCTCTCATAGATATAATTTGCTCTATCCATTTTTCATTTTCGGTGACATATTGGAGCAATAAAAGGGAAAAGTTGGTCATAGTGCACTCATTTCACCTTTGGAACTGCTTTAGTTACCTGCGCATATTTTCATCTTATAACTATTTTATTTTGATTTGCCCAATATGTCGCACTGCTTTTTGCATATTTCACATTTTCAAATTCTTTTCATTAATAGTCATAAAGTATTTTGTTTATTTGCAACAGATTTCTATTTCCAAATTGCTTTTACCTATAGATATAATTAGATTATTCCATGATTTCCAGGCTGGCTAAGATTTTTGTTACTTTGCTGGCTAAATAAGCAGACAAAGTAGTATTTACCAGCTCTATATCAACAGTATGAACATCAATGGAGAAATATCAATTATGTTCCCAATAATGATGGTATGGTTAAAATGGCTAATACTAATCATTCGATATCCTGAGACAGATTTGGAAATGGGAGTGGGGAATATCTGCACTGAGAATTTCTTTGGGTTGGGTTTCACCTGCAGCGTAGCGGATAAATTACAGTTACAGTGAATTAACATGATTTGTATCGTGAACAGCGTTTTTCACTTTCGTTGGAACTTTGGTAAATACTTTTATTTCCTCAGGGTGTGGTGTTGCTAGTTAAAATATTTTGAAAAAGGGTTAAATCCGAAGCCCCCCTGGAATACGCCACCGTGCAGGTTATTTCATGGATGATGCAAAGATGTAATGATGAAACGTTCTATAAATAAGCATTAGTTAGCATTGGCAAGATGTTAGCCAGCTACTCCATCGCATCTGTCAGATCTAGGGAACGGTAGCAGTCAGCTCGTCGAGTCTAATAAATATTTTTATTGACATTTCATGCAGAGATTTATCCTTAAAGCTTAGACTCTTCTTATGGCTCTTTCACTCGAGTTAGCTTTTATGAACGGGAAATAGAGAATTCATTTATTCCATTCATCTGTAAATTGATTTAGTGAACAAAACATGCACAAAATGAAAGAATGAAAGAACGCAGCTTCCACACTGACATACGAAATCTAATGTATTAATAATAATATTACATACCCAATGCTAGAATCTCCATTGTGTGCTAATATTAGGGCTCATGTTTCAATTCACCTAACCGGGAGACTGCTATTGTACACGAAAATTATACCATTTTATGCTTCATTCATGTTTCATGCATTTTCTACTTAGACAAAATGAATACTTGAATTATATTATATTTGTGGCTCTGAATTGTTATACCAGCACAATGAAATCTAACTCTGTTAAGAAATAATGATCTACGAAATCAAATCATTTTCAAGCTTGTGTACGTCTACTATCATAAATTTCTACCATCTGAATCTTTGTATAAGTATTTTTACAAAATGTTGTGGGCCTCAACAAGCATGCTAACTATAGCACATAATTAGTAAATGTACTAAACGTACAGATAATCGAGTTCAAGCAACGGAAAGGTTTATTATTACTGCTTGTTAAGAAAATCTCAAGTTTTGGGCCAATTCATTTTGTGTATACCTAGTATTACCTAACCAAAGCTAACTGAATGTATTAAGTTTATAATTCATTATAATTCATGCATTAGTTGGAACTAATTTCTTTTCTCTATCCATTAGTAACGTATTGTACCATAATATAAGTGGGAAAAGCAGAACTAGCATTATTCTCTCTCAATTCTGATTGGTTGAAACGATGAATGAAATGCAGAGAGGGACATTTTACGAATGTTTTCTACAGAAAATATAAAACCGCTGAGAAGCGGTACTTTAATATAGTTTGTGAGTTAAGTCAAATATGTAAAGTGCATTTGTCTTGGCACCACGGTTGAAATTGCATGTGTGACGTCAGAGTAACAAATCTCAGTACATGATTTTTGCTAAACAATACATCGGGATGAATTTGTGGGTAAGCTGTAGAAAAAGTGAAGTGTCACGCCGGCTTGAAAAAGAAAGTTGTGTTATGTGATAATGACACAGTAACACAGTTGCAGTTTTGTATTGTGTTGTGGTATTGTATTTTGTATTGAAAACTCACAACACATCACATGCATCCATGAATCTTTAAATGTACGTAATCATTTTCCAATCCAATTTCAGCGGCGAAACTGACTGAGCAGATCGATTTGTCTAGCAAGAGTTGAATGGAGATTTCAAGCATGGCTAGGAAGCAAGCTGTTGTACTATTGTGCACACTGACGGGAGAAAGCGGAGAAAGTGAGCGCGGTGGGGAGAGAGCAAGAGCAATGCTTTCTCCTTGGTGTACATATGCTCCAGCCCAACGTAATTGTATAGCATAATACGAAATGGGGAATTTATTTGTGGCTCGCATAGGAAGTCTATAGATTTCATCTGCATGGCTACATTATTGTAAATATCTTCTGCATACATAAGTAACGAGACGTAAATATCATGGATGCGAATTTTTCGAGCGAATTTCATATCAGCAATCCTCCCCTTTATATTACTTTTTATTTGCAGACAATTCCTGACGTTTGGCAGCTAGCTGTCTGTCTACCCCTCGAGAAACCATCACTGTATGCATACGTCTGGAAGATCATGTTAGAAATTATGTGACAGTTTTATAAATCAAATCACCCTTCCTCCTTATGATATCTATTCATATTTTAATTGACTATATTGTAAAAAAGCTGTTTCGGCGAGACACTTTTCAGACTTGGCGTACATTACATTATGAAAAGTACTGCTATGTGGGTAGAAAGAGTAGTTGGGCCTAGTAGGCAATTTGAAATATTTCGATACAGCGTTACTCGACAATAAAGTGTGTACACGGAACTGTGTTGGTACAGCGTGGAATTAAATTGTCTTATTCTTGGAAAACGTGAGAAATATAATGTGACACTATATGAAGAGCATGTCATGATTCATACTTGTAATGGTAACAGCGTGAGTTTGTATGTAAAAGAAATGCATTAAAGACAGAGCACCTTGGCAGAAAAGCCAGAAACATTAGATTGCATGTAAATTTGAAGTTAGAAATGGGGAATCCATTTTGGAGCGTTAGGTAAGATTTGACAGAGTGGCTGGATGTAATGGTAGATTGAAGGTAGGATATGAAGGAAAGAATAAATATAAACGGACGGTTTGGAGAGGGAAAGCAGAGAGTAGATTGGCTTCAAATGAACCGACTGAGATAACACAGAAAGATTTCCAAATGAATAAGGAGCTGAAAGTAAATTGAATGAGGAGGGCGGCGTTGCGGTTCCCGTTTCTGTCTGGAATAAACTTCTTTACATGCTAAGCTAACTGCGGAGACGAAGGCAGGAAAAGCAACGTACCTTCACGGCGCATTTCAATCAAATACGTGCATAACGCAAACTGATTTTGATGTAGTTGCTCCAAACGTCTCCGTACACACAGTGAACCAAGTTGCACTCGCCCAATAGCCCGGCCACCTACTTTGTAATACTTAATGTAATGTTGAGACAGAAGAGAGACCGTAACAGAGTTGAGGTAAATATAATACACAACTGTCAGTTAAGTGGGACATGGATTTACTCCCTGCAAATACTCAAATGCACGGCCAATCTCTATGAACACTTGTGTCCACTTCCTTCAGACTGTCTCTTCCTTATTTCCATCTTCTCTCCCATCATACACTTCCACTGCACGCCTCCACTAATCTCCTTATCCCTCAGTCATATCGCAATATTCATAAGTACTTTCTCCTCTCTTTCCTCCTCAGTCTTTTCTCCACTTACTTTTCAAACTCTTGGCTTTACCTACATATCCCCCTTTCGCTAAACAGCATAAGTAATCTATACACCTAGTAAACTAGTTACTTATTTTTAGTTAGTTCACTTCTGTGGCTTGTTTGTGGTGCACTCTTCTCTATAACTTCCTCAGTACATCACCAATCCACCCAGCCTCTATTTTCAGAGTCAACCCCGTTCTATACTCATACCTACTACTTCTAGTTTCTATCTCCAAATCTAAGCTCACTCGTTTACTAGCAACTAGTATATTCCCAAGCCGAACCAGCACAGGTAGCTATATTACATCGGGTTCGTTACCCACTTAGTTTATTTAGACGCAGTCATAGATATACCTCTTCTCTGTAGCTCCATGTTCATACTTAATGCAAGACTAACTTCCAAACCCATCGGCTTAATTTCAGGCCACAAGCATTTTCAATGTGGTATCCAAGTAAGACCCAGATTCGTTCGACATGGACCCTTCAATTCCATTTTCGAATTTACTTACTCCGCAAACCACTTTGTTCTCTACTTCAATTTAGAACTTTAAAATGTTAACTACAATAATAAATTCATTTTAAAAATTCCTCAACATAGAATACGCTAAATGTTCATCACACTAGTATTTATTAGTAAATGTCTTGCTTGATTAAATTTTTATTTTTATTAATTTTTTATTAAATTAAATTTTAGATTTTTAATTAAGTCAATGGATTTTAAATGGGTCTACTAGTAAATAAACAGTTTAAGAGCTTTCTAATTATTTGTCTGTCTCAATTTGCGAAATTTAGAAACACTAATATTTATTTGTCAGATATTAATGATTACACGGATGATGTTGGAATATACTGCATTGCTTTTTGTACATATATTTGTATCTGGTGCACAGCGATCAGTCACTGACGGACAATCAGTCACCGGTAGATAATCTAGCTAGTTATGGATTGGTCAGTTACCTGCAATTTCAGGCGGTTGATGGATTATATTAACGCTTAAATTAGATTGAAAGGAAGTATGTCAAGAAAGTCAGGTACACTAATCCTTGTTCAATATGTGTTTTGAGATACAACATGTTTGCTTTTACAACTCTTCATTCATATTGATTGAATGGTTGCTAGTGCGTCTTTGGTCAATGTTCGTTAAGTAAGGAATCATAGACATTGATCTGATTGCTAGCAACGTAGGTTTCTAAATAATTTATATCCCGGGCAAGCAGATCTACCAAATTGTTAACGACTTTCCTTTGGCCAAACATGTACTTAGTGAATTTCAATATAAATTCTTGTGCTTGTCAACAAGTGACTTAATTATGTGATTTTTAGTTTCAGGTGGATTAATGGTAGATAATACTATTAAGTATACAATACTATTAAAAATTGTCCTATTAAGCACCCCAATGCCAAAAAATAAGACAAATTGAAATAATAATATAACACACTTTAAGAAGATTCGAAAATGCGAAATTATTTGATAATCCAATTAACATAATTCAGTGTCGACTATTGAAAACCATGTAAGTTATCGTCAATCAAACCCTCTCACAGAAGATGATACAAACCTACTAACTTTCAACCAATAGAAGTTGACTAGTTGACCCATTAATACTTCCTATCAAAAGGAGTCTTCCCCCATCTTGCCCACTTACTCTTAGGCAGGCTTCACGATGTGACTTTTCGGTAGTTTTTGCAAGCCTACCCTAGGATAACATTTTAACCTGAAATAAAAACCTTTCTGCGAGTGGAGTAATCTCCAGGGTAGACATTCGCAAATCCACCGTTATCCGACGTAAAACTTAGGATTAGGGATTTCAAAAATGATGCTACTTTTAACGTAAAACGGTATAAATAAAGCAGCATTGTGTGGCACTGGAAAAATACATAGACTTCATCTTAATTCTTTTCCTCATCTAAGTAGAGGTCGTCGTAGCCCATAAAAACATAGCAGTAAGCATTCAAAATATTTGTACACTGGCTCAAAAATTATTTTTCTAATCTTAAATAGTATTAAAATATTTCAGGTTTTAGCCAAATATGAGTAGCATTCTAAAATAAAAAGAAATTTTTGTGTTTCTGATTAATAAATTGTGATGCGAGGCCCACGTTACTTTCACAAAAATGTTTGCATCTTTGCAACACTAGTAATAGCAACTGTGCTATTACTATTATTAATAGTAAAACTGCAAGCAGATACTGAGAACGTTGGCAATTTCATTTAAATATTTGTAAGAATGAAATTGGCAAAACTGCGACTGATACTTGAGATTTAGAAAATGTGGAGCATGGTTCTTTTAGATGGGGAAATGAATTTAAGGTAAAGTATTCATATCCTTTGTACTACACCGGAATAGGTGGATATGCAATTTCTGAAGTAAATCTTCATTTTGTATTATGGTGCACAAAAGAAGAGCCCACATAACGTTTTAATGTGTACGTTAAAGATTTGTCCACAATACAATGCTTAATACCAAGTCACCCTCCTAGAAAGTAGAATATATTGTAGAGCATAATCAGGGACGAAGATTCTAATTTCTTTTCCGTCATCAAATAGGATGTGGCAAAATATGGAAATATGATTTTTCCACCCAATATGCTGTCTTTCAACTTTCGGGACATTTTTCTTTGATGAGAGAGTGTGCATACTTATTAATAATTGACATCCGAGGATTGAAATTCCATTTTTACAGGAAAATGCATCCCTGAGAGGAATGAAGACATAAGAGGCGTTAGGAAAGTAAGTTAAGGTACTTGTGTATTTCATTTGGGGATATCTAGTTTGTATTGCAGAGACAGACTATTATGGTGTGTCTCTGCTCTATAGCCAAGATATTTGTTGTGCAATGCAATGTCGTGGCTTCTTTTCCAAAATGTCTTTCTATTCCTCATCTGCCTAATGTTAATCGCCATCGTCATCACAAACAACTCAGGCTACACAAAGGCATTGTGGTTACAAAAAGCCGAAAGTGAAAGACTCTCATCTAAAAGAGGCATTGCATTGACGAATCTCTTTAAAGCTGGCATCAGTCTAGACTGCAGAATAGCTAGGGATAAAAAGGGTTGCTGTTCCTCATATCATACCTCCATATTTACATTTTGTACATACCTTATTTATTTATACCTACCGAGTTCAATTCATCCCCAGTATTAAGGTGTACAATCTAGTTGAATTGAGAACACTTGGAACTTCAATCGTTACTTTCCTCTGTGCT
Source organism: Yoshiicerus persimilis (assembly GCA_020352615.2). NCBI lineage: Eukaryota > Metazoa > Arthropoda > Collembola > Entomobryomorpha > Tomoceridae > Yoshiicerus > Yoshiicerus persimilis. Next base: position 3,744,787 of record CM060170.1, on the reverse strand, counting down.
GAATCCTTTCCGTCTCTGCCCTCAAGTTATCAACGAACAGGTCTCTCGAATATAATGCTGATACATAATGAATTCCAACTAATATATGTACTTATCTTCCAAGTACACTCTGCAGCTACCGTATTTTCCAAATTAGTCTCACGTTCCACTATTCCTCCTTCAACAACTCTGCTATAAATGTTGTATTCAGTGTTTCTGTCTAATCGCCGTCATGAATAATTAAGAATCCGCTACTTCCACTGCATTTGCCTCCTGTGCACACCACAAATTGATGTCCGCCGTTCATTAGAAATCCCTAATTTGCATATATATTAAGATAAGGAATGCAGTAACAAGAAAACTGGTACAACTTCAGAAATAAGAGAAATACAGATTGTATTTTTAATGTACACTAGCTTTCGAAGAAGCATCTCCGAAAATAAAATTACCACCCTAAGACCCATCAGAATATGTATATATTTGTAACAAGGTGCATCATTCATCTTTACTCAATACATTTTGCATGAATCAAGATGGCAATTATCTACTTGTCATTATTGACCTGTAGTTTACTCATTAAATAACGGTAGAAGGCTTCCCTCTTCCAATTACGTCCCAGTGTTTTAAGTGTCCGTCCTTATTTCAAGTTTAAAATTAAGGTAAATATTTGAATTAATGCTTCACCATGCAATCTCCGCTTCTCCCCCTCTTCCTAACTAGTAATGCAATTGGAAAATTCAAATCATTCAGATATTCATCACGCTAGTCAATATGAAAAACATTGTAGTACATTCTACAGTATCTGTGTTCCACTATTCAGCACCTCTAACTATATCTCATTGTTTCCCCTATAACAATTTTATATCATGTATCATGTTCTTCTATAAACGTAAAACTGAAAGCTTATCATATCTGTATAGAAATTCGAACAACTTTACATGCTTATTTATATACAAATATATGGTAATATCGTCCATTTTGAGAAGAAGTAAAGCGTTTGAAATTGAAGTGGCAAGAAATTAAAATGAGAGTAGATGTGGGAGTAAAACCTTCATATATTAAATTATAAGTACCTTTACCGTGAAGTTAGAAAAAAGTTGTGGTTGAATTCAACTGAATTCTGTTTCTATTGCTTTTTCAGGTAATAGGTCACCACTTTTAAATGCATGGTGTTACGGACAAACTCACTGCTAGTACACAACAACAATTGCTTCAACCTTTATATTAGTTAATAACGATGTAAATACTTTTCTGGAAATAGTAAAATAATTACCTAATATTGATATTTAAAAAAAAAGCTTTTTGGACTTTTCGGTAAATGGTGATAATTACTTTGCCTTGGCAGGTTTGACAGTTAATTTGAAGCCATTGGTAAACAACAAAGCAGTCTCTCCACTATTACCTAGTTCTATTCTGGGAACAACTTCTGCTCTGTACGTTGCAGTTCTAACTTGAAGTACCTTGGTGCTTTATCTCAAATGGTAACCGTGTCTTAGGTTTTGCTAGAAGGCATCTACTAACTTTACGTAGAGCGATACAATGGGCTAATAAGGTATGTTACCTCGGCATATATCTATGCTAATTAAACGAACACAGTATTAGACTACAACAAACAAATAAAATGTTATGAAATAACATTCCTTTTCATGTTAGTGAGATAAGAGGACTGAGAAGTGTTTAATATTTATTTTAGATCCCTCATATAGCTCAAATATCGTCACACTTATCATTTTATTACTTCTCACTTTTGACCTCGGGCATTTTAATAGTAAGGAACTCTTGTGCTATTTGAAATCCACATTCCTTAGTCCTTATGCTTAGTATTCTGCATTTAAATACGATAGAACCCAAAAACGATTACTAAATATATGGAAATTATCATAAATCGAAGTAAAAAATATTTTTTGAAGTATTGTATTATTATCAAAAATACTGCTTGCTTACATTATACAGTATTAATGGAAATATTCTGTCTCAAACTATGAAATATTTTAATACACTTTAATGGCATTTTAAAGCAAAAGCGCTATTTATAAAGGTCTCGGAAATTTACTTCTAAGCCCATCTCTGCAAAGAAGTTGATTGATGTTGAGTATTATTTTATATTGCCCACCCATTCACGATTATAAACTGACTAGAAAGCCTGTGATCTCGACCAGAATAATCTATCACACTCTATTATCCGGTTTACCCTTATAAAACCTAACATTCTAAATGCAGAAGTAAAATTTTCATATCTGCAGCGCCTGTCATAATTTTGTAGTGTGCACTATGCATTCCTTATTGCATCTAACTGGTTAATAAATTATTATGTAGACATGAGTAGCAAATATCTGCAATATTTTAGAAGTCCTTACTTAAAAGCTGCATGCACTTGTTTCGGGAGTTTGACATAGCTTTATATTTCATTCCCTGTTTTAAAAACTCTATGGAAATTGCATCTTATGAGCCACGATTAGTACAACGCGTGGGAGTTTCATTAATTTTTGTTGCATGGTAAAAGCGAAATACTCCACTTGACAATCAAAAGCTCCCCCGCTGCATTCACCTAACTTCCTATTTATCATTACCAAACTTCTCGCTTCGAAAACTTTTCCTAAAGACAGAACAGGAAATGGCAATTGTCAGTGGGGTAGTCAGATCTGAAATCCATGAAAGCTGGCCTTTCTTTCTCATGTTGAAAATTTCAATTTTAAACTTTCTCTTTGTGCAGATTAGTATTGTCGTGCAAACAAAATTCATTTCCTTAACTTTCTAGGTGGCTTTTACCCCCAAGTTATTTTTTCTGATACTGCTGCCTCTTCCACGGTTAATGTTTTCCATTCTTCATCGTTTCTGTAGTGAGGAAGGGTTTTATTTTGCTTGGGATTTAAATACAAATAATAAAAACCATGCCCGGTTTTTCCTTTCTCGTTGAAACCTTTCTCGTTGAAAGCGTTTTTGCAACTATTGCCTGCTAAAGGATATAAAGGAACAATTTAAGACTTAAATTAACATTGCACGTATTTCAGAAGTAAAAAAGTGGAAGTTTTGCAAGACATTGCCAGATATAAATTAAAAAAATAAAGATAAAATTCTGCTCAAAGAGAACAACCTCATTTACGAACAGGTTTGTAAAAACTTGGTTGACTCAGTGTTAAAATCTTTTACTGTATTAGTGACCCAGCAATAGAAAGTTATTTCCTGTAGTACAGAATTAAAATATATGCAACCTACTATAGTAAAAAGGGTTCATGAAACTTGAACAAAAGTTTTTGTCTACTACACTTGAAACAATAATCGTTCAATCAATTTTCCACAGACAACGGAGTACGCATGGGATAATCAATTATTTAAAAGATCACTGATGTTATTGCTACCACATAAAGGTTGGGGTTGGCTTTATGCGTAAATCTTGCATCTCGATATTAGAGGTCGGCATCTCAGAAGATTTTACAAACCGCAACCAAGGCAGAACGGTCTATTAGAATTTTTTGACACAAGGAAACCCATGCCACTTTTAAAATGGGAAACCGTTCCCAAACAGAAACGGAAAATACCAAAAAGCGGAACTCAAGGACTTAAAACTTCAATATATGATGTTAATGTGGTTGCATAATGAATTATGACATTAAAAATTATGTAAGATGTTGATTTTATTTATTTTATTTTCATAAAAGCATATGCTTTAATTCCTTATGGCGGCAGTTGTAATTGTATTACGTACTTTATTAATTTACTTGTACAGAATAACAGAATATTTTTTTCTGCAATAAAACGGTTGGCAAATGATAACTTTTATCTCATGTGTGGATTGCTAATCGGAAACAGAACGAAACCGAATTTGGTTCAAGTTAGATTATCAACCGACTGTGGTTCGGTTTGCAGAACTCTGCCTTACAGATATGTGAACGAAAAATGAAAGAAAAACAGAAAAGAGCATTTATTTCTTAGAAAAAATCGAATTATTTTCTTGTGTACAGAAAGGTTATTGGCCGTTCTCCAGACATAAAACGGTAACTATAATATTCACTACTGCAAAAAATAACTGTATTCAAGGCTAAAAAGTAAATTAATGTACAGTGGCATTCGACGGAGGCGGAGCTAATGTCGCAAATGATAAAATCGTTTTAACCGGCTTGACTTTTCAATTTTAATTGTAAATTGTATGGAATTACCATATAATTTAGTGTACCTGAAGAATTTATGGATGAAAATATATTTTGCAAATGGCTTTTGATTTTCACTGCACTTTATCATTCTTTTGATCATTTAAATATGTAAAAGCAAGTTGCTTATATTGGTGCTATGAAACCGTCACAGAAGCATGAGCGAAGTATTTCCAATTCCGTGAAATGTTTAAAGGAAAGCAGTAAATGTACAATTGAAGACGATTAGTAGTAGTAGAGTAGGCACGGCTTTAAAATAAGCATTAGGATCCACATTGTATGATTGATTACCTGCCCCGTCAGGACATTGACGGTGAGATTATTGACTGAGTCTATTTGCCTGTCTCGTTTGTTTTCCTTTCCTTTTGCTAATACGTCTAGTGTATCATGTGCTACTTGCCACTGCTACCTTTCCCGAAGGCTCGCTTATGAGTCCCATCAAATCAAATCAAGCAATCCTTTCTTGCGGAAGTTTCATTTCCTATGAATATCCCATAATATTCCAGGATCCTGGCCATGAAATCCTTCCCATTGCATCTCCATACATTTCCACGTGCTCCCTACTTTTGTTCCATTATCTCCTACTGTCCATCTCCCATATTCATCAATATATGTAGGAACAAACTGGGGCACCCATACCGTTTGGTAAAAAACCGGCGTGGGTGCACAAATAGAATGCGTTTTCTTTTGTTGACGAATTTATATTGAAATAAGACACAAGTATCCACTATTTGTGTGTACTCAAGCGAAATTAAAATTTCAAGTAAGATTTGCATAGTTTCCACTTTAAATAACACTGGATTTTAACTTTAACTTCCATGAAAAACAACCGAACAATTCTCGTTCATCTGTATTGATCACTATTACGTAAATAGGAAATGAGTGACCTTTATATCTCTTGTACGCAATATTATGCTGAGGAAAAATCAGCCTCATATTCAAAACGAGCGTTTGCATTACTAGCGATTTTTGTTAGTGGAAGATCATTTTTTGAATTCTATGCAGCACTCGAAGTGGGAGTAATTTAGTTACACGAGCAAGCTTAATGTAATTTTTAATATTCTAAGTGAATTATTTGCCTCTGGAAAAGATTATTCTCTGTTCTATTTAATTTTTATCAAAATTCTTCTGAGATTTTTGTTATCTAATATGTACCTACCGGACATTTTAATTTAATTGCAGTAAACAAAACAGGAAGTCGTGAATCACATCATTACAATAACAAAGTGGGAGAACTAACACAATCCTTCGTTACATTTCAATAAAAGCGAATAAAAAACAGCAATTAATGATATTTTCTGCCTCGAATTTTAATTACATAGCAGTCATTAGCTATTACACATGATTGAAAACGATTTTACCTTTATTTAATTTAATAATTTAGAATTTTGTGCATAATCTAAATCCCATAAAAGAAAATATTGCTGGGTATATACCCAGAACATACTAAATGGTAACTTTTTCGTTGAATAGTATAAAGATTCTGAGTCTAACACAAAAATGGAGGTTATTACAAAATTACAAAAACGTAAGTATTTTAGAGAAGTGTGAATATAGGCACCTATGTAGTATTATTACGTAATGTTTTGCTTAAATAAATTTTGGATATAAAGAAATAAAGGTGGGTTTAAAAACTGATAAATTTCGATATATGTGGTGTGATTGATTTGAGTGGAAGATGAGCATGATAAGTTTAGAAAGCGAAAAGTGTGACTGTGAAGTGTCTAAGCGTAAGTTTCCTGAGAAGACAAGCCAGATGCTGGTGTGTCTGCTATAAGCCAGGAGGCAGGGAGATAATGCTGGGCCGAAGTAGGTGCATATGTGCCTTGTGATATCCGTGTTTTCCTTAGGTACGAGTCCTCAGAACTCTTTGTCGGTTTCCTTTGGTCTAAAGAAAGAAGTGATACTATAACAGGGGCCAATCCAAATAAATAAATCTATTTTGGCAGATGCAGACTAAACTACAGTCTGCGCTATACGTCTTTTATTTGGATCTTTGCCTTTTCGGGGAAATTGATGTGTATACTTATGTTACGAAAGTTGTGTATTGGTCTTGGAAGTTAAGTAGCTACTTGTGTTCTGTCGTTTGTGTGTGTGTGAGTATTCACTATTTGCTGAGTGGACTGAGTGAGTGAAAGAGCTAATACAACATAACGTAACATAAATAACTGTGTACAATAGAATAAAATCTCACACTTTTCATCCTACCGTAAAAGCCTAACATGACGCTATTAAATGAATAAACTTATCTTAAGATATTATAAGACCGCTTAAGCTATGCAAATAATTCTTTAGTTTTTTCTTGGGTAGAATTATTTTTTCTAATATATTCTGATCACCAAATAATATTAATTTGTGAAACTAACAAATGAAATGGTTTCACTTGAGGTTCAATTCAGTTTTTCTAGGGGAAAATATACCTGAATAGTTATTTTCAAAAATTCCATTGGTTTACAAGATTTTACGGGATTTTAATGATATCAATTTGTGTTTGTAAATGGAGAAGGGTGTGACTGTAGGAGGATTACGGAGAGAGGGGAATGTTTGTGGGAGAAGAAGACGGTGGTTCATAAATAAGAGGAATACTGTGTAGGTAGGTAGTTAGTGGATGTGAGGGATCGCAGGTACAGTGATGCAATTCAATGGAATAGGAAGTGGAAGATGTTGGCTAATCCTATTGACTTGACAAGATGACTTGGCTCATTGTCAGCTCAAGCTGCTCTCTTGTCTCGCTAGTAGTTGGAGACTACAAAGGCACGGGAACTTAGAGTTAAGATCTTCTCGCTTGGTTCCTGCTTTCTAGCTCTCTTATTCACAGGAAGGTAAGTTCATAGCCGGCCTATCAACAAATGTACTCATACGCCAATGAATGGAATCTTATTTAGACACACGTACCGACAAATGAATTCTAGAAGACCCGCTATCCACTCACAAGTCCCAAAGTACCTCGTATCTTAGTAGCTAGCACTATAAATGCTTAATTCCTGTTTTCTCCAGTGAAAACGATGCACAATACACAAATACTTGAAATCCAGAGGATATAGTACTATTACATGGTTTCCTCGGCCTTCCTTTAGAACTACGGTTATATCTACTGCACTCATAGATAGATTCGGATTTTCGGTGTTTAGGAGAGTTAAAGAAAAATTATAAGGCAGAGGATTGAATTGGTATGGAGCAGACATAGTTAGGAGAGAATAGTGTAAACTCTTAGAGCGTGGAAAGCAATGGTGGAAAGTCCTGTCTGAGTGTACACTGGAATCGGCGGAATTATTTTTGTGAGAATTTCGTGTGCTTCCTTTGACTTTGTTGTCGTACCACTCTTCTCTGTAAGTAGAGTAAGTCAGATGAACTATTAGCTAAGTAAAAGTTCATTTTAGTAATCGGCAAGTGAGTGCGATCCTGAAGTCAAGTGAGCGCTATGAGAAAAGCTGTGAAAGCAAAGCACAAGATAGGATTATCTTCCAGCCTTCCCTTTCATCCCAAACACAATTCCTTTCCGGTAGAGAAAATGACGTCCTGTTTCTTTAATAGATCGCAATTTTTAGAAAATTTCGGATACTGGGATGTATCTCCAGATATCTATTCACAAGTAGGCCATTCTCAATTCATTTAAAACTTATTTGTTGACTCCTCACGGAAAATTTGATTTACGCCTTCACTTGTAGGTACTCTCAACACAACACCAAATCCACTAGACCATATTTCTCAGGCATCACGCCTTTTATTATTCCCATATCTTTATCCTGCCAACTATTCCAAATTCATGCTTCAATATAGTAATCATGAATAGTACAACTTTTAAGCTAGTTATTCCTTACTACGGTATGAATTTCTACGATAAATGCATTATAGATTCTAAAAAGCAAAAAAATTTTCTAAGAACATTTTTAAATCTAATTACTCTTCATCTACCTAGTATCAAAAATGTAATTCGTTCCACTACTTAAAGGAATGCGCCCACTCAAATTCTGCTAGCACTTTTGCTCTTGGTCAAAAAATGTGGATAATAATATCTCCGAAGATGGAAAAAAATATGTTTTGGTAATGACCCAATTGGGCACCCCTAGAAATTAGGATACCCCAAAAGATAAATTAATTAGTTCTGGAAAATTATATTTTAAAACCAATTTGCAATGTAATTAATTTCCAAGGGCATGGGGGAATTAGTTCGGAAAAATATTTTTCAACGGTGAATCTGTATCAGTAAATTCCGCCCCTTATTGGAACATGTTTTCACCGTAGTACAAAACTTTTCCCTTAATAATTGAATTTTTTCCGTAATGTAAGATTTCCGGCTCGCTGAATACATACATTATGATGCACTACATCAATCTTTAATTCTATTTAAAAATCTTCAGTAGTTGTAAACAAAAAAAGCAAAAACCCTTAATTTTTCATCAATACAAATACAAATACTCATCCTCATACAAAATCAAATGACAATTGAAATATTACGTGTTCGTATTCTTCCAAATGAATATATTCCCTACAAGAATAATTGCGGAGTAAATGTTTACATTTTGTGGTGATACGTATTTAACGACCTCACAAATATAAGTTTTCTTGATAAATGAATTTCTGCAGTGAATATAGTTAAAAAGTTTCTGGCGCTCTGACATTGAATAAGTTTGACATATTTTGAGTGCATGTGTGTGAGATAAAAGACACCCCTGCAAAGTGTAGCACTACCAATTGATCAAAAATTCCTGACGAAAGTATATCTACTCGGTGTTCTTAGAACCACTTTATCTTTACAGTACTATCTTATCTTGTTTTCTGAATGGTCGACCGCAACAGAGTACAATATGGACTTAATAGTCAGTATATTTGGAAAAGAGCCACAGATTTGGCAAATAGTGTATGAGCTTGAACACATGTCTTTTTTAAAGTTGTATTGTAAAAATGAAGTATTTTTACTTGTGCTCCCTCTGTATAGCATCTCTAACTGAATTATCAATTTCGTATTTGTAAACAAAAATAAAAATTGAATTTCCTATTGGATAGAAGACGTAATATCTGATCGTGTTTGTATACTATATGCACATTGGTATACTCACAAGCAACCATCTCCAAAAAATGTCGCTGTCTCTAGATTTACTCCCTACTTGACGTTTTTGCGAACTTTTTGTCCTACGCATCGTATGTTGTGTCCCAACTGCTTGCGTTCACTATAAAACATAGAATGTAATATATGTCATATATTAGCACTGACAATGAATTATTATAGACCACTATAGACAGACGTTGTTAAATATGTATGAGGTATGAACTGTGTTCAGTATAGATAAGTGTATTCCGCAATCATATATTTACTTCCAGTGAGACATGACTCGATTAACCCTTCATCATAAAAGTGACTCCGAGTTTGTTTTGAAAACACTCTAACTCTCCGAATTCGGAGTCGTCTTTGCTTCGGCTTTCTCGCTGTCTGTCCGTCTATCTTTCAAAAGTAAAATGCACCTTTGAGAATAGTGTAAATAAACAGAGTGCACCCAAAATATACTCGGAAATTCTTTCCTATACCTTTCTATTCAACTTCTTGGTATTTCAGTTTAGTTAATAACGACATTACTACTAGTTAGTTCCCATTTTGTCTCCTACGTTCTATTTAAATGTATCTACATTTAACACAGAGATAATTCAAGGAAAGAAAAGAAGGGAAATGCTTTTCCTATTCTACTGCTGGGACAAAGCTAGCATTATTATACGGGCGCAGTATGCATTTAAGCTAATCTCAACAAATTCAAATGAAATATTACGTTAGTTTAGCAACATCAGCGTCTTCCTGGTAGTTTTATAACCTCGGTGCCCAAGGACTTTTATAAGTACAGAAGATTGAAACGGAGTCAGTAACTTTCTTAAGTCTATGCCTTAGGCTTAGATTTTATGTCGAATATTTCGGTGAATTCACTGTATGAAGGAAACCAAGTATAGATTTACTTATGCATACGCTTATGAAAATTTCTTTCTCTATTCTCCTGACTTATAAATATTTGACTTACTCTTGAAGCATTTCACATCATCGAGACTTTCATTGCCTAAACGGGGAATCATAATCTGCTACGAAAAGCCAAGGAATACGTTGAATTCTGGAAATAACCAGTATTGGTGACAGAAGAATTAAAAGAGGAGAATTAGACTACATTTTACAAGAAATCGCAGATTAAGTCGCCTTCTCAACTTTTAAACATACTTTTAAGCATTTTTTTGCAATTCTATCTTTATGTTAGATATTCCACAATTAAAGTTTTAATTATTGTTGGTGTTCTTTCAAAAGCAGTGTTAATGATTACCTTAAGATTTTATTAAACTCAATACAACTTAATGTCCCCTACGCGAGATTAAAATGCCTACACAACTTATGTATGCTGTTTTTAAAATTCCACCTCAATACAATAATTATTGAAAATATTATTTAGTATCAATAGCAATTTTTATCCATAACAAATTATTTAAAAGTGTCAAAAGATATTTACAGAAGCCAAGCAGCGTATAATGTTAGTAATATTTAATCAACATTTATGCAAATTGCACAATGAAAAATGTTTATAATTCACTTGTGCCTTTATGAAAGGTATCTATTTAATCAAGTACGACTTGCAAGCATTTTAAGGTTCCTGTATCCGTGTTACCAGAATAATTTAGTATATCCACCTTTTATTCAAAGTATCTAAATCTAACTTCCTAGCGCAAAATATTTTATATCGACCAATGCAAATCAAAGGCAAACAAAGTATGTAACTTAATTCTACAAAAAATGACGATTTTTTACGATATTTATCATAATTTTAAGTTACCTTCTAAATAAGATGATGAATTTTTAAATAATTTTTCTTGATGGTGTAAAAGATCGTCAAGTATTCTGGTAACCCGCCGGATACAGGTTAAAAACAATTTTGAAATAATTAGATTTTAATGAGGAACAGATTGAAAGTCCTGTCTCACAAATTCGACAAGAATTTAATTTGAAATAATATCTTTTCCCAGAAATAATTTTCGAATTGGGTCTAATAAATTTTGCAGCGTCACGAAGATGATTTACGAGTTGAATAATATACCCCAAGTACCCTATAAAGCCAGAATTCTGTTATCTTGCTACATAATTTTCCATGTTAGAATCCGTGTAAAAGGATGAATAGGAATTTTATTAGTGACCCCAACCTCGTGCACAAAAGGAATGACATTTTATCTGGAAGAGGATCCCATAAGTTGTAAATTGTAATGTAGTATGTTACAATGTTTTTACATAATGTTAGGTATTTATATTTCTATTGAACTTCTGTAATGTAGGCCAAGAAAGTTGAAAAGCCCCAGCAGACTAAAGCGAGGCCTGGAGGTGTAATGTGGGCAATGTAGCCACTGCAATGGAAAGAAAAGAAATTGACTTGAATCGAGAAGACTCTTAAGTCAACAGTGAACTGACTAAGATAGTCTCAGAGAGAACTGGAAGTGAAGTCACTAGAGTGAAAGTAAAAATGTTACTGTTATGTTACAAGTTCCATGGTATCAGAAATTATTAGAGTGAACAGGAAAAGTGCATTTGTGTTCTGTTTTGCGTATCGAAATGGAAGACAAACAAGACTGGATTCTGTACTGGCAATTTCTGGAGAATTTGGCTTACAGACGCCCTGACACGCACACACGAATACATCCAGGCTGCATGACAATGCAGATAGACACAGACACTGTCCTATTACAACCACTTTCTGCTTTTCTATCTTTTCTGGCAACCGAAAGTGTAAGGGGCACCTATTTTCCACAAACCAAAACTTCGAATAAGCTTTAAATTATATTCCAATTTGTTAGAGTAATGTACAGGAAACCTTCATAAGACATGCATGCATGGGGCACAAAGCGTATTTACAGCATTTAAACTATCAACTTTTCAATGAAAAGATCCAAGTTTAGTAATACTACTACATTTTTCTTTTTTATCAACTATTTTTGTATCTTATGCATGACATCGATTACTGCTGCTAATAAGAGATCAGGAAAATTCAATCACGTATGAAATATTTTTATATGTAATCAAAAGATTCTCCAACAGTTTTATGCGTCTATGAAATATAAATTTCTCAATGTATAAATTCTGCATTTCAATGAATACAAGTAGGTATGTAAACCAATATGTTTAATATTACTCCAAACCAAAAGCAGTATTTTGACTCAATTCCTACATAATTTGAAAAAAGAAAGGCAATAATTCTGTGGCATATAATTTCTTTGAAGGAGATCAGATAATTGAAAGCAAACTAGCAATTTGTAATTGGTACTTCATCATAATTGAAAATGCTGTATTAACCTCAGTGGTAAATAAACAGTACATTTTAATAGCACAGAAATTTGTTTGGCTGAAGTATTTGAAAGTGTGCATTGTGTAGTTCCGTAAGAGGAGCCACATTGTAGTAGTCCTAGTAAACACATCTCTAGACTGTTGTTTACCAAATCAGGAAAGTAATATTAGATTTTCTCATCGTCAGTTGTTTTCCAAAGTCATCGAACTGCTTCTGGAATTTCTGTGTGAACTCTATGCACGTTCTTTCTGTACAAAGAGAAAATATCTAACAGGATCGTGTCTCTTAGGTCGATAAAACTATTTTTGCTGCTTTCTCATTCAAACCGAATGAACCAAGATACAGGAAGGAAAAGTGAAAGGGAAAGAAATGTGTGCCGGTTTTATAACAACATTGTCTTAGTTTTCCTTTACTTAAGTACGTAAGTCACACTCCCTTATTATTTGAAATATTATCCATTGTGTCCAAATAGGACCACATTTACTTTCCTCAATGACTTTTCCATCTTTCGTTAAGGCTGGAAAAACATGCTTGCTGTAACACATAATAATTATACATGTATCACATTATTATACTTCCCATACCTGCCATACCTTCAGTAGTCAAAAAATGATCAATACTGACATATATAAATTACGGATGCATAAATAACCACTTTGAAGTATTTCGCATTTTTGAAAATCGCTAAAAATGTCTTAATTAACATTTAATTATATTGATATCTATAAAGAATAAAACTTTCGTTAATTCCAATGGACTTGGCAAAAGGTTTACTTGAAGGTTTTTAGAGTCAGTAAATAATTTGCAATTATTAATCAGTTGCCTATTTTCAATTTTCAAAATCAATTACATGTTTTTCTAAGCGTGGATTATACAAAAGCCTACTTGGAATTGGAATACATTGAAGTGGCATCAGACGGTCAACAAGTTTGATTTACAGAGAGATTTTGTTTTACGTTGAAGCACCTTGTTTCCTTTTATCCCAAAACAGGATAAGTGTTTTCCTGTGGAATAGATCCTTGAAATAGTCTTTGTGATACAAATGGAGTGTTTCTGATGAATTTAACCTGTACTCTATTTTCACATGATCAAAGTGGCAGTATCCTATTCTGTAGAATCTTCATTTAGCAAAATAATGAATGTTGAAATTGTCTTTTTGCTACAATACACCCAAAAGGCGGAAATTCGAACCACGGAATTACCAAGTTTTCCGCAAATATTCCACTGGCCTGCAGAAAGAAAGAATTTCTGGGCTAAAATTACATTCTATAACGTAAATGATCAAATTTCTTGCAAACTGTCCATGTAATAAAGAAATTTTTGTTCTTTAATAATATGGCAATTATAAAAATTGCTTTTATTGAGCAACGGAATACAGTTTTATACTTTTGTTTATTCTGTAAAGTAATCATATTTGGCAGTTCACATATTAACATTTCCTTGATGCATTCTTGATTAAAATTAACTAAATGGAAATCGATTTTGCAAATTTTAGAATACTTCCTGGTTGGAGAATTGAAGAGGTATTTGAATTAATAAATGGAGTCGTTTGATTACAGGCTAGTAAATGTAGGTAGTATTGGAGCGATAAGTGGTAAGTAAGCATATATCCTTTTCCCGAAATTAAATTTACATCAATGGATATTATGAAGGACGCAGATTCTCTATCTGTGTGTAGTTCTGTTTCGCAATATGTACTTATAAGTCAAAGCGGAAATGTATTATTATTCTGAACTTTCCGTTCAGTGAGTGAATTAAATACTTTCTCTTAGAGCAGACCTCCCATTGGCGTATTCAAGGGAGGCAGAGTAGAACCCGCATCTCAACTTACATTATAAAACTACTACAAAATCAGGGAAAACCGAAATATAAATACATAAATATCTGACATAAATACAAGAAATAATGGAAAATACAAATTAAATACTAAATTGTGTAGTTTATACCTATTGATTCCACAATTCAATTTTCGAGTTCGTTCTTTATTTACTTACTTTCTGCAACAGGAAAAGTGAAATTTATTAAAATGACAATTCTTCTGCATAAGATGCTAATGGTTGCTTTTCTTCTTTAGTGAATAGCTGTAGTAATTTTTAATGAGTGGAAATGAGCCGCATCCAAAATAATTTTGTGCATACGCCATGGTATCGTAAGCATCTAATATCATCGCAACTGCAATAACATTCTTTATAAATAGCATGAAGTAAGTCGTACATAATTCTATCACCAAAGCAAACCAAATGGAAACTGTATCAAAGGAATCAATAGGACGCAATTTTGGCAGAGACCCAATGCTATCAGTAGAATAGGAAAGAAGAATCCTTTTCTTCCTCCTTTTTTGATTAAAGATTCGCTGCTCGTTTTTATACGGAATTGCCTAAACTGAAGTCCTCATGCTAGGCACTCTTACAAAAGCAGAGTTGGCATCGCATTTGTACTATCAATGATTGGTGAGCATTCAGAACCCTTTAATTGAAACATCAGATGAGTGAGTAGCTACCTAATCATGCTCTACAGGATAGGCATGGCAATAAAATTAGGAATTGTCTTGATGTGTTTTTCATTACCTAATCGGTTTGTTACGCAATAAAATGTCTTGACATGGCCACGGTGGTTGGGGATCGACTTTTTGTTTGTGAGTACACGACTTGTGCCTTGAGGCACACCTCAATAGCAATAAGTTAGGAAAATATTAGAGAATCAAGTAAAGTTGGTAATTAAATCAGGTATATTTCTTTAGCCCTTCCCTTCGGGTTTCGACGGAAATTGTTTCCACAAATGAAAATTTATATCCATTTATATCAGCCTAACTATAGTGTAAATAATCGCGGAACATCCATGTCCACACGCTTTCAAATACTTGCTTCCGCTAACTACCTTCCTACCCACTTGGCTCTTCTCCAGAATTTAAGATGTTAAGCAAACAACTTAAGATCCATCCTTTATGCGTGTAAGTTTTGAACAAGAGGAAGAGGAGTGGCTCCGTTTTTCTAGTATAAATTAAGTAAATAAGTAACACTTCTGGCTAGATCGATCTTATTATGTACTTATGTACCTGCCCACGTTCATTTTCCAACCACTTTCTCCTAAATCGTACACATCTACAAAGAAATACACTATTTACTCAGCAAATATGCAAATCCTCGTGTACAACGCACTATTCAGTAAGCGAATAATCTTTCATCTCATGGAAAATATCCTAACATACCAATACTAACAGTTTTGCAAAAGTGTTCACTTCCTGTTTCCAATTTGTGCGATCAGATTTGTGCAAAGAACCTAGGAGTTATATACCAACGAATAAGATTTTTCTTTTTTGCGTTATGCTTAGCTTTGCGGTTCACAGATCAATTTATGCAAACAGCTCCACCGCTAAACTTGAGATCTGATTTTTTCTTCCGTTAGAAAAAACAGTTTTTCTTTGCTAATCGCAAACGAATTGCCTTTCACTCAATTCACTCACTGCCATTAGTTTTGTGGCCACAGACAATGCACCGAGCTGAAGTAATATTTTAATGTGCACTCGAAGTGTTATTGACAGCTATAATACCATTATAAATTGATTTGTGTAGCTACATGGAATAAATTCGACTTAACATGATTTTGTAAACCTAAAGAAGAACTGCCTCAATCCGCTCCATAAATTTTGTCAACTTCGTGGCTTATAAAGAGAAATGAAAGCAGAATTTGTGGAAATTGGGAATTATAAAAAGTATATGCGTTTCGCGGGTATATAAAATATATAGGAGGTATATGACATTATAGGTAATACTTGTCCACTGTAAATACATTACTTTAACCTTAATACGAAAAATTAACTTTGGTGTGTAAAAACCTCAAGGTTCTGGGTCTATTTCATATCAGGAATGTAGAACTGCACACAATGGAACAGATCGGACGGAGAAAGCATATCACAGAAGAATGCAGTCCAAGTTAAAAGTTTGTCTTGAAAACTCACGCTTCAATAAGTACACAATTGAAGGCTTAAATGTTTGAACTTTGCAGTCCTGTACTCCTGTTATGGAGTATCTCTGCCTATAATGCCACTACAAAAGGTTGGGAAATGTAGTTGTCCCCACCCATCATGTCCAATATTGAAACCAATGGAGCATTAATGCTTAGTATATTAAAAGTACTTTTATAAGCAGCACAATTATTTTTGGATATAATTTTATTATATTTGACCTTACCACAGGAAAATAAGCGCAGGCAGCATTCAAAACAATTCAGTATGCCAAAAAAATATTCAAATTATTTAATTATAAAAAATTTGAATTTCCAAACTACCAAAATTATAAAACGTCGAGGAGAATTTAAAATCCTTATTTAAAAAATATTTTATTGAGTATTGCTGCTAAAGTGTCCCACGACATGGTTTTATTTCGTGCTTAGAAACTAGAGAAGGGTGCATTTATTTTTCCTAGAGCTGTAGACAAGTATTTGGAAACGTTGTAGTAACCTGGGGCTTGGAATGGGAAAACTCTAGTCAAAAGTCCATTTGGTCTTTTAGGAAGGTGTCGACTGAAGTAAAACATGTGGCCAAGACCCTGTTTACAGTATGCTATGGTTTGGTAGTAAGACTTTTGACTGGAAGTATAAAATAGGCAAATGCAATGTTGGTGGTGCATTTTTTGCGAGCCATACATTAAGGTATCACAAAAAGCACGTCAGATCGGTAGATAGACTGGATGCAGAGCACAAGAGGAGACGAAGTTCTATTATTATTTCAATACATAGGTATAAGATAAAAAATCGGATACGGAAACGTGGAAGAACGTATATTATCTGTTTTCCCCTGTCCTGTATAGAGTTTCTGTCGAAAAGACAAAGTACTGCAGCCGTATGGATGGTATGCTGTATTTATAGCACATATTTAGGTGCTTCATCTGTTCTGCACAATAGTAATCTGAACTCGACTTTCTCATTCAGCACTAAGAGTATTCCGCAGACTGAGGCACAAAATGTATATCATTTGGCGGGTATAGGGGAGTGAGCGGTTGATAGGCACGAGGCCGTAGATTGAGCATTTCTGCTGGAAAGAAGGCATTAAGGCATTCGGCGACAGACAGAGGGACGGAGATATAGGGCGACGACACTGCTACCAAGACACTTAAGGTTAAGAGTCTAAACAAACAGTGAAAATCGACATCAGTGAATGCAGACTTATTCGGCCCAGTTTAATAACAAGACAAGACGTCCTGCTTGCTCCTCTTCTTCCAGTTTCCTCGCGCTTATTGGACCGGCCGTGAAATGGAAAGCCACTTGGGGTCTTGCAGGCTCTTGATTCTCACACAGCGTACTTACTAATACTTTACTGTCGCCCTACCACAGTGTGCTATATCCCACAAATAATGTATCTATATGTCGCAGCACAATTCGCGTGTTACTCCATCAGCCTGGCAATTGTGCTGACGGCATTGCATTCTCAACTCATTCTTCCCACCGTCCATACGCCTCCAATCCTTAACTGGAGACATTAGTAATAATTCTCCCACTGAGGAACAATGTTTTTTCCTTACTGTTGTAAATAGGAGTATTAGTATAAAATCCTCAACTCGCGATATTAGTAATAATTCTCCCACTGAGGAACTATGTGTTTTCTTTACTGGTGTAAATAAAAGTATTTAGCATTACAAAATCCTTAACTGGAGACATTAGTTATAATTCTCCTTTGAGGAACAATGTTTTTTCGTTACTGGTGTAAGTAAAAGTATTTAGTATAAATTCAAATAGCAATTCTATTTATCAGGAGTTAAATCCGTCTGTAATCAACCTGCTAATAATCCTACTTCCTATTCAGCTACAAAGTATTTCCTTCTAATTTCTATTTACGCACATTTGAAAAGACTGACGAAAAACTGTTTTCATGAAAATGTGGTGTATGAAGTAATAGTAAGTTTACGGTTGGTTGAAAGCGATTGTCCAATTAGGTGTTGTTTGTCAATCTGTTTAGGACATATAAGTGCATGGCTACGTGTGCGGACAAACCGCTCAGTGTCAGCTCAGTGAAAGTTTCTCTGTGCTCTTCCCCGTGCTTGTCTTTGATGTTACTGTGTTTTGCCATGTACTTGGAGAGCAGAGCAGGTCTGTGTTTCTTGTACTTGAAACCAAATGACAGTAACAATGTCTGACTAAGGGCGACTTTGTTTGTTCTCTCTTATTGTCGTCGTCAAATTCAGATAAATAACGTAAATGGAGTGTGGGAGTTAAGCTGACATCATAAAAGTCATCAAATCTGTGCACATATGACATCCGGTCCATATAGTCCATATACACGCTAAGTCTGGCTCTGCGGTTGGGTCCTACAAGTCTTGCCCTCCTCGTGTCCCTCTTCTCGCCACTAAACTCATTCTCAAGTCGGCAGTAGTCTCAGTATATCTAATAAGCACGTCCAAGAGGAAAGCTGTTCGCTATTCCCAAGTAATGTGAGCATATTACATGAGATATGAGCAATTGCTCTATTAATATTGCTATAGACATTATTATGCAATAGGTATGGTTTCTCCTGGGACCTTGGAGATGCTGTTTCTGCAATATCAACTAATGGCTATCTCAATGACACTCAAAATCTCTGCTCTCCTGTAACATTCTCATTTCCCGTTTTTTGATCTACTGTCGTACCCTATAATGGATACCGTGTTACTGTTTCTATTTGCATTCCTTAATCTGCCAGGGATGGTGATTCTACATGGAGAGTGAATTTGTTTTATACCACTAAAGCATTTTAAATACCCTTTACCGCAAGTTCTAGTGGTCTATTCTAAAACTGAAAATACTATTCGACAGTAATGTACGTGCCATTACAGAAAATCCTTCCAAGAACTTCTCTCTCCTAGTAATACATCTTCAAATATTTATACATTGGATCTCATACAAGCGTACAAGCGGTTTATTTCAGATCTTTCTGTTGTAGTAACGCTTTTAAAATATAGTACCATGTCCAATTAATAAACACGGTATCCTAAATTTAATTACATGACAATCGTTCATTCGTCGTCTTCTCACCTTTCCTATTCAAACATCAAACTGGCATATATATTATGGCATTTCTTTTATTTGCTTTATCACGTATACTTTTTAAAATCAGATTTAATGCAAAATTTGAAAGTTTAATTATCATTTGATAGATTCATCATGTGTAATAAATATGTCTAACAGGTAATGTTTAAGGTATACTTGATAGCAGTATACAATCCATAAATAATTGCGGTTGGCTTTGATTAAAAATGTTAAAGGTTTTATTATAATAATTCACGATCAATATTACGGTTTGTCAACAATTAGTTGCAATACGTACGAAATTTCTATTCGAGTTCAATGCTTTAGAAATTGACAAAATCATCAAAAGTGAGATTAACCTTTTGATATACTTATATGAGTATTAAATCTCTTCTAGGCCGACAGAACAATAATACTATTGTAATGATATACGTGGCATAGTTGATGCTTTGTGTTTTACAAATTGTAATCTTAGACTAATACGAATGTACCTAATAACCTCTTAGAAGGAAATTTTAGAAATAAATAAATATATAATGGAAGAATGTCATTAAGTAGAATAACGGAGACATTAGCAGTAAAGCAACAAGGAGAAAATGCTTTTGTAGTGATATTTTCTGCAGTATTTTGGACTTTCCACTTTAATAAAAAGAGAAATAGAAAAGTAGTGAGTAAATATAATGGAGGGAAATAAATGATATCCTTAATATATTATATTCATGTGTTTACGGTAAACCATGTTGTAAGAGTTGTGTTTCACAATAAGTTTTTGGACAACAGCATCCAGGCGGTGTAGGTTTATTTGTTGAAATTGAGTGTCATAGAAAGTAGAAACTACTTGAAAAAGTGTAAGAGTTTAGTGAAGAAAAGTACATAGAGATTTGGGGAGAATGTTAGGAACCCACAGAAAAGACGTTTCAACTAATCCTGTAAAAGTGTCTGTGTAACAGTAATGGGTGGCAGTTAGTCTGCAGCTTGTCCTCAATAATTCTTTTTTGCTCGATTTGTCACAAGAAACTCTTGTTATTATGGATATGGAACAAGGAATGACTATGACTGCCTACTACAAATACCATCGACTTGACCTTATACCATAAAGATCAAATAGTTCGAGACAACTCTCTATGAGAGCACTTCCGTGCTATACTCCTATCGGGTTCTCAGCGTATACCACGATTGTCCTTTCGTTTAGCGATCTATAATATTTTATGTTCATCATCTACAGGATAAAAATGTCATAGAGAAATTGATATTTTTGGATTCCTAAAGGTGCCTCCATGATTTAATTTAGATCCCAGATTTTTAAATGCAAAATATCACCTGCCAAACCCCAGATTTTATAGTGTCATATTGCAAGAGTATAAATCCCAGAAGTAGGATTAAGGAATATTAGTTACTAGTAGGTGAACACATTAATAATATGCATGTGGAGTGCGGAGTGCGGACAAGTTAACTTTTTCTCATCGTCCGACCATTTCTGGATAATAATTTCGTAAGTGTTGGTAAATCGCACCGCATTAACTTGATATATTGTGACATTGGTATAGAAATCTCCTCCAATAACATTTTAACATAGTAGCATCATGTCTTGTCCCGCATTATTATTACCTTGGCTAGCCATGGCTATCTCTTCGGCAACTTTTTTATAAGCATCTCTTGCTTTCTTCAGATCCTGGTTGAGCCATTCCGGTCTAGATTCACTTATTTTATTATCATAACGCCAGTACATCCTTTTTCAGTCAATGTCTCATTTCACTCGTCTATTACAAAATCTCGTGTACAACCCGCTAACAAAACTATCACACAGATGACAACATTCAAAGCGTCAATTTCTGTTCCCTGAAAAGAACTGCAAATTCTCGAGTAAAATACGCTTCTAATACAAAACAAATAACAGTAAGAGGAAGTAACTCTTGCTAACCACCACGGTGTACTATTGCTTTTGCTTATTGCATTATTCATTACAGAATTATTATTACATAGGTATAAATAGTTTTAGACGATTCAAAGAAATGTGGGCTAATGCATTAATGCTCTCGGTATGTACTCATGTTACCTATAATATGTGGCATGATACCTGTATATATTTCTCATGAAGGTCTACAGAGAGGATGTCGACCAAAATGGGACAGGCCCCCGGATGGGTCCCATTTTGGCTTAGAGATTGTCTTCTCCTTCAAAATTCGGATTTTATAAATAATTATAGCGTTTTTATGTACAATTTTTATCCTTCTCTTGACCTTTGTCGATTTTTTCCTTCCTGCCATGATTACAACCACAGGTTTTTCTAATATACACCCAGCCTAATTTTTGTGCATCAACACCGATTAACTAACAAACAATTATTCTCACCTATAGAGTATCTATTTGGGAATCTAATGAGACTAACTACGTTCAAATCGATTGAGATTTACTTAATGAAAAAATTGAAAACGAAATCAATTGATGGATGCGTCAAAAGTTAAAATGGTTCAGACATTTTTGTGTTAATGTTATTCATTAGCCTTTCTCATTACAATTATTCTGATGATTTTAAATAGCATTTTACCATTAAAATGCAATTTTACCAGTTGTGTAACCTACATAAATTAGCACAATAAGCATTAAGCAACCTTTGAGTACTATCCGTTCTCTCAGAGGCTGAATGGTGCAGTCCCTTACAGACTAGCTTATGAGTTTGTTTGGCCATAAGCTGCGTTCTCTCAGAGACGGTAACACATACTTTTGCATACCTATGTACTACTAGTACATACTACGAGTAGTACATACATACATAGTACATACATACGAGTAGTACATACATACGAGTCGAGTCGTTGCTTTGGTCAAGGTAGGTGCGTGTGTTATGGGGTTCCGTATATTTCGACGTTTTAGCCGTGCTAAAGTGCAGCTGAGCAGCCGAATTTATAATCGACAAGTGCACCGGAAGAAGAGCTATCGGGACAAGTAATTCTCAAATTAAAAGGTCAGTGTCTTTTTGAAAAAATCGGGATTTGCTGGAAATGGCATGCTTTGGATTTTGGAAAAATGGTGCGGACAAACACAGGAGGCAAGAGGTGATGTTGGTTAATCAAGAATATGCAAATGCATAATATGGAAATTCCCTTATCAAGCCACAGTATACCTCAGCAGAACTTCTTCGCAATCCTGATGTACCTTATTGAAAACATTACTCTTCGCCTACTACAATTCAACATGAAACACACGCACCAATATCTTGCACTTTATTTTACCTACTATCTACAGACATTTGAACGAAAGCACGGCTCGGCTCCCCCAACTGCTTGCGGTTGGGTGTAGGTTAATAATTAGAATAATTTTATCGTACTAATAATATATATGTCACATTATTCATATTATAATGTTTCTTATAAAAATACTCCGAATAGACTGTAAGGTGAATGTATAAGACCATGCGCGCGTTGTTGTGCTGCAAGCGGCGGCATTCCTTATTTTAATGTCTTTCCCTTATTCTTATATTCGATATCTGATTATACTATCATTTAATGTTACAATATACCAGTGAAAATCTGTAAATCTATCCTATGATAATTGTAACTCCAGATTGTAATTTCAGTTTACGGACTGCCTATGATCTTTCGTGAAATAAATACATATACATATACATACTATTACATATGAATTTAGGTTAATGGTAAAACAGGCTGAGAAAACAAATGCCATAGCTTTAGCAACAAGCATTGTAATGCAAGCATTTGTATCTGCATAAGTAAGAAGTAAGCATGTACAAGTAATGTAGACCATTTACTTTATTCAAAATTCTGCTAAACATGTAATACTTAACGTCGCACTCGAATGGTACAAGCATATATGTGCAGTAACCCACTCTTCGAGTACTGAAAAGTACTCAAAATACCATGGACAATGTAAAAAGCAGAAGAGATATATTTACTTCTTTTCCCGATTTATAGAGATGCATCTATTATTGTCAACGCTAATACAAAGGAAGTATTTCAGGATATGTCAGTCCACTCCAATATAAAAAATCGCCCACTAGGCTACATAGAACAGTGATTTACGATCGCAGTATTTTACCCTTTGTATCCCATGATACTGTATCCTAACTATGATGCAATTATCAATTTCAATGCTACTAAGATGTAACTGCTGTAAATCTATTACCCACTTCTTAACATTGTATTATGTAGACTGTAGACTTTCACAGGGAAACATTGCTCTTTATATTCGTAAGCACAAGGATATAAGCACAGGATAAGCTGATTGTACTCACCGGCAATTGACGAGGTATTATATCAATTCAAAAGCCGTATCTGTTCATTGTAAGATTCGGAAAATTGTTTGAGAACATTGATATAAAAGTGCCAGTCTCGTTCATAAATTATATTTGGCAAAATCTTTTGCTAAATTATAGTCCATTTTAATGTTACTAATGTTTTTGTAATTTATTTTTGCTGCACTTCGTTGCTTTTTAATTAAACAAATTACAATACATTGTAAAAAATGTGAAAGTTTGAGCGAAAGTTGAATATCTTTGAGAAAAGGAAACCTGAAATGGGTCCGCAAATGCCCACCGTTATTGAATTAATAAAAGGAACACTGCAAAATGCTTACTTATATTTTGTATTATTTCCTGATTTATTGGTTCTATTTTATCAAGTGAACTAAATTCCGTAAAGGTACAATTTCATGTAGTACAGGAAAAGTTAAAATACTTAGTTCCCAACGTAGGCAATTATTAGGGACAAATAATAACAGTGAATGTGAAGATCCCCAGTAAAATTCACAAAAATACCCACTCACGGAATATTCACAGCATACTACTATAATGTGAATGCCATTTTCATTTGTGCAAGCAGTTTAAGTGAGAAGAAACCCTTGAAATTCCAAATATGTTGGGTTTTTGAGAATGGCTGTCATTTAAGTGCACCTCATAATTAATCACTTTGCCTCAACAAAATAAATCACTTTGCCTCATATAAATGCATTTACCTCATGAATATTTATGTCGCCTCAAGTTTCTATCACTCAATACTGATAATATACCTTTGCCTCAAGTTTTAGTGAAAAATGCTCATATTTAGTACAAAAACCTCAATTAAAAATGAACCTCAAAAAGTTGTACAAAATCCTCAACAAATAATCACTTTAGCTCAACTTTATGTAAAACAAGAAACATTATTTATTTAACAAATAAGAAATTATTGAAATACTGTGTTAACAAAAAGATAGTTTTCATAGTTATATGATATAGATATTATGTATGAAGCATGAAATGTTAGTCAGTTACTAAAGAACTAAAGCTGATTTAGCTTTACCAACTCATTGCTTAATAGTAGTATTTAAATGTGCAAGATAGTAATACATGCAAATGTGGGTTTTTTGTAGAGTATATAGCAAACTAATTACTTTAGGACGACCACATTTGTTTTTTCTTAGTTTACCGTTGCAGCTAGGCTGAGCCGAATGGCTAAGCCGATAGATAAGCATTCAATTTTAAATCGTTCGTTAGAAAGCAGTTCAAAAGTGTGTCTCAAGATATTGTAAAACTGTGGTCTGAAGAAAGAAATCCTGCTATTGTAAATCCTAAGAAATTCGCAGTTGGACCACAAGAAGATTTAAAAATAGTGACAATAGCTTATCAGTTTTTACAAGAACAAAGAAACGTACTCGTGAAAACATTAGGGGATAATACCTGCTATTACTTCTCGGCAACCAAAAAAATCCCTTTGACTGAAAAGAAACTAGCAACATACATAAATCTGACGAAAAAATGCAAATGGGCTAATTTCGATAACTACGTTTCTTGTATAACTTCAATTCACTGTGTAACCATCACAGGCAATAATTGGAAACATTCAACATGTAGCTGCTTATCTTATCAAAAAGACTACATTTGCAAACACAATATAGGCATCGCTATATGGCTTAAAATATATGTTCCCGATGAGGATGCCAAAACCATTCCTTTAGGTCAAAAAAGGAAACGGGGAAGACCTGGTAAAGCTAAAGCAGCGTTAGTTCTTTAGAATAACAAACTAAAACTTCATGCCTCCTAGGCATATCTGATATCCATATTCAATACAAATTTTCGTAACTGTAAGGCATTATAATGGTTATGTATTACCTTAGATTTAAATTGCATATATAACATTACTGATATATAACATTAATAGTTGTATACATCTACTAACGTATTGTACATTTAAATACTACTATTGCTATTTCATGCTTCATACATAATATCTATATTATATAAACTATGAAAACTATCTTTTTGTTAACACAGTATTTCAATAATTTCTTATTTGTTAAATAAATAATGTTTCTTGTTTTACATAAAGTTGAGCTAAAGTGATTATTTGTTGAGGATTTTGTACAACTTTTTGAGGTTCATTTTTAATTGAGGTTTTTGTACTAAATATGAGCATTTTTCACTAAAACTTGAGGCAAAGGTATATTATCAGTATTGAGTGATAGAAACTTGAGGCGACATAAATATTCATGAGGTAAATGCATTTATATGAGGCAAAGTGATTTATTTTGTTGAGGCAAAATGATTAATTATGAGGTCCATTTAAATACTCCCCTTTGAGAATCTGTCCTTTTAGATGTGCATTTTAATGGTAGCTGAAAGGTTAAACCGCCATTATTGCAATGAAATGAAGTAAAAAATGTAAGGCTTTAGTGTGCGTGGGTTGAGAAGCCTTCATAGAATTTTGTACACAAAATAATTGGCGAACATTGTATACGTACACCAAATATACATTATATATTGGTATGCTATGACTGAAATGCACCAGAAAATTACAATGTGAAATTACTTCGGTAAATTGTTACACACAGAGTAAATATAATGTAAGTTATGAATTGCTAATGCGTTTGAAATCGCAAACCACCAAAAGAAGGACAGAAGGAGATACATACTTTTGCTTTAGTCAATATATGATACGGCCGAGAGTATTGCTTTCACATAAAGTAAACATATGTATACTAAAAAATTTTAAATCAGTCCGTAACAGAAATAGGAATATCATGAATTTCTCTGTATCACTATGCATGCAAGTGTACGTACAGAGACATTTTACAGATCTGGTTTGGCATTTGCTAGTTTTCTTTGTAAATTCACTAATTACGCCTACGTTATCTAGATTGGCATTTTGAATCCAAATAACGAGTTTTTAAAAATTCATACAGCTTCTATGAACTGAGACTGTATAATCTGAGAGTTCATTTAAATTAATGAGATCTTTTGTTTCAAATGTAAGTCCAACGTCAGCCACCGCGGAAAAGTCAATAATTTTGACAATAGTATCAGCTTAGAGAGCATCAAAGAACATTGAGTTCTGCTTCGACAACTGCCTTGCATCAAAATATAAGGGATTTACCAGTAGTCTAGTTAAAATGAAACAATAACCCACTTGAATTTCAGTGAAACAACCCTTATCAAGACACACTAATAAATAACCATGAAGTACCTAATAAAAACATTGCAAACATATCCCATTTCCGCTGAGGGTCTACAATAAGTAAAAGTAGTAGAGGTCTGCTAAATTTATACGAATATAACGCGTGAGATGATGAATTAGCAATTAAAGAGGAATTAAAAACTTACCGAGTAGTATCAGTATCATTCCAATTCGCTTCTTATGTAAATGGGTAAACAAGAGAACTAATTAGCTAAATCAATAATATTGGTAGCACAGTGTAAGTTTTTAAAATTTTCGTGTAAAATTAACAAGAAAGTTATTCGTGTGCTCCACATAAAATAGATCACTGTCTGTGCATGCTTATTTTGTTTTTATCAGTGAGTCATACCGATACAGCTTATAAATAAATGTTCCGGTTTAGAAACAATTATATTGTTAATTCATGTAAAATATTGTCCACTAAAAATCTAACGAGAAAAATTTTAATATCTGTGGAGGTATTTGATGTACAATTAAGTTAAAACAGGTATTTATAGTATTATGTTATCTGCATACCTCTGCTATTATTAAGTTATCTGTGTACGCATTTGAAGAAAAATTACCATAAAGTTGTGTGTTTTCTAATTTTATTATAATGTGGTGAAATAATTTCATTACTAATATACTTAAAAAGCATATCAGTTGTGTTGAGACGGTTTTTGTTTTCAAAAAGACAGTTTTTCAATTTATATTAAGAATTTAATGAGGTAACTGAAAGTAACAGTGCTGCAATACGTTTGGTTGGGGACAACTGTTATGATAAAGAGCCAACGAATAATTTTTAGAAGTTCTAAATTAAATATATATTTGATCAATTTAGGTAATACCGGTGAATTCATGTATATGGTTTCTAATAGGTATGATTATACCTAATAATAGGTATGATTTCTAGATTGCTATAGTTGATGGACTGCAACGGGAAGCTTACGTGCATAACTGTGGAGTAGCTCATTTGTTGCTGCACTCCTGTACTGTACACTCCAGGCTTACTCTTAATTGAAATCCTAAGTTTTGCAGTTGTGCAGATACCAAAAACTAATTTAACAAAGATTGAAATAAGATATCGAGTAGTGCAGAATGTCAGATACATTAGATGTATTGTATTGCAAAACAAGTTAAACAACCTTCCAAAATATGATGTAGATATACTTATTGACTCTATTAGTTGCAACAAAAGTGTATACAAAATGTTTTTGTTCTTAATTTATAAGTACTATTGTCTTCTATCTAACAATCTAACTGAAAATTCGAGAACTAGTGCTTATATATTGGAGCTGGAAACTATTTCAACCAAACTGCAATAATACTGTTAAACAAATTGAAATCACTTCACAATTTTACATATGGGCAGAGTTATACCGTGGAACTATGCTAAATGCAAATGGTTAAGAAAAGAAAACTGCATTTATGTATTGTAAGTTAACAATTTATACTTTGAAAGCCAAATTCATGATGTCAAAAATTTTAATAGTCAAAATGATGAGTTTATTTTCTTACTGCCTATGTTTTCAGTACAAATGTAATAACATTAATATAATAATACTATATAGTAGTAAACCAATCCAATTATATTAGGTGCATTGGTCATTTAGGGGTTAAATTGTGTCACTAGACTAACTAATTGGTTCAGTTTGCAAACTTCATCCTCCTTTGGACATCAGTAAACAGTTTTATATCTTTGCCCCAGATTCTTCTTGAATTAAAAAGCAAAATAGCATTTCTATATAGAATCGCAATGTTTGGATAGGTATAACATTAAACCTTTTGGGAGATAAAATTAGCATAGCAAAATGTCATTAGAATACGATATGATAGAATCCTTATTTTATTTTTACTTATAAAAGAAGATAAAAATGTTCCACGTAAAATGTGCAATTGCGACTGTAGAGTTTAGGAAGTTGGAAATGAAATATATGCGTTTTTGACAGTCATGCCTTGTGGAAGTTAGACTAAAGTGTTGTAATTATTGGCGTATAATTGCGTAAAAATAGAGAAATAGAAGTCTAGACTGGAGAAGTATCACGGGAGTGTGTATTTAACTTAGCTAATTATCAGCAGTTGTACTTTAATCACAAACTTATGTTGAAGTCGTAATAAAGTTTGAATTTTTCATGAAAGTTGACTAGCGATAAGACAGGGAGTCAATAAATATTTAAAGAGAGGCTGGTTGTTGAGACAGCGTTGGAGCTGCGGCGCTTGGCTGCTCCGTGTAGGAGACATTAACCTGCAGACCTTTGGAATAGGTTATTTACTTAGACTTGCAACGCGGGTTAAATTAAGTCTGATTAGGAAAGTAAGTGTTAGAATGTGTGCATAGTAATTTGGGGGAGGCGCGGAGTGACCGACTGATAGAGACTCACAGGAGATGATTATTGCACGGTGTGTGCACGGAGGAAGCTGTTCGAAGACGCAATATGCGAGATACACCAAGATTAATGCAGGGCCATTAAGATGTTTCCCAGAGAATGCCAAGAGCTTTTATTTATTGCATAAATGAAAGATTCGCATCATCCTTCCCTTTGCTCTCCTTTACTTCACATTATTTTACACTTTGCTTGTCTGGTGTGCACTAAGTAATTACACTTCCTTCCTAACCAACCTTACCACAAACAACTCTAAAGCAATCTTTCTTTTAATCCCCTCTTCCTTAAACCAGTTTAACTTAAGTCACGCTTTTCTCCACATTTAACTGAATTCTCTCAACCCAACAACAAAACTTACTATAAACTTACATATAAACAAAGCCTTAATGTTTAAATATACTGCAGCCTTTAAATGAAAATCTGGGTACATCCAATTTCCAATTCCTACCAACTTTCCTAATCATACAACGAAACTAATCATACATATTAAGTATTACGTTACATCTTATAACTGTTCTTATAGCATACTTAATGTTAACATCCTCCAGAAACTAGCTCACTGTTGCAGCTAACATGTGTCTATCGTATTCTCGTCCTCAGTTATTTATACGAACACATTTTACTAGTTTTTCCTCTTCTAGTAGTCCATACTGCCTGTGGTGTGTGAAATATCACAGCACCGGTATTATGTACTCTGAGATAATATATACATATAAAAACCACTTTTCCCAATTGCAATACCTGACTGAACAAAAGAATTCAAGATATTAATTAGGCAATTCAAGGTAGTAGGTTGCAGTAGATTATTACTATTCAAAGCTAATGGTACTTTTACATAGATAAGAGCTAATAACCTGAACTAATATATATTTGGTATTTTATCCATCAGTGGAAGACATCTTGGTAAAACTTGAGAAACCTGGATAACATATGTAAGATGTGTAGTTACGTAACATTTTCTACGTACACGATGTAGATACCAATGTTCTGGGTATTAGCTTTATAAAATCTAATTCTGTCTGAACTTAGCTGAGAAACTTTGAAAAATTATATATCTCAGAGGTATATATGGCAACACACTCGGCAGAACTTTTCGTTCGTTGATCCTACGTAGTTCCCTGATATTTTCTTTCGGTTTAGAAATCTCATCTCTATAAGCCATATTATGCAAAAATGAATCAAGTTAGTGTACTACAAAATAGATATATTCGACAGTGTCTGCTGTCCATTAGCCTCGCAGACAACTAAAGCACCACACAAGATGACTTGGTTACATGTACATATCTGAGGATACTTGATACTACAGGCAAAGCCGTTCGACATTCTTACTTAAAGAATTTTGATATTTTCCAACCTAACCAAATAAAATTCTTTCAGATTAAACTCTGTATAGACGTTGGTGCTGATCTGTTACACTATGGTAAAATTGCATGGAACGGGGCGCAGAGAGTATTACTCGAGACGTGCATTGATTCAAATTGTGGATATAAAGAGCAGAAGCGACATAACCTCAGCTTTATGTGACTATAGTACGGGATCGTTAGGTACTTCAAATCGAGTTACGGCTCTGAAGTCTTATGTATGCATGTGCTCTATCTCTCCATGCAAAATTGTCTCACAATACAGCAATATCCCTTTCTTCCCATTTTAGGGCACCAGCGA
The DNA here is from genome assembly GCA_020352615.2 of Yoshiicerus persimilis. Taxonomy (NCBI): domain Eukaryota; kingdom Metazoa; phylum Arthropoda; class Collembola; order Entomobryomorpha; family Tomoceridae; genus Yoshiicerus; species Yoshiicerus persimilis. Next base: position 3,713,891 of record CM060170.1, on the reverse strand, counting down.
TATGCCAGAAACATTAGGTAAGCCATAGCACCTAATACGCTTCCCCAGATCACACCCCTGACAAGTCTATCTTGCTTTGCAATCTTCACCACCAGAATATGGCATGTAAGGAATACTGGAGGATTAAATGATGCCATTTTCAGAGTTATGGTATAAATTTCATAAAAAGAATTTTATTTTATATTCTATTTTTCCAATGGAGAGTATACCCAATTTTCGTATTTAGAATAATATATTAAACAACATTTAAGATGGCTAGTTTTGAAAATGCGCTTTTTAACGGTGTTCTCTCTCGTGTAGCTGAGGAAGTAAAAGTAATGTGTACGATAGTGGTAAAAATGAACGGTATACAGAATAGGGTCTTAATGCAAATTTTACGGTACACTTTTAGTTTATTTAACATGCTGGATTACTTTCGTTCGTACTTTTATGAGTGATACCTATACTTGGAGTACAAAGTACAGACAAAACGAAACAAATGTAGATACATATCTGTAAAGGGATTTCTTAAACCCTTTTAAAAGTGAAATGCATTGAAATACAATTCTAAGTAATGTGCTACACGAAAGAGCTTTGAGTTAACTTGGTTTGCATGTAGGTTAGTGAAAACAGGAACCAGCGTAAACTTTAAGAATCGAATGTGTGACATTTTATCGTTAAAGTTTACAAAAGGGTTACTGTATGTAGTTTTCAATAGATGTCTAAACAGTACATCTTTACTGAAAACTTTCTCTTACTTTCTGCCGAACTTTCACCCAATCTCATTATAAATTCCAGTTACCTACCTGCTCAGCGGAGAAGTATACTTACTAGTAATGTTTGCGAAAACTTTTATGCACATCCATCAATTTTTTTCACTGCTCACTACAAATGCAACTCAGATGTCTTACTTGACATCAAGTTAATATTCTCCAAGAGAAGTTAAATCATTAAAATCCACGGTGTAAGTTATAACATTATTTTCCCTTCGACTGGCCTCTAAGCTTTCCGTATGCTTTCTGGAATATTAATTGGAAATGTCACATTTTGATATGGCAGAAAGACCTTGCACAAATTAACCCACTAAAGATATTCCTCTAACTCCAAGAAATGTTACCATTTTAATTTAAGGATAAGTTATTATTTTGACTACTTGGCAACTTTATTAGCAAAATTTCTATGCAAAATACCAAAAATATTATAAAAAGCAATTGTGCAATTTCACAGATGAAAAACCAACAAAATTACTATCTGAGGTTCATTCAATTGTCAACTGGAATACAAAGTGGGCTGCCTCAAGAAAATTTTAAGTTTCATTCATAGAATTCTAATTTAAGACCCAACCACAGAGATTTAGCATATGAGCTGAGGAAAGCGGACGAACTGCAAGAAAGTAAAAGATCTTTAATTTCCAATAAAAGTGCTCCATGAATTTGTTTTTGCAAAAATCCGTTCTGGGAATATACTCAATAGATTTACTATTTGATTAAGTTTACAACCCGAAGCATATTTTGGGCACTATTTCCACTGATAAATGAAGTTATTTAAATATAAATTGACTCCTTTGAACCCCATTTACGAATAAAATCCATGAAAGTCAATTCGGTCCAAACTCCAAATATGCTTTGTAGTTCGATTTATTACGACTGTTATGCATACAATGGAAACAAGACGTTTTAATTTCTCCTGTCAAAAATGATACAAAGACAATTTAACAGAGTACTGCAGTAATCATGTTTTTGTAAAGTTATCATAATCGTTTATCATGAGCTAGTGATTGCAAATTGTTTACAATTTATTTGTTTATGCATAATTCCCAACTTTAATCCCAAACTTTTCATTATTGCCGTTACGACGAAAATAACTGTAAGAAAGTGTTGGAACTTGTGAATATTTAATAGAATTATTTTGTTAAATTTGGACCCATTGATCTGAATGGACGTTACTAAAGAAAATGAGTGAATTTCGCTTAGCATAGCGGAGAAAAGTGTGTTATTAACGAAATAGTATTGGATGGTATTGCATAGGGAGCTGCTAAAGACTAACCAGTAGAAACTAAATAATTTAAAGAGGAGAACTTAAGTTTAAGAGTATGGAGTATGGTGCCATACATTATGACAGGGAATAGGAAATTAGAAGTGGAGTGAAGAGAGGAAGGATCTGTGCTTTTTGTTATGTTGAGAGTTCATAGTGAGACATAGGCCGAAGAGGCTAAGACGGGAACAAGATTTACGCCGTATTTGCATTATGTTTCTGACGCAAGGTTCTTTACACGGTGTGAATGCATTTAGTGATGGTAATGTCATCAGGATGTTCGTTTCGACGGAACACAAATGTAGCTGGGAAATCCCATCTCAGAGCGAAGGAAAGACGGTCTTCTGCATGTAAGCATGTTATTTTGCAGACTCATGGCTTGGAGCGGGGAGGAGAACGCAAATTTGATTAATTTCTCACAAGACATTATTTTGTTAACCGAGTGGCACCGGTGAGTGTTGGAAGACGACAGTTCGACACGACCCTCAATCCTAAGTAACTTACTAGCAGAGCCAACGAAAGACATTATCTATCAATAGATTCCTTAATGGCTACATCTTACTTAAATACTTGCACAGTAAGGAGATAATAAAATTACACGTCTCTGTATGTCAAATTGAAAGTGTGCGTAAAAACACGTTAGTGCACTAACTTAGGGTTGGCTACAACTACGGGAAAATAGGTTTCGTTTGGGAAACCTTAAAGTTAAACCTGATTAATAGCGACACCAAATAGCTACTCACTATTTATAATAACATCGAAAATCGAATGCATATGATTATTATGTTTATTTTAAAGATCATGCTGTCATGTCAGAAAGGCAAAGCTTCACACTTAATTTATGTGTAGGTATTAGCCAAGGCAGTGGAGAATTCTAAGTGCTTTTATGCAAACATTTAGATTGCCCAGGACCAAAACTTACACCGAGACTTAATGCCCGTCTCCGATGGGCTACGTAACTTATGATTAGTTTCTATTGTATGTGAAAAGTGGAATTAGCATGCAGTTATAGAGAATGCATGCAAGGCAATGAATGGACTTACACATGTAATTAATGCTTGCACACACAGACTGGTGTTAGGTACGTACAGAAACAGAGTTAGCGGTTATTCAAGTCATTGCACATCACAGTCGCTCTCCAGCCAACATTTAATCAATCAAATGACCTATAAAATCCAAAAGTGCTCACAAGCCAATAACACTTCCATTTCCCTGTCCTCTAATAACTAATCACTAATGCACATCTTTAATTCATTTACTACTTCCACTGCTCCATTGCCCTCACACACTAATTTCAAATATTCTTCTTTCTCCTCCTCTTTTCCCATCACAAACAAATATAAGCTCATTTGCTCACTGTTTCACTTCATGTTAATCTTATCGTCTTTCCTTCAATCCCTAAATAGCACGAAGCTAACATATTTACATACACCAGAAAGGAAACCATAGCAGTTTCCCAAAACCCCTAATACAGTATTCTTGCAATTATTCTCCCATATATATTTAATTCATTAATAACTTGGCTCGCTTACATACTACACGAAATAATTTATAGAAACACAAAACTTTCCGTTCAAGGAGATCTGTGTTCTGTATTTACTATCTATAGGGGTTTCCGCTTCAAAATTAATTATTTTAATTATTAAATTCCAATTTTTTAACAATTTATAAATAAAATTCAATTGGAATATCGTATTCCGTAGTCAGGCAATGGAGCTGATGCCGTTCAAATTTTATTTTTAAATTTTATTTAATCTACCATATATCTTGTTTTATAAATAAATCCTGAATCTCTATAAACCAAAAATATAATTATTAGATTTGTTATCACAGATATCTTAGTTATAAAACTTTGTTCGTCTTTTATAGTATACTTATTCTTGGTACTTATAACAATAATAAATACAAGGATTAACTTACCTTGATGTTGTACGATTTGAATTCAAGTCAGGAGAGTAGTTGCAAGTGACAACCAAATGTGGTAGTAGGTAAAGTAGGCTGTTGCAGATCAAGCTTAGGTAGATCAATCAACTATACCTTTGCTTGAGACTGATGCAATGTTTAGAGCAACTAAGAAGTTATAAACGCCAGCAGAGTTTGAAAATATGAAACAACCCACAAGATTACGTTATAAAACGTCATATTGACACAGGATTACATATTTGCGATTTTTACATGGTTTGGAAATTATGGAGACATGTCTGCAATTTTACTCGGAGTATCCGTAGCACTATATTCGTAAATATCTTTGAATTCAACTGTTATCAGAATGAATTGAAAACCGTGATTATATTTACTGACTATGATAATCACTATAAACAACCACTGTATAAGTTTTATCTTTCATACACAGGAAATAGTACCGATGTCGATTTAATTAGCAAACAACTATAATTAATTGTAGATGAATAATGTGAATATGAACAGCAGCATAAACTAAATGTTGGATGAGAGTTTCTTGGGATGAGTAATTAGATTGGTAAGCAGGTATCAGTATTTATTAGACTTGGAGGAAACGACCTAGTTGTGTTACTAATTAGTAAAATGAATTTGTTTCGGAGACAAATGGTAATGTGATAAAAGGCCGAGAAATCTCAATTCAGTCTTTGTTATAGTAGTTTCTTCTTTGCGCAGACAACAAGGAGATTACAATACAGGTAAATAGTAGTATAGAGAGTGATAATAATACCTGCGGGATGAGTTTATTCTATATTTCTTGTAAATTTTATTATAGTATGAGAATGTGGGGTACTAAATTGGTAGAGTTGAAGGTGAGACTGCATGTGCATTAGTTTTGCATTTTTTAATATTTTTTAATAATTTGCATGTCTAGTAAGGAAAGGGGTTTGGAGGAAGATGCTGATGATCTGTGTATGGGCTTGGTGAAGAGTAGATATTCGAAGGAAGCGATAGCGAGAAGTGATTGCGTTGCATTCATAAATTAACTAGGTGCTGCTTAGAATAGACAGTGGAGAAAGTGTTGTTTGTATTTGTATGCAAAGGGAAGTTGGATGGAAAGTTTAGAGTTTCTTAGTGAGTGAATTGGGGAGAGAGAAGGGAAATGCAGGTTGAGTGAGAAGGACAGAGACGAGGCTGTTAAATATTGATGGGTAGAATCACTAGAAGCACTTTGCCCCTTGACTCATCCAAATGGAAACTAGACAGGGTAGGATATCATGGAGAGAAACGACGGGAGCAATAGCCAAAGAAAGTATTTTAAAATTGGCCGAAGGAGTTGAGTGATTGTTTGGAGGGAGAGCACGGTGGTCTGTAGTTAAATGCTGTGGCAGGAGGAGACGAGAATGGAACTAATTCCGAATTCAGAGACAGCGTTGGAGGAAGGAGGAAATTGGAAGTGGCCTTCAGTCGGAGTCCAGCTCAGTTGACTTGAACACTAGATTAGCACTCATTAGAGAGCCGTACTCCTCCACCACCCACTTTTGTTACACCTTTTACAAAGTGGACTTGTTTATGACCGCCAAGTACTGAGGTTGGTGTTCGGAGTACTTGTTGGAGAGTGAGTTTGCTAGAACTGGTACAAGTGCTCCTATAGTGTCTCCACCATGTGAAAGTAATAACATCATCGTAGGAGGCGGGGAAAAGTGCTTCACAGCAGCCCTTAACTAATCCGTTTTATTAGATGCCTAATAAATACGTGCAAATTCTCTATTTTATTCTTTGAATACTTTCCTTCTCTTTCAAAGTGAAAGTTGGTGTGTAAATTCCGCCAGCAGGAGGACTGATGCGGCTGTGTAGTCTGCCATAGTGGTAATAATTTAGTTTTAGGTACGGTTGTAAATATAATTTTCGCAGGTTTCGTCTATAAAGTGAATGTATATATGACGTAATAACGGGAACTATTTTAGGCCGCACGAGGAAGTAGCAAACAGGAAGAAATAATTCTTGTAAAAGTTTAATACAATAAAATAAACGGAAGAACACTTAGAGCGAAGACGAATTGTTTAAAATTTAAATATTTACAGCAGTTTATGAAGATTTACAGTTTGCAGGTACAAAGCGGAGCACAGAGAGAAACGAGGAAACAAAAGATGCAGAATTCTTTATTACGTTTTGGATGGTTGCTTTTTATTATTTCTTCTTTTAATGGGCACACTCACGACTGCTTTGTTCCCATATGCACATGTGGCTAGTGGGAGCAAGGACTCGTTCACTTCTTCGCTACAGCCAGACGACACGACAAGTTTTCCTCTATCACTCTAATGGAACCACGGAGCAGTATGAAACTGGAGCAATCTCTGTTTTGGGTAATGGGATTTTTGCTTGGCGGAATACAGGCCAACTGAAAATGCTCACTATTATTTATTACATTTTAATGTTTAGTACACAACAGTGTTTTCATTGATTTTTCACTCCGAAAACCGTGTGGCTGGAAACAGTGGGTTTTCCTTTAGGTCGACTTGAAAATTAGTTTGACAATTAACAACATTCGGAGAGCTTTTGGGAAATTAGTGGGCTGTGAACATTTTCCTGAATTTAGAATAATGGGAATGGGGAATGTCTTCTGCTATGATTTCCGTGCGTAGGAAGTTCGTGTTAAGTGAGTTTTCCGTATTTTTAGTGACATGTGATGTCAGGTCATGATGTTCGCCGTAGTCAAGTGGGGATTCAATTAAGTTATAGGTAGTGATTGTGAATGCACGAAACTGCTCAAGTTGACGGTGTCCGTTCCATAAGTGGCTCGCTTCGTCTACTTTCGTTTGCGTTGGCGTGGCTTGTCTACATATATCTCCTGCCTTTGTTTCTTATCACCGAGATCCTACACAATATTTCTAGAGCTTCTCCAATTCAATAATTTTTGCATTAGCAGCGATTCCACTCAGAATGAAACGAATTCCTCAGCTCAACAACATAACAGTTATAATTACAATATTATTAGTTCTGGCTTCAGGAAACTGAACACTCTACAATGGTACTTCACTTTTACTTTTACTCTGAAGAAAGAATGGGATTTCCTACATGTAAATATGTGTACTCTGATGTAAGCAAAGTCGTAAAGGGTGAAGTTGAATTCTTTGGAACGTAGTTCTTGTTATCTTTTATAATTCGCTAGAATTAGAATATAATAGTGTGCTTAGACTAAGTTAATTAAACTTTTGAAATAATAAATGTAGCTGATTAGTATATAACTGGTGTGGAGTATGCATATGAGCATAAAATGTCGGGAACGAGAGAGACAGAGAGAACCTTTGAGAATATGTATCCGTGATGTGAGAGTGCAAGTGTGTTTGTACGTCTGCCGGTCTCTTCTTACTTTCTCCAGTGTCTCTTTTCGCCAGTGCTGGAACGGTGCGCAGGTTTCGGCAGGAAATACCATAGGAAATTCGCACAGCTCCTCTTGCCTTTTACATACTACTTACATACATCCACAACAGAACCGAGTTCTCCACACCAACTCAAGTCAGTCCTCCAATATTTTATGGAACACTCCGAACCGGGCATGAGACTTCTCATTACATCACTCCCTACTTACTAATATATAATGGCCACACACTTCACTTACTAACAACTGTACCCACATTATCAAATACAATTTGCTCTATTTATGACGCTCTGCCCGCGGTGGCTACTCATTCCCCCGTCCGTCATTACTCCGAATAAATACCGGGCATTGTCTCCCTGTGGCATTGCAAACACTTTTGTGTAATTCCAGTTATACCAATATATGATTAGTGTGTTATGGGAATGGACATTGTGTGGTGGTAGGTTAAGATGTTAAGAATGCTCATTTGATGGAAAAGATAGGAATACACACAGGGCACCTTTTCCAGTCCTTGTCATTGTCTTTCCATTCTGCTTTGGCTGGAGTCGGTTCGTTCCATTTAACTAGACATGCAATGCATTGATAGCACAGAAAGCACAATACACATGCAACGCAGATTTTCTAAACCTATAGGTCTTACTTACTCCTATTCCATTGTGAGGACAAGAATCCCCTGTCCAAGGCAATCCTTTTCATTTCTGGTCTGAAAAAGAGGAAACTGACAATGAGACATATTCTCCAGTTTGGCTTTCAATTGAAACTGAACCTAAACCAAATCAAACGGAGCGTAGCCAAACGGTCTTAGCGAAATTAAATGCAGCTCCACTTCTTCCTCCTCAGACTATTCTCTCAAGGATTTCTCGGTACCCCCCAAATACTCTATTAACTTTGAAATTAGAGGCTATAGGAAACCCATCTGCCTTCAGACGCAATAAGAGCAGAGTGAATGTGGAAGGCTGTAGGTAGCCAGTTAAATTAAGTTGTGAGCAATGCAATCTAATGCAATTCATTTAATACAATGTAATCCTCTATGTTTCTTGGCACAAGTCTAAGGGAATCACCACTCACCAAACGACAGAATACGGTGTCCAAGTAAGCAGGCTCAACCATGCTTTATAGTTACTTATTCTTTCCATGCCTAGACCCTCTCTATTGTATCAACGAATTTCCCAACTCAAAGCCTACCGGGCGAGATGAATGAATAGACTCTTCTCTAAATTGGCTTTATGGCACTGCCTCTTATAAATCAGTAGAAGTGCGTTCCCACCGTCAACCTTAGAATAAACCCAACTCACCACACTTTTCACTACACCCCTGGCCTATATCTTCTTAAATAAAACTCAAGATAAGAACTCCAAGCATTCATCGTCATTTTATGACGGATAAATTCATACTGTGCTAAGAGATGAATTGTCACAATTTAATTAGGTATTGATAATAACGTATATGAAAATATTTGTTTCACCATCTAAATAGCAATCCAGAAAATTTTATAAAATTAAATTAGAACCATTTTTAATCCATTTACTTCAATTTTGTTTCAATTAGGCGTTAAAGGAGCTAAGGAAATGTGCTTTTATCTTTAAAATTTATACTTCCAGGTTGTGTATAAATTGACTCTAATTCATGGAGCTGATGGTTGGTTATTGGTATTTAGAATAAAACTTTATTTGTGTCCACTAACATGTTAGGTAGACTATAATTGATAGAGGAAGATAGTTTATTGTTGGTTAGAGGTTAATTTGAATATAACTTTATTTGTCCCGTTGAATCTTAAAGTTGTGTTAAATTTAAATTTAAAAGCTTAATACGGTAAGTCAGTTCCCCGTGTTTTAACGTGTTTGCCTCGTCAGCCACTACTTGTTCTGCGTTCACAAGCAATACATTTAATACAGCATGAACGTTTTTACATGCATGAACACTTTGTAAGTTTACTCGCTTCAATTTCCTAATGTGCCTGGAGCGGGTTAAAAGAAAAGGCGATGAGATTTTTGATGAAACTGATTTTTGCCAAAGATTATCTTGAAATTGTAGTATTTTGGGAAGTAGGCCCAAAATATTCATGCACTATCTCCGTTCATGCATACATTTCACATGTAACGGTAGATTCTGCGAGACTCTTTCCGGATCTAATCCTGTCTACTTTAAATTTTAAATGGGAATCCTGCGTCTTAACTCTGATTAAAACAATTGCAGTCTAAATAATTTAAGTGGTGCAAAAATGTGTAATCTGGAAGTGATTATAGATAGCCGTGCATATTTTACGCTCTTAACATAGTAAAACTGATTGCATTTACTATTCATGAATAGTGTTTTAATTATTTCGCTTGGAAACAATTGATGCATAAATTTTCTTGAGCTGAGGAATAAATTATGGAATGGGTAGGAATATTAATCTGGTGTCTGTATACTTGAAGCTTATGTTACACTTGTTTATTTTGAGTTTGCGAAGTTGTCCAGACTGGAAGACAATGACAGTTGGAAGTTGATAGGTGGAAGTTGGATGTGATGTCTATTAACGGTTAGGAGAGAATTAAAGGGAGCGGAAAGTTAGCAGGTCTTATGAATGGCGGAGAGGGGAATAGTTCAGTGACTTAAATTGAAGTTGATTGTCATTGGTTATATTATCTTTCTTATGGCATACTGATCATACTTAAGTAGTTTTCCTGACTGGTAAACAAGCTTGAAATCTCCAAAGGCAACTTTTCAAGTCCAACGACAGCTCACAGTTGTATCGCTTGGGTGCATTCGAATGCAATACATGAGGTTTCTTCGATTACCACTGTTTCTATCTCCCGTCCCTTCGTGGGTGCTCCGCCGCTCACGATAAGTAAGACTCTTCTAAGGATTCATGCTTTTTCCACTGGAAAAAGACAATTTACAGGAGCGAATGAAGTGAGTGAGAAGAAATGACTCCGCACGGCATCGCTCCACCATTTCAGACCGACCTTAACACAAATATAAGGCTTTCCCCACCCGAGTCCTATACAGACCATTTTTCGGGCGAACAACTAATACGGGCTTTGTATTATTGCTAGCATTTCTATTGTGGAGATCTACAGGAGCTAAGAATAATGCCCGCTCTTGACTTGAGTTTGGCTTTACAGTTAATCTCAAATAATATATGAACTCCTGTACGATCAAAAAATCTTATAAGTTGACATAAAGGAAAAATTGTCGTTGTTTTATTCAAGAAACGTTCTGGCTCGCTTTCCACGGCTCCCGAAAATGGAATAACCTTCATTTGAGTCATGAAAAACTACTCATGTACGTATTTCAGCATTGAATTAAAAGATCCTATTGGAATTACTTTTTCTATAAATAAATACGTGTGCCTACTAACCTACGTCCGTATGCTTAGGTCACGTATGTCTTGCCGAGTGGTGTAACTATACCCACTACGTGAGATTAAGCAATAACATTAAAGTCCACATAAAGCAGCCAAAGCTTTTCCAAGTAAAGTAAACACCAATGTATTTACCAGCGGGCATTGTTGAAATATTGCAGAAAAATACTCATAATATGATACTACGTAGAACTACGGTAGGTACATTAAAACCTTTATGCACACGCAGATTTATGGTGAAATATATAGTATCGTAATTTAAATAAGATATAATAGGATTTGGAAATACGGAACCATATCTATTAACAGGAAAAATGTAAAAATAGGTCTGCGAATTAAGTAGGGAATTAAAAGGGTAATTTGAATAAAATGAACGCATGAAAATGAGCTGTATCTGAACCTTCAGAGAAATTAGGTTACAACTGTATCAAAAAGAGTGTTTAGCCGGTAATAAAGTTGCCGAGAGTTGGGAAGAGTATTTTTATCGAGTGGAGAGTTAATGCAGAGGGAGTAAAACATTTGAAAAACAAGTTTGGTGGGAAATAGCTTAGTTTGCAAAAACATTTCAATAGTCAACGATGGCAAGTGACACAGATAATTTAGTGTGTCAGGAGAAAGTACCTACAACCTGCTAGCAACTGAGTGAAAGTATTTCGCTATTATGTAATGCACAATAGTAATCCAAGCTGATTCTGGTACACTCGGTATAGCTAGGGGTTCTCGGAGATGTGCCGATAGGCTATGTCTGTGTATCTGCTCCTAACCTGAAATGGATCCCCAGCCAATACAACTATCGCTCTGTCGGGAAAAGTTGATCAAGTTTTCCCATTGTGACTTGTTTGTGTCTCCCTTGTCCTTTGCATCTCTGCGCCTATACTTCCCAGGTCACCATGACCCAGAAACAAATGACCAATGAACTTAGCCAGCAGCTCCTTTAGCACCATAACTCTAATGCTAAGTACCCCATCGATGGGCGACAGTGGTGATCCACCCTCCCTAGTATTTAATTCCCGTCGAATGAATCTTCAATGGGAGTATTGCTCCTCGGCACAAATTTCCATGTCTTCAAATTCAGAGCTTAAGGAATTAAAATCTGTATACACTTTTTATTAGCTACTTCTGAACTGCATTTGTCTTTTTATTTATTATTATTAGTACTGTACACTGTACAGATTCATTTAGACAATTTTTATTTCCCTTTTCGTCAATAAGCCATTTACCTCTCCATAGAATTTTCATAAAAAAGGCGTTTTATCAAATAGAATTGCCTTCTATTGTGCAATACGTTCCAGATATACGCACTTAGCAGAACTATTTATAAACTAGGTGAAACTATACTTGTAGTTGATTGAGACGTGGAAATTTATTGATCAATAATAAAACAGCAGTTGGTGAAAGTACTCGAAAGAAAGAAAAAAGTTTCCAATAATCCGCAATCGAATTGCTGTTCTTACAAACTGTATAGGAAATACTAAGGAGGTGATATGTAGAACTACCTACCATGTTCTTCCACATCTTTTCTCGATGACATGACAGTAAGCCACGCTCTCAATCCACAACTCCTATAATGCTACTGCCTTATAGAACATCCCTACTACCCTCATTCCCTACTTTCACTCAAACCTACTTCAAATTCCACTTGTGAACAACTATAATGCTCATCTAGATCTTGACGAATACCTTTCCAAACAAAATCTGTCTATATATACTTAGTTCTTCCTAATTCTTTTGCCAACAGCATCCTTCCCGCTCCTTATACCTAACAAATGCTCTATAGTTCTTATGTCCTATACCACCTATGTACATTCTGAGACAAAGCATTTTATGTTCAACGAAAAATAACATATTCTCATTCTCTAACACACAACAGGCAAAAAACTTTCGTTGTTTCCTTATATGTTGAAGGTGCTAAATCATCTAACATTTGTTGGTTATGTATTGCAACAACCACTTCAATAAAATTGATATTTGCTTAAAAGATAAATATAGTATCTAAGTTATTCGTAAAAAAGGAATTCTTAAGTGCCTTGGTATCATTGACTGTAATATTTTGGAGCCTAATTAACATTTTGAGGAAAACATTAGATCTTCGAAGTAATTGTTTTTGAAGCCATTCCTTGTAAATGTTTAAAAATTATGAAAGTAATTCTTTGAGCGTTGAAAGGATTGCGTGGACTGAGTTAATTCATGCATGCTTTTCGTATTACTGAAGTTACCTTTGAGACTCAGGTTTATGTTGTTGTGTAATTAAAAGCGTTTGTAGAAGTATTCTAAATTGTAGTGGAAGTGTTTATAGAAAATCGATTAGCCTCAAACAGAAATGTTTCTGTTATTGCAAAATTTGTAATAATATTTTGGCAGGTATATGAGCAGTGTGAGGTATATAAATGCGGAAGGGAGAGTGAGAACTCGGTTTTAATTTACGTGTCAAATGAAATGTATAATTGAAAATAAAATGGCAGTGATGTGTGAAAGCCCTGCACTACCTGAAACCCCAGGGATTACAATAAAATGAGAATTACACCAAATTGACCAAATGTGACATGATGATTTGCTTTATGAGTTCCACATCTCGTTGCATGTTCATAATTCTATTACGGTGAAGTTGGTTTGTTCCTCAGTGGAAAACTGCATGCTTATTTCTAGTTCATCAGACTGAACTGACCCAACTGCTTGCAGTCATGTAATGCCACAGCACTAATGAGAGTGAAGACAAACGCGTTGTTTGTCTGCGAGTTGTCATTTCATGCTTAACATTGGTGTATGAGAGAAGAGATGCGATTATTTGATGATGTTGCGTTTGGTATTTTTCATCTCTGTGGCTTTCCCTTATAATCGCATTGTATTTCCACTTGCTACATGGACGTTTCATTATTAAATATTATCAGTCATATCTCATGTCACTTTACTGCATTTGTTACACAAGTTACACATATAGTGCATTGGTTCGTTACCCTAAACCACATATGCAAAGATAATTATATGAAATTTATTGATTGCCGGTTTATGGATTTTGCACCAACATTTTGTTTCCTTTCCTCCATGGTTCTATTGTGTCGGAACCCAAAATTGCTATGTACTGATCAAAATATGGTTTATTATTAGCAGCATTGAACAAGTTATATCCGATTTGCAATCCCGTCATGTAAAAGGCATGTGGTCGACGGTAACAGATTTTTTGTGATTGCAAAAACTAGCCTTTCAGTATTTGAAACTTGGAGAGATTTTCTTTGTTGTTTTTTTCTATTGTAGTAAGTTAGAAGCATAAATATTTATGTTTTGTGCCTTTTTATCCTGGGAAAGGATTTCGGTTTTGGGTACCCAGTTTACCTACTTGTAGAATTAGGTATATTTATATTGCAAATAATAAATAGATCCTAAATAGGTGTGGCAAACCTAAGTTAATTGCTGTTGTGGGATTTATATATCTTTTCTCCCTCGGATATCTAAATTAAAAATAATATTTTTATTTAATTTATTACTTGTTCACGGTTTTGTAATTCTTTATATGTAAAAGCGAGTCTATATTCTACCTAGGGCTCTATGATAGATAATATTTATCAAGAAGTATTATAGAAAGTTAAATAGTTATTCGCGAAATATTATATCTGTAAACCGACGTTTGGATAAAGAAATCCATTTTGGAATTTATTCCAACAATAAAAATTTACCCTCAGTTATTTACGCTATCGCCAAACCTTTATGACTTTCAGTAAACAGATTACATACAACATAAAATAAACATTCATTGCATGCAGTCGTATGTAATTCATGTTACTAGTAAGTGTGCCTACAAAAGATTTATCCCAATATTAATATTTTCCCAATTTCCGGATAGATTTGGTATGTAAGGTCTGCTATTGTACAATGAAGAGGGAGGAGTGCGATTGCAGGAAGTAAAGTAAACCAAGGATTGCTCTGGATTGGATCATCGTAATAAAATAGCTAAGCAGATAGCGGTAAATAACTAACAAAAAGTAAAGCACAACTAATAATGTTCATAACAGTGGGTAAAATTTCACTTAAAATAAAAAATTCATGGAAATATTCATTAGGCTCTTTACTTTTCCAACCAAAAACGCAAAATTTGCTCAAAAACTAGGACAAGGCTTCACTAATATTTATGCGGCCTAAACCATTCCACAAAACCATTGCCTTTATTATACTAGCCGTGCTCTTTATTCATTCCCCGAACGTGTCAATAAAATACTCTTCCGATCAAGTGATGTTCACGTGTCTAGACTCTGTTGACTAAAGTGTAACGGAAGTTGGAAAATGGAAAATTCCTCCCTAGAATTCCCTTCCTTTAAAAGCAGCTTTAAGCGATTTGCAAACAATCGGCTCTGCGGAGAAGACAAACCATAATTGCGAAAAATGCGAAAACCTGAGAGAAAGCGAAAGTCAAGGAAAATATAAAGTTAATTTTACGTGCAAGCACTCGGCCAACACACATCCAATAGAGCATGTGGATACAGATGCAGTCAAGAAATAGCAGTAGCACACAAACAAATAAACCATTATATTATATTACATCTATGTGGCTGCCACTTTCGTTGCACAATGCCTTTTAATATTATTATGTTAGGTAGACAACGTTTTTCTATTCAGCATCTTCTTCAGTACCATCCTGTATGTGGATTGCGATTTCCTGGAAATAAACGGACAGTATTGCTGAGGCGTAGGATAATTTTTACTTTACTTTACCTCGGGAACTTACTGTGCATACAGAAATCCAGAGTTGTTCAATGTAAAGTAGTCACTCATAGCAGTTTTGCAATTAAAAGTGAAGCTATACAATTTCGTATACATGCGGGGAGGGGATGTAAGTACAAATTATTTCGGGAAAAATAAAAAACCTATAATTGAGTAGAAAAAAGGAAAGACTTAATACTTTCTGATAATACTTCAATTTGAAAATGCTGAAGATTTACGTATAAGAGGAATTCTGAGACTTAATTTATATTTTCTTCATTTTAAAATTTCAGGCATCAATTTTATTGCACATTTTAAGCAGCCATTACTGGATGTAAATATTTAGCAGGTTTTTAAGAAAGATTTTCCATTTTCAGCTGATTGGTTGGTTGGTAAGTTGGTAAAGTGCTGGCTGCCAGTTGTTTGGAAGAAAGTGTGGTGGCATTTCCCTGTTGGCGCCTGGGAGCAAAAAATGGCAGTATGGGCAAAGATGCAATAACCCACAATCCATGGGTTTTTGTGGGTTTTTGGGTATTTGGTCTACCCAAATAGCACAATATTCCTGGTATATTATTTGATTTCCATACTTTTTTAGTCAAAATTAGATTAACGATGATTGTTTCCAAGTGTCCTTATCAAATATGATCATCTTTTGCAGTTTTGTAATAATAAACTGCAATTAGTTGTATAGCAGACGGCTGGGTTTGTATTTCCGTCTAACAAAAGCCGAAAAACGGATGGGTTTTTCATAAAAAAGTGGGTCTGCCGAATAACCCGAAAAGTCTGTGTGGGGAACACTGAGTATGGGAGTTGGAAGAGAGATATGCGATAGAATTCTGTAGCCACAAGTAAATATTGCAAATAATGTGATGAGATGAGGAGGAAGTACGAAGGAACACTTAAGGAATGTAAGCAAAGCGAAGAAAGTTAATGCAAGTCAGTCTCAGTGTGCACTTTCTGTTTCGATGAAACCATAATTTGTACATTTTCTTAGACCATGTAGATGCAAAACATGCAAGATCTGTCTTTGGCTTGCGATAAGTTTGTCAGAAAAAGTTTGCGATGGGGAAGTAAGTAAGCCATCTGCAAACGAGTTGTGTTCCAGTTAACTTGAGCTCAACAGAAATGCAAAAGCTTTGCAATCACATTAACATTACAACCCAATCATCTCCACGACCTTATTCATGCTTCCTCATCTCATACTCCACATCGCATAAATATTCTACATGTTGACACGTTCACGTTCATATACGTCTTTCTCCCCATAATTCATTTCTTCACCATTGCAATACCTATCTCCCATTCTACAAATTAATCGTTCTCCAACTCACATCCAACTACACTACACAGGCAGATCACAAACTCACCACATAATTAGTATACGCAACCTACCTGGTTTACATTTCACACTGCCAACTATCACTAGCAGAAAGCTACTTTAAAATTTTCTATATTTCTGCAACTTGTTTGTATAGTACTTCACTCCAGCTTAATCTTTTCTAAAGTCAAAAATATTACACTATTAATTTCAGTAGCAAATGAGCTAGTTGATATTGTTTTTATGTATGACTTTATTATTTATGTTGCAGTCTCACACGTTTTCTGCCATTTTCCTTTAGTAACTTTGAAATAAAATTGTAGTTTCAATAATTAGTCTAATAATAAATATATAATTGCGCACACCTTGCACATTACAGCCATAGGTGAAATTTGAAATTTTGGGGAACATTTCAGATTTATGCATAATTGCATCAGAATAATTTGCAATATTACAAATAGTGACGTCATAATATGTTAGTAAGATCAATGAATAAACGCTTGTTATTTCCCCTAAATTCGACTACTTTTATTTTTCAGAACATATATTGCTGGTATACGACAGGATCATTTTACATTTACTTTGAGGAGTAAATACTTACATTCTATCATTGGAACACATTGTTTCTTACATATAAATACTGTATTTACTACTCGTATAGTTTTAATATCAGTATACCCAATTTATTACATTCTGTTTAGTGTTTAGGAAAGGTATTTTTATTTTTTTAATGGATTGTATTCTCTGCAAATATGATTGTAGGATATCATCAACTCCTGGATGATGTTGGCTAAGTTTGACTGTGAAACATTAACCACCCACACTAGAAGTTTGGTTCCGATACTAGTTTGCATCTTGTTATCTGTAAAATAGCATTATTCTATGTTTCTTCGTTTTGATTACAATTTATTTGATCATCTCTCCATTTAAGTGGACAACATGCCTACCTCTCATTTGCTCTCCTTTAAGCTAAAATACATTGAATATTTACTATTAGGACTACTTATTACAATTATACAGATTATTCGGTTTTTTATTTTTACTTATAGCATTACGAATGTGATACATGTTTTAATTTTCTGCAATCAATAATCATAAGGTTATTAGTTAATCATTGTTTCTGATCATTATTATTTACCGTTACTAAAATTGAAGATGGAATATATTTTGTTTAGCATATCAAAAACTTAACTTAAAATAAAGTTGTTAATTAATAAATAATTAAATGACCAATTTGCAGAATAAGCCGAGGTAATACCTAATTTAATTGCACAATTTGAGCAATACATGTGTACTCCTAACATTGATTGTTTTACTACTTATAAGTTATTTTTTATATTATTTAATTAAAAGTTAATGCAATGTTTGGTACCTATGTATATGATATGTATTTTTAAGGCTTTTCAATTGATCTACATGTATGTAATGTTTAATTGCACAGATTTATGTTTAGCACATTGATAATTTTTATTTTCTATGTATTTGCTATCCTCAACGGATATGGCTGAAACTGTTTTACGTATTGCAACAAATGAATCCCATTTAAGAATTCAAAAGGAGAGAAGCTGTCTGAAAACCATATTTAAAATATATTTGAAATTCTTAGAACATTTTCCAAAATTGTGTTGCAATTATATTATTTAGAACAATAGCATATCGATTTTGTAGTTTGACACTGTAATTGATGTAACTGCGTTAAGGAAATTAAAAATGGAGTAGGTATATTTGCGGTGAGTCAAGATTTGCAGGAGCGGAGGATTCCTCTTAGGTGATTCGTGTGGAAAAGCCATTTGCATAAAACCGTTTTCCTTTGTGACTTTGTTTGTATCTAAAAATAGTTGATAGGGCTCGGGGTAACATGCGATTTCATGGTTAGCAATTCATTGAATGGAAAGATCTTAATGTTTGTTGCAGCTGTATTATAAATAATTCATGTCTTCACGTAGTACGAGATCAAAGGATGTAGTTGTGGATCGGTTTCCGGGACTGCAGAGTGTAATGCTAGGCTACGTCATGAGACGCTTTAAATTGAACATTCGGGTTTAAGGTTTACATTTGGGAACTGCATATCAAGCCTAGATGGACGAATAGAATGGAATCCTTTCACTCGAGTGCACCGAAAAGACGGAATGGAGTGCGGAGCGCTGAAGAGAGAACAAAGTCCAGCAAACCGTCGAAACTGGATTCACCGAAGTATTTCAGGAGCACTCCATCTCCAGTCACACAAAACGGAGCACTGGCTCACTTTGCACACCGCTGACTCACTTTGTTCACCCACTAAACTATGCACACTAACTGGCTGCACATTCGACTGTGGCCAATGAAATGGCATCATGGATCCCTACATGATTTAATTCGCGAGGCTCTGCAGTGGGGAATGAATACTTCGGATTTCGCAGCCAAATCCCCCTTTCTTACTCTGATTCAACTGTCATCTGTAGAGTACACAAAAACATTTCTTCCCTCCGCTCCTCTATTCTACTTCCTAATTTAAGTCCTTTTGTGTCTGAACAACTTTCAGAAAAGCCATAAAGCCTCTTTTGCAATACATATTTTATTGTGCTCTGGACAATGTTCCTACATATGCTTTACAGTAACTCTCTGCATGATAACCCAATAAGCATTAAATGCAGTTGTCAATCTATATGTCGCAGGCTATTCATCACACTCTGCAATTATGTCTTACGTGACTAGTCAGGTGAATCAACCCTCAACCACTGATTTTCAAGAATCCTATTACGAATTCACATCGCAACCCAATTCAGAACTGTATTACAGAGATTCGTAGCAGTTAGCATTACGGTTAGCGTAAAATTCCTCTGTGTGGCTAATTTATTGATGCAGATCAAAGGGATTCAGGTGCGATATTCTATTTGATATTCCATTCTCATTAGAAGCGGCTTGGGGGAAATGTCAATTAATTAGTCAGGTCAGGAAACCTAAATGGTCATAGGAATTGTCTATACCTCCTTTCTCTTTATCTTTACATTTGCATGAATCGTTGCATTCAGATCAAAGGTCTTCCAAAATATTTCCCTTCAATGAACTTACATCATTGATGCTGCTGAACAAAAGAATACATTATTCAGAGCGAAAATAAATGGATTTCATTGAGTAAACGAACCATGGAAACTAAATCTTATCAACCTTTACTACATAAATATATATATAATATTAAGGACGCAATTTAAAGTCGGGACACAAATGAGTGAAACCAGAAACAGGAAACTTTTCTGTGGACTGGATGAAAAGCGAACTGTTTTCCGGCTACAGAGAAGTTGCTAAATGAAATTGGGTACTACTACATTAATGCGAGTTAATACGGGTACGGATTTTCTATGGCACATGGAAAGACTGTTGTATGCTTGTAACTAGAATGTATGAGGGTGTTAGGTGCATATGATAACAAGTGTTCAAGCTCAGAATAGCAATGGAAAATATCTTTTTAATGAGTCTATTGTTAAGGTTAATACACTTAGGAATACAAATTATATTACAAAGAATTTCGGCCAAGAAATGTTCGAAAACAGTTGCCTGCTTAAGGAGTCGTAGTGTTGTAAGGAAGATGCGGAATGGTCCATCCATTGTTTCTTCGAAATGACAGTTTAACACAAATGCTTCATCAATGTTAGTTGGTACTTCATTTCGTGTTGCACACCATTGTTAAAGTTCACCGACGTAATTCAGTTGAGGTTGGGACTTTCGTCTTTCATACGCAACAAAGTTTTTCAATTGCATTTTATAAGGAACATCGCCACATTTTTGTCGTAAAATTTCCAGTAATGCACTGGGTGTCATATCTGGAGTCATCTGTAGTGCATTACGGATAACTTTGCTAGACCCTGTTTTAAATGAATGTGTTCGTTTCCCCTTATGTAGAACTTGATTACATCAACGGTCAGCTCGTGCACTCGCTTTAACTTCATTGGTCAATCTTCCCCGCCTTCATCACAGTTGAAGTACTCTACAATTAAATTTTTTCGATCACGTTTATATCTTCTTCGCCAAAACTGTTCAACCTCACTTTCAAGTACAGTGATTTCCTTCCAATCGTATTTTATAGCAACCGTAATTTTCTTTTTTTTTGAAATTTCATTTTCCTTATTGCTGTCATCACTACTATCACCGTCACTGTCGTAAGTTAACACAGAAAATTTGCTGGCCATTCTTGCCGCTTTACAGACACCAACTAAATACCAACCTTCAAAGACAGCTCGGTAAAAAGGTTACTTGCTTTATCCATATCATGCAAATCATGAAGATAATTAGACCTTAATACCTACTACTACCACTACTGCAGTCAATTTGTATTCCTTAGGGCAACAACCTAACACTAGACCCGTGCATATGCAATAGAAAATCCGTACCCGTATTAATTCATTATTAATATAGTAGTCCCCAATTTCATTTAGCAACTTCTCTGTAGCCGGAAAACAGTTCGCTTTTCATCCAGTCCACAGAAAAGTTTCCTGTTTCTGGTTTCACTCATTTGTGTCCCGACTTTAAATTTAATCCTAATATTAATACATTGTCATAAGACGTATGTAAAGCACAGAGATTGGTATATTAGTCTCCGACTTTAAAAATTCTATCTAACATTTAAAGCATGAAAATAAAAGATTACAGCAACTGAAAAAGCCTTGAAGTCTCTATTTAATTACACGTCACCAATTGTTGTATTTCAAAAGCACACATGCAGTGGTATTTGAAGAATCATATATTCACCACTATTAGCTATACCGGATTTTTAGATTTTAAAGATTTTTAAATGTATGTACTTAGGTAATACACAGGTATATTTATGTGGGTTAAATATACAAAGAATAAAAACTAGAAGGTGGAGATGCCAAGACATGTCGGGACTATGAAAAAATAAATGTGCACAGAAAACATCAATTAACAAAATAACGGAATGCTTACTACTTTATTACGACTAAAAACTACGACTTGCAACAAATTGCTTTTTCTCCATTCATAAGTGACAATCAATGTGTACATGTGCAATAATTACTCAGGTGTGTGTGCACAATTGTACGTAAATTACCTAAAACTGTAATATATTTGGTACATTTAACCAACTGCTGTTCATACATATCAAACTGGCGAGTATGCGTATTTCTATGGTTGGTGAGGGGCACCTTACCACTATAGTTTATATTTTTGTATAATTTCATTTTGAATATTTTGACAAACAAAACCTTTTTCCTGTGAAGTACATTACAATACGTTTATTGATCAGACAATACTGCTAGTCGCAACAATAATGCCTATTAAATGCAACAAAATGTTAAACACGGCTACGCAAGTAATAGCAACCATTTAAAAAGCCAAAGCGGAGCTGTATTTAAATTTTCTTTGCCGTCTCTTATCCTTTGCTGAACGAGTGCTTATTAGGAATCTCTTAATACTAACCGAAAAAACTGCAAAACATTGCAATGATAAGGCATTCGTTATACAGCACCAATTTATATAACGCTAACAAGCACAACCTGAAGTTGACGATAATAAAGCTATTTTGATTGACACGGTATACATTGATCTACTGTGAATGCAGATTAATCCAATTTGAATATAGAAGAGCACCTTTCCCATTACATTACCATTCACATTAGTTTTACTATTCCACATGCTTAATAACACAATAAAACTTTGGTCTAATCTTACTTCTGTAAAATTATTCTTCAATCTACACTCGGCAAAAAGAACTTGTAAATTGTAAATTCCCAATGTGGTTGAGTAACACAAATTCCCTAATATTTACCCCATTAATCAGAAGCTTAAAATAAATAATGTCTAACATTTATTAATTACACTAGTATATCTACGATTCTATTTTTGGCGATACAGCTATTACTCTTTGTATGTTACAGATACACAGCATGTCACTACTTACAGTTACAAGGGTAGTGAACAGCAGAAGAATTATATATTTGTAATTTGTTAATTAATTCTAAAACCACAACCTTTCCCCCTTGCTACAAAAATACTAGTTATTATCTATCGAGCATAATCTACGAAAATATTATAATTCATATTTTTAATTTTAAAGCAAAACACTATAGCAAAATTATCTGTACATGATTCGGTTCTGCCTAATTGTAAAATGATACACTGTGGTTATTCATTTTAGTTTTTGTTAGCAGATATACAAGATTATTAGCAATGATAAGCATTAGCGCTACGAAGCTCTAAAAGCAGACAGTCTACTCTTTGGACAGTCTATATAAATTCAGTTTTAGCAAATTAATTGTTTCCCAAACTTTCCAGTAACTATTGCCATTCGAATCCGCCTTTCTCTTGAATATTTCCGGCAACACAGAAAATTCAAAAGGCAAGGATCACACTTTTGAGAAAGTTAGGAATATTAATGTTAATAGTATTACAGTGTCTATATTTAGTATGGACGCTAAGGTGTGTTTAAGATTGTCCTAAATACAAGCAAAACAAAAAAATCAGTTTCTATCATTTCTATTATATTTCGAAAGACTTGTAAATAAGGAGCACTTAGAACTGATTAGCATAATAAATATTAAGGAAACACACATGTCATGATACTACAGGACAGACAAGACAATGCAAGGGATTACTTAATATATTGTCTAAGTAATTTGTGTCAAGTAATTTCCGTAAGGCTTTACTTCATTACAATAGCCGTACGTAAATTAAATTGTTAGTGACATAATTAGGTATCTAAAGGTAAGAATATGAACGATAAGTATAATTCGGCATGTTAATAGGCATTATTGAGCTGGCTTTGCGTTATTTTTAGGGCAAAGTATAAAAGGGAAGAAAACGTACATGGAAATTGTGAACATAAAGGAACTATTATTTAGTTCGGGCAAGCATATAATTTTTATATGTGAAAGAGAGGCTTTGTCTTCGTGAGAGCGGACAAGGTGGTTATTGATGGCTGATTGAATGAGACCATGAAAAGGATTGATAGTTCCGTACAATATAGCCACTCAGCAATACATCACAATATGAATGGGAATCCAAAAATGTGATTCCGAATCATAAATAAAATCAATATCTTATTTTGGACTTCTCTCACTCCATTCATTTCCGTCCTTTCATACAGATTTTGAAAGCCTTTATCAAGCAAATAAAATTCCATATGCAGTGTGAACCATTTCAAAACATAAATACAGAAGACCAATGAAAAACAATAAAAATCGTTACAAAAGAATTTGA
Organism: Yoshiicerus persimilis; assembly: GCA_020352615.2. Lineage (NCBI taxonomy): Eukaryota > Metazoa > Arthropoda > Collembola > Entomobryomorpha > Tomoceridae > Yoshiicerus > Yoshiicerus persimilis. Next base: position 3,690,050 of record CM060170.1, on the reverse strand, counting down.
CATGGAGAAATACATCTGCAAAAATAGAAAAGAAATATTCTTTGAATGCCTTTTGGCATCAACAATTGTTTCCTTAAGAATTCTTTCAAATAACTGAATAACGAACGGTATACATTATTTAAGTACCGCATTTCCAAGAAGAAAATAATAGAATGGCTTTCCAAGCATTTTTGCTTGGGATCAGAAGAGAAACCAAGAAAGGAAGAGTTACACCAATGCGTGGTTTATTATAAAAGATCTTTTCATTGTTTAATGTTTTGATTTCACACATCAACCATACGCTTGTAACAATACGGAAAATATTAGATTGAAAAGACGGACTAAGACGGATTCTGTTGGAGTTGTGTTTGTATTGTATGAGTGTCTGTGCGTGGGATAAACAAAAACAGCCACTTGGCTAAAATGAGTATATTGTAGCATTTAAAGGGAGCTTTGTAACATGGGATTCAAAAAACTCTAAGAAATCTAATAGAAAACAAAATGAGATTTCAAACATATCCAATTAAAACAAAGGGTATTAAATCAAACTACTCTGTAATTAACACTAGAAAAACTTTTGATGGACTAATATACAAAAATTGATCTCCTGAGAGATAATGCTTTGAACTTACGGACGTCACATCTCTGGAATGCACTAAGCTATTTTGTAACACAATTATCGAAACAAAACGTAAACTAATAAGGAATCTAATGTTGCGTTGACTTTCCCACAGTCTTCAATCAAAAACCATGCTGGCATTCTTACCGATGCTTCAATGAAGCTGTTTTACCAGGTATCTCTCTTGTGATAGCAATAAACACCCAACAAATTTTACCCATTACTCAAAACTCAGAACATGAATGATTTTCAAAACAAACATATTGTAGAGTAATCTAAATATCACCAATAAACATTAACGAAATGAAGTAAACGTTAATTATATCCTATAGATAACTACAAGAACAATTTTCAAATTCATTAGCTATTATGTCAATATCAATTGATCTTCAAATTAGTAATATTACCTTAATATTCGCCTAAAAACTATTTAATTACAGTTAACAAATTATATACTAATTGTTATTCCGAATAAATCCCTTATGGTTTTCCAATTGGTATTCGCATAACTGAATTCATCAAAGTAAAATAATTTTTTCAATTAAGTGTGCCATTTCTGAAAATCCAGAATGCTTATATAGGGTAGCAATGTAAATCACTTCTGCATTTCAATGTTTCAGCGAGCTTATTAATGGATTTGCAACGTTCAAACTAAAAGACTATCCATATTGACTAATATATTAGATAAGTAATTAAGTATGCATCGGACTGGACAGAATTTTTCAGGCAGTTAGTTAGGTAAAACTAAAATCTGACACAGATAGCGGAAAAGTAGGTGAAGCAAGTAATTATAATTGAAATACATAGGATAATAATTAACCAAGTAACCTTGAATTCCCAAATACAATTGCGTTTACAGTGTTCTAATTATTAATTTGAAATGGCTACCGTTGGGTAGCTAATACAACAAGGTCAGACTAATGGACAACAGCAAGCTAACATATCTACACTATACCTTATTTATAATTAACGTGTTATTATGAGGTGTTTTGAATTTAAAGTAAGGAGATTTATAATGTCCGAGTCCTTTAAACTACTTCCATATTTGATTAAATAGTTCCATGAAAGAATCATATATCATGAATGTAATAGCCACATCTAGGCAAACACGACTTAAGCGAGGTACCGTTCCTTTGTAGAACCTAAACAAATAAAATAAATAAAATCTAATGAAATAAACTTATTTCTTGTCTGCATTTTTATAAAAGAAAATACATTTCTCTTCTTAATTATAAAGTAGGAGGCCAGTACTACACAAATACTAAATTTAATGAACAAATGTATTTTTAAAGCACGAAAAATATTGAAATGGTCAAGAAAATCGACAAGACCAAAAAAACATTCTGTAAAAGTAGTAACAAAGGAAAAACTGGATTGGATATTTCTATAAACTAAAATAAGTATGCTAGTTGGTAGTAGAAAATTCTAAGTTTCAAATAAAAATGAATGGCCATCTATACTATAAAGTCAAAAAATAACAACAGAGAATTGCGAAAAAAAATAAAAAGTATAATTAAAATTGACACTTACGCCATTGGACCTTCATGTTTCCAAATTTTTACGAAACAATCCATAGTGTTCTTATATTTTGCTGCTTCCAATCCCTGAAATTCATTCATAAATTATGCTTATTTTATAGATGGCAAATATTTTTAATAAAGATGTTAGTTTCAAAACTATTCTATTTATGACATCCCTTTAGGCTACCCTTAATTTATTGTAACTAAATTGCCATTAATGTACAATTAGTTATTTGTGTCAATACATTACATTGTATTACAGGCTTCCTATTATTCGCCTTTACAACCCGCAAAAATCACAAATTTTTACGAATCCTAATAAGGTATTTAAAAAAGATACTTGAAATGTACGCATAAGATAGCAGTATTGGAAAAAGGGTACTTGAAATTTAATAATGAACATGGAATAAATGCATCTGGAAGAATGTTTGCTTGGATGACAGTCTTTCTTATGCAGAATTACAAGTTGTTGCCCTCTGTCTAAATGATCTACTATTTACTGAAACCCGGATTGAATAATGACCTAGCTCAAAGCAAGACAGAGAGTACATTTGTGAGCTGCTATAAAGCGAGATATGCGTAATTTAACTCTATATTCTTTTTAGAAACATAAATAGATGCTAGCAATATTCCTCCGACTTGTATTACATATTTACTTAAAAGTCTGTGAGTGAGGGAGATGGTACAGTAAATAAGAAAGATGCCAAGTTCTCATCCACATTTCATATACAGTTTCGTCAATGAAGCTCACCTGCATTCGAGTCTTGACGACATCAATTGGAGTGTTGCCAAACACGGACGCAGCTCCAGCAATAGCACCAAACGTTCCGACCAACAATTTTGGGACAGGTTTATTGGGGTCGCCACCCCTATGCCAGTCTTTTAACGTCTCCATGACGAAAAAGCGAATAGCCTGATTACTTCCCTGCTTCATTATAGTAGCTGTCACTCCCTGGTATGTGCCGCGAATACCTTAACGAATACAAATGAATTCCATTCACTCTGCCTACTCATAATAAAATAATACATACATTGTAATGAAAAGTTCTCTTGAAAGTATAACAAATCACCTTCAGTCCGAATTATTTCCCGAACTCCGTGAAAAAATCCTTTAAATTTCGGATTAGCAGATCTTTGGTCATTGATGAACTTTACTTTTACAGTTTCCATTGGAGTGACAGCAAAAATAGCCTCACATACACCAGCACCCAATCCACAAAGCATTCGCTGTCCCGCACCCAAATTTCCTTTTGAGTCTACGCTTCGCTTTTTGAATTCCTCAAAAGCACCGAATCTATTGTAAACAAATTTTTAGAGTCGGCTTTTCATTACAACTTTCGAAATTTCAATCATTATCAAAATTATCTTAATTCAAATCATGTTCTTAATTCTCGGCATGACTAAAATGTTTTGAAGTACCTCACGGCTGATTTAGGTATGGAACCATAAAGAAGCACACTAAGACCTCGATATAATCCTAATACACCATGTCCCTTCACGGTTTTCTTAACGCAATCTGCAATTCCCTTGTACTGTTTTGACTGTCCAGTCTTTTCATCGAGTTGCAGTTGAGTTTTGACATATTCAGTAGGAAAGGTAATACAGATTTCTATCCCTCCAGTAATTCCTCCTGAAAGAATGTTACAGAATTTTTAGAGAAATTTACTTACATAAAATAATACTTGAAAAATTACTAAGTTTTACATGGTACCTGCAACAATCCCTTTAAGTCCCATATTGGCTCCACCGGCAGCAGCAGCTGCTCCGTTTTTGGACATCCATGGTCTGGTGTAGAAGGGGAAGATATTCCTTTTGTTGTCCATAGCGTGCTATAAATTGTTATAATTAATTCATAATTAACGTCATTCAGACATTAGTTTTATAAAATTACGTTTGGCGAAGAAAATGTAATTTATTGAAATAAATTACTAACAGATCGTAAATCAAATGAAGCATTTTGATTATTGCCTAAATCGGCTAGTTTAAAACACCTGAAATTAATATTACAATTATTGCCAAATTAAAGTATATTAATATTGATACAACAACCAAATTACTACAGCAGATATCATTATTAATTCTACACTGAAATACAAAATCTTTGTGATGCAATGCAATCAATACTGCAAGACATATTAACAATGCTATTCCTGTCGTCTTCACGAGCAACAAAGAGAAGTTGATATATAAACACAATTGCGAATTGTCTACTGTCTCTAATGTGCACTACTGCTATGCGAAACTTGTTATATATTCTATACCTTTGTTTTCGTTTAATATCCGGTATATGTAGTAGATGTGAGAACAGAAAATAATTGAGTATAGAAACCAGTAGTGGCGAATTAAAAGGTATAATAAAACCTTGCTTGCTGCTAAGTTATCAGTGTTCAACGAAACAAAGATAAATATATACAAATCAGCTAGAAGATAAGAAGAATCACAAAAAATGTAGATTACTATGGTTTACTTCGGATTTTGTGGAAGCGATCTCTATTTATACTCAGATCACGTTCAATTGGCAAAGACCAACCAAAACGTTGCCGGAAAGCTCAACTTAATTCATTTAACACACGAACTTACTTATACTGTACATTTACTTACCATTAATTCTCAAACGTTAGTTTTAATTTTAAAATAAAAAATTAAACCCAAAACCATCAATGGGAAAATCGGTTAGAATATTTTAGGACTGAATTCAATCTTTCATTAATTGCCAAAAGTGGACTTTAATAGTACTCTTCCTAATCCGTGTCGAATTTGATGCTACGGAAATAGTGGTCTTATTAGTTAATTTAATTAAATGGAAGTTCGAAAGGTATTTTACTGCAACCATTATTGGCTAACAAAATGAACATAATATGACGGTCAAAGTTCAATTGTCATTTATGTATGTTGTATTTTGTTGTGGGGTCTTTGATGGCAATAGAATTGAAAATATCTTTGGAAAGTACTTTTTCCTTCAGAAAAATAATTAGTTCGAAGTGAATATTTAGTGATCATTACTATCGTAAAAGTATCCATTGAAGAGAGGTCAATATTCTAAGTGTGGCAATGTTGCCACTGCACAAAAAGATTCCTCTTTCAAAAAATTGTTTTTTGCTGCAAGAAATCTCAGTTGTCGCAGATCGCGAGAACACGAAAACTTCATACATGTGTACATCTATCTGCACATAAATTATTTCAAGTCGTGAAAGATGAAACTAAGGAAAATAATTTGAAGGGGCAAATTTTAGATTTAAAATGAGGTAATTATGTGTAACGGTGATTGATAAGCAATATTCAATAATAATACGTGATATTTTAATTTTACGAACGTAGCACTCTAATTCTAATAGTTGATATTTAAAATTACAATTTAAAAATCCAATTCGATCAGATGTTAGCACAGTTGACAAATCAGTCAGTGTACTTTTCCAGGGAAAAAATATTTGCATAACTTTTGCTAATCGTTTCTCGGTTCTGTCAAAACCTAGTATTAATAAGTGGTGATGACGGATAAAGAATGACAACTTACCAATATTTCTCGCTGGCCTTTGAGGAAGAGTTGATTTATGACTTACAATTGAAAATGTGTAAGTTGATTGTAATTTGTGAAGAATGTGAAGTAGAAGAATATAATGCGGTGCGAAATAGGGAGAATGGGAAGGATAAATTTGAAGGTGGATTTGGAAATGGAAAGTTGGTCAGTTCATCCAGCAGTCAAGTGAAGGCAGGTAGCTGGAGCTGAATTGCTGGAAAGGGAAGAGAAGACGGTGCAACTCAGTCGGTACAGAAACCTACTTCACAGCGGCAACAGCCAGCCTATCCAGAAGAACTTGCACTTCTGTCTAATTAGACCGACTGCCTTTTTGAGGAGGAGATCTAGGCGTGCTACGAATATTATGCACAGCTTAATCATACAAGGAACCACCAGGAAGTTCATGTTCTTGTAAATATATGTATAATATACTATACCTCCTCTCTTCACCAGCATCATACCTGGCTGGCCTGGCTCTTCTTCTGCTATATATAATAAACAACGTCTTTGGCATATTATACATTACTAGAGTGCTCCCGTCCTAAAAGCGGGGCATGTCCAGCTTCAGTGTTAGGCAAAAGCACAGGTTAGTCGAATACTAGTAACACTAACCTCCGAAGTATTACACGAATATTTAATTTCCCAGTTTTTTATGGTAGTCATCATTTATTATAATGTGGCAGATTGACACACAATTTTAGAGCCTATATTAAGATACAAAACCCATGCTCAAAACCGACAACCGACATATGCTTGACACTATAAATTGCATTTAAATACTAGATGCATGATTTTCTCGAATTCGGTAGAGCATGAATGAACATAATATTCTAGGTTTTATAGCTCTATGTAATAGTGAAACTATTGGTATGACGCGGGGTAAAAAATTGTAATAAATAATATTTCAGTAATGTTATTCATTTCGAAATAACATTATTAAGTATCGTCTTTATGCAAATGACCTGGCCGTCTGTCCGTCCGTCGGATAGATAACTCAAGAACGGTTTGACACAATGACCTCAAACTTGGATCACATCTAGCTAAGGTACAGTGTGAAGTCCAGGTCGAAGGTGAGATCAATCGGTCAAACAGTTCCAGAAATAGAGCCGTGAACATAGAGCCCACAGTACCATGCATTAATATTACGAAACCTTAGGGTCCTTAGGGTTCAGTAAGGGTCCTTATAGTTCGGTTAGGGTCCCTAGAGTTCAGTTAGGGTCTTTAGGGTTCAGTAAGGGTCCCTACGGTTCAGTTATGGTCCTTATGGTTCAGTTAGTGTCCCTATGGTTCAGATCGGGTCCTTATGGTTCAGTTAGGGTCCTTATGGTTCAGTTAGGGTCCTTATGGTTCAGTTAGGGTCCTTATGGTTCAGTTAGGGTCCTTATGGCTCAGTTAGGGTCCCTAGGGTTCAGTTAGGGAAGGTTAGGTTAGGTTCGCTGTAAGACGGTTTAAAGGCTTCCTTCAAACAACGTCAATCTAAAACGGTTTAAAGGCTTCCTCCAAACAACGTCGATCTAAGACAAGGCAAAGGCAATGTCGATCTAAGGCAGGGTAAAGGCAACGTCGATGTAAGACATGGTAAAGGCAACGTCCATCTAATACAGGGTAAAGGCAACGTCGATCTAAGACAGGGTAAAGGCAACGTCGATCTAAGACAGGGTAAAGGCAACGTCGATCTAAGACATGGTAAAGGCAACGTCGATCTAAGACAGGGTAAAGGCAACGTCGATCTAAGACAGGGTAAAGGCAACGTCGATCTAAGCCAGTGTAAAGGCAACGTCGATCTAAGACAGGGTAAAGGCAACGTCGATCTAAGACAGGGTAAAGGCTTCCTCCAAATAACGTCGATCTGAGAAACTTTAGCTAGCTACTGTTGGGAGCTTCGTATTGTCCGATTTCTCTTCCAAATTACAGTGACCCTTTGCTGACGACACTTGGCTACCTCCGTGTTACACTGGTTTATTATTTCATGTCAATAAAAGTGCACAGAGAAAAAAGTCCATGAATAGAAGAAAACGAATAGCCACAGCACAACTGTGGAAAATGCTTGTATAGTATAAACTGCTCACTGTCTGTAAACCTATGTTGATGAAATTGACACATTTATTAAGAACAGTTATAAAAACGTAAATACGTGTGCAATGCACATTAATGTCTTTGCCCTATTACCATAATTGACTTTACACATTTTCATGGTATTTAAGGGAGTGAGGCAGAAGCAATTAGATTTCGCTGGTATTTTCAAAATAAATATCTTGTTTGACTGCAATATTGAAAACCCGAGCTTATCTAACAAAAAATATCAATTTCTGGGGTATAGTAATTATGATTGCCCTTACCGACGCATAATACTCTAGTAGCTAACATGTTGCAATGAACTCAATGGACGTTCCTCGCGTTTATTGGCGATTTGTTATACATTTCCTTGCATTCTGAGGGACCTATCATTAAATATCGTTTAACAAATAAATATGAAATCAATATTTAAATTTCGTCTGTTTGATTCTTATTTAGTTTAAACGTGGAGATCAATTGTAATGCAAAAGACATTTACTGCTAGCAATAGTGCTGCACATATGTACATTTATTATTTGCCATTATAGTGCATTATTACCGAATGACTGTGAGCAGATTGCATGCGTGATCTGCATGCCTGCTCCATGAAATACTGTGTCCTTCAAAGTGGAAGTATTTTTTATCTGTGCAAAAGTAATCTGCAACACTGCAATTCAGCAACAAGCATCATACGATCCATTATTTCCGATTGCATACAGTCGTGAGATTTAGACCATGTTATATCATGTGCAGATAATACAAGTGTAACAGTGTGAGACTGCATGATACCACGATTGAGCAGTTTGATACTCAGAATACTCACCTTTTGAAATTTTTAACTCAAATAATGCAAAATCAAGAACCGGTATACACATTTTTGACTTTTATACTACAAGTAAGAATCTAGATCCTATAATGTAAGATCCATGCACAACGGTAATGTAAAATGCAGTAATGCATAGTAGTGGTGTGATTGTCCAACGTCTCACGACGACTAGTCGTGCCGGTATCGTGAATTGTGTAGAGTGTGGTCGTGTGGTGTGTGGTATGCTAATCTGAGACACTTTGAGTAATCCAAACGAGAAGACTTGCCCAAATGTTCAAGTGAAGTCAACACTACAATTACAACTGCAACTAAATGCGATGCTTTCCAGAACGAATGGAGGAAAGTTTATACTCTAAAGAAACTTTCAAATTAAAAATGCAAATTTCTTCTCGGATCAATCACTAATATTTTTTTAAGATTTGCGTTTATTAAAGCAATAAAAGTACGCGAGTACTAGTCAAACAAAAAATTATATCCATCACACATAAAAAATCAATATTAATTTGCAGTTTTAGCAAAGTGCTAATAAATAACAGTAATACTAACTAATTACAAAGTTAATTATATATTACTCTAAAAAACACTTTATAAGTTTAGAATTGGCTGGTAATAAAACACTGTTAATACATTATTATGCTCCAGAAATCGAAGCAAATAAAAGAGATAGCAGCTGCAGTTCTGCTGCATAGAAAATACCATCTTCTAAATACATACCGATTTTACAGCAGTTTTTTATAATTTGAATTTGTAAAATGCGAAGTAATTATCCACTGTAATTTTAAGGAGCTTTTAAATACATTTATAATGGCCAAGCGTATACTTTTGTGGGTCCATAAAATAGAATAGCCTCATTAATTAACTTTGACTACTTTTGATGATTTGCCAGATACTTTTCCAATGATTTACGGATTCACTGTAGTTACAAAAAGGTTATTTGATTTCCATAACTATAATAGCTGGACTAAAGTTACAATTACTGGAGCAACTAATTGCGCATGGTGTACAGTTTTGTTTTAGTTTATACCAAGTGTACAATACACAAGTCTTTTAAAATTGGCAATATCATTGTTAATCATTGCACTATTAGCACCAGTGCTCTGATCTCGCTTCTAAACGTATAAATACAGTTACACCAATGCATTTGTTAAATTGTCGACACTCAATAAGCAATTCTGAGTAATTGCATTTATTTGCTAGACACTACCAAGCAGCCATCCTATACATGATTACTATTTTAAGTATAAAATATGCGAGTGGAAAATGACTGACTGACTAACTTTAAGAAAGAGCAAATACAAAATAACTACCTTGCATTTGCAAAGTATTAAATGTTTTATGGCTTACTTATATCTTATACACACTTGTTGCTAATAGTTGTACAAATATTTAGGTAGACACATTAGTAAAACGTTAGTTAGACCTTTATATATAATTTATAGTTAGATAAATAACAACAAACATCACACATACCAGATGTAAAATGGGTGTTCATCCGGTAAAGACAGGGCAACTTTTATTTATAAAACTCCATGTTTTGTAAATGTAAAATACTTTCTCTTAACAAAATACATAATGTTTATTATAAGTACCAGGAATAGATAATCGCTTTCTAAACTTTCTATTGCAAAGTTTCCCTAGCAGTTCTATTTTGATGTCGCCTACTGATTTGAAAGCACTTTCACTTCAGTGAATCGGTTAACTAATGGGACAAACAGGTAATCAGAATTGAGGTATGCTGCTTCAGGGGATTTTGATGCAATTCGTGGGTAAGTCAATCCCAAATCTCTATGCAATGCTTTCAGAATTTATTTTAGACAAACTACTCAAAATGCATATAACAAATGAAAATTTTTAAGCATTGCTACCACGATAATGACCATTTGTCATTGATCAGTCCTGCTTTTGTAACAAATACGCATGCCTCAATTAAACATTAGCTAAATAATTGAACATGACAAAACAGGTACGTCTGTTGCAATTTTTATACACTTTAGCTTTCTTGCTTTCTATGACTTGGGATGAGTACTTGAATTATTTATACAACTATAATTTACCAACACACAAATATATATTAAGTTTTGATTTACAATTAACTGCATCAACAATTATAATACAAACACACACGAGAATCACAATAACCTTATTCTAATTTTTGATGTTTATCATAGTTTCCTCTAATACCCTCTGCAATAATTGGAGTGAGGGTATTAACAACCAAATATCTTGAAAGCCGGACATACAGCTTTCTAAACCAAACATACTGGGACGCATGACACTTCATTGCCGCCTAAAAAATAAAATAATCCAAAATATAGATAATTCAGCTCAAAATCAATAATATCCATTGTCATTTGATGGCTATAATAACTTACCACCAACTTGGCGCTTTGACTTCCATCAATTATGTACACGATTGGACTGAAAAGGTAGCATGCAGGAACATCCAAAATTGCAATAATGTATTTTCGAAGCAAAGTGACCGAATCCAAAGCGTAGGCCTTACAATCTAAAGCAAACAAATATATGAGTTAGTACATGCAATAACAGAAATACAAATCAGCCGCAATTCAATTTTAGCTACAATAGTAAAACATGATTTATTACATGACGGCAACAATTTGTTTGTCATTAAGCTCTGGACGCTTTTGTAGCAAGCAGTGTGGTTCAAATGACCGGTAATGCCATGTTCATCAAACGTAATAACCTGAAAACGGAAACCAATAATTTTTATAGTAATTATTAATAAAGATGCAAAAACTAATCCGCTACCCTCTCATCTCTGCCATGAAAATTTTTCTGGTCAAGGATAATCTGAATTTTTTAACTTTTACATACCCGGCTAATTGCTTAACATTTTAACACTGAAATATAAATGCCCTTTGACTCCAAAATTAGCAATTTGATTAAACTTTTATTGTCATAATATCCTTTACAAATGCTTACGACTGCCACACAAATGTTTGTGAGACCATTTAATAAAGTTTTCAAAATTAATTTTCCTGTTCACCAATCTGTGCTGAAATTACTGTAAAATCAGGAAGATGACCTATGGCTTACCGTATCAATCTGCAGCGAACAAATATGCGACAGCAAAACCCGACGCACAATTTCGATTGGCCAAATGGTGGCGGGGTCATCCCTAAGGTGCTCATAATTAAGTAATGTAATGTTTTCTGAAGGGATGCCGAGAATGTTGCAGCTTTTCCACAATTCATCTTTCCGAAGAGACCCTTTCCCTTCAAAATCTCCTAGATAATTAATTTTCATTGATAATTAAAAGTATGCGAGAACCTTCAAATATTTGTTGAACTGAACTCTGCAACTGGGCCACAACATTTTTCACTGGCTGCCCGTCAGCGACCAGGAAGGGTGCAATTTCATAGCAATAGTATGATTACAAAACGCGAAAATAGTAGAAGCAAACAAAACGTTTCTTGAGTTGCCACCCAAATGCTTTTTGCCATAAAAATTAATTGCCATAGATCGGATTAGATTATTATTACAAAATTGTGAGTTACTCACCAATCGAAAGACAAAGAACATAGAGCTGGGTTAGTTTATTTTTTAGCAATCCCGCAATAGTTGGTCCGAAGAACATGCACTCGTCATCTGGGTGAGCAATGACCAAGAGAACTCTCTGTGCCCCTGGAACACATTTTCTCCGCCACATTCTCTCACAAAGTCTTAAATAGCCGCTGATGTAGAAGCAGACTGAGAAAAGAAAGTAAACTACGCACCAAAATACGATATCCATTTCGGGCAACAGGTTTTGGTTAATTAAAGGGAGGAATAATTAGTGATCCAATGTAGAAAATCCGACACGATCAAAAGTCAGCTGAGAGCACACTAGGATATCAAAACAGAGATGAGGGCAAGTTATTACTTATGATGATTAACGGCAAAATTAAGAATGTGTCATCTACTAGTATACGTTGATATGGATTCTGCTGCTGCTTATTGGCAATGATAATTCTACCAATTGCCGACTGATGTAGTGTCAAATGTCAAAAATTGACACTTGATTTTGAAACTGGTATTTACAATGCGATACATAAAGAAAATTGTATTTCTATGATGGTTTGGTTTGCAAGTATAAAATATGACAATTTTCAACCATCTTTTCTGGATAAAATGTTTACTATTGGCATTTAATTGTCGAACATCGACAACTTAATATGCAGTCCCTTGCAATTTGTAGTTTCCAAATCTAATATGGAGCCAAAATGATCCACCTGTACAGAAGCGCCCTTTAGTCATGCTGCATATTTAACTCGGAGTCAACCAAAATAACAAAAACCAAAGTAGTGCTTTAGTGCATCCTCATTCCTCATCTCATCCCGCGCTGTAATGCCGTAATACCTTAAATCACAAGACAAGCAAAACTGGATCATTAGTGCACTACTGAGTTTTAAATCTATTATACATATGCAATTGCAGTTATATGAAAAATGCGCATGCATTAATTTCGGCTGCTAATGTAAACGCAGATGACCTGGTATTATTTTGGTGAAAATTTCATGATGATTAGAAAATATAAAATAATGAATATTATGGAAAGCACAATATATGCATAACATATATTGCAACATTAAGAATAGAATTTATTATAAACACTGACACTCATAAAGGACACATGTATACATTCAGTACCCGACTACTATTAAAACCTATTGAGATATATCTAACCGATCTACTATGTTATAGTCATTAATATTTTTGGAATATTAAACAGGTATTATAATATTATTTATCTTAGGTTACTTCCACACAGACCAGCAAACATATCGATATCGTATCCCCACTTTTTAGCTACAAATACATACAATGCATAGAATACACACCTACAACTACTTTAGTCATTTAATATTCAAATAATGTACACATAATGTAAATTTAAATCTGTTTCATTCATTAATGAGCTGACATAGCTCTCAGTAATAATAATGCATGCTGGTAATACTTATGTTTCTACGATTGATTATAGATTCTGTAAAGATACCATCACATGGATCACGGATCTGTAAGATGAGATGCCCTCCTGGTGACGGTGATAAGTGTAGCCTAGTGTCTTAACTAATAAATACTTAACGACTGACTACCTGGGTACCCTTGTAGTTGCAAGTATTTCTTGCAATAATTTTCTTGCGAATACCATATTACGTATAATACTTACACTTAGTGTAATTACCCGACAAAAATTGAAGAATTTTTAAAATGCCATTTACATCCATGTAACGCTCTCATGACATTGGTTTTTTGTACAGTGATCAACAAATTGATCTATATGCTTTCAACATGCTGTTATAAATGTTGGTCAAAAATATCAATAATAATCAATTCATTTTCAAATTAACCATTGTCTTGCGAGCACAATTATAGGCTGCAAACAACACATCTTGTCAATTCTTGTCTAGCAAAATAGTAATTCATTTCAGTACAGGAGGAGAAGGGAAAAACTCCGATAAGTTTATCCATACCTTTAAAGTACAACAGAGTGTCACGAGATACAATATTTTGTTTGGGCATTGTTTAAGTTTAAACAAGTTCATTGATATCTAAATTCCAAGGTTAAACTTACTTACAAATACTAGAGTACAATACAACAGACTCAAGAGATATTTCACTCTTATTCATACAGTGTAAAATAACAACAATGACTAAAAAAGTTTGGAGTATCTGGTAATTTAATTATTTACTTAGTAATTAGGATACAGAAAGTAAAAAACTTTTACTAATACCCATTATCAATAAAATAGGTTCCTACAAAATGCTAAGAAAAAACAACACAATTCTAAATTAAAAGAACTTAATTTGTAAAGAAGAGGGAAACCTAAATATCCGTAATTATTCTTAATTTGTCACCTTCTTTCTTACAACTAGGATTAAAATAGTGAAATGAATTTTAGTAAACTTAGATACAGAGTTCATAATATACCAAGCATTATACAAAGGATAAATCAGTCAAAACCTGATTTTCTTGATCAGGAGTTTTCTTGCTGTAGCTGATGGAGGAAAGATATTCTTAACCAATGGGAGAGTCGGGTAAAGACTCGTTGCAAGGGTTAAGTCAACATTATACAATATCATATTGTAAGCTATTTAACAACTAAGAGGTAATTATATTAAATGCAACTGAGAAATTTTAGAGGCAATCAGTTAGTATTGCTTGATATCATTATGTTTCCACACTTTGAAATCGGTTGCTTTAGTAAATCAAACTGGCATTTCATAACTTAATTTAACATAGTAGTAAATATTTACTAACCTTAACTTCCTTTCACAGAAAAACAATAACTCAGAAGTTTTAGTTAATATTTCCTAATTTTTTATATGAAATAGAAGGAAAAGACTGTAATTTTACTTTCTTTACTACCAAACCCTATGAAACTATTCTAATGTTGTTTCCAACTAAAAGTTCATTAGGCTGACTTTTGTGCGTACTTGGAGAATTTTGTTAACTAAGTGTGTATTCTATTTCTTTATATAAATTATGTGAAATTAACAAGCAAACCCGAATGGTCTTACATATTTTCAAATATACCCTCATGTTCATCATGTAAAAATTTGATATTTTCCTAACTGAAATTTTAGCTTTGAACACAAAACCTGATTAGTAAATGTATTGCATATTTTCCCATGCTTTAAACATATCTGCACCGTAGCAAAGTAGAAAAGCAATGCTGATTATTTGTGAAGTTGACCACTCTTTATTTTATTTCCAACAAAATATATGAAAACAACATATGTTTTGAAAAGGTTTCAGCAAAGCTACTCACTACACGGACAACTGGTAGAAGCATTTAAGAAAAATGTACAATAACTAATAACAATCTGAATTTTCTGTCTGAAATAACAATGATTGATATAAACAGTTACATTACGTTACGCTAAACACCAAGATCTAGGATAATATTAGGTGTTTATAGTAACTCTTTTATGATTTACGATTAAAAACTTTAAAACAGTGAATATAACAATCCTAAGCTTTGAATTAAAAAAAACATGTACACTAAGACAAATACTAGAACTGAAACGAAGTGGATGATACGTTTACAATAACTTTTAGAATACATGTATACCGATATATTTTTCCGTATTGAAGTTTAATTCACGATTTTCATTTATTATATATTTGAAAAGAGAGGACAATTAACGATTTCATGATTGACAGTCTACGGATTCGAATAGAATAATAATTATTCATATAGTAATTTTTAAATTATAGTTTTGTTAGTGCTTTGATTTTAAGGCATTAATTCATGATTCCATTGAAAGTCAATTTGACTTGAAGCAAAAGAAATCCACATTTATGTGGTACGAAGCTGGGAGGCTGAAACTAACTAAATTACTACACTCCTGACTGTGCAACTGTAGAGTATACGTATTACAAATTTTATACAATTGTCTTATACATGTTATCTGTACTAAAAATGTACATTTCATAATTATTCTTACTGAACTATGCATGTCTGTACATAATATAACAGAACTTAACATCAATACGACTATTATTCGGTACAGTATCTATTACTTAGTGTATTTAATCATTAGTGCACTAAATAGTCGAGTAATAGACCCTCGCAATATAATTTAAACGTAAGTTAATAGGTAATAGTTTCCATTACAAGTCTAGTTGTAAGTGGTATGTGTAAGTGTAAGTTGTTTGCTGGAAAAAGTAAGTAAATCTATAAGCTACAAATATTTACTTTCTCTCACTGATTTATATCTCGACGAAACGTGTAGGGCATTAGTTTCTCCTGTTGTACTGTATTTTCCAACGTCGAAAATCCTTCGTTAACGACGAAATCTCTGTAAAACCGAAGAACAATATAAATACAAAGAATAAGCACAGAAAACAGATAATTTGTAGTATTGCAGTTACCTACTTTAGACTGGTGATTGTTTTTGAGTGATTCCGCTATCCTTAATGGCCTCAGGCGTGTTGTCAGCGAGAGAAGAGGACATTAGGTCATTCTTTTTCATTTTCATGTACCTCTTCTTTCGTCTTTCTCTGCAATCTGAACAAAACCACTTTCCTTTTGGAGGTATGAGAATATCCACGCACTCAAAATGAAACCATTGATATTCACAATCTTTGTCATCACACCCTATCATCTGAGACACCGTATCGTGCGGACTTTGGCAAATGCAATAAAGTTTTTCATCAGGAACTTCCTCAGCTACGACCTTCTTGGCTCTCCCTCTCGCCTTTTTAGCGGGAGTTGCTGAGCCGGATGCAGAAGTGAGTGGGGAGTTCTTAACAAATTTCTCGCTCTTTGCGTTAACATTGTTTAAATGCTGCTGAGAAAGGGTCTGCTTGGGTGAGGTGGCCACAAGGGGTTCTCCGGACAAGGACTTTATGGTTTTGGATGCAGGTGTAGCAGAAGACTTGTTTCCCGCGGATGCAATTTGTCGTTTGCCGAGTACTAATGCAGAGGCTGGAACGGCGGTCGCCGCGTTGGGCAATCCTCTTGAGATAGTGATCACATTTGAAGTAGAGTTGCTCTCTATAGACGTTTGAAGGGGTCGCTTGCCAATCAAAGGTGTTTGACCATACATGAAAACGGTTTTGTCGTCTTCCGGCATTTCCGATCCAATTTGTCGTTTGACGATAAGGGGTTTTATTGGAACATTTCGCACTTTGAGTCGAGGTTGTTGTTCGCTCTTCTTTACAGAATAACTTAATTTCCTCGCCTTCATTTTCTTAGGAACCTTTAGTTTCTGGGGAGATTCTGGAGGAGGCCGCAGCTCTTCGTAGTCTTTCACACCACGAACGAATTGGAGGAGGAATTTCTCATTACCCATTGTCCAAATTTCGTCTTCAGGAGGAACTTCTTTCCCAATGATTTCCGTTAACTGTCTCCTGTGGAAAATTTCATCCGAACCGGACTCCTCGGTTTCCAAGTCGGATTCCGGGATGTAGTTATCAAGAACATTGTTTCCCCCTGCATTTCTATTCAGTCTGGGTCTGCCTCTTAACTTATTGTTTCCCTTCTTGTACTTCCGCTTCGGCTTTGACTCTCCTTTGATTTTATTTGGGTTAGGTTTCGGACCTCGTTTCTTGGGAGGAGGCTTTGGAAGTTTAGGAGCTTTGGGGGCCTTTGGTATTACCTGTTTTCGGGGCTTCTTAACGACTGCCTTGGATACCTTACTCTTGCTCTCCTTCTTATCGTGCTTCGACCTACTTACTTTACTTTGATTAGGATTGTTTGCGTGCTTGCGAGTTTCGGTCTCACTATCACTAGAGCTTGATGACGAACTACTTGAGCTAGACGACGAACAACTACAGTTGCTTCCACAACTCGAACAACTAGAAGAAGATGAACTAGAACTTGAAGAACTTCGTCTGCGTTTCTTAGGACTCGATTTCTTGCTAGAAGGTTTACACACTTTAAGTTTCTTATGAGGAGGAGAGCGGCTAGAAGAAGGCCGTCCATTACTAAGGGGATAGCTACGATGAGTAGTCGGAGACGGTCGCTTTACAGCAGAGAGAATACAATAATCGTGTTCGTTCGCGAGAGTAAATATTGCATTTTCCTGAATAATATGTTCGGGTAACGAGTTTTCTTCAAAAGTCGGTATTTGGAGCATGTTGAAGTTAAAGTCGTCTAGGGGAGGCAGAAGAGGAGACATTGACCCAAAATTTAGAACATCTTCGTACTTTTTTAGTTTTAGGGGATCATCAAGTAGTGCCGAATCGAGATTAAGTACACTCAATGGCACTTTCTTGAAGTTTTCTGAAACTGCTTTTTCTAAAATTGCGTCTGTTAAAAACAATTAAAACGATTAAAATGCATTTATGTCTAAGTGCTTAGAACTGACATAACAGTTGCCCAAAACTAAAATTATCCTAATTTAGAATTCTCAAGTTAGAATCTAATATCCATATTTATTATGAAGTAAAACAGATATTTTTAATTGCAACTTAATGTTCGACTAAGGTACTTAAGCAACTCTTATTTGGAGCACTAATATTCAATATATCTTGCTTAGGAAATATTTTTGTCTAACAGCAAAAATTATGGACAAAAGTGAATTTTATTTCAAAAGCTTTTTTGAGTAAGATGCATGCATTGAATGACACATCTGACCTGTAATTAAAATAAAGTAAAAATCAAACATAAAATTTGCATACCATCTATGTCCATTGCAGGATCGTCATCCAGCTTTGTGATAAGACTACTGGGCATAGATTGAGAGTCCAAGGTTCTCTTATTTGTTACATCCATTCTATCTTGACAATCATCGTCGTCATCTTCCTCATCTCCAAAACTACTGCTGCTATCTTCACTCAGATCAAGATCTTGTGCTACGAGACCAACGGCGTTAGTAGTAGGGAAAATTGACCCGTTAGTTAGCTTTGAATTGAAGGGGTCTGATTTGTCTTCCTCGTTTACTTCCGAAGACGGCAATTTTTCAGACGGTCCTTTATCAGTTGCATCTTCGATACCAGGATCCTCGGAATTTTTCTTATGACTGTCAACATCCTCGTCATCCGAATTATTGCAATCCGACTCTTCAGACAGATTGGGGCCTTTAATCTCTTGAATATTAAAAGGTTGCTTTGGAACATCGGGTTCAGGTTCCTTTACTTCCCCACTATTTTCACCGATCAAAGAAGCCTCGTTTTTAAGGTTTTCGGCTATTTCGGCTATTAGTGATGTAGCAGAAAGTTCGGCCTGCTCCGATGCACTCGCAGGATTTTCTTCTGTCGCCTTTTCTACTGATGTGTCCTGGTTGGCTAAAGTATCTTTTAATTCACTGGGGATGCCCACGTCGACATTGGGCTTATCAATGTCGCTGGGCAAGATATTATCGTTGGTCGAATCAGAATTAGGTGGCAGGGATGATTGTGCCACGGCATCAGCATTTTCAACACTGGGAAGCTTAGAATTATCAATTTCTGAGCTTCCTTGCTGTTCTGCGCTGTCATTCGTGGAGCCAGGAAGCAACTCGGGGTTATCTTTTAGTTCAGAATTTTCATCCTTTTCAGGATTGGCGGATTCATCACTAATTGGTTGAACGACAGGAGGGTCTGGAATTTTAGGGGGATTCACGTGAACGTTTTCAATATGTTTTTCAAGAAGCTTTTTAGATATAAATTTTTCAAGGCAATCCTTTTTAGGACACTTCCTCAATTTCTCTCCAGTGTGAAGCCGTTTGTGTACTATAAGCGATTTTGGCTTTGTGAAGTAGTAACCACATACATCACAAACAAATGTTGTGGGAGGGACGCAAAAATGGTAAATGTGGGGCCATTTCTTTTTCAAGCATTTGGAACAATCTTCACTCTCTGTTCCGTGCTTCCAAAATAAATGAGTCATAAAGTTTTGCTTCGCACAATATGTTGCTCCACATTTCCAACAAAAGTGATTCAGTTTGTGTTTCTTCATATGGTGCTCCAAGTCCTTTTGTGTTTTCAATGTTTCCAAACACAGTTCGCATTTGTTATGGTCTTTTCTGAGATGTACCATGTAATTGAAAAAACCGGGTAACTGTAAATTCTCACAGATGTTACACTGATATCTCAGCAAAATCGTATCGCTAGAGCCGTCGTCCTTTTCGGTGCCTGGATGATCTCCCATTCCAAATCCTCCTGAAGATGAAATCGCGTTAATAGTAGGGGATCCAACGGATGCATTTATTTCTGGGGTTTTGCTTGTTGCATCTCTAATGACTGGAGTAGGAGTCCCGAGACAAAGGTGAGAGAACAGCGCCCCGGCAAACAAAAACTTGCCATGACACATTGCACATTTCATTGCTACTCCACGGTGAACTTTTCTCCAGTGCGGAAAAAGATTTATTTGGCTGTCAGCCATAAATCCACAGAGGAGGCATTCACAAGGAACTTCGCCGAAAGGTTCCATACTAGGATCTTCATCAAAAATACGTGTATTTTAGGTTACATTTAACAAATATGCAAATTGTTGTAAAAAGGATCTAGAAAATTTAAATTTCAACCCAAAGAAATTATCCTTACCTTGGTATGCAAATACAATGTTTTCAGAGCGAAATACTTTATCCAACAAAGCCAACTTAAAATCTTTCCATTCAATATGATTTATTTCCCCGTCAGTCTCGTTAGACACATCTTCAATGTGATTACTGATAGATTCCAATTCCTTCTTTATATCGTCTTTCAAAGAAATAGACTGATTCGCTTCAGCATTCGCCTCACCACTGATCTTTAAAGGGTATTTGCAAACAGTAGAATCACTGTCCACGTTCCCCTGCTCACCCTGGTCTGCTGCATCGGTTTTGCACGATTTCTCCGTGTCTGTAGGGCAACTATCTGTCGCTTTCTTATCACAAGTATTTTTCTCATTTTCTGTTTCAACGGCACTATCACCTGTTGATTTAGTTTTCGAAGAATCGTCAACACTCATGAGGGGAGGTTTTGAAGGAGAACTATCTGGAGGTGAGGGTTTTTCAGCAATGGTTTCCGAAGAAGTTTGCTTAACTACTGAAAGCGAATCTATGTCGTCAGTCTTATCAACAGATTCAGAAGGGATTTTTACATCAGAGCCCGATTTAGAGGTTTCTGCTTTTTCTCCAGAGAGAGACTCTTCTGCGTTCACATCAGAAGTATTCTTAGTCTCTTCCGTTGGAGCAACAATGTCAGGTTTCTCTTCGGGCTCCGTCTTTACAGGTGATTCTAGAGTAGGGGATGACTTTTCACTCATCAATTTTTCTCCCGTCGCTTTCAATGATTTAAGCAACATAGCAGGAGTTCGGAGACATCTTAGTTTCCAAGAATGAGAAGCTAACAAATGCATTACTAATTGCCTTTTGTCTACTTTAATTAATTTGACTTGTCGGCAGTAAAGACAATCTCCACTAGTTTTGCGCAGCATTTCAGTTAGAATGCTATCACTAGATTTATCCTTTACATTATAGTTTACAATTAATTCATAAGGATCACTGTTTTCACCTGGCTCTGTTGAGTCAGTAATTGGCGAAAATTGCTGTGTGAGTTTTTCACATAATTCTACGATTAAAAGTCCAAGCCGTTTGAACGTATCCTGCTCTACGAGTAGAGGATCCAATTTCACTTCCGGCTCTGGCTCTGATTCGGACTCATCACAATATTGGTCTTCAAAACTAGATGATGGACCAATTGTTACTAAAGATGCCCGCATATTTGGAGATTGTGCAATTCCTAACTTTCGTTTATTTTGGGGAAGAATTTGGCGTTTTTGCTGGACTACACTAACGGCAGATTTCTTCCCACTACCATAAGCATTTCCATCTTCATGGTCGTAATCAAACATGACTATATCAGATTCTTTCTTGGAAACCCCAGAATTGGAGATTACGGCCATCGAAAATTCTGATTTCTCTAACGAAATTTGAGGTTTCCTATTCGTACTAATTTCCGAAAAGGTAACCGAATTTCGCTGCCGCTTTCCAATATCGGTAATATCGGGAGACCTCGTCGTTGACTCAAGATATCTAGGAGAAGCTGCTGCTGAAGTGGAGCCTGAGGATATGGAATGAGATCGTTGATAAGACCTTTTGCTAACAGTCTCATACATGAAATCTTCTCTGGTAATTTTCTTCAGAGAACGCCGAGGTCTGTGTGGCTCATCTTCACGGGAAATATCGACATCTCTATCACTCGGAAACATTCTCTTTGAAATCTGAGTTGGACTCGGTTGGCTATCAACGTCCTTTGCATCCCCAGCCGCCTTTTTCGAAGTTTGAGAAGGAGAACTGGAAATGCTGGTATCCTTAGTTTGTACAATCTCTTCCTTGGTCTTTAGAGAAATATCCTTAGTGCCTTCCTCAGTGTCGTTTACATCCCCATTCATCATCTTAGACATCACTGGAGTCAGTGTAATGCTACTGGACAAAGCTTGGATGGTCGCTAAGGATGGAGGTTTCCGAGCCGGCTTCGAAAATTTATAAAAAAGAGACGCTCGTTTTACTGGAATTATGTTTTGCTTATTGAGTTCCTGCTGAGGAGATTGGGTTTTTACTACTAAAGCATCTTTTGGTTTCGGAGCTTCCGCATTAGAACTCACGGTGATTGGAAAATTTGGTTTCTGAGATTTTTGTTTGTCACCTGAGGGCAACCCCTTGTTCAAACTGGTTGTGGTGCTAATGGTGGTTGACGAATTAGACGTCGCTGGTGAACTGGTTACAACGGGGTTCAATTCTGGCATTACTTTGTTCTTTTTTGAAACAACAACCGGAACAAATCCTTTTTCCCCTTTTAGGTTTTGTGGGAGAGAAGGAAAAATTGCCCGCTTAAAAAAGTTACTTTTTTCTATACCAAATCCACGGTAACCATCACCTTCATTCGGGGAACCATTCTCAGTTGGTTTGTTGGAGGATTCTCCACCGCGGACAGAACACGCTCTCATGTGCGCAGCAATTTTGCTAGGAGAGAACTTTTTCAAGCAAAATTTGCAGGAATTATCCCGATTTCGCAACTGGGAAGTGGTCATCGTGGAGTTTCCTTCCAGGTTTAAATTCATTGAACCTTTGCACGCTGCTATATGCCCACCCAGAAGAGAAAGCAGTAAAATTTGCCCACACTTTGGACAAATTCCTGTACTCTTGCGGCATTCGTGAGCGTGGTTCTTGATGGCCTCAACGGATTCGGACAAAAATGTTTTGTTACATTCAACACATAAAATTAGTGTGTTATTTCCACCGTACTGCAAGAATTCCGACCCTGCTAGATATCTTTGAGATGGAACTCTGTGTTCTCGATGCAAATGAACCATTAGCTCTTTGGCGAATTTGTAAAATTGCAGGCAGTACAAGCAGATGAATACTCCGTGAACATTCTTGGCGTGAAGGAAGATTTTGCAAACATCCAGCTTAACATTGCACGTTGAACATTCAAAAAGGTACGATTCCAAGTCTTCAATAGTTGACAAATTACGGTTTCGGTCAAGCATATTTCCATTCAAAGGGTGAACAAAATTGAAAGTTGGAGTACTACTTGAAATACCCGAATTCGGACTGCCACTGCTTGAAGACGACGGCGGATTCTTTTCTGGCGTCATGGCTAATGATTTCGAAATAGGATGCTTCATTCCTTCAGCAGAGTTTCTATTTCGATCTAAAATCACGACCTTTTGTTTTCTGCAAAATTGAAAATTAATAGTACAATTACCGATTTATTTTTTAAAATTGTATTTATAATATATTTATATTTTATATTAATATATTTATAAAACATGAAAATGCAGATAAAATTTATACATACTCGACAGTGGCAATTTTTGATTTATTGGAATTCACCGGGGCCGATTGTACTAACACATCTCCGTCCGAATCCATTTCCTTTTTGTAAGTGTTCTAATGTTGCATCAAACCATCATAGTACTTTTGTTCT
Organism: Yoshiicerus persimilis; assembly: GCA_020352615.2. NCBI lineage: Eukaryota > Metazoa > Arthropoda > Collembola > Entomobryomorpha > Tomoceridae > Yoshiicerus > Yoshiicerus persimilis. The sequence continues at coordinate 3,666,185 of CM060170.1, read as the reverse complement.
CCGCCCAACTCTCAAGGTTTTATTCAGTTCTGTAAAATCATTATTCGTTATTTTCCAAAAGCACTATTTAACACAATTAATACAAAATGTACTTAAACTTCGAAACTTCCACCTATCTAATTGGAATCTATAATTAATGGCAAAAAAACCCATTTGTGTGCCAATGCTAGATTCTCCAGCATTAGCACTGATACTCTCTCAACTACTTTTGTAGCTATTTGCTACATAAATTATAGACATCATCTACAGCCATTGCAAATTGCATTTGGCTTTGGCATTGTGCTCCTCCAGCAAAAAAGTGTCCATTTTATCTCCATTTAGTACATCCAATATTCGCATACGCGAGGATTACATTACAAAACTCATTCATTGTCAAGTTTCCCACAAATGTAACTCTTTAATGTTTGCGCGGGAATTAAAAATGCAAAGTCTATTCAAACTCTAACAATTTTTCAAGACGTGCCGATCATGTACATCACGTGTTTTCTCCTGACTACATAATACAACTTTGCCTGGAGAATAAGCCCAGCCAAGCAAGGAATCCAAAAACACAACAGGAGGCAAGGTTGGGCACAGAGTAAAAATGTCTTTACTTAACACTCAATAAAATGTATTTTACAATCAATAAAACATTGATTTCCAAATACATAAAACGATTCATAGCTTTTTTCGATCACTAGTTTAGTTAGAGGATTATTAATGGCTATGATAAGTACTTTGGCAAGTATCAAAAATGTGAAATTGAAACTAAAAACAAACTGATGTTTGGGGGATGGGCTTGTATTCATGACGTATCGTTGAAATATTTCAGCAATACTGCGCAACATGATTATAATATAAGCATGGCACTTGATAAAAATAAAACAATTATATTCAATTGCACCAGAAAATAATTTTTTAGTACAGGGGGTCAAAGTATTTGAAATTCAAATATCACAAACACGGTATGTATTGCACTCAATAATTGCGATTAGATCACCTAACTGCATTTCCCCGTAAATTGTACAACAAAAACCTTTAAATTAAACAATTCCAATATTACACAGCTATTTTCACGGAAATTTAGTTGCGATCAAATATTGCGTTTTTCTTAGAACTGAATTGAACGGACACCTACACCAAACTATCAATTAAAATCCGTTACAATTCACAGTGTAACAAATTTTGTGTGACTCAGACTCAGAAGGTTGCAATTCTTAATTTGTAATCACGATCACAATTTAAAAATGATTTCTAGTCACCTGGGTATAAGGGTATTCCTGAATAGTCTTTGCATTGCACAGTACTATTTTAGTTGCTGAACTTGAAATTGCTTTCGTTTGATTTGGAACCTATCTATTGTTTAAGTAATTACCACTTAGTCTTTCCATTGTTCTACTACAACGTAAAATTAAGTATCCCAATGAGCACTGAAAAGCAATAACTGCAAATCATTGTGATAAAAACAAATATACGTTGGGATAACGTTTGCAGTGGAAAGTTTGAAGGAGAATAAATAATTGGGATGATGGATTATTTACATTCTGTAACTGATTACTATCTTGTGAGCGTTTGTAGTAAATTGAAAAGTGTTATTTCTCTGTCATGTCACTGATTGGATTGTAGTTGGCAATTATCAGTTATTGATTTCCCTTAGATTACTAATTGACTAACCTCTTTTAAACGTTTGTCACACTTTTAATAATTTCCCCTTTAATTTAATGCATTGAGAAAAGCACTTGGTAGAAGCGGTGGAGAGTATCGGCACGATGGTAGAACTTATTTGTAAATCAAATGTAATGGTCACAACTACTCTGACAAACAAGAAAGCTGAGCGGTAAAATTACAATTGACAAAGTATGACTTAAATTAAGTTGTCATTTGTGTGGGTGTCTGAACTGAATGAATGCTAGGGACTGAAAGAGTATTTAACAGTTTTTGGAAAGATTGGCGACTCGACTGACACTACACTATCACACACACACAATCACAAACTACAGAGCAACAGAGAAATATTTAGTGGAAAAGTTGCATCGCTATTACACGGTCCACTAGAAATTTAGTGTGATTGTGTGGTGCATAGTGGCCTGCATAGAGGAATAGTTCGAATGTGCAATAGCGTCCAGAGTTTATTCGTGAGCTTGAAGAAGTTGCATGTAGGATGGAGCAGTCTTGTGTGGTATAGTGTTGCCTGTATGTGCACTGTGTTGGGTATTCATAATATGCTGTTAAAATGCTTTGTGCCTAACAGACAATTGTGACTGGACTGTTGGAGGAGACGAGAGCAGAGTTTGTGCCTTGACTCTTGCGTCATTTTTACACCACTGCAAGGGCACATCTTATCGTCCTAAATGCAGGCTTAGGTTTCTGGGCTGTCTCATTTGACTTGCGTTTACAAGCATCTAAAACGGGCGGAAGGCGGGTAAAATACCTTCCCAATATATCCAACCTAGCATAGAATAGAAGACAGCTTGTGTAAATACTAGCTCAGCAGCAACTGCAATATTAGAGGCTCCCTATAGCTACGAGGGTGTATAAGTATATGCATGTTCCGTGTCCTTCCAGTCCACCTCTAAAGGGTCTACCTCTAGGTCCTCGCTCACCATACCCTAATGAGGGACCCCTGCGGCAGGCACTATCGCTATTAATGACAATAGTTACTTACAAGACAGAATGGTATATTTATTGTAATATTATAAGAGAAGTGTGGCTGGGAAAGGCATTGAGTGTAATAAATATACATACAATTAGACGTGGTTTGCTATAGAGGCCTATAGGCTCCAGGAGTGCAGTAATAGGGGGCTCGCTCGGTTACTGACTGGGTTCAAGATCTTCAGCTCACAGCAAAATGCACTGCCAGGTTTCCAATTCTGTTTCACACGTCTCACAATCCACCTTTGCGTTGCCAACTTGCCAGGCTACCATTTGGCTCTTCGTTCGCTTGGCGTCTTATTTCTATGACGTCGTCCACAGCCACTCCACACTGTCACAGAGCACACAAGCTCAATTCCTCTGTCCTCGCAAGTCCCAACACCACAGCCTGGCATTCCATGCACAAGGAACCAAGTTCCTCCACACGCATGCGTACTGCTCCAACTCCACTCCTCTCCTCCTCCCCCTACACTCCCTACCCTCTACACCCTATACTCATATCCCCCTAGTCCTATTCCTTCACAGACGAGAAATCCTTTGGCGTGGTGGTGTTTTCTTCCTTGGTAGACGACCAGACTTGAGCTGTCAGTGTGTCCGCGCGCTTGGGAAGGAACGTTACGGAATGGCTAGGTTGATCACGTGCACGGTGAGGAGTACACTCCATTGGCTAAGTTTGAAAATTGACGTGCCTCAAGACAGGTCCAACCTGGACGGTCATACATGTAAGAACGCACACTTACGCCGTCTGATTTTTTGTCTATGCTATTCCTTCGCTCCATAACTCTAAGCTCCAATGCTCCACGCGTTTACACGGAGACATCCATAATCTCCGTCAACACGCTCTTCTAACCAACAAGTTATAACCAAATACCCCCCTCCCAATACGCTTTTCCTCTCAATGGTTTTTCACTCCTTTCACTCAACAAATCCTTTTCCATAACGTTTTCGGGAAAGTTTTGCCGTCGCCGCGATATGACAATAATCCCAGTAGTCTCAACAAGATATGAAATTATTTCCTGTCTCCCATTCAATTAAATGTAAAATCTGATGTATTCTAAAATTTATTTAAATGCTAGAGAAAATTTCTTTAAATTATTTCAATACATGTAAAATAGCTTCCCATTATGAACTTTCTCAAAACATGAGGTTAATACTCGGGGAAATATTCTACTTTGTTGTAATTAGCAAAGCTGTAACCCGTTGGAGGAGTCCCATAGAAAGAAAACCATAAGAACGACAGTTTGATGCAAAATTTTGTGGCTGATTGCTTTACTTAAAGCAAGTTTTGGTTGGATAGGGAAATTACACGTGAAGTTACGAGGATCATGCATGATTGGTTCTCAAAAAGAGTGGGATGGCGGTCGCATCTTTGATACCTACTAGGGGCTCACAGAATTGGACAAATTTGGGTTCACATTCAATATATCTGATAGAGGCAGAAAAACAATGTTTTTTTTCTGTATTATAGTCTATGGAGATATGGAGTGTGATGTCACTCATGTTACATGTGCAGTCCCAATTGACTGTAATTAGAATAAATACTAAATGCTTTTATTGCTAAGTATTATTCTTTTTCATGAAGTCTTATACTTTCTGTTAACTACAAGCGGAGCTCACGGGAACCCCTTCAGACGTGAATGGTTTACGTGGGTTTATGTATGGTCCCTATTGCAATTACCACGTCTAGAGTTGGAATTGGAATCTAAACAATATTATACTTATGCACGGGAATCGCTCCTTTACCAGTGAATTATAAAAAATAAACCGATCACGTGAGAGTGAGCAATTCCGATTTCCCTTTGTGTTGATGACGCTTTATAATATGCAAAATATAGTAAATTGGTTATAAATGGCAATTTTATTATGTGAGTACTTATTGCGTTAGTGGTTAGGTTGTATCGTCCAATTTTATCATCATGGCTAATAATTCGCCGAACATCATATTTCGTTTAATTTTACTCTGCGAAAATAATATTATAGTCACACACAATTCACAGTAGGCTCTACTCTATTGAGGGGTTTCAGGTGGTCTCTGGCGAACAAAATTGACGAGTGAAGAATGTTTTCTTTGTGCTATGATATTTCAGTATTAATTTGTTACATTACAGGATTACATTATAGCATCGAAATATTTGTGTGATACCTATTATTTATATCTATTTCTGCTATCATTCCTCCAAATCTTACCGATATTCACTAATTCAATGGTATTGATTCCCATCTATTTATGTTTTATATGTATAAAGGTTTGATGACCATTTATTACAATGAAAAAATAAATACTTCGCCTCTTCCGAAGTCTTCCGTAATATTAATATTGCTTAAGGAATATCTCGTGCACTTTTAATTTTGGTGATTGGTACTTGCACCGTGAGTACATACTGAATTGGATTCCTTAAACCTGCATGGCTTTAGGCTTTGGTAGCTATAGTTTAGGTGCAATAAGTATTTAATACGGTTATAGACCAATTTCATCCATATAATTAGACTTCATTTAATCGTAGTAACTGTTTTCAATTTATAGTAGGTTTCTTGTCACAACTAAAACAGTATTCAGTAAAACAGTTTACGATCATTTGTGCATTTCACACCATTCAGGAATGAAATGAATTATTTTGGCTAAGGGTATCTTAAATACAGCAAAGTCGATATATCTCGGTAAATTGAAACAACCTAAAGACACAGTTCAACGATTTGATACTGACATTAGGCTTTGAGGAAAATAAAGATGTTTTGTTAATGGTTTTTAGAATTTTATTATGATTCAGGATTATTACGACGATATGCATAAGGATACACATAAAATAAGATCACGTAATAGTAAAGTAAATAAGAGTTTTGTAGAGTAGAAGCAGGCATTAACGTGGAATGAAAAATGAGAACTACACTTTATGCATCAGGTAACTTATGGGAATAACTTTGGTTATAAAGTATTTATGGGTACGGATGTGATGAAGTGAAGCGTAAAGGTCCGTAAAGGTTTTCTTCTGCTGTTTTGTTACATATAATAATATATCAGAAGAGTGACTTTTTGGTGGAGTTGGCGTTTATAGGAAATGTAGTGATATGAATCAAATAAGAGCAACAATTCATGAACTTTTCAACAGTGACAAAAATTTTAATTATTCTATTTGGCTCTGAGCTTTACATGATTAGTTTTGCTACATAGTGTGAAGAGTTAAATGGATGCTACTATTGTATGACATTTATAAAGTACTGAATATTGTAAAATAAACTGCAGTACCTTAGCTATTTGCATGTTTGGAAAAAACCAGAATTTTTTAATTGTGACTGTTGAAATATATACACAATTTTACTAGGTAAGCATTATAAGTACTGAAGCATCAGTAACAAAAGTGTAATATGCTGACCAATGTTTATAAAGAATTAATTGTAGTTGTAAAATATTCATAAGAAAATGAGTAGAATAAAAATTTTGGTATTCCACATATCCAACGTAAAAATATTTTTGGGTTGATATTTTACTGCTTATTAAAAAAACTAACTATGTGTAAATGCTAGAGATGACATGAAGGTACAAAAGAATCGGACAACTGGGAATTTTGCGGAGGGAAGGGTTTTTTGACTAAAACTCTAAACTCACTAAAGAAAGCTGCAAGTTTCTATGTAAGTATTATTTGTACGTACCTATACCTACTCTTGGTTCCACTTCACTTCCACAGTATTCGCTTGTTGACACTAGGTATGTCATCTTAAGTGTTATTTTAATATAATAGGGTAACTAAAGAAATATCTACTGTACATATTTTCATTTTTGTATGCAACTTCAAGTATCTACAGCAATTATACAACGCAACAATCTTAGGTCATTCAAGTCTTAATGTTTATCTGCATTTCGAGCTTGTCATTCCTAACTATATAACGTTTTGTCAAGTACAAATATCGACCCACACTGCTAGGTACTCTTCGAAACCACAACGACAACATAATACAAATATACTGCTCTTTGGAGGACAAATGTTACACGAGGGGAAATTATCTTTGTATTTTCACTTCTTCCTGACTTTTTAGCTTAGTTTGGCTACAGTTTACAATCCACTGTTTATGTGCAATATAAAATATACACTGATACTTTACCAAATAAGAAATATTAAATTCAGTAGCAGTAGAACAAATAATATACTATGAATAATTAATTGATGTTGTAGTTTCTACGGATTTTACATCAACAGTATTCTTAAGTTACAGGAAGGCTAAGTTTGGAGATATTCAATTAAATTTCATTTGATACTGCAAATAATGAGACTAAAACAGTAATTTCCAAACACAGTAAATAAAATTCTCCGGAAATTCTTATTGTTCCGTAATAAAAAAGACAAACTATTACTCCTCATTCCAACCGCTGGATTGGGATGACGTTTTAGTTCTCCAGAGATTTAATTATTTCTTTGTAATTCTGATAGCTTATTGATGGCTTTCTAATTTTTGATTGCAATCGTATGTACAGTTTTTGACGAAAATCCTACAAATACATCAGCCCTCTATAATATATTTTACATGACAAATCGACATAAACTTGTTTCAAAGCGGACAACTCCAGTGCTGTCTCGTCCAAGGAATTATTGCGCGTGGTAAAATTTATTCCAGTTTAGACCGCTTTGACTGTAAGGACCCCTCTCCACTCTGCGAGTCTTCACTAGCGAACGTGGCAACATAATCGATAGGCCCTTGAGAGTCACTCGTTATGGAGAAACCTATAAAAACACAAATTATTAATCATTTTAAGTAAACAATCGTCTGAATCAACCCCTACTATTATCCTATTAAGCAATTATTTGCAAGTAAAAAATTGACTCCTCAGTTTTAAATAGTCAAAGCTACCGAGTTCAATACTGAACTTCTCTGTTACACCTGTATGAATGACATTTGCTAGTTTTTCATGTCCTTTAGTCAAATTCACTCTACCCTTAACAGCACAGTGCTTCTTCCGCATAGAATACACTGTACACAAATGCAACCAATACGAAACTACAATTTTATATTTGGTCAATAGTGATATTATTTCATAGGTCATTTCAAGGAGCAACATATTTGATATCGTTTTCGGTTGACGTGGCCCATAGCCCGTGGTCTCAACCGGCATATTACCAAGGGATGTGAAAATCCATTTGCTCTTGTGCAAAATCCCTCGACCCAAATGTTTCCGTGGGTCTTTGGGTTTGTGGATTTTTGGTCTACCAAAATAATGCAATATTCTAGGTATAAAATATTACTTGATATTCCTGCTTTCTTGAGTCACAATATGACGAAGAATGATAGTTATAAATATAATCTTCAAATATTTTCATATTTTGCAGGATAAACTGTAATTTGTTGCGAAAATGACGATGTGTATTTCACATTCCCGCCTAGATAAAGACCGAAAACTCAAAATCCCATGGGTTTTTCATAAAAAATTGAGTCGGGTTTTTGCTCGAAAGTCCAAAAACCCCATAACCCAAAAACCCATGTTAGGCATCCTTGAAAATTACAAACAACTACGCTATAAAATTCAGTGGGAGTAGTAATATTATAGCTATTGTAGATTATATATTTGTAATATATAGATCAGTTGTGAAAATAGTATAGCGATAGTGAAATGAATTAACGATAATGAATAAATTTTACTAAAATAAGATGGAGATGGAACATATTGAAAGAAACACGAAACAGTTTTGAGAATCATTTCATCTATCATTTCATAGATTTTGAAGAAAATCAGAACTTACGTATACGTAGGTTAATATAATACTGAGTACTAGTATTTCGAAAAATAGTGAATATCCTTTAAAACTCTCATCCGTAATTCATACACACAAAATATACATTTGATCAACCTTGAGATTATGTACAATCTCTTATTTATGGGTAAAATGTGTACAGTAGGTAGGTATCGTATTTGGTCGAGTATGTATCAATATTGTGTATTCATTCTACCATCATATCACGTTAATCTCCGTTCGGCTCCAGTCTAGCCAGAGTCAACATCTCGTAGTATAATTACAGAGGCACCAGCACTGGCTTGTAAGATTTTGTGTGTGTGCTTGTCAATGAACTAATTATCATATTGAAGTTTTCCAATTAATATGTATGAAAAAACTACAACTACAGCATTGTACTGACGCCACATATAGTACAACTAGTTTTGAAACACTTATATAAGCCTACAATACAACGACATTGATTAGAAACAAACAATGAGCAATTAATATATTAACTGCGTACATTTTACTTATAATTTTACCTTTCATTACCAGTTAAGTTCATATTTAATAGGTTCTAGTCATTAAAAATTAATATCCTAAATAATGTTTGAATGCGCCAACTATTACGATTACATAATTAAGACAACTGGTCATTAACCGTCTAGTCATAAAGTGGATTAAATTGAATACTGCTTTTGTCTACCTAAAAATTTCTACTGCATTTATTTTTTAATAGTAAGATTTGCATTGTCGGAATGGTAAGGGGATATCTTAATTTTAAAGTCTAATAATATTACTACCAAAACCACAACCCGGCAAGTGAAAAGCCTCATTTGCTACTTGACATTTTAAAAGATATACTGATATTGAATAGAATGGGTGGAGAACTGTGAAATCTTACTTGTATTAGAATCTTCACCCATGACGACACTAGCGGGAGGATTTTCTGGAACTAATGGCCGCTTGGTCGTCATCTCTTTATGTTTCATTTTTTTCTAAAAAATGACAAGCATTGAGGTTAGCTATTAAAATGTTGACAAAGACGATTCTTAACAAAATTGGATATAGTTTACTTACATCTGCTGAGACTACAGGCACCCACTTGTAAATCCTCATCGTGGTCTCCCCCAATGTTACCCATTTCTTTTCCCTGTACAAAATAGATTTTGGTTAATGCATCTGAGGAGATTAAGGGTAGAATGACATTTTGTAAAGAAAACTAAAACCAAGAGAGTGAAATATAACATACCAATGACGAACTTTGTCGACGACTTGCATTACACGTTTTATATCATCTTTTGCTCTGCTTCTGGTTTCCGCCCTAACTGACCTGGACATTTTCACCTGATATATCTAATAGTCGGAAGTAACACTTCTGAAGAATTTCGGCTTTTGTGTAAAGTATATTAATTTAACAGTTCACCCACATTAACAAATCCCCCGTCGAAAGCCGTAGCCTTTGTATTAGAATAAGGAGGAGTAATTATTATTTGACACTTGAGGGTTTATTTCCCCGTTTACTTTTGCTCTATCTCACACTTCCGTTTATAGAGATGCAGAATGAAAAAAATAAAATATTAACATTAGAGAATTTTAAAACTCTGTAATTATAGATTTTTTACTCCTTGCTTGAAACAAACTATGATTGAGTAATAACTTTTTTCTTAAAACAAACGCACTGGCTAAACTCAGTTTTTCGGGGTTTTATAAACTGAATTGAACTTTAAATGGATGTTTTCTCCATTAGAATTTAAGGGAACTGCATTAGGAATAAATCATGTATAATCCTCAGACAGACAGAATAAGCAAGCTTGTCTTATCATGCGAACATAGTGCCGATGCATAGGTTACTTTCACATACATTTGGCAATGCTAAAGCAGAACAACCAAGTGTTCTCGTATATTATTCTGTAGCCCTATCTCTTAATAGCTTACAACGAACCTCTAATCTTCTACAACACTGCAGCAATGAAAGAAAAGCGTTGCATGAGAACCAGAACCATTTTGAGCTGCGGCAACGCCATTCAATGAAAAGAAAGTAAACCATCTTAGTGCGTGAAAGTCTACGTTCCAAGTTCCATGTTTGATACTCCCACTTTGTAAAGCTCTTTCAGCCCGCCGTTAGCTCCCGTCTTTGTGCACTCCCACTTTCACTCCACTTTCTCTCATTTCTCAGAAGAAACCAAATTGGAAGGATAAAGTTATGGTTTCCCATTGTAAATGAAATGATAAGGTAAAAAGTAGAACATGAATAATAGTGTGCAAAAATGCAGAAGTGTTTCAAGTAAAGGAAAATATAATTATTTCCTCCAGAAGTGCGATGCACAAAGACTGGGAAAGACATCTTTCCTTAACCATAAGTAAGATTGAGCAGGTGCTCCTTCAATTCATTCTTCAATTAAAGGTCGCTGAACCATAGTTCATTTCATCTCATAAGATTTCTTTCCACTTCCTTATTCTTTTGGAGTGCCTATTTCTACAGAATTGTATTCAATTACATTAAATGACATTATTGTATGATTCCACCAAATCCAACAGGAAAATTATAGTTTATTCAACTTGTCTTTTCAATTAGAAAGACCTTTTGAAAAAGTATACACATAAAATAGCTAATTTTTTTCTTTGGTTACCAAAGCTGTATTAATACATGCTAACTGCGGAATAACAATCAAAATTGAACAGTGACAGATTCTTGGAGTCGTTAGTCTTGAGAATCGTTAATATAGGATTTTAGGTTACACTTATGGCATACTGTTACTATATGCGCTGGTGAATAAGCGTCCACTATAGGTATCCTGTACAAAGAATCTCTTGGCGGAGAAAATCAGATCAGATTGAAAATCAGAATTGCATTATATTTTGATGAATTGCTGCAGCTGAGATATATTCATTTAAAAACTCCACAATATGGTGACTTATTATAATTATTATGAAATGCTATGAATACTTATCTCGAAAACGGGTATATGGCGACATTCACTGACATGGTACATGTCTTCCATAGTACGTCTTTAGTTTTTCGTTACCCTTAAATTTTTCCTGGTCAAAACGTTGTACCGTGTCAAACTACTAGCACATGGATTTTATTTCTTGCTCACTCTATGATTATGAGGGTAGGTTCACACACGGAAACTAAGAGAAATATAAATGAAAACTACCTTATAAATTTGTATTAATGAGGGTGTGATGATAAAGTCAAAGGAGATGATATTGTTTAGACAACTGAAAAGAAATCATTAGGTATACCCGATTTGATGAAGGTGTAAAATGGTCCACATATTTTGACATATTTATTAGGTACGTGGCGGTAAACTGAAACTCGAGATTTTATTTACGAAATTAAATTTAACAAATGAGGAAATTCTTTGGATTTCCATCTTAGATAGGTGTGATGTACTGTGTTGTAAAAAATGTGATGGAAAATTTGGTTGGCGATCAAGACTGAACTGCTCTATAAGTCCATTACATTGCTCTCCACTATATCAATTATGCGACGACAACGGTCACAAATAATTTTTAAAATAAGAAATATTGTCAGTTCATTTAGCATTTACTACAGAGGGACAAAGCCACTGCTGTTGTAAAATAAGCTAGTAACGATGAACTAAAATTCAGAGCAGTGTCTAAATTGGTTTTGAAAGTTGATTTTCATTTTACAAATAAAGCATTAGAAAGTACTAGGATTGTGGCCTAAGGTAGTTTAAGGTTAATTATAGTTTGTAACAAAAACAATTCTTGTTTTACTCTATTTACACTAATACTCTAGAAAAGTTGAACTATACACAGTCAGACAGTAAAATGAATAGCACAAAGATATACACATATTCATTTACATATCATACGATTAATAGCGATAGGAATAAATAAATATTAGTGACGGTAATTGACAACGCAATAACGGATGTTTCACTACCACAGTAGTCAGTTTACAATTGATTTGCACAGTTCTTTATTAGGATTTTGATGTGATGGTGAGCGTGAGCGGACGTACCTTCTACGTATATGTACATTTTATGTTTGTCATTATATGCAGAATTGTGTGAATGGATTCAAATGGATTTTAAAGAAGTTTTGCATCCTCCTCATTTTAACTCACGAGTGTTTTTATAACTAGAAATGATTTATAACAAATAAAACATCAATTAAGCATAATGGAACAATATTCAATAATAACTAACACTGCTTTACTTAATTTAACTCACTATTCCACAACACGACTTTGCCAAAGACATTTTAAGGGCTAATTTAATGAAACAAGGGAATTAATTCTGTTGACACTTTTCTACAGTCTAAACCATGGGCTGACAGATGTGCTAATTTAATTCCGCGTCCGTGATGTTGGTTAGCATTAAGATTGACGACCAGCTAATTCTTTGAATTACAGAGTTTCATGTGATGGATGATATATAAAAACGATATAACTAGATTACCCTATGGATAGATAACTTACAACATTTTGACGTACAACACCCAACCCAAAGAAATTCATTCAGGATGATTGTGTGCGTTGGTAATTTATATAATTATTGTTTGCCTAATGTTTACGTGAGGTACAATCGGTGGTAGTCATTAGCTCCAAAAGCAGCGTTACATTTGGGGCACTTTCTCTGGCGAGTCTCATAACGCGTTCTTAAACAATCAAAACAGAAAACGTGGAAGCACTTAATCAGAACAGCATCCTTTCTTTTCACTTTACATGAGGGGCAAGTCAAAGTTTCTTTATATTCCTTTATCTCCTCCTGCAGTACTTCGTCCGTGTTTCCTGCGATTTCAATCTTATTTAGTCTTTCAATCTTCTTTTTATACATTCCTATCTCCTCCTGAAGTCGTCTTAATTTATAGGCCTCAGCCTCCAGGGCCGACGTCTTCTCACCCACCGTCTGCTGTGCATCCTTCATTTGAGTATGATATTTCTCTAAAACACCACAACACCACATCAATTTATTTTCCACTTAAATCCACTTCTTCTATACTTTACAGTATTAAGCTAAGTAATTCTTTCCGCCCTTCTTACCCAAGTGAAGTTTAAGGTCGGCCGCCGATTGAGCACTTTCGATCGCCTTCCTCTTGTTCACTTCCATTGCACTTTGACGCAGATGAGCTTCCCTCTCAAAAGCTTGAATGTTGCTTAGTAACAGTCTTTCCTTCTCTTCCAATTTCCTAACCACTTGATTTTGGGCATCTATATGCTTTGACAATGTTTGAACCTAAAACAGGAAGAGCAATAATAATCGGTGTAAGGTTTAGGTATACTACTTGGATTTTAGTAATCAAAACTCACCTGTTCTTGTAAAAGTTCTTTTTCTTCTCTGGCTAGCTTTTGAAGCTGATTGGATTTAATTCTATCAGACATAAGCTTAAAATTCGCATCGTCTTTCTCTCTTAGCTGTTGGATAAGTCTGGAATTCTGCTCTTGCATATCTTCAAAGGCTTGACCTGTGACTTCCATTTCACTGATAAGGGCATCTTCTTCTTGCTTTTGAGCCGTGACTTGTCTCTGTAAACAATGGACTTGATCTTCTAGTTGTTTAATCTTTTTTAAGGCATCTTCGTCAGCGAGCTTCTTCCTCTCCTCTTTTTTGTTCTCCTGAAGTTTCTTGACAACCAGTTTCAGGTCCTCTAACTCTAGTCGGCATTTCTTTTCAGATGCCATCAGCTGAACTTTATCCCGTTGGTCCTTGCTAGCTCCCTTGTACATGTCCAGAAGTAGTTTCATCTCTCTCTGATCATTCAATGCTTTCCTGTTCATAAAACGTAACCTTGTACAACGCATTATATTGGAACCACAAAAATTATTCAAAAACTTGAAAAAAACAACTTTTAATTTGAAAATGTTAGGTTAAACCGATGAAATAACCATTCCTGTAATGTAGGACGAACTACAAATATAGTTGCAATTCTATGTAATGTAAGGAGGGTACCTATAGGCACTTGATTGTGTAATCATTGTATTACAGGTGTGTAGCACAATACAGGAGAATGAAACTTTAGCTTCATTATTTAACTAATAAAAGTTTTTCCACAAAGCTAATTGCACGAATACCAAATAGACATCTTCAGACTTTCGCCTGAACATCAACTCTACTTGCAATTTTGGGTACTAAGGGTGTAAATAATAAAATGGAACAACTCTATCACGAATGACAGGGTGTTCTAGTACTCGCCTCATCCTCATGCACAAAAATAGGGAAAATTCACATCGTCAGCTCATACACATACAATACGGCATAAAACAATAAAAATTCGCATTGCTAACAGACATACGAATGTCAACAAAATTTTAGCGTCATCAACAAAATGGATCGGTGGACGTTTACAAACTGAATTGACAAGGGAAAGCAACTTGAAAACATGTTTTCAAAGCGTGAATTATATGCTGGAATTTCTGTCTGTTTTGTGCACAAAGATGAGGAGTAACGTACTTTAACTGAGACCTCAGTTCCTTGATGCAGTCGGATTCTGATTTTATTCGGGCACCGATCAGTGCTTTCCCTTCCCTCTTGTTCACTTCATTTCTTGGAGTAATTACAGATCCACCGGGAGTCGCGTTCGGAGGAGTCTTCACAAATCAATCAACCACAACATCCCATCAATTTTCATTTTTAACTATCCATTATTCCATTATATGTATTAATTTTGCAATTTGCAAGCGGTTAAAGCCATGCAAAAGGAAAGAAAATAAACAGGATTACAATCGTGTTTTAACTGTGATTAGTTAACGCATATATCTACAAGATCAATATATTATGCGTCATCTAAAAATAAATAAGATAATTTCTCTTATCAGCTTTTGAAATTATAAAGGAGCTGCCACCTGCACTGATTACTTATTCATTCAATTCATTTTCGAAGAGCTGAATCAACAGATCAGTTTGCTGTAGTTTCTGATTAGTGATAAGATAAAGATTTCCTACCATAAGATTGAACATATCTATTAACTTCAAAAACTTCTTTAAATTATCACGTAAACTATTTTTCAATGACCAATAACGAATTGTGACTTATTTTTTCAAAGTTACAGAATTTCGTGTTCCTATGAAATATTATATAGTGTTAAATACACTTAATTTTAAAAAATCACTTGAGAATGCAGTGTATGATTGTACGTTTAGTCTCTAATATGATATCTAAGTTCCTTCGTATACGTTACATTTGATTTTATAAAGGTATTGCCTATTGAAACTACAAAAGCAGTAAGATTTATCTGAAGAGTAAGAACAAAATGGAGGAAATGCTGCAGAAAGATGTAGAAAAAGAAAAAAAGACTTAGGAGACGAATATCTTAAAACTCCAAGAAAATGAACAAGAGTAAAGACTGCCACCAGATAGGAAGCTCATACCCGGCAAGGAATTCTGCGTTTAGGTGTGAACTTTACATCATTAGGTAAATCACTTGAGGCTTCGTGATTTCTCTTTATTGGATATTGTGCTAAGTGGTGCTCTTCCTTTATCACAAGTCCGGAGGACGTGGGAGAATCTTCATCGTCTTTGAAGCCATCACATCCCGAATTATTGCTTATACAATCTTTTTCTAGAGCTGCCATTAACTTTATTTCAAGATCGTCCTTCTGTCGCTTTAACTACAAGAACAAATAAAAACACAAATAAAGTTAATTTGCAACAAACGGTAATTGCATTACTTGGTACTACACGGAAAAATTAATTGTTGACACTAAGCATTAGATTGTAATAGAGATACCCCATTTGAATTTCAGTAGTTGTAAATCATAGTTAGTAACCAGTTATTGAATTTCTAGACTAGGGATTGCGTAAATAAGGACTTGATTAAAACATATAATTTACTTTGTTATTTTCTATACTGACATCCTTGTACTTTCTTCTATAACGATGTGCATCCCCCTTCAGCTGTTGGTTGTGGTTTTGCAGTGATGTTATTAAATGTCTCATTTCCCTGTTGATTGGACCCGTCTGCTCATTTGCTGCTAAGTTCTGTTCGAATTCGATCCTTAACATTTCATACTCTTTACGAACTTGACTTAGCATGTCTTCTAATTGAATCATCTCAGTTCTTAACTTTATTTGCACAGTTAACTCCTCGTGCTGCAATCCAAAATGTAATGATGTTATTGTTAAGCGCACCAGTTAAATAGAAATCACAACTTTACAAGGAAGAATAGAATGTTAAGACCCTTCTGTACAAAATTACCTCCATTTGTTCAATATGTTTCAAATGCTGAGTCCTCATGTTTAAGAACATACTTTTGGTGTCTTCTAACGTTGTTCTTAGCTGAAGGGTGTCATTATAAATAAAAGAAAATTTAGATTGAAGACACTTGTATTCTGTTGTTTCAACTATAATAGATTCAGGAAGCTGGCGTATCTATAAAATTCAAAAATATAGAAATTAGTATTAAATAGTGAACCGCAATAGTATCTGATGTAAACTATTTAAAGATCAATTAAAATGTTGCGTAATATTGTCATTTTTGTACGTGAGCGTGATAAACTTACATCCATTCTTAATTTTTCTAATTCTTTGAGCGTTTCCTTTTGAGAGTTGTGCAATTTTTCCAATTCTTGAAGTCGGTTGTTATTTACCTCCTTAAGTTCTTCCATTTCTTTTTGTAAATTTATATAATCCGAATCGCACACTTCTATTTTTCTTGGATTTAAGTCACACTCCTTTTTATCTTCTGTTCCATACATCAATTGAATACGACGACATTTCTCCGATAATTCATGTATATGATTAACTAATTTATCGTTGTTTGATATCAGCTTAGAGACTTCCCAACTCAGATCATCTACTTGATTTCTTAACTCATCTCCTTTTGTTTCTGATGCTGTTAACTTGTCATTCAATTCTTTCATCTATCATAATTTGAAACAAACTCAAATAAAAGTGTTGTTTTGCAAAATTAAATTCCTCTTAAATGTATGCTAAACATTTTAATTATACTAACACGTTGCAATATTAAAATGTATTACAAGACACGGATTATAAATGTGAACAAAACCAATACTACTGATCACCCGAAACATTTACTTCGATGAAAAACCGGTTAAATGATACTGCTAGATTAAAAAATAATTAAGTAGAATTGCTTGTGTCTTCCAAAATTATTATAGCAAAAACATTGACAGCTATGACATTGATACACAAAAATACTTTGCACTGATTTTTAGATGCCAATTTAATGAGAATGATTTTCTTTAGAGACTCACCTTTAGGCCCAAAGTGTGGACGCTTTCGTGAAGTGTAGTATTTAAGGCATGAAGTTTATTATTTTCCTGCTGAATTTGGATATACATATCTTTAACCACACTTTCCACATTTGTAGTCGTTCCTTCACCTAGTGTACAATAGTCCACCAATAAAAATCATTATCAATGCATAAACTAAATACATAATGCAGTTATTGTAATATAAACAATACCGTCAGGGTCTTCTTTCATTAGTTTAACCAACTTTTCATTTCTTTGCTGTAGTCTGTCAAAAGCTTGGATAATTTTCGCAACAGCTCGTTTAGAAACCTTAATAAATAATAAAACCAGTATTGAATTAATCTCTGAAATCGTAATACAAATCAGTATTATAGTAATCAATATAACTATTCTTTGAAACAAAGTTTTTAAATAGGAAATACTTTTCTAATCTGCGCATTAAAAAATACTCTTAAATGAGATCATTTAAAATTTTACCCAAAGCCTTTCTATGTATTTTAAATTGAAAGGTCCCAAAAATTTGCAAAGAAATGCAACAATTTTGAAAAAATAAATACTATACACATAAAATCGGCGTATTTAAGTATCTTGACAAAAAAATCTATTTTTGTAGGCGTCTATACTTTTAGAAATACAAACGACTCACTAGTATTTAGTAATACTAGTGAGGGTGGTATAATAAAAAGTTTTTCTAGTTATATTAATTAATAACTGACACGGAAATGCATTGTGTCATTTTGAACTTACCTGAACTCTATTCGCCAATTTTTCATCCAATTCATCCTTGTCCCACGTTGAAAGCTGTGTAAGGAATGATGTGGTTGCTTCGATTTCGTCTACATATATAAGAAACGAGGATAAATATATTTTCGACTTTTATGAATACATTTTCCCAAAAAATTTGAGATTTCCAAAACTGACTATTACTTTTGCTTTCCGATTCATCGGATGTCTCTGTATCGAATCTTTGCAAAAGAATTCGTATGTCTTCGTTAAGTTGATTCCAATGCCTATTGACAACATTGAGGACGGCATCATCTTGCATTTGACGTTTCTCCAATTGCTCTATTCGTTCTTTCAATTCATGTTCTAATTTTTGCCGCAGCTCAAACCGCTAAAATGAGCAAAAGTTAAAATATAATTAATTATTGATTGCGAGTAAGCAGACAGCAATGGCCATTACTAATACTTTTATTTTCAATTTTTGTATTTGCGAACGAATAAAACAAATTATTAAACAAGCATTTTTGACAGTATGTCCTTTCTGAGGTGCTTGGATGACTAAATTACCCGTGTGCATTATTTTGAATTTTTAGTCATAAATTATGAAAGCCAATTATGTCACATGTGTTTTTGACGTCAACAACATGGCAGTGACATTATCATCATCGGAAGTGATCATTAAATGAAAAAATGAGTCCCGAATAATGCAACCGAAAGTGACAAGGAGCGGGACTCGAAAAATGCCAACGTAGAACCTAAATGACGATTGAAGGAAGACCGCCTCCCGCAAAAACAATGGCCAGAAAAGGGAAGATAATTTTACCATTTTCGATACAGCTGATACAGGGATGGCTGAAAAGCTGTAAAATAGGGTATTGAAAATTTGATAAAATGAGATGGATTTTGATTGTATACCTGTTTGAGTCTATTATGCTGGAAGCGAAGGACTTTTATATCCATCTCTTCCAGCGTTGATACGGCCCCGATTCGGATGGATTCAAAAACGAATTTCTTCTTATTGGGCGGTGACCCCTCCGGCCCGGGGTCATCGGGAGGCCGTTTGGACATCTTGGAGATGTCTGTTAACTATAAAATAATTTCTTTTTTGGCATTTGATTAAGGAATTTCAACTCCAGTTCAACAAGAATAGATTAGTGTGAGAATGTCTTTAAGACTCACCCCATTCCTCCATTTGGCATTTGCCATAGTCAACTCTTTGATAACACTAAGCCACATCCTCCAGCAGCAGTTGCCCAATCGGTCTCCCTAACAGCGCCTGCCCCCCGCCAGCTCCCGCTCCGAACCCGCAATCTGGCAACATTCCACGAACACTCCACATCCTCTCTTCTCTTCGCTTCTGTCTCTCGACGATCGCTGCCTCACAAGCTTCGCTCCCTTCCAACACTTCCAAGCCTCATTCTCCCTATAACCATCCAAACACACCGTCCAATCTAATCATACAACTCTAATACACTCGCTATACCTGCGCCTCACTCCTCCCAAGCACAATTTCATACAACAATCACTATACCAGACTATAATCCAATTATAGTACTCTATCTGCTGTCTTTAGCTACTCTATACTATTGCATTCATGCAAAACCTACATGTACATGTACACACTACACGCTATGAAGATGCGATGAATCTACAGCCACAGCCAACCCACTCGACATCAGTCAGGTCAGCTTACACTAGGCTGACCACAACTCCACAGACGCATTCCAGTCCATTCGCCTTCATCAGCAGGATTAATTAATGGGAAAATAGACCAGAACACTTTCAAGTATTAACTACTGGTAAAATAACCCTGTATTTCAATCATCTGATTTTGAGATTCTCATAAAATGCAGTTTTAGCATGTTAATTGTAGAACCATCTTATTTTTCAGCATGGATTAGGATCTCTTCTAAGTTGAGGTATTTTTTTAACTTAAAAATTTAAAATGAAATTTTTGGGTGGGGATAAAAGCACTTCTCTCCACACAAAAAAATGACACCCTCTAAATCGACTCCAAATTGTCTGAAACACAAAAATTTTCAATAAAAATTTTCCACATTTTGTAGTGAAAATCTGAAAAATTTTTTCACTGTCTCCAATAACCCGCATGTTACCGCTACTTATACCGCTACTTGTACCACTACTTTGGCTAATCCCATTTCGTTTTCCCATAAAATATATTGTGCCACTTCTTAACTATAGTCCATTCAAATCAATTTTATTAGTGTCTTTCCATAGCAGTATTAAAAAATTATGTTATAATGTTTTAAAGTATAATGTTTAAACTGTGGTCACCCTAGACAATGACTATAACGCAGTATAAATGTACGAATTGAGGATACCTATTGCATAATAGTAGGTAACGGAAAAAGTCGATCGTCTGAGTTTCCAGGTTTCTAAAGTTTCTATCCAGACAGGCTCCATTCAGAACTCCGTGAATACAATGAATGCCGATATTATAATATTCTTGTAGGCACACTTTGTTTCTCTGTGATATTCTTGTCCTTCAGATTCTTTTTGTCTGCCCCATGTTATAGTTACACTGTAGGTTTGATTACCATCAGCCTCGTCACTTCAAATAAAGCATCTTTATCTTTCATGTTTGTATTTACTAAGCGGTAAACACTATAAAACTAATATGAAGCATTTCTTCGTGTGCTTCCATGTAGGTGACAAATAAATCTTTGTCATTTCGCAAAACATGAGCACAATATCTAGTTATTTATATATTTTCATGCCAATATCATACGACCATACCAGTGTCCTATGCAAACGAAGATACAGCAGTCCTGATACTGAACTAATAAACCATTACAAAACGGATATATCACAGTAGTGCAACCAAAATATTTTTATTTATTTCAAAATATTCAAAAGTTTGAAATTATTTCAAACGATTCAAAAACGTTTCAATTTACTTTAATATATTCTAAAGCAACACGTACTGGTCACCAGAGCAGACTACGACATATAGTGGTCGTCAGTGCAGACTACGACACATACCACAACATACACACAACACCCAATACACAACATACGTATAACACGAACAGTTAAACCTTCCCCTTTAAGGGGAAGGCGTTGCCCAATTTTGCTCATTTACGAACTTGTTCATAAGGAGAACCTATATTTTCATAATGTGGCCCCAGATTGTTCCAAAAGTTTAACCGTTCTTGAAGTTACAGCGCTCATCTCCCTAACTCACTCCACTGACTGCCTCCCTCACTCAACTGATCGACTACCTACTACCTGCCTAACTACTCTCCGGACGCCCGCTCCACTCGCATTACAGTAGTTGCACTACTGACTTCCAGCAGGACATTTTTGCTCTAATTAATGTAATTTAAATTGACACATCCACGTGCTCTTTTAATCTCCTCTAGATTGGCTTTCTTCTGTGTTTAATTGCCTGTTTTCGGCTGTTTTTGTTTTCTGACTTGCCCTTTGCCAGTTTCACTTGTAGTGTTATACTGTTTTCTAGTGTCGCCCCGCTGCTCCGTCGCCGGCGGTACCCTCTCCTTCGTTCTTCTTCGCCTCCCCCTTCTCCCTTCTTCCCTTCTCCCCCTCTCCCCCTCTCTCCCTCATCCCCTCCTCTCCTCGCGCGTCTCCGCCCTGGCCCCTCTCCTCTCCCTCTCCGCGTTCTGCACCCCCAGCACCTGTCTCCGCTCTGCTCGCTTGCTCGCCCGGCTCCGATTCCCTTCTGCCCGGTCTCCCCCCCCGCTTTTCCTCCCGGAGTGTCTGTCTCCCCCTCCCCCCCTCCTTCCCCCTTCTGCTTCTTTCCCTGTGTCGTGCCCTCCGTTGGTCGGTGTCCCTCCTCGGTAGTTTCCCCTCCTCTTGTTCTTCTTCCTCTTCTTGCCCTTTGGTTTCCTGCCTCCTCCTCTCGCTCCTGTGGTTTGGCTCCCGTTTGCCCCGAGCTCGGTCGCTTCCCCCCCCTCTTTCCCGTGCTTCCGCCCCTTCTCTCCCGTTCTTTTGCCCCTCCTTCCCTCTTCCCCCGCTCCTCTCCCCACTTTTGGCGCTCCGCGGTTCCTCGGTTCCTTGGTTGCTCCCCTCTCCTTCTTTCGCTTCCCCCCCTGCTCCTCTGTGCTGGCTGGCGGGCCCGGTCCCCTTGCTCCCCCTCCCCCGGCCCTGTCTCCCCCCCTGGTGTTCCCCCTTTTCGCCCCCTCCCTGTCTCGTCGCTGTGCTTTCTGCGCGTCCCTTTTATTTTCCCTCTCTTTTGGCTCTTCCCTGTTTGCGACCCCGCTCTCCGTTTACTTTCTGCTGTTCTCCTCCCACCCTCCCCGTCGGCCTTCCTCTTTTCCCTGTGCCTCCTTCCCCTGCTCGCGGGGATGCCGGTTCGTTGGGCCCCCGCGTTGGCCCCCCCCCTCCGTCTCCCCCCCCCCCGGCGCGTTGGCCCCCCCCCCGGCCCGTGTTGGCCCCCCTGTGTTTCGTCGTCCGCCCTGCCGCATACTGGTCTGGTCCCCTTCCCTTCCTTCCCGGCCTCTCCCTCTTTTCCCTTGCCTCTCGCCACCGTCTGTTGTTCCCCCTCCCCCCTTCTGCCCCCCCTGCTGCTGTTGCCCCCCTCCGTTTTTTTTTTTTCCCCGGTCCGTGCCCGCCCCCCCCCCCCCCCCCCCTTCCCGTTGTCCGCCCTCTTTTTTCCCCCGGCTTTCCCCCCCCCGGCCCTCCTCGGACTGCGGATCCCTCCCCCTCCTCCGGCTCCCCTTCCGGCGCCGTTGTCGCTGGGTCTTCCTGCCTGCTCTCTCTGTCGTCGCCTTGCCCCCCTGAGCGGCCGCCTCCGTCTCCTTGTCTTGCCCGCCCCTCCTTTCGCCCTCTCCCCTCCCTCCTCCCTGCGCATCCCTATCTCGTCTTCCTTCCTCTTGCTGCCCACTTGCGCTCTCCCCTCCCTGTTGCGTTTCGTTGGTGGCCTCCCGTCGCCCTCCGTGTCTCTGCGTTCCCCCCCGTCTCCCCGTCCCTCCCTCCTTGTTCCCCTCCTTCCCCCGTGTCTGTTTCTGCTTGTCCCTTCCCCCCCTTTCCCCCTTCCCCCCCCCCGGGTCCCCTCGTTTTGATCGCGTCTTCGCCTCTCCTTCCTGTTGTGCTCCTGCCCCCCCCCCTGCTGCGTGTCCTCCCTGGCGCTCGGTTTTCCGTGCCCGTCCTCTTTTCCTTCCTGCTCTACCCTGTTCGCGTCCTTCTTTTCCATTACGGCGCCTCCCTCTCCTCTCTTGTGTTTTCCTCGTCTTTTGCCCGATCTCCCTTCTCCCTCTCGTCGCCCTGTTGCTCGCCTTTCTTTCCCCGTTTCCCTGCTTCGCCCTCCCCGCCTTTCTTTTGCTCTGCATCATTCTTCTTTTGCAGCCCCCTCCTCCCTGCTGCCTTTCTTGCCGGGCGTTCTTTTGGCCCCCCTGCTCTGCGCCTGCCCGCGGTTCCGCACCTGCCCGCTCCCTCTCCCTGCGGTCTCGTCGTCCCCCCCCCTGCCTTTCCCCCCCCGCCCCCCCGCCCCGCCTTCCCGGGTCTTTGTCCGTCCTCCCTGCTCCCTTCTCGGCCCCCTTGCCCCGGCGGCCCCCGTGGCGGCCACCCGCTTCCCCCCGCTTGGCCTGGTACCCAATCTCGCTAGCTTTCCCGCCGTCGCTGGCCTGCTCGCTTCCTTCTTTTCTTCTTTTTGCCGCTTTGAGTTCTGCCCTGTGTCGCCGTCTCCCTGCCGCCTTGCCCTCTTCCCGTCGGTCTTTGTTCGCATATCTCGCTCTCTCCACGCCCGCACGTCTCCGCTCGTGTCTGCTCGCGCCGCTCCGGACCCTCCTCCGGCCCCTCCCTGTCGGGTTCGCCCGCGCCCGTTGTAGTTTATTTCTTGCATTTCTTCTCTTTCTGGCCCCGCCTCCGTCGTTCCTTGCCGTTGTTCCCGATTCTTGTTCTCCCGCTTCGTCGATCCGTTTCCTCTCCCCTTCGTTCGTGCCCCTCTGCGCCCCCCCCCCCAGTCGGCCGTTCGGCATATCCCGGCGCAATGGCATTCATCTTTTCGCGTCACCCTTCTGCCCCCTGCCCCCTTTCATTCCCCTTTCCCCCGCTGTCCGCTACCAATTTTAGCAGCCAATCTTCCCCCCTCCTGTCCTCTCCTCCCCTTCCCCCCGTCTCCCTGCCTCCCCCACCGGTCCCAGGCTCTCCCCCCCAGTGGAAACTCTCCCCCCTTCCTGTGCGTCTATTATAATATCGTTCCTATAATATCCGGGAAACATGGCTAAATGTATATAATGGGTTTGCAGTACTTTTGATTAAATCAGAAATTAATGAAAGTTAAAACCACGAACTCTGCTAAATACTTCTTGCAACCCAACTTTTAGTGGTGCCAGCATGTAACCTTGATTTTAGAATACTGTAATGTTATTAAAAGGTTTTGGTTGGAACGCTTATTAGTTTTGTAACATGGTCATCATTTACTACATAATTGCAGAAAGAGAGCAACAGGAATTTAATTAGATTGCAATATTTACGTCCATAATTTACTATTCATGGTGGATAAATAAATGGTTGCTCTCAACGTTTACTTCATTGGGTACATTCTAATGTACAGCGAAACGTTCGTGGATTCTATATAAAAATGTCGAAGGTATTCAGATGAATGAAATCGAAGGCGCCTCTTCTAGAGATTACAAATGATTTATATACCATTTTTTGAAGTCAAAGTTAGCGTATAAGCTCGGGAATGACATTGAACAAATCACAAAATAGCTGTGATCATAGAACTGACTTTATTATTGTTAAACCATGCAGGCTAGGCAATTTCACGGCTTCAGTTTCCAGATTTGATTTCAATTCCATTAAATTAGTGAAGAATATGGCAAATTTGAATTGGCGAACACTTTGGCATTTATCAGTTTTTGTAAGCCAGCATTAAAAATACATTTACATTACATTGTCATATTGTAAAGTTTAGTGCTAAACCTTATGTATAAACTATTTCGAATATCATACTTGAGTAATAAAGTGCATAATTATCTAAATGACCAATGTAATGAGTAAAAAGTTCCTAGTCAAATTTTCATTCCCCTATAATAATTATTGTATATATTAATTACTTGAGACGAAAAACACTGACATGATTGAAAATAAATCTTACATGCATTTGCGTATTTAACTATAGATGACTGGAAAAGTAGGAAGAATAAAGTGTTCTGAAACAATGGAATCTAGAAATAGAATGAATTGGTTCGTCGCTCTTCTTTATTACCATTCCTTAGTAATAAGTCAATGGTAATTATTCTGTATTTTAACTACTATAGATTTGTAATTAGTAATTATATTGAAACAAGATTACTATATATACAACAGAATTTTAAACGCAATTATGTAAATTATAGATATTTTATGGCTTCGGTACTTTGTCAATATAAAGTCCTTAGTAATTGATTAACCAAGACAAAATTAAAACTCGAGACATTTTAAATCCACGATTACTTTCTAGCATGCATTATAAACTCAATTCTTTTGTCGTTTGTAGAACATGCATATTAAAGGCGTGCATGCATAAAATGCATCGTAATGAATGAATCGTTCTTTATCAACTAATAATACTAATTAAAATATTATTAACTCCATTACTTTAATCTAAAATCTATATCTACACATAATTTTAGTAGTTCATTTAAAACCTTACAATTGTTTCCTACGTATTAATAGGCGATGATAGGCAATGTTATTTACTTACCAGTTACATTTTGTTATACTATACATTAGTGCAATTTCTGTAATGAGAGCCGTCTTGTATAACGTGTAACTACTAGCGTGTCAATCTACTTTAAAGTTAAGTATAATCTTTTCACAATCAAAATGTTCGTTAGCATAATCACATCATAACACTAGTATCGACGAAATGGTACTCCCTTCTTGAATTAAACACAACGCACAAAAATTAAGAAAAATTCATAATAACAATAACAATCGGGCATAAGTGTTAAATGAATACTGTAACACAAGTAATGTTATCTTTGTAAAGTTCACATGGAAATAATACTGCGGAATACAATTATATGTAAACAATACTAACTTCAAACAATGTTTTCATTAGTTAATTATAATATAATAGATTACTGAATCTCAAAGGATACCAGATTAATTCTAACAATACGCTTTCGCTTTAAACAGCCCTACTTGCTTTACATTAACAATCAGCAGCATAAAGACATTGTGATATTCTCCCTAAATAAAATAAGTTACAGGAAAAAACACAATTCTAATTTCATATACAGTATTAGGACCTACTCTACTAGATAATGCGTAAAGATACGTACAGTTTACTATACTCTGCAGGCATCATCAACTGCCCTTCGTTACTGATAACAATATGTCTATCGTTGGCTGTCATAATAAGTCACCTTCTGATATATCATCTACTAATTAATAAACTAACATATTTAGCAGCCACCTTTAAGGTACCTACATAGATTTAGTCTTGTTTAAAAGTCTAATTCCCCGAATGTATTTTATAGCGACACAAGGTATCAAGGCATGAATAACTAGTATTTAGGTATGTGGGTATACCGATGTATACAATTACAGAAACAAAGAAAAGAATTACATAAGGGTATTTTGCTACACAGAAAAACTTTTGTCCAACTATAAACGCGAAACGTTAAAACATCGTTTGAATTACGAAAATCTAAAAGATAAGTATTTTGTAAATTTATCATTACAAGAATACAAAAATGCTATAGGTGCAATATGTGTGCATTTTTCGATGACAAATTTCGATATTAAATTGGCAATGTATAATAACAATGGTACATTAGCCAACATTTGGAAAACCTGAGGACTAAACTACGGAGGAAAGGATTAGAATAGTTGGAATGGCTACAGATATAAATAGGAATGAAAATGATGTATAACCGAGGCTACTGGAGAACTTGATGCTGGACAAAAGTTTTGGTAGTGTATTAAAACGCCCTTGTGATAACCTCCTCTTTAGACGCAATAGATACAGCCATTAATAGAGTTCCTCCATTAACAATTAAAATTGAGCATGGCCATTGCCCACATAAAGTTGGTTAGAAGAAGTTGCAGTAGCAGATCCAACCGAGGATTTACACTGAGTTGATCCGTTGCTCCCTCCACTTGCACTCCCTTCACTCCAGGCCTCCAGAGACTTTTGTACTTGAGCAATGTGTTGGGGAATCGTTCCCACACGCTCATCCTCCATCGAGTTCAAACACTAAAACACAGTTACACTCATTTATTTCCATTTTGACAAACTCAGGTTTGTTTCCCTACTTTATGTTCATGCGGCTCTCCTTAAATCTTTGCTGTCTGCTCGGGACGGAGCGAGATGCACATATGTACATCCGCCTTATGTTAACTACATACTATGAATAATTCATAATTGAACTTTTATGGGATTTGCGAACTGCAGTTGTTTAGTCTACATTGCATAACACAATTTCGTACATGAGAAAGCAAAAGTACCTGCACGATATTGGAAGCCACATAGGAAACCTTCTGGTCGCAATGGATGACGATGATCCTTATGACACTCAGAAGTTTCTCCACCGCCCCGTTCAGTTCCGCTACTTCTCTCTTCAGTGAAAAGTACTCTCCGTCTGGAGAAATGTCGTCGTCTTCCACTAAATCTGCAGCAGCTTTGATATTTGATATTTCTTCTTGAGTAAGTCGCTCCGCTTCTTCCCGGTCCAGAATGGCTTGATTTAAATTTTGTAGAGAATTGCCCGTAGAGACCTTCGCACATGTCCCACTGTTCGCTATCGGGGTCAGCTTCGTCGGGGAGGTAGCGGCAGAACTGGCAAGAGCACTGCTTTGTCCAGAAGCAGGCTTTGTAGAGGTGGTGGGGCTTTTGGCTGGGTTCTGGGGGGACACGGCTGAGGACTGAGGAATCTGGAAGGCGTTCGACAGCAAGGTAATTAGCGGGAGGAGGAGGGAGCAACTCAAGTCACTTTCATCCAGACCCACGCCCAAAGCTGCACTTGATCCAGCCTTTAATTAACAATTATCACAAATCAATCGATACTGATCAATAGACATATATTCACTCTTTCTGCAATGCAGCCTCTATTGTGTGTGCAATACTCTAGCCAAGTGCCAATTTCCTTCTCGTGCCAACTTTCCTCACACGGTTCATTACACTCTCAGTATTCAATTCATTCTCAATGTCAACCACAACCAACCAAATGCCCAGGTATTCATTTCCCTCAATTTCACTTTTCAAATACAGTTCTATTCCTATTATACAAATATACCATTAGCACATCGATTTTCGGATTTTTTCCTTTGCTGGTATGGATTAAATAATAACTGTCATTTTTAATATCAAGTCATTCATATCAATGTATTGATATAATATTCATAGATGTTAATGCTGCAAAACATAACAATGCAAAATCCATAATCTCCACGGGGCACTTTAATGTAGGAGCAGGTCATTTCCATATGGATCAAAGAGTCTTGGAAAAGTTCCTTATGTATCTAGAATTACATTTGGATATTTTGTCTATGTCATGAAGTAACAACAGCTTGGTAATTCATATAGCTTTTTTCAAAAGGGTATTTTGGTATTGGGCACACAGTGAATGAAGCACGTTGTACCTTTAAATACTTATAGGGCATGTATGAGCAATGAAAAGTCTTAGAGAGGTCGTAAAAGTGATTCAATAACGAATTTATGATGTTGGAAACTAAATATCAGGTATAAGGCACGTAATCACAAGGGGTAAATGTATCTAGCAACTACTACGTAGTAGCACCAGTGTACTATCTCAATAATTAAGTTGTGTACGTGTGTTCTCTGCTACGTAGTAGATATTACGATGAACTAGGTATACACACATTTTGAAACATGGGCATTCTGGTTGTCAGCATTTCGAATCATTTCGATTAAACGTTTACTGAAATATATCCTTTTCGTTTAAAAAAAGTTAGTATTAAGCAAACCAAATTAGAAAATTTACAAATCCAATCAGCTAAGCATGATACTCTGGCTGCTATGCTGCTTGGTTTTTCGCTAACATAAAATACACAATATTGTATGCCACTTAATAAATTTTCGCACTGTAAAATTCCTTACGTAAAGTTTTTATGTATTCAAATTTGAGTCTCAAAATTGTTATATACAAAAATGATCAATTTATTACTCTGCACACTTACATGTTCTACAATGCTTTGACAATGCTCCTGAATATTATACCCAGGAATATTGTTTCATTTTATGTGATAAAAATTTTAGTTTGCAGGAAATATGAAGTACTTTTTCAATAGAACGCAGCTAATATTTTAAACTCTGAATTCATAAAAACCTTATGCTAAGCCTAAAATGACGGATTTAAAGATGTGTGGAGGATAAGAGCACATTTTATTTTTGGGGAAATATGATATGTGGATTGATGACACTGCGAAAATTGAAATTGGTATTTTTATATGAAAGCACAAAGTGTATTTTAAACCACGTTGAGTACAAAATGGGTTAAAAGTGATTTAAGGATAGATAGCAATTAGGCTGATTAGAGAATATCATATGTTTTAGTGCATGAAAAGTGTATTGGACTCGTGTTTGGTTTGCATTTGTAGTATGATAAATAATAACACTGTTTTCTGGTAAATGAAATCTGTCACGAACACAGTGTGCTCATTGTAGTGCAGGTGAAAAACTTTTGATGAGAGTAACATATATGGGGAAGGACAAGAAGAAAATTTATAGAATGAAATTACCACGCCTCCCGAACTTGAAAATCAATAAAAGCAATTGAGATTCCCCTCGTAACGAGAATTTCGAGACGATTGCACAGAAAAACTATTTGTTCAGCTCAGTGATTGGATTACATTTACCATTTGATTGTTTGTTCGTTATTATTCTCGAGCTAACTGTAGTGGACTACCTGTTTGTGCGTACTTACATGACTTACATTGGATAGCAGCTCCGTGGAAACTTTGTATGTTTTCAGAAGAGACTCGATCAAATTGAGAACTCGATTTTTCATGAGATGAACAGCCGCTGCCCCTTCTGTATTTTGTGCTGACAGCTGAGATATTGTATTCTGAGACTGCGTTTCCAGTCTCTGAAGAAGGGACTGTGACTTGAGGGATTCTTGCTTGTGCTGCTCACTCAGTCTCACCAGACTGGAACACAGAGTTTGCGAGTCTCTTTCCACAGTCTCCACTTTTTCCCTCCACTTCTTTGCCTAATCACCACAAATGGAAGTAAATATCGATTAGCAGAAGATCATGCATACTTTAGTCAATGTCATCCGAGGACAAATCATTTAGGTATTGATTCTGGATAATTAACTCTGAAAGTGACTGATTCCACTCAGCCCTCCTAGGAAATACGCGTCCGATTCTATACATGTAGGAAGTGATTTTTACGTTCGCTGAACAAAATCACAAATGGGTTTTGACGGAATTGCCAACAGAAAATAATAAATAACTTGGACAAATGACGCAGTTAGTTAGAAATACTGGGGAAGGAGCGAGAAACTCTGTTGGCCATAAACTTTCGAATGAGATACACATATTAAATGTGCCTGTCCATAAAGTATTTAGTGGTTAGCACTAAAAAATGTTTACTTGGTCGACAAAGTGGGGAAATCAATAATTCTGGTATTGCCAATGCCAAAACGCGAAATGCCAAACGAAATGGCAAGGAATTTATAGTTATCGTAGGAATGGACTCTGTGAAATAATCGGTAATGTTGTGTGTGCAATGCAAGGGAAACATTAGAGAATTTAGTGAATGAGTTGTAAATAAGCGAAATTGTTTTCTCACCTCGTTTTTGCTTTCCGTCAGGCTTTCATCGAGCATTTTTTTCTCGTCTTGCAGAAATTCAATAACTTCCTTATTTTCCATTTTCGATTCTTCCAATTGCTTAATGAGCTGAAGTCTTTCGGCCTCGGAGTTGTTAAAGTCCTCTTGATACTTGATAGCGGTGTTCATGTACCTTTGGGAGAGATTTTTAAGACTTTTGATTTGCTCGGCTTGGTCAGCGTAGTCCGCAGAGGTGGACATCGGGCAGGGCGAGGTTCTGATGCCCGAATCTACAGAGGAAGTTGAGGAATGCGGGAGGACGACGGGTTCCGTTTGTATTCCTCTCTCCTGTTTAATTCTCTTCATGTTACTACTGGTAGTTTGGCCGCCGGCAGAAGACAACTTTGAAAAAACTTTAGCTCCGAGATGCTTTTCTTTAGCTGCCGTATGTGGTCTATAATTAGAAGCTGCACTTGGATTATTAATAAACGCAGCTGACTGGGGCCCGCTGCAACTGACGCCCGCAACGGCATTGGCATTGTGATGATGATGCGGTAGATAATGAATGGAATCTCCTGATCCGGAATGAGCCGACCCGGAATTGCCGGTGCTCCCGCCGCTGCTGCTTCCGCTGGGAGCAGCGCCCATGCCCCCGCCGCCCTTGGCCTTCGCCTCCTGCATTTTCTGGAAGCGGAGGGCGGAAGTGCGCGTCCCTCGAGTGACACAGGGGTCCCACTGCGGAGGAGCCTTCTTAAGGCGGAGCGACCCTTGTCTTTTGAGTGCAGATTGGGAAGCGGCGGCTGCAGCGGCGGCAGCGGCCGCAGAAGATTTCTCGAGAAAAGACATACTCTTGGACATTAAATCGGTAGGCACTCCTGGTCCTCCAACGTTGCTGTGCGTTCTGTGGTGGTGACTGGAATTACAATGACTATTTCGACAGCGACCCTCGTGAGCTCCGTCTTCGCCCGCCTCACTGTCGAAATCGAGAGCTTTGGGTCTACTTTTCTTGAGACGAAGTGTAGCGTACTTCTCAATTCGTTTCAAACGACTCACAATCCTATCCTCGGGATAAGCGGTGTAAGTGTCGGAATTGGCAAAATTAAACTTGGCCCTAGCACCTGAGTCTGAGCGAGTCATATTGGAGGGGAGCGAAGGCCCCCCGCCCCCACTGCCCCCACAACTGCCACTCCCACTCCCCAAACTGTCCAGGGAGGATTGTTTCTCACTGCCGCTCCCACTCCCACTCCCCCTCGACTCGCTCTTCAGGATACTCTTTATGGGCTTCTTCAGTTCCTGGGTACTTTTACTGGACTGCACAACCCTTCGCGGTTGGCGCGAAGGGGCTGCAGGCGTATTCGTACCCGACTTGGAGCGCCTCGAGCACCGGGGACACTCTATCTTCTTCCCGTCCTTCGTGGTCACCGTGGCACACTTGTCCGACGCGGCCACTGCCGCAGACTTCTGCTCGAACAACTGCACGTGCATTTTTATTCTCTGTCCGGGCGCCGCGGGCGGCTTGTTCCCGCCAGAGTTGTGGATGTTCTGGGCCTTGTCCCCGCCCCCACAATTCGCACTATTGAAATTATTGTCCGCAAAGGCATCTTTGTGTCCCTTGGTAGAACTGTTCACGGAATTGATGCTAGCGCACTCACTGAGACAACTGAGCGGCGTCTTGTTCTCCTTCTCGATCTCCTCCGCGGAGGAACTCATCAGATTGGACGCCGTGGTCTTGGAACAGCAACTCGTGCTCTCGTTATTATTGTCCGGCTCCGAGTACCAGCTGACGAGAGACAGTCGCATCTCCTCGGAACTCTGCACACTCACGGGCCCACTGCCACTGCCCGGCTGACCCTCCCCCTCTATCGCACTGCTGTCCAGACGCCCATTCTTCACCAAATTGTCCATAAGACACGAATTCACCCCCACGGCAGAAGTCAGACTGGCCAGGGCCACCGTTATTGAACTGTCGCCCTCCCCCGTACCCTCCACTCGGAAATTGGGAACTGGTTTGGGAACACTGTCCTCATTGCTCGCGTCGGGTTTGCTGGAGTGCTCACTCTCACTGCAGCCACGGACGCGACTCCCTTCCTCCGCCGATGTGTGTGCCTCGAGGGTTGCCTCGCGACTGCCGCTCTGCACTCCGCCACTCAAGTCTTTACTTGTTACAGCACTCGCTTCGTTTGTCAATACTGGTGTCGCTTCTCCTCCCGTTGCCTCTAGCAGCTCCAAATCAATATTTCCAGTTGCACAACTTGTGCCTCTCGCTGTGGCTCCTGAACTGGTGGTTTTCTCCGCTTCTCTTCCTGCCAAGTGCTCTTGGACTCCTCTTCTGCTGCTCGTATCTTTGTCACTGGTGGCCGGAGCCTCCGTTTCACCTGCTGCTGCTCCTTCTGCCGACGTCGTCGTACTCACACTCCCACCACTCGCTCCAACCAACTCCATTCTTTCCATCTCAATGCTTTTTCTCACTCAACTCAACGCTGCCTCCTCTACTTCATGTACAATTCTACTTTTCTTCTACTTCGGCTCCGCACTTAACAAACTAAACCACACAAACGTACATTAACTTCACTCTCCTAATAATCACGACTTAACTAATACTCACACACACATCAAAACAACCTTAATATATTACATTACATACAATACATTATCTACATGTGGAAATACAATGCAACAAGCTAAGTAACTCCAATTACAATTCTCCCCTTCCTTCCCTTCTTGCTTGCCTTCTGTAGACCTGCTACCTGCTTTACTTTTTCTCAGCTTACTACACTTTATTTTCTGACTCTTTTATGTCCTTTATTTTTATACCTCTCCTATTACATACACAATGCAATGCACCAGGAGCATTACTTACTTATCCTCTCCATCGCTTATATAAATACAAACTTGTGTTTCTGTGCCGAGCTCCATTCAGTTCACTTCACTTGACACAAGTTTAAACTTAAAAAACCTCTTTTCTCATTATCCCATACTTTACATACAAGTTTACTCTGAATGAAATACGAAACAAGGTACTTACCACAATTTTTTGTCTTCACGATTTATTGTTACCATCCTCTGTTTCATCATTTTAGTATCTACGTATTTAACTTGCACTTTTAATTCTACTTGTATAAACTTCTATCAGTTCAACGCAACATCAAGGCATTTCAATTTTCAATTAAGTCTTTTCAAACGTTCGATTGAATTTCGTGTCATTTCACGTTCCCGTTCTAAACACAGCATTACAGATTAATCTTAGTGGACTCTGCACTCCTTAGTAGTATTATTCAGCAACAACTTAAGCTGTCTTCGGTTTATTCAAGTACCAGTTTACATTACGATAAAGAAACCAGGAGCATCTGAAACAAAAACATAAATCCCATGTAGTCATACCAAAATCACGCTGTTTAATTAAGCTTATTGCAATATGCATGATAAAGTGTACATAGAAAAAACACGTAAACATGTTTCGTTATCTGCTGGCTGATTTATAGGATCGGACATGTAATTAGTACCTAAATACAAACGCTTGTTTATTTGTTACCAGAGAGTATAGTACAGGATCCCTATATAAATGGTAGGGAACTGCACATATCAATTTACAATATACATCCTGCTTTTCTTTCTGCATTCAAACCGTTTCTCTCGTATGCATGAAAATTACATGTTTCTCTGCTGCACTCTTGTCGTCTATGCTCTACCTGTTATTTACACATACGTAAAAGTTATAACTACATTACTCTAACAATTATTGCATACAAAGATGGAAATGTCTTGTGTTCTACTGTGATAATAAAGCCGTCGTAATAACAATGTTCCCGTACTATTAGTAATATTACAGGTCCATCTGTCTTCCCACACTCACAGAACTTTTACCTCACTCCACTGCTTTACTTTACCTTTATCTTTTCACAATATCATAAACTGCATTCTTTTCACACGTTTAATAATCCCTCCACTTCTCTGCCCACTACGATATCATTTGTGATATTAACCCACCTACACAGTTTGTAATAATTATTCATAATATTATTATCTTGCCTACTTATTGGCTTCTGCCAGTCAACACTAATAAACTAGAGATAGCAGAGCCAAGTGAGCTTGACTCTTGCTGCACAGAGTACGACGTGGAACTTCAAGTCTTAAGATTAGTCATTTTGTAGTTCATATGCTACATCTACAACAGTACAATTGCAAACCGTAATCATTTGGTTAGGGTTATTTAAGCTATCGGTACACTTTCTGTAAGCAAGAAGGTAATGTAGAGTATTAGGTACTTAATTACAATGTATTTAGAAACAATAACAATGAATGCGATGGATAAGCTTATGAGAAAATATGCCTAATTACCTATTTAGAACAGAAACACAGAAAATAGGTTTCCATGTTGCATTACAAATGTCACTTGACTAATAATACATATAGTACACTACCAAGCATAAGAATTATCCATCAAGTACAACACTAAACTTTACAACTACTTTCCTTTGTTAAGGTCGTTTTTAGTGTATTAATGTACAACTATTCCAATATCAGACCTTCCAAAAATAGCATTTCCCTTTCCCAATCATAAAAAAATTTCACTTTTGGACATCCGATCACCTTCATTATTAACCAAGTTATCTTAAGCAATTTATACACTTGAATTTCAATTAATGTAGTACCTAAGTACACAAACATCAAAAGTGCTCAGATATTAATTTCCAGATAGTGAGAGTACACCTTTTAAACATGGAGGAGATAATTTAACATTGCTTTCAAAAATGTACAAAAGATTTACTGTACTAATATTTCACACTGCTTATTGTTGGTAAGTATGTATGTCAGTATGTGTGCATCTGCCCAGAAAAATCGAAAATAATGGTGGCATGTATAATGAACAACGACGGCGTGTTTCGGGGCCTTCAAAATGTAGTTGAAGAAGACGTGCATTGTGGTGCATTGTATTGTATGAATATGTAAATAGGTATTGTCTCTTGTTCTGACTCTTCTGGTGTAACAATATGTGAGAGGATAGCTACATATAGATAGGATGCAATGCAGTTGAAGACGGGAATAGAATGAAACTGCATTTAGGATTACCCAGCCCAAAGGAGAGTTTTTTCCAATTCCACTTGACACTCTGCCAAGAAATTATGGCTGGCAAAAAGGTTTCTATTGTACTGTAAACATAACTGGAGATATACTTCCAAATGTAGTATAAATTTGTACTTGCCCAAATCTGAGTCGACATACACTATATACTGAGTACCGTCAAAGCAACCTCCGCGTCTCAAAAATAGGTACAATCATTATTCATTGCGTCATTACTACCGGTGCGGTACTAGTGCAATTTACTTGGCAATCCAAAACTAACATTAAGTGCCTAAGCACAAATTCATCATTTAAATTGCTTTACTTTTTAATTGCCATTCCTATCCGTAAGTGTACTTAACTACAACACTATTTTTAGAAAATGTAGGCATTTACTCATATCACGGTAAAAAGTGTAGAATTATTCTGTAATTTACATTTGCATAATTTAAATTTGTGATATTAAACAGCAGCAACATAATTCTTATTGGAATCGCTGTATTTTATTTTTAAAGTTGTATTTAACTCGTTGCATGTGCATATTTTCAAGAATTATAAAATATAAGGTAGGTATTAGCTGCTTTTGCTCCGCTACATTTACCTTTATTCCTTTTATATTGGCAATTGTTAAGGAAAACTAGTAATTAAACAGTAGAAATTTTTTGATGTGGGGAATTTACACATAGTAAATACTACATAATGACTAATAAATAATACAGTATCTTGTAATCATTTGCCAGCTTATTTATAGCATATGCCCAACAGAAGCTCGACTCTTTGAACTTCTATTTCAAATTGAGTTTTCAACAAATAAAATTAAAGTTGGCAGCAGCCATTGTGCTGTAACGCCCAATTATAAAATATATTGGTTAATATTGCAATGGGCGTTCCGAGTGCTTTTTAATTCTAAGTTCGCACATGATAAAAGTGCATGGCAAAGTAAAGCAGAAGCATCAAAGTTTTACTTTAATATTTCCATGTGTAGAATTTCAAAGGAAAACAGACAAGTATTTTCCTGTGAAAATATGTACAATCTTTCATCGCCCTTTCATCTTATCAAACTGAGTTTGCAAAAATACATTATGAGTTGGTGTTTAGTATTAATCCCCTATTTACATGGAACACTAAAATGGGCAGAGGAAATTTAATTACTTAGGGATAGGGAAGCTTTGGGTGAAAACGGAAAATTTTCCATCAATTTCCACCTGTATTTGACAATACTAATTTCAATGAAAATGGACATCAAGCCAATTAAGTTTTGTTAATGAAGCCCACCTGCAATCGACACTAAAAGATGAGAGTGGCCCAGTGGTCTACTGCAGACTAAAAATCCACTGCAACTGCAAATGTGGATCTATCACCGTCACTCTCTGATTTTAGTTTGCTTACTGTAGTCTGTATACAGTGTGTTTAGTTAGGCTCATCTTGAGTGACTATAGCGTAGGGTAAGTAGTTACTTATTAACAGAGTCGTAAAAACTAATGTTCTTTAGGTTATTTGGCCATTGGTGTACGTGCATGGTACTTGTGCGGAAAAACATGTTTGGAGTTTAGATTCGCTACTCGACTTTATGCAGCTAAAGTGGTCGTCTACTTTGAGAAATGCGCTTTTATCATTGCCTCTGACATTTCCTAGGTAGTGCACTATGAGCGAAAATAGAGTGTGGAACGGTGGCCATTGAAATAGGAAGTCGAGAATCTCCGAACTAGAATGTAGGTACAAATCCCAGTAACAAAACAACGCACCATAATAATCTTAATTGACAAAAGCTAATAAAATTAATAGTCTTTTATCGTCAGAAGCCAGAACCAGTTTAATAGTTTAATTGTGGTTGAACACTAATTGAGCTGATTGAGATTTACGCATTTATTTGCAAATGTCGGCTAATAAAACACTGAAAAATAGGTTGGCAGTGCTAATTCAATTAAAAACGCAAACATTCGAGTAGAAATTAGGCCTTATGACTATTAGCGAATTAATACCATGTTTTCTTTAAAAACCACAACTTTAATGGCCGAACTAAATGTTTATATCTGCATGAATGAGAGTAATATTGACTTAGCAATCAAAATCTCATATAGGAAATTAACACAGTAGAAAATTTCGCTGAAGCCACACAAGTTGTAAAAAAAAATTACGATTTTCGAGTAGAATTAGAGGTTAATTAGCTCTTTCATTATTGGTACAATGGGTAAACTACGAAGCTGCCTAGTCAAACAAATTATCCTATTTACAGTTACAGACTAGACATTTCAATTCCATCCTCTGTCCATTTTCCTTATCATTCCCCATCTAGATGCCAACTAAATTTTAGTAGTCAACCTTTCCACGAGAGCTGAGTCACGAATAGCAAAAAGAACTCAACTAACGAGCTACAACAGCTCACATTTTACTTGTTTCGCCATTCAGACTATAATAGAGACTTGAAGACTAGACACTACTCAAGTATAATAGATAGACAATATATTTTATGTCACATGCAACCCAAATTTTATATAGGAACATCGACATTTACTTTTTCCTATGATTCATTATGGATTGACCCTATAGACTTGAGGAATTCCTTACTAAATCAATATATACAGCCAGAAATAGTAGAAATTTAATTTACTTATCAACCGTAGTTATAGAAGATTTATTTTCTGAACTTATACAGTGTCCTCAGTTAAACCATCATAATTAAATAATCGGAGAAATCGGAACAGAAAACAGAGTAGCTGAACCATCATACAAACAGACAGCATTAAAAGTAATGACCTTATCGAGACTGAAGTAGCTGCATAATGACAGTAGGAAAGGCAATGGAAAATCTATGACATTGTTGTAAGAGGTTGCACGAAAGGCTTAGGTAGTTTTGGCTATTTGCACTTGGATAACTACTTACACATCAGTCAGTTTCTTTCTGTGGTGCAGATATTGTACGCAAAACCCGATGAGTCTGTCCCAAAGAGCCCCGCTCTAAGTAAGTAATGATCCGTAAACACGAAACAAAGAACGAACTAATGGCTCACATTTTACGTCGTAATTTTTAGTCATTAAGTAAACATTGAATTCTGTAGTACTGAAACAAAATAAAAATTGATTACGTCTATTTTTGTCTGTATATAGATACAAAATACATATACAGTCACTGTAGACTATTTTTTATCTCTGTCTACAATAAATAATGACAAGGCTAAGTGACTCTGCACTAATACATTTCACAAGAACAAGGAAAAACGTCGTATCAACCCTATCCAAAGATTTGACCTTTGCTTTCTTTGAAATATTAAAGATGAATTTAATAAAAATAGTAGCTTACCCTAAGCACGTTAACCATTATGGCTGTTGAAGCTTAGAAAGTTTTCAGAATTGTGGTAAATTACGGATAGATAGTTTTGGAAGAGATATAGCACCATGTGGCAAAAGGAAATGGGTTGTTTTAGGTAGCAACTTATCTTTAGTATTGTTTTTTCTACTGCAGCTTATTAGAGTTTTCCCATTTGTTCGACGACTTTCTCCAGATCATAAATTCTATGTTATTTTCAGAACATTACTCTAAAATACATTTTTCATAGAAGAAAGCCTTGTAGAGCATTTGTATGCTCGAAGGACACGTAATAGAAACCCGGAGACGAAATATCAACGAAAAATACGAACCGGAGAGTCATTCGTCAGTCTCGTCGCCGTTGTTGCGTCACTTCGCTTTTGTGCTTCACAAGTCAAATAAAATTGAGAAGAAACTTTAAGAGCTGCAACAACTATCTCTGACTCGCTTGCTCTAAATTACTAGGCACGCTTTGTAACTTTTATTTACATTATTTATGAATTGTCGGAACAGAGTAGTGTACTCTTTAATTTTCGCCCTGCTTTTGCACAGACGATGTATTTCTAACTTGAGACTTTGGAAGCTTTCTCCACCAACGCTTATTATTACACTCAAAGGGTTCACTCCAAACTACAAAGAGTGCTAAACAAACAATTACTTTTATTTGAACTATACAAACTCTAAATCTCAGTCATCTAAGTGCATGAAAATTGCTCCAACTATTTTTAGCCGCAACATCAACAATTTATAGTTAGTCTTTTGATTTTAACACTCATCAATTCTAGACATCATTAAAAGTTAAAAAAGTAATTAGATTTCAAGTTTAAATTAGAAAAGCAATTTCTCTTTCCATAAAATTTCATTAATACAATGAAAAGACAATATTCCTATATAAAAGTTTCTACTGTACTGTAGTACGGCAAGTTTAATATCACATTGTCCTTTTTGTAATTTGGTATGCATATGTGTAAAGGTACTTATGTAATTTTATGCATTATGTATTTTCCATCCAGACAGATTCATTTTTAGATAGAGCAACGATTTAACTCGTATGGTACGTTTTCTGTTTTATTTCGTGTAAGCACTCAAACAAAAAGGCATTTTTGGATTTTATGGTTTTATTAGCTGATTGATGTTAGTTGAGCACACCTATCAACTTGATTCCATTCAAGGCTTCAATTTCCTTCTATCTTTCGACCAATCATTTTGACGAGGAAATTCCATCAACATGAAATTCACTCAAGTTTCGGCAACACTATCTTTTATGAAGTCATCTGTGAGTGCATTAGAAACACTCTGCATGCTCACCACATGCTACCTAATACCCGATAGAGAAATGCACCAGGAATATGAATGAGTGAAACTAAAGCAGAATTTTGCACTATTATTATATTCCTAATAGGTTTCTATCCTAGTCTCTTGGTGACGCAAACTTTGTCCATTGTCAATTCGGTTTAGAATTGAAAATCCCTTGATCCATAAAGCACATGCATAAAATATATGCCTTGATACGTCCACCTGCTCGGAATGCAATAACAAGTACCTTTTTGTGTAGTGATCTGAATCTGCGATTCAGATGAAAAAGCAATATTGCTACTCACACAGATTATATTACGAGATGAGATAGTTTAAGATCCTTGAATTGCACTTACTGGATTACTCGCTGGGTCGAAACTAATATAATGTTACCTGCTGTATATTATATTCCGCATTATGTACCTGAATACATTCTGTTATATAAATTACTCGTACTAAAATTACGTATTATGGTATACTGGGGGTGTAAAGACTGATTAATGTAGGTACCTAAAGTTCACACACATTTTCAGGTGAATTTCTCATTACATCATTCGTTTTATAATACAGAACAGAATCTTATAAAGAATTCGTAAATCTTTGCTGCGTATCTATAAAAAATCCACAATAATAATACAGCAAAGTAGCCATAAAGCTAAGTGATTAATTTTTATATTGCTATAAAAATTGGTAACTAAAACTACATGGTACATTATTAAGAGAACAGAATGTAAAGGTGCAATTAAATAATGCAAAGAGAATTCCAACAATTGTGAATGGCTGCATTAATCTTTTATACATGTAAACTTATTTAACTATCCTATCTGCACAATAGCTGTGTCTCTGCGCTACAGAATGTTCAGCACAGATTAAACTTTAACGTCATTACGTTTCACATTTAAGAATGGTGCAAAGGAACAGATAGAACTAATCTTGTATCTCTCGGTTTCCAAGTACATCTATCTGTACTTATGTACGTTCTGTAAGCGGTCTTAAACTAACAAGAATTATTCAGATAAAGATAAGTTATCTTGACATTTATGCGTGTGCGAATTCTCAAGAGCATCGAATTTCACTGTAGCCATATCAATTCTGTCTATTCTCATCGGCCACCCATTTCATCTTAGACTAATCTCATAAAACTTTTATGGTATCCGCAATTCCACTGACAAAGTCGATTATAACATTAGTAAGCTCTTTGCATTTCTAAGTTAACTAGACTGCCTGGTGGCAATACTCCTGCGTTACTCTCGCAGTTTTCCTTCGTCAAGAATTCTTACATCCTTTTTTCCTATTATACACTTCTGATATAATTGGAAGAAGAACGACAACAATTTGTAGCAGCTATCGTTATCAGTTTGCACGCCTGTGGCACTACTCATACAAAAAACAGCAACACTCTTAATATCTCTCTTTACATTCACACATTTAAGAAAGTAATTTGGTTTACATGAAACGAGTGTATCAGAACAAGAAACCCATCTCTTGCCCTTAAAATGTAAGAGAATCATCAATCAAATTAAGGAAGCCATGTGAAAAGGCATTCTACATTTTAGTCAATGGAAACTCAAATATTGAGTTCAACTGTGGCATCAATATAAAAACATGCGGATAAAATTGCTACCTGAAACAAGACAACG
This sequence comes from Yoshiicerus persimilis, assembly GCA_020352615.2. Taxonomy (NCBI): domain Eukaryota; kingdom Metazoa; phylum Arthropoda; class Collembola; order Entomobryomorpha; family Tomoceridae; genus Yoshiicerus; species Yoshiicerus persimilis. The sequence continues at coordinate 3,623,930 of CM060170.1, read as the reverse complement.
AGCAAAGTAAACCATTGTAACAATATTATCTGATGGCTGCGGAAATTTCACATATGCATGGATATCCTTCCTATGTTAATGTGCAGCACAACACATCCCCCCGTCTAATCTAGGAAAATGAATAACAAAACCTTGACATTGATAATGAAAAGGTGTAGTCCGCTTCACAGTAAACAAACAACTAGTTAAAAAAGTAGAACTCAATTTAAAGTCCAGCCTCAATTATACAAAAATTGTACACAGTGCACCCTATCTATAGAATCCAAAGTAAATTCAGACGCACATCATCAACTATCATGACAAGAAATTTTCTGACAGACTCAGCTGAGCAACACCTCAGTCACCATCAGTCACTCGGTCAAAAAGACAATGAATTTTCAAAGGATGTTTCTACCTAATGTCTCAATAACTGTAGAACACGGCATTATATAATGCATACAGAAAATACAATGCGTTTTGTACTAAATATACATACAGGTTAATTGCCTCTTTAAATACTAAGAGGACACTTAATACATTAGTTTCCACAAAATAAGTAGTTGTACAATGTGCTACTGCAATGTGGGATACAAATTCCCTTGCTTTAACATCGATATAGACGCTAGAAATATAAAGCAGACTAAGGATAAGCATTATTATTACTGTACTTAAAACTCAGACGACCACACTAACTCAAACGAATAGAAATGTAATGAAAAAAGTGGAAAAATTCACATACAACATGAACAAGTGGCTTTAGTTTATTCAAGGTCTTTCTGGAAATTGGATTGTGAATTCTTTTAAAGAAGAAATTCAATGTCATGCTGTTCGTGCAACTCTTCACATTCAGATTCCATGTAACTAATGCAAACACGTAAATAGTAATTTAATGATCTTTCCGTGAACCTTTTTGAGAAGAGCGGAAAATTCATAATTTATGCATAAATTATTCAGCCAATTATATGAAAACACGTCCAAAACATCAAACAGGAGTTGATGAGCCAATGAAGAAAATAAAGAGCGTACTCTGCACACGTATTATAAGTAGATTACAACCTATAATTATTTTAAATTGCAATAAACACATTTTATCATTGTTGAATTAGAATATTTAATAAATGATAATAGGAAAATTGACGATTATCACAGCTGCAAGTTTAAAATGAGAAAAAATCATTGTCACCAGCCATAGAAATGTAAATAAACAATAGAGGTATTTGAATAATTTGCATACTTTCGATTTCAGATGTGAATAAATGCTTGCATTATATTAAAAACTAATTCAAAATGCAAGATTTGATTACTTTTCTTTGTCCGCATACTTAGAGTATGCGGTTATGGATCTGTGCTGGTAAACTTGGACTGTGAATAGTGAAGTAGTACAGTTTTAACTGATTTGTTGTTGTCGGTGCAATAAATAAAGCATAGGTACTAATTTAAATAAAAATTCCTAAAACCACAAGACAATTTTCGCCATCGTTGCGCTTTCCTGCAATTTCTTTGGTATATTAAACCCTAACAATGAACTTCATTTCCATTTTCCATTAGTTATTATTATTTTTATCCATTAATTTAAGCGAATGTCTCTTCTTTGGAGGTAAGTAGCAAGTGTTAATACCAAGAATTGGCAGATGAATAATACCTCTGCTACAATGGAATGATAATAACGCGATGCAGTGTGAAAGACGGAAATCATTTGCAATTTCAACGTATTAAATGAGTTCCTCACGCAACAAAGATACATAGATTAGGTATAGATAAGTGCAATCATGGTTTAATAGTGCTGATACACATAAAGACAAAATGAAACGCACCTTGATGGTTTATTCTATATCTTTGATCATTTATTACACAGTTTCACTCATTAAAGTTAATTTTTGGTTTTAAATAAGGTGTCATTTAAGCCTTAATGCTTATATAGCACTAGAGTGATAAACAGATAAAATAATTCCGTGAAATCTAAAGAAAGTATTTTTACTAGGTACTTCATATCTTTCTATCTGAGCAATTTCTTTTATTTATATAAGAACATTTGTATTTATCGTGCACATCCTTCTGTATCAGTCTGTAAACACCAAAACATAATGTAGCAAAACCATCTAATTAACTGTTATAGAAGAAAACATGAAGTAGGAATTCTGTTGTTCAAAGAAAACTAGGAAAAATTACAATGCCTGGTTTACACGTATTAACTAGGGCTATGCATTGGGAAAATTATACAGGCAACTAAATAGTGGTCTGTATACAATTCTATTTCTTTTTATTCCTCACGTTGTTCCACTTCTAAGAACGCTTTTATGAGCGTATTGCCCTTATTTCTCCCTCTCTTCTCTGTTAAACGGGTTTCAATTATTTAACAGAACTAAAACTAAAGTAACTAGTTGTATCTTCATATAAAGTTGATTCCCAAAATGGTAATTAGCAAGTGAACGCAACTGGAACTGTTGTGCATATTTGTTGTTCTAAGGCAAAACTTTTGTCGTAAAAAGTGTTCCAAGGACTTAAAGATGTTTCTTAAAGATCAAAGAGAGTATTACATGACGTAATTCATGAGTCTTGAATGTAAGTGTTGTCAGGGATCATGGTTTCCCATTTCCCACACAATTTTCCAACACACTAGGGAAATGACAAAAAATAAATTTTGAAGTTTGAGCATATATTCTCCATTATTCTCATCTCGGATTTTTATTTCCTTATTTCACAACGGGAAATTGAAAAAGCATTCTTACGCTACACAGACGAAACCTGGAGAAGGGCTAATATCTGCAAACTTTGAAGCGTTTAAAAATTAGACATTGCTAAGCAAGTTTAATCAGGACAAATATTCTTTCCAAATAAACATTGAGAACTTTCATAACTATGAACTTGTGCATTCTTTGATAGTCTATACATTTTAGGAATACTTACTAGTTTCGCGGAATGGCTTAAGTATTATCTGAGTTAGAGAAGTAAAGGCTTTACAATTTTTAAGATACCAACATAAACTATAGGTAAATTGCTACAAATTTTTAATGCAAATGAAGTCAAATATCTGATACCTTCCAAAAATTGTATGAATTAACATTTTTAGATTCAGTAGAAGAAACTTCCAAACATTGTCACTAGAGTTATCACTGTTACCAGTGCGAATAATGATAAGCCATAAACTTTTAAGAACAAGGGTAACGATAAAACCTCTTGCTGTAATAGTAATAACTCCTTTTCAACAAAATAACGCTATAATTGTAATGATAAAAGTGCATATTCCCTAGAAATCCATTGATAAATTGCACAAATTTTTAACATTTTTTAAATGAAACAATTGATTTAAGCGTAAGAATATTTACTTAATACTGAATGAAAACACAGGGCAAAATTAGCTGCCAGTTTCTTTCTACACCACATTGACATTTTGCCATCTCAACTTTAATTCCAATACAAAATAAATAGTTAATGCCCGATGTTTCCATTTTCTCTGGTTCAAATAAATGCAAAAGACAAATCTTCATTCAATATTCATTCAATCTTATTATGACTTAAAACAATCTGCAGGGCTAAAGACAGTAATAAATAAATAATTGTCCGAGCCAACACAACTGCGCTAAAATTGACAATTGGATGTTAGCTAAATGGAATGTTCCATTTTGCATTTTTAATGCAATTAAATTTCGTGGTTTCATACTTGGTAATACATACAACAAAGTGGGGTGAATACATCTAGTTTGAGTTTGAGTAATAATTGTACTTTGTACTGCACTGTATAAAGTTATGTTCAAAGACAGAGATCATGTGTAATTCATAGGCGTGCAGGATAATTTAATATTGTAATGAAACCCTTCCTGCTGTTCGAAGTATATTCTAAAATAGAGAATATGTACATAATTTTAATCCAGGTTTACGTTAGAAAGCCTCGTCATGTAGCTTATGTTTGTACTATTAGTTTGAATTTTCTATAAACCGACCAACAAGCGTGTCATAAACCAGAGAGCGATTTGCACTCCAGGGAGTCGAATTTTCCCATCATGAATTCAAATTACCCTAAAATGATACGATTCAGACAGTTTACTTCATATACAGGTTCACTCCCTTCTCATATACTCCAACTTTCAATTTATTGTCCTCTTGAATGACGGATATTGACATGTAATTACATTCTGGTAATTTTGACAACTTTCCTAGTCGTAATTCATTCCAACTCTGATAATTTGTCTCGCTCGAGTGTCTAAATCAAAGACTACCTTGTCGCAAAAATAAAGTTTACTACTGCTTTCACTTTACAAGTTTTAAAGTGCTTTACTGATTGTGGATAGATATGGATCCTCTAAGAGGGCTGCAGGCATCTCTCGCAAAAACTAAGAATAAAATAACACAAATCGTGCATGAATTAAACTTAATTGATTTGAATACTTTCCTCAAGTGTGATATTAAACTTTGCATGTGCTGCAACACTTGTTTATGTCCACACCACACCTACAAACTATTTTCCAAAACAAGTCAGACTTGTCTGCAAAATTCAATACATTTTACTAAATATACTATTATTTATTGTCAAGTAAATATTATCATGCAATAAATCCCCCAAAAATCGACCTCCTGATGTAAAATGACGCATAGGAACTGTGATTCCTTCAATTAAGAATAGCGTAAGGTACCATAAAATAACCAGGTTTTAAATTACTGAAAAGTTTGGGGGAATGAAAGAAGAGTCGAATTACGGTACAGATTACTTTTGTTAAAAACTTCAAGGAGAACTCCCTCCAAGCACTTAAATTGACTTTTTTCTACAAACTTTACGCATTACGCTACTGGGATTGCAAAATAGACGCTCTTTGTACTCTCATGATATTTCGCTTTCTTAAAACACACGAATCTTTACGATGAATACCTTGAGCATAACAAGATATTCTTAAACCTTGTGGTAAGTTCGAGGAAGAAGTGCGAGTATCCATTAAGGAAGAGTCCTGGTGTGCTTCCACCAAAATCTTGAAACTCTCTACCAGATTATGCAACTTATAATTAGCAGTTCCCATTGCGGATATGTACGGTCCAAGTTCAAGTTTTAACGAGTACCAAGAAATTGTTCATACTTTGAAAGTATTCGTAATCATTGTGTGAGCAAATATTATTAGTACAATAATATTCTTGTGTTCATAGGTGTTTACACTTCTTGTATAAGGATAGAGCACTAATGCCACTTTTATGCAACTTTAAACACATTTAATATTGTAATGTTGCCTAGTTAAAATAATTGTATAATTTTGTAATCATGACCTACTAAATTTCCTGTCTCTAAAAAGAGATACATCCTTTTGTTTTCTTCTCTGGTCGAAAAGTTCACAGTTGGCTTAATTTTGTTAATTTCCATCTGAGATTTTATACAATGCATTCAACTCTACGTGCAAAATACAAACTACAATATTTGTATTTAAATTCATTGCTAATGTGTTTACATTGCAAATTTAAGAAATTCATAACAAATCATATTTACATGCCATCTCTCTTCTCTGCTGCTGATCTGAATCTGAGAATATTAATTCCAACGTGTAGTGGCAGTTCAGTTCAGTGTAACGTTGAACTTTAGGGTATAGCGAAGGCCAGTCAACGAACGCACTTGCATTTGTACCATTAGAAACAAAGAAAGAAAAACTAATTGCACTAAAATGTAAAGAGTGTATAGAAAGCTGCTTCGTGCAATTATTTATGCATAATTGCATAATTCGCTAAACCCACCCCCTAATTAAATGAAATCTCCACATCGACATCCCTCTCTGCTTTTTAATTCCTTTGGTTTTCTTTTCATTTATCTTTATCGCCCACACTCCTTTCCCTTTAATTTATGATTTTCGTGAGTGGCTATAGCGTGCCGCTTTTGTTTCCAACGCAAGGCAGTATTTCTGCAAAGTTTCAGTAATTTGCAAAAATCTTTACATATTTTAAATACCTGAAGACTTAAACGCACACCACACACACACTTAAAATATAGCTCCAAGCAAAGACTTCCGAAGTAACGAAAAAGATACTTAATTCCTTGTAATGTTATTTCTAAGGATGACATAACTCTACCATACATATTAAAATATAGGTAGTTTGAACACCTATGTGTACAAAAACCGAAATAAAAGAATCAACAATTTACGTGAGTACTATATTAAAGCATAGGATCTGTTGAACACGCTAAATTATTTCATCGCATAATTAGAAAGGAGCACTTATGTACAAAATCCTTGTACATTGTATTTTAATTCTGTCAGTAGTTAATGCAATGAGTCTGCTTTAGTTTGAAATCATAGGAACACAAAACAAATATCATTCCTATCAAATTTATTCAGTTTTCATTGTCAAAAAGTTAGCAAACATTGTTATTTGCCTTGCAAAAACAAAAGAACAGCAAATATAACTGTAGAATCGCAAAGAAGAATGTAATTCATATACATATCATTTTTGCAGATTGCAATGCACATTTATTAAAATTATCATCACCAAAAATTAACTGCGCGGACAATTACAACCTATTACATATACAATGAATGATACACCAAATAGATGAGTCCAATTAAATACAAAAAATATATAAAATGATTATCTATGTATTTAAATGAGAGTATTATTTGCCGAGTTAATAAGTGCAGTTCTAAATTAAATATGATAATGATGATTAATACTTCCTTATTTAGATCGTTGTTTAGCTTTCGGACCAGAAAATTTGCATTTAGAACTGCAGTAATAGTAGAAGAGTACCAATTTTGCTAGTGACCAATCCTCACGGTTTTCACACTCAATTGCACTCAGGGACATTCAAGGACTTTTTAAAACACATCTATTTTTACCATCAATTGCTATTTGCCTTTCAATTGACATTGAATACAGAATACATTACGTAGGAATTAATTACCACATTGGTTCGTATTTTGCTTATCTGCAGGTGTTATTACTAGCAGTAGTCTATAGTCTAGGTGATATCTATATAGCGCTATTATTTACATCATTTGTAATTGCTTTACAGTTACGTAGCTCAGAATACGTAATCCTTAGTATCCAATGACAATTAAAATGGTTTTATTGCAAAGGAGTGGGACTTTATATTTGTGTCTGTGATTATAAATACAATAGAGCTTTTATGGAGCCCCAATCTACAATGACAACTGTGTTCAATTAATATCTGTCCGGGACTCCGGGGACATTCACATGACCGCACGCATAATCCTGAATTAATTATTAATGCATTGTCACACACTAAACACTTACAGTGACACAAACGTTGACCGAGCTGAACTCGCATTGTCTCTTTGTTAGTTACGGCTCGTGAATTGACAACAATATATTATACATAAAGAGAAATGAGAGCATCGCCTTAAATGTAGTCAATTGGACAGCAATCAACTAAACAACTCTGTAGAACTGAATTGATGAATGGACTTATAGTGTCCGCAGACTCTATACGAAGTAAGAGCCCATAATATTATGTCATTGAAACATACCTTAAATAGACACACTCTTAAAAACAGGAAACTATAGGACAAATAGAAGAAAATAAATTCAACTTCTCAAGATCAGACTGTTTATTGTCAGTCAAAGTTATTCTATTGACCAGGATTTCATTAATCATCTTTCCATCAATCCAACAGGGATAATGAATGATAAGACAGCATTATTTGAATAAGCCTCATCTCAAGTTGGACAGCTATTAGTGATAACTCCCACAATGGCAAACAATGAAATCAATCTTTAAATTTTCATGAATGTAAAGACAGAATTTACACATTGTTCACTTATTCTATTTTTACCATTGATTATAATCCACAGCTATTATTTTAGAATGTACCTACGGTAAAGACGAATGTTTATTTTGCATTTTCTAATGTATTTACTAACAATAATCATCGTAAAATACTTGGGTATTTAAATATCTTGCATAGCTAAGGATTCTACAGTTACCGTAAAATTCTTGAGTTATCTTTAGATTTCCATGAACCTTTATTTAAGATGCAAAGTTAGTGTGAATGTGTAAAAAGACAAAGACACCGAGGAAATAGCTGCGCCAAGTTGAAATTATCGACTGGCATACCTTAAACTTAATGGTAATGTTTCAAGTACACTTTGTCTAAGTGCTACCAACAGCAATGGTTTGGCAAGCATGTCTATTATTACAACTATTATTTTGCTAATGGGGACGTCAACGGAAGATGTGGAAAGAATTCGATAGAAAAAGAAACAAAACAAAGGATTACCTTTCCGAAAAGAAAGACAAGGTTCCTTTTACTTTTGCAGTTGCAAAGTGAAGTGTCTGAAACCGTCAAACTCAGTGCAACACACAATCCTCAAATTATTCACTCTCCTCTTTTGTTCTTTGCTCTCTGCATCCATCTCACGATCAGCTCAGCTTCTCCTTCTTTCAAGGACTGATCAATATTTTCCTGGAGAAACGATAGCATATGGAAATAAACAGATACCTATTTAAAAACGCGTGTGCAGTGAATATACCCCTCGGCTCATCATTATGTTTTAAACAAATTACATACTCTTATATGTATTTTATGTATTGTTCAACCAGGTATTAAATATTTATGTATCACTCTATTCACTTCTCAAGCTTGCCAAACGTTCCCACATTTTTTAAACATTATTTCAAGGTAAAACACATTATTTCGCTTTTTTCCTGCACAAATGAATATTATGAGCTCTTATAAAAATTTATGTCTACGTAACCACTCAAACTACACTGCCTCTCATAATTGTAAACACCGCCTTACCCTGAATTTCCATTTCAACGTTGTAATAAACAAATGTTTTCGGTATTATGGACACTATAACATTTCTGTCTAACCATTGAGGTATCCTTTATACTAATTACGAATACATTACATTAAATTTCCAAATTGAAATCTTTTCTCCCATATAAAAATTTACCTTACATATGTACCTTTAGAAAACAAACGTATCTATGAGTTGAAAAAAATGCTGTAATAATATAAAGCACAACATTGCTCTAGGAAATAACACTAGAAAAGTATTTTTGTAGCTAGGAATATTGAGAGCACTTAAAAGATGGTTTGTTTTATTGCTTTATTATAGTTTAGCTGGCAAGTGCATGGAGGCTATGCAAATGTGTGTGAATACGAAATACCCTGTGCACAATTCCAAGAACCAACATGAAAAGAAAGATGATGTAAAAGAGCAACTTTTTATTATAAGCAGTAATAATATGTACTGAAATATCCTACTCAGTGCACATGATATTCCGTGCATAAAATTTATTTTCCATCGCTGTATACTTAAATGACTGACTTGTGATTTATGCACGTTTTAAGTAGCCTACAGCAAAATGGAAATGTTGCTTTGGAAAGTTAAATCACAGCACAGAACAGATATACGTCTACACCGAAATGAATTTTAAATGCAAATAGTGTATAAATTGCAGTACTCCCCGTCCTAACTCACTAAATACTTATAGCACTGTGGATATTTTGAGTTTATTTATGACTTACGAGCTTAAAGACAGAAACTAAAGTACCATTTACAATTTTGCAGAAAGGACCTGCTAGGAAAAGTCATACTGTCTCTGTTAAATATGTTTGCTTAACTTAAACGGAAACCCATGTATTAACTTAAGTTTAACTGCTCAGTGTTCGTGCAGTGTTGCAGAGGAATTATAATTTTATGGAAATAAATTGAATAAAGTACCTGTGGAAGTGTACGCAATCCATCGGAAAGACTGAGCAAAAGAACCGGCTGGCTATTTATTAAATTGAATAAAATGAATAGGGATTGGGATTGCTTTTGGAGAACCTGTGTATGCAAATGTAGTTTTAAATGACGAATATGCAGTAAAATACAAGGCCACTGGAGTAAATAGCAATATAGTGTAAAATGTATACTATGTACTGTCTTGTACACACAAAGTATAACAAACACAAAAGTCCCGTCTAGCCATTTAAGTCAATATGTTGAAATTACTATCATTAGCGAGCGTAACTCTCAGGATCATTATTAGCAGTTTTGACTGCAAGTACAAACACCAACTGTTATCCATTTACACACAAATAATACACATTTATCGTTCGCTTACATCAGTATCACTATTAGTTCGCATTCAGAAAATGAATCGTTATTGTATTTATGCAAATTAAATCCTTTGCTTAATGTGCTGCACTGCACTACAGATGAATAATACATTACAAAAGTAGTAAATTATTATACACAAACGCTACATTTCCAATTTTTACAATGCCAAAGTATAGATAATCCTTAAACTACAGAGTAGATCCCATCATAAAAGTTCTACACTAAATTAACGTGAACTGCCTCAGCAACACACCTATTTAATGTTTGAATGATAATAGCTGACGTAAGCAAAGCAGATTAGATTCTCGATTGTCATAGGCATTCTGATGCTGCTAAGAGTTGTGACCATTATGTATTTCCAGGGAATACAACTTTTTACAGACACGCAATACAAATACGTGACCATATTTACACCATTAGTATCAAACATGTACAGTTGTATAGTTGTATGTCTATTAACAAAAAATTACAAATAAAACGTGAATGTTGACGAGAGATTTTACAATCAGGTACATACAATAATTTACCTTCTACCTGACATTACGATTGGCACCTGCATAAAAATATCTGGTGCAAATGAAACTAATACACAGTACACCGTGTAGATATATTAAATATTCACAATATTTGTATGCGCGAATAGAGATAAGTGTTTGAGCCTTTAAATCACTACTGTTAAGCTACTTATGTACTACACATTCAACAACCCTTGATAAAGAAGGATTTTATGTAACACTTGTATGTTGTGCATGTACCTACACAAATTAGTATCTAGAGATATTTACATACTTAAAGGACAACTATAATTTACTGCACGATAATTTGCTTGGTTGCAATTAATAGCACTATAGAAATGTCTGTTCTATTTACTTACAATATATCATTTACTACTACTAAACAGAAACGGATGGAGAGAGACAAAACAGGGAGTAATTTATATTGGTATTGTTCTTGGATATTTATGTGGGAAATGAGGAAATTGTATAATGGAGTTGGAAAAATATTGCACGTTGAGTGAAACGAGGTAAAATGCAAATAAGTTCTCACATCGTCACATCTACATAAAAATAAGGAGGTACAGGGGAAACAACGAATTAGATTGTAATGTGCCGGTAGCACGCATCTGACATTAATCATACACCTAAATCATAGGTAATAGTTCAGATAAACACTAATAGTAGATATGTATATAGGAGGAAAGTCACGTTTTGTATTTGTAAGTCAGGTAACAGAATAAAACAGGAGGCGCATTTGCATATAGGTACAAGGTTTATTTTTATCTGTAGGGTATTACAATTTCCTTAGAGAGTATTGCCTAACAATTATATAATAAAACTCATCAATCACTGTATTGAGTCAGTTAGCGAAATTTGCATATTGTGAAAACGCTGTGGAGCTTCAGCCGGGGGTTTTCTGATTCGTGTCTGGTCAATTGATTGTAAAGGGGCTCGCCTGGTTTAGGTTATTGCTTTGTGTTATGTAAACATCTTGGTGAAGGATGTTGCATTGTAATGCTAAAACCAGAGGAAGAGCAGGAAACCTGTTCTAAATAGGAAAACTTAATATCTGCTGATATTTTTGAGGAACAAGGAATGTTTATACATTCATTTCCTAGATTCAATGGCATTAAGGTAGATTGTGAATTTATTGAGTTTTATAAACCACAAGAACCAAAGAATACAGCATAACAAGATGATTACAGATATTGAAACTGAACGCCAACTTCGTAATAGGAATGTACAGTTGTTTTCTGTATTTACGTTTCTGAAGAGAACCGGAAGAATCTCAATTTTGTGAAAGAGAATTTTCATGCTTTAACTTTGATTTCATTTTATTCACTGTGTCTATAAACTATGAAGTATACTTTTCTGTGTGTACTTACGTATCTACAGATAAATCGAGAATCCGAACTACGTAAGAGGCATAAATCGTGCTGCAATGAATCTGGTACATGTTAGCATTGTGTAGGATACAGAAGGAGGATTGCGTTGGGTTGTATTGTATTATTGTTGTGTTGGATTTGTTTGTCTCTATTGTGACTTGTAGACAAATTGGGGTAAACAGGTAGAAACTAACAGTTTGCACAAAACGCCAGATTCGCTTAGCATAAGAGTGGCAAGTGAACTAAAACTAAACTGTAACACAGCCAACCAGCGCTTTGTTAAAAAGGAGCATTGTAAAACTGTTTTGTATTATTAGAGCAGTTTAGTATTAGTATGACAAAGACTTAAATTATTTAGGTTACGGCTAATAAAGTCTAAATATCATGTTCTCTCTCTCACCTCCATTAGTGTTGTGAAATATTCTTTATAGCATTTTACTGTTTAGTGAGTTTGCATAGATAATGTTGAAATTATTCTACATGCATATCATCCTGAGCTTTTAGCTTTAATTTCTTTTCAAAACTTTTACTCCAAAGCAGACATACTGCTTGAACACACTCTATGGCATACTAGAGTATACCTATACGTTCTGGGTACGCCAGTTTACTATTGGTAAATGGTGAGTAGGTAACAAACTACAAAAAGCATGAAAATGTCTGCAAAAAATTTCCAATTCGTACAAAACCGCATAAAATGTCAAATGCAGACTACCAACGCTATTATAACTACCTTTCTTTTCACACCTTTCATGAAGCCTATTATAATTTATGTCTTTAATGTAATAAATGCTAATGCTATCACATCACACATGGTTATCATCATAACGCTGGGGTTAGATTTTCTTGTGAAAATTTGTACACATTTTGAAATACATCATAAACTAACCATTTCTGATAGTGTTTTGTAATGCTAAACAATATATGTCAAAAATAGAATTATACCTCTTGTCATGTCCGTACTGCAGTATATTATTTATTTGTAACATTAGAGTAAACATTAACAATGAATCTAATTGTCTGGACTGATTGAAATGTGGAATGTCTTCATGCGATGATACAACACAATGATACCTAATGGAAACGGTATACCCTCTGTAACATGGAAAGTAATTGAGATGTGAATCTGTCACTCATTATAGTTTTGCTACAAAGGAACTGTTCCCTCAGCATTGTGTCGTAGAAAATGATGAAAGTTTTCATGTAAATTCTAATTATGATATGGATTACAGAGCAACCAGAAAAAACAAGACATCACAAGTTATGGTTGTCCACTAATGCCATTATAGCTAGAATAATTTTATACTCTGTGCATAAAGCAGACAAAAACGCAGATGGATTAGATGTATCGATTTCTATTTGAAAGAATAGTTTGCCAATTTACTTCCATAAAATTTATGTTTATCTGTTTTGCAGTACAATGAGTAGAAAATTGCTACATATAATTTAATGACTGACAATCGCTGTTATTGCTTTGTCAGAGAATAATAGTCTAAGTACCTATGTAACACGACACGAACTTACGTCTTTGCAAATAATACAACATTCATCCGCCAAATACATTTACATTTTACTGCTTCTACTCTTCTATCAAATTTCCCAAAACTTTTCTTGGAATTTCATCTTCCAATCTGCTCAGTTTAAAAATTAGTACATGCCTATTTATTCGCATGTTCAAGATTTTGGTTTTTATTGGCAATAATTATTTATTAGCGGAATTTTTTTGTGCGATTCGTCAAGTTACTCACGCTAGGTCAATGAAATAACTGTTCATCACAAGAAATCAAGCAATTCAATAACATCTAAAATTAAATAGTTATTTACTCATTTACAATAAGTACCTAAGGAATGAGACGTCCTTTTATACGCGACGCTTGTGCTTTGCCTGTTGGAGTTGGAGGGTTGGACGCGTAGTCAACATAAAATCTAATCAGTCAAGTCAGATTACACTTAAGTCATGGAATACTCTTTGCAGTACTGAGGTTGTACCTACACCCTGAAACACATACACATAATAAGATCCGTTATCTCTAAAAGTACTGTGGTATTGTGCGTTTCATAAACTTTCAAAACAACTTGAATGTCCATCCCATGCCTCGTCAATTTGTGCTACCCCATAATTAGTTCTTTCTTATGGTAACATGAGTCAAAAAATTGCACTCTTTTTGTCATTAAATTCAATGGAGGTATATGTGCACTTGTGTGCGCAGCAGAATACAATAAAAATCAACATGAAATTGCTAAAAGCTTTAAACCTTAAATTACATACAATGAAGGTAAGATGTTGGAGTACAAAAAGGTTTATCAAAAAACAGAACAGGAACTCTATAAAGAAACAAACCAGTGTAGCACTGGGGTAACCAAGTATCTTCCTCGAAATATAGTGCAAAAGGGATATTGAACAAATAGTGAACATACTGGACATGAAGTGAGGAAATTAGAAATCAAACATACATGGTTAATGGTTATGAGGTCCGTTTATGCTTTTAGGACTGAAAATATATGCATAACAAAATACCAAGGAAATTGTTCTAATAGGCCGGTGAGTTGAAATATATTATCAAAATAATATTTCTGTGAAAACCAGAGGTCAAGTGACAGCTAGGAGCTATGCCTGATGTGATTAAAATAATAGTTGTCTGAATGGCGGATACCTTTGGACTAAAAATAACATATACAATGCATTCTACTTCTGTATGATCTGATTAATAGGTTGTATAACTGACACGCACTGTCTGACATATACTATACATGTGGTATTGTGTAATAGGTATACATTCGGTCAAACCGTTCTCGAGTTATCGATCAGACGGACGGACAGACGGCCAGTGCAACGCCATAAAGTATCTTACGATACTTAATAGAGAGAGAACAGAAACGCTTTGACGAACTCAAATGAAGAGCAGCACGAAAATTAGCAGCTGTCGATTCTTTGCGTTTCTGTCAGCTATTATGTCAAATTGTGAAATGAGTTTTATGCTTATGATGCACAAATGTGCCATACAAAGTAGCATGATGGGACGAAAAATGTGAGGAACCGCACCCAAAACGAAATGTCTGTCATGTCATGTGCATTTTCATGTCATGTCGACTCTATTCATGTATTTTCTGTACCAAGTATTTTTTGTTCGGGTAGCACTATATGCATTTAATGCATTATGAATACCCTTAAGTAAAATACAGCTCTATTTACTGGTTATGTCTACTTTTCTAATAATATTATCATAACAGGTACAAAATATTACCTGGTACAGTGCACAGTCATATTATTTGTGACTGACTAGCACGCATGCCCTTATTAATAGTCCACTACAATGTAAACTACGTTCTGTCATCATTGCTAAATTATACCTGCACATATTTGAAATACATAGAAATACGTAACACACAAGATATGAACTAAGATTCTTGTTTAACAGCCTTCTCGGGACAGGAGCTTAGATAACATCATAAAATGCCACTAATCGAGAAACTTTGGAAGTTCTATAATTATCAATACAAATATACGTTGTAAAACTTGCATCGCTATTGCATAAACTCAGAATAGAACTTTTAACCCTTCCGTTAGCCTGTACACTACAGATATTAAATAATAATTTAATATTTGGCAATATCGATAGATTACTTCACTAGCGCACACCGCATAATAGTAGTTTCGAAGACAAGGCCTCACAAATAATATCTTTCTGGGTTATTATATTAGTGGAAGCCAAGGAAGCATGATAGTTAATTGCGGGCTGACTGACACGGGGATTATCAATATCCATTCGACTTAATTTCTACTAAATGTGAGTTAAAATTGCAGCTATACACTACACGATGACTTGCATTTAAGCATTAAACACAACTCATGGTTTTAACATTATTGCAGCCAGTAACATACTTCTGTTTAAATAGTCTTACCAAACTAAGCTAGGATCTAAACGAAACGCCATTTCTCGAAAATATGGTTTTACTTCTTTAAAACTTTCATCACAACACAAATCTATCTTAATCTAATACTAATGACAACAATACATAACGCTTCGTTGCAACTCCAATTGCTTGTTCACTTCTAATCATTTTCCATTACTCGGCAATATAACCCACCATTTATCTTTATGTATGAATATTTGCTCTATTGAACATTTACTACAATACTTAAAAACTAAATACCAAAACTAATTTCTAATCCTTTTTAAGTCCATATTTACAATAAATATGTACACGTACTATTTAGTATATTAGTCTATTGCAGTAGGAGGTACAGATTAGAGACTAACAGATAACTTATATTTAATAGAGTCTAAAGCGTTATGCTATGACTTTTGCATGATATTAATGTTTGCTCTGCAAGGTGTACCTACTCAATTTCGCAAATAAATCATCTTGATTTCTAAACATCCTCCAATATTATTGTTAAATCCTATTATGCTGGCATAAATCCATCTTTAAGATGCTGATTTGCTCCTTTAAATTTTTTCATAGGACATGGTAGGGGAATTCGAGCAGACTCGGAACTCTGAACTCGGGTCTCGAATTTCGCCTAGGTAGGTCCAAAGAACCACCCAAAACTACCAATTGAAATTTCCGTTCACACAGAACTCTTTGAAAAAGCATTGTTCCTCCCTCAAATATTCAATATATTCATATGCATATGAACATGAACACAAAATTGTTTCTTTTGACACCCAAAAAATGATTTTTGACAAAACGCTTTCCAATCTTCATATACAGGTTATTTGCATATACCTCAACCACTGCCTTGTTAGTTCAACGCTGAATACATTTTAAACCAGAAATATAATTTAGTGGTTCATCCATGATGTTCCAGTTAACAATTGGAGAATTACTAAATGTAGGTGTTATTTTATACACAGGCCTCAGTGAAGTATTTTAAAGGAGTTCGTTTTAGTACGCAGAAGTTTAGGGGAATACGTATATTAATATATTATATATTTTATATTATACTTCTTAACGCACTTGTGCATGTGTACTATGAATGTATAAGACGACACTCCACTGTTATCTCTAAATGGATGATACGAAAACAAATGCAGTTAACTAGTGCTAACAAGAAATTACTGAGAATAGAACTGAAATTGGTGTTGGTGGAAAGGTACTAAATATATATTGTGAAATTAGCTGTAGCTGTATACTTTCGTTTTATCTTAGAGTGTTTTCTTCATTTTGTATCTATTTGAGAATCTGGAGCTGATTACCTATGTATTACTTACCATCTCAATTTAGAGACTCTATTATAGCGAAAGATATGAAAAGAGGATTCCCTGAAGCGAGAAAAATTGTATAAAGGGAGGAGAGACGATCAGCATTCAGGAAGCACATCTGGAGCGTTAGTTCCTCTCTCTCGGAGCCCGCTCCCGGAATACCAATAAATACTGGAGAAATACATGGAACTGGGAAAGAAATGTAAAACTACGTCATTCGCATTCCAGACGAAGAGACGAGCCCAGTGCACGACTTAGTTTTCCTGCTATTCCATTTTCTCATTGTGTCGTGTCCCTCACTGTTTTCCCTTGTTTCTGTCTAAAGATACCTTGCCATGTTTATTTCTAGTCAATTCCACCTATTTCAGAATGAACAACATCTCACTGAACTCCGCTCCTCTCTACCAAATCGCATCTTCAGTGTTAACATTACAAAAGCACCTGAGGTGTGATCTTCTCACGGAATTTTTGTTGGTGGAGCCCGATATTCTTCTGAGCAATTGGGAATTTGTTATTTTGGCTTGTAACGTCTCCAGTTTAATCTCCGTACCTCTGACACGGCAGGTCTTGCTGTACAACTCCCTGCGATAGTTTTCTTGTGGTTTCTCCCTCTGAGCGTTCTGCTTAAATTCGATTGCATCAGTACTTATAGTTTTGATGGGTATTTTAAAAGACGACATAGGAAGAGCAAATGACGGCACATATGAACGATAAGAGCAGCTGGTTTACACGGGCACTCATGATACTCGACAAGAATTACAATGTCATGCCGCCGCATTGTTATTGCTTACATCATTCTGATCTATTGCATTTATCGTATTGTACAGAGGTTAGCACGCAGAGATATATCACTGCAGTAGTGCATCTCCCTTCACAATACCAATGCACACGTACAAACCCAACAAGACAACACTTTCCCACTTTACAGTTGAAACAACCAGAGGAAATACATTTTTGCCTGCATATGTAATGCAAGTACTTTGTGTACCTAGCCATTATGTGTTTTAAATCATTACACGCTCTCAACCGTTTCTTTCACTCACAATACATTGGAAACGAATTAGATTCACTTATCCACTTTGCCACTATCACACAACTACAATATATCAAACAAAACGTGTACGTACCACAAATAACCGTTATTTATTCTTCTAAATTCTAGGCAACCAAACGTGTAACTGCATTTACCATTTAGATACTCTCCTCAAACAGAAATATTTTCTTCTTTCCAGCGTTCCCTTTACTTGCAATTACGCAATGGACATTCTATTTTATTGATTTATTTTCTAGAAAACAACGAAATGGACTAAATAGTTTCCTATCACCTCAAATAAAATTTTTCGAATTTTTACTATGTACTTAATTTCACATAAATATTCATTTCTTCAATTTATGTGACTACAACGGTGATAAGAAACGCTATTGGAAAACTATATTCAAATTAAATATAACTAGATGGCTCGCATTAATATTTTAAAACTATGCAGACAAACCATTGATGGTAGAAATATTAAAAGGAATCGTAACTTGCAATCTCATCTGAGTTTGTTACTAGTAATGAGATGGAAGGAATAGATAATGAGTAGAGTCAGAGCGAAGCAGACCACCCTTCTGATTTCTGATTGAGTCCAACTGCTCAAACATGCAAAATATGTTTGTAGGTACTGTTGATGAGAAGTTGCTTTATAAACATCCATAGTTATTGCATCTGTAGTTGTGAATTTGAGATGACTAAAGATAAGTTTTGTCAAAGGATTTCGGCGCTCAGTTCTGCACACTTCAACCATTTATGTTTAGACTCACCGTGGAGAAATTTAATAGCCAAAATGATATAGTACATTAAGCAGGGTATTTCTACGTAGTGATAGTGTTTATTTTATAGAGCTTGTCTTTAGTATATTGTGCTAGTATTTGCCATGAGTTGGCAATACTAAAACGATTGCTTTGTTTTCCATGTTCATTTTCATTACCTACATGTACGAATGCATTTGCATTGACATAATGAGAAACTATTTTTCCTGCGTTTATCTTATTCAACTATACTGTAATAAAACTATAGGAAACCTATCATCTCGTTAGCTATACGCTGATTGTAAGGTAACCAGAAGGCACATTATATTTTATTGCTATTACTTCCACAAGCACTTGCTATACATATAATATATACATTTATTTAATTGAAACGAGTCGGCCATGGTAAAGTAATTACATTATTCATTCTCATTGCAAAGGTAATGCAAGTTGTCGGCTCAATAAATTCTTAACTGCATAATATGTCTAAGGCATATTTTATATTGGCACTCATACTATTAAAACTGTTTTACAAATTCTAAATTATCTTATATAGTGCAATGTACCTATAAATATTGCAGAAACATATTATATACCATAAAATCCAGTGATTGCAATAAAGTATTCCAATTTTAATGAACTCGTAGCACGGAGCACAATCACCAAATACACTATACCATTTGGAGGAAAAATTCAACCCTGTGACCATCAGTTTTACATTCAAATTAACGAATTCTAAAGTTTGTACCTAATTAGTAATTATAATTAATCCAATACATACTTATTGTTAGCAGTAAATAAAAACAAGGTAAATTAATACCCTACTTGGAGTCTGTTTCTTATTGCCTGTATTGGAACAGAGTTAAATTTACACCTTGCCATTATACAAGGTAAATATTATATGGACAGTCTTAATGAAACTGAACAATTGAATTGCGATTTATTTACTTGTCTACACTATCACAAGCAATAAGCAAAAATGTAATGTAACCAGTGACATACCTTTGTATTCTTTTGATTGAGATTGTGGTAGTAATAAGCCTGAAGCCATTAACAGCTCTGTTGACGGTAAACGGATGCCTCTGATGATTACAGAAGTAAAAGGTAGTTGAAAATCTGCAAGAAACAGAAGTTAATACACAGATAAGTTTTACAGTAGTAACAGATAATGTGTTTAGAGTGGATATCTATGTATCGATAACTAAGGGCAGTAAGACAACTTCTTAAGGTTAAAAAATTAATAACGTGAGTTATAATTTGAAATGAAAGGTGTCCTTTATTGTTGTCTTTACTCTGTCATATTCAAACACGGCTACGTTATCTATCTTGAAATAATGAATGAATTGATTGAGAGAAGTTTCGGTTGATTTTGATTGGCACTGGCACAGTGGTCAGGACAGAAGCTCGTGAAAATATTCTGCAGTTTCTTATTCAGAGGCATAATATGGAAAATATCTTGCGAATGTTTATTGCGTTAGTACTGTAGTAAAGTTAGACGAAGGAAAGTTTTTGTAAGCACATGTGATAAGGTATTGTATTTACGATAGACTAAAATGTAACTAGCAGGGGGGAATGGAATTGATGGAGGTAAAGGCAGGACAAGTTAATAGACATACAGATCCATACATACAGAAACAACAATGGTTAGTATTTACATAAATTAATTTACTACGTGTAGCAAACATGGGCTGAAGACAGGATACATGGAATATTGCACATTCTATAAAACTAACTGACAATAAAACAACAATTCCCCAAGTCAAGTCATCCCAAGTCTTGCCATCAACAATAATAATGTATTCGCTCTTTAAAAGTTATGTTTCGTAAAGGACTCGCATGCATAAGTATATATGAAAAGCCGCAACCTGACCTCCAAGGAATTGGAGTGAATCGGTTGATTTGCTCATCCTGTTACCTCTTTCTTTAGTCTCTCATTACTTTTTACAGAGGAGCATCAAAAGGATGCAAATGTAGTCCTGTGTGTAGTCCCAGTGCTAGCATACATTGCAATCATGTATTACAGAGTGCAGATGCAGATCATTTAACCTGAGCAATCATGGTGTCAACATTTCTTTGTAAAGTAGTAGTGAAACTAGTAATTTCCTTCAGAACATTTTTAATAATCCTCCAACTAAGTAATAAATAGACAAGCATGGATGAAAAGCACGCTACTAACTACGTATTATCACTGAGAATAAAAACCGTTCCTTAAGGCAAAAGTCAATGTAACTAATGTAACACGAATTATGGACACGGAAAAGAAAAAATACATTATGAATCCTAGTTTGCTCATAACTTTTTTCTTTGCAGTATGTATTGCCACAGATAGAGAGTATTATCATATATTACCATATAGATATGTATTATGCAAATCATTTCTTCCAGCTACATAATCGTATATCCTAGGATTTCAGTTTCAGATCAGTTACACATGTTAACCAACCAGTGTGTGTGAGTAGAGGATGTGGTCAGAGTGTCGTATACCTACTGGCTCCACTATTCTAGAACAAGAGTGTGCAAAATCAACATTACAACAACTGACAGAACGTGTCCACGTCTCGGTTGATTAGCTCCAAAACACTTGTTCATTCCGAATCTGTCTTTTATTCTCTGGCTTTTCAGCCCTTCGCTTTACCTACCTTGGATAACCATCTGCCTTGTAATCTGCCAGACAAAAAGAATGAGAACTCCTAATTAACTTGTCCCTAATATAAAATTTTATCTTTTCAAACTAAATTCTATGACAGAAATTGCAGATGCAATACCGTTTCCCCAATTTTTATGCGTTCGGTAAAATATAATCACTAGGCTGTAAAAATTTCAATATTCGTAGTCACAGGATACTCTTCGTTGCTACTCTACCGAAGAAGTTAAGAAATATGACAGATTTCTTGATTACCAGTAATTAAGTGGACAATACTAGGACACGTCCAACAGTCCAAGTCCAAAATCATTAAAATGCTACATCCACCTTTGCAAAATTTTCAAAGGTACACATTGCAATAGTTTTGTTCCTTTTTTACGAAATAATTGGTTAGTAATAATTTTTGTAAGCCTTAGCAATTGGTACCTTTTGGCTTACTTGAGCAAGTGACGGGATACGTGATCTAGAGATATTACCAAGACGTAAGGTAGTAGAGCAATGAAATAGTGTTGTACAGAAAGCAGTAATAATGCATATTGTTATTAAAGATATAAGAAAATGAGTAGTAAGCACATAGTCATAGGAAGATAAAAATGAAAAACAAAAAGCTTGAGAAGTAAACCATTTGAATAGAAACATTATAGATACAAGTCGACAGAACGACTTGAGATGAAAAAGCATGATTATGTGACTATCAGCCTAACCGTTATAATTTTATTGCTGGTGCAAAAGTGAATAAATTTATGTAGGTAGATATTTCTTGATAATACATAATAACACGTGATAGTATTCCTATTATTTATGTTCCTGAGCTCTGCATTATGTATGTTATTATTTACAAATGTATTTTGATATTGTGTGAACTGATCATCTATCTGTGGCTTGGTGATTTGGGTCATCAAGTCGGTTAGTCTGCACTCGAGTGTTTTACTCTAGCTTTAATTTAAAAGTGGTAGGGACAAGTTTTAATCTGGGAACGAAAGGAACTCTGCAGCAATGCAAATAAAACAATATCTGCAGCCATTAGGTACTCGATAGTGAAAAAAGAAAAGGAATACGCAATAAAAATTGGTTAGTTATGATAGCACATCACACCCACAGACACATGATAGTAGAATGCCATGAAACGCAGTTGGTACGATTGCAAAACGAATGTTCACACACGACACGGTTAGCAGGTTTAACACTAACACATAATCACCATCATCAGAATCTCAAGTCTTTCATTCCGCCCGAAGTTTTCTATCTCGCAGTCTTCTGCAGTTCAGCTCTGCATTAGAATTCAATTCCAAAAAATCACTCAAGCAGGTTTTCTTTAAATGGATGATTTTCTTTGCTCAGTCATTCAAATGGAGCTAAGCAAACATTTTATCTGCATTACGTTCACTAAGACTTCCCTTCACATCAAATCAATCCACGATTAGTTTAGTGCCCGTCAGAAACTGTTTTTATGGTGCGTGAATGAAATTAGAGTTGAGAGCTGCGAACCTGGTTTCTTTCATTTACAGTAATTACATACGTATCATTTACCTGCACACTATATCCACTCAATCTACACATTTCCCTATTGTGCCTACTTCTTCTTGTAAACACTCCATTCCTTACCTATGCACTATTGTTTTCGATAATGGACTTGTAATAATCAAAATGTAATCCAATATTATAGGTATTTCCAATTGTTACTCGAAAATTAACTCAATAATAAAAGGTTCATACATTAAGCTGTTCCATTGTAAGTGTCTACTGTCTTGTCTACTCTGCTTGTTAGGCTGAATTTAAAGTAAAACTATTGTAATTGTATCTCTGCGTAGGTTGTATACAGGTAGGCTAATAAATCCAATTGCCAGTTTCGGAAACAGATCCCCTATGTGTCTTATCACATTCAATTCCAATTCACTCAATAACACATCCTTCTTTGTCTCCTCTTATTCTCTCTAAAGTGGATTTATTTATTGCGACGAACAAGAGAGGCAGTATTTCCTAAATCAGATGTGTCAATCCCATAGTTCAATACTTCTTTCATTATTTCCTAAAATGTTTTCACAAAATCGTGTATGTAATTTTCGAAACTGTTAAATTCAAAGCTTCATGATGTCCTGTAGCGAATCCTTTGAATGAATTAGAATATTGTTCTAATTTGCAATTTAAACTGAAACTATTGTACTTGGATATGGCGAGGTGAAGTTCGTCACTTTAATTTTAATATATTACTGATAAATTACTATGATTATATTGTGATGCATTTTTGAAAGATAATAGATTTTCGCAATGGGTGATTGAGATATCTCTTTTCCAACTACAATATTGAATAGAAACAGAATATTCGCGGTTAAGCTACTTTCCACAGCTCATTTACAATTTTTTACTCAGGGTAAAACTGTGAACGTAATTCAATTTCTGTACGAATTCTTGTTTTTGCTTGTGGGCAGTTAGGTAAATATAACCATTACACTGCTTTCGTCAGTCTATTTGCACATGGCCAATTAAAATATTTACTGTATGTTCCTGTTTTGTGGATACAATACGGTTTTGTGTACTTCAAACCAATATTTGAAGAGCTACTTACTTTTGTATCAATATTAACACTGACATCTTCAAGTTTAAAATCACTTGAACAAAGAGCCCTTTAGAGATTCTTACACTAATAAACCGTTTCTTGCACATGTTTCTAGTACGCTGTACGTGTTATTGACTTCAACTTGTGTGAACATATTCCATTTTGAATGGTTTACGATTTACGGTACTTGGATATTAAGAGTAATTCAGATGTTCCATTGTATCAGTAATTGCTACGAAACTCGAATTGGTTTACAGGGAGATGGATGATTCATAATTTATGCCACATTATATTATAACCATTGTATTTTGCATGGCCTCATTAAAAAAGTCGTACTGCAGGGTCTGCAGGGAAGTCCAATTGAAAACTACATTATAATTGGGAAACTTAATTCTCTAATATTCTTTGTTTATAATAATTCAGAGCTAAATAATATTGGTGATGATATGATGAGAGATAATCTATGACAATTGAAAATATGAATGCGACTATTAGGACAACAATGGAGCGAAATGCACGATCTCCCTATTAATCTGACCTGACAATACGCCTCTACGAAAATCTAATTATAATGGAATAAACGTGGAAGGAGAGCGCTTGAAAAATTGCAGGTGCTAATTATCAAATGACCCAAAAATTGGCATTTCCTAAAGCTCATTGTTAACATGCAAATATGGTTTTAATTTATTCGCAAAGCTCATTTGAATGTTGAAAAGGGGTAGCTACCTTGAATTATTTAGTAAATCTATGCTAAACAGCATCTAAACAATTCTTACGTATCACTTTCTTCGTGTAAAGAAAACCATGGTCTGGTTTTCTTTGCCAAGATATGGAAAATAACGAACCTTTTTAAATGGCTGCATTTTCGTGGAACAAATAATTAAAGACTGAGGCAAAATTCACTCCTATGCTTAATTTTCTACTATCTAACGGTAAATACATAATGATATGTACCATACAATTAACTAACCCAGCGTGCTCCTAGTATTTACTTGAAATAGCAATAGTAGCTCTTAATTTCCCTTCGATTCAAGAAGTACAGCCTTTTGATTTCTTTTCTGAAGAGCATAAGGGTAGACGTAACGTAACAGAGGGAACTTTGCAATTACAAAGCAAAGGAAAACAAGTCGACCAAAGTACACAATCAAAAGTGGATCACACCTTTCCATCATCTCTTTTATTAAAGGTGTGCTCACTTATTTTCCTACTTGTCCGTTTCATTATTCTTATCATGCGTACTACCGACTACCGCCACTTACGTATCTTTTGTAATGAAATCAGAAAAACCTCGCGTACATTTTGTCTGTTTTTGCGTGTAAGTACCTTCAGAAGTAATTAGTAGTAACAATTAGTGTGCATATCTGTAAACCAAGCTCTTTAGTGATAAATAGACGGAAGTGACGTGCACACTAGATATGTAACACTGCACAGAGAATAATTTTAATAGTAGCGCACACAGTTGTGAACCATATTATTATAGGAAGAGTAAGTTGCACGTTGTACGTACATAACAATGTGTGTAAATACACTGAGTCAGGATTTAGGCGTATTCAGAAGAATCAAAAACGTTGGAAAGTTTAATAAAGGGTAGCACACTCTAGAGATACCTCTCTGCAGACTATTTCGTATTCCCCATGTTACTTTACTTACAAATTGCATTGCAAACTTTACGTGGTACGGCTTACAGCGTCCTGAATCTTTTCTGACAAGTTTGTAAACAAAGTAATCAGAGTAACTAACAACAAGCTATTGTTGACAGAAACACAAAGGAGAGGGATTCAAAACGAAGACGCTGTCTGTCTTAATGTTTTGTCAATGGCTGACTTACTTCCGAATGCAGTTTACTTTGGACAAGTTACGTTACGAGAGCTTTAAAAGTTTCATTTCATCTCGTCATGAACAATGCTTCCAGTTGTGGAATGGAATGAACGCAAAGGAATTAAAGACGAATGCGAATGGCAACCTCCCTTCAGCCTTTTATTATTTACTTGATACTTCTATATGAAATCATTGCACGCTTTACTAATATAATGCAAACAAATAAGACTAGTTAACTTATATCCTCCCTAATATTTGTTTTTTCTCTAAATTCCTATTTTAATTAAAAATTCCTCTGTGTGGTTTCCTTATTATTCACTTCAGACAGACAGACTGACATTTATTTCCATCTATTTCACTGTTTTTCATTTTACTTACAAGAAGCATTGCTGGTATACCTTTCTTAACGCAAATGCCCCTTTGATGGAATTTGTCGGTCGGTTTTAATTACCATTCCACTATTACGTATGCAATGAATGGACAATATACGTTGTTGTTTGTCTTACATGTAGTACACTTTGGAAAGACCCATCCCACCTATATGTAATACTGATAACATCTTCATTTAGCAAAGCACGCTATTGATTGTTTTACAATTTTGCAGTAAATGTCTCACTACAGAAACAATGGCTTTTATTGCGAATATCCTTGGCATTTCTAAGGGAAATGATTAATTAATGGTTTCCCCTTCAATATCTGTCAGAAATTATATGCAATTCCTTAGCTTTGTAATTTAGCATTTCAAGCATAAAGTATTTGAAAATTAATATTACTACAAAGGGTAGCATTTGTTGTCGGTTTTGAAAGGTCTGGTATAAACTGACTCCCTAGTCTGAGTAACGAGAGAATAAGAGTACTCTGTTCGTTTATGACAGGGAAATCCATTGTCGGAAACCTAACAAATAATATCAATATCATAAACTAGCACAACACTGCGTATTGTTAGTAAATTTTATTAGATCTCATGACTTCCAAGAAGACGTAAGCAACAGTGCAGGTATTTATTTGTTTCACCCGCAGTATCATATAAAAGTTTTCGCTGTTTCTAACGTTCAGATTCTTAATTGAGGTCTTTTTATTTCTGTCAGCGTGACATTACTATTTGGTTGATAGGCAAAGTTGCAGTGAATAAGAACAAAGCTGACTATGAAAATGGAGTATTATACTAAACAGAAATGTCCTGCCTGACAGAGTGACATATTTTCAGAGTACCTACGCATAATGCACAAAATCTGACAATAAGACGGAATTCCAAGTATCGCCTGAACAATCATAAAAGTTTAAGCGTTTGAGTTGAGACAATTTCATTGAAAATAGGAGCATGAAGTTCAGTCATTCTGAAGAACAGGGACAAAGCAAAGTGAAAAGCATGAATAAATAGCAGATCGCTACTTGCACTCTTAGTCAAGTCACTTTTACGTTTAATCACACTGTGTGCATAATGGATATAAACAGCAAGTAGAACATTATTTTATGCCTTGGTTCATTTTAATACAGGGAACTCAACTATTGAACTAACCAGTTATTATATATATTATTTTCTTATTTTCTTATAATGTACAATTTATTAATAGGTACCTTGTACGACATTACAATTGAAACCCTATTCAATTCAGAGAATGAACAACAATGAAGCCTTTCATTCATCATAAAAGGACAGGATTTAACTCGGGGAGCAAGTAAAGGTGAACGGATTGAGTTTACGATTAACTAAACATCTATAGACTGATTGCAGTAATCGATTGCTTACTGAAGTCAATTGATTTTGCTTTTGCTATGCTTATTGTAAAAAGTGTTGACACAATTTCACAATTAATACACGGTTCGCAAAAAATGCACAAGTCAGCATTATCAGTATAAGTACAACAATAAAATAGCCAACTAAGGGAATTTCATCATAACCGCCAAGTTAGTTCTTTTTTGCCTGTTTTCCAGCTCTGCAACTATTTAAGATTTTCTTGGTACACATGGTGGAATTCCAGTATGGAATGGAATTAGTATTTGACTAAATGTATCATTGTTTTTGTTAACAGTAGTGAAGAAACTTAATGAATTCGTCTTCACAACTATTTAAGGAGAAACGGTATGTGCTTTTTAGAGTTGCACGTGTGTGGAGCGGAAAAAATGACAGGGCGTCCCTTAATTTGCGTTGGGTATTAAATGGGTGTTTGTACCTGATGTTACATTAGAATTTAGTAATTTGGAAAGCTTGTAAAGGTGATTAGTCAACTAAAAGTGTATTTGTGCCTGGTTGAGGATTAACTGACACACTGTGTGGCGTGGTGTGATATAATTCATGGTCGGTTGTGCACTTTGGCAAGTACCTGAAAAAAGTGGAGAGAGATAAGTTAAGTTGGGAGGGATGTCATATAATAAAATTATAGCGGTAAGCCAGCGAAGCAAAAGAGAGGAGAGGAGAGGAGCAAGCTGTTACTTACTCATCATCAGTTAAAGTAGTTAAGACGGAGGAACGGTAGCGTAGTGGCAGCAGTAACCTAATAAAGAAGAGCTTGATGGATCACTAACTATTTAATTCGTAGCAGACAGAACAGAAGTACAGGTCTTGAGAAAAAGAATGCCTTTTGAGTCATTAACGGATTACACTGGATTGCATCTGCAGCAACAATCTCTCCATCTTCATTCGCCTACCTTCCTATACATAATGCACTCGGTTCTCACGTCTGATAACATATTTGAACGTCAAAGGCTATAAGCCACAGACATTTATATAATATTTACCTTGCTGTGCTCTCTACGAGTCTGTATAACAATGTGCTTCGGTTAACCAGGCAATCCATGTATTGATCGCCCCTGTATTACATTTCTGTACTCGCACGTCTCTTTTTCTACGTAAGTCTCCGCTGTCGTGTCGACTCGAGTCATCGTTCCTATATTTTATAATACATTAGTCCCACTCCCCGAATACCCTAACGACTGCAGCACCAGCACACACATTCCTCCTCATACACCAGCGAAACGGGTGACCTGAGCTTGACATTTAGTGTTCTCCATCTGGAGTCAGACTGGAGTGTTCTTCTGGGCAACTGGACTCATCTTTCTCCACGTCCCGACTCTCGCTCTCCGTCACTAAATATGGAAAGTGAAATACTGCACATTCCGAGACACATATCTCTGGGCTGGAGAGAACCCCCAACGCCACTTCCTCACCGAAGGAGAAATCTTGCTTGGCAGCCCTGAGTCAGCCCACCCGAGTGACTCCACTGCTAACACAACACAACAGCCTCGTACAAGCGCCGTGCACGCAGTGACAGTCTTTCATGTCTCTCGCCATCAGATCAGACAGACATCATAAGAACTGCTTTTAATTTCAAAGGAAACTTTTCCTAACTTTGTTCAAACTACTGCCAACACAAGTGCTAGTGCTACTTGTTGTCTTCCATTACTTATTTACACTTCTCCAACTTTTGTTCAGATGATTAATGCAATAAATTTTCTATTTTTTCATTCCATTAGCTTTGCTTCACTTCTTATATAGCAGTTTGGCCTATGGGTTCACTTGACTGGAGAACAGCATTTGATGTGCTCCAATTTATTAATTGCCTGAACAAATCATATTTGTTTAGATTCTTTAGTAGCCAAAGTCGAGTTACTCTCTGGGAGGCGAAGGGTGTGTGTCACTTTCTTCAGCATAACACTCAGGAACAATATTTCTACCATGTACCATAGAGACTCTGTGTACGGATAGGTTCTTGGTACTTTACAAACATTTATTCTAGACAAATAGTGTTCTGTACATAGGAATCAGCTTTTCATGCATTTTTAGCCTGAACAACACTTGGGCAATCTGTAGACACTCTTTTGCCTAATATGTGATACATAGGCAGATCTCATAGAAAATTCAATAAGTTTCTCCAAACAAAAGTCCTGCTCCAAGTACCTAGTGTTCTACGTCGACGAGGTTGTATCACCAGCTGCATTCTGTTTTTTGCTCGTATTCTGTTTACTTTCCAGTCCTTTTCCTCGTACGTTCTTCACAATTGAATACAGTTCTTCCTATTTGACAGTAAAGAGTCAATATTGCTTTTCGCCAAGCCAACAAAGCTCAGAATTGCACTGCATTGAAACTACCAGGTCTTTCTCAGCTAATCTTAAGGATAAGATTTTCACAATAAGCACGGCAAGTCACTGTAGGTACTTTACAACTAGAACCGTCAACCACGTCTTGTCCGTGATCCAAATCCATTCGCTTAGAGCATTGCCTGGTCTAACTGCCTAACACAACCAACTTAAACATTAATGCATATCAGACCCCGCCAGGTATACTAAATTGAGTCTGCACTGCACTACACACGACATTCTCTATTTCCTGTATAAATATTTTCGGAAGACAAGCTTAGAGCAGGATTGGGATTTACTTGCAAGAATCCTAAGCTACGGCACTTCATCCGCGCCATGCCCAAGTGCCAAGAGTAAATTTTGTACAAGTGAGTTTAGGTATATTAGCTGATTGTCGCGGTTCGTTGGTGACAACGGATTGATCCAGATTCACGAGATATACGCAATAGTCACTAAATGTGCTCATAAACTCTGGAGGTGATGGTAATACGCAGTGTAGTGGTAACAAGAAGCATTAACAGGAAAAAGAACCGAGACTAACAAATACTCCGCAAATAAATTTCTTACACAAAAAAACCACAAAACTAAATCCGCTGAGAATTCGGCTATCTACTACAATATTCGGAAATAAAGCAGCGGATATTGAGTTCTGTTCACTGCTTGCGTTCGCTCAGATATACAAAATCAATAAAACCAAGCTTAGGTAAGTGCTTAGCAAAGTTTCTTGCAAAAATCACAGTTCCACTAAGAACTACCTAGAGCACACACAACTTATAATAAAAATAGTACTACTCTCGGGAAAGACACTACCAGTTTCTGATTCAATTTTTTATAAAAAGTAAAAATACCGGTAATTTATTACACTTTTTTCCAATTCAGCAATAAAAATGTAAAATACTATTAACGTGACTCCCTTTTTCTCTAAAGTTTTTCCTATTCTTTCCCATCTGTGAATACATTGAAAAAAACTTTTGGAAAGAACATAATTTTAAAGCAGTTTGTTTTATCTATTCGCAACTGGGTGTTCTCTCATTTACCCTCGAAGAGTTACTTTACAAGCATCCCATAAAATAAATTAACTTTTACTATATTCATAAAGGTGCTATTGAATAGAGAATGAATTATCGCTATAGTTGATGATGTTCCCTGTGCCTTTGGCTGGGATACAGATATTTTCACTCTCGTTCGCCCAAATGACATTCCTAAGGGAAATAAACATTGAACTATATTTCAACAAATGTGTTTAAGTTTTCAACTGGTAATAACCCCGGCGTGGATGAATCTATTTCTGTGAATATGAAATGAATGCAAATTATTTATTTGTTCAGGATTCCTTCCTTTGAAACTTCGGGTGTATCTTTACGTCGATTCTTCTTCAAGGTGCCGTAGATATACACTGAGCTGTCTCATGTCGATTTCAGGTTGATTAATGATAATATTTCTAAACATTTTCATGTTATACATCTATATTAAGCTCCAGTGCTGTGTGTTCCACTCCTACGCTTCATTCCCAACCCCTTCTAAAAACAAGACCTAAACTGATCATTACAATGTACAGGGTACATCAATAGAATCGCCCATTTATTTCAATTTTCATATTTTATGCCATATTTAAACAATGTCTTCGCGACCCAGTAAATAAATACAAACATAAAAGAATATAAATTGTGTTTAACTTTCCTTGCCTAAAATTCTTACTAAGGAATGTGCAATTTTTTTCGCACATCTTAAATTTATCCCGTGTACTTAGGATTAGTACCTTACATGAAAGTAATAAATAAATAGCTACCATTAAAATCTTCTTTTCGCTACCTTTGATGTATCTTCAAGTGTACTGTTGTCTGACAGAAGAAGAAATTTAGTAGAGGACCACAATATTTTACAAACACAGAGATCTACATCCATCCATCTCAGTAGACTTCTAATCTAGCGTGCTATGCTTTGCTAAGCTAACGCAAAAAAGATTTCCCATCCTACCATTTATCTTCTTTTTGAAAGACTGCATTATATGAAATTTATAGTAGCACGTATATCTTCCCTGTATCTATTTACCGAACGTCTATTTGTGTGTGAATGGAACTGAGCATTCGGTAGCTGGAAAAAGCTCCAAGCATATTGTGATACACTTTGTTTCCCATGGGAGACATTATGTTTAAAAAAGTTTTGCGGTTGATTTGGTGCATATGTAGCATTCATGTGCACACATGGACGCAAACATTTTCTAGTATGCACATAAATATATTCTAGCTAGAGGATAATCAACACATCTACGGAAACCATTTAAGGGCATTTCGTGCTCGCTAATATTCGCTGCATCCGTATTTCTACACAGCTATAATATTGTATTTAGCATTTAGTGTCAGTTTTATGCATAGTTTTCTCCTATCTCCAAGAAAAGTGTTTAAATTCTAAATGGAGATCTGAATTTCCAATCTGCAAATTACTCCTATGCTGGGCAGCATTACCATTGCATACTACAATGCAAACGTAACACTACGTCAGCATGTATTTAAGATAAGCATAATAGTTTTAAGTCGCGGATACTCTTATTTAGGCAATATATAAATGGATTACGTGGAAGAAGAAGAAATTACTTTACGCCGTGTACTTACAATTCGATATGTATTCAAAGCAGTACGCACATATGTAATGCACTTGAGTTGGAGTTGTCGGTACGGTTGGCTACGCTACTTATCTGCAAACACTGTAGCGTCTTTTGTATATAACATCTGCATAAAACGTCCATAAGGGTAGTTAGTGTAATATTGTATGGTTTTTATCTAGTGACAGTAGTACAGTTCACGTAGCAGAGAAAAGAGACGAAACCGACTACTAAAACACTAAATGGCTGGAATAGTGCATGCAGATGCTCTCTTTAACCGATTTGTCATGTCATTCTTCTGCTTTGCTGATGGCTA
The DNA here is from genome assembly GCA_020352615.2 of Yoshiicerus persimilis. Lineage (NCBI taxonomy): Eukaryota > Metazoa > Arthropoda > Collembola > Entomobryomorpha > Tomoceridae > Yoshiicerus > Yoshiicerus persimilis. Next base: position 3,591,019 of record CM060170.1, on the reverse strand, counting down.
CGTGGTACATCCCATCACAAATGAATTTTATGTCTTTAAAACCATTGCAAACCTACAGTACATGTGTACATTCAACTTCTGTGCATAAATGGAAACAAACTTCTAACTTCTACTCCATGCATTCCAAGTGTTATAAATGGCAGAAATGCTTAAGCACTAAGGAAATGTATATTTATAACATAAATAGACAAAAGAGAACTTTGGATATCCCTACTACAAACGGTTATACTGTACTGGAGTATTAAGCAACAAAAACTGTCCTTATTTTCTTATCTGTAGAAATCCTTGTCCTTTTCTTATTCTATAATATCATTAATATTGCCGACACACTGACTATCATCATGAACTCATTTGTCAATGGAAGTCCTAAATAATGTACCATACATTTACACAAGTATAAAAATGTAATAGTGTTATGACTTATGGTATAATGTATGCAACTAAAGAGAAATGACATCATTCATAACCAAAGTCAAGCTGAATTCTCTCGAATCGAATTATAATGGTTATGCTTATAGTACACTGACGTGAGAATAATAGAGACTTTGAAAATGAGCAGGAGACAAAGCGAAACATCAACAGCTCATTATCGCTATCAACTCATCATCATCGCATGATAATTCTGCATTTGTACCTAATTGCAGGTAGAAGGACAACAGTAAATAATAGTAACAACAACATTCCCTACTCTACTATTACTGCAGATTGAAGTAGACTTACTACGGTATAATTACATGTAATAAATACGTGCATACTCCCAGTAGGTATTATATCCTACACTAAAATGTTATTTAATATCGATTATTATGCTGTGTTGTTATAATATTCCTGTCTGCATTCAATTTAATATTTATGCCTCGGAGAACAACACGGCTAACCTATATATGGCCATTCTCTTTACTGGATATCACTACTGTTCCAATTCCACATTTTCCTTGCAAGCTAAAGTCAGCACTATAAATGTATCAGATATGAATATGAACTGGAAATACCTTTGTGGGTCTAATTGGATTGCTTTTGTGCATTTAATACGTTTGTATGTATAATGCTATGGATGGAACTACGTGATTGTTGTGAAGAACAAGGCTGAACATTATACATGCCAACGAGCTCATTGCATGTACGATGGAAATAAAAATTTCAAAAAGTTTACTTGTAACGAAATGGACGGATAAAGGAGTGTGACTGAACTGAAATGCGAACTATGCTGTGTGGTACTTGTATGTAGCCTGCAGGATTTTGGATTTGAAAATGGAAACGGGTGAGGGATTTTTAGTGTCAGTGTTGCTTAGAACGTGAAAGCCATAAACTGAAATTCAATGGAGAAGAATCTTAGATAAATAAATAGGAAACGGAAGAAATAAACCGACAACAGTTTCATTCCGTACACAATTCCTCAAATACTCAATTCATTCAACTGAAAATCAACACAATATATGGCATAAAAGCCGCGACTTGGAAAACACAAAGAGTTGTCTTAAATATTCCTATTGGGTATTAAATACTAATGCAACCGCATTGTGAGTAAGTCCCTTATGAAATTCCCATGCAGAACCCTACCGCACTACACCATGTTAGAACACTGCACAATTTTTAAACAATATCATTGTGATAATTGACAACAAACAGACGACTCTTTGAAAAAAGGGTGGATACGCTATTATTTATATTGACACTATCCCATTACTATCCTTATCTCTCGCATCCTACTGCCTTGTGTCTCAGAACCTCTCAGGATTTTTCTCGTGTGATAAAATAAAGGGTATAATGCACCGGTGTTGCACACCACGAAAGGGCATGGGATGAAAATTGTAAACGAAATTACAAATCGTGATTTAATAAATTTAGGTTTTGGTTTACCTTGGTTAGGAAGACAAGATGATGCACCAGAAATATTTAGCACCGACGAAAGGAGAGACAAGGTAAAGGTGTAGCGATAGTAGAGCCAGATATTTACTGGTAAATAGTATCAGGTATTCCTTTTAATTCAAAGCACTTCTCTTTCGTTTTCCCGAGGGTAATAAGCTTCCGTCAGCTTTGTAGATTAACTGCAGTGGTCTTTAAATAATCAAAGATTTGCTTATTAATTCAATCGTGCCAGTTCTCTAGTTTCACGTTCTGACAGTTTATTTTCTAAAGCACTGCAGATGAGAACTGACGATGAGCCACGCAACGGCAAGCACAAAGACGCCGCCGACACGGGCAAGCCAATATTGCAAATGCCCTAGCCTCGCTTGGCTTTTCTAGTCTCTTGGCCTATGCTTACTTAAGTAGCCATTTCCTCACTCCTAGCCTTTATTAGTGGCTCGTCTCTGAAGAAAATCGCAGGAGACGAGAATAGAGCCCTGTTTACCGTGGAATAGAGCACGGATCTTAATTTGAAGTAAAATTCGTTCTTGTTACATACAAAGTTGAGTTTTGTAAATAATTCCGCATTATAATATAAGAAGGAAAGGAGACTAATAACTGTTAGCAGAAATCACGAGAGAAACCACAGTAGGACTAAAGTTACACACGAGTACAATTGAAACGTCAATACGGAGTTTAGTGGAGAGTTGTCTTAGGCCTCAGTAAAGGAACGTCTAAGAAGAGTTTTAGTTTCGTTCCAACACTCCTTTTGATTATGTTTGCCTTTTCTTGCATGCGTTTTCCTTCTTTGCTATGCGACTGCGGCACACTGTACAAAAGCTGCACGAACACAAACTGCTCTCTTGAACGGCACAGAACAGACTGACTCGAACACAGTTTCGTCTCCTAGTGGCTTTTCTCTCTCGCCTCTTCTGCTACGGTTCAGGTCTGTTTTGTGTGTGCGTAGGTACAGACCACTAGGCTTATTTCGTACATTTACTTCTACGTCTACTCAGATCCAATGAATGGACCAACTGAACACCGAGTCTCGTGGACCAACTCCTCAGACCCACGAACCAGAATTAACTTCATGTCGCTTGACTCAGGACCCTCGCTGCAGTCTTGTCTCCTGTCCATCTCCAAACTATTCCCACTCTGACTCTAATGTAATCCCTGCTCCGAGAATTAAGAATAGCAAATCATACAAAATGCATAGCCTTCCAAACTCCTGTCAGCCCACGGAATGGCAATCCCTCCAAACTCAACTAAATAAAGAGTTCAGTTAAACTGATCATCAGAGATGCCCACCGACTGCCACAATAAACTTTTCCTAACTCTGCCCCTAAACTGTTCTAATCCTATTTCTGTCTATTCCCTATCATATTGCCATTCATCTACCCAAATCTTCAATCTTCAAACCACCCAGAAACACTTTCTACCCTTTTTCTTCCCTTTAAACACACTCTTTTTAAACTCTACAAATAAATAGACAGGTAGCAGAATACGCAGGTACATTTCTAGATACTTGCGCTATGTAAATACTACATGCATAATGTACCTCCCCAAGAGAGATGTAATACGCTACTTTTCCTATTTTTGCAGTCTTTCCATCTCTCCACTTCACTTAGAGTACACGTCGGTGTACTTTGCATTAGCTAGAATATACGTCTACGCATATACATTTACGCATCACAAATCTAAAGTGCGTCGTGTAACGATGTAGACCCTAGCTTCCAAAAGTTGTAGATTTTGAAATGACTTTTTTTCCTTTTTTGAAATATTTATAAAGAGTATTTTTGTATTTATTTACAAAATGCTTTCCCTGTACTAAATAAATACCACCATAGGATGATGGAAATCTTACAGATGAAGGAAACTAATAATTATAATTTTACTTCCTTACTAGATAGTTGGCTTTTAAATGCAAATTATTATGTCTAACAAATTACAACCAGTTTATATGTCAGTAATTAGCCCTTGGAGGGCTTACAGTACAAGTACAGAGCACATGCACCAAATTATGCTAGAATGGAAACTCTTTGCAAATGTTTGATTATGTTTGAGTTTATCACTTTTTGGGCTAAAAACTAATATCTACATACGCACCAAAAATTATGGTTTAGAAATTTATGCAGGTAGTGATTAGAGCCTGATTGTAAGTGCAGATTACAAATATATTAAGGACTATTGTGAAACTGCAGTGGAGCAGTAAATAACAAATACTGACCTTAATTTTATGATTTTTGCCTTTTTGGTAAACGAATCACGCAATAGATGATAGGGAACTAAATTAGAAGTTGAAAAAGACATAATTTTGTGGAATTGCAGGTAAAGACAGATATCCCATTGATTTCATGTGAAGAATAAGTACTTTAGCGTAATTTAGAAGGACAGCTATGGATTTGCTCGACACCGTAGTGCATGGACTGACGACTTGATCAACCAATAGTCAGAGAAGTTAGTGGCGTAGCAGGAGGACCACAGTTCTATTGATTCTCTTGGCTCGAGTTGAGATGAGGAAGGACAGGGCCTATTGGACTTTCTACAGATTTTACACTCGGAGCAAATTGATATGCCAAGGGCTGAAGTTACTCCATACTGCAAATCAAGAAAAATAGGAGGCCTAATGAAGTGGCATACGAAATAGCGACGGATGAGATGAAATGAATGCATTTACATAATTTGCAATAACAGCGTGTGTGAGTTACACATGAACATGAAAATATTGTAGACGTCCCAAAGTACAGCTCATTGTCAGAATATGAATACAAATTTTACATGCGGACCAGACACAGAGATGCTGTAATCAAATCAGATAAAGTACTTGCACACAAGTGCAACTGTACTTCATCTTTGATGTCATACAAAAGTCATTCATATGACACAGCGTGGCGTGACCCTATTTTCAAGAATGAATACACACAAGAAACTATTTTGATTATTAAGAATACGGTATTACTTCTTTTTTGCATTTTTTGTTGTCATCTCAGATAATGTGGAATAAGCACAGATAGTAGTCAATCTAATTTCGTCGGTGAGTCAATCGTAAGAGGAATTCTTAAAGTAGCCTTTCGGAATTTTTTGAAGTTGGTGAAGAAAAATGTTCGGTAACTTATAACTTTTCGATTGATCTGTAAAATGCATAGTACCAAAAGTACGAGTAGCCATTTAACATGTTAAGCACAGCAAATAATGGTTCCATATATAATAAGGAACGATGCTCTAAGGACAAATAAAGGAAAAGATGGCAGTAATAAATAATACAAACACATTCGCAATAATTGTTCAGCATCAGAACTTTCTTGTGTTTTAGTTGTAATGCTTGACAGTTATATTAATGTCGTAGTTGCGTACTTTCAAAAAATTGGAGCGTTTTATTATATTTTAGAAGAAAATGAGATATTATCTTTTATTTATCAATAACTGTTTCTGCACTCTCACGTCATGTTTATTTCACCAGATATTCTGCTTCCTTTGTAAATTATATGTATTTAAAGGGAACGTGTATTTATACTTAGTACAGTGTATATCTTGTAATTTGCTCATAGTGCATGATTATCTTTGTAGAAAACTGTAAGATAAAGTACTAGTACTGCTGAACTGAATGGGTATTATTATTATGGTGATTAGGTACTCTGAGATAGTAAATAATTTAAAATACATCCTCCTTCAGTAGTTCAGTCTAGTTTCTGTGCAGCCTGCAATATTAAAGTTAGTTGCTCCATTACAGAGTGCACAGCTGCCGTCTGCTGCAGTAAAGTGAAATATGTGCCTGGAATGACTCTCCTAATGTAATCTCAATCTTACAATGCGGACTAGGACTTGTCAACTCGGGCCACGGCAACTGCCCTTTCTTAATCACTCAAGTAGAAGCAAAATACGAACATTATAGACGCAGGGTGCCAATGCAAATGATATGCCAACACAGACTGATCTGAATTTCAATGGTTTCCATCTTCCAAGCTAATTTCGTTCCAGGAAGTGACAAATCTCGAATGTCAATGCACAGGAAACCCTGTACGGCCCAAGAATAATAAAACCTCTTTTATATCTTCCCTCTTCTAACGTTTTCCATTCATGCCTTACTGTTTGTTATGTGAATTCAGATAAAACACGCCAAAACCATTTAATTATCGTGAAATACAACCATGTTAGTAATATTTGCTTGACACTCAGTTGGCAAAACACTCAAATTAAATATTACAACAGAGTAAGTCAATTAGTACTTCTGGGGTTAGTAGTCAAAGCACAGCCTACTTAACCCTATTGTAGTCCAACCACTGATAATCGCTATATACTTATACATAATATGAGTATGTATCCCTAATGTCCAAAAACAATACTCTACTTCACTCAAAAATTATTATTACATTATACTATTTAATGTATTTAAAGAAAATGCAATATTGAAATTGGGATTGGGTATAGCGTAGGTTCCGCTTAGGCCAATGGAAAGGTTTTTCATAAAATTTACTATTCTCCAAATGCAAATAACTATTATTCCGTTATAATGATCAATCTATAGTTTGTTAGAATTCATGTAATATATGTTGTGCTTCATCTCGTTTCTGCCTCAAAACTGAAACGACTTTTAAAAATAAAATGCAATTATTAGTTGAAATCAAGCGATAAAAATAGTTTCAGTGTAAAAGAGTCAATTAATGAAACTAATGCATATGTATTTCGTTTCGGAAGATATGGTTAACAACTGCTGTAGTATCAAATCAGGAATAAGCACGTGGTGGCTCCTTCTTGATATACACCTTATTTTGAGGCGTCTTATTCATTTCAGTTATTTCATAGACCAACTTTCCAAGGTAAGGTGTCCTTTCAGATTATTGCGTATTTCTACTAAAGTGTTCTTGGGAAGGGATTTTACTGGGGGTGCTATTCGGTAATCGCCCAACACACTTTGTGCTACATGTGTACATTAATTATTATAAATTAAAAGCAAGAGGAAGTTGCTAGCCACCTACTAGTACCTACCACACGGCTCGCAATAATAAATTGATCTCGTAAATTAATGCAACTTGGTATTTATTTTTGTTGTGTTGCAGCGAAAAAATTAATAATCATGTAACACATCTGCATGTGATTGATACGATGGCCTTCTAAAACTCGACAGTCCTGCCTACATCCCGAGGAAAATTAGATTTTTAACTTGACTGCACTGTGTGCCTCTTAGGAGCTTAATACCTAAATTACCTGGGAGCAGTGGCAACAAATTTAATGAAACGATTAAAGCAGAAAAATTGCAGTACATAAAAAGCAATAATTTATGCATACCTTTCCATTGCAATCATTGCTCTTTGCAGCAAAAATGAAGGACAAATAAAAAGTGTGCATGTGTATATTGCACCTACCTAATAATAAATAAGCACTAACTTAGAGAGCAAAAAATCTTATCTTTAAACAACAACACGGCTCGCTGGTTTGTTGCGGATTGGATTGGTAATTCCATACTGATGATGAGTTGGAAAGAGTATTATTGAGCATAATAAAATGCGATGGAAAATAATGCATGACATTGGGTTTGAAACTAAAAGTTAAATGATTTGATGAGTATTCATTGTTTCACTAATGTTAACTTGAGTAAAAGATTAGGCAAAAAGAGATTTGTAAAAAGTATAGTAGAATTTTTTCTTTACATTGCATTATTACATGCGTTTAGTGATAAGTATTTAATGCTGATAGTTTATAGTAAACAGTGATTACTTGAATCTATATATTATTTGCAGTAAATAACACATAAATAGTTGAAAGTAACTGTACTGCATACTTGATGTTGATATAGTTGGCATTTTGGCAGGTCATGCCTTGGTTTGCGATGCAATGGAAGTTGCTGTTCTAGAGATATGACTTGTTAAAGGAAATTTTACTTAAGAAGGTAGGCAGTAGATTTTTGCCTTTAGGTAACCTGTAAATTCACATGCAGACGGCTTACTCCAATGACAAATAAAGCCGTCGCGTTTATTTCAGGGCAATTCAGTCATAACTCTCAATTCTCACATAAAATGTGCAAGTACCCCAAAAATCTCATCAACAAACGATAAAAGCATTCCAGTCTATGCTATTACTCTAGACATTAGCATAAAGACTTAACAAGCAGACCCAAAGTCTCGTCCTAGATGTATAAATGCAGTCAGACTTTAGTATCTCTTACTCCTACAAATTCTGAGCAGATTGCCAGAGAAATCTGCATGTGATATTAGCTTTTGGCATCCATTTGCTCCATACTAGAAGATAGCTACACTGCTCTAGACGAATCTCCACATTTCACTAAATACGCCACCAAGTTAGACTAGAACTGATGATGACCTTCACGCTTTAGTGAATTCGAGTGGCTTTATTATGGAGAATTATCTAGAGATTGCGATCCTTGCTACATGCAACTATTATTTAGAGAGGTGAAGCTGACTCTCAGTTACCCAACACAACACTCACTCACTCTTCTCTCGCACAAGATGAGAATGTCATCTCTACCCTAATCTCTCATTTCATTTTATGAGGCAACACTCATATCCCTGCATAGACAGACAAATATATCCACATCCACACTTAAGTACCATTCAATCTCCCTATATACATGTATTACATAAAACTTAGAGTACATAAAGTTCAAATTCATGTAAAACTTTAATTCACAACAATCTTCTTCCCATCATCATGCACACAGTGCATACCGAATACAGAAGTAAGCACTTCAAAGCAATGAACTTCAGTTTACATCTACAAAAATTATTTAATTACTAAATTCCTCTCTTATCTTTTCAATGCATATTGTTTTAAACATTATGCATTATAAAAATATTATTACATGCAATTAATAAGTGTCCAAACATGTACAATTAGTCGATTCATTAATAAGGTTTCCCATTAGGCACAAAAGCATTAAATATACATTGGCGAGGAAAAAATTCTCCTTGCGGTCGCTCTGGATGCTATAATTCGCTAAATCAGGAAAAAGTAGTATAGCTAACTATTGTAGCGATAAGCTTTATTTAAACGTGAAAATACCAAATTCTTAAACATCCCGGGCTTAAAAGGTTTTTAAGTTCCTGTCTTCAAATAGTGATCGAATAAAGTATTTTGGCAATTTTTATCTAATTCAGTCCAGTTTAACAAATTTGAGCGATGTTTATAGTAATTGTCAAAAATAGCGCATAAGACAGGAGTCCCTGTTCATGAAAATCACTTTAACGTTTACGTTCATAGATAAACCATTCATTCGTGAATCTGAGTGTGCGGCACTTTGAAATAATATCAAAAATGCCACTGTTGCATGTATTTTTAATTAAAATTTTAAATTAATTGCAAGGAAATAAAAGAGGTGGATGAAAAAGTCAAGAGAGCTATGATCCACGAACCACACAGGGAAGATTGCAGAATTGAAGGCCATAAGTAGCAGAAAGCCAAACACGAGATATGTACTTAGCGAATGCAGCTCTACAGATCAATTTATCTTGCTCAAGTTCAGACGGGTTCAATTTGAAGGCAAATATGAGAAACTCTCTTGGGTTCAAAACGTTAACGTTAACATTATATGGTTAGTGGAACTTTCAGTTGAGATGGATGTTTGTTTTGTACTTCTAAACAGTATTAGGTACATTGTAAAAGTATTATTATGTTATTACGCTTCATAGATGTTAAGTGCACGTACACTGGGATATAGAGTAATAATCCAGGATGAAAAAGCATCCCAAAGTTACACAGGCATGCATCTTCACCAACTTTTATCCCATGCAAATGTGATTATGCTTAGGCACATGATAATTTAATACAATGTCTATATAGATCCTACTACATCATGTAATTTCTGTAATTTGCACTATAATATTTGCACACTTCATATATAATAAGTTGTGTAGCTGCTGTACATTCAGAATAGTGGTTATTAAACATAAAATTGAAGGTATAAAACAACTACATGGATGTAACTGAGATAAAATAGCTTATAAAGTTTAGCAATAATGTAAAATGTAATAATATTTTATGTAATACAGATTTTAGAAGATATATTTATGTGAACAGAGATAATATATTTTAGCAAGCTGGTAAAATGCAGTGGCAATGTAGTTACTATAACAGGCCAGAAACGGAGAAACCGTACAATACTACTAATCCTGCCTGAACTACAATTACATAAGATTATTTATACGTAGAAGGAATGCACATCTGATATGATAAGTGAACGTTGGCAATATTGCAATCAGACAATATAAATAAGAGAGATGAGAGTAATAGTAGTTGGTTTTTGTTGTGCGAGGAAGATATTAGGACAGGAAATTAATAAGGACATGTATGGAGTTGTATGGAAGAAGATGTGCAGCAGGAATAATGAGCAGAACCGAACAAAAGATAAATTTAGCCTGAAATGAAAGAGGATCGTATCATCGTCAAGTCGTGATTACTAGACCATAGAATAATAGAGCAGACTTCGAATAGAGGAGAATAGTGTGTTAAGGGATGGTTAGTTCCTATTACGCCAAATTGCAGTATATAAATACAGATTATTACATATGTTGGTACTCATAGGTTATCACATATCACTCCTGCGTTGTAAATATGAACATAGTGGAGCGATAGTTGCTAAAAGAGCACTAAAATAACGTGGAGAGGAGATATAGGATGAAAAGCAGAGTTGTGTGATATAACGATAGTAATTTGATGGACGCAGAGCGAAATGATGATTGGACTCTAGTGACTCAACTTATATGATCGCATTCGCATCCGAGTTGGAGGCAAGCGAGAAAAGGTGCAAAAAATTGCACATGTTCTTGTAGTATTTAATAATGTAATTGTATTGTACTATCTGAGAGAACTATTATCCCAACATGAGTTCTACCGTCCAATATCAATGTAGAACAAAGTTATACGATAGCAGAGCGATGTGAGATCAAATTCTTATAGCTGCACTCACTGGCCTCCAATCATGAGTTATTGTGTTCTCTCAACAACATGCTAAATAAAAACAGAGCAACTTCGTCTTGACTGCAACAATTCAATTCCACTGTGCAATACTCGTTCCTTGTAAATCTTGCACTCTCCCCCTTATCTATACACACTGTAACTCTGCAGTGTGAACTGGGAATTACATGTAAAGGCCATTCGTAATTTCTTTGAAAACAGCCGACTACTTAAATATCCACGTGCTTAATCTTTAGATTTCTGTTGTGTGTGACGTGTGTATTTATATAATTTACAACTGTCTAACTGTCTACCAATCTTTCAAATTACTCCCTCCCACCCAGTTTTATAGAGTGAATGACATTGGGCTACCTAATTTATAAATATTATTCTACCAACTATATTTTCATGAGATTACTTACGATCAACAAACATATCACACAGAAGTCACTATTTTAATCATTTAACTCATTGCCAGTCGCAGAGATGTCCGTAGAAAGTAGTTAGCTAAGCAAAATACTACGCCAGCCTTTCAACAAACGTCACATTTAGTAATAGGATAATTCACGCTACTTCGAGATTGCTTATTACGTCCACGAAATTGACTCTTTCATTCAAGCCTAGAGCTTCATTCATTCCAGCCACGTTAATTACTTAGTTATTACTACCTATAAATCTCATTCCTAGACAGCAAACTCAAAACCAATTAACAGCTTTTAGCATTTATTACTTGGGCACACAATATATAGGCACTATATATATGACGACTAGTGATGATATGGATTTATCCTGTATGATATACAATTATCTATAAAATATACTAGATTTGCAGTATACACATAATGAATTGACCTCCGTTTTATGTATCAAGCAGAGAACAGTTAAACAGAGCTTAGAATTGCAAACTGAAAAGTAGACGTCATCGTAGTCTCTAATTTACTTAAGTAAAATCTACAGAACGTGTACATGTCCATATAATCCATTGTAAATATTTGTAAATCTTCCAACACGTTTATCTACCTATAGCATCATCATATTTCGTTATTTTAAATGTATTGCTAAATAAACACAATTAATCAGTACTCCTGTCATTACTCAGCTGAAACTCTTAACTAGTTACCTACTGTGTCTGTTTGTAACTCCTGAATACTCTCAAATAATCAACTGTAAAATGCAACAAAAAATGCTTTTGTTCATTAAATCCGATTTTAATTACTAAATGCAAATTGCATGGTTGATAAGTTTTGCGGAATTTTCAGTAAACTTCTTTAATTATTGTAATTTACGATGATGCAGTACGTCATGTTCCTGATTAATGTAGAAAATGGAATAAAAGCTTTACAATGACATCACACTTGGGAAGTCAACCTAATTTAGTAGACTTTATAAATAAAGATGTGCTAACGGATGTAAAAGGAGTTCGTCTTGATGCATTAAGTAACAGTGGAGTTGGTGATTAATTATAGTTTGAAATAGGAATAAAAATATACGGCGATCTGCAGAGTGCATTGTTAGCTGCGAGTCTGCAGTGCAACGATGAAATAATTGAAGGAGGAGGGATGTTTAGAGATATGTAGTTCTTTCCACTTGCTCTTTCATAGCACATTGCATCAGATAATGCAACTGACTGAAAAGAGCAATTAAGTCAGTGCAGCGTGTGTACTATATTTTTAAATTGCAGGTCTCAGTTGCGAGTAATTGTGCTGGTGCATTGATTAAGTAGAAATGTAATTAAGTAGTTGCAATTATTGTGGTTATCAAATTCCTATGGCGTTCCTATTAAGTGTTATGGCTCAGAGTTCATTTATTTTATTTTATTGTTGGTATACAATACAAATGTTCTTTTCTGTGTACCAGTTTAACAGCTACACAGTGTAACTTTGTATTACGTATAAAAATGCACCTTAAATTCCAACTTTGTGTAGATAGCATCCTATTCTTAGATATTCTCTTGTCTCTAGCATTCTGCAAAACTACTTTTCTGTCTGCACTTCAAGATTTACGATAGTTCACCAAAATTAACAAGCTTGACGTTGTGTATATTATGTACTTAGTACAACAATGATTCACTGACAAGATATTGCAACTCAACCTGTGCGTAATATAAAACGAGTTGATAAATTCACTATTACATGACAGAACAATACTTCTTCGAGTTGCTTTAATATTTGTATCGTGTATCCGCACTACTTCAATTCTGCTGCATAGTGTACATTTAGCTCTGCATAGTTTTTAAGAATAGTCAATGAGTGTACCTTAAGGTACTCTATCTTTTGGAGCATGTCTTTTCGTTCTCCTGCTCCAATGTCTTATCTAATTCATGGACATGCTTCCGACTGTTTAATTACAATGTGATTAAGTGTACGGCCCCCAAGAATACGTCTGTCGGTCTCCTCACTATTATTCATTACCATTATACGTAGAAATAGATAAGTGCACTAACATTAGCAGGGAGATATGCTAAGAGCTAATAAATTATGGAAATAGTACCTAGTGAAATAAATGAGCGAGTGATACATTATAGAACATGTATTATTTTATAGATTAATTACTAATCCGCTACAATTAGGAAAAGATTAGTTAAACCTTAATATTTGATTTAGTAACAATTATGTAGATTAACCAGATTTATAACTTTAGAGTGAAATGACTACAGTTAATTTTAACTAAGGATAAGAGAAGTGACTCATGTTTAAGAATAGCAAATTATGCATCAACAAACCTATTTATAAGTATTATGCATCATTCTATTGTATATGTGGAACAAGGTAGGTAATATTGCATATACTTTACATTTAATTGTCTGAAGTGTATGTAAAAAGGAGTACATGTTTACAATCACGATGCAAGTGCGTTTAGTATTATTTAGAATGCAATGAAAAGGTAGAAACTGCAGAACCTCATTCATTTAATCTGTTCTACAATTCCCATATGACGGCCCATTCGTTGTTTCTTTAATGTATGAGAACTTTAATGGGTATCTTGTGTTTTGTCTTACTATTATAAATAAAATATATTTCTATCTTGGTGATACAAATAATTCTTGTTGGTATTGGTACTCTAACCAACCCATTTTATGTAAATATAAATATAACTTGTTCTTGGCAAAAGCAAGTACCTCTACAAAAATTATAATTATAAATAACACACTTTTATTCCTAGTGATTGATACACTCTCGTATTGGGTTATTTATGAAGTTTTCACTTAAGCTATTTGTTCTCCTCAGTGAGAAATACACAGAATGATCATTAGACATTAGAAATACAGATAAACTAACTTTCTTGATTCACACTTACTAATTGCAAATAATTCACTCAGACCGGAACTTACACAATACTTATCCTCAAAAATACAATTAATTAAAATAAAACTCACATTAGTCAGAGTCAGTTGCCTATGCTCATTAAAATTGTATCATTTCAAATAGATTATTGTTACCTAAGGCTTATACGACCCTACAAATATTATATCAGCAGAACTTAATCATCATATAACAAGGGACCATGCAAGTAATACGTTCGCAGTGTGAAAACACTGAATCTACGAATTTTTACCCCGAAAAATAATCCATAAAATTTCGCAGCCTCCAGATTAATCTTTGTAAAGGCAGAAATTTAAAAAAATTTCAACTCTAACGGAAATAATTACCATTATAAAACGAATACAGAAGTACAGTGGGATCTGGAGCACATTACCTTAAATAGTCCATTACCTTTTCCCATTGTGCCCCATTATCACTCCGAATGGCTTCACTCCCGCTTTTGAGGTAAGCTAGGTCTACTAGGAATTTGATAGTCGAAAATGTCATAACAGTAAAATGGTTGTATTAATAATCCATATATTAATTGTACTTTGTACTATATTTCCCAATAACTATAGAAACGCATTGCATAACTGTCATTATATATAAAATTATTAATTGCAAATTTGCATGACTTATTTCTATTGTGGTAATATTATATTACATGAGCCCCACAGCTTTCATTGCCAATAGAAGCATTATTTTATTCACTAACGAAATGGAATCAGGAAGAGAAAATGAAATTCGAGCCTGGTGGGTGCATAACAAAAGCCGAGAACTTTTCATGAGCTAGATATTAGACATTGATATTGGCTAGAAATTCTGTTACAAATACTTCGTGGTTCGTTCTCATTAGTTTTGTGGTACTTCAGGACTAAGATGCACTGTATAGTCATAATATAAGGAGTGACATAACATTGTAATGCTAGACTTCGTTACAACTATATTCGCATTTTGGAATTGAAAAGAGTAACTACATAGTATACGTTTACTAGTTACCTCTTAGAGTTTATATAAATTTGTATATTCAGTGGTAGTATTGAAAGACCAGTGCACTAATTGTAAGGTAAAGCACGATTTTCCATTTTAACCAAGGTTTCCCATTTAATTTTACACTCACTTCGTTGGCAAGCATGGAAATATGGGAAATGGGGAAAAATGAGAAACAAGCAATGATGAATGTTGTGCAACGTCTCCTCATTTTTCTGATTTCCTTCGCTCATATAATTGGGAAACGGGAAAATCTTTTGGGAATTTTGGGGAGATGGGGAACCTTGATTTGAGTAAAGATCTACTGCGGTATATTAAAGTGATCTGTACAGATAGTAGAAGCATAAAGTATATTTTAGATTTTATTATCATGAAGAGTGCCACACAAAACACGATTGCCTTCTGCGTGCTACACAACGAAATGAATGCACATAAATCCATCCCTGTTTTGATTTGCTTTGGAAACTGATTTGGGACTTTGCATTCATTATCATATCTGATCTTCCACAGCACGCACTCACCACCCGGAAATGATCTTATGCAACAAACAATGAAAACGCAAAGTGGCAGACACAATAGCAGGGAGCACTGACTGACGTTAGTGGAATTTGCATAAATCTTTAAAAATTTAATGTTTCATTTATTTTTAATGCAGCATAAAGAAATGCATTTTGTCAAATGAGTTTCGTGATAATTAGTTGTTCGTCCGTAACCCAATACATCTCTATCGAGTTTCCATCTAATGAATATTTCAGTTTGAGAATATGATTGCTAGGAAAGCTCATGGACCGAGTAAGTTTTTAAAGATGCAGTCCACGGAGGTTGTT
Organism: Yoshiicerus persimilis; assembly: GCA_020352615.2. Taxonomy (NCBI): domain Eukaryota; kingdom Metazoa; phylum Arthropoda; class Collembola; order Entomobryomorpha; family Tomoceridae; genus Yoshiicerus; species Yoshiicerus persimilis. The sequence continues at coordinate 3,575,145 of CM060170.1, read as the reverse complement.
TCAGGAATATCTAACTAAACCATGCAATCGGTTTGAGTTGAGTAACAAAGTTCCAACGTACAACCACGTAGAACTCGGCAAGTCTGTTATTGATTTACTTAAAGATTGAACCTGGGCACACAATTACAGAACTTTCCGCACAACCTAATAAGGTTACTTGGTTTCGTGTGGAGTTATGCCACTTTTAAATCACTTCATTAATCGTACCACCATAACCATAGATCTAATTTTCTTTTCTCAAAGCAACACGGCAATAACCTTATAATAAAAGTGTTGCAAATGGTCATTTTCATACCACTGAAACTTTTTTACTTTATTGGGCGATTCGCGATTCTCTGTTTTTGTTATCTATCATTTCATTTCAATTGGCTATTTTCTCCATTTTAGTATTTCCATAACTGAACCTTATTTTTGAGCCTGTTGCACTGATTTTGTTCCATATCTAAATATTTAACGTATTCCGTCGACCATGTACGGTTATGGCTATTTTGATATTTTAATTATAGTCTATAAAAATGAAACTGTTGTGAATTATGCGATAATGATGCGCAAAACAATTTTTATGTTGTCGTATTTCTCAGTCATCAATCCAGTTTTCTTCTTTTATACGCGTCATCCTAAATTGTCTAAATCTAAAAGTCCTTGTATGGTTTACCTTAAATACTTAAATTCAGATAGCGTGTGGTCATTTTGTTAGGTCACCTCCACTAACGTTGGAGTATTAAAACGTGAACAAGTTAGGTTTTTTGTTCCTTGGTTCCTGTGATAAAACGACTCTGATAAAATTATCTAAAAATCAGAGCAAATAATAGCATGATAACTCCTTATGCATCATATTGATGTGAGAGAAAATTTCCATAATTATTGTGAAGAAGATCTTAGTCATTTAATATTTACAAAACAAATTCCATTTAGGTAGAGGGTGGATCCCACTCCCATGTTAAATATTTTCCCTTACAATAACACTAAACAGACTATGTTAAGATATACATTGCAAATGGTTGACGTAAATGTAAGGTTACTACTGGTGTCACTGACTTCTTAATATTATGTGTTCTACATGCTGTCAATTGTGTAAAGGAAATTGACAAAATTCTTAACGTCCAAGTATCCAAGTATGCAGTTTGATAAATGGAACACGAAACACGAGAATGCAGCCTCTGACAAAAAACCCTCGACATACTACGACATAATATTGCAAGGTTAACATTTTGCGATCTTGATGAATGTGTGCCGATCTGCCGATACGCCGCATAGCATTTTATTTATAAGCGCATAATACTATAATTTGTATACAAATTGCAATTGAGGCACATGTAATGATTTTTCTGATACACGTGTAATGAAATCGCACTGAAATTCGAAAATAGAGTTTAGAGTAGCTGTAATTGCAGTATTATTAAAAATTGACGTTTTAGAAGATTGTTTCCTTTATTTTGCTTGTTGACGATTATTACTTATTATAGAAGAATGTTTAACTAAAGTGGATTATGTAACGTATTAGGCCCCGGGCCGCATCGACAAGAAAAATAAAATCTGTCTACTCTAATTGAACTGAACTGCATTTTAGAATGTATTGTAATGGAGATGTTAGTATCCATTTATAAAACGTTTGCACCAGTTGCGCTCCAATTGATTACAAATCTTTAAGGATTAAAAAATAAGCTTTCAGTAAATATAGTAAACTGGCGATGCTGTAATTCACGTAAATTAAAACAAAAAAGTTATCGTGCAAAGAAATCAATAAGACGTAGCATCGTTAAGCCATTATAATTCTGGTTAGTGATTGGCGATGGGACATAACACAGATAAACATTTAAAAGGTTATACACAGTAATAATAAAAACAATACTTGGAATGCGAATGTATGGATCTGTAAATTATAAAAGTAACGTTACTTATTTATTTGTTGAAAATAAAAAGAAATATGTAGTAGCTAATGGCTATTAATGTAGCTGTATAGTCAATAAATTAGCTAACTTATCTAAATCGTTGAACATTCGTGGCATATAATTATGTTCACCATTTGCTACACAAGCCAGGTAGGTCGGTGTTCTACTATGTTTACCTGTTTTGTATTTGTGTAGTGCCTACTTCTTAGGAGTGCAGTGCAGGTAAATGATTAACAGAGATATCGAAACAGGAATAATTTGATACTTGCCAGTTAAGTGTAATAATAAATATCCATCTAATAGACAAGTTACCACACTTGTATTGTGAGTAGTCACAATGTCAGTGGCACATTAGGCAATAGTAATGACAATGACTACAACAATAAGAGCAGACTTTAAGCTTTAATATGCATTAGTGTAATTATTCTTTTAACATCATTTTTAAATGAATGAATGTAATAGAATTACACAACTGTAAAAACTAGTCTGGTAGCTCCTAAGGTTTTATAGTATCAAAACGTCAGCTATTACCCATATTTATTACCGATTGTAAGTTTAATGGTATATAGTGACCAATTCACGGAACATTTTCAAACTGTCATGGCAAGACTTATTTTCATATTTTCTCACACATCTTTATAATTCTAATAATTCACAACTATTATGGGGAAATGTATGTAAATACCTACATACAAAACAATCTCTGTCGTTTTGTAAAACTTAAAATACTTGAACATACTTGAACACATTTTACATACGTCGTCAGTTTGCAGAAACAGAAATAGTGTCTTCATATATCAAGCTGTTTCCTATTTCAATTACTTAAACATAATAAAATGATTGGTTACCAAGATTTTAATTTTTGCTACCTGAAATAGCAAAATTAAAAAACCTATTTGTTTTTAATTTTGAACGAGTTTCATTTCTTTAACTAGTTAATATTATTACAATGAATAGATAGATTCTATTTTACAATGACTGATCGATTTTGAATATTCTTAATTACAATGCATTTTAAAATAAAGAGGAAATTGTGTTCCCTTACAGAAGAGAGGAAATTCAAGGCAAGAGAAAATTTACGGTTACTTTTTATTTGCATTTTTACAACATTAAACAATTAATCTATCGCAATGAATGAATGCGTGCATTATTGATGACTTTCATAAGAAACGGCATTTCAGTGAGAAATGAAGCCTTGCGGCAATAGAGCAAGGTAGATAATTTCTATAGTATTTACGCAGCATGTGTAAGTAGCTGTACATTTGCATATTCTTGTTATACAATTACACATTTTAGAAACGATGATAAGCATACTTAATGTAGTCAAGAAGGACAACATTGTCACAAAATAAAAGCAGGGGATAGGAAAATCCATTTGTTATCTGAATGGGCAAGGATGAGACTCTAGAAGCAGTAGAAGACTAGCCTAACCCGTTTTCCGCATCAAGTCCAAGATTTCATTTCTCTGCGATAAGAAACATTATCAGTGAAGCCTTTTTATTAGCTACACAAGAAATTAGTTTAGTGTTTTATTGTGTTGATAACAGTCAGTCAATGTGAATTTACATAGATACAAACACAACGTTTCATAGACATGCAAAATTACGAATACTACGAACCAAGTACCTAACCAAAGCACGTTTTGCTTTGAGCTAATGCAAGATGTCTCATTTGGTTTGTCATTCTAATGGATAAGAATTACTATTTTCCCAAGACAAGAAATCCAGTCACAGTAGGTCGGTAGTTCGTAGGATGCAGTTTTATTTTATGTAAACCTTATAATTAAATAATTTTGTTTGTATTTATAATTGTAAATATCATTATGCTATCACATAACAATCATGCTTAAGACACATTAATTATTAGCTAAGAACAATATGCACTGCAGTTCAAAACTTGTTTGTTTTGACAATGTTACGTGTCTTCAGTATGGTAGTGACAGATAATAAGCAGGGGGTGTAGGACATGTTTGCCAGTTAGCGAGTTAAATAACCAACTGTATTATTTAACTTTAGGTACTTTTCCCAAGTAGTATATATGCATGCAGTATGTAAATATTTTAAAAGTTTACTTTTTCATTTAGAAAGCTCTACCTATTGTTTTCAGTTTACAATGCACGTATGCCAATTGTAAAGGAATGCAATGTACAAGTAAATACACAGCAATAATTTGTTTTATGATCTAATATTATTTTTCCAATGTGCAGTCACTCAAATTAAGGTCATTTAAAGGTAGTGTACGATGTTACATCTATAAGTGCATACTAGTATGACACTGCAATGCTTCTATTACTTGAGCTACACGTATTGTGTCCATGCAATTATAAATAGACAGTGTTTATTTATTTAATAGTCATTTTCTATTTCCTGAAGAAATAATTACTTATTGCAATAAGTCTATGAGCGGCATTTGCCACCTTTCTGATAATAGAGTTCCACATATATTGCCAGTACTTCTCAAAATATTGAAAATTACGTCGAAATTGATTAATTCCGAAATTCCACTATTTAAGGAGACGTGGTAAGCATCAGAATATCTCATGACCGTTCTTTTAAAATGATTAATTTTTGGAAATTTTGCAGTATAACAGATTGAATAGACTAAACTTATGTGCAATTAGTATTGAAAATTTAAAATGCCTTAACTAGACCGGTTAAATAAAATTATATGATTTAAATCTAAGAATACTTTTTGCTCTCGTAAGTTTTGCTACAACAGTTTTCTATTATTTCAATCTCATAAAAAGAATTAATGGTATTAATGCAAAATTGCTGTACATAATTGCTTTGTAGATATTGTTAATAGTATGCGTTTTAATTGGAATCAAGAGCCAGGTGAAACATATCTGGATTACTTTTGGCGACTGGAGAAGAGGCTCTTGGAAAATTTTCCTTCATGTAAACTGGAAGCCATAGAGAGCGCTTTACTATATCGAGCACTCTTAGGGCTGCTACCTAGATACAAAGCTTTGTTAGATAACCAACGTTTGCCACAGACTTTAGAAGCCTTAAAGGAAGTTTTGGAAAGGGATCAGCTTTTTGAAACATTGGAAAACAGAAATCATTCCCCTGATATCCCTGTCACTAGTGAAATAACAAAGCCGCCCTTTCCTCCAGAACTAAAGAAATTTATATGCCTTCAGTGTGACAAATTCGGACACAGAGCTCGCCATTGCAAAAGGAGAGGCCCTTATAAAAGGGACAATGGCAATGAATCTCAAAAGGAGGTAAAGACTTCAGAAGATACATCACGTGCTGCGGAATAAAGCAGAGAAAGCATTTCTACGAATGACCAAGTCAACACTCAGAGTCACATTAACTCCCATAAAATACTCTCAACTATTATGTTCAGCAATGAATTGTTATTTTTCAAAATTCTTTACGATGTAAATATGTAAAGTCTACAATTGCAAAAATCGGCGGATAAATAAATATATCTATTTACTATTTTTTGGTAAATACAAAATTGAAGGCATCTGGAATTTTGAGCATAGAACTATGCAGTCATTCTCAGACTTAGCAGGCACCTTTTAAAAATATTCTTTCGTACCTACTAGTAGAGTAGTAAGTTTACAAAAGCTATAGTTTATTATGTTGAATGCAATTAGTTTAAAATACTTACCATGCAGATTTAAGTTTAGTAACAGCAAGCTGATAAAATTCTTCTCAATAAACAATAGAATATGTTGGACACTTCTTTTACAAACACACTTACAAGGCATACACACAGTGGTACTTTCAATTTCATAACATTTGCAATTAGTCATTTGTTAACCCATCATACCAGTATCTATTTTGTGTTAGGATCATTTTACCCTTTCGTTATTAAAATGAACTAATTTTAAACTACTATGAATGAACTAAAGTGAATTTAATTTTATAGTCGAATAAAAATTGCCCTTAATTGAATTTATTCTTAGAAATTAAACACATTATTATTAGAACTCCATTTATTCATAACCTCACACAATGCATTCGTAATTGAAGTGTAATATTCAATTTACATCATTTACAAGAGGTATTCAAAATAGTTTAAATTGCTTTTAATTATTGGAGCATTTCTTAGGATTAGTTAAAAAGCAACTAGGTATTTATTGTGCCACAGAGCACGATTTTATTGATATTACTGCACTAGGTGAACGTGAACTCCACCCGCACCCTTATGATTAAGTAGGTATAAACACTAAGCACTTAAGTTCTATGTATTACTTTACAGTTTATTTGTTTGCATGGACTTATTTTTCAATTTATATTTACTATTGGAGTGATAAAATATTAGACAAATAGCACGTAACGTTTTGCAGTAATAGAGCACATTGTAAACATCACTGTCACAAAAGCAGTAAAATATAGAAGTGAGAAACTGTATTTCCACGGTAGATAGTCACACAAAAGGATGAATTGAATATATACTCCCAAAATAATTTTTCCGCCCTGTCAGTACATACGTTACTTTGTACAATGCTCCTCCCCTTCTTTTCTGATACACAGAATACACACACGCTCAAACAATGCTTCTCAGATTAGGAAGGAGCAAGAGACTTGCAGAGAGATTGTGTTTAACATCTGTTGTAGCCGGTTATGTTGTGTTGGATTGCATGCAGTACTCTTCTATTCGATTTCTTTGACATAGTAAATTATGGCTGATTAAAACAGTATAATAGATATTATTGCAATTTTCAATTTTTATTTTAAATTAATTAATTAAGTAATTAAAAGTTTACAAGGTAGTTTAATTTTGTATTATTATTACTATTATTTTTATTTTGCGCGCATTAAACCACTGGCTGCATTTCTTTCCCTACCGGAAGCAATATCCTCTGAAAAGGTTTCCATTAAATGTTCCCATTCAGAAGACGATTCTCCCAAAACCCGACAACTCACATACAACCACACTAACATCGTGCTCCAAAATATCCATCCAGATACGGGGAGATCAAAGTAATAGGCGGCGACAACTAAGCCAAGAATAATGTACCACAGTTTACAAGAAGCAAATGGTCGTAGATAAATACGTGGTGGAAGATACTGTCTAATTCTGGCGGGTCTCTGATTCCTTGCCTTTTCTACGGTGTAAAACTCCTGCGGTCTTGCAAATATTGCACGATATATCTTTCCCTTAAGCGATTTTTCAAAGTAATTTTCTTCTATTATCCCGCCGTACTAAGTAAGAAAGTTTTAGTAAACAATGATTTCTATAGGCAGACAGATTACGATTAAAATACAATTATAAATATGCGGATAACTCACTTTATTATTAAGTATTCTTGACAACCGGAAAAGCAAAGATAATGCAATGCGGCTTTCGTCCTGTCTTGGTAGGGCTTCATCTGGGTTGCCAATTGATGTCAACATTGAGTCCATCAGAAATCCAGGGCGAGTGATTTTACTATTAGAGACTATGCGAGAAGTATTTGGAGAAGAACGTGATGTGCTATCCTGATTTACATTGCCGTAAAATGTTTCAGAGTAAGAAACATTACTCATAATTTCTTCTTGCGGAATCTACAAACAAAAACAACAATTTACACTGCCCATTTACCAAATCGTCCCATTATTGTCTAGTAGGTTATATAGCATAGGAAGACTTACGTCAAAATAGAAACACAACTGATGCTTAGCAAATTCCAATTGATTATGTGCTCGTGCTTTTTCTGGACCAGTTGGACCAACATCTGATTCCCAAAATAATGATTTGAACCAGACTAACCAACTGGTAGAAGGTTGAGGGACACTCGACTTTTCTATACCATCTCTCAGGGCTTCTGCTGCTTGGTGTATAGAGACGATAATCTTTTTCATCTGGCAGCCACAACAATTTAATATTTATCGAGTAATGGAATATTAAAACTTTGAATAATAAAAACAATATTACAACTCTCACAAAATGGCAAATAATTAAGAAACAAAATAATGTTTTCTGACTTACGGTGGATTTGGTTTCCCGAGAGAAGAGAGGTGTGTAAATGAATTGCGGGGACTCTAGCTCCTTTAACATCTGCTTCACATGTACAAGTCTCAGAGCTTGGTTTGAAGACCCAAGACCTACACCACTATAAAGTTTTTCATCCGTATATGGAGAGCCAGAATTCGTAGTCCCTAGTTGTCTTTGGTAGAAACTGCCGATCCCGTGCGGGTGAGATAGCATATCTGCTCCGTTCCAAGAATAGCTCGTTGCACTTACGATATCCAGATTTTTTTCTACTTCTCTTAATAGATTCTTTATGTTTTCACTAAGCGTATAGACTTTTGTCACACGGTACAGCATTAATGCATTTTTAGGAGTCGTTAGGTCAACACGTTGAAAACGAGGAATGAGTTGAAGAAACAGGGTAGTGTAGAACAGGATATTTTCTAACATAAAATTGTACCAACGATTGTCAATAACCTGCTCGCTTGTCTCTCGGGGCTTGCTACAAATATAAATTACACCCATGGAATGATAAATTATAAGGAAAACATTAAATGAGTCAGAACAATAGCGCCACTACCACAGAAACCCGTGAGACTCAAGCAATCTGAAAGGAAAAGCTTACTGCATGTTGCCTTTGTTGTAGTGAAGATAACGCCAAGGTTGAATATAGCTCAACCAAGTTTCATACACAATTCGAAAAGAATTATCCATTGGCCATCGTTGAAATAAGTCTTTGAGAAATATATACAATTTCTTTTGAAATATTGGGTAGGTTTGCCTAAACAATAAAAGAAATATGTACTAAGATACCGCCCACTGCAAAATACAGGACATGATAAAAGTAGACTATTATTTAGAAACCTTTTAATATCTTCCATGGGATGAAGAGCGACCGTGTTTGTATTATTAATAAAGTAGTGCACGTGCCTGACAAGCATTCTAACTGATTTGACAAGATCCACACTGGGAAGTTTTGAGTCCTGTAAAGGGAAATAATTTGGATTAAATACTTTCAATTTAATACACATTCGTCTTTTAGTACAATGCGACACAAAGCAAACACAAAGCAACAAATTGCATGCTGTGTATTATTTCATACTAAGTAAAAATATGAAATAATTTATTTAATGTGTGAAATGTGCACGTCGTGCATTTACAAAAAGAATTCTGTTCAAATCTTCACGGACTTCAACGTTCATCCATAGCTCCATACATAAGTGTAGAATAGTGTCACTTCTCCAGATTTCCTTTTGCGCATAAGGCTGCATTGCATGGTAAGTCTTTTCTCGGGTCAGAATTCCTCCGTCACCTTGATCTTGGTACACCGATTCTTTAAACATGGAGGGTCGATGTATAACACTTTCACGGCCATCACGTTGAGCTCTAGGCGGTGAATACTGATGTCTGCAGGTTTCAAGCAATCATGTAAAAATATATTATTTTCGATTCGCTATTCACAGGCTTAAAGGAAAATATCGAAAGGTCATGCCTTTAAATATTACATGGTCAGAAAGAAAGACTACCTGTGTATCGGGGATTGACTTGTAATATACGGAGTATCTGATTGATAATGAATATAGCTGGCTGCTGGCACTCCTTGACCATCACAGGGAAAAAAGAATGCCAAATATTCTTCGAATAAGGTTGAATACACAGTATCAGCTGAACATCCCCAACCAGTTAAATAATTGCCAGCAAACTCTCCAGGAACTCCGAAGATATTTCCCATACAAAAATATGTAAAGTAATACTCGAAAGGATCTACAAGCATTACGAAACACACATCAACCATTAACCATTCCACTGAGCAAATACATTAATAATTAGTGATTTATATTTGTGGATTACTTACTCAGTTGCAAGACTTTTGATATATTGTTTCTTGGAGTTTGTGAGAAGTAACTAAAAGGAGTATTAATTTTGTTGGAGAAGAAAGAGGGGATATCTCCAGCGCATATTCGGTCAGCCAGTGGTTTTGGTAAATTGCTAACAGGATAATCATATCGCAGATTACTATCTTCCATTAATCGGTATGTCAAATTAATAAGTGGACCTTCAACAGGGGATAAAAATCGGAGAACCGCGTCTGCGTCTCTAGCAGAATATTGGCGTGTAAGCATTCTAAGTCCCCAGCCAACATTGCTTTTATATCCAAATATGTTTTCCAATATCATAGGGAAATAGGTTTTCAATTCATCAGCAGCAGTATATGCAATAAAATAACCCAGGTCATTGGATCTAACTTCCAAGGAAGGGTGTAATAAAATGTGTCCCAGTCGAACCTAGAAGTGGTACGGGAAAAGGAATAAATAAGCTAACAATTCGATGATCATATGTCATATGTTAATCAAACTCAATTCAGCAATGAATTTAGTGTCTCTACAAAAGAGTAACTTTGCTTGCAGAAAATGGAAAACTTACATTTGGTGGCAGTGGGTGGTGGTTTCCATATCCCGGAACAGGTAAATCGTTTGACAGAAATGATTTGTCAATTTCCCTCCAATGATGAGGAACTTGGTCACCAGAACTCATTGAACTGAACATTTTTATTTCACTTCCTCAGTCAGTAAAATCTTCATCAGCGTTAAACCGAACTTGACTTGATTGGGTTGATTGTTAGCATTACTGTGTTTTGCACTGATCCAAAAATCTAAATTGGCGGTTACGATTAATCCTGCAAAGGTGAATAACACATTTGCAAAACGTACTTAATGAACTGTTTAACTGCGAAAATTAAATGAATGTACATATTCAATAGAACTAAAATAATAGTATTTTAGCCTCTCGAGGACGAAATTGGATACAATTTTTGACTGATTTACACCTTTACGATTCCCGGCAATTTCGGGTCTAATACTGTTGTGATTGATTTGTTTAGATCAATACACTATTAGTTGGTATTAGATTTACCATATAAAAGGACTTATTCTAGTTGGCACTTTAGAACGGCAGCAATAAAACGTTTAAATGAATTGTCCCAAACTGTTCTTCAGTTATCACGGACGCGGACAGACGAATTAGACATGGACGTAAAGTGGCTACCACTTCTCAATGTTCTCAATACAAGAACATTCAATCACGATCAAGAAGGACAGAATAAGAGAATAATTCTATCTAGCCACGGATTTTGCACACTAATGAATTTAGAAATATGTTGCAGTGCTGTTTAAATGTGATTGAATATGTCTTTCTGGTCCGCGCTCAATTTGCGGGATGAAAAAGCGCCAAATAATAAATTTTTTACTTTGTACAGGGGCGTCAGGAAAATTGACATTTACACATGTCTTAGCTCTGATGATGCAAGTATTAGTGGCCCCCTGTAAAACCAATTGAAACTAGTGTGGTTTCTCTATTATGCTGCTACGACTTTACTGTTTCTGTTGCACTTGCAAGCAGAAGCAGAATAAGCAATTCAATCAGGTTTTCCGAAGGATTTTAAATTAGGCTGAAGACAGCCTTCTACTCTGCTTTCTAATTTCCTAATATGAAATTACACTTTCACTTTTATTCAAATCATTCGAACTTCCCACCTTCACACAACTATCCCAAAATTGCTGTTTCCAAGATAAAGTCATTCCATACTTCGCCAAATAAATAATCCCAAATTTTAGCAATGCAGTTGGTTTAACTGAAATCCAACACTGGGTGACATCAACTGCTAAAGTTAGAATTAGACTATATGCGGAAACAGTTACTGGTTGCAGTGGTATAAAAACATTTATTTAAAACGGAGAGACCCAAGGACCTTTGGAATAAATTTCTCGCAGTAAGTCACAGTGTAAAACAATTAAGATAATTGTGTTAAATATTGTATTACGGCAACCTAATTTGTCTATCCAATTTCCGGCGTTATTACTTTTAATTTGAGTAAATTCTGAAGTTCAGTTGAAGGGTATTTTTATATAGCACCAGTAATCAAGAATCAATATTAATTATATCTGTATTCAATAACTTTTATAATCTGGTTTTGGTTTAGCAGGTTTACTTCCTGAAATTGAATTTACTGCGAACCGTCAATTGGTTTACCCTCGTTAACTCTCATTGCATTGCTCCAAAAATCTGACTAACAACCAAATTCCTATCCAGTTAGTAAACAACAAAATCACTGTCTAACCTGCAACAAATCTTGGAGACAATAATAATGTCTTGTCAAGAGTTGCTATCGAAAGTTAATCATTGTGTTGATCTTGATTAGAAAGTTCAGATTATATTTTTTAACCATTTGTAAACCGTAAATTTTATAGGTTGTTCCTACAGAAGTTCAAAATTGGTCTCAGAGTGTTTTTGTTTTTCCTTTTTAATTTTGTTTTATTTCTGATTTATTTAAAACTATTTAAGTATATTTAATTTTTACAAAAATTCAAATATTTTGTTAGTTTAAATTTCTTCTATGGGTATGCTTTAAAGGCATACCAATGTCTGTTGAGTGTCTGTGTCGCCGATTTCTTAATAGGTAACTTTCTTCTGCTGTATCTCAATTAGTATAATAGTTTTTACTGTGAAAACGCTAGACTGAGAAATAACTAACACACCTTTTGTTTCATACAAGCAATTAATTTATTTTGTAAATATTTTTACAGGTTGCACTTCTTGCCATTAAAATCAGCTACCTATTTTGAATATTTTATTAAGTTACATTGACAAAATGGAAGAAATGCAAGTGGAGGGTCTTCGGATTCAAGTACAAAATGATTTTGCTTGCTCCATAAATGAAGAAAATACTGAAGATGTACTAGAAGCTCCAGAAATGGCTACTAGTGATATCGCTTTGCTCAATCAGGACGACGATATTACTCAGATAACAATACCTGGGTATAATAGTGATGAGGAAGAAGGGGAAATCGGGAGTATGCAAGGTGCTGTACTACTAATTTGTTTACTGACTTCTGTCAAAACTTCGAAATATCCGAATGATAAATGTTTGTTATTTTGGTTTCCCGTATGTTAAAATTCTAAAATTAATGTCCTCAATACCATAGATGAATCTATGGATGTGGACGTTGGTAACGGAATAACTGTGTCTGACTCATCGCACCGTATCGTGCGCAGTGGATCACAGTCTTCAGATGTGGAAGATCAAGACCAAGACTCCAACACTTACACTAACCATTATTTCGAGGGAAGGAAGACTCGTCGATATCACAACCCTTATTTGACAATGGACAGCAGCCCTAGTAAACTGTCTTCAAGAGCCAACCGTTTCGCTACTGATGACAGCTTCTCAAATGTAGAATTTAATGAAGAGAAACTTGGATCTCGTGCTCAACGCTTCGGAATTGCAACAGAAAAGTCCACTTCTTTAGAGGAGAGGCCCCCTATAGACATACCTTCTGACGAAAAGCTATTAGATTTATATTTTTCGTAAGAACATATTAAAAGTATCGACAAAGACATGTACGGATTTTATATTCATCCTAGTTGTTTGCTTTTAAATGTACACATAGGGTTGGACTGATACCAGATGTTGGAGGAAAACTTTCATTGGATCAAGTTGATTCAAAATCTCGGCTTGATTCTATACTTATCCGGGGAACAAATAATATGAGCACTAACGAGATTTTCAAATACCTAAGTGATAACAATGTCCATCCCTTGGAGATGGAATGGGTTAATGATGCATGTTGTAAGTTATTTTTAAAACGTTATTTTAATTAGGTAGGTAAATAAAGCCTGTGTCTTCGATTTAACAACGTGCTTCCGCCTAAAAGTCGTTTTTATTCTTTTGAGGCCATTTTTGTTGCCACTTGTAAAGTAATATTAAATAACAAGTGACTTTGATAATTTATGAAATCTCTTACAATTTTTGTCCAGTCGTCAGCGTTAATAAGCTCTTCCGCCTTTTCTGCTTTTTAGAAATTATATCTACTCAGTTTTTAATTCGACTCCATTAATCATTCAATTCAATCCTTTCTTTAAGTCGAAGACGTTTAATCCTCTAGAAGACACTTTCTTTATTTGCCAATCAGATTGATTGGCAACCTTTAAAAAAAATTGTGCAATTGTTTTGCTGGCGCCTTTGGTAATTGTGATATAATGTTTGTTTAAGGTGTGGTTATATACAAAGATAATTATGAAGCAGCAGCTTCATTAATAAGTATAACAAAGCCCATATTAATTGAACCGCCTCGTAAAAAAGTCAACGACGAGGGCCAAGTCGGTGCAGAAGAAGATGGCGAAATTAGCGATGAAGAAGACGAAGTAGATTACCATGACACAGATGTAGTGTCGTCAAGATTAATCAAAGTTCCAATGCCCCCGGGATATGTTTGGCGCTTTGCCATACCTTGTAAAAAGGCAACTGGTATCCTCATGAGATACGCAAATATTAATGATAAAAAACAGGAGAAATCTGAACGCCATAGTGTGTATTACAAAAAACATGGAAATCCTAATTATGGAGGTAAGATTTACTATGCAAACAATGCATGTACAATTTTCGTAATTGTATTTACTCATTTATATTTTTAGTCTTTTGAATGTATTCCAAAATGGTTGGTAAGAAATCATTGTCCTAATGAAACAACATACAGTACTATAAATGAAGACACAGTCTAATGGTTTTATCATTGTTATATTTCAAAATCAATATATATATTCCAAAGTTTAATTTAATTTAGGAACTTTAAATGTTCATTTTTTGCTTAGTTTTGAAAAGACGTAATGACCATGGGAGAATAATGTAAAAAATATTTTTCGTTTCCAACCTTTTAAGTAAAAACTTAATTGAAGTACTTAATATTTCCATACTCGTCCAATGTAGGTAGCAGTTGTCGTATATTTCTGTCTTTTGACCCTATTCTATATTTAGGTGTGCCTGCATTTTTTACCGCAGCCGCTAAGCCAAGTAAAACTAGGAAGACATCCGAAAAATCCATCGATTCTCAAAAGTCCCTGCCCAAAACACCCATTGAAAACAAATACGCGTGGTCAGACCTGAGCGCGGCGTGGGGCGAACAAGAAAGAGAAGAAGAGATGATCAAGAAAGGGTTTAAAGTTTCCCCAAAACAGTTGACGCCTTCCCGTGGGGGCGACATGAGAGGCAAGTCTGCTATTAAATCTTTAAAAATTCAAGTCAATTTCGATGAGCCATCCAATTCAATTAAATCAAGACTAAAGAGAAAGCGAGATCATTCATCGGAAGACGAAGTAGACCTTCCTATACCAATGACTAATCGTCGGCAGCACCATCGCCGAAGTAAAGCCGGCTCTGATGACGATAGTGGCGATGGAATGGACTGGACGAAAAAACTGAGAGGACCTCTAATGAGAATGCATGCCGACGAAGAAGAGCAACGGATGAGACGGAGATCGAAGTTCAGAAAAATGTCTTCGTCTTCGTTTAATTCATCACCTACCAACGACTGGCGGGCAGCCAGAACAATGGAGATAGAGCGAAAACCGAGGAAGAGTTCCATCAAAGACCGATTAGGCGGTTTTCGTGATCAGGGAATCTCTATGGGTGCATCCGGTGCAGAAGACCTTGATTATTTAATGGAATCTGAAGGTCTCCGAAGACCAAAATTCAAAAGAAGTCTCGCCGAGAGATTAGGAAAGAGACACAGCTCACCTCAAAATGAAGATGACATATTTGTATAAAGTTTTTCTTAGTTAATTCCAGAGGAAAGGAAAAGATTATTTATTGCAATGCGTATGCAATATTTATACAGTTTATCAGTTTATTGTAGGATTATAGTATGTAGTAGGGTTAATCATGAGTTTCTTTTACATTGTATTCTATCCCTCAAAGACATTTAAATTACAGGACTTTTCCCCCTCTCACGATATCCGTATCCAGCGCAAATAATATATTTTATATCTAAAGAAATGAATACGGTTAGGTTTTGCCATTCTTCTTGTCCGTTTGATTTTTGAACTATTGTTAATATCATGTTAATAAGTATGAGTGTGGTAATTAATATAAAAAATAGGTGTATAGACAAAATATCATGCAATTCTCAGTATCCGACAAAAGATTTAGATGGGTTTTGAATTAGTAAAATCTGCCTGATAATATAAAGTAGCAAAACTCATCCATTTATAATTTCCGCCACTTAACAATATCCTAACCATAACCCTTAAATCAGAAAGTGAAAATTAAAACACCTATGTTTTAAAGCTGATAAGTATCTGATAATATAAATAGCTGACAGAACTAAGAATGGTGTTTTGTTATAACAAGTCATTTTGCTGTTAATTTATACCACATTATATACATTTGAGAAATTTGGGCCCACTTTATTTTATTTCTAACATAAAGTCGACGATTAGTGGAATGAATGTAAAATGTTAATCCTGTATGTGATCCCATTGTTGTTAGCTTTTATTATATTTTGTTGTGCACAATAAAACCTTCAGAACTATGTTTGTCACTTCTTCAGATTTTCTTTCGAGCATAAGGTTGCATTTCATAATCAGTATTTTTCCTCAATTTATACTTGAACTCGTTTTTACTTGTAGCTCTCAAATGCATATTATTATTTTGAAAAAAATATGTTTTTGAAAGAAATTGCCACGTACACATTATAATCGAAAATGCTGAAATATATCGCAGACAAGTAAGAGATGATGCACATGCAAGTTGTCTTAGGTTCAGTTGTTTAATAACAATAAATACATGTTCTTCTAAATCTCTATTGACAAATATAGTTTTAATGTTTCTCGATCTCCAATGAAGTTTCTAAGGAATTTAGTTACACGTACAATTATTGAATATTCAAAACCATATTTTTCAGACATACTATTATTCTTAACTTAGATTTTAGCACAAAATAAAAATATTGTTCGCATGCATCAGTAACCGTATTTTGATTGGTAATGATTTCAAGTCGCATCACTGTTTGCTTTTCTGTTTTTTTTGAAACCACTCGACAGACTTATCTTCAGCCAAAGATTTGTTCAGTAGTTCATTTGCATTTGGGTCGACTTGAGACAAATCAGCAAAACCTTCTTCTCCGACAAAACAAATCTCATGTCCACTCTGCCATAAGCAAAAATTGAAAATGCTTTTACTAAAATACTATTTACATAATTTATATAACATATGTACATAATTTTATAAAGGCTCATAATATATAGTGGTTTTTACCGGGTCTTGCAAAATTACGACTTGAACATCAGCTTTTCCTGGAGTTGGCAACGTAATTTTACTCTTCATCACGGTCCCTAGATCCGATTCTTGAACTTTCTTTTCAATGTCATCCAATTGATCAGAAGGGCATGAAAAGGCGATTCTTCCATAATCCTCGCCTCTTTCCCAACCAGGTTTAGAATTCAGCAACTCCAATTGAGTTTGTCCGTCTCCATATGACAGCAAGGCAGAAGAATTTGTTTTATCAATCAGTTTCATCTCTAATAAATCATGCCAGAATTGAATGGACTTGTCGTAGTCCTGCGTGCGAAGAACTACTTTAGTAATCCTGTCTTCTAAAAAATCAAAGAAAAATCAGAATGCAGTTAGTAAATAGTAGCTGTAAATAGTAAAATAGCAGTTGAAAAATTATTATATTATTAAGATATCTTGAAATATTATATTATTAAGTATCAACAACTAGAATTTAAATTACATATAAATTACGCTTTTCAGGGATGTTATTGCATAACAGTAATGATACTAGAATCTAAAATTGAATGCTAATTATGATGTTGAGATGAAGTTATGTCTAGCATTAATTAGAATGTAAGTCCAAAAGTCCAATTTGAATTACTATGGTAAGAATATAAATTAAATTAAATATCATATATTATCATTGTGTCTGTTAAGGAAGAACTTGTACTTGTAATGGATTTACTTGTAATGCTGAAGTACTAATTCAATTTCAATTTCAATTTGTCATTGCATATTTATATAAAAATGCTGGTGACACAACTTTATACAGTTATAGCGATCTGACTTCACTAATTGTAACTAATAACGTGGAAACATCTTCTGTAAAAATTATGGGTATTCTCAGGTATATACTGCCAAGACTACAAATTACCTGAGCTCTTCTGAACGTCTAATGGATATTTAATGGGGGAAGACTCAGAAGGAGTGCTGTAATTATTTTCGATTTCTTCAGACGTTTGTTTCAAGTAATTCCTTAACTTTTCCATGTTTTGATAATGAAACTCAATAGATTTCAGAGTTTCGCCAATTTTGTAATTTTTGACTCCATAGTTGTAAGTTAGTTCCAGTACAAAGTGGCGATCTTCCGAGCCATACCCAATCATAGTTTTGGACCATTTAAAATCGTATGGCCTAAGGAAAAAGCCATAACATATCGAGCAATGAATAACAGTTTTATTCACAACAGAAATTTAAAAATGTAATGTTAGTCATAATAATGCGATAGCAATAGCAGCAGTATGTTCTATCTCACAAGTCAATTTCAAGATGATGAAATTCTATGCCAAACAGGAATTGTGCACTCTATATTCAAATTTCAAATAAATTATATAATATATAGGAATACTAAATCATTCTCATAGATTATTTGGTCATTCGTGAGATGAACAATACATGCTAACTGTACTATAACACAGCGGCATTCTTTACATAACATCCCTTGATGTGGAATTCCACCACGCACTTCACCATTATTGGGCCCAACGACACAACGCTGTTGTACATAGAGAAAAACTTTTTCATAACACCAAATACTACAGATAATGCAATAGCAATACCCTTAGTTCAATCCTTCGTGAGTGGAATAGCATATGGAAATGGCCGAAAGGGTATGTGTACCAACAGAAATAATAAAGCTGAACCAGCTCTGCCTTTTATTAAAAATAGACTAATGAAGGAATTACTTTTTCAGTGGAAAAAGCGACATACGTTGTTCAGGCGGGATTATAGGCGGCTTAATATAGGTTCTCATGCAGAGGTGCACTTTCTTTCCCTAAGAAAAGATTAATAGATGAAAATAAAAAATAGATGAAAAATTTGCAGCATAGTAAGTGTTGGATAAATAATTTTATAACTCCCACATGCCCCATCTCCAGTTTTGTAAGATAAAATGTTTAAACACGTAAGCTTATCACATTTAAGAAACCCCCGAACAACGCTGTTACTTTTATAAGCCAATAACAACGTTTAACTAAAACTGTTACGCAAAAAACAGCAATGAATGCAACCGCACGAATCAATTGGGACGTATCAATCAATCTACGACAACAATACTATTTCCATTCCATTTAATGAACTTTCTAATTTCAATTGCAAATAACTCTTACCCATTACAGGCAGCTTCACATCCTTGTTCAAATTCCTCGTGACGCAGAACCTGAAATAAAATATGATCATCTAAGATTTATGGATATTATAGCTGGATTTACTGATAAGTATTATTTTGGTGTACAAATATTTACATATCATGCATTACTTCTGTAGTAGACAACTTTTTCGAAATACAATGCTTCTGAATGAAACTACTAAACCCGAAAAATCTCAATTAGGGGTTCATATGCTAACAAAACAGTTAAAAGTATCATTAACACCATTTTGTAAATTTTTGAAATACACAAAAGGTGAACTAAACCTAAACGATTTCCTCATAGTGCAAAATAAATCCGATTTTTAATTACTGTGGTGCGTTCCCTACTCCCAGGTTTTCCGTTCAGCTAAAAGCGGAGAAAGGATAGATTAGAAGTCCGTGCGGAATTTAACTTACCGTCATTCCCATCACATCTCTCAGAAATTCTATCGCCTTCTTCCTGTCTCCGATTTTCAAGACATAGTGCAGCGCTCTTCGGTTGGACATTCTTCTATTTTGGTGTTAATCTAGTAAAACAATTGCAGAATTCGAAACAGATTCGCAAACGACGGCAAAACTAAACTAGCCCTTTTTCTCCAGTATTTTTAAGTGGTTGTTACCTGACAGCTGTAATAGAGTTCTGCTCTGCTGCTGCTGACAGGAGCCGGATCGCCTGAATTCTCTCTCTTGCTTTCGTAGATCGTTCGACAACTGAAGTGAAGTCGCACGTTGGATTGGATACCAAGGTACTTCTTATTTCTGCTCTAATCTAATATGTATTGCATTTCACTCAAATTCAGTGCGTTTGCGTTAACTTTACTCATTTCGGCATTCCAAGGCACATCGCTCCATGAAAATATGCTGACTCTTGTAACTCATCAAGTTTTATAGGGAATTCCGCAAATATAATTTAGCCATTAATGGTATTTTGGTATTGGACCATGATTACAATGAGTTATTATTATTGTTAACGACGGTAATGTCATTGATAATGAGAGAAATTATATGTATCTTGCAATATTATACATATTGTAGGCAGAGTCAGCGTAGTATATTCGTAAGATATTATATTGAATACATTAGGCATCTCCATTAACATTCAATCGTTATAATCTTTGTCAGTAGACAATTAAAAGTTTACTGTCGGAACACATATTTTTACTTTAATGGTTGATTTGACTCCTAAAGAAATATAGCCTTGTACTTGTACAAGGCTTCCATTGCAAAAGGATTCAACTCCAAATGCTTCATGAATTAAGTTAATTTCTACTGCTGTAGATTTTATGTAATGACATCATGTCATGGGGATTTCATTTTGACTTTTATGTACTCTTTAAGTTATGGTGCTTCATTTTCCTTGCTAAATTTTTAAATGTTATATGCATGAACTTGTCTTATTAAACTCAACCATGAATAGGAATAGAACTTATTATCCATAATGTAATTAACGAAATGATAAATTGTCTGCATAACAATCGTTAATTTAGGTTTATTTATAAAAATTGAAAACAATTTTTTGTACAATTTTCAGAAAATGAGACGCTGTGCATTAAGCGCTTTACTACCAAGAAATCTTCCAGATCGGATGACGATGTTACTTCAGTCACCTTATCACTATCATCATATTGTAGGGTTTTTTTTCACAGGATACAATATACCTAATAATCTTTTACTTGGAAACGCGAGCGGTGCAATAAATGTACAGGCAATCTTTCGAGAAATAACATGAACAAAATTGCTCATAAAGATGCCTTAATGTTACATTAGCTGATTTGGTTTTAAATGACTTCTCGCAATGCAAACATACGCGAGAAATATACAATTGAACTTGTTTATCACAAACCCTTAGAAGACACGGGGAACATAATAACCATTACATCTTAAATCATCAGTTGCGTTTCCAGGATAAAATGGATATTTAATTTACTCTATAATATGTCATCTTTCTTCTATTTTAATAATCAGCAGATCAGACATGGGAGCAAGTTTCATAAAAAGGTAATAAGGACAGCTGTAAAAGTGTACCAACCTGGAGAACACATTCCTCAGCCCGGAGAAAGACCTGTTGAGAAGATGACTCTTCCACCCTCAATGAAATTGACACCAGCAGCACTTAAAAATTTAAATGTTACGATCGAAGAAGATGACCCAAACAAAATATTCTGGTATGCTTTCAACGCATTCGTCGATAAAATAAAATACGCTGACATTGCTGCTTTCTAATAGAAAATATTATTAGTTCGTGACCTTGTAAAGAACTATTTAGTTAATTGAAATTACTTGTTTTTCATGATTTTTATTTGTGAGTTAACACTAGACAAGGAAAGATCATATTAGGAAAAATATAATAAAATCTTGTGAAATCGGTCAATTAGTAGGTCATTGCTAATTTATGTTAAAAGACAAAGCAACTTAAAAGTGAATTTACTATACGATATTACAGTTAACATTAGTATTAAATTTTAAAATAAATAAAGGTTTTCACTGTTTACAAAATCTTTTGATAAGCACGACCAACATGAAAGGTTTTAGAAATGCAGAGTTTCCACAATGGAAAAACCGTTATCATTGAGTTATATGATATTAATTCAAAAAGGGAAAATACTATAATTAGTTAATTTGTCCTGCGTTGTATTAATTGTTTTCCGTAAAGTACCGTGATGGGAAGACTGAAGTTTATAGATGCAAAGAAGAAAGTTGCTTTGGAGGGAACACGTTTGATACTTGAAGCCCTTTCCACGGGACTAATAATGGAAACACTTTTTATAGCCGAAAATGTAGGACTTCCCCGTGAAATCAATGCCGCTTTAACAAAATCGTCCTCCCTGACGGAGAGTTACCAGGAAAGGGCTGAGGGGGCTAGCATCGAATCTACAAATGACTCTCAAAATTCTCATTCTGTTAAAATTCTTAAAGTGTCAATCAAAAATATGCGAACATGGTCTTCACTGACAACTCCACCCGGAATCATTGGCAAGTTCATAATTCATTGCATTTATCAAACCAAAATCAATATTATGCATGCTGTCACTAATCGCAGGCTACCAAATATTTTATGCCACAAGTTACTGTCTTCTACTGCAATGTATAGTTAATTTAAATTTTAGTTTGGGTCATTAAATCCTTTGATTTAAATTGGAACTATTTCGTCATTACCACTATCAATGTAAAGGGGAAACGTAACTTTTCAATAATCTTTGCCCTTTATAAATATATTATATTATTATTTATATTATTTCGAATATATGTTAAAACACCGCAGACATTACCATAACTTACTATAGTTAAAATGGGATGGAATATTTTATAAGTAATAGCAAATATAAGTTTTACATGTGCTTTCTGTTTCTGTAGGAATATTTAGGAAACCGAAAGCAGAAGATCTGATGAAAAAAGAAAGCGCCATGCCTGTGACTGTGATCTGTGACAATATTCGTGAACCAGGAAATCTCGGAGCACTTTTGCGAGCTGCTGTAGGCGCCGGCTGTAAACGTGTTTTATTGTCCAAAGGTAACCTGAAAGAAATAATAATCGAATATCTGTAATCAACAATCGAATGTTCTATACTGGGCGGAAAACAACAGGTGCCCCCATTCTGGGGTAAACCAAGGCTAGTTGCCCTTAAGTTGCGTGCCCCTTATTAAAGTCCAACTCAATATAATTTTTTGACGCTTGATTCCATAAAAGTCGGCCGACATTTACTGAGGCTACCGCTATGTTGAGTAAAAAGTGTGAAAACTAATGAATTTTCGAACACTTTTAATCAACCTAACGGTAGACCCGGTGAATGGGGGCAGACTTTTACGGAACCAAGTATCAAATCATTGTATTAAGTTAGGCTTTAATGCGGAATAACTTTTAGGCATCTAACCCTGGTTTACCCCCAGAAGGGGGCAACTACTGCTTTCAACCCTGTTCAAACCAGAAAGAATTCAATTATTTAATATAAATGGGAATCTGCTTCAAAACTTTTGTATCTTACTGCAGGATGTGTCGACGCATGGGAGAGCAAAGTATTGCGTGCCGGTTCGGGAGCTCATTTTTACATGCCAATTACGGCCGAAATTCCAATTCACGAGATAAATAGCTACATAACATTTGACTCTTTGGAGGAGAGTAGCCAGAAAGATCTAGATGTTGCCGATGCTTCTATGCAGACTTCAAAAGCAAAGGATACCCACGATCAGAAAAGAAATCGTCCAAGGGATACCCATTCGTCTCCTGTGGCAATATTCTTGGCCGATAGTAACACCGAAGATCCAAGAACTGATATTCCTATCGTGTCATATACAGATGTGGATTACTCACAATATGGGAATATTTATATAGTCATTGGAGGAGAAACAGAAGGACTTAGCGCTGACTCTTTTAGAATTGCCCATAATTTAAGCCGCAGTCATTATCCTCTAGTCGGAATTCAGAGACTACGAATACCATTGCAATGTGACATGGAAAGTCTCAACGTCGCCCATGCATTCGCCATCATTGCTTTTGAAATTTTGCGGCAGAGACAAAAACAAACACCTGTGAATAACTATATCAAGTGACATGCCAATTACAACCCAAGAATACCTTACTGAAGAATAACGGAGTTTCTTCCGACTTCATTACTACCATTGAGTCTTGATATGCGTTCACATCAGTCTCGTTAGTTGTGATCGTGATGTAAGAATGCCGTTTTATACTGTAGTACATTTTGCCATTAAAACTTTAGATATGAAATAGCTAAGATAAGAAATTGTTAAGTTATAAGTTATAATTGCTACTTCCAGTTCATGACTAAAGTAACGAAACGTACAGAAGAGATTCTATTGCGTTTATTCAATTACTTTTTACATATCATAAACTACTTAATAATAATTTTTTTAATAATAATGAAATATTCGTTCATTTTATTCATTAAACCTGTTTTTGTTTTGGAAAAAGATGAAACTTATTTTTGTCAATTATTACTACAATGTATAGTCAACAACAATGGCGTACGTAAATTACTTTCAGGGCTGCATATCTACTCGTTGCAAATTGACATTTCGGGTGCCTTCATTTGGACTCCTATCGGAAGATAAATAGTTTCATGGGTTAGGTGCTTTTTAGTGTGTACTTTGTACATTGAGTACTGACATTAGGACTAATTGTGCCCGATGAGATTACAGATGACTCCTGATGAGATTCAGAAATATGTGCCAGTAATTAAAGTGACAAATTATACTCTGAATAGTGTAGTAGTGTCACTGACAGTAAAAGAAGCAGCGTTACAACAGATCATAGATTTCACAAGTCGAAATGCATCGCTATCTATCCTATGCAACCAAAGTATAAAGTTAGTAAAAATAATCGGGATCTGTTCTCACAAAAGTTGACTGTAGGGTTAGGCTGTGTGGTTAATGGGTGGAAGGATCACTTCGTCTGCTCAATGCAACTCTGTGTACCTTGTTCAGTCATTCGTTTCATCCTTCTGACAACACAGAACGATGAGCGAAGGCACCGTGATGAAGCTAAATTTAACGCGATGTCAATAAAACAACCATGAGGTAATCGAACCAAACAAAAGTACCTGCAATAAAATAAAATTAAGCACTAAAACCAATTCGGGATGCAAACGATGAAATTCAGAAGCCGAATATACCACTGTGTCGTACTATACTTGTCAAATTTATTGTGTACATTAACTCCCGAATCTTCATCTGGGTTTCATTGGAACACACACGACATAATTACGCAGTCCACTCATAAAACCAAAATCAACTGATATTGTAGCCTCGTTGTAGACTGTAGATGTTGTAGTTGAACTCTGAAAATATCGGTGTACACATATACTTTCAGTTGTTCAATGGCATCATTTCGATAGAATTAGTCTCTTTTTAAGTCGTATATAGTCATTAGGTGAACAAACATGAAAATTTTTCCCTCTCCTTCGTACATCAATAACTAAAAAACGGGTGAAAGCGCTATCTGCTTGGTATTACGAGATTACACGTTTGAAACTTCTGCGGTTTTAATGATAATATTTCCATTAGTGCAGTAACAGTAATTTAGAGGCCTGAAATGATTTTATTATCTTAGGAATTATTTTTTTTAGAATTTGAACGGAAAGACCAAGTTAAGATTGAAAAGATAAACTCAAAAAATATTTAGTATCTCAAAATGTATATTATAACTTTAAAAATGTGTGTCAGAAGAGATAAAATCATTTGTCAGGTGTAGACCAAATGCCTTTTTCTCATGTGTGGACGTTTTTGGCGTGCATTGTAAACTTTAAGTGTGGTGTTTGAGTAATGTTAGTTTGCCATCAAAGAAGCAATTGCCAGTTTGCAATGTCGCCATACAAATATCTATTTGTACACAGTATACACGAAGAGAAGGCCAAAGTGTTCGTAAAATAAAGGAAGACTTGAAATCTAAGAAGGGTGACGAATTCCTTTGGGGAGCCTCCGCCTCTCTCATACATTATTGTGCAACTATAAAACTCTGTTCTTGCTCTGCGGAACAGACTCCGTATAGCGACTGTTCGTTTTGTAGTTTTAGAAAACAGTTACTCAACTATCTACTTTATTACCAAGTCATTAAATTGAATAATGAGAACGTAGTTGCCATTAGTTGCTCATCACGTTTCATGCTGGATTCAATTAGAAATCCTTTTTATGTCGACGGGCTATAGTGCTGGAAGGGAAAGATAAGGAAAGCCCTTGGTGTACCCACTGCCTACATGCATTGTTACTTACGTATGTATGTGGCAGTGTCTAGGCACTTAACTCACAGCCAAAAGCCAGCCACCAACAAAGACCACGCACTCAGCTCGCTCACTCATCCGCCTTTTCACTCTATCTATTTTGACAATAATGTATACGTGATTATGTAATTATCAGTCAACCTAAATGCAGCTTTCTTTAACCTAATTAATCTGCCTAAATGGAAAATCAGTGACGCAGGAGATATTTCACCGGCTTAAAGAGACACTCAACTTTGAATGCTTTATGTATTAGATAATAAGATTTATTCTTTAATTAGCCTTCTACAAGATTACCAAGTGAAATTTACAGTTACGTACACATAGCTCAAGACATTATTCGGATGTCAGGACATACAAATCACATAATTTTTACCGTTTTTTATTTGCACGGTTTGCACTCTGAACTACTATCATTCACAATGCTTTACCACACATCCTTTACATACAATGTTATTCGTTTGCAACATCGAAGCGGCAGTACAATTATAAATTCACAAAAACTAATACTCATTTTTGGTTCTGTTTTAATATGCAATTGTGGAACATTTTGAAAAAAACTGTACAAAAGTAATAATTAAGAATACAATAACAAAATGGCATAACTTTTCAGCATTACAATTAAAATATTTCCTTAGGACGCTAATTAGTTTAAATTACATATTTATTAACATCCCAATTAGAAATGATATCTCCGTCAGTTATACTAAATGCGGTCAATACAAATAATAAACAATATTATCTTTTGCAAAATATAGTGAATAACTAATAACTGGGCTACTGTTGTAGATGAAAAATTGTAAGACATCTTTCCATTCGACTTCTGAATTAGGATTGAGATTTGCTTCTCGGCAGTTGAGGAGGCGTCGTAGTAACATTTCTCATTGCTGCACTTTCCAGTTCCGTATCGCGATAGAAGTGAACAGAGTTGGTCCCAAAGTCCCAGTATACTATCGTACTATGCTAATCGAGTACTAATCGAAACAGCAATAATAAGTTCAGTTTCAGTGAAATACAATCTACAGTTTATTTATTTATTTTGAATTAGAAAGGGTTTTTAAGTAATTAATAATCGCGTTTTTCTGCACTTGTCTTAAAATTTACTCTTCCCATTTTTAATGGCATTTTCATTTTTTTTGTGCTTCGCAATTTTGTAAACGAAATGTAGTTAATAATGGTGACCGATAATCACCGACGCTGAGAACTTACAGACGGCGGAATTTACCGCCCGTTGTAAACCGGCGCTTGCAATATCGTTGCCCTCAAACCATTAAAGGCGACATGATGTATGAACACAGCTCTATAATATACACTATTTTAATGAAATGAATTTTAATTAAATTTTATATTTAGTAAGCATTAAAATGTACTTCTTATCTTTTTAAGCGTTTTACTGAACCGAACTGGAGGGGGGCAGCACTTCGTTTGTATGGCAATGCTGCCTACTGCCTGCAGTTAAGGCTGCATCTACCCATTTACATTGAAAATCTAAATTCCATGTAACTCGTATATTTGGCAGAATTTGAATTAGGTGTAGCTACCTTGAAATTTTCCAACTCTTTACCGAGAGACCACCGGGCTTCAAAATTTTAAATACCTTAAAATATAACTTTTATTTCAATTTGAAAAGTTAAAACCACAAGAATTTGTTCCTATCCTTATATTGTAACACGGTGAGACAGACAAAACATGATGGTGATTGTGATTGAATATACCTATATTTTCAGAAAACAAAGGCGGTAGTCCCTACAGATTTTTGTCCTCTTTTCAAATTTGTAAATCGTGATCCTCCAAAGTTTCAAAAAATCCTCAATTATGGGTTTTTGAAAATTACATTGAAAATCGAAGCCAATGAGGATTTTTACACAATGACTTTGGGATTTCGGGGAAACCTGAAATGAGTCTACTTTATACAGAATATGGGGAAATGAAATGAGTAAATAAATAAAGCATATACAGCTGATTATTTGTTTACTATTGTTTTCAATGTGGTAGACACACGCTTTATGATTATCTTTCATTCAAGTTCATTTCTTCATCACAGAATTTAGAATCCGCTCTCAAGGGTTAAAAGCAGCCTTAAGTTAGGCTCTCAGTGCGGCTATGTATTGTATATTCTGCGTTAGCAATCTATTTCTCAACGCCGGCAAGCAAAGCCTTCGATTTTTCTTGCTCTTCTTTGCCTGTTATTATAGGCAATGGAATATTATTTGTGTGTGCTCCAGTGTAGTGCAAGAGTACGTACCTAATCGAATAGATTAAAGGGGGCACAAATCGGGTTCACTTCACTCCAGAGTTGAGTGAATGCAACAAAAGTACAGAGCTCTGTAAGTTCGAGTCTTCTGTTTACTTCTAGAAGCCATTACAGGCACACACTTATTCTTATTGTATTATATTGTAGAAATTGTATATGGGTATAGAATAGAGCCAAGACTAACAATAGGGAGTACGGGATGAATGGAAAATAACACGATTTTAGGAAATGCAATGTGAATTGTGTAAAAACTCTTCAGAGCTTCGAAATTCGGTTTGGGTTCTCCTCCTGCTCCTATTCCACATATAATAGCGTGTTATTAGTTCTGTAACTAGTTCATACTGTTGTAGTATAGAGATAGCAATTGTAAACTACCTCAGAAGTAAATTATAGTAGTGAGGAGTTGCATAAATATAATGCTATATCTAAAGGCAGAGTTACAGGAAGCAGGTTTCTCACAGTAGAATGTAGGGAAACACTTTCCTATGTCCTGGCTTGGTTTTGTTTTGTATGGCCTTGTCAGTTTTTCGTTTGTTTTGTTTTCTAACGTTTGCCCGTTTTATTACGATTTAAAGTCTTTCTGCTTCATTAGGTACGCGTTAGTTACCTTCAATTCCACTCGTACTTTCCGTTCGTTTTCTTCCCTTTCAAGGTAGAAAATGAAAAGAACTTGTTTCCCAACCAAATGCTTCCAAACCGTAGTTTATTAATAATAGTGGTATAACAATAAAGATATTTTCGTGTTTTTCGCCTAGTTATATAGCACATTAGCTCCTACAGATGTGTCAGTAAGTAAACTTCAGTTCGACAATGTTACCTGTCCTGTATTCCTTCTCAATTACCCTTCTACTCCTTCCATCCAGGTATCCTCACTGACATCATACTTATTTATGTATATTTTACCCACTCTCCCATCCTTAGCATTAAAGAATTCATTCTTATATTAGAAAACGTCATTTACTGCTATTACTATTACACTAGATAATAATAGCTACACAAACTGCAAACCTACATAACTTATTAGTACCACCAACCCACTCATACCAAGTTCTTAAAAATTAATGTTACTGCTGTTACTTTTATGTTTACCTATCACACATCCACCAATATTTATTTTATCACCTTTCTTTTGCATTATTGTTCGTCCTTCTTTCTATTTCGTGTTCTCTCTGTGCTTTACTCCAATTTAGACATTTATTTCAGCAGAATCGATACGTACGATGTGCCATTCCATGAATTATCACAGTTGGTTCTATTTATGTGTATGAAAAAATAAATACATAGTAATTCAATGTCTGCAATCCTAATCCATAAGCTTATGATTTGAAATATAAAATTAAAAATTATCGAAAATATTTTATATACAATATTTTACTTGCATGATTTGCTAATGGAAGTATCATTTATGTGGGAAAGAATATATAGTGCTCTTGTATTTTATTGATTTTGCTTGATGCATGCAAAATGTAAATTGGATCTAGAAAATTGCATGTAATTGCTTGCTGCAGGTGTCAGATGACTTAATACATTAGAATAGGGAAGTTTAAAGTGGTGAGTATTTAGGAGACTGATATTCTTAATAAGATAAGGTATGAGATAAAGTAAGAAATGCAATAGTAGAGACAAAGTTTTGACCAGAATAGTGTCTAATGCATAATAATGGTAACCAATAGTAGGTAACCACAATGAAATGGAGGAAAGTATGTGTGTATCTGCATTTGTGTGTGCATGTGTTTGTTGGTTGTTATAAGTTGGACAGTGCATAGTGGATAGAAAAGTTGATATTTGTGGAAGAGAGGAGTGTAGTCTGTGGGAAGAAGGAAAAGAAGAGATTGTGGAAGAGCCGGGAGAAGAATATCTTTTTACTACAGTTAATAAGTGGAGATAGGTTTGGTTTTAGGATTATATTTTACATTGGAGAGTTGAGAGGAAAGCAGAGGCAGTAGGTAAATGCAATGGAAGACAAGCGTATAAAACTGATCTGTTACTTTGTAGTTGTTGTAGTAATGCCCCTTGGCTTTCCTCTACGAATGCAATGCGTAATGTAATGCAATGCGATGTCTTGTTTGAGTTCCCTGGCAGAAACAGAAACCAGAAACCCTCGGCGCTCAGTTGAGAGCTGACTGTCGGAGCGAACTCACACAAATTTCTCTGCGCCTCTTCGCCAAGGGTTTCCATTTGAGTCTTCTCAAGTGAAACTCGCTGCTACTTCCTGCACTGCTTTCAGTGTTAAAAATACCAAAGAATTCCATTTAACTGCAATTTACTGCATAAACAAGCAAGTATTTACATAACTTCCTCTGTGCTCCACATGTATCCTGGTGTGGATGTAATTAACATCAAAAGTCTTGGAAACACAAGTATTTCAGAGTTGCACACGTACTTACATTTACATTCTTTTCATTAAGAATATGTATTTGTGTACATATCTATAACAACCATTACTGTATCAGTCACATCAATAGTTAAATCTCGGCATTATCTGTCTCCTCGAAAAGTGTGGTTCTTCGAGTGCAAGTGTGAAGATACTTTAGATACTAATAAAGATAAAATAAGTGTTTTTGGTTTAGATTTAATAGTGGAACGAAATGAGGAAGAATCTTTGTTGAATAATTAGTAGAGTATATTGACATTAAGAAAAGTGAGTTTTGTAGTTAATTTATGCAATAGAAGTACAATAGGTATAGCGATTCAGCGATTGTCTAAACTAAAGTGCAATTCGTCATGTGCAAACAAGTAAGTCATTTTAAGCTTAACTGAATGTGTTTACTTTTTGGGTAGTTCATCTTCGACTTGTGCTGAATGCTCAATCTTGATCTCAACTCTCGTGTATTTAATTTTATTTGGCTTCTCATTCCATCCAGTGCTGTGGGATATACGCGTATGCAAGTAGCTAGTCAATGTATGGTTTTGTGATTTAAACGCTTATCTATTAAATAAATCCAGGTTCTCACTTGTATTTCTAGTATTCCTCGAGTTTAAAGTGTTTACTTAAGAAAGAGAGTCTCTTCGTTTTTTACTTTTAGTGCTTCTAGTATTGATATACTTAACACTTGAGTTTAGTTTCATTTCATCGTAAATTGCACTTTGTTTTGTTTTCAACTCCATCGGAATACAATGATGATCAGATACAGATACATAGTTCGTTGCTTCATGTTAGTGCAGTTAGGTAAATACCGCAAATACGTAGATTAGATAGAGAGACGGTTTTTATGGCTCTATCTCTTAGATAAATTCAAACTAAATTAGTTTATTAAGCTGTTTACTCTGACATTGTGTCAAAGATAAAACGGCTGCAGTTTCTTCCGCTTTATCTAAATGTTTTATAATTAACCATTTAACTATTATCATGCACTGAACGCATATCTGTCCGAATAACTCTAGCTCAGTACGCTATAGGAATTCAACCAACTCCAGTTTCGCTGGAAGCAAGGAGTCTTCATTCAATTCAAGTAGAAATGCAATGTTTGTCTAACTGGCTCACTGAGAGGTTAGATAGACAAAACCATCCTCGAATATAATTTGTTCCGCTTATCACATACAATGAAATACAATTCAACTAATAGCATTACAATCCCCTGACTTAAATTCAAATAACGGAAACAGGCCTCGTTTTCACTGTTCCATTTGTTAGATTCCTCTCCTTAAACAAACGCAATCATCAGTCAACAAACAAAACGCAAATCCACCTCCACTCATGACCAAGTCAACTTCGTCCAACTTCCTTTCCATTACATTAGATCCTCCATTAAAAATTCACAGATTAAATTTACTCCCTTCACGCCTGCGTTTCTAACACTCCAAATTTTTCTCTCTCATCCAACGAAAATTTTAATTATGCAAACTTGGCATTTCCACAGTTTTCGTACTTTAATTCAATTTGCACAGAGTGCATATACGTAGGTATCTAATTACTTCCATCTCATGTTTTTCTAGTCAGGAATTCAAGAATCAGCAATGTCGGGGTATAAAGGCCAAAATGAGCAATGCGCATACAAATTAAAGTCAAGTATCTATGATAAGATTCTACTATAATTAACTTTAAACAAACCTAAACATAAGATCTGTATTAAGTAGTATTAAATGGGATTATGTTGTCCTATTTCTAATTACAATGTTAATTGCCACTGTATTTGTTCAAGAAGAGTCAGGTTTTTTATTATGACTAGCTAGTACCAGTATTCTAAAGAAGCTACCACAACAGTTTTCTACAATAAATATATGACATTCTTACATTCAAGCCTAACAATCAAAGATTATTAGAATGAAGATTACGATATCAAAGAAAATAAATAGAGTTAGACCGCAGCGGTGTTGACACAGGGTGTGAAAAAAGTAAATCATTTGTATAATTACAAGTGGTGTTTCACATGGTGCTGCATAATAAAACATTTCTTGTCGTAACAATATTTGCATTTCATTCATTAAATGTTCACGACCTGTATTAGTGCACAGCTGTAATAATAACCATTTTGTAGATAATAAATATTGGTGTCTATGTTCAATAGTGTACATTTAAATACATTTGAAGCAGTATTGCACGAAACCCCTACCCTGCAGTGTGTTATTATAGTTGTAAAGTGATACAAAAAATAAATATCATTTCTTTGAATTTCATTTGTTAATATTTAAAATGGAAAAGAAGACTGTCCTATCTGTCTACCATTAAAGAGAAGTTTTTATTGATAGTTTAGTTTGTAATGTTTACGTTTGTATATTCTAACGTAATGATTTTGATTGAGCTTTCAATGGTTCTGAATAAATTTCCTTTTGAAAATAGTTTCCGCGTATTCTTAGCTATATTTTACTTGTACTCGAAGAATGTTTACAGAGACTAACACAAATAAATACTGACACTGAAGATATTATTTATATGTTTACAGTTTTCGCTTGCACAGCACCAGAACATACTTATGGAGAACTGCATGCAGACAATGACAATTAATAATTTCGCAAGGCGGTCCTTGAATGATTTAGGAGATCTGAAAAGTTTTTTGAGCCAATTGAATGAGTTGAGCTGAATTGTCAGAGTTATTATTATTTCTGGCCTGGTCCGGCTTTTAGGGAGCACAGAGCAAACTATTAAACAAATAGGAATAATATTCTGAAGTCTGGCTGAGCACTCATTGTTTTCTGATGTCAAATTACTTTCTTGAGGAGTTGTTGCGAATATCTTGGTAGTTTGGTAGAATAGTGGAGGTAATACATATAGAGCTGGGAAAGATACCTCGATACCTGGTGTACAAAGTGGGTAAACAGAGTTTGTTTGTTGAGTGAACTACTGAGAAATTATTTCTCAAAGCGGGGAGGGCAGAGGGTTGTAAAACAATTTGTTTCCATTGCAAGTTGCTGTACGCTAACTTAAGCCAGCATTAAAGTATTGATTACAGATATTGCTGTCTTGACTTGAGTTTGTCTTGACTAGATTGGCTTGACTTGAGTTCTATTCTATTGAGGTTTGCCGTTTCTTGGCTTGACTCGCGCTGCTTTCGTTTATCTCACTAAAGATAAACCTTTGAGTTGTAAAGTTGTAGCATGTAGTTCTGTATCGTTAGTTGAACTCTGCT
Source organism: Yoshiicerus persimilis (assembly GCA_020352615.2). Taxonomy (NCBI): domain Eukaryota; kingdom Metazoa; phylum Arthropoda; class Collembola; order Entomobryomorpha; family Tomoceridae; genus Yoshiicerus; species Yoshiicerus persimilis. The sequence goes on along the minus strand of CM060170.1, from coordinate 3,541,561 downwards.
AGTTTTAATTCAGAAATTCTTGAACTTTTGCTCGGAGGGGAATAAATCCTCTATTTCGTGGGTGACTTACTGTTTTCACAAGAACCAACTTCGTGGTTTCCCTCGTCTCCTGCTATAATTGAATAATTATCTAATTATTTTCTCACTGCTTAATTAAAGTCCAAGTTCTTCAGCTGACTGATGAGAGAGAAAATGAAAATCGTCCTCTGACTTGCCAGATCCTTCCAAACACGGAACTTGGCATGCTAAACGCTCTCCACTCCCTTAATTCACATCTCACCAAAGATTTTTAATATTTTCCAGTAATCTTCAGAATTAATTGAGAGATCAGAGTAAACACCCTGAAGCTCCAAACCAAAACAATGTACCATTCTAAACAAATACAAACTAAATGAACCCGTTATTATTCTTTAACTAATTCTATTTTTGATACTCTATGCTAACCTTCCTAAATATTTTGTACAACTCCTGTGTATTTCACTTCAATGTTAAAATTTAATTACTATTGAGTAGAATTGAACTTGTTGGTTTATGTCTTCATTAATTAATAGCATATCTATACTATACTCTTCACTATATACTGAGGAACACACATGTGTAAGGCTAATTTAACGGTAGCCGTTTTGAATAAGTAATTTTACTGTTCCATGCCAGGATATGTGTAATTATTCGCCAAATAATTAATGTAGTTTCGCAATAATTACAGGGTATGTGACATTGTGGCATTCTATGTACCGATTATTGTTCGTTTGATGGCATGATTCGCAAGTGGTAAGGAAAAGTGAAGTAAAAGTGTTTTTGGACTTTGTATTGGGTTTCAGTGGCTGAGCGGGAGAATAAATTATGCAATGTGAAAATAGTTGAAGAAAACGAAGAGGATCGGAATTAAATGAAGTGAATTGCTAATTTGCTAGTAGACAACTGTGAAAGTAAAAGAGTGAACTACAAATAAGCCAAACAGTTACAAAGTTCCACTTGGGACTACCATTGAGGGTTAAAGAGAACTCTCTAGTCCTGTCCAAGATGACAATGTCCGTGAAGAAGGGCAAGATGTTCTTTTGGATTTGGACCGCCTTTTTGGGTAAGTCGAACTTTTTAATATTTCTTGTTCTGAAATGACTAGGTTGTTTAAATCACTTACCTCTCCTTCAAATAACGACGTAAAATTTAATTTAACCCAAGAAAACTTGCCTGCATTGCTTTAATTATTACTGGTGCTACATTTGTAGCGTTATACCTAATCCGAGGGAATGTTAAGATTCATCTACTGATTAAATTTACATATTCATGCTTAATGTACAATATTTCACATTTTGTCAACTTTTATACGGATAATGTTCGTGAACATAACTTTTAAATGATATCCCTCATAACTGCGCTTATCCTCGGACTATAGTATACTTAGCCAACAATGAATGGGGATCCGAGATTGGAGTTGTATACATAAATAGCCGTGGCATGGAAAAGGTTTACTTTAAAGAGAAGATGGGATCTTCATTTCTTTCTTCCTTCCGTTTATGTGCCTATTCTTCATTCTTATTTGATGACTTGGCTATAGGAACTCTGTTCACCATGAAGCTATCTTTATTACCTACTTGTAGTTACAACAAGTACATGAAAATAAGTGTGCATGCAAAGCCGTCTTGATAAACACTCATTCCCTATAATGCACATGCCTATTAGTCTCCGTGCATTAGTTCTTCTTACACTGCACTCAGCTCCCATCCTCATCTACCTATTTATTTAGCTGCAGCTCTAAAAATTCTCTCAATGCATCAGCTTGAGTTCACTCAATTTTTTCGGCATCTCCCCTGAGTCTGCTGACTATGACATTTCATATATAGCCAATATCACTGTGATGGTCCTCTCTTTCTCTCGCCGTCTGTTGATAAACAAATTCCTTCTTGGCTCGAGTTCAGTTCATGTTCATATCATACAATCGTCTCGACGGGGTGAATGAATTCAACTTACTTTTAGTTTCGAATCCATATATCTCCATATACTCCACTGCAGTGCATTATACAGAGCAAACCATTGTGCACTCTCCGCTCTTCACAACACACATTACAAATACATGCATTCAGACATGCACACTGCACTGTTGTAGCAACAATGCAATCAGATTCCTTACCCACACTTCAGATAAGACTTATGAACATAATTTAATATAGTCGCATCAATACACACATAAATGCAACTTTACGTAACACACATACAGATATCATTATCAAACTCTCCCCAACCATATATTAAATTAAACTACAATCTACTTTTTACATGCACACAGGGTAGTCTTTTAACAATCCGCATATGCATTATCCTGTAGATATAAGCATCAAATCGTTTCTAAGCATTCTTAGTTCCCTTTCAAGTAATCGTAGTGTTTTTCTGAATACACAGATTTCAATGGTCTATGCTATGAAGGCTAATTTACCTAAAATGCTTGAATTAATGGGAATGACAACTATGCATGAATAGTAGCTAAGTGCTATTTTGTACAACTAGAAACGCAAATGGTAGTACAAGTTTCTTTTGTGAGTACTTCGACTATAATATGTATGAAAAGTGTATTTATATGGTACTGCACAGATAATCTATGATTACTAACTCTTCCTTTCTTCTACGTAAAACTCCAGCAACAGAATGCAATGTGATCTTCCAGTTATTCCATTTGTAGGTATCAGCTTTCAGGTATCACCATTATAAACGATGCATTCCATTCTACAATTTCCATTTCCAACGCATCAGTCCTACTTCTATGCTGTGGACCATATGCATACTTTTAACATTATAAATTTAAATGGAAATATAATAGGAATTCTGTAACCATAGAGTCATTTATAATTACTCCCGGTATCTGGTATATATAAATGTATTGTGAAATGCTCAGGTAAAACGTGTTGTACCTAAAGCATGCTCATGTAAAATTTATTTGAAAAATGAAGCCAGTTGTGCGCTGTGATATTACGAGTTAAATTATATACAATACTGGGAATTGCTTTGAACTTCAAAGCTAATATGTACTTGGTGATTTAAAAATGCCCTGTTTGGGTATGTTACGTAATACATATAGGTAAATGCCAAAAGGTTCGTTTACATAAAGCATTTAAAGGAATATTACTTTAGTTTTCATAATCATAGTTTAGTGTTTGTGTAGTTAGGTAGTTTGAAACGAGAAAGTAAAATATATAAACAATTTTTCTGTTGTCTAGAAATCCGCCTTTCTATTTATCATGGTATCCCCATCCTTAATAATTACTTAATTTAGAGGAATTAAAAAGTTCTCGTCTAATGGAGTATTATACATTGAAATCCTTTCCCATTTACTTACGTGGGATGATTAGCGAGTACTTCTACTTGGTAAGTACTTAATTGTTACAGAGAAGAAAAAGTAAAAGTAGAATCCATTGTGTCGCATTCACCTCAACACTTTCATCAAGAACGTTGCCGACAGTCGTTGTAAATGGAATGCTGTTCTTGAGATTACAATGGCCATAAGTACTTTCAACCACTCAGAAAAATTCCAAGTTTTTCTACAGTACCTGCATTTTGTGTGGATCTTGTTCCTGCAGAAAGACTGACAAACTATGTGAGGATACATTACATAGCCTGCATTACTATCACTCACTTAGGTTGTATGCTGCTAATGCTAAGCTAGAAAGTATTATATAACCTATTATTATTTTCTAGATTTATGTTTGTAACACTACTCCAATCCAGTATCCAGCACAGCAGTATAGCAACGTAGGAAAGAGAGGAGAGCAGATGCTAATATCACTTGCAAGTTGTACTTACAACATAACGTGACAAAATGCATCTGTAATATTATAGTCTGTACTTATCTGTAGTTTTCTGTATTGGCATGCCAATCTTTAGCATGCATCGAGACTGTAAACCACAATTGCTTTTAAACGAAAGATTTTTATGGATTTCTGGAAATTGACGGGCCATGGTTACACATGTCTATGGAAGCTCTTTCTAAATTACAGAGGGAAATTTTAAAAAGGTCTTGGTATGAATTTGAGTCGGAGGAGACCGCAACATAGTGACTTTAGTTTAAAATGGTATTGAGCGAATATAATAATAAGTAGGAATGAAGGCGTATGTATCTGAATTGCGGTGCAATGTCACACAGGTTGAGAATATAAATGATATAGTTAGATTCTTATGTAATTCTAAAGTGACTTTAGGTAGACATAGAGAGAAAGAGGAGTAAAATGTGTTTAGGTACGTCTGTACATCGGAGTTGAGTGTCTGAGGAAGTTTTTAGGGGATATTTGTATGGAGAAGTTGTAGTGGTTGTTAAAGGATGAATACGTCGCTGCAGAAAAGTATGGAGAATGTTAAAATGTGAGTGGAAAAGGGAGCCGTGGCGAGGAGAGCAACATTTTTCTTCTGTACAGAGAAAATCACTTGTGCTCACAACAGTTACGTTTGTAGACTTGGTTTCTTTACTTCCATCACATCAGAAGATCGGTTTCTGTCTGGAGTGCTGGTTGCAGTGTAATGTAGGAACAACACAGAAGAGTACAAAGTGACTGCAAGTAACTCGCCTTCCTTCCCTCCTTCTCCGATCTTTCTGTTATGCAGTCACTTACCTTCGGATTTTGTTTATCCATCTATCTGTGTTCTACCTATCCAGATAGAACTGATAGCTACGAGTAATAATAATACATTACCTACGCATAGAATACCATCTGCACTTCCAGCATCTCCAAGTCCTCGCTATTCCCAACTGTACTCGAGTACATCTCAGTCTATAGCCACGCTGCTCCTGCTAAGTTGTCGAGTGAGTGAGATACCTTCAGCCTTCCTGACTTATCGTTAGTAGTTACCTGCTATTCACTTTCCATCCAATATTATTTCTATTGTCTCCTATTCCACAGATAGGGGCCTATATCCTAAATCTACTCTCTATTATCTAATGGCTATACCTACATCTCCTTTTTCTCCCTTCTATCACCTTTTCTTCTATTGCCGTCCTTACCACGGGATGAGTATTCGAAACTACCATCACAGCTATCCCAGTCTATTTGCAATAACCATTAACTATAACAATAAATTATAATACGCGTATATTATATATCCCAGCACTTAGACCTCTGTGGTATCGTGCATTCGATTTCTTTTACATACCTACAGAATACCATTTCCAATCTCATTGTTACAAAACCGGGTGAGTCGCTTCAGTCCCAGCTTACCATTTCCTTACTTTACACTTGCAACCTCCTCTATTTATTATTCACTCTATCATTATTCCTCACAATAAGAGGATACAAACAATAACACGGCCCCTCATACACAACAACTATAAACACACCGAAAAAAAACAAATCCATTACAACCACTTTTATATCTTTGGTGTAGCTATGCGTTAAATAAAAATATATAAATTTATCTAGGTAGTTGGGCTATGCCGATACTTTTAATTGTCTAAATTAAAAATGTAGTACTAAAGTTACCTAGCATTGTCATCCGCTTTTAATTATCAGTTTAATTAAATTACTCAGGTGTAAATTAAATGGATTGGGATATTAGCAGGCAAACTATTTTACAATCTTTCGAACACCAAAAAGACTGCATATTTAGCTGAATGCATTAGGAAATAATTCATACTTAATTACGTACTTTAGGTCACAATAAACAGAGATCAACAATACCGTTTCTTTTAGATAATCCCTTTGCTAAAGGGGAATTTTAAATTCAATGTAAATGCATTAAAGCTATATATAGTAGATAAGTATGAGCATGAGTCTGTTATAGTTAATAATATTTTCAAAGTTGTGAACTACATAAAAATGAGTGCATTTAATTATTTTATAGTATACAAATGCTTTTTATTTCAGTACAGGTCAGAGTATTTGAGACGTTTTGTCTAACACGACAGTAAAATCTAGTCTGGCAAAAGTATTGGAAAAACAACTGTAATACAGGAAAGCTAATGAAAAATTGTATACTGTTATTGCTGAGAACGCCATGGACTTCTAACAGAGTTCTCATATTTGTACTGCGACACAGACAAACAAAAGTTTTTCAGCTCTCACAAAAAGTAATGTAATTGGAAAACTCTTGCAATTTTTGTGATGTGATTTTGAACTAAAAATAAAGAGCGGAAGTGGAATATCTAGCAAGTTCATTTAATTGCTCATTGTATTTCTCATGTGAGTGTGAGGGAAATGTGAATGAAGCTCTAAGTGGTAAAAGTTAGCAGTTAGCAGCAATTTCACCTCCATGGAAGATACAATTTTAACATTGTACTGTTTGCTTGAATACAATAACAACCTTATACAATCTCGACTGCACTGTTGAGCTTGAGCTCGTAAGCATAATTGTGTATATTTGATGGAGAAGTTGAAAGTGCAGAGAAGCATAGTAAAAGCAAGCATAACTAATTGTAAAAGCGGTAATTAGACATTGGGACAGAAAAGAAATTTATTGCTGTTGTAGGGAAACATATTGTTGCTACCAGATCGAATGGAAGTTAAAATAAGAAAATTAGTTGTGACAACAATGGAGTTACTTATATTCGGTGTCAATGAGGATACTTATTTCACTTGTGAATTAATGGTTACTACACATTATATATGCTTATTGTATCTAAGAATAACGGAGTGTGGCAACGACGATTAATTAAAGGGCACATTTGAATGTAATGTACCTCCACTACGTAATAATACCTAATAGTGTTAGAACACAGAGAACAAAGAAAGTAATTTGGTCCGTATAGCTTAATATAGGTACAGTGCACATGCTGCACATAATAATATCATGTAGTTATATTCTAGTAGAGCATTGTTACAATTTTGTTATGGTAAAGTTTGTTTGTGAAAAAGTTTATACACATGGATTCTATTTGACTGCAATACATAACAATGAGTAGTACCAGTAAAAGGAACATCAGAGTGCACTCTACTTTATGGGCTGAAAATTTTTATTTTCTACAGTGAGACTACTAGTGCTAACAAAAGTAGGGAAAGACATTAAACAACGTACATACCTATGTATACGTCACTGCACAATATAGTACAAGACGTAAAGCATGCATAAGCACTACAAGCGCATTTGTAAAAATTGGGGAGATACTAGATGGTCTGTTCTCTTTATATTTATATTATGTGCATATCACTTGCATTCATAACTGTAGCAGAGAGGACTGCCGACTGGTGTATTGTATGGGATGTTATGTTGAAGACTAAAGAAAGGTAGAACCGTCTCCCGAAGTGAACTTAGTGGACTGCACTACATAAATATAATCTAAACTAGGCTAGTTACATAATAAATAGATTGTAAAAATATATAGAGGAGAAGACTAACGACTGGAAAGGCATTTACCTTAAAATTTGTGTAAGTTGTTAGAGGAGAGTGAGATCAGCTGTGGAGTATCAGTAGGAAGAGTAACGGTGTTATACTTGATCTCAAGTTTGCATTGGACATTTATTTTAGTGGTTCTGTTGTTACTTTAGTGAATGAATGGATATTAAATGTATGTTGTTAGGGTGGTTGGGTCTCCCCGAAAAACTTAACTTTCGTCTTCTAGAGAGGAATATGGGACAGCCAGAGGAAATATAGGAATAAACTTGAGAAAGCAGAATGTAGTTCACTAGCGTGGATCATTCCTCAAACTGTACTGCACTCGACTCAGTAGTGCTGGGACATCAGACACGACTACAGAACATACCGGTTGAACAAGAGAAACTAAGTATGTAGTAATAGTGCAGACTACAACTACAACACAATGTACAGAGTACATAGAACTGAAGGCAAACATTGCCAAAAAGCTTGCTCCGACGAATATTTTATCCTGCCAAATATTTGCATGGATTTTCTTTCTCTATTCTTTGGTAATATATGTAGAGTGGAGAGGAGAGGCTCTAAGGGTGGGTTGGCTATATCCTCTAAATGCATAATAAGTGCTAAATGCTTACATTAAGTTATTTTATAACTTATTGTTAGTGTGAGACACACATGCAGTGCACCAGAGTCGAATGCACTGTGGATGGTTCCTAGTGGAAAAGTGAGTAGGAAGCTGATAATATGGGAGTTACGGGAGAGCCTTAGCGGAGTGGTAGTTAGTTGCCGGGAGTGAGAGTCATATGGATGTTGAATGGAGTATTTTGTCTGCGAGTAGTTTAGTTAGCAGAATAATACAGTGGAGGAGATATTAAAGTGAAGATGCGGAGTTGGTTGTGTGAGAAAGGCAAGCAATTGTTTCGCCTCGCATAAAAGTTCATTTAGGTGACGACAATGCCCTGGGCTTTCTTTTCCTATTTATTTCTCTTGTTCTACACTGGGATGTGATGTGACCTCCTTCTCCTAACTAACGAATCACTTGGCGTTCACTACGTACGGCCACAGCTCCTAAATGGCAGAAACACCGATTCCACTAAACTCCCTAATATCCCACATTTCACCTTATAGATACTTACCCACTCCACTTACACTTACAAAAACCACCGATACACTCCTATACATAATATACAAGATACATATTTATTTTATTGCTAAACTAAACCAAACGACCCAGAATCCAAACATATATACAATCACAATTCCATCCAATCCACCAAGTCCATCTACTTACCAACCTACACTTTCCCTATCGCCAACTCACAATCTTTGACCTGGCCTATAGTGTACCCACGCTTTTTAACTACATGGCTTAGCCCTCCATAGGGCCCTCTAAGCTTTTCCAACTCCTTCTTTCAACATATATATATACTTATGGTAAATGCCAAAGTAGTTGGGTCCAATTTTATTCTTCTCCTCCTGTTTTCTCCTTCGAATACATTTTCCCCTCAATTTTCATCTCTCTCACCCAATAGATTTCGCAAAATGAGAAAACATCTGCAAAACGGAAAAAACCTTCTCTAATACGTTTTCTTCATAATCATCGCTACAGTCAAGTCAAATTTGCAATAATAGTAGAGTTGGTTCGTAGTGCCAATGCCAACTCCAGAATGCTTTTCCATATCCGATTTTCCTCTTGTGACTGTAATTGGTAGTCTTAGGACATATTGTGCTGACATAAAAAAGTTTTACTATGTTTCCATTATATGCGAACAGTAGAACCAATATGTTGCTCTATTAAAGCGTAATAGTATTAGATTATCTTATTTTATTACGTTAGTGCTATAATAAGAAGTAAGCATTGAGATTATGAAAAATTGATCCGTGTATTTAAATATAACAAAGAAACGATATTTTATTTTAGGAAGATGCTAACAAGTTGAGTAGAAAGGTTAGAAAACATTCCAGATTTTTTGTGGTTTAAATCTGGCAACCTTATAGAATGCCATGCGAGTAAATTAAGATTTAATGTTAAATGTACCAATGCGACAGAAACTTGTAAATACATTATTATCATGCAGTATAGTGGATGTAATTCTAATGCATGTGGATCTAACCCAACCTAGGGTTTTCCTGAGACTCGGTGCCACAAAAAGTGTATACTTATATAAAATCTTGCACTTTATTTGCAACTGATTGCATGCAACATTCTTTAATTCAACTCGTGTAACTTTTATTTTGTATTTACTTTATTTTACGGAAAGGACGTCAGAGTGGATTTGGAGGAATAGTTTGTTGGCAGAACAGAGCAAGTGCAAGTCCAAATCTCTTGTACAGATAGACGTAGATATATTATCTGCAGAAAGACAGGAAAACAGAATTCTTTCTTTCCACGCACAAAAAGAAGATAGATTTCATCTCTGTTGCAATCTCGCAATATCTCCTTTGGTGATTTCACAGCTATGTACTCGGAATAAAGTCTTGTTCCTCTGTTATGAATACAATTCTAATTCCGCTCTTCCCGATGCATACATGCACAATATAAACACTTTTTCTCCACGGCCTCCGCTCCCTACTTATTTGGATAAAGTACGCATCAGTGTATTACATCCACGATACGTCAAAGTTCTCTATGCAGAGGTAGCTGTGCTCTACGTTGGGTGGGAATCACGCTTTCCACCATGCAAAACTTACGTGATACTCAGTGATATATAATGCTAAGAAGTTTTAGTAAATCAAACATGTTCGTAGTTCGTATCGCTGCAGCGCTGATGGGAAATTCTATACCAAGTCATGCCTTGCCAATCCAACAGTAATTTTTTATGCGATGGTAGGTGGAAATAGCACGATAGAATATGTGCACTCGTTCACGTTTCTCCTCTAACTATACAATGCAATATACTTTATTATAAGACAGCTAGAAAAATTGATCTTTCCATCTGTTTAATTCAGCCAGTAGTGGATTGCTTTGGTCTCCAAGTAAAAATAGGGTCCATAGAGTTAGAAAAGTAAGGAATTTGCATTGTTCGGCACAAGTCGAAAACGAACCTTCACAACCACACTGAAACAGATAGAATAGAACCCATCGCATTACTATTGCATATTGATTGCTTCTAAGGCCTAATACAAGTACTTACCATTCACAGGTTCCCTTCCTACACCTACAGTCAAGTGTACCATTTCCAAGGGATCCATTATTAAGCAGGGACATCAAATAGAAACTTAAACTTATGGAATCAGATTGGACTATCATGCATGCACTTAGCCAGACTCTCTAACCAAAAAATGTATGATATGGAAATTACACGTAGTCCATATGTAACAGTGTTATCTGTGTAATATAGAGGGCTGTATATTAGTACATGACCATTAAATATACTATTATAACTGCTATTTACTTATTCAAATCCACATTACCATGATTATTACACCAATCTATGTGTTATTGCTATCTCATCCATTGCAAACAGTATTATTACTGCATAGATTATACTATGATTACTTGTGATCCTCATCGTATAGCAATTTATTTCCATGTTTCCCATTTTCCCTTATTAGCAGAGGACGGGTATGACTGGACCACTACTTACAAATCGCACTCTCCACAGACAACAGGCACCCGTTCGGCATTTCTCGTGTCCTGTCTATTGGGGCTGCTGCTTCGTCATTGAAGGGCCCCTGCATTCAAAGGATGAGAGTGGCATGTGCTTGGGTTGCGATTAGAGCAGAGCTTCCTTCTGTTCCCTACATCAATTTCAGTTAAAAGAATGTTGCACGGGGCTTCTGCTGGAGTATGGGAGGCAGAATGGAGAGCCTTTTATTTTGATTACAAATGCAAGTGATACAAAGAAGCAATCTGAAGCGCTACCCATTAAATATTTCAAAAAGCATAAAACACACTATTCCCATTTCTAATCTGACAAATGCTTCCCATCATCCATCAACGTCTTTTAACAGGCATAGGCACCTCAACTCCAATTTCAAATCCAGCTAAAGGCATTTGTTTATCGTTAGTCAGTCTCCTTTCATTCAACAAGATATATTTAGAGCCGTATTCGCAGTCTACCATGTACAATAAGATATAATTGGGTGCAGACAGTTTCCATCCAGAACATTTCTAGTATTACACACTTCTTACAACGACAATTCCAAAACATTTCGCTGCTCAATTTTTAGCCCAGCATAAATTATCCAGAAAACAGGAACTACCATTATCTAATGCAGCGGGTATACTACCGTAGGCGTATAAACTGCTGTAAAAATTGTAACAGAGGATTTGAGATATCTAAAATATGATAATTACTAAGCATTCATTCATAGTGTATGGTTGCTTTATAAAGCAATGCAATGGCAAGTCAAAGATAAAGAAGCCCTTAAAGGCACGATTTTCAAGCAGAAAAATCTTTACTCCACACTGTGTACTAAATGAAGAACTCTACTCATTGCACTGGAAAGCTGAATGATATGGTGTGTAGATAAATACTCTATTTATCTACAAACAGCATGTGTTGCAGATACATAAATACTGTCGTGCATAAGGGACCGCGGAAAAATCTTTTTTACATTGTGTTCACATATTATAGGTATTGCACACCAGATAGACTTATGAAAGAGGGAAATGTTTAATCTAATCTGATGAAGGTGCCTACTAAAATGGGTGCCGTGAATTATTATACAGAGAAGCGTTGACTACAATGGAAGATACATATTGAGATGAGGATATTTGTAATATAGTGTTCAAATTTCAAATTGGTACATTCCCTATTTTCACTACGGTATAATGTTTTGTATTGTATCTTGTATCATGCTTTTACATCATAATAGCTTACTAAAGGCAAACTGTGTGTTGACTCATCCTTTCAGTATTTTGTAACCTTAATAAAATATGGTGGAGAGGAAGCATTCGAAAGTGAGAATGATTTTTTGACGCTGGAATGCTTCAAGGAGTCTCGTACACCATGTATTGTAATATTCCGCTTTACGACCTTCAACTCAGCACACACAATGCCTAATATTATGCAACACGTATTGTATTTTCTATAACAGATCAGTTTTGACTTTGTTAGTGTTGTATGTATGTACCAGACTTACCACCAGGGGAGGTTCTCATTTGAATACACCAAATAACTACTAGCTCTGCACATATAACTGAATCTTTCGGTCTTTCTTTGTAAATCTGCAAATAATTCTGATTAGATATATATGTGTCGAAACCTAATTTTGGTTTTATACACAAGATCATTTAAATCTAATACTAAAGTTCACTGATTAGCAGATGGAACACATTTCAATTGGCCTGGTTGCCGTTTCCGTAATATGGTACCTACGGTGCAAAGTTTATCTAGGTAGGTAATTTTAGATATGTAATTTTAGAAGCAATTTCTTCAGTAACCATTGCAGCAGAGTGGATTATGGTAACATAGATTAACAAATCTGGATTGACTAAAGAAATATGGGTTTGTATAAATAAACTAGTTTGTTTTAATAATAGTGAATGTTTGTACACGTGTTGTTGCAGTATTTTGTATTTGCAACTGCATAGCTATATTTTTTATGACTGATGGAAGTCATAGAGAGGGAGGCGGTTTGATTCCTTCAATCTTTATGAAGAATGCATTAAGCAATGTGCATATTTAGGAAATGCTATCTGATATTTGATATGTTTCACTACATAATACGCTGAAGGAATTGGTTTTTGGAATGGTGGGGCTGGCTGAAGGGAAAGACGTGGGATATGGTCATATGATGGTGTGATTTGATACGAAATGACTGTAATAGAGTATTTCATAGGGAAAGCAGAGTATACCTAGAAGAATATAGAGAAAGAACACTTAGTAATCTATATTTTATTCCTCCGTAGGAGTACCAAGCGAAAAGTACATACGAGTGCTTCATGGTACATCGCACCATCGCACACGAATATAATATGAAAAGGAAAGGATAAATTGCCTAAGTACATATAGTGTGTGCTCTGCCCTTAACTATAGTATTAAAAGTGGATTTTGCATTTGTATTTTTCAGTGCACACAGTTCCCTCCGACTCACAGTTCCAAAGTTCCAATCCAGCCTCACAGTCCATTCATCTTGATATAAAATGCATGACGTATAAATGTCCGAATTTGAATACCTAGACGGGATGAGAGTTGCCATCCGAATATACGGATTCTCCGTCTCTCTCTTGCTTGTGTGTTCCGAACAGACTAGATATTTTTACATGACATAACATGTCATGAATGTTCGCATACGAACACGGGCATTACCAAACAGAGACAGTTACAGATACCTTCCTCCGTTTCCATTCTCTTCCAAATTTACATTAAACAGAATGAAAATTCTCTAAAAGCCTCTAGCAGGCTTACTTATTTTAGGAAACTCCATTCTATCATTATAATATTCAAGGTTTGCTATCTTTATTATGAAAAGGTACTTTTGTGCATGTAACGCTGTACTGAACACTTTATACCCTTGCTTGGCCCTGTGCTGTGGAATGCCCGTTGGTATGTATTGTAAGCGTATGGCTTAAATGTACATACAGACAAGCCTATTAGAGTATGTAGCAGCTAGCAGGTAGCATGTACCTTTTAAAATCTTCTGATACTTTACTTTTATCTCATTAGTGTGTTTCCTCATCTCACCGAAGCACAAAGTCAAAATGGCTTATAGAATCATCTGTTCTTCATTCTTCCCTTAATTTATTTTAGATTATCTAGGATGTGCTCGAGAACAAAATACCAGAATTCAATACTAATACAAGTGTTAGTGATAAATTAAAGACTTGCCTTTTTAAAAATAGTATTACTTAAGTTTTAAACTTGAATTTTAATTTTTTATTCTAAATTTAAGTAGAAACAAGCTGGCACAGTAAAAAAACATATTTAAATATATATACGAAAATAGTATTTAAATATAACAAAATTGTAGAAACGAGAGAGCAAACTGGAGCAGTGAGTCCAACGTTGTGGCCCTTGTTAGTTTGATACAAGTGAGCTATTCTTGGTAAGAATACATGGTAAGAATATGTTCATGTTCGTACGATGCACATTTGTTACAGTGACACAGGTAAGGCACTTACATTCTACTCGTTTAGCTACAGAAGTTGATTTGCAGTCTTCGTTGGTTCATGCATACATGCTTTCTCTTTTTTAAATAATACGAAAGTTAAAAAATGACAAACTGTTGGAAAAGCACATAATATGTTTAGATGTACATAGGAAGAGAATTCGGTGTGTAGCCTTAGTTTGGAGTGAGTGTGTAAAGTCATGGAGAATATTTAAGGCGGACTGAAAGGAAGAAGAGAATAAAATAAAGTTGGAAACAAAAGAAAGCCAGTACAGGAAGAAGCAGACTGTATGAATCCTTTTAAGATATTCAGGGTGGGAAAGGAAGCCTCTAGTCTCATTGTCATACGAAACGTGTCTATAAGTAATATCTGGGTAATGCAGTGTGAATCGCCTATGCTGCCTAGTTCTGTCTGCCTCCGTGTGCTCTGCGAAATCTTGGGATATGTTTCTTCTTTCTTCTCCGTACTGACAATTGAGGTAGGTATGGCCTATCGCTTGTGTTTGCGAGATACATGTACGACTCGGCTCTTCTTTTTTCGTTTCATAAACGGCGAGAGAGTTAAGAAGGCTCACACTGTCGCTTTGGGGAGAAACTGAAGTACTATGTTACGTTACAACAAACGTAGGTAATTTAGAAATGTAAGCCAAGATGAGATGAGCAAATGCACGGGTCTGACTGAATATATTGAATTTTATGAGATCTGTTGTGACGAAATGTTATGTTGTCATTCCAAGAATGCAAACTTATTCTTTGTAGGAAGTGCACATACCAAATATACATATTCGGAGGTATTACCTTTAGCCTTTAGGTATACTCCCTTTCCGAAGGTATTTTAATACTACATTACAGTTTACGGTTATGGTACCTATAATGTACGTATAAACTTTCTTATATGAACTATTTTGGTTAAAACATTGTAAAGTACGTATATGCATATTCCAATTGAGACTTGAGTTCCGTTGAGAGTATACCAAGATTCTCCGAGTAGTATGCGAAGTACATAGAGAAATACTCATGCAAATATTGCAATATATGGCAGTGTAAATTTTGAATGTACTAGTCTACGACGAACAAGGGCTATACGGTATACAAAGCATGAATAGGTATACAGATGCTTGTACTTATGTAGGTCGTTGCTGACTGAATGAATAGTTATTTTCTGTAGGAAAGCAGTCATGCAGGGATAGGCAGTGTATATTAGATCAAGAAAGCTTATTCCGCTGAAAGTAAAGTACTGTCACTCTAATCTGGGTTTATTTTTGGAAATATGAAAGTTTTTCGAAAACAAGAAATATGGCTGAACCAGCTTAATACGCTCCATGGGCTTATAGTCCTTCTTTATATGAATCTATAGCCTATTTAACAATATTACAACACTCTATATTTTAGACTCGGGAAGACGAAACAACGCAAGTATGCAGTACTGCTTTTAGCCTAAGCTTCCATGCTTGTCTAACTCACTGGCTTCGCATTTATTTTATGCAACCTACAGAAACTGTCTACATGAGTAAATTTTAGGTGTGGAGAACAATTCTGTTGTGCACCACCACGGATACAATGAACAAGGTACAAAACCCTGCATTCTACAGCAGAGATATACCAGCCAAGCAAAAATCATTACGACTACAGACTTTACAAGGACGTTTATGAATTGTTGTGAATTTGTAATGCACCAAGACATTTTTTCTCGTTTCTAACAACACACGTTCTCACTGTATAATCTTTATACATTGTACAGGGTATTTGCGGTCCAAATATTTCTTCCTAATTTCAACAAATCGGAAAATATGAAATGTCATGTTTCTATATTTCAAATTCTGTCTTCAAACTATAGACAATTTTGGAATTCAGGAAATTTAAAACGGTTATGGAAAAAATACAATTGGCGACAAAAATTAAATTTTTCCATACTATTTTAATGTATGATAATTCTTGGTAAAATATTATGTCACGTATTTTAAATTCTATTTTAGGGTATTTATTTGTACTTATAATTAAGGAACTGGTTTTAATATTCAGAAATATTGCATAAGTAAATGTAAAGGGACTACAGTCCTACACAGTGGTACATTTGATTTAACAAAATAAATGCCAAGTTGGGTAATATAATGGGAAGTTGCTTGAGGAGTTGTGTAAATTTTTGCTAATTCAGTTAAGCTCATTGTTTCTAGTATTTTAGTTTTGAGGCCATCCTTTACTCCAGATTCTAGAAAGGAGTGGGTAGAAAGCTGAGAAATGTGTAGTGCGTTGCGAAATCTGTGAATTGAGTTTAATTTGGTTAATTGAGAGATTTGTATAAATATGTAACTATAAATTTTTAGTGGTAGAGAAGCACAGAAGGGTCTATAAAAGGAATATTAAGAGCTGCACACTTTGTGTGTGTAAGTCAATGACTGTTGAGCAAAGTTTAGTGCTTTCTCTCTGTTTGTTAAAAGCAAACTAACTACTTTGAGGATTGCAAAACTGTATAATACACTTTTTTAAGTTAGTGGCAGATGCTCTATATACAGTGGTGTTGTGTAAATACTCTTGAGCTATAGCATCCTTCTACTCCATTATCTTGATTTTAGGATCATTGTCCGCTTTAGCACAAACACCTAAGGGAAGGAACTTTTAGAGTCAAAATACTTTACTTTTCAGCAAAATCCGCTGTGGGTCGATTAGGATGCAAATAGTTGAAATTCTTTCTATTGTGCATATTTGTAAGTAATAACGTGTTTATTAGAAAACTGTTTTTTGAAACCACAAGGTCTGGACTACTCTTACTTTTTATCACCTTAGGATATACGAAATTAAAGTGAAGTAGAAAATCCTCTGGGGAAATAAAGTATTATCTGCGTAATAACGAAGGTGGACAATGGTCGAGGAAACATTTCTTTATCGTTGTGTATGAGTTGACAGACGCCACAGTCAGATAATACGGAAATACAACATCCAGCGATAAAAGACTAGACTCCACAAAATAGAGCAGAAGAGAGCGTCATGGAATATCCGTAAAAAAGATATCTTATCGTCAGTTTCAGCTCACTTTTCAGCTCTAACCATAGAAAGGAGTTTTGGGCCATTTCAGAGTCATTGTTCTTGAGTAAAACTCTTTTGGCTCTCCAGTGAGCTGCTGCACTTGTACTGTAGTGTATCGTGAACATATACCTACTCAGTTACTGATAAGTAGAACGTGAACGGTTACATGACAGAATCTCTCCCTATAAAAAACCTTGGACAAAATTCCCTGGAACAACGCCTCTTCATCAGAACCCTTCAGTTCTCCTCCTTGCATCATCACAGAAATTCTTTCCAACAATAAATTCATCTTTATATGGCTTTCTCCTCTATGCTATTGATAATATGTAGTTATATAACATTACAGAGTCATCCTGCGTTTGTTATTACATAGTTTTATTCCCTCTGCTCTCTTATATGGCTTTCACTTGGATCCGAAAATTTGTCCATGTGATGTTAACTATATTTTAGGTCACGACAAAAACTAAAAAGATAATCAATTTCTTATTCGCCCATGCACTGGAGCACAGACCTTGTATACAAATGCCTGCAAACAACCAATGGATAGTACTGCTAACATTTGCCATACACGTGTGAACTGCTCAAGTATAATTACGCACATTCTCACTAATCTCAGAATATTCCCTGAAATTTCTCCCAAAATATATACTTGTGTGACGAATGTGGCCCAGTGTATTGGGCAACATAGAATGTCAAAAACACAAAGGTTCCAATTCTAAAAGTAGCCATTTCATGTGGATGGACTTGGAGACAGAGCAGAAGTAGTGAATGAATGTTGAGTGGGATGAGTAAGTCGTGAGTGTTGGTAAGTATTCTTATGCTTGCAATTTTCGTCTTCTATATCTGTATAACATTAATCCATCCATCCGGTTACTCACTCACTCAGCATTATTTCAAGATGAGTTTTTCCCTTCTGTCAGATCGGCATCAGCTGAGAACTTTTATTATGCCTCTGTTGTTTTGTTCTCTTCTTTGCTGCGTCTGTCTCCGTCCTGTACTCTCCAGCTACTGTGTGAGACCCACTGCGATATTTCCCCAGCCTCCAGTGTATTACAGATATGCCTTGCCATTATATATCTTGTCATTCCTACTCAGCATCCACTAATACATATGCAGAGCTGACTCTGCACACTGACTGATTGCGTTACAGAGTCAGTGAATGTGGACGGAATCCTACCCGCGTCAAAACTTCTCTTACCCGCTTGTACAATTCCCGTCGTAGAACGATAGCTTGATAACCCACACTTACAGATACACAGAAACAGTCCTAGCAATGTTATGCTTATTATTACACAATAACATTATTATACGTGTGCTTATGCAGTAGTAATAATATTAGTAAGTGCTTCTGGGTTTATATAGGAATATAGTATTGGTACAGGGTGTTTGTTTGCATCTGAGTTATCATTCTATATTTAGTAGTGGGTATAGGCACCACACTTATATTATGAACTCTTGATTCAAAGTAAACATGTCTCGTTTGTTCCATTCAGTTGGGTTGAGTTGACTTGTCTTCTTATATTTACACTTGGAGAACATTTATTTCTTAGTTGATGCAAGACATACAAAATAGTTTAGATTACAAAGCATAGTTCACTTCAGTTTCCTTTTCTGTAGTACTTGCTTGCACAAACAAAGGCGAACTCTCATTTAGCTGGTACACTCATGTACTATTGTCATTGTGTCACAATAGTACATACAATGCACGGTCGGGCCTTTCATTCTCCTTCTTATTGTTATTATAAACATCATGCAAACTCATTATGTGGGATTGCTGTCTTCTTATAGTGTACACACTCGCTATATCTTAATCGTAGCCTTAGTATCATCCAACAACTAATGTACGACTCAATAATAAATGGGAGCATGCTAAACAGTTTTAATATATTTGTTCGTATTCCATGTACTATTTGATGTGGATATATATTAACTACTATATAATACTGTTTAAGGAGTAGCATAGTATAACTTGGCATAAGAGAGAAAAAGGTTGCATAGAATAAATAAATAGGAGTTGCAATTTTCGTTGAATTAGTGGCAGGCCTATTGGTATATGAAAGTTGAACTTGTTCCAGTTTTAAGTATGTACTTGTCGAATTTAATTGGATTGAAGTTGTTGTAGTGTGACTTTGCGTTTACTTAGGCAGGTATAAAGTTGGTTTTATTGCATTACACCTAATGGATTGGAGAAAGTCAAAACGGTAGAATTTATTTTTTATGCTTGGCTACAATATAAAGTTTTGGAGGAGCTATTACTGAAATATTGGAGGACATGGGAGAAAACATGTTCTATCTGTATTTTCGTTTGTGATTAAAAGAAAATGATGTTATGGCAAGGAAAGGGTGTAGAAATAGAGGATGAGGGAGAACTGCCGAATTCGATGGTTGAGTTGGTTCGTGTGACTTGCCTTGGCCACATAAAGTTTAGACATTGCATTACGGAGTAGGCGTAGTAGACTTGTATTGATTCTTCTCGGCTCCTCTTTGGCTTGGCTAGGCTACTGTTACTCCGTTTTCGTTTGGTTAGACTCCTTACTTTAGTTATTCCTCGTTTTGTTGATATAGTGGAGTAAGACAAGTATATGCGAGTGCAGTTGGAGCAGAGCAGAGATATATCATTGTCTATGGCAATATCCATGGGCAGAGCCTATAGGAATGCTATAGGGCTAGGAGAATGCTTTTGCCACGGCTAGTTGAGTTGAGTTTAGTCTGGCTGGTTTGGTTTGGCTTACGCTGCCCTAGCCTTCTGGTTTCATTGGTGTGGTTTAGTTTGGTTTGTCTTGCTTGGCTTGGCTTCGTCTCCGCTCCTGCTTGGCTCCAACCGAATTTCGGGTGTCGGACTATTCTTCAGTAATATAGTCAGTGACACTAGTTTCATTTTCGAAAGATGCTTATAATATTACTTCTAGGCAGTTGCCTGCTATACAAACAATCCCTATATGCCCTCCACATATCCATTTCATTTCAACTTTCATAAGTATCGATGCATAACATAAAATACTACGTCCTTAATATACGTCTCCTTTTTACACACTATCCCGCTCCATAGCCCTTCTCTCTACTAACTACATTTCACGTATTAGTGTACCTATACGGACTATTAACAACTATTACGCAACAGAGACTATTTTCTTCATCTCTTGATATACCCCACTTACAGCTATGAACTTGTTAAAACACTATACGAGATTTATGCATGTTATTACGTAATATGTATTCGTCTGGTGACTGGCTATAGAGCTCTGTAGGGACGGAGAGCGGATAGGCAGTGTCATGTTAAGTTTATAATGTATGTTTTATTTATGTACACACATGTACGATTTCTATCTTAGGGAAAATCGAGAAGCTAGAGTAAGGATTGGAGAAAAGTAGAGTATTGTTAGTATTGGAGGATATTGGGCGACCGGGAGTCCCATTGCCATTCTGGGAAGAAGAAGAAGAGCGTGTAGCGGTACTGCAGCTGTGGATGAGAAAAGTGAACTGTCGTGCATTTCATGATACTGCACTGCACTGCCTGCATTGTCCTATTGAAAAGCGTACATCGGTTTCCTACATCCCCGACTTTTATGTCGCTTGTGTAGTTATAGCCAAAAAAGTTGTTGGAAACGGAAGGAGATTGTGAATTCGGTCTTACATTACATTAGAGCAGCCCAGAACAGCTCTTCTCAACTGACTGAGAGAAGAAACAAGTTCGCTCCAGCTCCAGCTAAGCTCCCTTCCCTGCCATGCCAGTGCAATACAGGAGAATCCTCATTTCACAAGCAAGGCTCCCGCTATACTGCTCCAGCTCCTTATCACTTATACCGAATAAAAGTTTCGTCCTGATTTCAGTTCGGCAGTCCCGTTATGTTGTTGTGACGGAGTCTCCAGAGCGGAGTTCGGTCCTCACTTGACTCACTCACTATTCCAATCCACTTTTCACTGCAAAATGCCTACTTTTCCAGTCTGCCTCCGTACTCGCAGTCGGAGAGCAGAAGAGGACTTAGGAACGAGTCCTTGTACCTCTGCTCTCTCATTTCATCCTTACAATCAGTCAACTCGCACTCACAATCAGTTCAACTCCCGCTAATAATACTCCACTTTCCACCATCTCTATAGACAGGTCGTAAAGAACGCATCTGTGTATTCGTAAATATTCCTAACTGCGCTATAATGCTCTAACCGGCGGACATGCACAGCTATAAGTGAGTGAAGAAAGGAATATTAACAAGCTAGCTATCTCTTCTTGTTATGTAATACGATTATGTTGTAGTGGAAGTGAAGGCAGTCTAAACCATAGCCTTCCATGCCCAGCATACCACTTAGGCAGATACAGTGCTTAACTACCAACCTTACCATAAGTACCTAAGAGATTTCCACTGGACTATGCACTACATAGTTTTAGTATTACTGCACACTTATACCACTTTCGATGGCCCATAGGTGAACATCCTCACTACTCGCTTCCAGTTTCCAGCTCGCTTCAATTTCACTTCCAATGGATTCTTTGGCAGCAGTCGAGTGGATACAGATATATAGTTATCATCATTATAGGCAAGTTGGAATTCTCCAAGTGAAGACATGGCTAACTTAACTGGGCTTAACTAGAGTAAAGTAATGACACAAATGGGCAATTCAAGGTGCTATGGAAAGCTTCTAATATATGGTACGATCCGAATCATTGCTAAAGTCCGGATACCTTACTTACCAGACTAGACAACTTTGAGTAACACACTCCCAGCCACTCCGCAGCTAACCAGACTCAATTTATATGCAACATACACATACTGCTACACATTCCAACACACCAGAATTAGTCTTCATAAAAATCACACTACTTTTAACCAAATATCCACCACCACTGCTTTTCTCCCCTTCCAAAACAATGTATTGATTTTTCATTTCAAGTTTATTAGTTGTCCAAGCAGATTTCAAAAACAAGGATCAATAAGTGTTTAAAATATTTTCAAGTATTGAACGGGATTACAAAAAAATAGCAACAGAAAACAATATAAATCTAGTGGCCCACAGTACAGTGTAAAGCATTACACAGGGGAATTAAAATTGGTTTACATTTTTTGTACACTAATTCAATCAAGATTAGCAGTAAGAAAAAAGGGGAAATTATTTTATTTACAATACGAAGGGACTAATTCGCTAAATATAATCTTCACAGTGACTCCAAAAACCCATTTGTCTTTTCTGATCGACGTTTCTGAGTTATAGGGGATTCCAACATGATATGCGTGATATATAACTCAGATATCATGCATTCGTAGAAATGGCTTTAAATAAACAGAAATAGTCAATCAAACTGGAAATGCATCTTTGCTCTATTCACCATTTATCATTGAATGTATATGTTACATTAAAAATGGTGTACCTGTTGAGACAATTCAGCAGCTCGACAATTTCCAACGGTTGGGCTTGAGAACCTATAATGGTTAAAAATTTTCAGGAACGGTGAAATCAGCCAAGTCACCATGTCAGAATTTTAATAGCATCCCAAGATTGGTCTAGTGACAAGTTAGTTTATTTGGGTGATTTATAAGCAGTTTCGACCTCAATTCAGAGGTTGCTGTATGGCGTTCTTTTTGTAATACGAATTCACGCATTTTCACAACTTTCTTTACTTACTTTTCGATATCTTTTGAGATATCAATCATTGAAAATGACAAGCAAAAAGAACGCAAACTAGAAAGCAAAATATCTAGTTTTGGGAAATTAGAGGTACTATCTAAAATAAACCAACAACTACAAAACTTAGTGACTTACGACTATGACACAATTAGATTTACAAGTAATTAATTTATAATATTTAAGATGCAGTTTTAAAAAATACTTTTTTTACAATTCTGGACAATTGCCAACCAAATATAATGAATCTGCACAAAACAAATAGTATTTTTTCACCAAAATAGCGGCAACCTTGTGGTTAAATTAATGCACTAATAAACCTATCATAAGGACATACATATATATGAGGTACATCTTATGCCCTTACAACTTGCATGGCACTGACAAGAAAAAATTATCATAAAAATCGTAATACGGAGAAGTCTGCGTTAGATACAGTATACAAATTCTCTTATGCAAATTTTAGACATTTGGTACAAAAATTCTTGACAATGCTGCTGTAATAAGATGTGTATGTGTATGTGCAAGTACTTGTATGTAATGTGAATAAGGTAATGCAGTTGTTGTAACGTTGTAAGCTTCATTGCAAGTATCGGGGCAGAAAAACCGTCATAAATTAAATGTATTACATCAGATTTCATTTTCTTGAAGTTTGACTTTCTTTTGCTTGTGTGAGCAAACTGGAAAATAGGCCACTGTGCTAAGAATATTTTCTGCATTTACGAAAAGACAATCTTTTTTAAGTTGACCTAACATTTTGCAATGTTCAAGTCAAATGCAATTTATGAATTCTGGTCTGTTTCATCTCTTTATACAGATGCAGCCAAAAAAGCGATTATATGTATGAATTTTCCTTAGCTTAGGGCATTTTGTTCCATTCTTATCATTTCCTTCCTTTGTGTGTAATGCAAGTAGGCTACATTAAATAAAATTGACTATCTGTAAGTTACTATATATAGCATCATCCTACTTCAATGGAAATATTGTCTTTCAAAATTTTTGCGAGTATAATAAAAAAGTAATTTAAAACCGTATTGCTTAAATTCCCATTACATTTTCAATATGCTCTAAACAAATATAAAGGATCTAGTTTTCTTTGTAGCAAAATCATATTTCAGGCTTTTCCGATTGAACTGCTTGGTTATATAAAATTTTCAATATTTATTGTAATTTATATAGCTTCTATATACACAATCTATAAAATAAGCTGCTAGCGCTTTGTTACACATTATAGCAGAAAATAGTTGTTATAGACTGGTTGAACATTTTCCAAACCAAAAGTTCGTTAAGTTATTAAATTTTCCATTCCCTTTATTTTGTGATGATTACCGAAAAGGGTACTCTGTGGTTATAGTTTCCAGATATTCCATGTGGCAGAAATGCAAAACAATATATCATCACTGTAAATTGAATTAGGAAATACAACAAAAGAATCTGCTAATTTTGAAAATATAGTGCTTATTTAACACACTTACAAATATGAACTCTTTAGTTTTTTTCCATTAGCCAATAGTGGTGAAAATTGTAGAAATGTGGTCTTATTAGTGTGTTCTTAAAGTAAACATAATTCCATCACTGGTAATAAAATATGGTTGGCAACTATTTACTTTTTGTATAAGACTATGACTATACAATACATTCCTGACTGCTTGGAAAATGTACCATAAATACTAGTAGTCATGTGGATACAATATAATCGTTTAGGAACTTTAGTCATGCATTGTGCATCTCTAGCGTGGTAGTATATGTATGCAATTCGCCCACAATTGTATAACAGTCTGCTATCTGAAATCAAGTCTTCCTATTATAGTTCATGGAAATGCTATTGTGAAATATAACAGAACTGCTACATGGAAAATCTGGATGAATTCGAATTTCCTCGGGTTTTCTATTCTCTATACCACTGCATAATACATTGATAAATGCTCTAGTACCAGTCACAAAGTAACGTTTCGGATTTATGCCAAATCAGACCAGACAACTTAGAATTTCAGTCGGCGAGATGGGAGCCAAATCACCCGAGGAGTTATTACTTGCGGTTTACTGCAAAATAGAATTCTGAATCCAAAAACTTAGGCCTCATGCACTTTTTACTTGGGGCCTAATGTAATATTTATCTGTGCATTTTAACGCTATTCAATATTTTATTATAAACTGCATTTTAATGTAATAATTGAAATATCAGGTGTAAATTCTTATTTACTAAATATATGTATATTTGGATATATCGAGTTTTGTTACTGATTTTTATCGGTTTTGTTCAATTAAGTTATATGAATTAATTTGTTCTGTTTTATATTGAGTTATTCGGTTTTCATTTATCATTTAATTCTGATTTCAAGCAGTTATTATCATTTTGAGTAATACAAGTTGGTGCACCGAGGGAAACAATCCAGTTAAGTACAATAATTCTTTTCACTGTTTAATTAACTAATGATTTGAAATTTAAATGCACTTTATTCTTAAATGTGTAAAATGATTTGGCTAACAGTGTAATGAAAGGTTTTAGAATGAAAGATTATGAGGTTTTAAAATTGTAAATGGTAAAGTGTGTTGCTCTGCGCTTTACATATTCAAATTAAGCAAGTGTATAGGATGCGGAGTAACAAAAGGGTAGATAGGAGCGGATTAATGGTTTATACTTATTTACCTTGTATAGTAGAACTCGAATGCATAAATTGTAAAGTGTACTCTTACGTTATCTCATTTCAACTGATATCTTTTGTACTGAAACATTCGCTTAAGCCAAGCCATTACATTATTCCATTCAGCGGAGATCATTTGTAAAGAAGTTTACAAAGGCTGGCAATGTGGGCCGTGTATTTCAATAGACTAGGATAATGTACAGTTGGAATAAATACAGTAAGCCTCTTTCGCTATAATACAGGGGTACACTATAACTAAATAGCAGTATCTATCAACTCCTTTATTGTATCGGACTAGGGAACTACATTTGTCATAAATAAAACTGCTTACTAAAGAGTTACTTTTCTTTACCTAATTATAATGCATGTATTGAATGTATTACATTGCGTTTGTCAAACAGCATGTAAAGTACTCATTATTACCTCTTTGGAATGTCTCTATGTGGCTACTATAAGAATTCATGTGTATTAGGAACCAAAAGTATTTTTGGATAATGCCAATGCACACCAAGTATATCATTCCTAGAGCTGCAATGCATATCTCTTCTGATCTACTATAGAGAGATTTTATTCCTAGCCATAGTTCACCGCTTCTGATTTTGAAACGAATCCAATTAAAACCGGCTGAAGTAATAAGTGTTGTCACTGTGGTTAATTTATGTTTTCCAAAACCATATATTTCGAATGTAATGATTTAATTTATGCATGCTAAATGCTGATTCTAAACACACAAACGTTTTATCCCTATAAAAAGGAAAAAGCTGCTAAGCAATTTCGTTATTCTTAAATACAAAAATAGGCGTAAAAGCACATTTCTATATTAATTGATGTAGATTTACGTTTGCATGTGTAATAAGGATTGCAGGTTGATGAATTCTAATTTTCCGGTTAAGGATATTCATGTGTGGCGATGATTATTTAAATATTAATTGATTGTTGGTTTAAAAAAGAAGTCTTCAGTTTATGACACTGTGCGGGTAATGGAATTTCCGTGATGACATCCCATATGTGCCTATTGTAGTAGTTGAGAAAGAAAGCAATTAGAGTTTTCTTGGTGAATGGTGAATTGAGAGTGGGTAGGCATAGGATGTTAATTGGAAATAGAGTTGGGAGCGTGGAAGTAAGTGTGGTAAACACGGGAGAAGATAAGATTGCGAAGAAGGACATGGAAAAGCGGAGACTAAAGAGGGACTCGGAGCTGATGTACTTGATAGGCAGGTCTATGTCCTTACTCATGGTTAGTTTAGCGTGGATATTGAACTTTGTATTTATGATCTCTACTTTTAACTTGAGTTGGACATAAAATGCATGTATAGCACATTAAAGAACAATGAATAGATGCGTGCGGCAGTATAATGTGTAGAGCACAACAGACTGACAAAAAGGGAGTTGAGTAAGCTGAATTGAACTGAAGCGGTAAACACGGTCGTAAATATGAGTGAAGTACGTTATAAAATATAAACGAGGCGAGACTAAACATACATACATACTTGAAGTAGGTAAAGGTGATTTAATTCGTTTTTGTTCGGGTCATGTTGGTAGAAAGGACGAGGTTTCGCCATCAAAGGGGCAATTCCAAGCGGAGAAGACTTGTCTGCCCTTTTCCATGCATTCTCATCTACGTAACAATAAGAGAAATCTTTATAACCGAATGGGAATAATAATGCTCACGCTTAAATGTAATTCAATGGGAAGTGTAGGGAAAAGGAAGGCAGAGCAGAGAAAGTTGAGTGCGTATGTGAGTAAATAGAGAACACACACTCACACGAACTTACACTAATATAAGTAAACATTCCATTCCGCACACTAGAATGTTTGTACACCATATTAACAATGGGTTTGGATATTGCAAAGCACAAACACACTTCTATCGTTATCCCAAGGTAGTGCAAAGTGTAAGCAGGCCTCTATCAATGGTAAACAAGCAAAGCGAGTCAAACTAAACAAGTCTTTGTGCTTATCTCGTTGCATCTCCAGTGTTGTAGTTGCAGTGCAGTGTGGTACGGCCTAGCTTCGCAGTGCACGTTCCAGTAACGATTTAGCAAAATAAACCACTAATGCAATGTACATACCCTTACAGAAACGTATTATGCAGAAACCATTAAATTATGGCGGATAATTATTAGGACATAAATTACTTTTGGCAATTGAACGGTATGAAATTACAATTTATGAGTTGGTGTGGCATAACACCAAATATATAAAAAATGTGTTTAGATGAGTAATTGATAATTTAAGTGGAAAATAATAAAAGAAGATGAATACCTACTAGCCAGGGGTTTTGTAAGTAAATACATGTTATTATCTCTGTGATATCTACCTGTGTAATACAACCATCATCGATTTACAAGTTTCCTTGCATGTAAAACACAATCTCAATTTCTCATCCATATTGAAAAGCTATGAAAGAGGATATGAGTTAAGTTGGAGCCGACGACGTGTGATGTGTTCAAGTTGTAGTAAATGGATGCAAAGAAGATTTCGTGATATAAACTAAAGTAACTAACAAGGAGCAAATGGTGTGTATGTTGTAAATGTAATATTAGTAATGCATTTCTAAGTAAGTCTTAGGAGGGGAGTGTAAGTAAAAGCACGGCAAACAATTGCTAAAGGGTAAATATTGAAATCCGCCTCATGAATAATAATTTCGCATAATGAGAACGAGTGTAGAGAATTCCGAGTCTGTAAATCCTGTGGACGGGATAGTCAGTGGAGGAGCGGGAGTGTAAATAGCAAGAGGTGCGTAGATACACGTAGAATACTTACTTATGTAGTTTCAATAAGTAGATGCTAGAGTAAATTCGAACTACACAAATAATATGTAACTAACTTGGTAACTGAGGGCAAAGCAAGAACTGCTTTTCAATTCCTTCGGTAATAATGATGTGATGTGTGCTTTCAAATTGCATCTTACAGCTCCGTAGTCGAAACACAATGAGATCCTATCTGCAGCATTCTGCTCGCAGTATTTCCTCATCCCTCTCTCGTCGTCTGTCTCGTCTTTCTTGTCTTATCTCTGTCTGTCTCTTTCCCGTTTCTCCGTAATCTAATTCTTGCTGCATTACTGTTACGCTATGCTTACATCCGTAAAATACAATTCACTTGCCCAAAAGTGAGGAAAACTGAGTCAAGTGAATGATTGGATACAATTTACAATTCTCGGGTATTTAGTTCCTCGCTGCCTTATGCCCTACCCTGTCTCCCGCCTTTTCCCACTCTGCACTCTCCTTCCAAATAAACTACACCCAAATATACATCCACTCCCTAACTATCATATTTCCCGTCTCCCGACTACAATTCAATTCTTTACATAACCTCCACAGTCGAGAACTCCTTCAGTGCATGTGAATGGACAATTTCTCAGTATTTCCATTGTGCTTCCACGGAAAAAACTAGGATGTACCTGAATGCGATTACACAGAATCCATGCAATTTGCAATGTTTTGCTGTAGTCACTCTCTCTACAAATCTCAACTTTCCTAATCTTGTCATGTTCGAAATTGCTCCAAATCGGATTTGAACTATAATTCACTAAAGCATATTCTATTATAAATGTCAATTCCTATACTTAATATAGTATTTAAATCAAATCTAAAGGTTGATGGATTTAGTGATGGAACACAAATAACGAAAAACCATTGATGTGCAGGCTATTCCTCCTCCTGCTACAAGAACTAATTAAATTTAAAGTATCATCACGTAGGACAATATCAGCACAAAAAAACGCGTCAAGCGATTTGACAAAGTGGACGAAGAGTGGCAGTAACACAGACTTTAGCAAAAACCGATTTTGATTTTTTATTCGAAGGTCAAAGGTTACAGAATGGTCATCTTTGAAACGGAGGATGCTATTTGAATGCTCGATGGATTAAAAAAAATTTCATTGAATTATCTCAATGGGTTCGTGAGTTATGGGCACCACAAGCGTTTGCCCACAGACAGACAGACGGACAGACGGACAGACAGACAGACAAAACAAAGGCATAAAGCGTACTTCGTCCACTTAATAATTAGGGTTTAGAAATATATAATGTGAAATATTGTGCATTAATTGATAACTAATAACTTTTAGAGTATTTGACCACATCTGACTCTAAAACTGTGACTGTTGTGGAGTTAACTAATGAGTTGGGTTGGTGTTCTGTTGTTTTAGTTGGAGTGGGTGAGATCGGAGCCATAGAAATGCATTTCGAGCAGAAGGACGGAGGGTTTTTCATCCGATCTCCGGCTGCCGTTGGTTCTTCTGGAGCTGGCTCCGGTTCCGGGTACACGTCATCCTCCTCGGCCTCTTCCTCCGCAGAGTCCGAGTTCGGAAGCGACTTTGACAGCGGAGGCGGGGAGGCGGCGATGATGACGACGGAGCACTTCACGGTGCTCCCCTCCAGTCAGCCCGTGTCCATCCGAGTCATGTATGGACCTTTCAGTACAAAGCAGACGGTTCCAGTGCGACTTCTGGTTCCCGACCCTCTCGACGCCTCTCTGCCCAACGGCACTTTAGTGGGCGGAGGGGAACCGGAGATGATTCCGCCGCTGGACCTCAGTGCTCATTTGGTCACGCCGACGGTCCCCAAGGACACGCCGATTCTTCGCGTTCTCTTTCATGCTGGCCAAACGGCCTTTGGCTTGCCCATTCCTCCGCAGAATAGTCCCAGGGGCCCAAGGCAGCAGGTGAGTTCTTACTTCACTCCTTCCTCTGCATCTCCAAGCAACTCACAGGGTGTCCACCAACTAGCCACACTCACTTACTCTGAAATCATCAAGTTTTACAGTATCAGATTGATGCATTTTGTATAATCAAGTTTTGGTTAGAAGAAAAGTTATTTTAGAGAGAGATTTATGCCATGTAAAATAAAAACAGTTAAGGAGTGTACATTTAATAAGAGGTTGGATGTACACGCAGCAGAGTTTAATAATGTAGGACGAAAGGGAATAGAATTATTTAATGTGGAGGACTGTGATGAATTGGCCGGGTTGGAAAGCTACAGTGACATCCTGTAGTAGTACTTAACCGATGGAAAGCATAGGAACGAGACTTGTCCATTAATGTTCTTATAAAGTCTCTCCAGACCAAAATAGACTCGCCTCGGGAGAGACACTTGCTAAGCTAGATGAGAATAAGAATTCTCTCTAACGAAATAATGCACTCAATGTACCTTGAGAAGCCAACCTGCCATTGTGCTATGTAAATATACATGTGTCAGTCAAGACACAGGAACGATATTTCTTTGTGCACAGATAATCTATTCTTTGTGCTACGTAAGTTACCTTTGTTTCCAGATGCATACACTTTATAACTATTTAGGAGGGGATCCTTCCTTTATTAGTTCACTTCTGCCTCTCTGTCTACATGCTATAGCTCCATAACATACATAGGTGCATTTAAATTGATTTTGTTACTTTTAGTACGCTTATTTCAGTGCAGGTAAATAGACTTTCTTAAGGCATAGACAAATAGACAATGCAATGTAGATTGGAAAGATAAAATATCCGACAGTAAAGCATTTCAGCCTTCTTTTTGTATTCACACTCTAAATGGAGCAGCAAACTTCTAGGAACTAAATATTTAGTTTTCCATTGTCAACTTGAGAAAATAGTATCCTTACATTACGTTTGCATATGGAAAAAAGTAAAAATGGGGATAAAGTAAAGCACATTAAATTTATTGATTGCACACATACTTCTATGGAAAAAGATCTATTTTCATGCCAATTCAGATTATCCGCTATAGGTTCAAAAATAATCTATTTTCCTCATATTTCTTTTTCAATTCAGCTATTTTATTATATAGTCCCCCTAAGGGTCTTAAACAAACTGAAACTTGGATTTCTAAATAGTTATAAAAATTGATAAGATTTTATTAGTAACGTCATTGAAACATATTGCAATGTATTTTTCTATCTGGTGACTTAGTGAATTGAATACAAACTACATGTAATTTTTTATTGAGTGAACTGAATAAAATAGGAGTGTTAAAAGTGGAACTGAGAAATAGTTTATGGCATGTGTTGTAAATTGAAGGTGAATAAAGAAATGAATTAGTTATTCATTATTAAATGGAAAATGAATTGTTTGCTTTGACATGTAACAAATGAAGACAATGGGAGGGACAAGAAGACATCGAACTCGATTATGCCTTGTAGCCCAAGCTACAAAATCACAGGGCGACACGGTGACCTCGAGTTGTAGTCCTGATGCCCGAGACTCTACATGTCTTGCTGAACTGACTCTTCCTACTCACTGGTGGCCAGAGGTTCCCGTAGTAAATGAAGATAACATCAACGCTAACTTGCAAGTGAAACCCACAAAAATCCCCATCCAGGTACACCAGCATTTCTTATTTAACTAGTACACGAAGGATATAGGTACAGAGAGAGTAAATGTTTAATGGTATGTAAATTGCGTCGTCTGACGAAATCAGAGAGAGAAAAAGAGTACCTGCAGACAAACATGTGAAATGTGAGGTTTGAACGCTAAGGCAGCCCCATGTGTAGTTTGTATTGTATGAAGGATTAGGCAATCGCAATAAATCTGCAGTGTGCTAATTTGTGATGTGACAAGATAATATTTCTTGTTTCTAGATTAGTTTTAGTTGGGTATAGTTTGATAAGGGTGGTGGGCCTGGTAGGGTGGACAGATAAGCCTGTCTCTTCTTTCACTATAACTCGTAGAACTAATCATGAGTTAGTCTTAGTTATTGAAGCACGCAATGTAATTTAATAGAGAGGTATAGAATATTATCGTGAATGCGTTAGTTCCGGTTTCCCCTTAGTCAACTGAGGAAAAGAATTTTCTTTTCTCGGAATCCTATGAATGCCGTGACTTATCCAATCAACTCACAAGCCCAGGAAACATTTCTTAAGTAAAGAACAGCAAGAGAAATTTGATTACCTTCAAGTTAACTTAATATTAGCGTCTGACTCTGACTCCAGCTGCAGTTACTCTGAGAATACACAAAGAGTAACTTTCTGGCGGATACTAAATAATATAAGGATTTACTAGTTCTACTCGTATGTATGTACGCTTGTAATTGCATCTTCCATGAACTGCTCTATTGTACTTTGGACAAGTGAGGGGCAAGGGCCTTGAAAACAGAATTCGCAGTCGCATCTCCATATTCTGTACAGATCATACATCATTAGTAATATTTATTCCTTTATTCATGCCTACAGTCCATACCTAATTGAATTGAATCCACACATCTAATTCATTGTATATTAATTCAGAATAAATTATATACTCGCACCAGCACAGACAGCAATTCAGCACAGAAAGGGAGCAGGACGTAATAGACAGAGAAATGCCCTTAAGGCTTTATAACTTATTTAGACGTTTTTATGTATTACCTGAGTGCCTAAATGCACTGCATTGCAGTACTACATACATTAAATGAAAAAAAACCATGCCTTGCATAGAATAATACGCATTAAGCGACAACATGAAAAACCCTGCAGTATGAAAGTTGCAAATTGCAAAGCATGCACCACAAAACACAAGAACAACTCGATGCTTACTAAAATCAAGTTAAGATATATATTTTTTCAACTAAATGGTACATATGTCCCTATCTGCATTATTGCACTTTCGTTAGAAGTAAGATTCATTTTAGTTTCATTCTAGAGAAATAGGTTTTCTGGTAGGAACTCTAATAACTCAAATTACATGCTGGAGAAATCACGACTGTAATTAATTCTGTGTCTTCCATAAACTGGTATCTGGCATGTTAAAACAATAATTTCCACTCATCTCATAACAATCCGCCCGGTTTTCGTTTAAGTCCTCAGGAAGCAATGAAGATACACATCATGTTGCATTGTATAAGTAAGGACATAACCTTAGTTGGTTATCGTAGAGATTTCTCAAGATAATTTTATTTAATAATGTGCGGAAGTTTAGCATAGGGTGGGGAGCGAGAGTTGCCTGGAAGAAACTCAATACTTATTAATTATGTTGTACAGATAATAACTGGAAGTAGGTACCTATGTAGCAACGTAATGATTTCAACTGCTGTAAAACACAATATAGGTATGACTACTTATAATTATTACACGAACTGCAGTAAAATAGAGATTAAATCAAACTTTGCCTACTAGTTGCTACACAACTACCAGGAAACTTTAACTATAAACAAACCAGAAGTTTGGTAACTAGCTAAATCTTTTTATGCCTCGGTAATAGTAATAATTTTGAATGACAATTGCAATTGCCAATGCCAATTCTATTTAATTACTTACTTATTTATGTATAGGGAATAAAAATATACATTTGAAGAAATAAAAATCTGTGACTGTGTTAGAATTGGCTGAGATTGGGATTATGTAGATTGAGGATTAAATGAGAGAGTGAGAGTCAGGTGAGATTGGAGTGAATTGATAGTAGATTAGAGAGAGGACCTGGAGAATGAGACAGAGAGACATGTATGGAAAGTATGGATGGAGGGATGCATAATAAATTGAATTGAATGAATTCGGATTGAATTGCGAAGGGAATGCGAATTGGAAAGCGGGTAAGAATGGTTTCTTGCTTTCCTTTGGTTTTGTTTGCGTATTGCGTGTAATATTTATGTATTCTGGAGTTGGAGAGAAGTTTCTACATAATATGGCCAGTCTGCGTTATTACTTACACGGTATAGAGTAAGTACATCTGTTGCGTTCCCGGAGGCAAAAGCCAAAGCTCAACCGGGATCTCTTCTCATCTCGCTCGGCTATTCTCCTCTCCGTCTCACCACTTTCAATCTCTCCACTTCACCATTTCCTTTCTTCTCCAACAGCCACCTTTTAAATTCTTGGCTGGCGAGTCCTCCAAAGTCATCCTCCAGCCTCCCTCAATCTCATGCTCTACTTTTATGTACTCTCAGATACTCATATTCCCAGCATTGCGGAAACTCTCTGTCCTTTGACTTGATTTCCTCCTTCACTCCACTCACAAATGCTAATACGTATGCAAACGAATCTACCTAAAGAAGGATACCTTCCCTTTGTCTTTACTCGCTAGACTTAGCTACAGATACTTCTCTTACCAATTCTAAGATTCTAACATTGTCTTTGCATTAGTCGCCTTGTACCAACTCCCTCTCCTCTAGATAGTCAAGACACACGATTTCTCATCACTTTCGACATCATCTCATCTTTTGTTCTTCGCTTTACAATTCACATCGCCCTTCTTAACTTGTACAACCTCCTCTCCTCCGTCTTCAACTCTCTTTATACTCTCCAGTAATAACTGAACAATGAACATAGATAACGCGTGTTTCATAATATTTAACTATTGCCTATTATACAATACTTTACCCAACCTAAATTAAATCGTATAACAATACAAATGAACCTTCGTATCCAACTATATACTCAAAAGCAATATTTATTTAGTACTTAAGTCGTGATGCTTTTAGGGAACTGCGGTCATTTTAAAATGTTTTCTTTAATTTCCATTTATGCGCAAGTTAATAATCCCAAAGGAGATATATTGGAACAACCGAGAAACACAGGCGAGAGTGTGCATTCAAAAGGCTTTCTCCACATAAAGCAGTAGAAGAAGAAATAAGAAGAGTGTGTATTTTTCTTTGGGTGATGTTTTGAAGTCGTAATAAACGAAATGCGTCACTTTTATATTTTACAGTAGAATACATCTTTTTTACTGTGATCAGAATTTGTTCGTAGAGTATGTAACGGTTATGCGACACCCCCTAAGGGGTCAACGTGGGATTAGTCTTTTTGTAGTATTTCCCAGACGATAACATTATTTGATATAAAGTGAAGATAGGCGGTAGAGTGTAGGAAGTTTTTATTTCTTTAGTTGGAGACTGGAACAGGGTGACCATATTTTCCCGGCCGAAAAAGGGGACACTTTGACACAAAGATTAGGGGTGGAGTCAACTTCAGAAAATGTATAAAAATAGCTACATTTTTTGTAAAATCGGCATAATCTTGTAACGACCTAATGGAAACAGATGAAGAAAGAAATATTCGCGCGTAGCGCGAAAATTTTTTTCCCCAAATAAGCCCTAAATAATTTATTTTCATAGAGATTGGCAAAATCAAATATATTTTGAGATTTGTGTTTGAAAGGAAGTTTACTCCAGAATAATGAAAACTTAAGTCCGTTATGCAAAAACTTGAACAAATTAACGTAACGGGAAAAAATTTGACATTTCTATTTAAAAATTTCATCTTGACAACGCTAAAACAATATAAACAAGAGGAAAAGAATGTCAACACATGTACGAAAAACTATTTTGTAGTTCTATTTGTTGTTTTATGTCTACTTTGGCAATTTGTTTCCTCTCATGAACAGAAAAGAATTAACCTGAACTTGAGATTTAATTAAGAAAACTGGTGGATAATGTTATATGAAGATAAAACTTGCGCAAAGCGCAAAATTTTTCTGTTAATTTTAACATTTTATGGACAAAAATGACGATAAATGCTGGACAAAATGGAAATTTTTGAAAAAGGGGACATAGGGGACAATTTTGTCAAAAAGGGGACGTTTTTGGGACGCGGGGACGCCACCTCGAAAAAGGGGACGATCCCCTTAAAAAGGGGACGGATGGTCACCCTGGACTGGAACAATGGTAGTACTTATGAATTCTGGAGAAGTGGAATAATGAAATGATGGCGTGGATTTTGTTGTGTTGAGAAAGGGTGCGAAAATGGGTCATGTCACGGGTTTATGTTTGTAGGTGGTAGCTGAGCATGTAAACTGGGTTGGGTTCCACGGTTGTGTAATGATGGTTTTAAGAGTGTGTTTTATTTGTGTAGTGGAGGCCTTGTGTGAAATTCAGTGGGATGGGAGAATTATGAAGAAAATGTGACAGTGACAGAATTGTAGTAGGAACAGTTTCAACTTTTACTGTTAGGTAGACAGTCGTATGTAAATTATTTTATAGCTTTGTCCTTTCTGTCAAGTTAGTGTGACAGTCAAAGTGCTGTGTGTACCTCTGCTGTGGCTGTGTGTCCTATTGTCTTTTTTGAGTTTCGAAACGTTGGACTCGCTTTCCACGTATGCAGTTCGGCTGTGTCATATTTAGGCATCTCGGAGTCTGTGCTCCGTGTGGTGTAATGTATGCACGTAAAAAAGCTGTGCTCACAATCAGCTTATGTCATGTCATGTCAGCTGCTGCCTCTTGTTCCGTTCTGTCTCTCAGTTCTCCAGCAACTCATAGTTAGACTCTTCACGGAATATTAAAGTGCGATAGCTGGATGCCTACGGAGCAGTTTAGTTACTCGGAGTCGACTGGTGCATATTTGTGCCTAGGCTAGGGGCTACGGTAGTGAGCCTAGTTGAGGCACTCCTCCGTCTGTGGTGTTGATTGCCTTGTGCAATGCAATGAATCCATTGGAAGGGCATTTCTTCAGCTCATGCATGATCATTTCTCAGCAGGGGTGTCTCCAAATTAAACCATAAGATCAAGATGTGTCTCCATATATTTTCGGCAATGAAAATCTATAGAAAGACTCTCGCACGTAAATAAGCACTCTTTATCGTACAGACTACGCACTAAATATTCTTTATTGGGCTCCAAGAGTCTAATGCACCATATCATGCACCACCACTACTACCCAACTAATGTAGGCCACTTTTGAGGTATATTTATGATACAGGGGAAAGGTTTACTATGCACTAGTAATCTTTCAAATTTTATGATCACGACGTGTTCTGAGTTTCCGTACATCAAAACATTATGTACTTGTAATAGTCTCCACTTTACTATTTACTACCCACGTGCTCTCTTTAATATGTCATGATGTACTTTTATTCATTTTAATAAATAGTCACAACAACGAAACTAACCACACCACTATGTATCTCACAAACTAATAACATTTACCTCTCTCCAAAATTCCATACTCATTCTATCCAAATATTATTATTCCTTCTACCCACTTTTCCGTGCTCCCGGCCACCATTATGCACTAATACCGTTATTAAACAGTATCATTACGTACTTCATTTTCATATTCGCTAAAATGCCTGCTCATAACCGCAGAAATTCAACATAAATTATGCTGCAATCATTTATTAAACTTTCGGCTAATGTTTTATGTATTTATTGCTGCCCTTAGTAGCCATACTCAAATTTTAATGAACTTTATACGCACTGTCGCTCGAATAATATTATTACCCAGCTGGTATAAAATTACTAGCATGCAATGACAAAGGTCAAATGCTAAAATATCTATTTCTAGTAAATAGATTATCAGTTCAATGTCAATTCCCAATGTTCAGGGTTACTCTCTTAGCTTTCTTTTGACAATATTATATTGCATTACTTTAACAACTTCAATTTCAGTCTAAAGAGGATTCCGACTTATATCTAGCTGTAAAACCAATGGCAGGCAATATTTAAGTCAGCACGTCTTGTAAACAATTATGCCTCTGTTAAGTGACGATGACAAAGGTCGGGCAAGAAGTTTCAGTTTCAGTTTATATTACCAAAGAAGAAATTTTGGATTTGTCTTTGCATAAACATTTCAATATTTTTCTTAATAGAGAGATCCCCCACATCTACCAATTTCGTTCAACCAAGTTCAACCAATCTAAAAACTTGTTTTTTATTTAGTGAAATGCATTCGTCAATTAGGAAGGTCATTCTAGTCTGTCAAGAAATGCACAATGTGAGACAAAGCTTTTCAGTTAACAGGTTGATGCATGTATACAACACTCATTTATTTACTTAGAATATAACATGAGCAGTGAAGTTTAAATGCCATGACTAAAGCAAATAGGTACAACAAGATTCCTTAGCTATAGTTAGTACTTAATATAAAGAGCAAAGTAGAAACAGTAAATTTTACAAAGCAGGGAGTGCAGTTACTCGTTGGAGAAAGCAATACATCAATAATAAATAGATAGCCTCCCAACTATCTGGGTGTTAAATTATGTTTACCTACAACAGTGTACTATAT
Organism: Yoshiicerus persimilis; assembly: GCA_020352615.2. NCBI lineage: Eukaryota > Metazoa > Arthropoda > Collembola > Entomobryomorpha > Tomoceridae > Yoshiicerus > Yoshiicerus persimilis. The sequence continues at coordinate 3,503,025 of CM060170.1, read as the reverse complement.
GTAACGCTATAAGACTACACTCCGGAGAAAAGGTCGAATAACATTCCTTTATAGGTTTGCTTTTCAAGCATTACGGCGGAGTGAAACCAAAACACAAATAAATAGTGTGTGAAATACTGTATCTACTATGATTTACATGACAGGATGAAACATATAAACAGTTCATACTCAGTGATCTATTGCCCTGAGTAAATATATACATTTTATCCCTTATCTGCAGTATCCTTACAGATTTCACCAGAATTTATGTATTAGTAATCTACAGTATTATATATTAAAATTATTATTCGCATTGCTGCTTAAAACTAACATCGTCAAAATACTACACAATATTATTATATTTGTATATATTCTTTTTATTTAGTGATCCATAAAAATATTAAAAAATTCTTTACTATATTTATGTAACTTGTAAAATCGATCTGAAGAGTGTGGATTTTGTATTAGAAATACTATGGGGGCTAAATGACAGCTACAGTTAATACAAAAATCAGTAGAGTGTTTTGTAATGCAATTCTGCTGGAAATACACATTTGCAGCTTTAATGCTAAGCTGTCGTACATGGATATAAATGGAGAACTAAAGTTATAGCAGCAGTAGTATGGATTCATTATATGTTTATATTTACTCTAGTTTAGTATGCCTAATGTATGTTTCATTTCAGTCAAGCAAGTCAACTGAGAGCAATAATATCAGATCCTCAGTGTTATTTTAGTAGCATGATGCGACAAGACAAGACAGTTCATTTAATGGAACTCACTCACTCATCGTCATCCTCAGTCCCATTCTAATATATCCCTAACACACCATTCCTATATCTTCATCTGTTCCGTTTTGTGTGGAATTGGAGTGGAATTATTCCTCTTCCTTCCACTATCCCCTCTAATACCCAGCACAACACAAATACTTTTCAGCGATACAAATTTGGAACAAAATACCCAGTATAACTCACTATCTTCTTTTGTCATTATACTTATCTAAGTATTATACGAGTCGCTATATCGCTATAAAATCCCTATATTCAAATTTATCTTTTACATTAAGGTAGACTCAATCCGTAAATACATGGATCATTTAAATGGGCATTGTTGTGCACTTAAACAAATACAATTCTGTATTGTAAACGGTTTTCTAACAATAGATCAAAAACTAAAGTTCTATTTTAACAGAAACATATTTGAAACGGATTTTTGAGTTTTAAGACGCCATGGTATGACATTCTGTTCCGGTTCCAACTTCCTAATATGTTGTAGAAAAATTAGATCAAATGACTCAAAGAAAAGAAAGAATGTATGTATTGTGACAAAATAACAACGTGAATGAAGCCAAAATACGGGGCTTGCAAATAAAAAGTGTACTTATTTATTTTAGATGCGCTGTCTTCGTTTTGCATGCTTATGTAGATTGATATAAAAAGGAAAGGAATTCGTGTAATGGATAAAGAAGCATACAAATTTTTGCCGACTAAATGACTAGAGTCTACTTCAAGTCAATCATAGTTAAAGTCTGCAAACGACGACGAGTTGTATAACATTTACATAAAGGAGAATGTATGTAACTCTACCTTTGTGTACTGTGTGACGCATTTTGTTTGGTTTGGTAAATTCGCTTGGAATAGCAAGCAGGGAAATCTACTTATCGAGATGTCAACTTGAATTAAAGCTGAAGCATACACTATATGCTATGAATGCACATGTGTGTAACACAAGTCAAGTAGATCGATAAGAGCCGTATTAAAATATTTTCCTGGCTAACAACATTACACGTTCTAAAATACAGTAGTTTTACTGAAAATTGGCGTATGAGAGAAAGGAAATGCTTACAAAGTTTTATAATCAAAATAAATGTTCCAGGTAATCCGCCGGAATATAATACTCAAGTATAACAGTAATGATGCAATAATTATCCTGTACTTAAACTTAAATATGTATGCTTGGGAATCCTAAATTTTAACTGTTTAAAGAACGCTAGGAATGTAAGTCGATTAGACCTACATATTTTCTCTTATAGTACACGCAAAATATACTTGTTTATATAAAACGTATATATTTGTACATAAATTCATTCCAAAATGTTTTTTGACACTAGATATGAGAACACACGTGTAAATTTAACATTAGTGCATACCATTAATAACGAGATCCGGTCTTATAAGTATATATTATGTAAAAATTTAGTGAGACACTTTGTCTATGTGTTTATATAAATATATCCCAAGTAAGTCTATTTTATCTCTTTCTCCGCTAATTTGTGATGTATGTTTATCCTTTACATTTATAGAGATTAGGAGTGCAGTGATCTAGTGGTTTTTCTAACTTATAGTGACAGCAGGGAGATACCTACTTAAATATTAGAGTTTGAAATAGTATCGTTGAAAGTATTTCGAGTTGTAACGTAATCTGTGCGCAAATGCGACAGACAACAATAGAGAAGGCAGGTTGAGTTAGAGGAATGTAGTAATTTACATAGGTTTTGGTGGTTTGGTTTAGTTGGGTTTACTTTTGTTAGTTTAGAACTGCGTAGATAGATAAATGGATGTGCTGCTCCGTGTAGATGGTCATTAAACTATGGATACAATGTACGTAAGTAAATTGTTCTGTTAGTGGTTGTAGGAATGAAAGGGAAATGTGCATAAGGTTAATAGAGACTCATGATGGAGTCGGAGAAGCATTAGTGGAGTGTATTAAAATGTGGAAGAATGGAAAGAGAAAAGGATCGTATCAGTCAGTGACTATCAGGATGTAATGTACATGTACTTGAACAACAACATAACATGAAAATCTTTCACTTGTGTTTTGTGGTTGCTCTAGCGTGCCATATAAGTTACCTATATGCTTATGCTTTCCTTCCTCGAAATATCCCCACATGTGTGAATGTGAATCCGAGTATTTAGTGTCTCGCTGCATAATAGGTACACACAGTAGTTTCTCCTCGTTTTGCAAAATAGATGAAAGCAGCGATTTGCATATATGCAGAGAAAGTACATTGTTTGTATATCTGTAAGTAAATCCAGTTTGGAAACTGTCTAATATCGTTAAAAATACAATAGAGTCTTACTATGAGCATTAAGGCTACACCCATTGGTAGATAAGTTATAATTTCCAGAATTACTATAGAGTAATTGAGTTTTAGCAGTGTAGATTGTTATTTGATGCCTAGTAGGCATAGAGGAGTAGTGGTGGAATCTTGTCATCTCTTTATATTCAGATTGTACGTGTAACTACACACGTAGTAGGTGAAATCTGCTTTGTTTGTGTTTTGCACACAATCCGAGAAATAAGTACATAAAAGGCTGGTTGTATCTTCTGTACCTGCTTCTCCGTATGTTTGCGATGTGTTTGTTAGAGCACTAAGTGACTAAGAGCAGAGAGATTGTGAATTCGTGTAACTCATGTGTCGGGAGTGCGGAGGAAGGAGAATAAATATAAGCCCGCGTGGTGCGTTCGGTTGGGACGAGAGACTCGATTGTTTATCAGTTGTGTGACATTTGCTAAGGCTGCACAGCTCTTTGGAAGTACATCCCAGGATTTACATTGTCACGCTTGACCTGATGCGAATCTATCTACGGCTCCCTACAAAAGGCAGTTGTCGGAGATAGATGTGTCCTTTGCATCTCTGGAACGTCAGGCGTCCTCATACAACCCTCCGCTATCCGCACTCCATATCGCTACATAATGTACATAATTTCACAAGTTCCTTTATTGCATAGTCATACGTGTAACATACCCGGTCTCTACTTACTATTTCTCTCGTGACGTAATCTTCTTCCCAACCGTCGTGTGTCTACATATAATGTATACTAACTAGCTACCTTACAAAGTTGCACAACATTATTATGTATCTCTCCTTTCCATTTCCTTCCTTTCCTTATTCTCCACTGTAAACAGCATTTATGAATGGTGTGTTGTTCCAAAGTTTGCATAGATACCTACAGATTGACGTAACACATACGTTTACACTTGTCCTAGCTATTGTTGATATTGAATACCGTGGAATTGTTTCGGTTTCCACTTTCGGTTTTCTCTGAACACTGAATACGTCTCAGGCTACCTTCTGTCAAGACACATGTCATGCTAATGTCTGTTGAGAAAAACCAATGAACTGGCTCTTTACTTATGTATATCTTCTGCTAGTTCTGTCTAACTAACTCGAATTACCGAATTTCAACTGTCCTTGTCCCGTCATTCAATTAACTCAAGCAGTCTCATGTCAATTACCTATTTTAAGACTGCTAACCACGTTTTACCTGGAAGTTACATTATTTATTTCTAAAGTCAACCGAAATGTCCATTAAAAGGTGCTCAATGGACATTAATTGCTTTTTTGAATCAGTTCTGTGTGTTTGTCTTTACTAACACAATTTTTGGATAAATTCCCGATGTAATTAATTGGTTAACCCAAAGTTCTCAATCTAAATTGAAATGAGGTGTAAATTAAGGCATTCAGGTACACTCTTCAGGGAAATTGTATTATTATCACTAAATTACCATAATTTTGCAAACTTAACCGAAATTTACGTTTTTATTTTCCAGGTCTCTTATGCCGTGTACGAACCGGAAAACGGACACTGTAATGAAATAGGCCTGTCAACAACTTACGGGTTTGGAATAGTTGGCGAAGGCTCCGGTACCAAGAGAATTCAAATTCAGCCCCCGACACCGTTGGCCATGAGTGTCCTAATTGATGCTCAGAAATCTTATAGAATAATCAAAGCGGACGCCAGTGATGCTGTCAAACTGCTCGTACCGCAAGGACCTCTGTACCCGCATGCCAAGTTCTACGTCCCGGTAATTGTGGGGAAGCATGATCACCACTCCATTGTTGCATTCATCATGAGGTCAGTAATAATTTATTTTACGTCTCTACAGCACACGATAGCAGGGTAATGCAATTAGGTAACTGCGCTGTGGATGCTGGTATGGGTGCCCTGTGAAGTGTGAATCATAATGCAGTTATAATCTATGATTTAGTAGTCCCTTCATTACTATCCAATGATTTTCCCCTCTTTTTAAACTTCATTTTTTGATGAGCCGTTAATGCTTCAAAGTTGCAAAGGGATGCTTAACTTAAAGCTACCCTCACAAATGCATCTGACTAAACATGAAATTAAAGTGTGATCCCTTAAATGACTACGTTGTCAGTGCTGAATGCTTTGTGCTACAAATAGAGGTACTTACTATGCACATTCACTGTAAAGTATCCGTATAAAATGGAAGGAGAAATAAGGAAGCTCTGGTTGTGGTTTAAATAATTGTTGGGTTCAGTATGTACTAGTCGTCTCCGCGTTATTTCCTCTATCCTCTAAATGTGGTTCTATAAAATTTATTAAGAAGAGGAACTATGGTTCTTCTTTAATGTACTCATAGAAATAATCCCACAGTAACATAAATGGAGAGACTGACTGTTTATTATCCTAAAGAATGTATATAGGTTTGTAGAATGTATGAACTAAGCACACTAACACATTGTAGCACTTCTAAGCTTAGAGAATATTGTGTGGGAGCCTTAAGGCGGAGAAAAATAGGTTCACTCGTAAATATTGAGGGAGTTTCCTATCTGTCATTTTCTATTATACAATATTTTATAAACCGACTGGCTGGTTTAGCAAAGTACCTACTAACTAGTACTACCTAACTGCACTCACTCAATATCATAAGGCAATGGTCCAAAGCTGAAAACCAAAGCTACTTTATATGTTTAACATATAACTAATCCAAAAGGTCGCACCTGCTTCGTCCCTTTACATTAGACAACTGTGTGTTGTGTTTCACACTGTACATGTGTAGATGTACTTAAGTACTTGTTACAAAACATATGTATCTTCATAAGATTCAGTGGAAACTGAATTTTGAAGGGAGCCTTGTTTGTGCTGCCTTAATGCGATAGCACTGAAAAATAATGTAAAGCCTTTGTGCTTAAATGTTAGTAGACTGCCAAATACGTATGGTTGCATATTACAGTATAAAATACTCTGGGTTTGCTCAAAGTGTATTGATTACGGGGTATCCCTTTTAGGTACGTAAAAAGTAAGGGCTTTTGCTACACAACAGTGTCGATTTTGTGTGAACATTTATGTTTTCCATTTGGAAGCAGATTTATGCAAGTGAGGATCATGATTGATGATTATTAGTCGACTTGGGACGAAGGAAACTGAAGTAGATTGATCTACTATTAGCAATACACTCTCTCACTCCAAGTACAACGTCTTTTCGCTCTCCATCCAGTCAAATCAACCAACTCTCAAATAGTTCATCAAATAGCAAAGGGGATTGCATTGGACAAATGCAAACACACACGCATACCTAGAAGCACTTACCTACACACGGCCACAAAAAATTCTATCTACAAATATGTATGTTTGGTAAGCTAGCAATAAATGTTCTTTTCTGTTGGGATTTATCTCTCTTGCGTTACGTGCTTCATGTTCGTGAGTGTTCCTATTTGTACTGCAGCAACGGTATAGTCAATTAGTAATATGTATTTAGTGTGCGTATGGGTGTTTCCTAATACAAACATTCTAGCTCTGATTCTCAGTAATTTAACCTATTCTCCTCCTAATATAAATCTGTACGCAATTTCCAATATTTGGTCCTTTACATTTTCTCAGAAAATTTTATCTCACTCCCCTGTACCGCAGTTTTCCCAATGCTAGACATTTGCTTAAATTCATAACGGAGTGTTAGTAATTTCAATACCAAATGTTTTAATGTCAGCTTAATTATAGTACAAGGGATAAATTACATTTTTGGTAGCTCATTTGGATCTGATAGGTACACCAATATTTTCTTGTGGTAAAAAGTTTAAACATAGAAACCGATACTGTACAACTAAATCCAAATGAAGAAATAAGAATGCGAGAATGAATGAAAAGATAAACTACTTATCAATTCATTTATAAATGAATGCATTGACTGAATACATCTTCAATAGGCTCACAAAAAGTATAATTCGTTTCAGTTTCCTGAATTGGTAACTAAGTTGACCTAACAGTATTTACTGAATAAGAGTCACATGGTTGATTCGGTATCTGTCGGTTTGGTTAGGAGATATTTTTTGTAGAAATAGCGTCACACAGACAGATTCTTTCATTGAATGCTTTCATTGAGAAAGTATGATATTAATTTTGTGTCTGTACTTGCATAGAGCGACATGTGATTGTGTTTACTTATGATACTTATGAAACAAGGAGTTTTACGTGGTAGTAATTTAATTTTTAGTGGTAAAGAAGAAATTTGCTTAGGCTTATTAACTTAGCTTGATGTTTGAAATGAATGTGTTGGAATTGATGTTTGCTGTTGATGTGGTTGTGAGTCAGAAGGGAAGAATGTGTGGAATAAGAGGTGATGTAAGTGAGTAAAAGATCCCGTGGAGTGAAGTCGTGACATGACACGACCCGAACCTCCTCCTTGTGCGGCTGAGAAATGCATTGTGTGAGAGCGGAGATGTTTGTTGGCTGGGAGTGAGGGACGGGAGACGGAGGTTGGAGGACAGACTGAAGAAGCTCGGCGTTTGACGAGACTGGGCCTGACAGAGCACAACAGACAGACAAAAACAGTTCATTTGGTTGAGTTGGAATGAAAAACGGGAGATTAGTGTCGAGGCTTAGGGCTTAATGCATTGAGACAGTCGAGAACGCCCTTTGAAGTGCTAATATGTCACAAAAGATGAATTCGCAGGTTGATAGCTGACTTCACTTGCTGCACAGGCAGCGAGCAGGAGAGTTCGAATGTGTGAGACTCTCTGCCATCCACCAAACCAGAGTTCTCGCATTCTGTGGATTACGTTCTAATGGATTACATTATTATGTAGTGCACAGGCTGACTTTCGTGAACTGCACTCCGCAGATACAATAAACGAATGAGATGACATGTAGAAGACAATGACATTTCAAATCCCCTACTTTGTACACCTCTTTTTCCTCACGGCTCATTTCCCACTATTTCCCTGATAAGTCACCACAGAACAAGACAGATTGGCCGTTCCTTTATACTCCCAGACACAGCTTCTATTTACTTAGGCGCTAAGAGACTCTTTCTATCATTATCCACATTTACATCACTCCATTCTGCGACGCATCGTGTTATGCACTCCCACTACGTGTCCATTGATTAACTAAGCACCTCTTTAATTCCACTCTTATTTATGATTCTTACCCTTAGTAACAAATACATATTAAATGGAATTGCTACTTAGAGTCCTAAATTCTATGTCTTTTATGACAATACCATTTTAGTGAACTGTGATGATGTCTTGCCAATGTTAGGCAACTTTTTGTGTAGTTTTACTTTTGTGCTGTCGAGATTACATGTGAGAAGGTGGAGAAAATTTGAATGGAAGGGGAAAAAATTCGAAACGTTTTTCCAAGTTTATTTTTCTTATCAAGCTTATTGAGTGGTTTCTTAGTTTTGCTATTCAGTGCACTGCTGTAATTTTCGTCTGTTGAGAAAGCAGGAAAAAACGGAACATTATGTCTGTGCGTATACATGAATACAAATAGTCCCTTTTATTTTCTTCTTTCTTTGATGGCACTTTACTCTACGTATGTATGCCGACATGTGAAATATTGTGAAATTCGTAAGAAGGAATTTGTATATAAATAGTCATACATAGATACCACCGTAAATACTTGTGTGGAGGCTCTGCTAAATTATGTGCATTATAAAATCGGTACATACATTTTGCACTTCACGTTTCGCGTGTTAAAAGAGATCATTTACATTTTGATATCTTATTTGGGAAGTTTTATGCAGAGGTCGGAGCAGAGAGTACCGACCTTCCATAGAATATTTACGGTAGTCGTGTATAATGTACAGTCAGAAGGAACGATTACAATAAGTCATTGTGAATGTGTAGTCCTACCAGTAGTGGTGCTTAAAATTGTCCTACTCCTCACTCTTTCTTTCTTCTCACAGGAAATGAAATATTCAATTTTTTTCTTTCAGTCCATGAGGCAAGCTAGAGCTGACAATACTACCAACCAACCTTAGAATTTACCAACCAACCACACAGAAAATTTTTATTAAAACTAGCACTAGGTTATCCTATGAAGCTCACCCAAACATACAGTTCATAAACTTATGTTGTGAAATATACCTATCTGGAATTCAAAACCGAATTTATGTAGTCCTGTTTGACTTTTTCTGTAGTTTGAAATTAATATATTTTTACCAAATATGACGACAAAAGGACAAAATCATTCTAATTGTAAAATAGGTAGTGGAAAGCTAATTAGTTTTTAAAACTGATAACCTTATTGTAATGAATACGAAATAAGATTTTTCTAAAAAGCTGTTTCACTAGCACAATCATAATTTTCAAATTGTAAGTACGGACATCTAGCTATTACATAAGCCAGCCTTATAAATTGGGCAGACAAAAAATTATAGTGTAGAAAATATATGGGAAGTTACCCGCTTGGTGGTAGTGCCTGGGTTGTCTTCCTACTGAACGGTTTATTTGTACTAGGGGGAAAGAAATGTGAAAAACACTGCTGGTGACAAAGTCTTTGTCAGGCATTTTTTCAGCAAATAGTCTTACCTACTTAATATTGAATACTCTGCACTCTAACTGAATTTCTTCTCTTTGACAAAAATACGAAACATTAGTATTACATTTTTGACGACTGGATGCAACTTATGCATAGGTATTCTATAGTGACTAGGCGGCTATTGCTGCTGACTGTGCTGAAATAACAGGATACAGATTTAAAAATTAAAGCATAAAACCTTTGTAACTTATTAAGAGAACGAAAATTAAAAAAACTCTCACCTTTCAGTGTAATCGCAATTACGCAATCATCAAGCAAATTACATTTTAATTCTGAACACTATCTTAGCCTAAATTAAGATTTCTGAAGTATTACAAATGTGCGGTAGTTACAAAAGTAGGACATGTATATGGAAACCCGTTCCCATTAGTGGAATGCGTAATAAAGGCGCATCCTGCACACTATAGTGTAGGACCTCATAATACATACATGGAAACATTAGCAGCAGATATCTAATGGGTCGCGAAACCACTTAATGATTACAGCAATTTACTACCCTTAATTGAAGGAATTATAAAACCAGTTTTTAAAGGTAAGTTTAATTGTCTAAACGTTACAGAACTAATTATTGTATAATTTGGGGTTTTCCGTAATATTTACTTTCTGTCAACTGACAACCAAGTACTGCTGCTTTCGTTGAATTTTACAATATGTAATGCAACAGTTGTAATTTACTTGGTACAGTACTTTCTATTGAGTGTACACCATACTCTTAAATTACTTAATTGATTTTCACATGTCAGTCTGTCACTGTATAAGATAGTCAATTCTTGAATGAAATTGCTGAATTATTTGGAGTTAGTGAAACGATTAGTGACTACGACCAGATGGAAATGATAATACTGTCAACTGTCAGTAGCACATAATATTGTCGTTCAATGCGCTCAATAAGTCTTTAATTGCTTAATGGCTAACTAAGTAGAGGCGATATTTCTTGAGGTTGAGTTTACTTGGCTGAGAATTTGTACATGTTAGTTTCTTTGGAGTGTGCCGATATTGGATGCAATCAGAGAGAATCCTCTGCGGACGAGTGTTTTCTATTCGGTGAAATTAAGTCAAGGAAAGGTTCACATTAGAGTAGAAGAAGGAAAGACTAATTCTCATTACTGTAGTTGAGTTATTGGTGATTTGATTTGATGCTCTTGGGGGGGACTCCAGATGAGTCTTTAATCTTGGAGTGGAGGTGGAAATGACGTGAGTCGAATGCGTCTACCTCTTCCCATCTGTAGGAATCTTCTGTCGTGTTCTTTGGAAATAATTGAATCGACTCGAGCTAAATTGTATTTTGTGGCAATCAAATGGGGAATATTAAGAGTTGCTCTCGCTCAGTAGCAACTTGTCGACTCGGTGCTCTTCCCAACACGAGCCAAATTTATTGGTAGTTAAATTATTATTTTGTCAAGTAGGTCGAGATGGAAAATTAGGCTACCAATTTCCTTTTACTACCACGTGCATAATGATATAACATGTATTTTCCAAATATATACAGAGTGGAAGGAAATAGAATTAGTTGCAGTATAGAGATCAAACACATACTTCTGCGTATGTGTACTTCATAAGCATTATATTCATTAAAGATTGGTCGTAAATGTATTTTCTAATTTACTAACTTGTTAAAGGTTGTTCTACTTAATAGCTAATAGAAATAGGAGCTGAGAAACAATTTATACATGTTTTCATCTAATGGTGCGATGCTGCCAGCATCCGTTGCAAAAACTGCGTGTCAAAGTGCAACGCTTTGTATCCAATTAGAAAAGTATCTATGTACCGCAAATGCATAAGAATATCAAAGCTAATGAAATGGGCTAACCTAATTGCCAATTATTTGCTTACAATCCCATGTCTCAGAGGGTATACAAGTAGCATTACTGTACAATCAAATCTCTTGTAACTTTGAAGAAATTGCTGTGCTGTCAACTTTGCTAACTGACTTGGTTCTTTATCCAAAAATAATTGACAGGGTTGTTTTGCATGCGTGCAAACTACCTAATGGCAGGATTAACAACATGTTTTACAGAATTTCATTTTAAAGTACATTGTAATTACGCTCAGCATTTTGACAGGTATAAATAAGCACCTGCGTCAAAATCATAATCCAATGTGAGTGCAAACAAGGATTATAGTAATAATTATTAAATTATTTTTTAATCTTATTAAAGCTGTGGCGAATCTTGCCCATTTTAATACATAAGGCTTAACGAGTACTCGGGGCTTACATTAACCGTTATCATCATGTGCATTTCATTATTTTCCAGAGATTGCAAAGATTCCTTTTTTATTAGCAAAATATTAAATAATTCTTAAATTATTAATTTTTTGCAAAACGGCAATTTTGTATGTTATACAAAGTACTTTTTCTATTCTACACGCTTTACATACACACACCATACATACACACCTTCTTGTTTCTGGATGCATTAGAAGGTAAAGAAGTATGCAATAGAATTTCGACATCTTGACTGAGTCTAATTTATGTCGGTAATAATAAATTATAATTGAAGATACAAATATAGAACGTATTAATTTGAAAAGCCTTTTCGGGGAGATATTTGGGCATAAATCTTTACTGAACAATTAGTTGTGCATCCTGTTTTTAGGTGTTGTATAAAATAGGATGGTTAATGTAGGGCTGGAAGTTAAGATGATGACATGATTGAGCACGCCTTTTTCATCAAATATGGTTTAAAATTAGCATACCTATCTTTTAGCTAGTCAAGGAAAATATGATAATAATATCTTGTACAGATGATAAGTACACTATCTACGTACGTGCTCCAAGATGACAGAACAGAACACTTTTATTTTATTAGCTCCTTTCTTCTTCCTAGATATTAAAGAGAAAAAGTAACGTAATCAAGAAGCGAGAGAGACTTGTCTGGCATGAATATGAAATCGGAATAGACAGGGCAATGGAAAATTACTTGAACTAGACTTTTGTGATACATCTAGGGCTTTTCCTTATCGCACATCGAAATGCCAATTGTCTTTATAGTATGTGATATATTGTGTGCATCTCTGTAAATGACGGACCTGCTGCTATGTAGTATTTGTATGGCAGGGAGTAGTTATTTAAATACGGACCGTAAAGGTTTTAATAAACTCTTGTACATCAGCTACCATTTATTTTTAAGTTCCTTGAGAAATAAATGGAAGATAGTAAGAAAAATATGAGTAAATGGCGTTTAAAATGTCTTTACGTTATGTATTTTATGCTAGTATTTATTAGTAATGCTTCTAAATTTTTTCGTATTGTTGTATTGAATGTATGTCTTAGTATGGTTGTAATATTAAACGGATAAGGCGAGTAGTATTACTGGCGAGTACTTGAATTGGAAATATAGGAATGTATGAGAATGAAGAAACTAAAGACTCCTTTCCTTGTGAGTGAGTGAGTGAATGTTAAAAGACTGAGTGAGGAGAATTACAATTTTTCCGTTGATGGAGTCTTTTATCTATCTAGTTAGGCGTTATACCTTTCTTTCATTGCGTTTCGTTTCATTTCATGACAAGCAAAAGTCTCATCTCATCATCTTAAGTGATGAGAGAAAACCGAATCGTATTACGTACGCCAGTCAGACCATGCCAGACCAAATAGAAACGAAATGAAGGTATTTCAGAAGCTCTGAAGCCGAACTCACAACTATCTGTCTTCCTAACGCTACGTACTACTACACCCAACATATCTGATAGCTATTTCTTAATAATCGCCTTATACCCTCTATACCTCACCATTATTAAAGAGTCTACAACCTACTCAAAGAATTTTTATTATTAGGACTGGGATATTTGCAGGAGAGTCAGGATATATATTTATATTCAACTGGAACTGCGGGGTTTATATTACTATAGCGCAGTAGCTACCACCTCAGTGCAACTACCATATCGACATACATTTACGAATGTAACTTATACTAATTTAAGGAACTCCATAACATAAGCCCAACTATATAGCAGATAAAAGGAGTTCAATTTTCGAATCTCAAAATGAGATGCAGATACATCGTTGACGTACCCTCATCAGAAAATATTATACGCTTCAGTAAATAAATTAAAAGGTTCCTACTGAAAAATTACAATATTTCTGGCACACTGGTCGCTCGCATTCCTCACCATGTGGTTTTGTTAGTGAAGGCGATATCTATTGTCATCTCTCTATATAAACACTATTTATGCCGAAATTGTACTCCTTATCTGGCACAAATGCGTATAGAATCGTAAAGAAATGAAATATTTGGAGGATGTGTACAGTAGAGTCACAAAGTATTAATAATGAATTAGAAATACAAAAAATATGCAAAAGTTTGTATTTAAAAGCTGTAGTAACCAGTTTTAATGCAAATTAGTGGTGCTTTGAGGATTTATTATTTATTTCGCAATTTCCTGAAATCCTTTATTTTTGTCTCGTGAGTTTATTGTGTGAAATAATTTATTTCGTGATGGAATCGCATTAAGATTAGTTTTTGTTTTGGAAATAAGTGTTGCGAGACACGTAAAGAGAGTGATTTGAAATAATGTGTACTGTGGGTGGTTGTGTTATGGTTGTGGAGGTTATTGGAGAATGGAGGAAGAAAAAGTGAGAAAATCAGCAGTGCTGCAAATATGTTTGGGTAACATACGGAGAACTAAGCAGTTACATATACAATACACACATACATGTCATCCAGACACTTTGGCACTTTTCTTATTTCATTTTATGATTATTGGTAAATGCCTTTCGAGAACCTTTCCCCTTGTTTTCGTCTTTGTATGGATACCGACTCAGGAAAGATAGTACTTTGTCTCCGACCAACCAACGAACATCTTTACGTTATTACGTTAACGTCTTTTTGCTTTTTCTTTCTCTGAACAGACGACTTTCATAGAGCATTACAAAACATAAGGAGGGAGAGGCGAAGCAGAATAATCTGACTTTACATTACATCTCTCTGGTTGAATCAACTCAAGGCAGCATCACATCTCTCCCGAATCAAACAGATATCTTTCTGCTTTTTGCAGAACACTGCATAAGAGCATACCAAACATGGGATATATTACTAATATTACCTTTCGTCATGCACTGCGAATTTATAGCTCATAAAAACCTGATGCATTAGTCAATACAAAAATATTTTGCAAGTCTATTTTATTGCCCGTTTCGTTGATTTCTTTCTTGTCAAGCCAAGTCTTCTATTTAAAACACGAAAAATTTAGTTTAGACAAAGCAAGAATTATATCACTTTGAGAAAAGGTTTTTCCTTACATCCAAAGTCCAAAAGTAGTATGCTTTTATGCTGTAATTATTCATGTGTTCCAGAATTGGCAAATAGATTTTTAAGCAATAGGGATTTCTAAGTGGGACATACAATTAAAAGGTTGGAGCATAAATCTCTGATTATGCTTGGTTGTAATGCAAGTTGTAGTAAAGTAAATTGTAATGGGAGATAATAGTTTCCAGAGGAGGATAGCATTTAGATTACATGCACGTTTTTTTATTTTGTCATACATGGAGTGTGTAGGCTAGATTTTAATAGCATTACTTATGTAAAATCTAATGCATTTACAATTTACTATCTTTGTGATAAGAAATGGCTTAGATTGAAGTTTTTAACGAGGTCGTTAGCATAATATATTTATGCATTTTCTCCTACCTTGTACATAAAGGTATGTTGTACGTATGTACAGAATATATATTTTATCTCTTTCCAAGCCATGCGGCATTATATATCTGTAGTCTGTATTATTGGCGCCTTTTGATATACAATCCCATAAAATAATAGCAGTCCAATCGTTTATCTGACTTACGTGTATATTCAGCAATCTACTCCATTGATATTTAGATTGGAAGAGATAAGAGCTTTTTTCCTGCTAATCCAACAGAACACAGTAGAAAAAGAAGAATACTACGTCTTGTGTTACATTTTATATTTATCTATACCGTAGGTAATATTTTGCACCGCTTTTATTTTCTATAATGGATCCTGTCTTGTCCTGCCGTCTTCTGCACTGGCGCTTCTATCTCTAGCAGTTTGAACGTTTCAGCTTGCGCTAAACTACAACGTATCCAAATAATAATGTATAGAATGTCATATAAGACTAGTGACACTGACTTGCCTATACGGTGCATTACGACAGACCTTGTAGACAAAATAATATATAGTCACCTAAGCACACCACACGATACGTAGCCGGTGTTTTTATGAGTGTCTTTTACACGGCACTAAAACCAAGACTCAAAGTTAAGCCTTTGTTCAAGAAATGTCTTTATACTCCTCGTTCACAGTCATGAAATGTCTTTCGCCATATAATGTATTAGAGATGTAAACCAGAAACTAAATAAAAGAGAGTTAGCTACCAGAACATTGTTTATCTCCAACACTAGTTCACAATTCACAAACATCCATTTAATGCAAAATAGCAAATACCGAGTGACGACACGACTTGAGCCTACATCCTTCCATCAGGATACAATTTCACGTGTATCCATAACTTCACAACTCAGACAGGTACATACTGATACGTGGAAATAAATGCTAAATAGGTAAACAACTATCCCATGTGTCTTGTCTATCTGTATTATCTTTTCTAAGTTCTCTCAAGATATGAAATACAGCCCTATGACTACTTTTGCTTTCCTTGGCAAAAAGTTGAGATTTTTTCTTTGCTGGCTTGTAATTCTTGAGTGTTCGTTCTCGTATACAGAGTGTATGGAGTGATTCTTAACATAATAACACCTGCTATTCCCCAAAAGTAATATAATGCAATAAGTATAGTCGTTATGTATAAATCTATTAAGTAGTTACCCATATACCCAGTAAACTGATATCCATCTGTCTTAAAGTGAACAAGGACAAGGCAAAGCAACTGTGAAAACAGGTCCGGGTAATTACTTTATTGTCAGTCTAATTTTCTTGAATGTACCCAGTTACATTGCCGTCACGTCAAGTATTATGTACATACCAGCACAAGTATTGCATAACACAATAAGTATGTACTAAAGCAACTCTTTACGCTATTGCAGTATCTTTATTACAAGTGTACATAAATATAGATATACGTTATTATAATGTTCTGATTTTTTTCTTGAAGCAAAGCAACTTATCTTTAGATAATAATAATAAATATTAACAGACAGACATGTAATGTGTCTAAAACTACTCTGCAATCTGTTATTTATTTATATATGTAACTAGTACATTTCTGTATTGTACTATTTTGTATTTGTGCCAAACTTACAACATGCATTAGAGTATCTACTATATGTACATTATATAAGTGTTCTGGTTTTAATAGCCGAGACTCTGTATATAAGTGCAGGAATATCATATCCAGATTTTTTGTGTATTTTGAACGGATTGAGAAAAGTCTGTAGATTTTTAACTGGGGTAGAGCGAGCGGAGAAAAAGGAAGTGAAGTACAGGAGGAAGGGTGCTGGTTTTTTAACTGTGAGTGTTATCCTTGTGAGATGTGAGCTACCTATTTCTCCATGTGAGAAGATTGTTACTGTTACTATTGCGGATGCGTTGTTGGTAGCCGAAGTTTGGAAAAGTTGCTGTTTGTCCAGTGTAGACTACGTAGGATCATATATATATAGAACAGAAAGGTTGTTGCTAAGTACATAATTCTCAGAGTTGGATGGTTGAATATAGGTTGATAGTTTCAGTATAATAATGTTAGTGTGTGTAGTGAAGTGAAGTGACTGAATGAACCATAAAGGTATCTGGGAAATATTTGAGTTTGTGTGACTTGAGGAGTTGCTGTATAGGTATGGATGCATGGGGTCTTTGTACATATCCGTGGTGGACATGGTGGAGAAAATATGAAGATACCTGGGTAGAATGTAAGTATAATGTCGTTTGGTGAAGGATTTTGTGCTCGTCGAAGAATTTTACTGGGAAATGTTGAATGTTTGACAATAATGGTAGTCGTTGCGATGTGATGTGAGTCTTCTGACCTGACTGAATTCTAGAGAATAATCGAATGAAGTGAATGGTGAAGAGAGGCGAGGAGAGTGGCGGATATAGTAAGCTAATGTAAGTTGTTTGAAAAATAAAAGTGTAGTGAGTTGGTTTGGAGAGGGATAGGAGGTATGGAAATATTGTATAGGAGAGCAGGGATGAGAGATCGACTGAGGGAGTGTAATGGTAATGCGTGTGTGTACTGTGTGTGTATCTTAGTGCGGAGTAGGAGGAGATGGATAAGAGAGCTGTCTAAAAGCAAAGACTAAGTACAGAGTGAAGAATGTAAAAGAAGAGACGAGAGGATAAGATAAATCCTTTGGAAAAGAGCACAGAGAATAGTTTTGGGATTTTTGGAATCTCTAGAGAGAGGAGGCCAGTTGAAAGTTGAAAGCCTGCTTGGGAGCGACTCTAAACGCCTAGCCAGGCCGAGGCCTATACTTATCAAGAAAAGTAAATGTTTTTCCCGCATGCACAAGCACATATTCTTCAGGGGTCACTTTTTTCAGTTACCTTTTACTGGAGGAGCAGCAGAGAGTGCACCGAGTCAAGTTAGACACACCAAACCAAACGAAACTTAACCAAACCAGCCAGACAGAAGAAAACTCTTTCTCTCTCCAACATCTTGACTTTTCAGTTCCTCCACAAGAACCCTATTGCCTCTCTGCCTATCTCCTACATCCCATTTATCTCCAACCATTGTTTACATTAGATCAAAATCCTGTTTCTTTCCCATTATAACCCTTTCCCAGCATTTCACATCAACCAACTCAATTCTCCTCTGTCCATTTCACTTTACAAACTCACTTCACAAACGCTCTGTACACACATTCCACCAACACTCACTTATATAACCTCCTATACCCTATATACCCTTAGACACCAATTATTAATCATCCTCTGCCCTTACCAACACACCTTTAAATCCCCATTTAAACACAACTTACTATAAATCATTTAATTACAATTTCTTACTCTCCTTCTAATGCAGTAGACATTTCATAATTTCACAGCATGAATACTACTTCTGTAACTATGTCCAAATTAATTGCCTATTCTCTCCCATATCAACAATCTACAGAACAGTAGTACGATCTACATAATGCACAGCTGAACTACTAAGAAATTCTTGAATTGCTTAAAACGAAATTCAGGATGCGTTATCTACTCAACTTGAACTACAACGAATCCTACTCAATTTCAATTAAGGAGATGTCTACCATTTATCTGTCTAAATAATTAATGATTATGTTGTACCCATTTATTTATTTCATTTTAATCTTAATTTGAGAAATTCACCCCTAGACATCTAAATAATAGAAAAAACGTTAATAAGACGTTTCATATTAATATCCATAGCATAGCATGTATATTTTCCGAAATATTTATACAGACACGCTTCGTTAACGATGTTACGTTTAGTTCAGGCATGTTACGCACTGTCAAAATAAGAAATCAAGTATTCAAGTACTGATACCTAGAATGAGTACACATAGTAAGTAGGTACACGATGTGAATGTAAATATAATGTATTAAGAATTCATAAAAGGTCGAACCGACAGGCATTACATCTTTATGCGAGTGGTATAGAAATCCAAGGTAAAAGATATTAATTATTTTAGCGATAGTAAGTTTAACTGGCCGTGTACGATAATTTGTTGTGCAAGAAGTACACAGAAGTCGCGATAAATTAGTGGCAGGAAAATGATACATTGGGATGTCGTGACATTATCAGTGATGCCTTGGTTGTCGAATAACTGTCGAATAGGATGCGGGTGTGTAGTTTGAGGGAGCGAGGACGGAGACGCGAGGACATAGTAAGAGTGTGACAGAGGGGGGAGTGTGTGGAGGGTGGGCACGGAGGCTGGCAGGAATTGGACTTCGTGGGTGGTTGACATGACATGACTTGAGCTCAGCTAAATTAACACGCGTCTTGCTTGTCTCGACTTGTCTTCCGTCGCTCGGCGCATTTCCCATCAAATCCCATCATCATTGACTACCTACGTGGATAACATTCATAAGTACCGCACTTTTTCTAGCACCTGATAATAATATAAAAGGGCTAAATGGATCTTACGCTCACCTATCAAAATATAACCAACTTTTGGTGATCCCATCAACAATATCATTTCTACCCGGATCTCTTCCTACAGTCCTTTTTATTACATTACACTCAGTGTCACTATACTGCCTACTCCGTGTACCCAACCAACTTTATGCCAACCTCCATTCCAATAAATTATTCCATCCAAGAGCACTCCTATAACCTACACATCATTCTCTCTTAAACAAATTACGCTTCTTTGAATTGTTTTACAAATTTTTAGGAAAGTCTACTCTCTTATAATATCATGAGCTACTTTCTCAGCATTCCCGTCCTCATGATTTTGTTCAGTAGTCGTTTCGTGAGATTAGAGTCATCCATCAAACCATTTAACTTTTGGTAATAGCCTTGAAAAGGAGTTAACATAAACTTTAGGTATATTATAGTTGTAATAGGCAAGAAGTAGCACAATGTTATGGTACAGAATGGGTAGCCGATTTAATTAGATGATATGTTATTGACAGAAAAACTGAAAGAAACGCATTTTTCCTTTACTAAATAAATACTGAGGTAGACATGTCGTATAATAGGAATGGCAAAGTAATTGAAAGTGGAATTGCAATGTGATTGGCATTTCTGATGAGACCATTAAGCAGATATACATCCAAATAACCATCCCAATTTTTTGGATATTTGAAAAATAATTGGAATGGCAACTTTTTATTTATTAGTTAATTCGACTACCTTCTTATTGTCTATAAGAAATTCAAATTACGTTGCCAAACAGCCTTGTTCGGCTACCCGGTATTTATGGTATGTAATTTCGATGTTTTTGAAAAATTACGACATTTGCGTTTTACAAGGGAATATATTAAACTTGGACCCCTGTATACACATGTTGCTTATAAAAGTTCATTTGTATTAAACATGATGACATACTCCAATTGCCATTAAATTGAAGAAACTGGTTTCCATTGTATTGGAATGGGATAAGTACCTTCTCTTACATTCATAGGATTACTAGTTGTAATAACGAAATCTACTCTCTGGCTTTGGATTGCAGTATAATACAAGAATACGATTATTGCTTTGTGTCCCACCGTTTCTAGTGCTTGTTCTGCGTGGCTGTGATTGCAGTGCATCTGTTTGGCAGACGCAAAAATGATGCTAGGGAATATTTTATTAGGCATTTGTTTCTTTTCTGGTTGAATTATCTTAGGTATTACTTTAATGCTGGGGATAAAGTCGCAAAAGGACTAATAAGAAAGGGCGTCACATCAATACACATGAACTACGATACACAAGTCTTAAATAACTGAGCGCTAATAAATTTTATGTGTAGGTATACGTAGATGGGCAACTTAGATAAGCAATAGTAGGTAGCCAAATAATGTCATGGCCTACACGTGTGTCACAGATAACATATTCACCCCTGATTTTGGATTGCCATTTCGATTGTTGGGTAGTGTGGCTATGTGATCATGTGCTTCTCTTCTCTGCAGTCCTATCTAAATGTATATGTCACCGTCTAGTATAATACCAGCCAAGTTGCTAACCTAGTCACTCAAGTTATGGCTACCTTAATGTAACTGGGATGCTAATTGGCAAATTTAAAGTCCATTAATGGTTAGCTACAATAGCTTCTCGCTTGCCATAACGAAAAATTTATTTATGCAGTAATACTTGATACTGTGAAGGTCCGGGCTACCAGTCTGTGAGTGACATACAATGCATTCTGCAGAATAGAGCAAATCCGGGATCACAATGATACCAAAATCAATTTATTATTGAAGTATCTCGGAAATAGTTCCTCTTCCCATTCTATTTTCCTTCTGTCTACTTTAAATTATTTCACTCAATTACGTAATATTTCAATAGAAACAAAATTACAGTATTTGATTTAAACATTCCAAATTCCATTGCTAAATATTTATGTAAAGTACTTATTATTACGTTGGCTTGCATTTTGACTTGATTTGTTATTCCATACAGCGTTGCCAGTATTATGAATCTAAATGTTGTATTTGACATGTTAGTTTCTCTATGTGAAAGTTGCGGTTCGGCGTAAGATAATTTTAGAAATAATTTGGAGAACTAACAAAAGTGTACAGTAATGAATCATTGCGTGTAAATTATGCCGACTAAGAATAGTAGAAACATAAACATTAACCATATGACAACAAACTCATTTTGTGAAAGTTAACGTCCCTATTTTTCAATTCAGAGAGTATTGCCTACGGTGATGGAGTTTACATTTTGACTGTTATTTTCGAGAGCAGTCATCTTATGGGTTTTCTAGTGTTACTTGTGACTATGTATGCGGCGGACTATCCAGTGTGTTTAGATGGAAGTTTGACTTAAAGATTATTGTTGGTAAGAAAAGGAAATGGTGTATAGGTTGAGGTGCCTATAGGAAGGCTGGGTGATATGAATGGATATGATAGCACTTGTATGAGTAATAGAAGTCAAGTATAAATTCATGGAAGCAGAGCTGTTGAGATTGAATGAGTTCCACTTGTCTTTCATGAATGCGAATATGTGCTCCAAAAGATTCTATTGGGGATTGGATGCACGGAAGTAACGGAGTGCACATGGGAAAAGATGAAGTTGTACATAAATACATATCTAAATATTTACAATGTAAAAGTATACTTTGAATACTTGAGGTTTAGTCTGACCTCCTCGTCTATACCATAAATATGCAAATTCAACTCTCTCTATACATTCTATTACGAGTTGTTGACTGCACAGAAGTGCCACCTTTCCTAAGTAAGTATTTTTCTAGCGTTACCCATCCAGATAATCATTTTACGTCGAGTGTACTTACTCTCCACTGCTTAATTTCTCGGAAAGGATTCTTCCGCTCCACACAGAAAAAGGTCACCACTTCACATTTGTCAACCAATCTAAATTAACAATTGCGTTATTCTCAAGTCCCTTGATTTTGTCAACTTTTCCATATATGTATTTACATAAACAAAGTTTCACTAAAGTGGCATGCATATATAATGAAAAGTGGTTTATGTTTACTATGGGTAACGTACTAGTCGTAATTTCGTAGAAGCTTTCACCACTGGATTGTAATGATAGAATTGACAAAGTGTACTTCTGTACATTAATTTTAATTTCTATGGAATGTACCTTTAACTCTATTTACTAAATATTTAAAACTAAATTGTTTGCTAGTTAAGTAGCAATTTGGAAAATATAATGTTATTGTTTCCGTGTTGTAAAAACTATTATTTATATTGATTCTTTGAAAACTAGTTACTATTTTTGATTAATAAGAAAATAAATAGTGAAAATCGGCATAGTTTTTTGAGTGGTTGAGAAAAACCCTGAGACAGTTCATTTAGTGGGAAAATCAGTTGAATGGGTTTTGAGGTAAATAATAAATGTCAATTATATATCTGGTAGCGGTAGTAATAAAGATTGCACACTTACCATAGCATTTACCTAAAGAGGTAAATACTGTTATTTATGTATATGGTCCATTTGGAATTAGACAGTAAATATAAAGCTGTCAGAAGTAAGCGGCGAGGTCTATTAGTTAAAGAGAGAACTCGGCATGCCATTTAGATTGAACTTGAATTTGTACGTACTGAAAAGTAATGATAACTGGTAGAGCGTAATTGCAAGTGTAACTGTACTCATAAGGTAAGACAGTAGGAAACCACGAAAGTGGTGTTTAGTTTATAGCCTTTTATTTATTCAGGGAGACCACAGAACATGATCTTGTAAGTATTCATAGTCGTAATCGTTGGAGTGGAGTCCTTGAGAAAATTGTTCTTGTGTTCGTTAAATCGTGGCAATGCTAGCCATTTGTGTCCATAAAGTACCTGATACTTAGGTAGGCATTATGTAGATGCCCGTGCACTCGTACTTGGACTGGGGCAGAACAGAGAAGTAGTAATTTAGTAATAGCATGATAGCTCAATTGGTGTAATAGGTAATACTGGGCTAAAAGATATGTTACTGCTGAAGAAATGGTGGAAGTAATGTAGTTTGGACTTTGGGCTGGAGTCTGAGAACTTACTCTGCACTCACGTATTTAGTCATTTAGTCCGTACCTACATAAAGTCGACTTACGTTTGACTTGAGTTGATGATGGGATGAAATTAAATGAGAAAATGTATAATGGGCGTGTAGAGGTTCAACCTTTTGCCATTAAACTCTTAGCTGAATCCTTGTCATGGTGCATTAAGGATTAAGTTGTGTCTAAAACCTGACTAAGAGCTTTCTCTCAAATTAAGTACCATCACTTACTCTCCCCGTCCTTACACAGCTCTGGAGCTACGTTTCTCTTAACTTAACACTTCCTCTAAAGAACTTCAATTAAATATCACATGGATCAAATTAAATGACAGGCTTACTTCTATTTGTCAAAATTCATAACCTCTGTTATATGCATGTACATTCACAGTCACAATCTGTCCAAGTATAAGTGTGGGTACACCATCTTGTGCACACAGAAACGACGCTTGGGCATTTAAACCAATTCTTTCTAATATAAGTGAAATACCTATGTCAGATCGTTATTTTAATAAGTGGATTATACTATGTGTGTGAAACGTGGACGATGATTACAAAATTTAATCCACCGTAGTACTTCAGCGTTTAGTGGCATAAGAGGGATATTCAAATATGAATATTCTAGTCTCTAAACAAGGTTTACTCTACGTAAGCTTAATTACCAAATTCTTGGGAGAACTGCAGACCTCATAGAAACACGATTTGGAAAACATTTTAACACGCGCGTGGAATAAGCTGGCAAATAGTTTAGTTTACAATATGAAAATGAAATATTAAACCACAATTAAAAGTAAATTCGCTTAAGTGGTACATACCAAATGACCTGTTTACTCTCCATTTCAAGTAGAGAACGGTTTCATGATGAATTTGCATTGTTAATTTATATAAACCCTTTACAATCGCCTCATGATTTCACCCTGGAAAGCCGGAGTATCTTTTCAACTTTAGGTGCTTTAGATTTTAGATTAAAGAATGTAGCGAATGATAATCCATGCCCATTATAAGATTAAATAATCTAACTGAAATAGCAATATTTGTCGATCACACTTATTGTTAAATTCCAAAAGGTAAATAATAACTTTTATATAGATTTATATTTTAGATTGACATTTAGATATTTATATCGATTTGAAAATAGTGTGCGCGATAAACAAAGATTAAACTAGTTTGAAAAAAGTGAGTATTATTTTTAGAATCTAGTGGTGACGTTTAGGAGGAAAAGTTGTATAAAAACTGAAAGGCATAGAAGACGTAATTTGGAGTAAAAACTCAAGGTCTTCTTTTTGTGAGTAGTAGATGGTTTGATGAAAGCGGAGAAAGTTGACGTGAGAAGATTTATTTAAGAAGTAAGTAGGTACTGTGGTCTGAAGAGAAGAAGATGAATACGTTTTTAGTTAATGCATAATGGTTGCGATAGGAAGGTTGAGACATGGAAGTGTAGTACGGAAGAGTACTTAGGAAGAGTTGGGTGGTGATGTCCGTTGGGTGAATCGGTTTGGTAATTGATTGATAGGAAGAGTTTGGTTGGATGATGGGTGTCATTTGAACGACCTGGCATTCAGGACTATTCGGTTTGGTCACATCTTATTGACAAGACTGTAGGAACACGTAAATGGACTAGAGGAAGACTATTCCTGGTTTTGGTGTATCTGGGAAGGTGTATTGTGTGGAAAGTGTTACTGTTGGCTGAGGAATAGGGGAAGATGATGATGTAAAATGTAGGTTAGGTGGTTTGGTTTGTGGTGCGATGCGTGGATAAAAGTTTGGTTAGGAGAGAATTGTGGAGACATGGTTGATAATATAAAGGTCGTATGAATTGAACCGGTTGGGGATGGTGGAAAGTGTAGGATAAGTTAGAGGTAGCTAATGTGAGATGATCTCGTGTGATTGCATTGGGATTAGGCTGGATGATGGGATGAAGGCAGAGATGGGATATTTGATAGCCACAGGAAAAGTGAGGGAAGGAGGAGGCAGTGGAATGACAGGGCAGAGATCCTCTAATAGCACAGGCGGGCCAACCACTCTCTGGAAATTCCGAGGACGCCGCGGATGGACCAACGGAGAAAACAAACCACAGGCACTGCGATGGCTCCGCATCTTCACTCTTCTTCAGTCTTCTCAGCCTACAACACTTGGCACTTGGCAAACGCAGAAATCGTCCTTCCTCATAAAACTATAATATTCTGTATGTCCCACTAAAGCATATTACGACCAAGAAAGGAAACGACGGACTTCACTTCCATCCTCTGTCTCTTCTCCATCCACCCTAATGTCACATCAAATGCCTTCATTTTACTAGAATCTATGTATACAGAACGCATGTGATGTGCATTTTAAAATCCCACACCACTTCCAGAGGTAGAACAACTTATATCGCTTAGCTTTTACTGCATCCGCTCCTTTCTCCACAAAACTCTCAAATGACTTTTTCCAAAATTTCAATTCTATTCAGTCACATCTTCACAAAGATACTTTCTCTTTCCAGCATTTCTTAGTACACTACTATCAAAGCAAATTTATTAACTATTTACAAAGAATAAATAAATTGGGCACCTAAAGCAATTTTTTACTTATTTGTGCAACTATTTTAATGATTTACTAGTCTATACACAAGTTTTCTAGTTAGCAAATAA
The DNA here is from genome assembly GCA_020352615.2 of Yoshiicerus persimilis. Taxonomy (NCBI): domain Eukaryota; kingdom Metazoa; phylum Arthropoda; class Collembola; order Entomobryomorpha; family Tomoceridae; genus Yoshiicerus; species Yoshiicerus persimilis. Next base: position 3,476,835 of record CM060170.1, on the reverse strand, counting down.
ATGAGGTTTGTCAAAAATGAATGTCTTGAGTATTATTAATTCACATTAACTCTTGTTTTAACTTTTTTACAATGTTATAACCAATAAAAAATAAATTATTCAAGGATTTCTCTGCAGTGGAGTTTAGGAAAGGAGTTATATTGGATAAATATACAAATAGAGAAATGAGTTGTGTCAGAAAAGAAAAATTGGATTTGTTGAAAAAGTATTGTGTAGCGGCTGGTGCTCTGATTGTGCACTGAACGTCAAGTGAAGGGAAAGTTACGAACATGACAGGACAAGGGAAAGTAGTGTGGAAGAGGACTAACTAAAACAGATTCTCCTTATTTTCTCTCAAAGTGGATTCTCTCGCTTTGCTTTCGCTGTTGCATTGTTGCGTAACAAAGTATAACGCAGGATTATACATTACTCATAGCTAGATAATACTAACGAAACGCATCTTCCTCATCCCAACTTAAGTTTTATGTATTTATCTATGATATCACGTCACGCCAACCCAGCCACTCGTATCTCTCTATCATTATGCACAGATACATGTAAATATACGCTATACATAATTCTCTGTGGCCCCACTGTGTACATAATAAACTTCTCTATACGACTACATGCATTCCGTGGTACAGACAGACTTCCACTTCTCCCACCGAAATATATATAGTGTACAGTGTAGTATAGAAATATTTGGCAATGGGAAGGCAAGCACAGTTCATGCAGGTTTGCCTTTCAATAGAATCGATTTGGTTTCTTTTCATACTGGGCTATTACTAATATAAGTATAAAGGAAGTGAATAGCAAAACTGACATAGAGAGGGTAGGGTAGCGAATTCGATCAAATGCAATGGAAAAGGATACTTTCTCTATGGGGGATGCCTACTTACTTACTACTTACTACACATAGGTACTATTTATTGCAAACACATACATATTGTATACGCATGCACGGATATCTACATAGAAGGAATATGTAATAATATCCAACTTATGTGAATGTGCATAACCCAGCTGTGTTCAGGCATAGACACTTGTGTTCTCAAATGAAAAAATGCTACACCGCGTTGAGTTATCTCATTTTCTTAGGAAAACTTTATCAACCAGGATATTTTTGTATCCACTTTATGCAGAGTATACGTAAACTTTTGCGAATTTCATTTATTCATTGTCAATAAAGTTTCTTCTTCGGAGAAAAACTGGTGAAAGACACTTTTCTGAATAATTACGCTATTAATACTGAATTCTTTGTGTCTTGTTTCGAAAACTCGTAAAAATTATATTTGCGAACGTATTTGCATTTAAAAAATTATTATTCCTACAGTACTATATCTGATAGATATGAATGGAATTAAATATTAGGTGGACTGAAATTGTGGTATGGTAGAGAGAGTAAAAATAAAGCGTGTTTGTAAATTGCCTGGAATATATGGAAGTGGGAGTGTACTGAAAGTGAACTATAAGGAGAAGGTTTAGATTTGAGTGAGACATGTCTAGTGGAGAGAAAGGTCCGTGTTGAAATAGAAAGCTAGAGAAAGTGTAGTTGGGAAGTAGTGGTGTATTACTAGCTGGTAGTACATAAAAGTGTGCATTGCAATTCAATGCCACACGCAACGCTTATGCTTTGCTTTGCTTAGTGTCTATGTGGAATTGTGTTGGTAATACGGTGTGTCTGCCTTGGGAGGTATGTGGAAAGTGATGTGAGCGTCTATGTGTGTTCTGTAACTGTGTGTCATGCTATGTTCCGTTTTCCTTTCTTTTCCTTACATAGAGTGAGTCTGGTTATATAATATAATGTACAATAAGTAGTAGTAAGAAAGAAATACAGTGTAAGGACAAGGAGAGGAAAGAAGGTTGTTACTACGAAGAATGCATAAAACATGGTTATTTGGAAGGAAGGAGCTTAAGGGAAATGGAAAGATCGATAAAAAGAAAAGCCTGTTCAAGGAAAGAAACTGAGAAGACGAAAAGGAAGAAGTTGAAGGCGAAGACCAAGAAGAATCTTAAGGGAAGAGGAAAGAAGAGTTCAACACCAGCAGTAACCACCAAATAAGAAGGACCATAACCAAACCAAGTTGGAGAGACGGGAGCAGGGCAAGATATCCTGTCTTTACCACTCTCCCTATCCCTATCTATTAGAACTGAACACTCCGACTCTAAATTATACACTTCCACAGACCGTCTCCAACTCACTCTCTCCAGGCCCACCCAAAACACCTAATAATATTTATGTGTAGACCCACTATCAACATAAAAATAATATGTGCGGCTCTTATTGTTAGTGCTGCCGACGCACTCGAGGAACTCCACGCACCTTCCGCATCCTCACCGGCACTACCCAAACAGTGGTCCGGAGTGTCACAGACGAAGAAGTGAGACAGCAGACAATTCCACTCACTCTTCCTACAAATGGCAATAATATTAGGTGCAAATCCATAACTCGGGATGCAGTTTCCCTGAAAGGGTGATAGCATGCAGCAAATTAGAGCAAATGAACTGAAGGCAGCCAACTTGAGCCGTAGATTACAAATGACCGGCTCACGACTGCTACGTGTACTACAACAAGCCATGGGGTCTTGCCAAATGAATCTCCCGTATAAATCCCCGACTACTTCCCTACTATGCATGTAATTTTGGACTGGAAATACCCGGTTCGAAATTATAGCCGAGTATATGTAATTCTGACTGATATTCATATCTCTGGGGGAGTTAGGCCCTGTTCGGATATAAGACACTTGACTTGAGTCGAGTCGACTGGCTTTAGAGGATGTTCTACATAATATTATGTATGCGGACTGATGGTGAGTTCCTCTGCCTGGGTTTCTGTGATACAAATGTGAGGAGGCATCCAGGGAAGGAAGTATCAGAGCAAAGTAGCTCGGTGAGTCAGTGAACATTACTCTCCGTATGAAAGTTAGCTTAGTTACACTTGTGTACGTTGGACTTAGCGAGAGGAAGATAGACGAGGACGAACGTCTTTCGAAACTATTTCTAATACATATAGAGACAGAGTTGTTGGGTCCAGAACCAGTTTCTGCCTTCCAGAACCTCTGTCTCTCACTACTTTACTTACTTAGCTCTAACTAACTAACTGTAACTGCCTCTATATCTTTCACCACGTCTTCCATTAGATACTTGAAAAGACTTTCTTTGTAAATACACTCGCTTCTTTATGTAAGTCACTCCACTTTCCTTCCCAGCCAAGACCAACCGACAGGACAACAGTCAAATACTTATTAGCTACTCAATAGAAAAGAGCATTGCCAATTCCACAGTCTAAGCAAATGCCTAGTACATACACTGTCCCCATTTGTGTACCCACAACCAACCTTTTAGACCCCAAACCAATAACGCTCTATTAGTCGGAGCAATATTCCTAGTTCTATTATTATCTCCACTGTTACCTTTCGCAGTCCTTCCCAGTCTGATTACACAGAGTCACAGAGTCAACCTCACTTATTAGTTACGTTACTGTTTTATGCTCCACTGCAACCATAACTTACCCCTTCATAATTCATATCTGCCGATAACAACATTACATAGCCCTTATTACAAAGTAACTACTGTCCTTACTCCTTGTCAGCGAAATATGAAACGTTGCAAAGTAAAAAACACAGAGATAAATGAATTATTAGTGCTTTCTCAATTTTTTCCTCTTTTGCTGACTTTGTATCATAAATAGATATTTTGTGTATACATTCGTAGCTAATAAATTTCAGGACACAAGAAGTATCATAAATAACGCAGTTCATATATTCTGCACCCAAGGTTACACTTTGGTCCTTTCCTAGAACTCTGTAATTTTTCTGTAAGTCCTACATTTAATAAAGGGCACATAATTTATTAAGCAGTTCACCATATACTGCACCATATTTCTAGTTAACTAATAAAATTTTTATGGGCACCTCCTTCAGTAATTATAATGACTAACTGGAATTCTAGGGAACATAATGACAAGAAAGTATAGGTAATTAATTTGAATAGTTTGACTTGGATTTGGTGAGCATGGTCATTTTCTGAGAATAGGGGAGCTTTGGATAAAAGAGAGTCCTTATAGGCAGTGTAGGGACATGGATGGACAGACAGAGATGTATACATTTGTTTGTGAAATTAGTAGAATGTTGCGGTTAGTAATTTTTGAAAGTTTGGAAGCGGAGGTTGAGAGTACATAAAGTAGTGGGGAAAGATCAGTATGTAGCTTACATCTATGGGACAAGTCCCATGGCACCAACAAACAGCATTACTCAACTGGCTAACTTACTTTTCACATTAACGTCGGATTTGATTCAGTAGACAGTGGAGCAGTGAAATCTACATTCTTTCCGGTCACTCCATTCAGTACATACAATAAAGTTTTTGTAGCGCATTCATTTCTTGAAGTAATTCAAAAGGAGAAAACAAGGTCAGTCTATTAAGTGAGTTTCTCCGGCCTTCGTTGACAATGTCGACTCGATTACTCCCATTGTGAACTGGAGACTACCTACGTGTACGTATTTAGTGTTATTACGGTAGAGTGCATTGTAGTTTTATGTACATACGCTATGTATCAATTGGCTTCTCTCCCTCCACCGAAATACATAATAGACTCTTGTCGTGTCCTGTAACTTGTGTTCTGCTCTGCTTTCTCCATACTCCATTTTACTATTCTCCGTTTTTCCTCCTGACCAACAAGGCAACTGGCTCCGCTGACTTGGCTTCCCTTCCCTGGCTTCGCCTGACATGCCTTCACTAACTGCGTTTTTATTGTGCAAGTAATACACAATATAGTGTACCACTCTATTAGGCGACACACTAACTCACGGCGTCTTCCACCAAATGGCAACAAACATGTTGATAGTCCCTCAAGTCAACCCAGTCCACCAACTCACTATTTCCCACATATGTCTGCAACTCTCCGTCCTCCTCCAACCAAATAAACTCAAGACCATTCCCATTCCACCGACTCCACTCCGCTGCCCTGGACGCAGATCAATCCTAAGTAAACGAAAACCAAAGCCAAGGTGAGGCGATGCGATTCCCACAATGCAAACCAATATTTTAAGTAAATACCTAATGTCCCTACGCTTTCAGTCATCGCAAACCAACTACCACTCCAATTCCTGCAATTACTCAAACCGAGATGGAGAAGCCGGAGGGAACTGTATCATATTCTGCCATGAATATATAGAAAGTGGCTGAGAATAAAGAAATGCTCATGGAGAAACAGGTCGGTCACCTTATTGCCGCCTGCTATCGCCCGACCTATCATATCCTATACACAACTGCAATGCGACAACCAACGACACTCCAATGTGCACGGCGACAACCAACTCAACCACTTTCTCTCATCGTCATCTGTGCTTAAGTCCAAAGTCCACTCACTCAACCACCGCCAAATCATTTCCTTTCAATTACAAGCAGCAGCTCATTTTCTTAATGTTTCCTTTCACTCTTCCAACATCCACTCAACCGCAAAGACACCAACACATGTCCCTTCTCTCAACATTAATCCTAAGCCAAACATCATTCCCTACCACCACAGCTATGCAACACACAAAAACCCTTTTCTCTACCATCTATTAACAGTCATTAGTTAGCCATTCACCCTTTGCAGATTTTCAAACCTGTTTACATTTACTAACATTAATTATGCCATAAACAAGAAGAGTAACTACAAATAGACAGATTTTGTGCTTCGAAATACTATAAAGTAGAATACTTGGATATCGGCATTAAATTAATGGTAATGAATTTGAAAAAAGTTTGAGAAACGTCGGCAATGTGTATCAATTTACTATCAAGGATAGTTGGAGGATGAATTTCAGATATCCTATTAGTGGGCTATCACTGTATTTGAAATCGCAAAGTATCTGATTTCTTAATGAATAAATACACTTGCGATTAGAAGTCCAATTTGTAAATGTACTCTTCCAAAACATCTAAGCTTCCTATTCAATATTCCATTTTAAATACCATTCTGGCTTCTATAGAGCCCCACTCAAATTCAACTCTAAAGGATTCACTAGAATTATTCTGTTTCAATTAGCATCATAGTGTCTGAAGGAATTACACTGCTGACTTGTTTCTTTGAGAGTCGTAGAAATGCGCAGTGAAAAGGGAGAAATAAATAGAGTGCTTAATCTGTCTAAAGATAAACACTTGTCTACTGAAATACATTGCAGGTACCCTCCAGATAGTGAATTACTTCACAGATATGCGTAGTACTCGGTTTTCTCTTAAGCAATGCCTTAAAACGAAATTTGATTCTTTTAATTTTGCAGTAAAACCTTTCTTTAAAGCTACCTGGTTTCCTGTTAGTAATAACATTATTGCTAAAATTCTTACGTCACAATTAAAGCGTATTATGCTTAACCACATTGAAGTGCTCAACTTTTTAGATTTTCTTGTAAATTTTTATCGCATTTTACATTGCATGACAATCTATGGTAAAGCTACCATATATTTAGAGATTGCGAAACAAATATAGGAAGTATTGGTTTGTATAGGAGAAAGTTTTATAGAAAAGAAGGCGATTAGAGGAAGGAGGAAGAAAATAGTGTCGAGTCAACTGAAGACATCTGAAGACGGGAGCAGATTAGCTTAAGACGCCTACGATTCAACATTATTATGTAGCTTAGCTTTTATTAGGAGTCTGCTGCTCATCTGGACTCAAGTTGCTGGAGTTGTTGAGCCGTTATTAGGGATACTTTAGTTCACTTGCTTCTGCCGGCTTTGCTATCCATGCTGTACTTCCTTCCGTTAGATCTCCCCGTTCCATTCAGTAAGAATGATCACAGCTCTTAATTTGAATGCAGACCATGACACTCAAGGAATCTAATACGCTATGGGTTAATGCAATGCTGCTTAGGGTTCAAAAACCCAGAGGATAGGGTTTCTAGTACTATTTTCCTATATGCTCTATTTTTAACCATTTTAACCAGTGGCGAATAAAAACATTTTGTTGGTCACTGGAATTTTTTACCACTAGCCAGTGGCCAGTAAAAATTGTTGATTTGTAGAAATACTGTAAAACAAGACTATGCAGGGGTTTCCTGTTGTTTAATTATTGCAACTTTTACATTCCGTGCTCACAAATGCTGATATTTGCGAGTTCAACGAAATATAAATGTATTTCCCACAATTTTGTTAGCAGTTGAATAAATCTATATCTGAAGCTGTGCGAATCGTAAAAAGGAATTCTACTCCAGTTGTGTAGAGTACCTATCTTTGCTAATGGCGAATTGTAAATTTCAAGGTTTCGCTAGATCTCCCATCTGGGTTGACTAATTAAACACGCTTTACAAAATATTTAATTTCTGTGCAAACTTACTTGTTGTAATCGTATGGGTACTTGCACGTATGTAATAGAAACTTCGTGACCATCGTCGTTAGTAAAGAGTCTAAACTATGGCTAAATCGTTAACATTTACATAATACATACTGCATTATACATACATAAATATTATGCTGTAAACTAATTAGAGATATGTCTTAGGTACGCGGAACACAATACTCTGTTCCAATGTGGAGAAATGTGCATGTGAAATTAAATCCAGAAAAGTAACGTTGAGTATACTTGCAGTAACGTTTGTAGAATTTGCAAAGGTACCTTTTACTAAAAGTGGATTTTGCTCCAACGCTTTTATATTCCCATGCTAAATAATTACATTGCGAAATTTTCACTCTCACCCGTTTTCTCTCCAAAACCACATCGAAATAAAAGTTCAAACTTGAATTTATCAGTTAACCTTTAAAGTATATTGCCCATAAAGTATTCTACAAGAAAATACTATACATTTGACAAATAACAAACAGTATCATGGTTCTACCAAATTTACCTTACGTTTTTAAGTGTTGTGGTTAGAAAAGTCCGGATGTAAGTGGGAGAGCGCCAAAGGAACTCAGATTAATGAGATTGAATCTTTTATAAATTGTCGGCATGAATTTGGACTGAATTAATTCATGGGTGTTGCGTGCCCTTGAACGCTACTCGCAATACTGTACTTTTCATTACCATGTACCATGCTAGCTACATAATATACGAGCATATCGAAGTTTGTACGTATTAAAATATTTAAAACTTTAACTGGGTTAAGTTCACAATAGGTTTCAATAATGGATAGGCTATTTTACTTTACTGATGAGCAAACTAGTTCTATTTGAAAATTAAAAGAAATCATTATTACTGGTTCAATTGCCTTCTGTAAGTTAACTTTGCAGTTTATTCAAGGTATTGTGAAGAAAAATCATGTTCCTAAAACTTTCACCGTTTAGATCGCGAGCAACTGATTTCTTTGTGAATATGGTTACAATGGTTAGGTCGTCTTGTGCATGCAGAATCGCAGTATTTATACGCCCACGTTCAATTTATATTATGTGCAGCGTAGGCTTGAATCGAGTTACAATAGTTCATTAAGAAAGGAGACTCCGTGAGAAAATTGATTTCGGTAACGCAAAGTATTACTTATCATGGCATAACAATGTTTAATACTTAGCAAAAAGTCGCCCACATAAATAAACATCAAGATTATATAATTTCTTTTGAGATGAAAGAACATTTAAACCAAAATAAGACTATTCATCCTGTTAGCATGTTATCGCAAGGCGTGTCTTCCCTAAAGCGGTGGGTTTTAAAATTGACCTATTTATTTAGTGATACTGGAAGTGCAATGCCACATACCAAAATTTTTGCGAAAACAAAGTAATGAATTATGAGTCTAATTTATTTGTATTTAAATGCATTAATTCTCTATTCTGTACAGCATCTGATTTGCACATTTGTTTAATACTGAATTTTAAGGATTCTGGGAAATAACTTAGGTATCTGAAGAATGGATAGGAAAAGGAAAATTGATTATTTTAGAGTAGAATTGCATTTGTCCATTTAGCTAATAGAGAGATTCAGAGTTAGAGTTAACGTAAACCTAAACCTAAAATTGGATGCGCACGCAATATTTGGTTGTATAATTTTACCTTAGTCTTAGCGTTTAAGTCTGAGTTCAAACGCAGACCTTAAACTGAACGTTAAAATCAGCAATTTAAGGTTCAGTCTATCGTGTACGGTTTGAAGGTTAGTTTGCAGTTAAAAATCGTGTTTAGCTATAGAAAATGGTAAATTTATTTAACATTAAGTACTAGTTGGGCAAATAAATAGAAATTCGGCAGTGAATTGCCTAAAAGTTCATCTTTCTAACCTGAAATATCAACCAACAGATTTTCATTTAAAAGTGGCACTACTACACATGTTCACATATCAGAAGTTGAGTTGTAATTTGCTTTTCAAATCAAAGAGATTCAAGTGATGACACTGCTCAATTTTGGTCAACATTCAAAAACTAACTACTTATAAACAAAAAAAATATTCACTATTTAAACAGTAAATTCGTTGTGTTTTTACATTAATTTAAGTAAAACTTAAGATAATTTTCAATAGACAGTCTTTAAATACTGCAATCAAACTTAAATCCATGATGATGGGTAATTGGGTAATTATTGTTATGATTGGAATAAAAATCTCTAGTTGATTGCTTGTGTTTAAAATCAAATGTAGCCACCGTAATTACTTTTGCGTACACAGAATTTCTAAACCTCCTATTACGAATGAACCTAAACCTAAACCTTATTGCATTGTTTGTGTTACCGTTTAACCGCTAACCTTATCCCTGAATCTCTCTAATGTTTATGAAACGAGTTTTGAAGTGGGGATGGAAAGGAGACACAGGTGAATGTTAACAAGTCGATTGCTATTGGCTATTTGATTAAGAAAGAAAGAGAGATAGAATTTCACGTCGGTAGTATTTCATAGTGGAAACAATGCAGTATACCTAAATGTGTAATTTCGAGAATTTCCGGGATCATTTAGCAGAACCGAAGGGGAAAAGCTGTTTTTTGTTGGCGTCTTTTGTTTCCCTTCTCTGCTATAATGTTATTAAGTAAGAGTGGTGTATGTATAGGTAAGAGCTACATGAAGATGTGGATGTACACACAAATAGAAAACACAGTGCGGACTTTATGTGCCTAATATGTCTGTGGCCTTCTCTGCACTCCCTTACTCACTGTCTCCAACGAACATCAACTTTGAAAGAGCAAACACGACACGAAGCGAAGAAAAGAAACTGTTGTGTAATGTACGTAGATACATATTCATCGGTATAGAGGAAACTATTAGAAATACTCTTTTCCGTCCTCGTGGTCTGTGTACCGATCGTACAGTTGAACGCAACTTTCCGTTACGGCTGTTTTAGCAATAGAAATGTCCTGCACACATTTTGTGTTAGTTTTCCCTATAGGCAGTGTGTACTCCGTGGTTGATTGCTATTGGACGCAATTAGTTGCTATTGGCACTGGTGTGACCAAATTGTAGAAAACAGCGACTCCGTATGTATCCATTACTTGTCTTCGTTCTGCAATTCTGCCTCCTGCAGAGCCATTCTATAATGACCAAGACCTTTCTATTAGTAGATTATGAGACGTCTTGCTATACGCAGAAAGAGTACAGTTTTGTGATTATTGAACTTTGTCCCTTCTGCTCGCCAGTATTCTGTTCGCCCATCCAATTCCAATAAATTATCTGATGAGAGAGTCGAACTCGTCCGCTGACTTTTGTTCCGTCTTCTTCCCTCCGTGTCGTTGAAATCAAATGAAGATCTTATTGTTATTTTATCCTCCGTCTACCGCCACGAATTCTTGGCTCTCCTTATATGCTTTCCGCACACAGCAACCTTTCTAGTGTTTACTCAGCATCAGCTCACAGAGACTAATTGACTAAAATTGAATTGTGACCGAAAGGTGAAAAGACGACGGAGAAGACACAAGAAATTACTTTCCGCTTCTAGTTACTAATTAGCTCCTATAATGGATATATACTAAATAATACTTTGTGCTATGTCATGTACCATTCAATATGCAATACTGTATCTTCCAGGGAATTGGGAAATTGAAAGACTAAATTTACTATAACAAAATTATGTAAACAATATGATATTCTATTTACTATTTAATAACATATTGTGATCTGTTAGTTAAAAGAGACTTTTCCTTTCCTACTTTTAACAATATCGCTATACGCTACCCTAACAGAGTTGTAGTGCAGTGCTCAGTCCACACAACCTAATATTCATCAGACAATCAAATGAATTATCAAGTGCTTACTCTAAATGTCCTTGCTTTTCTTGTAACCAGTTGAAAGAGAAAACAGATGGTTAAGATAAATAGTCTACTTAACCAACCAACTTATGTTTACAATACATTTTCTGTCTAGGGGGCTCCTATCTATAATTACTATAACTACTACTATAACTATAATTAAATATTAGAATACAACTCCCAGTCCGAGAAAATCCCTTTTATTTGCATACACGCCTTCTTCAAACTATGAGAAACAGCAAAATCTAACATTCACATGCGGCAGAAATTTATTTTGAAAATGCTATTTTTCTAATTAATTCCTTGAAGTAAACTCGAATCATAAACATCCGCTTGTGCATAGAATCTTTTATTATAGAATAATAAATAACATTTTTCATTTTCATATTCGAAAATACCTATTGACATACTTGTTTGTACTTTATTTGTTTTTTGTATAGGTTTTGTAGTGGCAGGTTTATGGTTTTATAGATACATCATCTACTTACAGAATTGTAAAGCAATAAAACACACAAATAAGAAAAATGGAATTACTAAGTATCCGCTGCGCCTTAAATATACCCTGTATTTGCACATTTCCTCCAAAGTATTACAATAAGCTGCTTTAAAGCTCCCTTGTATGGCAATAATAGCAGCTTTGATCCTCCAAAGAATTTCGCTACTTAACTCTTTTGTCTATTGTATATAAATATTAACTGAATAATGTCTTACATTTATGTCCTCTTATACAAATTTGCGTATCAGACACCTGCCATAAGGAAATATTTTACATGTCTTAAAGATGTTGCAATTTAAAATAGCAAGCTCTTTTATTCCATGTTGGGTATAAATTCGGTTAGCTAAATATAGGTCTCTAAACAGGTGAAACCATAATAAATTAGTATTGGTATTGATTTTGTTTTGTATAGTCTTAATGGAGACAATACTTTTCATTAAAGTTCTCTTCATCTTCTCACAGTCGAGTGCTTACGTAACCAATGCTTAGCTTAAGAAGTTGAACTAAAAGCAATGTCAGGCAGAATTACTTTATTCTGTAATCTCTTGAATGTTGGAATAGTCTATAAGGGACCTCTTTCCGTACGTGGATGTCTTCCACTGCGTATAAATAATTTAGGTGCGGTAATAAGAGTGGTAAAGACTAAAGAGTACCAAAAGCCTCGTATTTTGTTTAATATTTAAATGATTCTTTGTATCTGCACTCTTAAAACTTCAATTTCCCCCTATTTTTCAACCAAGCATGCAAGGTGTTTCAGCGTTTCTTGACCCAAATACATTGAAAAATGCTAACCTTAGCAAAACATACGTATTGGTATTGTGCTTTAAGTAGGCTGCATAATTGACTGACTCTGCTCTGGAAAAAGTTTTCAGTTTAATTTTCATTTACATTCCCGTTCTTGCAAGAAGTCCTCGTCCATAATGGGATACTAAAGAAAAAGTGCATCTGGAATGATTGCATATATATTAAAATATATTCTGAAATGTGTGCGCGATATAAGATCCTTTCCGAGGTTGAAAGTTGTAATCCGATCTAGCAGTAAGAACTCTTTGGCATATTTGTTTGTCCAAGTAAATCACATTTTAACTAAGGAAATTCCACAGCATTTTCCAATTCGTAATTCTAAAGCGATAATTTTTGAATATTTACAGAGCCCGAGTGAAAAGCGGTCTGAGAATTATTGGCATCGAACCTAATGTGGACCATACGTGGAATATTACTACCGATTTTAACCCGCGTAGGACTCACGCGACCATCACCGCTGTGAGAAAATACGATCCGAGTTTCCAAAACGTCAAAGGGTAAGTAAATGAATGCATTCTCAATTACTGATGATAAATCCCCTTTGAAATTCCTTAGGCCATCCTTCTCGGGCAAAAGCATCATAAAACACTGATAAATGCACTCGAGAATTTATTACAGGAAAAACTTGGATAATAAATTAGGTATAATTTCTTTTATCCGTGGTGCAGAGAGGTAGGCATCCATTTAGATACTTAATTAATAAATGTAGATACACAACAGGGATCTTCTGGTGCAATGCTGCTTTTGGCTTGATATTAATGTACAGATCCATCCACGTTTTACCTTGACATCATAAATAGCTAACGGAAATCTTTTGGGTACTTCACAAGATACGTGTTAACCACATGCACATAATATTCTGTGCATCGCAAAGGCTGTGATATCCAGAAGTACTACAACTGTAAAAAGCAGCCCTTGGCACTCACTTGCATATTTCCTTCAAGACACAAATTATAGTTATTTGAATCCACTACATCGTTGCCTTTGGTTTCTTTGTAAGATGAGTCAAACTCTAGTAAACCTGACAAGGAATTCTGGGGCTAAGGCTGTATTACTAAAGAAACCTCGTCTCATGATGTATCCCGTAGGTATAATAAGATTTTATTACGCCTTCCACGTGTTTTACAAATAATAAGTACACATACCTATGTAGGGTTAAACTAACTAACAATAAATGTACATGTACTCACCCTACAAGTATTTATAGTAAATACATAAAGCAATTATAAAAGTATTTATGCATAGTTCATTGGACAGGTCGATAGATTTAGTTTTGTTTCAAATGCAAGTTTAAGTGTTGGCTCTTTAGCATATTTCAGTCGGAATGCTTTGTTAAGTTACAGGGTATTTAAGACATACTGTCATACTACGTGTTGAATGCCAGTTATTTGAAGCTAATCTGAAACATCAGGCTGTCATGTTCTTGTTTAGTACAATAATTGTATTGGACAGAGTGAAATGCTTTCCGTCAGCTTCATTCGGTTGGATTGGATATTATGTAGTCATTTCACCTCTCACAAAAGACTTGGCCAGACACGTCCAACTAATTTCGACATACGCAAACCTGACTTCCTTTTGATTTCTGCTGCCAACTGGCCAACTTTTCTATACTTTGCCCTCAGTTCTAAATGCACAAGAACACACTTTCATATATACATCCAATATTACAATTACAAATGATACTGCACTCTTACTAGAGTAAGCGTATAGAAAATCTAGTGATATGGAAAATCCTGTGGAATGTTGCAATGGTAATAGTAGAATGTGTTGCTTTGTCGTCAAATAGTTAGTCGGTTGCGTGATTTACTCGTTATTTAGACTTATTATCATGCTTTGCTTGGAAATTGAGTAATCGCACATTAAGAGGCTAAATATTGTAAGTATATTGTACTTGCAGGAAAACTGCTAGAGATAAACTTAGAAAATTAATTATTTCCATCCGTGTATTATGAAAGCTCTTTCTAAGCTTTTCGTTTAATTTAGCAAGCCAAACGAATTTCCGAGTAATTTAATGACACATCGTTGGAACACTGACAATTATGTAAGGATAAAACACACTGGTAGAAATCACACTTTTCTGCAGTGAAAATTAATTCAGTGTGTTTCGTATTCCATTTTATACCTGGCAACGTTACTTCCTAGAATTATTCCAAACGTATCTCACACCGCCTGGAAATTTCATCACATATGAAATCTTTTGATTTAATTACTTACCCTTTATCACTAACATGGAAGACTTTTAAAAATGATTTAACTTTTAGATTATTTACAATTGATTAATAAATAGGGTTTTATTTATTTATTTCTCATTTAAAATTATATGACGCATTTTTTACAATGGTGATATACTCGATATCTTTGATATATCATATATTAAGTATCCAAAATACGTTACTGTGTTGTGTCGTATATTATGATCGTTAAGGAAAAATTATGAGACCAGAAAGGCCAACCCATATGTTCGGTGTGATATTTGTAATTTCGGCTTTTTTACAAAGACTATATATATTAAGTTGTAAGCAGACTAACTTAGTTCTCAGATTGGGCATTGGTATATTCCGCGTTATCTGATGTTCAATACTAATGTTGTATCTTCTTGTAGTGTAATGCTATGTAATGAATACAGTCTTATCCGAAAAAATAGCGAGCTAACCACGAAATCCCACATCACAGCTCTTTTTCTGTATGGCATAAGAAAATAAGTAGGTACTGCTGATAGCACTCTCATTACTTCGCGCAGCGGAACACATCCTTTAGCAAAAAAGCAGTTTTCCACCAGAAATCCAATGTAATGTAATGTGGAGCATTTGAGAATCTGGGTGGAGTCGCAAGTTATGATAAGATAACTTAGGTGTGTCTTTCTGTCCTATTTATTTTCCTTTATTAAACAAATGTTTATTCTGCGAATGAATTTTTTTCATTGCTTTCAGCATTTCTCTAGTTTCAGCTGCAGAAGTACATTATCGTATTCCGTAATTTCTTTCTTGTTGTTCTATTTGTCTTAATACGCATAAAATAAGTACATATCCTGGTGCTGCACAAGAATAACTCTTAATAAGCGATAGCATTATTGTGCTTTTATGAACAGAGGATGAAAATTCTGCTTTACCTGCTATATCATTAATGCATCTTTGTTTCTTCATTCACTAAACAGCTTTGCGCAATATATAATACAAATGGGAAAAGAAATGACAGATGCCTTCCACATGAACGTATAGTGCAGAAGCAGTTTCCTTTTAAATGACATGTTCGTTTGTTTAGGAGAACAAAGAAAAAAGTGCTATATGTACATGGTTTCTCAATGCAGCGAGATAGAGAACATTAGAAACACCGTTCCTTTCACAGTCTAAGAATCTACTTCTTACTTTTTCGCTGCAGGGAATATTGATTCTGAAGATGCGTGAGAAATGCGCTAAAACGCAGAGGACTCTTGAACTGATGATTCTTTGATTTTTAATTTAAATCCAATTAGAGATCAGGACTCAGCAGTAGCAACGTGGCCTGTCAGTCTTTAGTTGGTTTGGTTAGTTTTAGAGGTACTTGTCGGCTAGTCTCTATAACTTGCAATAGCATACTTAAAAATCTTACATACGCATGGTTTTTGGTGTTGGTTTTTATCTCTTGGAGTTTTTCTAACGACATCTCATCACACAGCATTCACATCTGGCTTCCCTTAGATAGTTTGTCTTCCTCTATGAGAATCTACGACCAAATTCCTCCTACAACCTTTTCCGAATGCACAAACTTCATTATTCAATTTTTGTCAGAAATTCATTACAATACGAATTACGTAATTGTAATACTAAAATATAAATGTGCATCTTTCTTCTTGACTGATTAGTGATTTTAGCAATTAATTACCAAACAAGAAATTAAGCAGTTCCTTTGTGAGAAGTTGACTTATTTTAGAAAGCATACCAACTTTTGTAAATTTAGAGTAATAATGGTCGGAACTACTAAACTCGTCAGCAAATTTTTAAAAAATTCATGTTTTTCTAATTTGTGTTCATCTCAAAATGCCTTATTGGTAAATAGTTTTTGAATTTACTCGATTTTTATTGTTTTTCAAATTTAAATTACGTTACTCAGCGTTTCTTCTGTAAGCTCTTCTGCACATTGAAACAAACTGGTTCCAACAGTTGTTTTTTGGTAGCCCTTTAGTTGACTTGAAATGTATTACTGAGTGATTGGCGAGTACTGATAGTGGATTTGGAAAAGTGTGTGACGGAATTGTGTCCAGGTACTGATTTACGATTAGAGGTTTTTGTGCTGATGGCTGGTTGGTTTTAGTTAGTATAAGTTGGAAAGCGTAAGAGCGAGTGAGTTTCTCACTTGAGTTCAGTTCAGTTGAGCTGAAGATAAGTGAGTTAGATGAGTTCAAATAAACCAATGGGATGCAATGAAATGCAAAGAAAGACAATTGGGATTGGGAAAAGAAAACGAGTGAGTTGCATGCTTTTCTTCTAGATATTCAACTGAATTCGACTTCTATGCGTCTAGGTCTCTACTAACTAACCGTTCTATGCAGAGCAGAGTAATAAGGATAAGTATCTGTAGACACGCTGTCAGCCACTCTCTATAGAAACACCACGAAGAAGAAAAGTATTGTTCTCCTAACCAACGGCGGAATATGTACCGAACATGAGTGACTTTAATCAAACTTTTCTCCTTTCAATGCTCACAGGGCCACGGTTGCAAATTATATACGCCTTTCTGTAATACTTATCTTTCTTCCGTAGCCTGCACTTATGAACGTAAATAGACACGGATGTAGCAACGTCTCCGCTTATAATCTAGATTTAACAAGTACCAATTTAATGTAAGGGTGCTGATTGTCAGGCAAGTTATGACTGAACTAAAGATATACAAACTTTTATTTCACAATCATTAAATTAACTATTAGAACATAAAATTGCACTCTTAATAACTCCCAGATCGTCTACTCCCCTAGTATAACAAAAGTGCTCTACCTACTAATAAAATTTTACACACGTCGTTCCCATGATCAGTTACTGCATTAATAATATTAGGATACCCACTATTATGCATCGAGGTTGTAATATAATTTTCACTGGAGAGAAGTCATGGAAATCAAGGTGAGTATCTCAGAAGACAATCATTTTCAGTTGAACAACTTTAATTGCATAGTATTAAAAAGCCAAGTTTCTATTATTAGTAGTAGGTGCTTTGATTTCAAGCAGTTCTATGCTTATGCTTCTTTGCAAACTCTTACAATACTCTACTCTACTGTATATTGATATAAATGCTCTAGATATAATTTGTGTCTAGTTGACAAACTATCTAGGAATAAGAATATTAGAGGGCCGATTTATACACAAATCTCTGTGGGATGCATTTCAATGTGCACGAAATAATGAGTTCTAGTAAGCAATAATATTCGACATTAGTAAGGACAAAGCGAGGTCGTTGTTAAGAGACTTCGGTTTCCTTTATGGAAGTTAAGAATACATTGAAAAGAAACCGCAAATGACAAAACTTGTCCTTCCACGTTTTTTAAGCTTGAAGTTTCTTTTCTTTTATAGGGAACGTATATCAGAAATTAGTAGCACAAATAAGTACATCATTTATGTAGATCCACAATCCTTAAATAACTACGACAATTTTGCAAGGCTACACACTGCAAATGCGGAAAAGAAACTAAAATAAAAATTGTGCTACTTATTTAACCAGAAGATTAATGCTTACCTAAGAAAATTGCATGCGAAAGATCGATCAGCATTCGTGGTTGATTGAACTGTGCAAACGAACAATGAAAATCGCTTAATTGCCCAATTAAAGAAGAATACAACAGAGGGGAACAAAATATTAAGTAAGCCTGCCTCGCCATACACATATCTTGTACACTATTTGCATGATGCAATGATAAAGCATGTGCTTTTTAATACGTCAAAGAAAGTTCTCATTCGTAGAAAAATCTTTTTCTGACACTGTTTTAGCAATGATGCCGTTTTTTACAATTAAATCACAACTTCGTTCAACACCATCTGTATTTATAAAGCTTCTAGAAAATTATTAGACATTATTAAATAATAGTTTTCGGTGTTTGGATTTAGCAATAATTAAGAAGTATGTTTTTGCCTAAGTTGTGTGCTGCGGGTATTACAGTAGGTGTTCCGGATAAGGACATTTTGTTTGCACATAAGAGAAATGGTAATTTATTAGCTGGCAGGCTATTTGAATATGTCCTTAAGTAGACATATAGAAATTACCTATGGATGGAATTTGGAATTGAATAATATCTCATCTCAGCTAAAAGCAGCGTAGACTTGAGACTTGACATCTCTTCCAAATCTGTGTTGTCTAGGCTGCTTAAGATAAATTGACTACCATCTGTGTAAACGACAGCTACTGCAATTCACAAAGGAACTTTTTAGAAATTCTTAGTCACCATTTAATTGAATAACAGACAAGAAGACGGCACAGCTATTTTTACAGATAGTATAATACTTGTAAGCTACGGATGATAGCAAATGAACGTTTTCATTGTTCCTTTCACATACAAAGCCCGTTCTGTGCCTAATGATAAGGAATTCAGTTGTCGATTATTTATCGTGAATCACATTGGAAAGATCTGTTCACAACTTACGTCGAAGACATCCAATATTACTCCATTTCTTATGCAACTCATCATAGACACTCGCAGAGGTAAGTAAACTAACAATGGAAATAATAGCTCAAGTTTACGCGTAAATATTTTGCAAACAAAAGGATCTCTGTGTTACGCATATATATGTTCCAGTCCATGACTGAGAAGATAGAATGAAGATAAATAGTATTTTCATCCGTAAACAAAAGAGTCATTGAATTTCAAATGGCATTGAATATCAAATGCAAAGTCCAATTACATGCCTGAGAATTTAATCTTGTGTGGCCACATTGAAATACCATTACTGCCACCGAGTCGTTTAATATTTCTGGTAGCAACAGGATTAACTAGAAAATTGCAAAAAACTTAATTATTTATTCTTCTTCTCAGCCTATAAAAATGAAATACCTACCAAGAAAGCAGTAATCACTCATTTCATTAGAGTACCCGGTATTTGGAATAATTAGTACCCAGAATTATTTCTCAGGCGTAGAAATGATAGGAATATATAAATGTAGGTGTGGAGCAACTTCATAAAAAATTGTATTTCTTATTGCGAAACTCGGGAACTAGGTACATGGTGAGATACAGCCTCAATTCCAGGAATTCTAATAAATTGTGTCCTTTGAACCTTGCCGACAAGCGACATTTACTTTGATTCGCTAAGATAACATTAGACATCTTTGTCCATATTTTTATGTTATTAGTATGTACAAAGTAAACTGCCGGAGTGGAAGATTGGGAATGGTTTTGATTCGCAATTATGGAAGGACGAGAAGGAAAAAACTTATTTTATGCCTGACTGTGATTTGAGTTGAAGTCGACTTGGTTTGGGATAGGGGTGCTTTTATCGCGAAATATGTTGAAAGGAATGTTGCACCTTAGTGTAATATTGTAAATGGCGGTTTATTTATAGTATAGATTAGATGTGATGGATAGGGTATATTCGGGGAAGATATAGGATGGCATAATGAGACAGATGAGAAGAAAGCGGAGTGATCACGTAAAGCAGAAGAGTCTGAAGAGTGTAGTTGGGAGATAGTCGGGAGCAGATAGAGGAGGTTGAAAATTGTTGCCTATTCGGACGGAGTGCATTTATCTGTGTATTGTGTGTATGGAGTGCAGTGTGGTATCTTTGTGAGTCTTTTGAAAGGGTGGATTGGATAGCTGCGTACATTAGACACAAAGCGAAGCAAATGAAACGACGTTGGAGAATTGTATGTGACATGTTCTTGCAAATTTGGTTCTCCGTTTCCAGTAATAGGCTCGACCGCATAGATGCATATATTTGGAGAGAAGGAAAGTAAATAGAAAATTTTGCCGTGGAATATGAAAGTCGATAGTTGAGAAAATGTGGTTGGCTCGAATTGCACAAAAGGCTTTTCATTTCCTTTGGACTGCAGCGGGGCCCGAGTCTGCACCGTTTGAATACCTAGAGACATTACATTAGTTGCTTTGCGTTGTCTCCTCATTCGGAGAATAATACTCTCTGAGGATGAAAGATAGAGACGCCCTGCTAAATTAACGTTACGTTCAATTCAAACTACGTGAACGTAAATGGAGGCAAGCCAAATACATAACTGGAACTGAAACGGACTTCAGGAGTCGGGCGGAATAGGAAGACCAAACCAGGCCACACAGACCTCCAGCAACTAAGTTGTAGCGAAAGCAAAGCAATTTCGTTTCCAACGTACCTAACCTATTATTGCACTGTAATAAACGTGCAACTCCTTTCTCCGCCGCTGCTGGCTCCGCCGCAGAATTTACACAGTCGCCGGAGTGCAGACTCCGACTAATACAGAGACAGAGGTGAACAGAACACACAGGACGTACAACAACGTCATTATTGCAAGGCTGGAAATGCACGTACTTACTTATTGTTAGTTTGTTCCACTGTTCTTTTGGAATTGTCATTGTCCCAATGCAACGCAGTCTCCATTCTCCAGCTAAACATATATTAACTACATTCAATTCCGCTCCTTCCAGATATCCACGCTATTTTACGTTCTGTGAACACAGCAGTTATAATATCCGGATGCCTGCAGCTGATACGTGAATGGGACTTTAAGTCAAAACCAGATTTATAGTAGAACTATCTAATGCCAACCTACTATAGCTATACCGGAGTCAACTAACACATCATTTCGACACAGATAACGCTTCGCGCTTTCACTCCACCTATTTATACTAACTGGAACGGAGTGAGAATTAGATAATCTCCAATGTAATGTAAGAAACTGCCTTTCTGCAATAATACCTTCTCGTCCCTATCAACTTTTATAATGCTGTAGACACAGAATATTACCTACCTCTTCTCTTACGCTCATTTTGTTTAAACTACGTGATACAACTCTTTCTTATATTACAATTCCATTTGCAAAATTCACATGCATATCCCACTCCTTCTCTAGAATTGCCAGAGAAGGGACGGAATGGCAAAAGAGTTGATGAGTTTGTCACACAATGTTCCTTCGAGACTTAAACCTTCATTCTCCAAGTTACTTCGTGACTTGTTAGCCTTTCTATGTAAGTCCATACAGGGACACTTTTAAATCTTTCTCGAAAAACATTTCAAATTCACGTTTTTAAAAATTAAATAAATGTCAAATCAAAACAGAACCAAGTTCCAAAATGACGTATTATTTTTTAAGATCAATGTTGTGCTTCAGGTTATTTTTATTTGCCATCGTCCTTCTAAATTGTCCTAATC
Source organism: Yoshiicerus persimilis (assembly GCA_020352615.2). Taxonomy (NCBI): domain Eukaryota; kingdom Metazoa; phylum Arthropoda; class Collembola; order Entomobryomorpha; family Tomoceridae; genus Yoshiicerus; species Yoshiicerus persimilis. The sequence continues at coordinate 3,455,106 of CM060170.1, read as the reverse complement.
CTTTCCTAGCTTTAAAAATCAAAAAGTTCTGTTACAGAAAACACTTTATTTCAACTAATTTTCTACACATAGATTATTCTCTTCATGATGCTACTCTGAATGCTGAACTACTTGTTGTATTTATCTCATTACTATTTAGGATCACCCAGTACAAACCGTTATTACCTTAACGTGAAATATTTCTATATTAGGTTGTAAGACACACTCTATGCATCGAGCTTTGGCAGTTCCCATTACACTGCTTAAAACTCTAAACTGAGTTACATCCTTTGATAAGATACATAGTTACGGGAGATACTTTTGTGACATGATATGATTCAACAATATAACACGCGAAAAACAAATGTGTTAGGATGTGTGTGAGTTTTTGCATTGCATTTTGTTGGCGTTTTACCTGATTTTCCCAAATTATAATAAATTCCTTCTTATTCTAATGACATTTTTTTGATAGTAAAAATGTTGACGTGATTCGACGTGATAGACGACTAGAACAAATACGTGATAAGACATTTAAGGTATATTTAATGTATGCACTTGAAAATGGATTCCTTAAATGTATGCATATATTTTGCGATCTAAGTGCTGTGCGGATATTACAGAAAACCTTGTAACTGGTAGCAAATTAATTTCATGTTAATAGTTATAATGACAAGAAGTTAAAGACAGAAGATATAAGTAAAAGTAATATTATTTTCTTTCTTTCTGCATCGTTTTGAATTGTCACCAATAAGGAAGCGTTAAAAATTTATTATTTGTAATTTCCATTCTGTTTCAAGTGACGAATCCTCAGTTTATATTCTGTAGAAACAGTTGGGATATAATTGTACATGTATTTTCTTTACTGGACTCCTTATGGACATGATTAGATTAGGAAAATATGGTTTAGGGAGAGACAGACATTAACACCAGGAAAACTTAGAAACTTCAAGCTTTACTAAAGTTTTATCTCTGGGGATGATTTTATCTGGCACCTCCACATTATTAGATTACTATACCAGGTGTTCCCTAAAGAACACTACTTTATGAAAAGCCATATAACAGATTGAGGTGATGGCAGAACAGACGTCTTAACAAACTGCAATAACAATTTTCTGTATTTACGACTTTCTATTAAGATGAAATAATACAGGTACATAATTTAATGTATCCGTTGGCTTGTTGTTAGCATTATGAATGCAAACTCATAAAATCTTTGACTTGGATTCAATACGTAAAATTTAGTTTATTGCTGGTTGGCCATTCATTGTGTTTTGTTAAACTTGTAAAAAAATTAGAGAGCATAGTCGTAAACATGACATGAGATAAAATTTGGTTATCTGCGTTTAGTTGTTTGAATGGAGTGTAATTAATTATCGGTTTGTTTTACGATATTTGCTGATTTATGAATTGAGGAGAATGGGAAGAGTGGATGAAGGAGCTGCGTTGAGTTCGAAGGAGGATGATCTTTGAATGTGATGCGGGTTTGACTTTGTTGTGGAAAGTGCCATTAGGAGAGACTGGAGAAAAAAGCGATTGCACTAACAGGAAGAATACGCGGAAGAATTTTAATCCATTGTGTCATGCGATGTGAACTTGGAATTCCGTATTAAGTCTAAGTGACTTTTTCAGCTTTAAAGATTCGCATTTTTGTGTTAGTATGCTACTGCTGAAGTAGCAGCGAAGTACTTCACATATCATCAAACACCATCGCTTTGCACCGATGCATGCATAGTACACATTAACAGCAAAGTCATGTACTAAAGTACAAACACTAAAATACCTTATGAGCCAGTCTTTCTATTGATTATTTCACAGACGAGGCAAATGTACTATCACTATCAGTCAGTGCAGCGAAATCCAACAGGAATTCAGACAACTTTGCATGCTACGCTATACTCTTCCGAGTAAGTGTATTTAAATAATGTTTATACTAATGATATACATAAAATATGCAGTTAAGCAACAGAAGGTTCCATAATGTATCTTAGTTAGATTTAGATAATGTAAAATGCAAAGCGCAACCCACCTACTTTTACCTCTGGACGTTGACAGTGCTCAGGAATCTTTTAGGAAATACCTACAGACAACACTTATTACTAATACTACAATATAAACATGGATAATAATGTCTACGTGCTCCTCCACACATGCACATTTTGCAGATGCAGTAAATTATTGTTCATTTGTTGAATGCTTATAAAATTATCACTGCTAAGCCCCGCTAGTTTCCGTATCATCACATATCCTGTTCTCCTGCAACATCAGTACAAGCACAGCTCTGTGCTACAAACATAAAGTTATAATTGTGCTGTAGCTGCAGTAATAGCAGTAAATAATGGCTGGTGAAATCATGCTATGGTCTGGTCTAGTGGCTAATGTACAGAAATGAATGTGCATTACGTAACGTAATGTGCAGTCTCAAAACTGCAGGAGACGTTTCTCATTAATTTTTATAATACGAATCGGAATGCAGTCTCTGCATATGCACTTCGTCTCTCCCTACATGCACGGCTTAACTCAGCTTATACATCTCCTTGTGAAATGTAACTATTTTTATAGAATTAGCTTACGATACTCTATGGCACCAACTAAAGCGCGTGCTTATCATTATCATTCTGGATGTGCCCGTATAAACTACTTCACTAGACTTTGTAATAGGCAGCAACGTAGTTGCCAGGACTTGACCAGAATCCAGAATACCATTAAGAAGAGTACACTTCACTTATACGTAGTGCATACCTACCATTATTTTCTAGTAAACCTCATCACAACGCAATTTACAACCAACACATTATGTGTAATTGCCAATTGCGTCCAGAATTATGGTCGTCCACCGTGTTTCTATGTTGTTCCCATTAAAATTGCATACGATAATCTACTTAAATGCATATCTGTAGATAACTACGCTTTACCAGCACTCATAATAATATGTGTCATTCCTTCTTTGTTAACCTGAAATTACACTTATCTTACCACATTGTCGCACCTGCAGTAAATATTTCTCCACAAATGCAGTAGTGCTGTGGATGTCATAAATAAGCTAGAATTTATTTATTTTATGCTAGAATATCATAAATGTTTCAGCAGGGTGAATTATTGTGTTCTTGCGATCACTATTTATTAGAACATTAGTTATTATAACGACAATACTCTGCTATTGCAGCTTTCAAAACTGAATACATTCGTGGCATTTTGCTACATCAGTTATATTAAGTGACATTACGTCTTAAATTTATACGGAAATGACAAATAACTATGCATTACCGTAAGGAATGAATTTAAGCCATTTTTAATCAATTACCAAAACCATATCAGCACAAAAAGAATTGTTTTATTGCTTCAAATTGAATATTTGTTAATAAATATTCTTTAATTCTGATTAAGTAAAAATATTTTTGCCTTTCCGTACCGACTTTTGGTTTTTGAGATATAGGATTAAATAGAAGATTCTTTTGAAGGCACTGCAACTTGTATTAATAGGTAACTTTTATAATGGTACCAGTTTTAATTGGCAAATGATGTATAATTTTGTGCCAAGGCTTATTGTAATGATATTTTATTAGAGCAAATGAATGGCTGCAGCGCGGATTACTTATTGACGTAAATCTTCTGGATGCTTGTAAATAAATTGCCAGGTACCTATGTAGGCATTGTAATAGCACAACGCTTAATGAGTAGAGAAAAGACGTCGCCTTTGAGATTAACTGCTTAATGTAATTTGGCAAGATTTATTATTCCATTGTAACGTGATTCATTTAAAGGAATTTATTTTAAGTTAGGTTTCATGCTCTAAAGCAATTATATTATAATTTAACTTATGTACGTAGTTATAAGTTTTGCGCAACAGTAAATTAGCAAATAGTATTTTAAATTTATAAATTACAATGCAATTGCTAAACAACATTTAAATTGTTTTTATACCGAATACCATAAAAATTCATGAATAGAAACTTGCAGCTTATATAACACGCTGTTTGCAGAGCATTGGGTTGGACGTTACTACTTTTAATATAATTTACTGATAAATAGATATTTCATTTCATATATCTCAGGAGTTATGTCATGCAGAATATGATACTAAGAAGTTACTTTTTTCAACATGATATTTTCATTGGAACAGATGTCAGTTTGATATAATAATTTGAAATGAAAGTTGATAGCCATACTGACAGGTCTTTCTTATCAATTTAGCATTGCAATGACTGCAACAATGAATTGGAGAGTCCATCAGTTACTGGAATGAAGTAGGAATCCTTGAACAGAGAATGACGAAGACTAAAATTATTTTCTGAGCATAGGTAAAATCTTTAAGTGTCTGTAAGTGAGTACGTTAAAAGTCCAAATCACGCATCTGCTAGTTCTTTTCAAGTTCGTAACCTTGATTGTAAAGAAAATCAAGAAAATAAATCTCCACTCCACAATATTAACGGAATGGTTAATTTACACAAATATTCTACAGAAAGGAACCTAAGCAACTTCCAGCTCCGCTATCCATACCTTATCTTAAATTTTGTATTAAGTCTAATTTCATTTGCTTGTTACTTTTTTGCCTCTGATCTACTGGCCCTCAATTCCAGTCTCAGTAAATACGTGTTTTACGTGCGTACAAATATTAAGCTGCTTAAAAGCTTTTCCAAAAGAGAAATGAATTGGAGTATTTACCACTGTATAATCAATTAGCCAAGAGATAGTAAGAAGTGTTGTCCAGTTTAATTCTGTCTATATTTATTATTCTATAATATACAAACAAATGCGATTACAGCAAGAAGTCCCTTACTTATTAATTAAGACATTACCGTTGTGTGTGTAGAATTGCAATTAAGTCGACTTTTCCATTTGGTTGAACTAATTGGGTGGATTAAGCTATGTTCTATGAGTAATTATACTCTATGTCACACTAAGGAGGAAAATTATTTCTGTTCCTTGAGTAATCCGTTGGTAAACACAACTAGTAAACTCTGGTGAGCATTTTTTGCTCCGATAATTCCCTGTTATTAATTATTGCCACTACTTACATGATCTAAGTAAACTAATTACATTCCAGTAGGATAAAGCTTTCAGTTTCTCCAGATACCATTTTCTTGTGATGCGAAATTTATCTGTGACAGTTAATCTAACTGTTAAAGACAACTCTTTCCTATTAAATAGCCATAATTTTTCTTTTGATTTTTCCGCCTTAATACGTACACAGTATGCATGTAGCAAAATGATATAGGATTACAGTAGTACAAATTCTATGTGAAGTTAGGGAGAGAAAAGAAAGGTAATTGGATGGAAGCCTGTAAAGCTAAACTATCGCTGATAGGAGAACAAGAAGAATCGCTTTGTAAAATAATGCCTGAGCCAGAACTTTTGTTATGATTTATCACCTTTTATGAATTGAATACTTTAATAGTAGGTCCCCTAATCTTTCATTCCGCCGTACCTCACTTTCAGTTCCAACTTTGAATTGCTCAGGTAATCGACTTAGTCAAGTCTTCACTTCCTTCAATTATCTCTATTGTCAGGTGCCTAATTCTTTATGAAAGGGTTCTCCAGGACTTTGAATTCCAGAAAACGAACTTCTATTTGAAGAATCCGTAATGTGGATTTATTTAAAGTAGTTTTCCCAATTATATCCAAATGATCAGTTATTTTTAAAAGAAAACCTGCTGCACAATAATATTAGGAAATCAATATGAATATGCGTATCAGATAAAATCTCTACGATTGTTTTGGAAGGGACGATATTTTTGATATTGGCCGAAATGTGATTGTTTTTTGAGTTGAGGATTTAAGTGTCACCTCCGCGTTGCATGAGATGAACTGAAAGAGCGGCCCTAAGTGAAGGAAGTAGTTTGTATTACGTAACATGGATCGCATGCACCAAACTATTAGAGTACATAATAGGAGTTGGGGGACTGCAAACATATTTATCTATGACATTGTTGTAATGAAATGAGAGAGAATGACATTTATGTTAGCCAACCATGCTATCTCCTTTGGCCTTAGCAAATGGCACTTACATCACAATGAACCACAACATGAGCATGCCGCCCGGCCACCGCAATCCACTTATAATGCAATTACAGTCGAGTTCCTCTTGGCTACATTCTATTCAACTACTTAATTTCATTCCGTTTATATTCACTTCAAGTGCATCTCCGTTTAACAAGACTTAATAAATGCAACGCAAAGAAAAGTAGACATAATGTATACATAATACGTGTAATTTATGTACCCTTAAGTAGAAATACGAGAAGTTACAACATCAAACAATGGTAATAAAAAAATCTTAGGTACCATTCAGAAAGAATTGGGGGTTTGAGCACTATTTATTGTTGTGATACTAGATTTTAATTGAAAATCGTTTTATTCCAGAACTACATTTGTATGACTGTATTTTATATTGGTTAACATTAATAGACATTTTGTGTGCAGCAAAAACATATTAGTAGGATATTGATCTTACATCTTGTAATTCGAATTTAGACAGAATTGTAATTCAATTTATGACAATGACCCAATCTTCCTAATAATCCACAGGATAAATTTACTTAGGTTCATAAGAAAATAAAGCATTTTATTGAAAAGCTCTGTGCTCATAGAAGGAAGATTACCATTGTAATTGATGGCAGGATGGACATTAGGCAGGTGTTAGGTAGTCTATAAAAATATGAGGTACAGGGAAAAAGGGCTTGGAAGCCAACCTCTACGAAGTGGAATTTTGATTTGGTTTAGCTTTGCTTAAGTGGCTCCAAGTTGGAGATAATGCCATTACATAAGTAAAAGGCTATCATTACAGACACCCGATTGCGTTGTTGATGGGATGGAAATTGTTACTGCTACTGCTCAGAAACATCTGGGAACGGATTGAAGTTTTTCGCTTTTTAATGACCAACATAAGCTACATAGCTTGTCTCTTGCTATTGTAATGAGGAACCACTGAAAAACAGTAAAAGTTATTGACAGTGTTGGTTGTGAGTGGGACAGAAGGAAGGGAATAATTGAGCAGTGAAAAAACCTTGGTCAGATTGCGAGAGGCCAGAAGATACAGTAACGTGGACATTGCGAGGATGAGACAGAATTAGGATGTGAAAACCCATGAGTTTTTGTGGGTTTTGGGGTATTTGGTCTACTTGATGGGTCTATTTGCTGTTACTTGATATTCCTTCTTTTTTGAGCCACATGATAAAGAATGATAGTTTTTAACTATAATTATCAAATACATCCATATTTTACAAGATAAACTTTAATTTGTTGTGAAAATGGAGGTGAATATCATATTACCGCCTAGCGAAAACCCAAAAATCCAAACACCCATGGGTTCTAGATAAAAAGTGGGCAGGGTTTTTTCTCTAAAACCGAAAAACCCTGGGTGGGCATCCTTGAGGCAGAAGAGAAAGAGTTGATTCCGTGCAGGAAGGTCATTGGGTTGGGATGAGATTTGTCTTTGCACAGCTGGGTCGGTTGCGGCTGCACTGGGTTGTCACTGAGCCACGCACCCGAAGTCGGAAAGCAGAGAGAACAGACGAAATAAGCGTGTTAAGTGAACATCAGGGTTGGCCAAAATACTTTGTCGGAATACAAAATACAAAATACTACTTGTATTTTGTATTTTCTGTAAGTTCGAGCGAAGTATTTTGATTTTGTATTTTGACTAATTTGTCAAAAGTATTTTGTATTTTGTATTTTCACAAATTTTGAAAAGTATTTTGTATTTTGCATTTTGTGTTTTGAATAAATGTCTGCCCAGAATAGTGAAAATACTTGAGGAAATACAAAATGCTTTGTCTGCAGAAAAACGTCCATGCGTACGCTTTGCGTTTGGACATCGTTTCAGAAGGTATTCTTACTAAGACTCGGGCAACTTTAGTCTCAACTACCAAGCAGAGATATCTGAAATTTGAATACTCTTCCACTTCTTTATAATGAAAATTCATTCAGACGTAAACTGAGTGACTCAAAATTTTGAAAAATCGACTCTTCTGAGAACCAATTATTACTAAGTTATTGGTAGAAATTCGTTGATACGGCTTTTAAACTTAACTTATTAAATTAAATAGCTAATATTAAATTAAAGTGTGGTATTTAATTAAATTGTAGTATTAAATTAAATAGTAATATTAAATTAAATTGTAGTATTACATTAAATTATGATTGTAAATCGGTAATTAAAGTAGAAATAAAGAATAGAAAAAATTGCAGTATTTTGTATTTTATCAAGTATTTTGATTAAATATTTTGTATTTTGTATTTTCTGGAATTTCCAGCGAAGTATTTTGTATTTTGACTAATTTGTCAAAAATATTTTGTATTTTGTATTTTCACTAACTTTGAAAAGTATTTTGTATTTTGTATTTTCACTAATTTGGAAAAGTATTTTGTATTTTGTATTTTCACTAATTTGGAAAAGTATTTTGTATTTTGTATTTTCACTAATTTGGAAAAGTATTTTGTATTTTGTATTTTCACTAATTTGGAAAAGTATTTTGTATTTTGTATTTTCACTAATTTGGAAAAGTATTTTGTATTTTGTATTTTCACTAATTTGGAAAAGTATTTTGTATTTTGTATTTTCACTAATTTGGAAAAGTATTTTGTATTTTGTATTTTCACTAATTTGGAAAAGTATTTTGTATTTTGTATTTTCACTAATTTGGAAAAGTATTTTGTATTTTGTATTTTCACTAATTTGGAAAAGTATTTTGTATTTTCACTAATTTGGAAAAGTATTTTGTATTTTGTATTTTCACTAATTTGGAAAAGTATTTTGTATTTTGTATTTTCACTAATTTGGAAAAGTATTTTGTATTTTGTATTTTCACTAATTTGGAAAAGTATTTTGTATTTTGTATTTTCACTAATTTGGAAAAGTATTTTGTATTTTCACTAATTTGGAAAAGTATTTTGTATTTTGTATTTTCACTAATTTGGAAAAGTATTTTGTATTTTGTATTTTCACTAATTTGGAAAAGTATTTTGTATTTTGTATTTTCACTAATTTGGAAAAGTATTTTGTATTTTGTATTTTCACTAATTTGGAAAAGTATTTTGTATTTTGTATTTTCACTAATTTGGAAAAGTATTTTGTATTTTGTATTTTCACTAATTTGGAAAAGTATTTTGTATTTTGTATTTTCAAATTGAAGTATTTTGGCCAACCCTGTTCTCCTTTTACGACGCTAATATTGCGCTTTGAATTTTCATTTTCCATTGCTGTGAATACAACAGGTCAGCAAAGATTGTAAGTAAATTAAAGATACAAAGCGATTTGTATGGATACATCATATATGCAAGCTTTCTAAAATATAGGACAAAATTGTGGATTTGTGCTCGAGTAGGCAATAATACTTCGGATGGAGTTTTCACTACATCAACTTTTACTACTTTTATTATCCTTATCATTGCATTTTTCATCGTTTATTTCTTAGTGAAATTCATTACCCGATCGACAAAGTATTAGTAATTTGAGCGAAGCAGATGGAATATGAAAAACATACAGAGATTTCAAAACTTCCAACACTTTTACTTGTAAAAAGCACTTTTGAGATAAACATCCTCGAGAGGGGATTTTCAAAGCAAATCCCTATTTTCATATAACTTGAATTTGCTGACTTCTCATACAATAGAAATATTGTTAGTTTTTATTTTTGAATGATTTAAATTAAACACGTACATATTACTGTCACTGCTGTTAGAAAATGGGTGGTATTTAATCTTTCGTCTTAATGAGTGAAACTGTCGTTTTTATTGATTTAATACTTCGTCAGAGGAATTTTTCGTCTAACGATTTAAGTGGTCGTCTTTTGATTTAATGTGTCGTCTTGCACATAATGGATGTGTATGGCAACCTACACGGTAAGTAGGGTGCATTGTAGGCATGTACACGGGACATGCTCATGCATTACAGAAAATATTGGAAACATGGTCGTCAGAAAAGATACCTACCTAATTCACTATATAAGTATATATTCAACAGAACTTTAAATGAATATTTACTACCAGGCAAGAATCTCATACTGCATGATTTTATTGAGCAGTATTTTTTCATATAGTTCTTAAATGATAGATGGTCCTTATCTTGAATCTTGAGGTTAATAAGAAATATGAAGTTAATCCTTGTTTCAGAATGAAAATTTGTCATCTGGTGAATATTAAATATGTACAGTGCAGTACACTGTAAAGCCTACGAGGTAAGGATTATGCCGCGAAAGTTACGTCTGAAATGTTATGCATTACTAATACGTTTCGTTCGTTCCCTTGATATTTTTTCGTAATTCGTAAACACTTCATTACTTTGTTTACAGGCATGCTGTGAACTTGTTGAATGTGTGATTTTGAATGGAAATGAAGTTTTACGAAACGAATTTCGTTTCTGTGCATTAATTTATGAGTTGGTTGGGTCTAATTGCAAATAATTATATAGGCTGAGCGGCAACAAAATGAGTTATTACATTTTACTAAAGCCTAAATCTCTTGTTAAAGCTACTTGCCTTGAGTCTTGCTAAGAGAAGAAGCAAAATATGGAGGCAATAAAATTTTCCATCAGCAAAACTGGTTGTATCAATATATTTTGCATTAATAATCAAGTCATGTGGTCCAAGTCAAGTCTGGTAACTTTTTACCGAGTGTGCTTTAGTATAGTGTATGACGAAAGAATCATTTCCTTTGCTAACACAGAATTAAAACTGAATATATTTCATTTGCAACACACATTTTCTTAACCAATAAAATTAAGGTTTCAAAAAACAAAGTTTAGGTAGTTCAGTACATAGAAGAAGTGTGTTCATTGGATGAGATGATATATGCCTAATATTTTGTGGCAGGAAGCCATCACGCAAATAGTTATTTCCTAAACGTTCCTGACCTGGTTTAGAAACGGAAAGCAAGCACCGGAATTAATTCCTTTGATTCATGATCTTTAGGCCAAGTATACGTGTGTTGTGTATGGAAATACGTGTATAGTGAGCTCTGATTCTCAAATACTATTATGGTGAATTGATAGTGTGTATTTTCAATTTTTAGGAAGCATTTCATCCTTTTAGCCAATGTTAGCCAATAAAGAGTGTAATCGGAATTCTCCTGACTTGCATTTGTGTTTCACTTAGTATGAGAGCTTGGTGGAAGATTACATTGAATCCAACTTCTCTGGAATTGTTGCGTTGTTCAGGGAAAAGTTTTACTATCCAGTTTTCGCTTTCTATTCTAATCTGAACAAATAGTGCATTTTCATGCCCCAGTTACTCAGGTAGGCTTCAGTTGTATTCCATGCACTCTAATATGTACTATTTATACTTATATTCCATTTTAAGTTTTGCTCTCCTCTACCTACGTGGTTATTCTTCAGAGTTGGCTCATAGGTAGTTAGTAGAGATGGGAAAGTTTTATTCAGGAACCCGTAGTCAACCGGACTATTAAATTAAATAACCGGAACCATTATAAAACCAATATGATACCTGTCTCAATCGGATTCCGATAAAATTCTGCCACAAGTGCAAATACGACCAACCATGCAAACTCTATATACGGATTCCAAAATCCAATTAGGCTATCCCTTAAGTCATATAAAGCTGTTAGGATCTTAAAAATACATTTACGCTATAAAAATGTAAAAAATGGTTAAATGATTTTTATTTTTATAAAAGTTAACAATTTACTCTTCAGTGAATTTAGAGTTTCATTTTGACTCTTTAAATATCCGAGTACAAGTTACTTTTTCCTTTATTAAAATCCATTTATATTTTTGTAATGTATACAAATGCAGTGGTATTGTACGTTTTGCAGGAAATACAAGGAAGTATTCTTTTGTATATCTTTCACTAGGTGTTTATTGAAAGGTTTATCAGATTTAATATTGTATCGCATTGTAGTGGAGTGAAAGTTCTTAGTATTGCTGTATGAGTTGTAGCCTTGCGCAAAATTAAATCGGAGGAAATAGCTTTCGTGTCTCCCGTAGATTACATTCGGAAGAAATGCATTGTAGCAGTATAACTTGTGTATTATATAGGTTATTGGAGGAAGTACCTAAATTCATCTTTTAGGGGAATGGGCTTGTGGCCGGTATAACAAAATTATGTATTTGGGTTGATATTCGAGAGTGATAGTGCTAGGAGCATAGTTCACTCATATAATACACAAATGTTATTTATCCTATTTTGACTGCAGTGAAAGCGAAAGGGAAAGCTCAGCCAAGAAGAGTGAAAGCAATTTCAGTGAAATTGAATTCATCTAAGAAGAAATCAAATTACGCATTGTGATTGGTTGCCTGATGGGATTCTCTTGTTGCATTTGTTGTACTGCTAGGAATTTGTATCGATGCACAAGATTTAATAATATCTCTCAAGGTCAAAATGCTTAGACATAGACCTATTCATATCAGTGTCACAAATGGGAATCTCAGTTCAAACCTTATGTCAAAAGTATGTGAGTTCCTCTTTCCACTTTAAATTTATAACTTAATAAAACAGAAATTTTCCTCATTATTGTTACCAGTAGTGTAGTCTCAGCTCAGGGAATAACTTTTGGGTTTGAATTTCTTTGCCAACGGCGATGAGATTCCATTACAGAGCTCTACATGAATTTAGCAATACAATAAGGATGATATATAGCCAGTAGGCACAACCGAAACAGAGTTGTACATTTGACATTGATATGAATACTTCATTGTTCGGTTACAAGATTTTCTTTTGTTGGCATACTTTCATACTCGTGATATTTGCACAATGCGTTCGGATTGGTTTACAGTTTACCTAATTCTTTGCAAAATCCTTTGCCTTTAGATATCCTATCTAACGACACTTGCATTACCACATTTTGTTCTCCCAGAACTTCTATTTATATATTCACAAATGCAAAAGTTTATTTTTAGGCAAATATTAAAAACTTTTCTCCACATCCCACTACATTTCATTATTTTATAAAATCTATAAATTTTATATAGAATTTAAATCAATTGGCTACAGAATCCAAAAACTCATTAAGTTACAATTACTGTAGTGCCAACATTGTATTTACTACAATTGTAATTACAAGGAAAACGTGGGTTTGAATAAAATTGGGGATATTTGTGTGTAATTAATTTTATGCTTGGTTGACAATGGTGTAGTACATTTTTCTGTTGTCTTTATCTTGAAGTGTGTCTATAATTTATCCTTGGAACTGTCTAAGGCAACATAGATCAAAGTTTAAAGTGGGATTGTTGCCTACCTAGGAAGTACCTTTGTGATTTTATTTTATTTGGATGTGTTTGAGTTGCCATTATTCTTATTGCATGAGTTTTATTTAGGATTCTGTCTTGTGACGGGACAGGCAGGCGGTAGTAATCTTAATTCTGGCAATACATATTATGGTACGCATCAAAGCACTTGTGTTCTATCTGTATTCGCATGAACGCAAACGTGAGTGCTAAAATCCTCCGTGCTGACGTGAGTTGTATTGCTTTGTAATGTAATGCTATCCATGAATGTAAGTAAGTAGTTAAAGAAAAGAAGAGTGAATGGATAGAAAGTAAAGTAGCGAGTCAAGGACTCGTCGTAAATTCTTTAACAGACCGAGTGACAACAATACAGATGAGATACTCTATAGCACTCCGCCGTTATAATATACGCCGGAGAAGTGCTCCTCACTACAGATGCCAGATAGACGCCTCTATCCACAGTCGAGTATGTGCACAAACCCATCTTGTTAAAATCCTCGCTGCCCTTTTCTTCTCCGCTGACAATACACAGTATTTAGTACCGAAGACCGAAGGCAGTCTGCTCCGCACTAACACAACGCCAGACATAACCGACACACCAGCTCTCTTCCTATTTATACTCCCTCATTGCAACCTCTAACCATTACCTGTACCACAACCTCCAAATTCAACATCCTTAATAAATGACACGCTGCAGATACCTATATATGTTAAAATATAATATTGAGCTAGGCATACTTTGTATTATATTATGAGTAATACATAAGTTAGTTAAGCACTTTTATTGCACTCAGCAAATGATCGTCACGTAAAGTATTTGTATGACTAAAGCTTTCCTACATCGTACAGTAATATAATATTATGATTGCAGTGAGCACTATGTTATTTGTTATATGCGGATATTATGTAGAAAAATGACTTGAGTAGGCAATTGTAGTTTATGACAAGGTTCAAGCTAAAAAGTTCTTTGTAACTTTCCGAAGTGTTATTTATTAGTTATGCAATTGACCATTCCTACCGAATACAGCAATGTGGTCATACGTGTCCTTCTGTCTAGATAATAGCATTTATGACTGTAGGTCAAATAGTTTTAGGAAATCTTCTGTTACGAAACTAACGTTTAATTTCCTATCTGTAGCAATCTATTGTAAAACCTTACCTTGTTAGTTATTGATAAACCGAGACTGAATTTTGTATAAATAAGCAGTAAGATTCTCAATAAAGACATATTCTAGTTTTGACAACCACTGAGTTAACATCACTCTTGATCTTAGAGTGTAAGAATATAGGCTCCATACTGTAAATGAACCAGAGTTTTCACAGGCTAATGCAATTGTAGATAAGTAATAGATACCCAACGCTACCTGCCCTATAGCTCTATCTCTCCTAAACCAAACACGCTCATATACCGTATTGTCTCCAACCTGTCAGCTCAATTTAGCTTCCGTGACATCTTATTTATGACTTCAGCTGTAGGATTTGTAGCATTTCTCCTTTAGCCACCCCGACTCTCCCCAAGTCAACTCAAATTCAATTAGTTTTCAGGTGAACAGCATCAGTTAACTAAAATGTTTACTTTCCTCCTCCAAAATATGGAAAATTTTATATTCTTACCAAATATATGCAGACATATACTTTGCTAATTTCATTTACAGTTTTAATCCTCTTACTTTCTTTTCAGATTCCTTTTTTATTAAATTACAGTGCAAGTAAATATAATTATACCAGTAAAAATACATTTGTGAATTCTTTCATCACACTAAATTGCAATTTACCAAAACGGATGTGTTTCCTAATTTTATTTAAAACAGGAAGTAGAGCGAGTTAGAAATCCATTACATACTACAAAATCATGTACTAGGTTACATAGATAAATGGCAGAAAGGCTTGAAACAGACGAAAACTTAACAAGATCTGTCCAGAAGAATAGAAAGAGTGCTATTACACTGTAGAAGTGGGATTTAAAAATTGCGAATTGAAAGTGTCTTTTTGTTTAATGAGGTATATATACAGAGTGTTTGATATTATAATAGAATAAGGTAAACTTAAAAAGGCGAGGTAGAGATTTATGGATTAGTTAGTGCTATATAGATATTTAATGGAATGTATGGATATAGTTTTTCGTTGTGGTAATAGGTGACATGTCTATATGCACTTATAGAATGAGATTAAAGTACTTATGCAGATTTGATAGTGAGATAGAGTGGCTTTGTTGTGAATGTACGGGGTGGTTGTGTGTTTCTGTTGATGGAGCGAGTCTGTAGACAAAGGGTCCATTGAAGTCTTGTTGATGAGAGTGATGGTGGATTCTGGTCTGATGTGCGTAGTTTGGTTTGTATTTGGAGTGGGTTGACTGGAAGAGGACAGTGCCTATTGGAGTTTGGAAAAAAGCAATGAGTGTTGCATGACTGAGACAAGGGAAATAATAGTTAGAGAAAGAGCTGATGTAATGTAATGCAGGGAGAGAGGAAGATGTTGCTAGACTGACTACAAATCAGAGTCTGACGGATAGACAATAGACAAACTAGTCTTGCATGGCGCTTCTTTCTCTGGAGTCTGTGCCTCTAAGTAACTGTGAGGAGCGGAGAGCTCTAATAATGCAGGAGGTAGGATGAGCATGAGAAAGGACATTATTCTAATCTGAAGTGCAAGCAATTTCGGATGGTTGAGTTGAATTGGATTAGATTGACTGCGGCCATGTCCTATGGGTCCTTATGTAAACTTATCATTAGTTTTGTTAATGTTACTAAGCTCTCCCTATACTCTACAACTTTTATAACATTAACCAACTAACTTGTACAAATAACTTTAAACTCCACGCTCTTTGTATTCACAATGCAGATAACCTTATTTCAGTCGATACCGTACGTCCTATCTAGAGATACACGCAACAATAACTAAGCTAGCTAAGGTATTTTCATTACGCAATATGTTACTCTCAGGCAGCATAAGCATGCACACTGCTATGCGAAAATAATATTATTAGGATCATAGGTAATTCGGAATAGGTACCTCACCTACCACAGCCACAGCAATAACAATCCTATTCCTAACAACCAAAGAGATACTGCCAAGTTAATAAATGCAGTCGATGTAAACTCAATTGCCAAATTATACGCTTAATCTAATTTCCTATTATATTTGTAGTCGCTATGTGCTATCCACAACTGCTTCTGTATTCACTACGCTATTTTCTCGCCAATCTCCAAGATGCATATTAACCCAATTTCCTAAGTTTCATCAAAAACAATAATGAATTGCTTCCAGTTCTACCTAAACAGATATCCGTAACAACTCATAAATACAAATACTACCATAATTGTAATAACCATGAAAAGATTCTAGTTTCAATGAAATTTCATTTACTAATCTAATTCAACATTTTTATTAATAGGCATAATCCTGCGGATGTAGTATAGACAGTCTAATTTTATTTAAATACAGTTACGAATCAACCAGAAGTGTATTAGAATATTGAATTCCCAAAAGTGTATTAAAGATTGCCAAATCTTTAGAAGTGTTAAATAATTTGTAGAAGTGGCCATAATAATCCCCACAAAGTGCACATCGACTTTTGTGATGGTTGTTGCAAGTAATGTAATTCTTTTCGGTGCGACAGAAAGCTAAGCCATGCATAATCTAGAACAAGGTTGTTGAATCCATTCTACGAAGATGAAAAATGTTTTTGGGAAAATGTTTTGAGGAAACAAGTATTTCATTTTATGAATTTGTGTTTTCCAGGGACGGAGAGGAAGTGTTTAACTGGATTATAGAGGCAGCTGAGGAGGCTGGAGACGACTGGGATGGCGGTCGCGTTGTGTGGATTCTGAGATATGTCATCCAGCCTTCAGCGGATACAAGCTGGATGAAGAAAGATCCATTTGCTAACTTTGGAGATGAACGTCACAAGCTAACCACTCGTTTGGAAATACAAAAAGATGACATCCAAGCAGTCCTTCCAATTGCCAAGGTAAATATTTCAAATCCTTGAAGTCAAATAAGCCTGCTTTTCACTTGACATCAGGCTTTCTTTGTTTAGCATTATTGTTATTGTACAAGTAGAACTGAAGAACAATGAAAAGTCTTTTAAGTAAAGAATCATTGAATTTTTATCTAATTTTCTGATAAATTTGAAATATTAACTGATAATTTTTGCTATTAGAATATAAAATTAAAAATACGAATTAGTTTTGGAGTTTTCATGTGTTCTGATTTTGTATGTGTATGTTTGTGTAGCGTTCAAGTTTTGTGTCAATTTGAGGCACTGAAGTTTTGCAAATGAGTGAAAGGATGATGAATGTTTGTAAGATTTGGTATGTTGGTGAATAGCGAGAAAAATAAAGCATAAGCAGAGCATTGATAGGTGAAGCGGAGGGAGAGAGACAGAAGTACAATAGCTGTGTTGTGAAAAGTGTGGAGAAATAGGAAGCAGTGTTAGTTAATAAGGACAGAATGGAAGTATCCCGTGTAGAAGGCAAGTGGATATTATGTAGACATAATACAACAAACTAGCTGCGAGATCCACAAACCCTGCCGTCTTATTATTCCTCTCATACTTATTTAGTTAGTTGATTCTCACGAAATGAGTTTTGGGCGTTTGTAACAAGACGTGTTCAATTTCCTCGTTCTACTCATTTCGTTAATTTTCGAAGATAGACTGCACTGCAATGTACTCCTGCGTGTCTTCTCTCTTTCTCAACTCGCTATCAGTTGAGTAACAATTAAGAGAGACGTACTTTGTCTTTGCCTTCTTCTTCACTTCTTCCAGAACTCATGTCAGCAGAATTAAAATGAGTTTCTTTCAACCATCCCTTACTTTCTTTGAATTTCTTCCTTTCCTTAATAAACTGCAAAGGAAAACACAGAAAATAAATAATCTTCACCTTTCTTTGACGAAAAGACCAGTAAACATATTTTATTCCTAATTTTTGCTGGGCTTTCCGTAATTCAGATGTAATTCTTAGTCACTACGCAATTCGTGTGTAAGTACCTACGTTATTCTAGATACACTTTCGAGTACGTGTGCTTTTGTTAATTCCGGATGTCAAAGTGCAGCTGCAGGACTGCATTTGGGTTCGTTTTTTACGCCAAATGAGGATCTCTCAGGAAGGATTACTGTCAAATCAAAATGATCAGTGCTTTACAAAAATCTGGATTTTTTTGGCATGGTATACCTGGAAAATAGCGCTGGTGCGGAAAATTAGAAAGGACCACAAAGCGGACCCAACAATACGCAAAACAGATGCAAATCAAGGCAGATATGGTTCAGGCCAAAAATGCACATTCCATCGTCAAACAAAACGCACACGTACTTTTCCTTCGCACAGTGCACAACTTGATTCCTAGATTTATTATACCTGTGACTCATCATATACTGTAATTGACGCATAGAAATTATTTAAATATAAATATTTTTACAGGAAAAAGTTTCTTCGAGTTTCCGACCGACAAAATCATGCACGTTTTGCTTGCTCTGCAACCGGATTCCTTGCACAATATCTCTCCCTACTCTTTTATTCGATATACTTATTTTGCATCTGCAATAATTATATACCAGCGAATATTTAATTGTCTTTAAATCTGTACTGTAATATTGTAGCTCCAGGTTATCATACAAGTTGTGATGTATTTAGTACTTGTATGTTTGATGTAATTGTCGAAATAAAACGATACCTCTCTAGTTTGGCAATTAGACGTATTGTTAGGTTAGTTTAAGTAATAAGGCAGTATTAAGTGTAGTTGTTCTAGAAATGCACCGTGTCTCGTGTCATAGTTCCACAAATCTTGATTGCTTCAGTTGATTTGACATAAGTTAGTTTTCTGAAGATAGTTTTCCTAGTTAGTGCGCTAGCTAACTTTAATCTCTGCCTTGTGTCTTGTCAACTTGTTTGTTTACTTTACTTTTAACGTTTCCTCCGTGTACTTACATTTGTGTCACGAAGAACCTTTGCAGATATTTTTGGCAACACGATCTAGACTATAAGTCAATGCATGTTAGGTATGTGACTTGCAAAAACATAAGAGAACAGTGGAAACTCAAATGCCATGCATTTCTACTATACTTCATTGTATGTACACTTATAAATAAATACTACTGTATACGGGACACATGAGTACATGCAGATGCAAACTGACAATGCTAATAACTGCTGTGTGAGAGAAATATTAGCCAGACGGGTACTAACTCAAACAAGCTTAACAAAGTCATAATTAATTTTGACGGTTTTATCTGCATCTCTGTCTCTGCAACTAATATCATTTCGTATATGTTTACAATGCCTTCCTTCCTAGGTGTTTACAACGCTTTAGCAATATCTAAAGTGGTTCTGCACAAATTCCTCCACAGCACTGTAGTAGTTATGCCATCATTATCATAAAACTTAATACAGAATTATGATAAAACTCGCGGATTCGGAACAAAATGTAAATTTGTCAAATGTTCAAGAATTGTAACCGATTAGTTTGGTAGTAATTTGAGATAACCATTGACAATATTAGTCAAACGTAACAGTGAGCATAGTTAATGCAAAAATCAGTTTTTTCTGTAAATCAACCATAATTTTTCACAAATTTTAAACTTCCAAAGCTTTATGCTTTTCAAAAAAGTTTCAGTATTGAACTTAGGATAATCTTATAAAATAATGTTTGGTTTGTATTCTCTCTTTAAATGTTTATGAAGTATCGGAATTTTTCTTAAGACTTTGTAATACCGCATTCATAATTTAATAGGATTCACGTACACACACTGTGGTGTATGTGTCGTAGGCAGTAAGCCGACGCCGCTTGCGACAGTATACACTTTCCATTTACGTGCTAATAACGTTACTTCTATTGCACCTGGTAAAATAAAATTTGGTACACAAATCAATGTCAATATAAGCAGTGTTTTTACCAAATTTATCACCGTAAATATTACAGGAAAATAGTTATTGATGTTTAATTAAAATAACAAATAAAATTATTAATTTTTGAATTTACTGAATAATAACTTTTTTGCATAGCAAAATGGCAGCTACGGTAATGAAATTTTGCGGAAACACAGATTATATAGGCATTGATTTGTGTACCAAATTTTATTTTACCAACTATAATGGAAGTAAAGTTATTAACATTTGAAAATACAAAGCGTACTGTACTGCTCGCCGCCTACGACATGTACACAACTAGTACCGTATGCCAGTATGTAAAATATGTGTGTACGTTAACAGCTTCATGGTGTTGACAGTGTTGCTAATTATACCTGCAAGATTTTGTTGGCTAGAATTGTAGTATCTAAACATCGCATTCTATGAAATGTAATTTGCACTGTATCCTTGTAAATTCAAACCTGCTTTGTGTGAAAGTATGTTAACAGTATTATTTTACATTTTGGCGTTGAAAAAATCCGAAAAAGCAGCGGATGGCACCTGTGAATTGCATATTTGGAAAGCATCAGTGAATACCTATACAGATACTAATGCTGCCAAAATTATTTTAACGTGATGCAGCACACTTACGAAAAAATATTTAGAACTGCGCCAACCTTGTCCTGCAGAAAAAAATTCCATGCCTGTACTAGTATTTCTCCTGGAATGACAGTCGTACTTATTTTGATGGAAACACTATTCTTTCATTAATAAAAATACTCAGTATTGTGACCTTGTGACCTTTATGTGTTCAGTAATGGAATTCATTCAGATTCTTCGTACACTACTTAAAGGCATATTTAGATTCCTCAATAGATCTGGAGCTTTGGTTTCCTTGCTATCAAATATTGAAAAATAAATTATTTGCGTAATTTAAATGCATGTTATACTAATTAAGTGTTATAAGCCTTGGCAGCCAAAAAATATTAATGAATGGTTCATTTAAAGCTCTTTAAGTTTGTAATAATGATGTCATTACTTAATAAATTCGTAAATTCATTTGTATATAGTGGAATATAGACTTTTAAGTTGAATCCGCGTTGTCTGTAAATAAGTTGTGTCCTCGGTCTGTGGTGGCCTACCTTTGTAGGGATTTAGTTTGAAAGTAGAGATGAGGTCTACTTTGTCTGCATGGACAAATCTTAGAGAAAATCTTAGAGAAAACTTAACTAGACGTGGCTATCTGCTTACCACGATGACATGGTTCATGATAAGTAGAAAGGAGCAAAACTCATAAATCTTAAAGAGAAAAGTTTAAGTAGAAATGTTGCGTAACTACTTTATGCTGTAGGAAATATTTGTATTCATGTCATATTCCGTCTGTCTTTGTAGAAACTGTGAATACTGTAATCAAGAGAAGAGACTATAGTGCAAAGGTGCTACAAGGCTTTATGCATAACACAAAGAATAATTTTTCCTGTATAAACATCCTTAATATATGTAAAATGAATTAGTTAGGTATTCCGTGTTTCTTAAGCTGATACTAATAATTTGGGAGGCAGTATTTCTATAGCATCCGTAGTTCCATGTTTGCACATGGAAGTTGTTCTCGTGCAACTATATTTGCTAATACACTAAAAGCTACTTAAGTATGACTTTCTTATTTGTTATTTGTTAAAGAGCTTTTGGCTAAGAATTTTCCAAGAAAGAGGTTTGAAGAGTTCTTGTCTCTATGTCTATATAGCTCGTCATAGTTTTGAACGTTTAGTTTGTTTCAAATCTGGAATTGTTTTTCTATGTTTTCCTTTCTTAGTCTCAATAAAGCTATCCTGCGTAATATTTATCTTGTACTTATTACGTAGCTGAAGGACTGAACTTTGTGTACAATGAGAAAGTGAACTTGGAGGAACTTAGAGGTATCCTTGAGGAGGAGAGTCCTTCATCCAACAAAACAGCCCACCACCACAACAGATTCACCGAGGAATATTTATTACACCCAAGTAGCACTACGTCTTTCAGAGTCCCTTATCTACTACGTACTTGTAATATTTGCTTTGGTTTAGCTGTCCAATCAAGTTATTCGAACATCTGTTTACTCTGGCCTACACGAACATAAGCTGTCTTTCAGTTTTCCAGAATACTTTTTCACCCAATATAAAGCTAATCGTAAAAGTATTTGCCTACATAGGCAGTCAGTTCCCTCTTCCCTTTCTCTTCTCGCGTCTTTTCACTTCGGTCAGAGTCAGAAGTAACCATCTACAGTTATAAAATAAAAAAAGTAAGCGGAATACATAGGAGAAGGCAAAACTATCATCAAGCTTAGCATTGAAACTTTTTCCCACTTGTTTTGAATTAGCTTTCACATCTTGGAGAAATGTTTACTCTCATTTCAACCAACTTTTATTTTATATCTAAAGTATTTTCTTTTCCACTTGTATTCTGTTGCACATAGTTTTTATGTGTACCTAGGTCGTAAGCACCACCAGAAACTATTTTCTAGAATAAGATGCACAAACTTTTCTTTCCCTGCCAGGAAATTGCCTATATAACTACATTAAGTTTCCCTCAAGTAAGCATCGCCCTACTAGGATTCACCTTTTTATTCTACACCGTTTTATTAGGCTCAAATGAATTATGAATTGAAAAATACGCCTTCTATTGTACATGGGTAGCCAAAACGCGTATTTCAAATGGATTTTCTGCCTTCTTAGCTAGACCTAGGCCTGGGTGTAATTATTATAAGATGTGTTACTGTATTTAGACTTGCTAATTTTAATTGACA
Source organism: Yoshiicerus persimilis (assembly GCA_020352615.2). NCBI lineage: Eukaryota > Metazoa > Arthropoda > Collembola > Entomobryomorpha > Tomoceridae > Yoshiicerus > Yoshiicerus persimilis. The sequence continues at coordinate 3,432,323 of CM060170.1, read as the reverse complement.
TAATTTTTTCTTCAAATTCAGCACTAAAGTATTTAATATGCTAATATTTACTTGTATTTATTATTTATTACATTTATATTTAATATACTAATATTTGCACTATATATTTATTGCATTTATATTTAATATGCTAATATTTACATCATATTTATTACATTTATATTTATTATACTAATATTTACATTATATTTATTACATTTATATTTATTGTACTAATGTTATTTACACTACATAATTTGAATTCTAAATTTCTTGTTTTCAGAGTTGGGAGGTTGTGAACACGGCAGTTCTCAATGGAAAGCAAGTGTCCCGCCCCATGAAGATTTTCATTGTAAGTAGGGCTGGCCAAGTTGCCGACGTCACTCTACAAGCATCTTGTAGATCTTTAGATGAAAGTGTGCTTAAGGTATGTAAACATAAATAATTTCAGAAATAATTGTACCAGTTGACCTACTCCAAAAAATTGGTATTTGTCTTAACTAAATTTGTCAGTTAGATTTAAGTTGGTATAGTAATCTCATAGTAGCCAACTGTACTTCATTTCAGACATTGTGAACATTGATAATGAAGTTATTAGAGTAGAGTTCTTAGGGTACAGCCATTATTATATTTTTCTTCCACTTAACCGTGGAAATAGTATAGTAAACGTAAATCTTCAAGAAGACTTACTCAAAATTTCAGAAATATTCAGAAAATCTTTGCTAAATCAGACGCTTGGAAACTTTATTGAAATACTGAGCAATTATTTGAATATGTTTCGTAAGATCATAAATATTTGTTCTGCAATATCTATGTTTCTTAAAAATGTGATTCAGATTTTGCAGTTTTACAGACGTCAGCTCGAGTGTAGCCAAAGTTAACCCAACATTTAGAAAAAGTTCAAGGGATTTGAGCAACTGCTACTGAATATAGCGTTTGGATTTGGACTTTGTGTGGAAATAAGTGTAATGGATAGGCATGAGAGCAGCTGAGTGTGCGTTAGTGTTTGCATGGTGAAACTATAACAGTCATGGTATGAAAATGTCAAAGTGAATTGTTTCCATATGTACAAAATACAAATGAGATTTTGGTTGAACTGTTAACTATAGTAAGATCTCTGGAAAGAGTCATGATGCTTTGTAGACAAGGACCGAGTATTTGTCTCGGTTGATGTCTACTGAGAAGCCCGGAAAGGGAGCAGCTCTGTGCTTTGGTTGGCAAGAAAATTATTTGAAGCATTACGACAGCAATTTGTAGTTAAAGTAAACTGTAGGAAAACGGGAGCGGAATCGAATGGAAAATTGAGATGTACGTATGAATGTCTACATGTAGAGCAAAAGCAATTTCCCCTTTGCCCAGTTTCTCTTGCTGACAAAAGGCTACTAATTTTGCTCAGTGAAAGATACAAATGGTTCAATAAAGCCGAAAGAAAAGAGAAATGACGAAGACGGGAGCGACGAAACGGGAGAGTGAGTTAAGGCCGCAGAGACGTGTGCCATCGACTCCAAGAACAAGAACCTCTCCGCTGCAGACTCGCGATAAGTCACGAATTAATTGTTTCACATCTCTCGGCCATTCCTTCCGTCTCTTGTCCGTTATGTTCGATATGACGTGATCTCCGTCGTTTGTCCACCGCCAACCATTATTACCAACAAATCAACCCATAGACTATATACCCAGCACAAAGGATTCCTTGGCACATCTCCTCTGTTCCCATTACTACGTAACACAACTCCCTATGTCCTCGCTCCAACTAATTCAACACAGTTCAATTACACCAACAATGAATTTCAATTAGTCATTTAAATGTACACATTTACTTTCCCGACAGCAGAGGCACAATATTATTTTTCAATTTCAAAATATTTGTTACACAATACACACATGTAATAAATAAAAACACAAATATACCTCACACAAAAAGTTGCCATTGTAAAAAATAAAAATTTCTTATTCTAGTGTCTCAAAAGCTTTTTAGGAAAATCTCTTTCAAAGACGTCATCCATTTTCGATTTTCAATAATATTTGCTAAAGAAAACGATTTTTTGCAACAATTCTTTGGTGGTATCTTACATTTTCTTACTACTATTTTCATAAATTATTTTTCCCAGTTCTCTTTATACAATCAATTACTAATGAGTAATGCAACGGAGGGGAAAGTACGTATTTACTGTAATAGTGTGTTACTTATAATTTAAACCTCAGTCTAGAAATATTTTTGAATTTTAGTTATGAGGAAATGCATCATCATGGTCTATAATAACGCAGAATTATGTAAAACAGTTTAAATAGGGTAAAAGATAATGAAAAGCGGGAGTGGAGCAATAGTATGATAATGTGATGTCTATAAGGAATACTATTTTTGTTAGTTTAGTTTAATGACTGTTATTATGCAGTAGTTGTTGTAGAGAAGTTAAAGCATCTGTAGTGTATGTTTTCTACAGAGATTAGCGTCTTCCACTAATTGCCAAGTAATTAGACTTTGCTTGTGTGCTAATTTGGCCTGCCTTCCTTGGCTACCTTGTCTGATTCCGAGGGACTGGAATAGTGACTGTTCCATAAAATAAAGTGTATGTGGGTTAGTTTAGTTGGTGCGTATTGAATTTCATTTTGGTTGTCGGAATTCTGTTTTAGGTGTCATCATCGTGTACATCTGTGTACGTGGACGGTTCTGAAATCCGTGGCTCAACGAACGCAACCATTGCCATTAAGTACGGCACCTACGAGGGTCATGCACAGTTTACGGTTTGGATGCCCGAGTTTCCATTAGACATCCAACTCTCTGATCCGAAACTCAACCAGATCAAAGGATGGAGAGCTCCTAATGGATTGCGAGAGTAAGTAGTTCACTTTAGAACACACATTTAATTCATGCTTTTATACTTTTACCAGTCTTTCGACATTAACGTTTATAAATACAACTTATATGCTTCAAAGCCAAAAGGTCCAAAGAACACAGCTATAGGCAAATATCTCTACTACTATATTTACATTTCTCCTTTAAGGATTAGGCATTCCGCTACCATAAATAGTAAATCAACATTTGCAAAAATCTAACGTTATGAGGTAGAAATACAAAATAACTCCTGTAAACATGCAAGCAGCCTGAAGCTGCGAAATCTTTCTATTTTAGTATGAATAGAATGTATTTCGTCAGGGTTAGAAAGTGGAAAAAATCAGAAATTTAGTATAGCAAATTATTCAAAACTTTAATTTCAATTTTGCACTTTCTTTGGTGGTTATATATTAGAATTGGAATTCTAATTTTATAATTTATTTTATTTTATACCAAGCGATTCCTTGGAGTTTTACACTGCTCACATATTCCACTTTAACCAACTTTTGTCCACTTCTCCCACTTCCAAATTTGAACAGCCAAAGCACAACACTGATTATCAGTAGCTCTCAACGCTACATAATAAATGAAATTCGGTCTACAGGAAAGTAAAAAAGATGTTTAATAAACACTGTAAGTGTTTTGGTAGACTAAATGTAATCCACAGCCAAACTATAACATTTTGTTACCAAGTCAAAATAACTAGTTCCATATATCCGCCCATTGGAAAGCTTCACAGATCAATGTTCAAAAGTTCAACTAGACAGTAACATTATCAGTAATCTACGTATTTTGTGTTATGTCTGCTTTAAATTTGTTTACTTTAGGTTTTCAAGCGTTATTAAAATGAATCTTAAATAGAATGGCTTCCACGTAAAACCGTGCCACGCAGATATTTCTTAAATCGAATATTATTACTTCACGTGTTATTAGTCCATACTTCCTTGGTCTTACCTTCTACCAATAATATCTGTTTTGGTTTTCCTTTTTTGCAAATTCACAAGTATAGGCTTGCAAAATAAATCTCGGCTATTCTAAGTTTGAAGTTCGAACTTGTTCCCCGAATTTCTAGCATACTTCTTTGTACCTGTGTTAATAAATCTTAGATTTAAGTATAATTACCTATATAGTTTGGATTTAGCGCATCCTAAGGAAATTGTTTATTGTATTTAATTATAAATCTAATGAAAAGCATCAGCTGACAATATGAGTGAAATGGCGATAGAAAAAGTAGAATAATGAGTAAGTACTTGAAAGGTAGGTATACTTTAGAGTTGGTAGTACGTGGTAACATGTATTCTGGTAGGGCGTGATTGTTAAATAAGAGTATAAAGATACATATTTGTTGAGACAGTGAAGATTGAAGCAAGTACTTAGTTTGCAGTGCCTTTCCGCTGAGATGTACAAGATAAAAGCCTTAATTTGGGAGTAACGTTATGGAATTGGGGATATAGCTGAAAGTGAGATAACGTGAGGTACGTACGTGTGGCATGTGTGTGTGTAAAAGTTCAAAGAGTTGAATTTGAGTTTGAGTGGAGTTGAGATGAGAATTGTGATAGAGTGAGAGTCAACTGAAGGAAAGGGAGAAAATGCAGCCAAGTGATCTGATGGAAGCTGGAAAGAAGAAGACAGGCTTTCGGCTACCCGACTTTTCTTGATTTCACGGGAGTGCAGACAGTGGGAGCACTTTCGTCTACCTTGACTTGTACAAACATATACTTAGCCCAAGTACAGATGCATCGGATCCTCACTTATACTAATAGCTAAGCATGGGCTGCGTACTTATTTAGAAAACTGACTGGATAAGATACATTTATACTGACGAAGAGTGAGTGAGTCGAGTTCTTGCGTGCTATCTCCTCAAGAATGTCAAGTCGAGCTTCGTTCCTTCCGCTCCGAGTTCCACAACTCAGAGAGAACTGCAATTCCATCGCAATGGATAACTCTAAGGACGATACGTGAGATTTGCAACCAAACTTTGACTCTCTGACTCAATTCCCTTCAACTCATCACATCGCATCACAATTCTCAAAACATAGCAGCTTACTCGCTGTTTGTGTTTGTTCAAAATATTTGTAATCTATAATGCATGTACCTACATGTCAGCATTTCCACCGGATTCACATACCAAAATACCATTTGACTACCTAAAGATTGTTTTTCTCCAGACTCCCATACTCCCAGGTACACATCAACGCAAACATTACTACGTGACCCAAAATCATACCTTTTTCCCTGTAGGTACTTTCGCAAATTATTCTGACTCCACATACAGCTTTATGTTGCCCAATAATTATGTCTACTGTGTAATACTGTTTACTCTACTTAAAATTAATTACACGCTTCATTTTCCCGTAGTCACCATGCACTCACTTTACGTATAGTACTTGAGATCCCTGTTATCTAGCAGAAAAACATTTATCGTGCAGTCAAACGTATTTATGCTAACGCTACTGTTAAAATATGCTTATCGTACTTTTTGTTTCGTTTTCTTCAGGATTTCAAGTCTTCAAGTTTTCTTTCAGACGACAGAACAAGTATATAATATTGTCGATAAGGCATGTATGCTTAGGGAACTTTGGAATGAGATGTATACGGATTTTCAGTTTAAATACTATATAGAGGTATCTTACGAGAGACGAAGAATGTGAGTTGGGAGTCCTTGGGGTCATGGGCCATAGGACTCCATTAAATTGGAGGAGAAAGCACAAAGGAGATAATAAGAAATAGCTTTGTTGGGATTGTCACGTAAATTCTTTCATCCATGAACTCTTCAGTTCTCGTTTCGTACGACTACTCAATGGAAATTTTGAATTTTGTCTTTGAATTCTTTCTTTTGACTGGGTTATTATTAGACATAAGATGTGGATTAGATTGGAGCATTGCAAATGCGTATAGTTGTCCAGAGTTGAGTTTTCTCCAGAGATTAAAGGTTGTGTTGAAGGTAGGGCAATTGTTGGCTGAAGTAAATAATGTGAGTTGTAGGGGTGGTGAAGGGGAGGAATGGATGCTCATTGCTATTCTTGTATGTCCAGGTCATCGGGAAAGAGAGAGGCTCCTGCCTCGGCCTACAGTAAAATGCAGACGGTGCAAGACGAAGCCTTCGATTCGGATGATGGTCTTTTGAGAAGCAGTAGCACGGGAGCTGGAAATCTAAATTATTACAGTCCGACGGCTGGAGATGTGGAGGATGAATTACCCGATACTTGGGATGAACATCACGAAAATGAACATGAACTCGTAGAGGAAACTGACTCGGATGACTTGGATGTCGAGGACAAATTCCATTGTCGTCTCAGATACCAACACACAAGGATTGATGTGAGTTCCTACTTATTTACTCCACTCTTCCCTTATTCTTCTCTTTTCTCATCCCATTCGGCCATTAGTTATCGTTCTCAACTACGCACTAATTCCAATTAGTACTTTTCCTACCCTTCATGTTTTAATGGCTTATTAGGCATTCTTTTCAATCGTAATTTTAAGAATTCTTGTGTAGACAGTAGAAAACTATTCTTTAAAAAATTTCTACTTCTAGTACACTTTACTCTACATTACAGTAATAAATTGCTGATATCATGTTATGCAAAGTCACGACTATATTTTGCAATTTTTCATAAACTTAACAGACTGACTGTTAGGATAGTAAATAATGGGTGAAACACTAATCTAGCAAAGTCCTTTACCTGCTATTGTTTCACGAACCCTTTCTCGAGCGACTTGCACTAATCCTTTCATTGTTAAAAAAGGACAGCCAGGTAGTGGCTCTATTGTCTTCTGAAATGAAGACATGCATCGAAGGGACAGCGTAAGGGCTGACATTGCGGCGTTGCCACATTACATTTTATTCATTGTTCAAATATTCATGTATTTACATTACGTTCTATAAGTAGTCGGAATAGTATTGCTAATGTACATTGTATGACAAACTGTTTAATTTTTCGGCTTTTTTATAGATTCAGCTACTAAAATGTATAAAACAGTAACACCAGTTAAACAAAACAAACTACATTTTTTCTAAAGTGCAATATTTTAAATTATAACAATAAGCGTAAACTGCAATAAAAACTGCAAATGCTAATTTACTAACTACAAAACTAATGCTGCATATTTTTTCAAGAAGCGAGTGTTCACATTTAAAGTATTAAATAAAATAATTGTCATCTCGCGTACGCTGCTTATTGAAAGCTAAAAATTATGTATCGTGCTTTTTTACATTTTTGCTCAAAGTCAACTAAGTTAATGCCTAAAATACAATATTCGGGTAATCAAAAATCTAAATGGGTGCTAAAAACTAAAGACTAAACAAATGAAAATATTATTAATTAATGTTTACTTATGTTATGCAAATGCTACTAACAAATGGAATACAATGAACTATAGTTTGGATTTGATCATCTAAATAAATTCGATTTAACAAAATAGATTTGCATAACAAGTGCTAACTAAAACGTATACAAAAAATTAAGAGTAAGCAAATATTGCTAAGCTTAATCTATAAAGCTCATCTTAATCATAAAATCTTCTAAGCCTACAACATAACATAATTGTTGAGGTCGTATTTTAGTGAATTTATACTATTTTCCCTCCAAATATATTTCTTTAGATTTTCACCAACTTTTTCTTTGCAATACTGCACTACGGTATCAATATTGTGTTGAACGCATGTTATAAAATTGTAGCAGACACAAAACTGGCAGCTAGAAACCAGTTTTAAATAGCAAAGCGCCACCTCTAACCCCAAAAAGAGGGGCCATGACAATTAAAAGAACCTTTACTTAACGTTTAAAATCATTAAAAACTTTAGACAAAACAGAAAACCATATTAGCACGCCATCACCCGGTGATAGTGATGTAGTTCGAGGAACGTAGAATTTTGGTAACAATGAAAATTCTACGTTCCTTGGATGTGGTTTCTTTGCAATCGGATGAAACGTGTATTTCATTTAAGGAAATGCTTCGAGTGAACCCCTAAAAAAACACGTGTAAAGTATTAGTTACAAATATTCTAAAATATTTTATAATTTTATGTATTCCTTGTTATTTACTTTTAATTGCATTTACAAGTATTTTTCCGTTTTGTCTCAATCTTTTTTTACGGTTTTGCTTTGTTTTGTTTTTATTTTCCATATGCAAATTTTGTAAAAGCAAAGAAATATGTACATGATGCGAAAATATTGAAATTATGTCAATTATGGAAACTTCATTTCATTGAGAACAACAAATTTAAATGCACTCCATCAAATACGAGCGCATATTTTTTACATGTACACGGTAGTTAAGTATAAATGTACTACAGATACACAGCTAAAATTTTGTACATACATAACTAAAACACCTATAATAGTACGTAGACTTGTGGATGACAATGTACTTTTTTCAACGCTTTGGAAAATTGAGAAAAATAAGACCGAGTAGGCAATAGCGGCAACAATGCTTGTCTTCATTTAGACACTTCAAATGGTACGCCTCCCTTTTACCGCAAACCGTACCCTTCCTTTTTTAAAACAATGCACCGTACTACTAATCCCTTACTAATCCTCTTTGCTATATCTGATCGCATCCAAATAATGTGCTTTAAATATGCACACATGGGTTTCGTCATAATATATAATAAAATGTGCTTGCGGTATTAATACTGTATGCTTTATTATTTTTAAATAACCCTCCACCACACATTTTAATATTTATGTTTTAGTATTACCGAACATAACTAAGATTACATGTGACTTGCAATTTACAACTGGAAATTACTAATAGAATTTTTAATTTCCATGTTTTACTTTGCAATGTTGACTTTGGCATATTAAATAGTAATAAATTCAATAAATAGTAAATATTGATTGTGGTACTTATTGTATGTGTATAATTTAATAACTTATAATATTTACAATGTATATTATTACAGGTAATGTTTGTGCAATAAAAATTTGCTATTTCGAGTTGTCAGCAATGAAGCATGTTCTATTGATTTCCCTGTAGGTTTACGGACGATTCTTGGCTCAAGATCATGACTCTGGGCGAACCTCATATTTCATCTCCCGGAAAACTTACCTCAAAGTAACCGATTTGATATCCGATTATCTACGTGTGTCTGATACTCAAGTAGCAACCATCAAAGGCTCTGCGGCCGCCATCCAAGGAATTGGTCCTGGCAGAACTGAAGTTCAGGTATGTCCAAACGTTTTGTCTTTAAATGAAAGTTTCTCAACCTAGGCTTTCTAAAAATCAGAGGCAGTTCATCTGTTCGGTTTGTCCAACAGAGGTACAAACTCACATTTTCTACTCAACTCATTGCATCCATTAAAAGTTATTTCATGTAAAACAATTAGCAATACGAATTTTTGTCAGAATAGAATTTTACAACCGTATTTATCTCCATTTCTTCTCTCAACTCTGAACTAAGATTTTATTATTAACAGAAAAAGTCATGTACATATATGCGAATACGGACTTTTCAACACCGCCGTCATATATTATCACAAAATGTTAAAAGTTGACTCAGTAGTATAATATTACTAAAAAGTAGGAATCATAGTCCGTCAACTATAATTGTATCTCTCATCCAATTAGTGTGCACATTTACAATATCGTCTAAATCCTCTTGAATGCAATGGCTCCTTGAAATAAGGGGATTGATATGATACAGATACATAGCATTATGGTGTATTCCAAGCCATATCCGTAAAAGGACCATGCATGCTTAAGAATGTTTTTAATTGTGTGCTTGAAAGATGAATCCGTTTAGATTTTATCTCGAATGACAAATGGAACTTTTGTGTTACCTAGCCAGGGTAATGCGTAAGCAATAAATAACATCATTCAAATCAGAATAGGAATGTCTCCCTCTAAGAGAGACTCACTGTAAAGAAAGTCTTCCGGCAGTATTATGGTAAGTAAATGTGGAAGTCAAATTAATACACAGCAGTTCTCTGTTTAGGAAATCAGGCAGTAATCAATAATATAGTGAAGAGTGACTGCAGTTTACTTATCTATCCGAATCAAGAATGTACAGTTGTACAGATAAATAATACACGTAAAATTAATTATTTTGTTGTTCAGAAGTTAGCTAGCTGACCCAAATACTTTCAGGAGGCAATACAAAAAAGAAAAGAACTGGGACAGAATATCTGCCCATGTGGTGGGCAGTACTAAATTACTTCAACATCTTGGTGTATTGTAGTTGAAAAAAGCACCATGAATATGGAAATATTTTATGCACAGTGTGGAGGATATGTTTAGCAGGCCCTCGGAAATGGATAATATGCATTTTTATCACTGTAGAAGTGAATTATATTTGAAGTCCCAGGAAAAGTTACTATTAAAAAATTTTCCTTCTTAATTTACGTTTTATTTAGTTTAGTGATTCCAATTCTGCTTCTCTTGGAAATATGACTAATTATCATAAATTGAAAGATCTCGAAAAAAATTGAGGAATTTCTGAAGGCGGAGAATTCCAATTGTAAATCTATTACTTGATTTTGGTTTTGGACTGTAAATCGTGTGAAGTTTTATTTTTGAATGGAGGTTAGATTTAGTGAGGCCCGTTTGATTCGAGTGTAAAATGTTGGAAAGCCATAATGTAGGGATTGGATTTGGTCCCACCTCTAGCGCATTTAGTGTTTCTGCTGCAGTAGTAAGAAATGCCCAGGCGAGTGAAGGTGTTTCATGGCTGCTGGCAGACCCTGTAGTAGCTGGAAGGCATTGCATTGAGAAATCTTCAATTCAAATGCAAATTAGACAGAAGGACCAAATTTGGTTGAGTAGGCTTTCAGTTCTGCTCAATTCAATTCAGTTGAGCAGTGTTTCGTTTGGGTGACTTGGCCCATGGCTACACTACACAATATTGGTTAATATACTGATGGCGACTCTGGTTGTATATGGCCGAGTTGCACTATAAGAAGTCTCTGTGCAAGTTCAGTGAGTGAAAGAATGAGTTTGATTTAGTATTCAGCGAACGTTAGCCGGTTAGGCTGACTTGGTCTTTTATGTACTTATGCCGTTATGCCTAATCGTAGGCAAAGCAAAGACTTGGCTCTCTCCTGGCTATCTCATCTTCCTTTACAGTACTCCTATTTATGTCTAATACAATAGAACAGGCTGCCTGGAAATGTAGAGACTGCATGCATCTTTGAAATGGCTAGTGCCATTTCGGTCTGATTAGAAGAGTGGACTTCTCTGGACTTCACTTGACAAAGTCCTCTCCAATTCCGAAATGTAGTCTTTGTACTTTGCCGACTTTGCAAAAATAAAACACGAGTCCGATTCACTTCGATTCAAGATCGTGATCAAGAGTACTTCAATTCAGCACAACTGTCCATCTCTAACTAAGATAGTTACATAAACTAACCAACTCTTTAGTTCTGTCCCTGGGCTCAGCAAAGAAACTGATTCCTTTGCATTTATTTACCACACTATATCTAATTTAAGCTTGCAGTATATCACGTACAGAAAATGTAACCTTTACCGCATTGTTAGTGCTAGTGCATGGTAAATACAGTAGAATATACTGTTTTGAATTAAATAAATTCTTGTGTAAATGAAATGAAATGTTTTCAGTAAATAAGGTTCAACATAATAGTAATTAAGGGTATAATTCTTCAAATTTTCAAGAAATGTCTCAAGAAAATGGCATTTTCTGATTTTATTTTAGAAAAATTATTTATTATCTTTTATTGTGCATGGCAGAGTCTGAAAAGGTAAGTCACTGGGAGCTTGATGGACAAAATATCAATCATAAAATGGTTTCTAGAATTTATAGGCTTACATAATAATGTAAAAGTGATGAACGGAGTGGCTATAGCTGTGTCTATAGCACATAGCTTTTACTATTCATGTAGGTATGTCATAAATAACAATTCTTAACGCAAAATCAGCATGTTAATTCTTTATGCAGGTTTTTACCTCTCTAAGAATGTAAGTATGTGTGCATATATTTCGTGTTTATTAACATTTGATTAGAATTGCTTGGATAGCAGTTGCATGTTTTGTTACCAATCTTCTAATTTCTTATCACAACTGCTTTATTATTGAATCTGTAATATATCTTACTCTGGTAAGTTATCATATACCGTAGTTGCTTTTGTACCTAATTTTATAGATTAGCTATGGGCTGACTGTGAGCACGCGAGGCCTGAATGATTATTGTAGTGATTTCGTTTTACTAGCTTGATGTGTAATGATTTCTAAACATTCTACGTCGCAGCAGACAAGCTTTTTGATCTGATGTGTGTTTACTGATTGTGTATAAAACTCTCTTATGTGGTCTACTTTCATGAGTTTGCCTAAGTACGCCCTGATTATACTGAAAGAAGTAAGTCGCCACAACATAAAACCATATACTGTTCCTTTTATTGCCGAAAGTTGCATATTTGGATGTTTTTGTAAAGAGCACATTAGCGTGCATCTGGCATCTTTTTCGGTGCATTGACTCTCCGACGGGTTTACAACTACTTCATTTTCAAAGAGTGTCTTTCAAAATTCTATTGGATTATGTATTTAGAGCTATAAATATGGTGATGGAAGAGTTTCTTACTCCGTCTCAATCTTAAATGGAAAAAGTAACTAAATTGGAGGTTTGTGTTATAATTTTCGTCTTTTCTTTATTTTTAAAATATATATTTCTTTGATATACTAGCTTATTACATTGCAAAATAGATAACCGGCAGACTTGAAATGTGGATTGAACTTAGGTCATGTAAAAATCAGCTGTCCGTTTGTTTACATTTATATTGTGAGAAAATGCAGAATAAATGAACCTAATTGAATCTTAGTCGTAGAAATACTTTTGACTTTATTTAGTGAGAAGAAGTGAAAGAATTGGCTGGACATTAATTAATAAAGAAATTGGAATGACAGTTGGATTAGAGAGAATCACTTTTAGGGTTTACTTGCATAGGTATAACTCTCTATACTTCATTATGAACTACGTAGAATTTAGACCTTGCATTGAATTCGTGGTTTTGACGTTATTGCGTTTTACAAAGGATGGTAGTTTCCTCTGTAGCTTCGGTCTTAATGTAAGTATAGTAACATCGAAACGTATTTAATATTGCATTTTACTCCAGAGAAGAGTTGAGAGAGCCATGAAAATGAAAAAGGTTGATGCTTCCGGGCAGGGTATTTTTCCGGGTAGGAAGGTTGGAAAATCAGTGCAGAAAAGACTTGTGCGTCAAGTCTTCTTTAATATCATGTAAAGTCTTGTGATGTTTCAGACATTTATTTTTAAAGGAATGCACTTTGTAACCTCTTTGTTTTCTCAATGTCAACCTACCGTTGCCTGGCTCTTGTCGTTCTCTCTACCTATAAGCTATTGCTATAAGCTATAATATCCGCACGAGTTGGCTTTTAATTTCCAAATAACTTGTTTACCTTATGCCGTCATAAAAAATATTTGCCAGGAATAGATTTGTAGCGTTGAAAATAATAAAAAATAAAATAATAAAAAATATTTACCACCTCGTTGTGTTCTTCCAATTAAAATATTTTAGTTTTGAAAATAAATGGAAATTTGCCGAAAATCCTACAAAAGACAGAAATCATAGACACCGAAAAAAACAATTAGTTGCAGGTTTTGGTGACCAGTGAGATTTCATGTTATCAAGATAAGTTCTGCTCTACGAATTTTTCAGCTGATCAAAATTTCCCTGACATGGATTGCTTTTGCGAAAGGAGCTTTTCCGTTTGCAGTCTTTTTAATGGATTATTCAGTAAGAGAGTATAAAAGAAGCTCTGATGATGATAATGCATACCAAGAAATGCATGTGCTTTAAAAAGCTCATGTAACGATGTCCTAATTATATAGTTGTACTATGCAATACAGTTTATACCCTTCTACGTTCAGAACATAATATATTTATATAATGCCTTTGAAACATAATTATTGTTCTGTATTGAGTTGGGATTTGGGAGTTTAGGTTTCTATTAAGGCTCTTGGCTTATTAGTTCCCAGGCTCATTTGTATTACCGTATACTGCAAAAAATAGCCCTGGCATTTATTTTTTTCCATTTGCTTTCACGATAATTTATAGTTTAGCCCGTGTAAATTATCAAAGAATGTAGCTCAATTGTATTTGATTTGGATTTCTCAATGGGAAAATGTACAATTGTAATTCTAGAGCAGAAATCTTCTCGTTGAGACTTAACCGTTACTTTTGACTTGTCATTGATTTGAATTGGGGGTTAGAGGAATGTCACAAGGGTACGTAAAATTATTTCTGGATATACGGTATTTGTCTCGAAGAAAAGAAACTAGGACATTTGTTCATTATGTTGGCTCCCCAACAATAATGGATACATGTATAAATAATAGTAAGAGTTTTATTTTGCGATTTTGATAAAATAATTCCTATAGGACAAGTTTTCGTTGAATATTAAATGAGGAGACGCAATTTCGTATACCGCAGGCCGAAGTGTGCTCCTACTTGTATTTACTTACTGCTAACATCTAAAGCCTAGATGTACACAGATGGAAAATTTGTAAAGCTCATTTGCATCTTTATTAGTATTTGTGAAAAAATGGATCCGTATCCACAGCATTGCTGTTGTAGCTGCAGCATTGCTATGTTTGTATTTGCCTAATATGCATATTCTCCTTAATATTTATACCTCAGGGTATTTTCCTTTGAAAATGGGGAGGAATTGCAAGGAGAAAGTCTGTCGCAATTCACAACTGCCTACTGCGTGGTGGATACACAATTTTCTTGCTCCGTGCTGGCTTGGCTCAGTTCTGTGAAAAGTGTGTATATCCCAAGATTGTATTTATTATGGACTTTGCCGTGCAGCAGAGTAATCTGTACAGAGTCTGTATTGGATTTTTATTCCTATTTCATTCCAATTTCATGCCGATTGGGATTTTCAAGCTTTCCAATGCTCCACTCAGAGGAGAAGAAAACAGTTCTGTTCTGATTGTAGCCAAACGAATTTTAGTCCAGCAGTCTTATGTAGGTAAGTGGAGTAGTCAGTAGTCGAGGTACTTTCAAATATTCTCCACTGTTCACTACTGAAGGGATTTGGAGGAATTGTTTCCTTTCTTTCTGATTGCAACGTACTTTATTCCCGCTGCCTTAAGGTGTACACTCTGCTTTCTTCTCGTGTCAGTCTCAACCTAACCTGAGTCGCTATCCACATATACCCTCCTGTACATATGTCGTAGCTGAATTCAGTGAAAACATTTCGTCTTCTCCTGGACTAGCCTCCTTGCCAACAATCTTCAGATATCTATCGTCTCACAAATTGTGCTACACGCTCACAATACTTTGTAAGTTTCTCTGCACAAGTAACCGGTGTTTTATTATGAATTACATTTTCATAGAGTGAAGACAGCAGCTTTAAATAATTGTTTTCCATTCCGTGATATTTCATTTCAATGCAAATTACCAAATACTGCATAGTAGTAGTCTAGCGAATTATATTAAACAGAGTTCTAGATTTTGCATAAAACTGTACTTTGAAACAAACGGAGAACCTTCGTGGAAAACTATTAAGGCGATTTCTATATTAAATTTGTAATTGCTGGAATTACTTTTAAATGTTAATGAAGAGTATAGAAATATGGACATGAGTTTTACAGTTCTTGAGGAACATTATAAACGTTGTTAATACAGTATTGTAGCATTCCATTTCTATGAACTATAAAGGGTGAACTGAACTGGCACAAGGACAATCGGTCTTTGACATATAACTTCCTTGTTTCTTATATTTAGTGGATGCTTTGGAAGTACACGAACGACGCCTTATCATTAGACGTACAAAATACACAGCATCTGCTCATTTTCGGTTTTTATGCCCTAAAAGTACATGTATTTGTATTGTAGGTAATATTTCTACGCTCTACGCTTTCGGAATGGTATGTTTTTATTGCTGGAGAGATAAGAAAGCGGAGCAGTACAGCAGAGTCCCCATTTCATAGTTTAACATGCACCGTGCACAACTCTTTTGATGCCTGCATTCAGATATAATAAGTATGAGAGCTAACGAGAAATAAATCGCCAAAGAGATAAGTTTTACGGTACCTAATAATATTCTGCGTGTTTTGAAGGTACCAGGTGGGTAACCCGCAGGTGGCTTGGCTTTCTTTTCTTTCCTTTACTTAACCTTTCACTAGATATCTCACTATCTCTCTCTCGATATGCCACTGCACGCTCTATACACCATTTTCTCACTTTTATAATTATAGCACTCTATGCCTCTGCATTAAATATATATTTACATATACCCACCTTCCTTTCCAAACCTACAGCAGCACAATCTGCTATATATAATATACATTTTTAGCTATTCTCATAAAATGTATTATTATAACCAAGTTCGTTTAACTTGTGTTCAAGCTGTAGAAAAGCCACGTTGCCTATTTAATAGGTACTCAGAATGACTGCGGCTCCTAAATCATTTCGTGCTAGGCTTAGCACCACAAACTTCGATGATTGCCAAATTAAAGGCTTTTCGGGTCATGTCCGGCAGTGAAACGGAATGTCAGATTCGCAAATCGCCATTATACTTACAACCAAACAGGTTTCTACCTATACAGGTGTGTCAGGCCTCTATATTACACAATTCAGCCAGCTATCAAATTCTATTCAAATTGGTGGGTTTACCTTACATACCATCACCGTGCTAATTATTTTTTATCTCACCAAAAATAATAGTAATAAAAATCTGTTCGTTTTTTATTATTAAGCCGTACTTCAATACAACGACACATACCAAACCCAAATTCCAGAGTGAATTGTAAACTTTTGTTTACATTCCAAAGTCACCTCACTACTGTGGCTTTTGTACTGTATAAGAAAAGCCAGGAAATTGAAAAAAGTTTTATTATTTATTACATCATAGCTTAAAATTTTCTTGATGAGATAAAAGATGACTATAAGAAATTGCTTGAGAGCAAAAAATTGCACAGTTTCTTTTTGACAGATCTAGTTCCAATTTCTTTTTTAATTCAAATTTGGCGAGTGAAGGAGCAGTATGGTTGATATAGTGTACGAGACAGGTTCCTTACGTGTCGATGAATAAATGCTTACAGACGTCTAGAAAAAGTAAAGCATGGGGTCTAGAAAGTGTGACATGGCAGTCAAAGTTCTATTCTTTTGTAGAAATGGGGAAAGTTGGGTTTCGCTTTATGTTTTCTGTGTGGGAAACAAAGAAGGCTGGGTTGGTAGGTAGAAAATACTAGGATGATAAAAAGTAACACAATAGGAGCAAATGGTGTGGCGAGAGCGATCAGCAACAGTACACTTAAGTAAGTAAGAATAAGAAGGAACTGAGCACAATGCCGACATACAATGGTGTACCAAAGTTTTGTTTTCATGATTGAATGAATGAATGAAAGAAAACAATGAGCCATCTCCGTCTCTACAGTTTTCTTTCACAAAGTGTTCAACCAACTTCTTACCTAAGATCCCCGTGCAAGAAATGAGGATTGCTATAAGAAACCGGAGCAGAAGAGCCTAAGTGCATATTATGCCTACCAGGTTGTCTAATGCGGAACACTGCCCTCTAAACAATATTCCGTTCTGACTTTAACTCCTATAGCCTTGCATATGCCTGGTCTGGTCCTCTGCAGCATTTGTACTGTCTAATTGTACTGGAGGCCACGGAAATGTAATCAGACAAAGTATACCTAACTTCGCGAGGAACAATAAGGAGAACTCGATCCGTTCATTCTGACCGATTGTGGGGTTATTGTTAGTGGGAGACTTTGCTTCACTCAAACTCTAAGACATATCTTTGATTAATGATGATAAGATTCGATCAAAATAATGAGTTCGCTCCAAAAGAAACTTTAGATTATTCTACGCTTTTATTTCTATCGATTCTATACTCCCTATCCTATTTAACCTTCAATTTCCCATCATTACGGTCTACAGTACTTCGGTGTACCTGTACTCTAATAGAAAGCACTTAACTCGTTACCATTAAAAGTCACATTTTATACTAATTAATTTTCCTTTATGCCCAATATGCTTGCTCTGCTTTGGTTTACTGGTAATAGTTTCTTAAATAATTCATTAAGCAAAGCACACAGGTAGGTTTCCACAATTCAGATTATTGTATTCGAGAATTATTGATAAAATTAATCCTTTTTTCGGCATAGGCCCTACTGGACAAAATAATACACTGAAAATAAAAGGATGCATATTTTAAATTCGTGAATAGCGTAATAGCTGACCATCACTCTTGTTTTCTTGGTTGAATTAATAATTTCCAATTGTAATAATATCTTCATTCAATTGAAAACCAGGGTCTTGCTTACTTCGTAGAAAGAGTTCATGTTGTCGTAAATGAATGTGCATTATAAGTTGTACTGACGTAGTTCAAACTTTCATCAAGATATTTCGTAGGTATTTCCACTTTGAAACGTTGAAATGGTATCTCGACTTTTCTATCTTGCCAGTACCAGTATAAGTACAAGCTCAAGATTAAGAGATGAACCTGAAAGACGAAGATTAGTCCCATATTTGGAGTCGTGCACAAAAAGACAAATTTAATGGGCTTTATTGTTGAAAGTTCTGAAAGACTATTGTGCAGCTAATTATCTAATTGTTATGAAAGGGGAAGAGCGTGTTTTTGTTGACCTTATAAGTATAAAGTATTTGTATCCATCGAGATGTTTTGTTGTTACAATAGAATTGCGTACTTGATTGTGAAATGACTTTTCATGGTGTCTATTGCAGAAATTGCTTTTCTTACTTGAGGTTAACGCCCTTGTTAAAAAACAATGCAGATGTATAACTCATTTTAACAGATGTAATTATGATGATGTAAATAACGTGCAGATCTGACATTTTGTGTATAATTTCCAGGTGGTATCTCCAGTGACAGGACGAGTACTGGGGGCCAAGGAAGTTCGAGTTGTCAATGAAAAGGTTTTTGTGACAGTTATGAGAGTACAAGTTATATCCGGAGTGCAGTTGTCTCTATTTCCGGACACAGACTCGGACAATGAGTTTGTGGCGGAGACCACAATTACTTCCAAGCTGTCGGCCAAATACCAGGTTTGTCATTTCAGCTCACAGAATCGCATTTCCTTTTATTTTCTACGTTTTCCATTCGTCTTCCTTTCTATACACACCCATGAAACGTACTATGTACATTAAACGCAGTTACGAAAATCCAACAAATGAGCTGCTATCTTTCTTAATGATGAAAATGTTTGCATGAATATCTGTATGACTGAATTATATTTTTTCTTAAAATCACGAAATTCCATCGGAAGCCAACCAACTTTTACAATCATTAGTAAAACGCAAGAATTTTGTTAATGAGGGAAGTAAAACAGGCATACATTTGACATGGTAGCTAATGATACTGTATATAGCAGTGATAAGCTGCCAAATGTCCTCAGTTATATAATATTTGACTCTCCAGGAAATATTTTAGTGAGTGCACAACGACGAATTCATTTAATCTTCTTTCCTTTTCCTCTTCAGTTTTCGTGGATAATGGGCACTCAACTTTTTTCTTTTCTCATTTCCGCTTCTCCATTCCATCCAGAATTTATAAGTGACTCACCTGTCACTGTCACATTACAGATTATGAACTCTTTTCTCATCTAATACATAAATCACCCTCTTTCTCAATATGAAAAACTGGCAGGGGAATATGTCCACTAAAATTTTCATTCTTCAGTCTTTCTTTCCACAGTTGGCATTAAAGGACATTAAAACACCAACTTTCACTGACAATAAGAAATGTCAAGGCGCTTTTAGGATTTAAGTCACGGATTACGACAGAAATAAGTAGTAAAATCCAAAGGGATTACATAAATGTTCTGCAAATGCGCATTTTCATAAACTAATGCAAAGTTGTGTACATAATTTACGTTGTATTCAATATTTCTCTGGTATTAATGATATTAAATTTAATGCGAGTGGAAAAGTGCAAAGGCGCATTTATAAGTAGAACAATGTATATGTGGGACGTGAGACCAGATGTGGTCTACGGAAAATAAATATTGAATGGCACGGACTCGTGTTGTATGTAGGCAGAGCTATTTTTTGCTCTCCAAGTTCACTTCCGTCATTTCTAGCAAACAATAATAGAAAGCATAACAGAGACACACGGCTGTCGCATACTATTCTATCGATAATGAAATATCCATCCCTCCATGTCAAGTACATGTCACCTATGAATTCTTTCCTATTTTCTGTTTATTGTCGGCAGTTCAACTGTCTGTCTGTCATCTTTACTACTCCTGTCAGAACATTCATACATTAATTCACATGTCTGAAGCCAAAGAGAAAGAGCAGTTCAAGAATCATCGTTTTCTGTATAAAGTTTCATGTGCAAGATATACAACCACTTCATTTCTTTCAGTAAACTTCCTTTTCATTTCTAGTTCCCTGCGCTGTTTATTTTTAGCAGGTATCTACAATCCAACTTTTTCTCATTTACATTTTTATGTAACCCAAGTTTTCCCTATTTTTGTCCCAATGTGAACCAAAACAATAGTACAAGAACAATTCCTCAGTAACTAAGCACTTATTAAGTAAAAAGAATAATTAAGGGAAGTATCTGTAATCTAAAAATAATACTTGCATTAATTTGGTCATCCCGTTTAATTTTTGCGCTCTGTCCATAAACTCCCGGCGAAGATGATTATTTTAAGTTTTGTGTAAATTTTTCTTAAATATTGACGCACCAGTGTAATGTTTCTTCATTTACAAACTTTCTTGAGGATAACGGAAGTTTCTTTTCGTTTCGAGGGTGTTCTACGTGCTTTAGGCAGATTGAGTACAGCTGGGGTTTCATTGCAGGTAGCCTTGTCTCTACGTGGCACACTGTGTGAAGCTGTTCACGAAGTGTAGTTGCTTGGAGAAGAAAAATCCAAATCTAGTTTGTGAGAAAACTGTTTGAGTGATAAGGGTATAATGTAACAATTGTTTGGTTTTGCAGGAAGCCTTGCTGGATATCAAACTTCGATTCTCCGACAATACCTGGATAAAGTTGGATGAAATCGATCGAGAAAATTATGTTTTGGCAGTGGATAGCCTGGAGCCGACAGTGGTGGAGCTCCCACCCATCCAAAACTCTAAGTATCCTCGAATCATAGCAGTCAGCGAAGGTGGAGGCCCTATTATGAGGTCAGTTCCTCCTCTATTTTTACTATCTTTCCCAAACACAATAGCTGATGTTTATTTGAATGCCTGCTAAATACTAGAAAAAATACCGTTGTTGATATTGCTCAAGAAATACATTACTTCTACGAGCCTCTTTTGAAGTTGTACGAAATGTATCTTGTTCCAGTTGCAGAAACTTAGTATTTGTAGAAATTCTGTTCCTTTAAGCATACAATTTCGGGAATTATTGAGTTACTTAAAGTATACTTAAAAGAAATTAAGTAAAAACATGACATACTATAAACTATAAAAGCAATAGATATTTAGAAAGATGTCATACGGAGTTATAAAGTTGGAAATAAATGTATTTGAAAGTTTTCGGTAGAAGATTGTAAATTCTCAAGAATGTTAGCTTTGTTAGTTAAATCCTATATAATAAAAAATTTGTGCCAGTTGTTCTATTTGGGAAATGAATTTTGTATTTTGCATATGGAAGTATAAATTACAAAAACTAATCAAAACGAGAATTTGTCCCGTATAAAATAAATAAAATTTCCAGCGTCCATTATGTCCATAATAGTCACTAGAGCGCTTTAAATTAATGGAAGCGTTATTTGAATAAGTTGACAAGAATTGTTGGTGAGGTGAAACAGAGCTGAGTGATGCACACGTTCAATGAACCACTGTCTTAAAGAGCTGGGATGGAAGTAGGGCAGTTATCATGCGAAAAGCATGGCGAAATGTGTTTACATACAGCAAATAGAATCTCTAGACAGACAGAGTACATAATTTGGGACTTTAGTGGTGTACGCATGTTTGTGAAAAAGAGAATCTTTGCATTTTAATATGCTTTGTTGACTTTAATGGCATTGTAAAAGGTTGAGATTCTTGAGGCTTGTGTTTCGGTTAAGTTGCCAATAACCCAGTAGTGGTTGTATTACGGAAAGCCATTACATATAAAATATATGGACACTTATTTAAACTTAATATTTGAGAACTCTGTGTAAAAGCGTATATCTGGGAGATAAGAAAACGAAAGTTGGAATAAATTTACAAGTAAAGGAAATCTGAGAAAGTAGAGTAAAGAAAATAGTGTTACGCACACGCACAGAGATCTGAGTGGTAGGGGTAGCGCCAGGAAGAAGGAAGGAAAATAAGAAATAAATAGTTGGTTGTTGTTTGAATTTGATAATAATATTGCTTCGATGGTGGTACCGACTCCAATGCATTTCAAGAGCTCTGATGTAGAATGACATAATAGTGGATGTGGAAAGAAAGGAAGGGTATCGGGGCAAGCGATGTTAATTTATTGTAGTGGAACACTTTTGAAGGCATTCCGCTATGTCTTATCAGTCAATGACTCCGGGTGTTTCAGTTTTTTGTTTCGCTGCGTCCGGGTTTTGCTCGAGAGTGTCTTCACGCTGTGTGTGCAATTACGTACGTGGTGGTTTGATATTCAGACAAAGGATTCTTGAGAGTGTGTTATAAGACGAGTATTTGCAAATAAGAGCGGGATAAGTAGAGGGAGGTGTGATTAAAAGAGTAGAGCTGCTGTAGTGCGGTGGTGACGGAGAAGTGACTGATTGGGAGTGTTGGAGTGGGTGGGCCGATTCGGAGATGTTGGATATAATGGACTGATGCAGTGGAGGGATGAGAGAGTGTAGGAAATGCAAAATGAGGAAATGGGGAAGGCATTGAAATGAAATGTGAACTGTGCTGTGACTGTCAATGAGTTGCTCTTTTGTATATTGCAGAGTGTCTCTGGAGCTGAGCGATCAATGCCATCGACAAAACTCACAGCCACTGGCAATGTCTGTGGCTCAAGTGGAAGTGAATTTCACGACGAGTAGCAGCCGATCCGAGTTTACTCAAAATGACAGCAACCAAGGACTCGGCACTTCTAAGCATTCTTTCAGAAAAACCGGCCGAGGCAACAAAGATCGGTCCTTAATTGGCGGGAACGGAAATGGGGGCGGTGGGACGAGCAAAAAGGACTTGTCCTCCGCTCTCCTCCCTGGAAACATCGTCACCATGAACGACATCACTGGAATTCCTTTGAAAGACGACAGCAAAGCGACCCACAGGGAGAGGGATCCGAGTCACCACTACGGACCTATGTTGGGTTTTGATCCTGACAAGGGGTGGACCTTTGCGGCTCACAACACTCCCTTGGAAATCGCGATGTACGTTTTGCTGGGGGTTTTCAGTGTAGCCATTCTCGTATTCGTTGCGTCTTGTTTCGTGTATGCGAGTCGAGTGAAGAAGAGGGATCTGCCACACCCTGATGACTTGGCGCTTGGTATAAAAATGGAACACGCCCCCTTGGGAGCGAGAACTACCGGTGGAGGGGGAGGAGCTACGACAAATGCCCACGACTGGGTGTGGTTAGGCAGAGCGTCTCTGGCTCTGCACCCTTCCCTAGATTCCAGCAAAATTTCTGATTCAAACAAATCAGTGAGTTTTGATGCAAATGGGTCAGGACACAGTAATCCTATCAGGATAATCACTAATCCAAGTTTTGACACGGCGACACAGCAGAGCTCTCACAGTCAGTCTCAGTCTCAATCTCACGGGATGGTGGGAACCAGTCCTGGCGGGTTTCCCGGTACCAGTGGCAGCATTGCAATATCCATGCCAGGAATTAGTCAGCCATCTTCAAATCTGCATTCTCACGAAATCCACAGTCACCCGTTGGCGCATTCTGCCAATTCGACGTCATCAAGCGCGAACAATCACGCGCATGCGGCTGCAGCGCCACCGTCACATTCCCACGTGACACCGACTCCGAGCACTTCGTCTCAGGCGCGAGCATTTGGACGCTCCGAAGTGTCGCCTCGGTTGGCCCCTCCTCCACCAAGACCTCCGAAGCCCTCTCAAACACAACTGATCGACTCGTCGACATTTTCGGTGAAGCATCCTGCACCACAACAACAACCACACCCACCACCACCGGCAAGATTGACACCGAGCCCGGGAACACCCGCCGCACTCAACTCTCAGCCAAAGCTACCCAAACGACAGTCACAGGAGTGTCCGGATTATCGCCCGCCGGTTCCCCCGCACAGAAATATCCCCGCCGGCGGGAACTCCCCTCCTGTCTCGCCTCCACGACCCAGCACCAGTACAAAGAATAGTGGGGGCAATGGTATTCCAACTGGTGGAAGCGGAAGTGGAAACAGCAGTCATAACAGTAGTGCTAATAATAGTTCTAATGCTAAGAATAAAAGTAGCAGCAACAATATGAACAAAAAACCAGTCGACCCGGACGATTTGCCCAATCCCTCTTACGTCGACTTTTTGGAAAACCCAGCGCCTCCGACGAGAAGACCCCCTGCGCCTACTCCCATTGCAGCACTCGGAGAAGATCTCAAAAGACCCAACATTGTTGGAAACCCCATGTGCTACATTGACGAGGACGATGAGGATGACGACGAGGACGACGTCCAGCGACCTCTGACGGTAGCCGCTGCTGCCGCCGCCGCTGCGCGTCTCAATCACAAAGTCAAAAGTGACTCGAGCAAAAGTAATAATAATGTCAAGTTGGAAATGGACTACGACCAACTCATGGAGTATTTTGATAGTCTCAAAGAGACTGAAGCTTGAAATGCTTCTCACTATTAAATACATAATTATTATCGTAAATAACCCTACTCCATACTAGTCCTCTATTCTCTATTGAATTCATCCACAGCTACAGATAATCCTAACTAAGCAAATAATAAGGTACTAGTGAACACCTAAAAGTAATCCACCTGCTCGTAGTTAGAGCTAGGCATTTCCAAACAGTTATTACGTATTCTATTTCGGTTTGCTGCTCGGTCTCAGGCGGAGAACATGCTTAGGCTAGCTGTAAGTAGCTAAATAATCGCTTCTATGTATAATCTACAGGAAACATAATCTAATCTCATTCGACACATCATCCAATACAGTAATAGGAAATAGTGTCGTTTTATTGAGCACTTCTGTTTTTTATACTGCAGGTGAATCGAGTCATATATTTATTCAAAGATTGTCCAGAGTGTGGGAATCATTATTTAAGTTTATTTTTGATCGCTACGAGTCCTGTATTATATTCTATTGTATTTGTTATCATTTAAATAGTATTTGTATGTACTTAAGTAATTCAAGAAAAATCAGCAATTATCAAAAAAGCTAATTATCATGCTTTATACAATGCATTGCCACAATGTACGAAATAATTCATTTCATGTACGTTACACATATTATATATCCGTACTAACATTTTAATACTTTCAGTCAACCCAGCAGTCATTGCTGTGGCTAACTGGAAAATAGTATAACAGTAAATTTACATTAACTACTTTAATCTCAATTACAAAATACTATAAATATATATTATATCTTTATTAATATCATGGTGGGTACTAAGCAGATGACTGTGGCACTTTTAGAATCCAATTACTACCATGTAGTTTATTCCCTATTTGTGAATTATTGCTCCACTCTGATGTTCAATTCATTTCAAAATACTATTCTTCAATAATTTATTAGCACGTTTATTCGAAATTTTCTTTTTAACTCCAAAAAACTAAGGTTAAAAACTCCAAAAAGTACATTTCTTTTAATCCACATTCAACTTTTTAAGGAAATAATGATTTCAATAGTATTTTTTTAATGTGCAACCGTAAATATTTGGTTTAATTCAATGTTGGCCATTCTGCTAAAGGATTGAATGTTTGTTTAGTAACAGTTTCAAAATAAATAGAGCATTACTTGCTGAATGTAGGGCAAATGTAGTGTATGATAACTGATAAAACTAAGTATATGATAAAGATAACTTTTGAAGGAAGAATAATTGCATTACAAATATAGCACGGTAGAAAAGTTCGTCTTATTGTTAGTAAACAGATAGTTACATCCAACAAAATGCCATGTTCCTACACACAACAATCTTAGTTGGTACCTAAGCTAGAAAATAAGATGTAAAGAATGCCTACGTAAGAAAGAATTAAGACCACCTAATCTGTGACAGTAATCTTAAAAATTATAATTTCTACAATATTTTTCTCTTATTGATTTAAATTCTCATTTGTAATGACCTTTCCTAATCTGCCACACTGATATCATGTATAAACCGGAGAATAATAATGTGTAGAATGAATACATATAGAACCACACATTACATATAGGTAATAATTAGCAGAGTTAATTCAGATTCTTTAATTAGTTACATAGATTTATGGTACAATTTATTTTGACGTTTTCTTGAATCAAACTGTTTTCGAATACTAACGGGGGAAGTCTTTGTAAATGTTGCATTAAAATACTCACATTTGCAAAATGAAGCACAATATAGAATAAGAAATTTTTGCTTTCAGTTTTAGAAAATAATAGGTAACTGATAAATAAACCAATGAAACAATGAAATTTGGCTGACTGACCTACATACATTACAAAAATGGAATTACACGTAGAGAGTAACTGTCGTAGACTATAGCCATGTAAATGTGAATACAGGTAGCAAGAGCATGACAAACTGTAACCAGAACAAATCTACCTCTATTGAATCTCCTACTAATTTATTTTAAGGTTTTATTCCGCATTATCGTTATAATTAAATTCAGTTGTACATTTAAAATACTTTGATGCGTACATGAATGTAACTGGTACTGGTAAATAATACTTACTAATATAAGTACTCTAAGTACTGGTAATATTATACTATAAGTAAACTATAAGACTAAACTAAATTTTTAAATGAATCACAAAGTTAATTAAAATTACTCGTTGATACATCTAATTATAATAATTAAACTGTATAATTACCTATGATGTTTAACAACATAGCAATATAAACTTCACAATAGAGGTGCATTGTGGATTGTAATGTAATGAAGATTAAACAACTACATTATAAACAGTGTTACCCTAAATCTAAATGTGTCTCAGTATGTATTATATCGTGTATATATAGATAATATAAGTTATATCTTGTATTTGTGCCATGTGCCATAGAATTATTGTGGAATTTATTGCGTTGTTAACATAGATAGCATGCAATTTGGCTACTTAAAATTGTACATGAATCATGAATGTAAAAATACTTTACGAAATACATCTTTGTGTCACAATCATTATTTTAATTAATTGCAAAAAAGATTTTCTTGTATTTTCTGTCTCATGATGATCTTTTTATTAAGATATGGTACTGAAACTTATACAGATATGAGTAAGTTGGTACATTAATTAAATGTAACGCAAAGTGTGTAATTAAGGAAGTCGTTAAGATTTCTTGGGCATTTTGGAATATTCTAAGTGTATGAAATCTACGATGTACTATTTATAATATACTAGATTTGCTAGTACATTACATGTAAAATACTCTAGGTATGTACTCTACGTTAGCGTAAGATCTCTAACTTGTAACAATCCCATACAAGGTTTAACAAACAATTTCTCTAGGAGCTACAAGAGAATCCTAATGAAGATTAAAAATGCAACAGGACTATTTGCGTCAGAATTTATTACCTTTAATGTCGTCAAAAAAGCTAAATTGCACAAAGAAATGAAGTTCAAATACATTAAGTTCTCAAATACTTGTATTTGCTTATATTTTCATTTTACTACCTACAAAACAAAATTGCCATTCATTTTAACTGCTTACTAAAACCAAAGTTTACATTATATTTTAATGTTTTATTTCAAGATTGCAATTAAGCAAAAGTTAAATAAAATTCTCAAAACGTGGCACTAGTAAATCCTTTTTTCTACATAAATGTCTGACGAAAAATTTTCCTGTGCGTTTAGATCTAACTTAGGTGCATTTCGTTTCCCTTGCACAAAAGCCTTTCCAGTACATGGTATTTGTTATCGTGCATATTAATGGTTTTTAAAGGTAAATATGTACATAAATCATGTAACCATACATGTCGAAGCTTTAATATCAAACCAAGTGAAAGCATTTAACGTATAATTTTAGTTGAAGTAAATGCATCGTAGGTACCGACAGTGTTATTACAATATTTATTGAAGTCGGTTAGTTATTATCGATGTGGTTGTGAAATGTGAATCGTAGCAGTGAATCTCTACAACGTATTACTTTTAACTACAAACTACGCAGTTAAACTAGTTCGCATAATAGAGTCACATTATTTAATAGTAATATTATTCCTACATATACAATACAAAGTATATGGTATTCTCAATCGTGTTAGCACCAGCAAATAATTCTAAATATTTAGATAGTACTCGTTGTAATGCTACTGTAATTGCATTTAGTGGCAACAAGTTTTGCGTACTGCAAGTAGACACTGCCGTTTGATTTTACCTTTGTTCACAAAAGGCAGTGCTCTATTATTATTTAGGTGATCAAATCTTTAAAAAATTCATTTTATTCTTTATTTAGGTATCCTATTTTCAAAGCATTTTCGTTTTAAATAGTAGACTGCTAATATAATTGTCAATTTCAAGCTTCTTAATTTACTAAGTAAGATTTCACATGGAAAAAGTTTTATGTACTACGGTCATATTTATTTCAGGAAAACATAAGCTGATTATCAACCGAATATATTTGAACTTTCTTTGATAGCGGTATTGCGTCATGTTTTAAGTGCTGAACTAGAATTTTCATTTATCACTAAAATTGGAAATAATTAGTCCTGAACTTTTTTTCAAAATTTATTAGTTAGCAATTCCTTGGTATTCATATCTAGAAATTCATTCTGTATGACACAGTAATAACTGACGAGTTGTATTAGCAATATGTACGTAAATTACGTATAATAATTTCCAAAATAAATGTTTGATACATGATAATAGCAACTTTCATTTTACAATGTGCTAATTGGAAATGTGACTAATAGAAACATTTTATAAGATTGGACCTATATTTGCGCTAGTATTGAAATTTAAAGATGCACCTAGGGAATTATTATTACTTTCATGCCTAATAAGTATATTTCATTGACGCATTCTTTAGCAAAACCAAATTGTGGCTAAATGTGTGTAGAATATGAACATTTACTTTATGTTGTGGAAATGATATCTGTTTTAATACAATACAAACTGTATGAACTGAGTCTTTAACGAGCATTTAGTACGATTTCGTATTCTGGGTAAAATATATTGATATTTACCTAGGAAATAGTCGTCTAGCGGTAAAAGTCAATTGACTTAGCATTTCTCTTTTTTCAATAAAATATTTATCAAAAACCAGTATTAATTTTTAAGAAGAAAATGAATAAAATTCTTTCGGTATGCATCGGTAAATAGAAAGTCTTACAATTAGGTGCAACAAAATATACACAATATTAACTGTATTGGTGAACAAAAAAGTTTTGCAATTTACCTCTTAAAGGGTATTTCCTAATCTTCGGTATCTAATAACTGAAATATTCGGCATACAATGAGATAGTACTAAATATTAATTGTACGGAGATAAATACTTATGTGAGTAATAAATATATCAAATTAAATTGACTTGATGCTTGAATGTGAAGAATCTTCAAATTGGTTGGTTGAATAATTGTTATAATATAACTTGTTGCGTTAACCACGGCATTTTAAACTTGAGCTAGTTTGTGATAATTTTGCCGAAAATGTACGACGAATAATTTGAAGTTATAAGTTTTCAATTATTTTAGGTGATATTTTTCCATAATTTCTCTTTTTGGCAGAATCAAACATGGTCAACGGAAAGTTTTTTATTGAAAAGTGCTATCCATCTATTTATATAGCTAAACTTATGCAAATGTTTCTTATGAATGAAGTTAATGCAAAAGACATTTGGAAAGTTTTCATTTGTGCTGTTGGACAACGATAAGTATACAGACCCATTTTAATAATTAAGATTTAAAGCTACTGCAGTTTCTTAAAATCTGTACGTGTTAGGGATTTTCTAAAAGAATAACTAAATAATGGAATGGATAATTAAAGTGTATCAATGTTTCTAGAATTTTAAAATGAATACATATAAACCTAATGAAATTGTGTGTAATTAAGGAATTACATTTCGTTACAAGGAAGTAATTAAAAGTTCACATTGCAATTATCTAAAGATATGTACGCTACGTAAGTTGTCATTTGTCAGTTTCAACTGTTTATGTTATAGCTAAATTTTTTGAATATTGTACATAAAATTATAGCCATATGAAGTACTAAAGCTGAGGAAATTATATTGTGTTATAGTATACGTCGATTAAATAACTGAATGTCGATGAAATAGCGTAGTTATTATATAGCTATTACAATTGTATAGATAAATGGAGAATTACTTTGCAAAGTTGAATATTAATTGAAACTGTTTATCTTTACGTTGGTAATACAAATAAATGGAAACAAGCAGCATGCGGAGACAATGATTTAAATAAAGCAACAATTAAATAAGTACAGTATATTATAGCTACCCGTTTAAATAATAAATGTTGCAATTGTATCTTTAAGATGCTAGTGTACATATGTATGATAGAAGTGAGATGGATTCTAAATGTAAGTAGATGAATTTGGAAATGTTAATTTAATACAAAGTATTTGACAATTATTAAGTTCTCTGGAGTTTTTCAAGTCTTTTTGTACTAGTCAATGATATTTTGAGAGCAGTGAGACAGACGGTTCATACTTAATGGAACATACTTTATAAAACACTAGCTATGATTTATAAATGATTTTAAACACTATATTTATTTAATTACATTTACCTTCGAACAAATACAAAGAGTTAAAGTATAGAATTTGTGAATAAAGAATATGTAATAATAAATAGTCCGTAATATTACATTGAATTAAGTACATACTTACTGCAGGTATTTAGAATACTGTAATTAATTGTACTCTACTTGCTCTGTACTTTAAACATTCACAAAGTTAAGATTTTTTCTCAACCCTTGTTTACTAACCATTTGTTTATTTTTAAAAGAAATCAAATTGTTTTTATCATCCGGGTATATTTACTGCCTTGAGCACTCTATCATTGCAAAATTACTATTATGCAGTACAGTAAATGTGGATGGACAGTGAGAAAATAATATCAACCGAACTTTATTTCCATTGTAACTTCCCACTAGAGGGAGAAATGCATTGCAATTTGTAATGTACGCCACGTGCCATGACAGTAGCATCGAAAACAAAATCCGATCAGGCGAAAATTTTGCAAAGTGGACTACCATCGCCGACTTATCCATTCCAAAGGTTGGATTTACTACGTCTACCAACAACGTAGTAATGTTACACTACTGCAAGCAAGTTATATCTCCACTTGTCAAAAATTCAGAAGAATTAAAAGCTATACTACACTAATTCATAATATAATATTATGATACACTACTAACTACGTATCGATTAGTAATAAATCTAATGTAAAAAACAACAAATGAAAATCCGCATCACTATAATTATACAGAAATAAATGAGCAGGAGGAAATGATTAAGTGAATTGAATAAACCCTATCAATGTTGAATTATAATTTATTGCTCTGCACCACTTTTATTGTCATATAATTTATCTAAAACGAAATATTGTACCACTAACGGTTCATTATTATTACGCTATAAGTAGATATATAAATAGATCCAAAATGGTCATCTTAGACACAACGACAGTGTTGCATAAAACATCCACTTCTTCCATTTTGCAAAGACTTGTTAGTTATGTAACAAACTCATTATTTACGTAGTTGCCCTATATGATAATAAAACGAGCACTTAATTTTAATGGCCAATTAAGTTTAAGTGTGCATACGGAAATTACATAATCAAATGGTTACGTTACATACGGAAATACTGGAAAACTAAGGATTGATAGGGAATACCTTTCGTTTTGGAACGTCTTAAGAAAGGGATATATTCATCAACATCCATGTAGTCGTCATTTAATCCGCTTATTTCTTCAGGTTCAAAGTTTTTGATTTCTCTCTAGAAAAATGTGTCCCATTTAAGATTAAAAATTAAACACAGGTATAAGATTTGTGTCCTATGGAAGAATTGTGTACTTTTCTTAAGTTAGGGCGACTGTCCCCAGCATCCACATCGTATTTCAAAGCCCATGCTTTTGATATGCGAAACGATCCCTCCTCAGCACTCCAGGCTTTCCTAAGGAATAGACCTACTAGTCCAAAAGACATAAATCAGTGAAAGAGTTAATAAAAAGTCGAGATGAATAAAATGTGATAATTGACAGCTTACAAAGCCATAGTATAATAAACGTGTAAACAGAAATACGAAATCCCATGGCTGTAATTGAGAAAGTTGATGTCCTGAGATTTGGCTGCCTCGAGTTGTTCTGTTTCAGTAGCAGTTGTTTCGCTCAGTATGGCCACTCACTTTGTTACAGAGTAACAAATGTAGAAGCTTAGATAATATTTATGTAACACTAACGCTAATAATAGTACACAACTTTTTTTAATGGTGTTATATAAACAATTCAATAATAAAACTAATTGCCTATGACCTCAAGTGGAATGAACCTTTGTTTTCGTGTTATATAATTCTTGAAACAAATATCAGTGATTATAAAACGACAGTAAAAATCTCCAAACGTGTCCTATTTATAAAATTATAACACGTATTATAACATGGTTTACATAATATTATGAATGGGTTTTACTAAATCTATGCTAGTAGTCTAGTATCTTAAATCGTTTTCAACGAGCATGCATTCTTACCGTAAATTGCGGTCCGCTAGCAGGTTGCCTTGATATAGATATACTAGTTACTGAATTAATTCAATTGTACCTCTACACCAGGTTTAATTGTAATTATAACCAGTTCAAACTAACTATAGAGGTATAGTTACCTTGTATTAGTTCTACTTAAGTCTTGACAGAAATGTTTTTATGAATATTGTCTGAAAATTCTATGTTTAGCTCCTCATACTTGATAAATGTTTCTTAAACAAGAGAATTCGTATCTTTGTAAGAAAGTCTTTCCTATGATGATTTCAATTATGATTAGTCCTTTTGTGAAATAATATGAACTTTATGCAATAAGAATTTAAAAATCAAACATTTCGCTTCCAGTAGCATCAAATCTCAATTTAGCAACTTTGCAGAGGCATTGCTTTATGTTTACGTATTAAGTGGGCTTTGCCACGTGTCTTAAATCTGTACGATAGAATGAATGGATCTATCCTTACACTCACAGGTAGAATACCAAAATACAAAGCTAGGAATTGATTAGACAATATTTCTACACATTTTACTTAACTATTATAAACAAAATTAGGATCAGATGATGTTTGAAATATATTAACTTATAATTTTTCTTCAAGCATTGTGTTTCATTTTGGCAGTAATGCCAATACACACGGAATCCAGAAGGCATTCGTCCCATAAACAAGGAATTTCTTCAGAATTCACAAGAAAATACAAATCAGGGAAAAAACATTCGCAGTATCCTCAAACTAAAGATGGAAGGGAAGAGTTGAATAGCAAAGAAGTCCCATTATCTGTAGAATATTACTCCTACGAAGAATATTCAGACTACGAAGGTTCCTATTTATATTATAGTACTGTTCATTTATATAATACTTTAAATGCAAATTTTATTTTTCGTGTTCAGTTTCAACAACGTTTGTAACGTCTCTGTCAATTTTGGAGGAAATTTTTCTATCTACACGCCATTAAGAGTGATTTTATGTTTTCAGAAGTAATCCCTAGTCCCTTAATTGAGTCACTAGAAGAAACCGGGCCTCACTCTAAGATTAAAAAGGAATACCGTCTGAAGGAGGACTCCGACTCCGAAAGTTACGACAACCGCCTAATGCGCCACACAGAGAATCATGAAATGAAAGGCCGAAATATGGATGTACAAAATATTAATTCAGTTACTACTTCCCCTCCTGATAAATTAACTACGGAAACCTACAGACGAGCAGACTTCACTCGAGTTCTTGCTGCTCAGTCAAAAATTAAAATCTTTTCTACTAAACCAACCACTCCACCTGCGGTAGACCCAGACGACAATGGAGTGCAATAATATTATGTATCTATCTGTACTTAGTTAATAAACTGTTTAATGATTTCACGCAGTAAATGCAATTAGTATTATTCTGTATTTCTTAGCCCATGAAATTAATGCACAATTTAAATAATGTTATTCTACTTTTAGTATGAATCCTAAATGATACTATCAGTTATGCATTTTTAAATGACATCCTGTTTTTGTGAGATGGTAAACTAATGTAGGCGTATATGTTGAAGAATCAAAGCTTGCAAAAATAAAGTATTTTTTTCTTTTTATTGCATGTTTCCCGGTCTCAAGACAATTTCAATCTCAGCACTGCCCATTTACAATGTTCTATCTGGAATGGTAACTGGATAGAAGCTGAGAAAGGGTATTTAGACGATGATGATTCTTCTCTCTTCCTTCTTGAGAAGGAAAAACTTGTTGCAAGTGCAGTCCATGCAGGCTGTGCAGCTCTTTTCACAGGTGCATCTGCAGTTGTAGCAAGTCCTGCAGGGAATCCCCACTCGAGGAACGTATTTCGGCAGCGAAGTCATTCTCACGTAAGTGCGAGTCTTCTCCGTGCGCTTCACTTCGAACTGCTTTCCC
The DNA here is from genome assembly GCA_020352615.2 of Yoshiicerus persimilis. NCBI lineage: Eukaryota > Metazoa > Arthropoda > Collembola > Entomobryomorpha > Tomoceridae > Yoshiicerus > Yoshiicerus persimilis. Next base: position 3,397,943 of record CM060170.1, on the reverse strand, counting down.
CTCAACAATTTCCTCGTTGGCAGCGGCGGTGGTGGTGCCCGAGTTCTTCCAGCAGTCGAGACTTTCACCTCTCCCTCCACTCTAGTTGTCCCTCTGTTCCGTCCTGAAAAACACAAGAATGAGGAAATTCTCAATGAATTGCAGAAATCGTATTGCCAAAACCGAATGAGAAACAATTGGGAATTGTAAAGAGGGGACACAAGAAATGATCTTAAATGTTTACCAGTGATTCTTTCCAAAAGGCGGCTGAGTGCCTTTGTAATCCGTTTCTTGAGAGACATCTTCGGATTACGAAGTTTGGGGTTTTTTCAACAGAAGTCAGAATAGAACTTTAAAGTTCCTTGCACTTGGCCAGTCGGAGCAGTAATGAAAGAGAAGTTCCGATTTCGGTAGAATGATCTTGACATCCAGGCACACAATTAAAAGTTGGATACATACGAAAGATTGAATAAATATTGGACTGGTGACATGACATGTGTAATCTAGGAAGTATGCAAAGTAGGTAAGTCTAATGTGTGTTAACTAGGTCTTCTACCATTGTTACCTACTCAGGGAATCTCTGGAGTGGAGTGGAGACCAACCAGGGAAATGCAGAGGGAGTATTATGCACACGAATCCAACATTTTAGGTACTTTCATTTGAGTTTATTGTGGGAGGATGGCTCATACGTTACATTTTTACAGAAATACTAGCCGTCAAGTACGCCTTGAATTTCGCAGACCTAACAAACAAAGGATACACACGAAATGACAGCACGGTGCGCATTTTTAAACCACCCAAGATTCCTTAGGTACCCGATTAAACATAGACACATAGATTCCTAGTAGTTTCCTTCCGCAGTTGTGCAAGGTGGTGCTAAATGAGGATGCCAAAATATTAGACCACCGCAACTGCGTGGAAATTTCCAGGTTTAAACTCAATTTTATTACTTCTAGTTTTACTTCCTTGATGGCAAATTCTTGGCCAAGGTGGGCGGAATTCTCTGGTCATAAATAGATGCATATCGAAATCAAAGCGAATTGACTATTTATAGGTGTATAATTCTGTAGATACAAAAATATTTTATTCTTGTCAAATATTTATGCAATTGTTTACTTATGGACTCGCTGCTCAGTCAAGGCTTTCTTCATTGCATCTCCCCTTTTTATGTTTTCATCCATACTGTCTCCAAGTACAGGAGAAATGCGTAACCAAGATAAGAGAAGACTGACTGTGATGTAAACATCTATTTCCAATTTGCATGCAGAGTACTTTCGATGCTTTAACTATGTATACGTAGTGTTCTGAGCAAATAGTATCTTATCTCTCTTGTATTGTAATGCCTTATTTAATTACCACAAAGATCAAAATAACAATATTCGACCAAGGGAAGCTTAAAGCAATCCTAACGACCACATTACCTTGCAAAATTTTTGCTGAATTGCAAATCTGATAGATTTTTGTATTTCGACCACAGATAACCACGATATCCAAGTGCTTACGGGTTTTGCACTTCCGATGTAGATCTAAGATGTGGGTACTGCGAATTACGAGGCATAAACAGTAAATAAACATAACCTACAAAGTGCAATGAGCGGTCTCTACTAACTGATATCCTTAATGTATTTATTGCAATTGAAGTTATCTCGTTCATGAATGAATTCCCAATCTGTGTAAGTAAAGTTTCCAAGCGGAGCGTCACTGCTATATAAGACAAAGAAGAGCTCATTGGGCAGACAGGAGACGTGTCTGTAATACGAGACAATTTCACATTATGAAGTCTCAGTCAGCCGAACAACTTATTATGTCATTGAATGCAATGGGCTTTATTTGCATTGGATAAAAAGCGTAACCGATGCAGTTAAATTAATGTGTGGAACTTCAAAACATGTTTTTGAAGATTAGTGATCATATATATCTGCTTTCCATGCGATTAAGAATGCAGTGGTTTGCACCAATATAAAAATTTAATCAAATGGCAATTACTAATAGGAATATAATACAAACATATCAGTAGATTAAGATTTTATACAAGTATTGCATATTTCATTTAAGAAAGCACAGGCCTTTTGTAATATCTATACACCGTTTATAAGTACTATTGATATCTATAAAACCCTTTGGAATTATATGCATGGTTATTATTTGGCTTAAAGTAGCCTGATTGTACCTAACCTAATCCATTTTCTAGTATTTACCATTGCATTGTCTAGTATACAATATGTAAGCATTTAATGAGAAATTATTATGTGGATTTGATGTTTATAAATCGTCTGCATACTCACTCAGTACTGTCAGTACTCATACTCTCTTAAAGCGCAACGTTTGTGCAGCATAACAACGAGGGCTACTTTCTTTACTGTGAGTACCAATAATGCATCCATAAATATGTACTGCTGGGTTAAGAGAATTGTAAAAGATATACTAGCTCCTTGCAAATCATAAAGAAGACAATAAAACCAGACAATTTTGCCCAACTCTGAACGAAATCATTATTACAGTGAAATGTCAAAATAGGAACACAGGAAATTAGTAAATGCTTTTCTTTTTTGTATACAAAGAGAGAAGAGAAGATTAAAGTAGTGGATCATAATAGCCGTATGTATATGTTCGCTTTGCAAATGGACCTCAGCAATGGTAGTTTACTTGGCTTATTTTGTCTATTAAGTGGCATCTAATGTATTGGCCTTTTTGCATTGTCCTAATTTGCATTCGCACTGATAACCTCCTTAGTCAAATTGGCCTTATCATGGTTGACCGTATACCATCAAAATCAAAAGAAAGGAAATTTATCATTGTAATGTGACTCTTCTCAATGCATTTGTTTCCTATTGTCCACTCCTAACACAAACTCACCTCAAGGACGTTTTTGGAGCGCTTTATTTGACACCTGCGAGGTGTGCATTAATGAAAGGTTATACTACCTATAGCTATGTACTAAGGGCTCCATAAAATATTATCCATTTAATTCAGTGTTCTCCCAGCTAGATTGTACTAGATCAAAAGTCGAGAATTTTAAAACACAGTACAAGCATGAATAGCATTCTAGACAATACATTTTTGTACTTTCAACTGTACCCTCCTGCTTGAGACACGTCAGCACCAAGCTAGCACGACCTAAAAATGTGTCACTGAAGTTAATGACGGCTACTACTACTTCCTTATACAGTTCAATAAATATATTTCTAATAAAGCACAAATCTAAACATTTTCCTTTTTATATAACACTAACAAATGTAATGTATAGTACATATAGAGATGTAAGAGTAGAATTAATGCTACAAAACTAAATAATACATAAATATAGGTAGCAATAATGAAAATAACCTCTGCTGCACCCTATCTATATAAATGGTTGTACAAAGTGTCTCATTTCAATACTAATGCGTCCTTTTATCAGAAACGATTTGCTTAACGCCGTCATTGCCTCATCTGGCTCCATTTCCATTGTTCTTCAGTGTAATGAACAGAGTAATGACATAAAACATACGTACAATGACATTATATCTAACAAGGCATTGCTACCAAATCTTGTGAATCTTAAAAAATAGTTATAAATGGAAAGGATTGGGGATGTTTGAGTTATTTCTGTGTAAGTATTACAGGTTCGATAAAATAATTTATTGAATTTCTTTATGGCGTTCAGAAAACTATGACAATGGGTTGTAGGTGTATAAATAAAGTAGAGGTAGTAAATATTTGAACAGAGCCAATGAGTGGATAGTGTGACAGTTCAATTAATTCCTTTTAATTCAACTCAAGTTTGATCTAGGTGGACAAGATGACATTAGAAGTGAAAAAGAAGTTAGAGAGGTTTAGATGGGGGCGATGAAGGTGAAGACGCTGTCGATGAGGGTGGTGAGGAACTCGCCGACTCCCGCGAAGATGTTCGGGAAGAAGGTGATGACTGGAGTGAAGTTGCTGCCGACGTTGCTGTCGCGGGCTTGGTTGGCGAAGGCAATGAGGGTGTCGATGGCACTGTCCATGTCGTTGGGCAGGCGGATCTGGTTGCTGCGGATGAGTCTCAAGGTCTCGATGAACTGGGTGGGTCCGTCCAGGAAGAGGAGGCGGGGCATGTAGGCGACGACTCCGGCCAGGGAGAAGGTGTTCGTCACAAGGCCTCGAATCATGGTCGCTGCTGCGCGGCTGACGTTCGTTCCCGCCACGGCTGTTGCGTTCGCCATGGAGGTCAAGGCGCTCACTAAGTTGTTCTGGAGGGTGTTGGTTGCTCCGACAACGGCTTGGCGCGCATCGCGCACTTTCTCATCCTCCAGGGCCTGGCGACTCTTGGAATCTTCCAAGACTTGGCGTTGAACGCTGCCTGCTGCCACATCGGCTCTGGCCATGGTCTACCAAAAGAAATCAAAGAAAGAGTATTAAATACATGGTCCTTCGAGCCGGAATGAATAAACGAAAGACTTGTATTTTAGTGGCGCACGAGAGAGAGGATAAGTGTCTTACTTGTGCGACACACCCGAGGAGGGCAAGAACGAGGATGTATTTGGTTTCCATTTTGTTAAGGAATGAAATAGAGTGACTTGGCTGGAGTCGAAACTTTGTGAGAAGCTCAGAGCTGATCCGAAAGTAATGTGTGCTGATTAGGGTTTTTCAGCACTCTTTTTATACTAGAAAGAGAAATAAATATACTGTGGAATTATGATTTTTTGTCGTTGTCTGAACGTTTTCTGGCGACATGGCATCACTCCCCAACACCTGGACTGCGTTATGTTACCATAATTGATTAAATTAACTAGCGAATTTTAGGTAATTACATAAATAGACCATTTTAATGATACTTTGCAGGAGTTCGGCTACATATGCTCAAGAAGGTTCATTATCTCCAGTCCAGATCCCACGGAAACAATAGAGATCCAGCTAGTCACCCATTCCAACCATTTGTATAACAATACAATAAGATTGATTTAATTATATTCTATGGTCGAAACACAAATCAACCAAAACAATCTGCTTAAATACATGACTATTTCCACCATACTGTAGCACAGTGGTTCGCTCCAGATACAATATTCTATTAAAATAGCATAAATATAGTGACGTGTATATTTTAAGAATATTTAGAAGTCTAGGCCTTCTACGCTATCCACAACGGCCTCTACTCCTTCGAACAACTCTGGAATCTCTTTAAGGAACCCTGAAACTTGTTTTATGTCGAATCCTCCGAAGGCATCCAGAACTTTATCAATATTTTCTAGACCTCCGAATTGCCTGAAGTTAGTAGTGGCTGAAGGCACTCTGTCCACCTACAGTGTAATTATTTAAATAAGTAATTCCAGTTTCGTAATTAAATGGATTTCTGCCAAACTTACTTCTTTAAGACTCTTGAGTAGGGCTATGAACTGGTTAGTCTCACTTTCTCTGAGAATGAAAGGCAGCCTTTCGACAACGGGTCTGAAATCTAATTCTCCATTCAGGACTGTCCTCATTAACTACATCAAATTATATGTAGTAATAATATTCAACGTTATTGTTAAATATAAAAACAAAAATTGTACTTTAAAGATTTCTTCTGTTCTCGTTTGTGTGCGGGAAGGTCCGGCCACTAAAATGGCAGCTAGCATTCTTAGAAAGTTGGTTTCGATTCTTTTGCTCAGTTCATCTTTAGCTTCTTCAACAGCAGAGGTATTTTGAGCTGCAAGTAATTTTTCTACTTTTACAGCCAACATTTCATTTTTGATTGCTTTGTCTGTCTCTGAAACAGGGACGGATTCCTTAGCATCCTCCTTTGTGATACCTCTTGCTCTGTCAAAATACTGTTGGACCTGAACAACTCCGTTTTGAGATTGTTTTACTGTCCCATCAATGTTAACAACATATTCAGCAATCCCCATTAAAGCCCCAGACATTGTTTTTATGTTTTCCGCCATTTCCCTTATCCGAAGTTCGTCATGGTCAACTGCAAATCTGTTGTCAATGGCCAGGAATCCCTAACGGAGATAATAATACAATTCCGTACCAATTTTTAAATTTAAAATATGCTTATAAAAAGAAATTTTACAAATTTTTTACCTGTACGGCCAAAAGTAATAGCGATGTTATGACCTTCATTTTAATTGCACTAAAGTGGGAACAGCTTAAAGAAACTTAAATTGTATATTCAGTAGACTAATGTCGAAAATTGAGTAAATGAAGGTACAATAAATAGCAAGATGCTTTTATTCACAGTCTGTTGGAAAGACAAATACAGAATTGAATATGATTAGCATCTCGCACCGCAACCTTACCTATGTAAGTAACAAATATTAAACATATAAGATACGCCAACGCTAAGCTAACGCAAGGCATTTACTCACAAAAATACTATTTATGAGTTGATGGCAAGTCATACATTATTTATAAAAAGAAGAAAAATATCACGATAGTGGATTTAAGTATAGATTTTTTTCCCTCTATTACAGATAAGTAAACCAGATTTTCATTAGCAAGTCATATTCTATTGTAAGTTCACAAACAATAATTAGTTGCATAGACATTAGGGACAATCATAACTGCGTCTAGGTTGCAAAAACAGAAAAGGTGGGTTGAGCTCAATCAAAACATATTTACAGAATAGGAGACGAATTACATCTCTGCACTTAGTAATATTACTAACATAACACACATTTAAACTATTTGCGTTTTTCTCCATTAATTTAAATCAAATTATAACATTAATAGGGTACCTAATTTTATCCAAATGCACATTTTATTAGATAGACCTTGTTTATTAATAGTTAAAAGGTATTTTCTGTCACACTGGATCATTAATTTGATTAAGTAGGCTGTGTTGACGGAAGTTCTGTCCCCAAGATGGTCAAACAAACTAAAAACAGTTTCCAGGAGTTGGTAGGCCTCTCTGGATCATTGGAATGTGTCTGGAATATTTGAGGTCATCAATCTGATCCCGAACTCCATCCACTAAGGCCGCAATTATAACTTTACTGACAATAGTCGTTTCCTCTTCAAATCCACTCAAATTTTCTGTAGTTGTCCGTGGAGCTACGACTGAAAATATAAACCAGTTAGTTAATTAGCATTAAAAACGTAGAGTTCAATTATAATAGATTGTCATCATTATTTCTCTAATACATATATAAATTATCAGTGGAAATTGGTATGAAATGCATTTTTACTTATTTGTAGCATTTAAGTTAGTGCTTCGGAATACTTTGAAAATATTTCTTGGTATATATAATTCAGGAATTAACTTGTCGGCCTTTTTTAAATTAAATTAAATTTTAGTTATTAAAATTAGCCATCGTTGCCACAATTTACAATAGATAAGTCATCTGTATATTTACTTGTTGGATCCTCTTCTTCTTCTCGCTGTGGGATCCTCTTCTTGTGGAATCCTCTTCTCGTTACACGTGGTTATACTGTCTCCTCCAACTGCATTTCCTCCATCCTCCTCCTCTCCTCTTCCTTATTCGGTTTCCTGTCGAGGCTGTCTAGGACGCTCTTGCATAGAAATCGTTCCTAACTCTTTCTCGGCCAAAATTCTTAGGTCTGCATGAATTATGTTTCATTTACTCTTATAAACAGGATTATGCATAATGAATACATTTTTATATATTTATTGACCTTGAAAATACTTTCCTTGAATTTGACTACAATGTATCTTTGAATGCTTTTTAATTCTTCCGTCTGTTATGATCATCTGTTTTTGACTTCTATTAGAACTTCATTCTGAATATTACGCCTTGTCATCCATGTTTAAAGTGTAGGGAGCCATTGAAAGATAGTTAGAAAGGATAACTTGAATAACAATGCAAATGTGTTACAATTCTAATTATCTACAATTAATTTGTTCCTCGTGGTTCCTCTGTGCTCTCTTGTTCCTCCAGATTGGGATAATCTCTTATATATATTTCCTTAACATTGTGTGTGGCCTGTTTAGACAATCATATTACAGTGGTCCGATATTTCTGTGACAGAGGACATATTTTGTTTTTTGAGTTGATCGACTTTTAATTATACACTAAATAATGACAATTATGGAGTAACTCAGTTTAATGTTCTTTACGGAATCACAAGTAGTAATGCTGTAATTCACGTATTTATTTATCCACCGTCTCACTATTATGCTGGAATGAGTATTTCCATTCTATTCCATTTCCATCATTTATACAATAATGGGGTTATGTGGGAAATTGATTTAGTCATAATCCTAATAGCCGTCAGTACAATGTGAGATCCCGATGCTTCATCGTGCTCTAGCTCTAACACGCCGTAAAACAGTTAACAAGAAGTGCAATTGCAGTAGACGTAAAAAAGTTGGTAGTCCTGCGATTCCATTCCATATTCCATGTACATCTATAATCAATTTTTCAATTTAACCTATCTATTACTTTTTCCTCTACAGCAAATGAATTCGATTTCCAACAGAGGACATGCTTTACGTAGATTTGCTTTTACAAGCATTACAATGGAACACAAAGAAATAATAAAGGTGGGTGTTCTATTTTAGCAGATATGACTCTGTACGTTTTGCCCCACATGCAAATAACAGTTACAATTATAACACTAAAATACAATGTAGATGGAAATTTTAGTGCAAATTTAAACAAATGCATAATGCACAGTGAGAGAAGAATTATAACTATTGTATACTTTTCATTTATACATACTCGTACTATCATAATGCAATTTGTCGCATTGAGGAATGTAAAGGCAAAATTTTATTATAATGTGCAGAAGTACAATAATAGGCTGAAAGATAATTTCTTGAGACAGAACCCAAGAAAAATCGAAAGAGACGATTTATAAAGTATGGTTAAAGTTTTACTTGATCCCACGATCTCATTTGTGCTTTTGTTACCACACCACGTAAACAGGAATATTAGTCATCAATCTCAACCGAAGAGTCTGACAATAATATCAGTATAAATAACAGATTCCCTGTCTCACAACTGCAGACCGAATATGCAAGGAAAATCATTGAAGAGTATAAGACACAAATATATAAGCAATGCTAAGTCATGTAAAGTAATTCAACTCAACATATTTTGTTAATTCATTTTATTATAATAAATTTTCCCGAATTTTATTTTTGGTCAAGTGATTAAAGTATATTCTTTCATGAAGAACTACATGTAATTACGTACTGATACAATATTAGGGGATATAGTGGTAAGATAATTCTATGGCTTTGTAGGGTGTCTTTTTCTTTTTCAACGTCCGAAACCAAAACCAATATTTGCAAAAAATGACGGCAGTGTAGGTAAAGTTGGTAAAGGTATCGTTGGTAATGGTCGAGAAATTAGGTTTATGAGATTTGCAATAGTTCCCTGTAAGCAATTGTCATCACAGTTAATAAAAGCAAACTCGTGCAAAAGAAAATTGTCTACATGTTGGTGATTATGCAAAGCTGTTGATAAAAACTACTAATTATAATTAATGTTTATAGCAATTACTCTATATTGCTTACGTTAATTGCTGAAGTAATTGATTTGATGGCGTCTCGAAAATATTTTACAACGTTGTCAATATTTTGCTGGATAACTTGTCGATTATTTTCCACAAATTTCTGGAGCACATCTAAGTCCCTTGCAATTCCTGCAGCAGTCCCATTTCCCAGAGCATTAATCTATTGGGTAATTTGAAATGTTTCATGAAACCACTTACTACACATACATTTGGTGAACCAATGAATTAATTGTTGATTTACACTTTAGTACTTACATTTCTTCGAGCTGCTTGAATAAAACTAATTATAGCATTTGCAGTAAGATTTCCGTTGTTCAGAAACTCCTTCGCAGCATCTGCTATAGCTTTTCGAACAGCGTCTGTTCCATTCTACATAAGGATATGGATGCTATCGTATTATTATAGAGAAAATATGCCTGATCTACAATGAAAATTATTTAAATGGTTTTACATACTGTGAACAATAATTTACTTACCACCGTTGCATTTATTAGTTGGTTAACTGCCTTTCGAATAGCTGGATCTATTGTAGAATTGCCTATTATGCCGAAAGAGATTAGGGCAGAATTCGAGTTATTATTAGTTTCAACGGTACCGTTTGCGGATATTGACTGAGCCGTTATCTGTAAAAATGTAAGAAATCGTACAATTGACAATTATGAACTAGACAGAAATGTCATCTGAAAAGAAAAAAGAATGTTAATATATTTGAGTAATGTGATTACCGTTGAGGCAAAAATTGCAACAAATGCAATTATATAGTCAGTTTTTGCAAACATTTTAGTAATATTAAACAACTGTTTATTGAAGGATTTATATTGGTTTTGTTTCAATTAAAGATTTTTCACTAAAGTTGACCAGCACAAGATTATAGAAAATAGTAACTAATGAATGAAATTAAATTAAAAGTGCTTTATATAGGGAAAGAGATTAAACATGAGTGCGTCAATAATTGAAGAGGAACACCTCTAAGAATTAATTTGTGTTAACAAAAGTAAACAGCGTTAAGAAATTCCTCTTGAAGAATCTCTGTAAATATATTGTAATTTTATGCAACATAATGCAATATATTTGTGTGAGACAATTTAATGGTTACCTATGTATTGGTCTCGTTGCCGTTTTTATATTATTCTGCTATCATCTTTAGCAAGACAAATTGCTTTAATTAAGTTGCTGAATGGCACTTAAGTACATAAATCAAAATTCTCGATCGAATGTTTCCATTTCAACTAACCCTATGACTCACATTAGAGCAGATCATTCTGGTCTTCATCATTTGCATCAGAGAAGGCTTAAAATAGAACACACTACGTAGATTCAGTAGATTGTACTTTAAACAACTCCATGCTTTTTGTGAGCAATTAGTTTAATCTGACGTTTTATTATTTATTGCATACCTGTGTCATTTAGTTGTATTTTAAATCTTTATTCACCGTTTACATGAAGATGTAGGAATTCTTGCATTACCCACATGAAAAGACAGCGCATAGTGCATAGCCACCAATTATTCACATCCTTCTCGCGAAATGATTTGACACAAATAAGTTGGCACCACTATTAAAACAGCGGTACACTAGACAAAAAAACTAGAGAAACCAAAATATTACCCTAGGTTATGTATGTTTTCAAAATGTTTAGATAAATTTGTGACTCATTCGGATTGCATGGGCACGCGCTACACCGCTTCTACTTAGAAACAGTCATTTTTCAAAGTTTTAACTACCTTTTTTCTAAATAACCGTGTAGCGTGAGCACTTGTGCGCCGATTAAACTGAGAAGTTTATCCAAGCTTCTCAGGAACATACATAACAAACCTGTCATAAATTTTTGCTTAATCTAGGTTCTTTACTTTGCTCAACTTGTGTCAAATCAATTAGCAGAAAAGTATAGTGTACTTAAAAAGCAAATAAATGTCTGGGTACATAATGTGGAATGATGTAAAATAAACACAGCAGTTGATTTACTGTTGTAATACAGTATCAGCACTTTTTGTAGTAAGTATTTCGTGATGAAATCATATTTTTTGTAATTTAAGACCGTATCCTGTTTTCTCAAATAGTACTTCAGAGAAAAGGACTTATACCACTAAAAAGTAATAAAAGTTGTTATCGTCTTTGTAATGTAAAGGAGATTAAATACCGAGTCAACACAAACAGGAATGAGAATTCTGTTTATGACGTTGTAAACAGACGTCAAGGCAGGCAAGACGCAATTTGCTTTCAATTAGGCTGTAGTGGTGAGATCTAAATCGGAGGAGTAATCACGTACCTACATCGATAAGCTAATTTAAATACTAATAATAATACCACGCTCTCCCTATCTCCTCCTTGTATACACAGATTCTGACGCATGGAATACGTTACGCACAGAACAGTAATTATTGTAAGTAGCCTGATTAGAATCAGCAGTTATTGACTTTTGTATGGTTCAATGCTAACAAGAGATAATATGCTTGCTTTGCAATACCAAAATATGCAATATTGAAAGGAAAATCTTTTACTACATCAGTGACTTGTTTACATTTAATGATGCTAATCTTAGGTAAGGAACTGGATTCAAACAAAATCAAAACATTTCTTTAAAAACCGTTCCTAGTGACATAAAGCATTTTCTATGTTACATTGTATCTTACGTCGTGTACAACATATCTGTCTGCGGTATTGGTGATGATGCTCAATAAATGAATTTTGTCAGTTAAGATTAAAAGTTTCAAGGAAATAAAAAGAGTTTTTTGAATCGAGAAATGGTATCTTTTCTTTTGAAAAGCATTTCTCATCACAAGACCTTATAAATAAGCTAATTAGATATTATCCGATTGAAAGCCGTTTTATTCATTGCACCAACATGGAAACTGATTCTACCAGTTCGCCTTATATAAGACGTGTCTTTCTTACAGCACAATATTTTTCCATGTCCATATAATTATATTATCTGTGTAATAAGTCAATTCGTAGAAATATCATGCTAAGGTTTCAAGTTGACAGTCGAGGATTTAGCAACCTAGATCTGCTTACGATTGTTAAATCACCGAAATCATGACATTTGCAGACTGGAAGTTAATAGTCGTGTTTTGTATGTCTGCAAAATCGTCACTCTTGCAAGATCAACTTTGTACATAATTAGTGATTTATAGGTTTGATGTTTTTCAGTCATTGGGACTTCCATATCTCTATGCGGAATGTAACAGCCTGCAAAGAAGTTCCTATAATTACCAATCATTATATTTTACGATTATATAACGACAGTTTACCAATCCAAACGACGTGGTCGGTGTCACATTTCACTTAGGACGTGCATTTACTCTTTCTCGACGTTCAACATCCCCTACATTCTAAATATATTTCTGAAATACAGGCTGCGGCCTCATACAGCATCTTTTCAGGCCTTTTGTTTTCTCTGAAAGCATACGAGAATAATCCAGAATAATATTCTCTCTACGTGGCACTTTACCAGAGCGGATACTATTTCTTACGATGTACTCTATTGAATTGAAGACACCACAAAAATAAACTATGCCTGAACTTTGGCATTTAAGGTAAGCAGGTTGCAATAGTTTAGGCAAGGAAGGCATATTTAATAAATATGAGCATTGTTGTTGTTGCAATAAAACTAGTGAATCACATGATAAGTATAGGAATTGCAAAGCACACCATTATAAAATTGAGTTGAAAGCGAATTTTCTTCTAGGCTACTGTCTGCGGTTTTTTATTCAAATGTCGCAATTATTGACCTCATGTCCTCTATTTGACACTAAAATAACTCCTCCAGCAAAGGAAATGGACTCTTCTATGTAGAGCGTCCTCCTATAATCATCAACGGTTTTGTAACCTAATCTTTACCAGTGTAATGTAGCATTATAAATGCTACTAAGAAAATTTGGAGAAAGGTACATAAGACTGATCGATATTACGAACTGTAAGCATTATGCTTCTGTTAGGTATTTTTGGTACTGTCATATTATATTACTGTTCTTTGCATGCAATTACAAGCAATGTCATCGAAATCGAAAGAAATCAAATGATCTATGCAAACAATGTCTACCTACATCCCATTAATACACTTTATCGAGCATTTTAAGATGTGTTGATAAAAATTGAGGTACTATCTGATTTGTAAAGTTTTCGCAGCTTGTAATGCACCAAAAATCCTGGAATTAACAGAGGACAGGAGATATTACCTGTAGAGATTATTTTTATAATGTTATAACTATCATCTGTGATGAAATTCAATATCGCCTGTCTTATCATTCATCGATTTCCAGAATTTGCAGTGTATAGCTATCCATGGAGAAAAGTAAAATCAATTTCTTCTTTAAGTGCTGCAACACACCTTAATGATTTGATATGCTTATATTTTACTTTTATTTTACTTGCGTTTGTAAAGAATGCGAAATATGTCGATTGAGTATACTTATAATGGACATGTGTGTCAGCATTATGTACTTAATAAGTAATATACAGATAAATTATCTGCAGAAGGTCTATTCTTTAGATATTCTCAATAACATGCTATTGATATAGGATTTGAACGGTATGCATTGTTTCATTGCCTACAAAGATGCTTATTAAGATGTCTTACTCATACTTGTGCAGAGTTACAGTAGCCAATCAGTATTCCACTACACTAGGAGATAGTTTGGTGAAAAATGTCTACCATTCCTTCAGTACTGCAAGCGTAACTATTCATTGACAGCTCTTGTTCTTTTTGCTACCACACTGTACAAATCCACTACAAATAAACCGATGGGGCCTCTACAATACCCATAATTTACTCATAATATTTGCGCTTGTCATTCTCAGTTTCAGATTTCTATTGCATATCATCTATCACACTAGCGAATTTGTTTCCATTACATCTTCACTCCATTTGTGGTAAGTTAAAACCTTTTCCTTCTCGTAGATAATTTTAAATCCATCCAGTTATTTTTCCCCACCACAATTACAATTTGTAGTACACCAAACTTTTTACGGTTATTTTACGAATTAGTCTAAAATTTGATTAAAAATGTTGAAGAATTTATGAAAACCTGAAATAAGTAGATAGTTGCCTGCTTATTTATTAACCCCTACAGAACCAATACACATAATCCTTCCACCAGGAAAAATATTTAATGTGGACATTAAATTGCCTTGTTTAGTTCTGCTACGTATCTCCATTACCTCGTGAGATTGAAGGGAAAGACAAACATTGTGTGTAATCTCAATGACAATGGATTACAATCTGAAAATGTGGAGTTCCTTCCTTTGTTCTGTTTCCGCAGTGCAAATTGTACGCTAAGATGTCTATCTTTAACGACACTACTCTGCAACTACACTAAAAATCCTTTCAAATGCGTATCAATAGTAGTATAGAATTCGTATGATTTTAATGATCAGTTGTAAATGTTTTTTGTATTTATATAGGGTGTTATTGGAGTCATGCTGCGGGAACAGCAGAAGTGCTTACGTTCAAAACCCTATAATATCACCTTTGAAAAAGTAAGTCCAAACCCGATTTTGCTTTGATATCCCTATATTCCAGTATGTTATGAAAATCTGTGGATGTTTCACGTTTTTTAAGTATAATATTCTTACCCGTATTGAAATTAAAGTCTGTATTGCAATTTTGTAGGTAATCGATGACATTAATAACAACAAGAAAGATGTTTATGAAGATCCTTATTTAGATGCACTATTGATGTGCGTAATCTACATGTCCCTTCTATCCGCAATTGCTTCTGTTTCTGTAAGATATCATAAAACTAATATTTAAGTAGTAAATGATATTCAAGAGGACAATTCTTTTACTAGAACCGGCCTAGATATATTTTCATGGCGTTTGTCAGTTCCTCCCTGTTGACTGCGTTCATTGTTTATATCATGGGAACTAACGAAACTCCTCAAAACATGCCGTGTTCCTTCTCATCTTTCCAAAGACTTGGATCATTTGTTTTCCCGACTTTCGTAGTATATTGGATTTGTCTTCTCCGTCAGTTAAAAGCATTGTTTGAATACATGACGCTGAGGGTCCTCGAAATTATTCCAGGTGTCGATCCGGCCTATTTGATTTATCGTGAACTTTTTCCATTCCTGTTTATTGACGATTTTAACGAATGATATGTTATATTCTTCATTTGATAATTCTACACAAAATTCTAGGTACTTCCTACTAATAGATCAATTAATCTTGTACACACAAAAGTAATTAAACAAGAAAGTTTTTCGGTAAAATTATAGCCAGTTGTTAATACGGTGTCTAATTTAGTCCTTAGTTCCTTTCTGTTTTTAATTCGTCTAACCATTTAAAGATTTCATTATAAAATGCCTTTTACATTTCCTTTTCGAAATACGCATGCAGTAAAACCGTAATAAATTATAACTTAAGATTACGTCTATTGTAGGTAACAATACTCTATCTGTAGCATGAATTCTACTTGCTGTATTTCATGTGTTATTACGTGTGTGTTATGCTATTTCAATGTTCACATAACTATTTGATGATGAAAAATAAATACATGATTTATTATTAATTTTATATTAATTGTGCTGCATTGGTTATTTTGCTAAAAATAACATCCATATGCTATACTTTCGTATTGCTTGACTTATATTAGGTTTGCGGAGACATGACTCTAATAGAAAGACAAAAGATATTGGATGGGTAGTAAACGCATCAACTGCAAACATAACAAATAAACTGTTGGTTTTAGTCCTGGAAAGCAAGCTTTGAATTATCAGCCACTTTTAATGAAATAATAAGCCAATTGTGATTAAGACTTTTGGAATTAGCAACACTACTTCGAAATCACTACATTATCCATCACACGTTTCAGCTTATCATTGTCGTGCAATTGTGCATAGAATATGTACCAAGAAAGGTGTTATAATTATTTCAAAAGGTTAGATAGCATTAGAAAGCATTGTTCTGGGAAATTGCAAACAAAAATGAGATAAATATGATACTTTCCTGCCGTAAGCCATGGGTTTCCGTGTTAGGCAGAAATAGTAAGATGCATTTGGTACACCGTGAAATATTGTGAGATACAATTCCTACTTTTTACTCCCACAATACTCGATGACCAACCAAAAATGGTATCTTTGAATGGCTTTTGACATTTAGAGAGGCTGAGAGAGGTGATAAATACCAAAGGTTATGTCAGATCGTGTGACTAGATAGGGGGTGTCTCCCGATTTCTCCTTCTGCCCCATAAAGCATTGTTTCCATAATTCCCAGAAAGTACATAGTTCGGGTATACACGATAATTTCCTGTATTAAATGCTTCTTTACACAGCTAGATACAGTTTATGGTGTCAATAAAAATCCCAAGTACAAATACATTAGGAAATACCTGTACTCTGTAGAGTGTAGATTCATGCGTATGGCAGAAGCCAATGGCGAACTTGGTCATACCCCTTGTCCCAACCTCCTGGTCGATGATTCTGTGGACAACATCACTTAAATATGGAAAAGGCTATTTCTGCAAACAAGTGGCATTCATAGAAGTCATATCTCTCCTACGATTCATGTAACAAAATGCTCTATCCACTAAATCTGACTCCTTGGCTTTGTCTCTCATCCTGCATAGAAGTACAGCATCAGAGAGGGATGCGAATTATTACATGTGTCATGATATTCTTCTCCTGTAAAAGGACAAAGCAAACAAATACCTCATGTGGTTCTCAGGATAATATCTGTAAGCAGAGATCAGAGATTTTGATTTGTAGAAATATCTTTGGACATCCTCCTGAAAAGAGCACTCCCCCAAACATTGTTTCATGTAGATGCGTCCAGCTTCTTCGAAATGCTGCTCTAGTTATTCTGGCACAAGTCTTTCAGTTCTTTTCACACAATTTCTTCAACACCGAAATTAACTATTAATTAAGACTACAGAATTTGCAATTTCAAAACCTTTGAAAAACTCGCTCCTCAATTTCTCAAGTACAATTTCGTGTCTTCTATATTTAATTAGCGTAGAGTGTAAGCTCTCGTAACTCTGCACTTCCTTTCCTTCACGCTTTTACATTCAGAATTTAGAATAGTGCAACCTCTTCATTGTACGTGTTATACTGTAATGATGATCTTATTCTCTTCTGGTGGTTCGTTTTTATACATTTAGCATAATTTGGCACATGAAAATTGTTGCCAGTAAAATAATAGTTCGTATAATTTGGTGATTTTGTTGTCTTGCAATAATATTCAACATGGCGGTTGTGCATGCAGTTAAAGGCATAAAATTCTAATTTGCTGCAAGATATGCATTTCATATAAGTTAGTTCAAATTGGTCGTTGCTACGGATGAATAACTTCTCAATTTGTGTATTAATTAGAACCTTTATTGGAGCCTCCGGTTGCTAAACTCTGGTAACTTCAAAATTTCGGTATGCAGGATTATTTTTTATTTCTGACAATTTCATTCGTGCTTTCACAAACTTTTTTGCCCTTTTTCTCCATTTGTTCTGTAATTTCTTACATTTGAACGACAGCAAAACTAAATTTATGTTATTGTTTCAAAATACAAATCTACTTCAATATTTTTTGAATTCATTGCAAATGATTTTAAGGAGTTTTTAGTGTATTTACAGGTTGAATATTATCATGCTACATAAATACTTATTTTTCTCTTAATCTTTTAAGGCAAAAATTCAAATAGTTTGAAATCTAACAAGTGAAATGGTGAGTCCCAGGATCCAAATATATCGATATACATTTTTTCTGGTCGCCACTAGCATGGTGAGTAAAAGTACCGTTATTTTATAGAACATCTTGCCTAGTCCAGTTTAGGATTACACGTAGACAGTATAATGGTTTTCATTGGTTTCCCTGTATTATTGGGATAGATACTGGAAGGATATTTGTGGTACAATTACGGCGATCTTGTTGGAATCTCAGAGGTTTGTATGAATCCAAATAAAATAGCATTTACAACTTGTAATTACTGAAAAGCAGTGCAATGTAGTAACTTTTATCAGCAGTAGGCGATAACTAGGGCATTTTAATGTCTTAGGGAAAGTCAAAAGAAAAGATAGCTCCATGCTATTTTGCACTAATCAAAATCTCGTCTTTCCTTTACTTTGTGGCTATGTATCGTATGGTTTTGGCAAAATTGCGGGTAAGATAAACATTTTCTTGAACGATTCCAATATTTAATGTTTTATTCTATTTCATTTTACTGTGTATTTAGAAATTTACAAGATTCGCCTTTGGTTCGTTCATACTTTTCACTACAGTAACTGGAGGGATGTCGACATTAATGACTTCGTTGGTTTTCGGTAAGAGTGATACGAACAAAAAGGGTTTGCTCTCATCCATGTTCCTAGCAGGAGCGATTTACTCGTTTTACTGCATTCGCATCATAGAAAACATGGCAGTGTGCTACCGTTACCTCAAGCTCAGACTCTTCCCAGAAGGAGCTCATCTCTACAGAAATGCCAGCTTCGCTACCAAGGTGAACCTACTGTACTGTTCAATAGCAGCTGACATATTTGCCAAAAATACCATTCTAATGGTATTTATCTCTAATAGAACCATGGTTGAAGCAGTAGTTGTTGCCAGTTCTCACAGCACTCAAACAGTATTAAGTATTGAAAATATTTTGACAAACTTTGGCAGGACCATACTTCGGCAGCGCCATTTCGCTGCTGCTCTATATACTATTAGACTCTTTATGACATTGTAAACCCATTCTGTAAGTATACATTGCATCAAGGCCTTGATTACAGAATACCTTAAATGAAAAATTCTTTTAGAAAGCATTTAAACCAAATTGTCTAAAATTTCATTTGCTTTTTAAATCATCTAACTAACCTTTACTTAAGCTATCGTTGCTTTTCTGTCTCTAAATGTCATATACTTTCATTGTACCGATCGACGAATATTGGAGGCAAAGTAGCCACTCCACCGACTGAAATGTATACATTACTTGTATTGTACGATGTAGAAATATATACAATATTTATTAGAAAATCTTAAAGAAAAATGTCTAGCGTAAAGAAAGTATACCAACGTTGCATTATTACAAATAAAATAGTAATATAGTTTGAGAATTCAGTGTATCAAAAGTAAATTTAATGTAAAGTTAATTTAAGTTGTTGCTTCAAGTACATTTTTAAAATGTATATGCGTTTTCTCCGCCTATTGTGCTTAAACCCCTTCCCACAGAAATTTCTCTTAGTAGTTAGCAATTATAAAATGCATTTGTGAAAGTATGATTTAAAGAGAATAAAAATATATTGCCATGTATCACCGTATGCATTGTAATCATATTCATTTTGCTAATGCGTAGGTAAATTCCATACTGTTCAGGTAAACTCAATTCTGCACTCATTTCACATTACAACTCCTTACCTGATTACCTGCTAGCCATAACAGCGTATTTTCTGCTTACGTGAAGAAAGTAGCAATGATAAAGAAGGGCTTTAAAAAATAATGTACATCATCTAGGGCGGCAACCATTCTAATTGTAGAATTTACCTTTATTTTTGGAAAAGACTTTTGATATGCAAAATGAAGAAACAGAGATCAGATATCAGCCCAGTAGATTATTGAAGTAAGCAAATATTTTCGTACTTTCCGCATCAAAACTTAAGATCTTGCATTAAGAATTAAGATATTTATATTCATTTCGTAAATAGAAGATAGGGAATAGAGACAATAGAGAGTAGGGAAAACTTTACCACAGAGGCTAGGAGATCTACATATTAGAAGTATCATTTTCTTTGTAAGTATGTATAGCTTGCAAGTACTCCGAATATCTTATTACTTAGATAATCATGAGTCAGTCTTATTTTTCGCTCTTTTGCATGTCAATGCAATTCTAGTCAGTGTTTAGTCTGGGATTCATGTAGTCTAGGCTTGTTTTTCTTTGTTGCATTATTAATCCATGTTATTGTTCTAAACAACTGATAAGCAAATTTGAATGACAACCGTGACTCTGTGCACAAAGTTACTACAGTTTTCCATAATGAAAACAGCGAATGGAAATATTTTACACTCTTGGCTGTAACTTATTATATGTTCTGTTTAGTTTACAATATGATATTAGCGATTTTAGCACACAATTTTGTCCTCTCTACTGTCATCTTTGTAGGGTATTCGAATTCCGCGTTCTGGGGGTCATGGCTTATGAATCGGTGCAGTCGAGTTCCACTGCCAATATTAATCCTGAGGCTGCAGCTAGAATTACTCCTTTGGATGACGTGAAGTTGACCAGGACGGAATTTTAATTTTCAGTGCCGAGCGAGGAGGGGTTTCACCTTCCTTATGAATATTAGCATGATAGCATAACAATACTTAGTAACATTCGCTGCAGGAAAAACGTACTTACATGTACATACGGATTTTATTACCATTTGTTGCTTTTAAGCTGAACAAATATTCTGTGTGAATCAGTTTTACAGTAATCAAGCTTAATATTTATTTATTTGCATACGTAATGTAATATATATTAAAGTCCTAAATGGAGTTAACTAAAATGTTTAGTGTCAACTTCACAATTTTTGATTTTAAATGTATGAATATATTTTTTTTATTTCACACAACGCAAAGCCACTGTAATTCAAGTCTAATTGCTTTGTTTTTTAGACAACAAAACTATAAATCTTGGAAGAAGATCTAGGTATTCAATAGATAAGATTCAAAAGGAAGAAAAGAATAGTCCTTGTTAATACACTGAACCACCGCTCGTACACATGACTATGCATGAGACAGATTACAGACAATCTGTAATCTTTACTTGCACTAACAAGGTAACCACTTTATATGAAGCTTGGTATCCATTCCGACCAATTCGGCTATGCTTATTTCAAATATTAGGAAATTCGTCTGCAGAAATCATAACCTTTGCGATACGCACCGAGAAAATCAAAAAGAAAACTATTTTATCCCGGTGGATGGAATTACATAGTTTATGGTTTGTTTATTCCTAGTTATTAAAGTTTGTTTATTATTAAACTTGTCTCGTATCTGAGTGCGCGCTTCATGTAAAGTGGTTACCTTGTAAGTTTGAGTCCGTTGTGTACACATTAATATCTAATGATGAATATTTTTCCAATATCTGACTTTACTTCAGCCGGAGTTAGTTTTCTCCTTCATTGTTTTTTGATTTCCTGACGGGGAGGAGATGCAGATTTCATTGTTATTGTTAATAAAAGCATTTACTTTTGAATTTAATAGTAAATCAGCAATTTTATCATTAGCAACACGCAGCAGCACTTATAAGGGTAAGATTAATAATTTCCAAAAACTGTCCTTGAAGTTGAAATTGAATAACATTTCCGTACTTTCGTGAGCTGAGCAAGTAGTGAGTAAAACTACGCTGACTAATGACTAATAGAATTATGCAGATAGAGGCAGAACAATAAACAATCCCGATGATTAAATGCTGAGAGATACCCCTAGTGAGATAACATTTTTTATACACTCGTATATACGATGCTAGATAAGAGCTGAGTGAGAAACCACACACTTAGAGGAACTGGCGTTTCCACAGGAAGAAATCAGCCTTCAATATGTATACACCATATAGGAAGAAAAGGACAATAAACTCCTAATGTAGACGGAGACAATAAGGTGTAGTCATTTTTCTTTGTTTAAAAATGTAAGTATTGGATGCTGTCAATAGTGCATTTAGTGTTGTTTTTCAATAAACTAAACATACTTTACTAGTATCATAAAAATCTGGCTTACTGATCAATAATATACTACCTTTTTATTTAAACTCTCTTTCAGTAAAGATGCAATATAGGGGAAGTGTAGCATGACTGATCTTTAAAGCTAAAAATCTACAATGATTTGCTAAAAATAACATCTTTGGCTTTCTTGAGCGTCAATGAACCAACATGTTAGTCGTTAAAATCCGTCATTTCAAATGATTACTAATGTTTCAAATACATTCAATCAATTCAAAGACTTAAAAAGAAATAACTAATGTACATATGAAACGGTAAAGACATGGAACATTAATTCGGTAAACACGGTACTCAGGATTCGTATTTGTGATTAGTGATTACTCACGAAAAAATGCACTAGGTGTTTTTTCAAGAAAAAATGAAGACTAGTAGTGCTTTAAAGGGCACTGTGCATTTGTATACAGTGACTAAATAATAAAAACAAGCAAGTTGTAATAACAATTGTTTTCTAATTATTTGGAAATGCTGATATCATGATAATTGTCTCTTTGTCTCCCACAGCATAACAGCTTTATTTGTCTTCATTTCTCATTCACTTTATTACTGCATAGTAGAGATCGGCGAACCAGAACCGGAACCAGGTGCGGAACCGGAACCGGTCCGGTTCCTCCGGTTTTGGTTCCTGAATTTTCAAGTGGCACTGGTTCCGGTTCGGTTCCGGTTCCAAAATTTCTGGTTCCGGTTTGGTTCCGGTTTCGAAAATTTTCTGAAAAGTACAAGTAAAAAAGTACAGAAGTGGCCTACTATATTAATACATTGCATTATTAATTATTATGCTACACCAAACTCAACACATACCTACACAACACAGTAAGCAGATGCAGTAAGGAAATAGAAAAGCACCTCAGTAGAAAATGAAACACTAAATGCAGTATGACTTTACTATAGAGTAATTGCTGTAGCTAGCTGGTAGCAGAAATTTGAATTATCGTAGTCACTTAAGTACAGCATTAATTGCAATTAATTTACCAAAAACAATTACTTATTTCGCAGTGTACCTATTACCTATATTTATAATGTGTTCTAATTTGGAGATTTTAAGCCTTAAGTCAACTATTTAAGAAAGTACGGTTTAAGATAACTTTGCTAAGACAACACAACTTTTGATTTAGCACACGATTTGCTCCGGTTCGTTTCAGGTTCCTAAAATTTGAATTATTCCTGGTTCTGGTTTGGTTTCGGTTCCAGAATTTCTGGTTCCGGTTCGGTTCCGGTTCCTAAAATTTGAACTATTCCTGGTTCCGGTTCGGTTCCGGTTCCAGAATTTCTGGTTCCGGTTCGGTTCTGGTTCATAAAATTTTCTGAGATGCCGACCTCTACTGCATAGTAGCCCAGTCGCAAATTTGAGTTTCAGTTTCAGTCACACTAAATAACACCGAAGTTTACTATTAGCATGGTAGTACAAATGACAGTTGAGCTATAGCTTTTATGAGTATGAGGTTATTGTTCTGGTATCTCTGGTACTTTGGACCTTGGCAGTCTCAGGCGGTAAAATTTTGTACTCATTTATAAATGTATATTAAACAACGTTTTACTCTTCTAATTTAATATGTGGGATATTTCATTGTTATTGCATACAAATCAGACTGCGACTGTACCATTACTTTAGATGTATCCTATATAATATAATATTATATCTCAAATCTCATTTCTTATTAGACAATAGTGAGACTATGAATGGAAGATAACATGTTGCTTTGTAAGGTTAATATTGGGTTACTTGATAAATTCATTCAAGGAATCAAGCGTTTGTAATCGTGTAAATGTACATTGTCAAGTAAGACTGAGTAACTGAAGAACAGAAAAGTGCACTGAAATGACACCATGTAGGTGTAAGTGAAAACTAGCAAAAAGGAATTAATCGGGTCCCTTATCCATGCCACAGCCCCGACTACCTACAAGGCAGTGTAAGTGACTACTAATTGTGTCGCAGACACCACACATAAAAATGTAACCAATAATAGTGATCCATGTTCAGGCTATTCTCATTTTTCTCGCAATTTTATTTCCATAGGCTGGAACAGAACTAATACCATGGAAGTGATACGTCTACGCATGGATTGCAGAGCCAGGTTAACCAGAGCTGTATGGGTTAAGAGAGAGATATACATTTCGGTATCCAGTGAAGCACCCGATCTACCCCTGCATCTCTCTGTAGGAATTGGCAATCTTAAAGCCACATATCATTCATCAAAATTCTCCGTGCAGCAGCTAAAGTTCCAAAGCGGTAATCTGTCACCAAATCGTGCACTGCAGCTTCCATGTTAGTTTACTGGATTGCATTTATCTGATTTCGGTGCTTTGACATATCGCAATATTGATATTTTGTGCTTAAATATCGACTGGAAAACGAACTCAAAATTTAATACTTCAGTATTAAAGGTAAGATCACCAAGAACTTTCACTTTGTTTTAAATTTCAGTAATAAAGAGATAATAAGCTTTTGATTGCTATGACATGGTTTTGTAAACGTAGGCACAATTTTTGAACTTTACAAATTGAGTACATATATCCAAATGTCCCCATCTTCTGTTTCAAAATATAGATATCGCTAAGTCAACTTCCTTTCGCTACAAGGTGTGGAATGGAATGACTATCAGAGCTGGATGGTAATAAAGGAGACTTGATGAGACAATAGGAGCAAGAAGACGCTTGAATGTCTGTCATTGGAGATGCTTCTTTCGTTTATCAAGATGATGAAAAGAATTCTTGTTTTGGCAGTATTCATCCAAATTGTGAGGATATAAACATTGATAGTGCTTAGTTCTTCTAATCAGACCCACTTAAAAATTGTGTGTAATTTTTATTTAGTTTGCGGGTGAATATTTACGAAATAAGCAGGAGAAATGTTGCTTTATCAATGCGGTAAGACTTTTCTCATTTCCTTAAGTTACCTTGTGTTTCAGAATGAAAATGACACTTCCTTACTTTAATTATTTTATCAGTTTCAAGCGAATATAGCGGCATGAAATAATTAGAATTTATTGTTTTTGTAGGAAAGGTCACTCCACGACAAAAAACCAGATTACGATAAAACAATTTTCTGTGTGTCTGTTAGCATTGCATTCTTTTACTTGGGAATTTTGAGTATCTGCCCTAGAGCAACGGTAAACTTCAGTTGGAATGAAAACGAGTAATTTTTCTGTTTCAATATTGCTTTATAGTCTAACTATTTTCATTTGATATTGACAGGCGTACACTAAGATTATCGTCGCTTCATTTTTGTCGAATGCTGTGGTAACTTCGGTGCTCCTGATTTACATGATGGCTTCTCCATTTAGCTTCGACTGTTTGGTCAAAGAAGTAATCAAGGATTGCCTTCGCATTACGTCAAACTTCTTCATGTATTCCAGTTTCAGTATTCAAAAATATCACTTAATTTACGAATCTCTTTTGATAAGCTCCATCCCCAATGTCCCTCTTATAGATAATCTTGCAGAGAGCATTCATCCAAACGAGTTTTGCATTCCTTTTTACATCGGAGAGAACGACAAGCGTGATAATTTTCCGTGATCCAGCAATGTAACTGACAATCTAAAACTTACGAACACAATTTTTGACTCACTAATTACTTTTCATTTCCTTGCAGTTTTACTAATCGTGTTTGCACTAACTAGTGACGTTTATACAGCAACAGCGAGAAAGTTTGGCAGATTTAAACTAGCACTGAGCTTGCTTTGTCATCTATTCGATACTATTTATACATATAACTTAGAGAAATATATTAAATTTTAAATCAACAGAATTTCAGATTTAAAATACATAAAATAATCTTTGTAAAGTAACGCTAATTCAACAAAGAAAATGTGTGAGATGCACATTTGTAATTTTTGGCCTCCAGATTGTCCTGGCTAAAGCGATAAAGCGAATATTAAAATGTAAATACATGAACCCTTTTTTCTACTTATTTTGCTTGTAATACTGATATTATATATAACTTATTAACGATGATTGATCACAATAAAACCAAGGGATATATATATTCATATATTCATTCCAAATTCTAAATATTCTTTACATAACGCATAAGTACTATTCTTTCTTATATTGCATGAAGCATTAAATTAATTACTATTTCATAAAATAATTCACTTAAATCTAGGGTCTAGATACATACCCGAAAACCCGAATGGTACATTCTCAAACACCCGAATGGTAAATACCCGAACAGCCGATTGGGTATAAACCCGAACACGTACCGTTCGGCTGTTCGGATATGTACTCTGACTACCGAATGCACAAAATGAATGAAATGATATGCTGAATAAATATGCCATTAATCAACAGAAGTAAATAAATACTGCAAATGTATATTCGGTGAGTAAAAGTATCTTTAAAGATTTAATATTATTAGGTAATAGGTTCTAGGCACCACCTTTTAATTATCCTGTTAACACTAATAACGATATTTTTAACAATTTTTAATTTGAAAATCAGGTGATGAACCTAACAGGCAATTTAATTGCATGGCGACATAATAAAGAGGAAAATAAGTAAACTGAATTGTCATAAAATAAATTTTACATCACAATTAATTTTATTTAAATTAATTCCATATAAGGTTTATGTGACACACAATATTCCTTTCTTCTCGTAAATGAATATCTCTATTATTGTTTAGGACAGATTATTGAAAAAGAAATTTCGTTAGATAAATCTTTGCATTGGATTTCATTTTACAGTCAATTGAGATTAACAGTCAAGTGTTACTATATTACCAAACTCAAATATTCGAGAAATTTACATCGACAATTTTAAAACAATTTATTGAAGAGATTTATTGGTTTTACAAACCACGACTTTTTCCGTTAGCACTAAGGTAAAACTGTTTTCCACCAAGAAACACATCCTCTAAATTATTGAACGGATTGACAGGTGATGTATTGCATGTGTTTATTGTAGAATATTTGAATATGTTTAACCAAACAATTATAATTATATAGTATGATAAGCATCATAAGCTTGCGAATACTAAAGTTCACCATGCGTTCTTACGAGACAGGCAAAGTATAACAGTTAGCCTTAGCACACAAATACAACCGTACTCACAAGTAATAACTTTTACACTAGAAATAAATTAAACTATTAAAAATTTGGAATGACGAGAAGCATTAAACAATATTTAATTTTGATTCTAGGATTTTAGTGAAAAACAAAATAAAAAAGGACAACGAAACAAACAGATGGTACACAAGGATTTAACAAGCGGTGACCCTGGGCAAGAGCAGAAAAAATATTTATGCGCATCAAACGTTACACTCAGTCAATAATTCAGCATTCACGCAAAAAGCACTGTTTACGATTGCAACTTAGGGAAGGGCAATCGAATCACATTAGTACAAATAAAGCTACACACTACCTTCTCAACGTGTATGTTTTCACATGTTAATATTATCATTCTATCCGTCCGAGGACTCGGAGCTGAAATATGCACTGCATGCATATCATTTGATTAGACATTTTCTCGTAGAAGTAGCACGTATTCGTTCTAATAGACTTATTCTATTCTAATTCATAATCAGACATGCCACATTACATGGTCCATTCCTAAGTAAATACAAAAATACTCATTTCTATTCGAAATTAATAATTTGTAACGCGAGCGCCATCATAACTTGCATTCAATGTATACAATTTATGTTATACTTAACCCTCTTTTACAATTCATTGCATATTTGTAATATTATTTGAAGGAGTCGGTAAGATAGGTAATCTAATCGTAAGTATATGTAAGTATATCAATACTTCACTCTCATCATTTTAAATTAATATGATTTGGCATATAATGTTAAATGCACTGCGAATATTCAAGTGCATGGGTACTGACAAGTAATTACTAAACGTAAGCCTGAAGATCTACACGAATGGCTACCTGAGAATATTTGCCGACATTGCACACTTAATGTAAAACAGTTATTTAATTGACTCACAATAGCATCATCTTTAAAATCAACTAAACATGCGCAACACAAGTAACACCAACTAGATAATTGATTTTAGCTATGGAATATATTAGTACTCTGCAATATACAATTAGCTAACTGTTGTAAAATTAATTTTTAAATTGTACGACAAAAGCTCCTTAGCTTGTCGTCATGCTGCAACCCACCATCGGAACCCCCACTCAATACAATCCAGTTTCTTTTCAGTGTTCCCTGAAGGAACGAAGCAATCAATAATCTAAAACGGAGTTCCGACAGAGGGTAAAGCAAGATAAGCTTAGGCATAGCTAGTATTAAGTTTGGCAACCAGGAATCTTAAATTCAAAAAATAGTTGTTATGGCTAAGAGTTAACCGGAATTTATATACACATCTTCGAACTTACTTTAAACGGGAATTAAAACCTTTTGCACGAAAATCGTACTATTGTCCACGCATGCTATCAATCAATCTATATTAAACAGCATTACTAATAGTAATTAAAATACGCTGAAAGTCAAACACAGCGAGATTGCACACGCAGATAAATTGGAAATTC
The DNA here is from genome assembly GCA_020352615.2 of Yoshiicerus persimilis. Taxonomy (NCBI): domain Eukaryota; kingdom Metazoa; phylum Arthropoda; class Collembola; order Entomobryomorpha; family Tomoceridae; genus Yoshiicerus; species Yoshiicerus persimilis. The sequence goes on along the minus strand of CM060170.1, from coordinate 3,369,398 downwards.
ATTTATTTAAGGTTAATTCATACAAGTGTGTCTCATCAGCCATGCATAAGTTGCATTTTAAATCGAAATTCAATTTTGACGTATCTAATTGGACGCAATTAGCAATTAGTTAAGTACACCTCACCTTGTAAACTACGCACCCTTCAGGATTCTCTAACTTAATGAGAATACTTATCTCTAACAAATGACATGACCAAAAGGAACTACTTCAAAAGATATTTAAACAACAAGGCTACCACGGGATGAACTAATCTAATAAAAGAGGCATAGTTGAAGACAATAGTATATTCAGGAGCATCATCCATGTTTAAAGGATGACAAGGCAAGTGTACCTATTATTAAATAAATGTAAACTTCTCGGTTATATTTCTTTCATGCCTCATAAGGAATATCTGTAGCTAAGAGCTTCTGTGAACTCTTAGAGGAGCTTGCATTGCCCACACCGTTGCACTCACTGTGGCCATTCAGCAGTGGTGCCTCCAAAGCGTCATTTCCAAAACGATGTCCATTAGCCGAAGAGATGAAACGCTGATTGGCGGAAGAACACGACACATTGTTTACGAAATTGCCTGTGTTGGACTGAAGAGTCGAAGAATATTGGAAATTATGGCCATTGGTAGACGCACTTCCTCCGGCAACTGCAGCGTAAGATGAAATCATGCACGGCGGTCCTGTTGACTGTGCCTGCTGCGTAGTCGATGAATTATGGCGATGGTAACAGCTCATGCAAACACGGACTGGTGTGTATATGTTTTCACTAGGAATTGTCATCGTGCGCTCAGAGCAATCAGCGCAAAATATTTTACCGCAAGAGCTGCAAATACCAAACATTCAATCAACACCTACGAATAATTGTACTACGATCACAAGAAATCAAAATATAATTTAAGAATCTAACCGGCAGTGATGCTTTCTCCGACCTAACCAAAATTTTCCATCGCAGCCCATACACCGAGTGACAGCAAAATCAGGTAACCATAATGGTGGTCTCGTATCTTTTTCCTCAACTGCTTCCCATGAAAATTCAGACGAATGGGAATGCAGGCTCTCTCGACCAACGGAATGGTGCTCTCCACTGCAGACTGAGTCCGCCAAAGACACCTACACAGAAACGGCAGCGTTTAAAATACGTAAAGCAAACCCAAAGTGCATAGCCATAAACGACGTCGATGGAAAAATTCAAATAAGAAAATTCAACTCATAAAAACTTAAACGCTTACAGCATCATCCGCTCTATCCATATTTGCATGTGAACATTTATGCCCCACTTGCTTCATAAGCGCATCTCGTGTTAACTGCAACTCTCTACTCAAATGGTCGACTTGGTTCTAAAGAGATAGTTTTGAGGATGAAACATTAGTTGGAACATAGAAGAAATTGCATAAATATTACATTGGACAGAAAGCTTACTCTGTATCCGGACACAATTGTGCTCACACGGGTCTGTATCTCGTCGTGCAGTGTAGTAAGTCCGTCGACATCAAAATTAGAGCGAGAAAGGGAACTGCCAGTGTTACTGCTAGAACTACTGGAACTGCTGCTGCTTACAGCAGTCTCTAAGGTGTGTCTGTTTTTTGAGGTGATGAGAATATGGCCCTCTTCGGAGCCGACTGGAGTAGTTGGGATTCCAGTTGAGGGCGTTCTAGAATGCATTGGCGTGTTGTAGTTGGAGTATTTGTTTCCGTGCCAGGAGGCGGAAGTGCCAATGCCACTGCAGACAGTGGAGGAGGAATTGCCCATGACACTGAGAGGAACACTCCCGGACATGTCTGGAAGGGTTCCCAACAGCTTCTTACTCGTTTCACACACTTCACACTGAGCACAGGTAGGATCGAGACCCAGTCCGTTCGGTAACGCAGATAATACAACACCATCACTGTGGATGAGGAAGTCTTCGCTGGCTTGCATAAGATATTTCCTAGCTGGGTTATGACTATTGCTTTCTTCACTTCTGTATAAGCGTTCTCCTTCGCCGACCACGGACAACTCCCGGCATGCCATGTTTAATTCCGTCATCATAACTTCATTCACGCTAGGAGGTGCATGTAAACAATTCCCGGCCTGGGCAAAGGCATTCGAACGGTACAGTTCAGTTATACATGATGTCGAGTTATCGGAGGTCTTCAAGTCTACGGATTCAGTCTTGTAATTACGTGCCGGTTTACTAATAAAGTCTGGCAATATACCAGTTTCAGCAACCAAGGTGTCAGTGGAACTTTCGATTGACTTCAGGTCAATTTTAAACTTGCTAATGACAGTAGATTCTGAGCGTCCCTCCGAATTTGGCTCGCCGTCTTCGTTCTCTGAGTCTTGACCTTCGTCAAATCTGGAATTCAGGTGAGACGTGAAGGTAATACTAGCGTCACTAGGATCCGGGGTCACAGGCAGGCTTACATCCTCCGCAGCTTTCGCAAGCATTCTCTCCGCATTCCCGCAACTCACATCACATTCGCAATTCGGTGACGCGCAAAAACTAAATCAAAACATTCACTATTTATCACATATTCCATTCGCTTTATTCTACATTTATGGAACAGACTACGAACCTGTCTTTCAGACTTGGATCACTTTGACGTCTCTGCAACCCCTCAGAATGGGGCGTATGTAAATTTTCGTACGACCGTGTTTTTGTTTTCAGCTGACCACATGTGATTAATCTCTCAGAATTTTCTCCTTCGGCTGCTACAGAAGGTGCAGGTGAACTGTCCTGGCTAATATTGACTACTTCTGTAGGAAGTAGCACCGGATTTTCATATCCCAAGTAGACGTGGCTCCACAGCACCAAATCTCTCACTTCACTAGAAGGCCATAAAACCTAAAGAGCGATTCAGAAATATTACGTGACTTTTGACTTTGCAGAACACCTTCAAATGAATTTCGTAATATTTTTCCATTTTGCAAAAGGTAAAAGGTAATTTGAGTGTGAACTCTGAACTCAAAGAAGACAGACATGAATGTAAACAACGACATACCTTATCACAACTCACATACAGGTTATTTCGAAACTTATGAATGTTGCCTGCAGATCGCAGAAATTTCCATACTGAATGGGATTTCTGCGATATTTCATACTTTTCCCTTTCTCTAGCCGTATTACACAGGAATGTTCCAAATAGATTAGAATATGTATGCTGAGCAAGTTTAAGCTGCAATTAAAACGAAAATATCATTGAAAAAATGACACGAACGAAAACAAATAGTATAAATAATAAATACAACCAAAATAACGTTCAGTCTTATAACTTACAAGAAAAGATAGATTGAATTCGAAAGCAGATGGAAACTGTCGCAAAAGTTGATGTAAACAGTCAAGCCACTGAAGAAAAACCGGACATCTCTCATTAGCATCATCGGAGGCCATAGCTTGTCCACATCGATCACCGAACTTATGGCCAAAATCCAGCCATTCTCTTTCCACAAGGATTTGAAACCCCTATTGCACATAACATTTTAATTAGCACATATTATACATTACAATTAGACTTTTGACATAAATTAGAACCAATTACCAAAAATATTCTTGTACAACTCCCTAAGCCTAAGCCTAATATAAGTTTATTGATTAACTGATAATCATCGCATAGGCAGAGTACCAAGCACAAATATCAAATATTGCTCCATTGCACATTACATAAATACAGTGACCAAACCAACTGTAAAATTATAACCAGGAAGTTAAGTCGGTTTGAAATTTATCGAACTCTAACATACGCATAAACAAATTTTCCAAATCAAATAGGAAAAAGTACTTGAAAAGAAAACAATGTTTATTACATTCTTTCTAATTAATAGCGCAAAACAAGTTGAAAAACATGGAGGTTAAATAGAGCTATCGTCCACGTGTTATTAATGGTTATTTTCCAACGCATGTAAAGATTCCCATAGTGTAAAAAACCAGTCACTGTATTTGCTGCAGATTATATCAGATCGTAATGGAATTTTTTGACTTAATAATGTAACACTTCTAGTACTTTAACAGTGAGATAACTATATTATTCTGTCTTATATTCCAGGTTTAAGTTATTGCAAAGAAACTGAATTAGAAAATGGGGTAAACCATTGTAATAAATACTATAAGATAACGATACGAAAAATAAGGGTGACGGAATACGAAAGTAATACATTTTAGTCAATCTATTGAAAATTTAGTTTGCCTCTTAAATTGTACACCAATGGTATTGTAAAAATATTTAGTAATGGTAAACATGTTTACAAATAGAACTTATATAGGTATGCTTAATAGTAGTAAAACCATGTACTGATAAGATTATATAAGTTAGTAACAGGTCAAATGGCAAAATCCAAAGTTTCTATATCAGCAATCATCCATAAATATAAAAACAGTTTAATGTGAATTTAGTCCTTTAGGTATTAGTAAACTTTGTATGAAGTGGGGATTATAGATTAGTATAGATGGAATGAATCTCATATGTACTACGTGCACCAGTAGTGAATGCTAGTGGAATTAAATAATAGTGTAGAGATGACAGAGAACGACAAAATAAAATTACAATAAGGATGAGTATTGTAGATTACAGAATAAATCTTTTGTTGTGCTTACTTTATGCAGGCTTTTGTTATTTTGCTGTATAAAATCTAAGCCATAAATAGTTTACTAAATTGTTTTTTGCAGATAAATAGTACTGATAAAAGTTATTTTGAAAACAGCTCTAGACTAATGAATCTGTATTATGTTTTCTTGAAAATTACTGCATTACCTTTACTGTACACAATATTTTCTCAAAAAGAGAGAAAAATACTATACAAGCTTAATTAAAATAAATTTCAACGAATTACACTTTTAAGACGCACTTAATGAGTAAATACTGACAGTGAAATTGCAAACTAAATATTGTCGAGATATCATAATTGTCATTGCAGATGGAAACTTTAAGCCCCTATTAATTTTAGAATGTCGAAAACAAGCACTTTCTGATTTTAGTTGATTCGGCTACAAGAAAAATAATTTGGTATTATTATGGTCATGCAAAAAAATATCTTCATATATTCTATTCGTAGTGCTTTGAACAGAACCTTTTTAGAATTCGGATTGGACATGACTGCTTTGACATAAATATCCCAAAGCGGGATAACAAGAGATGAACAACGGACAATGCGCTTGCACAGATGTTTACTATATAATGGAAAAATGTGTTGTTGTCCAAAGGAAACGGAGAGGAAAAGAGTATTACAATTGCATTCATAATTTGTCAATTCTTCAAAACCTTGAGAAATATACAATGGTGTTTGAATAAATTTATCTAAAAGAAATTATTATTAAGAGGAGCGTGGCGAGTCTTTATAATGATGCCCAATCTGTCTGTCTGTCCGTCTGTGCTTCCAGAGTTATTTAGTTTACATATATGTTGTTGCTAAACGCCGTTGCTCTTAATTTCGATACATACTTTAAATTGCATTAATTTTAAATATTATTTAAAGAAGCAACGTACAGCAAGTTCCAAACATACTAACTGCAATTTGCTACTTGCTGACTTTTTCATTCTATTTGCTTGCTTGAAGGACTAAAAAAATGAACAAAGTTCTTGGGTTGGTAAATAATATACTCATCAGGAGGATTTCATACAAAGTGAAAAGCTCTTCAAAAATTAATGATACCGAAAGCCTTTATCTGTTTATTTCTAAAAAGACAGATTTGACTGACAGTTAAACAAAGAAAAGTTGTCATTTGATTATTCAACAAGGAAACACCGACACTTTTGATATTTTATCGGAACTATAATCAAACTATAACATATTCAATACTCGAATGACGTGCATCGTATTTAAATAACCATCATTTCTTCATCTGATCAGAGTAACAACACGCTGGAAAATTGCTAAGCATATCTACCCTCATAATATTTATATAGGTAGTATATGCTATTGTCTCGATGATCTAAACTGTCACAGTAGAAAAACAAAACAAAGTCGAATATGCTTAACAGTTGGTTACAAAACTAAATAATCACTTATAGTACGAAGCTTATAATTTAAAATGTAAAGCCTACCTCAATGCTTCTGTAGTATGGGTCCAGTAGTATTTCGGCTAGGGAAACCATTTGTGGTGTACGATCCCAGCCATCGGAACAGTGGACCATTACAGGACGCCCTTCATTTTCGACTGCACTGACGATCATCAACGCAGCTTTCATTAAACCAGACATGTGCTGAAGCCATTTACATCCTTCTAGTTGACTGTACCAACTATAAATAAAGTTATAACTTTAGTAAGCCATTTGCGCAAAAATTGAAAAGACATCACGTAGATCCAGCTGGATATTAAACCGAAACCGTATTGCAAGAAAAGTATTTCGCTTGTTTTCTTTAGCATTACATTTGAATAGCTTCAGTTGCTGTACTGCAATTTTATTTGTCCAGAGAGTAAATACAAAATATTGCAATTTACAATTTACCAATGTACAATTGACATATTAACGATTCACATTTACAATAAGTATAGTGAGCATTTTAATTGGATTTTAAAATTTAAGAAAAACTCGCCAAGCATACGCGTAAAACCTTTTTTGGGTTTTGACAGACTGGATTTGCCATTATTTTATTCAACATGCAATTATCCAAAAACGCCTAATCATTTTGCACGAAGTTATCCTGTTTACTATATACAAAGTTTTACTCCGTTCGCTATGAAATGTTTTCTAGACGCAACCTGGCCATAATAACTACTACAACTAACTTCATGGTGCTACTACAACTACACCATGAAGAGGAAAAGCAAAAGTTGGTAACTATTACATGTTCATGTAGTATTTGTTATTATAGTAGTGAGTTACGAGTATACCTGAGACCACGAGTGAGCAAAAAGCCGCATTGTAATTAGCAAAATTAATATGTGAGAGCCGGCACATTTCTCACAATTAGAACGAGGTACACGATAATGACATACTATTATTGTTTGTACCGTACCGTTTGCGTTATAAGTATTCCATCATGGATCAAAAATCACCTATTCCCAAGGTGTGCACACAACACATACAAGACTCAGTGGATGCTTATTTAATGAAATAAACGTTTTTTCATCAACAGGCATCCAAACAAAGTTAATCTACCTACTTATTCCCTTAAACACTATCATCTTTGTCATTCATGACTCATACTAGTATACTTGTAATATATTCATGGATATACCAATATTGTTATTTAGATACAGGAAACAGTCTTTAGTCTGTATTATTACCAGACCTAGGATAGCTAGTTAAAAACGTCAATTTCTGTTAAGACATGAGGCCCTGAGACTTAGGGCCTCATGACTTAAGCTTCACCACTTAAGAATGCTAAATTGAGAACTTTGAGGCACCTATTTTTACCTAATTTAAATATATGGCATCTAAACCTAGGTTCTACCCTATTTCGGTCTTTGAAACCAGCTTTTAACCTATTTTTACACTTCAAAGCACTTAGGACTATCAATTCAGCCAACAATTACCTCAAAACAGCATTTAAAAAAAATGAAAACCAATAAATTACACAGAGAAATAATTAATAATTGGTATTTACTTTCGCTGGAATTCTAATTAATTAGACAAACATGCAACTTATTCATATGCCTATATTTTCATAAATAAATAAGATTTACTTCGATTTTGCTACTTTTTACCATATAAACTGCTTAAATATATTTATATATTTTGAAAAACAATTTAATTTACATTTTTGTCAATTTAGAGTACATATTTTTGCAATTTTAAACACCTATTTTGTCAACTAATTTTGTCCATATGAAGCACCTTATTAACTACCTATTTTTATTACTTTTTTGGAACCTAACTATCCTAAGTCTATTGCAGTCAATATTGCATACAACGTGTGCTTTATATCTTCACTGGCATGTTTGTCCATTTGTTTATCTGCTGAATTAAGGAAACACAAAATGAACTTTCCAACGTGTTGGTAGTAGCACTAATGCCTATTCTAATCATAGTAAAGTGATAATGATCATGTGACCTTTACTACTATTATGTAATCTGTAATGTTAGTATGCAATTGAAGTTTAAATAAATATAAAAATATACATTTAAAACGCTGAATCTTTGGACACTTGTAAGATACAATTGGATATACTGTAATGCTATGCTTAATATTTGTTCATATTCCTTTTATTTATTATACAGCTTAAGGCTTACGAAATTACTATTACCTACAACATGTTTTATTATTCATTTTTCATTGATTGGAGATCTTTTTTCGCTACGAAGACAATGACATTCTTTTCCGACAGCGAATAAAAAATTCTTTAACAGAAACTCAATATTAAATGATGTCATCCAGCAGGACTCTTCAATACAAAAGATACTGCTCATCTCTCCAACTTTTTCAACATATAGCATAAACCTTTTCTGACGAAATACGACAGTTTTATCAGTTAAATTGTAAATGTCTTTTGAACTTCAACCTCTGAACAAGTAAACCAAAAATCTTGGATTGAAACATGGGTTCTTATCAATGGCATATCAATATTTACTTTATTTACACCATAAATACTATATTTAAATAGCTGAAGCAATGACAGATAAATACTTACTTCGGTTGATCTGCCGGCAATGCACATAGTTGTCGCATATTAATAAAGCTTTTTCTTATGGAATGAATATTAGCCAAATTCATGAACTGGATTTCACAATTGGCATAGTACTCGAGGCATTCACATCCACCTCCTCGTGCTCTATTTGCTACGGCGGTAGTGTACGACCTCGCATCCAAAATCAACAGTTTCTGAAATATAAAAATTGAGTTAATTCACAGTCTTCAATACAAACAGCTACAATCTCACTGCTCTTGAGTTAAAGTTAAACTACTTAAACAATTAAGCATTTTAGAATGAAAAGGATTTCTCATTTAAAGATTTGAATCAGTGTCATCATAGTGGCTTTGACCGAATTTATAAACAAATGCCAAATAGGGACCAAAATTGCAAAAAAATGATTGACATTTTCGATTAGCTAATCGCAATCTAATAAGAATAAACAGTACATGTCGCCCTATAAACCCTGCACCTAATTAGATGTTTAACTATTTTGAGAGAAAATAGATAAATAAATAAATTCTACAACTCTTCTTAAATTTTAAAATCCACATATCCATCTTCCTATCTTAAACTCATCATCAACGAAAAGAGGTCTTATAACTTCATTCCGATAAATATGCATTAGTACACGAAAACTTATCATATATTGAATTGAAACATAACTACAAATCGGTATTACTATGAATGGATAAACTATGATAGAGTTATCTCTAAAAGTCAACTGCAGTGAATACTCGTGAGTACACATAGTATCCCATCATAACACAGATACATTTTAGTATAGAGCATTTGCACTGTTTCCATTAAACTATCCATAACTGCAGACAGATAAAAACAGTAAACATTCCACTTTTATTCTAATGTAACCATACTACAGAACAACTTGCATACTAAATCTCATAAGTTTATTACTTGACATTTTAATTAGCTGTTACCATCTGTGTTGCACAATTGTATTCCTAAAGCCGCGACAATGCTTGCAACGAAACAGTATTCTACTCTAAGGATAACTCAATTGTGAATAAATGCAATGTATATATATCTAAATGACCAAGCTATAAAGTTTTATTACTGTCGTCAAGCGAAAAGATTTTGAGAGCAAACTTAAATTATCTATGACTCAATTGTTTTACTAATTGAAAATGCTGTATAAATATTATGGTATTGGAATTCAAAAGGCAGATAAGACACTTGTATAATTTATATGAAATCTTAATACCAGACAGCCAGTAATGAATTTCTGTATCAGCAATGAATAGATATTTAATATAATACGATTAAAATCAATAAATTGTAATTATCGACAACACTGCTTAAATAAAACACTGGGCATAACTATTTTATCTATTGTAGATTGCTCTAGGATGATACCTACACAATTTTTACTGTCTGTGTTATATTAATATTAGTAAAAAATATTTACTTTGCTACTAGGAGCTTCTGGAACTAATTCCATTGACAAGGAACTCGGAGTTTCCTGAATGGAAATTGTTCCCGAATTTTCGTCCAATTTAGTTGAAGAGGATTGTTGTTGAGACTCTAGACCAGATGGGGGGCAACGATTGTCAGCACAAGCATGGACTATATATTGAACAAGCTCTTCATCTGCGCTTGACCGCCATCCAAACCACCCTACCTCGGGCTGACTGCATCTGCTTATCACAGCTCCATTGCGACGATGTCTAAAATTTCAAAGTTTTTAATTTATAAAGGCAAAACAGCAAATTGGAAGTAGAACTGTCAGCAAAATGTAATCGGAACTAATAGATGAATTGCACAAGTCAACGAAATATTATCAAAGATAGAAAATGACTGCAAATATGAGGATAAAGAAAATACGATTGGAAGTCAAATTTATAAGTCATATAAATATGTAAATGGAAAAGTGGATGAATTACCTCCAAACGACAGCTGGAATTCGTCTTGCGCTACGAAAATTTGCAACCTCCTCTAATTTCTTTTTATCAATCATACAAGGAACTATAATGTGTTGGGGATAAGAACCGCATAGTTCATAATTTATATTTTCGTCAGACACTCGCCAAGGTCCCTGCACATTAAACTCCATTCGCTTAATTTCTGCATCGAAACGTTCTTTTGCCGTAGGGAACTCTGGAATATCCGTTCCAAGAAGAGCCTGGATATCAGCATCCTGTTTAGATTTTTCAAAAAACGTAAAGGCGAATGACTCTGTGATGTCGGAAGGAACTGAGATGGCTCTCTGAAGAGTCTTGAGAACAGAGCTAGCCACCTCGTTGCTAGAAAACGTACACCGTATGTAGCGAGCGTCTTTACAGTGTATATGCACGAAGAAAATGTCACGACATTCAACTTGTTCGATCAGACCCAGCGGCAAATTGTATATCGCAGATTTCCCTTTAATGTACAGTCTGTAATTAGACAGTATGAGCCAACCATCTGTCGTTTCACGTCTGTAGGATTCCTCTTCTCCCGGAAGTCGCACGAATGGGTTTGAAGATACAGAAGCACCGGGGTCTTCATCAGAGAGACCCGATGTATTGCCATTTACGTTTGAGCTGGAACTACTCGGATTCACATTACTACTTCCGTTCACAGTGGAACCAATAATCATGGCCTTTGCTCCACTTCCGCCCCCTCTATTTGAATTTTCAAACGTTTCCGAGTTTTTCTTCGAGGTCACAGAAGACAAATTGTCCGGAGCACTTGGTTCTTCACTGTTAGTCATTTTACGACACGGTAAAGCAGCACTTAACTAATTAAACCGAACAGCACCGAACCATCCAAAAGTATTCTAGCATTTCGATAACCTAGCGGCACTAAAATCCTTAAAATACACGTATCCTAAGGTTCTTAGGTCAGTTTTACTGGTTTGCGATAAATATTCGCATTAATTTTCAATTTGTAGTGTTGTCCAAATAATGAGAGGTGGTCCGTAATAAAGATCACCTGCAAATGAAATTAATCAGTGTTACACATGTTCGGCAAACAAATATTATAATATTGTAAATTGTATTACTAGACAATATAAATTAAGTACATGGAATAAAATTTGTGTTTATGTAATTATATATTAATTGTCAGGATTAATAATCAGTTATTAAATTGATAGTTCATATGTCTAATTCACATCAGACAAACTATTTGGCTAAAATGAGAGTAATAAATTGTAATTTTATATTTTGGCAGAACAAAATTTTGACATATTTGTGGTCTACGCAAACCTACGTAAACGCAAACAAAATCTTTACAGAATTAAAAATAAATTATACAACTTCTATGATCTGGATCAATCCAAATTGAATTTTAACATATGCCATGGGTCACATGTCACATTATATCTAAACTTAATTAAAGGTAATTGGAGAGGGGTGTAGTGAAACAGTTCGTCATGTATTACTGATCAAATATGTTATACACTGCATAGCAAACTTATAGATAAGGAAACCGGTGAGCAAATTTTTAGTCAACAGTCAATTCTATTTCCAAAGCTAGTATTATATGCAGTTGTTGTTTTGACAGCCCACTGCCCACTCCAACCCCAGGTCTGATAAGCGAAACTTGACTTTGGCTCAAGTATTTACTAAAACTGAGGGAATGCATTTCTACACAGTACTACTTATCGCGAAAATGATAATATGCATTATTACATAAAACACTTTTTTATGGGACATAAGTTTTACTGTTGACTGTTCTGTCTGGTACATTTGTAAATACATTAAATATACACAATTACGTCAATTTCAAGCTTAAAACTAGTCAATTCCAATTCAGTCCATGAAACAATGTTTCACTCCTGTAGTGGCTGCTTAAAATTGTTTTGCTAAATAATATCAGTCATTGCTTACAAAATGACGCTATCGGAATAAACCTCAGCTAATAAAATGCATTGCAAAAAAGTAATGTCTGCAAATATAGACAGCATAACAAAATTATTTCAATTATATAGAAAACATTGAATCGTGGATTATGTATCTTAAGTTAATAGTAAAGTTTTATGGAGTTTACAATAGTTTAAGTTTGTTATGCGAACACCTTTTTAAGACATCTATAGTTTAATGATAAAAATATTTATGAAATAATATACTCCGTTTTATTATCAGTTGTTTGTGCTTAGAACTCATTTACTGATTTACTGATTGCACGATGTAAAGATTTGCTATTTATTGTAGAAGACAATTTCAGTAGCCGGTAGTAGGTATACCTATACAATCGAAAATACTCTTTAATATGCTAAATTGCTTCTTTTCACAATTGAGCACTCCTTTTTACTACCAATACATTGAGTGAATGCGTTGGGCGTTGGGGTAGCATTCAAACCTATTCATTTTTAATACAACTGTCTGAGACAATAGATTCCTTAAGGTTTACTAGTCTAGTAATAACCGATTTCATTGTGACGAATCTGAATCTTCAAAATAATGATACACTGAATAAGTTCTGTAAGTTACGAAATGAAAATCCTTCTGCTAAGTTATCATTACATTTCCTAATCCAAAACAGATGGGAAAATAAATAACAAAAGAAAACTAAAAACAAGAATCTGGCTACGATTCGGAAAGTAGCTATTATGCAAATTATTATCAAATTATATTTTAAAGCAGACTTGACATTAATTTGACCTAGATCAAATATATTAAATATCTAAAAATAAAACAATGATCTTCCTTTCGGCCGTTATTAGTGTTTAATAATAAAAATTAATCCCATGTTGTCGCACTGAGAACCTTTGCAGTCCTTACAGTCTACAAAAAAGGATGAGCTTTTATGTCTACTTTGAATCAAACTATACTCATATAAATAAATCCAGACTGTAGATAATTAAATCACTAATAATAAAGTAAATAATTGCCATACTACTGATGGTATTAAATAGCTATATTATAGTTAAGTCATGGGCCACGGTAATGCATGTTTGACTGTGCATTTCAATTTTAGTTGAATGATGCCAAGAGAGGAACTATGGCTAATGAATTGATTGAATAATCTATACTTGCCTACACTCATCCGCCATATTTTAGAATTTGAATTTGTATTACTAACAAATTGAATATTTATAGAATTGATAAGGAGAAAGAAATTTAAACAATTTAGAGATAATTCAACATAACTAGACAAACAGCTCACAACAGCAGGTGTAAAGGTAAATATTCTAAATCACTACAACAAACCGATTACATTCCTTTCATACATTTACTATTTACATCATCAGGAAAAAATAGTAAAATTCATATTATGTATAGTTACACGCCAGGGTATACTTTCTAGTTGACTAGTCAATCTTTGTATTATAATTACTGAATAAATAAAAAAAATAATTCCGGTGCAGTCCAAAGAGTAAATTGTAAGAGATAAAAAGGAAACCTCCAACACTGAGTTCATTACAGTGTTCGTTGCAAATATATTTCATCAATCTTAACAACATCAAACGCAGAAGCAATAATACAACATTTCATGACCAAAGAATTATTACTATCAAATTATGGTGTAAATACCTACGTTCATTAGCTAGCAGCAACACATAGGTACTTATTCCCTTTAACGTGAATACTCGATATCTAATAAATTCATTGGGGTTATGAAAACAAAATATTGAAATTTCTCTTTTTCACTATCTATCAGTGTTTATTTGTTGCTTAAATATCACGCATTAGCAGATGGTTGGTGGTTTAATTGTGCATATGGCAGACATAATTAAAAAGTACCATTTATTGGTTATAAACAATTACCAGGCAAACTATACAATCAGTAACATAGAACACTGAAAAGCAGAAATAAAAACAACGATACTTTCAATTTTTGTCGCTGGTGATTGGCACACAAACAACAGATCACAAGTCGCGATATTTGTTATTGGTCTTTTGTACACTAGTCACTATTTGGTAGTATTCAAAATTGGAAGTCACTATTTCTTGAATGTTGTATTTTAAATATATGGTATTTGTTATTTACAAAAAGCTGTAAAACAGTCAACATTAAACAACTGACTTTCAAAACACTAGAAAATTGACAATTGAGTTTCGTCTTACCTTTTGTGATGAATTTTGAATTGCAATTTCGTTTCACTTCAAGTTTCGTTCAAGTGTTAACAATGTATCCGACTAAATAGGTAATACTCAGATAAACTGTAAAATCACAAGATATTTTCCACCAACTGATCACTGATAATTTACTTGGCAAAAACGAAACATTCCGAATCTGAATTCGATTGGAAACCAAAAGTACCAACCTACCACAGATTACAAGACAGCAGAAACACAGTTGCTTGGCTCGACTCTGTTTCTCTGACAAAATGAGAGGGTCTCCGTCTCCAAATACTATCCTGTGTGTGCGAGCCTTGATTCATACCTTGATTTCTTTCTCTGCTTATGCATTAGAGTTCAAATCGAGTCGTCGCCCATACAAAATATTAAAGCGCAATCAAAACAGTAACTTGGGCAAATACAATAGAAATCTTTTAAGTACACCTTTTAAAACTGAAATACAAGCATACTAATAGGCTTTTTAAGCATTTTATGGTGATAATTTCATCATGCTACAGGATACGGTTCTTTAACTTAATTTCTTAATTCAAATGGACGACACACTTTCTTTCACGATACACTCACGTGAATATTTCTCATTCCCACCCTTACGCCAATGTTTATTGTACTTTGTACTCATTCAACTATCCATACTCCATACGTATAGTATAGTTGGTATAAGTTTATTTCTACAAATGTATATCTATCTACGAGCAGCACCTAAATGTATACTGTATAGTCAGTCTCTGTATTACGCAAGCAAAGGTAAAGTAAATCCATAGTGTCATTACATTTATTGTGTACAATACAAAAACACTATATTGTACCTACTCTCTCCTAGTATACGGCGGATAGCTAGATTTAGAAAATGGCTAAAATGCTAAATAAACGGGATCTTAACATCGACAAGTCAATAACTTATGCTTTTAATGTTTTCTTGCTATTTAACGGTTTAAAAACCGATATTAGGTTACTTTCTTCTTCATCTGTTGCATTGATTATTCCACAGACTGTAAAGGAATTTAGGAGCTGGACATCATTATTTCGGCGGAGGTTTTATATTTTCAATGTACTCATATTCTGACATTTTATTTGAATGGTGTAATACATAGTTCGACGGTTCATTCGTTCATTCGGTATAGACGGTATTTAAAATATATTAGCAAATCTGAATGCATCGTCTTTCAGCCATATTTTATGCATTTGTTGTTTTCTGTAGTTTTACTTAGAATTTTCCATTCTTTGTCAAAATATTAAAATTTACTACGTAACCCATTGATCATTATATCAAAAAGCATTTTGTATTCTTTTGAAAATTAGTTATTGTGTCGGAAAGTTGTAAATAATAAATCGATTAGAGGCGGCGTTCCACCAATTCGGCTTGGCTCTCTGTTTTAGAAGCATGCTTTGGTAGAAGAAGGAGCGTGTGATAGTTTAGTTGTAGAGGTTGTAGTATTATGCATTTGTAGTCGGCAATGGTTGTTGTAGTATGTAGTTGTAGTAGCCCGCAATACATTCGCATTCGATTCATTAGATTATACGATTTGCATATCTATCTTATAATTTAAAACCTGTGTGTATAACCGACACGTTTGAACTTATTGCGGCTGAATTTGCCGTTCAGGAAAGTTGAAATTTTGCACACTTATTGAGTATTGGTCTGATCTGAGTTCAAAGATGAGCAAGCTCCGACCTTTGACCCGCTAAGCTAAAAATCAAAAACCGAAAAAGACAAAATCAGGCGTGGAAAATATGTTGTACAATTTGGCAAGGAGAAATTGTATTGCATTGCTTAGCAATACTTTTTGCAACGGTAATAATAAATCTTCAACATAAAGATATTTAAACTACGGCATCCTCTTCAACATATCTTTACATTTTGTCGAAACATCTTTGCCAGAGCAATTTCCTTCTTCTGACTATTAGACTGGAATTCTTTTATCCAGAATTTTTTTAAATTGGTTTTTTAGACAAATAGTTTTGTGAAGAGCGGGTGACGACCGCGTGTGTGAGGAACCAAAAAGGAGTAGCATAAGTGGGAGTCGAGCGTAAATGGGGGGAAGGTGCAGTGTACGTGGGAGTCGAGCGTAAATGTGGGGGAAGGTGTAGCATTAGTGGAGGGCTATCGGGAGTATGAGGAAACAAAAAGGTATAGCATAATTGTGAGGCTGTCGGGAGTGTGAGAAAACAAAAAGGTGTAGCATAAGTGGGAGGCGACCGTGAGTGTGAGGAAACAAAATGTGTAGCATAAGTAGGAGGCGAGCGTGAGTGTGAGGCCAAAAATAAGTGGAAGGCTTGTGTGTGTGGAAACGAAAAAATTGTGGCATAAGTAGGATATGGGTAAAGTGCATTCTTTGAGAAATTAAATTTTAAAAGTATTCTTAACATGGGAAAGGTTGTGTTTTCCTTGAAAAGTCAGGTTACCTCTAGATGCTTTTACTTAGCAGTCCGAAGGACGGGTAATTTACTAGTTGTAAATATGTTATTACTAGGGACACGAAGTAACATGTTAATGTGGGCTATACGGTGTTGAGGTGTTTTATGCAGAATAGCAACTTTCTTTACTGAACCTTCCCATATTTTTAAATAGTAACGGCATATCTGTTTTAGCAGCAGAAATATCAAATGTTAGCACAATATTATCATTATTGTCCTTTGTTAGTCTAACTCCTAATTCGTATTTGCAATGTATTTCAAGACACTCTCCTCTCGGCAGCGTCTCTGTGACCTATGAATCTTTGTATGATGATTGGCAATTATATATAGGTATCATTTCTTCCTGAGTTTCCTGTATTTCTAGTTTAAATAAATATTTCTAATGTTTATAAAAAATTTACATTCCGGAAGATACCTATTTGGTATATTATCTCAAAATGTCAAATACACAAGCTAAAGCTTTGTAACAATGTGTTCTTCCCTATGATAGGGTCTCTGGATATTGCATGGTGCCAAACCCTAGTTTAATGATCCTGATATATCGTTTCTAAATGCCACTAGGATTACCACAAGACTAGTAAAGATTGTAAGTTTCCATTTTATAGTCTTAATTTTATAGAAGAATAGAACCAACTCACAATCAGACATTATAAGGAAACCTCATTAGGTATGAAGTTCTAATTTAAACAAATTAGAAACATCTGTCTCCAGAGATCAGAATTCCATATATAATTAACTTTTCTTCTATATCTGTAACTGAGCTAATTCTATTCTTGCCTAAGATTAAGAATAACGTATTTATAGCAATCTGCACTGTCCTTGTGTTATCTTTGTTGCATTTAGAAACTATGCATATTCTTGGCACATTTGTGTGAACTCAAATTGGACACGAAATTGTGGGAGAAATTAGCACCCAAAATTACTTCTTGCCTTAGGTTCAGAGATAAAACATCAATTATATATCATTACGGCCGATAGCCTGCGCTAAGCGCAGGCTACTCAAACTCCTCTGTGAACCGGCTTCCAAACGTGTAATCAAAGCAAAGCAATTTTGTGGAGGTAGGAATGGCCAAATAGCGAGTATTCCATGACAGAAATATTATTATTGGGTTCTCTACTAATTATTGTTTCAAACGGAATGAGTTTCACAGAAATCAGGACCAATAACACGATGCGTAAACAGAGCTACTTTGGATTATTGGATACGTAGGGTAACACAACATATGTAATATATTGCTCATTATATAATGAAGACAAATAGAGAAAGACTTCTCAATCTGTGGTGTGTATCACATTATACTTCTCATAATTTTTAATGTTAATGGCTATCAAACAATTTACCTTATTTATGGTATAGTACGTTTCCCTACGATGCAATGACTAATATTCAAGCCTAATTTTACCTAATTCAGTAACCAATGTTAACTACTGAAATAAATAATCATACATTGAAACAATAAATATCCACGATGAAATAATCCTTCCCTGAAAGTTTACTACGCATACTGTGCAACCAAAAATAATGCTTGAAATTATTGAAATAACAATCTACTTGTGCATTACTTTGATAACTACAGTAGTTTGCAATAAACAAAAAGACTGATTTTGCCACTTAAAATGGTAAATTGAATGTATCAGCCCCTAATTAAATGCAAAATTGCAGAGAATTCTTAAAAACCGGTGGTAACTTAAATACAGCATAATTCATGGGAAAAGATTACTAGAGTTTAGTTGTATTTTTCATTTTAAATTCAATTAGGTATTGTATCAGTCCTTTTGTTTATGGTAAAATTGTTTCTGGTAAAAATGTATATGTATGAACAGCCTCCTTATTATAAACTGACTGTTTACATCGGAACATGTCGTCTCAAAAAGCGCAATAGTAAAATGAATTTCGGAAAGTCGGAAAACTGTAAACAGTCATGTAATTGCATGGTACATGCAAATAAAATAAAATTCGCGAACAATGAAGCCAGAACGACAGATGACTAGATATTTATAATATTTAACTGCATAGATATTATGAGTATGTTTATATTTGATATAGATTTATACCGCTACACCTAATTTATAGTACAATTCTCCATGAAATGAAAATGACTGTAGAGAAGAGTATTGAATAAAGCTCTTGAGTAAAGGAGGTTATTTAGCTGCGACAACGCTGCAATAAGGAAGAACCCAAATACTGAAAGTTATGTCAATCTACATATTTATGCATAGCAAAAAATTGCTGTAATGGAAATGTAGAGTCTGCCCAGTTAGTACCATGGCATTTCAGTTTTCTTCTTACATAGTGGCATTATTTAGCTGACTATGAATCATTTTCATGTCGCGTATACATGGTAGGCAAACTGTCAACTTGAGTTGCACTGGAGAAAGTGGATTTCCACTTCATAATACCTGTGTTTGTGAGTCAGTCTGTCTTAAGTCTTAAATTATTGATTTTAGGCCCCATGTTTTGCAAGCTATACCAAAATGGTCCAACTAGGTGTATGGTATATCACACCCATATATTGTAGTCAACGAGCGTTGTGAAAACTACTTTCCACTTTCACAAAACAGTTCACTGCGGTGGAGTGAAAGTCAGATGATACAGATACCATAGAAAGACCTACATTGTAATATAGCGGTAGTATGGCATAACTGCTAAGTGTTAAAGGAGTGTGTAGCAGGAGATAATACAGAACTCTAATACTACGGGTAATGGTGAAAGTCTATCCGGAAAACTCATTACTCGAGTTTCTCATTCAGCGGCTCTTAGTCACTTCAGTGGAGAAAGTAGTTTATAATTACGAATATTAAACAAAAACAATTATCTAATTGCTATGTACATATTTCAGCAGTTCCTGTTCAGCCAACTGTGAAAACGGTATTGACGTGACCGAGTTGAAAAGTGATATTTCACTCTTGTTACGTATACTTCAATTTGCCCGTGTTTTGAATTGTGAAAGCTGAGTAATTTGCTTTGTGTTCAGTCAAATCGTGTTGCACTCTAAACAATGAAAGACCACATAGTATTAAATTATTACCATTGAAATATTTATTCTCGATAAAATTTGCTTATTACTGGTTATTCCATTTCTAGTATTAGCTATCTACTGTCGGTAAAGCTAATGTGCCTGTATAAATACTGAAATATGTCAACAGTAAATACGTGTGTTAAAACTGCTGTTAAACTGGATTATAAATGCTCAAGGATGAATTGCTATCACTGCATAATATTGTGGAGTAAAGCACAATGAATACTAAGCACAATTCGCTTGCCAAAGTGCACACCACCCCAGTTCATAAATAAGATATTTCAAAGAAATCATGAATCAAAACTGCAACAAATATCGTAAACTATAATAATCACATGTACTATAAGCATAATTAAATTCTACTAAATAAATGTAATAAAGTGTCTGCTTCCAAAAACATGAAATAAAGGTAAGTGCCCATTTCCCTTAAGTTACCCTTTAAACTACTATATGTAATACATTAAATTATAATATGGGCCTTTTAAATTCCAGCGAAATATTACATCCTTTACTTGTGTTGTCATGTCCGTCTTTATTGTGGGGTGTCTTTTTTTAAATTAAGGTTTCGGGGATTGTCATTTAGGTAGAATCTTGGATATTCATACCTTAAAATAGTTTAATGTGACATTCATAATAAATAAGATAGATCAAATGGCTACCTCTGTGTCTTATTAACCACTTAATTGGTTAATAAGACAAGACTCAGAGGAAGGAAACTCACATTACTCATTGAATGAGTCTATGAGTCCAAAGGTACACTACTGGAACATTTGAGATTGTGACTTGAATATAATGTCGAATTTTTTAATTTCATTTGAATTCATGAATTTGAGGTTTTTTATTTTTATTGATAGGTTAAATGTCAAAAATTACTGATCTTAGAACTTGACCTCTGTTAGTACCTTTGGCATTCAAAACGAATCTTTAGGGATATATTCGAATGCTCAATCCATGTACTTTATTTATTTTTGAGTTGATATTCAATGACGTGAAAAATGCATCAACGAAATAAACCTTCGCTTAGACCACTATTGGAAACCAGTGTCATATAATGATCCTGCATACTATTAGTGGCAATAAAGCAATTAAATCTTAAATCTTACATCTGAACAATGTATGCTAAAAGGTTGATGAATTGTCTCAAGTGTTCTTGGTTTATTGCGTTTACTCATTCACAGAGAGGTAAAGCAAAAGCATGAACACGACTTGCACCACTTAATACAGTTAATACTACGTCGAAAAATATAAAATAAACTCGATGACTGTAATACAACTTGAATATCAATATTTTGTCATCATTATGTATTAATCATGCAATTTTACATTGAAAATTGCATTGCCGATTTCGCCGAACGGTTTGACGAAACTATATGTCATTAGATTACTGCAATAGCAATAATGATGCAGATTACTCCATTTCAGTGGTTGAAATCTCAGCACAATAATTATCGACTGCAATTTGGCTTTAAAGCTGTCTTGAACTTGAAGAGAGCTAAAACGACCTAACTGCCTATACTTTTAACTCAATCCACACAGTAATGTGGACATAAATAACCTAACTGTCAGTTATTTAAAGAACAGGGAAAATGAAATTATATGCATGCGTACATAACTTGGGATAATTAGGTATAATTGCATGGATAGTATTGGTGACACATGTGGTTGTTTCTTAATGTGTTGTGTGATGTGGACAGGAATAAAAGGGAAGAAGAATATCGATCGACTGAGAATGGATAAAACACTATACAGCGCCTTACACGAAGACCAAACTGAAAATGTGACAATGATAAACAGTACACCCCCCACAAGTAGAGGAATTCGCTTAGAAGGGTTTGACGATGCAGAGATGATAGGGAGAGGTCGTGCGAGTCAGAAGCACAGCTTAGCATCAGACACGTCATCGATGCCAAATGCAGACGAAGGGCAAGACGGCGGGGAGGCGGAAGAAGACGAGGAGGACGAGGAAGAGATTTCATCACCTGAGCCAGAAGAGATGTGTCCTCTCGTCCGCCCATCCAAGCACTACCAGCGTCACCCCCAAAAAGCAATTACTGCCGCCTCAAGGAACCATGCTCTGCGAAACCAACTGAGTTTGCCTCTTGTGAGCGCCGGAGCGGTGTCCACGTCGACAATTAATTGTTTTGCCACAAATGGCGAAAAACGCGTGCCTCCCAATGAGACTTTCAATTTAAAGATTCCCTTTCAACCGAAAAGCAATTTTCTCCGTCAGACCAATGTTGGTATAATTCCTCGCGTAGAAAACCCAATGAACATCGTAGGGCCGCCCTCTCTACTGTCCAAAGTGAATATCAACGGAGGAACTGGAGTGGATCCAATGGTGATGATTGGTTTGAATAATGATGACGATCAGTATTCTAGCAGCAGCCCTTTCCACTCCGCCACCGAGGATTTCGGTATGGACAATGAAAATGAGCGAGACAGAGATCCGCTAATCAAACCCCCGGCGAAAACGGGTGGATTTCATCATTTACTGGGAAACAAAGGTAAATCCAAAAGTTCCAGTGGTTCCTCTGTGGGTGCTGGGGACGGAGATGGAAACTCCAGGGACAAAGTACTGAATAGCGACTCGTCTACGCGAAAATGCTCTGTGGGAATATTTTTAGCTGCAATATCTTGTATATTTTTTGCTACGAGTGCCCTCATTGTAAAAGTCTCGGATTTGCACCCAATGGAACTGCTGGGGGTGCGAGGGCTCCTCCAAGGCATTTTTGTAACTCCACTTGTGATTTCAACGAAAAACAGTTTTCTCGGACCAAAAGGAAGCCGGTCTCTGTTGCTGTCGAGAGCAGTTCTCGGAGCTGTGGCTTTGGTAATGTCCTTCGCTTCCATTCACTTGATTCCCCTCGCAGATGCCGCCACCGTCATTTTCACGTCCCCAGTTTTTGTCTCCATTTTCGCCTGTCTCTGTCTCGGGGAGGTTTGCACCTGGTTTGACGTGGCCATGATCGCCCTGACACTCCTTGGGGTTCTCCTTGTGTCCAAACCCTCTTTCGGATTCATAAGCACCGGTTCGTGGACAAGCATCGTGGGCACCTTCTGTGGGCTGGCGGCCGCCATGCTCACGGCACTCGCGTTCATTGTGCTCCGCCAACTCAAACACGTTCACTACTCGGTCACCGTCTTTTGGTTCTCGTCTGTGCTCGCCTCCTTCGGAGCCGTCCTCACCGTGGCTCTCGACGGATTCGCACTCCCAACCAAATGGACAAACATTGCCGAGTGCATCGGCATCGGCGTCTGTGGCTTCCTCGGACAGATCTTGCTGACGAAAGCCCTGCAGATGGAAAATGCCGGACCCGTGGCAGTCGCACGAACCATGGACATCGTTCTCGCTTTCTTCTATCAAATAACTTTTCTCCACGACACACCCGACTGGAAAAGTTACCTTGGATCCGTCCTTGTTGTCTCTTGTGTGCTCCTCACAGCCTTTCGCAGATGGTATAAGGACGCAAAACGCCCTGACAAGACTGTACATAGTCCCAACACTCGCTGCACTTAGTAACACTTTATTCCGTAATAGTTATATTCGTTTTTGTAATAGGTTTCTTTATTTCTGTTACCTGCCATATACTTTGGGATGCACACACAATAAATACGTCGGTCACCTCGTAAACAGTGCGTGCAGTGCAGTACATTCGTGATAAGTGACGTGTACAGTTAGAATTTACAATAACACATAGTAGACATAGTTTTCGCTTCAAAAATGTAATTGTATTAAGACAGTCTCTTGTGATATAATAAGTAGGATTCATATAATGAAAACGCATATACCTGCACATTATTGCTTTAAACAGATTAAAGGCACAGTGGGACAAAAACTGTAGCTTAAAAGAGAGATCATTGGCAGATTGGGATTGATCCTCTTCACTTATATGTAAAATGGTTTTGTAGAAATAACTAGTTGGTAAAGGTATATGTACCTTGCCAAATTTCATATGTGATATTGTATTGTGGTGTCTACTACCCATACAGTTATTATTTACAATTAGAATCATATCGTCACTCTATATAATAATGTTACCTACTCCTAGGGTCAAACTTAAAATCTAAACCTCCAAACTAGGATCGTAGTTCGTAAGATTATGTTATTTATTCATGAGTAGACGTTTCTTTAATAATAAAGTTTTATTTAGAAAAATTTGCCCCATGTTTGATCTTAATGTTAAATCGAGACTAAAATTGTTCTTAATGTAGTTCACTGTACGGTAAGTTTACTAAATATTATTTTTTGTTGAGCACATCACAGTTTATCTCTCATTCTATTCGGGACAATTATTTTAACATTTACTTGAGTTTGTGTATTTACCTTATATTCTGAAACTGGGTAGTTACATATAAATATCAACAAAAATTTCAATTAGATTTGTTCGCTTACTTTTTGAATTGTATACAATATTTCATTCCGATGAGTGAATCTTACTGCGTGACATTTTAAATGTCTTGGAAGTGAACAATAAACATTATTAGGGGACTAAAAGCAAATTAGTCGAATGTTTTTATTCAATCGCAAAATAAGTCACATAATTTTTCAGCAAGAGTAAAAAATCCATTTCCTGTTCTGTTCAACGTTTTGTGTTGCGTTACGCTGGATGAAATTGGAGTAACTAGCCTTTCATCTACTATAGTAAGTTTATGTCTGGTAATTTTGTTAGCCCACAAATGCTCTGCTTTTGTACAGATACAATGTGATTTCTGGTAGGTATCTATTTCCTTTGTGGAAGGTAGCCGGCACATTTTACTACGTAGTATTTTCGCATGTTTTGCTGCTAGCGTATGGAAATGTACTGGAATTTGCAATCAAAGCAATGAAAGTGCGTTTGTTTAGTGTTTTGAGTATAATGCATAGTGACGAAGGATGACTACACTCACGTTACACAAAACAACACCAAGTCGATTACATTAGTAGTCTCGTTAAAATTCTGGTGGCATGGGCATCGCAAAGAAAAATAGACAACCAACTTTACTGACGGACTACCCACACTCACATCTCATTTTAAAAACTTATTAACGACCTGTGCGTTTGCATTGGCACATGTTGATTTTTATACCCTCTGTCCATTTTAGTTGCAAAGGCAATTATGTTCCTCATTTCAATCAGATTGCTTTAATTTGCGTCAGAGTTGGCTTTCCTCTCCTAGTTTCCATTACTTTGGCTTTCATTTTAATTAGAATTCCGCACAAGTCAATTTTATACTTCATTTTATTTGAGTTTTCATGAAATACTTTTTATGACAATTTTACAGTAAAGGCGAAAAGTACGAAAAGTAGCCGGAATGAAATTAAAAACTTGAACCATTCATGTTGTATTGTAATGCTATTAATTGTAAGCGTTATAAACTGTAATACGTATGTATGTAGCGTTGCATAAATTATTTGTATGGCTGTACATGTAGTAAAATAGTTAATACATAATATACATAGAAACAATTGTCCTTTGAATATTGTTGGCCTTCTATTGTTAGCTTATCTGTAAGCTGTAATGCATAATGGGGAGCCCGTGCTGGCTGCGGGGAGTTGAGAGCCCGAGCTCTGAGAGTTGGTGATTTCCGGGGACTGGGGAGAAGTTTGATAGGCAATTGATGAGTCGTACATACCGAATACCGACTTGTATGTGCGGCACAACAGAGGGTAACAATAACAATACGTAAACTGTAGATAATCAATGAAATACAGATTATGCATTGCCATCTGTCTCTTATAAGAGATCAAGATATCTTGGGATTTAATAAATCAGCCTAACATATTAATAATAATAAAATTTTAGTCGATTGTCTAAAAATGTGTTAAACCTAATATGATAATTACGTAATGGTTTTGACAACTATCCGTGTAAATATTATTAGGTAAGTATTAATAGCCTCCAGTGTGTTTCTTATTAGTTATTTATTGATGATAAAAATATGTGTAGGTGTGTGAACTGAATTTGTACTCATTGTTAACGTATTGTATGTCTCTTTAATGTAGAAAGCTCTATATATTACTTGTATTCAGGTAAATACATGGGTACCTAAATTAATGTAATTATTTACAATAATGAATCTACAGAACTGAAAACTGTATCAATGTATTGTATAATGTTATTGTTAATTGTGTATAGGTAATTTAAAAGGAAAAATTCTTAGTCAAAAACAAATAGAAATAATTAGGATAGTAAAGGCTATTTATTATGAACTGAGTATATAGCATAACTATTTGGCTGTCAATCTGTTTTTAGTCCGGGACTGAAATGACGTTATTATATATGTCATACTACTGGTACCGTATTTACTAAATTAATTGCACAGGTTGAAGTATTTCAATACATGTGGAGCTATAGCGACAGTACTAATAGCCAGACAGAAAAAATTAATTTGGTAAACATGGTAATTTAATTGTAAACATTATCTATCTATATCGGATTTACATGAATTTATGAAATTGTGATGTAAAACATACAAATTAGTAACATACATACAGTGTGCAAAAACTTAATCAGATGTAACTAAATAATAATAAAAGAATACAATAATGTTAGCAGAAATCCAATACGTATTGGTATCTATCCCTAAAGATATATCTTGTCTACTGCAAATCTCCAGCCATCTAACTCGTACTATCTGTATAATCTGTAATACGATATCGTGGTGTTGAAATTGAACAATTGACTGTGTTGCTATGTGTATTACATTTAGGTTTAATTTTAATATGGAATATAATTAAAGGAAAGTGTCTTCCGTGATTCCGTTTAAAAAATGTTTCCGTCAAGAAAGTCGTTCTTCGTTTAAAAAAAGTGTCTTCGGTTTACAATTGAGAATCCCTTATTTGTGCGGGGTACTGAATTATGCTTCTTCGATTAAAAAGTTGATCGACTATGCTTTCCGGAAAGGAGTTTTTATTGTTTTGTCAGTTTACATTTAGCACAATAGTATGCTACAATACAAACAGTATAGTATTAGGTAGTAATAGAATACAACAATTTTATTGTAATATTAACGCTTTCTTTGCTCCTTGTGGCCGACCACATTTAGGTCTTCGCCCTAACCTTATATTATAAACAAGTCAGGAAAATTATACAAAGTTGCAGATTAAGTTATAAATACGTTCACTGGACACAAGCAACACCAACAACATTATTGCCGCATTTTATTTAGAAGTCATTTTTCTTTATTTTAACTTAATTCTTCAAAAAAATGTGCCCTTTAATAAAAAGACAGCATTTCCGAGAAGACACTTTCCCTTATTTATCGCCCACATTAATTGACAGCCTTACACTTACATTTATCACTACCACAGCTATTCACAAAATTGTGAACAATGAGCATGATATATACACAATAATGTCTATTTACGTATATTTACAATGTGTACATGAAAAATAAATGACCATTACTAAACCTGAGTAATATTGCGAATACATAAGTTATATTGATGTACTGATGGGGTATCTCGAAGGATACTTACTGTGTCGTAACCATATTAGCAAACATATTGAGATCTGTGTATAGTAATTTCAATTGTCATTCTCAATCAGTGTTTTGAATATCTCACATTTATTCCGAGATGTAATTAAAATCTGTTATCAAACTAAGATTACTCAAATGAGAATTTAATTATTGTATTTATGTCGATTACAAGTAGAAGTAAATATAATACTGTGCTAATAATTCCATAAAATGTGGTGATTCTTAAGAAGAATACTATTTCGAATAAAAACACTGATGATGACGAAGACTAAAAATGATTTACTCGATGCCTTTTAATTTTCAAGAAAAATTTTGAGCCATTTTTCTTAGTGACTTCCCTGGTTCACACAAGAATTGGTTGAGCATGAATTTTCCATTGGCTAACTAGGAACATTTGCAATCAAATAGGTCCTCGAAACTGGAATAAAGAAATTAAGACGTGGCCATTGAAACTTTGAGATTTTATGTTCATGCTGGGCAAAGTTGAATTTCATCAGTGGAAATTACAATATGAGTTTCATTCACCTGCAATGTTAACAATTAAAGCAAAAATCTAAAAGAGCTTATGGTCTAATGTCTATGTCTGTCGAAATATGACTGCAAATAATTCCACTGGATTTTCCATAATAAATATTTATAGTCAAAGTTTATATTTAGATCAAAATATTAAGAATTTGATAACTTATTACGCAGTAATATTTGCTGCTAACCATTCATACTTACCAATATACACACGTGTTGGGCTTTTAAATGGATCCAAATATTTTTGTTCTCTATTTTTTATAATAAAATAATTATTAATATACAAATTTAGCTAACAATATCGTAATTATTTAATAGTGTGATATTACGCAATGCAATTAGATAGATAATTAGGTAAATATAGCATTGCCAACAAGGGAATACGCATTTTTATGCAACAGAGGATTGTTCATCCATCCCATCTTACGATATTACGATTAAGGTTTTTTGCTGAAAGCGTCTTTTGCATGAGTCCATTATAAAAATAAAAACGAATGTTAATATAAGACAGGCGAAAGCCACCCAAGATAAAAAGTTTAGCCATTGCCATGTCACAGAAGAAGCTCCTTTTTGGTCAGAGATGATAGAGATGAGTTAAGCTCATATCCTCCTCTAATTCCAAATCTAAACGAATTTATCGACTCCACCCTGGTTTTTTACGAGATCGAATATCCTTGAATTGACGGGACGAGATAATATCGTCACAAAGTTATTACTAAAATCTTTTCACGCAAGAAATCCAAATTTCTCAATATAATTAACAGCCCAATCTCATAATATTACTGCGTCACATAAACTCTAGCGATAAGTCACCCAAATAAGAAAGTAACGGTCAAATAAATTCTCTATAAGATCATTTGCATGAATACAAAAGAATTGCGTCTCCTACAAAATCATACAGTAATATTTTTTATTGTTAAA
Source organism: Yoshiicerus persimilis (assembly GCA_020352615.2). Classification (NCBI taxonomy): domain Eukaryota; kingdom Metazoa; phylum Arthropoda; class Collembola; order Entomobryomorpha; family Tomoceridae; genus Yoshiicerus; species Yoshiicerus persimilis. The sequence continues at coordinate 3,340,495 of CM060170.1, read as the reverse complement.
TATAGTTTATGAGCAAGTATAACTGTAATTAGACGCGTTCTTACAATTACTTTGCAAACACTAATTATGAGTGAAGTTTTGGATTCAATATGAGAAAAGGGAACCTAATGGCTTATGACACGGCTAAAATGGTCAATGATTCAAAGAAGACGTAATTTATATCCTCTTCATCATTTGTTTACAATAAGCTCACAGTTAATTGGCATTTGCAATTGCAAACAAATCGTAAGTGCTATGTAATTACCAAATAATTACGACACTGACGAAAGTTTTGAAGGTGATTACGCTTTCCTAATTTAGAATGCACTAATATTCAACCTGTCTCCTTCGTATGTTGCATTTACGAGAATTAAACATAGGTTTACCTGCTATGGACCCACTATTCGTCTCAGCTATACACCTTTGTAATTTCAAAAAAATCGCAAAAACCAAAACTCAAATCCTCATTGGTTTTTCAATCTCTTTTCCGCGAGATGAGACATGAGAAGATGACAAAATATCTGGAGGAGAAGATGAAAGGTGTGCTACGACTTTTCATTGAAATGTAAAGCTACCGTTGATATATTTAGAACTTGGTTCTTGCGTCGTGTTACTAAAACGTAATAAAGGTTCATAGGTGTGTTTTCGTAAACTACATATCCCAATTTGAATGGATACACCTCTGCTTTACTGTGTGGACTTGTAGGTAGCCTAGTCTGTATACGTGCTACAATTAGTATGAGATGAAGAGAAAATAACGTTTTTATATTGAAGGGAATTAATAAATCTCCTAATATGACCAATGCCCAAGGACATGATCTGTGGGCTTATTAGTTAGTTAGTTTCTATTAGGAAAGCCAAACGTGGTAGTCCATATAGTTGTACTGTAGTCAGCAGTGCCCCAATACTGAAAAACTGCTAAAGACTGGTTGTTGGTCGTCTATGCTAATAAATGAGCTTCTGATATGACAGATGGAATTATGTATGCTGCACTGTGTACAAAAGTCTTGCTATTGAAATCCCATTTCCATGTGCATTTGCAAATATTCCTTTAAACACAGATTGATAATTAGAAATTGCCCATCTGTATTACTTATAAGAACGACTTGTTAGAAGCAAGAAACACTTTCCATAAAAAATCGACATGGGATGGGAATGGGAATCTGCCGATCTGCATAATATTTGCGTGGGAGCGCACACAACCGCTGTTTGTATAAGGTGAGCTGAGACGCGCAAAATGCATACAGGGTGTTGGAATGAGAGATATTTAGCTGTCACTCATAACAGCCTTTTCCGTTTGGTTTTCCAATCTGTACGTGCACGTAAATGAATCTCTACGTTTCTACGGTGCTAACAAATAAGAAACCCTACTAGGCTAGGACAATACAAGCTTAATATTTTATGCGTTCTCCCTTGTAACAAATTCTAGGCTATCATTAAGAGGTATTGCAACTGCAAGTCCTGCTTTGTATCTTTGTGCAGACTTGCAATGGGTTTCTTTGTTGTCTTGGATCGCCTGCCTAGATGCATGCGTCTTAGAATTGGCAATGCGAATTCGATGCGAGTGAGGTAGGCTGAGGCAGGGCACACAAGTACCTTATAAATATCTGAGAATTCGCAAAAGCCTTCATCAGTTCCCACTGGGATCTTTCTCAGAGCATTAAGCATTTACAGTGCAAAACTATTTCAGCAACACAAGCAGCAGTCTTCCACTTTTTACTCCTTTTCTACAGGAAGTTTTGTTCACCTTACTCAAGTGTGTGTTCTTGCACTGTGCTGTACTTGTCAAAGTTATTTTGGACTCGGATTTAAGGTAATTAACTACTCTTTAAGCATTTTACTAATTCAAAACACAAATATCCGTTTTGCAATTATATTTTATTTACAAATTTTAATAGCTACGCCAGAGTAGTTGTAGGCATTGCAGTAAACACATTTTCAATTCTTTTTTCACCTTGTGTGACCATTTCAATAATACTTGTTTACACAGATAGATTACTCCTACTTGGATTTCTGTCCTTATATAATATTATACACGTCTGTTTACACAATAACCATTTTTACAACTTTCTTTTGAGCGTGCAACCTTCGACAGTTGCAACTGTCAGTTTAAAGGTCCTCAATACAAACAATTGTTCCATGCACCAGTTAAGATACTTCTAACTAGCGTAATGAATGACTCTATTGCAAGAACTGTCACTGTCATTCCTCATATTAAAATTATGACTACCCATTCTAAGAGAGATACATAAATGAGACGTGTAGAGTTTTAATAGGCCCGGTGGTGACAGCAGAAATTCTTAGAATTTAATTCATTTGTGTGAAGGTAAAGTACAATGACGATTACTGCATAAATACATTACACGAGAAAGTGATTAGGCTCATTTCTGCAAAGTATAACACAGTTAAGCACAAAGTACAAAAATGCCTATATTGAAAAATAAAAATATTTTTTCAGCAGCAATAAATTGTCTTAGTAGCTTGCTGATAGTGGAAAACCAGTTTTTAATGGGGAAAATAATGTAAAATGATTTATTGCACCATACTAACTAAATCTTTTTTAAATGTAATTTAGTTACCAAGTTTCATATATAATACGACTCCTGACGCTACTATTTGCTAATAAACAGGTAGGCTTAAGATTTGTTAATTTCATTATAAGGACGCTTATATTACAGATTAAAACTAAAACTAAAGGTGAAATTCAGATAGTTTGGCTATCTCCTAAGGACCCGATGACTGTCATTTTTATTAAAAGAATGGTAGAATTGTTTTAGTAACCCTGGCCAATCGAAAGATAAGACAAAATAATTTTTCATGAACATAACTTGCTTTATTGTCATTTCCATGTAGGTATTTAAATGACAAACTTTGATTAGCGACAGGAATTATTACTGTTACACGTACATCGTCCAGCACACAGAAAGTTCCTTAAATGTTTGCGTTAAAATATACGAACTTGAACTACAAAATAGGCGTGCACACGTTCCTGTAATTAATAGTGCACATTAAGACGCTTAGACGTTTTAGTTAATTTACTGGTAAATGGTAAAGGCGTGGGTTATTGATTATGCATAAAAGTGAGACATGAGCAAAACAGAAATAAAGTGGTTGCGTTAATTTGCATGCGGAATGCCATTGCGTGCCTAAGTGTTGTATTGGAAGAAAGTGAAATGGGGATTGATGAGCGACCAGAAATGGAAAACAGAACCATGTCCACGAGGATGACTGAGTAGGTGTCAATGAATATCATCATGCCCAATATTGAGAAATGAGAATCGCAGTCACACAAGTAACTGAGTGAGCCCAACAGAAAAACCTGCGACCTACACACAAATATAAAACTGATGTGTGCTTTTCACTTGTCTTGTCCATCTTGTATGTAGGGCTAGCAGGGCGTTAGCGCTTGTCATTATAATTCCATTTTTTTCGCACCATATCTTCTTCAGTTCCTCTGGCTCTACGTATCTGTGATTTAGAGAATAATACAGACATGCAAAAACGTTATTGTGGCTAGGAGTTGTCGTAGCTAATCATTAGAATGCCATTTTTGTCGTGTAACAGAAGTATCTAACCATAGTTGTATAACAAGGCCAGGGTCACGGGTCACCTATTCACTATAACTAATACTTAATGCACCATAACATTCCTACTATTCATAGTGAGACCTCTAAACATATTTATATGAAGATGAACACCAGTCTTAGCTTATCGCTAATGTAGATTTATGTTACACAATGTCTTAGGTGTCAACACCAAAATTATGGTGCATTTAATTCCATATTATATAATCGTCCGCTAATTATGCAACAGTTACTACCATACGATTCTCTTCAAGTTTCATTGCAATTCCCATAAGTACTTTTTAATTTCATTTTTTTCAAATAAATAAATACAGTGAAGTAAGTGAAATAAATAAAGTGACAAAAATATTATGCAAATCCTGAATTTGACCGTCAGTTTTTTGCTACAGCGAAGGCTGAAGTAGGAATGAACTAACGAACTTGCTTAAATACAATTAAGAGTCTTGCATCTGTGAAACTAGAGGCGACGCTAATATACAGAATTGTAATCCACATAATTTTGTTGTAAACATTGCATAAGGTCTGATAACGATAACAGATGCGTGGACACCTGGAATGGGCGGCATTTACTTTGGTGAATTATTTATTTGTGCATTCATGCATGTAATGCAAAGGAAATTTATTTAAGGAAAATAAACTATTTCTTTGGCGGATTATGTTAATAATCTCATGAAAGATAAGAACGTCTCCAGAAGGTGGGATGTAACTCCGTGGCTAGCAAAATCTGTGAACATGGAATGTTTTTGACAGACATTATCATCATCATCACTCTATACATATCTACATATGGAAACTTTATGCATTTTTAACTATTGTAACTTACAATTAATCAGAATATCTTCCAGGACGCAGAGGTGCGCTAATATAGTACATTAATTTTTATGTTTCGTTAGCCTTGTCTAAAGTTTTTCCTTATTTTCCATGTAGGAAGACAAATGATGGTCTCGTTGACGATACCCATATTGGCCTTCTTGGTCTTAAATCTAGCGTCGGCACAAACTTTCAGTGAAGGTACGTTTTCTTCATTTTTCTAATATTTAGCACGCGAAATTGCTAATACTGGAAAGCTTGTATTCCGTCATATTCCAGGTTATTGTGATTATGCACCAGGATGTTAATTATAATAATTATTGTAGTGTCAGTGATAACTCTCATGAAATGTCGGTGGGTAGTGGATGAGATTGCTTTCGGGTAAATAACAAAATGATAACCAAATTGTGCAACAGCAGAAAATATAGTTAAAAATTAATACTAATTATACTATTATGTAGATGCTAAACATAATAATGCAAAAATTGTTTACAGTCCCCTATATCTCGTAGAATCTTGTCTAACATTTTATAATTAAGAGTAGAATTGCATGAAATGACAAAATGACTAGGAAAAGTAAAAGCTAACCGAGGGCATAAGAATAACCGTAAAATGATGCGGAAATGACTTGAGGGATTGTAGACAGAGTAGATCCGTGCCAGCCTTCACCATGTGGAAGAAACACCGAGTGTTCAGTAAACGCAGCAGGAGCAGCTATTTGCCGTTGTCTACCAAATTACTTCCCTAAGCCTGACACAATCACTGGTTGTGATTACGAGTGCACTTACGATCAGGAATGCCGTTCTCATGAAAGATGTTTTGCCAACAAGTGTCAACTCGCCTGTACACCAAATCCATGCGGCGTAAATGCTGACTGGTAAGTTACTCCCTTTACCGTTGCCTTTCATCTCTGTGCAAAAAATATCTGTCAAGAACCACAAATTGATGAGCATAATCTGCTTTTCCCCAAAAGTGAGAACGTGAACCACCGAGCCGTGTGCAAGTGTGTTCGAGGCTACACTGGAGATCCTTTTGTACAGTGCTCACAGCAAGCTCCTATTGCCAGAAGAATTATTTCCGCACCACCACCCCAGTAAGTTTCTAAAAGTTCTCTAAAAAGTATCAGATGAATAATTTCCTTTATTTGTCTACAAAGTTTTCAGTGTCTTTAGCAAAAACTTCAGAAATCCTTACAATAGCATTAAATAAATAAATTTCTCATGGGTTTCTTGCTCAAGTAGACCCGTATAATAACTGACAATGGGTAGGAAATGATTTATTTTCTGTTTATACCCAAGGAAAGGATTTCAGCACAATTCAGTCAGATTATGAAGATTACTTACTGTTAGTTTGAGCACCCATTATTTTTATTTTTATCGTTGCATTGAAGTTCATTGCATCATAACTAAAGGTGAAGAAGTTCCGATGCTCTTACGATGAGTGAATAACAATTTGTACAGGATAGGTGGATAGTGTCATTTTATGTCAGATAACACAAAGACGCCGGTTCTTGAGGAAAGGGATTACCCAGGACTAATTAATCTTATCTGAATTTCACAAAGGTCGTTGCCATAAACATTTACATGCATTTTATTTCAGGGCGATTGCAATTCGGGCCAGTGACCCCTGCAGTCCTTCCCCTTGTGGCAGAAACACAGAGTGGTAAGTGTGTGTATTCCAAATAAAACTGATATCTTAGATGTAACACTCCTAAGTACACTTGTATTCTTGTATTGTTTAGCCGTGTCAGTGGTGACAGACCCGTATGCTCTTGCCTGCCTAACCACTTTGGAAACCCACAATTCGAGTGCCGTCGTGGAGAGTGCTCCTGTAAGTAAAAAATTACCTTAACGTATTTTCATGCGTTTCGTCACGAAAACAATTGAAACCCGTATACATAGTTTAAACTGCCAAAACTTTCTGACATTAACAGTTGGTAGGAAAAATAAAATACAAAATATCGTAATTAACTTCCGAGAATTTTTACTTGCTAAATGTTATGGTATGAACTCAATTAATTGCTGTTATTGTAACAATGTTTTTTCTGAAATGCTTTAAACTTCCCAAAATGAGAAAATCTTAATTATTCTCCTATGTACACCTATTTCATTAATGGATTTTGTTAAGATAAATAGTTAGGTGAATTTAGATTAATTCCCTTTAATGACAATAGAATATCTTAATATTTTCTCAAGAGAATTGCGTATCTACATTAAGTTTCATTTTTAGAAGCTCTGAAGTTTGTTTAAGGGAGAAGTTGACGTACATTGCAATTAGTTCTAAATCTCAATTAAGTTTTATGAACACTGTTGTTCACACATGACGTTAGCAACTCTGGAAATGGTTCTGACCAACTCATATTTAAGCACTACTAAGAATAGGCAGTCAAGTCTAATTACAAGACAAAGATAAAAAGCGGTCTTGTTGAGTTACTCCCGGAACTAAAGACTTGTTTTTAGCTAATTTATTCTCACGTAGTTTTGTTGTTTTGTAAGTACCTGTTCATCCTACGATGTTGTATTGTAGTTCGTCAGTAGGTACACAAATTGGCATTTTTTAATTTTTCCAATAAATTTCTATTGCGACCTACTGCTTCTTTTGTTAAATTTCATCTGTATTATATTTCAGCAAACGCTGAGTGTCCATCCTTTAAAGTTTGCGAAAATTTCAAATGCGTAAATCCTTGTACTGCAGCTTGTGGTAAGTTTGTTTTCTGTAAAAGAATTTCATTCTTTTGATATTATTATCAACATTTTTAAAAAAAAACTATTAAGCAAAATCATTTTTAAATTACAATTTTCAATTAATCATTAATTTATAGGTCCAAATTCCGATTGTGACGTTAGGAATCATGTCGCGTAAAACTCTTTATTTATATTTCCGATTCATGTCAAGTAGAATAGAGTACATAATCAAAAGAGAAAATGATTAGTAAGTAAATAAAAGTTAATAAATTGATCTTTTATGAAAGATATTGCACCTGCCCTCCTGGATACACCGGCACTGGAAGTTCATCTCAAGGATGCAGAAGATACGATCCCAGTAAGTGAAATATTGTTTACTCCCAAATCACAAAATTATTTAACGTAATCTACAATTACTTCCCAACTAATACAATTTATACTACAGATACTACCACAACATTGCGCCTAAGAGAAAAATCTCAAATCTAACAACTTTAACAAACGCCGCGTACTGACTATGAATAATGCCAGAAGGACTCCTGCCAGTAATCATCCTGAATAGCATAGATTTTCATATAATAGTAACTACAGCTAATCTAATTATGAGTTATTTATAACATTTCTAGAGTTAGGTAATGCAATACCTTGTACATAAAATAATTAAGAAATTCGTAATGGTATTTATCGAATTATAGTTTTAGAATGTAACCGGTGGTTAATCTTCTTAAATAACAATAAGGTACTATAAAAAGTGCCTAAATGGTATATATTAACATTACTCTAAAGCAATCTCACACTTACTAACTGAAATGGCTGAAAATATTTTTAGACGTTGATATGTAAATAACCCATCGTGTTAATCCGATTCAGATTAAAACTTAACTTGGTTTACTTGAAATCATGGGAATAAGTTTAGCTTTATAACTAATTCTAATTCATAATCTGTTTTCAGATGAACTTTGTCACCCATCTCCATGTGGCCAAAACACAAAGTAAGGAAGCAATTTGCATGCTTTATTCTTGACTATTGTTGAATACCTCACATGTAATGACATATTTCTTAAACTTTTGTGCAGTTGTCGAGTAGAAAACAACAGAGCCATTTGCACCTGCAAGCAAACATACTTAGGTGAGAACTTAAAACGATTTTATACTCAGTTAATGGCATTTTATTTTCAAATACTACCAGATGTGATCTTCCATGCTAAGCTGCCAAACTGAAAATTGATTATTAGCAGATGTCCATTATTAACTGAGTAATATATTTCAGGTGATCCACTTCAGGGATGTCGTCATGAATGCGATTCTGATTACGACTGTCCATCAAATATGGCCTGCAAAGACTTCAAGTGCAAAAACCCATGCGTAGGATTATGCGGACAGTAAGTACTCTTTGTTTTTTCAAAGTACTTTCTAGATTTAATTTGATATTTTAGTATTGCTGCGAATATGGAATAATCTCTATAATAACTATAGGTACGCAACTTGTGAAGTTCGCAACCACAGAGCAAATTGCCAGGTGATACATTTTAGCATTATTTTATCTGGTTCTAAGAATTTTTTAGAAATGCCTTTACGATACTTGTTGTCTGAGTATTTATATATATTTTCCTTGGGAAATGGAATTATAAGAACAGTAATGGTTTTGTTTAAAACTGGTTCCAACTTGTATTTACATTTAACACGCTTTCGTCTTTGTTTTCAACTCTTTCATCAACAGACATGTGCTAAAGTAAAACAAGTCTGATTTACTGTTTTCTATTTATGGTAAAGTGTCCTCGGGATTACCTTGGGGATGCCTACACAAAATGCTTCCCGGAGTGTACAAGCCATGCTGATTGTCCAGCAAATCGGTAAGGCAAAGCAAAGCATTAAAGCCTTATGTACAAAACGCTTTATATACATTCTTTCAGTTTATATCGTAAATTTATCAATAAAAATTAATGGTTTATTAAAGTTCTTAATAACTGACTTTCCTAAGATTGCGCTACTTTCTTAAATCTTTTATTCTTTAATCCTCGGTTCTTAAAATATTTTTTAACAAAATCATTAAATTTTAGTGCCTGTATTGGACTGAAGTGCGGCAATCCTTGTGATGGAGCTTGCGGTAATAATGATTTCGCATTTGAATATTGATCAGCGTCTTCACAATATATACAATAAGGGATATGAACAAGTTACTAGTAATTTATGATTAATTACAGGAGTAAATGCGGAATGCCGAGTTGACAAATCTAACCATAAAGCAATTTGCAGTTGCCCGAAAGGTATGTGTACAGTTCACATTTTTATGGCATTCTACCAGAGATTATTGTGGTGCCAATATTAAATGTAACTTTTATTAAGAATGGAAATTGAGTTGATTTAATTTTTCCTTGTAATGATGGTTAAGCAATGTATTAACCATAATTTATTTCGCTGATTTTCATGAAAATGAGTTTTGAAAATATTAATGGGTTTGAAATTATTCTAAACATACAGTTACAAGTAAATTTTAATCTGTCCCACAAAACTGCTTTTCGCGCATTTGAAGTATACATGGTCACTTTTAATGCAATTTTCAAATTTTTAAAGGTTACACTGGACATCCCTTCACAGAATGTCGGCGACAGACACCAGGTAGAAATTGATTACAATTAAAGTGGTTTATAAGTGAGTGAAAGATACGGTTTCATGAGACGTTTTAAACGAAGTAACGATGATTAATTATTTGCATTTCAACTAATCAAAATATTTCTGCCATTGCATATACATATAAAATACATTTCGTCGCTATAAAATTCTAAATGGTTAAATATCTTTAAGCTATATAACAAAAATTAATATAATTAATAATCTGCTACACAGTTATACATTCACAAACTGTTAACTACTAAGCTGATAAATGTAAGAAAATTGTTTGTATTACTGTACGATAATCATGTCTACTAATATCTTTACTTTAGTGCAATTGTAATTGAATCTAAAATGGAAGAGGTTTGTCCTAAGTAATGCTGATAAAGTAGGAATTAATAAACTCATTGTATTGATTATAACTACTAACTACTATGACTTACTTCATTGCGAATATTGTGACTCAATGAGCGGCTTTTAATGTATTGTGTCCTGAAAACCAAAGAACTAATTTTCATTTTAAAATGGCATAATATTTTCATGCACCATTTTTCAAAGTAACTGTGCTTACCATTTAACACGACTCAAAAATGTTGCAATGATATCCTAACGACCTGCAATGTAAGTAAATAACTGGAAATTCATTTATACTTAAACTAAATATTAACTATTTTGTCTTATGCTTTGTGCGATGCAGTAAAAGCAAACGTACTTTCATGCCTGCCGCAACGTATTCACAAAGTTGATTTAATATTTGAAGAATCAATGTAATTAATTTGTCTATAGCTGACTTGTGTTCACCAAATCCATGCGGAACTAATGCAATTTGTCAACCTGGATTTGATAACTCCGGAAGAGATCGCCCTGTATGCACTTGTCCAACAGGCTACCAAGGTATAGCGTTGTTGCTTTCAATAATATTCACATTTTAGTAAACTACCATTTATACTAGCTATCTTGATTAGCAAGTGCACATTTTATTATGGAACATATACTTTGTTTCCGAATTCCTAAAATTACTGGTTTCGCTAACTAATGGTGGCTGAATTATGCATTAGGTACGCCATAAATGATTTAAATCGCTGAAAAAATTTCTATAAAGTTTGCATTCCTTCTGCAATGAATTTCAGGCGATGCTCTGATTAATTGTCGTCGTGGAGAATGTGTGACCGATTCCGAATGTCCAAACTCTCGAATCTGCAGCAACTACAATTGCGTTGATCCTTGCAAAGGAGCTTGTAATATGCATTTTAAATATGTTTAAATTTATGTAGTAATTTAAAGACGCAATTCTTAGAATGCATTAAATGCTGTTTGTTATATTTAAATTAGGTGGTGTAAATGCTGAGTGCAAAAGCGTTAACCATGGAGCTGTAAGAAACTTTTCTAATAAATTACTCTTTTGTAATAAGTATTGTACTAATATCTGCTGTGTTTCTTTTTCAGGTTTGCAGTTGTCCGAGAGGATACAGGGTAAGATTTATATATGGTGTAATATGTCATCGTTAGAACACTTGTTGTTGCTACTTGGCAGTGGAAATAATGTTTTGCTAAAGTAGTCCCAATTAATATAATATTATTTCGAAGGCAGAACTACAACTTCACAAATGTTCTAAGACGCTGTAATAGTTTATTTTAAGTTTGACTTTAATTGATATACGTTTTAATTTTTTCAGGGGGATCCATTTACACAGTGCGCTTTAGATCCAACTCGTGGAAAGAAGAAGTAGATAAAAATTTAAATCTCTTTTGTTTTGGGAATTTTTTAATCACTGAAAATTTCATGGGATTTCCTTTCTCTAATGCATTCCACTAAATTCTGGACTCAAGTCAGCAGCACTTTCTGAATATTTCTTCTAATACGTAATTTTGTATTTACATAAGTATACATAGACTTCTATTTTGCATTTCAAATACTTTTCTATTACTCTGTGTGTTCTGTTTTCGCTAATGCTTGCAACCACAAATTACTTATTTCCCTACTGTCTCTAAACGTTAATTTTATGCTTCCTATGTAAAATATTTGTCATGCCAATTTAGTATTGCATGAGACCTTCCGAATCTCTTTGTTCAAAAGATATTAAAACAAATTCCAAAAACAAGTTTCATCCTTGGTAAATTCTTTATTGTGCATTCTGATCAGTGTAGTAATTTCACCTTTGAGATATCATAGAGAACACCCCTTTATTACCATTAGGTAATTACACCCGCATATTCTACAATATTGTCTTACTAAACTGTAAACGACAAGAATTCTAATGAATGCAAATAAATTGTATTGCATAAAGAATGAAATAATGCCATTTTGACCGGAAAGTTGAAAATCTTCACAATGTTACCAATGCCCTCATATTTCCATTTAGCCATCCTTTTTGAATAGAATTACAATCAACTACTAATAATTACTAATTACACTAATTAGTAATTAGGCCTAATTACTTGCTCATCAAGTTCCCAAAGACCCACAATTTAAACGAATAAAACTTTTGAATTGAAAGCCTGAAGTCTGTGTCGTATGCACCAACAAACAAATTGAAGTTACTAACTATTCTATCCACGTAAAGAAATTTCCTACTGGTCTGAACATGTAATTGCACATCAAGGCGAAGAATATCTACCAAAAGTAATCCGAATTTTCGGAATCAGAGGACAGACAGCTGCTTTCATTGTTGTCCTCGATGGAGCCGTCTGAGTCGTCGGAAGTGTCCTCTAAATCCGCTCTCCTAAGAAGCATTTGCAGAGACACGGGTGGAGAGCCGTAGGAGTCGGGCATCTCCGTCTCCTTCCTAATGAACCGGAAAAGCGACGGTGACGGTGGAAAGATGCGGAGCATTTCTTCCACTTTTTGAGCATTGTCTCTCGTTGGAGCACACCTCTCTTCACTTTCAAGACAAGGGCGTTCCAAATTATGAGAAGCCCATTTTTCCTTCTTGGAGAATTTTTTGTAGCACAGAATGCAAGTCCAAGTTTTCTTCCTCTTCTGATCTTTGCTCATTTGCAGATGCATAAGTTTATGCTTGTAGAAGTTGGCTGTCATCAATGTATAAATATGAATGTGTTAGATATGTAATGAATGCTCTACAGTAGGCATATAAAAGTATATTATCTTTCAATGATGTTTGATTACCTTTCTTCTCGAATTTTCTGTCACATCTGTCACAAGCATACACATGATTGCCAAAGTGAGTGTTGTAATGTATATTACAAGCAACTGAAATATATTGAAGTTGATTACACTTTTACAGAAAAGTGTAAACTTGGAAAAATTAATTGTGTTTCATGCATAGGGAATGCAGTCACTTATTTTAATTAAAATGATAATTGTACCGGCGGTTTTAAATTGTTTCGGACATTGACGACAGATGTACTTTCTGAGCCCCTCATGGAATTTGCTGTGATCTTTCAAAATACCTAAGAATTGCCAAAATGTGTACAATAAAATAAGTTATACTAGAAAATTTACATATTTCCTGCTATTTCAAATGTCTGTAGTCTTATTTTAAGATTGATTATTCATTGAAAATATCATTTATAGCGCAATTAATTATTGTCTATGCAATGGACTGACCCTTGTTGGTATATGACCCAATGCACAAAGCGCATCTCCAGTTACGTGTAGCTTGTGGCTCATTTGGTGCTTCACCACCAGGCACATCGGGAACATTTTCAACTGTAATTAGAAGCCTATTTTCGCCACAAAATTCTCTACGGCCATTTCCTCTCCCCATAAAAGGTACCGGAACAATTCGCCCAGACCTGTTATCTATTAACAGTTTGAAAATTTGAGGTATTTTGAGGATGTAAAAATAAAATGAGATTAGGCGTTTGTCTGAGCTTTGCAGCAGAAGCTACAGTTCCGTTTAAGTTATCTTAAAAGAAACCTATCACTTCTATGAGTAATTACAGTAAATGTGTACAGCGTAAATCATTTAACTCGGCAGAAGAAGTTATTTAAGTTTTTTTATATTTTCAAGGCTACTCCGCAAAGTTTGGTTATTACAATTCATACCTTACCTGATCCATAAGATTTTGAAGAACCGGCTTCTGAAGAATCCGAAATTTTGATCACTTCGACTTCGCCAATTCTGACAGATCTTTCAGAATCACTTCCGTCAGTAGTCAAATCAAACAATGCATCAAAATGCATTGCCATTTTTCTAATTTTCTAGCTATAATTTAAAATAAAACCTCCGGTATTTAGAATGTAACTGGTGACTTGATATTTTTTCATAAGGCATAAAGTAAAGCAAATCAGGAAACGGTATTTTTCCAGCCTTTTTCTACTCTCCACATTTCGAAGAGTATTTATTTAGTGGTTGAAAGGCTAAAGTTAATAACTTACAAATGCATTCAAAAATTCAAAAATTCATTCACAAGGACAATAAACAAGAAAATTGAAAAATATTGATACACCCTCATGAGTTACATGTATGTTAAAAGCCATATTGAGATACATTTTATCTTGTCTGTAATATGTCTCACATACTCACGAATATCATATCTGTTGTTATTACTAAATAATCATTTTTTGCAACTTTGAATTATTCTGGAGGAATCTTATGATTAAAGAAAAGTACCTGTTGCATTCAATTGGCATGTACAATGACTCTGTAATGATCTTACGTCATTTGCGGGAGAACATGAGAAATCGTCGACACTAGTATTGACTCTACGAAAACAAAACATCCTCCTTATAAATACTCTGAATCATAACAATTAAAAATAAAATCTATACGTAGTATATTTTCATTAGGTCATAGGTGAGTGGAATGACTAATAACTATTATTCTAAATTGACCAGAAATAATAGGGATGTAATATTACATCGGTAGGGAATGATTGTTGACTGCATTAGGCGACAAATGAAGATGTGGTGAATTGTAATGTAATCTACGGTCATTAAATCATGTAGACAAAACTAATAGCTATTATTTTATTTTACACTGCGTGTTAGAAATAATAATATAGTTTCTATTTGTGCGCTTTAGACTTCTCACAACAATATATTGCAAATCCTGCAAAAGTCTAGACTAACTTTTCCAAACGTACTTGTAATCTATATCCATTTCATGGGAACAAATAAGAAATAGGTCATAAATACGACCCTATGTGTTTTTTGCTGCCCTAACGGATACTTGAACATCAGTCCTGCACTTAAGTACATCTTCTTTGGTGTGTTTTCGCGTACTGCTTCTTTTGCAGTAAATGCGTCGTGTCTTCTTAAATCTGCTCTGCATATGATAAGGATTTATTATATTTGCAAATACAAATCCGATAGTATTAATATATAATACAATAGCTAATGTCTTGCATACGTATTACATCATTACATGGCATTCTTCATTGGAGAAATATTTAAGCAGTCTTGAAAACATTTGATAACCAATGAATTATTACCTTGTTTGTGAATATAAATAGAAAGTACCCATGTATTTATTTTATTATGTGAAACCTTACAACCTTTACAACCTTCCGTTGCTGAAGTTCTGTCATAACAATGCCCAACAGACAAAATGAAATACTTGCACAAAGCAGTGACTCTGAATTCCCTAGTGCATAGTGGTTACTCTGCAATGAACATGTCTGCCCAATCATGAACTAACAAATATGGCGACACAATTTCAATGCAGGTTCCTTTTCTGGAATATAAAGACCACTTGTGTCTATTAAGCTAGGGAATGCATTCCGTAGCTTAATAGACGAATGACCAAAAAAGATGTGTCATAACTAGTACTACAGTCTAATATGTAAAATGCGCCTATTTCTCGTATTTCTTCTTTTAGGCAATTTCACGGTGAAAAAATGATGCACAGCAAAATTAACATAAGTTATAGTCAAATGTAGTGTTAAGTAAGCTCTTACATAAGTATTTGCATGAAATATGCATTCAAATTACGAAACATGAGGAAGGGGACTAGAAAGTATGTTAGGTACAGGCATTGTTTTATTGTATTTCATTTCAGCCAGCATACTGCTCGGCAATGACTTCTGGGCGAGTTGGGAAAGTATGCCACATCATCAAAATCAGATTTCACATCATCAACAATACTTAAGGGGAAATGCTTAGGCGTTAGAACCGATGCCTTTCCTCATTCTCCACTTTCATTACAATTAATTTGGAAATTAGAAATTAGATCTACTTTACATTCCAAATGAAAGTTGCAAATACAGGCCGCTACCGGTATAATGAATATACATTGAAAAGATGATGATTCCAAACTAAGAGTTATAATGCCATCCAAGATTTTCATTGCATTGCTATAATATTCCTAGATGCAACGTAATTTGGGGTTAAAAACTTTCTACAGTTAGTGCAATCTATTCGATTTTAAGTTCGGTTCATAGTGTACCCTCTCTACATACAATATCTTAGAATATATAATACATATCTTTTAAAAATTAGCTCGGCGCTTTTGGAAAGTTTATAAAACTTTGTTGCGTAATATATGAATAGTGTAGAAGCCGAAGTACAAGAAGCGAGGATTTTAAAATAAGTTGAAATATTGGATAAATTGGGAAATTGAAATATTTGTTACCAGATAGTTGTTGTTTTCGTCTGATACAGGATGGTGTATAACTGCGATTAGGATACTATTTCTGCCGATACAATAGACTTCAGCCAGACGGATGACCAGCAGAAGCCAAATGAAGAGCAAGAAGGCTATACAGAATAAAACCAATAAAGGGTAAAAGTGTATCAGCCAGAACATTAGGGAATAAAACAATTCTCTTATTGATTAGTTACTTGACTTCGAAATTTGTGTGTTAATGACACTTTAAATAAACAGGAAATAAATTGGATAAATTGGTGTCTCATGTCTTGCCGGTCAGCAAAGAACAATTGAGTTAGGCATTTGGAAATGAAACTCTAATAAAACATTTTATCACGTACAAGAAGTAGCTTTGTTAGGTTTGCAAGTTCCACTGCCTATACTTATACTGCCTTAATCCAGGGTATTGGATCGTCGGCATATTCTCAATTTTTATCGTCCGCCCTGTTGGAAAGGAAAAACAAAACCGCTGATGTTTTCAATTCTTACAAGGTTTTCATTGTGACCATAGTCAATGACAAAAGACTTTTTTAAGAAACCGTACACTCAGTGATATAAACAGACACCCCTTTGTGGTAATTTCTAGACCAGTGGCCTCGGGAGTAAAATTTCTTTAGGTTTTTTATTAAAACACCCCTTTATTTGTGTATCTGTTGAAAAGTCAAGCCAAAAACTCATTTTGACCAGTTGACGATTTATGCATTTAATCGAATTAGCGAACAATGATCCCTGATTTAGATATCTTTAGCATTCTATTGTTCTGTCATACTATTGCAGCCATAACTAAATATGTACAGGTATTGCAGAATTGTTCACTACCAAAGTAAACTATTACCATTTTACGTTAACAAGGTTTGCATTAAATGGGGTGGTAATATTATTAGTAAACTAGATAGGTTACTCAAAAGTTTGTCAGTTTGCGACTGTTTAATTTTGGATAGTAAGACAAAATATAAATGTTTATATTTACAACATTTATAAACAGCTTTCTATATTACATTTTTTATCATTCCTTTTCGTTATTAAATGGAAATGTTATGTTAATGGGCAAAAATTTTAAAAAAAGTATTGAAGGGTGGCCTAAACGAAATGCGCCAAACACTCCTAATAATAATTACATTTCATGCATCATTTCATGTTGATTTTTTAATAACGTAATTCTTGGCTTTTAATTCCAACTTTTCCCATAAAACACGACTTTTAGTTTGTTTGAAATTTAATTTAATCAGAGTCAAACAGAAAAGTGTAGAAAAATTAATTGGGCAGTACGAAATTCTCTTAAACCCATATATTATTTAGTTTTCAGTAGCCCACATACCAATATTTGAGTATAGTATTATATAACAGTTGTGATGTCCGCCCGCACTATCCAAACTTGACAGCTTAAGCCTCCTTTTATGTTAGGGGTAAAAGGCAGCCATTGTGTAAGGTTTGTACCCCTACGTTCATGCTAAGTAAGTGCTAATCACCAGGAATAGGGGGTTAAGTTCGATGTAGGTTTATTCTCGAAGACGAAGACGCATATACTTTCGGGTTTAGGGATCCCGGTTTATGATGCTTTAATTCCGTGCAAGGAGAACTACGTTATACAAATTCTAGAAAGGAAGCACTATTTCAAGTCTACATTTAAGATGTATTCTCCCAAATATACGTGAAAGTGTACGTTATAGTACTTTAATAAAATTGTATGCTTATAATTGGTGTACCTAATGGGATGTAAATAAATATATACTGCCAATGATATCCAATTTGGTAAACCTAAGCTAATCAGAGAATTACTACAGTTTTCACTCTACCGGATATGAAAAGAAAAATGCCAATAAGTATTGAACAAATGGAAATGTGCAGTAATATGAATTTAATTGCTAATAGTACCAATCGGTACTCATAATAACTTCTACTATGTCCACCTGATACACAATGATTGTCCCAATAGAGCTCTATAGAGCAAACTTTATGCATAAGAATACTTTCTTCCCTAAAAATTCTTAGGTATATTTCAAAATTTTTTCCATGAGTCAGTGAATACATATTTTGAAATAAGTATCAAATTTAAGGCAAGAGTACTAAACAAATTCAACAATGTTTTACAACATTGGAGTACAAAATAAACGAGTAGAGTACAGTAATAAGCAGAACACAGAATTCACTAAATTAAGTCTTTATTCCATCCTATTTTAAAGTTTCATTTTTTCATGAAGTATACTATATATTCCACATTTTTTAATTCAAAAGACATTTTCTATGTATTTTTAAGTGCTAAATAGAATTTTATCGAAAGTATGTAATTGAAACCGAAACTAATATTTATGATCTTTAACAAAAAGGTCCTTTGCTGCAGCTGCCCCAACCACTGTTCCAGCCACATACTTACCAAAGTATGCTTCACTATTGGCCTGAAATCAACAAAAGCCAATTAGAAATGATTTCCTGTGATTAGTGAGTTAAAGTGATTTGAGTTCCAAAAGCAACAAAACCACAAAAGAGACAACGGTTTACAATTCATAATTACAGTCAGTAGAATTATGGCCATGCATTTTATTAAATGAATTGGAGTTTCTGTTCATGAAAAGAAAGCTCTTAAAGTGTGGGATCATTTAACTGTATCTTCAAGTCACTTTATTGAGTACAGGTACAAAGATGAAAGATACTATAGTCTACTTAATGCTACTCATGCAAATATTATTATCATCATGCACCTTACACATATGTTGTTTAAAAGACCAACGTTCATTCATAAAATTGTCACACTCAAATTAAGAACACAGAAAACTAAATATAGGGAAACCATGCTGTGGACTAGTAAACACACGAAGTAAAAAAGCAATATTATGTTTCGTTACATTAGTTTAGTAGGTGTGAGCCTGGACAAAATTGCTCTTGGAGCCAGCAAGACTTGGAATGCTGCCTTTTTCGTATTTACCGAGAGAGGCCAAACCATTGGCCTGTTATGTACAATTGTAAGATTCATCAAAATCCAATTCCATCCGCACAGCATAGTTCAGCCAACAAGATGAATTTTTTTACAACAATGCAAGCAACGAAAGCAGGATTTAGTTATATATAATTAATAAAATTACTTAAAAACAGATTTATAACGGATATTCAAATATTTTTTTTAGAGTTCCGTTAAATCAATATGAAATCTGTAAAATAACTTATAAATGTGTGAAATATCGATCACGTAAGAAAACATTTAAAATATCTTCAGGTCTATATAGATCGAGAATGTTTTCTATGTATATTGAGTTTGTGTACATATTAATATGTACCAATAGCTTGGAAACTGTTATTTTATAGTCAAAAGATTATCACAAGTTTCAAAATCGTAGAGAGATGGGGAAGAGTTATGGATAACGTTTTTAACACATATTAATACTTTTAATTCTACACAACTCCATCACAATGGCTATCTATAGCACTCTGAATTTGACAAGAAAAAGCATTATTTCGATTGTTATCTATTGTAAACTATTTCTAGTATACGCTGCCAACTATTCAATGAATGCACACATAAAGAAGATTTGTATTGTAATGTAACTTATTCTTCCTAGCTACTTAAGCGTGCTAGCTTACCTTTGCTCGTTTCAATAATTCTTCTTGACCAGCCTTGACATTCTCAGCTTTTCCGCTCCATGCCTTCAATACGGATGCCTAATAAAATAAACAAAAAGGAAATTACCAAAAACTAAAGTCTAATTTTCTATTAACCATCAAAATGCAAACGTAATACACTAGAAATTTGGCATTTATTGTTCCAGTATGTACTAAAAAATCATTTTACTAGCTATTTCTGTGTAATTGTTGCTTCCAAAACTGAAAATATACTGTATTGCTTAAAACAGCCATTAAATGATAGAAAAAGGCAACTGTGGTTTCAGACTTAAATTAATTCAAGCTAAGAAAAGTCCAGAACTTATCTTAAAGCCTTTTAAAATTCACTGCTAAATAATTCCTCTATTTATGTTCAATGATCTGCTAATGTGCTACTTAACTAAATCTATTTTTAATCCTGGATAATTTAGAAAAGACATTGATGTGATTGTGGTGGTGATACCTGAAGAGCGCGTCCGTAGCTAAAAGTAAGAGCCCAGGGTTTCTTTCCCGGGAGTGCGTTGATGGCATTAAGATGGACTGAAGCTTCTTCTTCAGATTGTCCACCGGACAAGAATGTAACTCCAGGAACGGCAGCAGGAAGTGTGCGCTGGAGAGCAGTGACGGTGGCTGTTGCAACTTGTTCAGGGGTAAACTTTGTAGCGCACGATTGTCCAGCAGTGACCATGTTGGGTTTGAGGAGTGTTCCCTCCAGGAAGACATGATGATCATTCAGAGCCTTGTAGACGAAAGCCAGAACAGTCTCCGTGACCTTTTGGGCTCGTTCCAAGTCATGATCTCCATCGGGAAGGACCTTCAGGATAACAACAAATATTATTATATGATATTTAGATATACAAATATTTATATATAAAGAACCCCGCAGGAATGTTGAAGTTTACCAACTCCAGAGATTTTATTACCTCGGGTTCAACAATTGGTACGATTCCATTAGCTTGACAGATTGATGCATATCTTGCAAGAACGTTGGCGTTCTCCAGAATAGCTTGATATGATGGTGTGTTTTTTCCAATTTTAAGAACGCATCTCCATTTGGCAAATTGGCATCCGTCCTTTTTGTATTGGGCACATCGTTTGTCCAAATCATCCAATCCCTGGGTGGTGCTCTCCCCGTTCTCAGCTCCAAATAGATCCTTAGTTCCAGTGTCTACTTTGATTCCCGGCAGAATCCCTCTATCTTGGATAAGCTTAACGAACGGAGTTCCATCGTCAGCCTTTTGATACAGAGTTTCGTGATACAGGATAACACCGGAAACATAGTCTCCTACAGTCTTGTCCGTCGTAAACAGCAACTATCAAAAATATCACGTCACATTCATTTCGTATATAGCTACAGTCTCTGAATCTCTACTGCTTGGACAATTCTACTATTCAATTTACATACTGCAAACTGAATGGGTTTTATTTGAAATGCCTTTAATTACCTGGCGGTATAATCGCCGGTTTTCTTCGGTGTTTTCGACATTAATGTCTGCAAATCTCTTTCCAATAGTAGCAGTCGACTCATCAGCAGCCAAAATTCCTTTTCCTGGAGCAACAATTTGGTTAGCAATCTTGCGAAGCTCCTCTTGAAGGGCTGGTGGTGGGTAGTTAAAATAAGTTGTCATTTTCTAAAGAAATATTTCAAATAGAAATTACACTTTTTTATCCAATATTTTACACCAAAATCACTTCTTTGTCTATGTTTACATATTAGTCTTTAGTAATGGTATATCTATATCTGTGCATATATAGTATATGCAAGCACACACTGTTACACACGTAGCGTGACCGTACAATAACTTATTCCCTAATTAGCGTACTCTGTATTTGCATTGAATATAAGAATTGCCATTTACAATGCCACGTCTTCAACTGGTGTTCGTTCTACGTTAATAAACTTGGCGAAAAGCCCATAACTCTGTTCACGTGACTCCGTTATGTGACCTTTTCTCGTCTTAAATGACACTGTATTCAACAAAGGCACACCACAACATAACCGAAATGCAATAATAGATTCTAATATTATTCTTGCCCCACCACATTGCCTCCATAACACGCAAAGAACCAACTCCACTACAAAAATAACTTTCTGGTTCGGCGTTCTTCCGTTTATTTTTCTCTACTTGCCGTACTTGCTTACTAGGTATATTAAGTAAGCCAATAATATGACAAGAATATGCATGCTCTAGTTAATACTTTCTGCTGTCAACAGAAAATACTATTAGAATGCTTAAAACATTAATTAAAACATACAAACAGTATAGTACCTCTACTTTCTAATCGTAATCCTGCACGGTGGGCTGTGTACACTCTTCAAAGCATTTACAAAAATACTTACTAAAAATTTGCTTGGGGTGAATCATCTCTACCAATAAAGTATGGATCGGCCATGATAAAGAAAAATGGAGGCCAACTCTTTTCAGAATGGGAGACTAACGCAAATTTCTCTCCCCTTCAGATGTCGCCCTTTGAAATCTTTGTAAACGCCCTTTGAACACCAATAAAATAGTGGTATAAGTTATGGTGACGGTGACATAAACATCGCATTTGTGAGTCATCTTGATGAATCATGATACACATTTCCTATTGTAGGCAGTAGTCTAGCTTAAGGAGATGGTTTACATCCATATGAAGCATTTAGCTACTGAAATATTTTACTGTGGTGTCCAATTAAACCTTGAACTATATATATGTATATATGAACTACAAGTGTATGCTCTATTAATGAGAATTTGTCAATTATTCGAGTAATTCCATTTTTGAACAAGTAAGACTGTAAAGCTGAAAAGTTAGAACAATCGTTGGCACTGCGATAGGAACTATCACAATAATTTCTTTACTTTCTCTAATAAGTTTTTGTATTCCAAAGGCATGACAGGCAAAGAGCCAATCCTTCTCAGATGTTTTTAGAACAAGCTTTGGCTACTGTAATATAGTGATTGTTTTAAACATTTCAACTGCATTAAACAATGCCAGTACATCTCAGCACGTCACAATTTAATTCAGTTACCTTTGAGTACACTGCTGAGTAGATAGCAATTGTTGACAAGTTCTTATTGACAGAAAAATCTCACGTCTCTCACGTGGACAAGCTTACAAGCACTTCTGATGTATTTACAATTTTAACGGATACAGTGAATTTAATTGACTTGTCTATGGCCTACATGTCTTCATCTAGAGTACGGTTAACTGAAGTTCATTTAAATGCAATTTGTGCTATTCCCAAAAATAGCATACACTAGAACTTGAGCGTTACCTGCTTCTTAGGCAAACGAACTGTAATAAAAGTCATTGTCTCACGATTGCATCTATAGAATAGTAGTAATAGGGTGAACTTTATTCGCTAAGGCTGTTATCATTTATATGGCTGAGTTTATATTTAGTTTCTTAAATCTCAGTACCTACCTATAAAACATAAATCCTAACAAGTATTAAAAGTAGACTTTGTACATTCTTGGCTTTGCGTGGAATGTTTTTTTTCAATGGACAAATTCTCTCTATTTGGTTATAGCATAACAACAAATATTTTGTTGGACTTTGTCTCACCAAAGTCTAACAAACATTCAAAAGTTTCCAGAAAGGAAAAGTTTTGCTCATTTATAGTTCGCCATTTATAGTACTAGTCCTTGTTCGCCACTTGTAAACAATAGGCTCTGGTGATTTCAAGTGAAATGAATGCAACAGGATATTGCTTTACGTACCTACTTTTATAAAGATGCTTCTATCGTGACAATTTAAGCTACACTAATGCCATACTTATACCATGGTAAAGAAATCACGGATTGAGTAAAAGTTTTATCTATTGCACACTGCTTACATGCTCTCTAATTGGTGATCACAATTATTACGACCTTTACAGCATGACTTGGAAAGTTACATATACATACGTCATTAATCATTAGAATAGCCAAATCCCAATTTGTATGAGTAAATGAATAGATATGCAAAGGAAAGAAGGAAATATTCTGTGCGATAATAATATGTAAATGTAATGTGCAAAGAGATTGCATAATAGAGTATACATCTGTCTGTGTGCGGACATACATGCATGCTTGTTAAATGTAAAGAAGGGAGACATTAGGAGTAGTAGGACAGTCACATGGAAGTTATTGCGATTGCAAGGCCTTTAAAGTTCATAACAGTGGTAGAGTTGAAGATAAGCCAACTGCTCATGCCATGCCAAGCCGTGCTTTGCAATATGCAATGTGCCTACCAGAGAGAGATAAAAATTCAAGGCTAAAGTTCAAGGATAGTCAAAGTCAACTGATTCACTCTCAATTATTATCCACGAGATATTTGTGGAATAAAACTTCTTACAACGAGTTCGCTCGTATGACTACATTTACAAAAATCAACTATTGATTTAAGCCGGCCGGCCTTTGTCCTTACTAAGTACAAACGCAATTATTTATTGCTCGCTACAAAATATATGCACAGCTATTGTAAATTTGCTCTTCTTAACCGCACGTGTATTTAAATACACCTTTAAAATCGATTTGTACTTATTGATATACTGAGAGAGATAAAAGATGAGTAGAATGAAGGAAAGTGTGTGAAAATAAATGGGAAAATGGTCTTACTGTTAATGAAGATTTCGTTCGGTTTGCGTTATTTCGGAATGCAAAATAGAGAGATGAGCCGAGGAGTGGTCCACACGTTCGATGTTCCAGATGAGAAAGAATCCGGTGTCCACACCAAAGTTGCAAGATCAAGAGGACTAGAATGGATGGTTTGGTTTAGTATATAGGAAGGAACAGGGACCAACCAAACGAAACTTCTCCGTGTTTTCTGAGCTCCGCGTGAGTATCCAAATCGTGATGAAGAATTGTGTGCTTTGCATAGGGAAGAGAAGGAGTCGCTACGACGAATAATATGCTAATCGTCTGTTCAAGGCAACTAAGGAAATAAGGCAAAGCAAACTATGTACATGGCACTTGCATATCCATTCTACAGTGGCATCAAAAGTCTAGGGCTCACACAAAATATCAATTCACCCGTAATTAACGAGTTACCAAGAAATTCAAAAAATCCGCTGTCACCTCGCAAAGCAATGTGCAAATCGAACCCTGGAAATCTGTTCACACTGTATTGCATTGTAGGAGTCTGGTCTGGACGAGACGGCTGTTATGATTATCATGCAATGAGTTTAGTTGACTTGTGCAGCGGCCAACTGCGACTCACTGAATTCCCCTCATCCTCCTGATTCCGCCTGCCCTGCGTACAAAGCAGTTCTCCTGGTTCTGTCTGTCTGTCTCGTGCAGAACCAAATGCCCGATAGTTTTTTTCGCTTGCTGGAGAGAGAGCTGGATGAATATTTTCCATTTACAATCTTCCTTTCTACTTGCATTACAATTTACAATCAAATTGCAACCTTACCTAAAATCCCTAACGGCCCTTAGCAATGCAGTGAGAAATATGCAAGTAATAATATTATAGTGTAATGTATTGTAATGAAATAGAAATAAATTTTCATGGGAATTAGCAAAATTAATAAATAACATCTTTTATTATATTTGTATTAAATACAATTTTATGTACAAAAAATCAGTAGTTTACTTATAAGTAAATTCTTCAAACGAGTTTGTTATATTTGTGGTCCTCCACAATACCATTCATTTAATTTACATTAATAGAAATGCCAACATTCACTTGCAAATACAAAATTGATGAAACGTGAGGCCTTAGTTTTCCAACGGTATTCCTCTTCCCATTTTCACTTTGAAGAATCGAGTATCTTTTCCAACACTCCATTAATTGCTAAAATGATTAAAATGGATTGGGATTAATTATGAATAAGCGTATTTACAAATGAAGTTATGCTGAAGCAAAAAGATCAATTGATAATTGCATATCAAAAAGAAACCAGGTATCACAATTCACTGAATTTTAAAGCAGCAGATCAAAATGAGTCAAAACGAAATTTTGGTACAGCCAATAATACATGCAATGCATACATGCAAACTTGTTGCCGTAAACAATTATATTACTAGTTTTACTAGTAGCTGTATCTGTACCACACAATAATATACAAAAACCTCCTAAAGACAAAGACAATACCTTAGCTCTTAGTTAATCTATCTATCGATACGGTCATGATTATTTCTATCGTGTTCTATTATATATTCTATTATGTAATACCAAAATCCTCCAAAAATATGTATTCCTTAGAATGGGACAAGAGCCACAAAAAGTATAACCAATGCGAAGCAGTTTTAAAACATTTACCATTTGAATCTAAGATGGTGGAGAGCAAATCATTGAGACTAAAATCTTCCAAAATTGACTGTTGTATTCCACTCCAAATGGATTTTGCGTTTCTACTAGTTCCTGCCGCTCCAAGTTCAGCGAAATAAGAAACTCTTAGTAAAACCCAAACAACACCTAGAATCATAATGCACAGCACAGAGAATACAGCAATAAACTTAAACTTTTGCAGTGTTGTCTCTTCGGCTGGTTTTGCTGGTTCTCCATAACCGGATGACGGTTTTGCAGGCTCTCCATAACTGGAAGCCGGTTTTTGCGGAGCTGAATATGAAGTATCACTGGAAGAATGATCTCGTTTCTGTGGCACAGTGTCACCAGAGATACTAATTTCGTTTCTTAGTGCTGATGCTCCGAAATGAAATAATAGAAGACACATACAAAAAACAAACGTTTTGTAAAGTCGTTTTCCCATTTTATGAAGCTTTTATAATGAAGTACTAATTTATTTTGTGAAATAAAACTGCGGCTGTGAAGCGAAAATAGTTTTTGTCTACTTTGTTTTGTCAGTAAACTTGCTGACTTACTGTCATTTTTGCAATGCCCGATGCTGAACAGACTTACCTGTGAGTGAACCGGTATTTGCATAATGTAGAAACAGACCCTAGAGACGAACAAAATTAACTTTTATTGTTATACCGCTTTTTGCATCTAAATGAGTTGCCAAGTTAAAATGAATTGAAATAAGGTTAATGAGGTCTTCACTTTATCATTGGAATATGTAGCGAATTCGCTCAACGAATATGGATGTATTATTTTATTTATTTATTCTTCACTTTACTCATTGTAAACAGTAGAGGAGAAAAAAGTTTCTTCATTTTGCTTCTCGGCGACTCTAAACCGTATATCTTTGATTTTTAACTAGAATACATACATAACTATTTTGCACTTGGTTATTATTACAGTTAAATGTTGTTTGGGTCGATTCTCATTTAGGTTTGGGTTAGAATTGATATTCAGTTTCTTAAAATAATTTGTTTAAGCCAACAATAACATATATGCATATGGATGGAGATGGAGTCATGAGTAATGTAAACCTCAATATAAATAAATAACTATATTATAAGATGCTACAAGATATATAACTTGGATGAGTGAGCGACATAAAGCAAAACGCGGAGCATGCATAAACCTAATAATTCATTCAATCATCTTTACACATACATTTTATTCCTACAACAAACGATAATAAACAGGATGCCTGTACTACATGATTAGAATTGTATAATCCTAATTATCATAACAAACATAAAATCTGTTTTGAAGACAAATTAATTGTGAGGTAGTAAAATATTTGGGTTAATTTTCAAGGTCTCTACTAACATTCTAGATGTTATCAGGGAAGTGTGCAAGTAAATTGGTAAGAGTATATTGATGACTATATCTGGTTTGCTTTTACCATGTACAAAATAAAGTGCATAGTGCAGGTGGTGTGACATACATTTATATATATATTAGAACCCAGTGGATTAGTAAAAATACAATCGCCAAGGATTAACGCCAAACGCAGACCGAGAATGTTAATGCCCTTGAAACTATTACAAAATTAGGAAAACGTTTGTAAAATTGTGATTAACAGCCACATCGAAATAGCAATGGGTAATACGATTGTAAAGTATAAATTGTGCACTATGTGAATCCGAAGAAGTACCGTTACAAGAAAACGACAAGATTATCAAATGAGAACATGACGTACAAATGGCATTAATTGCGTAAGCAAAACGTGATGACAACCCTTTAACGCTATGCGAAGGAAAGGTATCATGAACCCTCTAAACCCTTCCAGAACGATCTGGATCTGGAGGACGGAGTTCAGACCATTTACAAAGCGGTGGGAGGAATCGGTAGCTTATTCCGCTGCTGGCCTTTGAAGAGTCATCATTAAGTTTGCACTCTACTCCGACGGTAGCTGCTTTAGGTAAAATTTCTTATTGAATCAATAACTAAGCTTTCTCATAAATAGAATGTCTCCAATGTGCGGCACATAACATCATGATTCATGCCAATTCACATTATTAACTTGAAAAACAGTATCGCCTCAGCAGCGAGCCTTAACTTCCATAGCACATAGATTACTATTTAATTAAACACAATTGAGATTTCTCCTTAATATTGATGTAAGGAAAAGCTTAACAGGGATTTGTTGTCTTAGAATCCCTATGTAATGTAACACCAGAAAATCAATAATTACACTGTCACTAAATGTTGTGGTTGTGAAAAACTCTCCCCTAAAAACTATAGTGCTACAGAGCAGAACAAACAAGTTCAGTCACATCTTACTACAAATACAACAGGTTGGCTTGTTGGCTAGAACAGATTCGTAGTTGATGCTATTTCAATGCATCCACACATATAATACGCTATTTTTACACATCTTCAGGGTGAACAAGCATGCAGAATTTTGATATTCTCATTTTAATAGAACCATAAATTCCTTTACCTTCTGAGCACAACACAAACATTTTTGAACTGACTATGTAACTTCTATGACTTCGGAATAAACTTCGTTTACGATGAGTCATTTAGAAGAACGTTTTACCACAAGTACACCAAAGTACACTAAAGTACACCAAAGTACACCAAAGTACACCACCAATGTATTGGTGTACTTTGCTATAATCGGCAACAACTTTTCGCTAGCTTTCTGCACTATGCATATAGCGTTCAATGTATAAAATACGAAAAGCCTCCAGGCTAGAGCGTTGCCGGGGCGCAATTTTCGGCGCCCATGCCCGCCCATGCCCATTACCACTTGACATTAGCGCCCATGCCCAGCCCATCCGCATTTTTCTTGCGCCCATGCCCGCCCATGCCCATTTCGAGTTAAAGGAGCCTGCCCATGGGCGCCCATGGGCGCCCGTTGTACAAAGTACACAAAACTTGAAAACCGCGCGAAAAACTAATCCCTCATTCCAACCAAGTCAGGTTGTTTGATTGCATTGCATTTTTATTTGCATTTACTCTTTTACTCTCATATTTTGCAATCATGGCGATTCAAGGAGTGAGTACTTGTTGAAGACGTATATGTGTACACAGCATAACATTGTAAGCAACGAATGGCAACTTTTGATTTTCTGAGTAAGCAAAATAAAACTTTTCCTAAACAGCTGATCGGGACCCTTTTTCATCCTTTTTTATTAGTTTTACTGCTTCAATTTTCTTGCGCAAACGTTTTTCTATGTCGTCCTTTTTTAAGGCATAAGCCCTTTGTACTACTTCATTGGAGACTTACTCGGCGCCGAGAAGATTTAACCCCGAGGGGGACAAGAACAGTTGACACATTATATTGAGTGTTTTTTGAACGATAAATCTGTACAAAATTTGTAATGTAATTAGTAAACAAGCTAAACAACAATTTAGGTATCAGTTGTCGGAATTATCGAGCTGTTCTTCTCCTTCCGCTTCACAATATTTTGTAATTCGCTCGCATAGTAATTATTGGTATGACGCAGCATTCTGTCTTATATGTGTATGTATTTGTATTGTATACTTGTAAAATTGTAATGTTGGAAACCGGAATTCCTGCTGGCTGATGAGCGGTCATGGGCGCCCATGGGCGCCCATGATTCCAAATGGGCGCCCATGCCTTTGCCCATAGATTTTTGAAGGCGCCCATGCCCGCCCATGCCCATTAATCCAAAAATTATGAGCGCCCATGCCCGCCCTTGCCCAATGGGCATGGGCGCGCCCATGCCCATTTGGGCTGCCCATGCCCCGACAACGCATCTGCCTGCATGCAATAGAGCGAACAGAGAACACAGGTGCACCAACAGCATATTTTTCTGCACTTGTGTAATATGGATGTGGTGGTTCTGCAATTTTTGTGGTTTCTTATATGAAATGTAAGCAATGTAATTGTTATCTGATGGAGGGAAATCACTAGAGCAATTTTCACTCTAAACGGTGCTACCACGAGTATTAAGATCAATGCAACGTTCGTGTGATCTCACGGAACGTCGTGTGATGTCACGGAACGTTAGTCTTTTTGGTATTTCATGATAGCTACTCTGTTACCCTGCATGTGCCTACCTAGGGTAAAAGTATCAATGTCTAAATTTTGAATTCATTTCTTCGTGGGCGTTCAAGGGGTGCACACCTAACTAAAAAGGTCTCTTATTTTAATGCTGTAGTACTTTTCTAAATAAGATTCTCTGTCGTTCTATTCTAACATCTACTTCTTTGAAATTTAGAATTTCTTCAGTTGTCCTTCTAAACTCTAAAAGTGAAAATTATTGGCATTGTTTTACATTTGTTTGCGTTTTGCTTTTCAGATTCAAATCTAATATACTTCGCAAAATTCCCTTCGAATTAATAAAATATTCAAAATTCAGCATAATTTGAGAACTGTACATCATGGCTGAACCAATCGCTCATGAGGGTGAGGAACAACGAGAAATAGCGTTGATTGACGTGGATTGTTTCCACTATCAAGTCATGTCTAAGGACAGACCAGATCTCAAAGAAAAGCCTGTCATAGTTACTAATAGGAGCAAGAAGTAAGTTCTATAAATATTCAATTTAAACAGAAGTTTTTAAAGGTTGTGTTAAACCGTAAAGTTAAAAAAGAGTCAACCAAGATTTGTGTCAAAATTACTACTTTTTCCAGTGTAAAATACTTTAGAGTAATTCCATGTGGAAGTTAATTTGGTTACACCGCAGCTAGTATGCATAATTTCTATGCAAACCCTTATATATTTTATAACAAAAGAATGAAAAGAATTTATGGTTGATTATTATTTTGTTTCCTGCTGCCTTACAGAGTAATTGCAGTCAGTTATGCAGCAAGAAAATTTGGCATTGAGAGAAGCACTGGCATCATGGCAGCTCGAAGCAAATGTCCCGAGCTAATTGTTTTGGAAATTCCAGATCGTTGGCTTAAGCCCGACCAGCAGACCCCAAGATTGGAAAGTAATAAGATTTACGACTCCATTGCAAAGTTCTTCCTGGACGAAGATATCAAATTGGAACGTTCATCGAAAGATGAGCTCTATATTGATCTGACTAATGTAGTTTCTAAGCGCATAGCAAATGCAGAAACCTTGAAACCAGGGGATTTTTTTCCAAAAACACTTTTTGAAGGAGCTCAAAAAATTTCGAGAGATGACTTGAATGGGTCAAGTCTTGAAATTTCAAATTTATTTCCGGGAGAGTTAAGATTACTACATGCAGCAGTAATCTGTGGAAAACTTTTACAAACACTTAAAGCTGAAACTGGATACGAGGCTTCTGCAGGGGTTGCTAACAGCAAACTTTATGCTAAGTTAGCTTGTGGGCATCACAAGCCCCATGCAGTGACACTATTTATGAAAGACGGATTGCTGAGGTTGGCAAAAGAAATTAAGCATTCCAGTATTCCAGGCCTCGGAAACAAACGGGGCCGTCAAATTTTGGCTGAATTTTCCAATTCTGAAGAGAAAAGGGGTCCAACAATGTTTGATGTAAGTCAAATTCCACGGGAATGGTTAGTCGAAAAGTTTGGAGAAAAAATAGGGATAAATATTTCGGAGCTTGCTAAAGGAGTAGATACTTCATTAGTTAAAAATAAGTCAACCACAGGTGGAATTACGTGCGGCCGCTCAATGATTCGTAAGTTTTGCATAATAACTCCGTGAATACTATTCTGCAGGATCTCACTATTTGCACATGAATTTGTTTCATGTTTTCTGATCTTTTTTCCAGCCCGACTAAGAACTGTACACGACTTAGAACAAAATATTCAAAATTTCTCAGAAGAACTAATGGAAAGGTAAATACAAAATTAAGAATATTTAGAACCTAACACATGCAGTACTGATGCAGTCCTTTATTTACAATGTATTGTATACTGTAATCAATGCTCTGATAGAAATGAGGAAGAAATAGCTCGCGAAAGGAGAAGGATACTTCAAGTAAAAGTCGAAGTGAAAAGACCACCTCCACCTGAAGGTATTCCTAGAAAAGCCGAATCCGGAACTTTCAAAGTTCCTAGAAAAGCAGATTATGCATGGGTCTTTAAGGAATCAATGAACGTTCTTCGCTCAAACTGGGAAAGTCACGGAAAAAATCCGTTAAATGAAATTACAAGTATGGCCTTAGTTGTCAAAAGGTTTGCAAAACTGGGAGAAGATCTGGAATAATTCAAGGCCGGCAGTGCCTCCTTTATATATCCTTATCTGCATTTAACGTACTCACCTTTTACACATTCAGAAGCCTTTAACTTGACAGATAGTGTTACGAGATATTGCTCTGCAATGTTCTGAGCTCTCTTCAAATATTTATGTCATTTTTATGTCTACCTCCATGATGCTTCTACTGTTCTTTTCCGTGTATGCTGATGTAAACTGACAATGTGTTTCAATTGTGTGTGACAATTTTTTATCTTTTTTATTTGGGAAATTGGAAAATTTCAAGAATGTATGAATATCTAGTTATGTATTTATAACTGCGCTTGCTGTCGCATAGTAGCTTAGGTATAGCATAAATAGAATAGAGTAATATTTAGGGTGTTTATAGTTTCATAATGTCAAAGCATTACGAGATGTAATTTTCTTTCTCTTACCTTTTGACTTTGCCTTACTTCATCTGTAGTTAAAATAATTTTAAATACATGTTACCCTTGTGCACTATGTAAAAGTTATATAGGTATTAAATTTTTACTACATAATAAATAGTGAATATGCAAAGCGTAATGTTTAAAGTTACAGCTTAGTTATAGAACACGGTGTATGAATTTAGTTTTTAGTGCAACAACAACCTATTGTCATGTAGTGTATGTTGTTCCCATTTAACCATCATCTAAAACAATAGAATCACAGAATGCTAATATCAAAACATATTTTAATATAGTTATACATTACACTTTTTATCCAGATTTATCTAATTGGCAAAAGAATGTAAGTTTTATTGGATATGTATATAATAAAATTGGAATGAATGTAATCGGCGTCGATTTAATTTTTATTGAAATACAGCATGCATCCTCCTGTAATACGCATAAACAACTCATTATTATTAATTATTTAGCACTTGCTACTTACTTTATTCAGTAATCTAGATTATACGATAGTGATGTCCATATTACAGCGTACAAACAGACTAGAAGCATATACGCACTAACATGTTTTGATTTGTATACCCATACAAATGTACCCATACAAAATCGACCAAATGTAATCGAAGGTCTAGGAAGAGACAGGTACGATTTTATTTTTGCGTCATGGTTCATGTGTAGCACAGAGCACAATAATCATCTCCCACAGGAAGAGCAGACAACCATTCGGACGATATCGGGAAAAATATCTCTCACTCGCAGCATCTCTTTCACCTTCACCTCTCCCTCTCAATCATTCTCATAAGTAAAATGACAAGAATAGATTTGCTGTGAGCAGAGAGGAAAAACTCTCATGATGATTCAGCACAGCACTTTGAAAACCTTGGCTGTGACACCATTATTATGATATAAAAATTAGGTATCTTCTTCATTAGAGACAAACACGGCATCCGGAGAGAACAATTATCTGCGATGTACTGCGTAGTTCTTTTCAAGAGTCATAAACAGAAATCTGTCAGTTTACGCAACAGAAGTACCTCAAACTTGGTAAAAACTTACTTATAACTTTTGTTATAGGCCTAAAGAGGGAAATAATGTTTTTCTTTGTGCGGGGTTCTAGTTATAAAAGCACAAAAATGCTTTCTTTTGGATAGTGTCAAGCCAAGAGCCTATTACACAGTAATGGGTGCGCAATTACAGTAAAAGACTGTCATTGTCAGAAGAATCATTGCGAGTATATCTATATGCTTCAGAAATGCAAACTGGATAGAATGATTTGAAATTATAAAACCTGATGTTGGAGAAATAAGCCTGCCAATTCTTTTTTATTGCATTTACACAACTTCATTGAATATAAGTTTACATAAAACCAGATTTTAATGAAAGTCTTTCTGACTGCCATATTGAGGTACAGAATATGTAATTTGATAATAATCCTGAAGGAGAGCAGTCTCAAGGTGATTGATGAAGTCACATGAATAAAGCTTTGCAAATCAAGTGTATCCACAGTAAAGAGCTGTGTAGAGATACTATGGCTGACTCCACCTACTTTCCTCCATTGGGATTGGGACAAACGCTAAAATATTATTTAATGTCCCAGTATTGTAAACTTACAAATAGCTTGGCCCTGCATTTGTTTGCCTGAAATAGTGAATGTTTAGTATCATTGGAAATTCATGATCTGTCGCTGAAAGTATTGCGGGCATACCTTAAAGGGGTCCAGAGACTACCAGAAGATGAATTAAGGAGGGTCCTTAATGAATATTTATTAGGAAATGAAGGACTATTTGAAAAGATGAGAGACGCGTAGTAATTTTTGGACAGATCACATTAATATGGGTCTTGGCAGACGGATGTATGAAGATGCGATACTGGAATGGTCTAGAAGAACAGGAGGATGTGGATTTGGCGATATTGAGTGTGGACTTACCTGCTTTTCCATGTTACGAACCCAGGGAGTTGAAAGGCTGGATTTCCTGGAATGGGAGGCCAAACGCAGACGACGGCGCGCGGAGGACAGGAAATAGAAAGCATCTTGTCAGAGAAGGAGAAAGAAAATGTAAAGCATAAAAATAATCTATCATTCAACCTGTGCACTGTCTGGCTTGGACATCTCTCTACATCTTCCCAAGGTAAGAGGAACACCTATTAATAATACCTATATACATTCTTTCTCATTCTCTAATACTGGCATACTGTTACAATTATTCTTTCTAAATAATACCCAAGCAAATTCCAATAAATACAATCAGCATTGTTCCAATAGTATTCCAATTATTATATGGAATGTCATTCATCTGTCATAATTAATTATTGTTTGGCCAAAAAAGGAAGTCTCTTGAAAATATTATATCTTGTGGAGCAGATGGTGGATAATAAAGACGCATGATAAATCTACTTCTTGAGTAGCCTAGAGTCTGAACTCCGACTGCTGTAGATTTAGTGGTGGCTAGAGTCTTGTTTGAATCAAATCGATTGATTGAGTCAGTAAACCATTCATACAGTAGGAAAGGGAGATATTCCTCAACATATTCGTGTTTTTTGTTGATTAACTATTAAAGTGCTACTGGAATTTAGATTTTATTGTCACCATACCAGTCAGAACTATTTAGTATTGCTATTTTATCATCGAATCATCTGCTGGTCCCTTCTGGCTTTCTTGTTGATCGTCAGCTGATGGTAAGTTGATTTCTATGATTTTACAGTTTATACTTTTTTTCTTTAAATCTTGTGTTGTCTTCCACATCTAAAATCGGTAAGTGGTAATAAAGATTTTTTAAATTCTATTCTACCTGTGGCATATTCGGCAGGAACTATACATATATCAGTATAGTTCATATTGATTTTAAAAGGTTAATGGTATAGTCACATTTTAGTTAACATCGTCTAATTTAAATTATACTACTGAGTTAATGGCCATTAGAAAAGGCGAATTGAAAATCCAAGCCTACTTGCCCAATAAACTTGCCAAAAATAGAAAAGTCACATAACGATGAATGGGTGCCTGTTTAGTGTTTACTAAAGTAATTCTTCATACCAAAGCAAAAGTGCTTATATTTTGTTGTCTAGATATTCAACACTGACAACTAAATTCTCTTTTGCGTTGCATTGAGTATCGGAATCAAGTAAAAGGCCTGGACGATTATATGGTTAGGCACATCATTGAAGCTTATAACAACCAAAGGTATGTTTGGGGATGATGATGAGTTAAAAAGGATCATTTGTATACAGAAATAGTAACCCATTTTTAAAACTGATATAGAATTTAATTCCCGGATGTTACCGCTGGCATGTTTTACTGAATTTTACCGTTTTATATGCGAATGAATTTTTATTTTGTATATTTTAAGTTTCCGCTATTTTTCTGTGATATTATTTTCATGAACCATTACTCTTTTTTTACAACTATTTGTTATTTGACATTTAAAAAGTGAAAATCTCAATGTATATGCCACTGCTATTTAAAAAAATACTTTTAAGCCAGTTTGTTTATAAAATTGAAAAGTTTCATAAAAACAAATTAACAGCTTAATAGAACTTTTGCAAGTTGTTTCATTTATACTTTTTTGATTGGTCCCCTTTAAGAGTAAGTAGTAGCTCCGAAAGGTTGAGTAAGAAAAACCAAATGTCCATCTCTTTTCTTATATGCATTCGCATTTTGTACAGAATTTTAACGAGGACAATGGTTTTTGTTACTGTGAACTAGGTAGTTAGTTAATAATTGTATTTGGCATGAAATAAGAATTCTAATGGACAGTGCAGTGTAACTCTCGTTTGTTTTCCAGTTTTACATGGAAGTGGAAGGATTTTTGCAAGAATTAAAGTATAAATGACAAAGCAACTATTAGTAATATATTTGGTGGTGAATGTTGAATAAGTTGGTATGTAAATAGGTACTCGGATGGTGGAATTGAAGGGAGGCGAAGGTGCACTGCCTCCCCTGACATCATCACTGGTTATGAGGCCAGGAGGAGGTTGCTGATGAGGAATGAGCATGACGCAAATGCGAAAAGAGAAGCCGAAATCCAAGAAAATTTTCGGAATTTGCAAAGAAGGCGTGCTCGCATTGAGCGATCCCGGATCACAGCTAAAAGTGTACGGCGCACTCTTCTCAGCGGTCGGGCTGTTTTCGAAGGACTCCAATCCAGGAGGGGTATCCTGGTGAGTTGGGTGCGGGAGGATAGCGAGGACACTACTGATTCGGAGTCATACCGGAGGGGGCCAAGAGGAAACGCAGGAAGTCCGGACATCTGTGTGGGGGCAGAGGTAGCTCCGGATCTGGATCACTTCGGACCACCCATACTGAGCCGACAGCGTCCCAGAAGTCCGGACACTCGCAACCTAGATCAGGCTGCACTCGACGCTATTCAAGAAACTCGGAGGCAAATCATAATTGCTGCAAACGACGGAACTATCGAGTCCTCGGATACAAGTGAGGAGGAGGAAGAGGAGAGCGACGATTCAGCAGCCACTTTGTTCAGGTTTCTGGCGCAAGGAGATTCGCTGGCAAGGGCTATTGTTCCTGTTCAGCCTCCAGCTCTGCCGACCAACAGGGGGATGGCGTCTGCCGCACCAGAAGATTTGGTGAGCAGTTCAAGCAAGATGTCTACGGACGATTCTTCGTCTGATGATGAGTCTTCGAGGAAGCGATCGAGGAAAACCAAGAAGGAGCACAAGAAACTGAAGAAGTCGAAGAAGAAACTTCTGAAGAGATTGCACAAAGAGGAGAGGAGGGCTAAGAAGAAGTCCAAAAAGGCGAAAAGGGAATCTTCAGTAACTTATGCTAGTTTCATGGCAACTAGAGAAAAACCCGGAGAAAGCAGTGCCGGCAGAGCACAGAATGGATCCACGGAAGAGGAAAGCCAGAATGTAGGCAGCACATCGGATATCGTCCGAATGAGGAACAAAATGAAACCCATGACTAAAGAGGAATGGGATAAACAGCAAAGCCAAGTCAGAAGGGAAGCCTCACCAACCACTGGACGAATGCGGTAAAAACCACTTTACAACCCTTTTCCACTGCTCAGTCAGTAATTATTAGTTCCTAGTTTACGTATAAGCTTTTAATTGTATGCCTCGCTACTTCTACACTACTCTAAGTTCAAATGAGAAATCTTGACTCCATTATTTTTTGTCGTAGCCTAATTAAAGGAACTGGAGAAGTTATTGAGGAGATAGTGAGTCGGGATCGTCAGAAAGCTATCAACCGAATGGCAACAATTGGAGACGGACGGGCTTTTCAAGCCTCATTACAGAAGAAATTGAAAAAGTAAAACTGCGGCAATGCTGGCAGCCAAATCAAAATCATTCTATTGTTTGTAAGTAATCATATTTTGTACTTGATTACTTTCAATATATTTTGAATTACTGCATTTCTAAATTTTACATAGTAAATTTACGTTACATACATAGTAGAAACTGACTGATTCGCAAGTTCCCAGTTGCTAGTGTTAATTTAATAGACTGGAATTTCGACAATAGCCAGCTTTGCAAAGAAAAATCAATTACACCGTTTTCATTACTTTAGTATTCACAAATTTTTATTTGAAGATAAAAGGGTTTCGTAGTTCGAAATTATTTCATTATTTCTTAAAAATATCTACGTAATCATTCACCATCAATGAAAAGTAAACAACAACAACTGCACTTTTTGAAATCCTCTAATCGACAACTTTGCCACCGTATTATGAGATTTCACTGGTTTCAGATTTCTTAGTCTGAAACCCTCAGATATAGGTCGAAAATCTAGAACAAAATTTAGACCAAAATATTGTAACTTTTCACTCATTAGAGTGACGAGTGATACTGTTCTTCGAAAAATCAAAAAAAAACTTATCTAATTGTTACCCTGACCTCAAGAGTTTGCCACTCCTTTAAATTATAAAGCAGTAAAAATTTACTGTTGTATTTGTAATATTCAAGTTATCAACCTATTCAAGAGTTAGTAATTGACCTAAGCCCAATGATTACATGCCTATTTTGAAAATTGTGTTTGATTTTACTCAAATCCGCGAGTGTGAAATTAATACAATTGTAATAATAGTAATTATATTGTCCCAAGTATAAAAAAGTAGAAATAATTTCGTGTCGCCACTTCAATGCAAATTTATTTATTTCCGTTACCAAATTAACTAATTACCTACCTACTGATCATTTAGTCATTAATTTGGAACTTTAAGTAATAAGCCATGTGTGATTTAGAAACTGGAAAAATTTGTAAAGTGTGGTGAAGGGGTAAGAAACTGCACACAAAATGGTCTTCTACTGATATGCTTAAAGAGAATAATCTGAAGTAACACTTGACTAATGACCAGAACTGATATAGAATTTTTTGTAGTCTTAACGTCGAATTTTTATCCAAGCGATCTTCCAATTACAAACTGTAAGGAAAGAATGGATTTTTCTTTTTATAACACTCTGTAGTTAGTAGTTGCACTTGTTTCACTAGGTTACTTTTTCTAGTGAATGTTTTTATTCAATTTCAATATGTCCTCCTCTTTATATTTGGAATCTTTTTTAATTTCATAAAGATTATTAAGCATTTATGCTAAAATTTGCATCGTGTCGTGCAAAATACTTTATAATTTTGATACACCGTGGATCTATTGACACATATTTTTGGAACACCGGGAGGTTTTTTAATCAGACAATGACAATGAGTGTTTCTCATTGGGAAGCATTTATGACTTGTAAGAGAACCAAAAAAATTCCACATTTATTTTCAGCAAATGAATTACTATAATTAAAAATCTATTTTAAAAAAATTCGTAGAGAATACACTTTTATGTTTGTTTTGTATTCAGTTCTAATTTCTAAGCTATCAGCGATAAATTAATGAAAGTAATTTTTCAGTTAAATTTTCAAATAGACTACATTGCATAAATAACTAAAGAAAATTTCACTTCATCTATTCATCTATTACCCCTGTCACAAATTTTGATTGTTTACATTTTAACAAGAAAAGAGATGACATTATTTTAATTTTGCAAAATTTCCTTTTCCCTTTTAAACCTAATTGTATCAAGTAGATGTTTGTGTCGTTACTGTGTAAAACGTATGCTTCGCGTAACATTTATCAAAAAACTAACGTTAAATATACCGTATATTTTGAATTAAATCCCCTTCGTGTAAATCAGTCGAAGAGTTAGTCAAAAAGAAATTCGTAAAATCAGTCAAATTATACCATAGCGATAACACATATTTTTGAAAATTATGTTGGGGTAGGTCTCCGTGTAAATTACACACTTAACTTGTACCTGTTTTAGATAAATGTAATTTTGTTATACTACGCTATTTTGAAAATCATAACGTATAATTTACATAATTAAATGGCCCTGCTACACCGGGTAATGATTTTCAAGATATCGTAATAATGCAGAAATAGTTCATATCTATGTACATATTTTAGAATTGAAGTGGAAATAATATTGTCAAATTATAAGATTACGATATACTTGTTACCTGGAAACTTTGAAACTAATAGCTTAAAGATAATATCTGAAATGAAAGGTAGGGACAGATTTAACACAAGGAGAAGTAGGTTAATTTACCCATGCCAGTGCACGAATTTAAAATAAGAAAGGCAATATCAAGCTGCGGTTAACTGAAAGGGTAATAGGGAATTGCAAACAGTAAGGAATTACATATTTGAAGATATACTCTTAGAATTACAGAATGTCATTTGCGCAACATTTAAATTCTATGAAACATCCTCTCCGTCATATTAAATTTATTCTTTGGTTTCACTCTAGTTAATGCTCCCAGGAGACTTTAAATCTAAATATACGGTATATAATGTATGTAATCAAATGTAATAAGTATGGTGTTAGTATTAGTGATACCAAACCAAAAATATTGTGTTGTGTATATTGTACGTTTGTTGGCTGTACTTCTGAAAAATATTATGTACATCAGTAAATAGACGTTCCCAGATAGTGTTACATTAAAGTTGTGTCTATGTCATTAGTAACTTTTGATCACTTTTTAGTTGTAAATTTATCTAGTTACTGTAATTACAAATCTAGACGGTTAGGTAAAAACGACTTAACTGTATTGAAAAAGAATGCCTAGGGCATCTGTATTTTTGTTTGATATTATTTCTTATGTTGTCTGTGTTCAATAATTTAAACAAAGATTTAAATGTATTATTTAGAACGTGTTTAATGCGTCATAAATGTGAATGATTTAGTGCATGATTTTGTAGGAGACCTGCTTGATTTAAGATTTTATGGACAATCCTCAAATTCTCAAACAGTAGTGTCAACGTATTGAATTAATAGTAGAAAATACATATTGTACCTGTATATGAAAAATTGAATTGTTACTTCAATGGAGCATTTTTTAAGATATTAGTCCTTTCTAACAACCTTTTAAGATTTATCCAAAGGATACCCAAAACACTATTGTCAACCTTAGGTAGTTTTTCAATGCAGAATATGTTGTAATTAATGGTTTGTTCCCATTGATGTAATAATAATATGTGTACTAGATAATATTACAGCACTATGAAAAAGTTAGTAACTTTGCATTAAAAATGTTTACAATTGACATATTAAATTTCTGACCCAGAGCCTGACGATGAGCACACAAAATACGCGCGAGACCGGATCGTGGTTCCAAAAAGCAATGTTCGCACCTCAGATACTAATTGTGTTTATATAATATGGATATTTGAAGTAAGGGTCTTGTGAGACCGCTCTTTTGCTGTTATAATTTCTATTCTATTATTACTGTCTTTGCAAAATAATTAAGTATGGTGAAGTTATGTAGGGAAGTACTTAAAATTTGGAATTTCATCTGTCGTCCCTTCTTAACTTTCCTTCATGTGCTTTCATTGAGATAAAATATAAAAATATCAGATACATGTTTAGAGGGCTTTTCCCATGGTTTGACTGAAAATCGTTCAAAAACAAT
This sequence comes from Yoshiicerus persimilis, assembly GCA_020352615.2. Lineage (NCBI taxonomy): Eukaryota > Metazoa > Arthropoda > Collembola > Entomobryomorpha > Tomoceridae > Yoshiicerus > Yoshiicerus persimilis. The sequence continues at coordinate 3,298,974 of CM060170.1, read as the reverse complement.
TTGGTATATAAACCATACTTGCCAAATTAACTGATTATAATTGCACAAAACAATAGCAAAATTTTTTGCCGTAAAATATTATTCAAGTGTTGCAATTCAACCTCACAATTCAAATATTCCTTTTTGGGGGTCAGGAATTTAATGTAAAATTGTATCATCACTCCAGAATCTGAATGTGTTATATTCTTTTCCTATTTTTGTGTACCCGTGCTAAAAACCAACATGACTAATATCACAGAGCTAATAAAGTTTATTTCGTATAACGGAGGATACTGGACAAAGACCACCAAAGACTAACATTTAGGTGTTTAGTTGCCTTGATTTGATAAAATCAAGAAAATAATTTTATAGTTGTTTTTATACCTTTTATTACTCCTTTTAGGGGTTAACATTTATTTTTCAATATCTTTTTTATAATAAATATTTTGATTAGCAAGACAAATTAAATGTTTTCACGGACTTCAAGGAATTCCCATTTGTAGTAGTAGCCACACAATTTTGTAGTAGTTAGTGGTGGGGTCGTGGTGCCTAGTCTATTCTATATAAGAGTTTAATTTGTAGTTAAGCATAGTAGACATTTTTCCTGAGTAATTGATTGTAGACTGATTATAGTTTATTTGCAGAATCTGGTTTGACAAAGTTACTAACTGAATACATATGTAAGTGTTAAATGTGTAATTCCAATTAACATACATTTTTGATGTTCCGTGCTTTTCAATGGTGTGAAATAAAAAACAAAACTCCAAAAATTCGTGTACGTATGTTTTTTATTTGGCTAATAGATTGTAGCATTTTTACATTTCATGAGGAGTCTGAAGGGTAATTATTCAGCACGTGTACTATATGAGATTAATTCTTTTTAACTCAGTTACATAACTCATCTGCAGCCGCCAAACCAATATACGTCCCAATTCGAATTGAACATTTGTTGTTCTATTAATTTGATTGATTACTCTGTTACAGAAACATGAAGTCAGTTAATCAGTCTCACTGTCTCATCCTCACATTATTCAGTGATATAGGCAAAACATTCCCATTTTCTATATCGTCATTTACACACACGTCTCTGAAATTAGATTACAGTACGCCTAGTTTAAGGTAGGGTGTATACTTTAATATGACACATTTTACCTTTAGCCAACTTTAAATGAAATATCTACGTAAGATAGCACTTCATTGCCGTCCTATAAGTAATTAGGCATACTTTCATGTAGATAAGAAACCATTTCATCAGTTATCTTAAAAATCGAAGGACAAAAAATATGTAATAATAAAATTATCCGATGTGAATCATTCATAATTAATTTTAAAGACAGTTGCCCCTTGTTTATCAAATACTTTTAAAAAATTCTGGCGTTTTAATTGATGTTATTGAATTAGGATTCTTCTGATATTTAATAATACGATATTCCTTGGAAAAACAAACTCTAAAGATAGGGAAATACGACATAATATTATAAGAACGTAAATTAAAGATTGCAGTTTTAAACCACTGCAAATGTCATTGATCTTTCACATATGATGATTTACAAGCCTGTAGGTAATCCAGTTGATGTTCTGGCACAAAATGTATTGAAAATTTGACAAAATCCTGAACTCTGTAAATATATGAGATATTTTGCAGTAATCATTGTTATATTAACGTAACAATTACAACAAAAGAATGGACTTCCTGCTTTCAGTTTTCCAAACTATGTGAAATGCAAACTAATGTTCTAATTTTAAGGTAAGGCACTTTATAACACAATACAACTACTGTCATTTATAATGTGACAATCGGTCTGAAAATTGTTTTTCAAAATTACAATTTATATATTAAATTATCATCGCACAAATTAAGACTAGAGACTAGAGTTATTTCCTTTTTGGCATATCCATGACTATTGCATTTAAAAAACATACGCCATAATATTCGCACTTGCAAAAAGCTTTAGCTTTTCATGCAGGTTGTCTGAGTTTATAAACTATTACTAATTCTGACTGTTGTATAGCAGTCTTGAGAATGCTTTTCTATTTGCTTGTTGGAATTTATCTTTCGAATCATACCAGAAGAATTGAAAATACTTGGAAAGCAAAGGACAACATTTAAATGGCGAGATGTTATGGTTCCATGCCGCCTATTGAACGCAATAACTACTAATTACAATTGTCTAAAAACAGATTTACAAGTGATTTATCTGTACACAGTATTATTTGCAATTTAGCACAATCAATTTGCGAAACACAATGCAATGATTCAGGCCAAGAAATATATATCTTAATTGCTTTGAAGCTTGCTTGATCGAAGCGTCAACGGTCTGCAGACGGAAATTTAAGTTTATATATATACCTGTGTCATAGCAGTTCTGTTATTAAAAGCAAGAATCAAAAGAAAACTTATTTAGGTAGACATAATATGATCAGTTCGCATTTATTGAATTAGTTTATCTATCCAATACTTGTCATATTTCGTTACTTTTACTTATGGATAATATAATTATAATAAGAATAATTCGCTTTCCGAGATAATATTTTCCCAGATAATTACTTAACTTTAATGGGAAAGTCATCACAATATGCATATAGTAATTATGCACCAAAACGGACTTTGTAAAACAGACAAAAACATGAGAAGCACAACTGATTGCAACAAATCATTGCAAAGAATGAATTCAGTGGAAGAGAAACGGCATCTAAAATAACTTACAATTATAATTAACACTATTAAACAAATCGGAAGTGTTAAATTACATATTTATAGGAGCAATTGCGGTAACGTTTACAATTATATTATACAAGTAAATAAAACAAGAGAAAATATAACGATAGTTAGGTATACCAACGTTCAAAAAAATAATTCTCATTAATCATTAATGGTTTGCTATCAAATTGTGTGCACATAAGTACCTAGGTAAGTCAATTTGTAGGAGGTCAATGTAGGAAAGGTTGTAAATTACACAATGTAATATGGATAAGCTAACGTAAGAATAATATAGGACATCTGAACTACATGGCCAGCGATATAACGATGATAACGATAAGGGTATACGACTTATTGCGTAATAACTTAATAAAAGACTAACTTAATTTACGGAAAATGTAGTGGACCATGAGTAGCACGTGTTTAACGATAAATAAATGTATGGGGTGTGTACTAGGAAATACACGCTTTAATGTAAGCTAATTTACACCTCCATTGTTTTTCACAATATAATTATCGCTATTATTATTATGATCACTGTAAGTTGGGCAATAGAAAACGAGTGTATTTTACATTTTCAAAAGTGTGAGAGTGTGAGAGCATAAATTTAGCAGGTACACTGTCTTTCGTAATTATGACTTGTAATATAAATAAAACAATTTAGGTTTTAGACAACCTGACATAAATTATAATTACGTCAGCGAATTCATTCATAGTAGTTATTGATTGGACTTTTATCATTATATACCTAGTTAGATGAAAAGGTAAGGCCTAATTAGTGAATAGTATATTTTTACATCGACAGGATCGACACATATTCTATAATCTGCCTACTAGTAATTACGCACAAATAAATGTTCTTGAGAACCGCACAATTTGCATGAGCATAAAAATGATGAGCATTCAATCTTAAAACTAACTACGTGGATTTAGCGGCCCGATTAGAATAGCTGGATGAATTGAGTGGTGGAGCCATCACGAAATGAGGGATCGTCTACAACTTTTGCTCGACACATAGGGCATGTCCGTTCTCTGTCAAACCACGTCGAAACACACTCTTCACAGAAAATATGAGAACACGTCAATCGTGTAGGAGTTGAAAAACTATCGTGACAGATTGGACACGTTTGTCCAGCGTCTCCTAGTTGTTGTGCAGTCGGAGAAGTTCCGTAATGCTATTTACACAAACAATTGCATTAATTTAATTCATGGACTTATCAGTGTTACGTATGGAGCTAAGTGAAGCATTCAGGGCACTCACAACTTGCTGAAGTAGTTTAGTAAATGCCACACGCCAGGATTTCACTCTGCTGTGGACATCGCTCCCCTTAAAAACAATATACACTCCGGCCAGCATTATTCCGAACACTTTGGAGGACCCATCGTACGCCGTAATTAAGTAGGAGATCCAAGGGTGGAGAGGCAAAAGACACCGATAAAACTGTGACGTTTGCTCAACAAACAGATAATATTTCCCCTGTAATACAAAGGGGTAGTCAATAAATATTTCTAGTCAATAAATACTTTCAAACAAATGGTCCACAATCAAAAATGTACTTACCCGCTTTTGAAACGGAATAAATTGTGCAGGAAACGAGAGAATTACAATCTTTACAATGATGGTCAAAAACTTGGCCACAAAATCTGTTATGCCGACAACCCAAAGTAAAGTCCAAATGGTAGTCATTTCCAAATTTGGGAGGAATATTAACCTAGAGCAATTCAAAGGTTTCATCATCAGAATAAATGATTTAAGTACAATAATTTGGAAATGGTAAGTACAGGTCGCAATATTGTTGATTATTTCAATTGCAGAATTGTCTTTTTTTTAAAGCGTTTACGTTCATTCCACAATATTAAAATACTTTAGGTTATATTTAGGTAGCTCTCTGACATCTCATTTTATATTAATTGCCACTTACGCATAGTAGAGCATATCTTCTTGGAAAACGTAGTAGATAAACGCGATGCACACCAACAGGTTTACAGCAATCATAGCCAAATACAAGAGATTCCGTTTGCTCTGCTTCCCTACTTCTTTTTTCAACAATGAATTCGTGTGCCAGAAAGTGACCAATAATGCTAAGAAGCAAATGATCCCACTTCCATGATCAAACAGTCCCTGAAATTTATTTATTAACATGAGCCAATAAAGTATCCACATTTTCCAACTTTCACTTTGTAAACATAGATTTTAAACAAAATAGTCCTCCCTCTATTTTTGGTATTTAATTAGATTGTCAGTTGTGTTCAGGATGGTCAGTGGTAGGACCGCTTTGTTTCAATATTTTCCTTTTCGTTTGTTTAACATATAAAACAGAGACTATATCGTATATACTATTAATCCAAGATTTTTCTATGCATATAAAAACGAAACGAAATCCTTCGTTTCCTTCGCTCAGAAAAACGAAGGCAAAACTTTGATTCGATTATTTTAAAGATCTTGATACACCTTGATAAGAAGATCATGTTAATGTTAATGGTAAGTGCAAGAAATTTGTTGGTAGTTTCCTTGGAAATAAGGAAATGTGTCTCGCACATTCATTGCAATTAGCGTTCTAATCGTCCTGTCGTAGTAATTAATCATAAATATTGCTAAAATATATGCAACCCAAAGTGGTCTAATATTTTTCCAAGATACATCATAACCCTGAATCGAAACCCTCTGAAATCCTTTAAAAAACCTATTTTCAGGATTACTGCATAGTGTTTTTTCAAAGCCACGTAGATTGGGAAATACTGAAGAAATGTATTCTAGTGCAGCTGAAGGATTCTTTCAGCGGCACAAGGCACAAGAAGAATATACAGAAAAAGTAACTCAATTGAACATAGAAGTGCGTACCTTGGCCAGTAAAATAAGGATAAAAGGCGAGTATCTCTCTACAACAGATATGAATGCTCTAGCTTCCGGACTATGGCGCAAGATTTCGGCGGGAGTTCGGTCATGAGTATCATTTGTAGGGTCACCAGGTTCCCGATTGCCAGTAGCTGAAGGAGAACGGACAACTTCCTCTCCATTGTTTTGCGGTTGGTCCCATTCGCCGTTACCTTGAGCTTCCATATCCACAACATATGACTGAGAGTCTCTTCTAACTGATTCTACTGGCGACGGCATATTATCTACATAAATTAAGAATAAAGCATTCCGTAAATGAATAGCTAGTCTTCCTTAGAACAAAGCTACAATAATCCTGCTTAAGGCCATGAATCTTTTTGAAATGGTACGAACCTGAATCAGGATCAATATCCGTTAAATTTCTGTTTTGATGGGAGGAAAGTCTGGAACGGTGATTATGCGTAAATGGATAGGTGTGGGCTCCAGGACTCAAAAGATGAGTGTCACTGACACTGTGTGTGGGCCGATCTCGGACTGTGGTTTGACCAGAATTGACAGCAGAGCTGCTGCCACCAGAAGGAATGCTGAAATTGACGGGGTTGCGCACCCATTCGTTCAACATGGAGAGAGAGGGGAGCTGGCGACCGGAGCCACCTGCGGAGGGCACCAACCAACTGGGGTCAAAGTTCAAGTCTATGTCGAATCTCCATCTGTGACTGCTGGAGCTACTCGTGGTGTTGTTGTTGGTAGAAGTGCTGGATGTGTTCGTCGGGTTGCTAGACGTCCCGGTCGTCGCAGAACTCTGAGTACTGATGACAGTTTGTGATCCGGTAGGAGTAGAAGTGGTGGAGGTGCCGCCGTTGCTGCTGTTTCCCGTTGTGTCCTCGGCAGATGTTAGTCCAACATTCTCCGCTCCCACTGAATCAGTCATACCTAGTTTCTTGATAGACTTACGTCGCAAGGAGACGGCCGTATTGATACTCCTTGACGAATACACTTTGTATGGCTGCTCATGGAAAAACAAAAACACAATTACTAATCAGCTGCTATTCCTTCATTTCAAATAGTCAAACTTGGCAAACTCACGGCCACAAATGATCTAAACTAAAGTTTTATTCAAGTATTTATTTATATTTGGGACAAATGTACTAAATGCAACTTTCACTACACAACGCAATTAAAAATAAATGCCTTTCTAATTTCTTTTTTCTGGCTTTCGGTACACAAAGTGCACAGGCTCCACCTGATAATGAAAATATACTTGGAAAATTTACAGAATTATAAGAATTACTAGCAAGATACCCCTCCTACAAGTCCTACAGACGGGCGATAACAGTATCCCATAATAAAATTCGGTTGTGTACATCTGTTGTCCAACTAAAATTGAATACCGTATCCTCCGAATTAATACCCAACAACTCACTAACTATGGCATAATTTCGTCATCGAGTTGCACAGCTATTATGTTGAGGTTTGAGATAGAAGCCTGGGAAGCATGTGTTCTCGGTCATTGCCGTAGGCTGAAAATGACGTAAGATATTCAAGTTATTATTAAAATAAAAAACACGGTTCCATTCTTGAGACTCTGGCTTCCAAATAATACTTTCATTTAATCAATCCAAGGCTACCAATTGAATTAATACGTCCTTTTAAGCCGGTGACAACGAAGCTGAACCGCAGTTTCCCAGGGTCCGTTCCAACATAATAAAAATGCAACTGTACGTAGAATTATTTAATTTAAAAGCCGAAAATGAATTCTGAAAGAATTCTAAAATCTTCATAATAGGTTACGAGACGGTTTTGCAGACTTCTAAATAGGTTACAGGACGGTTCAGGAGAGTTCTGATCTGATTATTGGATACATAAATAAAATATGAAGCAAAAAGGCAACATTACTGCCTTTTACTTGAGTCTGCCTTTCATATGTTTAATAGTAATTAAAATCAATGTAATAAAGCAAAAGGCTATAAAATTCGGTACATCGAACGAAAATTACTTATAGATAAATATGCATACAATCTGTTTATGATGATTCTAAAGAACTGCGAAACATTTTATATATTGTTCATTGTTCCCACATTAAATACTTCCGCATTTATTTGGACTGTTGTTCCGTAGATTCAGTATTCAGTAGAGTAGAAATTAGGCAGGTTAAGGCAACCCGTTAATTCTGCATATGAGAAATGAGGTACTTTGTGTTATAGTTGCACTGCAATAAATAATCAAGAGCTGGCAGATAACTCGGGTTGTTGACTTTGTCCTGTTCTTTCATTGCCAATCGAACTATTGTACGCGTCATACGGACTGAATGATATGCTTTTATATGACGCAGGTGCATTTAATTAATTCATGGCAATGTATAAATTATAAACAGTTCAAGTTTATCAGTCTATCTCCATGTACATTCATAGTTATATAACGAATGGATAACTTTTACTGACGCATATCAACCATCATGGCTTTCGAAATGCTTGGATATTTTTGGTACCTAAAGGAACTGAAATTCTAATTATATATGCAACCACAGCTCTGTTTCTAACAAGAAAAATGTTCCTGAGATGATTATTCAATTTTTCGTCTTTATAAAATGAATTGAATGAATTGCTTTTGCAGTTTCGGCCTTGATTTGAAAGATGATGAAATTATAAATGTTTTTTGGATTCTAGTAATAATATACGTGTTACACTTACTTGTGGAATATGATTGAATGTGACGCGACGTTGAATTAAGACTGATGAGTGATGCAAACTTAGGAGTTGCTGATTTCCAGTAAACACTGATGAGTACTAATGGTGGTACACAATATCTCCACCAAAACTAGAAATGGAAATAATTAGAAGTCACTACTAGTGTGTTATAAGGACGGTGAACATTAATAACTGAATTCATAATTCCTGAAAACTGTTATTTACAAAATGAACTTACGTAGTATTTGCAGTTGATTTAAAATTAGTCCGAATTCGCCAAAATCTACAACCGTGACGAAATTCGTCGCCCAACAGTCACAAACAGTAAACAATGAGACACTACCTGCAAGTTTGATATTTATAATGTATAAATAAGTATTCCAATTATATTATAAATGTTAGTTCAATCAATATTGAATGAGATACATTGTGTTCGTGTTAGTGAAGGTTGACTCACTCTAAAAATGATACATACGAAAATGGAATAAATAGAATCAACAATGCAAAAGTCAAAAGTTCGAGATGATTGATATAGAAATTCGGTATTGTATAGTACGCTCTACTATTGACTATAATATAAGAAACTCCTGTACCGCTGTACCCTATATAATATATAAAAATATAACTTGTTTGTCCACTTACACTATTTGAGAATGTTCATAAACCTTATTGTTAGACAGTCCGCACCATTACAACGTATTTAGATATAGTTTACTAAATAGTCTACCGTCTAATCTTCTAAAGCTCTACAGAAAAGGCCTCATTTGCCTTGTTGTGCTGCCAAACTTATCCTTATGGTCTAAATCCTCAAGCGAAATTGTTCAGAGGCTAACTCCGTGCTCATGCACCGCCACCACTGAACGTATCGTCTGAGAATGCGTTCATTCATGAAGCAGTAGAAAGTCCTTTTAGTGGTTATACAAATCAGTAATCAGCACATATTTTAGAATTCTGACATTTGCCATGTTATTTCACATTTTTCTGTCATTTAGAAATATTGCAATAATAATAATATTATTAAGGATTATTTTCATTTTGATATTTATTAAGGAAACTTGCCTGGTCGTCATACGTCTTTGTATCTTTGTGCTAGAACTAGCAAGGCAAGCTAAGTTTCTACTCCACCGACGAATTCCAATAACTAGCCGATTAACTAGCCCGAAAACGGGCTTCGGCACGGTCTATTACTCATATGCTCATGCATTTATGAATTTCCCTGATGTACCATCGCTGAGGTGAAATAAATCTCCCTTTTGGGGAACTTTTTCGAACGAATTTGGCTTTTACACTGCTTTTATGAACATGTGAACATAATACTTAACTGTAGGGACGACAGGCGGCCCATTTTATTTTTAAATGAAGTTGGATTAATTGGCATTTTAAAAATTTTATTCTAAATATCATTTATTCTGACAATTATTTATTCAAAATACAAAATACAAAATACTTTTAAAAATTAGTGAAAATACAAAATACAAAATACTTTTGACAAATTAGTCAAAATACAAAATACTCTGCTCGAACTTTCTGAAAATACAAAATACAGGTAGGATTTTGGATTTTGTATTCCGCCAAAGTATTTTGGCCAACCCTGCCAATGAGAAGAGGAAGAAAAATAACGGAGAGTGAGGAACCGATAGTGGATGAATGGCGTTAGGAGAGAAGCTCGTTCCCTACATTCAAAACAACATTATTAGCATTTGTCTTACTCCGTTAGGTTATTTCTCATTCCGTATGCTCTATTGCATTGACAAATTAATACTTACACGAGTGCATAGATGATCGTAAACTGCATAGTAAATATTTCTGCTCCAGGAGCCTTTCTCAAGATGGTCACAGTGTGAAACTCGACTAAATGAACCATGGTATTGCCAATCGTAAACGAAAAAAGACGGAAAAGAATAACGGAGAGTGAGGAACCGAAAGTGGATGAATGGCGTTAGGAGAGAAGCTCGTTCCCTACATTCAAAACAACATTAGTAGCATTTGTCTTACTCCGTTAGGTTATATTTATCAATAAATATGTGTTAAATAGACTTACATCCAGAAGAGTCAAATAGAAAGTGAAGCACGGCGAAGAGCAGGATGGGCATTATGGCAACTTCACATAACGGAAAAATGTTCATTATTGAAGACCGGCAATTAATGTTGGAGTAATGCAATGTGAATGTGGCTAAAGAACTCACGCGTTATGGGACTGCAATAAATGAAGATCAATGAGTAGAAGAGATAGTGACACGAGTCCTCCAGGAGAAGTTGTGCCATGAAGACACGGTTAAATGACACTGCTGGAACGCGCTGGTGAAGGCGCAGAGCAGACGTGGCAGCATTGGCTAAGAATGCTTTGTAATAAAGTTTATTGGATTTCTGAAAACAACGGATTCGGAATGTCAAACTTATTACTGAGAATAGAAAAAGAGTAGTTCTGAAAATTGCTTAGGCACTAACCCAAAGAGAATTATAATATAAAGAACGGCGAAGCAAATTGTCATCGGACGAGTAATCCACATAGCTGCATCCACTTTGCGAGCAGTGCTCACTTGGACCATTTTGGAAATATACAAAAAAGAAATGGATCAGGTGTTGTGGAGTCCTTGGCGGTCCCTCTACTTCTCCTATAAGATAAAGAGTTGGGTGATTAATTGAATTTAAGTTTGGGATTAGGGATTACTGATTAAAAATCCATTATAAAAAATAAAGATTACTATTTTTATTTGTGGACTAGAAGTAGGAACGGGAGATAGGCAGTAGGACGAGGAGGACGAGGACGACGAGGACGAGGACCCGGCAGGCGAGGAAGGCCAGACAGTCGACAGCAGAGCAGGTTGGGTTCTTGGCGACTGAGGCTGAGCCGGGATAGTCCATGGCGCCTGACTTCCAAATTGGCCGCTACGTAAATAAATAAGTAAAAATTTATTTATTAAAAAGTCTAATATGTTTATTTTCTAATATTAATATTAACAATATGCATGCATAACTTATTCCTAACTTTAGACCAGTTCACAGTGAGCACAGAAAATTCAGTTTGTGCGAACTTAAGGTTAAGGACTTAGGTTTTTTGCGATTACGTTCACTTTAAAAAGTTGAAGTTCAACCCTATTTTTTTCAATGTGTTCAACGGGATACAGCAAAATTAATTTTGCAGCCTCAATGACCTTAGTAAGGACTGAAAAATTAAGCAAAATTTAGCCGCGCCTCTTGGCGCCTTTTCGAAATTAAGAATTTCAAAAATGGGTAAAAATGAAATTTTGACCATGTCATTTCCTGACAACCCTAATCGTGCCATATATCAATCGAAAGCTGCTATTAATAGCTTTCGAATGATGCAATTCTTAACGTTCTAAATTGACGTGGTCAAAAGTTATTAAGGGTAACGCGAAAAAAACCGAAATCCGGTTTTTTCGGTCCGGGAAATTTGGAGAGCTAAAGTAACCATTGAATCGTGATTAGAGGCACAAGTAATGCCTAGAAATAAGAAGCCCCAAATTCGCACAAACTGAATTTTCTGTGCTCACTGTGCAGTTTGAAAAGTAAACGAAAAAATTATGATGTACTTACCTTGCAGAGGCTGTAAGAGTCGCATAAACATCACCGCTTTCTGAATATCCGTATTCGACTTTTGTATTTGGCAAGGTTGTAATGACTGTTGTCTTCATTTCGGCTGGATTTTTACCCTCTCCTTTGAATTCAGTAAAAAAGGTTGTTTGACGAGACGCCATATCTAAAAAAAATTTCAGTTTTTATGTTAAAATTATGTAAATTTGTGAAGAATTTTTGTGTTTCAGATAATTTGGAGTCGATTTAGAGGGGGTTATTTTCAGGGTTGGGACCCGGTTAAAACCACACTGGTTTTAACCGGTTTTAACCATGGTTATAACCGGCTGGCTAAAACTACCTGGCTAAAACTGGCCAAAAGTGGCCAAAACCTTTTGAAGTCCCGCTCAAACTAAAGCGCAAAAATACGGTGTAAGAATGAGCGATAATGCACAAAGACCGTTGGAGCGTTGTACAGAATAGTCAAAGCAGTTTTATTTTTGCTTATTGTAAATACAAATCAATTAAAAACGAAATGTCGGCGGGGGGACGTCCTAAAAGTAACATTTATCAGTTTTTTAAAGAACAGTCAATAGTTAATTGTAATGGCAAGCGAGAAATAGTACAAGAGTGTATTAATTGTGGCTCATCAGTTAGTAACCGTGCTTTGAGATTAACGAAACACCATGAGAAGTGCAAAGGCAAAGCTTCAGGTAATTGTAGAGATTTAGCTAAGTATTAGCATGCGTATACATATTTTTAATATTTTAATTGTAATAAATTAGGTTTTCCAATCATAAGTTTAGGTATTTTCAAGATTTCATGATTCAGTATTTCATGATTCGCCTTCGCCTATTTCAACTGATCACTCACGCAATGACAATAAAGATTCTACGTCTGCAGAATCAGATTCCGACTTTTCTGATTAAATTTTCAAAATCTCAATCGCGACTACAAATAACTGCTTTTGGAATAGTATTAGCAACTTCGTAAATAATAGTATTGCAAGGTTCAATTAAATCTAAATTTGTTTATAAATTATTTATAAAATAGAATATGTAGTGGCTTTGCATAAGCTTTTGTTGTTAGCTTTAGCTAGCGAATAGTGAATAGTTATCGTTATTTCCTTATCTATCCACCTGATTGTCTTGTAAAATGAAAATGCTGGAAATTCAATTAATTTAATTAGATATTCAAGAGATACAATTAAATAAACCACTGTATTTGTACTGTTGAGCACAAATTTAAGAAAAGCAATATTTTGTTGACGTTTTTCTAGCGTATTTTAGTTTCAGCCACTTTCAGCCAGTCAGCCACTTTTAGCCGGTTTTAACCTGTTTTAGCCAGCCGGCTGGCCAAAACTCAATTTTGGTGGCTAAAACCCAACCCTGGTTATTTTTTTGAGCGGGGAGTAGTGCTTTCCTCCACACCCAAAAATTTCATTTTCAATTTAAATCTAAAAAAAATCTAAAAAAGACTTACTTCAACGTAGATGTCTGCAGGTGGCTATTTTGTCATAAGTTGGTTTAAGTAATTCTGAACTGCCGAATCCTCCGTAAATGATTTGACGTCTAATTAAATATTTTCGATGTCCACACAGATGGGTGATGGAATCAACCACACATCAGCTACTCTGATGAGGTATTTGTAGCACGAGTCGTAGATCCTCAGATGGGTCCCCTATCTAACACAGATGATCAATGTTATAAATTGTATTCTTAGAAATATACCCTGACTACCTATTTTATTACTTTCAATGGCTATTTGTAAAGTTGACACTCCTAAATGGACAACTGAATTCAGCTTTAGTCGTGTTTTCTGACAGAAACTAAAGAGTAACTAAAATTGAACTAAAAATAACGTGTTCACCGCACACCGCAGCAGCTACGACTGAGGTTGCAATTTCCCTCTTTTCAGCCAACGTTGCTTTGCTGCGAGAGATCGTCTAACTACACAGCTACACAAACAAGTCCCATGGAGAGACAGCCTTTCCTCTTCTGTCTATGCTGCTGCGGTGTGCGGTGAACACGGGTGTTGGTCGTTCAATTTTCTCTTTAGTTTCTGTCAGAAAACACGACTAAAAGCTGAATTCAGTTGTTCATTTAGGAGTGTCAACTTTACAAATCGCCATTGAAAGTAATAATATAGGTATTCAGGGTATAATTCGGCAATTCAAAATTACTTAGACCAACTTATGACAAACTAACCTCCTGCAGTCATTCCTCCTTCAGTTGACTATGGTAAGCAAAACAATATCGGCAATAATTTAATCCGTACCTTCTCAAAGTTTGATGTCATTTATGTTTCCCTATATTATACCTCAATGGTAAATTTATTGTATTAATTTTATTTTCTAAATCGGCATTACTGGTTACAGGCTTACCATTCCACGTTACTAAACCCTCAGCAGACAATAGGAAATATGGCATTACTTCCTATTCGGACTCAAATCAGGGGACCAGCCGCCAGGGACACATCTGAACAAGATATAATTGACGAAGCACTCTTCTATTTTAAAGCCAATGTGTTTTTTCGAACATATGAGATAAAGGTAAATTTCTTTAGTATTTGACCTTTGTGTTGAGATCAAACACTTCCTTCGCCGTCATAAAATAGCAGTGGTATCTATACTGAGGCACTATTTAAAAAATGGTATTATACATGTGTGTTTTGTTTTTTCAGAGCGAAAGTGACAGACTGCTTATCTATATCACTCTATACATCAGTGAGTGTCTTAAAAAACTTGCAAAGTGTACAAACAAGAATCAAGGGATGCAAGAAATGTACACACTTGCTATAAGTAAATTCGACATTCCTGGTGACCCTGGTTTCGTCCTCAATTCAGTTTATGGGAAACCGGCAACCTCCCAAGAATCTGGTAAGAGTTAACTACTAAGCACAGACTGCACAGAATATCATTTTGTTTCTTAACTTTGTACAAAACCAGAATCAGGGAATTTCAATTGACAGCATGACTGTCTTGGCCAGTTTTTTATTTCGGTATTATGATTAAAAATTGGACAGCTTAAAAGCGATTTTGTTTTACTGCAAGAAGGTTAATTTTTTTATTTCAGTAATTAAACTAAGCTATTAGATCTAGTTTTTTGGCAATGTAAAAAATATTTCAAACCTTTCAATGAGATTCCTGGATTTACAGAGTATTAATTAACAAATAGCAGGTTATTTAACTCTGTTTTTATTTTATTTATTTATTTTATTGATTAAAATATTTCTATTGTAGAGCTCCTACGTCAGTATTTGCAACAAGCAAGACAGGAGTGCGGTCAAAGAGTCTGTGAAAAAGTATTCAACACCGAGGATGGCAAGCCATCAAAGTGGTGGTTGTGTTTCTCCAAAAAGAAGTTTATGGACAAATCTTTATCTGGCCCTGGACAGTAAGAGTCACAATATTATAGGCAGAGAGGTTAATCCCATTCCCATTGCCAATGCTTTTACAAATTTTAATTATTGTGTTTATAATTCATTGATGATAATAATATAATATCTGAATAATAAATAAAAGACATTCATTGTTGTCTTCCAATCCTTCTTTTTCTAGCTTTCACATATCTTTTCACATAACCACCACAGGTTTACTTAGACCTGTCACGAAAGCCGGTTTAAAGGACTGTGAACTTATTTAAAACAATTTTGTTGTACTACATCTGATTAAATTGCATTTAGAATTAGATTTGGCAAACAATAAACGTTCCTGTCAATTCTCTACAAATTAGGTACCTATGTGATGAGCGCTGCTGAAATACATCATGAAATCCATAAATCTTTGGAATCTTTGGAATACTATTTAAATAGTACATTATTTGCGTTAGGTTCTTAAGTTCCTATCCCTTTTTCGATTCTGAATAAGGGAGAAGCAAATTTAAATCAGTCACATTCTTTTGCATATCATGCATTTAAGTATTTGCCATATATTGGCTTATTCTTATTACTATATCTCTCTGTTTGGTAAGAAAGTGCATAATATAACATGCTTGATCGGCGTATTGTAAAGTCTCTGGCTTTTGTCACGTTCAAGTGCATGAAACCTGAAACCCTGAAAGAATAGTAATAAACGTAATAGTATATATGGATATGTTGAAGCAAATAATATATTATTTGAACCTGTCAAGAAAGCAAAATATAATCACAAGTGAATCGCAGCGCATACACGCACAGGGGACGATTCGCCTATCACATGTCCCCAATCAATTTTTCCTTATTGCTAGATTTTGATACAGAAGAGTATACTGACTATTCTGACTATAGTGGACTTCTCAATACCAGTCTAAGAAACGCTGTACATTGGGTTGTCACCCATGTGCAATTCCTCTTTTGGAATTGGGCAAACTAAGTGCCATGATCATGAAGTCTTGCATGATCACTGAGTATCGTTCTTCGGTTAGGGGTTGCTCTGCTAAATTTTTCCAGGGGAAAATCATTAAATGTTGCAATACATAATTAGACATTTGGGCTATCATTTTTAATAACTTGAAGTATGGTTTTCTGCTACTATTAAACGTGCAAGTAAATTAATAAATAATAAGTAAATAAGTAAATTATTAAGCATTAAATGATTAATAATTCCGGCATGTTTAGATTTCTATTTTGGGACCTTTATTTCGCTTCAAAATAAGTTCAAGTTAGATGTTACTTTCAAGTTTTACATTTTAGCTAAGAAGAGAATAATGACCATCGACTTGGCTAATTCACTATTCAGGCTTCGTATTTTGTGTCTGTTTCTAAGCCCTGCCGATATCTTAGTCAGAGTTCTAAGTTCTACAGATTCTACACTCTGTGGGCTATGAAATAGAGTGAGTTATATATTTATATTGTATTTGTGTGTAATCTAGACTTTTCATATGTTCTGCTCTTCTGTATAATGTTTGGGTATATCTTCTGTGGTTCATTATTACAGCAGGAGTACTGGACTACAGTTATTAAGTGGCATTAGGATTCGTAACATAATGTGAATGTTATCGTTTCATATAAGGAAATTTCGAAGAAATTTTTCATTTAACATTTTAAAGGACAACTGTTATAAACATTAATTATGAATTAAAAAATTAATGTAAAATCTGAATATTGATTCAACACTAAAAATTACAAAAATATTGTAAATAAATCTATTAATTTAATACTCTTATTCGTGATAACATTATACATTACTCGCAATAGACTTTCAACGGTCTTCACTGCCTTTTCTATAACATTAATCAATTAATCGGGTTTTCTGTGAAATTAATAATTCAGCTAATAGTGATATTATTAAAAATATAAATTATATTTGACTAAGAGTTCAAATTTTATAACACCTGCATATATTAACTAGTGAAGAGTAACGAGGAGCTCACAATCAGTCAACAGTGCACAGCTGCACGCTGATCATATAATATTAAAGTTTTATTTTTTTAAGTTTCCTAAAACAAACTTCATATAAACCCCATTTATTCATTTTTCCTCATTTTACGTATTATTTGATCAAGATCGGCTTGCGTGAACTATGGACACAAAAATGGTGGGTAGGGTTACCCCACTCCCCAATTCTCCATCTCATGCAGCAACAAAATAGGGAAACCCCTAATATTTACCCCTGATATATAACTCTTACTCTCACTACTCCCTAAGCTATTGCTCTTTGAAAATTTCCCAGTGATTCTAGTTTTGCAGTCATAGCGGCATTTGAAATGTGACATCGGAAACGATTCAGAATGGTTGGGCCGGTTTATTTTATTGTTGCAAGGGATGGAGACTTTGGGGGTGGGGTAACCCAATTCATCATTTTTGTGTCTACAAAAACGAACTGCTATATTTAACTTCTATGTATATAATAATGGATATATTCAAGTAATTTATTTTAACATATTTTGTATTTGGATTGACAGTTGTTTAAGCAGAAGAGATCAAGCCTCATGAAAATGCGGTACGCTCAGATTGTAATGGGCCTAAAAGGAAATGGGAAGGTAATCACTTGTTTTATGTTACCTTTTAGGTACTTTCAATTAAATTCGATAGTCCATTCAATATTCCAGTCCTAATAACCCGATGTAGAGCCTAATATTTCAAATAATTAAGCTGACGCTAGTAATTCCAAAAATAGAAAGAAATGCATTATGAATCCATTTTATTATTTTCAAAACACATCGACGCAACTCTATTTTTCTTGCATTTAAGTTGCATTGACAGCTTATTTTAAAGGCTTTTGTTGTATCTATTCTGTTCAGCCTCTATGACCTCTCTTTTATATATAATTGCATTCAAAACTAAAGAAAATATGACTAATAATAAACTTTTGGACAAAAATGAAAAATTTGGAGGGAATACAAATCATTTAACTAGGTTTGATGAAAATATATTTAAGGAAAGCTATTCAGTAAAATAAATATAATACATTCTTGACCAAATAAATGATGGACTTATGGATTTTGATAGAGCACCTACTGCAAGCTAATGGCCAAATATGCGGAGTCAAAAGGTAGGAAAATGCGCGTTGTCAATCTTGATGCAACAGCTGGAGTGCTAGTTTATGAGCAACCGATTGCCGATGTTCGTGATGTAATAAAGATGGAAGAATTTGAAGAAGCAGATCAAGTGTTACCTGGACGAGGAGCAGGATTTGACCACACCTTAACGTACTTACTTTTATAATCATTGAGATCTATTTACTATATAGGCGCAGGTGTTACGAATTTCGAAGTCTTTTCAAGTAATATAAGAGACAATTTCATTAGGGAATTACGAAAACTCATTTTTGAAACACAATCTTGCATTTATAAATATAAGTTTTCAACTTTTGATATCATGAAATGATAAAGGTAGAGTAGAGTGGTATCCGTTGATACATTGCATTGTATCAACGGGTACATTGACCAGGGGGGTAGGCTTTGAATATAAAATGTGTTCTCTAGTTAGCTTTACTTTTACTTACATATGATGATAAGGTGATGTGTGCTATAATTGACATGAACTGAATGATTAATAGTTATGTGTTGGATCATCCGGAATGGCTGTTTGGACTCATTGGGGAGGATAAGGAGAGTGATTATATACTTTTCGACTGTCCAGGCGAAGTTGATTTTCACGCCCACTTGAAAACTCTGAAGGTCTTTGCTGCAATGCTAGTCGTTAAAAATTTTCGCACTTGCGGTGTTTTTGTTAGAGATGCTCGTCTGGCTTTAAATGGGTACAACTTCATTGCTAGCTGTTTAACTCCTCTCACTTCGTACATTAATCTATCAATACCTCATGTCAGTGTTATGATGAAAATGGATTTACTGAGTGAAGAAGATAAAACTAAACTGCAACTATTTATTAATTCGGACATAAAAGATGTTTTGAGGTATGAGAATTCTAGAAATAAGCCTAATGAAACCCCAAAAGAACTACTAGATTTAGCCAAAATATGTAATACAGCCGCCGCAGTTATCGATGGGCACAATTTGGTTCGAAAAAAGTATTATGGACTGGATATACGAGAAGATTCTAGTTTTAAAGGTTTCCTTTCAGTTCTTGATGATATGATGGGTATCACAGAAGACTGAAATATATTTCACATCGAAACATATTCATCACACTAATGTGATTTTTTCAGCTCCTTGCTTTACAAATAGCTGTAATCCAAAAGTTCCATAACTTTGTTTTTCTCACTACAGAACACGATGACAGATTGGGTTCATTTATCAAATATACTTTTGACGAATTTTCATTGTGTTTGTGGCCTTCGTTGACAAATTGTTACCGTTAACACACACCAAGTTAAACAAAATTAGGCAGCACTACAAATTGGTTTTTCTACTTTCAAGACTTCCTAACTCGTGTTCTTTAATGCTGCAGTATGTGTGTTTCAAAGTACTTCAGCATGAGTCGAGCAATTTACATTTTGGTGCACAGAAAATGATTTTTCAAAAAATTAAAAACACGATGTGTAAAAGACTTGGAAAAGATTATTGAGGAGTTTGCGCTAGTGCTCAGCATATGATATTGGTAAATGTTCAGAATCCGCACCATAAATGTACTCCTAAGCCAAAAACCCTTAGAAAAGTGTGGATAAGGAAATATAAAGTTAGGCATAATATATGCGCTTCTTTTGTTTATGTATTTAATTGTTCCAATATGGAAAATGCAGTCAAACATTTGTTGTGAGTGCTATAACTAATCATCCAAATGATATTAACTATACAATTATTTGCAATGAGAAACTTCAGCTAACCGATAAATTTATATATTGCGTGTAAAGTTGTAAAAATTGGACTTTCATATATAAACATTTGTTGTTATAAAACCAATAGTAGCTAAATACTATTTTTACCGGCTCTTTACAGGATATTTCGATAGTATCCTAAAATTCGCTTAGAACCACTTATGAGGATCATACCTGAACAGTGAACAGGAAGATTATTATAAAGTTGTATAATAATGCATAAGTGGTTCTGGCTCAGTTTTGGCACAATCTTGAGCCCTACCTTGTAAGGTAGCCTGTAACAATGGTTTCTAACTATCTTGGTAATACCCTTAGATAGATGTATAAACTTAAATGACCATAAAATGCTAAATCAATAAGAGCATTTTGTTACACAATTCATAACAATTTTTTTCAAGTTCGCATAATTTCAAGAGAAGATGGCAAGATTAGCCCATTTTCATAGTTTAAAGATAAAATTAAATACTTAAAATTGTTGTACATTTTGTTTACTAGGCATAATAATAGTGTAATACGGAAAATTTTTTGAAACCGTAATTTCGTATCGTCTCTCTCTCATTGTGTAAATACAAAATTTTCTTGTTATTGCTTGCTCTGTGAATGCAACATTAATTTTAAGTATGAAAATAATTTTAAGTATTAATAGATTCAGACTTTATTACAGACTGTGCCACTCGCAATCGCAATGACAATTAAACAAAATGTTACACTGGATTCATCATTACGATAACTAACTGTATGGGTTAAATTATTGTTCGTGAAAGTAAATGTTTTGTACTAAATATCATCGTAATTGGATTATTGAATAAAACTTTGAAATTATACTGTGTTAAAGCTCACAACGGTTTCATTCAAGATCGATGACAAAATCCATGTAGGAATTCGCAATCTTTTAGACAAAATGTTTAATAGACTGCAGAAGCCAGAGCATCAGTCACGTTGAATTTGCCATACACGAAGCCACTAAGGGAAAGCGCGGTGGGAGAAAGCTTTCTTTCTCCTTGATGCATATGATTGGCGAACTTGGGTCGGATTCACCAATGACAGTGTGCCTCATCATATAGAACTGTCCTTCCTAATCCTATTGTGAGGCAAGTGCAAGAATTAATTATTTATTGAAATTTTTGAGGACCTACACGACGGTGAAGTGACAGTTTGTGTATTGAGTTACCTAAAGAAACGGGATATTTGGCACACTAGATACAAGGATAAGTAAACACACGAACTGTGTTCTCTGTAGTGTATTCACATAAAACCTCTCCGTAAAATAAACAGGACTCTGCATAAGATATCGCAATCGATAGGAAAAGAGACACAATTCATTTCAATAACTGTTGTGCCTAAGAGCCTTGGTACCGGATCAGAAGTGACTGTAAAATAATTGAACTCTATCATTAGTATTTGGGTAGCTCAATTTGAACATTACAATTTAAGTTCAGAGTGAAAGAGGAAGAAACCGCAAATTGTCTTGTCTTCTAATATTGGCCGTAAAATTATCTTTGCAAGTTGTCTAAAGGTGAGTACACTTAAGTTTGATACATAGTAATCATTACAATGTGAGAAGTTACCAATAGTATGAATATGCATCTAGGATTAAATTGACTACAGTAATTATTTCAAATCATTGCTTTCTTGTAGTAGTCGACGGTATTTAAAACAGATAAATAAGGGTAGAGTAATAACAAAGATCCATAATTGGGGGACGAACTGTTTGCTAATGTATTGGACAATTTTAACTATTCAATGATAATGACGCAAAGGACGCAAATGATTTGGAAAGGCAATGATTTTCAAGAAAATATTATTTGTTCTGTTAGCTTGTTGGAGGCTGAACACTAGAAATAGTGGTTTTTTAAAGTCAAAGCTTTTGACACTTTTTTGTTCAACCTTATATTTCACCAAGTAAATGCCAACTAATTTTGATGGGACCAAGTGTCGTAGAACTATATTGAAATACCCTTTCGAATGATATCTATAAATATGACATTACTTGCCTGGTTCAGCCCAACGGGCGGGTTTAATCATTTTGCATGTCCCTGTATAATATATATGAGGTATCAGATTATAACACTTATCTAAATATCATGCAACAATTTTTTAAATGAAATTTTGACCGTGTAATTGGTACAATTGTATAAGGGTAAAGAAACAGTGAACTTTTGGATATATTAAAGTATAAAAAACGTAAATTGACATTCCTTGAATATGCAGGAACGATGACCGAATTAAAACCCTTAAAGATGTTCCTTTTAACTCCATTTATATTCGTTCTATTGCTGTCCAGTGCTACACATTATTGTGAGGCTGTAAACTGCAAAGGGTGCACTCCTCTCGACACTTATTCTTTTGAAAAGGTAATTTTTTTTATTATACATTAATTGACCCATGCTTATTACGTGCAGCTAAAATTTACAGTATTGTCGAACTTGTCAAGCTATATTATAGTACTTCAAAATGAACTTGACTTTTATAGTTTGCACAGGGTCGTACATAATAATATTTCATTAAGCAATGAAGAAATAATAAAATAAAAGAATTACAGGAGTTACGTACAGAAACTCTTAATTTGGTCACTCTGCATTTTTATGCGCACTGAGCTATACTAGAACTTAACACAAAATCAATAATCAGATAAAACACTTTCTCACAGTCCGAAGAAACTTAAACTTACATATCGGTAAATTAGGTCATGATGTGCATTGTGTTGCTGTAAGTATCCTCAGTATACTAGGTAGAATTTTTTGTTTATTCTTATTGCTACAGAAAAGTTTTGAAAAGTCTTTTGTAATCCAGATGGTTATTTACTTTTGTTTGTAAATCAATTACATATTTTTGACCCTTCTTATTATTTGAATAGAGATGGTTCATAATATCGCAACTAATAATATATGCCAAGAAGACTACATAAAGAAATGTAGAGTATTCTACTGTTGAAAGCTTATTTAGATTTGTTTTGCTTATTCTAGGTTATATCTAAATTTCGAGCTGCATTGGTAAAATTTGATGTGGCGTATCCATACGGAGATAAGCATGACGAATTTGCCAAAGTGGCTGAAGCAACCCGAGGAGTTTCAGACCTACTGGTAGCAGAAGTCAATGTGAAAGATTACGGTGATAAGGACAATGCAGATTTGGCGACGAAATACGAAGCGAGACAGAAGGATTTCCCAGTGCTTCGTCTCTTTAGGAAAGGACTTGGTGATCCGTTAACATTTAAAGGCGAATTCAAAGCAGACGATATCATTCAGTTTGTAAAAAGCAGTACAGGTGTCTACATTGGGCTGCCTGGTTGCATAGAGAAGTTTGACATGCTGGCTGGGGAATTCATCAAAATTCGGGACAAGGAACGACGACAAGAGATTTTGAAAGAAGCGCAAGAATTAATATCCAAGGGATTCGATACTACGAAAAGCGCTGACATGGCCAACATTTATTACAAGTTGATGGAAAAGATATTAGAGAAGGGAGATGAATTTGTACAAGAAGAGATTCAAAGGGTCGAAAAACTGAGGAAAACTAAAGTGTCTGTAGACAAGAAGGAAAGTCTTCAGAAGAGACTAAACATTCTGCAGTCTTTTGTCCACGATGAGCTTTAAATTGGTCAACTGAAATTTTCCTAACGATTGCCAGAGAGAAATTTTTAATTTATTGAATTATTCTTTTATGCGTTCATTGTAATCACTTCAGAAGTTATCCCTTTTGAGCTGCATTGATTCCCATCCAGCTCCTTTGTCAAACAAGGAATGAGAAAATTAAGGATTTCTATTAAGTAAACTTAGTAGACCAGTTTTTGACCAATTGGGCAAAAGAAGGTACAGAATAGTTAAACCTGGATCTGAGTAGGGCAAGCTGTAGCCTTTGAATTGCTTGTGATTATATCCAAACGCCCAAAATAGCAATATGTATTTTCTCATTCCAAAATATCATATCCGTTCCGAAATGAAAACTATCGGTATTAAATCAAAAGGTGGAAGCTGTGTTTCAAGTCAATTTGCATTAGGCGTAAGTAATTGTAAAAGATGAAACTCTGCAAAAATGTTAAAACTAATAATGAATGTTCTAATAATATACTTCACACTAACCAATAATATTTATATTTGTTACATGTTTGTATGTTACAAATCTTAGAAAACCTCGAATAATAATTTGTACATTGCAAAATAGTAATGTGACTAGTGCGGAAAGTATGCAACATTAAAATGAATTTTGTTTTCACCAGAATACAATAACCATTAACATTAAATAGAAACTTAGAACTCCCTGGAATTCGCGTAACAAATGCAATACTGTGTGTAATTAATGTGGCTGAAATATTGTCATTATATGTTACTGTCACATATAGAAATATTAAATGTTACCACTATGAAGTATTTAATGCTAGGTTGTAGTGGACGTATGTGTATTGCATTGTAGTCAAATGTTCAATACAAATACCTCATCTGCAAATAATTAAGAATAATGTCTGTGTTTATTATAAGTACTACTTCAAATGTAATATTTTATGCTCCTGATGGTTTAGGGGAATGCATAGGGGCAATTTACCGTTGTTTTAGCAAATCATTAAGGCAATAAGAATGATACCTTGAAGTATTGCTAGTTTTAATTCTTAAAAATTAGGGAGGTACAAAATAACTTTATTTGATGAGTACTATTATTTTAGTAATTAGAAGATTTGAAGAGTATGCAATTCAGTTTGACATTATTGTATTGTATTTTCTGTACGGTGGAGGCAACTATCTCACATTGTGGTGAAATATGAACGGGCTACATGATCTATTTTGTATATTTATTTATAAAGCATTGATGTATAAACATTTCATTTTTGGGAAGCGTAGTGATTACTGTAAATGATGTCCAATGTATTAGCTTGATTTTAGCGCTGAGAATTGAAGATTATTGTCTTACCATTTGTGGTATTAACCATTCATTCCCTAGTCATAATATTATATTTTTTTTGGTGTATTGAAATAAATGGTTCTGGTTATTCATTTGGGAATTCCCGTAATTTTTTTTTAATTCTTTCATTTTTGTCCTTTTATTTATGAAGGCCTCGCAAAAGGTTTCTCATTATTTTATGGACCTTAAAAATGTCCACAGGTTTTAATTCTTCAAAAAATTCTAATGGTTACTTTATTACTTACTTTATTATTCCTTTATTACTTTACTACTTTATTACTTACTTACTTTATTTGTAAAATATTCCTTTTTGAAAGAATTTCATGCTTGGGTTTTAATGTTATAACATTGTTTCTGAACATATGTTCACCTTTTCAGAAAAATTGTTGTTTAAAATAATCATTATAATTTACAAGGTGCCTTTCGTAAAACAAGGAATTCACTGGTTTTGGCTTAAACAATTACTGTAATTAAGGATTGACCTAGGGGTCTTTGTAAACAAGTGACATTATAAATAGTATTCAGGCATTCATTAATGCATTAAATTTTCGATATTGTGTTAATTAAATGGATATCTAACTTAAAGATGCATGTGACAGTAAACCTCGTTGTTGGAGGCAATCGTAAATTTGTTATTGGTATTGGTATTATGCTTAAGCATTTAAATTCCTTGGTTTTAATTTAGTAGTTCACTTACAATTATTTGTTCTCTACATGGCAGTAATGATGCCTAAACACACTTATACCTAGAAAAATGCTAAATGGATTTCTCTGTTGCACTTTTGCTGATGCAAATAAAAATCAATTTGAGATTCAATTGAAATTATCCTTTTATGATCACTAGTGAACTTTTTTAATTGGACTTTGGGAAAATGGGAAAAAACTCTCATTTATTCATTTCTAGTATAAATGAAAATGCACAGCTACGAATTTAAAATTGCTAGATTCTTCTTTTGTGAACTGAAAGAAATTTTGTACAGGGTAATTGCAATACGTACGAAAAAGAGTTTAGTACCGAAAGGATTGGTGGAGTTTTATCGAATTGAATAAAACGTCATTTTTCCAACAAATGATTTATTAAAATACTGCAAAGGTAAAATGTACAATTTTAGTACTTATGTTTAACAATATTATTCAGTTTTTATAATTATTTATGATCGAATAGTGATAATCTTACAGTAATCTTAATCTTAAAAAATGAGCATAAAAGAGTCCTATAAAACATGCATTTTTTTTATTTCGTTGAAACTTTGAACGTAAAACTTGCAACAATGTGAACTGAAATGCGAATATATCCTAGGGTAAAAAACATATAGGTATACTTTTTATGTTTTCTAAAGTCCTGTTGTACTGTAATTCGTGTGAAGATATTTTAAATATCGAACGTGAAGATAACTTTTGGTTATCCTTAAAAGAGTCCAGGGCTCACTTTATCACCTATTAAACAGTCATATCTAACTGACCATTTTCTAAATATTATATCGTTCATCGATTTCAAATATTAAAAATCAATTTCGAACAGCAGTTTTTCTAAGCACCAGTACAAGTAGCTGAATTGATAAAACAGTAACACATAAACCTATGTTCAAGATGAAAACATACATTCAACTTAAACTTAATAACCAGCCTGCATCGTCAGTTACAAAATTCTAATTTTGTGAATTCGAAAACAATAAAAGAATTAGCCTAACTGCATTGGTAGCAGGCATTCCGCTAATTGAGCCATTTGCATTAAAACGATTCCTTTTCCCCTAAAGAAAATAATATTTCAGCAACGGAAACACCTTTGTTTCCGTTTCCTCAAATAATTGTTTTGTTTTGGCTACTGTATTACAGATTCGCATTCTCAGCGAATCATACGAGAAAAATAAGTGCAAAATGTCAAATGAAAATATGTATTAACATCTTATTACCGGTCTAACGTACCACTTCAATAGGAATTGAGTCTGCTAAAGACAACCATGGCATTTGTTAAAATAATATCATAATAGGAATACGAAAATATAAAATAATGAACTTATGGCAACTATCGACATCGATTATCTTAGCATTTTAGTAGAAAAGTCTCCAAATTAATTCTTTTGGCCTTGTTTTGTTTCCTCCAGTTGATCATCATTATACTTGGCTCCGTATTGGAGCTCTAGTTGAGAACGGTGGTAACTCAATCCATTCACTCTTGAATAAATCCGTATGAAACATTCTGGAACCATCACCGAAGAAATGTAGTCCGAGTGCTAATTTCAAGGGCAAAATCTTTATTAATGAAAGAATAAAAATCTCAAAGAGATAAATTTCATTTTGGTTTTGTTGAATACCTGTAAACTGTATTCATCCTTTTTAGGAAACAAGAAATCATAGACCAGGGGGATGATGATCATACCATGGAACGACTCAAAGGGGATGGACACTGACATGTCTCTCACCTTCTCGAATTTGCCTTCTCTGTAGAACTGACGAAAAATTATGCATCATTAGAACGGTAAACAGTACTACGGTTGCATTTTACGAAATTATTAATTTCCATTCATTCTCAATTGTTATAATTACTGGCTGCTGTCTTACTTGATGTCTCGGACAGTCCGCCTTTCCTTGAAATATGTTCAATAGTTCACATTTAAAATCTTCGAAATGCTCTACTAAATCCGAGCCGCTCAGTTCTTTAATCATTCTATATTCAAAGTAGAATTAAAAATGCCATTCCAATAATTACAATAATAAATCAGGTATGCAGTGTTGAGATAATGGATAATAAATCACTTGGAATGATTATCATAAGCAGCCTTCTTCTGGATATATCCGGGAAACAACGTGGAAAGACCTTTCGTTGAACTAGATTGGCCATCGTCTGAATCCAAATCTGTAACATAAAAAGGACGACACATGTAAAGGCGTATATAAAACCACTATACCCATAATGGGTCCCAATGGAAAATTAAGCGTTTTCCGATAACTAGACCATACTTAAAGAAATTAAGGTGTGAATTTTAAAACATGACATGACATTGCTAAAAATTTACCAAAGTCATCATTAAAACGGCTCAATAGTTCCTGGACTAGTAGAGAGCCTTGTCGATGTTCGCCAGATGGGAGAGCAAAAATGTTACTTGACTTTTCACCAAGGGAGGAATTAGTTTTGCGTTTTCCACTCTTCGCTGAATTGCTGATATTTGTATTGTCATATTCCAAAGTACTGTCAGAGTCATACTCAGTTTCACTGGAAAGAAAATCTCTTTTCTTCAAGTCAGAGAAGTTATTCATGGCAGCCGCTAAAACATTCGGGTTGGCAAGCAGCTCATATGTGGACATCTGCTTTGGATCCCTGATGCTGGAAGCACTAATCTTCAATAATTTCTTGGTACAAAACTTTGTTTCTGGCGAAACACAATCAGGATATGAAATGCCCTTAGTTGAACACTCTGGTGCTTCTGTCTCGCTCAAGCTACACGGATTTGCAATTCCGCCCTCTGCAACATTTTTCAATCCTTCGACAGTTTCTACATTGGCAACAGTTTTCAAGTCTGCAGTAACTTTTCCTTCTACAATAGTATTCAATTTGGAAATGATTCTCTTTTTGGTGGTCCTTCTTGACGTTGACATCTTGCTGTCCTGAACATTATATTGTTCGACTTTATGAATCTTTGCATTAAAGGTTTGGCTTTCATTAACAGTAACATCCTTACGACTCCCTCGACCCTTTCTTAACTTTGACGTTGCTCGGTGTTCAGTTTCCAAATTTTCGCATTCTGAAACATTTTCGCATTCAGTCTTAAATTCTTTTTTGGTATTTCGTCTTGTGGTCATCCGTGAGACGGTATTGTCCTTTAGGTTATAACCTTCTTCTTCTCCTTTATGAATCTTCGCTTTAAAGGGTTCGCTATCACTGGCGGCGCTTTCTTCAGTACTTGCTAGTGCCTTTCTTGACTTGATCAAAGTTCGCTTCTTTCTGAGTTGTTTGCCCTTATCTTTACATTCTGCAATTGTGTCACACTCAGTCGTCAATTCACTTCTTGTTTTTTTTCTTGTAGGCATACGTGAGGCTTCAATAACCTTTACATTATCGTCTTCTGTCTTTGACATATTTATCTTGACTAGCTCGCTACCTTTCAAGTCACCAGCGTTATCTCCTGGCCCTTTTCTTAGCCTTGGCGAAACTCTTTTTCTGGACCCACTAGCCATATTCTCACATTCGGCAATGCTTTCACAGTCAGTTTTCAGTTCACGTTTTATTTTTTGCCTTGTGGTCATACGTGAGCTGTCCTTTACATTCTCACATTCTGTCTTTTGAATATTTGTCTCAAAAAGCTGGCTAAACTTTGCGGCATCCTCAAGATTACGTTCTCGTCCATTTCTTGGTTTCGATAAAGCATTGTCTTGGGGTTTATTACCCAAATCCTTAGTCACCAGTACTTTGGGGGCCATCTATCTTTCTTTAAAGTTTTCTTCAGTTTCTGCCACGGATGGCTACTTCGGTGTTCTTTAAAGTATCACAAAAGTGCATACCTTCCTTTACTACAAGACAATCAAAATTCAGCTGAATTAAAAAATTAAGTCGTAATCGAATTTGTCTTCAAAAACATTTAAAACTATGTTATTGTTATGGAATACAAAATACAACTTACCTATAGGCAGAGCTATTTTGAAGTACGGATGAAGCAAAGAAGTTAATTGAGTATAAGTTAACTCTTTCGAACCGGTCAGTTTTCAGTATATACTTGAAGACTGCTGAAATTCTTTGATCTAATTGAACTCTCGTCAAATACTTCAGTTCAGACAATAACACAAACTGAAGATGAAGCTTATAAAATATTCTAACCTCACCTCAAAGAAATCTGTGGAGCCTTGTCGCTGTCAACGTTTGCCACCACACTACCCGCCCATTCACAACGCGCCAGACAGAGTACACAATCAGGTGTACAATTTATAGTGTCGCATCTCACAATCAGTTAAGCCTGCATGACTTGGCGTTTGTAATATTAATAGTTACTATTGCATGGGATTGGTAATTGGCATTATTATTATTAACTAAGGCCAATTGGCATTATTAAGTTAACTAATTAACATTGGCTAAGAATGAATCGTTCTGTGCTGATGAAGCTGCTCAGAATTTTGGTTTTAGCAGCGTTATTGTAGTACAAGCCGATCAGTCCCATGAGCGTTCACTTAAATCTGGCCCGCAAAGCAAATCAGAGATTTGCAGAAACGAATCTAGCTTTCAATTTTTATCAATGCAGTTGAACTTTGTTAAAGGAGAATTTTTAAAAGTCTGCGGCCATTCTGCTTTGCGCCAATGAGTATTCGGGTGCACAGAAAAATTGAGTGCACGGAAATCAAATAAACATACTCCCTTCCATTAGTTATAAGAGTAATGGTAAAATTGGAGCTTTACCAGCTTACCACACTTTTATCTTAATTATTGAGGTTTCTTCTGCGAGATAGTTCGCATCTTTTTCATTTAAGCTTTCAAAATTAATAGCCAAACTTGTGTTTCGTAAAAGCAATAGTACGGAATAAAATAAAGATCTAAAATAGTAAAATCTCACTAAAAACTTTCCCATTTCTTGTTTACATACGAAAGTCGGCTAATCGTTTAAACTAACCGTATACAAAGTTCAAAATTATAAATGACTCAAATGAGAATTCTCTAAACCTTTTTCATGTAGCAGGTTTATAATTTGCATAGTTTCCATGAATGATAAAGCTAAAAATATATGATTAACAAGGATTTTAAAGGTCTTTGTGGCGTCATTTTTTATATTATCGATTTCATGGTAACTGTTTTAGCTATTCATGTATTTAATCTTCTTTAATTTTTCGGATGCTAATGATGAAAGACGTTTCATTAAAACCCCAAAATCCGACAGCAAATATTGGTCAATATAAAGCACCCTTTACCCTTTCTTGCATTGCACCTGTTTGGGTGAAGTGAAAGTTTCATGTATATTATCAGTCTTGTTTCCCTCTGTATATTGTATTACTGTTGTTATTGTGTTCTTACTGAAACGATGTTAATATGTACTACGCTGTTACCGTAAAATTAATACGCATAATAATCATTACTACTATACTCTCCAAGATCACGGTGATGGATACTACTTCGGACGCAACTGCGGGAAGGTTATACCAAGCAACACGCCAATGGATTTCAACCATTTATATCTATGAATATAGAATCTGTGGACTACTATACTCTGCTATTATACAGTACATCGAATGAACGACCTTCTTATTAAGAAGCTTTGCCTCTTCTCTATATGCATTGTTTGCAATAGTTTATTAGTATGTAGTGCAAGAATAAAGTGGGAATAAGACTATGACAAACAATAAGTTTTACATAGGCTGGCTGTACATTCTGAGAAAGATAACAAGAACACCCAATAATCTAATGATCACCTTACTTTACAGTAAAGTTGGTGAGCAGTCGGGACAATCTTCGTAGACGACGCGGTTTTATAAGGTGTTGCTGATGCTGTCCATTTGCATGATGATGATTTTATTAAACATTCAATCAATTTCAAATACCATCAAATATTCCCTTTACTTCGTGAAAATATTTTTATCGATGTTTATGATGAGAGGTATTCCTAAAGAGAACATCATGCTTAATGCTGTACAACAGACTTTTATGGTCTTCACTGGCACTGGACATTGATAAGTGAAAGGCAAATCTTTTCATTTAACACAGATTTTCGATCCAGTTATTGGTATCTGCAGGGCAAGTATAAGTTCTAGAAGAAAAATCAGTATTTTTACTCCTTTAGAAATTTTCGTTGTGGTCCGAATCGATTTCACCTCTATCGATATCCACGACGAAAGCATGTGGTTACCAAACAATGTAGTGGAGTTAGCAGACGTTTAGTTTCAATAATGGCAATAAAAAGATAAGAAAAGAAATATGCATCACAATAGGTGTATCACGTATCTGTGACTTTTGTCCATACTATTACTGTCGAAATGAATAATGCTTTGATAAAACTAGCTCTATAAGGGAGATGGCTATGGCGGCATTAATAATTAGTCAGTGTAATAAACGGTTACAAGAAATCAAACGTTTGGATACTACGAATGTATTACATAATATTGAATAAAAAAGGTACTTAATATTTAGTTGAGAGTACGAAGATGTTTTGTATGTAATATTATGAAAATTGCAGTAAATATGTCAGCTTATAAAATATGTGACAATTTTCCTCTCAGTGCCGTCTGAAAGACTTGACTGCTAATAAGCATTTCAACCAATAAAATACAACTCCAAAATTCAGAAATTATGCCACTAAGATTAAATATACAAATTATGTTTAACTAAAACTAAAAATACTGAGGTAGCTGAGAGAGTAACAGGAGTCGCTTGTCGGATGCCTTACATTCCGCAAAAAGGAAAAAAATCTTTGTAGGACAGAGTTTAGATAGCTCGATCATTCCTGCTCATGACAGAGAACGAAGCACGTCACAATTCACAAAATATTTGTCCTCTTAAAAACCCGAAAACACAAAATGTCTAAACTGTTGTTGGAGGTGGACATTAGCTGCTAATTGACTAATCTAAACTAGCCATTAATGGTTAGCCTCAATAATTGTGAAAGGGAAGAGTACTGCAAACGTGTGTATTAATTCAATATTTATTATTCATCGTTAATTCTAGACAAAAGTATGGCTAGTATTCAGGAAATTAATTGTTATTCGTTAATTATATATTTTGCCAAAGTTTGGTTGTAATTGCTATGTTAATTCAACCGATATTACCAACTTATGACTTACAATAGTCAAATCCGCATCCGCAATTCAGTCAGTGAAAATTGGCCTCCCAACACTCATAATCTATAACATTTACTAGTTGTTTGTTGTAGTTAGTTAAGAGTCAATTAGTCTGTCATCTAAACCTGCGTTAGAATCAATTTAATACTTCATACACCTTGTTATAAAATGAATCACTACATGCCTGGAACGTAGAAACCGTACCTTAAACCTTGTTAAATCGACGTAAATCGCAAACTCACTAATACTATCAAAGTAAAGTTGTCATTCTGTGAACACGAAAACTCAACAGTCAACCGTGACATTTATGTTGGCAATCAAATCGGTATAATTTAAAATTCAACGCTGTTAGTTGTAATGTAGATATATTGAAAATACCCGCAAATGTCAAAGCTTAACCCACCTTTGACCTTGCACCAATAACTGTGAACCATGTCAGTCTTCATTTAATCAGCCGCCAGTAATAGAATAATTCTTGAAGAGAAAAGACAATAAATTACAGGTGAAATATTAGTTTCCGCAATTAGTAAACCAGATTTGCTGATTGTTAAGGAACTACCTGATTCACCAATTCTCCTATATTATACAACGAACAAGGACAATAGACTGTCCTTAATTGTATGTTCACAGGCAAAATTATCTACGACTTACTACTTTCGGTTTTCCAGTCAGCTGACTGCTCCCTGAACTGAGTGCGAGAGTATAGGGACATTGAAGACGAAAGGAGACGAAAATTGACTGAGGACAGAAATTAATGAAAACAGAAACGTGAAGTAAACTTTTAACTCCAGCGGCCTAATACTGACAACGGAATAAAAAGAACTGCTTAATTTGGTAAGAATTTGTTATTGTATTATTTCCAGACATTTCGTGTAGATTTGTCCTTATTATTGGGTGTTATCTGTTGTCCATACATTGTAGTATTTCCCGTAATTAGTTTTCAATAGCTCTCGTAATAATTAATTGCATATAAGGTTGTACTATCACCTGTTTCATTCACCACTAATTAACTAACATTATCAGTTGGTTGTAGTTGTAGGTTACGGAGGGGAACCTAGGAATATACTAAAGATATTCATTATTTATAGTTCAGGCTATAAAGTAACTGTTAGGGTTTCCAAATTTTTATTACCTCTGCCATGGTATAGAATATTCGAAAAATTGAAAATATTTCAGGGAATGCATTAACACCGGTTTTGCATTTTCGTCCTAATTTTTGAGTTTCAATAAACATTTATTACGTGGATAGGCAGAATATATACTGATATATACTGATATAAATATTTACTGATATAATAAATGTATACTGATATATTAAATGTATACTGATATAATAAGTGTATACTGATATATTTTTTAGTAATGTTTAAGTTATAATTTTTTGCTTAACATCAGGAAAATCAACAATGCACAGTTACATTAATTGCTTATTAATAATTGCCACAAATCAAATATGGACATCAGTCATAGTTGGGCAAAATACTTGTATTTTGAAAATACATGTATTTTGACATTTTCAAAAAAAGTATTTTGTATTTTGTATTTTGAGGCTATTTTTGGCCTCTCAAAATACAAAATACTTTTCCAAAATTTCATTAAATTTGGGAGTAAATAATGAAAAAAATCCCATTTTTCATATAAATTTTTAGTAAATGCAATCAACTTTTGAAAACATGTGTAAAAACTGTGCTTATATTTAAGAATATTGGACCTGTGAAAGTAAAAAGTAATGGACTACCATTACCAACAATCATTAATTTCCTACCAATATCACTTATTTGCAATTAAGGTTAGGTGTTTTGAATCAAGCTATTCCCTTAAAGTGCATTTCATTCTTAAAGTATTGGAATTATTATTACAAGTTATAATTTGAATTGGTTTTTCATAATACTTTGCAATATTTTGCTGTAATTGTTTGTGGAATACTATGTAAATTATGGGGCATGGTCATTTGCTTAATAATTATCGTCATATAATTTTAAAGTTATACTATAACAATTGTTATATGATAACATAACTCGTTGTACTGCATTTATTTCTTTAAAAATGGCTTTGCAATTGAAAATTTTAATATTCCTACCTTTAATTTCGTTGAAAAATTGAATGTATTTTGAAATTGTATTTTGAAAATACAGTATTTTATTTTGGACCGGAAAAAATGTATTTTAAATACAGTATTTTGTATTTGAGAAAATTGCAAATGTATTTTGTATTTTGAAGGTCAAAAAAATGTGTTTTGAGCGAAGTATTTTCAAAATACTTTTGATGTATTTTGCCCAACTATGACATCAGTGCAGGACATTGCATTGGGACCATATCTACTTTAGTCCACTACCTATTACCCATTTGACATTCCATTCCAAGAAGTAGTTATGAAGCGGAAACGCAGTCTTGGTTCATCTTGTTTTTATCTGTGGTTGTCTATTGCATGTTTTCTTTTAATTGACTACATACGTGTTGGTTTCGAATTGCTAAAGCAAAACAATGGATATATATTTATTGTTTACGTACATAGCGAACAACAAATTATAAGGATTGATAATTGTTCTTTTTTATCTTTTATCTAATAATCACACAATGGAGTTTATTATCTAATCAATTACTTCAACAATTAAAAGTTAGGTATTTAACGTACTTCCATTTTGCAGTATTAACTTGTAATCTGGTCGTAAAATTTTTTGTTTGCTTGACGTTTAATTTATATTTAAAACTCAAAATGCTCTGCAAATACTTTTGGTGTCAAGTAGTGTTCGTATAGTTTAAAGTGCTCAACACAACAATTGAAAATATTTAGCCAACAATGATGAAACTAGACCACTGTTGATTTAAGCCTTTTGAATTACCACCCGAAAGCCAGAACAACAATACATAGTTATGTAGGGCATTAAATTTAACAATACAACTTGATTATTAAAGCTTAAATGCTTTTGTTCTGACATATGAATATCATTGCAAATTGGAGTACATTAGCCTGATTTTCTATGGTTCACAGTATTGAATGCATATTTTACGTTACAGCTGATGCTGATAATTAATGTGTCACAAAGAAAATTAAATTAGCGTGAGTGCTTACTTTACAAAATTGTGATTATGTATTTGGTTTTGGGTTATAGCGTTGCTGTTACACCTTGAAAATCATTATTAAACTGAACCTAACCTACAAAATATCTTACTTACGACGAATCGTTGGTTTCTACTTTCCCGATATTACAATTTACCAAAATTATAGATTTCTTAAAGTGGCCAACATAAATGCGTCTATAGTAGTGGCATCCTGTTGGTAAGTATTTTTAATGGTAAATACATTTTAATTTTAATCGGTAAGAAATTTGTTTGAAAACACGGAAGATTTTCTTTTCAGGACCTTTCCTAGCAAATATGTTTAAATCTATATTTAATTCAATATCCAATGCTATGGGGTTGAAGGAGTCGAAGGCTGTTTCGCTTTCGTTTGAAGAGGCTCGATCTCGAAGTAAGTAATAATGGTTTTGGTAAATAATGTTTATGTTTTACGATGGAAGTAAAAAACATTTTCTTCTACTTTAGTAACTGAAGCGGAATACAGACGGCTTTATGATGCCTTCAAAAAAATTGTTGTCCTTGACAGTCATATGTCAAAGACGGCATTCATTAGAGAAGTGCTTGGAGAGCTATTTCCTGGAGAGATAGCAGAGGTTAGTGGCAGCACATTTTGGTTTTTGCATTTACATTTATATTAAAAGTTAATAAGTGTTTTGGTAAATGACAATTGGAAATAAATAAAAATATTTCAGAGCCTTTTCGTGACATGCGGTGGGAACGCGAAAGGAATTACTTTTAAAGACATGGTTAGTTCACTAGTTGTGCTAACCAAAGGAACTTTGGATGAAAAAGTTCGATGTAAGATTTCATTAAGAGCTTTTGTGTAATTTTTATATTCAATTACTTTGTCCATTCAGTGAAACTTAATTATTTTGTATCTTTCAGTTATTTATTCCCTATACTGTGGTGACAACATGCTGATTTCCAAGGATGAGTTTATGAGATTTCTCCAAGACGTCGAAAGTTGCCCGCTGCCCGAGAATTTCGGAAAACTATTTAATACTGTAATAAAATATAAAAGATTTTCTGGTTTTGAATTTTTTTAAACTGGTCGATTTTGCATTGAAAAGGGTTCCAGTGTTGACTACGAACAGTTCAGTAAATGGATATTAGACAATCGTTCAGCAACGTCGATCTCTTGCTGGCTATTGGAGGAAATATGCTGCTCACCGTCTGGAGAACCTAGGAACCATACTTTTGGTTTGACTGATGACCATGAGACACCTACGTTTTACCAAACGTTAGCTGGAGTAACTCATTGTATGTTTTTCATCCTAATATATATGAAATATAATCAGCAAGTGATAATCACGGCTAAGATTTTCTAAGCATTACTGACACTTAATTTTACAGTGGAAGAGGAAGATATCATTGAATTAGAAGAACGGTACTGGAAGTTACACTCTAGATCTCACACCGGTAAAATGGATATCGGAACATTGATGCCTCTAGTTTGTCCGCCACTCCCAGAAACCATAATTAAAGGATTTATGGATGCGTTTGATGAAAATCGGGACGGCCACATTGACTTCAAAGAAATGGCTTGTGGGATATCAGCTGCTGCTAGAGGTCCTCTCATAGAACGTCAAAAATGTAAGCAAACGGTTTAAATGAAATCGCATTAATAGCAATATTAAAATAAATGTCAATTTTTCGGTTCAATGCCGAATCTTGATCACTCCTTCGGTTTTGCAAATCGCAAAGTGACTAGTCTGTTTAATACTTACGTTTGACAAATAATATGTTTTATATTACTTTTCAGTTTGTTTCAAAATTTTTGATGGAGACAAAGATGGATTTTTGTCAAAGGAAGAGATGTTCAGAATGGTGCAAGTTATGAAATTCGTAATGGAAGAAAATCTTCCTTCAAATCCAAAAGAGGAAATAATTTGTGTTCTTACTAAAGATGATTCAATTATAGTCGACGAAATCATGCAATGTTCTGGTCCCGAAGGAATGAACTTAGAAGATTACTTAGTGTGGTCTTTGTCTAACCCACTCCCTGAAAAGTTTTTAACATTATTATACCAGGTTAGTTCCTCTTAGAATTGATGGGCTTATCGTCAACGAAATTGAATTTATTGATCGGTTTTATAATGTTTGTGAATTATCATTTAGATTTGCCAAGTCGTGTTAGGTCTGCGTCCGTTGGACTCAGCTGAAGAATTCGAGGTAGTAACATCATGGCTAGCACGAGAAAATAAACGCGGGATTCAACCCGGACAAATTTGGTACCTAATTTCCATAGATTGGTGGAATGTATGGACTCACTATGCCTGTCCAAGCACCCCGTTCATGATGAGTCACAGTGATAGTGGAATGGGGTCTATGTAAGGGAATATCAATTTATGTTGGCAATTATTTAACAGCAGCAAAGATTTTAAACTTTTTCATGTTTAACAGAGGTGGCAGTATAGGAAGCCATCACAACAGTATTAATAGTATCACGGATAACCCTGTAAGTTACACTTCCTCCGAAAGCAATGTCAATCCAACCCACAGTCACAATGGCCCCTTGTCTGGGTCCACCAGTAGTAACGATAAAGTTAATGGGAAAACAAGTCGTAACTGTTGGTCGTCAAAAAACAAATCGACCGTTGAAGCATCTGTGGCCTCGGACAACAGTCAAAACGTTGTTGTCACCGCTATTAGTTCATTAGGTAAGTTATGCATGCGTTTTCTATTTGTATATTATTGCATGAGTATAATTCTTAATATTTTGAACTCGCATGCGTTCTTCCCTCACCTCTTCGCCCCTATTTAGGGTTTTGTCGTTTCCTTTCTAATTCAGATGTTGAGACGGAGTTGGAGAGAACTAACGGAAACGCTGCTTTAAATCGCCATGCTAAAGCCAATGCAAGTTCTCTATCTTTGGCCACACTCGATAGCTCCAGGTTTCTACCTTCGATTATTTAGCTAACAGTAACATGGATGGTAACTAATTTTTTGATGCTTATGTAAATGTACCTGTAGCAGCTCACCTAGTCCAGTCAATTCACCAATCAGCTCAAGAAAACAAATCAACAGCAGTTCATTAAATGGACCATCGTCCGTTTTGAGAAAAAAGCGCCGACCTGGAGCCATAGATAACACGTGTCTTTTAAGTCCCGTCCCTACAAATCTGTTAAAAATCCCTTCTTTAACTGGAGAAGGAGGTCGACTAAAGGAGGGGCTGGAAGAAGGTCGTGATTTTCAAGCCGTACCTCAGGCTTTATGGAATGCCCTTCATCAGTGGTACGGAGCCTCAGTTTCGTTACCTCGACAGGTAATCCTGTTCACCTCCTAATTAAACTTAGTTTTTTAAATTCACTTCAAATACAATTTTTGGAAATATTGCGCGATACTTTTGATCACTCTGACAAATCTGTAAAAGAGGCAACTTTCTCAATTGGTTTGGACTCTTATAATGCAATAGAGATTAAGTAAATTAAATTTTTTGCCGTTGAATTTTCAGGTGATTGAGGATGAGAAGAAACTAAAACTAGAGATTTATCCTATTAACTTTCTGCTATATCGGCATCAAGCCCCGAACACCACCAAAGTCAGTACTGTGGACAGCGGGGCTCCCTGGACTGGAATGGCTGGCATGTATGGTGCTGCTGCTTTGAGCTCCACTATTGCTTCTTATCCTAACGTTTCTCCACCTAAAAGGTATGTTGACATCTTAATGTAACTCTCTTTTTTGTTTTTATTGACATATTAGTATTATTAATACTTATTATTACCATTTTATCGTTTGTAAGTTTGAGTTTTCGTAGAACTCATTTTATAAGCACTCATATGATAGACTACTATGCTTTTCGCCAAATGTCACAATTGGTGGTGTTGTAATTTTGCTTACGGAAATGGAGTGGTCAGGTTTCTATTTTAAACATCGGTCAAAATTAGATGCAAACAAATCTTCATGCTGGTCGTTTTAGTACTTGGCATTTACACGTAGAATTTTATGTTGATAACAAATTACGCTGTAGAAACTATCTGTACTACTGCAGACTTGTAGACTTGAAGCATCTTCTAGGCAATTCAAAAGTATTGGATGTATATGTATATGTGGCTCTGAACATTTCATTGTCATGAGTGAGGGTAAAGAAGAGAGTTTATTGTTTGTACTTATGCATATCTCTATCTGCTTTGGTTTTGTTTGGTTATGGGTCAAAGTTGTACAG
This sequence comes from Yoshiicerus persimilis, assembly GCA_020352615.2. Taxonomy (NCBI): domain Eukaryota; kingdom Metazoa; phylum Arthropoda; class Collembola; order Entomobryomorpha; family Tomoceridae; genus Yoshiicerus; species Yoshiicerus persimilis. The sequence continues at coordinate 3,259,145 of CM060170.1, read as the reverse complement.
GTTGTGCAGGTCGTGCAGCACTTGTATGGTTTTGTCAGTGTTTTTTGTTTAGTTTGAAATCCTTTGTGTTATATGTTTTATAGTCTATTTTGGTGTTATAAGGTGTAAGAGTATTATGTAAATATTACATTTCCTAAAATATCCATCTTATTGCAAAAACTTATTTCAGTATCCTAAGTATTGCTCATACATAGAATTTACAATTGTTCTCAAGCAGCGCCGACGTAATTGGGTTTTGAAATACTTTTAGTAATCGGTATACTATTACAGGCAATACTTAATCCTAAAACAAACAACATTTTTTGATCACTTTTGAATATATTCTTTGTATTTTTATCATTTTTGAGAGACACGTTCAATAGCAGAAAGTTAGGGTCTACTTGTTTTCTTCTAAAATTTTCTAAAACTAACCAAACAATAATTAATTATCCAAAGAATGTGAATTTAAAAGTAAAAGTAAGAGCGTACTTGAAGTGAGTCATTATTTGTCTTAATATATGAGCTATATAGAAGTCATCAATGCCAAGATTAATTGACCGAATCTAATAAATATTGCAACTTTACTAATTATTTTCATTGCTTATTTTTTTGATAGCTTGCGATATAAAAAGGGCTTGTACTATATGCAAAATGGTGAAAGGGGCAGTTGCGTTTCTAGGAGGATTATCAAGTGAATACTATGGATGTCTCAATAGATAGCCTAAGAATTTTTTTTACCAGACAGAAATTTCTTTTATCGTTTATAATGAATTCACCAATAATTTGTTCCATGAGTTTACTACTTTTAAATGTTCATTACAGAGTTTTAGCCTTCACAGCTTCTTTCAGTAAGAAAAGTACTTTAGGGCAAGTGAGCAATTTCCTCTGTCAAAAGTTGCGCCTGTCCCCAAAAGACACTCGTCTGGACTTACTCCTTGAAGATTTGTCGTTCGTTATGGTTCTGGAGGAGGAAGAGCAAACCTTAAAGGAAGCTTCGATACTAGACAACTCTAATATCCTGATGGAAACTCGAAACAAAGACCAAACGTGGCCTGAAGAAATCGGATCTTTCGGAAATGACCAACAACGATTACAACGTGCCATGTCCATCGTCAGTGTTGAAAAAGGATTGACTGGACTCAATAATTTGGGAAATACATGCTTCATGAACTCAGCTATTCAGTGCATGTCTAACACCAGAGCACTGACACTGTACTTCATTCGAAAGATGCACATGTACGAATTAAACAGAGTAAACCCAATCGGTTCTAAGGGTTATGTTGCCAAACGGTATGGAGATTTGATAAATGATATGTGGAGCGGGACTACAAAAACAATTGCTCCCTTTAAACTGAGAGTAAGTCAGAAATAATTTCCCTATACAGTTCCTATATATTTATCAAAGGATTCCAGTACGTGTTTTTAATATGATACATTTCAATTTTTGAATAACTAGTGGACCATTGGAAATCTTCAGCGGCGTTTTAGAAACTTTCAGCAGAATGACGCTCAGGAACTACTAGAATTTCTTCTGGATGGTCTTCACGAAGATCTAAACAGAGTAATGGAGAAGCCATACACAGAGCTCCGAGAGAGTGATAATCGCCCCGATGTTGTTTGTGCCCAAGAAGCCTGGGAAAATCATTTACTTCGTAACAAGAGTATTATTGTCGATTTATTCCATGGCCAGCTCAAGTCATGTGTTACTTGCAAAGAATGCAACCATCAAAGTGTCGTATTTGATGCCAGTCTGTGTTTAGCTCTTCCATTGCCAATGGAAAGTTATTTCCTGGTTGACGTTATTGGTGAGTGGCCCGATTTACAGTGCACTTTAAATGCATTCATTAGTTTCTCATAAATATTTGTGTATACAGTTATTCGCCAAGACGGTTCGACGCCAGTTCGCTATGGACTGCTGCTTCTGAGCGACGAAAGTATTGCAGACCTTAAATCTCAACTGTCTCTTCTGACAAACCCAGTCATTCCACCGGATAACATATTGCTCACAGAAATGAGAGCTGCTCGTGTGAATCAAATATTTTATGATCATCAGAAGGTTCGAGTACTGATGAACACTCGTCCTATTTACGCATACCAAATAGTCGATGCTGGAGAAAACGGAATTTCAAAGCCAGAGACAGATCAGCAAATACAAAAGATTTTAACGTCCTCCAAAAATCAAAGTAACCCAGGTTCCTTACGTCTAGGTGATAATAGTAGTGGAGGTGGGCACTCAAGACAGAGTAGCTTTTCCAGTTGTGATGGCTTGAGTTTGCAGCAGGTGTCCATGGGCGACACTGTCAACTCAAATCGAACAAGTTGTGATAATGTAGTTATCGTCGCTCACAGAAAAGTCATAAGACAAGATATTTATATTTTGGCTCATCAAAAGACTAAACACATCCTTTTCGGCTTGCCGATCGTTATTCCTTTTGTGGAGGGGATGACTCACCTTGATCTGTACAAGTCTGTTTGGGCGGTCGTCGGCCGGTTTCTTTCTCCGCTTCCTCCAACAGAGGGAAACAATAACCATGCACAAGACTGGTATGCCAATCACTAATTATTTTTCAATTTATTACTATGTATGCCACCAAATACAAATTGGGTGCCCTTTTGTGTGTTGCAGTGACGATAGTCTTGGCTATGAGTTCCCCTTCATGTTGTCTCTCGTGGTTAAAGACCGGGAGTACATTTGTGGACGTTGTCCGTGGTTTCACTTTTGCCGTGGGTGTCCTATTAGTTGCACGGACACAATGCAACTTCAGCGGCTGAACCCCAATAAAGTTTCAGTGGCAATGGACTGGGACCCTACAGCTCTTCATTTGCGATACCAAACTAATCAAGAATTGTATCACATTGAGGACCTCAGTTTAGCCGCTGCTATTAAGAAACATACCGAAAGTGTTGCCTTGTATTCCTGCTTAACAGCATTCACCACGGAGGAACATCTGGGGGAAAAGGAGCGCTACAACTGTCCAAAATGCAAGACTTCTCAGTTAGCTTCAAAAAAGTTACAGATTTGGAGACTCCCTCCAATTTTAGTAAGTATTTTATCATGTGTATCTAATCAACTGCGTTTTCCGAGTGCTAATTTAATTCATACATTTAATGTGCGTTTGCTTAATAGGTTGTTAACTTAAAGCGGTTTCAAGCACAACGAGGGATATGGATAAAATCCAACAAAAGTGTCGATTTCCCCTTCGAAAATTTTGATCCCACACCATTCCTTGCAGAAGTGCCAAGGAAAACTATAGAATTAGCTCTTCAGGGCAAAAAGGAATTGTCACCAGAAGAAACCGAAGAAAATATTCCTTTATATCCTCTACAAGATTTCCATCAACACAGACTGGTTGATGGTGTGGATCCTTTCAAGTTAGACTATCGCCTCTTTGGAATAATTGTAAGCTGCTGTGATATTTTAATTGACATACCATTGAAGATATTTAATTAAAAGACGTTTACAATGAATGTTTTACATTTCTATTTAGTGTCATTCTGGCATTATGGGAGGAGGTCACTACATATCGTATGCAAAAGGAGCAAACGGGAAATGGTACTGTTTTAACGACAGTAGCTGTAAGGTAAGCAGTGTTTTAAGCAATTTCTGCAGAAGATAATACTTCTTCATTCCAGGGACCTTAAAATGACAATTTGTATTTATTTATTTCAGGAAGTACAAGAGGAGCATATAGACAAAAGCTCGGCGTATATACTTTTCTATGAACGCTACGGCCTTGATCCTGATGCCTACATGCCCCGCATCGATCCTAAAGCGACACCAGTTGTCAGCGATGAAGAATTAGAAGCTGAAGAAAACGAACTGAAGAAAAGCTGCAGTACTATTTGATTAGACAATTTAAGAATTCATTTTTACAGAACCATGCAAAATTTATTTTTAATATCCGCTGATTGTCATTTCTCTTTAATTTGATACGTATAGATCTGATTTAGTAATCACAATGATAACAAATATGCTTTTGTTATCATTACAGCATATGGTAAAATGTTGGATGTAAAATCCAATTGCTTTTGCCTTCCTGGGTAGACAAATTGTATAATTCAATGGCTTCTAAATTGCAGTTGCAGTTGCAGATCGGTTCTCCTGGGATTTGTGCTGCTTGCAATGTATGTTTAAGTGTTGCTCGAAAGGAACGAAGAAAAGACTCAGATAATTTAGCACGAAAAATGCATGCACTCCTTTAGAACATCGCTTTCCTTACCGAAATTATCTATTACAGAGATTGCTTATTTATTTTAATTCATGCAGATAACAAATAATGTTAGTTCAGTTTTCTTCTATACTTGTAAATTTCAGTTCTAAAGTCTTTATCTTTGTTGGTTATTTATTGTGGAAAGTAAGAAATGTGTCACATGTGTTTGTCTGAAATTTGCCCTTTAATGCTTAATTTTTAAAGCATGTGTGAATAATTACATAAGCACAAAATTTTAGCTATTAGAATTGAAAAAGCTATGGTGGATATGAGTTGTCTGATAATGTTTATTAGTGTCACTAGTGTGATTCCCCAAGTACCGCCAATTGAATGATTCAATGATTCATATTCATTGCCATTTTTACCGTTTCCCTATTTTTGCATGACAATGGGACAGATTTTTTATTCCAAATTTTTTAAGTAATAGCAATAAGCATAAATAAAAGACATTCTGGTTCTACTTTCTAGACATATGCAGAGAACTATTTCCAGGTTGTCTGTTGTCTCTGAAGTTGGGGTCTGACAACCAGGAATTATTTAATTACGAAGTATATGCGAATTTTGATTAGGTATTAAATTATATTTATTTAATCTCAATGGTCACATAATTTTTGTGCACTTCTAATATTCACTAGGCTCCGTTGACAGTATTTTGTCAAACTTCCCTTTTCCAAATTAGTTTTGTTGAAAATTATGAATATTATGGCTATTGAATCAATCAATTTAAAGTGGGTTACTAATGATTTCGAATAAAGTTTCTATATTTGGTGCTTGAGCTTCTTGTGGCATGGATCGGTGTACAGTACGGTATACAGGGTGTAACACTGAGATTTACCTATTTCAAATAAGGATTTATATAGCAATATTAATCTTCATGTTGCACCCTATGTATATTATGATTTAGTAATCAACTACATATTTTTAAAGGTTTTACAATATCAAGGTGCTTAAAACTGATAAAATCATATTATACGTAGCTAATCTCTACGAGTGTTTTTTATGAACTATTGCTTTCGCATTTTATTGAGTTAAACAATTTAATTCACATTTGCTGGTGCTTCGTTTCTATGCCTATTACCGTAGAAGATCTATAGAGACTCGTTCATCATGAGTTTCTTCCAGTTATTTCCCTATCAGAACTACCCTCTTGTATTAGTAATAAAAATAGCTTAAGCCTTAAAGTTTAGAAAAATCTGTAACGAAACTAATTTTTACAAAAACTGTGATTGCCGATTTCAATGTATCCATGATTTTGTATTTCTCTATCCGTTACTTAACATTGTGGTCTTAAAAATATTGTATTTTCTCTGCCAGTCGATGGTTTGCAAGTTTTTTGTATGGTGTAAATTAATTTTCAATTTTATATACAGTTTCAGAAAGTTGTAGCTCACCCCAAAATTCCACATGATGCATTTTTGACACTATAAATTCCTATGCAATAGGATAAAATGTATACTTTGTTAGGTTATATGATTAGATGTACTAATTAATGGCGGAGTAAGGATAATACTATAATATATAAACTATGAGTCAAAGTCAAGTGATATATTTTCCATGGTCTGGTCAGGGCGCTCTAATTGCTAAATACATATTGTCAAATGCTTACTCTAGTTATTGAATGGATTGTCACTATGATTATAATCCATGGTTAGATTTATGCTTATAATAGATATTTGTAGTGGAGACACAAAATATTTAAGTAATATATACGATACTTACGGCTCGCTAGATCTTCTTCATATAAGTATGACGGATCAATGACGATGATACTAAATACACTAATTACAGTATGTACTATCCTAAATATGTTGTGTTATAAAGATTTTATAAGGTTCATGTACAAAGGGATTCCAGTGTATTTAAGGAAATACTAATAAGTATTACGTTTGCAAGTGACAGTACAGATAGTGAAACTGCTTAGCTTTCACCGTCAAATAAGCACCCTTAAATTATTAGTGAGGTACTCATATTCCATAACATTGTGATCGTTTACTGTTTGCGTAATGTACTATTATATATTATATTATTGTTGTTATGTTTTACTTTAATTGGGAAATGGGAATACTTTGTAGTTCCCGTTTTCTCCTAATTCTGTTTATAGATTTGTAAGTTCAAACAAGTTTGTTTTTTATTTTAGTTAAGATACTTTATTCTGCAAAACGTGTAAAACTTGCCGATTGTGAGTTTAAAAGTTAAATTATGGGTGTTTGGATATAGTAGGGTTTATTGTGTATCGTTTATTTGTACTATATTGGAGTGTAAGGGAACCAACTTAATAGCTAGAATTTTTATTGCTCACCAACATTACTGTAAACTGCTCAAAGTTCCCTTTTGGACTCTGTTTGAAATTGGAATTTGGAATAGGGACGACTAGAAACATTATAAGCAACGTTTTTATTTACTTACTGCAATGCACGGTCTGATTTAACTATGTAATAGTTTTACAGCAACCGTTTAATTGTAAAAAGTCAGCAACTACTTACGTGTCATATCTGACAAGCTTGTGATGATAAAATCATGGGGTTTCCTATAACTATGTTAAAAAGTCATCGAAAGTATCCGTTCAGTGTATTAGTTCCTGGGTTTCCAAAGTGTTGGCTCTAAGTTTATTATTAGAGGAACAGCCCTGGGCTCTATCAACGAAAGTAATAATAATCTACTCTGTCCGTAGCTCAATAATTTTCTATATTGAACGTGTCTATGCAAGAACGATTATTTCCTAAACAGAATCAAATCACAGTACACACTGATTTATTTAAATGTCGTATTTCTTTTCTATTTAGTAACTGTAAACTCCTAACTTGAACAACTCCCTTTTGCAAAAGATCTTTTCAAGTTTATAATATACACTCAGTGATAACATTTCAGAATCGGGAATGTTTGTAATAGAAAAATTGGATTTTGATTAGGAATTAAATTAAAATAATTAAAATAAGGATGTCCGTCCTCCCGTTAAGAAAATCTGCTTAAATCCCAGAGTTTTAAACAAAACAAGTTGAAAACCTCACAGATCCTTATATGATGAGTATTCAGTGTTCCATCTCATTGAAAGAGCATGATTTATAATTTTAGCGTCATGAATAGTTTCTCTTTTCGACGTGTATTTTAGGGTCTAAGTAATACATAAGAAATCAACGTGCTTTTCAGATCGCTGTATTGCCTTAGTGCGTTTGACATTGTTGCCCCAGCCATAATTTTGCTTATTTGATTAAATGATCTAAGAAATATAATTTTAAGTAGGAAATAAGAAAATCATGAATTAGCTTAATTTGTTCAGCCACTGAGGCATTCTATTCTGATTATATTTATCTTTTAAGTCAATAGTATCGTGTGCTGTGCGGTGATTCCCAATAATAAGCCAAAAATAGCTTTATACAAACCCAGATTACAGAATTGAGTCTTGTAAAATGCGTTCGACAATTTTATAAACTTTCAATTAGTACAAATCAAAAACAATGGATTTCTTGTTGAAATCCTACAACATAGAAATGTTGTACACATTGCTATGATTTAGTTTGTGGACAATTTTAGCTGTCATAATCATGATTCTGTTAAGTTTAAGATGAAAGTATTTAAAGCAAAGGGCTTATTTAATTTAGTGACAGCCAGTTTCAATGTTAATGAAAACACTTACGCTAGCTGTGAATAACGAACTTAGGTCACTTCATTGATTTATGAACAACAATAATTTTAGTGTTTATCTTGTCTTATAGCCGGTGTCATGTTTTGAGCTCACCAAATATACTTTAGTGCCATTTAAAGAGTAGTATTTTATTATTCTTATTGTAAATTGTAATTGTTTTGAACTTTACTATATTAATGTAGTGTTTTTGTATACAACTTTTGCTCATTTCCCCATTTGGAATTTCTTAGGTGAAATCTGGTCATGAATGTACACCAAAACGTTAAATAAAGTAATGTAATATACGTATAACTGCCTTGGTTTGAAAATGATTGAGTAATCTACAAGAATATTGGTGCGTTGAAAATAAGTTGCTGTGAGAAAGGGAATATTATAGTTGTAAGGCCAATAAAAACTGATGTGGCATATAGAGGAATATTAATTGTAAATAAAAATACGTAAAGGTTGAATTCCTAAAACTGGGATGTAAAGACTGCTTGCCTATGGAAAGAGAAATCCGTTCTTTATCATTGTCAGTCTATTATATCCTGCTATGAGGGAAATAATAATTATATAGATAATTGAGAAAAAAGACCCTAATACCTTTTAATAATGTTTTCCATATGATATCCAACCCCCGGTATGGTGGGCAATCAAATAGTAATAACGGGAAGTAATTATTGTTATTATGATTCATACAAAATAGGAGTTGTTTAACGCAGTTGAAATATTGCAGAAATTGAGTAAAATAAACGTTTGCTTTATATTTATCTTTACATTTTATTAGTAATACTTGTTATTGTAAATATGTCAACCCTCTAGTGTCCATAACAGGATTTGTATTACAATTACATAATCTGCAGCCGAAATATGGAACTTTGTTATCAACACCATTTATATGATTTCTGAAGGAAGTATTCTTAACTTAAAAACATTTGCGTTTACTTATCGTTACTTATTTAAGTTTAGGTAACTACATACAAATGAAATTATATTATATTGTTTGCCAGACTACGCTACTGTATATGTCTACTATAGTAAATGTATTATAGGTATCAAAACCGAAAAAAATGTTTATCGAATGTTATATAATATAATTACGTTCAACATTTTCGTCAATCTCGTTTCAATAAAGACTATAATTACTTACATTCGTCATCACTCATTTCCAATTCTCATCTTCAATTTTGCTTAGTTTTTATTTTGGGGGAGGGTGTTCATTATCAGTAGCAACATCATTTATAGGAACAAGAAGCATCTATTAGATGCACATTGGATCAGAGAATTGAAGTTTTCTGTTTGCGAAGGTGTAGGACTAAGTATTGGGGTGGCATAAAAAACTGGGATTGTTAGGTATTTCGACCGGGCAATATTTATTTCGCATTTTACGGTGTCGTATCGGTTATACGACCATTATCTTAAAGAGAACACCGAACAAAAATAATTACAAGATAAAATGGCAGTATATGAACCAATCCAAAAAGCAATGGAAAATGTATCGAAAACTATAGGAAAAAACTGCTCGCCCAGAAGGAGGAATCGAACCCCTCTGACGCTAATCAGCTACAGGTTTGAAGCCTGCACCCCGTACCAACGAGGCTCATCTGGGCGACTGGACTTGCTTTTTCGGTCTACTTGATTTACACGCACTCATTTAGCCCCAATGAGTTTCACTAGTACTTTACATTCCGCACTGGAAGGTTGTCCGTAACGCCTAGTCCAATTAGATAATTATAAATTAAATGGATACTCGTATGATTCTATTATAATGACACGACAAAAAGTATTGTCGAATTTTCCTATTACTAACTGAATTGAATACAAAGATAATAAGCAGAACAGACTTAGGAGATGGTAGTAAATCTTAGTCCTCCTACTGTCCTACTACACCAACAAGATTAAACAGCTCTCAGCTGTTTAATACCAAAACATAAAATGATCTTCGATTTTCATAACTTTTATGCATTGATGTGATGTGTATGGACTAATTAATATTTGCATTATTCTCCATTTAAATGCATCATTATTCTTTTACGTTATTCATCTATTTATTTATTCCTTTTCCAAAGTTATTATTTATTACTAATAAGATATTTGGAGTTTGCAGTGAAGAGATTTAATTGAATTTGTAATATAAAAGGCGGAGGTCGTATAAATTGGTTGCATTCTTAACGAATTTAAGCTTAATTGGAGCATTAACTAGAATGATGCTAATATTTATTACGACCCCAACCAATTAAGCAGTTGTCAGCTCAGAGTAGTGATGTGAGCTGTCTCCCAACACTAATCGAGGTACAAAATAATCCAAAGACTTGTTCATGCTGTATAATAAGCCTACTGATATTAAGGAATAATAAGACCTGCATATGTTACAGTGATCTAGTAGTAAAATATTCGAGTACTTGAATATAACTATTACTTGAGTTAATACCCAATAATCAAAGACCACTCCAAGTGCTGATGCCAACTGTCAGAACCATAGTCAATGGTCAACAGACTGCTAAATTATTGAAATTAGTTTAAGTATAAAGATTGATAATTAATATTTAGCTTGGCTATGCCACAGTTTTAATCATAAATTTTTAGATATGCCCTTAACAAAAAATTGTATATAGGTCACTAAGATGTTCTATGTCTTTCTATGGACATACTTTATGTAAATCGGTCATTCTAGAAAATTATTTTTCGTTTCGCATTTTGTTTTTCCTGAAAAACGAAACGAAATGGTCTTCGGAATAAACGAAACAAAACGAAACGAAACTTCGTTTCCTTTATGAAAATAAACGAATCGAAAAGGAAAATGCGAAACGAAACTGTCCGATCACTACCTAGAAATGATTTGTAATTTCTCAATTTATTCAACTATTGTGCGGCTATCAAAATACCTACATAGGAGGCAGAATTGGCTTGTCAAAATGGCTTGCCAGTGGTCAATGGTAGAGCCAATTGAAAAACCAAAGGTAATTAAACATTTATGTGCCAACTCACCTGTGAGTGAGTTCTAGTGTGACATAAGCTACATGTATAAAGTAACTGTGTATTTATTGACTTAGCATGATTAACAGCATAACCAATGTATGTATGAGATTCAGAATCTTGAAGAACGTTTTCTTCCAGTGTACTTAGTATCGGGTCGAGTATCTTTTCCTTTTTTGCGTCTTCGTTCCTTTTTACCCTGAATCCATTCTTTAATATTTTTGACTCCGGATCGCTTGTCATTTCGGTTGCCGGACGAACTGTTTGAAGACCGCTCTGCATAGCTTACTCTTTCTCTTGTTTGGGTTGAAAGTGACTTTGGCAAAATTGGATTAGAATTTCCCCCAACCATAAGAACCAAGTAGTACTTCTTTGCCTTTGAAGATTCAGGAAAATCAATCACTAGGCCCCCGTTGAAACCCGCTCTTTTTGCTTGTGAAGTAATTAAATCAGTCTGGTTCTGATCTGCGGGGTAAAACTGAAACACAGCTCGGCTCCCAATATTCTGAATTAATACAAAATTATTCTTAAAACGCAAGTTGAAGACATACAATAACACTGTTACAGTGCAATGTTGAAAATTAGGATCCAATTACCAGAACTCCATACAAACTGGTGAAAAATGTGTATAGCCTTTTTGCGGGTTTATGATTACTTTTGTCGGCATTGCACAGCCATTGAAGAGCACTAATACTAATTGCACCGTCAAAAGTTCCAGGACGAAAAGGAATCCCTTGACCCATGTCACCCAAAATTAAATCACCTTCTACTTCACGCTCTCGAGCAACATCTACATCACAAAAACAAAAAAATTAATTGAATTCTTTAAATCTACAATAATTTACTCATAATACATTTTTCAGAAGCCACTCTTAATATGTGAAACTTACTTAACATAGCTGAAGATATATCTAATCCAACCCATATATGCCCTTCCTCATCTAGCGCAGATCCACTTAGGCCTGATCCACACCCGAGATCCAATATTACTTTTGGTACAAGTTCTGGAAGTTCGAGAAGCTCGATAGCTCTTTCGGACATTTCTCCCTGAATTTCCATCATCCTCGAACTTTGCAAGAAAATTAATGACATAAAAAATATTAATTCAAGTCTAGAAATGCATTATTTATAATTCATAATTTCGTTTATAAGTAGTAATATAATTTGGCTTTTACTGGAAATTTTCTTACTTTTGAGAGTACTTCCTCGCTTCATCCTCGTTATAAAACTTTAAAACAAGAGAAAATTATATTGTACTATTTTAAGTATCGATTTTATGATGTATTGCGCATGCAATATCTTGAAATGAAATTCTTTGATAAATAAAATAATAATAAAATAAAAATTGAAACTCACGAAGTCAGGAGGAGCACTTAATTCTGGACGCTTTCCGAACGACATTGTGTCAACGAACTAGTAAATTTGGCGAATACTTAAGTTACAGAATATTTAAAATTTAAAATTATTATATCTTATACCTTATGAAGGTAAACACATTGTATATTGTGTATGACGGTCGCTGAAAGAAAATTGCGGAGCACGATCGCCGAAAATGTGCTTAATACTTGAAACTAGCGCCCATTCTGTTGTCCGGTAGCACTAGATAGCTGGGCTACGTGCAACTCAACTCTTTCAATACGTCACTGCAGTTGAGCAATTGAGATTGCAGATTCCACGTTCCACCTGTTTCAAATTTCTTGCGTCTTTTCTAGTCTGGATGCAGTACTTTCTCCAAAGCTTCTTTTATACTGCAATCAATATAGGAATACTAGTCGCGGAAACCACAGATTTAAACCCTTGTCTTCCACTCCCGTCAACACACAGGCAAAACGCACAGCACAGGCCTCGAAGTGTTCGCTGTCATTCCATAGATGTCGCAGGAGATGTCAAAGATATATTGTGGCTCTTTCATTTTCAGGATACTATTTGAAGGCACGGGGCATTGTGATTGTGCATGGTAATTCTTCCTGTTTTACTTTTGTTGTATTGAGATATAGTATGAACGATGAAGCATATCTGCAGCAACCTCCAAAGACGTCCACAATAATGACCCAGACCCAAGTTTTTGCCCAGAAAACCAGCCGTTGCTGGAGAAGAATGCCGAATCGCAATTCGAAATAACATTAACTAATACACTTAAGTACTTACCGTTGTGAATGAAGGGACTAACGAAACTAATCTTAAAGGTATTTAGTATTTCATGTGTGCTCAAGAAAAATAATTTATAACTATTATAACTCAATATGTTAGTATGAAAATCGCTAATTCTTATCGTTATGTCATAGCCTTAAATGTCTTCGATTTTACAAAAATTTCAAATTTGATGAAGATCTAACCGTTTTCGAGATTCTGCGTAACGAAAAAAGTAAAAATTTACAGGGAAATGAGTAGCCAAATTTCGGAAACCATAGCGATCAAAATTATCCAAATCTATCCAAATCTGTCTAATCTAAATTATCAAATCCAAATATAAAAATCAGTGCACAATTATTTTGCATATTTGCGAAACTGTTGCCTTCACTACAAATTTAATTTAATTTTTCACCAAATGTGAATTTGCTGTCTTAACTTTCACGGATCACTAACTGGTGCAACTCTATGAGTAACTGTAACTGTAGCAGTAACGAATATAAGGGGTGCTGAAGTGACTCATTGCCTGCAATACTGCTTACACTATAACTGTAGATGCATGCATAAATTGTAGACATAATAATAGGATCTCAGTTACGGTTTTATTTCATTGTTCCTAAAATACAAACAAATGGGAGAATATCGAATATGCGAATACGGAGACGACGGTTGGCCTCGGGTACCAAAACGACAAAGTCCAGCAGACCCTCTGTATCTCGGAATATTTAGAGGGTACCCCCCAATGTTTCACCGGATGTCAACCGGACATGACCTGGAGGTCACGTTCCCCCCTCCCCACCCCTACGGGGGGGTGGGGGGCAAGGTGAGATTTCACCGGATTTGAACGTTTCTCGACATTCCAAGCAAAATATTTTTTTACCCCCAGCCCTAAAAAAATTGGGGGGGGGGGGAGGGGAGTAAAGTGAATTTCATCGGATTTGAACGTTTCTCGACATTCCAAGCAAAATATTTTTACCCCCCAGCCCTAAAAAAATTGGATGGGGAGGGGAGTAAAGTGAATTTCATCGGATTTGAACGTTTCTCGACATTTCAAGCAAAGTATGTTTTTAGCCCCCCCTATTTTTTTAGGGCTGGGGGGTACAAATATATTTTGCTTGGAATGTCGAGAAACGTTCAAATCCGGTGAAATCTCACCTTGCCCCCCACCCCCCCGTAGGGGTGGGGAGGGGGGAACGTGACCTCCAGGTCATGTCCGGTTGACATCCGGTGAAACATTGGGGGGTACCCTCTAAATATTCCGAGATACAGTGGGTCTGCTGGACTTTGTCGTTTTGGTACCCTTTGCCCGAGGCCAACCGAGACGACAAACATACGAGGACCTAAACTCTTTAATTTAACGTAGAAGTTGCAAACCTCAACTTTGATGTTAGATATCTGTTTACCTTCTCTGTGTATACACGAGTTTTATGTTTGGTATAAATTGTCCGTCATGATTGGATTTCTTCACACCATGTGGCAACGCCGCGAAGCGGCGTTGACACAGGGTGTGAAGAAATCCAATCACTAGGACAATTACGACTAAACGCGCACGTTTCGACTGCACTTTTGTTAACACTGTACGTTGATGGTTTAGCTACGTTCTCGCTTCGCTCGAACTACGCTAAACCATCAACGTACAGTGTTAACAAATAGTGCAGTGAAACATGCTGTTTAATCAACAATTGCCCATGTACATAGAAGAGAATATACTTACCATCTCCTCTAAGCTATCCATATTGACGAGTTAGCCAACGATATGATTATGTATTAAATTTTGTTCTTCTGTCGGGTCCGCAGAAATTACTTGCAATTGCAATTACACTTTATCCACCGGTGAACGAAATGGCACTAAAATACCTAATTCTTCCTAGCACTTTAGATCTCGGGTCGAAAGAATTATTCAAATTACCTTCCTATCACAGTTTATCAACTTTTCATACAAATAATCTAACAAGTACACCAGTGCTGGGCACCGGCCGGCCAGAAAATGGCCGAATTTTGGGCCGGCCGGCGTCGGCCGCAGGATTTTTAGAAAATGGCTGGCCGAAAGCTTTTTAGGATCTGAAAATTTTTTGTTACGGCGAGACAGTGTTACGGTCGAAGGCCGGCCGAAATTTTAAAAAAATCTAGAAAGTGACCGAAGACCGGCCGAACTTTTACGTAGCAGTTCGAAGGTGGCCGAAATTTTACGTAGCATTTCAAATGTGGCCGAAGGCCGGCCGAAAATTTACGTAAAATTTTGATAGTGGCCGACCAAATTTTTTCGTAGCAATTCAAAGGTGGCCGATGGCCGGTCGAAATTTTTAAGCACGTACTTCAAACTTGCTGATCATTGTTTCCTAAATCAGAAGAAAAGTCCAAAACAAAGCTAAAGACAAAGTAATATTTCCTGCAAATTTTCATGGCATTTTCTTATTAATACTAGTGAGCATTACAGTACCTAGGGAAATAATTTGTGAAAAGTCATTACGTCATTAGCTGTAATTATTCTTTATGATTATTGTAGTATATATCACTCCGTTAATTAGATTTTTGCAGACAATTACTTCATCGTTAATTTTATTCCCAGTACATAATGTCACATAAATTGTTTTTAAGTCAAGTCAGGGAACATATGCTTTTAATGGCAATTGAAGTGTTAAAGGCATCAGTTGTACTAATGACTTTAGAATATAATATGATTACTGTAAAAACTAACTTGTTGACATACGCAATATTTAAATTTTAAGGAGTTACATGAAATTCTTAATACTTAATAAATGACAAAATTCTCTCAGCGTTAAAAATTTATCACATGTATTAGTTAATAAACAATGGAAGAGAGGATTTAATGCCTTCGCGCCAGGATGACAGCAAATTATTGCAGGTGAACCATATTTTAAAGAAGAGTTACAGGATACATCGATAAGACCGAAGAGCAACCGAATTTTGAAGAGGCCTCTGAGCGCACCCATCTAGTTGTATAGTTTTCGTATAATATTGTTATTGGTGTGTATTGTGCATAGTGCATGTTTCCGTGATGAAAGTGATGATGTGAGTAAGAAGTAGGAAAAGCGAGATGTATATACGTAAGATAAGGATGGACAAGCAGATAAGAACATTAAGCTAATAAATGTTAAGCGATAGACAAAGCAAAAGGGACACTGTATTGACTATATAAGGGTGTAATGTCTTTCAGTCATTTCGCTCATTTCTTATTCTTTCAAAGAATATTCACCATTCACCTCAGCTAACTCTACCACAACTACAACCCTCACAACGTATTTGGAAATATGTTCAGTGGCAATTAGGGATTCCTAACATTCCTATCAGATATGCCAATAATAGTGTCATTGTCCCCGCTACAATTCTGGTAAGGTCTCCTAATAGCAATGTCGGATGTCATCCGTGGGATTCAAGGCTACTCTCCGCATTACATTATGTTTTTGATTAGCAGTACGCTGTGGGACATATATAGATAGTATATACGTTCTTCTAATTTGGATACCTTTCCTAACTTTCCTTAAGCTACCTTCGTCATATATGATACTCCCCAAAGCACTCATTTTGAGTGAGGAGATACTTGACTTACAAGATAGATTAGGGTTACATTAGAGAATCGCATTTTCTCTCAAACTCCAGAATAATCTTAAATGCTGCGGTGGAGTAGAAGTGATGTTTCTATACAACTGCAAAAAGGGAAAAATCTGAAACTAGTATCCATCCAATTATTTCTAAAGAATGTTAATTCATTTTTGTTAGCCAAACTGCACGTAATATGATATGTTAATAATAGGTATGAAGACTTTTAGGAGAGTAGTTTTAGTGGAAAGAGTTTTGGGAAGACTTTGTGAGAAGCATTAACAGTGGGAAGAGTCTTGAGAAGACTTACACTTTTGTGTTGGGAAAGAGAAATGTCTTGAGTAGACTTCTTTCGAGAAGGCGAAGAGTCTTTACTGAATGAAACTCTTCTCAACTTTTTGAGAGGAGTCCCAAGAAGAGCCAAGAGGATACAATATACAATGCCCATCACTTGTGTGACTTGTATTAAGAATTAGAACCACAGATTAGATGGCCCCAAACTTATTTTGCTAAATACTACAGAGATGGGCCTTCAGAAATAGAGATAGGCACAAAATTCAACTTATCGTCACTTTTCGGGAATTCAAACCTTTTATATAAATTCGAACTTCTTAAAATAAATTCAATTTTTCCGAATAAATTTTAACTTTTTCAAAATATTTCGAGCTTTTTCAAAAGAATTCAAACCTTTCAAAAAAATCGAACTTCTTTGAATAAATTCAAATTTGACGTTTTCAATGCTTTCTATTTCCTTTGTTTTGCTTCCGCTGCTTTATTATATGCGTTTTGCAAATCGTTTATTATGAGAATCCGAAATGCATGAATTGCATATCAGTGTTGACAGGATGTGATGAACTGAAGGAAGAACTAAATCGACAAAAACAAGAAATCACTTCTTGCTGACGCTTGTGGCGTTATGCAGTGCAGCAGAGAATCCGAGTGTGTAAGTGAAGGTACGGTGGAGTTGGAGGTGCCGTGTGCAGTGTACTGCACTCCGGTATGGAGCTAGAATTCCCGTGCATATCAGAATAGAGAAATGGTAATAGGAAGTTGATCTCTGCACGCATCCTTTCGGGTGCTTCTCACCGGGAGGAAATTCTCCTCCTCCAGTGTCGGACTCTTGCACAGCCATCACTCATTTGTTGCGCGATTTTGCGGGCTCTTCACTCGGAATATGTAATATCTGCAGGGCTTCCCTTGTGCACTTCCCGCTTCCTCCATCCGAATAACCGAATTTGAGAGATGAAGAATTCTCTGGAGTCTGACCCTTTTCATTTTATTGTGCATTTTACTGTTTCCTGCAAATGTTTAATTTTCCATAAAGGTATGCGGACCAAAAATGTTTTGTTTGGTTGAGTCACTATGTTAGTGTGTACCTACTGTCATCATTTAGGTAATCGCTCTTCTCTTATTTATACATGTTCTTTGGCAAACAAAGTAATTATGTGTAAATGAGGCTGGTAAGTGTAACATAATACACTAACCAATTAATGCATTTGGTTCAGTTACTTATAGACATAGATTAATCTCCTGGATGTCTGTTGCACAACGCATTTCGCTTTATTTAGCATCCATTGTATCAACATGCCTCAGAAAGTATATCAAATTTATTTAAAACTCGAAGCTTTCACCCAATGTCCAAAAAGTTTAAAAGAAACTTTTCGACGATAACGCACATATGAAGTCAGCTCAAGACCAGGAAATATATTATAGTAGACGCACCATGATGAATTAACATTAGTGAAATCATAATTTAAGTTAAAAATGAACAAAATTCATTTGAAGTACACACAACCTTCCTTACATTGGAAAACCCTATTTAAATTTCCATTTCTGTTTCAGTTTAAGGTTCCAACCATTTCATCTCGAAAATCTAAAATTTGCTAATTTCACGCTACTTACACTTGTCAGAATTCAATACATTATCGACTTTTGAAAAATATGATGCACATCTAGAAACTTTTTGTATTTACGATGACGTACTTCAATAATTTCGTTCGCCAAGCTCATTACTATTCCATTTACGCCCTTATCTCATTTAACCACGCATTCAAGTTTCTTTGTACTGCTGCATGATTTTACCTCATGTATACATAAAGACAATCCCACTTCTTACTCCGAACTCCCAGCATTTACTTAATAAAGACGCAGCTTCTGTTGTATCCACCTCAATCGTAGCCTAGTTTTCACTTTTAGTACAAGAGTACAACCAGGGGAAAGTTTAACATCAGATGAATTATAAATCGAAATCTTCCGAATGATGCTAAGGTTAACCCCAATACTAGCTTATAGTGAAGGAAACACCAAAATACTGATTTGAATACATAATAAATGGCAATTTAGTGAATAATTAGATAAACAAACCTAAAAAAAGGTGAAAGTAAATCAGGAAATAGATTTCAATGCTGGGTTTTCAATGAATTTGTCAAAGTCATTAGGTAAATTCTAAGGTCGAGGAGCACACAATTATCGTGTGATAATGCAAGATTTGATCTCAATTGAAACGACCGAACAAATGTTACTAACTATATTAATACTTTTTAACAACTTGAATCTATCAATGTTGAATAGAGAATTAGCTTAGATAGAATAATTCGCTGATGTGGTCGTAGTTCGTAGGTGATAATCGTTTACATGAAATCTCCCACACACGCTTCTACTTTTAGATAAAGATAAGCTTAAGTGAGAATTCTTCTTTGATGGTGATACACTTTCGAGTCAATTCTAAGAAATAGAAACGGGTTGCTAAACTTTAGATCTTCGATCATCTGAAAACTGAAAATCTCTGATGCATGAATCGCATTTGTTTATAAACTCGGGTGAAATGTATTTCCATCATATTCATTCTTTCGAGTTTCAAACCGCATATTGTCCTGTCCGAGACTTTAGTAATTTCACAAAGCTTGAGAATGTCCCCAGTATCTAAGGCAATCTTGGTTTTTATCTTCTGTGTTATTCACCTATTGCCCAAAGTGAATTGCAACGTGGAAGAATATCCTTCTAATTCCAATTCACCCGAATTAATCAGGAACCTTCGAAGCATCGACCCTGCACGACCGGAAGCTAAGGTTAAATTATGTGGAAGTCGGTTGATCGATGCAGTTAAAAGGATTTGCCCCCGTATTTACCAGCCTTCAAAACGGAATTCGATAATGAATCACAATGAAAGAGTGGAACAATCTCAACTTGGATCCAGGCGCATCACAGAGGAATGCTGCAGCAAAGGAGCATGCAGCTATCAAACTCTTACCAAGTATTGTAATGAAGATATCATATCTTCTTTGAGGACAACGACTACAACAACTACGACTACACCTGCACCAACACCCAACGTGAGAAATCAGTTTCCTCTGCTAAATAGTTACTTTAGTAAGCAGAATTAATCATTACTTGTATTTCATTACAGCTTGTGACTCCATTTGAAATACTAAATTTGATTCGAGATTTTTTTGCCAAAACTGGACTGTATTCCATTAACGGTCACGAAACCCATCAGACAAAGGATATAATATTGGCTCCTGAGGACACAGATGAAAAGAATTCAATTTCTAAAGCAGCCCCAAGAGTCAATGCCACTACGAGAAAACCTTCCTATGGAGAACGTGAACCCATTCCGGAATCTAATATTTACAGGGATATCGACGACTATGACCAACGATATTTTACTGAAGGTTTCTAATTAGAATCTTCTAAATTGTCCCCGGAAATTAGCTCTTTGAAAAACTTTTAGTCGAAACCCATTACAACTCCTCTGGGGTTTTGGAAAGCATCTCCTTACCTTACATAGACTAAGGAATTGCTTCTTTGTCTATTCTTAAGTTATACCACAAATACTTAATTTACTGTTTCGATAACAATAAAATCAAATAGATAATTAGTATACCTATAAGCTCTAAATTTGATTTCAGCATTGAAAAAGTCCCAGGATTTATTCTGTACTAAAAAATAAAAGAAATGTGAACCTGAACAACGATTGGAAGAAATTTCGTTCATTTTCATATGCTTTATTGCACACATCTATGCATTGTATGAATTCAGTTTAACTCAAACTGCTACAGGTCGCTTACCTTGTGATAAGGAGGATGAATTGGTAGATTTTCTTTGGCAATTAAGATATGTATTACAAGTATTGTCGTTTTGTCCTTTACCTTTCCGTTAACCGTTATCTGCATACCTCATCGAGATTATTCTAATTAGTTTGCTCTGGGCTTGCTGTCTATCAATATACAGATATATCAATGCCTTTCATACTACAGGACCTAATCTATTACTACAAAATACTAATCTACTATTTTGCATATATTTACATGGACTACATTTTTTTACATAGTATCTGTGTTACTTCTTGAAACTAGATGACTATACTACACTACTGGATTTAATTTTTAATGTCTATTTTTTGCTTGTGAAACTTATACATATTAATATAATGAATCTACTTTTGACAAAGAAGCGGATACTAAAATACACTTTCAAAAGGAAATTTCTTTCATTCTTAATATATTATTAGTAAATCGAAATCAATCATTGGCGCATGTATCAACTTTTATGACTCATGGTACAATATTTCGGTATCATTTTGTGGCGTTTATTTAGCAGCAGCCCTCTAATCAAAAATTAGGCAAAAGGTCGTATGGAAAAATTGGACAACTCAACTCTTATAAAATACAATTTTCAAGGTACGAATGGTTTCTTCACAGAAACACGAAAAGGCTTATTAGGTATGTTACGACGGCATAGCATTAAATTAATACGCATTAAGTATCATTGACGCAAATGGATGTTATGTAACTTTTGTGGTATTACAATTAAGCCAATCGTTAGTAGGTCTTTGTTATACAACAAAAATTTCGGGATCATTACTTTCTGCGGAATGACAATATATAACATAGGCAAATAAATCAAACTCAAACAAAAAATCGTAGTTTATTAACTACGCATTCTTATAACACAACTTCATACAGACTTGATATGAAACGTTTTCCTCAAAGAGATCAACAGCGCTAATTTGCTGCTCTACATTTGTATACTTACAAAGAGTACCAATATTGGGGTAATATGTTCCCATTAAAAATTGTTTGTAAAATCATAACGTTTGCGTCATTATTTATCATAAACGCAAATCTCGACTTATGTAAATGGTGCGTTGATAATATAACATTCATTAGTGAACATACCTTAAAACAATAACATCCGAGTCTTTACATTCGCGGTTTGGCCAATTAATCTAAGCCAACTGTATGACAATTTTACGTAACATATTTACACTGCCGCATTATGTAACAAAGACAAAGGCAGAAAACCTTATTTAAAGGGTAATAGGAAGAAGAATAGACAGTTTGATCCCGTAAGTGGTAGAAGCAACATCTCCCTCACATGTAGTCTCAGTACCCAGTACCCTTACACATAATACCATGATAATGGCGTTTATTTTCCCTTAAAGAAAGAAAATAGGTTTTTTGAAGTGGACATCGAAGTGAATTCGTGCACTAATAAGGAAGCTCTCTGGATCATCGTGGGATCAAGAGGAAGGTTAGAGGCGGAGGTAAGGGTGGGCTGGTGGGGTTCACGTAAGTTTTTTTTAATTTGCTCACTTCTAAGGTACTGATTCTTGATAAGGGGAAAAATAGATAATGGCCTTTCGTTTTCATTGTTATGTACATAAAACTAATGCAATGAAGAGTTGGACTTCGTCAGCTAATAAATACGCAAATTTTAAATCCAAACCTTTTGAAATGAATCGTTTGGCTAGTTATGCATCTTGTTAGTCAAGTCAGAATAAAGCTCCAGAATCGCTGGAGCTTTATTGAAAAATGGAAAAATAATAAAATATAAAACAAACAAATAAATAAAAGGAATAAATCTGTAGACTGATAATTGGTTTACAGTGTACCTTTCAATTCAATGTACTGGTATATTTTGTTATTGGAGATGACAGAGATGATACTTAACCAATGAAATGTTGTATGACTGGTTAATAATTAATAAGACATTTTTGCAAGGCGTGTTTTATAATTTATTTAGAAATGTTATGAAAAATTCTACTGCTTATAATAATTACATATGCTAGATTTCATGACACCCCTTAAGAAATTTGACATAGATTAGTACCCAAACACATTAAAATACTACATTTACATTCAAATGGAGGTATTCCAAAATCTTTATTGATCTATTATACAATTTGGCGAAGTTATTGCAGTTATGTGATACAGTAAAGGCGTATAACTTTCCATTTCGTAAAGGTCAAGTTTGATTACTCATAAAGGTGTTGATGTTACAAAGGTTTTGAATACAAATACGCAGAAGAAATCAGTAAGATATATATTTTGAATTCTAATTACCGTATAAAAAGGAATAAGGGTCCTTTTCGAAATACCGCACTCTTACTGGGACACTATTTCGATATTTGGGAGACATCCGGCATGTGAAACAATATAATTAATTGAAATTTCGCCCCCTTTTATTATGCACTTTTTGTGTCATTAGTATTTAAACTACTCCAGCGTCATTTAATGCAAATGTATTACCTAAAATACAGAATACTGTATAATGAGGAAGAAAGTGTCACCAATATAGTGTCAAGCTTGTTCATACGAAGGAGGCTGTACCGGAAGCAGAAACCTTCCATTTCTGATGACGATATTATGTATTCTTCACATGATAAATAGATAATTGAAACAAACTGATTTCATTGTTTATAGCTATAATACTTCAGGTAGGCCATTTACCATTTTTCTTTGCCTAACCCATTCCTGCATTACAATTAAAATTACTGATATTATTATCAAGCTTGCAACATGTGAATCCAAAATGCAAGTTGAAACAATAATCAATAAATATAAATAATTATAATAATAACAATATAATAACTAATATATATCGTCAATCATGTTTAAATACCTTAATTGTCGCAAATTTTTGGTTCACTATTTACATGTAGGTTCATTCTTTCAAATAATTCAGCAAAATGTAATTTTTACAATAGCAGCTGCCATTATCGACACTTGTCTAATCAGTATTTCATAGTTATTTGGTTTTCAATTCATTAAATGGGCGTTCAAATTTACACTTGTGTCTAACTGGACGGCTATTAAATACGACAGACTAAAAGCTAGTTTATAAGAGAATTTGAATGATTTTCTCACGCCTTTTTGAAATTTCAGAAGCACATTATCAACAACATTGCAGTTTCAACTAGTAATGTGATGTCTTGTTGCAACGGTGATAGTAAATAATAATATAAAATATGAAAGTCTTCATAAATGATATTTCCGATATTTTAATTACAAACTTTGAGTTAAGGCGTAACGACTTAATATTACAGATGTATACTAGAGGCCGAGCTTACATACAAATTAAAATTAAAGACTCTGAACATATTTATTATGCACTTATTGTGTAAATCCGTAAAACATCCTAATCAAAATGCGTTCCCCTCAAGCAAAGGGTGTCTTCGTAGTAATATGACATTGAAATCACCATTAAAATTATTTAATGTAAAATATTTCTGAAGAACCTGAAGAGTTGGAATCCGCATCAAGACATCGAAATACGTAATATTTCAAAATTGGCGTGGCAATGGGCTAAATAGCAGCTTCTTTGGTAATACTATCGATTCTTGATGTTCGTTCTCATTCTTCGGATTTTTCCAAAACATTTTAATTTTAATTATTTCGCAAATTTCGCTGTCTTTCTACCTGAAAACGCTTTATTGCTATATGTACACATACACACGATCCTTTTATACAACAAGTTCCGGCACCGACATATCTATAAATATTAGCTTGATTCTTAGATAGCATGAACAAAAGTAATCATAAATGCATTGCAGCTGTGATGTCAAAATTTTGAAATTAAATATCACTGATCTCTGCTAAAAAGAAAGTATAAAAATACGACCACTCACTGTATTTTAAATGTTTTACGCTTTTGGTTAGATACAGTATGTTTATGCATGATATCGATTGTACATACTCTAAAATGAACTACTAAATACAAAAGTTTACTTGAGTACTCGATCTAAATTAAGATTAGTGCTTACATAATTATAAATCGTAAAACTAGCATCTTTTTAATATTTAGGCTTTCTGAGCGCGATACCTTGACCTGTGAAAGCTTTAAATCCCTTGTCTGCATTCTTTCCCCCGTTTACACTGCTAGGTGGACGACTATTTCTCAAGAATATGATGTTTCCAACTTCAAAATCGAAATCAGGCAGGCCCCGACGGTAGCCTAATATACCATTTTCCATTGATGATGAACAGCCAACAGTTTTTCCATCCAATCTATAATCAGTTTATTATATTTAGAGACAGCTCACTATGATATAAAAAGCACCCAGTCAATTACATACCTTTTCGCGCTTACAAATAAACTTTACCCAATACCAAATCTCAAAGCATTATATCAGCACTATATTAGCATAATAATAATAAATTGCCAATTGTATTTTCATCCTTGAAACTAATTACTTTCCTAGTTGAGTGTTCTAATGTATAATGAACAAAACAAAAGGGAACTATAATTTTTGTAAATGTACAATCGTAACTCCCGTACAAAACCAAAATTACATGCAAAAACCAAAATTCAAAGGCGTTCCTAGCTCCATTACGCCAGCCCAACAACTCCCTTATTATTGCTCTCAAACAGCATAATAAAATGACGTAATCATTAAACGGGGTGATTTCAATTTCTACCACGAATTGTTTTGATTTTTAATTCAATATGACCTAGTGCCTGATAATTTCAACGGCTAACGGAAACTTATCTCAGTAATTACCTTTCCTACTCATCAAATAAATAATAAACACTTTTTTACTTATTAGCAAACAGAATCTTAAGAATTCCATGTCGACAAATATATTAATATATGTCGCTAAAAGCAAATAAAAATTAGGATTTATGCTAAAATATGTAAGCCTACCGATTTCCGCTTCCAGCAAACGGCACAAAGTATTGCGTGTCCATCGGCGAGTCTATCTCAGTTGAGCTTTCTTCTTCAGGTGGAGTTGGAGGTCTTGGATCCACATAGTCGATTGGAGGGGCGAAATCCACCTATTCGCAATATGCTATTATTATTACGAAACCAACAAACATGTATTATTTACTGAGATATTATCCTTACATCCATATCACACTCAATTATGCTAACAGCTTGTCCAGGTTTGGTTTCCAAAACCCTTAATTCGTATAACTTGTCATTATATCGAATGGCAATGACATCTCCAGTGGTAAGACACGCAAAGCTTCTCAGGGCGTTTTCAAGCATTGCTTTTGGGTTTGTGATATCCAAGAATTCAACAGATTGAGGTTCAAATTTCGAAAAACTGGCAACTGGCAGGGTGGCACTGTCTATTCTTATTGACGATCCTTCCTCACACATCAAATTTCGCATCATCTGTTGAATTAGCAACATTTAACTAAATTATGTTTTATACCGACTAGTAAAAATACAGTTCCTTTGTCATATTCCTTTAGTGATTTAGTGCAATAGTTATCATCGAAGCAAATAAAAAGTACGAAAGAGTTACCCAATAGGGAATATAACATTTGCCCTCATCAGCAACGAATTCCAAAACACCGCAGTGGGTCGACCGTTCAGTCTTTGGATTACTTAATTTGAAAAGCATAGGGTAAACAACATTGAGCCTTGTTAGATGTTCTAGAGCTGATGCGGGCAAGATTACTGAAAAATAAATCACTCAAACTTAGATTTCATCCTCCATCCTCTGTTACCTTTATTTAGTGCTAGTATTATTTAGCGCCCAACACAAAGTAAGTACAACATAATTTTTGAATTAATTAGTTTTACATTTTACATAATTCAGACAATCTTACTTTTTCCTCCGTTTTCAACATCTTGACGTTCGTTTCCTGGAAGCATAGAGACGGAGTAGCAGCGATAAGACATACTAAATGGCCTACTAGCCACTCCATTGAATATACCAAATCCGAACTAAAATATAATAAAAATCAGTATACGGTCAAGAATATTAATAGAATATAAGAAACTTAATCTGGAAATATAATGTTTGTCCAGTTAGAGATTGTAAATAGTATGTAGCGTAAAAATTTTCAACGTCTTGACTAAATGATCTAAATCTTACCATTTTGATATTACAGTTAACTGAAAAGGATGATGTAAGAATAACGTAAGACAGGTGGTATAAGAATTGATATTTATGGAGATAGTTTAAACTTTAAACCGAAGGATATAATGAGCCCCCTTTGTTCTTGATTTGGAGATCTACACAAAACACTGTAAAAATTCATAAAATTATGAGAAGAAAAGTTGTTGGACTGTTGGGGAATCTCGATGGCAGGCGATCAGCTGTTGGTTGAGAATTGGGTTGTCCTCTAACTAACTCTTACTTAATTACAGTGTAATTAAGTCCTTTTACTGAAAGTTATCTCCGTTGTTAGATAATAAATCTTTGAAATGAATGAATTGCAATAATGTTTAATTCTCCCGGCCACTCTTTCCTTGTCAAGCATATCAATGTACACTAATGCCCCATTTGAGATTGAATTGAATGTTTGTGAAGTCAAATCAACTCTAGTGAGTTCGCGTTCGTGTTCTTGTGAAAGTCATGTATCATGTATTGTATTGTACCTTGTACCTTTTTAGTTTTCGCTGGAGCTATTTCAATTCACTTTACTGTTCAAGAAACGGGTGAGACAAATGACTAAACAAGTTTATTAAGAATGATTGTGAAAAACCCTTTGGCCATCCCTTAAGTGTTTTGAAGGTTTCCTTAAGGTTGCAGGTTTTTGAAGCATGTGAAATATGTTAGAGTATAGTGATCTCAAAACAATATGAATTTGCTTATGACCGAAAAAGATACCTACACACAAATGGACAATAATATTTCCTTGTAACAAAAGGGGTTTATACAGGGTTGACCCTAACTAACGCTCCATAGCACAAATGACTAAAGTTCGACTAAAGTTTGCGACAATGTAAATAATCAGTACCAATGTTTACCCGCTCAATTAAGCTTTTATTGAGGCTGCTTATCTATATTTTTGCACACTTTAGTCTGTTTGTCCTATGGAGCGTTACCTAGGGCAAACCCTGTAAATATATTTTAATGGTGATGTTGATTATGTAATGTATTGTAGGATTGTATAATGTGATTATCTAATGTAACCATAGAGGGATGGTTGCCCGGGAGTAGGCAAAACCAACAAAAACCTCCACGAAATCCGAAATAGCATTAGGACAATATTTAATCATCGTAGGAAATTGAGAAGTTGGGTTTTTTGCCTGTCCAAATAATTAATGCGTCAGCATATTTCATTAAAATTTCGGTGTCTACAATAGTATAGAAGCTAGAGTTCTGCAGGAGTTCAATATCTCCAATCGTGTATTCTTCTTGTAAAGAGATCAGTTTGCGTTGCTACACCTGAGGTCGTGTTCCACATTAAATTTACTGTTGACTACCTACCTGATTGTACTCCTAGAATTCGGTGTCCAATAACTAATCACTATGACTCAGTGGGGTTGGGCAGTTGATAGACCATGGCTCTACTTTCACCAAGACTGGTATATGGCAGTATACGAAGCCCAAATCGGTCCAGGTTTGGATTATATACCTCCTGACAATTTCCCTGATCCGCAGAGGGCAGAACAGTACGGTGGGAATGTGGTCCAGAAAGATTGGCATTATTTTGGCCCTTCAGAATTGGTAAATATTGAAAAGCTAATAACAGTATTCAATGCTGTTATTGCATTGTATCAGGATCAGGATACACTATTTAAGTAATCTGCAAACCCACATTATTTTTAGGATTATGCTTACTTTGAAAAAATCAGCCGTTGGCGACGCCCATTTGATGAAATATTCGAGTTTTATGAACTGATGCTGGAGCAAACCGTATTGCACGAAGGCACTATTGAAGAGAGGAACTGGTGGGTTTATTCGTTTCTGCTACAGACTTCAGAAAGTTGGCGTCAACGTGTGATGGGCATTCAATTATTGGAATGGATCGTTGACCGACAATATCCACCATCTCCTATGATGGTCTTCCAAATTACGTTTTGTAGAATTAGAAGTGGAGCTTACGCATTGGCAATGAATTATATGAAATTCTCCAGAAGATGGTATCCCGGTTATGGCCGCAATGTAGCCTTGGAAAAATATCTTCATAGAAAAATTGAAGAAAAGGCTTGGAATCGCCTAAAGTGGTCCATCCAGCAATGCACCATCATTGGGGTACTATTTCTTGTGGGAGGCCATATTGCTGTTTGGTAAGCCAGATGTTATTGAAAGAAATATCCAATAGTTTAGAATTTTACGAGAAATGCACATTTAGTACATGTATTGAAGTTTGCTCCGATGAATTTATTTATCGTAAGATGCAAAAAGCTTATATTATTATTTCTTTGTTACAGGCACTGGCGGCGACATGTTTAAAAAATCCAGCCGAAACACCCTTAGGTCAACGGAACACATCTAAACTCTAAATTGCATGTCATGATATTACTAGCGCCATAGAATTATGAGAATACGAATGTTATTTAATCCTCTTCCTGATTAAATCTTAAAAAGAAAATGATGATGCTAGAAGGTATAATCTTAAAGAGTAAATATTCGAATTTGCTTTTATGAAAGTGTATTAACAATGCTAGGCCCTAAAAGTGAGGAATTTGAATGTCCATAAATTGAATAGAAGTAAATAAATTGTTTCGCGTTGCCAGAAAAAAGTTAGTGAAGCATTTCATAAAACTTTATTTAAAGAGAAACTTTAAC
Source organism: Yoshiicerus persimilis (assembly GCA_020352615.2). Lineage (NCBI taxonomy): Eukaryota > Metazoa > Arthropoda > Collembola > Entomobryomorpha > Tomoceridae > Yoshiicerus > Yoshiicerus persimilis. Next base: position 3,229,911 of record CM060170.1, on the reverse strand, counting down.
AGCCCAGAATATGTTTTCGATATTTACAGAAATGTAATTTAGTTTCATTTATACATTAAATTGTTGACTCTGTTACCTCCCCGTAGAGCATTGCAGTCTCGTAAAAGGAAACTGATTTTTCTAAATTCATCTTTCGATTGAAATTACACTGCGAAAACACTAAGGTTTAGTCTGGATCTGCTTGCGTCAGTGCAACTGATAAAAGCGTTGGTGCTGTAATTAAAATACAAATGGATTTTAGGAACAAACTGTGCAGTACACAAACTATTAACGTCGATGTGAATAATTTGGAATATTACCTAGAAGGAACCAAAAAGACATTCCGAGTGGTAGAGGGTTGCTGACTGTTCTGGCAAATAATATCACCCAAGGTTCTGCGTCTCAATTCTGAAAGCTGAGCAGCGGTGAAAGTTCCAGCTGTATTTCCATGTGTAAAGAAAAATCTATCTCCAAACTTGAGTCGGGCAAATTGAGTGCTCTGCAATTTAAAACATTTCCACAATTTAAAGCATTCCATTTAATTACACATATCGATTTATAGATGACTGTTCATAAAGCGCTAAGGCAAAAGTGTTTTTATTATATCTAACTGTGTTAATATTTAGCAAGCAATAATGTTGATTTGCTAGCATATCAAGCGAAAAATATTGTACTATTACCTTTATGCAATTGAAAGTAGGACCGGTTAGTCCGCCATTAACTGGAGTCTCAATAAGTCCTCCTGTGAACAAATCGATATCGCTTGGAGTCAAACCCAATGATGAGTAAAGATTTTGTACTCTGGTCCAGGCATCGCTACGAATTTCAGCTGGTCTTTGAGCCCAACTTGTAATAGATTGAAGTCCGCAAATATTCCTGTATACATTGTAACCGGGCAATCCGTGATCTCGTCCTCGCTAAATTATTTAAACATATTCTTTGTAGTAAAAAATATCCTTATCAGAAAATCACAACCTACGTATTATTCTACAGTAGATATTGATTCAACAAAAACCTGAAGGTTTCTTGCGACCAAGTCGGACCCGAAATTTTGGTTTTGTGGTTTGAATAGGAAGTTTGTAACGTCATCGGTAACAAAAGGATCGAATTCCTGAGAATTTTGTGTCATCAGACCTCTCAATATCCAGTCGTAGCCTTGTCCATTGCTTTGTGTAATCTATTAGTTACAGATGCGTACCTTAAAATTTGCACTAGCAATTAAATACGTTTGATTTGCGTTGGTGAGATTACCTGTGTGGATTGGAAGTAGTTATCTCGGACTTGATATGTCCCAACTTGTTGGTTGCTAGTGGGGTTAACCAGTCTATAAAGGCCATTGATAAGCGAATGACCAAAACGGTATGCAGCAGTTGCAAAGGAGTTGATGATTGATGGATTTACAGAAGGGTCGTAGGTCGAATAAGAGTTGCCCAATGTCAAACCATATTCTTGCATTGCATCATTTCCCAGAACTATAGGAAGATATTCGTTGTAGGTGATTTGTTGCAACTGAGCACCCATGATTCGTCTGTATTTAAAATTCAATTAAATGTTTTGTAGGACTATGAAACATTTCTCGTGTAACAATACTTAGGAAGATTTGTAGTGAAGCTTATTTTTCAGGAATTTATGCTCATACAATAAGTAAGCCTCTACACATACACATAAAGAATTGTATAAAATTATTATAAATGTTGTATCCGGAAAATTTCTGAGGCATACCTTGTCTCTTGGAATACTCTTTCCTCGTTCCATGATGGCGCTAATCTCGCTAGTTCTGCAGCAACCCTATTATGTTCCATGAGGAAGACTGCCGCACAAACAGAATTTAATTACGAATTATGAGTATATTATATCAAATCAAGATTATCGAAAACTAGCATCAGTTATAAATAGTAAATGTAGAAGTATACCGTTATGCATGACAGCTAATGCAGGATTCTCATTAATTCTGTCATCGCCAGCAACAAAATTTCCTTGAACTTGTACTCCAACTGACTGTCCAGATGGAAGGAATCCATTGAGCCCATTGGTGTTCGTTCGTAGCCGTCCTTTTTATCATTATATTAGAATTGTGTTAAACAAAATACTACAGTCGATTGCACGTCTAATTTAATGGGTGATAAAATATATTATATAGCATTATGATATAAACTTGATTATATTTTGAAGACAAGTAAACTGTAGGGAATTCTCATAAATCATGCAATTATTTCAAATTACTTCACCTGCTTAAAACGGTTCTATATTTAGATTATATCTCACCTGCTTGAAATTGACGCAAGCTTTGAGTTCTTTGAGCCGTAGATCCATAGATTTGTGAGCCATCAATAAAAGCAGTGTTTACATTGATTTGTTCTCGTACTCCAGTGGCTATACATACAATATTATGATTTTAAATATTCGATAAACATTTCCTGCTTGAAAAAGTTGTCACTTGTACACGGATCTAGGATGCAATGTAAGGTATTCACGAACTTACTAGCAAAACACCACGGTGTAGATCGAGTAAAATCCATGCAAGTTTGGCGAGGGTTAAGGGAGGAATAAAACACGTCATTAGTCGGAATTGGAATAGGCCAGCAGTCTGGATCGTTTTGTCCGGTGCAACACATTCTGTCTAAAAATATTATAAAACCCTTACATGGTTTCTGGTTTCAGTTCGATGCTTAATAAAAAATGTAAGCCGAATTGTAGTAATGATTACTAACTATTTTCAGGTGTGAGTGACATGTCGTGATCCAGAAATTGTCCGTATTGTGGAACCATATTTGTGATGAATGGGTTGGTAATGATACTATCTGGGTGGACAGTTTTGCTGACCACTCGAGGATTAGGGAGTCTGGAGGTTTGTCTGCCCCCACGAGGTACGTCAGCTCCGTCATTATACGCAGGATTGGCCACTCGGACTAAAGGAGATGGAGCAGAGCCCCAACGTGGCTGATTTAAATTGTTGCATGTTCCGTCTTGGGATCTGAATTTCAAATTGGCTTGACAAGATCCGAAATTGGATTGCTGGCAAGCTTGAGGAAGAGCTTGACGAATATGTCGCAGGGCAGTTGGCTTGTCCAAATTGTGTCTGCAAAATGAACAATTACATATATTGGATTAATTGACAAAGAAATGAAACACAGAGCAAAGGAAATGTAGGACCTCCTTTCGAAATTGAATTATGAATAAACTCTTAGAAAAGACGACTTACTTTTTAATAACACATTTTGGGAATAATGAAATTCAGTGTAAATATATTTTGGGAAATTCATTAGAAAATGAATTTTGGGAAATGATAAATTCATTTGAATAAAACTTGAAAAATAATGATTTTTTTTCAAAATAAATTTTTCAAAATAATAATTTAAAAAATGGAAAAAAGGAATTTGGACGCTGAAAATAAGTTTTGAGCAATAAGTTTTAAGTAGTAAGGATTCATGCACTCCTTTCTCGTAGTTCTTTTCAGCTTTTCATGTGAGTTTCATTGGGGAATGTGAGACTACTATGAAAGTGCATAAATATTAAATAACTAGTAAACAAATAAGGAGAATATTAAAAGGCGATTTAATAAAACCGATTCGGGTTTCAATAATTATTAAAACTACATCTAAGTAGGTAAGAAGCTTTAGGAAAACAAAGTTATGCTTACTGTTCTGTGAGAATGTCGAACGCAGCCTTCTGAATGTGACTGATTTTGCCGATTTCCTCGGATTCAGGTGTTGTTTTCGTTCCCCGCTTTTTGGATGACTGTTGTCCAAATATGGTTGCATTTAACAGGGCTTTTTCATATTCGTCTGTTACCAGCTGAAAATAAATATACACTTCAACTTTTACGAATGTTTTTAAGAATTGTGATGAGATTTTCCCATTGCTTATCATAGTTAACACTAACTGTTATACCTCTGACTAGTAGTAACCTGCCTTAGCGATACTTAGCGTTATTATACTGATGTAAATACAATGAAGTTCTAAATCTCATTTACCTGAATGGTCTTAGTCACAATTTCCTTGTGCATTTCTTCATCCTCAGAGAAGCCATAGCACAGTGTAGTGCTCAGCAAAAGGAAAACTACGTAGAATCTGTAAAATATTAATATTAAGTTTTATGGGTTGCAGGAATTTGGAAACAGGGGCTCATGCAAGCTTCTTAGGCCGGTTCAACATATTTTTTGGGTTGAATTTTTGAAAGGGAAACATTGAGACTTAAAGAAACCAAAATTGTCGAAGAATTTGGGGTTTTACGCACTTTAATGGGCATAAATATTTATGTTAAGTACTGAAATACTACAATTATCTGAAGAATGAGTAATTTGTAAGTATGAAAATCTGGAGAAGCTAAAAATGCATTATCTTTAGTCTCTGCAGTGAGCCCAGGATTTCAAAACACCGTTCTTAGGTGCCTCTAAGAGAAATTCAAGTTTGGAAAATTTCAAGACAACATCCCAGGTACCCTAATACCCAGGTATATAGGGCTAGTACCCGGTTCACTATTTATATGCCGTGTAATTGAAATACATTTTTGCTATATGGGTGAAAAGTTGCAGAGGGGAAGTCAGGGCAGCTCTTACGGCCCTGTCCGTCTGTTAAATTAGAGAAAGTAACGAACCTCATTTTAAGTCTTCCACAGTCAAAAGCTTGAACTACAAGGACAAAGCTAGTCAGAGAATTCGAAAAGAAAACCTTTCAAGCCGAACAAGGCTGTAAAAGGATCTGCTAACTCAAAAGACGAAATGAAAGTATTTATATAGGTTTGTGAAGTCACAAAAGTAATGAATGTGGAATGTGGTTTTTTGAAAAGCATAATGATCTTATTTGCATGGAAGAATCCACATATGTATTTCATTAAATAAAAAATAAGTTTACAATAAATTATCGCACAATAAGTTTGAACCTTTGGTTGCAGTTACGTAACGTGAACATTACATCAAAATATTTGAAGTTGCATCTCGATTTCGTGGACCAGTTTTGAGCAACCAAGGGTCAATATTATGAATTGCTGATTTTCCAAAACCCATGTAATCACACTGATGGGTTTTATAAAATGGTAAACCATTTACTCTGCAAATTGTTTTCCTTGCATGGTATTTTCAAGCACTCATAATGACATAGGACAATTGTCCACATCACTTGTAGTACACACTTTCTATAGTATTTATTTTGACAATACCTTAATAATATTAATCAGGCGGCATATTAAACATGGAAAATATTTTTGAAGTACACATCTTACTACTCATGCTGAATACCTCAGTCACTGCTGCATCGTTAATTTTATAGTACAATTAGTTATTTTATTTTTTATTTTCATTCAGATTTGCTCGAACCCTGGTTGTGTGGTTTCAATAATTGTGTTTGTTCACCAACTGTATTGATTAACAATGTTATTAAAGATTGGCTAACATTCTGAAGCTGGAAATGTAAATAGAATCAGCAAAGGCGTCATTACCATAAATTTATGTAATATATTGGTGTGCTACCTCGCCGACCACATAATACACCAAGTGGCCCAAGACATAATTCATAAATAACAGAATTGAATGGCAACCTTCTGATGACAATGTCAAGAAATAAAAATATGTATAAATACCATTCCAGACGAGTTACAATTTCTTATTTTAGATGTTTCAACTATGGAAGATTAAGACTAGTAAGATATTCCATTTAGAGTGCAAATTCTCAACTATGCTTTCTTTATAATGAAATACTTGGACTTTGGACTAAGAATAACAAAATTGCAATTTGAGATCTTTTGTTTTTTAGAAATTGTACTTTGCTTTTTCATATTGCCATATTTTAGGGTTAAGGGACTATTGCTATCAACAAGAAACAGGAGGCCTTGAAAACTTGAAAATACACAATACTTTTACCAAAAATTAAACAATGATTTTTAAATCGCCTGCATGACACAAACAGAATATTCTAGCCTTAATTGGGTGCAATTTCCTAGACTAGGAAAGTGGAGTGCGTAAGATGCAGAGACGCAGATGAATTAGAAGACATGAATTGATTGCGAAGAGCCTACACCAACTGAATTTAACTTATACTCCCTTGATATTGATATTGCGATTGGTAATATTATCATGTCAAAAAATGGAAGTGAAGTTAGCAATCTAATCTGTATCATTTAATTAAATACACAAAGAAAATGTAAGTAGAGTTTACAATAATGTGTGAACAAAAACTTCATTCAGTGGGTTTACAAATATTTGAATATTAACCTGTTTTTAAATAACAGTGTGCCGTAAAAGTTTTTTGACATTGGTTGTCATTCAATGTCACAATCACAATTAGCCAGCGTGAATTGCATTCTCACTAACATCTGGAATACTAAAGCGAACATAAAATGCAGTCGCACACTAAAAATTCTAAAGAAATATTTTGTTATATGTACAATGTACTGTACAGATAGCTAGAGCGAGAGCTTGTGCAAAGATGAGACAGTAACAGGCCACATTAACCAACAAATGATTACTATGTATGGAGAAGTAAATTCTCTATAAAAATTTGTTGTGCTTTAACATTGTAAAGATTGCCCCTGAACTAGTAACCTGGGATATCTTGCTAGATTTCAGATAGAAGAAATGGTAACGCCGCCGATAGTCTTTACTCAAATGAGTTCGAACGTTCCTTAGCTTCGGAAGACAACAAACAACATTTCATCAAAAGCAAAAATTGATAGAAGCAATTAAATATCTTGAACAAAGAAATCATAATAGTTATCAAGATGCATACGAACTACGAACAGTACTAAGATATCTGTGCTATTAGGAAATATTTGGAGAAGTTGAGTATTGAATTTATTTCGACAGCGACGGCAAAAGGGTGTATGAACTTTAAATTATTCCTTTAGCCCTGAAGGATAATGTTAGTAAGAAATTAGCAAGGTCATAAGGTTGATGTTTAAACAGTCTTTCGCAGACCTTTAAAAGAGTATTTATTTGGCAATAAAATATAACTGGGACTCAAATTTGCAGTATTATCTGTAATTATTTGCATTGATAAAAATGTTATAACTTTATCATTTTAATGTAAATTAACATTACATACTGCAGTGTACGCTTGTAACCGAACCGAACTAAAGCGGTTTCGTAACAAAGAATGAAATTACAATTACAACTTGACATACAAAGAGGACACAAGCACCGACCACATTTTCATTTGATTTATTTATATTAGAGCATTAATCATGTATGTGCATTTCACAACAGTTCATGTCTATACAATATTGTAATCGTGTTGTAAGTTGTAATATTATGCTAACATCGAATTCTCATCAATGGAAAAAATTCGCACACTGGAGAGGTGAGGGTAAAGGTTATGGATAATACAAGTTGAGAAGCATAATGAATTCTTTAAAAAAGTTAGACAAGCATACACAATAAGTAATCAAATAATCTTTATGCCTTATGCGATTTGTGAGATTTTTAGAAATACAGGTTGAGTTGCACAGATTCGCACATATTAAAGTTGCACATATATTTGATTACCCCTTAAAATGTCTCCACGTTTTTACAGTAAATAAAAACAGTTATCAGAATTTCATGCTTACCTTACGTTTAGAGTAAATTCCTCTAATTAATACAAAACTCCTTTATTCGCCCATTTATAGCTGCTGACACATTTGAAATTATTCACCAAACACTTCAATTCCACCACTTTAGTTTAGTCAGCTTTACTTCCACGACTTTTAATTTTAAAATACGATTTTCATGCTTTCTGCGGTAAAAAGACTTCATAGGAGCTACAATTATGGGCTGTATTTAAATTTATTCCATAAAGTACAAAACAAAAGCACTTATCCTTAAGTGTGTTTTAGGCATCTGTCAAATGGGTCGGAGTAATGTCGTCCTACTATAACGTCTGGTGGATGACTCAGCAATTCATCAGCAAAACTGTTATTTTATGCTGAGTCATCCACATGAAGTTCCGTGGAAAGGGCTATATCTGTATGATGGATTTGTGCTTCCTTTCCTGTACTTAATGCATTTTTAGTCGTTTAATCTGGAAACGGCTGAATTTAGGCAGCGGGTACAAGAGGCAACGTTGCCCCCGTTGCCTCCGTTGCCTCCACTGTCAGCCACTTCACTTCTAAGGTATTACGGCAACAATTGAACAATTTGAAATTTAGTTGATATCGGTTGGGTTAAGGGTAAGAGGTTAGCAATAATTACCATGCACAATGCACAGCATAACTCGTATTTACGAACCTAACCTAATAAAAACACTCCTACATTGAGTTTTCATTATTTATATTAGGTTAGGTTCGTAAATACGTTTGTATTGGCATTGAGGCAATTGTAATTGCTTAGAAGTGAAGTGGCTGACAGTGGAGGCAACGGAGGCCACGGAGGCAACGAAAACTGAGGCAACGGAGGCAACGTTGCCTCTTGTACCCGCTGCCTAAATTCAGCCCTGGAAACATGGACCTCTCTAATTTCGGGGATTGTTTGATGCACTATGCCTGATGCCATTGACTTCTGATTTCTGATAACTCTGATGTAGGATGTCTGATAACTTTGATGTACGATGTCTGATAACTTTGATGTAGGATGTCTGATAGCTGTGAGGGCTGATGTCTGATAACTTTGCAAGCATACATACATACAGGACTCCAAAAGTGGCGCGATGACTACAACTATAAAAGTCGCTTTTATTGCTCTGTGAAGCTCAACAATTTTGTAACTATAAACTGTTGATTTTATTACTGTAAAATTGTACAATTCGTTTTAGGGAATTGTTATTATAAGCCTCTTTACTTTAAGTTGCATTTAAACTAATTCAACTGGTCATTTGTTATTTTTATTAGTGTAACATTCATCTGTCTTTAGACTAGTGTGCTCTGCTTTTGTTCATTCTAAGATTCTGTAGACAAAAATTTTTTAGTGAACAGTGGCAAATAATTTTACATGGCTGTTGTCAGTTTACGGTGTAAACAATACTGAATTGTCGTTTTCATTTTGTGTGTGCTGTCTATGGGAGTTTTTTCAAAAGCTTTGTAATCCCGAATTGGGATGACGGCCACCGCTAACTAGAAGTTCGTTCACATTATCTTACATAATGAGTAACAAGTCCGATACATAAAAGTAGTCAAAATTGCGATTAGTTTCAAAATGAGCGGATCTGTCGTACTGGTAACTGAGGCTGATGCTGAAAAGATCGAGCATTATGTCGGGCTAGCTCAGTTATTCGGAGATCCGACAGCAAAAGATGATGCCCGGGTGAAGGCTGCTCAAGAACTAAGCGAAGGGTTTGAGGTAAATGTTTCCCCCTTTACTCTCATTATTACAGAGTAGAATTTAATGATTAATTTTACTCTCTAAGCAAAGTTTACGGAATTTGGACAAACTGGTCGCTCCTTAATTCCGGAAATGACCAATGACGTGTGCTACTTCCTAGCCCCAGCCCCGGAACTTCCTGGCCCCAGCCCCGAAAATATACTTCCTAGCCCCAGCCCCGGAATATATACTTCCTAGCCCCAGCCCCGGAAAATATACTTCCTAGCCCCAGCCCCGGAATATATACTTCCTAGCCCCAGCCCCGGAAAATATACTTACCAGTCCCAACTGTAGGCTTAACACTGTTTTAAATCTTTCAAATTGAAAATAATGTAGGGTCTTAGTCGCAGTAACTAGGGGAAACTAAGTCAAAATTGAGGGGGATTAAATAAAATTTAAAGTGTAGTAGTCCCCAGCCCCTTACCCGTGCCTCCCTGGACCCTTCCCCGCAAACATATTACCCAGCCCCTTCCCCGCAAATATGCTACCCAGCCCAGGACTGGTAAGTTTATTTTCCGGGGCTGGGGCTAGGAAGTATATTTTCCGGGGATGGGGCTAGGAAGTATATTTTCTGGGGCTAGGAAGTATATTTTCTGGGGCTGGGGCTAGGAAGTATATTTCCGGGGCTGGGGACTAATAAGTATATTTTCCGGGGCTGGGGCTAGGAAGTATATTTTCTGGGGCTGGGGCTAGGAAGTATATTTTCCGGGGCTGGGGCTAGGAAGTATATTTTCCGGGGCTGGGGACTAATAAGTATATTTTCCAGGGCTGGGGCTAGGAAGTATATTTTCCGGGGCTGGGGCTAGGAAGTATATTTTCGGGGCTGGGGCCAGGAAGTTCCGGGGCTGGGGCTAGGAAGTAGCACACACCAATGACGGAAAGTTTATGAAATGCGCGAACTGATTAGCTGAATGTTTTGTTTAAGTATTAATCTTTTAGTCAATTATTATGTTGAGTAACATTGGATGTATGTTACATTTTGTAGACAATTTTGGCGAGTCCCCACTATCCAACATTTGTGGAGTCAGCTGTTCCTATATTTTTGAAGTTCCTTCAAAACGGAGAAGCGTATTTTGTAGCTGAATATCATGCACAAGTAAGTATTTTTGTATTGTTGTATTTATATGCTAGTAAATAATTTGTACATTCCATTAGTTGTAGTAAGCTTACCTTGATGAATGTTATTTTTTAATTATATAGCAAGGAAGAAAAACAATATTGGAGCTTCTGCACCGAATGCCCTGCAATGAGCATATCAGATCCCATGTTCGGAGCATTCTGAATATAATGTTCAAGCTGCTAGAAATCGACAACGAAGAAAACGTCATAATATGCTTGAGAATAATTATTGAATTACACAAGCAGTACAGACCTCCGTTTTCTCCAGAAGTCCAGCAGTTTCTAAATTTTGTTAAGCATGTGTATAAAGATCTTCCAGGGCACATGGATAAAATTTTTGATCCGAAACCTCAAAACAAAGTGAAAGATATCAGCGAAATAAATTTGGGAGTCGTTCTTGATGACATTTACGCTGTAACCAGTTTTCAGAGCGAAAAGAAATCCGCAGATGGAAGCACATTTTCGGTACTTATCTCTTCTACATAAATTTCAATTTTCTTGGCTGCGGTTAAATGTATTACAAACTAATTTTAATTTCTTACAGTACAACGTCCTTCCTAAAGCTCGGAATTCTTTAAAAGTGCTTCAAGAGTTGCCGATTATTGTCGTTCTAATGTATCAGATTTACAAAAACAATGTTCAGCAAGAAGTGGCAGAATTTATACCGATTGTAATGCTGACCATAACTTTGCAACCGAATATTCAACAAAGGTTTGTTAACTTGTTAGTAACCCGTAAACCAACTCATAAGCAAAATGTAATTTTAAGTAAAAGCAATGGTAAAGGCAAGTGTGTATTTTACAAATATGTTCCGTATATTTTTAAGGACCAATGCCCATTTCAACAAGGAAGTTTTAGTGGAATTTATGGGTGCTCAAGTAAAAACTCTTTCCTTTCTGGCGTACATAATTAAATTGTATCAAGACTTGGTCGTTCAGCACAGTGGGCTACTTGTCACTGGATTGATCAATCTGCTTGGTCTCTGTCCAATGGAAGTCGCGTATTTAAGGAGAGAATTATTCATTGCTGCTCGACATATTATGGCCACAGAGCTCAGATTTAGTAAGTTCGTTATTTATACCTTTCGTCCTCTAACCCAGAAGGTAATAAATTCCATGTCTCAGAAATAATCTATTTTTCGGAATATTTTTTAGAATTCGTACCTCACATGGACAAACTATTTGATGAAGAGATTTTACTGGGAAGAGGATGGACAGTAAACGAAACGATGCGTCCTTTAGCATACAGTACTTTGGCTGACCTTGTTCACCACGTCAGACAACATTTGCCACTCTGTGATCTAAATCGAGCGGTTATGTTTTTCTCTTGTCATGTCCATGATGAGAGTCTTCCATTAGCGTAATGCCTTACTGGAATTTTTAATGGAAAAATTATAAGTCAAGAACTTTACAATAGTTACGCATACAGACGTGTTCGCTACGTGATTGTAAATATAAGAATGCTAGTATTCGAAATATCTGTTGTAGAACACACGACCGACATTAAGAAGCATGTCAGTAGTTTTCATATATATATATTTTTACAAATAATATATTCTCCCCCACACGCATACAGTTAAAGTAAACTTGAAGAACCAAATCTTATATTTATGGTTATATTTCTCTTAATGGTCGATAATAAAATTCGTGAACGTTATATTTTACCAATCAGCCATTGCTATCAATAAGCAATTTGAATAGGAATATTTTGGTGTCTGCTTTAAAAATAATTTATTCAGTAGTTACAGCTATTGTGTGATTAGGTGTAGTCTGTCTGTCCGTTAGTTAGTTAGTGACTAAATGCAGATTTCCGTTCAAAAATATGCTATTTCTGAGCTATGACCTCTGAATAAAAAATAATAACTTTAAAATATAAAATATATTAAACATACTTGTTACTGATGTTTTAGTGTTTTCTTTTTCTTTGTTTTGCTTTCGCTACTGTGTTATATGCCTTTTGCAATGGTTTATTTATTATGTAATTAGCTACTCTTCAAACAGAAACCGATTGCTTTCTCCTCATCTTTGTTTGACAATGATGTTGTCAGTCTTACACGTGTTTATTGCTTCGACATGAAATAGCTATTGTGGTTCTTGAAAGACATAAATCAAATATGATCTTACCCGTTCCTCATGAAATGCGAGAATGCGACTTAATAATTGGTGTGTGTCTATGAATTCTAGTATTCAGACTATGAGCTGTAAATTGTTGTTTAACTTGGTGGAGAGTATTCGTTTGAAGTCTGAAGCGGAAGGAGGAAATGGACGTGAAATACTGATGAGGATGTTGGATGTGCTTGTGTACAAATTTAAAATTATTGCTCAAGTACACATTCCATTTTTCTTAGAAAGGTATTTTCAGAAATGAATGTATTTTTAAATGTAATCAATATACATATGTAAATAATGCAATTTCCAAATTATATGATCCTGTATTTAATTTTTAATATGAAGTAATAAAGAAGCAGCAGCTGCTGCACCTGTACCAGTGAAAATAGAGCCTGTTGAACCAGCGACTGCAGATGAACTCTTTGCTAAGCAACTATCAACAGAAGAGAAGCCGAAAGAAGAAAGTCGTCGATTTGGATTTCCTTTAGCTCCCATGCAAAATTATTCTTTAACAGAATGCAGGACTTTGGTCAAAACTGTTGTATATGCTGCTAAAACAATATCTTGGGGCATAGCATCGTGCAAAGTAAGACTATGTGCCCGTCATTAAAAACGTTGTATGAAATTAGCAAGAAGATTGTATTCCAAAATTTATTGGAAATTTATTTTATGGATGCAGATGGGAGAAACAGCTCCAAACACCCCTCCATCCTATAAGCAATTCACTGCAAAGGAAACAGAAGTGTATCTCCGTCTTATACGGTGGGGATTAAAGGCAGTTGACATTTATGCTATCAATGGTCCGGCGCTTAATGCAAGTGGACAACCAACATTTCTACCACAGAGACCCATAAACACCCAAGGAGTCCGTTCTAAGGAAGAAAAGGAAGTCTTGGAACACTTTGCTGGAGCGGTGAGTACCTTACCTTAACTGTGCCTTTAAAATTTCAGCCAAGAATGCAAATGATAACTCATTGAATATTTTTTGCAGTTCACCTTGCTGAATAATTATTCGTTTCGTGAAATATTCGCTGTAAGTATTGACACTCTAGTACAAAGAATTCATGAAAACAGCGCTCTGCAAGTCGTTGCTAATAATCTCCTGGCCAATCCAAGCACATCCGCCGTTTTCGCGACTATTCTAGTGGAGTATCTGCTTCAAAAGATGCCAGAGATGGGAGATGATGTCGAGAAGAGTAATCTGTACCTCAGATTATTTAAACTCGTTTTTGGTTCTGTCAGTTTATTTTCTTCTGAAAATGAACAAATGCTTCGCCCTCATTTGAAAGATATCGTCAATCGGTATGCAAACATGGAATTAATTGCTGAGCTCTTTTTTATAATGCAAATTCTTGTTTTCCTACAGTCTCTAATTAGTTATATTCTAATTAAGGTCGATGGAACTTGCTCTAAATGCCAAAGACCCCTACAACTACTTTTTACTCTTGAGGGCTCTCTTCCGTTCCATAGGAGGTGGAAGTCACGACTTACTCTACCAGGAATTCCTTCCTCTGTTGCCCAGTTTGCTTCAAGGTGATTTAATTATTACTCAAAAACTATTACTGTGCACTTTTGTGCAATCCTTGTCAATAAATTATTTCTGACACGTTGTTTTTTGCTTTCTGTAGGTCTCAATAGTTTGCAGTCGGGTTTGCATAAGCAGCACATGAAAGATTTGTTCGTGGAATTATGCTTAACAGTTCCAGTTCGTCTTAGTAGTCTCCTGCCCTATTTACCTATGTTGATGGATCCTCTGGTTTCAGCTCTGAATGGCTCCACTACCTTAATTAGCCAAGGACTTCGAACACTGGAACTGTGTGTGGATAATTTGCAACCTGAGTTCTTATACGAACACATACAACCAGTGAGAGCAGAACTAATGCAAGCTTTGTGGAGAACATTAAGAAGTGCGAACGACTCAACAGCAGTCGTGGCTTTTAGAATATTGGGAAAATTTGGAGGAAGCAATAGAAAAATGCTTGTAGAACCCCAAAAGTTGGAATTCACGGATAAAACAATACTGGGGCAATGCTTGACGCTTCACTTTCAAGACCACAAGACAACGATATCACTTCCCATTGACAAAATACTGGAAGTAGCTTTGCAGACTCTGCGCTCTTTAAATCCTAGTTTGGATTTATTTTACAAAAAACAGGCTTGGGAGCTCGTCAAGGCATTTATCATGAGTTCCTCTGTTGTAGAAGACGACCGCTTCATTCCAAACAAAATTATTCTTCATGGGAAGATGAGTGAAGGTGAAATTGGTCCCGCCAGTCTTGCACAACGTCCAATATTTACAGACGAGAAGTGCAGGTCTACACTGACAATGGGAATTGCAGGAATCTTCATTGCAGTTTGTGTGAAGGAATTAAAAAGAGAAGCTTACATTTTTATGATTCCTTTTATACGACATATTGCTTTGATCATCGTATCTCAACAAACTGGACCATTTTTGGGAAGAATGCATAATATGGATCCGTATGTTCTTTTCGATGCAATGGCCCAAGTTCTTGCCCACGAGGAACGAGATATGAAACGACCTGTATTAGTCGGGCTTTCTATTCTCATGAATTGTATCATAAACATTGTTCGCAGTAAAGACAGGGTACGTTTTATTTTAATTACTAACCACAAATAAATAATCACAAATATCCATAGCATTTTCTTATTGTTTTCAGGGCTAATCTAATGTTTTAACAACTATTTGAATTACAGGCATGTTCTTTACCAATGATCGAATACTTAACAGAAAAAATGTGTAACTTGTGCTACGAGAGAGCATGGTACACTAAAATGGGTGGATGTCAAGCCATCAGTTTTTTCCTGGAAAATATGTCTCTTCGTTGGATTCTCTCTCATCAATTCACAATGGTTAAGGCAATGTACTTCGTTCTTACTGATCTCACTGGAGAAGTGTCTGCTGGAGCTCTTGACATTGCTAGAGAGAATTTGGCAAAACTCATTCGCATATGTGCCACGTGCTCCGACGACAATTTGCACGCGTTGAAAGTAAAGAGTCTTCACGACATGACCCTGGAGTTTGTAAAGCAATTAACGTCTCCTATAACAAACATTCGTAACCAGTCCATGAAGGGATTAGAATTATTGGCTGAACATCAATCGAAATCAGTTTCAGCGGTACTGGAACCGCATAAAGATGTTCTTATTGATATGGTGCCCCCGAAGAAGCATTTGATTAGACACCAGTCAATTCAGTCTCAACTCGGTCTCTTAGACGGCAATACTTTCTGCCTGAGTCTTCGACCTCGGTTATTCACTTTGGATTTAAATACAATTGAACATAGAAATTTCGTTTCTGAACTGACTGCATTATGTGAGGCGGACGATCAAGCTTTGGCAAAATTACCATGCTACAAAAACGTGACAAATTTAACTCCAGTGAAAATGGCTATTATGCGAGTGGTTGCAAGAATCGCTCGTTTGAACGAAGCTGGTCCTTTGACGAAAGAAAAGATTGTAAGCTTATTTGTTAAGGGAATGGCGTCTGGAAACACGGATCTCATGAACTGCGCTTTCGAGTGTCTTCAAAAATTTATGGAAGAGCATACTGTGGAGCCAGAAATGCAAACAAATGCACTAAGACCGATTCTGCACGCTTTGACAAATATGCGGACGGTAACTATTCCGATTCTGACTCAATTGTCTTTCCTGTACCAACTCTTCCCCGGACTCTACACAGACAAAGTATGGGAGCAACTGTTGCAAATTCTAAGGAAGTGTTTGGAATTAGCCTTGGTGGCCCACAGCAAAGCTCCAGCCAGAACTGGAGTTCATGAACTGAAATTAGCTGTAGCAGTATTATCCCTATTCCCGTTGCTTCCTCCATCCAATACTCGATTTTTAGAACCAATGGTGAAATTATGTTTGCAAGCAGAAAAGGCCCTGCTGCTCGGTAAAGGATGTCCTCTTCGCCAACCTCTGATGAAATTTCTGTTGCGACAGCCTCAAGAATACCTGGAACTTGTATTTTCCATGCCGTACCTGAATCTAGCTGAGTGGAACCGATTCTTCGTCTACTTTCTTCAACAAGATGATGCAGACAAGCTGAGACAGTGTCTCGTTATAAAACCAACTCGATTAATTTACTGTTTAAATATTAAAGCAAATCCTATTATTCCTCCAGCATCCCCCAATGTAATGGCCAGCACAGCCGCCGCAGCCACTCCGCCACCACCGTCTTCAGCAGCTGGTTCCTCAACGCCAACATCCGCTGCCTCAACGCCAGGACCTCCCACGTTCACAAATACAGAGCAAAACGATATACAGTATTTGGCTGTTAAAGCAATGACAGTCTTGAGTGAATTCGACGAAGACTGGATTTTGGGGGTGGGACCAAATCGTGGGGAAGTCGTGAAGGCTTTGAGAAACCTTTGGGAAAGCCACGATTACCAAGCATCGTGCAACAAACATATTTGCTGCCTCCCTTCGTCAGCGACTGCAAACGCTAATAATGCGGCGACGACTCCGAATTCTCCTGCTCCAGCAGCAGCCTCCCCAGCTCCAGTGGCTGAGGACGGAAGCACAGCAGTTGCTAATCCCAATGCGACCCCTGTAAAAACACAAGGGTCAGGGTTGACCCCTGCTGCTTGGAGTAGACTTCAAGTACAGACGTGGAAAGAACCTCAGATGATAGCCAAGTTACTCCTGAGCTATTATCGGAAGAACCCCAGTGATATTGACATGTTATTTAAGTTACTTCTTGCCTTTTGTGGAAAAAGTATATCTCAGTTTCAATTCCTGAAAGATTTTCTGGAAAAAGTTGTTACAAAATATTCAGTACAGTGGAAGCGTACTGCATTTTTCCAATTTGTTACTGTTTTCCAGGATAGAGATTACCCGGAAGAGTTAAAGGCGAAAATTGTGCAGTATATTTTGATTCCTTGCATGGCCTACTGTTTTGAAAAAGGTCAAGGGGATGAATTAATTGGTTCAGAACCAATGCCCGATAAAGACAGTCCGGATAATATTGTGTCCGTTTTTCTAAGCAAGGTGATAGATCCAGAAAATCCAAACGCTATGCCCGATTCTGTTCGTATTCTCTTGTGTCAGCTGTCTTGTCTTCTGGTGGAACAAGCTTCAGCCCACATACACGACGCTTCAAATAAAAAGCAGGGAAATAAATTGAGACGTCTCATGACATTTGCCTGGCCATGCTTGCTATCAAAAACATGCGTGGACTCTAGCACCAAATATTATGGGCATTTACTTCTGAGTCACATCATTGCTAAATTTGCAATCCACAAAAGAATTGTACTACAAGTTTTCCACAGTTTATTAAAGGCGTCTGCTCTGGAGGCAAAGAACGTGGTGAAACAAGCATTAGAAATAATTACTCCTGCGTTACCACTGCGAATGGAGGATGGAAACACGATGTTGATTCACTGGACGAAGAAAATTCTTTTGGAGGAGGGACACTCTCTTAGTCAACTGATGCATCTTCTCCAATTAATTGTTCGCCACTGGCGGGTATATTATCCAGTTCGTCACATGCTCGTTGCTCACATGGTTAGTGCTATTCAGCGATTAGGATTCACTCCCACGAGTACTTTGGAACATCGAAAGCTCGCTGTGGAAATGGCGGAAGTGGTAATCAAGTGGGAACTGGAAAGGATTCGGAATGAGGACGATAACTCTATTCCAGCTGAAAAGAAAATCAAACTAACGCCTTCTCCCCTCATCAACACAACTAAAGCTTTGGAGAAAACCCATACGGATTCCGTTCTGAATTTTCTCCTGCGTCTGGCGTGTCAAGTAAACGAAGCAGTTCCAGCTCCTGGTAATCCCGGAGAAAGTCTCTCGAAGCGATGCGTGAGTCTTGTGAAGACAGTATTAAAACCGGATGTTTGGTCGGACTGCGACTTGAAACTCTCTTGGTTTGATAAATTGTTTGCAACGATTGATAGTCCTCAAGTTAATAACCCAAATATTTGCACTGCTCTGGAGCTGATGACTTTTATCATTGGAATTCTACCAAAAGAGTATGTCCTGGAACACATGAAAGTCTTGCAGAAAGGAATCTCGTCTTGTATGACTTGTCAAAATTCTCGAATCATAAGAGCAGTTCATTCTTTTATGACAAAGCTGATGAGCGTTTTCCCTCCGACCGAATTTCCCACAAGTAATAACTCTTCGTCCACTATGCAGAAATATGAAGAACTTGATTCTCTGTACACTTGTGTCAGTAAAGTAGTGTACGACGGACTCAGCAATTACGACAAAGTGGCCAATGCAAATCCCCAGTCTCTTTTGGGAACATTGATGATGCTGAAATCAGCTTGTACAAATAATCCATGCTACATTGACAGAATAATTACTCCATTTATGAAAGTATTACAGCGTTTAGCCAGAGAGCATTTAAATCCTGCATCAGCCGATGCGGCACTGGCAACTGAATTGCTAGTTCTCAGTCTGGATTTGGTCAAGAATCGTGTTGGCGTCATGGGAGTGGAAATGCGAAAGGCGTTTATTGGAACAGTATTAGTGGGTCTAATTGAAAAATCCACAGACACAAAAGTTATGCAAGGAATTATCAAAATGTTGGAAGAGTGGGTGAGGAATAAAAACCCAATTGTCATTAACCAAGGTCCCAGCCTAAGGGAAAAGTCAATTCTTCTGGTCAAAATGATGCAGAATGTGGAAAAGAGATTCTCCGGAGATAATGAGCTCATTGGACTCTTTTTGGAACTCATTAATTTCATTTACAGAGACGAACATTTGAAAGTGGGCGAATTGAATGCTAAATTAGAGCCAGCCTTCCTATCTGGGCTTCGCTGCACTCAACCCCTAATTAGAGCAAAATTCTTCCAAGTTTTTGACGCATCGATACGAAGACGTCTCCACGACAGAATCATGTACATCCTATGCAGCCAAAACTGGGAAGCTATGGGACCTCACTATTGGATCAAGCAGTGCACAGAATTGCTACTCTCGACTGTTATAGACGCAGATGTGGAACTGACCCCTCGGGAAGCAATTATTCCAGGAATCGCACATAATATGCACAGTGCAGAACCTTACCAAAGAGAAACATTTCTGAAAATAGACCCGGATATGAAAGTTGAACCTTATGACTATGAAGTAGCATTCATTCAACAGTTGGAAAATGATATTGAGAATTTGGAGAAAGTAGACGAAAATGATGAAGCCACTGTTGTGAAAGTGATCACCAGAATGGAAGACGCTTTTCTTAAGGAGGGATGGTGTGACCCTTCTCATCCTGTCATCAATGTCAAAATGATTCTCTTGAAGGAAACCGATTTTGGAAATTTAATTTCAGAACTCAGATTAAGTACCTTCATTCAATCGGTTATTCAATTAATCCATTTGGATACAAATTTAGCAGAAAAAGTTTGGGGCACTTTCTTCCCACGGGCTTGGAAAATATTTTCAGAGAAACAGCAAATGGCCATTGCAAACGATATTGTTCCTTTTCTCTGCAGTGGTGTTCACGTCCTACAACAAACTTGCTATCCTAGCACAATGAACACTTTCGTTGAGGCCCTATGCAGCTGCGTTCCTGCAGTCACAATCAAACCGTAAGTTAATAAAATTACCATTACACATTTTAATATACCTTTAAGAAGGAAATTAATTTTTCTAATATAAAAAGTTATAATAATGATGCGTTTTCTCTGTGCAGTGCTGTTTTGTTCCATTTGGGAAAAACACATAACTTGTGGCACAGAATGGCTCTTTTGCTAGAACAAATGGCACTTGATAATGGAGGGACTCCACAGTTGAAAACTAAGAAGGATGTTGCAGGGGATTGCTATGACTTTGAACCTAGTGCTCCAGCCACAGCAAATCCTTCCCAGCCATCTCACCAACAACAAGAGGTTTTGGATGTTTTATCTGAACTGTACTCGATTCTTCGCGAAGATGATCTCTGGGCTGGCATGTGGCAGAGAAAGGCAAGATATCCGGAAACCAACATAGGAATCGGATTTGAAATGCAAGGGTTTTATGAAAAGGCTCAAGGTGCCTATGAATTGGGGATGTCCAAGGCGAAAGCAGATTTTGCTACTTCAAGCGCAACTCTCAGTGTATTTACGGAATTGAAATTATGGGAAGATCATTGGATAAGGTAAAATACATATTAAATATTTAGGGATTTCTAATGCATTTGTAGGGATTCAGTAGGAATTAGGAATGATGAAAATTTGGTTGTTCTAGGTGTAGCAAAGAGTTAAACCAGTGGGATATTGTCCAAGAGTACAGTTCGTGCAAAACAGGATCACACCCGTTGACCGTAATGGAAGCTGCATGGCGTGTACCAAATTGGACGTTAATGAAAGACGCATTGGCCCAGGTTGAAATTGCTTGTCCTAAAGATCAAGCTTGGAAGGTGCATTTGCTTCGGGGATATGTTGCCATTTGCTCTAGCGAAGACCAAGATTTAGCCAAAGTGGATCGCTATGTTGAAGGAGCTCAAGCGCTGTGCATCAAAGAGTGGAGACGGTTACCAGCGTTAATTTCAAATATTCATATAGGTGTACTTCAAGCAGCTCAAATGGTAACCCTTATTCAAAACTGCTTTATTCAAAATTGAAATGTAGGAATTTTTCAAAGAATGAACATAAAACCTAAGCGCCGTGATTATATAAACTTTTGTTAGTAGATTTGAGATTGAATTATAATTCTTTAGATTGTCGAACTGCATGAAGCAACACAAATTCACCAGGGACTTATCCAGGGCCGACCCAATTCTCTCCATGACATGAAATCTGTTGTGAAGACTTGGCGAAATCGGTTGCCGTGCATTTCCGATGATTTGAGTCATTGGTCAGATATTTTCACTTGGAGACAACAACACTATCAATTCATTGCTAATCATTTCGATGGACAAAACGATCAAGGCGGTAATCAGACAATGCTCGGAGTGCATGCATCCGCCCAGGTTTGTTTTAAATACAGCTGCAGTCACTACCCTCACTACAAATAGTCTAGTCAATAGTAAATAATTATTGTTTAAATTAATTTTTATTTCACTAGGCTATATGTCACTTTGGAAAGATTGCTAGGAAGCACAACCTTACTTCGGTGTGCCTGGAGTCTTTGTCCAAGATTTACACCATTCCTAGTGTACCCATTGTAGACTGCTTCCAAAAGATCAAGCAACAAGTAAAGTGTTATATCCAGCAAGCTCAAGTTCTTGGGAGAAACG
This sequence comes from Yoshiicerus persimilis, assembly GCA_020352615.2. Lineage (NCBI taxonomy): Eukaryota > Metazoa > Arthropoda > Collembola > Entomobryomorpha > Tomoceridae > Yoshiicerus > Yoshiicerus persimilis. The sequence continues at coordinate 3,208,255 of CM060170.1, read as the reverse complement.
AATTGCAAGAAGCCCTTGAAATAGTTGAATCCACTAATTTAAAATATTTCTCAAAGGAAATGACTTGCGAGTTTTTCGCCTTGAAAGGATTGCTTCTCTCTCAAATTGGTAACCGTTTGTGAACTATCATGAAAATGTAATTTTATTATTTTGTACTCTAAGCAAAATTTGAAATGCTTCTAAAGGTCGTTCGGAGGATGCAAATAAAGCTTTCTCCGCCGCGTGCCAAATGCACGACGCTTTGTCAAAATCATGGGGATTCTGGGGTGATTACCTTGAAACGACGTTTACCCGAGATGCCCGACAAATTCATTTGGGGATCTCTGCCGTCACAGCATTTATGAATTCCTGTCGACATCAAAATGAGGCTAAGGCCAGAAAATATATAGCCAAGGTAGGTTCAAAATATTTTGCTATTTTTGAAAGCTCATATTATTTGAATAGTAATTGGCATAACTTTTGTAATATTTATATGTGTTGTGTAGATATTGTGGTTGCTGATGTACGATGATGAAAAGGGTACGCTGGCCGATGCAGTTGACAAGTTTGCTTTAGGCGTTCCCCCAATACAGTGGCTTCCGTGGGTTCCTCAGCTGCTCACCTCTCTTGTACGTCACGATGGGAAGATGGTAATTAATTTGTTGAATCAAGTGGGTCGCATGTATCCACAGGCAGTTTACTTCCCAATCAGAACACTTTATCTTACATTGAAAATCGAGCAAAGAGAGAAAACCCGACATGCGGAGTTGGCTGCTGCTGCGGCTGCAGGTTCATTGTTGACCAACACTGCTCCAGTGACAGTTATGACTTCGGATATTTCTAGTCCAGCAATGGCTGCAGCAGCTGCAGCTACTGCTAACCAACAATTGCAACTTTCCCAACAATTTGCTCAGTATCAACAGCAATTGCAAAATCTACAAAATTTGACTCCCATTCAGCTACAACACCAACAGCAACATATTCAGCAGCAACTGCAGCATATTCAGCAACAGCAACATATTCTGCAACAACATCAGCAAAATCTGCAGAATCAACAAAAGCTTCAGATTCAGTTGCAGTATTCACAACAACCCTCACACAATTTTCCAGCTCCCCAACCGAAATTGGACCCAGGTGTGGATCATTCCGCTGGCGGCCAAGTCCCTTCTCCTGCACCTAATTCATCCATGAATCAACCTTCAGGAACTGCTGGTCCTTCTGCAACGGGGACTTCTGCGCCTTCCCCTACACAAGCTCCTCCCCCTCCTCAACCGGAAACACAAGCCATCAAAGCCACGCCCAGCATGTGGAGATGTTCGAGAATAATGCATATGCAAAGAGATCTTCACCCGACGGTTCTATCCAGCTTGGAAGGAATTGTTGATCAGGTTCGTGAAATTAGTTAATTATTTTTACTAAGCCGCGATAACTTAATTTTACAGTAACATTTTCGATCGTGATTAATTAATATTCAAAAATCAAAAAATTTAAAGCAAATATTTTACCGTATCAGATAATCTGGTTCAGAGAAAATTGGTATGAAGAAGTACATCGACAGCTAAAAATCGGTTTGGCTAAATGTCACGCCATCGCTTTTGAAAATAGAGCTTTAGTGATGGATGCTTGTATTACCCCACAGTTGCAAAATTACGTCAAGAAATTAGTTTCTACATTTGGTCACGGTAAGTGAAATGCTTTTTAATGTGTGTGTCTCCTGTGTGTGTCTTGTTTTATTTTACGTTTTGTTTAAATGTTAGTTTTTGCTTCGAGTACAGCTGGAGCAACTACGTCTTCCCTTCCCACAACTTCAATGGGCGCACCTACAACGACTGGTACCCCAACTGTGCCAGGAACATCAACGTCCTCCACGTCTGGTACTCCCACCATTGAAGCATTGCTGAGACGTACAACTACAAACCAGGACCCTTCTTTTCAACACATGAAAGTACAATTCTCCATGGATTTCGATAATTCCGCCCCTGGAGCTGACAAATTACATAATCTCATTGTCAAATTACGGAAGTGGATTAAGATTCTAGAAGCGAAAACTCGAATGTTTCCTAAGTAATAGAAATACTCCCATTTCATTTATACGCAATTTGTTTTTATATATAATTGTATCATATTTACACTCCATTTGTTTATTAGGACATTTTTAATGGAAGATCGCTTTCGATTCCTGCAAAACTTTAGTAGCCAAATTGCGGAAATTGAGCTTCCAGGAGAGTTTCTTATACCAAAAGTAATAGTTTGATTTTATGCGACTTTTATTTAACATACACAAAGAGTACTTTAATAAAATGATATTTTTGCAGCATGCTCACTACTATGTGAAAATTGCTCGGTTTCAACCTCGAATAGAAGTGGTGCAGAAGCACAATACTTCTTCGCGAAGAATTTTTATAAGAGGACATAATGGAAAGATTTATCCTTACCTTATCGTAAATGACTCTGGGCTCTCAGATCAAAGACGCGAAGAAAGAGTGATGCAAATGACGAGAATGTTGAATCATTACTTGAGTAGACAAAAAGTGACTGCGAAAAGAAATTTGAGATTTACCGTTCCCAAGGTCGTGGCTGTCTCACCTCAAATGAGACTCGTCGAAGATAATCCTGCGTCTCTATCCCTACTTGACATCTTTAAAGCCAACTGTTCAAGACGTTCAGTAGAATTCGACAGTCCAATAATCCGTTACTATGAAAAAATAGCAGCAGTTCAGGTACCAATTCTATTTGCCAATTCCACTGTTAGAGTTTATTGAAGTGAATAGTACATAGAAACAGTAAGTCTAATTAATTCAAGTACCCTGTATTTATGTCGGAATTTTTATTTTAGCAAACACGAGGAGCCCAAGTGAGTCATCAAGTCCTCCGAGAAATTTTAAGAGATATACAGTCCAATATTGTTCATAAAACTATGATGAAGGAATGGGCTCTAAATACGTTCAATGGGCCTTCAGATTACTGGGTTTTTAGAAAAATTGTAAGTTTCGAGTTATTTAGGTAATAAAATATTCGTTTGATGAAAACTAAATTGCTCGTCATCTCTTTTCAGTTTGCGCTTCAACTGTGTTTGTGGTCCTTTGCGGAATACGCATTCCATTTAACCAGACTTAATCCTGAAATGATGTACCTGCATAAAGACTCTGGAATGATTAATATTTCATATTTCAAATTTGATATTGATGACGGAACAGGTTCGTTTTCTTTCTGTAGCTCTTTAGCTGTATTTTAAGGGTGCAAATAGTGTCAAGCGGATTCCACAAGAGCAATTGTTCATTGATCCAATTTTATTTAACTCTAGGAGAGCTGGATTCTAATCGACCGGTTCCCTTCCGCCTTACTCCAAATATTGCCGAATTTTTGACTCCATTCGGCGTCCAAGGACCTATTGTGTCCGCAATGATATCCATTGCCAGATGTCTCGTTTACCCAAATTATAAAATGCCCGCGATCCTTCGAGCTATTTTGCGGGATGAAATGATATCGTGGATCAAAAAGAAGCAAGAAGACAGAGATATTCCCCCTAGTGCTAGAGAAGCTGGAGCTAATGGTGAAACAGACGCTGAAACTGTTATTAATATGGTAAATAAATCTGTGAATGCGATCATGCACCGAATGCAAGCTTTATCGACCTTTGATGGATCTGAAAGCAAGGCAAGACTCTTTACATTTATTATTATTGGTAGTATTTATTGTTATTGGGCTTAAGCACGCAATATTTCCATTATTAGATTTAATATAATATTGCATTTCCAATTTTTCGAATAAGCAACTCTATATATCACCCTCCCCTTAAGGCGCACTTTTAATAGCACAAGAATGACTTCTTGACTTCATTTTGGAAATCGGATCACAATATAGCAAAAGTATTTTATTTGATAAGAATTGAACAACTAAAAAAGTTTTTGCAAGCATTATAATTACTTTTTGACATTCTGGGCTTGATTTGAAAGTTTTGAAGTAGTATTATTAATTAGAATGAATGAATACTATATCTGTATTTTGAACTTAATTCTACATGTTTATATTAGAATGAATAGTGTAAAAAACGTTTGTGTGAAAAGTGTATCACTGTATCAGTATTTTTCATAGTTACGTTATTTTTTGAAATTTTATTAAAGGCTCTGTTATATTTAGATATGTGTGACTTTGTTCTCTGTTGATTCTTGAAACAAACTTTATTATAAAAGTTTATTTAATATTATATTTCAGGTGAGCTGCCTTGTTGCTGCTGCAAATAGTCATGATAATTTGTGCCGAATGGATCCAGCATGGCACCCTTGGCTCTAGAGAAGGGCAAAGACTGTTCTTACTTTACTCCTTGAGATTTCTGAAAACTGTTTTTTTTCTTTTAATACTTGAATATGTCTCTTGCGGTGTCATATCAATTGCCTATTGGTTTAAAATTGAATGAAGAACACATTCTCGAAAACCCAATCTTGTATTATGCTGTTATAGTTAGGCAGTTAGATGGCTTCAAGTTATTGTAGCAATCGATGAATTCAAACTGTAAGGTTACTTAATAAAATTTGTTATTTTCTATGGAGTGGGCAATTTTTCAGTTACCATCTTAAAATTTAAACTTTTTCTTTTATAATTATTTTTGGTGCCGCTCTCTCTTGACAGACTTTTGTACACTCACTTTCTGAGAGCCTTTTATTTGTTGCTTAATATTTTGACTATACTCGTGTTAAATGGACAATCAGGTTTTTTCAGTTTGAATGTGAAATTTGTCCTTTGCTTTGGATTTTGAGAAGTAAAACTAAAGCGAAAATGAAGAGTGAAGTGTCACATTCATGTCCAAATTGCAAAAATCATTGTTTATTTGACGACCTTGATGTGGAAGACTCATGAAATAAAAAAAGGTTTGCAAATAAGCAGTGAAGGGTATTTATATGAACTCACGCTAGAGCATATTGAAATAAAATAGCTCTGCAATTGGTCGACAGCTGCGATAAAAGCAAATTATGATTAACAGGAGTTTGTATTGCTTAAGAAAAGGGTAAATTGAAAAATTATAATATTTTGAACGAAAAACTAGCAAGTCTTACAGAAAAAGAGAAAATGCAAAATAAGTGTTAAAAACAAATGATTGTAAATTCCGAAATAGTCCAAATCGTTGCATCTCTGCAAAATTCTATCTCATTTTTTTGCTCTAAAATGATCAATACATGAAACGACTGTAAGCGTTTAATAGAAAATGTAGACGTTCTGTTAATATATTTAATTTTTTCAGGCAATTTTAAGTATTGAAAATTTTTAGATTTTAGTATTCTTTAGTTTTTAGAGAAAATTTCTAATATTCACGTTGATCTAGCCAAATTTGATGCAGTCGTATTGCCATTAATTTATAAACAGAAAGGTATGATAACGATTTGGAAACAAAAATTTCCTCGCATTTTCAGCTGAGTCAAAGTTTGTTGGATTTATCAATAAGCCAGGTACGTAAGTTAAGAATGTTAAAAGAATATCAATAAAACCATTCATTCATTCAAGTTAAGAATGTTCAGAAAATACTCGAATAGTCCTCCGGTCGCTAAAAACATTGTATTCCAATGTCTTGTATTAACTGGTGTAAACATTAGTAGTTATTGTACAAATTAATCTGATCACATTAGATTAATTTGTGTTGATTTAAGGGAGTTTTTAAATGCATTTACTTTTAAAATAATCAGATTTGAGATCGTGTGTGTATTTGAGATATAATGTAAATTTGATGACCTAATTTCTTCCAATGAAAAGTCATCTTAAATTTCAAGGATTGACAGAATGAAGGAACTGCGTATGAATATGCCCTACGTTTCTCATAATACACATAAGGGGACCCTAGCACTATTTAAATACTTATTTCCTTGTTTTACTATGTTAAGATTAGTTCTAAAATGTTATTTCATCGATGCCCATTTTATTGAATTGAGAATAATAAATGTTTATCATGTTTAGATATTACATCATGATTTATTCCTCTAAATAATGAATAATGTCCTTGTATTCGCTTTCAAGGCGATTTTCAATTTATTATTTTCGGTATTTATTAAGATTTCAATTTTCTTATGGCACACATTATGTGCATTCTAAATGTACCAAACCTTGTCAACTTTTCCCTTGACCCATATCGCCTTACGAAGAGGAATCTCATCTTCAAACCAATTACCACTGCGGTGAAGTGCCGGATTGGGTTCGTCTGCAATGTGTCTTTTGCCTCTCAACTTTGTAGGCTTCCATTGCGCTGCAGATTTCATTCCTTTAGCCTCGACAAGATTTCCAAATATGTTTTCTGGTTGATTTGCTCTGGATGCTAAATTTAAAGTATGTCATTTTTATCTTCAGTGAGGAACTGTCTGATTCTTCAAAGAAAGACTTACCTGAAAGCTCTGCAGTGTTTTTCCGTGCCACAGAGTTAGAATTCCTATTTCTTGTCTTACTAATAACGACGTAATTTTCATGCTGGTTTTTATGGAACACCTTTTTGATAGCGTAGCTGTCACTCTGCGATTTCTTTACCCAAGGCATCCTTAGGTATTCCACTTTGTGCCCCAACACCAGACAAGCTGAAAAAAATACACAGATCCGGAATACTGCTTTCTCATGCTTTGTAATTGCCCTTGGGTTAATATAATATTGTTTTACTTGTGAATGCATAGAGTAAAATTCCAAATAATCCAATCCAAACAGCCGACTTCATTTGAAAGTTCTCTGACTGAACCTTAGTTAGTATTTCTTTTGCTATATTTATCTTTTCTATTATGTTTTATAATAGAGGTGCACTAGATATTGGCTCTAAGAATGACTGCTGAAAAAGTTCGATCCAGCACATCAGAATGAAAGTACACGAACGCCACATTTAGTGACTGGAAATCAGAAGATACACAGCTTATTGACCTTACACGTTTAATGTCTTCCGGGTTTAAGGGAAAATTTTATTAAATAAATATCACAATTCTCTGTAATGCAACCGTTCTATTTACAAACTGGAGACCGATCCCCGAGATGCTTTGCGAAACTCAGCTATTCACCCCAATAAATGTTAGAAAAGACTATGCGTACTTTAGATTAATGTAGATTAATTTGCTAGACATTAAATTATTGCTAAATGTCTCAAGTTCCTGCATTTCAGCATTACTTGCACTGTGAAATACACAAATACACTTTTCATGCGTGCACTACATATAGGTATGCATGCAGGCTAGTACACTGACTGATCTTACAAAGCTCTAAGACATTTGATCACAAGATAACCTTACTCTAAGACTGTCTTCTGGTCAAATAGGATGTCTAATTGACGTTAGTTTTTCATGTCTGAAAATATTAGGAAATACAAGAAAGGTTTAAAAGATTTGTAAGTACATATATTTTTTTGATTTTTTAGAACTAAATTAAAACATTTTTTGAGCTAAATCAATTTATATGTTTTCGGAATGTTGATCTTAAAGTTTACTTATAGCAGATGATGTGTGTCTATTAGTACAATATAGATGCGCATAGTCACAAAACGGTTCCAGACTAAGAGGAAGAACATCGCGTAAAATGTAGTATATTCATCACTATTATGCATGAAATATTTGCAGGTAGGTCTTCCTTTCTGCGTTGAGTGAATGAACGGTCTTCTAGGAAAACGGCCGAGAAATATTATTTTATCCTATATTTACAGTCTTAGAATTTAAGAACGTCCAGTCGCAGATTAGTGTTCTGGGAGTCAACTTGTCCTTCCTTTCAAGAAATAGTTCTTCCCCTACCACAATTTCCAAACTTGCAGTAAATAAAATCAAATCATGTGCATTGTGAATTTCTCTGTCACATAGAAACCTTTTATATTTATTAAAACAACAATTTGAGACAATTCTGATACATAGTACAAACATCACACCAATTTTTAAATATTTCATAATCACTGAAACTGAAAATGCATATGAACAAAGTGAGCACGACAGCAATTGCTGGTATTGATAGAGATATCGATGGATATAATCGAGATCCATTAGAAATCAACAGAAATATTCAAGTAAATAATTCATAATTTTCGTTATAATAAATAGATAAATTATATTTATAAAGAGCTTCATAGCTTCAACACTGAAGCCATGAAGCTCTGAATTTAAGTCTTGGCAGTTTATTTGCTCCACTGCGAACTTAAATGGCAAGTAATTGAAATTGATTTTGACATGTGATTTTAAAATTTGCACTAAGGTATCGTGGCAAACAATAATTGGAGAGCCAGAAGGTCTTCAAAGTCCAGAGTGGGTTTGGAAAGTCACGTCGTTGTGTTTCAATGCTGTCCAAAGCTGTACGTACAAATTCCTCAGTATTTTACTTGCTCCATTCCTTGCTTTAATTTTGGCAATTATCTTTGCCTGCCTTGCCTTTTTGGTAAGTTCATTTTTTTCGTCATTTCGGTTTTACATATTTATAACTGCTTTGATAATTTATACCAAAATTAATATTTTGTACTTCGAGATACAAAGAACTTTCTACAAAATTTTCCAGTTTACAAAACTATCAAAATAACCAATATCAATAGATTTTGAGAGTAGCAATTTTTGAAAGCAACTCTTTTTAATATTAAGAATCCTTAACAACGCAATATATTTTTCTCTTATAGCAAATCTGGTTTGGACGTCCTATTCTCAGATTTTTCTATGTCATATTTTACTTCATCAAAAGTTTTTTAGAAATGTTGCTGGGTTCAACAATAGGACCTTTTTGCCAGGCCATCGGTGTTTGTCTTTCAACCATAAAGATTAGACATCAAAGAGTTTACGATGCAAAAGACGAACCGCAGTTCCCATTTATCATTTAGCACGAAATGGATACACACGATGCACTAAATTATACCATGTATATTATTAATATAATTTAAGTGTCTCCAAATATTTCCATTACATTATGTGTAAAGAATAATAGACTAGCACTTAGTAGTATAACATCTAAGAACCATAATGCATTATATTGTACAATAAATAAATTATGAATACATGAATTATATATAAACATAAATAAACTTTGTATAAATAGTTCTAAATATCATTCACAGTGTACAGATTTCATGCACGTTTAGATTAATTGTGGTGAGTCTCATCTTGATGTGTATGATATTCCTCTGTTCGGGTAGTATTATATTAGCCCTAAAATTACTGAAATATATTCTTAAACGTTGCAATATTCTCATAGCTGCCGTGCTGCCTTACAATGGCAAACAATACAAAATATTATGCTAATTGATACTTAAGAACAATACAATCCTTTTTCAAAAATATTTGTAAAACACTAAAATAAATTCACTGCTATAATGTTGTTCCAACTTTTATAATTGTGCAAGTAATTTCAGAAATTCTTAAAACAATTAGTACTAATTCATATAACCTAGTAATAAAATGGCATGTGAAAATACTTGGAAATTAATAAAATGTAAGTGTTTAGAAACAAAGTGACTTAAGACATCCAATAGGAAAAATGTAAAACTTGATCTCATTACCACTATCTGAATCCAATGAGAATGAGAATCCAATGAATCCACTGAAAATTAATACAGGTTGAGTGTCAGCTAAAACAATCGATCCAAATAAACTAACAGTGTATCAATAGTTGACTTTTGGATTGTATTTGAGCTTTATTATCTGTAGCATTGCGTTTGTTAAGTTTATTTCCATATGAATAACATTCAGACAGTAGACATGTCTTATCCCTATGCTATTGCATATTGTATTGTATAGCCCTTTCCACGGAACTTGATGCAGATGACTCAGCATAAAATAACAGTTTTGCTGATGAATTGCTGCGTCATCCACGAGACGTTATAGTAGGACGACAATATTGCATTGCTCTTTAAGGTTGCCTTCACAAGGGGTACAATGAGAAGTCAAATAAATATTGGAGTTCACTTAAATTTACAATGCTCAATTGTATTTTACGAAAATTAAATTAATATGGTAGACATGTCCCAAAAAACTGATAATAATTTTTGGACAATTAGTAAACTAGTGTGAAAACAAGTTGGACTAGGCAATATAATTTTTAATTTCTCTGAGGACGAAAACATTTGATTGAGCATTTTAAGTCTCATAGGATGGTGCAATTGTTTTCTCCAGCAATGTACACGGGAAGTCCACCTTAACAATCCTCTGCCTATCTAGTATTCCGGAAAACATGAACTTAGTCACGATGATTGCTGCAGACTACATGAGAACAGTTTGATTGAGTTCCAGCTGCAAATAGCCCATCAACTCTAATGCTGTTAATACAATTTATCTTCAATTGTATCATTTCAATTCATTTCTCCCAGCGTTTGACGCTCAAATGGTGATATTCTGATTAATGATCATTTCAGTCTTTTCTAAAGATGACCTCCTAACATGTTCAATCAATCTTCCTCTTCTTTTCTTTCCAATACTCACATTGTACTGCCATCAAATCTCTGATTTCATTTTATTTAGTACAACTTAGCACATATACCGTATAAACGCCAAACTTTAAAATACTTAGTTGGCTTGAATTTCCTAATGTGTAACTTTGGTTTCCACTGACTTCTCAAGTTGTTCCTAATTATTAGTTAATAGATAAGTATGAAATATGGAAACACAATATTATGATAGAGTACATACTTTGTACACATTTATTCAGAAATTTCTCGGAAATAAAGGCAGTCAAATTACAGAGATCCAGTAAAAAAAGAAGTGACTATTTATACATAATTATGTCAATTCTGAGGATGCAGATAAGAAAGCAGAAGTTCTTAAATGGACTACAATTTATGATTTAAATTAAACCCCAACTCTAAATCTGAAAAGTCTCAAACAGGACTTTTTATTATAGAATATAAGGAAATACTTAGCAGGCAGTTTTGGTAGTTTGCGTGAACCTCAGTTATTGTCAGTATAATAAAGGGATGATACAGAAAATATAACCCATACGACAGGCCTTTTCAGTATTGTTGTTGCATACAAAATTCGATAAGATTACATTTGACATGACTTATGGAGGGAAGAGCAACAAGAGAAAACTACAGCAGTAAGTGGCAAGCAGAGCAGTATTAGAAGATAATAATATTATGTATGAATATGATTTGTAAGGAAAGTAGAGCAAACTGACAATTTGTATGGTGATGGTTCCTTTCATCCTCGTCTTTGACTTTGTGACTGTCTTTTATATTTTGTTTATACAGAAAATACACAACACACGCAGGTACCTACCTTCTCATGGTACCGTAGCCAAAAGCCAAGCAGAGTTACACATAATATATTATAATAATACACACGGAATACTGGGCGAACGACAGGAAAACTTTTGGATAGAAAAATCATGAGAACTAGATTTGAAAACTATTGCTGGTGTATAATTATGCATATCATAGTCTAATTTCTAAAGGAAAAAAGACAATGCATATTTAGGGACTTAGGATTTTGTCATCCAAACAGAAAGTACGCTACTGACAGCACTCATGGGTTGGCCTTAATGAAAATGAAGAGGTGTTCACTGGTATACGCATTTAAACAGTTAGTAGATGTAAGTGTTTAGAAAATGCACAATACAATCTTTGACAAAGCAATATCAATTTTCGTGTAACATAGATGCAATGTATTTCATTCTTTATTCCTCGTTTTCACTATTCAATATCATGTAAGATATTTATGTGAATGGAGTGAAAAGAAAATTAGTTCACCACGGACCATCTCCGGATGGCACGGACATTGATTTCTTCCTCATTCTGAATCAGAATTCCTATCTGAATTGCCATCCCATTAATGTAGGCACACATTACTTACTTACTAGCAGTAGTACTTACTGAACTATATTATTTGCTGCATTAAATACGATAATGCTCCTCTCTTACTCTCTTTGTAACTTTGTTTGTGCATTATCTGCTTATCATTGATTGATTGATTGATTGATTGAATTTATTTATTTCAGTGACAAGTTATTAACTTTTACAAAGCAAGCTCAGTAATATGTTATTTCCTTATAGCAAGTCACTTTAGCTAATTTAAATAAAATGTAAAATTAAAGGTTTTTTGCTTAACAGGTTAATCTGATTCAATAGTTAAAGTTATTGTAACTTAAGATGTATAGTATTATTATAATGTTTCACATTGTGTTAAGGTCAGAAATTATAATATCATGAATTAACTATAATATTTTATCGTTGTTTAATTATATTTTGACGTATTTGAGAGTCAAAGGAAGTGAGGGAGCTGGTTTGTTGAATGTTAGTTGGGACCGAGTTCCACAATTTTGCACTTCTATATGCAAATGATCCTCGTGCAAACGAAGTGAAGAATTTTGGCAATATAAAATCGCTTTTTCTTCTCGTGCTTCTTTCTCTACTTGGTTTTAAGAAATAATCTTTTCCTAACAGATGTGGGCTTGTAGGAGAGTTTGCGTTCAATACTCGTGTATGCATAAATAGTAACGTTTGCACATCTCTTCTTTCGCACATTGTCAAAATGTTGTTATTTTCTAGATACATGAATTTCTTTTTGGCTTTTAGATTGCGCTTATTCCACAATATACTCTCACTCATTTTAACTATCAGTTTATCTAATTTGAGTGTTTTTGTCTGAGAAATATTTCCCCAGATTCCAAGACAATAATCTAGTTTAGACAGTATAAGTGAATTACATATTATCCATAGCTTATCTTTGTTAAAGTATTTTTTATATCTAATAATCATTTTTGTTCTAGAACGCATCTCACATATTACTTGATCTACATGAGCATACTATTTTAGATTTTCGTCTAGTATTACACCTAGATATTTAAATTGACTCACAATTTCTAATGCGGTATTGTTTATCAATAATACGATGGTTGCCTTTTTCAAATTTACTGGTCTGAATATCATCACTTTGGTCTTTGCAATGTTCAATTCTAGCCCATATTTTTTGCTCCATTCGTTTACTGCATTGAGATCCAGTTGTATAAAGGCTTCTGCTTGTTTTAAGTTGGCAGAATTGATTGATTGATTGATTGAATTTATTTATTTCAGTGACAAGTTATTAACTTTTACAAAGCAAGCTCAGTAATATGTTATTTCCTTATAGCAAGTCACTTTAGCTAATTTAAATAAAATGTAAAATTAAAGGTTTTTTGCTTAACAGGTTAATCTGATTCAATAGTTAAAGTTATTGTAACTTAAGATGTATAGTATTATTATAATGTTTCACATTGTGTTAAGGTCAGAAATTATAATATCATGAATTAACTATAATATTTTATCGTTGTTTAATTATATTTTGACGTATTTGAGAGTCAAAGGAAGTGAGGGAGCTGGTTTGTTGAATGTTAGTTGGGACCGAGTTCCACAATTTTGCACTTCTATATGCAAATGATCCTCGTGCAAACGAAGTGAAGAATTTTGGCAATATAAAATCGCTTTTTCTTCTCGTGCTTCTTTCTCTACTTGGTTTTAAGAAATAATCTTTTCCTAACAGATGTGGGCTTGTAGGAGAGTTTGCGTTCAATACTCGTGTATGCATAAATAGTAACGTTTGCACATCTCTTCTTTCGCACATTGTCAAAATGTTGTTATTTTCTAGATACATGAATTTCTTTTTGGCTTTTAGATTGCGCTTATTCCACAATATACTCTCACTCATTTTAACTATCAGTTTATCTAATTTGAGTGTTTTTGTCTGAGAAATATTTCCCCAGATTCCAAGACAATAATCTAGTTTAGACAGTATAAGTGAATTACATATTATCCATAGCTTATCTTTGTTAAAGTATTTTTTATATCTAATAATCATTTTTGTTCTAGAACGCATCTCACATATTACTTGATCTACATGAGCATACTATTTTAGATTTTCGTCTAGTATTACACCTAGATATTTAAATTGACTCACAATTTCTAATGCGGTATTGTTTATCAATAATACGATGGTTGCCTTTTTCAAATTTACTGGTCTGAATATCATCACTTTGGTCTTTGCAATGTTCAATTCTAGCCCATATTTTTTGCTCCATTCGTTTACTGCATTGAGATCCAGTTGTATAAAGGCTTCTGCTTGTTTTAAGTTGGCAGATGAGAAATATAATACGTAGTCGTCGGCGTAAAGGGCACTTTTACAAAATATAGGTACATTAGGCACCTCGTTTATGTAGATAGAAAACAGGAGAGCACTTAGGGAACTTCCTTGAACTGTGCCCCTGAAGAGTAAAAACGGGTCAGAGAGAGTATCCTTGACTCTGATTCGCATTGTGCGGTTTAACATAAATGATGAAACCATTCGCCGGCATCAAACCCGTGCTCCTTTTAATAAGGAGTATCTACCCGATGTTATGGTGTTCTCTATTGGAATGAAAACACAGTAAACAACAATATTGGATTGTGCAAACAAAATTTGGGAATAGTGTTACGCCGGCTTGGTGAACTTTGGTAATGGTAGCTTATTCCGCCGCGACGCCGCCGCGTTATATTGCCGCCGCGGATTTAATAGTATGTCGGCATTAACCCCACTCCAATTCCTACATGTGAATTCGAGAGTTAAATCTTTTGCACTGTATTTGCCAACATTGCCAAGTATTTTCGCCTTCTCATTCGCCTTTTCGTTTACCTTGAATCTCTGTGCTTGTGCCTGCATGGCAGCCTCCCGGCAGAAGCTGGAGTTTCCTATTCTGCAAGCAATCTAGCTTAAGTAATACTAATATCCATATCTATGGCCCGCATTAAATAGGAGATGGGCTGCCACGCTTTTGTTTTTGCACGAAAGCACAAGCCATAACCAACCTTCCATTCATAGTCCATCCTCCTCTACACCCAAATAATTATTACTATATGGTTATATTGCTGTGAACAATGGTCATCGCGAAAAACAACAAAAAATTATGAAGAGTTTAAAAATTTCATTACTTGTTGGGAAATTATTTACCTTTAATGCTAATTTAAAAATCCCCTGCCAATTGTTATTCATAAGTTAACAATTACTTTACAATTTAAAAATAGTTCCTTTGTATTGTAGTCGTTCCTGGTCAATTGATCATTTTGGCACTAGTACAAAATACTATTTCGGGGATAAATAGTAATATTTCCGACTTTTGAAGTGGGATGTTGTAATATTGTCACCTTGGCTGTTGTACCATCGACATAAAGATAACGGTTGACAGTAAACACAATTAAAATTATCACAAACCTTATCAATAGCAAAAGTATTATTGTTTTGTATTGGAATATTATTACCGAATCTTTGTCAATAATAGGCGCAGTCATATTAATTAGAAAGAAAAATGAGTTCGAGTGGGGCGGTGGCGGAAGAATCAGGAAGAGGAGGTGGAGTAGTAGCCATACTGACAAGTCCAATAGGATCGAATAGTGTAGTCCAACCACAGCCTTTAGTTTTAGCAACAACCACAGCCTTTAGTTTTAGCAACAACCACAGCCTTTAGTTTTAGCAACAACCACAGCCTTTAGTTTTAGCAACAACCACAGCCTTTAGTTTTAGCAACAACCACAGCCTTTAGTTTTAGCAACAACCACAGCCTTTAGTTTTAGCAACAACCACAGCCTTTAGTTTTAGCAACAACCACAGCCTTTAGTTTTAGCAACAACCACAGCCTTTAGTTTTAGCAACAACCACAGCCCTTAGTTTTAGCAACAACCACAGCCTTTAGTTTTAGCAACAACCACAGCCTTTAGTTTTAGCAACAACCACAGCCCTTAGTTTTAGCAACAACCACAGCCTTTAGTTTTAGCAATGACCAATGGATCCTCAACCCCTTCATCATCAACAAATGTCATTTCTGCTGCCTCTGTGTCAAGTGCTGGTTCTGGTCAGTGGGTACGACTTAATGTGGGAGGGACTTATTTCCTTACGACAAAGACAACGCTTTGTCGAGACCCGAAATCTTTCCTTTGTCGACTCTGTCAGGAGCCATCTGATCTCATCTCCTACAAGGACGACAGTGGAGCATATTTAATTGACAGAGATCCTACATACTTTGGTCCAGTGCTCAATTATTTGCGTCATGGAAAACTTGTTCTTAACAAGGATTTGGCAGAAGAAGGTGTTCTTGAAGAGCAGAATTCTACAATGTGACAGATCTGATTAAATTAGTGAAAGAGAGAATAAGCCGCAGAGACAATCAACCTCCTTACGATGCCAAGAAACATGTTTATAGAGTGCTACAATGCCACGAAGACGAGTTGACTCAAATGGTATCTACAATATCTGATGGTTGGAAATTCGAGCAGCTTGTCAATATTGGCTCTCAATACAACTACGGCAATGGAGACCATTCCGAATTTCTCTGTGTCGTTTCTAGAGAATGTGTAGACAGTGCCAGTAGCAGCGTTCAGGAAACATCAGATAGAGCAAAAGTGTTGCAGCAAAAGGGTTCGAGAATGTAGCAGGTTTATTGTTAACGTACTTACAATTTCTTTAGTTAATTTTTACTCAAGGGCTCATTAATTTTGTAAATATATCTAATGTCAATGTTCACCACAATTGATCTGGTTTTCTGATTTAATATGATGTGCAAGGTAGTAACGCTTTAGTGTACAGACGACGCGTCATTTTAATGTCTGTAGTAGTAATAATCACTTCTATTACTTAAGGAATACAACAGACAAAATTAACTTTGAATACCTATGTGTAATAATTACTGTTAAGATTTATTAAGTATTTACTAACTGTTGTACTTGGTATTTGTTTACTATTTCAGTTTTTGATCACAAATGAAGCAAAACATGAGACATCAAAAACTCAAGACATAATTAGTAGGTATTAAAGTAGGTACTTCATAATTATAAATGTGCAATGTATTTCTTAATTGGCTAAAGTTTCTGCTATCTTAAAAACTCAATCGATCCTTGCTCGCATAAACTAAAATACCTATTTCAGCTATTTGTAATAACTATATTGTATTAAACTACGTATATACCTTTGTACAGTAATTGCGCTTTGCGCGGGTATAGATGTAGTTTTATGTTCTATAGCCATAACAGGCGAAAACATACTATACTAATTTACCAAATTAATACATGTGCTGGGTCAATTATTTTTTGGTTGGCCAATTTGGCGACTAACGTCATGTCAGTTTACTAATTGTGTGCATTGGGTGATTGCTGAGAGAGAGTGAGTGCAAGAGAAGAACGACACGTGATTGCCTTCAAGAGCTTTCATCTCCAACTGCAGCTAATAAAAACAAAAAATGTAGTTCAGTTCAGAGTCAGTACGTCGTTCTAAACTGGGTACGTCTACTACGAGTTAAATAAGAAAATTACTTCTTTAAACATTCATGCAAAAACTGCTATTTAGTGATATACATAGGTTAGATACGGTACATGTGTGTATTTGTACTTACATAAAAATAATGGGTGTACAGTGTACAGTACATACTAATATTGTGCTGTACTGCCTAACCTATACTTATACTCTATCTTATACAATTTAAAAATACTTTTATCGTCTTCTTTTCTTTACCAATGAATGATGGGTTTTTATGGGGAAAATAAAAACTTTCTGCATAAAATAGATTATTTTGTCAATTATGCATATCCAGTTAATATATGTGAATATTTTATGAAGAAATACGCATACTTTACTGATTTGACATCCCTATCATACAGGTCAAATAAAGACAGGGAAAAGAAATAATAGTAATTGTAAAATAATAGTAATCGTGTATGGTAAATGAAAAGCTGGAGCCTGAAGTACTCAGAGTATTATATGCCCTAAGTCAAGAACCTCTTATAAATTCCAAAAACGACACAGCTTAGCTTATATGGCAAACTTGTGGATAATATGTACTTTTTTACATAGAAATGTTTTACTTACATTGGGAGCGGAGCGTTGTGGAATGAGAATTGAGAATGTGGAAATGGAAATGAGACGACTGTATGCTTATGAGATTGAGAGTAAAGAACTTTCCGAAGAGTGACCATTGAAGGTCTCTTGCAAAGCGTTGTCGAAACACAAACTAAGAGTAACCAGGAAGTATATTTGACTGAGAGGGAGAGAAGAGTATTATTGAAAGCTACTGTGATGAATTTTAAGAGTACTCCCAACCAGTAAATTGATGCTCCCTTGGCACTTCATTTTATTCAATTCAATTCATAATTAACAACAAAGAAAACTTCCCTTATGCTGTCATTTATAGTTCTCTCTCTTCAGTTCATTCTTGTTGGAACGAGTACTTTTCCCGAATTCTAATTATCCCAATTCTATTTTTTATATTTACATATTTGCATTTTTACATAAACTTTAATTTTTCATATATGTGGTATTGATTTCTCAAAAAACGAATACGCCCATGCGAAGACTCACTTCATGCAGAGATGTCAATGACAGGATATTCTAAATGAGACATTCTTACTTAAAAGTTAATCTTGCCAATGCAGAAAAATGTGTTTTAAATATTAACATTTTATCAATTTATTAAAATGACTAGGCTTGATTTGATTCTACCTTTACCTATTTGTAAATGTAGGAATATGGTTTGTAGCGCTGCCATTATATACTAAGACTAGTGAAATATAGAAAGCCTTGATCACTCTAAATTGCATTAGAATAATTATGATCGCCAGATTGCCAGATAATCGCACACTTTAAATAAAGGCAGAAAATGCAAATGGATACTTGACAGCCTCCTGGAATATCAGTACAATGCTGTACATGTAGTTGGGCTTACTATATAAAGGTCGAGAAAAAACTTCAATTTCTAGTCTCTGTCTGGCAACGAAGGAAGAATCTCCGAAGGCCGAAGCGCCCATCTATTTTGCAGTGAGAAGCCGAAGCAGGTCGAGAACCTGAGAAGACCGCAGCCCAGAAGCCAACAGAAGCACTCGATCTCGATCTGCAAGGAGAACTTCGGTCCCTGTGAACGGAGAGCCTTCCAAGAAAGCCAGAAGAGATTTACTACATTACAGAAGATCGACAAGAGTAAGCTATTTTTATTGTCTCCTTAATCACTAATGATGACCCTTAGTATTTCATGACCCATAGGCATTATCAATGCTACTAAAATTATTTTATTTGCATTTCAGTAAATGGCCTTCAGAACATAAGAAACCAAAAGAGGCACTTCACAATAACCGCAGAATTAAAGGGGGAAAAAGTAAAATCGTCTCACCTCTGGCTGGAAGATGTGTATAAGGATAATTTTGAC
The DNA here is from genome assembly GCA_020352615.2 of Yoshiicerus persimilis. NCBI lineage: Eukaryota > Metazoa > Arthropoda > Collembola > Entomobryomorpha > Tomoceridae > Yoshiicerus > Yoshiicerus persimilis. The sequence goes on along the minus strand of CM060170.1, from coordinate 3,189,175 downwards.
TTGCATTTAAATTTCAATTGGGAGTTGAGTCGGGCGGAGACTGAAAGGGTGTGGTACGTTGATTTTATATTAAATAATTTCTGGTGTTCATTTTGATTTTGAGTTGAAAAAGTCAATTATAATATACATAGGACATTAGGTTAATAAAATTGAGATATATTAGAAGTGTTTATGAAATGATTTAAAAATGATTTCAGGAACAACACCACTCCTACAAATGAAGGTAGAGCTTAAGACAGAAGATGTTGATTTCGCTTGGAAATCCAAGATTAGGGGGACAGCGGATATACCTGTCCAGAAAACCACTCCACATCCAGAAGGCAATCGAAAAGTAAGCATTAATATTGTTTTAAAGTGCTTGTACTTAAAAAGGGTTATGCAAAGAAGTGAATGCAAAATTGAAGCGGTCATTTGTATTTGCCTCTTTTGTCTTACAATCATTTCTTAAATTCTAGGTAATCTTATCACCCACCAGACTAACACAAGGGGTTCGACAGTTGGAGTATTTGATCGACATCTAATATCGAAGTCTAATTGAATAGAAAACCTGGGATCTGCAATAGGAAGACATAATAAATAGTTCCCTAGTCATTAGTTCATTTGTCTTAAACCGTTAAAGGCTTTTATTTGTATTTGAATAATAGAAATTTATAATTTAAATTTTTTACCAGAAAACAAATTTTAAATATTTATATATATATAGCTACCGTGGAATGGTGATGTTTAATTATACTTTTAATTTTATGTAGTAATGCGCACCGGAAATAAATACATTTCTTTTAAAGAGTTCAGACCACAAAAATTGAATGCTGCATTTACAATTTATTTTTACCATGCCACTACTTTTATTTGCGTATCGTTTCACTAATAAATATTGATAAGCTCATTACTGCATACTCTGCAATCATTACTGCATACGTACATATATGTATATGTAGCACCATCGTTAAAATATAAATAGGACAATAAGTGACATCATTTAATCCATAAAACAGTCGTCTTATTATGTAAAATGTCTGTTTACAAAGTTTAATTTATAATTAACGTGTGTTACTATAAACTCTCCCAGCTGGATTGAAAATTTATTTCATTTTCACTTGCTCGCAAAATAGGACTCTAGACTTTGTTCCTACTTAAGATGAAGGAATCTATTTTTGTCTGGGTCTTGTAGTTGTACACTAGTGTCATCAATCATAAATAAAGGTTTAATTTCAAAATCCGTTTAGTTGGTCCTGTTCCTAGTAGTAGTAATCATTGCGTCTTATTTCCTGTCTGAAAATAAACATTCAACTACTTAAATTGTATCAATATTGTATTCCTTAAAACGAGTTTTAGTGCAACTACAATTAAACAGGAATGGCTAATGTTGTGAATATTTTTAATGTGCGGAATCGAATAAATCTAAGCCCCTATTTTCTATTTTCTTATACTTGTGTTCCAATAAAAGTGAGTAAAGTTTCTATTAAGTTTTTATTCAGCCAGCATAAACACAATGCCATGTGTAATGTGAAATATTGAGATAATAAAGGAGGTAACCCAGAAATATATTTCAAAAGCAATACTTTTAATTGCCAAACTTTTATCCATTGCTAATGTTTAGCCATACATTTCCACCTTTACATAATGAATAAATATTTGGAAATTTTATCCATGACTAGTATTTTCCCACCCTGGGGGCTCGGTGGCAATATTACGATTTACAAAATTGTAATAAATTACTCGACAGTTTGTAAATAACTCACAGCTACTTGGTACGAAAACAATTTGTGGTGCACATTATAAATCAAATGAACAAACATAATTACAAAACTCACCATTTAACTAAAATAAACACAATGGAATTTTTACAATCTACTCAAGAGCAATGTATGTGTGTCGAATCAGCTTGATATAAATATAACCTTAGACAGACTCTAGGCAGATAATTTACAATTACGTATACACATTAGATACAATATTACATATTATGATGTTCCAGATTTAAGAGACTACACAATATTACAATTAGTGACAGAACAACATAAAGATCTACTGAGACGTCAGATAGTTCTGACTTCCACAAGGAAACAAGTCTTGTCGTCTGCCAACTTTTTCATAATTTTCTTATCGAATGCTTGTTTGATTCGACCAAATTCCATGATATCTTTTGGACGACTCGCAAACCAATATGAATCAAACTCAACAATCAGTGCACAGCAAAATTCAAAGAAAATGCCCAACAGGGCTTCTCCCCATGTGACTTTGTCATTTGAATGTTCTTTCTGATCCAACTCCATTATTAATCCAACTCGATTGTAGAAATGAGTTTTGGCTAAACCCTGCTGAAACAACTTGTACGCCATGAAAGTAATTTGAATTGACAAAATAGCAAACGGATACGAATATGTAGGATGTCTTGAGTGGCTCAGCAATTGGTACGTCACTTCCTTGTAATTCTTTGCTAAAAACCTAAGAACAAATTTCATAGCATCAAAAATACTTTTACATAGCTACAGTAAAGTCATGCCATTTTTAAAAAAGCATAAAAGTTTGTGCAAAGGGACTGCATACATTAATACGGTTACCGTAAAACATTCATGATTTATACTTCATGCATTATAATTAATAATATCATTCATAACCAAAACAAGGAATCGTAGAAGTGTGTTTCTTAATACTTAATACTGCACTCCAGGTGACTAATTGTCTAATTAAATATATTGCCACCAGAGTATAAAGTTGGTGTAAAAGAGTGTAAATTCTATTTTAATTATTTTTAATGCCAAATACCCTACACTGCCGTATAATTACATTTGAAATATGTTGTAATTTTATTGACAGTTGGTGACTTGCATACAGAATGAAAATATTAAGACAACTTACAACATAGACTCCAGTCCCAAGTATCCACATCCGCGGAAATCTGTGCTGGGGTCCGATCCCTGAAATCCGACATTTTGCCATTGTCTTGACACTCGACCACTTAGTTGCTCCCCGCGAGTTAAATATTCCCACAATTCGAGGAGCTAGAAGTAAATTATAGCGCATTCAACGATTTGTTAAAACAGTAATAATATTACAGCCATTCTATTTCTTGAAATACTCTTTTCAGACAAAAAATTTGGCTGGGGTGGCAAAGTGCCCTTCAATACAGCTATTTTAGTATTAATTATTAGTTAGATTAGGTCAGTATTAACCTTTTCTTCATGAATCGAGTTGGAAGAATCAAAAGGCACACTTCGTAACAGCTCGACACGTATGTTGAGGTCTTTATAAGCCCAAATGCATTCTAGCGAATCAGTCATTCCAGTAACAAATCTGTAAAAATTAATTGATCTATAATTATAATAGTTCTTCAGATGATAAAAATGAAAATGTAGTAAAGATATTCACCTTGTGTGAATTTTAGTGTTAATAGACTTGGCGCGTGAGATCCGCAGTGATGCTCGATTCATTAGATCTTTCCTATTTTCTCTGCTATTAAAGGTTCCATCGTTCACAGCTTTATCGAGAACTTTCAAAATCGCCACGATTTCCAAATGTTTGGAATTCAGCAATGACCGCTCTGTAAAAATACGTTGATAATATTTCTTTATTTGTACGAGACAACATGCAATTATAATATAATAAAAGTCTTTAATAAAAGCCTTCGACAGGCATACTCTGGTTATTATTAAATGCTGTCCAGAAGATTACTTATTACTTACCCACATTCCTAATTCTCTTGCTTCCTCGTAAGTCACCATAAACAATCCGCTGGAGTTCTGTCAATTTAGTCAAATGCCGGAGACAATATTTTGCTGCACGGTGGTACAAATCTGCGGCTATCGAAATGATATATTTAAAAATGTTTATCACAAACCACATTTTCACTATACGTATCGAAATATTCTAATAGTTGCTTGTCATCGACTGTAATTTTGAATTTGGGTTTCGCACAGCAAAATAATTTCTTCCGTTCTTGTTCCTGCGTTATAATTGCCTTGTGATGAAAAACAATGACAACCGATGGTATATGTTGGGAATATTTATCGATTCGTCAACTGTGATTACGATGTTGCATTTTTAACATAAAATGTGTCATTGCAATGGGCTAAAATTTAAAACTAACGACGATCCAGCAGCTATTTTCTCTCTACATTGATAATTTTGAATTTTAAACTTTTTACTTTTAACATTTTAGTGAAAGACTACCCAACAGTTGAAATGTGAAGGGGTTGGGATAAGAAATCATATGTAACTGAAATACAAATCAATTCTAGTTAAGTACGAATGTCACAGCAATAAATACAGAATACAGAATACACGTTGATGACGAAGCAGGTAACACATAAACAATTCAAGACTGCTTCTTAGATCTGAATCATAAAACTCCGCTTGTGAGATCAGCACAAAAGTCGGTTATAGGTTTTAGTCTACTGGTGCCCCTAAAACTAAACAACACCATATGTATTAGTCAGGCACGGCTGTTAATGCACTCCTCAAACCGATTACGCAACTATTATGTAACCGAAGTACATTTTAAGTTTTCAGCATTGTCGGTAGTGTAATTGCTCAATAACGCACGAAGATAATTAGTCAAAACTTTCTAAAGATAAATAGTCAATGAAATAGCTTGTTTGAGTTCGAAGATGAGAACCCTATTATTTGATCCCTGAAGAAAAATAAAAAATCTCAAGAATAATTAAAGCACATAATAAATAAGCACATAAATCTGTAATTAACTTTTGGTTCGTTAGGATTACTAATTTAATATTCTTGGTGTACCATTTCTGCCTTCTTCTCTGACATTTGAATGGAAATTCAATACATTATTTGGGATAAAATCGCTTCCAGGCCCCATTTCCGTATTAGGGTGCACACGATTGTTTTTCATTTTGGAGAACATTGTTAAGACAATAATATACCACAAGTACGTTAAACTAATTGAATTTTGAGATTGTTTACTTTTGAAATTCCGATTTACAACGCACGAATTGCAAAATATGGAATAGAAATTAAAATCCTCAGCTATATACATTTATGTGGTTTTAAAATCAGTTCGTCCCAAATTTCCATTGAATGAATACGATTGGCTCAACAATATTATTAGAGGTTACTGGTTGTCATTGTTATGGCAACTTAGTAATACTCTATGAGAAATTCAGAATCAATTTCGATGGCAATACAACTATTGACAACAAGTTGACAAGAAAAAGAAGGAGCAGCTCCTTTAGTGAAAAAAGTACAATCACTTCAAAACTGGTTGATTGATTGATCCCCATCCAAAGTGGTCTAATCCAGCTTAACTTAAACCACTCTTATTTCACCTAAATTAACCAAACTTAACCTGAACTTTAACCTAACTTACCCTAACTTAACCTACTTTGATCGCCATTAATCATACAGTTAATTTTTTCCAGTATTATATTTACAGGAAAATGATTATTGTGTAGTTATACACACTACGTAATGCATTTTAAAATTGATTTTCACTAAATATAAATTAAATATTCAAAGAAAATTTAAAAGCCCAAAAATACCATTGACATTCTTTTTTCGACTATGCAATTCAGCTGAAATATGCGACACAGTTCATTTAAAAATACCACGTTTGTCGTCTAGAGTTTGCCAGGCTTCTAGAATTTTCTCCAGTAGTAAAAGTACTCGACAGAATTTTAGACGCTCTGCTCAGTCGTGCTTCGATCTAGAACTTTCCTTCCTTCAGTACACACCAGAATTGTAAGCTTCGGCAACGGCATGCAGCCCTAATTCTCAGACTGTATGAAGACGAAGACCTAACCGTATGCGATTCCGACCGTACGTAACCTTCCGACAATCCTTCTTTATTAGTAAGTATTTTAGAACACGGTAATTATCCTCCATAATGTTTTAAAATCTCTTGTTTTGCTTCCAAAACATTCAGAAAGCAAAATTATTAGTAATATTATTTTTTATAATTCCAGTACTCCAATCGCTTTTCTGAAGAGCCACGCCACCGTCGTCACCCAAAAGCCTCCTCGCGTTTTTACCATTCCTCAGCCTCAGCCATCAGCAAATAAGTAAGTAAAATTGTTTACCAATTTTCATGCTAATAGATTCATTCAGATGAATGAATACAGTCGTTGGGCGACCGAAAGACAATTTTCATTATCTTGTTGTTGAAAAAACACATTTGCAAATCTGCAGATAATGAATGAAATTTTGTTAAAGTCCTTAAAAGTAAATTCCGTTTTGTTCCTAGATCTGTTCGCCACGTGCCAGGAAAAGGGAACCCTGTATCATGAAGGTAAGAGTAAGTTATATATATGTAACATCACTATATGTAACTCATATAGTGTAAGTTGTTTGGCTATATCATAGAACTGGCAATTTATATATGGCATTATTTAAATTAATTGCAATTAACTAATACCGCCAAAAAAGCCAACTTTGCAATAGCATTTTTGCGAATCTGTCATTTTACCTGTCTGCTATTATTCACAAATTTGTTATCCATCCCAAATACATATGGCAAATTATATAGGTTGTTTCTCAATGAACTCACTAACTGGCTGTCATCTGTGTTTAAACTGTTAGTATAACTATAACTCACTATGAAACTTTAAAATATTCACAAGAAAGCTGACATCCTAATTTAGAGTTCGGCAGGGCTTCATAAAATTCTGACTGATGAAAGAGTCTTCAAAAATTTGCAAAGAAATCAAAAATTATTTGTGGTTGCGAATCCCATTTGGGGAAAATTTAGGAAAGTTAAAGCTTGTGGATTTTCTTTTTATTTTTAATTTCGTCTGTTAACTGCTCAAACTTAAATGTCATATTTAAGAAACTCTCCTGTACTATTTAAGAAAGCAATAGATATTTTCGCTTATACAAATAAAACAAGAATTTCCTAGGACAAAGTTTTCTTCCATTACAGTTTATGTCTATTGTGATGCATAAAGATTAAAATCACGTCTATTCCAGATAGTTCCACTTTCAGATAATCAGGTCAATTCTACCCATTTACTAATGAGTTAGCCAAGAAAGCATAATATTTTTTAGATTTATATAAATATGTAGTGATATTCTTCAGGTACTGAACCATACCCAGGGACAAGACCCTGAGCCGCGGAGATTAAGAGACTACCGAGATAGAGCCCCAACCCCGTTTTTCGATATTAGTACGACTGCTAAGAATCTCGCGAAAAAGAAAGCAGAGGAAAAGAGAGCTGAACAAGCTGCGAAAAAGTTGGCACAACTTTCGAAAGTTAAAGTTAAAGCAGTGAAAACTGATCAAGTAAGTCCATATCTTTTCGTACTGTGAATACTGAAAATGGCTGAATTTACACTACCAATGCATATATGTGATGTGCGGCAACAATCCAAGAGCAGATCTTTTCTCCATGATATTATAATTCCTATTTACAATTTACAGGACCCAAAAGAAATTGTTTATCGGCCAAAGCCGAAGGCGAACGAGCTCCCAGAGGTCGACCTTTAATTATGATACGACCGAAACTAAGATGAAATAAAAGTCTGATCTAAATAGTATTGTTTTGTTCTGCATATAACGCTTTATTTTTATTCATTATGCACCCTTACTGATATTTATTTGTAGCCCTTAATTAATCCCCTTTGTATATGAAAGCCTAGTTGAGTCGGCGAAATTCTAGTTTTCAGATTGCATGCCAAATCTAGGTTCAGATTGGTAGACTATAGCATATACAACTGATGAGGGCATTCGACCAATTTCTCCTGCTTGGGAAACACTGATATAAATTACATGAGTCAAAATTTCTACGTGCACATTTTTCAGTAAAATTTTGGTAGCATCCATTTTTTATCCATCCATGTTTTTGCGTTGCATTCAAATAATTTCATGATTCAGCTATTTTCTTATCGTTCAAAATAAATGTGTTGTCAAGCTTTTGAAAGTTATTTTATCGTTTTGTTGTACAAATAGGTGAAGTTAGACGAAAAGATGAATTCATCTAAACAGCTTGACATAAAGATGAAACGGCATGAATATTACCTCAGGAGCGCAGAGGAAAGAGAGAGAAATAAAAAATATTTCCCACATCGAGAAAACATCAAAAAAGAAAAAGTAGAACTACAAAGAAATACAAAAGATATGTATTTTATTGATGAAGTTATGAAACATAAGGAGAAAATAGTGAAAGGTGAATCATTGGAAAACTATGGAGGGATTGCCATCGAGAACTTTAACTGGTTCATAGAACTCTGCATGCAAAACAGTGCAAATAAGAACGTCGCAATTTCTCCTCTGGGATACTTTTGCTGCGACGTAGAACAGCACAAAAGGCAAAAATTGAAAAATTTCAACTGCAGTTGGCTAAAGGAACAGCTAAATGACACGGCTATTGACCGCATATTAATCTTTGTGATTTATAACTATGCCGCACACCCTGAGCTTCAGCATGCTGCTCCAATTGTTATTAACAAACAGCTTCAGAGAATTCGTTTCTATGATATATGGGAGGTGGAGGACAAGAAAAATTTCTGGGGCAAAGTCCGCAGTAAAACAGTCACGTGTGCCAGAAAATATTTGAAAGACCTGAAATGCCTGACAGTTTTCAGGTTCGCACGCCGATATAATGTTCTGGATGGGTGCCTACTCTTTTGTGCGTACATTTTGAAAGGATTCCTCTCCGTGAATGGACTTCCTAAGCAAAATGCGCCCTTACCACCAAAAAAGGTATTCTACAAGTTGCTGTTTGACATAGCGGGAGCCCAAAGCTATTTGCGTCTCGTAAGACTGAGCAAAACTTGAATTTTTCCTTGAGGTTATTATGATTTCCGGAATATTTGATGATGAAAAATCATTTTCGAATACATACTCAAGTTAAGTAATGTGAAGCACTTTACATTCAGTAATATTAATGAAACTGCTATTGATTTATGGAATGAAGGTTCATGCTACTTGTCAAAAATAAAAGAAAAACATGTTAAGTAAGTATCAACACTTTTTTATTTTTACAAACTCTGTTGGCAGAGTCTATGACATGTTGCAAATCATTGCAGGACATAGTTTCGCTTTTCGAAAATATTTATAGCAGTGTTACTTAATTACAAAAAGCATCTCGGGTTCTCACCATCACCATAATATTACTGTACATGAGCATAGTCACAACGCACAAGAAAGCCGAAGGGTTCCTCGATACGTCAATTAATACATTAAAAGAAATTAGGCAGATAAAGGTGAGTTGTAATTGATAACGCAGATTAGATTAATACTCCCCAATGGAAAATCAAAGAAACATCAGCGATATTCGTAGTTCTACATAGAAGGGCCAGCTGGATAAGCATAATAATGAGGGGCAGTTTGAGGGTACAACGAGGCGCAAGTTTACTGAATTCCGATGGGAATATTGATAAATATAACAATAGAGGGGAATTAACTTTGAGAATTTAGTCTTTTATATATCTGCTGTGTAAGGAAACACTAAATAACCCACGACTTATCTTAGCATGTTTTTCCATTCCGTAATGAAAATGAATTTTTCGTTGATGGGTTCTTCCTAATTACATATCGGATATTTTTGAATTGTAATTTTAAAGAAATAGGAATTACTGATTGGCTAATCGTATTGACTAAATTGTATCGACGGTGTAATGTCCTCCTTTTGAGGAAATTGTTGATTAATAAATAATAATACTGCGCAATTAAAGTTTAATAAGAGTACTTATTAAAAACAAATCTGAATTCCTGTATTATCATTCATTTTTATGACATGTCAATATCAATAGCATTACCTTAGCTAGTGACTTATATACAATTCACGTTTTGTCATAGTTTTGGCTTTAGGAATGCGGAAAATTACATTGAAATTCCACCTTTGTATCGCACATTATGTAGTATGGCTATTAACTTGACATTTGTAGGTTCTTTACTTTCCATATTGGAATATTTGTCGATTATATATAAATAGCTGAAGATTTTCCTGTATTTTGCGTGTTTGCATTGGGATTTCTATGAATGGAGACGTATATGAGCAATCATGATTATGATAATTCTTTACTATATTCCTCTGTAAGTAATCCTTTTACTACTAACACGACAATTATAAGCATCAATATATACGCTTTTAACTGACGCAACCAAAAACAAATTTTATTGAAGGTTCTTTGTTGTATTTTTGATTTATTTTTCCTTGCGTGTTTATTTTTTGAAGGGTTAAAAAACGTTTATCTATAAGTTTTGCTTTTACGCTAAATGTTAATTTTAGTTACCCTAGAGCAGTGTTGTTAGAATTGAGAGCCGCAAAGTAATCCCCTTTTCATTAGAAAATAAATTGGTGAAATGATTTTACCAAATGTTTCTCAGCTATTTTTTCTACAGTTTTTTATATTTTTAGTTGTGGAAAACAGTCAGGTAATTTTCAAAGATCCTAATAAACTGTTCAGATAATTATAGCAGACATTGTAAGGTTATTCTTATCAAAATTAAATATAAATATCCACATTTTAAGCACCGTGAAATGTTCAAGGCAACTAAAACTTAAAATAATTGGATAATTTTGGCACTAAAATAATGGGGATTTACAAAATCTAATTTTCAGTTTGCAGAAGGATGGTCACTTGTAACTGAAAACTACAACGGAGATTCTGATTCTGTTCCCGGAGGAGAAAGTGGTGATATTTGCTCTAAATTCCAGGATTTTTAAATTATGAGATGGCAATATACAATACCTATTTACGTATAGTCTCTGTTTGCAGACCATTTAGATAGCTTAATTTACTATATACATTAGAGCTAACATTAAAGAATATTCAAATTTTTATTCCTTACAGTAAATGGTGCATTAGCTATTGTAAAATTTTTATCACGCCCAAGAAACAGAAGAGATCTAAGTCAAAATGATTACCACATTTTAGAAATTGACGTTCCTTCGAAAAAACAAAATTTTAAAGTTCATTTGGTGAAGGGAAATGCAGCAGTTTCACCTAGTTTACAGTTTGTCATCCTTTAATATCTATTTAACGAAAAATTTATAATGCGATTATTAATAAATTTACTGCATATTTGCGTGCATTAGTTATAATAAATTTTGTAGTACAGTTTTGAAAGAATTAACTATAAACCATTAATATATGAATAATAGGACTTTCGTTGTTAATGAAAATGGAACCAGGAATCTGATGTCTGATAATTCTAATTCTCTCAATGACTGCATGTACACTGGGAAAATTTCTGGAAATAAGGATGGACATGTTGCTCTTTCCACGTTTAATACCGATCGTCCTGGTTTTGTAAGTTACATAAAGATAAATAATAACGATTTTCCCATAATAAACCAGCCTTAATAAATTTACCGATTAAAAAGCATTAATTCCAAACTGTGAAACCTTTAATAATAATTATTACTATTTATAAACACTATTATTATAGAATATTAAATATTTTTATTGAATTGCAATTGCAGGTTGGGATGATTAGTACTGGAGATGAGCATCTTTTCATCGAACCAAAAATAGTGAATTCGAATGAAAGCCGGAATAGCAGTGAATCGACGCATGTAACAGACATAATTCATGTTATACATGATGCTAAAGATGTAGTTCCCCCGAGTACTTTTTCTGATGGTAGGCAATTCGTTTTCGTTTTCGTCCTTTTTAAAATTATTTCATTAATATTTTCCTCTACAGCTATCGTGGTACCCAGCAAAGATTTAGATGAAGCTAAGGCTGAAATGGCAGCTAAATATAAAAATCTTAAAAATAATTCTAAAAGTGATGGAGAAGAAAATTCGGTGGTGCAAACAATGGATGTGAATGGATACGAGGAAAATGCCATTCATATTGAAAGCTTAGCAGCCAAAAAAATTGCCAAAAGTAGCAAATCTAGTAGGCAAATTGTTGATTTAGCAGTCTTTACGGATGCTAAAATGTACAGAAATTTTAAGAAGAAGTTTCCGAATGATTCAGTTAAACAGATGAAACTCTTCATACTAACACTGGTGAACTGTGTAAGAATACTTACTATACTACTGCAGTTATTCATTATTCAGTTTTATACACTAATTAACAAAGCCTTACAGAGAAATTGATTTTGCCCTTCAGTACAATACTCATTAATTCACTGTTTTTGGTCCTTCTAATTTGAATTTGCAATTAGAAAGTTATAATGTCATAAATTGTCATAAAAATTTAAAAAAATATTATGAAAATGATCAGTGAACATTTTCTAACTTTTTTCCTTATGAAAGCTTTATCAAAAGAATCAAATTTGTGCTGAGGAAGTACAATTTAATGTTTTCAGGCAGAATTGCTATAGTCAATATATCTCTATAATATGCTATATCATGACTGCAAATGAATAATTTTTGCAAAAGGGATCAATGTATTTCTTTTTCGAATGACACTTCCTGTCATTTTAATTCCAAACTATGTTTCAAGGAATACAGTCACGGATTTATTTTTCCTCTGTCCTCTGTCATGCAAACTTATGTATCAATGTAATGGAAAATAAATTTGTTTTACAAGGCACACGGTTTTGCCATTTATACTTTTAAGAGACGATAGATATACATTGTTGCATTTTATGTATGTCAAACTGAAATTGCATAAAGTAACAACTAACAAGAGCATTTAAAAATACTTTGACAATTTCATTGCTCTTACGCCTACACATAAATTTTGCCTAACTAAGCTGATTATTGTTTCGACAGATGCAAATTATTTACAAACACAAATCAATAGAAATGGACGTACACCTTAATTTGGTGGTTGTGGAAATATTGCAAAGTGATCCCCACGACTTAGGACAGTCGGAAGATGGAGAGAAATACCTTAACAAATTTTGTAAGTTTTCTAAAAGCAAGAACACAGATGGAGAATCTTGGGATCATGCCCTTATGTTGACTGGTTACGATATCCATGCTGGCGGAAACCCAAGTGTCGCAGGTATGAAATATATGTCTCAGATTTCCTAATATTGGATTTCTAGTAAACTATTCCAGGAATTTAGTAATTGAGATTGTTACTAAAAGATAATAATAATAATAATAATAATAATAATAATAATAATAATAATAATATAGGTTTGGCTTATGCTGGGACTATGTGTCTTCCTCGCTATAGTTGTTCAGTCAGTGAATCAAAGGCCCTTGGCGGAGTATTCACAATATCTCACGAATTGGGCCACAGCTTGGGAATGGAGCACGATGGTACAGGATCCAGCAAATCTTGCAACAAAGAGAAATACATAATGTCACCTACAACTGGATCTGGGAAAACGACATGGTCAACATGTTCCGCCACTAATCTGAAAGATTTTATTGCCACAGGAAACAGTGACCCAAAAAAGAGGCGTTCTTCGGACGCTATCCCTGCTTGTCTTAGTAAAGCATCCAAGAACAGGAAATCCATTAACTATTCCTCAAAAAAACTGCCTGGGGAGATCTATGATTCCAAGGCACAATGTGAAATGGATCGCGGTGCAGGATATTTCGCTTATATCACAGGAAAATACAGCGTAAGCTGGCTTTTTTCCTACTTTCTATATCATAGCAGTAACCAATAGTTATCGATAGTACTTAAACCTAATGGTTCCTCTGATTGATTTCAGGACCCCTGTTATATGCTTTATTGTGCGTATTACAAAACATCCACAATGATGGGTGTCATTTCTGCCCACCCAGCCCTGGAAGGAACAACGTGCGCTAAAGGAAAAGTAAGGTTTTTGAAATACTGTGATGGATTTCTAAAATACCACTTAATCTAAATTCAAATAATCTACTACCACATAATTAAGGACACTTGTTCTAGTTTTATCACACTGACTGCATAAATACATCAAGTACAAATAATTAGTTAGTCAACTCTCTAAATTTACGAAATAATTTATTTTGTCAAGACAATTTTAACTTACTTGGGAGACATTTACAAATAATAGTACAATATAAGAAGTGTAATTCGGTAATACATTACTAGCGGTTTACATAATTCAAAATAATATTTCCTTATGTACTGTAAAACTGCTCATAATTGAAATATAATTTACTTATTTTTAATTAACGATTTCCATTCCGATTCCTTCAATATTAGTGTATAAAATATTCAAAATGCCATAAATTATACATTATGTAACATTTGACAGAACAATGAAAGTAGTGATATTTGTACATTTAATAATACAGTAGTGATATTTTACTCCATCAGAATTTTCAATCATTCTAATGTTTCATATTATTTTTTCCTTTAGAAATGCCGCGGTGGAAAGTGTGCGTAAACTGGATGCATACCATTCTTGATGTTAGCACAAATCATAAATGTAATTTAATTTGTATACTATCATCATAAAATGTGCTAAGCGTTTTTTTTAAATTCGGTAAAAATAGCTTCAAATCAAAAAATTTAAATTTGATTTTACAAATTATTTGAGTTAAATGAAAAGGAAATAAATAGTCTGATGTATTTAAAATAAAACCTAATTCCTTGTTGAGCTTATTCTTAATTTAGTACGCACACAACTTCACGCAAGGGATTTTCAACTTGTCTCGCGATTATAGTAGTTAAAGTCGGTGGCGCTCTTCTGAGGCTACGGTCCTAAAGAAAGTAAGTCGTAGTTTCGCTGGCATACCTAAAGTCCGAAGCAAGAAGTAAAGTTTGTTCAAGATATTCAGTTCAGTTCCTCAGTATGAGTCCGGAATTTGGTTTGCTCGCCCTTCATTAAACTTGGTTTGGTTACGCAGATATAAGTTCCTCATCCTGTATTGCTTTGATTATCTTCATGTTGTTTATTGTTTAATATTTTCAATTTTCGGCACAACTGGAATCCAAGTTAGTAAACTTATGCAATTATCTTGGCTTGATTATTTATTGAATTTCCGTAAGCTTTCGATTTCTAATTTCAAATCCGGATGGCAATTAATATTAATTAACTGCGATCCGGATTAGTGTACTGTTTCATTCATTCGCTAGCATACAACATCTAAGTCATGTAATATAAATAGGAAGTATGTACTGCATGCAAAAGATTTGTTTATTGCAGGAAATATCTTTGATGGCTTCGATTTTAGTAGCTAGTAGCTAAGATAACCCTCCAAGGTTTCTCATTTTCTGGGTTAAGTAGAGTAAAATAATAAGGGTTCAAATTGGAAGGAATTATTGTAAAGACTAATGCATGTAAAGCTCAGATGTTGAGATAAATGCAACACTTATTTTTTTAAGATTTTGATAGCATCCATGATGGTTTACTTCGGTGAGCAATAAATACTACATGTTGCCATCAAAACTGCTTTATATGTACATTTACAGTCGCAGAAGCTGCAACTCTTTGACAACATTTTTAATGGAAATGTAACTTATTGCAGAATTAAGATTCTAATTACCTCACTGCTGTGCTGACGTAGAAAGCAAGCCTTGCAGAAAACATGGAATACTATTCTAGAGAACAGACGGAAGACAACAAGGAGAAGGGGTGCCGGGGCACTCCAGAAGTTGGCAAGTTCGTGTGTGGGAACTTTGATTGCCCAGGAGATCCTGATTGCGACTGCGACAAAAGGGAAGAATAGAATGACAATCCATCTAGATAGAGTCTGTCTGCTCCTACAAGTAATACTTCCATAATTCTATTTTTATTTACTTTTAACTTGAGTTAGTTTGCTATTTCCTGATAGTAAGACAAAAATTAATTTTGGAAATTCTGGAACGCAAAGAATATTTTATAGTTTATAACTATAAACATCATGCATTTCTCTTTTACAACAGAGTTTGTTATTCTTGTAAACCAATGCTTCATATTGTATTATCCTAAGCATAATAAAAGGGAATTTTATTTTCTGAGTACTGTTCTTGTATTTGCAATTTGTTGTCTGAATTGCATACGTACATTGTATTAGGTCTACAAAGTTAATTGTATTATTGTAACACGTATTATGTCTCATGGTTAGGAAAATGTTTCATATGACCAAGAGATTACAGGGAAAGCAATAAAGTACGACAAATCTGAGATGTCTTGAAATAATGTAAGCAAACACATTAGCAATCGCATTTTTGTTAACTCTGGTCGCCGAGAAGGTCGAAACCGCTGAATCAGACTTGCTGTAGATATTTAATGACACTGTTTACTTGACACTTAATAGTAGAACTTGCATGCAATTTAATGCTTCCTTTTTCCATAAGTCACGTTCGTAAACAGTTTCAATAATTCAGAGCTGCACGCACATGTTATATGTACTTAATAAAGAGCATTGCTTTGCATATTAAAAGTATTTCATATTCTTAGTTTGTGGAATTAGGTACGTCTAGTAAAATAAAGATCATTTGGCCTTTGTTTACGTAAATAAATGGTTAAATTAATATGCAAGTACTAAGAATTGTTCATTGATATTGATGAGTAATATTGTAACTCGGTCCTTCGACGCTATCACCGTAATGTCTCTGTAATAGTTCTATTAATCATTTTCAGCATATATTTGCTAATGTAATGTTTCAGAAGGCGCACAAAATAATTACTCATCTACGCTTAATTTTATATCTGCAGAATCTATACAATTAACTGGACACATTTAAAGTACACATAAATATATAACTGTGGTGCGTAGGTTAACCTTGAATTGATATGCCATGTATTTAATTAACGGGGTGACTAAATACTTCTAAACATACTTAAAATAAAGTAATCCTTAATTTATACGCATGCATACTGCAATCACTGTTTTCATTCTTCCATGGAATGTTGCAAGATATACATATTTATTCTATACAATACAATTTCTACAGCTTCTACCGTTTTTCTCCTGAAAAATAATTTTCAGAAATAATCTCCAGCCGTTTGCAAATTCGTAAATTTGAAAAAACGTAATAAAATAATTAATAATAAAATAAAATAAAATAAAATAATTAATAATAAAATAAAATAAAATAAAATAATTAATAATAAAATAAAATAAAATAAAATAATTAATAATAAAATAAAATAAAATAAAATAAATAATAAAAAAACTTCATAAATTTAATAAAACTACGGTTTTATAAAACATTGTGATTCCGACGAAAACTTTATTCGGGAGAGTCCTGCAGGATAATCATTTTTTCTTCTCTGAATCTTCTCAATATGCTGTTCCTGTTCCCAAGTTATCTGTCATAACTCAGCAATCGCTGACTAATGTAGCCAATTTCTGTTATAAGGATAAAAGAAAACAAAGATATACAGTTTTGGCACGTGGGAATGATTTCAAGGATGTAGTGAGCTTTCACAATTCTACCTGGACTTATATGGTCATCCCTTCTATTTTGTGAGCTGATGTGTAGTCCTGTGTGATCGGAATTCGTATTTGCCCACAGTCTCTGTCCAACATCCATTCAGATGAGTTTTCTATTCCTTTCTGACTTGTACATCAGCTAAGCATACATGTACACCAAGTAGCATACGCATAGATAGAACAGGATTTCAGTCATCTCGAAAACCACAACAGCTACGGTCTAAACTTTAAAACTTTAATCCGTTCTTAGGCAGTCCAAAATTTCATGGAACACAAAGTGGGTACAAAAAGAATGTCATTTCTAGTTTCTAGCAAAATTTCTAAACACTATGCAAACAAGCAAAAGTTCAATAATGTAATAGTAGAAATTGTAGAAACGGCTATTGGTATTACATGAGCGATACACTACTACAATAAATAACGATAAATGAAACAGCAATATGAAAAACTCCGCAATAAAGGTTTTGTTCTTCCACTTGCTTCAACATGTCAAATATTGCAGTGACAGACTGTCACTCTTCATCATAACTTCTGCTGACCAGCTGAATTTAGAAAGCTATTTCATCTAAAACCATTTGTCTTCTTAGACTACTGGAGGATAGACGTAGTGGGCAGTGGGTCACTATACAAGTGAAATGATGACAACCAACCTGTCTTCACAATTAGAATAACTTAATAAGATAGTCCATTTAAATAAACTACCTGAAGTTGTGTACTACGTCAGCTTTGTTTGTACTTTTCCAACAGCATAATAAAACGCAGACAAGTCTCAAATGAAAATTCGAAAATATTCTTTGATTGCTGTTATTACAATGAATGTTGTGTCCATTTCTTGATGAAACCGTAAAATCCGCAATGGCAGCCCAGGTGTAATATTCTTGTCAATTTAATGCATCAAATATATCGTCGGAGATTGTATTTCGCAAAGTAAAGAATGCTGCTTACAGACAATACTACTATGAATTTAAATTCAGCAAAGATGCACATTATTTGCATTCCTACATAAGTCTGGAGTAATTCCTCTAATCTAATGCACATTGGCACAGGCTGCAGAGTGAGTAAATTTTTATTAACAAACAGAAACATTGGCAGACAGAATACCGTCTAGTGCTAAATAATCAAAGAGGGTAGTGAATCTGGTTATACGGTACATATAATTTGAATTGCTTATTACCTATGACGCAAAGATGTTTTGCATGCCCACTGTATATGCATATTACTGCAGATCAATACAACTAACAATCAGTTACGATTCTGAGCGAGCCAACATCTATGTAGAAACAATGTTTCGTTTTCTTTCTCTGGTCTTGCACTTACTATGCTTTTGATCTGATCTGCTCGCCCTTTGCCTTATGTCAACCTTCACTTTAATTCTAATTCAGTTGCCCAGCATCTTCCTCACGTTCAACACTATCTCTTCCAACTCTCCAATGTTAACTGAATACGTTCTTGACTTGTCCAATAAACACCAGTACTTATTAATCCATAGAACCTTCTGTGAAGTTGCCTAACATCACTATCTTCATTGTGAGAATTCTTAAGAAACATTCTACAAATATAGTTGAATCGATACAACAGCCATTGGCTTTGCTACGTTTTATTCAGAGAGCATTTAAATAGACAAAATTTAATTGCAGCGTTAGCACAGTGAGTGATTTTGGTTTCGTACACTTTAGAATTTTGAAATAACTTTATTCCTAAGCCAGAGAAAAGTAAAAGAGCAGGAATATGTCCTCAGGGGACGCAGAACGTTTGTCTCAGCTTTTCAAAAATGTCAGAGTTTCAAATAATCAGCAGAGACGTGGAAGTGATGCTGGGACGGGAACCAGAACCTTCCACTTAGGGTCACAATCAAATCTAAGTCATTCTCAAAGCAGCGGAGGACTACTTGCCAGAGACGTTTCTGGGAAAAGTTGTCAACTTCATTTCCTTCCACCGGGAGTTTCTTCGGAGAGGCGAGGCTCGACTGGAAATATTCTTTGGAGAAAAGGTTCTGCTCCCAATGCTCACGCACACATTCAGCATAGTGATGTTCTTGCCAGGCGTGGATCCACTCCTGGAGATTTGTTACTCTTCCCCACACACAGAAAAGATTCAAGGAAATTTTCACAGGACTCAATTGACCTTAATGAACCCATTTCTCTCGGTGGAAATGGAAGCAAACTGTGGAGAAACAGCCAAGGGATCATTTTTGAAGAAGATGTAAGTCATTTTTTAAATTGTATTCACTTCAGTGTTATAGGATATCAGAAATGCGCAATGTATTTCCCATTTATTTCTGTCCAGGAAGAAGTAGATTCATTTACGATTACTAATAATATAGTTCTGGAGATTGTTTCATTCCTTGTATGTTTATAATTTAATTAAGACAAATGATACATAACTACTGTAGTTCGTAGTGCAATAATATAAATCAGACAAATGCATATTTGCCTGTATTATTCATTTCCTACACTTTTTCATAAATGAGTGCCTGTCCTCTTTTACCATGGAACATCCTGCAAACTTTTTAGTTCATATATAGACATATAAGGTAAAATAATAATGCGGTTCTTTAATACTAAAAAGGTTACATGCTTTTAAAATCGCATTAAGTATAGTTCTTGGATATTGCAAAGCAAGGGACGTATACATTTAATTAAGTCAACTGGACAATTTGAATGCTTGCCACATGAAATGGTGTTTTACGTTAGACTACAGCTTGTATACATACTAAATTTGAAAATGTTATATAAATGTAGGTGTTAATGCCAGGGAGGTAAAATGCTAAATGATCGGCATACGTGAACAATACACTGAAAGCCAATCTTAGAAACGTTTATTGTATTATAATGGATAATACCCGAAAAAATGAAAATAAAATGTGGTGTATTGAGTATGCAAAATACAAAAATTGTTTTCACTGGAAAATGGTGCTCTTCTAAATACTTCTCTACACCGCAAAAAATTAAGAACTAATTAGTCAGTAATTGACCAAATAAGCAATTAAAAAGTCCTATGCCTCACTACAGCAGTAAATTATCATTCAAATTTAAAAAATTCAAGTAGAGATAAAAATAGGCATGCTCGGTAGAAGGTCTTGCTTTGGCAGTAGTAGTACATTATCGAGTAGAGCAATCAAGAAGGGAAAAGACTACACTACAAATTATCGGTCTGCAAACTCAAATTACTTTACGCTAAAAGTAGTACAGAACACACTAAATACAAGAATACAATTTATTGAATCAGATTTCAAGATAATTGCATTACAATAGATTTCGTAGCTTGTTTATCTAAAATGTAATAAATCTTAAATTAAATACATGCCACTAACTTGTTGTCTCATAATACCCTAAGCAAAAAGTAAAGCAAACAACAAATGCAGAAATAGTATATACTTACGTTACTGCACTCGGGAGATGCATAATTACATCACGCTATCGACACACACAAGTCCAAGAATTCAATAGTAATAGCAATTCTTGTACAACTGTAGCCGCATGCAAATAAGACTTTCGTTGAGGATTTTTAGAGTCTATATTACTACCCTTCCTCTTAATTACAGAGAATGAATACTAATTACTACTGCATGACCAGAGTGCATTGAATTGCATTGGCGAAGGATACAGCAATGTCTATATATGAACTTTAACTAATTAATAGCCACATATGAACTTTTGGACTAGAAACATGAATATTATTCTTGTAGGTTTTATGCGCTTACGTCTTATAATCATTTTGGGAAACTTAAAATTTCAGAAACAATTTCTGTCCAAAGGCTGAAAAGTAATGTTCAAGACTGCACAAATTTATGATAAAAATAACGAAGATGCATTAATTTGAGAAGTATAGCAATTCTAATGCAATATCACCGAAGTGCAGAAGTTATTCCCTCGTAACTGGAATGTAAATATGATTTTACGTTTATTCAGAAATGAAGCTTACAAATGAAATAGAATCAATTCTGGTCGACTACAAATATGTGTTAATATGAATGTTAATTTTGATTCTTTAATTTTCTCTTTGACTCTTTAAGTAAATGGGTCTTAGAGAGAATTCCTGCAAAAACCTTTACAATTCAATACTAATATTGAAGTTAGAATTAATTAGCTACAAACATATTATATTCCTATAGGTGGGAGTACTTAGAGGAATAGAATAAAACTAATTAAGATGTAGGTAAAATAGTGCTGAAGTAGACATGTGGAGACATGTATTTAATTGAGGAGATGTAAGTTTAAGGGCAGAGTGGCTGGGAGAAGAGACATTGTTGTATTCTGTGGAGAGATGCCAGGGAGGCGAGAGAATAATATTATGCAGGAAAGGAAGCCAGTGCGGTGTGAGTTCGCAGAGCACATCCATTTATGTACATTTTAGGATTCCACCAACACAAACCAATACCCTTTGCTCATCTCCTGTTACCTACTCGTTTGTTGAGATGATCTGTCTTTATAATAATGAGATGACTAATCTTCCCTTGAGTTTACCTGACCAACTCATGCCCTGCCTTCCTAAATAGTTGTTCCTAAGCAGAAACACACACACAAATGGTTATTGTGTCATCTGTATTTTCTCTGCGTTTACCTCACACTATTATTCTTCTGTATACACGGCTAGTCGGACTTGGGCTCATTCTCATTGCCAGCATTTTTATACAACAATGCTCAAGAAGAGCTCATCCTCCTCTCCGTGTAGTGCAGACTAAGTATTCCACTACATGGTAACCCAGTAGGCACGATGATGATGGTGTGTGGTGTGTGGACTCAAGTATGTGTTTATATATCAATGTGTTTACATTTACAACCCAACCAAACCATACAAAGCCAATAACGCCAAACAAAAAATCTCTTTAAAGTTTATAGCATTCTGATTGACTTTATTTCATATCCTCCTTCTTTTATGAGCCATTTTTAAAATGCGTTTTCCACAGCACACATTTCCTTAGAACTCTCTTGACTCACCATTCAATAGTAACAATGGAATTACAACAAACTTTTATGATAATGTCGCATTAAAAATAATTGTGCTACTTTGCTGGTTATTTCAATTTTCCTTGTTGTACAGAATACAGCTTGTAATTAAATGTCAATAAAATCAGGCGGCTCAATAAAGAGATTTCATATGTAGTCAGGCTACCTTTGCAGCATTTACGGTTTTTTACAATCCAAACATATATGGTAAACTTCTGAAAAGGAGATACCTACATACATTACATGCACATGGCTCTAATGCAAAGTACTTAAGTACTGTACACGTCGTGTACTTATCTCTGATATGTTATTATTACTCATTGTCAGGATTTCACATATTTATGTCTTGGCTTGTTTTTTCTTCACTACCCACGCCGTACTTTGTATGAGGAAACGGTTCATCTTCTTATTCGCAATTCCACGTAATCTGTTCCTGGCTCCAGAATACCTACGTAAATAAATACTTATTCTGTCGTGTGGTAAAAAACCTATTACAAAGATGTCTTTTATGCAGCAATATTGCAATGCTAGCATATTTTGTTGTGATTCGAACAGAGTGTGTAGTGATAGCGTGTAAGCAATACGAACAGTACATAATATATTGAATGCGCCTCTATCGCATCACGCACGAGTCTATCATGACACCATACATAAAACCGCCACCACAAAAATATTGAAATTATTACACTCTCAAGATTTGCACATAAAAGAATTATGTCATGTCATGACAGTTTAGTGGTAAGTTTTGACAACACCCGTAGATACACCTTCGTGTCATCTCTTCTCACAAACAAAATTAATAAATGAAATGCTTTGGTCACAGTAAATTACTACATGCCTATATTTATGCTATTAGAAATAGTCATTTCTATTTTATTGCGGTAAATAGGTACTCGAGATATATTTCTGCAGATTGTAAATTACCAAATTTATTTCACATTCTAAGCTAACAAATAACATTGCTAAAGGTCAGTATAAATACTATTCAAAATGCTAAGTGTTTCAAAAATAAAAATTTGCCAGCTTGACAAGCCAATTTTACATTTATTTGACAAGTGGCATTATCAAGTAATAATATATGGTAAATTTCAAAAAATAATGTTTTGCTATTGCAATTAATATCGTGGGTGTAACGACTGCAAGACCAAACTCGATTAATAATATGACATAATGATGAAAGTGATTTAGATGTTTTTTTGATCTAAAAGTCCTTATTCGTATCGTGTCTTCTCCTGATATCCTATATGATATTTGCAAGGACTATAGCAGGTGATAAAAAATTAGAATTCCAAAAATGTTCTTGTGTTATAGTCTATTCAGAATATAAACTGTTGCAAAAACGAATAATCTTACAATTGTTGACCAGGATACAATATAGACGGATCGATATATCACTATTGACATATTTTGTGACACAACACACTTATCATATGCATATTTGTTGTGTTGTCTCTGATCAAGTGGCAGAAAGAACAGAGAAGACCGTAATGGGTTGGTGGATGGACAGGAGTGGAGATGTGTACGTTAGATAGGGCAAGAAATAATGAATTTCATGATCTATTACTCATTTACAAAAGAAGGAGCTACAAGAACAATGCGAAAAAGGATTTCTTGCTAGAATTTTATAAAATGGTTAATGATTTTAAGGTGCTGATCATTTATGTGTTTTAGTGAGGCTACCGTACAAGTCCTCATTTTAACCGGAAAGGCAAGGTAAGGGCGATTTAAGCAGATAAAATATAGTTTTCTTGTTGAGCCCCAGCTCGTTATGTGTTTAAGTAATTGGAGTGCAAGATTAGTATTCCGATTAGATTTCTGATTAGTTCTCACAGCTAATTCTTTGACACACCTTCGAACAGTCAAAGTCACACCCAATGCATTTAGAACTGCTCAAATTGGAACATTGGCCATGAGTCTGTCCAAGAATCAATTCAAAATGCAGTCTACGTTGCATTAAAGTTGTTTATGTGATTACTACTGGTTTCAGTAGACAATTTTTAATATGTGAACCCAATCCACTAATGAATAGAATAATTTCCATCGGTCCATAAAAAGACCTTGTTTCCGTCCATATTGACATATTGATGGTACATTTTTAATTGTACATGGGATTCAAATTAAAATTTACATTCATTTCTAATCTCCAAAGTGTACTTAGTATTTACACCCACCTACCGTAACTATACACTGATAAGATAATAAATACATTTAGCTCCTTGCCTACTTTTACTTATTTGAGTTTGTAACTGATTTATTCACACTAAGCATAAACATCATTTTAAGACATTACAAGTACTACGGCGTAATTAGTACCCTAAATTGGTTATGTTTCGTACTTTATAATAATTACTCTCACTCTTTAATAGGATGATTTAACAAACACACTCAAATATATATCTCTATCCATACGTACTTGCTTCTCTTTTTCCTTTAAGCACCTTTTTGATTTTTGTATTGAAAGGATCGATCAGTATCGTAAGAGCGTTTTTTATTGTGTATGCATATACTTCTTTTAAATTCAATTTAATTTTTTTATTGAAGGAGATAATAACCAACACTTATTTATTTAGGTGTGCCTAATGCAGTATTTCGCAATTTTAAATAGCCGTATCCATATTAAATCGAGAATAAACGCAAATATTGAATTTAATTATTTATTGGTTAACATGATACGCTTATGGCCACTTTGTGAATGTGTAAAATAGCCACGATAACTCCACATTACTATTACATCTAATTAATAATTATTATTACAAATTACAACTGCTAGAACAGATTTTAAAGCATTACTCAAAGGCCTGTACTAATATCAATTTGCACAATACCGTCTAATTGTAAGTGTAGACAAGTCAAACACATCTTTGGCGACCGCAAAAAAAGCATGAGGTGTAAGCATCGCAAAATAAAGCCACATCATTCCATCCGTATAACCAATTTTGTCGTTAGAGAAATCGCAGTCTTAGTTTTACTTACATTGTAATAATACATGTAATTTTGCTACAGTATGCTAAACGCTGAATATTGGTTTGAAAGTAGTTTTGTTCTTAACACTATAGATAATGGATTACTTTTAAGTTATACCAGATTGTTTCGCCGTGCCACTGTCGGTCTTCGTATTATTTTTCTGTTTTCAATTTATATGATGTGTTAACTGTTTAACCGTACTATTTTACTATAGACAAAATAATTATATAAGGGAACCTTCATGGTTTCGAAAAATCCCTTTCTGAATAATGACCCTTTTTGTATACTTTAAAGTTTATGGACACTTGAACATAATGCCCTTCCTATATAAAATAGTTCTGCTAAACTTTGCAAATAGAATGAATGTTCCTTTAACTAAAATGTTTAAAGAATAATTCTTCTGCTGTGGAACATATATAGATAGTATATACGTTCTTCTGATTTAGATACCTTTCCTTAAGCTACCTTCGTCATATATGATACTCCCCAAAGCACTCATTTTGAGTGAGTGAATGGAGATACTTGCCTTACAAGATATTATAGTAGTTGCATTATTGGATTAGAGTTACATTAGAGTGTGGCATTTTCTCTGAAACTCGAGAATAACCCTAAATGAACCGCTGCGGTGGAGTAGAAGTGATTTTTCTATATAACTGCAAAAAGGGAAAAACCTGAAACTAGTATCCATCCAATTATATTTTATTTCTAAAGAATGTTAATTCATTTCTGTTAGCCCAACTACACGTAATATGACATGTTATTAATAGGTATGTCATCGTAATTTGTAATACTTGCTAAACGGAAAACCTCAACGCCTAATATAACTCTCACGCTGCATTGCGAATAACAAGCTGTCTCATTTATCTCATTTCTAAATAAGACTGTCAGATTATCAGTAAGGTTCTCAATGTGACGCAGAGCATATGTAAATATCAAGTTGCGTTGACACCCTTACTTGAATGGAGTTCAGTGAGAATACTTGAGAATTGATACTTCTTGTGAGTTAACCCACACATATTCTCTGTTTACCCTCACTTCTAATTGCAAGCTATTGTCGTCTCAGGAACTGAAGGCTGATTTGGCTACTCTTTCCTATTTATAGACACTAGGATTATAATTACATTCTACTTAAACATTATTGCTGAATTCATTTATAATATTTTTCATGTTTTCTCAGCAGCAAGTCCTTAGGTCAATATTGTAGATAGGTATTCCCGTTTTAAGTGCTGTGTTTAAAACTCAGAGCATTTTAATGAGCCGTGTTAGTATTTACCATATACACGTGTAATTTTTGTTAAGTATTAGTGGTCTGCACTAAGCAGTATTTTTTCGCTAGTAGTGAGTCTCAGAAACAATTGGAAAGCTCATAAAAATTGGATTGAATAATAAACAAAATGGCAAACTATGAAACTGCAATTTATGTAAATAGTTGAACTCAGGATAGTAGTTATCGTGTCAGAATGGTCATAGAAAACGGAAACTCTCTCTTTAAATGCTATGGATTAAGTACACATTCGTCAGTCGAGTCGGTATTCACATTCTTGTATGCTCGATTGTAAACATCACAAAATTGCTTTTGCTTTTGCTAAATCTGAGGTACCTAAAGTACCAGAGGAATTTATATAGATATAATATGTAATAGAAAAAGTTTGCACTGTAGCAAGTTTTATTAAGCGACATAAAAAATCTTTCCTCGTTTTCGGAGTATTAGTTAAGCTTGAAGATAAAAGGTTTGAATCTTTTGTGGGTTATTATGCTAGTTGGTAGACAGTATGAAATGCTATGTGAGAATTTGATGTGATGCAGCAAAAGTTTTACAATAATATGTTTATCATTTTCACGCATTTACAAATTACTTTGGTATTTAACTTAATAGTTGTACTGCATGCTGAGTCAGAATAAATATACAAATACAATTACAGACAAGTACAACTAGTTAACTAAATACTAGTTATACCAACATATTTTTGTCATATCATAACCAAACCACAAGAGAAAGGGAGAAACATGAAAACCAATACGTATTACTGTAAATGGTAAACAGCATTTATATTGCGATAGTTTCGCTTAATTCAAAAGTCAGTCAGACTCAACTCAGAAGCCAGAGAGATACAAACAATGCTAAAATATTCTTTTATCCAAGTATTTTAAATTTTAACCCGCAACTACCTGCATGCAAACTAAACCAATATTTACAATATTGCTCATTTATGGTAAACGCTTACATATATAGGTACCCGCTGTATTGTATACCATTATCGTGATGTACTTTTTATACCAATGCCGCAACTAATAAAATATTTATTTTATGCATGCGTAGAAACAAATTGGTATGGAGAAATTTTATTGGGATTTCCCTGAGCCAACCAAAATGATCGAACTATGTATTTAATCCCTGTACAGTACAATTTTATTGTGTATTTAGTAGTTTGGTATGCAACCTTATAAAGTTAATTGTTATTTTTCTTTTCTAAAGCTCTTTTGCTGTATATTTCTGTAAATACCATAAAGTATGATTATGATGTAACACTGTCCTGCAGTTATAAATTGTGATAAATATGAAATCATCAAAGCATAAAAATTTAATTATAGTATTTATCATCATGGTTCCTAATTTTACAGTGTAAATACAGGTAATACGATATTTATTAGTTACTACATCTTACGAAATACATTAAAATATCAGTTACTTAATAGTACAAAATTATTGTAGTAATAATATATACAATTACTACAGCGTTATGATTATTGCTATTGCGGTACCGAGTGGCACAGATCATTAGGTAGTAATAAATATCTCAATGTAATTCAAGGAATGTACCGTAGCGTATGAAACAAGTCACAACTTGTTAGTCGACGATTTATCTTGAGTTTTGGCATAAATACAAATAGCATCTTCATAAGATATTTAATAATTTATAATGTGTCAATTATCGTAGTAGTATTTCATTCATTACGCTTTATTCTTCCATTTTGCTAGATGCACATAAATATCTTTTGCTAACGGTAAGCCTTTGAATGTGTACCTACATGGATTCGTTCCTTTTTTGCAATGAAGATTTGTTAGTGCTTATTGTGAGAGTTTTAGTTCAGTGATGCGAAATTACTTTAATACTTGTACACATCTAATTGTAAAGTTGCTTGCGATTTGAACACTTAGGTTGTACTTATCGCATATCATAGGAAATTATCCCTCGTCAGTACAAAGGGATTAAATTGACACTATTTACTGAACAAAGTTGTGTCACTCCATAAGACTACATACATACAGCACACTAACCAAAGGTATAACAGACAATGGATTTGTAAATGTAGCCTAGTGTGGCACTTTTGTCAAAGTTTAATAGAACTAGTTGTACATAATAAAAGCTGAGAGAATAGTTGCGTCTGAAGTGAATGTATAGGCACAGTGAAATATGTAACAGGAGGACTGCAAACACTTCTTTTGTATAGATTCGAATTGAAGAACAGAAATTGCACCGTGGCAGTAATGATGCCAAGCAATTTGTGCTTCCTCCTGCAGGTTACTCAGTTTGATGAATATAGTCTACCTGAGGATATCCAATCACTTGTGAAGTTAAGTATTACAGATGGATTATACATAGAGTATCAGCAGATCAGTGCATAATATAACATTAATCGTAAGAATTGGAATGTAGGCATTGGAATTGTTAAGAATCAGAAGCTTCTTTATAGTTATGCTTTGAGCAATCTGTCCGTCCGTCCGTCTGTCCGTTAGTTGTATAAGTCCTGAGATAATTGTTGAGATAATTACTTAAAACTTCCTTTATTGTGTTGCTGTGGTCCAGAGGAAGATTTAGTTCAAATTTGGGGTCAAGCGGCTGAACCCTTCTGACCTAAATATGACCCAGTTAATATCCTACAGTCTAGGGTTATTGTTAGTGCTGTATACGTATAATGGAGAACTCTAACCGTGTTCATCCAACCTAAAGTCTACACGAGTCGTTTTAAATACAGGAAATTAAAATTCATAAAATTTTACACAGTACCCTGTTGCAGTCATGCGTTAGAAAGTGACGTTTGCTGAGTAGCTACACTGTAGATCGGTGTATTTGAATACAAGTGTATTTGAATTTTTGAAAACACTTGCATTAATTAATAGGAGACTTCCGCTTCTTCTCTATACACATTGGTTGCAAAGGTTTGTAAGATCTGATCTGATCGTGTAAGAATAGCAACTGAGAAATATGATACATGTTCCCATAGTTTATAGTTCAATATAGGTACGGACTACTAATACGGTACAAAGGTAGGAATACAATATGCCCACTACCTTTGTGCTGATAGTTTGTAAGTTGTGTATGTATATACACGAAAGTAATTGCAATTGTCATCCTGACAAAAGAAAATCAAAGCAGGCATTCGCAAGCAATTGAAATGCAGTGCCTTCAGCAAACTTTTAGTTTGGGAATCTATGTATATAGGAGAGGAATATTGTTGTGTGGAGTAGAGAAGAGAATGAAATGGATTCTTGCATGCAGATATTTTTCATAGGTTGTTCCTTAAGTATTTGACGGTTTACGTTGTGAACAAAAGTAAACCTCAACACAAATCTTCCTATTCATACTGTTCACTGTATTACTGTGGTAAGTCTCAACCATGTATACAATACAGATCACTCACTCAAGAAGAATCTTCATTATAGCCTCGTTTATATAGTGGCTTTACCTCCGCATAGAAGATTTACAGATAATACTTACCTACTTGCTTTATGTGTTGCCTACTTATAATTTTACATTCATTGCAAGCTCTATCCGCACAGATGCGTATTCGGCATAATTTTGTATTTAGAAAAACGAAATGTAGCTCCTTATATGTAGTAGGGTATGTTTTTCTGTCAGTGGGTATTAAGACACATAACTTAACAGTGGGATTAACTACGTGTACCTTTGGTATATCGACTAGTCTAAAAACATCCGTACCTAGATACATACAGTATAAACCCAAAACGTAATGCAAAGAGTGTAAAAGCTGTGCACTACCGCAAAGTCTCGACTCTGCTAGAAGATTGTAGTAAATAACTAAGGTAAGGACGATAAGCTATGTGTCATTATTATTATACTTTTACAGATAGGTACGCAGAACGTCAAGTCAAGTCAAAGTAACTTACAGGACAAGACACTCGATTGTAATGCGAATGCAATTCCTATGTGTGTTGTCTGTCATGCCGTAAGTTTTTTTCGTGACACACATTCTCTAGGTATACACTACACTACACTGAATACTCAATTCAATTGAAATCCAAATAACTTTAAGAGTTCGTAGAGATTTAGTCGAAACTCTCATTTGTCGATGAGAATTCATGGTGAAGTGACGTGAACATCAAGTTCGTTCTTTTATTTCTAGTGCATACCAGTCTGTTTCATTGTGAGACTCGAGTTCAGCCTCAGTCAATGACGAAAACAGAAACCTTTCATCTCAATAACTAAATTCTGGTTTATTTCAGTCAACTAAACTATTTTACACATTTATCATCAGCTTCCTCTGCTAGCACTTGAAAATATACTTATCTGCCATATATACTAATACATCCCTTGAAATCTAACACTTTGCATTTACAACTTTCAACACTTAACATAGTAGCACTAAGAAACAAGAAAATATTTCCCAGGAAAGTTTTCATTCACTATAAGAAAGAGAAATTAGGAAACTATATATTTTTGTGCATTATGTATCATGCGCTAGATCTATGGAATAGCAAAGCAAACGGAGGATAAGCAAAAAGGTATGTTAGTGTTAGTAATGTACACTTTGTAGAATTGCTCACTTTGTGCCTTGTTGCAACAAAATCATTTCTTGCAAGATTTTACCATAAGAATGCATTTAAATAAATTCAATTTACATCTCCCACAAAAATGTAGCTAATGTGCAACACTTGTCATTCAATAGTGATTTTTTCTGTTGAGTGGAACTCTGGATTAATTAAGATAGCAATTTGTCATTGTGAAAGTGAGGAGAGTTGCAATAGTTGTCATTGTCAACCTGGCCATCTTCAGGGTGCCATGTAAAAACGAAATCATTATTAAAACATGAGCAATGATACTAACTACAGCTGAGTCCCCAACTGTATATACGGTACATTTACTAGAAACAATAGTGGATTGTAATTGTATATCTTTTAGTTGATTTAGGTCCGTTTGCATAAATTAAGGACAGCTACCTAATAAGTATATTGAATTATATTGAAAGTTAAAAGATTTGTGCTAATTGTTAGTATATGGTAATAGCACCGGTTTAGACTTTGGACAGCTAACATTTATATTATGACCATAATTGAATTAAATTCACTGCGCGCTACAAATACAAACTACCACGTACATGTGTTACATACCATACCAGTATTTAAAAGAAGCAGTACAATGCAAATTAAGTTAAGACGTTGATTCGAAGACAAGACGATACGGATAGTGATGACGAGATATAATAGACAGTGCCTAATATAATTGTAGTTTATAATTAAGTTACTCGACTCGATTTGGTTTGGCTGCCTGCAAAATAAAGTCAGGATCTTTGTGAGTGTTTTGTGTTGCACCTTGGTTAATTGACCATTTAAAATTGACATGACATGACAAGGAGAGACAAGACTGAGGAGTTGAGTTTGAGAGTGTCCATTGCAAAGAACAACAAGTCAAGTGTTATGGAGTCGATAACAGACAGCTAAATGATTACAAGGTCGAAACAGACGGTGACTGTCTCCCGTCAAGGGAATCACAGCAATCACCCGAAGTCGCACCACGGAGGCAGCACCACCAACCTGAACCGCCGCTCCAAAGGCGGCCCCGTACCCGTCGTCTGGCCCGCCGGCTTCAACCCTCCCGCCCTCCTCCTCGCCCAGCATGCCCACCACCCACTTCCCCCGGGGGTCCGCAAAATAGTTAACCCAGTCACTGTCAACGCTTTAACCGCCGCACTAAACATGCGGGCACACAGCCAACCGCCTCCGGGCCCGCCGTCTCCCGGCTGCACCTGGTCCGCTCCGGGAATGAAGTGCTGCAGCTGTTGCTACTGTTGCTGCGACTCGCCAGAAAAGATCCCCGGCGGCCGCCACTTCACTAATCACAATCATTCCTCAAATGAGCATATGCTCCTGAAGAATAACAACCCGAATCATCACTATTTGATCGAGAGAGGGGGAAACGGAGGGAGTGGCGGAAGTGCCGGCTCCAGTAATAACCACAACGAAAAAACTAGGAGGAGACGATCTCGTTCCAGGGATAAACTTACCAAAAAACATTCTGTTATCATTGATATGAGAAAACTCATCAATCGAGATCCAGTATGCAATTTACCTTTTTTACTCTCATTTAATAAGAAACAGTTGTTGTCATTCATGTAGATTTCAAAATGATCTAGACTTGTGCACTATCTTCCAAATCATTTCTGAGTTTCTGTTTGTACAACTGTGGCGAGTAGTATTATTGGGATATTCATGGTAGGTTTTAATGGCCTCTTTGTAACTTTGCAATGAGAAAGTGTGAAGTCAAGTTTAAATTCTCTTTCAAAAAGTACCTCTTGTTTGATACTGAATTTTATATTACAATGGAAAATATTTTAATCTGCCTACACTATGAAACCGTTTCCTACATGCGACCGTGACTACGCTTTTGTGTAGGAATATCAGTCTAGAAAGTAAAATGTTTCCTTGTACATTATAAGTTAATTAAAATGCAGAATCGAACTCATTACATATTCTCTTAGATTTTAAAAGCACCGAGATGAATTTTAAGTGCTTATTTTCAAGTCAAAATAAACAAGATATTATAATTGCGTAGAATCACAATTTCAAATCTAATTGTGAAACCTATTCGATTATGTATTTATTCAATCAAATAAGTATCTCCTTGTTTTTGTGCTATTAAATTGCCAAATACAGATAGGATGTTACTATAAAGAAAAACTTGAGATTGCCAATCATAGCATTTCTTCGCTTTCTAGATTTCATCAAACCATTATGTATCTACTCTGATCTTGAAACAAAAAATCTCAATTGTAAATTAGGAGAGATGCTAGCTCTATGTTTATATACATTTGTCAATATAAAGTAGCACAATAACAACTATTTGTAATAGAGAGCTTGACATTTTCCTTATCTGACTGTCAATGACAGATTCAGTCAATGCATGTACCTGTTAAATACTTTTACCTAGGTATGCACTCCTTGTATATTAAAGGTTACAGTGGTAATGGCAGTATCACGATCGTTTTATATTTATGAAAGCATTCTGCACACTTCCAAGATTATCAATAGATAAACTTAGAAGGCCTGTACAACAGCAGAGGTGTTGTGCAATACGCCTCAATTGCAAGATAAATTGATGCTATTGCAAGGAAATCAAACTTTGAAATCAAACATTATTCAAGATTTCTCTCAACAGATTATAATGTTGTGCTATCCAAGTAACACTTTAAAATATTTTTGCAGCATAAAAATATCTTTCGCAGAACTTCAGATGTACAATTTATTCATTTTACTAGAATCGATATTTAAATCAAAATTTATGGTGCTTGCCTTACCAATTTATGTAATAAAATAAAAATTACTTACATTTATAAGATCGATAACATATAGGTAACTTTTTGTACACCTTGAAGACACCACTGCATATGTGCTTTGAAAATAGGTTCAAATATATGATACTTAACAAAATGCAATTGCAATATATTGTCTCTCTAATCATGTATTTCTAATTTATGCAAAGCAATAATAATTTGTTGTTTCCAACAATATAGTGACAATTTTTATTAGGTTGTTCATATCATTTGATTCCACAAAGTTATTTTAGAATTAGAAAACAGTTTGGTACTCTTTGCATCGATTTTCAGATAACTTGTTAAATATACACATATTTTTTAGCAAAACAAGTGGTACATTGAAAATATTTAAAATAAACAAACACAGGTAACACAAACAGCTATTGTGTGATATCATAATAATATAATGTTGTTATGTTTATGTTGAAATGTAGAATAGAGATCTCCTTAAGTATAGCAGATACGTAAGTATAAGCAGAGTAGGCAGCTATTAAGAAAAAGTAAGTGGCACTTATATTAAGTTTATCCTCAATTGTTAGCGTCAAAGTGAGGTGTGAACAGGAAGTTTTACACAAATTAAAGTTCAAAGCAAAGAAAACTGTCTCTGCCTCTGTCGCATTTTCTTTAGCCTAATCGTCGTCAGCTTGCAAGTACAGTATGTATCGTATGGATATGTATATAGGGCAAATATACATGTAATTTAGTGTGCTCCATTTATGCTAGCAGATAATAATATATTTGTAAATAGGTATTTAATTCTGCGAGTGTAGCTGAAGTATCTCAGTCGGCAGGTAGACTGTGTTTGTAGACAGTGGTAAATATTAGAAATAATGTCTAAATATTCTGTTAGAGTGTCCATGGTCAGGCAGAGAGACGTGCCCTTGTGTTGCAGCGTGAAATTGTGCACGTACAGGTGTGGAAGAGTGTTAAAGTTAAAAGCGGTCATAAAGTACTACATATCGTCAGCCAAATTCAACATCATCAAGTGTGAATGCGAATGTAGTCCATTTGGGAAAAGATTAACAACCATTACAATAAGTGCCATACTACGAACTCTGATGCAGATGAGATGTGAGTCTTATAAGTACATGCCTGGTTGACATTACTGTTGTTTGTTGTACCAAAGTAGCAAGAGTAGCATCCAGCAGCATTGCAGTGCCTACGTGATGCAGTATTATGTGTGCATACATGCATAATATTTTTATGTGGGTAGGCACACGTAAATACGAAAGTTTTAGAATGGCAAGCACTACTTACGTCTTACATTTTTCATGCGTTTTCCTGTGAACATAGATTTAGATACTCTGAGTATTAAGATTGCAAAATTATATACGCATTTCCTTGTCACTCAAGTCTATTTTATCAACAGACTCATTTCACATTGGACAGATACATGTTCTTAACCCATATAAAGTTTTAAAGATTATAAGGGCTGTAGTTTTGATTCTTTACTAAACTACATATATAATGTGATTTCCTAACTCATTCTTAGAACCTCTCGTGTGTATTGAGCCTTTAAATGTTGTATCTAACCTTCAAATTTTCTTGAGAAAATTTTAAATTAGCTGACAATGGCAGAATCGATTTTGAAGTAGTAGATGTTAAAAGGATTAGTCTGCATTTATTAGTACCATTAAGCAATGATATCATCGAATGTTTCACCTCAGCTATCTCTCTATGGTCCTTTGGTCTTGTAGGTAAACCTTAGAAATAGATACTTCACATGATGGCATTAATACATGGAGTACTGACAGCTGAAGCAATTTAAATGTGCAAGTTCTTGTTCTTAAATTTGCTATCTTTGACCATGCTTAAGAAATAGTAAACCTAAAGTTCGTAATTTTTGTCTTTCTTGACCTTCAGATTTGATTCTGAGGCTACCGATTTCAAAAAAATGTAATTAGCGAACAAGACCTATGAAAAAAAATATTGCCTTTCTGGCTATAGCATCACGGAAAATGGTCAGATCCAATTTGGTGCTGTGGAAAAAACGGAGTGGCATCTGCTACTGCGTCACAATTCTCGTCGGGTGACATTTGGATTAGATACTATTAGTAATCCGGAAAGTGACATAATATGAACATGACTTCATAAATATTATTGATTAAGGATACACGCTGTAGATAACTAATTATTTGGTACGATCAATCTATCCCGTAAGAAGTGGAGAAATGCAAATGAATATGTCTACCATTAAGCTAAGAAGAGAAGAAATCTATTTTTAGTTTTCCCACTCATTTGACTCACTGTCATTTTAATGAGTTCAAGACATAAGTGCACTGACAAGGTTGTTTACAAATGGTAAAATAATATATTTAGTAGCTTTTCCACATCTTGCAAACACTTACGCCTACATAATTTACATTCCTACCTATAGAGTAAAGAAAGAAGACATGCTGACCTAACCTATGCGAATACTAGGAAGAATAAATTCAAACATGTCTATTTGTTGGTTAATGTATTGTACTACATGAATAATACATCAAGCAATAATGGATTTCTTAGTAGTTAACACACTTGGTAAAAATAAATCTTTTCATTCATGTCTCAGACATAGAAGAACGCATACGACTTCAATACATTTGTTGACACATCGTATTGTTGCAACTTACCATTAGTTCTCCTGTACAGTTAATTTATGTACTACTACTCTCCAACTACCAACTGCATCTAAGACTCTATTCTCAATACACTGACTTATTTATTTGTCTTCCTTTGTTGTTGTTTTATGCCATGCTGAGTCTTCCCTAGCTTACGAGGAAATACTTGCTCAAACCACACTAAAACATTTATACTTGCCGTTTATACTAAACTCATCTTCGTTTTGCATGTAAACGCCAGCCTTTCAAAAATATTATCTGCCTCCTCAGCGATTAGACTCTGAATGATGACTTGTTATTTTCTACTTATGCGAATATAATTCTGCTTCTGTTGTTAGTCCCACTCAATTTGGTTGATAATGAAACTCTTATTTATATATGCTTAAATATATATGCTATATATGCTATAAACTCTTATTTATATATCTTATTTATATATGCCACACACATGCCAAAATATTCCAAGCATATCAACTTTACTATTCTGTCCTAATTATTTTTAATTGTCCTTTAATCGTGCAAATTCTTGTACAGTGCCCATACATTTATTTCGTTATCATAATTGACGTTAAATTGTAATAGTTTCGGAAATTTTCCAACAAAAGTAATTTTCTTCTCCAAATCAGTGAAAAAAAGTTGTATAATTCACTTTATAAGATGTTAATGCTCATATAATCAACATCGATTCTCTTTTATTGGGAATTAAAGAAAGACATCGAAATATATAATCCATTTTATGAAATAATAATGAATAACTTCTAAACTAGGTTAAATATTCTTAGTAAATGTGGCGTGAACTCTTGGCTATAGCATTTACTCATTGGATGGAAGATTTGTGTCCCTCCCCTATGCTCCTTACCTTTGATTCTTGGCTGAATGGAAGATTTTTGATAATAAATGGTAAATAAAAATGATGAGCAAAAGAAAAATATTTGTCGTTTGTAGGTCGTGCTGCTATTCATACAGATATTCTGTATTTACAATTAGATTTCACATTGCAATTTGTCGTTCAACAATACAAGACAAGGGTGGAATGGAAATGCTTAACTCGCAGTCGCAACATTTCTTTTTAGATTGACTACGATAATTCTTACAAATTAGTGGGGAATAGACAGACATTTATAATATTTCTATTGTTGTCATTTACAGTTAAGCAGTCAAAGTCAGACCTTTTTGGGAAAACAAAAGAATAGATCCATTTTATCTTTCTATCTGCAAAAGTAAGGTGGTAGTTGAAAAGAACAGGATGAAACTTATTATCCATTTCCATTTATGCTATGACAGAAGACTGAATAATTCTCACTGGAAAAGAAAAAATGACTTATGAATTTATGCGATTTCAACGCTATTATTTCTTATCCCATGGGACATTACTTACATGTGCATCACAGTAATATTTGTAATAGTACTTATCCACGAGATTCAAATAATTTTCGTTTTTTAATTCACGTTCAACCGAAATGTAAATAGGTGCCTTGCCTTGGGTTGAAAAACCATTATACATGAAAAAGTTTTTAAAATGGCGAAGGATAAAGTTTTCTATTATTCATTGACTAAATGGTGTATTTAAAACACATCATATTACTTTATTATTGCCCACTTGGACTTTCTCAAGATCATTGAAATGGAAGCAAATACGAGGTTTAAATCTTATGTCTTGCAATTCTGTATATGCAAAGCTATCTCTAAAAAAACAGGCGGTGAGCATACTTCTTGCCATAAATTTGTAAGTTTGAGAGTTTTGTTTTAGCGTTTTAACCTGAATTGAAAATGACTAAATCACTAAATCACATTTATTTAATGCAAACGTAATAGTGTGTACTATTCAATGACGAATGAACGTCATTGAACAATTAATAATACACATTCGCCCACACAGTAAAGCACAAAAAAATATGTCTACAATGTAAAACAGTATTTAAAATACCTACCTAACTATGAGCTCCTATAATGGCAAATGTCTTGCAATATAACTACAATGTCATTCATCCTTAAAATAAAGCAGTGACATTAAATCTGTCCGTCATCGGTAGCCTAACCATACTAAATTTGAATCTGAAATAAAATGTAGGTACGCATTTCTAGTATTATGTGGGTAAAAGAAAGAGTGACTTAGAGAATGTAGTTCAGAACTCAAGTCTACATCGCCTCGTCTGCTTCGCTTACTCATAGAAAGCAAACAATGGAATTGGACACTGTTGACAAATTCGAAATCTGTCATTAAATACTCTGCTCATTCTCTTCTTACTCTTCTCTACAGATGTATGCATTATTTCCGTTTGCTATTTATCGTCTACTCAATTCTTCTCTTATCATATCATTGCTGTTTCAACAATTCAGTAACAACAATTTTATGGTTTAATGATTTCCATCGTTATTTTATTTTACATTAGGAATACTATTCTCATTGCACTAAGTTTGTTGTATTGCTTAAAATGTCGTAAAACACCTCTCTAAACTCAGAGGTACCTACAAAACAAATCTTGTGTCTTTTTGCCAATAGCATTTCTGTTTACTTTAACTCTGTATTTTTGAAAAAATATCGCAATTAAAGTTAATTCAATTAGAATGTCTCAATTTCTGTTTAAAGTTTCATGTATATTTTGTTGTTTCTAAATATGATTTGCATTTGCAATATGAATCATAGGGCAGTCGCACGTTGGACTGTTCTTTGTGCATAAGGGCAATTTTTCAGACTACTATTAAGAAACCGTAGTCATTAAATAAATACAGCAGTGCATGCAATACAAATGATAATGTAGGTATTTAAAGAGCATTTTGATACTAGTATTGGAGGCTAGCATTCGCACTGCACATCAGTATATGCTCTACTAATTTGCATTTCGGTATGGCTTACGTCGTCTTGAATTGGTTTATTTAGGCATTCTCATTGCCCTTATGTACAAACTGTAACTAGTTCATGACAAAGACAAGCCAACATAATACCTACAGTTAATTATCTAAATGTGAGTTTTCTTATAAAAACTTTTTTCCCTCCATAGAGTTCTTAATAAGGCCACTTAATAAAATGGCACATTTTATCATTTAATTCAAATTCTAGTAAATTGCAGTATGAACCTTTAAAAGTTTCAAATTAATTATTTCTGAATAATTGTATGAGTATCAAGTACAACTTATTCGTACCTTAGGAAAGGATTTATTGAATTTTGGTGAAAAAGTGATCCTGGATAGAAATAAAACTTATGGTTATTAACCTTAAATTTAAATAGTTTGAAATTTTGTTTTTGCGTAGAATGAGAGTGGGAGCAATGCAAACAAGCCAAAATTCATTCCTGTGACTACACTGGAGGACACACAAGCTATTCGCTGCGCAGAATTCCATCCTCGAGGACATATGTATGCTGTGGGTTCCAATTCAAAATCGCTGAGGATTTGTGCCTACCCCTCTGTAAGTCATTTGTCTGAAGACCAAGCTCCACAGTCACCCAACATTATCTTCAAAAGGAACAAACATCACAGGGTAAGTAATAATCAGCCTATTTATGTATCTTACAAAATGCCTTTTATTTGTCTACTAAGTATTTATATTTATACTCAGGGCGAATATTACATAAACATAATGGTCTGTACAACAATGAAAATAATTTGTTGCTCAAGGTACCTAACTTTAAAAAGGCAACTTGTGTTAATGCTGTAGAACAACATAAATCGAACCATAATAGTCTTAATCGATCCTAATGCAATGCTAGACAAAATAAACATGGACTTGTCTGACAGACTTAAGTTCATCATTCATATTTTATTTTAGAAAGTCTGTTTATCCCTAGGCTTCTTCTCTGAAGAAAAGAGTTACATGTGGCAACCCAGAACTTCATTAAAATGTAACAGTAATGACGGGAAAACAAATATTGAGCAATAACTCTACTGAACTATACCGTTGAATTATTTATTACCGCCAATTATCACTTGCATTCCTGTCCTTGTATATATTCATTTCAATAGTAATCCTTAATGTAAACATAGTTTACAATTTAAATTCACTATGGTTCATACAAATGTCACTGAACATTGGAAATTCATAACAGTGATGAAATGTTTAAGGTAATACTGCTCCGTATAAAAATATCTATGCCGAAATATTTTAGTCATGCAAGTTTTTTGGTACTGCAATTACGAAACAACGATACTCTCTTAGAAAAACTCGTTGGTCGCGGGCCTAATAGTTTTTGTCTTGGGACTTGTTCATGAAAGTTCATAAATACTGGGATACTTAATTGATATAATCAGAAACCATTAATATTTTTCAACACTTATCTTACGTTTCGAACTAAATATAAATAATTTCTTAAATAGGATATACAAAATGACAATGTAATAAACTATATGAGACCAACTCAATTATTTAACGTTATAATTGACTTTCTACTTTACAACTTGGTAGTACGCAATTGGAGTTCTCTAAATTCTAGGTGGGTAACAGAAATGGCAGCAACGAAAAGATAAATAGAAGCATATAATAACTCTGTGGAGAAATGATTGTGCATGAAATTGATTGCGACTTTTGTTTTGACAAAGGGTTCGATTTATTGTTTGGGCTGGTCACCGGATGGGAGTCTTTTGGCAACAGGCAGCAACGATAAAACGATAAAGCTGACTCGCTTTGACGATTTGAGCCGACATGATCAACTGAGCCATTCTCAGGAAGTAGAATTGTCAATGCACGATGGTACTGTGAGAGATATTTGTTTCATAGAAGACTTGAGCAATAAATCTTCCCTGATTGTCAGCGGAGGAGCAGGAGATTGCAAAATTTATGTTACAGATTGTGTTACAGCCACGCCATTTCAAGCTCTCACAGGACATTCTGGTAATTTTTAAATTTTATACGATTTTGCGAATTGGAGATATTAATGTTTTCAAATATTCTTGCGTTAGAGGTTTATCGTTTGCATTTTAGAATTATGGACATTTGTTTAGTATTATGTTGTCAATATTCTCAATTTATTGTAGTTTGTAATTAATTGCGCATTTGTAAGTATACGTTGCGAGTGTAGTTTTTTCATTATACTTTTAATTCTACAAAAATGTTAGCTTAATTGTCTGCCCATAAAATAATAGGTACCTATTACGTACCCTAACCCCTGTTCATGCTTAGTTTACAGAATACACTAA
This sequence comes from Yoshiicerus persimilis, assembly GCA_020352615.2. Taxonomy (NCBI): domain Eukaryota; kingdom Metazoa; phylum Arthropoda; class Collembola; order Entomobryomorpha; family Tomoceridae; genus Yoshiicerus; species Yoshiicerus persimilis. The sequence continues at coordinate 3,147,808 of CM060170.1, read as the reverse complement.
AGGTACACAACACATGGATTCTTAAGTAAGATCACAATCGCAATTCACAAGTACATAAATGGCACAAATAATTGAGGGCTTTTTTCATGCAGGTTCGACATTCGACCTATTGAAAATACCTGACTAGGTTTCTTTTCCATACAGCGTTGTAGCAGTGGTAGCAATATATGACATATAGATTTTATATTGCGCTATAAAATTTTGTTGTGATAAACGGGTGTGGTTTACCATCAATAATTACATAGGAATTTAGATTTTATGGCTTTTCTCTTTTGTGTTGCGCCTTGTATCTTTCGCCTCGTGTCATTGAATCAGCTTTTGTCTTTAAGCAAGTGCTAACTATAATAACCTCAATATTTAGCTTAATCGGTTAGTAACATCAACAGCGACAGAAAAATTAGGACACTACAAAACTGCACACAGCAGTGGTACACTTGATTGCACTTCACTGACTTCTCTATGAAATGAGAGAGTGAAATGAAGGCCTTCTTATTTGCAGTTATCGAAATGGAGCTGTTTTAACAGAATTCGCAAATTGAGGAAAACCAATCTTATTTATTCAATGAAATCTGTAGCCAAAAAAGTTTACATCATTACTAGGTTGTTAGAAAACGATGCTAACTAATATTGGAGTGTACATAATAATGGATGTGTATTCGGTTAATACTCATAAATAAACCAAAGCACTTTACTTCAATTTTATATGCTAATAAAACAAATTTAGACATTTTAGAAAATGTTTTTGAGTTGAAAAACTTAAAATCGTGCCCATTTGGCAAACCCATTTTCGGTTTGCACTCAACCCTAATAGCAATGTATCGTACAATATATTTATTGAAGTTTCAGGGTACCATTCAAGTTTCAGGGTATCATTATTCAGAATAATGAATAATGGTTTAGGTACCTATACATGTACACAAAATGAATCGTCAGGATATATTTGCAAATATTGGGGATGTTTACTACATGATGGACAAAAACCAAATATCATTTTGCCCTCATCCATAAATGTAATACATTTGTAAGAATCGCACGAGGACTTCATAATGCTCACACCGTAATTACCCATTAAACAATTATGAGACCATATTTGTTAACCAAAAATGCATTCTTATTGCCTATTCATTTTATTTACGTTGAAGGATGTACGCTGTGTGATATTTATGCATCACGATAATTATGTGTCTGTATCTCAAAAGGAGGAAAATCTAATCATACAAAATAATTTTGACTTGCAATATTTTAAGAGACATTAACTAGACAATAATAAGACAATGACGCAAATATCTTATTCAGTCAAGATTTTATGGCCGTGATAAAGTAAAGATTACATGCAAATTGGGTGGACCTAACGCCTTCTTCCTCCAAAATACTTCCAAAGCGTCGTAGTGTTTTGAAACATGATGTTTTTATAAATCAACAAGCTGTTAGGTACTGGAGAAGGAATTATTCTGTGGTTCGTAAAATAAAAATCTTCACACGCAGATTTTTATTTTCACATCTAACACGTCACGTAGTACTTTTGGGTAACCAGAGAACATATTTAATACAGTTGTGTGATGTAAATTAAATGTACATACAATATAGTTTTATGACATGTTAGTTAATCGAATTTCCATAAGTAATTATAGACGACACCCACTTATACAAAGTTTGTACAGCTGCAGATATCGTTTCTGAACACCATTTTATTGGATAATTGTTTTCGTCAATTTTTTTCCTGAGAAATGGTCTTTAGTTTTTCCTAAGGTATGCATCGGTATGCAAATTTGCCAATATAATTTTTGGCTTAGAAAAAACTATTGCTTGTTCCACTGTCTCCACATAATTTAATAATAATTATTGAATGTCAGTTTAAATTGACTGTTAAGTATACTACTTTATCCACAGTTTGTTACACAATAAATGACACTTTATCAAGCAGCAATTTACTACTCCCAAAAGAGTATTCGATAAATTAGTTACTTACCCCAATCATATCAGCAATCATTTAATTTTCTTACTCTACGATGGCAATAAATTACAGTTGTATCTAAATGTTTTCAAAATCACTTATTTTAGTCATGAAACAATTTCTGATGCTGCAAAGGAAAATTTTAGTTGGAAATAATTTTAGCCTGGAATTGCAAAGAGGGAAATAAAACTGGAAATGTGTCATGACACTTGTTAGCAATTATACCCACTAGTGAGATGTACTTCCTTCTAGTAGTCCGAGGATGTTAAGAGTAGTTGAAATCCTACTTAAACTTAAGACGCTTGAATGCATTCATGCAGTGACTTAAGAAGAATGTGAAACAGGGCACATAATTTAAAAAATGAGACAATAGATTGGGATGAATTTCCATGAGATTATGGCAATGCTGTCAGAAAACGACTTTCTGTTTAAAGGGAAACATGAGATAATGTATACTTATAGTTATAGGAGATTTCTTTAGTGTACTGCAGATGACATGTGTGGATAGAGCAGTGCCTGTAGAGTGGAGTGGAGAACTGATGATAGCGGAGAGCAGAGTCGAATGTTATCTTGGTGTTAGTGTCTGGGTGAGTTTGTGGTCTGAGCGGACTGGTTAGTGTATCACCTGAGTTAAGTAGTTTAATTGAACTTTGACAATGAGTGAATTAGCTTGCTGTAAACAGGATCGTAGTTTCCATAAGGTTCGAGAAGTGGAAGGGACAAGAAGAGAGTTCAACTTGGTAGGTTAGTTGTGTAGTGTAGTTCTGTTGGTGACAGGGGCGAGGACTCTAATTAAGGCAGAATGTTGTGGGACGGATGACTATTTGCTAGTTAAGTTATCATGTAAACATCGCAGAGCAGTGGTGGAATGACAAATGTCCATTTGGCTCAACTGTACTCGTCGTCGTAATTCCTTTTCTGTATTTCAGCTCCGATACTCTCCTTGTACAACTGGGGAGGCGTTATGTTCTGTAGCGGTTCTCAAGATAAAACGATTCGTATATGGGATTTGAGAACGAGAGGTTGCGTGAATATGATTTCGCCGCTGACTAGTCCATCCTCTGCCACGGTCAAATCCCCCGTCGGCTCCGTCTGCGTCGACCCCACCGGACGGCTCCTCATTTCCGGACACGAGGACTCCGCCATTGTGCTCTACGACATCAGAGGAAACAGACAGATTCAAGCCATTAAAGCGCACTCCGCCGATGTCCGCTCTGTCCGCTTCTCTCCCAATGCGTACTACTTGCTTTCCGCTGGGTAACCTTATTTCCTCTTATTCGTCATCGCGTCAAATCTTTTCCGAGCATTAGAGAGTATGCGATGCTCCTCGAAAATTTTATAATACTTTTGCAAAAATTATTTTGGCAAAATTGACTTTTTTAATTCTTTAATGTAGTTTTATATACAAAATTGATTTTTAAATATAACTAATGAGTTAGAGATATTTTGTAAGGAGGAAATTCTAATTTTTTGCAAATTGCATATTCTCTATGAAATCACAAAATTTATATGTCATAATATAAAATTATTTCACAATTTACAGATACGATCAAACTTTGATGCTCACCGATTTGCAAGGAGATCTGTCCCTAAATCTCAGCTCTGTACCTGTTGCATCACATGATGATAAAATTATCAGTGGACGCTGGCATCCAACTGACTTCAGTTTCTTGTCCACCAGTGCTGATAAAACAGCCACACTTTGGGCTCTACCTTCTATGTAATACTTCGACACTGGAAAATTTTAAATATAATTTTCATGATTTAATAGAATATAATAAGTTTAATAAGCAGATAATAAAACATTAATGCTTTAATACATAAATAAACATCTGAAAAACTTTGAAAACTAAGTAACATATTAGGCAACATTGGTCACACAACTGGAAAATGTGGCTTCAAATAATGTGTGTGTGAATTTTGAGACCGGTATTTTTTAAGTTCCATGACTCTGAAATGCAAATGTCTTTCTTTTAATTTGGCATGTTGTTGGAAGTAAAAAATTCTAGGTCATTCATTTTTGTTAATGACATCGTCTGTACTATTAAGTTTTGTTAGGAATGTAAAACAATGTAAATAAAAGTAGTACTATATATTAAAAAACTAAAGAAATATATTATACAAAATAATTACAAATGTAATGTATAACGGCAATAAATGTAAGTGCATGAATTCTACATACTATGGCATGTAATGTAATATAATACCAACAAACAACATCTGTAATCATCAAGTATAACAATTTATTTGTATGGAGGGAATAAAATCTTCTAATTAATTATATGGAAAACGGTGAGCTCTTTAGACAATTAGTTTATTTTTAATTATGCAGGTGCAATAATCAAAAGGACAGAGTGGATTCATAAAACATTGTTTGTAATCTCTTACACGTTGTAGATTTTAAAAGCAGTGTTGGTTTCCTATTTATTTATGATACCAAAATTTTAATTGTTTCGAATTAAATTACTAACCAAATTCAAATAATTCAAACCTTTAGGCACTTTCTAAATATCTTGTACAACTCTACAACTGATCATGTAGTGTAATATTATACAAGTACAAATGTGTACAACCAATATTAATCTAAGGTATTTGCACGGATATAAGTTAACGGGTTAAAAGTAATAAGCTAATTGGAAAATAACGTATTCATATTAATATATTTTTAATACATGGGTTTTATTTTCATGGCGTACGACATGACTCTTTGGTATTTTGTCGCTGATGACAAAAAATATACTCTTTTAATGTATTTGCTTTTGTTCTTCCATACAATTTGCTCATTAAGTTGACTTAGGAAAATATCGCTTTAGCACTTACCGTGTAGTATTTACCTAAACACAAAATTAAATACATGTTAAAATATTACTTCTCCTAGCTAACGGATTTGTGAAAATTGATTCTAATAGTTCAGCTTTAGTTAACAAATAAATTTGGATACAGCAACATTGATTTTGTTGGGTCTTCTTCTTGTTTCATTTTACAACAGTTGGGCTGTCGAAAGGAATTTAAGGAATATTATTCGCATCAAATTTTGTAGACCAAATTTCAGTAACCACGTTATATAACTGGTGAGAATGTTTGAACGGTAAACACTTACATAAATTTAATTTCGAGTACTTCCGTCAGTTATTTAGAGTTATCAATTTTGTACTATTGTTTACAATGCATTAATATGTATTTTTCTGAAACTAGGAAATCTTTTAGTAGAACACCTTGGTTTCAAAGGGGAGTAATTTTTATTAAATGGATAATTTTTCTAATTATTCCACTGGCAATAATCAGCCATTTATTTGGCTACAATATAATTATCCTACCTGATGGTGTAACTGATTTGGATTTAACCCATGGAGAGGTTTTTGAAGAATCCAACGCTCTACAATTAGAACAAGATGATTTGAGGCTTTTAAATTACATACGAAAGCATTACTTGATTCCACCTTCAACCGAGCCGTACAACCTGAAAAATCCAAACGATGATCCCTCACGGTTCGAAGGACAAAATAAATATATCATGGACATTTTCAATTATAAAGTTAGTTTTCGAGAATAACCTACACCTACAATTACGTAAATATTATTAACTTTTCAAAAAGTAAAATTTAAATAGTATTCTCACTTTTATTGCTTAGTCCAACCGTTTCATTCGATCCATAAAATCTCCTTTTTCATATTGCAATTTTAAGAAAATAATTATGCTTACTTTGACATTTAGAGAGATGGGTTTTTCGTCGAAAGTGGAGCTTGGGATGGAGAACAACTTTCGACAACACTAGTCCTGGAAAGAGATTATGGGTGGAGAGGTTTGCTTGTAGAACCAAATAGCAAAAGTTTTTCACAACTCTTGTCGAAGAACAGAAAAGCCTGGACAGCAAACATTTGTTTATCTCCGGTGAATCATCCACAATTGGTAACTTGTTACCCCGAATAATCCAAAGTTATCCAAATTTCATTTAAGTCGTCATTTTAGTCAATGGATTGAACAACTTTTTTTTTAAATATAGGTCGATTTCGGTGAAGTACCATTAGGTGTGTGGTGGTACCCAGCTATCAGTGCCATTAAGAAACATTTAACGGTAGGGGCCCTAAAGGTTGGTACAATGAAGAAAAAGCCGTGTTTTCCCATATTTTCTGTACTGGCTGCTTTAAATGTGACCACGGTGGATTTCTTCAGTTTGGACATTGAAGGTGCTGAATTGGATGTACTGAAAACTATTCCTTTTGATAAGATTTTGATCAAAGTAAGACAGTTATTATTACCCTACGTATTCTTATTTAAAAGAGCAAAAGTAAACTAAATTGAATCATTAATCACTAATATTGGATTGGAAAACAATAATAAAATGTTTTTTCAGACTTTTGCGATGGAATGGAATCATGTGCCCGAAGGAAAGTATATTTTGAAGCAATTTGTAGAATCTAAGGGTTATAGATTAATTAAGGACCTCAAAAGAGGTTCAGCAAGCGATTTTATTTTTGCACATCAAAGTTTATTTAGTCAACCAATGTCCTAATCTAGTTTTTTTAATTTAAATTTTACAAATATTTTATATTGAAGTAACTTTGTCTCAGTAAATAAGTATTTGTATTTGTTATCGGTAACAAATCTCTGGCGTACATTCTGGGACTTTGGCTGACACGAGTTTAAATTTAGATTTCATTAATTGCTATGATTTATTATTGTCCATTAGTTTGATTGAAATAAAAGTTAACTTTGTTTATATTTAGACTGGTTTCACGAAATTTAAAAACCAGTTATTCGATAGAATTTCTCTATGCTTTTTGTTCTGCTGTGAAATTATTTTATGCAGAATTGAAGTCACTTTCCACATCATTGAAACATTTCAAACTTCAAACACCACTTAAACTTAAATTTACCTATAGCTTATTTATATGAGTAGTTTACTTTATGACGTGTCGGTAAATATTATATCAGCTAATGAGCTAATGACGCACACATAGGATATTTTAGTGTAGGTGGTAATAACTTTAGAGATGGGTGACATGCATTGAGGTGATGAGGTAAACGTTTGAGCTCATAGGGTTCCGATTTACAATTTTAGCAAATTACTATCTTTTAGTCTGCAAAGATTACGTCGATTCGATCTGCGTATCTGTGCTCGATGTCCTCGACAAATGAAATTATATTCCCCTCATAAGATTGTGCATTTTCAGAATCGATATGCTGGCGAAGATGTTTTACGAGTTTTCTGAGCTTTCGAACTTTAGATTTTAAACGGGCATCGCGAATGACCGGAAGAGAATGTATACACTTAAATTCATATCTTGCAATAGCAGTACAAATTATTGCCTCCAGTTCAACTGTAATAAAATAAGTTTCATTACATTCTATTTGAAAAACAATTACCTAAGCATAAATTAAATATTTAATGATGACATAAATAAATTATTAGCCTTTACTTCTTTGAGAATGTGTTCCGAATAAGCGACGGACTGCCAGGGACCGCTTAGCGCGATTAATGACCGTTGTGTACAAAGCCTTGATTTTTGGAGTCAAACCAAGTAGCTTCCACAAGTTGCACATGGCGAGCCAATGTCCAATAGCGAAAATAACCAAGTTATGATTCTGGTGTAAGCGGAACGATGGTGTAGCCTTATTGATCAATTCATTCAACATTTTTTGACGACGTTTTCTAGACCCATTAATATTAATAATAGACATCACATGTTGTTTGAAACTGTTTTCCAAACTCTCCACATCATCTAGGGCCAAAGTAAAAGAGCACCTGGTGCAACGATAACCCATTTTCAAAGATTTAAGTGGAGGGTGGAGCCAACCTCCGGGGCAGTCTGCACATTTTATGGATGAATAGAAGGTATTGAATTCAGTTTGGTCTTTGCATCTTGCACATTTGCAAATAAATCCGAATTTGTCGTAAATCCAAACTCTGCGCTGCACTGTCCCGTATGAAATAAACCTTTCAATGTATGGAATGGAAAGAATTTCGCCTTTTTTGATGTTGACTTGTGCGACGAACCTCCCGTTCCAACGGCATTCTCCTCTTTTTAATTTGACACATCTTACGTTTGGAGCACAGCTGTGGGTGAAGAACGAACCGTTCAAAAACACAACGCTGTACTCTCCTGACCTACAAAAAAGACAGCGTTTCGTGTTATAGTATGTCTTTGAATAATAAGGACATAAGGACTACTATTAAACTTGGATTGCATTTAATGTATTTAATGGGTTTTTTGGAAATGTAAATTAGATTGCACGCGCCTTTAAAAATGTCTGCACAAAAAGTAATTTAGCTTTAAAAATTATTATGTCAAAAATGTTGTGCTGAATCAGACGAGTTACTTTAGCAAAGCCTGGGCCTACCTCTTCTTCTCTTTAGGCCTATCGGAATTTACAAAATTTAAAACTAGGCTCCATAGTTATACATAATTTTTTCCTTTTTACATTCTGAGCTACAATTTTTAAGAATCAGAGAAATCTGTATCCGAAAACACTATATAGTTACTTCATTTCTGTGTACTTTATGTTGTGCTTCAGAGAACGTCAATGAACTAATGGCTAAACTGCAACGGTTGATTGGTAGAAAAACCATACAGTAGATCCTTATCCACTAATTTACATTTACTTGGTATACAAAGTATGCACGTATGCATATAATACTGTTTGCATAAGCTCCGCGACTTTCGTAGCAAATAATACCTTATTTCCGTACTCTCTCTGATACTCAATAAATTGAATTTATTACTGAATATACTTATTCTAAAAAGCCTGATTACCACCACTCGGAATATTACAGCTATCTATTTTTCAACATTCCATTTGCAATCTAAATCACATTTTCTAAAGTACCATTAAATATCCAGTAGTAAGCAGCATGATTACATAGTCAAAATAATTCATACTTACCCTAAACAATATTTGTTGATGTCGAATATTTTAATAAGCTTCTCTAATTTTGAGGTAGAGACTTTCAAACCGCAGTCTTCAATGAACTGTTTTACCTCCTCATTATATAAACTCCGGTAAGTAGAAGGAAACCAATTTTTGGTCCCATATTTGGACACTAATTTTAGTAAGTCTTTCCATGTCTGCGGATCCTTCGTTTTCAGGGCAAGACATCTTACCAAATACAAATATCCGATACGCTCAGTAGACCACCGCACAGAGCTGTTTTTGAATATATCACACTCCAGTGTCCTATGATACGAATCCTGCAAATATATAATAAAAAATCAATTATCAATTTGATAGCTTGTTAATCTTTATTCCAATATTTCGTGAACCACAAAAGACTTTTCACCTCAGAGCAAGAGATGCTGCAAAATGGCCACCTGCAGTTTTCGCATTCGTAAGTACTGTCGTTGTTTGTATCTACTAACCGGTAACAAGCAATACAATTAATTTGATGCTCCTTTTGATATTCGCCAATCGTTGGGTAAACAATAAGAGGGGATTCCTTGAAAATCGTTTCCCCTCTTTCGATATCTCTCGTTGCCACTAAATATCGACCGAATCTGCGAGAACGCTTTAGTTTGAATAGATTTTCTGCCAAAGTTGACATTTTGCTCACACGTATCCAGGGTCAAATGTGCACTAAAATACGATCACCGGTGTGGCACAATAATGTGCGGTACACTATGCTCACTATACTGTTCAGACCACCAAATTTTCTAATAATGACTAGATTTACACGGAAAATATAATTTTGTAGCTATCAACTGCTATAAAGAATCAATGTGCAGGAAGCAGCAGTAAAGGGAATACAAATTGAAGAAATGAGTTAACTGATTTTTTAAAGAAATGCGCTATAGCTGACATAGAAACGTTTGATACCAATGCCACAACTCTAGTGTCTATGTTGGTATGGCAAAAGGCAAAAGGGATGCTGAAAATTGTCTTTGTTTATGTTGTATTTTGGGTTTAGCAGAAAAATCAAGGATGAGAACTATGAGAAGAAGTCTTATTTGTCTTATGGAAGAAAGGTCGTGGTTCAAGAAACCTAAATAAGGATTTCTTAACCAGTCGATGTTAAAACATATTTTTATTAAGCTGAATACTATAAAGGCATATATTATAGTGTGTGATGTGAGAAATCCCTCATTAGAGAAGTTAGCGTAATTCCAAATCAAAATATTATGCCAACAATTAAATCTTAAATATTGCTCTAATAGCATCCATCTGATGTGGAACAAAAATGGTTTGCTCACAATATTGATTTTTACTGTTTCGATGATTACCGCTTACCAATAAAACGATATAGGTATCCATAAATGCAATCGTTGAAAACTGAATTTAGATGAAGCCATAAACTCTATTCCTGGTAATCCTGATAATGGCTATGAATGAACCTAATTTGGATCAACAGTATATCGACCCCAAACAAATGCTAGCTATTGCTATTCATTTACTACATGCATTAGTAGTGCGATATACAAATACAACTCATAACCATATAAATAACCATTGCATTAGTATAGCTCGCTTTAGTAAGACCGATATTCAATATTAAGACAACTCCATAGGTACACTAACTGTAATGATCTTTCATTTGTCATTTATTGAATAGCAAACTTAAAAATATCTTTAAATGAAACCTTTTTATAATTACAGTTGCTGCTTCTAACCCATTTTAAGACGTAACGCAATCCTCGAATTAAATAACATGGTAATGTGGTCAATATATATTCTAATCTTATGTTAAAATACTCTTCTAAATTATATTTACCATTAATTAAAAAATCGTAAAAATGTAGCAGGTGAAACTATTCGTAGCAGTTGCGCTATTTCCTAACTTTATATACGTTATTTCCGGAGTTGAGTTGGAAAAACTGTACAAACCTAACATGTCTCTAAAATCGGAAGACCATGAAATAGTGGAATTTTCAAATAGTAAAGATGATGACTCATTAAGTCGTAGCAGCACGACATCTAAAAATACAATTTTAATTCGGAATACAACTGTTGACAATAACAGTTCTATTACCTCAAGTCTTGAAAAGAAAAACGACACCGTCAAGGATAATAGTTTCTACAGCATTATGCGGAAATTATTTTTGTTTGACATGAATAAAATTTTCGAAAGTATTATGCTAAAAATATCCGCACTTATAGTTATTGCGTCTTTGATCGGCCACATAGTACACAAAATGCGTTTGGAAGATGAGGAAAACGTTGAACCTAAGCAGTCGATAATTCGTACAGAGGAAGCAAACGAAAATGCAGAGGAGGGCCGCAATGAAGTGTAACAATCATAATCCTATTCTCTTAATAAATTTTAATTCTTAACGTTTTTGCAAAAATGTTGTACTTCTTGATTGTTTGACTCAATAAAAATATGAAATATATCTCCATTCATATATTTGCAATACATTTATTGCAATACATCGAATACATCCACATTTATTCTTTGTCTGCTTGCCGCGAGACTCCTTTCACTGGTTGTGTGCAAAGCTTAATTCACCAATCCCCAATAGTAGTGAAAAAATTATTTATGTGTATAAAAGCATTCAACTTTTCAAGATCCAAAATCACAAACCGTAAATTACGGTATAGTTGGCTATGGGAAATTATTTTTCAGACACGAAATTTTACGCCGAAATTATTTCGACGAGGTTATCTATATCGATTTGGCCTAACTATTCTTCGAAGAAGAGATTTTACACTAATTACTTGGACGCTGAACGATATGCAAATTCGGCGAAAATAACCATTGTCGTTAGCCTCAAAATCCTTTTAAATGCAAAATAGTAAGTTTTGAAGCTCTCCACTCATGTTTGTTTTTGAAAAATTTTCTAAAGGTATATTGTACAATATATTAAAAAAATATACACTTAAACCGGCAATCCCGTGTGTGGATCTATAAAGTATAGCTGGGATTTAACTTTACCGAATGCGATAAGACGGTTGGTGCATAAAATATGGAAAGGAGTAAAGTGGTATTATTATATTACCCCTTTATTATATTTAGATAAAAAAGTACAGAGAATTAAAAATCCTATACAGTTTTCACCAGCTTATTTTACGGAAGTTAGAAAGAATGTACAAAATTAGCATCAACAAATATATTTCCTAAATTGATAACTAGAACAACTAACAAGTACTAATAAATTGTATAGCATGATTGCTATAAGTGAGTTGTAAGCAAACACCACTAACGATTAATTAATTATACACCTGGAAACAAAAACTACACCTACAAGTGACTTAATTATAAGCAAAAAACGAGATATGTAGTGAAACAAGTATAGTAAGGTAGTTGGCCTTTGTATATACCGATCCTTGATTAATCAAGGTATTATCAGGCTGAGAATGTTGTCCTGAAAGGTTGGGGGCATTGGGGTCAGAGTTGAGAGTAAAGGGGAGGTCGCAGTACACTCTATCGTACCCTATTGTTTCGATTAGTTGATTTATCTCTGTTATGGTCACAGGATCGCTTTCTTGTGACCAAAGTGTAATAGTGCTTTGAGATCCAATTTTTCCTAAAAGGACTACTAAAACGTCAACAGATTGCGAAGCAATTCCAGCCCGCACAGAAAATGTAACTGGGGGTCCTCCCGAATCCGATTTCTCATTGAATTCTTCCCATAATTTAACCATTTCATTTATGTGGTTTTGAGTGTAGCGTCCTTTTATAATTTTTTGGTGCTTTGAACGTGTCGCTTCTAAAAATAAATGTAGAACATTAGTATAAACAATTACACAGGTTACTGCTAAATAAACTTAGTTACCGAATTTCGAGTCATCGCCTCCATATCTTGTTGTCCATCCTAAGGACAGCATGCCTTGTGGGTAAAATTGTTTCGACATATTAAGAAAGTGTGGTCCATCTAAGGGAGTGAGGATTGCCTCTACCGGTCCCCGTAAAACATCCCCATGGAGCCAAACAGGGAAATCAATTTCATGTTGCTTCTCGTGCAGTTTTTTCATCACAGGCTCAATGCAATCATTTCGTTTAAAATCCAGCTTAATTCCTTTCCTTCTATCTTCTGGTGCTTTGTTGTGTTTAATTAGCGAAGTCAAGAAATCATCAAAGGTGAGATCTGTTGTTCGGGTAGGAGGATTTGCCATGATAGGTATGGAAACTCCTGGTGAATTTCTCCCCATTATAACATCTGCTTCTATCATCATAGACTGACCTACATATAACTTCAGTTTACAAGTGTTTACAAATGTAAATAATATGAAATATGTAGAAAATAACTTACAGACAATACAAAAATCACAGATACGGAAACAATAAGTAAAAAGTAATTAACATTTAATGTTGACTTACTATTCATCGCATCCCTTAGTTTATCTATGGAATTTGCTCCATGGGTCCAGCTGATTTCCGTTAGGTTCCTTTTATGTTTCGCATGGATTGCACTTGCATTTGACGATGCGATCGCATGGGTCAAAGACCATGGAATCAGCAGTATCGAACCCACAGCAGTACAGTACGAGACTATAAATATTTAAAGCCAGTGATGTTAAAATTATTAAACGTCCATATAATTTGATCAGATCGTAAGCAATTGAAGACTCATTGACATTATACATTATACTATACTATATTATATAATATATATATATATATAATATAATAATATAATATAATATAATATAATAATAATATAATATAATATATAATATATATATAATAATTTAATTAGTATCCACTTACCTATGAATCTGTTCTTGCCACAAAGAGTCATGCTTTCATCTGTAAATAAAATAAAGATTGTGATTCACTTTAACGGAAAAAAGGCTAACAACTTTTATTAGGTATACTTAAAAGATTTCCAAGCTTTTGACAACTGTGCTATTGTATCATCAATGTTACTCAAGGCCCAAGGCTGGAAGCATAGTATAAAATAAAGATATTCAGAATTTAATGCTGAAATGATGCCGATCACATGTATACGAAATAAAATTTATTGAGAGTTTCTATGTCTAAACTAAAATGAATCTTCTTACCATTACACTATACAATCAAATGTGAAATGAAATCTTACCTACTAGAATTTACACATATAGAGAGCAGTATTTATAGTCGTTCTTCCTCCGCATAGAACTGCTGAATATGAGGTTACAAATTGCTTTTCGATTTTAATTTTTTGTTGGTGCCTGTCTTTATGTTTATGTTTTGCTCTCCGTTGTCGCCAACGAAAATTATTTTAAGTTCGCCGATTATGAGATTAGATGATGAATAAACTAAATTGCACTGTATTACTATTCAGCTGAAAAGCCTGAGTCGTCTATCTACGCAGGTTTTGCAAGCTGGTTACACTGGTACCGAACTGAGAAAATTGCACAGCTATTGCAATTCATGTTACATCTGCTGAAATAATCTGTTGCTCCTTTCTGAGATGTGTTACTTTCCCGACTTGATGGTAGTCAGCAGAATGAACAGAAACATGCGACATAATAATCACCATGAAAGATATACGCATGATAATAAGAATTGAATTGGAGATTGGTGACCATTGCAATGTACAATTACTACTTTAATTTTTTATCTCTATTGAATTTCATGTTGTTTTACAATCATAAGCTTATGGCAATCGTATTAAATATTATAACTTAGATTCAAGCAAGTCGTTTGTATTTCTTAAGGGCCAATATCGGCAATTCTTATCAAGCTTTTACATGTATTACTGTTATTGTTGTCCATAGTGGTATCAGGTATACGAAATATCTTAAGTCTGAAATATTTTATAATATACTGCTTGGTCGGTGAAACTGCCTATACAGAGGGACACCAGTAGCCTTCCAAACATGAGGTTTGCATATCTACAACATTTACAACAACATGAAGACATGACTTCCAAATGACTAGCCAGTTAAGGAGCAGGCCTTAATTAAACTTCAGTCTTTTTGGTTTATCTGTACTGCATGCGGGTACACATTCATCTACTTCATTTCTTTTAGTATTCCATAAAGACAACGTGAAATAAAAGGTGCTTTACAGTCCGCAATAGATAAAGATAAAGTGGATAAAATAAGTTAGGTAGTAGTTTAAAGCTGATTTGGTTGTTTAGCTTATCTTTAAATTTATATGGAACAACAGGTCTTCAATTTATTTGTGATTACTTATACTGACTTGTAAATAGGTAAAATTGTTTTGCGCTAATATACAATATAACGAATGGTTTTCTGTCTCACTTGGTACATTACCCTAAACGCATATAATAATGTAATAATGATTCTGACTTTGCACAAATTCCTTACTGTTTTCAAAATAATTACCTATGGTCTTCTCGCGTACTCAAGTGATCAGAAGAATAATATTTAAATTGAATTGACAATTTTACAGACTTCCTTACCATGTTACGTGTAACTAGTGAACATTAATTATTATATTAGTATCGCTTAAACCAAATACTTAGCTAATTGCAATGAAGATTTAGAATTTTTTTAAAATATCTATTAAACGAAGTAATAATGGGAAATTCTTTTCAGAATTATTGGAAATGATAATGTCCTGGAATTATTGGAAGTCTCTTTCATCGAATAATCGAATACGAAGTTAATCAACACTTTAGGTTTTCACTGCTGAGTCACATTATTTTCTGGAAATCCTTAGTCGACTTTAATTTTCAACAGACATTTTTCCATAGTATTAGTGCATTAATTATGTAGCTATGCTAAAGTCATACATAATGTCATTAAATCTCAAATCCCACTGCTGGCAGATTTCTTGACCTTTGAAGCGGGAAATGGAAAAGCAAGTTTGGTATGCATATTAAGGTTATATATTATTATATCATTTTAAATGCAATATTGTCATTTAAACCGATGGTAAAATGTAATATCAATTTTTCTTCAATACTGGCATATTTCCAAGAAAACGCTTGACATGTGTTATAGCTCTAACATTGCGAAATACGAAACAACAACTTTGTAAAAAAAACACCCAGTAGCTAGTAGGTGTAACAAATATGTACCTACGCGAGGCATCTATACAGACAAACATTTACAATGAAGCTAATGCATTATAAACTCTATTTGCAATACGGCAGAGTAATTAAATCATGCACTGCATGTCACAGTTCTGTTTGGTAATACCGGAAGCATAGATTCATATTTTATTGGAAAGATATAGGGTCCTTGCCCTCAGAATAGATATTCTGATCGAAAAAAGGAGTTCATAAATAAAATAGCTTTCGGTTCCGTATGTTGTATTTCCAGTATTTACAGTTTAATTTTAACAATTTAAACAACTTAACAGTTCTTTAAATTGATTTGTACGCCTAGTCCGCCATATAAGGTGGAAATTGGCAGATTTGCACAAATACCTTTGCATTCCTCTTCAATCTTCAACTGAAATGAAGAAATCTTAAAGGTAAGTCGTTTTCATTGGCTATGCATGCACAAGTATACTTAATTGGAATTAAAGAGAATTGGTAGGTTTGTCTTAAAAGGTTTTAAAATTAGATACATAAATATTAACGAAATATGTATGTATGTATGGTCTATGGGCGCAAGCTCGAGGAGACCGTAAATAAATAAATAAAATAAATAAATAAAATAAATATTAACGTTATCCAGCTTAATATGGAGTTCGTTACAAATTCAAATACTTTGGCTACCCATCTTAATGTTCATGGTCTCAGTGGAAAGAACCGACTCATAGTATTCCTATATTACAGCTGTATTCTCAGTTGGATACTGAATACCGCTTTGTGCTATATTTTTCTTCAATCTTATATTAATTTTGATACCTTTACTTTACTTGCATATTTAAAGAATGTCTTAATTGTATTTTAAAAAGCATTTAATCACACATTCCTCAAGGTAGGGCGTACTAGAAAGAAAATAAATGTAATTTTAGGTTCTAATACATGTATTGATGAAAGTTTGAATGTTTCTATTTATCCATGTCCCTAACTCTAGGTGTCGCTTTTCATGCGTATTCTTATTTGCAATTATGATGAAATTATTTTATTTATTCATTTTCACTTGTTCTATAAGCGATATCCTTATTCGTAATATTATTCCGGAAAAACATTCTCCAAAGATGAACTATAAGTAAACCGGTTCGAAATTGTAGCTAGTTTGCATAAATAATTAAGCCTTTACGTGAATTAGATCGATAGGTACTATTTTAATTGCCCTAGTTTGAAAGTGTAAACTTTGCGTACGTTGACGTTAATTCTTGACGGATATTATAAACTATGGGTTCAGTCACTAGTGGGTTACTTAAAGTATATTGACACGTATTATTATATTCCTGGTAATCTCAGAGTTATTTTATTAATAAAAGTGCAATGCCCTGAAAGACAATGGTTTAATAAAGTGAAGGTACTTTTGAAGCAGGACTAGGACTGCTGATCTTTGAAAATGAGTTAACTACTTTGACAGACGCTCTGTATAAGCATGAGTTCACCCTAGGCACATCTCCTATTGCATACGTGCTAGGAACGACGCTGTTGATGTCATCATTCTCTCGCCTGGAAGTGAGACTACACTTATGCGTAGACCGAAGGACACTCAGTATCACCTTGCACTATAAGAATCCCAATTTTGGCAAAGGCCAATAGCAAATTATGGCCATAAGCCTAGAGCCGAGCTGCTTGGTTCTACGGGTACATAAAATGTCGTTAAGATTTTCTGAGAAATTCATTGAATTGGGGGCGGATGTTGACTGTTGTGAATGTATATAAGTTTAATAATCTTTATTGATTGGTTTTAACTTTGTTTTACAGCTTCCTCATTACAATATTATTTCTCGGTAGACAACAGTGAGGACGTGTCTGGGAACAATGTTTAACTAGTACACTTTCCTGCAGGGGTAAGCATGCAAATACGTATTAACTAGTGGCTACAATTTTCGAAACAAAGGCTAATAATACTATAATAGGTGAATAGACTATAATTAATTAGGAGTCAACGCCCAAGATACTATAAACTCAATAGACTATAAAAGACAGTGTTATTTGGATCAAGCCGTCAGTTCATTTTTGACTTTCGTTTTCCTACAGTATGGTTCCACTGTATAGAAAAAACGTTTTGCTGCTCAATTGTAACTACTTGGAATTATAAATAAATCATCGTCATCAAATGCCTGTAGTACCATCCTCCTCTCGGCCTTCTCGGTCTGGAAAATCACCGAAAGCGTCTTCTCAGACTTCTAGAGCTCTGCTGTCTTCAGGATCTGGAATGTCCTCCAAAGCTCCGAGAACAAAACCGTCATCGGAAGCTGAACTCTCCTCTGAAACTTCGAAGAATAAAGGGAAAGCTGTGTATGGACCCTACCTCCATAGCTCACGACCCGGCGCTATTAAATTCCTACAGGGTCCTGCACGACGTCCTACGCCCACAGGAGCTTTAACCAGAGCCATTAGGTCTAGAACAGCAGCAGGACCTTCTACGAAAGTACTTTTAACTCGACCAACACCTTCACCCTCTGCAGGGAACCCTGACACTAGAACAACGTCTCAAGCATCTTCTGGAATCTCTCGCCCTGGAGAAACACTTCAAGCATCTTCAGTTAACTCTTCCCCTGGAGAAACTGTGCAAACATCTTCAGACAACTCTTCCGTTGAAGAAAAATCTCACACAACTTCAGAAAACTCTTCCAATGGAGTTACAACTCAAGCCTATTCAGGCAACTCTTCCCCTGGAGAAAAAATTCAAGCAAATTTACTAAATATTCTTCCTGGGGAAACGACACAGAAATCTTCAGACTTCGGAGACAGATCTCAAACATCTTTAAGACAATCTCATCTTGAAGAGTCGTTGGACTCGTCTTCAGAAATCGCTGACCGTGGAGAAACGTCACCAAGAATTCATAGCCCTAAAGAAAAGTCTTCAGAAATCCCTGATCGTAGAGAAACTTCAAAAAGAAGTCTTAACTCTTTGACATTTTCCAAAGTTCCTGACCCTAGAGAAATATCCTCAAAAAATCCTAGCACTAGAGTAAACTCTTCAAGGCTCCTTGACCTCTTAGTGGCACCAAGCTCATCTTTAGAAATCCTTGACCCAGGAGAAACATCAATACCAACTTCAGGACATGACTCTGAAATAACATTAGAAGCAGCTGAAGGACTGGATCCTGGAGTAACAATAGAAACGTCCTCAGGACTTGGCACTGGAGTGACATTAGAAACATCTTCGGAAATAGTTGATACTGGGGTAACATCTTTCCAATTAACAGAAATTCTTAATCCTGAAGAAATATCTGCACCATCACAACTCATTGACGACAACGACACTTCATTTAGACCATACATCGGATCCTCAACACTGGGAATATTATATGAAGCTCCCAAACTTACTCCAAGTGAAGAGCCAGGAGGAACTTCATTCACAGAATATATAAATGGAAAATTATCTGAACCCCCTTTTGGATCATCAGAATTTGATAGTTCCCTTGGATTCGAATTTGGAATATCTATCGATGAAACATCTGAGAATCAAATCACCTCCACTTCCAAATTTGTAATTTTTAATAGATTCCGATTGGATACCTGGAGATCTGGACTGCCTGAAGGACACCCTTTGAAACCGTTTGGCCGCCAACCAAAATCTAAACTCTCAGGGAAATTTGGAGCTGGAATTTTATCGGATCTCTCCTTCGAAACTCCTAGGGTGGGAAAATCAACAATAACCTCCTCCGGAAATGAGGAAAATGCACCACCCGAAGCCACCTTTAAAGCCCGTGGCCGCTGTAGAAAGTCTTCAAACCCAGAAAAACTTTCAAGAAGTTCCATTCCTATAAACCGAAAAAAGTCACCTCCAAAAAGAAAGAAAAGTCCAAAATCCACATTAAAGATATTCATACCTGAAGACCCGATAAGAAAGCCCATGAGACTTCCCGAAGAGGAAAAGCCAAAAAGACGGTCTTCAAAATACTCGAAACTTGCATTAGTAACAGTTTCACAAATCAAAGAGGCCATCGCTGCAGAAGCATCTTTGAGAATGGCAAGGACCGGAATAACTGCAGCAGGACCATCCTATCAAAATCTTCCGGCTCATGCCGCACAGTGCCCAAGAAGTTCTGTAGCCCAAGAATCAATGGGACCATCCGCAAGAGAATTCCAAGCTGCCAATTTAAAAGCAAATTTTCAACAAGTCAGAAATGTAGCAGAACAGTCGTCCGATATTTTTAAAATTGGAGTATCAGAAGAGCAGTCCCGAAGTTCGGATAAGGAAATCTCAACACGAATTTTTTCAGAACAGTCCTTGAATGTTCGGAGGCATGCAAATTGTCAAGGGCCACCATTTACAACTGGAAATCTAGCAGCACAACTCCAAGAAAATCCAAACCCTAGAAATTATTCGGTGGAATTCCAAGGACACCCTATCGCTGAAAAATGTGCAGCAAAAATCCATGAATACCCTTCCCCGGAAGATTATCCGGAGCAACAAAAAGGAACCCATGGAGAATTACCAACACTATTACAAGGAAATGTTAGACCAGGAAATTATCCGGTGCAATTACGAAATAATTCTTCTCCAGAAAATCATCCGACGTCATTCCAAAAAAATTCTTCACCTGCTAACTATCCTGTACAATTTCCTGGAATCCCAGAAAAATATCCGGTACCGTTACATGAAAAGCCTACTCCTGTGGATTATTCGTCACAAGGAACTATGGACCACGATAACAATGAAGTACCGCACCATAGAATTCCTACTAGAAATCGTCTATTACCATCTCAAAGAAATGTCGTCCCTGGAAGTTATCAGCCACCAGATTCAATAAATAGGCCGCCAGGATTTTATCCAAAATCTTTCCCGGGAAATCAAATGCCTGGAATGTGGCCAGGAGCTTTCTCCGGCAAAGGGAAACCAGGAATATATCCAAGAGCACCCTTAGAAATTCCTACACCTGGAAGTTGTACTAGACCACACTCTGGGTTTGTTAAACCGGAATTGGAATCATCCTCGGGAAAATTCACCCATCAGGGAACCTCCGTCGGAAATGACACAGTTAGATTACATACAGGAAAATCGTTGGGAGCTACTGCGCGTGGAACTCCTTTGGCTCCGTTTTCACAAAGCTCTGTAACTGAAAATTTTCCATTGGATTTCTCAGCAAAATTTCAAGGAGGTGTGTCTGAAATTCACAGCTCTAATAAATATTGCGAGCATAATTGTTCACTCATTTTCTAAAACATATATTCCCCTTTTTGCTTACAGAAAAAAATTCTGAAATGGAAACAGAAGAATACCCAGGAGGAAAAAAGTTTCGAAAAATCGCTCCTCATGGTTTGTCCATCATAAAATAGTTTATTTTAGTTTTATGATTGCTTTCCCTTTTCACTTGAAGGACCTTACCAGGAGGTTCCATTGTTTAGGGGGTTCAGTGAAGATTTATATTTTATATGTTGTAGAGTATCCCCTCCTGACCATTCTTGTTTAGAAATATTTTCAAGAAAAGTCCTGGGTAACCCCTGGAGAGCTTCCAAGGTCACTGTTTTAATGCAAAATATCCCCGAGGTGTAAGGCATTGATTTCGAAGAAGAAAAACGAAAACGAAAAAAAAATAATTGTCTTACGGCTCAGTGTCTTTTTGCATTAACAAATAGATGACTTTTCTTGAAAGTTTTTCTAACCAAAAATGGTCAGGAAATGATACTCTACAACATATAAAAATTATAAATCTTCACTGATCCCCCTAAACAGTGGAACCTCCTGGCGAGGTTCTAAAAACTTCTAGTGTAGAATTTTATGCATTTTCCATCTACCGTTTTCAGGCATGGCTATTGCAGATAATCCTGCCAATTCTCAAGATGACAGGCAACACTATGTGAACATAGAGCAGCTGATAGAGAGATCGCATACCCCACAGGTTTGGACTATCGATTCGATATTGGACGCTTCCCAGTCTCCACCGTCAAACATGGATACTTCCCCAGGTACGTTCATTGCACAAACCACACATACGCTAAACACTTTTGGAAGGTTTAGATTCAATTTGCCACAAAAAGCGTGAGCAACCAGTCAGTACACAGCTACACAGATAAGCGATTTGCCTAATCCTCTTCCAAATGTCTCGAGTATGTAAAACTCCGAATTCGTAACAATGTTTTTTTTGCCAATACCATTTTGTCAGACATCGAGGAATCCTTTTACTTGAAAACCATTTATTATTGCTATTGTACATGACTGTCCTGATATATTATATTATTGCAAATAGAAAAGATAGTTTCAGTAGTGGAACAGTTTGATCAAAGTTATCGTATTGTTGGCGTCACAGATGGCAATTCTGGAACACCCTTTCCATTTTCCATGGACAAATGTTCGGCTCCAAAAGAATCAGAGTTGGTTCCCTCTCCAGTTTTCCTTGCTCCGAAATTTGATCCTGCTTCACACCGCACTGTGAACGGAATAACTTTGTACGCTGCAGAGACAACAAAAACGCGTAAATTAGAATGAAATCCATTTTTCGTGATCAACATTATACTAATAAGAAATCTGAGATAAGGAAAAGAATTTTTTCTGTCGGAATGTGAAAATACATTTAATCTGAAAAATAAAACTTAACTAATGACTTCCATTCTCAATGCACATCCCTGATATTTAATTTTACTTTCAGTGGAGGTGAAGAGAATTGAACAGTGCGGTTGCAAATCCAAACACTGAATGCAATACTCTTTTCTAAACTATTAAATTGCAGAAAAAATACTTTCATTCGTATAAAATAATGCATTTGCCATAGTTGCTATTCTGTGATGTCGTAATGCGAATTTGATCCCTAAAAAGCATATGGTATGCAATTTGCATATATGTATGCTTTTTAGTAGAAATTCAAGTACAAGGGGTGCGGCTGCTATCTGCTTTTGAACGCTTGCACACCGGAAAACAAATTCTTGCATATTGCCTTAAATCCAAATCTAAATTAATTGCATTACAAAAGGAGTAAAAAGAGCCACGATATATTTTCAGACTCTGCTGACGCGAGCCACGAAAATGCAGTGGAACCTGAACTAGGAAATGACCACCAGTTGAAGAAGTGCGGCGAAACCTTTAGAGTAAAAGTGGAAAGGGAAATTGAAAGTCCCCAAATTGAAATAGATACAGATGAATTAGCTCCTTGTGGTCACCATCCGAGAAATTTGATAGAAATTCCATTGCTAGACGAAGATGGAAACTGCCTGAAATCGGAATTTGCATGTACGATGTGCAACAGGGAAATGAATGGCTGCAGAAAATCGGCACGAGATCAGCACCGCTCGGTTTTGAAAAGTAAGGAAGAAAATAATCAGGAAATGGAAACTGTTCCCGATGGGACCCAAGATAAAATCAAGGAGTTTGAGCAAGCCCAGAAAGCTGCTTGGGGTACGTTTGCTTCCATTTCAGAATTCTGACACTTGTACTTTCATAATTTAGTCAAAACAGTATGGCAAGAAATATTTAACCTTAAAACACCCATTCCTAGAAAGTTTTTATTTATTTTGTGTGTTTGCAGAGGAGTTCTTGGAGAGACAAAAAACCCATCCATCTTTGAGATGCAACACTCAAAAGGTACTAACAGGAAATTCTGTTCTGCATCAAAATGGATTCAGAAGTGAAGTGGCTATGGTGGACCCTGTGCCATGCAATTCGAAAAGTATTTACGGTAAAACTTTCTTGAAAGATGGAAGCACCAAGAAAACATTTGTATGTGAATTATGTCTTCGGGTAGAAGAAGAAATGTGGGATATGTTTGAACACAGAGACAAACACCATGTTGGGGAACCCGTCAATTTCTTGGAATTCTCAAACGAAAAAGACGCGGTGAGATACCGATGCTCAGCTGTCACTCAGTCTATAGTCCAAATGCATCTATCAATACCAATTCACAAGAAACAGCCTCCGGTACCAGTTTATTTGGATTAAAGGACAATGTCCTAAAAATTCTTTTCTGTAATTAAATATTTGACTTTAGAAACTTTAAAATTTAGTGAAAAATACCACAAATAAGTAGTAAATTCCATTAGAAATTGTCCCAATTTTTGTTTTTGATTGTATTTTACAAAATTCCTCGTTTGATTTAGTGTGATTCTTGGTTTAATAATTAATTGTGTGCAATTATAATATTTGTTCTGAATTCTTTTCAAAAATATTGGTTGATAAATATTCTTTAACTCATGATGGCTAATGATATTATTACCTTTTTTCGAGTATTTTTTGAAAAAATGAATGACAAACTTCCAAAATTCTAAAATTTTAACAAAAATTTACATGAATTCTGCATATGAATGTGAAACTAGAATTATTAATTCATTTTTTACAAAGTTATCAGAACTTACTTTATTTTTTGCATATATTTAGTTTCTTTACATTTCTTGTTGTAGACACTTAAGGAATATTACATTTTCCATCCTTAATATTCTTAAGATTGTACTTCACGTAATATCGTGTTAATAATTTGTAAATTAAAGCGGTTTGCTGGGTACAAAAATATGAAGATTGTTTAAATTATATTAGAAGGAAAAACAATCTTCATTATTGATAAGAGTGTATTAGTTATTCAAGTAATATCACCGACCTATGAAATTAATTATCGACAGTTGCTTCTTAAAACTATGGTTGAAATATATGTATTACCAATAACAAAAATATTTTTTGGTTTTTCACGAGAAGTGATTTCTATTATATTGAATTTTGAATACCCAGTGAAAGCTATTATGAATTTTTTTTGTAAAATTGTAATTATTGATAAATATCTATTACATCAATCGCAATTTCAAGAAAAAATTCCTCCACAATATTTCTTTCTCTTAAAATCAGAATATAAATATTTGTATTTTTTGGAAGCATATTTTTGCTGTAAGGTCATTAAGGAATTCGTTTACGTAGTTTTCTTGCTTCCATTTGGGTTTTCTGTGTATACTGGAAGGCCATAAACGACCATTGACGCTTCTGTCATAAACTATCAAAAATTATTAATTTACATTTTTTGATGTTCATATTATATTACTTAGAGCAACGTTACTTATTTGATGTGCTTAGACTTATAAACTACCTGAGTAGCAGCAAGTCTGCTTTCGAAAACTGAAGAGGACAGACTAGGATCCTTCTCTCTAATTGTACTTGTATCGAAATTCGGCATTTGTGGGAGAAGTTGAAGACTGTTAGAACACGGAAGCCATCTTTCCAGTAGATCAATAGTCACACGATCGCACTCAATATCAGTTATTTCCCATAGAAATCCTACAATACTTGGACTAAATAAATGGAAATTTTAACGTGGTTAGATTGTATTAACACAAATGGTAATAATGGTTTGGATTTACTTTTAGCATGATTTTAAATAAATTGATTTTAGAGGGAATAAAACGATTTTTTCAGAAAGGTGCTTTTCATATTCATTACAAATGCGAAAAACAGCACTAATATTTGCATTTCAATTTTTGTTGATGTAAATTTTGCCCTGAATTTTATTGCACTGCAAGGTCTATAGGCTATCATTCACTATGGTTCACAAAAATTTAAATTTTCTATGCAATTGATTTAAAAATTAGCACTAACCACATCGCAGAAAAGTATGAATGTATAACTGAAGAATTATATACTTTTGGAGCTGAAAACTTAGTTTGCGCACTCGAACAGCCCATAAGGATTGAAACGCTGCGGCATAGCAATTTTGCTAGAGCCCAGTCTGGATACATGAAGCCACCGCTGCCATGACCGCAATATCTAAAATAATTTTTAAAAAAACTAGTGTAATATTAACAAAGAACATAGGAATCATAATAACCGCCAGTAAGATCTCCACGTAGGATAATGAATTTGGCAGGACCACCCATGGGGACAAACTCCAATTACCCCTTCGCCAATTCTGAATTAAAATTAATTCACAATTCCTTAAATGTTACCCATTTCTCCCATTTTAAGGACATAGACTTAAATATCCTTCTAATATCACCACTGAAATACAAAATATTGCCTGTCAAAACCAGGTTTTCTCTTTTATTTCCATTCTAGGTTCCTTTTAGTCCCGCCAAAAGAGGTCTTACTGTACGCATTTCTAAAGGTATGTTTTCCGTACACCATGACATCACGTTTCTGCAAGGCGTCTTCAAACTCTTGATATGTGGGGTTCCTTCCACAAACTCCCTTCCATTCACGAGCACTCAGGTAGCCTTGCAATCTTTGCTGCACGTTTTCTAAGCTTTTGTCAGGGTTCAGAATAAAAGTTCCACTCCTTGGTTCCACAAATCTAGGATAGCTTTTAATGAAATCTTCCGTCACTTTAAGTGTCGCATAAATATGAGCCAAAGAAAACATTCTATTCACAGAGGTCTTCGATTTTTGAAATACGGGAAGCCAGTCCATTGGGTATCGCTCCAGTTCCTTTCGGTTACAAAATATACATTTAGTTTAGCATAATAGTATTAGTACTTTTAGTACTAGAATCCACCAGTTTATAGCAATGAAAAATTAATGGATTACCGCATCTAGGATTAAGATTGTTTCATGTCTCTTGAAAAGATACATTTCTATTGTTTTGGCATTTGTTCCGAGAAAGTCAACAACTTTTGTTGCTACTTGCGATGAAACTTTAAGGGAGCGTTGGAGAAATATTGACAAATCAACTATACCAAAAGGAAAATATTTAAAATTCTCAATGAGTTTGTATAATAATAGCGTTGTGGAGTCATTAAATGTTTTTTCGCATAGTTTTCCAATTGTATCCACATATTTCCAAATTTCTGCCCGCAGTTTTCCAGATTTCGAATGACCAGGAAACAGGAACACATATGGAGCAATCCAATGTTCAATGCTAAGTAGGAAGTTCTACATCGAAAATTACACCATGCAAATAAATGAACATATACTAGATATATAAGGAATAACTGTGTTCAACTTTTAAAAGCATACACGAAGTTGTTGATTGTGTTTGGAGCGTATTTGCCAATATCTGAAAATCAAATTTAGAGTTCAGTTATTGTTCTACTTCATGTTACAGTGTTTATTTTATTTGCTATTCCAAAAAACAAATTTTTTCTCAACGTTTTGCGATCCCCAACGAAGCCTTCGCTGACGGCTTTATTGTCAGCTATAAGTTTTGTGAATGTTTCCTCTAAAATGTTAGATTCGAGTGCTTCCACATAATGAGAAGAGCTACGCATTTCTCCGGACTGTAAAATATTTAGTAGAGTTTTATATACTGTGTTGTACGAACGCTGACTTTTTGTAAATTATTTTGTACGTAATAAGAGAAAGCTTTTCAAACCCTTAAGCTATTAAAACAGGTAATCCAAATGCCAGGAATTCCCTTTGGGTCCCGTATTTCTTTCCCAAAGCGATTGTAACGGTGGACATCTGCAGTAATTTGTATTATATTCCAATCGGGGTTAAACATTTTCATTTGCTTTTGGAAATTAGGAAATGAATTTCCGAATTCGAGTAGAGTCTTATTTTGTTGCTTTTGTATCTTTTGCTTCAGGATTTCAAAGGGACTAATGTTCTCCTTACATTGAGTACTACAGAATGAATATTCCTCCATTTTACTGCCATTAATTGTCATTAAATAAAGCAAATCACAATTAATTATTCAAAAATTAAAACGAGGTTTATTGATTACTGTTATTGCCCATTGCTTTTTTGACTAATACCTTAAATACACATTGTGTTTATCACAAGTATCAGCCTTCCAAAATGAGCCATGAGATTCTGAAAGATAATAAGAGCATTTCTGAAAAGCTCCTCTCTGCCACGCAGTAAGTGCGAAATACTTGCACATATCTAAAAATCATTATTTAAAAAATATTTTATAAACTATGTGCTATCGAGAATTATCGCATTGATTTTTTTTACTGTACCAGACCAAGAAGCTCCACCAAGGATATTTCTGAACGACTTCCAGGAATTTTCATGCACGAAATCGAATTCCTTAAATTGACTAAAAGGTACACCAATGAGGGAGCTGATTTCTTTTATGTATTCTAAAGTGATTTCCGGTTGCCCATTTCCATTTCTTTCCATTTCCTTCCGCCTTAACTGAAAAGTTTTCAATTCTTCCAAATTCCATTCAAAGAACACCAGTAAACTTTTCCTCAGCTCGTTCCATTTATTTTTCATTTTTATCTTTGAATCATTTGCGCTGTGTGAGTCCTCAGCCAGAATATGTTTCTTGAAGGAGATGGCTCTTCCATCGTTACATTTAACTTCAACACTCCAACCTTTATTGGAAATTTTTAATTTTCTTTTCAGGATTTGAAGGCAATTATCCGAATGCTTGAAGTCAGGAATATCAATCTCTGTCCAATGTTGATAAGACTTTCCAGGTAAACATAAAGAGTCTTCGTCTGATGATTCTGCAAATGATAAATGTTGATACGTCGCCGGTTCACTGTTGCACAGAGTTGCTTCATTTATATCCAGTTCGGCAAGGCATTTGTCTGGTGTCACCAAAGTCAATGCTTGCGAGTGGAACAAGAAATGTTCAGCTTTGACGCTGGCTGCTACTATTGGCGTGTCGATCAAAGCACCTCTAATGAGTTTCGAGGTAGGATTTTTTAAAGGCTTGGTTTGTGAAGTAGTTCTTGTTTTCTCATTACTTACCCCAAACCTTAAATCAGTGTGCGATTCCCACCTCTCAACACTTGCGCTTCTGGTGCGATTTTCTAAAGCAATTTCAAAACCATCTATAATACTTTTCTTTCCCTGTACTGCAAATATGAACTAATACTTTAATTAAATAAAATTACAATTTTATTGACAACTTGAGGCGTTACTTATTGGATTAGCAATAGCAATTACCTTATATGTTTAAAAATATTCAATAGTAACTTAATAGTAAAGAAAACATTTTTCTTATTTCCTTGACTTAGTAAAGAAAAGGTGTACATTGCTAATATAAATATATTTCAGTAGATTTTAATGCAATAGTTATATTTAAAGAGTACATTACAGTTAAAAAATATGAAACAAATTACCTGACATTGTTCCTTGGCAAACACTTTTTTAACGGGCATCTGAATTGGTGTAGGTGTAGATATTGTTCTTGAGAGTCTACTCGCACTACTTTACCACGTTTACTATTTCTTTGTATCTATTGAGAGTTTCTTAGACCGATCATGAATGCTTTTCGATTTACAAGTTATGCGAAAGTGCGCCAGAAGAACAGTAAAGGTAGGCATTCTGTAAGGAAAATCTGTATATATGGTTCACCTTATTAGTATACATGATATTCAAATAAATTTAGTATCATAAAACTCGAGCTTTCTTATGAGCTAAATGCTGATGAAAAATAAAGTAGCAAACAATGGTGTATATGTATATGAATAGAGAATCCTCAGAGCACAGTAGTTATGTTTGGAATGCTAAACAAATAGATAGAATAGAAATTAGCTAAATATATAAAGTTGTTCTCCATATGAATGAACATATAGGTAGATGACTATACAAATTAGTTTGTGTACGATTGTTTAAAAGGTAAATAGATATGGAACTTTAGCCGCCTATCTTTTTTGTCCACTATTGTTCGAACCACTATTGGTCACCCAACCGTCATTTACTTGACCATGAGAGAAATCCATCAAATTCAGGTAGGAGGTTTTATTTACCAAAGAATGCAAAACACAAGCAGGTCATTCACTTTAATTCATGCATGGTACAAGAAAGTATTTAGATGTATATATGCATGGACAAGTAAAATATTCTACCTACATGCTTTATTTTCTATTTAACAATATTATACGATTTCCAGTTAACTGAAATGTAATGTCAGTTTCATTATGCATTCGATCATTGTAGAGATAGGTTATGTGTTTGTAGAATTTGTGATCAGTTATTAAAACTTTTTGAAAATACTCTTATGAAAAATATTTTATTACTTACCCAATGGAAATACTGTTATCGCTTTCAAAAAACAACCCATGGTTTTCCTTTGAGTAAGCATTCAAAAATAGTTGAGGGCACCGAGGTGTTTTCTCAATCATTCTTACTAGGTTTATTAATCCATGAGTTCGATGATGTAATGTATGGCAATTATGATTTTGATTTGCCAATTTACTAATAATATTATTGCGCATATAACAAATTAAGTCAATTATATTTCAAAACGAATTTAGTATGGAAACAATGAGTATACAAAGAGAAATGAGCTAGATATATGGTTTTTATTTCCCTTCAATATAACTGATCCTACCTGCAGTATTGCTGCTATAAGAAAAGGAAGAAAAGGTAGCAGAGTCAGTTTTCATTCAACGAATCTGCCAGTTTGATCATTAGTCATTCAAAAATTTTGCTATATATGTGTATACCGAATACCGATTGGACAGCAAATTCCAATGTGAATTAACAGCTTCAACAAGATAACTACGAGAAGGAATCTAAATGGATCAATTTCTTCATTAAATCTTTGGCTATGAAGGTTAACAATATTAGTACATAATTGTCTTCACTAGTTCATGGCTTCTGTATATTCTAATACCTTTATAACAAGTACCTACACTTAAGTAAACAAAGATAGGAAATGAGATAGCATTATACAAAAATGTAGCTAAGTTAATATTACACACATAGAAAACATTTGGCTTAAACTTACCTACACACATTAACAATTCTTATTCTTATGCATACCTACTATAGTTTACAACTGCACATAATCTTTACTGTAATTATTGATCAAATGCTTCCATATGATTGGTTCTCTGAAATGTAAATTAAAGTGAGAGTTAGATTTCAATGGACATTCATCTTAGGATTGCGGCGATAAAACGAAATTAGCATGAAGATCTATAGACGAGGAGTGTAACTGCAACACAAACGCTTCAAAAACACGAGTAGTATATTCCATGTACATTAAATCCCTATAGCATAATACACAAAAATTACTGCCCCAAACATTAAGCACTTTGAAACACAGTAAGTAATATATCTGTTTAGGCACAATGCAACGCAACGCATCAAAGTCACACTGCTTATGCTTAGTTCAACAAACAAATAATTATGTGAGAGCGTAACCACCATTTCGGTGTTGTCCGTTTGAAACTTCACCAACAAACAAAATATCTTTTTTCCCCTCTGGTGGTGCAAGAGTGCATTTCCCAGTAAATTTTTGAATCAAAAGAATGATTGTAGGCACAACAGGAGTCATAATTGCAACTGCTACAGGAAGTGCTGTAAATACATTTAGTTGAGTTTAATTATTTGAAATTCTGTTTAATTCTAAAAAAGAGATATTGGAAATTATTTTTACAAAAGCATTCTTTATGTTTACCAGTTGTAAGATCTGCTTCCGGTTGTGGTAAGGAAAACCGTAGAGCAAAGATTGCCAGTCCAGTGTTCTGCACTCCGGTTTCAATTCCGATTGCTACAATGTCTCTCCAAGACTGTTTAAGTAGTAAGGCTGAACCTCCTCCCAACAAATAACCAAGCCAAGGCACCAGCATTCCCGCGAGCATTATCTGGTTAGAATAAAATTAACATGATTGAATACATTATTCACTGCATGCTAAAAATAGCTAAGCATTGTTTCATATTTTTAAATACTAACCTGCCAGCTGAACAATTTGAAAAGATAATAGTTCGTGTAGATGGCAAAGACTACTATGAATACTATCAAAAATACTGCGAAAGGTTTCAAAATTCTGACAAGAAATTTTGCAGTTTTAGGAAATTTGTATTGAATGAATAAACCGACTAAAAGTGGAACAACTAAGCTGACTGCAAATGTCACAATTTTGCTGTAAGGAATTGTCAAATCGGCATCGTCAAAGATAGTGGATCCCAGTGTGAGAATCCACAGCGGCATCATTGCTATAATATAGACTAATGGTAAAAATTGAACTAACATCATCTTGTATAAAATGAGTAAACTGAATTTTCAATTGTACCAAAAGCTGCTATGGTTGAAATTGTTGTCATTGTTATTGAAAGATCAAGGTTCCCTCCTAGAGTGAGTGTCCAGATATTTGAAGCACCCCCTCCGGGGGAGCATCCAGTAATAAATAAACCCAACTGTAGAGCAGGTAGAGATATAAACAGCTTCGCCACTCCATATGATAACTGTAAAGAAAAATTTAAAAATTATTTAAACGCATTTCAAAAGTAGGAATATAGTCTCAGTTGGTACACGTATCGAATTCAAAATAACGAATCGGAAGATATTTTAGCAGTCTAAGATATCGTACTGTAGGTTTTTTGGAAAGATCAAAATGTGTTTGCACACAAAAGGCTTAGTCGTAATTATTTCATTAATTATGAATTATTTGTTCTAATCAATATTTGAAAGAAATTGAATAGAATAAAAGTATTATAGCTGCATAGTTTTAATTACTCTAGCTGTGATGGTAAAGTCGCTTGTTACATGTGTATTTTAGTATTGTTTGTTTTGTGTTAGTAATATTTGCTAATGAGGATAATTAAATATAGTGGTTAAAAATATACTATCAGGATAACTACGCAAGGCAGGAAAAACTAAAAATGAAAGTAGTAGTCAATAGACGTCATCATAGAAATGAGGATTTAAATGTTCGAATCTCAGTCTTTCCTTCCTGTACACCATAATTAAATTTGCTGGCAATAATATAATGTGTAATCATTTTCAAATGCATTTACTTTTGTCATTATCATGTAAGGAAAATGTAAATATTTGTCTTATGTTAGAGGAAGCTAAATAATTATATTATTGATTAAATTGATATTATTTATTTAGAGAAAATATTGTTTTACTTAACCCCAAATTAAATACGGGATGTTTTCAACTCGCTTTTATTGTAGGTGGGATTAGTAATTAGGAAATGCATATGTGTTACTTACGAGAGGCATGAAAATAAATTGTGAAAAGAATCCAATAGCCGGTCCAATAGGCCTTCGAATTGTCTCCTTCAGAATGCGTGTGTCAAGAGCTGCTCCCATATTTATGTAAATTATCGCTACAAGAGCAGCTACACTGTATGTAAAGGCTAAATCAATAGCGCCTGCTTTTCGAATCACAGATACAGGAATACAATTGGAATTATCTGTCCTATTATCTTTGCCCTTAATAATTGCACAAATTTTAGCGTAGCCCAAAAAGCTTCCAGTAACATTAAACGTGGTAGACATATCAGGATCCGATGGGTCGAATTCTACTTTTCCTGGAAAAACTTCAGCGATATTTTTGTCATCAATTTCGTACTGGATTTCGATAATACCTCCATTCTGCACTAATTCCGTATTGTTGATTATCAACTATAAATTATACAAATTCATTATATTAGCATTAGGTTATTTATGATATCATTATCACAAACAATTTAATAATTTTGTTGTCAACAATTCTGTCAACAAAGCGAAAGTTATTTTCTTACATTCACAGTTTGGGTATTTCCAACAACAAGTTCTTTAATTGTTTTAGGTTCAAATGTCACATCCCATGCTGAAAGTGTTTCTGCTGCGGCACCAATCATTTGAAAAGACAACAGCCACAGGGGTCCAAGTATTAGGATATACATTAGTAAATAATGTGCAGGCCACAGAGGACACATTTAAGAGAAGAAACAATAATCGGCAAAAATCTGAGCACAATAAATTTTAAATATTTAGAACTTCTATATTCGTTAAACAATAGGTATGCACTATGCACCAATAAATATTGTCTATGAAAAAGAGAACTACAGGAATTATTTGGTGAACACCTAATTGAAATTTAATGTGATGTGTATTTATAGTTAACGGATGAAGAACTAAATATATTATGACACACTGATTTGCCGACCACGCTGCTACCGTGACAAAAGTCACGTAATAACTGTTTAGGTCTGTTAATCTGCCTCGTTTGTATTGAATGCATATCAACAAAACTAGGTTTCCTCCTTCTGATTAAGTGATTATTCTTATCTCACATTCGCTCTATTCATATGCAAACTACATTGATGATGCTGACTAATGCACGTTATTTGCTTGTCAAACCCAGACCAGGGAGCAATTGTTGGAAAAGGAAAATATGGAGGAAATATTCAGTCTCGTCTATGCACACATAATTTTGTAAATAAACAGTTCTACATTTGTATAGACAACTATCATTTGCACACTAAATGCAATTTGCACTGAAAATGGCAAAAAGGCTTTTTCATGAAACTTATGAAAATATATGTAAAGGCTTTGAGTTAATTGTAAATATAATATATTACGATAGGTTATATCTAAGAAAAAGACAATAATTAATACACTCTGGATCAAATGTGTTTTGGAGATTGGACATACTCATTCTGTTGTAAATCATACACACTTTTCTACTGTTAAATTCCAAATGCAGTCTGATTAATAAGACAAGGCATTTCTTAATGACTGGTGACATTTTTCTATGGCCCTTAGTTTTAAATAGGGAAAATTCCAAATGATTTTCCAACTTGTTTTCCATTTCTAGGGAAAAAACCCTGAAAGTAGTTTGACACCGGATGTCTTGCAAATACATGGATAGTCCTATCTCTTCTGCTCCCGATTAGGGGATTTTGTGTACTGTGTACTTTTGTGAAAAAACTGATGAATCACTTGTCAGCTAACTTTATGTGATCTATCCAACCTTTCCAAAAAATAAATATTCGCATTTTTAATTTTCCCAATCAGTGTGCCCCTTTGCCCTACACAGTAAAGTCATATGGCATATTGAGGCAAATTGAGATTGCAAAACAGAAGAAATTGGCTGAATGCCCTCACCCGTATATATATAATTCTACCACCCTGGCACAAACGACATACAATACTGCAACCTACAAATGTTTGTTTACATATAATTCTTGTGCTTATGTAATAATAATGATGTGCATGAAAATTGTAATACTTTGACTATGATATTAAATTAAAATATCCATTGCATATAGCCACGTAACAACATGTGGGATATATTAATAATTTTTAAGGTTTATAGCAGCCTGTTCCTTAGCTTCTGCTAATAATAATAATATATGCAGTTAATATTAGGTTCATTGCCCATTACACAATTCTTTTTGCAGTTGTAAGACCTATTAAGAGTATCTTGCATATTTTACATTTAAAATAACAATAACAAAATACTTTCCGTGATATATGTACACTGTAATGTAGTATGGGGTAATGTTTTGAGGATTATGTTCCTCATTCAAGTTTACAGCTATAAACAAATCGTGTAGTGTCAAATGCCAGTAGACATAAACAAAGGAGAATTTACCTACCCCTCTTGGGCATACAGATTTATATAAAACACAAAGCATGGTCATATAATCATTCTCAATATTTATTATATTTACTTAATTCTCATCTTACACCCCTGCAAGCATTTAAAACGGATACCCAAGTTATTCTTTCAGTTTGCGGCTTCAGAAAAACTCTGAAATGTATTCCGGTTATAGGAATACATCTTCACTTTCTGCAATAAAAAACTAGTACCTGAGCTCCTATATAAATGTTCAACAGTCTTTTTTTAGTAGAGGATATAATACGTTACTCAAGCACTCACTGCATACGGTCAATCTGTGTAGTCCTGAGGTAATGCTAAAGTAGTTTCTTTAAAACGCAATGATAATGGAGGAAACTGACATTGAAGACAGCTCCAATGACGAAATCCATCCAAGGCAAACCTAAGCCCTCGAAAGATAAATACGCCTCTGGGCTATAGGTCTACTTGAATGTGTTACCTACGTCTGGTTATTTGTGCACATTGCACATATAATGCACTGCACTGGTGTGACTCAGTCAATTTGAATGTAATGGAATGAAATAACTGTGCAAATTTCAAATTGAGAGTTATATGAATATAAATGCAAAAATGCATTTATACAGCAGAGCAGATAGAGCAGCAGATACAAAATCCACTCCTCACATTTGTGTACACTTGTAATTAGCAAAAGTATTTTAGAATCCAAATATACATACATGCTTGATTGCATTTTGTTAAAAGCAGTTTTTATTATCGTTTTTAGCAACTCACATCATCTCGGGGTGCAGCCAGAAATTTTAGAAAATTGATGAATTGATTGATCAGAATTCCGTATACCTTTTACAAAAATGCGAGCCTATATTTTGAGGGATATTTTCTAATCATTCTGTAAACATTATAATCTGAAATCTGATGTATAGTTCAGTCCTGATGAATGAGTAGTTAGAAATTGCAGCGAATTAATAGATATTAAGTAAACACATGATGGTAGCGCACGGTACTAACATTCACCAATTATATGGTATTGTTGGCTTGCTTTACCTATCGAATGGAGATATCACTTTGCAATATTGCAACATAATTATGTGATTATAATTATATTAATGTTGGCAAGCCGATAGCATGTTATATTATTGCAAAAGCTATTTAGCGTTACTCAGAATTACATAACTACCTTAAGAAATGAAAGCAGAAGTAAAACAGGAATGATGGCCAGTTTGTCGTTTCCCATCACTTTTATGAGATGCGCCCGCTTTTTAGTCTTTAGAATTATTAATTTCGTATTCTTCAGTAATGTGCAAGTTTAGCATACAGTTTAATACTGTAGTAGAATTACAAATAGGTCAGATACTGAGTAATAAATACCTACCACTTACGCAAAAAATGTCCCAACTATAGTGCCTGCTCTCATGCAAGGCATTCTAATGCATTACTTGGATGTTTAGCAATCTCTGCAATATTTCTTGGAAATGTTTTGATACACAGACAGATAAATCTCTCCTGGGACTAATACATTATGTATCCAATTTAAAATAATGTCACATAAGCTGGACATCCTTTACCTGATTTCTTTTATGCTCAAAGTCAACATGATACATTTGCGTGGAGATTGTCGAAGAAGATTATCTCAAGTTTTTCTCAGTATTGTCTACGTAAATGCACCATTATGTATGCCCCTTTACGTTTGCTGACGACAAATTATTTTTCCCATTGACATTGTACAGAGCAACAGATGATCAATTTGCTAACCTTTACATTAATAAGCTACCGACATAGTTCCAGCATTAAAATGGTTAAATGGGCTAACAGTACTTTACATGATTAAAGTAGAATATCAAAAGTCCTCCTATTTAGCATTTGATAGAAATTTTAACAATTTAGTGTCTATTTAAAAACACTTGGTGTGTTTATCATACCAAATGTAGTACGAAGAAAACTGCCTAAAGGCTCTAAAAAGTAGGACTGTTACAATTTACAAACAGTTATGACTTCAGGCAACTTACAATTAGCCACTTCAAAGAGCATTAAATGAATTGAATGTCCTCACTATTTAGAAAGTCATTCGTGTATTTTGGACATTTTGGTTACACATACGCCTACAATATAATAGTGAAAGCGAAATCATCTATTATTAAAATATATTTTATCTGTTGCTCTCAGAGTAATTTTCAGCTATTCATCAGATTTTAATAACAAAACTCAATGTATAACGTATCAGGCACGTATCCAGAAAAGTCATCATGGTGGGGCTTAACGAAAAATATTTTCCAAAAAGTGGTAATTCGCGCGAAAAATTTTTGGTATTTCGATGAAAAATTTCCCCTTTTTCAAGAATTTGGGTGGGGCTTAAGCCCCGAAGCCACCCCCCTGGATACGTGCCTGTAACGTATTGATAACCATTGTATTATGGCAGATGTATTACTTGTTAGACATACACAAGCACTACGCAGTGCTTATAAATAATGTTATAATAATTTGGTATACGAGTCAGAATACTTAAAAGTTTTTATAACTACGATAAAGTGTGTGTGGACTGCAGACAACCACAAAAGCAAGAAGCATACGAAAGCGACCGTATAAAATCTTTTCAAGGACGTCACTGTAGCTGGAAATGCGAAATGGAAACAGAGATATTATAATAGTGTTTACACAATTGAGACGAGATACAACAGAAGTAATAATGCTACACAATGACGTAGGTATAATGTATATTATGTACTGAATGGATGACAAGTTGAAATTCCACGACTTTGTGTTATTACATAATTCTAAATTACACATGTCCCTGCCTAATAATTACAAACGTACCAAGTGTCAATCAAGGATTGCAAAAGATAGGAAAAAAGGTTATTGTTTAACTTTTACATTATATTGAATTTAAAGGTGACAAATGATATTGAATGAATGAACAAGCTTATAAACACAGTGCATATAAAAACGCTACCTCGAATCAAAATGTTCCATGACAGGATTTCGTAACCTGCATAAAAATTTTATATAATGTGGTGGAAATGTTGCTAACTTCAAAATGTTAATAGATGCATTAAAAGTGAATTCCAAACGAAAGTTGCCTAGCGGAGAATTTGGTATTTACACTTATTAGTTTGGTTGGTGCATCCTTTGCATAAAAATACACAAAGTTGAGTTGGCTCTGAGATTGACAACACGATTTAGGTATATTTATCGACATGGCAGTACATCAGCATGGCATTGTGAAAGTGATGAGAGTCATGAAAATATTGCATTCTGCAATACACTAACACTAACAATGCGGAAATTATTCAAAACGAATTGTAGCATACGGTCAATGTAAAAATTGCAATTTAGAAAGCTAGGATGCCATTCTATTGAGAAGGAGAATGTGAAACACTGAGGAGCTATTGTTTGGTAATTGCAGGCAGTCCAGTTTTTAGAGTAGATCATTATTTCTAAGACTATTTGAAGGAACTGCTATATATTTCATAGACGCTAGTAACCATAAAAGAGTAAATGGAAATGGCAAGATGAGATGTGCAACAAATAAATCTCCAAACGATTTGTTGTACTTGAATTTCAGTCACCACTACGTTACTGGTCTGCATTTATTTGTTTTGTCCTAATTTCTTTATTGCACTACTGTTTCTAAAGTGAAATTTATTCCAGGACAAATCAAACACTTTTTTCTTTCCTAAGAAACCTAATTTTTTCAATGAAGAAAATACTAAGAATGCTTAAGGTTAATATAAAAATTGTAGGAAAATGTTTAACATGATAATCACCATGATTTTATACTACCATCATAAAATAAAATAATTTAAAAGACTTACCAGACGTCACGAAGACTTGTTCCGAATTAACTTTGTTTATCCTCAGAACAAATTTCTTGATTATTACCAGATGGATAATCCACGGACACTGTCTATAAGGTTTTAATTGGAAAACTACAATAATTATATTTCTATTGTAGTTTTATTGTATCACATTTAATAAAACTGGAGCTCTCCACTCTTTCATGGAGCACCCTTAATTTAATAACTAAATCTTTTACTAATTGAATGGAAATCCATATTAAAGGCTATGGTAAAAAAGATAAAGAAAAGATGAGCAGGTGGGCCCGACAGAGAGCGACAACTGTGGTCTGAGATTCACGAGAAGCAAACTATGACTGAGAGCACGAGAGTTACTTTTGCGAAAGTTGACGTATGGTAATGCTACGTTAAGAATGCTCACTTAGCCTATATTCATTGAACGAATTCGCACAAGGTACTCATTGCGGACATGTAACTTAACTCCTATCTTCATATGTGCTTGCTTATTGCAATAAAACATTTACACAGTGTGAGCAGTGATTCAGGCAAGGTAATGTTTTACGATGACATGACTTTGTTAAATTGACTTTAACTGTTGGGATACGTATGATAGCAATAAGATAGATTTATGTAGTGTTAATCATTAATGTAGCATAATTTTACATGTATACAATTATACAATTTTCCATATAAGTACCATGTTAGGCACTTTGCGTTTTTTGCGGTGCTGTGACCGTGGCTGAGGAAGCTTTAAAGAGTCCTACCGTACTGTGCTGGTTAACGAGCTGTTATCGAATCGTAATCGAACCGAGTCGTTGGATTCGGGTTTCTTTAAAGTCCATGATAATATTTTCCAACCACGAACAGCCTCTTTGTTTCTTGTCAGAAAACATTAGCAGGGGTCTCAATGAAGTTCACTTATTGCATGACTTTCTTAACCAGCTAGACAAACATTCTATACTCGATTCGACAAAGGTTAGGTTCGATAAGGGTCTGTTAACCAGTACGGTAAGTCCTGCATAATCTTCTGGTATCACGAGTACATAATTATTCTCGCTGACATCTCAGTTGTACTTGCAACTGGAATTGAAGTACCTAGATAGTTTTATTGTTAAACGCTTTTCAGAATTACCAGCATCATTCTGGTTTCTAACCTGAGATCTGAATTTACTACTTAAAATGTGACTGGTTAATAAAGATATTGTGGAAACATTAGAAACCGCTTATAATTGATAGGATTTACATTTTACAATAAATATTAGGAATAAAACATTGTTAAAGATTTTATTATTTAAGGTTAAAGGGGACTGTAATTAACTGATCATTGCTCACTACTTGGTAAGGGGTGGGAGTATACGTACGTAAACCCAAAAGTAGCCATCGTCGTAAAGACTTTGTTTTCTATATTTTAATTAGTAGTACTGGTTATTTTTGATGGCAGGTACTTTTCATCCTATTAGAGATAACCTTGCATAAGATGTTCATTGCCATAATAGTGATAAACATTAATGCAATATTGTGAAAAGCATCATGCTAAATTAAACAGATTAAATCTCATTTTTATTATAACTATTAATCTATATGTTGGGCAACACCATCATTACTAGCCAAACTATTGAAACGGACGTGGAACGGATACTATTACCACTAGAATTGAAAATAATGGGAAAATCTTTTTCTACACTTCAGCTAAATGTGATGACATAGGGAGCCATAGAATGTCACTTCGAATATCAATTCACAGATGCTCCTGTCCTTCAGAACGTAAGACCAACTTCTACAGAATGAGAAATGCTCTGACGTCCTTCTTCAAGAAAATCCAATACCAGATGGAATTGCGTTAGTTGTCGAAATGCAGTAAGCGTTAAGTAGTAAAGTTGGAGAATGATTTCAATGGTCGTGTTGAAAGTATTTTGAAGAACAGAAAAGTAGACATCTGTCGTGTGAAACTAGATACTTTGATAATCCAAAAAAGCAGGAGCAAGTGTGGCCTTCACTCTGATCACAAAAGAGTTGTTCAAACGACCGTTCAAAGGATAAGTGATGAAGAGGAACTTAATAGATGACGGGCCTCAGGTCGCCCAAATGTACCGATTCATGAATCAATATTGTAAAGATGGAAATTGAAAGATGGGTACATTTGAAGTGAGTTTCTTACATGACGTATTTTCCAAAACTGTAATTAGTAAGTCTCTTCTAATGCATGAAAACATGAATGGTCACGTTTTAGGTTTTTTTACAAGGAAATCATGGCTATGAAAATATCGTTTCAAATGTAAAAGTGCCTTGTCTATTAATCGCATCAACAATTATTTCAATACGAAGATTACCTACCTTTAAAATCACAGTATAAAATTATGTATGAAAATAATGTAATAAATTTCTAATACGCCGGAGTACGTTTGATAAACGTCTTCCTAAATGACGTGATGTAGTATATGGGGTTCTAATACTAAAAATTAAGAAATTAAGAACCATTTCAATATCTTGCAATTTTTATTATGGATTTAAACGTTTAAATATCAAACTCAGTTTCAAGTATCCACTGCATTGCTGTTTGAGTTAGTCCTACGATTATATATTTATTAGCATTCTGTTGGCAAAACTGTAATGCTAAATAACTAAAGAAAGTGAACACCTGTCTTAATATTAGGTAATACGGATTTAATACTAACATATAATATTTCGCAGTATTTGAATTAATTAAGCACTCATGATTTACAGTATACCAAGACAAATTAAGGGTTTACTGCTCCGGAGTTAAATAAAATGTCCTTTGGAACTACAATCAGTTTGTGACACATTCAAAAGTACAGGGAAACAAGAAATACATTTTACTAATTGGATTGCCTGAAGTACAACTATTACAACTAAACATGATAATGAAGTAATGAAGTATTATTTTAAAAGTATTGAAATAATAAAGATACCATTTTGGAACGCACAAAGGTTATGATTTCTGTAGCCCAATTATTTATCTCGCCTCTTTTCTCTTCTTTTCACAAATATATTTTATATATGTATCTTTATTTCTAAAGGCCACATTTAACTGGGCAATTCTTCTACTACAAACTTTTAGGATTAATGATATGAAAATGTATGTTAATTATTAGCGAAACTTATGTCTTGAAAAAATTAAATGCAATATTATGTTATTAGTTTTAGAATGGATAAATAAATGGTATATAGTAATTGCATAATCAAATAATTAAATAAGTAGATATTGAAACTGAGAACAGAAATGTCAAAATGTAGATTTGTTTTTAGTACTCTTGGCTTGGTATTTCAAAGTGTTGTCTCCATCCCAATTCTTGGTTTGAGGATTTCAACAGCTGAAATAGAGCTTCTCTTTCTTTGAGTTGCCAGCAGTAGTTTTTTGAAGTCTCCCAAAGAAGTTCCGGAATTAGTTCTTACTGTGGGACTGTGTTGCGCTACGGATGAAAACTGGGATTGCGAAGTATTCCTGATTGGAGAAATCATGGCTAAGCTGTTTTGGTCATAGAAATATTGAGGAGGTTTGCAATTGGCTGCCATCGGGTAAATTTTGTTGTTTCCCTGTAAAGAAGACCTTAGAGTCGAAATCGGTTTGCCAGAAGTGGACATGGGAGAGTAGCTCTGTCTGGTCGGGTACAACCGCTGGAAATGACTGTGATTCTGTTTGACGGGAGTGGAGCTGGAGAGAGGGGTCGGCAGAGGTGGCTGCATGTTTCTCGGGGTGGAATAGACTTTTGTATTTGGCTTGAGAAGGGAGGAAGGCGACGAAGAGGTTCGATTGGACGCTGTTGCGGAGGAAAGTCTCAAGTTGCTGCTGGAAGCGTTCGGCTGAATATTGAATTTCTTTCTGAAGCGATAGATCTCCTTTGCAATTTCATCCATTGTTGGTGGCGATTCTGTCATGGCATAATTCGATACGATTTACATTCATCTTTAAAATCTTATCTTTGTGCGAAAGGAATGTGCAATAGGTGAAGTGTGTGTCGCTTTGTGGGTGAGTGAACAAAGCAGTGCAGATCAGTCTCAACAACTAAAAGACCAGCAAGAAGATGAGTAACGGAAGGAAACAACGATACAATACACAGTAATGTTGGAAGGGAAGTTATGAATTTTGTTAACTTTCTTTTGGGGAAAGTCAGTCAGCGAAAAGT
Source organism: Yoshiicerus persimilis (assembly GCA_020352615.2). NCBI lineage: Eukaryota > Metazoa > Arthropoda > Collembola > Entomobryomorpha > Tomoceridae > Yoshiicerus > Yoshiicerus persimilis. Next base: position 3,104,898 of record CM060170.1, on the reverse strand, counting down.
TCCATAATATTAATTAATTAGTAAAAAAAATGCGTTTTTAAATCCCGGAAGTCAGAGGTTGGGTTAATATTCTAAGTACCCGTTAACTACGATTTTCAATTCTTTGTCATCCTAATTATAATATTTACATTTAGTACAAGCATTTGTTTCATTCGGACCAAACAAATATTTCGAAACTTTATTTGATTGTCTTAATTGTCCATTACGGTAATTATGGGTACCAAATTGTCAATCGAGTATTAATTAAATCTTAATACATTACGGTTACTGTACTTAATTGTCATGGGTTTAAGTTGCATTTTGCATTGCTTCAATTGCATTAGTTTTCACAATTACAGTTATGAGTAGCAAACATGCTGCAGACTGTTATCAAAATGAAATTTCATTTTTATCCACTAACTACTGAATATTTTATGGAATGCAATCAAAATAAATAAGTCAGTCAATGCAATATACACAACAGCATATCATACATACACCTACATACATACCCCTATAGTGCACTACGATAGTTAATACCATTTACATACGAGTTACACACAAAATAACTATTTCTAAGGAACTACATTATCATACACTAACAAACAAATACTACTCTTACAAACTAATGATAAGAAAATATTCAAATCATATTTACAAATACAAATTTACAAAACACAGTACAAAACAAGGTCCATCAACACAAGCGATTCAGTAGCACTTAAACCCAAAGAGCTGCATTATATACACAAAATATTACAATAGCACACGACAGACAGAAGGAGACAGATTTTCGAAGATGAAATTTATTTTGATTGTGACTCTATTCATGATTTGTACTTTTTCATTGGAATTGACATCAGTCTCCGATTCGAACAGATAACATTATTTTACAAATGATTGTCATTTGAAAATCATTGTCCAAAATAGGATTGTCAGTAATCAAGGTAATGGCAAGTTGAACTTAAACAATGGTGTAATAAAAACGATAAGCTTATTCACAACAATCAATGCTCCCATATACATTTAGAAAGCTTGGCCATTGGTTTCTTGGATTCGGTTACACCCACATAAATTAGTAACTTCCAACAAACCACCTTTCCTACTCCTTCACCAGAGATTAATAATTAAATTTACAGTTACAAATTGTATCTCAATTTTTCTAATTTCCACATAAGCTGAGCAATATTAATTTACAGTTTTACTCTGGCATTTACAAATATTTAGAAAACTTCCATATCCTTCAATTTCTTATAACTGCTTATTCAAATATGTACGTTGATAGTGAATAATAAAATATACTCTAAAGCGAGTACAAGCGCCCTTCAGTTTTACATTAACTAAGAACAAAACGAACTACAATGAATCTACAATGGACAAACATACATTAGAACACAAAATGCAAAAACTGGTTACTTAAGATTGACAACTAACACAAGTAAGTAAGGAATGAATGCCCAGGAATGAAAAAAGGTAGGGTGGGAAGAAATTGCATAAATACAGCATTAGTGTTTGAGGTGTCGTATTACTGTAATTAGTAGGTACAGTGATGAAGTAAAGGCAATGAGATGGTGGTAAATGAAAGCATTGTATTTAGCTTTAGGTAGGTCGGATGACTGTAATATGAAACAATTAAGTTGGAGTACCTTATAAAGAACAAAAAAGGAACACATACGTAGTTAAGAAGCCAGAAGCATTAGAAAGTGTCATGATGTGACACGACAAATTACAAACAGAGAAAATGAAGACAAACTGTTGACAAGGCAAAAAATAGGGAACAAAAACGTAGGTTGCGTATTTGTTGAAGAGGAATGGAAGGTAAATGCAGAAAAAGACAGTTCTGTCTGTTTTTACGTAAATGTGACTTGGGTATAGAAATGGGTAGGATAGAATTGAAGTGTTTTGGTGTGAGAATAATTGAGTGTTTGATTTGAGTGAGACTGAGGTAGAAATAAGTGAATATTGGGAGGCGAGACTGCGGCAGGTAAAGTGAAGTGTGTGAGGGTTGTGTATTTGCATGAGAGAGAGAAGGATGAGAGTAGATTGAATTATCCGTACGTGGGGACTGAGATGGAGTTGGAGATTAGAAGGAGAGAATAGAAATGAAACTAGAACTACCATATATCTGTGTAGCATAATTTACCTCTGCGTAAGAAAGACGGTCTGTCATCCAGGGACAATGCGAATTTTGAAAGTGGGGATCTACTATAGGATTCGTTGGGACTGCGAATAGCCGAGTTATTGGTAGAGCTGCTCATATTAAGGATTTGCTGGATGAACGCGGGATCTTCTTCTGGAATATCACGTTTTGCATTTTTATTGTTGGTTAAATTCATTCTCTTGTTGGTTAGGGAGTGGAGCGGGTGTCTGGGTGCAGGGGGGACCTCGTCAGTTGCAATGCGGTAACTTTCATTCCTTTTAAGTCTGTCTTTAATCTTTGACAAGTTTTTCAATGCAGGCATTTCTGGTGGAATGGCCGAGTCCAGATCCGTCTCCAGAAGAACATTAACTTTGGCTCGGGGACTGGGAGGAATTCTGGAAACTAGGCCACTGTTATTTGTGTTTGTGCTAGAGATACTATTACTGAGAGCACCGAGGTGGGAACTGCTCTTGGAATCGGGAAGAGCGTTCGCCGCAGTGGAGGTCGGCGGAGATGTGACCCCGAAGCGCTTCTCGTCCAACATGGCATCGCTGGCTTTCAAGTTGTGGCGTCGTATCTCCTCAATACACTCGTACAACTTTTCGTTCGTGTCCTTCTTAATTCTCTCGTACACGGACTCCCGGACGCGCGAGTAATTCGTCCCGCTCTCGTAGTCCTGCGTCTTCACGGCGTTTCCAGGGTCGAACGACACCTTCTGCCGACGCTTGCGGCGCAGCGTCTCCGAGGAAAAGACAATCTCTCCGTTCGCATCCAGCACCACCCGGGCACCCCGCACTTTCCCCGAAGTCAGCGGAGGAACGTTCGTCTTGGTCTCACTACTGCTGCTGTCGTGATGCTCTTCTTCGGAAGAGCCCAAGAGAACCGTGTCCAGGGAGTAGTACTCCCGGCTCACGTCCAACTTCGGGGTCGACATCGTTCGAATTATCTGCAACTGCTGCACGTCCGGGATCACATCTGGCTGAGGCAAGTTTGTGTTCGTCGCACAACTTGTCAACGTCAAAGTGCTGTTGCTACTCCCCGCGCTCGCAGTGCTGCTCGTCGTGCTGCTCGGTCGCGACGACACGTCGCTCAACTTCAGCTCCCGCCGCCGCTCAGAGTCCGTGTCGCTCAGAGTCCCGTACTCGCTCCCCGTCAGGAACTCCGCCTTCGGCGTCAGGCGCCCGCCGTCCGAATCCTCCGTCTCCAGCACCAGACCAGGGTCCTTCAGCGGAGGAGGACTTCCCGATGAACACGACGGCGACGGAGTCACCACCACCAACGAAGGCACCAATTCTATCAACGACTTCCTCTTCACTCGCTCCTCCCAACCCGCGTCGTCCTATTGTTACAATTACATCTCCATTATTATTTCAACTCTCACTCTTTATTACAATCACAAATACAATTGCTCCTATGTCCTATCCTCAGCCATATCAGATCTTCCCTTTATTACGTAAATATTTATTTTTTATACTTACTATTGTAATTGAACACGTATTAGTACACTTGGACCACACTCACATTACATATCCAACTATTCTATTATATCATTATGCAATTTACTTGACTAATAGCCCATTGTTTAGTCTCTAATTTATTTCTCAATTTCACACAATGCTCTTTGTTTTTCCTGTTTTACTTTTACGATGATATCCAATGGCTATTCATAATTGCATAGGTACACCAAGCACAACCAAAGTGTTAAAACAAAACTAATTTATGCCTTACATAAATGCTAGGTGTAAATTATTAGTTAGGCTCATTCCTAGGACATTGGCTCATGAAACCTTCCACGTGCATTTCTCTCCAATCTCTCCCTCTTAGTCAAATAAATATTTATTTGTGTACTAATGTTCAATACGGATGGACAACGGTTTTTCCAATCAAATGGAAAACCTCCTTTGCTACTTTTGCAGTGTGTTGCATTGCATGTGCAACTATAGCACGGACACACATGCACACGACACCATCAGAAAACTCAAGAACTTTGACCTACCAATAGTGCATTTGAATTGCATGTAGAGATGTAGATATTAACGTACTTATTTTACAGCATGAATATATAGCAAGTGCTTCCATTTCAATTAAAACATTATATTTGATAGTGTGGTTTAATGGTTTAAATGTACTACATTTTTCTACTTGCATGAAATTTGAATGATATTAGAAGTGATAGTAGTGGTTTTGGGGAGTGCTAAATATAAAAAATAAGTTTTGGGTAAGGCTATTCCGTTTGGTGTAGGAATGGGATTTGAACTGTTAATTGAAAAAGAAAAGTTCCTTTACCGACTGTGACTGTGACTTTTTATCTGAAAGTGGATCTGCCATGGCAGCTCTTGTGGGAGGTTCTGGTTTATTTCGGAGAACGACAGTTCCACATGAGCTGGCTGTCGTGCTCGTCGATCCTTTCCCAAAGAGTTCGTATTCATTCTCCGTTGTTGCTGCAATTTTATCATCTTTTTCCTTTGGGGATTTTTTAGACTTGGGGAAGCCACACTCGTTCCGGAAGGATGTGAAGTAACCTTCCGTGTCAACTGAGTCCGAATCAGAGACTAATCCATCCTGCAATATCACAACATGGTCCTTCTCATTCCCATAACAAATACAACGCTTAGTCCCGTCAATAAAATTCATACACATGCTAATCCCAATGCCAGGTGTAGCTTAAATGTTCCCACTTCCCAATATAAATTTAAATCAACCTATACATCCTGCACCTAAAAATAAATGTTTTTTCGACGTACATAATATTCTGGGCATGCAATACGTAAACTAATCTTGGAATACTTAAATAATACCGTGTGTCCCACCAAAGCTTACTTACTGCGTATAACCTTATGTAAACTGACAGACTTATGTAAAAATGACCAAATTGTTTTGTTTTAATAGCCTACTAACCTCTTCTGACATGCTGATTGGGACTAATTTCATGATCATAGGTTTATAGATCATAGATCATACATCAAAAGCTATAGGTCATGGAAGGTCAATTCCAATTGAAGCAAACTTTCCCGACACTTAATACATGGTACCCATCTTCAAGTTTAGGCTGTCACTGTGACCATATTTATTTTTGATAATGGTGGCAGGCAATGTAAATGGTGTTCGAAATTTTTTCAGGAATCGAATAAAAATGGGTTCATAGTCATTGGTTGCGCGTTTCAAAGTTACAAAGCAGTAGTAACTAATGCCAATTTGGTGGGGCACACGGTATATTAGAGATTACAAGTGAGTACGTAATGCAAGCAATAAATAACACAAACATTATCACGTTATAGGGTTAAATGTTCGTTTTTATGACTTCTGTGGATAGCAGACTGCAGTAGGGATGCAGAGGGTTTCTCTTATCTCGGTGAGTTATCATTGCGTGTAATTACTTAGCAGTAGGTACCGGCAAGGTGGTGTTTATGTGAAGGAGATCAGTTTTACCGTGAAATTCTCCAATTGCGGCGTCAAGGAACGTTCTTCGTCGTCAAAGAGGAAGTCAGAGGAAGTGGAGAGAGAAATAGGATCCCAGGGCGAGGGAGCCGAAGAACTAGAAGGACCCGCACCCTCCTGAGCAGAACTCGTGCAACTGCTCCAGTGTCCGGAGTCAATACCGTAGTTTCTGTTGTCTGTTGTTGGAGCCACAGAGGAGAAGCTTGTTTGGATTCCACATCTGAAAATCATAGAGCACACCTCATTAAATCCTCGTTCCATTATTTCTGAGCAGGGATCCTCTGCAGGTATACTATAGCATTACGAGTCTTAGCATCATGGCTAAATCCCGTATTAATAACTCCTTTAATTAAAATGAATAGCTACAACGTTAGCAATTGCTATACCCATGCAATTTCTTTTTGTACGGCTTTATTAATTGCTTTTATTTAAGAATTGTTAATTAATTTCCTCAAATAAGTTAACTTGCCTTTATAAATTATTCATTTTAGATTAAGAGTTCAGAAATATGAAACGGAAAACTATTAAATTAGCTATTGTAAGCGCAATTAAACTATTAAAGGTCGTGGGATTGAAGAACTGTGTGTCGAAATAAGGATGCCATTACGAATCTACTGGCTTTGGTTCCTTTGCCAGTGAAGAGGCTAAGAAAACAGGCTGTCAGTTATTTAAATCCTTAATGCAGTTCTTAGTTCATTTATTGTATGTTATAGCAAAGCTCCCCACAGAGTACTTCATCGTATATCTGCATTAAATTGCATTGTAAACATGATTTGTTGCTTAGTTAGGTTGTTCAATCATCCAGTCGTCTTCTTGGCTTGCTGAGACTATTAATTGCAGTGACGATGTTATATAAAAGACGGAATGCTGAGCGCTTATATGTAATTTAATATCTAATCTGTAGCATCTGAGCTAGAATATTTAAAAATGCGTTTGCATTGTATATCGTGTTGCATTTAGTGAGTATGTAATTCAGAACTAAAAACTCACTCTTTGTTGGGAATGGATCCACAGATAGTGTTTCTTCTTTTCTTTGATCGAACTTTCTTTGTATGTATAATGAGAGATCTCCTGTTGGCTTTCTGTCGATCAAATCCTCGTCCAGTGACATCAACTTGGACCAATTGACTTGGGAACGGAGAAGACAAGGCACGATTCAATTCTTCTGAACTCTGAGGCTTTCTATCAAGCGTAACTATCTTTTCATCTAAATAGTCATCCAATTTCCACTCCCTCAGAGCTGCAACACTCGCCGGCTGTAAAAAATCATTCATTTTATTAAACCGGACAGGGCAAGTGAGGAAAAAAGACAGGCAACATTTCTTGCACTAAAAGTATCGGAATTCTTTCGCAAAAATGTAAAATACTGAGGAAGTCAGATAGAGCGGTGGGAGCCATGTAAGTAAATACACTCGTGACTGAAGATGAAGAAGGTAAATGCGGATATGCATTACATGTTTTTGTATTTTTTGAGTGGTTGTGTATGCATGTGCGTAGAGATGCTTATCTGTTTGCATTGTTAGGTTGTCGGAGAGATAGAGGCGTTAGAGGAAACGTTGTGCGTCCTCGAGTCAGTAAACTAACGAAAGTCAGAGAATACTCAATAAAGAGAAGAGGGAAAAGGGGAATGTTTTTTGTGAGGACTGCTCTATAATTCAGTTGGACTGAATATTTTGTTTTGTCACTGTTAAAGGGAAGTTATGCGAGCTGAGAAGACAAGATGTGTATGCAAGTGAAGTGAACGACATCCCATAACAAAATAAGTTTAATAAACGAGAAAGGAGGGAAAGGATTCATACATGATTTCCTCATGCCAAAAATAGTCACATTCACATACATGTACTTACTACATGCTCAGTCTCCGATGGAAATGTATGAGGAACGGAAGGGACAAAGCCAAAGTAATGCCTCTGTCTATTTTAACTATTTCTTGTGTACATTTCCATAGTGTTATGTAATATAGCTACTTCATTGTTTGTGTTATCATTTCTACGCGTATGTCCCTATAGTCCTAATATTATCGCTAAAGTCAGAGTCAACGAAGCATTACTTTGGACTCCTCGCTCTGCTCTGCTTTTAATCTGTTAATGAATGGAAGGGGATAGCGGAGTCCCCGCTCTGTCTCACGTCACATAACATAACACCCATTCACACACACACAAAACATTAGAATATCAACCAGGACGCCTCAATACCAAAAGTTAAGTCCTTTTAAATGTTATAGAGGTCTTCCCTAATGCTCCTACGCTTAAGTCTAATATTATTAGCTTTCCTATTAGGAGATAGTTATTTCAGTTTAGTGTCGCTCTACATCCACGTTCTCCGCCGTTATTGAATCCACGGAAGGAGCCTCCTCAAGTGAACTGTGCGGAACTGGGTGAGTGAGAAAGATGAATTAACTTTGCGACGTACCCTCCGAGTCTCAAATTTATTATGACGTTCCAACTCACGGCGAGGCCGAGCTGCCACCGGCACCGGAGAACGAGGTGGAAAACTCGGCTGGTGCTTCCCTGCTCTGTCGTACAGCTGCAGAAGAATCTTCGAACGGGTGTCAAACACAAAAAGTCGACTGTCAAGTGACAGCGTCGTCGATCGAGCACGAATTGAAGCATCATCCAGATGTCCTTCCGCTGCAAAATCAAAAATATCAATTCATTAACACAAATTTCAACACTTTAAACAATATATTTTTCGGAAGCATTGAAAATGTTAACAATTATATAACGGCCACTGTCGCAAGGTTCAGTAGGAACTTTCATAGCTCTTAAGCACGTAGTTTTACCCCATACTTTTCCTTAAATGCTCATGTTTTTTCCCTCAATTAGTTTAATTCTACTTATTTAATAATAATGCCCTGGGTAGCTATCATTTGTCGAAAAATAGTAAGCCATGAGACAGACATAGATAGATAGTAATAAGCGGCAAAGGGAGATTACAGGATAAGGAGTAAAGTTCTTTCAAATTGACACAAATGAACTTAATGCAAACGCACGATTTCCACTTCATTTCAATTCATTTATTTTAACAAGGAACTTACTTTCGTTATCATAGATAAGCTTTCAGTTACATTACATTAATTATTTCGGCTTTGCTATTCGCGCAAAATATTTCAGTAGCCAATTAATTCTAGAAATAATGTTTATTTTGCGCAAACTTTAAAAATAGTTATGCAGTGTAGACGTGATAGAGAGAGACAGTAGTATGCAGTACAGAGAGCAAATCGGAAAATGTCAGGAACCGGGTCCACCCGGCATTTTGTACTTTCCCACCAGCAACCGACCCGAACCCCATAAACTCCAAACCTTCAACCCTCCCAAAATTGCACACCAACAGGCGATAACCCGCGCATCCACTATCAATGATAAATACTCAGATATCTTATTTATAATAATACCATAGGTTGCAAATTGCAATGCCCAGCTTTAAGAGCTCTCAATTTAAGAGCTACCCGCACTAAACCCGCGCGGGTTGGGGGTGCTCCCTACCCCGCGGGTTCCCCTACACATCTCTATTACATAGATTTACTGTTTAAAGTCGCCAGAGTTTGTTTCTGCCACCATATGTCTTATAACGTACTACAGACAGAAAGCAATAATAGAAGCCAACTAATTCAAGCGGTAAATGCAGTGTCACTGTTTTTGTCTCAGGGCTGAATTAAATGCAGAGCTAATAGTTTGAAATTAAATTCTATTATCGCACGGAGAATAATGGATACATTCAGATAACGTTAGTGCGACAAGAGTTTATTTTTAAGGTAACCTTGTCAAGTGTCAAATGGTTATTTAGGGTTAATGATGGTGCAGTGAGGCACGCCAGGGCATTTATCACTCCCGTAGTCGACTCTTTTTTATGTTCATAAGTCGTACGTACCTGACAATAAGACTACAAGTCACATTCACATTCTTACTTATCGTTAAGCCTGCCTACGTTATTAGTCTTCGTCTACCACTTGATATTTATTAAATATCGGCACGATATTTACTGGGAATGCTCTGTCACGCTGTCTGTCTGTCCGTCCGTCCGTCTGTCTGTCTGTGAGTCGGTCGTATAACTTTAGAACGCATTCACATAAATTGATCAATCTTTTTTTAAAACATCACTTATTAATATATCTTGCTCCATATTGAAAATCAGCCCCCTCGGACTTTTAGTTTCTGCAGAATTCGAAAATTTGCAAAGTCACATAGCAATGCATATATGACACAAGTCACAGAAATACAAAGTCCCACAGAGCGCCACCTTACCTTGCTCTGCTAACTACTAGAGCATGATCTATCTGTCTGTGTGTTCTCGGGAAGCTACTTTATCGATATACCTGGTCTGTCTGTCCGTCTGTGTGTTCTCGGGAAGCTGCTTTATTGATATACCTGATCTGTCTGTTTGTATATGTGTTCGCAGGAAGCTACTTATGATGATCTGATAATCAAACCATGATGATCTGATAATCAAACCATGATGATTTGATAATCAAACCATGATGATCTGATAATCAAACCATGATGATCTGATAATCAAACCATGATGATCTGATAATCAAACCATGATGATCTGATAATCAAACCATGATGATCTGATAATCAAACCATGATGATCTGATAATCAAACCATGATGATCTGATAATCAAACCATGGTGATCTGATAATCAAACCATGATGATCTGATAATCAAACCATGGTGATCTGATAATCAAACCATGATGATCTGATAATCAAACCATGATGATCTGATAATCAAACCATGATGATCTGATAATCAAACCATGATGATCTGATAATCAAACCATGATGATCTGATAATCAAACCATGATGATCTGATAATCAAACCATGGTGATCTGATAATCAAACCATGATGATCTGATAATCAAACCATGGTGATCTGATAATCAAACCATGATGATCTGATAATCAAACCATGGTGATCTGATAATCAAACCATGATGATCTGATAATCAAACCATGGTGATCTGATAATCAAACCATGATGCTCTGATAATCAAATCATGATGATTTACATTTATAAACACACATGCCGATATTTGTTTACGCCCGTTTTGCAACGGTTTATTATCCTCTGAATGTGCATTTGCAATAAAACTCTAATTCACATTCTTTCTCACACCACCATTGAATTTATTTTTAATCTCAGCTAACTATCCGTCGACTCATCGTTTTATTTGTGGTCCACCGTCCACACAAAGCTAAAGCATCCGAAATAATCCATATTGGTTCAGCCTGACTTGGAGAAGGAGTATTTACATATCTTAAGATTAATGTATACAAATCGCCAATACAACATGTGTCAAATTTCTGCTGGTAAATGCACTTCACAAGTTACATCTCACATGCTAAACGGTACATATGTTATAGATGAACCATGAACCAAGCTAAATTTTTAAGTAATGCAATATCTTTCAAAGAAATATATTTGCTAGACATTTGTGACTTCTCTTGATGGGTATTGCAACCTTTCTGGCTTAGATTTATTGGCTTTGGGTAGTTACATTTACTAGTCACTACGTAATACATCACAGAATACTTGCATTTTAATATCATTTGCTTATACGTTCTTAACAGAGTAACGGTATGACGATTTGCATTTAGCATTTCTGTCTTGAGTGCACATTATAAAGTCTGTATTACAAATACTGCACTTGATCACTTCGACAGTTTGCAGTGCATTTGCTTTCAGATACGACTTCCAATGAGATATTGTGTTACTTAATTTAAAGCTGACAAGTTCATAGTTAATTTGGACATGTAAGCATATTTTACAGATACAAAATGTAGAAAAGCAATGGTACATTTTAATTCAGATGCTTTATATTCTTCACAGTTGTAAATTTTTGGAATATTTAACTAAAAATAATAATAAGGAGCCAGAAGGATAAATTCACACTCACTAGACAAATAGATTTTATATAATAATATGGTGGAGCTGCATAGAATATTATGCGGAGCCATCCATTATGGTAGAATAAGATTTTGAGATGGCATGAAAGATTTAAAAAGTCCAAATTAAGTAGTGAGTGTGTAATGTTAAGTCTGAGTGCACCGTAGTGGATTTGATGAGGATCTGTAAAACAGAGCAAGAAGAAGAGTTAGGAATGGAAGTGGAGTGTGATGTGATATGATGGCCCTTTTCCCAACAGTTAAATATCCCGAGGCACTGTTAACTAATGGTAAGACTCCCTTTTCTATGAATAGAAATGAGAATCTGTTAAGATTAATGTGAAAGAGTGTGTAATGTTGTGTTGTGCATATAAACTCTCCTCTGTGTATTTGAATACGGTTTAGGATTCTCCTCTGGTTCTTTGGCCATGCTTTTCCACAGTACAGTGTGCATTAGTGAATGTCTGTCTTGTTGACGTTGCCGGTGACTGTATGCAATGCACATGCCTCCGAGGTGTATGAACAATGCGTGCTTGCATATCCCTAAGCCGCCGTCGCGTTAAGGCCCTGGGCCATGAACAACCTACGAGAATACAGGCCAGGCACTTAACAATTTACTTATCGTCATCGTTAGTTAGTCTGGAGTTAGTGGAGATAGGGAATGTGGCATTGTGAAAGAAGAAATAAGGGAGGCACCCTGTGTAAGTTGACAGGATTGCGTAACGCAATTGCCTTGTCCTTTTAGTTGCCCTGTGAGATTCTGTAAGGATCTCTCCTTCTACTCCACTGATTCATGCATATAAGCAATAACTTACAATAACCTTGTCTATTTATAAAAGATTTTCGGTCGTGAGGAGCTATTGGATAAATAAAATGTCCAGCTTCTCAATTTAAAGAAAGAAAAAGGGAAACCACAATGCATTAGTATGAAAGCGTAGAACATGCAACAACACATCAGTTGAACAGATCACGAAAAGGTTTCTTTCGTTGCGTTCGTATGGATAATAGGTGTGTATGATGGCCATTTAGTCAGATGAGAACAGAGAAAGGGCTCAGAGAGAGCAGGAGACATGGAGACAAATATTCCCACATCCGTAGATAATTTTCTTACGTCGTACCTTCTTTTCTTTACATAATATTACGGATATTTCTTAAGGAGAGTGTACAAGTTGAATGCAATAGGCACTTTGTGATTTTTGTTTGGAATTGAAAGAGTACAAAGTGACTTGCCCTTCCAACTTGTTAAATAATGGATTTTATAGCCAAGTCACAAAGTAATCTGCATTGTAGCTCTGAAAAAGAGGAAGATGACATGTAAATTCTTTAAAGGTATCAATGCAAACAAATAAAATACAATATAATATTACAACCTATATCTACACTCGTGTGTACAATAGGTCCTTGTTTTAAATGTATTAAAGTTATTTATATTTATAAATAAATACCACGAGTGAAATTACACTAGCGATAAACAGAGGAGCATTCAAAACACATGGAATTGTCCATTACAGAGATAACATTTTTTATAGAGTCGAAAACTACGTGACGGCCTAGAAGCCAGTAAATATATGTCCAGTCATCCCTTCCCGCATTCCCATCTTTTGTAGTTTTTCAGGGCTGGATGCAGGATTTGTATCCCCACCCTTATTGCATTAGTACCATGCTTTCTTGCCATTACAATCCTACCTATCTACAAATACTAACACGAAAGATTTACTATTATGTAAAGTATGCTTAAGTTACCAAGTACAGACAGTAAAAGCAGTACTTGTATAGTATTTCTTTAGATAATGTGTTTATAGTGGAAGTGGAGGCGAAGAATGTGAGTAGGAACCTATTTTTAAGCGTGGAGTTTATAACCGTGTATTTATATTAAGTAAGTGAGGATCCGAATGAGAGGAATGTGAATCGTAAAGATTTTATTAGTGTGGGATTTTTTTAAACACGAAAATCCACAGGAGGGATTGAGTCGACTTAAATATTAAAGGAAGGTTAAGCAACGCAAGGAAACAGTAAATTAAACCATCTCATCATATTCACCCATAAAATCTGTTTGCACCGCTTTGTGTCTCAAGGTATTTCCACGAGTTTCTAAACTGGAAAAGGTTAGTTGCATTGCGTGAGCAATTCTTTGGTTCACAATTCACTCCAGAGGGCCAGAGTCCAGGGGATTTCTGTACACCTCAACGTGTATGTGCGTACATTACTGCAGACAACCATTTAACATATAATGCGTATCTGTGCGTGTACACTCCTCTCGTAATTTACAAGTTAGTTAACAATACGTAAAGTTAAAGTCCCACGGGGGCCTTAGACTCCTCTCAAAGAAAAGCAGAGGTGGAAGCCAAAGTATCTGAGATGCTTTTTGTTTTGCTTTGCTTCGTTTGCTCTCCAGTTCGCTCGAGAATCTTTTCTCTGTCAATATCCACCATACTTGAGTATTGTTAGTCTGAGTTTTGGGGGCTCAACTGTGGAAGATGAACTGAGAGATGAGAGAAGTGATGCGACGCATCTCTTCCCTCTACAGCCTTGGCAAACTCTTTTTTCCTTATTAATTATGAGGAGTAACTCGATATATCTACATAGGTACCTGTGCTCTTTTGTTTTCTATAAATATGTATGTATGTCTTGGATTCCTATTAGTTCTGTAGCCATCCGAGTGAAAATGAACTTACCTTAGAACTATAATTAATGCTCAAGTGAGCGCATAGGTATGGAAGAACAAGAAAATCAGGGGTTTGTTTCAATCTATGTAGAATACCTAGAAACCCAGTGCCACCACTACGTGTAGCACAAACTGCAATGCAAAACAATGTAAAAACAAGTAAGAAAGTATCTTATATCATGTAGTTACCGCATAGAACACGACTGACGAGAAAAATATAGACGAAACAAGACAAGAAATAGAAAAAGAGCAACAAGCTGATTTTACTTCTTTGCTCGTTGTCAGTTTCAGTTGAACAACTATCTTATGAACTTGTATATGCGTACGTGTCTATTACATTGTAACACCATATCAGAGATTGTCAATAGTAATAGCCTACAATTGAACATAGTCTAACAGGTTAACTAATCGCAATGCAAGTGAGCTACGGTAGCTACCTACAGATATAGTATTATTCATGAGAAAGGTGTTTGTACACCTTATGCCTATTTCATTACAGGATTCTGTAACTTTTTCTTTCTTCTATCAGTGTGGTAATGCACTGATACGTATTTATTGCATTTTACACTTTCTTATATAGCTGTAATAGGATTTCTATGTAAAGTATGTGTGTGGATATGCGTAGTGACTTGAGGAGTGTAATTTAGGTAGAACTGGAACTACGTGACTCTGTCTGACTGACTGAGTGACTGACAAAGCAATTCCTTCCTATCACATCGGTGGCTGAGATGAGATGAGATGAACTCAGCTCAAATCTATCCATTCATCTCTCCAGCCGAATACTCAGTCATGTAGTGCTAACTAACCAACTTAAGTGCTATCTGACGATGTGGTTCCATTTGTTCTTTTTATGCTCACTTCTTCAGCTACCTTCAACTTCTAATTCCTTCCCTCTCCTTCCTCCGGACTTCAGACAGCCTCAGCCTCTTCTTCTGTGTACAAACGTCAAATGAACCTAAGTGGAGTGAACTAACCAAAAGAAACAAACAACCAGTCCAATGTTTTTTCAAGATGGTCTCCGCAGACACAGATGAAATAAATGTATGCAATGCATGTACATCTGAACTTCGTTTACTTCCAGTGTATTTCCTCTGCTCCCAATTTAACCATCTATGGAAGTGTTATGTAGACGCATTCTGCTACACACTTTTACTCACCAGTCACCAATCCACTTTTATGCCCATGTATACACACTAATTCATTTACCTTCCTAGCATAACATAACATCCACAGAACAGCATAAAGTAACAACGCTCACTAAACTTATTTTTAAGACTTGCTTGTCTACTCAAACTCATTCCTACTAATAACAACACATAACCTAAGGGAAATACCTCTTCTCATACGAAAAATTACTACATCACTTATTTATCACTCCGGACATCCCAAAATCCCAACCCTGAGCAAATTTATTCCTTAGAGCACAAATTGCTACTATTCTTTTGTGTTTTTCCGCATTATGTTATTTAGGACCATATTTTGCAATAATGGTACTTCATTATTGTTTTGTGGCTAAAAGTAATAAGTAGCTACCGGATTGCATTGTATTAGAAAATGAGTCCTCAACTTTATTGAGCACAGGGTGTCCCAGGAATTTAGGAAGGGAAATGAAAAGGCATTTTGTGTGAATCTACTACAACAGTCCATATTAGCCCACAATGTTGGTAAGAGGGAAATAAATTAAGTTTCGTTCGCTCCACTTGAGAATAGAAGCTGAAAGAAAACCGGTTGAAATTCTGGGTTTTCTTTTTTCGGTTGGAGGGATGAACTGTGTGACTCAGACGACTGCATCGGAAGGACTTCTTTATTTTTCACTTCTCCACTGAAACGAACCCATTGAGCCATCCATCCACTTAAATCTTTAAAAGTCAGCTCACTCCGGTTAAGTATCTATCCGTCTGCTGTGATGTGACTGTACTTTGTCTGTCTCCATTATACGGGCTCTCTGACATCCGATACCAAAATTATTTAGAATACCTACATTACTCTCCTTTCCCACTAAAGTAGCGGCACGAGGACTTATCCTCAGTTCCTTTTCTTTGGCTGGATAGTCTTACTACAGGCAGAGTGGGACGATGGGGGTGGGATGGATTTCATTTACTCTTGTGCATAATACCAGACTTTGGTTCATTTCTGGCTTCAACTCACCACATCCACCATAAAATATTAGAGCATCTTCATCTGGCCAAGTACTGCTGACTGCCATCACCCGAGATACATATTGTCTACATCTACGGTAGTTTTACATATTTGTAGTTTTATAGTCGCCCTGTAAAAATCCATGTTTATTCAGCTATCCCGTAGTTATTTCTTTTTCTCTTTACTATTTTCATAAGTGAACAGACGCCAACCATGTATCAAAATTGTACAGGCAGTACTGAACTTAGTGGGCTTTGATGACGCATGGTTTGTAGAAACTATCATTATGTAAATATGTACTTCTCTCCACTTAAATGTCTCCTACACATCCATATTTAGTAAAATTGAAAGAAATATCTCATAATTCACTGTATTTTCGTGTTACTTTCTAAAGGAGGACATTTGTGCAGTTGACAGTTTCCAAAAAATATGTGTAGCACTTAGCAAGATATACGCACTCATAAGTTAGCCTCTTGTCCAATACCAACAACATAACAATTACGTATAAGCAAATAGTACAACTAACTATTACATTTAACTTTTCTGCTGCTTTGGTTGCGGTTATTGACTTTCATCATGCAGTAGGGCTCTGTTATAATTATGTTATTACAAAAGTAATAGCTGGCACACTTACAGACCCTGTATTCACAACTGGCGTACCCACTCATCAACTTTTCCTCCCTTCTTCCGTATTATCCTTCGACTAATAAGTGAAATCTTTTATCTCTATTTCATACGTATCCAATAGAGCCATGAGAAGCTAAAGCTAATATCTAATATTGATAAAGGCAGAATTTAGCTGATGAAATGAGAACACAGAACAGAAGGCACTAAGTCCTTCTCTCCTGGTTTCATTGGACTTATTGTGGAGTCTACCCAACTAAAAACACCCATTCATAAATATTGCTAGTTATTTCACCCCACCACCACTATTCACTAGAGGATTTTACCGTAAATATAGAATTATAATCCTAGATTGTTACATACAGTAGGCTTAAATTCTTCCAAAAAATATCTAAAGAGGCATAAAGAGTAAATTTGCTTCGGCGGTGCTATCAGTACACATCTGTAAACCTGCATGACATGACCCGGGTAAAATCAGTAGTCTTATCTTGTCTCTATTGAGGATTTTAGGGTGATGTGCAATTGGTGCTCTGAACTGACATTACGTAAAGGACTGAATAGATGTATTGCATGGACTGACATGGCGTGGCTGATTGCCATTGATCCTATTGTCTTATTTAATGCATAAATCTGCTCTTCACAGTGACTGTGTTAATTGTAATATTATCTAGGTTCGTATTTCATTGAGTTAATGGTTAATATCACGTTTTGTAAATGGGAATGTGTGCTCCAAATACAATTGTTCACTTTCCATTCTTCGGAATCAATGGTATGAATGGGATTTGATTATATAATAACAATGCTCCTGATTCAGTGTCACCCACCACAGAAACGACACAGCTGTACATACTTATTGCTATTTGGCATGAGTTGAGTGCTTATACATTTGTGGTTTCTAATGATCGACGACAGACGAGTAACACGTACTGTGGAGTCGAGCATTCTAACAGAAACCTGTGATCAGCAGCTGTCATTGGCCTATTATGTAACAAAACATTGTTAGATGAGGGCAATTCTGATAGATCACATTTCCGTAGTAATTCCATAATATACAATTTCATTCAAGTATATCGTAAATTTAATGTTGGGAACCTGCTTCAGTCGAAAACTGCTTAATCATATTATCTCCTGCCTTTTTCTAACGAATCTACTTAGTTTTGGCTACTTACTCTATACGGGGCGCAGTCTATTATCCACTGCACTACTGTGTATACGTAAAACCACATATTCTGTATCAGTCATGCCAGTTCCAGAAGTTGTACAATTATCTGGATTCCAGACTGTTTCTTCTGCTGCACTGAGCTCCCTGGGTTAACTCCCTAACCCTGGTTACTAGCTACTTACCATTATTGTATCTAAATAATACACTCCTTCAATACAGTAGTGCAACGATAAGACTATTCGATTCCTTTCTAGTAAGTAACTTTCCATTATCTCTTCCTATTCCTAAAGCATGCATGTTGTGTTTGTATTAGGACACTTATATACCAAACATTTCCATGAAACGGAAAAGTATTTCTGGAAATATAGCTACTTTTTACCCTTATAGTAAATATCTGCTGATGTTGGCTTAAGCAAGTGCCATTGGAGTTTCGGAAGAGAAAAGGGCACATAAATGATGAATGAATGGGAAAACGGGAATCAGTTCGAGGGTTGGAGAAGGAGGGTGCTTCCAAAGTTCCGATTCCCTATTCCAGGGAAAACTACACCACATCACGTTCTTTTATTTCTCGGGAACATATAAACTGATAGCTGATCTCATCTTGATGGTGGTGCAATGTGCCCTGTGCATTGTACTCCATGAAATCAGGTCCGCTTCCTCTACCGCCAAACCAAAAACTAACAATAAACTCACTTTCAAAATATACAAGGATTCAAACACAGACGCACTTTCTATAAAATGGTGAAGGGTTCAAGTTAAGTGGAATACTTTACCAGGGACTACTTGTCTATATTAATGATACTAGTGTCCGATTTCTCTTGCATATAAATATGCTCTAATAATGCTGGTGTTTATGGGAGCACTGCTCTATAACAGAAGCATTCCAAATGGATTTCAATAATAGCCTTTCAAATATTCACTATACAATTTTACATTTTTTAACCTTTCCGTTCCCTGAACAAAGCACGACAAAGAGAATTTGATACGTTCACCATTTAAAAAAATTTCACTTTTAAAATACTAAACTAAAATGCCTATTCCATGATTCATAGAACCTTTAGTAAGGTTTAATTTGCATTGCCAATTAAGTAAGTAAATTGTAAATTCTGTCTCCGATGAAAACATGGAGAATATTAAACATACAATCGATCATATTAATAGAGTTGAATTAGTTCACGTAAATAATTACACTTTGTATGAAAGAGGTGGGTACTTGTAAATGCTTGAGCACAGTACATGTAAGATGTATAGATTATGCATGGCCGAATAATTTATGAGAAGCTACAAATAGGAGAGACACCTAATAAACCACGAATCAATTTCCCTAATGGTGAAATGTACTCATGCAATGGAAGGTATTCTCTTCGGAATGACAGAGTAAATCAATAGAGACTAAATTAAAAGGAATCGTAGGTTTGTCTAAAGGTAGATCCTAGATGAAAATAGAAATTAGACTGAGCAAGACACAATGCTTGGGATTGGTATTCCTTCTAGAGTGTATCTAGGGCCATAAAATGTATTGAATTGAAAAGTTATCTGATCTACTGACTCACAATAATCAGTCAGTGAGAGTTGTAAATTCTTAGTCCATCGTTTTGGTTAGTGGTTGGTTATTAATGAGAGTGCATCTCTGCTAACCACTGGTACTAACTCATCGTAACTATGTAGAAGTTGTAAGTTGGCGTATACCGAGGTTTCTGACAGGCTTTTGTGTTCAGGAGTATTATACGGTGGCTTCATTGTGGCTGCATTGCATGGTGTACCTGGACTGGAATAATAATGCTCAAGCTATAAAATGGATGAAGTTTTAGCACGAATTCGGCGGCAAGGTGGCTACACTGCCCAGGGCGAAATGTCTTCAAGTCAAAAGTTTCTTGCCTTGGTAAACCTTGTGGAATCCATTGGATTACACCACATCGGACTGAACGGATTAAACTGTAGTGAAATAAACCGAGGAATTACAAACTACTAGCTGCTTACTTTAATACTCACATCACATCACATTACATCAGGTAAGGCAGCTTGCCTTTGAGTATGGTAAATGCTAAGCCATCTAGTCAAAACTTGGTTTAAGTCCGCGTCCCGTTCCTTTTAAATGGACGGACATAAGTTCCCTTCCTTGTTTTATTACAGTACCACCGGATGTTATCTACAAAGCAAGGCAAATGTAAAAATGTCCCTTCTCGGAATTGTGCCTATGCCTATAGAAGTGAACTGGTCACCTTATATTCTATCTTTATGTGACTGCATGCTTTATGTGCGCATTTAAACTACCTACTAAACAAAATTTCTTTGGAATTTCAGTACAGCGAGTGTAGGAAGTACTAAAGTACTAATGCAATGTTTATACAATAGCCTTAGTGCACTTTTTGTTAACTTGATAAGGAAATTCAAGGATATTTACTTTCACGACGTAAATGCCCGGCTGAATCAAGAGGGGTTTGTTTCATGCTTACACAAGTATGTCGATTGATGTAAAAGAACTGGAAATAAACTCTTTGTCCATTACGGCATAAATGATGGCTGGATTAATAAAGACATTTGACAGAGACAGAAACAGAAAAAGAAAACAAAAAATATTCCAATCCCTGTGGTTCTTTTGTTTGCCCTTACAAACATACTTGCCTGTGTTTATCACTGAGATTCATTATTATGGTATCTTCATCCTTGCATTACACGAAAGTACACCGATATTTTATATTCTTGGCATTGTACTAAGTATATCTGTAGATGCAATAGATACAATAGCAAAGTTTCTATTCTGCTACACACAAACAAAGAAGAAAATGCATTCCTCAAGCCAACATCACTCTGGCACTCTTTTATTCAATATTCCCCAGTGTGTAAGTGTATCTTCGTGAGTGGAGGAAAAAGCGACGTTTGTTTAGTTAAGGCCGAGGATACGTAGAACATTGAAGCCAGCTAATTGTAAACTAAAGCCAGAGCAGACAAGACGGGATGAGGAGTCAGAGATGCACTGTATGTAAGTTTCAGGCTGAGCTAGCCAAATGCATATAAAATGTAGCCACTGACAATGAGACCGAAAACAAGTCTTCTTGATTGGTTTGTTTGTTTGAAGTTCAAAGGCTTTGACATTGATACGGATGAATGGGAATGTTTTGCTTCGTTTCCTAATTGTATGTAAGAAGTCTACAGACAGTTGATTGGATTGCATGTAAATATGTTATAGTATGATTACCAACAACATTTATCTTTAATGTCTCACCCATTTCACTCGCTAATAAAGTCAGTAGTCTCAGATGTGAGTAGATTTCATTATACCTTTTCCATTTACTACTTAATTCCACATTTCATGATCATGACCAGGTCTCTTATTGCAAATTAAGCAAGGAGAGGCAGTCGATTGCTCTAGCAGCCTAAGGCATAAGGTACCTGTATTGCATTTCTGTTTGTATTTCTATTCCATCACAAATTGTTCTTATGTAGCAGCTACACGCGTAATTACCCATTATGAGGAATAAATGAACCTCATGTATGTTTTTGTAATATACTGTTACCATTATGCAAATAAAAACGCATCGAAGGTAAATGGGAACTATTCATTATTTTCTAGTCAGTACAAGCTCTTAGATTTTCTACTACTCGTGAAAAGTGGTTACAGGTAAAGGGACTGTGTCAAATAAGTGTAATAATTATGTACGTACATATTTGTGCATGATAGAGAAACTATGATAATTTGCTTAAGTGGAGTTAACTATAAATGTCTTGAGATAATGAAAATAATGGTAATGCCATTCAATTATATACAGAAACTAAGAAGCCGCTTTTAGTCTTATCTTTACAATAGTAATTTTTTCTTTGACTATAGGTCAGTTCAGTTATTGACAGTATAGCACAAATTATAAGGATATAGTTAATGGTGTTTTGAGGGTAGAAGTTTTCCGATTTCAACTTTTAAATTAGATTGAGTAGGAAACAATATATTTGGCAAATATTGTATCTTTGCCTTAGTTGACTAGATTTTAAATAGACTAGTGAAGCAATAACAGTAATCAGACGGATGGGAAAGTTAGTAAGTAGGGTTGAAAATAATATGAATGCTACTTAACTGTTTGTATACTTAGCGTTGGAAAAGGATTCGCACTCTTTGACTGACACTAACTAAGAAGACTGAGCTGATTGAGCTTGTGAAGCTGAATTGAGTGACTTGAGCTGACATGCAAAGTTGCATGTCTTGTGCGTCTTCTGTGTGAGTTCTATTATACAGCCAAGACACAAAGAAGAGGCATAGAACCTTTGTACTACTATTACTACATGTCTACATATTATTTGTATACCAACCAACTAATACGTTAATATCAGGAATTCTACACGTTATACAAATAGGAGTTCACTCCCACTGTATCAAGCCAATTGCATTCCCAAGCTAATATAATAAGAACCGTAGGATCCATTAAAAGAATTGAACTAATAGTCTGTGCAGACTAACAGAGTACATAGTAACTGTAATAATGTGTGTAGATAAGCCAAGAACACACCGCCGAAGGAAACATCATAATATACATGATAACCTGCCGCACACTTTGAGACTTAATGACAGAATGAAAAGTGAACCACTAATAAAAGCTTGTGCAGAGGAAATCCAACTTTGCCTTAAATATATCGTAACCAAATCGTAGCGAACCGAATCTGAACGCTTTTCGATGTCGGTACAAACATTCTTTTTTGCTACTCCTTTAGTTTGCTAGTGGCTATGTCTCTCTGTATCTGTATTGACGTTATGCTGATGGGTTTTCACATGTGCTCTCTGGGTTGGGAACTAGTAGAAGTGCAGATTGACTTGGCTAGACTTTTCTAAACTATAATAACACAATTGCATGCCTCACTCATTCTTTCTAACTAACAGAGCAATTTGTAAAGCTTTATTTCTAATTGAGCAGATGCTACACATGAACATTTTGCCAGTTGATTTCCTTTTTTGGAGAAAGTGCGTGAACATTCAGATTGCAAGTAATAAGTACTCTCATAAACACTATCTGCTACAGATAACTCGTGTGTAAACGCATTTATCACATGGGTACCTGTTAATGAATTTTGTGCAAACTAATTCTTATAAAAGTCAATTCTCCACAACGCTTATATTGTCTCAATAACTTACGCCCAGCATGTATCAATAAACTCAAATATTATTTTTATAGAATGAAATACGATTTAACCAATAACTTTACCAATTTATTTAAACTTAAACATGAACATTTTCTTTTCTTGAGCATAGGTTCGACTTTTTTACTTTTACAATATTGACACATTTGGGATTAATGACATTGTGAGTGGGGTATTTGTAGATTTAAATATAATATTACACGGGTGTTTGCATTCAAAATGAATTTAGAATTTGTATTCACATTTATTTAAACGTATGTAAATGTATATGGAGAGGAGAAAATATTAGAAGCGGTTTGTTTGTGAGAAAATGTGAGCGTATAATGTTTTCTGAAGTGGCCTTCCATAAACAAAACGGAGACTTAAAATAAACTTTACATATAAACAGTGGGATTCAAGCACATGGAATAAATAAATATGATTAACCTAAATATTATGCAGTTATTCGTAAGATATATGGATTGCTTGAATTGGGAGAGTGAGTCAGAACTCTACAAAAGGATATAATCTGAGTGATAAAGCTTTGCATAATGTAATGCATCACACTTTGCATAATAGTGCTGTAGATTTGTCTGGATTTATACTGCACACTGAACATGTAAGTGAATAAAAACTGAACTGTCACGTCAGTGTGATATTAATATCCTAAGGGTTCCACAGGCGAACCACAACAAACAGTTTAGCGCAAGGAGTGTAATGAATTACTATTTCAATGAAAGTCAGAGTGCGGAAATCAACATAAATATCAATGAGCTGTCTGCTTGTAATGCTCAACTCGTTTTGTCTGTCGTGATTTGCTGTAATACAATGGTCTAAATGTAATAACCTTATCCTTAAAAGTAATTACGTATGCTTTAACAGCAAATTGTTTACTGTTTTTGTTCTACAGGCATTTCTGATTATAATCATGTGACTTTCATGTAAACCATTCAATTGTGAAGCAATTCTTACGAATTACGCAACAAAAATCAGATAGCATTTCGCTTAAGAACCACATTTAAAGATTTGTATCTGAATATGGGAAAATTATGCACAGTGGAAGGATTAGATTGCAAAAATGCCAATTCAAATATCTCCGTCTTTTTATTACAAGAGTATCACGTTTATGTTATGTTACGTTATGGTGTACGCATATGTAATTGATATATAAAATTTCCATACACTAATACAAACCTAAAGACATGGATTTTATTTCCTAGAGACTTGGTGTGTAATGTAGGTACTTAGATTCAATTTAATGTGTATCACAGCAGAACAGAGCAGTGGCCGACACATAACTTAAAATTCCTATAATGATGCACTTGCACAGCAACGTGGTTTTTAGTCTTGAATATTTGCACGCACAAATATTTATTATTACTTAAGCCCTAACTGTAAGCAGTTATGAATTGTGAGTGCATAGATGTGTAGCATAAAATAAACGGGCAAGTCGTGCATTTGATAGTTTTGCAGGATATAATACGGACTCATGAATAATATGGCTGATTGTGAAGAATGGCTTTGTTTGCGAGTTTTGCTCTGGTGGTGTTGGAGTTGGGTAGCGTTGCATGACTCAAGTTAGTGATTCCTCCGCATAACGCAAAAATTATGAGAAGGTACCTTATAGTGCACGTATTTAACGAAAAGAGGTTTATTATCGCATGCAGCATGTTGCGAAGCTGGCATGGCACTAATGTGAGGTGGATTTTTTCTCCATTTCATATACCATAAGGCAACTAAAGTGGTTTTGTTTCGTTCTTGTGGATGACAGCCTTAGCGCTGAATTCATTTTCTTATCTCCTGTTATAGTTAGTTTGCTATGACCCTTGCCTTCCATTGCCTTCCCATCCCAGAAGGATCGCAGCTATTTGCTGGAACTATTATATAACGCTATGCTCCATACCTACATTATTTAGAACTTATCCCATCGCTATTGCCCAACACAAATACACAGGTAGATGGATCCTGCTTTTTGTTCTCCCTATTGTTTCTCTCCTTCGCTATACTCATAGGTGGATTCGCTAAGTATGCACCGAGTCCCAATGCCAAGCTTTAGTACCTAAAATCAACTACCTACCTGCTGTACTAATACTGGCATTTATTACAAATATTTTATGAGTTTGTGTGGGCAGCTAGGGGAAAATATTCAAACGTTTCCTTTTATTGTGCTGCGATATTACTTATGATGATGCGATTTGTGTGTGATGTCGATCCACGTTCAGTTCCCTTGCTGTTTTTGTTACGCAATATAATTGTGGGAGATTTTAATCATATCCAAGCCAAACCAATATCATTTCAATTCCCGAGCACATCTATTTTATTACAGAATTAAACATCTATTTATTTGGCTAGATTTTTAGGTTTGTTTGGTGGGAATCAAATGAAATGCTAAGGCGTCGCTTTTTTAACTGACACTGTATTTATATCATATTGTAGTTAGGCAGTATGTACCCTCATAAACACGTAAGAAATTTTTAGAGACTTAAGTCATTTTCAGTGTGCTAATTTTTGTGTAACACCCTTTGTTAAAATTGACTAGCTATGCAATCTACCAGTTTTGCTGATATGTAATGGAAATGGGTTGGGCATGCATAAATACTATGTCAGAATGATTGTAATTGCATATAGGTACCAAGTTAACAAAGCCGGTACCGAAAACGACTTAGAGGTACCTAGTGTTTATGTACCTTTTTATTTACAAGTAATGATGTAAACATGTTCACAGGAATTTGTTTGCATGGTTTAAATCCTGAATGCCAGCAAAAAATTAACAACAGTTTTTAAGTTTTCCGTGTGAAATAACACAATTACCAGGAGGAAAACATATAAAAATGAAATTACTGCAGGGAAGGCCTACTGATTTGTAAATTGAGTAGAAGATGTCAATAACGACTAAAGAAACTCAGTTAAGCGAGTCACAGTTTAAATGACCCAAATATTAAGCAGGGCTTATGATATTTTAGAAAATATTTTATCGCCTTGTTCAATTTGTACAAAGATAAATGCGTACGTGTCTGAAGTACAAATTTAAGCTGCCTACGTATGTTACGTTGATGAAATAGCAAGTTTGGTGAATTTGGATGAGAAAATTGGAATGTAGAAAGTTAACAAGGTTTTCATCTGATTCTAATTCAGATTTCTGAGTGATTTACAATTGTTCTAGTTTTGATGAAACATGAGCATAGCTTGTTCTTCGTTCAATTATAAACACAGTCACTGGAGCATGTCGATTCCCTCCATCCAGTTTACAATCAAACCAAAACTCAAAACTCACTCACAAGTTCTACTCAAGTAGCAACCTTTACATCCTTTGCACTTAGGTACCTTCACGAAATAACGAATAATACTTTAATCTTACAACCTAAATAAATATTCACGAAGGACTATGCAGTAATGCGTATTTTAATTTAACTACCGCGTATTCTCAGTTAAATCTTACACGACTACATTGTCTACTTGCAATATACATAAAGAATTAACACAGAATGCATACATTTGGTTATATGCCTTATGTAGTTTGCTGACAGTGATAATTAGTTCGTGTTATTACGCACTACAAACATGCAAAGCCATTTATAATCGCAGAACATGAGTAATCACGCTTACCAAAAAAGAAATAAGGCTCAGAACAAATGTGGGAAACGTAAAGTACAGTAGCCACACAGATAGGCACACAATCAGCAATATGTTATAGTGGAGACAGTAGATTCTATGGAGAGATACTCTTGTCTTGATTGACTATTAATTCGCTAATGGAATTCCTGACTAGCGTGTTGTTGTAAATCATTGCTTGCCTTTGGATTCAATTCTATTGGATTATAATACATTTTGCTAGCTAAGTAGGTTTACTGGTGTAGTAACCTAATACTATTTGGATTTTTATTGCCAACTTCCCATATATCAACAAACGATATAATTTCCATGTACTATTACCATATAGGAAATGCAGATTGAGTATTTGTAAGGAAATGTATTTAATTTAGATTGCTAAATAAATATTCCTGAGGTATTAAGTGAAAGAAAGTTTGCTTTTATAACTGCAGATACTTAAGATTAAGTTACAAATGCTCTTTGTTTATGTGATTTTGTTACTACTATATAGTTTAGCATATTGCACTGAAGGAGACTAGACTGTGGTAAGTAACTTCCCTTATCTGGTAAAAAGCTGACCCTTGACATTTAAATTGGGCTTTACAGGAAATGCGTCTAAGGCATGTAAATGATTATTTCCCGTTGAGAGAAAATCGAACTGACTCGATCTAATCTTTGGCAGAAATAATGTACATTTCAGTTCACAGAATCTAATCTCTCTACCTAATCATTATAAGGATGTAGGTAAATAAGGGAAAGATCATAGAAATGCATAGCGTAGCATCCAGGCTACCTTTACACATGTTTATTTCCATCCTATCTGGTGAACTAACTCGCAGTAATTCCGAAGTAGAGATATTTTACTTGTATCTTGGTATTATCAGCGTGTTCAGAGTGTTCAGAATGTTGGTCTTTGTTGTGGGAGCCGACGCTGCGTTATTTTATCATACAAAGTACACTTTGCGATGTGCAGAACAGGAACAAAGCAGATAGGTAATAGAAAGGCAAAAAGAAAAAGCAATAATTTGGAGAGATATTGGGTCGGTTTGGTTGACATGAGAGAGACGAGAAGAGAACCCTTTGGTTTTTGTGTTATTCTGTAAGTATCAAGTGAATGGCATTTGTATATAGTGCACTAGAGCTATAGTGATATCAATGACCCATGGGAAAAGTGTTTCTCTTGCACTTACAACGTGTGTGTACTAGTACTCTGTATAACTGAATATTTACTAGCAGTAAAGATAAATAGAATGGTAAATAGAGAATAGCTGTAGAAACAGTATGCTTCACTTGAGTTAGTTTAGTTCAGAAAGGCGACAATAAAAGTGAGCATGGCAAACCAACAAACATAAAGGAAAGAAAAGGAAAGACAGGAAGTTCTAACAATGCAATAATACAAACGGGTAAAGCACATAACTTAACAACACACTACTACGTTTATAATTTATAACTGTATAATAGAACCTCGTATGCAATATTACGCCTATAGCTGTGTGTCGCTTTGGCTTACACAAGATGCTGAAAATATTCCATAGATACGAAGGAATCGTTGTATACTGCTAAGTCAATGTCTGTCCTTATTATTATCCACTGCATTAAATCCATTAGATATTAGATAGCACCCATTTGAAAAATATTTATTATATTTAATAGCAGGTATCTCTAAGAGAAACCAAGCATAACCATAGCATAGCATTACTCTTTATTCCCAACGAATGCTCCTCTAGTGATATCTTGTAATTTGTAACAGTGTCAGTAGTACCACTCTGCTTTATATCACTCTATACAAAATTTATTTACTTGTAACTTGTAACAAGCCAGACACAAACAAGTATGCACTTAATTCCTACTTATCGTCACAGTAGAGCATAAAATACAGCAAAAAGTATACTGTAAATACAATGTGAGCATAGGAGAGCCAGAAGACTAACGTAATGTGTAAGTGCACACAATAAGCAGTTACAATAAATGATATGATCGTTTGTCTCGCTTATTTACTCACAATTGCGAGAATGACATTGAAGGAAGATGCGGTCACTACTATTATGGAAAATAATGTTTTAAAGTAGAAATCTGTAGGTAGCTGGGTTACCTAAATGCAGAAATCGTTACGTTAGTGTGGATGAAAAGCAAGTTTAGTTCGATATGCTTATAGTTAGCTAGTTGAGATATTTTAGACATTGCACAAACCCTAACTGGTTTTCTTGCGTCTATAAGTTGATGAATTGGCTTATGACATGACCGTTAAGAATATTCGGGACGGAAACGGGACTGGCTTTGGTTTCGGCTTCTATTGCAATGCAATGCGGTCGACTCTCTAATGTCTGTACACTGTGGGTTATTTAAAACAAACAGCTAGGTAGGCCAAGTCAAAGGAAACCAGGTGCAGGTGTTTGTCGAAAACAGACCGAAGCTAAGTAACAAAGAATTCAAGTAAATACGAAAACAGTAGTGCAGTCTGCTATTTACTTACTAACACCTTTTCAAGAAAACCGTGCCAAGTTGCTTCTAAATAGTAATTCTTCCTCTCTTGTTCATAATTTTATTACAGGGCTATATTATTCTTCTTCAGTTTGTATTCGACTGCGTAGTATAGGCAAATGAAAACATTTTCATTGAATTTTCTGCTTTGTAATGAAATCATTAGCGTTTATTCATACAAAAGTAAGTAGGACCACCACGACCGAAAATTAATTTGTTATATAGCCACTGGTTATTTAAGGATATAAAACCCTTGGGTTGTATTCCGCAATTGAGTCTTTATATGAACGAATTCCTTACAACTTATTTCAGACTTGTGGCTCCAGGCGTTTTATAAAGCTCAATGGTAACATAGCATAGTTAACTTAAAAAACCTTTTTAAACAACCATAATAATGTGTTAATATTGCAATGCAACCTATGAAACCCAAGCTAAAATTCCTATTACCTCTACATACCAATCTAGTTGTATAAATATACTGAACCTCGCTGTGACCGTATAAAAATAAACTATATTGTTGGCATATTGTATAATGTAAATATTTACTGTATTTGAAAAGAGAAATGATTTCTTTACAATTTGAGGTAGAGCAGGCAATTTTATAAAGAAATATAATTTTGACTTACGGACAGGTACAAGTTTAGGATCGAAAAGTTCGGCCTTGGCTTCCAGTTCATCTAACCGAAGTTTGACACTGCGGACACGTTTGCTAACTTGCTCGGTGAGGACAGCTACTTCCGCAAAAATAGATCCAGCTCGAGTAACAACAGATGCAAGTTGTCTCAACACATTTACCAACGTCCCATTGTTGACAGCAATAAATTCTGAATCATTTTTGGCCAAATTGAGTTTTGTCGCACTTAATTTGACCGGAGACACTGTATAGTGTACGAGCGGCATCACGATCTGTTTGCTTAAATGGGAAAGAGAGCAGTAAAGTTGATTTCACCACCAGATTATTTGGAGATATTCCTTTTAGTGGTGAACAAGTTTACAAGATGAAGTACAACTAGTTAGTACAGTAAAGATACGCAAACAGACAATAATGGCTAATTTGCAGCAATTTATTTTTTAATGAATGAAAAAAACGACACAAGTCAAAAGCGACAAGAGGATTGGACAGGGAGCAAGTTTTCTGTTGATTGGTCAGGATTGGCTCTCTGCTCAACGTTCCACTGCATCTGTCTGTTTGACTGACACAAAGAGAAAAGAGACAACTCAACAGACTCGTTTCCGTCTTAATTCTACATGAATGACACGCACTGCACTAATCTGCTAATTGAAATATCTGTTTTTGCATAAATAAAAGTAATCGAATCACAATCTTAACTATTTGTTATCGCTTCATGAGAATTTGCTTATGCAGAGTTGTCTGATGAGTGTGCTCGTTGTTGGAAGGAAACTAACAGTCCAAATATCAGTAGACGTACAACGAATACGTAGAAATAAAAGCACGAACACAACACAGAAATAACAATTGATGGTTTCAGGTGATTTTGGTGTAATAAATCAGTGAGGTAAGGATGAGAATATTGTATTGGAAGGGAATAGTTTGTTGCCTACATAGCTTGTCTGTCTAGTTAGTGAAATTGGAATTGCGACTACGTAAGTAGTGACTTAAGTAAATTATAATTTAATACAGTATATTGTGAAAAGGTGAAATGCCTTCTGTGCAATAGAAACTTGAAACTGTGCAAGTGTACAGAAACAAAGATTTTGTTCGACTGCCTTAGAGAATTTAAGAGACTTGACAGGAAAGAAATAATGAGGAGACGTGAGAACTAAAGGTAACTGTCATATCAATTATCTGATCCTTCTGATCTGTAATAATAAATCCAACTAACGAAACAAAACGAAAAGGCATTCAGACGAGACAAGATGATACTAGAATGAATGAAATGAGACTCTTCAGAGTCAAATTAAGATTTGCTTGATTTGTTTAACAGTTTGAGTCATCTTTAAGGTATGTTGGATGGAAAGAGTACAAGAGCAAGTTGCTAGTCTTCTACAGTACTAATAATTGGTTTTTTGGCGTTTATACGAACTGTGCATGAACTCGAGGTTTCTTGAGAAGCGTTCATGTAGATTTGACTGAGTATTGGATTGTACTGCTTTGTTCTGTTCTACTATTCCCTAAAATTGGCTTGGCTTGACTGGACTTGGAATAATTATGAAAATTATTCGGATTAATAGTGCTGACACTGAGAGAAGGTAGTTTTGACTGGATGCCATGGAATGTGGAGAGGAATATGTCTCTGGTGCGAATGAATAGACATTCTGTCCACTAGTTCCTCTTCCCTCCTCTTTTCCGTCTGTCTTCTCTCTCGCCTCTCCTAACAACGACTAACGAACAAACAACTGACTCAAACGTGAACCAGTCCACTCCTAGCAATCCGCTCTGCTTTCAGCAACCCAGAACCAGTCGAACCTTTCATTTCTCTCTAACAGAGCGTTGAACAACTCCACTCGCACTCTAGGCAAAGAATGCACAATCGAACCTCTGTGTACATACATGTATAGAGTACTTTTACGTGCGTAAGTACTTGTGATGTGATGTGAGCTACGACAAAACCATTTCTAGAGTACACACGACTGAGGAAGATCACCGTTTGCAAGAAACTCACAGATAATGCTCTTTGGTTATCTTATGCACAGATTCACTGAATGCCTCTCTCCTCCAAAAACACTTTTCTGTCTCTGTCCTCCTGTATTACCAATTATTATGTACGTACACCATAATACTCCTTTGTATATGCAAACCAAATCCATGAACATGTTCATGTTCGTGTCGGCTGAAAGATCGAGTTGAGACTGAGGCTGACAAGAAATAAAATCTTCTTGTTCGTGTAGAATTAGTCGACACACTCTATCACTATCCCTCTAATGTGAAATTCATTTACAAACTCGTACTCTCTTGTGTACTTTTCAAAGTACACCTTGCACATTGTTCTGTTCCTTCTCTGCAGTCAATTCCATTCTCATTTGCCTCCTGGCTCCGTAGTTTTACCTTCACTTCACTCGTCATTGCAGACCAGACTCAACACAACAACATATCCATCCACAATTAATACAACCAAAACTGTGCATACTGTACCTAGTTTATTACACGAAACGGAGTGTCTGCTTGTATGTACTTACCAAGTAGTTATCTACACTACACCTGAGCCTACAGATATTATACTTATTTTTACGTTAGTCCCAGTCAGTTAATTTGGTTTTACCTTGAAACCATATTCGATTCATTTGCTGCCAACTTTATCTCTCCCGATCAAATCATTTGATGCTTTTTGTAAATGAATTTTCTCATCTCCATTGAATCTCGACAAACAAAATTGGACAATACCGTCAAGGAAGATCAAGCGTTATCTAATGGTTGGTGAAGAGTAGCACGCTCTATTAGCAACTACTCTTCGCTGGCACTTCTGACTTCGGAATAAAGGATTCCCAATAATTGACGAAGAGTGACACGGAGTTGCAATAGCGTAAGTGGGAACAATTCCTGCATGACGGGGCCGACTCAGGAATTACACGAGGATCATTCCGAAGGATAGGAAGGCAATAGCATACCACCCCAAGCTCCAGTCAACTCAGCCAACGGGCTCAACTGAAATGCAGAGAGAAACACTTCGCCACGCTACAATATCACAAGAACTCACTTTTGGGTATTCAGAGTCCCTACGTAGGAATATTGGGGAACCTTTCCACTCAAAACCATATTGATGCAATGGTGGTTTATACTTTATACTAGATCTATACTGAAAAACCCTGGAATGGTCATAAGGAGGAGAGGCTCATCTGTGCACACATAAAACAAGTCAGAGTTAGTTGTTTGGACTAGAAGTTGGTTGGAACCGGAGTAGGCACCAAGTGTACGTTGTATTTTTGTGGCAGGGACTGTGTATGTATAATGTAGTGAGTCTGCATTCTCAAGCCATGGCAAACAGCCCCTTTATGTTCCACAGCACTATGCAGTAGCAGAAGTAACCCGAGTGCCAGTCCTAACCTAGACCATACACACATGCCATACCACCAGACTAGAGATCAGACAGGGACACAAACACCATCAGAACAAAAGTATTTTCAACGAACCCCTTTAGGGTTCATTTAGACTCCTATAATGCAGGATAGGAATCTTTCTATACGGAATACAGTCCACTATTACAGCATTACTGACTTACTTTACATAGTCAGATTCCAATTCTAGTCGTTCTCATTCTTATGTATTTTTACGCACTCTCCTGAAAAACCACACTGCGTTTAGCATACGTGTCCTCGCTATACCTATTGTTTTGTATACGAGTGTAATCGTATACCTTTGCATACTTTACTGTTGTGTTAAGTCGGTGGACCAAAATGAGACACACGCGGGTAGGGTTCACTTTTACAACAGCTAACGTAGCACACACACGAAATACATTCATTATCCCATATAAAAATACGTGTAAGAGAATTGTAGTGGCAGCATTCTAATTCTACCTACACTTCATTTAAACTATAGGTACGTACTGTACCACACCAACTACACCGTTCCTACTTATTTCTACATCATCCCCGCCGCTGTAAGAACACATGCCTAGTACTCTCTAATCCTTATGCAATTATTGTGTGCAATGCGATAATGGCAATAACACATAACGAACAGATACGTTTAAATGCTTCTTCTTCTGTGTATCCTCCCCGTGGTCCTCCCCAAATGTTAAATGTACTTACATGGAAATAATTTGGCCAAATGCAAGGCTCCGTCCTCTGATGAGTGAAATATAGGATTCTCTCGAGGTTCAACCATTCTTCCCATTATTTTTACCATTGCATTTGTGCTCCGCACCATTTTTCTGCAGATGTGTGAATGTGTATGTAGTATTATAGACTTCGTTTCAGGATTTATGTACCAGAAGCATAGTAATATAATTAGGTAGATTCAATTTAATATTGGTACCTCCATAGGTACCTAGTTAACTTTTAGTTAGGATATACACTGCAGAGAAACATACCTAATTGTAAACTCTGTAAGTAGTTATGTTTTCTAACAATCAGAATTGTACACATTAAGTACAGCAGTGTTAAATCTATGGGAGTCAGCAATAACTTTGCCGAAAGGCATGACACATAGAATCATATTACATCTCGGTACCTTGTACAATTAGTATTACACCTACTATGACCATGGTACTTATTCATTAATTATCATTAGTGTTAGTAAAAAAGACAATCTGCATAGAATAAATTCACAATGTACTTTATTTGCCTGTCAAGTTCAGTCATTATGTGTAGATCTACTAATGCAGTCCACTAATGTACTGTATATTATTGCATTCATTATGTTATAGTACTACACCTAGCTCCACCATAAATACAAACGTCTATACTGTATTTATTATATCTCTACTTGCATCACATTCATACAATGCTTATCATTATCATAGTTAATATCCTGAAAACATGAAATATGCAAGAGCATTAATAATATATGAAATATTGGCAGAGGGAAGTGGCCTGGGCCTGATAAGGGGCCAGAATAGACGGACATGACATGGCCTGGCTTTACTTCATATACGCCCTCATGTACATATATGTACATAATATTCTACGAATATATGACACATTATCAATATGCTTTTTGTAAGACAACAAGATGTATAGCATTTCTCGACTCTGTTTACTCTCCTCTCTTACGTTTATTTAAGTATTCACCTATAGCACTGATATTATACATTTCTTTTCTGTTGTGAACTCCTATGGCCATATTCTTGGTGATGTCGAATAACATATTAGTTATGAGAGTGGTGTATTATGTTATTTGGTGAAGGTAACCATTTATGTGGGTATAATATGATGAAATAGATAGGAGAGACAGTCTGATGCAATAAAATGCATTGGAAGACAGACTTGGACTAGACTTACCTTCTATTATCCCATCGTCGCTCACTTACACTTACACTTATTTATCTCTTGATGTAGGTGCATATTTACGTACTCATGTTGGCACTCAATCCACTTTAGTCTAAGGATCTCATTCTCATCTCTATAACTCTGCATCCATTCAAATCCAAACCAAGCTCCAAGCAATTCCTCTAACTCACATCACATTTACAAAGTTACAGAACATAAAAACTTTTTCATTCCCTCTGAATAATGCATATCATTAAAAACACATTCCACGGGCTATATGTCTTTGCCTCCCAATGTCTCTCTTTGTATTTATTTACTGCCATCAGCTATGCCGTTGCATTTCATTGCCTTCACTCTTCTTCTATGCAGACATAATCTATAAAAACATTCGCATCTACTGTCTCATCTAAGCAGTCCATGAAAATTAGTGCTTTCAGGACTATAAAAGGAACAACAGAACAGACTTGGCGTAAAGCTCTCCTCACTATTAAGTAAGCACACAGAAATACCAAATCCCTCTTAACGGTGGTCCCAGCCATTTCTCACTTACCTCACCTCACCTGGTTTCCTTGTTCTTGTTAAAGCTACGGGGATCAGACAGATGCAATGAAAACATGAAAATGCCTCGCCACTCTATGAATCTTTGTCTGCTTCATGCATAATATTATAATACTTAATTTTAATGACTCTTTGTATGTGCATTTGTGTTTATATCACTTTTACTGCATTTAAAACCATTTAATTAGGGCAGACGAAGGTCTTCACGTAACTATTATTCATCCGAGATTCTGATTTGGTGTACGTCTGTAGTTACAGGTGTGCTGATTTCTATTGCCAGTGATAAGGAAAGTTTATAAAGCTAACATCAAAATTATACTCCCAATGGACCATTTATGCATCACCTATTTTGCATATTCCACAGATAAAATAAATATTTTCAATGTCATACCATATTCAGACTGTTTGCATTTAGGCAAAATGAATTTCCAAGAATTGCGCAACAGATAAAATTAAACGAATTAAGAATTCATATTATGCCATTGTATGTATTTCATATTTGAACAGACATGAGTTACTTTTAATATATGGTCATTATAATCATTGGATTTATCCAGTGTAGCGAAACACAAATGGGTGTCAGCTTACTTATTTCATTGGTTTTTCTGAGACAATTTTTTTTAACTTGACTACTTTTACTACAGTTTCTGTAAATCGGGTGACGTGTAAATCCAACAGTGCATAAGTACACTAACTCCAGCTTAGCTTAGTGTACTTCCACTCATCTTAATTGATAAGAGAGCATTTATAATTTACACAATACAAAATACAATGATTTTTGCTTCCATTAGAAAAGTGATCTTAAGCATATATTATCGTGATGATGAGATTTGAGTAACGAAGCAGTAGTACTTAACACATTGTTCAAAACAGAGAAGACACGCTATATTTTGCGTAATTAATTTGCAAACCTTAATCTAGGCAATACTAAAAGAAACATTATCCATGTTTAATGTACTCAAGTACATCTCATAGGTACAAATATAATTTAGGTACAAATATTTCAGCCAAATAAAACGATATTAAATAAAACGATATTGCTACATGCTGAGTTTGTTAGCTACATTTAGTCCTTTTAAAGTCTACACAATGTTACCTGCATCGGTGTTATCTGTACGACAGAATTTTTGTTCAGTTTAATGGCATATCAAAATTTTGAATTCTGGGTAGTCAATTTCGCAAAACAATTTACCAGTAGCTCCGGCTGCACTGTAACTACTGCTTGTTGCCATAATAAAGTAGGATTTTGTAAGCATCAGAAATTTCTTTTGAATACTTTATTTCATTATTCGAACATTAATTTTAACTAATTTTCAATATCTTACTGCGCATTTCATAAAAGTCAACGTAATTCAGTCGTCTAAATTAATTATTTATTACCTTACTTAATTTGCGTTTGTTTAATGTTGGACTCAACTACATATTTTATTTACTAGCTGACATGCTTAATGAAATATATATTTAGGCCCTTCATTCCATGTATTACAAACATTCTTGATTATCAGTAGAAGCTGCCAAGATAAGTTACACTTATATTAGAAACGGAAGACTCGACATGAACAGAGACAGGCCGCCAAAACAACCAGTTGTAGAACACTGCAAGAGAAAAGTAAAAATGATTTGTAAAATGTTCATAACTTTGCGAATTTTGTATTTCATTGATTTACAAATTGCTGACTTACAGACATCTTTTGGTTGAAGAACCGTTGAAATAACTTTGCACCGGTGATGACAATTCTTTGTAGGAATAAGAACTACATAACGACTTCCACTTGCTTGAGTTAGGAATACATTGGCAAACTCTGTCAAAGGCTTCATAAAAAGTAATGTGTTATTTCTTTTCTACTCCTATAATTATAAGTTTTAGAAGAAGTAGTAACTTTATTAATGTGATTAGAGTAATATGTATATTTACCAGAGCATAAGTTTTTGAACGAAATTCATCTATAAACAAATAATGCTGTAAAGATACTTCCGTCGTGACTGGAATAAAATAGGGTTTCGGAAAATACTTCCGTAATAGTCTAGCTATGGTGACTCGATTTATTTTCCTATAAAACAATAAATGTCGCGGTCAATATATACTTTACACAACACACGTTTATAATGTCTACTGTATTTTTATTGGAAAAGTCACCATTTAACGTGAAGATCACTGTGGGCTAAACTTTTCCTTTTATGTCTTTTAAACAATTCATCAAACGTAACAATTCCTTGAATATTGGAATCCAGAAAAACTTTTTCAAGCAACTCAGAATTTTCTGAATAGATAGTTTGAAGATTGTCAAATCCTACTTCAGTCTTCATAGCGTCCTGTGAAGATAGCAAAATGAATAATTAGTTTTTTAACTATAAGTACAAAAGGCATACTTTACGCTTCAAATATTATTAAGCTAGTTTCTTATTTCTGTGACACATAACACTATTGGTCGTAAGGTAAAAATGTCATCCTGACGTATTTTTAAAGTTTTCTACAAAAGATGAGCGTTGTATAATACAGTATGCTTTGGTTACAATTTTTAAGAAGCTTTTATAATTTGAACTAAGAAAACCAATAAAAATCTAAAAATTCTCAGTGTTGGTTCCTTACAATTTTCCTTACAAAGTAGTTGAAGAAATGACAAGTTGTCAAATATCAAGTTTAATCGAACCATTTTATATAATTTTACGTGCCTAAATAATTAAGAATTAGAAAGGTGTGCTTTAGGAACCACTATTTTGAAGTGACAGGTGACGGAAGAATTAGGTTACCCAAATTTAATTTATACTGCTGACTTTAACGCTTGTAATTGAATAGCCTTTCGTTTTTAAATAAAAACTATACATTTGACATTTACATTAATAAACTGAACTTAGCAAATATTATCAAAATTGGGAGTTTTTAGTATTTACCTTTACAATAAACGGAATGCCACTATGATGATAAGCCGAAGAAAAATTAGAGAACCCAGTTAAATCTATTACATGTCTTGCTGATTCGCATGGCCAACATTCCAAATTGTCCATAGCATAAAATGGATTGGATAAAAGGCACGATTCTTCATAGAAATCTAAAATCCAAAATGACCGTAGATTACAACATGAGAGAACAATGAATAGAGCAATTAAATTAAGTGAAAACTAACTGGCTTAACCAATACCCACCTGTTAGAATTGAAAATTGTCTGATGACTGGCAAAGTAGCAACCCTTAGTGTTCTCATGAAAGGGTAAATAAGATCTTGTGTATTTCTAGACATAAATGCTTGCGTAGGCTTATGCAATACAATTAAACAGTAAAAAATCACCAAAGAGCAAACGAGGAAGAAAACAAGTTTGAAAGCCAGTAAACAAAGACTTAGAAATTGAGAGGTGGTATCCAAGAAGACTTTACAATTATTTGACAATCGTGAAGAGCCAACATTATTGATTTCTTTTCGGTTCTTGTCTGCTACACTTGATAAAGTAATTTTCTTGAGAACATCTGAGGAGCTGTTGCAGTGTTGTTTATGTCTGACTGTCCGACTACACGACTGAACATTGTTATTAACATGTGATGGCGATTTCTGGTGCTTGATTGAAAATTTTTCCCACACTCGTTGGCGAATGCTTGGACTACTCCACACAAAGTCTTTCTCAGTATCATAATTCTTCTCTTCGTTGAATTTCGTTATGAGTGCATTGACTTTTTGTCGGAAACTATTGCAAATTACATTGTATGCATTTCCATCCAGTTCTTCATCTAGTTCCATCACTTGATCATTGAATCCAATGAAATCTAAAAGGAATTCACCTTTTAGCTTTCGATTTGATTGAGGCAATTGAATCAGGTTTTACCATCTGGCAGATAAGATTGTAATTATAATGGCATTTGAGAATGAGTCTTCATACTTTAAAGAAAACAATAAATAAATATCCAATTAAAATTAAAAATAGTTTTAAAAAACACTAATTTTGACAATATTTTCATTATTAAGTCATGTGATCTTACGGTATATGCGAAATGAAAAATTTCTGAAACTTCAGTCTTGAAAGATTAAGACGTTAAAGGCCGTGATCCCTCCAGTAATGACAATGACAGCAACAGATTTCAATATGTTCCGTGACGAGGAGTAACAATATGTTAAAGTGCAATTTGTTAATATTAAATAAATACTTGAAAATGTGCAGGAAGGAAGTGATAGAAACGAAGGAGTGATAACTTGAGATAAGGAAGAGAACAATGATCACAGTGTTGCTCTAATTTTAAATAGAAATCAAAGATGAGTGCAAATAAAATTAAGGAGGAACCAAAATCTCTGGTTCGCTCATCTGCTCTCTTCTCCCTGTCTTCCCATTCAACTCAATATAACTCAACTTATTCAGTACCGGAAAGCTACTGTATGTAAAGGGGTTGTCTGTCTGTTAATTATTGATCATCCAAATATCTCACGAACACTGAAATATTTTGATAAAACTTTCAGAGAATATTCTAGAGACCAAGTGTTGGCTCCCCTTCAAAAATGGGGCTGCTCATTAACACCGTAGTGACCTTTGACCTAGTACCTAACCCCTATACATGTGATTCTGGTGTGCCTGACGTATTGTTAGTTGTGTTAAAAAATAAAACCATAGATGGACCACAAGCTTATTTCTGCTAAATACGATAGAGATATGGGCTTTCAGAAGCACAAAGATCTACTTATCATCATGAATATCAGCTTTCCGATTGAATTGAAACTCTTTTTATAAATTCGACGTTCTTTGAATAAATTCGAACTATTTTGAATAAATTCGAACTATTTTGAATAAATTCGAACTATTTTGAATAAATTCGAACTATTTTGAATAAATTAAAACGTTTTCGAATAAATTTGAACTTTTTTGAAAAAATTATAACTCAAAAAATTGGAACTTTTTTGAATAAATGCCAACTTTTCAATGTTTTCTATTTCTTTTGTTTTGCTTCCGCTGCAGTATTATATGCGTTTTGCAAATGGTTTATTTACAACTAAATCACTCCTTCCGTTCTTCTCTCAAAGATCCTGCTTCTTCTCTCGCTGTTCAGCTCAGCTAATCTTAAGCAGCATGCAGCTCTTCCATTCCGTCTTATAGCCGTCGTGATATTAAATTTACTCTGTACTGTACACTCCAACTCCAGCTATGTATAGGAATCCATTGAATTCTCTACATTGCGTTGTATAATAGTGTTACGTTTACGTTTCGTGCATGCTATATTACGCGAACTATTAACACTATAATAACCGGATAGGTTAACAACATAACACTGCAGTGTACAGTGTGTGATGTTACAAAAGCCGGATATACAAGTACTTAGGCAAATGCAAAGCCTTCTCTCCTGTTTCTCCGCCACAGCACTGAACCAAACTTGTATATTTTCTCAAGGCCAAAATTTTTTATTTAAATACATACATACGTAAATGTATACTATGAGATTATTTTAGGTACTTAATTAAAACCATGTTGTTGTACGTATTCCTTCAATTATAACTGGTTTACGAAATTTTCACTTTTTTGAAACAATCTATGCAATGATTGTATCCAATCATTTAGTGCACAGAGCAGTAATATTCTGTCTAAATATGCTAAACATTAACAAAATTAACAAAATTAATAAAAAGAAAAGAATAAATTTACAAGGTACTTTGTATTGTGATATACCATTTGGTCATGCCTTCAATTGAAATTCGATTTAGAATTTCCAGTTGAGGTTTTGCTAGCATGCAACTCTTAGAAAGCGAACAATGAACTTATATTCATAATTCAATATCGGTGATACAGTATCACACTGTTATCAGTTATTGTGATGAATAAAGGCTTTAGAAAGAAAGCTAAACAATTACGTTCAACTATTATTGATTAAAGACTAAACGTCTACTTTGCCATTTATTTTTAATTTTCCTGTATACGCTGCATCCACTAACTCCTTATGTTTCCGAACAAAAAAGTGAACATATTGGGTAAGATACATGAAAACATTTATTAATTAATATTTTAATGAAAATAGAAAAAAGTCGCATTAAACATACAGATTTAAATTTAGATAGAGTTTATAGATC
Source organism: Yoshiicerus persimilis (assembly GCA_020352615.2). NCBI lineage: Eukaryota > Metazoa > Arthropoda > Collembola > Entomobryomorpha > Tomoceridae > Yoshiicerus > Yoshiicerus persimilis. The sequence goes on along the minus strand of CM060170.1, from coordinate 3,063,201 downwards.
ACACACTACAATACAACCGAAGAATATATTATATTAAATATAATTAACAACCAAACTAAATAATTTTACACTTCCCAAAAGCATATTAATTATTAAGCAAAGAGGTGTCAAGATGTAAATGTTTAGGTACAATAAATAATTGGATATTTTTTCACTATATTCTACAAACATAAATGGATAAATCCCACTCTGTAAATACCGCATTTATTGAAATAGTAATCCTTCCCCAGGAATTGTTAATTTTATATGACAATATGTTTGTGAAAAATAAGCCCCCTGGAGTACTATACAGATAAATATGACAATAAAAAAATAAGTATTATTGAATTACAATTACCACAATAAGGCTACTGCTTCAACTACCTGATACAAATGCGATGCTACGATCTAAGTTCAATAGTAAAGACATTGCAGTACTTGCAGTACACTGACATCTTAGGAATATTACTGCATTACTAAATTACTATTCTGATTAAAAAGAATGTAAGTTACATTACAATGGTGTACACGATATGTGGGATAATATCAAGTACCTATGTTGGATAAGTACCTATGTTTGATATGATATTCCAGAATTCCAGCATTATACATTTAGTCTTCTACAAATACATCCTATTTTATGACATCCACTTTGATTGACATTTACGAATATCAATTGAAATTGAAAGCAACAATAAATACAATTCTAAACACAGTTTTCTGTGCCACTATGATTACTTCTATGGCTTGGATTTTAAATGCACTTTACTTCATACAATGCATGAAATTACAAGCCTGTCCCTACATTATTGGTTTGATTGCCGCCATTTGCAATATAACGGTGAACCGCAATTTGGTATCCCATCAAAAGTAAGCATTATTAATACAAACGGTTTCTAGATTGTTTTGTTCACAGAAAATATCTCTATCACGGCATCTGGCATTTAGGTAGACTGAACAGTAAAAGCTTATGCGTCTTCACTGTCTGAATCAAGCATTTGATTTATGGTGGATGAAGAATTGTTAATCAAAACGTGTCCGTTAGATTTGTGATTGTCTTGCGACCGATGGTTAAACGAATCCTCCATATCATAAGCATCTTTTTCATTATAATTATCCGCAGTATCTACGATTTGATATAAAGGGCTTTGTCCTGGTAAATTTTGTACCCTTAGCCAAATAAGTGATCCCAACCCAGCCATTGTGCCCATCACTGCAGCAATGTGCCAAGCGAATATTAAGGTAACTATCATCATCTTTAAAACAAATCAAATTATTTATATTAATTATCTTATTTTCAGTTGTAATGCATTTAATGTAGAAAAGGATGTCAAAGCTGAACGACATTTGCAGATTAAAGAAATTTAAAGAAAGTTTGTATTAGGTACAAAGGAAGGTTTTGTATTGACATTGACTGATTAATATACTTCCTTTACCTGAGTGTGATCCTGTTCATCCCAATCTTCTCCAACAGGTGGATACAGAATAAATCCAATTTGAAAAAACCACGTGCCTTGTAAAAGTGTGAAAAATACTCTGCCAAGGGCCGCAAGTACATTTGTAGGGTACATCATCTCTAAGATGCAAAATGTGGCGCAAGCAACAATTGTGTAGAATAAGAATGTGTGAACCTATCAGCAAAACAAAATTAGAAATTTAGTATTATAAATCACAAATAACTGGATAAAATAACTCCAGATTTGTAATGCTGGTTTAGAGCGAAAGGTGATACCATAACATCCAAGTCAGTACGGCCATGTAAATGAAAGTGAAATAGGAAGGCTTCAACACCAAATGCGAGTGATGCCGTAACATAATCAAGTTTCGGAGGCAAGTCCCATTTTTTATACAGGCACATATCCACAATTCCATTGATGCCGAAGAAGAAAAACATGGTGATATGTTGAGCGTTGCCCCAATGTGTCCACTTCCCATTTTTGAACCCAGTGCAAAACTCGCCTGTAGAAAGTTCCTTTTTCCATTATTATTTCCATTCATTATTATTACATTATTCATTTCACTTTTGCATGAAATTGCAAATTTGTTTATCTACAATCTACAATATAAAACTTTGCTACAGTTTTACAGAAAATATTTCCCTGTAAGTCATTCGTAGTGGATCTGGATTTTCTAATGAGTTATCTTTATGATAGGGTACTGCTCATAAGTAATTCCGAAATTTCCATTAGATCTACAATAGATGTGATTGGAAAATAAATTAGAAATTTTAATAGATTTTCTGTACCTAGTATCCCAATGGTGGCAGCAACAATTTTCAATAATGGTTCTACAGTGGGACTTCTCCTGCATACACAGGGAAAACTGCTAATATTCTGGTAGCTGGTGGGACGAAAGCGCTTGGCATAGAAATATCTGAAAAGTCAATCATCGGGTTCATTACATTTGCCGTTCAGAATGGATCTAGACATGTTTATTTTTATACAGCATTTTGTAGCATATTAGTAAGGGAACTCCATGGCTTATTAAGTAAGTATTCTGTAGTATTCATTCCAGGTAATAATGCAATTTATTTTCTTATACAATGGAGTGCGTAGAAACTATACTCTTGTTTAACCCTATTCATCATCATCATGTTCGTTGCGACTAAAGGTAAGCAATAAATTAACTTTCAATAAAGCAAGTTTCATTCTGCCATGAAAGAGTGTCCTGGATAGACCCGGCTGATTTCTATCCTCCTGATCCATAGCACAATGAAATGGATTAGCTTGGCTCAAAATTTGTATTGGCGAATATTCTTGCATAAACAGTTAAAATCCATTATAATCCAGCTCCCTTTTGCAATTCGATAGGTATTATTTCTTTAATGTCAACGCTAATTAGGTGTACATAGATGTAAACTGAAATGTGCTTGCTTTAACTAAAAGTAGATTGTGCAATGTATCGAAAAATTAGGATGCCCTACATACATAAAATAACGGTTATTACAGCAAGGACATTTGTAACAAATTTTAATTGACGTACAACTTATATAGGTGAATTATACGGGAAACTTGTTCATTTTCATGAATTGGTAAAAATGAAATAAGCTGTGCAGACTTATCTTATCTGTACAGCAATAGAAGAGCGTTTCGCTGATTTTAATGAAACTTTGAAAAGTTGAGTGGCTCCTCGTGATACATATACTTACAAATAATACTACATGTTGAATATCGCACTAATAAAGTGGATCTAATGCCCAAGGAATTCGAAAGTAGAGGTGGGACCAAGTCAGGCATTAATTTTTTAATTTTTAAAATTCTTTTTAATCTAATTGGGTAGCTCGGAAAATCTAATATTAGGAACGAAACTTTAAAAATTAAAAAAAGCATCCTACAGCAATTCCTTTTAGAATGTTAAAGAATCGAAAAAGCCGAGGTGCATAAAATTAAAGTATGAAGTATAAAATACGAAAATTAAACTCTAAATGTAAGATTCTAAATTTACGAAATACATAGAAATGACTTTTCTGATTTTACCTCAACATGGTAATGATTTTTAAAAAATTAAGTACGTAAATAATAGCTTTTTAGAATTGAAGAAATGTATACAAGTATTTTACACGAGTTTCGCAGAATTACAAGTCTCATCCTGCCCTCTAAATATTTTTAATGATGATAGTTGGCGGTATGTCAAAAGTTGTAATAAACGATTTTGCATTTTAGTTTAAAATTGTGGAGATTGAATACAAATATTTTTCTAATAAGTATTTCGCTATATAAAATGAGTTGATTCATGTTTAGAATGTTCTACGACATAGTATCATTAGTGTTCCTGTTAGCTGCTTCCTTTCAATACGTTTTATCTTGTCCGCTTTACAAATGTCAGGTTTAAGTAACGCAGTCCTTGTGACGAATACCATATTAGTAATACAATAAAATTGACTATGCTAATTATTGTTGTCATGATTTTATCGCACAGTCACGTTGTCGTTAGTCATACACCATCGGCCGCATTTTGTCATAGGTTGGAGTTTGGCAATGAGATATCCTAAAAATGTATTTTGGCCGTGTTAGCCATAGTGCGTCAATTTACAGAAGTCAGTTTTTTGTGAGTCATTACTGTGAATGTGTGAATATCGGCAATAAAAGATAGTGTTTGTCACAGGCGATGAGCTAACTGAGTGATATATTTATAAATAACGTGTTAACCTACAGGTACAGCTTACAAGTGTAAACAATTATCAAAAATGTAGTGCAAAGATAAGGATAACATACCGGTTGTGCACAATTAGGTTATGATTCTGACTTCATTTAATAGATATCTACTTGCATGGATGTTGATGCATTACACTGATGCAAAACGAAAATAATGTAAATGAAATAGGATAATTATATTATTATATTATAGTAAGGGTACAATAGATTTAGGAATTATTATTAGTTTATCCAAATATTTCAAAGATGTCTAGAACAAATATTAATAAAAGATAAGTATATCACAAAGAATTAGTGAACATATTGATAAATGTTTTTCCCACATCAATTCTTTCGAAACAGTTTCTACAATTTATAGAAATTGCCTTCCAAACTGAGATTCGACGAAGTTCAAAGATGGTAATGCTCTATTTATGACATTAACTAGCTCACTCTTATGTAAATATATGCAATAGTGATTTTGAGCATTGGCAATTAGGAATTACTTTATTTACACTTCCGTGATTGGTCTTTACACCCAAGAACCCACACCATTAAGTGTACTGTAATAAAAAGTAGCCCAATCCTCTTTTTTAATAATAAATTTAAGGAGTTGATCCTTGTTATAACATTACCTGTAAAATATGTTATAGAGCCACCACACAGCAAAGGCAGAGAAGAATGTACCGGGGACAACATGTCCTAGAAAGCTACCCATCTTGAACTGACGTCAAATCTGAAAAATAAAAATATTTTTTCAATTATTCACTTAATCTTTTATTTAAATACGATTTCATACTTATTCAAGAATAGTATGTAAAAATAACTAATAGTTACTGAAAATGGTACTGTTATGGAAACTTGTTGCAAGGATTCGTATAAAAATCTTTCGGAAGTCTGGAAATCGATTTCATTTATTTTTCGTATATAATTGGTTATATTTGACGAGTTTTAGCACATATCGGGAAAATAAAAATATAGATTTCCTTGTCAAAAAAATTAAATATAAATGCTTCAAATTATATTTTCCAAGCACTCACATGGCACATACTTTTTAATGTTACTAAATTTTTGCTAACCATCAAAATTTATGTAATACATTCAGAAGCGCTTACAAAACTATTTGTCCTTATAATCCAAATAAATTTCCTCATTATTATAGATTTGTCTCGTCATTGCTTTTACAAATATTAAATGTCGGTCAGGGTTCACTTGTTTAGTTACTAAACTATTCAGACATGGAAAGCAGGGTCGACTGACAACGACTACAACAAACTACTTAAATACAATGGATATTAGAAATCCACATAGAAATTTTAAAATGCATGTACTGGCGTGAAGATGCAATATTTTGACTTGCAAATTGCAATAAGTTATCAAACAATTCATCTCACCAGCGTTGAGCATTGCTTTTCGATGCACCTCGTGGGTCGCAAGTTTGACAACTTAGTCAAATTTTACTATATTCGCTAACAAAATAAATTACCACAATTTACATTCATATTTTGATTCCCTTAATCATAATCATTATTACTCAATTTGTAAGCTTCTTGATTACATTTACTCGTTCTCCAACATAAAAGAAGCAAATAGCAACTTACAATAAGTCTCAATTTCAGACGGATCATGTAACTTTTCGTAGCAGAACGAAGTATACGAGAATTGGGCTTTAAAACTTTGACATTGATCAACAGTAAGTGTATAATAACTCCATTACACACATTTTTGGAAGCTGCTATAGTATTATAGTAATTATTATAGTAATGCTGCATATATTTATGCTTATATTTATGTGCATATATTTATGCAGCATTACCATAAGCTTCACTGTCGCAATATTATAGGCACTAAAGATAGCAAATGAAAATGTGTCACACATTTGACGGAAATTTGGTTTCCCAGACACAGGAACTTGCCACGACATTACCGAAAGATTTTGGTTTAAGTTAATTTCACGTTAATTATCTTTAAGCTGCCACATAAAATATCATTCTAAGAAATATATCGATTAAGATCAGAAATCGAATGGAGAAATAAAAAATTCAAAAATGTTTGCTTGTAAATTTTACTTCCTACTAAAAATATTATCTACTAATTTTTTGAAATTTTTATCTGTGTATTACACTTGGGTAATTTTTTACACAAGTAGACCCTGGAAACACATCTATAAAGTTCCTTCTCCCTTTTTTGTATTTGCGTATTATTTGTCTAGCTAAAAGTTCAAACTTGGTAGCTGCTTTCCCAATCAATGGCAATATCACATTCTCAAACGGAAAAGTACCTATATATAGTGATCTCAGAGGAATTTGTAAAAATCAAGCCAATTGGTGCTGGGGACAAAAGAATAAAGATATATGACTGAATATGTTGAGAAATAAACATTCATTTTTTACCTAAGGCAAAATTATAGACTGTTGTTATCCAAAGAGATAAGACTTGGACTGTAGTCAGAAAGAAAACTAGTAATAAATGTTCGACTTCTCTTTCGACAATCAATTTTCCTCTTTTGCCTTACAATTGAGTTCACTCCAGTGACTTGCTGATGACTTTCATTGGAAAGAATCCGGCTCACAGTAGTTCATTATCATTTCAATTCTTTCTCCTCTTCTTTGACAGCGCTCCTTTGATCAGTCAGAAACTAGAATATTTGTACTTATCTGCCTGTGTCTATTTTTCTGATTGAGTCTGTCCTCGATTGTGTCTCGTAAACTGAACTGCTGGCTACACTGAAGTATCACATCAACTGTTCATTCACAGGCGTATCAATATCGCATCAGCTCTCTGCCTTGTGCTACACTTTATTTTATCCACCTGTCACAGTTCAATGTCACAGTTCAGTCAAATAATTTTCCCCAAGGTACTTTCACCGTTGCACAATATTCTAGCAAAGTCTTTTTCAGCTTGTCGCTGGTTGTTAGCTTCCAATAACAATTCCAGGCTTTGTTTGCTGAAACAAAACTGTCTGATGATTTGTCGGATTAGAAACGCAATAATATTGAATAACCAAGTCTGCTTTGATGTTGAACAGGAACGGAGTGGCAAGGGTGTATATTAAGTTAAGAACGCTACTCTTACCGAAATATTACGACCGACTCACATTATATGTACTTACAATGGTAATTTCGGTAGTACAATAAATATAAGCAAAGAGAAATTACTCATAAAAATTTATATGGGGAGTCACCTGCTTATTTGTTCGTTCTCTACTTTTTACTGGTCATTATTACACACAATGAGAAACATCTTGCTTAATGGCTATGTTCCTGTACTTTTATACCCCAATTTCTGCGACATGCATTTTCTTTATCAATAGAATAGACCGTGCAGGATATCATATCTATTCTCCGTGTATTTATTACTGCTTATCTCACTGATATGGAAATCCATTGAGCAGAAATTCGCCAAGGATAAGTACCTACTACATAATCATTATATAACATTATTTTCTATACCTTACTCCTTTTCAAACATGTTAAATGCGGTAGGACTGAAAGGCACTAATAACAAATTACTCCCAAGTCATATTGACATTAATGTATGCAAACATCTACCCGAATTATAGGGTATAGAAAAAGGTGTTGCAAAGCAAGACATTCATCCAATCCTGCAGTTCCTCTTTACAACTCCGTGAAATAGTTTACCATTGTTTGTTATGGTTAAATTTCCCTTTAGTTCTCCTCATAGCATTATTTTCCTATTGAAGAATTAAGTGTCCTTTTTGCACCATGTAGTCACTTCACTTTCTATAAACTATGCATAAGTACTTTAATTCAAACCAAAAGTTCTGGTCGTTAAACCGAATAATAGGAAACAATACTGATGGCACATTAACTATAACAATAATAGTGCTTGCAAAAGAATTCTAAATAAATTTCTAAGGAACAGACTTTTTTCTATTTGCTCCCTACTCCCTAGAAATTTCATTTTGTGTGAATACTAAACAATAAATAATTAATATTATTTTCAAACTTAGCCAATATTTTCAGCCCAACAGTAATATGATTGAAAAACTAACAATCTTAAATTTATGGAAAAATATTTCCTTTAAATGGTTCTTCATTTCTATGTGGATTCGATGAAAATAGAGGATTTTTTAAAATAAATAATCAAGAATAAATTCATCGAAGTTTTTTGTCTATTAGTTTGATTTTTCAAAAATATTTTTCTGGAAATTTTGCGCAAGTAAATTATAACTCGCTTTTGAAAAAAATAGTGAATAATTTTTCTATGTGAATAGTTTGCCCCCCTTAGACTGTTAATCTCTCTTTGTTATTTGCTGTTCTCATTTTTTCATTTATGTTTTCAAACAGAAAAGAATCACAGCCAAAAACAAGTTATTGTGATAGCATGGGAAATTAAAAGAAGTGTTCATTTGAGAGTCTTACTCATTGACAAGTTTACAATGCAAGAAACGAGAGGTTAAACTTCAAATCTTGACTACTTAAGACGAGAGAAAGCAGGCAGTCAAGAGGACGCGTAAGTTCCAGATGTCATTTCTAAAAATGGTTTTTACCGACAACTTAAGATAAAAATTGACGGACGTTGATTAATTTTCCATATTTTGACATTGGCAACGATAAAAATAAATTACTGTAAAAATAATTGTCCTCTTTTCAGATGACTTTGCTACACGAAAGATTATTGAGGACTGAGGACACTCGCCATTTGCAATGATAATTTGCAAGGAAAAGCAATTTCGAAAAGTACACTGTATAGGCAGATATATTATTTTTGCCTACAGTCGTTCTGACTGCTTTGCTGAGCTATTATAGATTACGTTCGTCATTTACCTATATGTCCTGTGTAGAATTTTTATCAAACACTTATCTTTACAAACAAAAGTAGGCAATAAAACAAATATGTCGTATTGGTAAGCACAAGCTTGGTAACAATCATTTCGTTTTACGACTGCCATAATAACGATGTATCCTAGAATCTATACACACCCAACACTTTTGTGCTGCACATGAAAATCACACAAATTCAATCAAACAGCCAAATGCAATTTATGATGAGTAATATAAGTGTCACAGATAAAGTAGGCTCCGACCATCAGAACCTAGGATTTGAGGGAACGACGTCACACCTTTGTTTTGAGATTCTGGCTTGTGCGACATTAAGAAGACGGATGAAATTCGTTCATGCATGATTTTTGTCTATAAAATCGCTGCTAATAATTGTTCTGTAATTATGATTAACGCGTATTGGAACTTAATGCCTTAGACTTAGATTAATGCCTCTCTTTGCAAAGATGGTTACAAATTCCCAAATTCGCCGATTTAATGATATGGTTTTACAGCCACAGGGCAATATAGTGAAGTCTTTAATGAATGATTGCAACATGAAATCTTAAATTCTGCGGAAGGTAAAACTAGTGTAAAATACATTTAGAGGCGAATTGCAAACTCATTTGGAAAAATTTATTATTTTTAAAAACTCCCAATGAAGAGCGCCTTTGTAAATATACAAACTAAATACATATTAGGTACGTATGGTCCTTCAATTACACCATACAAAACGTATTTTCTTTGCAAATGCAAATTCAAATTTGGAATGTCGGGCAAATTTATTTATAATAGGAACACATTACGTAGAAAAAATGTATCGTCCAAATTTGCGTGCAAAAAAATTACAAACTGATGCCATAGCCATTAATTTGTTCATATGTTCCATTTCTTTTTCAGAATTGTATAAAAATGCCAAACATAATATTTTACAGTCTGTTTAGTACCTGCGTTTTTTTCAAAATCCGTGACATTTGTATTACACAAGCTATATGCATTTCGACTCAGCTTAGGTAAGTGCAATGTGTATAAAACGACATTTTTGTTTGAGCATATCTAATAAAATAGGACAGTATTACCTTGAACACCCAAATTAATATTCGCTTATATTTGCTGATTACAGAAAGGGAATTTTGTATATAATGTCCAAAATTCAAGAAGAAAAAGAGATAATGCTTGGCAAGCATTCAAAATTACTGCTAATAGTTGAAAACTTTTCCGATAGATCTTCATCTATTATCCATATTGTGTGAACAAGCAAAAGTGTTCCATGAAGTACCAATCAAGATCCAAAATTAAGTTCAATATGTCTTGGAACATATACCTAGACTAGCTTGCATAAACATGAATTAATACAATATGCAATTAATGTGTTTTGCATGTGTACACAAATGTGTACTGCAATATATTCTTAAAGAGCCATTATAGTATTGACTGCACGATGCACACCACTTGGATAATTCTGCTTTTTGAATGTCACAATAGTCTAATATTGTTTTGCGTATTTGACTGATTCCAATCAAAGAATAGACAGACAGGCCTGTCTCATCTCCGCCTTTCGTGTTTGCATAGCTAAAAGCCAAAACACCAAAGTAAACATGCAGTTTTCTCCTTTCTTTAATCATACTTTATTTTAGGGTTGTGCACACTAAAATGTTTTACATATAACACTTCACACTGGAATATCGTTATTTTGTTGGATTACACGTGAATTGGGTAACTATTGCTTCAAAAAAAATTTTAGGCACAAAGTTTTCAAGAATCATACGTTTTCTTGGTAAAAACTGTAAGGTAAACAACAGGGCAAAATAATCTAAAATTAAATTACACGTTTCACTGCGAAGCAACTAAGAAGCATGCAATAAGAAATCAAATAATCTTTTCAGTAATGACTAATGACCGAGAATGCACTGTTGTTAGGCACGTATTTGCTTTTCATTTAATAGCCAAAGCATACACAATTTCCAATTCCTTTATACCTAATGCTGATGCACATCGTTATTTGAAACATTGTATATTATTGCATTTATTGCTCTAGCCACTCCACGCAATACTTTTATATGGTTCTCATACTCATATAAACTATGTTAATAAGGATTTATAGTTTGCAGGTGTATAATTAACTCATTTTATGTGTGCATTTTGACAGCAGTAAATTACGCAGTTTGCGAACACAAATATATTCCTCCTATTCCTTCAAGACTAAGACACGATTTGCAAAAATTAAAACCTAAATTATTTGCAGCTGTAAGGGAGTTGTAAATAGCAGGATGCTTCATTCGTTAAATACTACTAACTTTGAATATTATTACAGACCTGTTATTGGGATACTACACCTATTCACCAAATATTACCCCACCGTTGCTCAGTATCTTCTGGTAGCTACATCTAATCAAACTATTAGCAAAACCACACGTTCAGGATACTGACAAAATCCATAGAAGTACTACATAATATTTCTGAATATGAAGACTTGGTTTAATTTCTAAACTCAACTCAAATTCGGCAGATCCGTTTAAAATGCTAATATTTGAGAAAAAAAAACAATTCGAAAAACGTCATTTATTTGACATATTTAAAATGCCATTTCCACGAAAGAAATTAATAGATATTGAAGAAGCAAAATCAATGCAAACTAATCTCAGATCCATAGTAATATCCCCCTAATTTTAGACCCAAGATTACGGCAGGTTGTGCCATGTAAAAAAGGGAGTGCACTTTAGAGCAAAGTAGGAAGGCGCATTAAATTGCCTCTGGGCAACTTTAAGCAGAGATTCGAAACTGCAAGGCTAAATCCTTTCACTAGGTATTGTTTCTGTTATGAAGGTGATGCGAAATTTTAGTTTGATAAAATATTTGTACGGAGTAATAAGATAAGGAAGATTTTCTAAAGCCTGGTGTTTAGAAACAGTGAAATGATAAATGACTGTACCCAAAGCAATAGACATTTGCAGCAAATTAATTTGGGTTGCTTTAAAGGTTTAATTTGTTTACCAGGTGGTTAAATCTGCAGTGATTTGTGACACTTTGAATTAGTTGTCCAGGTAGTACTAGAAGAGTGAGCGAAAGCACCTCTTTTGGTTTTTATTAACCGAAGAGTAGTTAAGGGGGCCTTGGGAGTGAGGTAGTGACAAGTGGTAGCCACTCATCCAGTGCATACCTGTTCTAATCTAGGAAAGATTTGCAGTAGAAAGCAGAGAGTGCACAAAGAGAACCCTGGAGCCGGGTTTCTTAATTCCGGCCGTGTGTTTGAGCGTTGCAGTAATTTGCTTGGATGAGAGAAGAGAACACAATGGATGTTTTGCGTATTATTTGTCAGCTGTCAACTATTGCATGAAATGAAGTAACACGGTGAAACATGAGAAGGAGCAGACATGGACAAGACATGGAGAGTGAGTGGAGTATCGTATCAGAGATTGTAATATATTTTTCTGCATGGCATGCATGGCGAGGATGGAAGGCACGGTGGTGCACAAAGTACAATATAATTAAAATGTAAGTAGTCATTCAACTTTCACTCAACTTTCTCCCGAACATGCAACACAGATTATGCTTTTACAACATAATCCACAGAATTTGCTATTAAATTAAGTAAGATAGACACACAGCCTTTATTTATGTACATATAATATATATTTATGGCATATCATAACTGAGCCGAGTCGCCGCTGAATTGCTCTCCGTGCCGACATAAACCAACCAACCAAAAGCAGACTGAAGATAACCAGATATGAATTTATCTATAAATAGAATAGAGTTACGAGGACGAAGTGAATGCAATCTACTAAGTACGTGTAATGTAATGACTAACGTCTCTGTACTATGCAATGCATTATTGTGGGTATTATTTACTAGTACATTCCCCCTAAACATGTGGCTGAGAAGAGTGATCCTGGTGCCAAAGAGGTCGGCTCATCTCGGCTTGTCATGTCTATGGCTTTTCATTCCAAATGAAAGGCAATAGCCTACAGATAAAATAATCAAATGTTTGCACTCAGCTTGACACGTAAACTAAAACTTTTCTAATTCTCATCTTACTTTCTCAAGTATTCACATTCTCTGTTTTACCATGTCACAATAGATAATCTTTTACTTCATAAATCTGTTATCCTTTTGCTTTAGGCAAATCCTTTTTTAAATTTCAAAACAGAGAACTTTAGTAGCTATATCTGCAAGTCATAACCTTTTGCTCATAAAAATGTTATTAAGTAAAGTAAAGATGTTCGTCATTATCGGAGAAAATACGAAAGACTTTCATTTAATTTCCGAACTAGTCATGCATTCAGCAATATTAAAACTTACTCTAAAATATCTAGTAATATTATATATCAAATGATATTACTTAATAGTGTCTCTCGCGAATTAAGTTAGCAATTATTTGGAATTGCTAATTAATTAAGTACTACTGAAAAAACAAAGAATAACTGATCAGGGAGTCTTATTTGTTTTGGGGGTTGGGCTTAGCGTTGACGTAAATTTTTATCTGCACTCTATAAAATGGCGAATATGTTAAATGGAAGTCTATTTCAATTTGCTATAATAAAGGCTATCAAAGTTCTCATCAAGGGAGCAAATGGTTTTCTAAGTGTTTTGTATACTCTGTCCGGGAAAGAAATGCCCACCATTAATTCTGAGACTGAAAGTAGTAAAAGTAGTACTTAAACATAACCATACTGGCTGAGTCAATACTGAGTTCCGTTTTACATGGGATTCTTAACGTTAGCATTGTACACGACTTGACCTTAATCACCAAATAACCTTTGTTTCGAAATCGCAAAAAGTCATTAAAATAAGCCATAAGTTAACCTGGTACGTTACGAAGGATCATAAAAATGCATGTGCATGTAAATCAGTACACCAAACTCCAAACACTCGACTCCCCTTATCTTGATCTACTAACAGTGATTAGTTACTTTTATCTTGTATGTATATCCTAGTACTTCGATAACAACGTACTATTGTTAGTAAATGAAAGTGTTGGGTGTGGATATCTTTGTAACCCCGGATGAACTAAAAATCCATTTTCATGCCTGACAGGTCTGCCTAATTACACCTCAATATCTGACTTATAACAATTAAAACATTATTAACTCATAAATACATTATGTCAACTAGTAACTAATAAACTAAATCCGCCCAATTCTCCAGAGCAGTCATAAGTCTTGAGGCCATGGAATTATCCGACCTTACAAACATACCTGAATTTCAAATAGGTATAACAGTAATAACAAAAACCACCTTTTTACTTACTGTAACTTAGCTTTATTTACTGGTATACTATTCAGTGCATCCCGAAATGAATGTATTTCTCTATTTAATTGTAATGCAAACCTGACATTTTACGCACCAAAAAATCAGTTTGTAAATTGCGTTTTATAAATTGTCATAAATAATTTATCACTTTTTGACTAACTATTATTTATCCATGTGTTGGGACGTATTGTGTTTGCAGGTTTCGAAAGGTCACCAAAATATCACACGCATGCGTCAGATCTAGTTGCAATATTTTCCCACCACCACTTGCATATCTCCCATCCATAGTTTGACCTCTGGTTTTCAGAGAAATACTATTTTGATAATAAATTCCAACAAACTGGCCTATTTATCCTCCTTATTCCACATTATCCTTTGTTTATGTTATAGATCTCTTATCGAAATTTGACCCTTTGTATCAAAATTTCAGTTTTCTAATTGAATTTAGTTTACACATTCAATCACTATGTCCACCTATATTTATGACGATACTTGGTTACCCCAGTGTTACATTGGTTTATTATTTTATTTTATATCACCCATATTTTGTATTCCATTAACGTTTTTGTTTACCCTTCACTCAAGCCAAAACAGAATTACAACTTTTACTCTGCATAACACACTGTACATTATAATTTACGTCTGTAACACCAGTATAGTAATCCTGAAGTGTTTACAACAAGGATACTACGTTCACTACTGCAATTTGAAATACTCTAAGAGCGGAGCGGAGTATAGGGTAATATCATTGCTATTTTGGTGGCTATTTATAATGAAGTTTTGCGAATAATGAAATTCTTGCTAAGAGAAAAGAGACTTCAATAAGCATTTAATTTCTTCCACGAATAAGTGATAGAGGACTAGGTACAAGTCCCATATAAAGCTGGTCTCGAATCGAAGCAGCTGCAATCTAGCTGAATTTAAAAAGGATAATGAATAATGATATAGGGTAAGTGCAATTTCAAAAATTATCAGAAAACCATATTTATTGCAAAATGCAATGAATTGCAAAACTTATTTTCTGAGATGACATGAAAGTGTACTTTACTAAGTTGCTCCCTTTGGCTTGTAAGTGTCAATTAACTGAAATATATGTACATGCCTTTCAAAATCTTTAAACCGACTTTTAAATGAAATCATATTTAATTCCTTTGAAAAACTGTTGCATCTGCTACAATGTTTAATATGGTGAGTATACAGCACCGCAATTAACTTATTTCGCCATCTCTTTGTAGTCCCACTTTCTTACTAAAGGAGAAACCGGTAGTTGACTTGTGCTTGCACTTTTCATTTGGGCTCCTTCCCAAGTTTCATATTCCTAATCGCATATGGAATCTGCCTAATAACTTGATCCCAGAAATAGAATTAATAATTTGGATCGACATGATGACAGAAAGACAGACTGACAAACAAATGCCGACAGCTTGAAAGGTCGTCCGCCACAGAATTGACTATTCATTTTACAGTAAAAACCAACACGAACGCCCAGTGCCTTAATAACTTACAATGCATAATTGAAAATAAAACTCGAATTAAGCCCCCGGGGCTTTATATTTTCAGATACAATTTATTTTTTATAAAGGGAATGACAATTTTCAAAAATATAAATTAAGACAGGCCAAATATGAACTTTATGGGGATTATTGCTGCGTCTGCGCTTAATTTGGATTTATTTTTAGACTTCGTTTTTAAAAAATTTTTGTGATACCGACAAATGTAATAAAGTATTACTTAGTTGTACAATGAAAACAAATATTTCAAAGGTTGCTATTCAGTTCATACTAGTCCAGTTAATAAAATAGGGAACCTATAAAGCCATTTTGGAGGTGCTTATTCAAAAGGGGTTTTTATGCCAGTTTTACGGCAAACATCTCATGATAGTATACGGATCTTCTGTGAACACGCAACTAGTAATTTTTGTTTGTTTATCTTTAACTTGAAAATAACGTTTGCCGGTTTAGATAAACACCATTTATATTTAATAATTAGTTTTTATTACCATAAGTCTTCAGGCTATTTTCCCTGAGAAACTTTCTGCTGAGTTATGCAATACGAAAATGGCTAGAAGAAACAACTGACTTGCCAGTTTTATTTTTAACAGAAACTTTAGTTTTATTCATTTTTCGTACGCTTTGTGCCTAAATGAAATGGGAATAATAATGAAATTTGTATAAATAAAACGATTGTTTGATAAAATGTTTAAAACTGATTCCCTTTAAACTTTTTGTGGAAATGTATGTATGCAATGTGCTATCATTTAAAAGCATTTAGTTTATAATATTACTGTTAATTGCTCAGTTGAAACAATTGCCTTAATTGTGATTTTTCTATTGCATGGCTCACCACGAAATTTCTCTACCGAATTCATTTTCGTGGCACTTGGCCTTTTAACATTTTCTATGACGAATTAATTATGCATTGTCTATTGATTGGTTTTAGCGAAAATTTTAACCATATAGTAACAGCAAGACAAATGAAATACTTACCTTGTTTTAGAACACAGTGTTTGATTTGAATATAGTAAGGTTTTGAATATAATTTCGAGATATTATTGATTCATTATCTACGTTTCTGTAATAATAGCTGTCTGGAAAATGTTAAAATAATTAACCTTAACTAATCTGCCTAAAAAGATACTTCTCTAGCTACTATTCGCCTTGGCAATTTGGAAAGATATAGATTGCATATCGTGTGAGAATTATCCATATAGTGTAATACCACCACGATGATGGCGTGCGGCTATTCTTTACCTTTTAGTATACACCTTGACATAGTATGGCAAAAAGTGCATGCAACAACATCACTCCACTTTTAGAGGAAACTCCTCTATTTGCTATTATCTCATTTCATTACTTGACTAGGTAAGCCATGGGAAGAGATAGATGTATGCGAAGCATATCCATCAGTTGCTTAAGCTTTGTTAGTTTTAGTTTGATGAGAATATAAAGTTACTCATCGCATAGGGTTACTCTATTCCGAAGCCTCCCAATGTATACAGAAACGGTATGGCAGGATGTTCTGTAGTATACTATAGGAACGAGAAAGGTACAATTGAAAGGGAAGGCGGCACACAAAAGAAAGTGCTTGTTGGCGGCCGAACAATGCTTGTAAGGTAAGTATCCAACTATTTGCTACACAAGTAATGAAATATGTTACACTTTTGACATAAGAACATAATACCTTACACAGATAGTAAACAGTACACTGGATGAAATGCTGGAGATAAACGTTTCCGTGCTTTTGCAAAAAGAAGGCGAAATGCTCTGAAAGCCAGACTGATAGTGTCTACAAACCTTCACTGTATAAGTTTACATTCTACATAATACAAAGGTGACCATACCTAGAAATAGACAGTGACGAAACGAGAAATGGGACACTCCTGTAAACTTTACCTGTAACCTTATCGCTTGGTCTGTACATGTGTAGAACTTTCAGCTGGACTATTACTTAATGCACGCCGTAGTTTTCTTGCTACAATAAATACGAATAATTTGACAGGCGAAAGCTCAATGAACTCATGAGGTTGATGGAAAGGAAATGAATGTAAGTAGGTATTCAGTCTCTCCATATTCCTTTACCTCAAACTACATAATATACACTTTTTCACAATGCCACACCAAGATTACATGCACACTATTAGATGCATACAATTGCAAAGGAAAGCAACAACTGTACATAGTCAGATGGCCATGTTGATAAAAAACTGTGTGGGCGCATTTTGTTTAACATGCTATTAGGACCACCTTTTTCCAAACACATTTCTCCAATTAATATAATGTACCTATAGCCAATACCGAAGTAAGCAACTAATGTACATGGGTAGGTCTAATTTCATTTATATTGGTGAATTATGTGATGAATGATCAATGTGCTTTAAAAATTCGCTTTCTATACCTACTGGAACGCATACCTACGTATCCGGTTACGTGAAACATTGCTTTTCGCTAATGTAATACTTAGCTTTTGTAAGCAAACGTTGTTTGTAATCTGTCTAGATGAAATACCTACATACAGCATACCGCATTTCCTAAAGGGATCAATTTATATCCTATGATTGAGTAGTTACACTGGAAATGTAAACAATTTGCAGTATGATGTTTGGCTGCCAATAATGTAATTGTAGTTCGGTAAGTTCGGTTTCATGTTTCATAATGAATTAGAGAAACTAATATGTTTTGCACAAATGGAAATTATTATGAAATTTGAGATTTTAATTAAGGTTATGTATTGTTTCTCAGTAAATACTTTGTGTAATATCAGAATACACTGTGATGATGGTCAACAAAAGGAAATGACTAATTAGTTACCTAAAGTAACAATTGTAGGAAGAAAATGAAATTAAAAGACACACCAAAGGAAACAAAATTAAAGCTTTCTGTGTGCAATGTGGCCTTATACGCAGTAATCAAAGTAATGATTAGTTTATTTAATTAATGAAACGTTTCTAGGTGGAATCACAAAGGAAGAATAGTTTGCTTGATGATTTTGGGTGTAGTCACTTATTATGGTGGATAAATTCAAAGTTATACTACCTGTAAGTAGAATTGAATTGGTAAACTGCAGCGTAGATTAATAGAGAGGATTTGAGAAAGCTTATAGCGTTTCGAAAGAGGAATAAACATTGATATAAATGTATGTTTGTCGGCGTGGATGAAGTTAAATGGAGGACTAAGTAGAGATTGCTGGATGTTTGTAGTGCTGCTAAGTGCGCCATATAATTCTATATTTGTTCTTAAATATTCAACATCAGTTATAGCGCCTGTGGGCTATTATTACCGTTCTGGTTGTTTGTATAGCATGAATCGACGGGGATTTTCTGTTGGATGTGTGCAGTATTGCCTATCTATTAGCGAAGTGCGATGAGAGAGAATAGGAGAAACGTCAAAAGCTATTATCGTGAAGGAGGGAGAGGAAGGGCAGTGAAAGTGAAGTAAAAGTCAAGAAAATCAAAGGCAGTGAGCTTAGCTTTCCCTAAGAAATCAGAGGCGTGTGGTGCGGGCCGTGTTTCTGGATGTACAGAGTGCCAACGTAAGAGGAAGACAAGTGAACCTGACTGAAAGGTCTGTGTTGGCACAGAGTCCGGTTCAGTTTCCTTATCAAGGCAAAAACAGGAATCTATTTTTAGTTATTCAGTATTTCCCACATGCTATAAATCTGCCTGCTGGAGAGTGAGACAAGAAGACCATTACTTCAGATGAGCTAATCCTAAATGCATTCTCTATAAATAGCTTCCTTCAATTTGTCCACCAATCAATTAACTATTTACCAATAACTACGGCGATACATTTTCTCTATCTGTCTATCAGCAACCGTACTTCCTTCGCTCCACTTTCCCTCTGCATCTGCACTACATTGTGCACCAATAAAAATCTATATTTAAAACAAACGTATTTGACTTTATTTGCAAACTTTACCTTTTCTCCAGATTAGTTTCTCCCGCTGCCGAATTTGGAACTTTGGTGCGAACTTTTGCCGGATTTGCAAAATTGCGATTAAATACTGGGAAGACAGTAGAGAAATATTAGAGTTAGAAAATCGTTGAAATCAATCCCATTAAATACTCGAGCGGCCACTTGCATGAATACGTAATGTCGGGGACTCTCTGTACTCACAAAAACTAATGTGTTCGCTCTCTAGTTCGACTCACATGTAGTGTCACTGCTACCAGAACTTTCTTCTGCGAATGTACATCAGTCTGCTCAGATGCCGACTGACCAGCCACAAATCCATGGAAAATACGGAGAAAAGTATATTTTCCAGCAGGTCGGATTGCACAGTGTGCGAACGCAAACTTGAGACTTGGTTTATGCTCACTGACTACTTTGGACCTCCAAGTCCAACTCTAACCAATCCATTTATGCACTTTGGCGAGCATTTAGCTACGTTATTTCTAGTTCCGTAGATGGTGACTAAAGAATTGAAAGTGTAATTTCCTCCTATTATGATACAAGTTATAAGTTTTGGTGATTGACACACATCTGTGACACAATGACAAATGCGGGAGAGAAACTGGACTTCGGGAAGCACTTTGTTAGGAGGGCAGAGGAGAGAAATGTCTCAATTGGTCTTGACTGGTGGGTGAGACAGATGGAAGGACTACAGAAGTAGGTAGGTGATGTTTTGCATTACTACTTACAACAGCAGGACAAGTAGTGTCTAGGTATGTTTATGCAGTGTTGAGGGAAACGGAGTTTGAGAGCGAGTGGGTTCACGGATAAAATAGGCGCTAAGCTTCTGGAGTAAAAACACAATGAATGCCTTCTCCACTTTCTCTGCGAAACATGCAATGAAATTTTTAGCAGTGTGCCGTGCACTAGTTCATTGCTCGTCAGCTCAAAGAGAACTAGTGGCTCTGTTTCTCAAGCCACTTCTATTTACACCATTGCAACTACAATATGCAGAACTGGATAACGGAGCTACCTCCTATCAGACCAGTCTAATGAAAGCGAATCCAGTCAAGTCAACTAACTCAAGTCAGACAGTCTTTCCTCGCTACTTATTATTATGCATGCATGCAGGACATATACCGTGTCTGCCCAATATCCACCGTTCCTCGCAATTCTCTCTTTCACGCAGTTATACAATATTATTAGTACCAATAGTTAGTATGGCAATGTGCACATCATTTTCCCCACGAGAAGTAACCGAGTAAATAAATACAACAGGAGAAAGCAATTGTATAATTGTACGTGTGTACGCTTCTTCCTCTCCCAACGAAC
The DNA here is from genome assembly GCA_020352615.2 of Yoshiicerus persimilis. NCBI lineage: Eukaryota > Metazoa > Arthropoda > Collembola > Entomobryomorpha > Tomoceridae > Yoshiicerus > Yoshiicerus persimilis. The sequence continues at coordinate 3,042,333 of CM060170.1, read as the reverse complement.
ACTTTTCTCTACAACTACTTCTTCGGCTTTCTCTCCGTCTGCCTCCCAACACAGTCACCTCAATGCGAAATGCAATACTCTTACCTTTCTTCGCCTATCCTTCGTCTTCAGCCCCTCTGCACTCATTTCCAATACTTTTACCATACGGATAAATAATCTAATCGTCAGGAAGCACACCAACTAACATAACAGACCAGGTAGCCAAATAAATGCAACATCCATGTATACCTCTTTACGTATGTTATGTCACGAACTTTCACTTCGTTACATATCCGTATACAGTTCCTAAGGTCCTACCTCGCTCTCTTCTGCGTCACCTACTTTCATTTTACTTTCCAACCACATACATATATACATCTATGCGTCCTGTCCAAACTTCACCATTTAAACCATATTTTATTTTATTACGTCAATGCCAAATGCACAGAATCAGGAAAATCATATCATTAGGTTTGCTTTATTTCCTTGAGGAACACTAATGTAAAGTTGATTCCACTCTCATTTATCAAAATGTATGTCCATGCTTTCACAAGGTAGCAAGTATTTAAATTTCCTAGGTAATTTAAATGAACACCAAGGAAATAATTGTAATATTGCAAGAAGCCAATTAATATTATGCAATTAATATTATGCAATTAATATTATGCAAGATTTTCGAGCATCTGTGCCACTTATTTCCTGTATTTACTATATCCATGTATTTTCTCGGAAGCTGAGAAAAATTGTTAGGTAATTTCCTTTCAAAGCCGTGACTGGACTCTTAATAATGAAAACGAAGGAAAACTGCCTACCTGATTAGCAATTCCATTAGGTTATTCAAACTGCGTAATAAAGATTAAATTGTAGTCGCTTTGCCCCTAGGAAATAAAATGATTGCGTTGACACGCATTGCATTTTTATTCCTCCTAGTAAATTAATTTATGCATATTCGATGGCATAAAAAATCATTTATTTATACTGTTTTATTGGTTTAAAATGAATAACTGGAATTAATTTTTGGAATTTCTAAAACTAAAACTAAGTACTGGTAATTAACACTTAATGAACTGAGCCTACGCCATATTTTGTAATGGTTTGATGGCCACATTGAAACTATTCTGCTAAGTACTGTCGATATGGCATTCTGCGCAACTAAAAGTGAATAAACAGGCAGTCTCCACAAAGTAAGAGGTAATAAATGTCCAATAATATCTGTACATTCCACAATACAAGCAATCAACTAACACAGAACACTTAATAAATAACGCAGCAACACATCAGTGCATGTTATTTTATGAATGTCGTGGTGCAAGACACTCTGCACTCTTATAGCCAAGTGTATGAATTCGAATGGGGAATTGTTGGAAAGCTTAGTATTTAATAGTGTACTTTATCATGAAATTGTGTTACTTGCAACTTGATCGTCATTCTGCGTGGCTAGCAGTCCGTCCATGCACTCCGTCCTTCTAGTTCAACTCAATTTCTGTTTGGGTTTCTTGCTTGGTTCCCTTTATTCGTGTTAGTTAGTACAGCTTTAGTGATGTCGTGACAAATGTATAATGCGTACATATTTACAAAATAGATATCCGAATGCCTGCCATAAGAAACCAAAACAAACCGGAATCCGACCACACAAAACTACATTCTTCAGCACTAAAACGGAGCGAAGGCTGTCAGCCTTTGTATTCATAAGCTTTAGTAGTTCCAGTAAGTGGACTTTCTTTTCCTTTCACCAAAGAAAACCAACTGGTGACAATTTTCTACTTCCACTCCGCTCCTGTTTGCTTGGATAATCAAACCGAGTCTAACTAGACTAAGGCGAATGCAAAAAGAGGAGCATATGTCGCTCTATAACCAGAAGCAAATAAATATTTCATTGTCCGGTTTGTTAGTCGTGCAAAAGTAGTACTGGACCGGTTTGAATGACAGGCCTCTAGTTCGTACAGGGTTATAATTAAAAACTTTTCTTACGAACAGACCAGCATTACCTCTTTATAATTACTGGCCTCGCGGAAAACAACATACCATTTTCAAAAGTCAAGGATATGCACGCAATGCTAAAGTATTAGTTTCATTAAAGTTATTCGTTTTTTTAAATAAATAAGCAATGTGACATAATTAACGGTAATTTTCAGGCCTTATCAAAGCAACTAAGAAAAGTTTGTTTTTCAGGAGAATGACAATTTAAAATTGTCTGGTATGTGATATTTAAATCATTTTTCTTTGTTAATTTACAGGGTCATACAAAATAATCGTGACATAATCATATGTAATTGTCGAAATTCGTAGCACCATCAATGCACTTAGTAATGGCACAGCATTTAATTATAACCATTCGATTTATCTGACCTAATTTTAGAACACTAGATCTTTAGTTCCTAGTCCAATTTTGTATATAATATATATTTCGCTGATTATTGTTAATTTTCTAACACGTGCACAAAATTCTCTGCTACTACAACTGCAGCGGACCCTGTACAAATAGTGAAGCTACTTTACATTACAACTACCGAGATCAAAAATCTATTGTTTGTGTTCATGTTGAGGAATGCGCGACATCAAATTCGGCATTGGTAGGAAAATTATGGTTGTAAATACAAGCATCTAGAAGTTTTAGCATGACATGAAAATTCCACATGCACTTTTCTCTAGTTTTGCGGTTATTCGTGACTTTTCCTATTGGTTGAACTGGCGATGAGTACATCACAACATTTGACGAGGAATACTTGCAATTCATTTGAGTCCAACATTCAACCGTCTAGTGTGTGTATATTATATGTATTATGTACATGCATTTCACTTCAAATGATAGAAACGCAACGATGAGAATGGGAAAGCGAGCTACTAACATTCTTTATTAAATACTTAAGCCAGGCGGCTTCTATATTATTTAGGCGAAGAGCACGTTAATTATAACCATCCATTCAAGTGAACTTCAACCATATTATACTTACCAATACCAATAGAAATATACATACCTACTTTCAATGATACCAGGCACGATACAAAGCCGTTATTACGCCTCTCCACCGACACGATGCAATGGGGAAACCTAAATATTATGTTTTATCTCTTGTTTCCTTAGATTGTTGTTAATGGCAATAAATCCGAATGCTTCGTTTTTCCCAATCTACAGAAAGAAGTGTCTCTTTTCTACTATTGAAAACTGTTTTAAGGTTTTATAAGGTCCAGTCAATTTTCGTGACATCGCGCAGCATTAACTTTAAGGCCTACCGGAAGAAAACTAAGCCCGTGCAATTGTTTTGAGAATTTAAATTAAAAACTCATATGGGGAAAAATTTAAATTTATCAAAGTACACCGGAAAGGCATGGTTTTTTCTATAATCTGTGATATTTATTTAATGCATTGCTTTTCAAATCGGAAGTTACTTTTATGTATAGTAAGAAATGTGGTATGAATAAATAAAGTATTTCTAACAAATTAAAGGCAGCACCCACTTGGCTATTATAACAGGGTACATAAAACAGTACAGTAGAATTATTTTTCCTATTTATCTATTAACTCAGCTTCTAGTAAAATTTTGTATGTCATGAAACTTAATGATTAATGAATAACAATAAAATCTTTCTGAAAAATTTGCTGAAAATATATCTGCTTGCGGCAATAAGGGAAATTAGGCATTAACGGAACTGGATAGGCAAAGGGAAATTTATTAGTGATTTTTGATTTTTTTACATAAAACGGTCTTAATTCAAAACCTAAGGGTGAATCAAAAAATTCTCACTTCATGTAATGTGGGCGAACGCTACATCAGTTCATATGACAGCATCTCTTTGCGATAAAAAATTGCCATCATTTCGTTTGATCGCCCAAATACATGAAGTAAAGATTTGTTGATTCCATTGAGTTTTGAATTAAGCCAATTGATATGCAATGACCCACTGTCTTGTCTTTGATCAAAATTGGCCACAAAAAATAAATTCACTAAAAATTTCCTTTATTGGCGCTATCATATCCATTTGTTAAAAATTTGAGTTATTCTCATTGCTTGGAACCCATAATAAAAATATTTGGGAAATAATTGTGTAATAAAATAAGGTGAGATAAAAATGCTTGTAGTCCTGAATGTTAGAACTGAAATTAAAAACACGTAAAACTACCTAAGTCCATAAATTAAATTTTCAGAATATTCCCTCAATTTCAATAAGATAATTTTGCAAGTGGTTAAAAATGTAAACGACTGCCATTCGATGGCAGGTGTGTTTCTTTATTATCACCTGTTCATAGTAGTAAGGTATGAATTAAAGTAAGTAGCATAGTATATAATATTACGCAAAACAATTAAAAACCGTTCAACAATAACTTGCAATATGGTATAAACTGTACCTTATGTTAATACAGTAATACTGGTTACTTAAAGTAATTGGTTTCTTTGATCATTTACTAAGAGTGGATTTCCGAGCCAACTCAATAGCTTGAAGTATTGCTATTTGGTCCATTTCGGGTAACGACGCTTTCTCGTTGTCAAGATAAATATCGTTGGCCCGTGACCCAAAATAAGAAAGTGCTCTCACGCGGTAGTCTACTGACGAAGCAACTTCATTTCCGGTTAATATCAAGAACTCCAGACAAGGCAACTCGGATAAATATTTTATCTCTTCAACGCTGACGACCTTGTTGCAGCTTAAGTTAAGAATCACTAAGCTGTACAGTTTTCTAAAAGCCTTGAGACTTACTATTTGGTTTTGGGACATATCCAAAATCTTTATATTTCCGAATTTGACGTGCAAATCTGAAAGAAATGATATTACATTTCCATTGTAAGACACATGTTCCAAATATGGAAGGCAAGTTAAGCTGAAAACTTCACAGAGTTGATTAAAGCTAAGATCGATTCGTCTCAGTGACGGTACGAGATTCCCAATGTCGTCTACACTCTACAATTCAAGAAAAAATCATTTAGAACAAATATGCAAATATATTCATCTATAGGACAAATAAAATAATATTTATTAATATTAGTATTATTAAGAACAATTACTTTGATTATATTGTTGCTCATTTTCAGAGATATAATGTTCGGCCATATATTAGCTGGGCCTGCTTTGCTGTAGGATTTGTAAAGATTATCACAAAGTAAAAGCTGACTCGTCGATTCAAGGTGAGAATTATGCAGAGAAATCTGCTCAATTGTTTTACGGACAGTTCCTATCTGCAAGAAGACATATTCAATGAATGCTTTAATTGATGGTCAAGATGAAGGGTTAATTATGAATTAATTGAGCTACACTCACGTGAACAAGTTTATCCACATTTACAATCTTCAGGGTTAACTCTTGCAATGATTTGAAAGGTGACAAATCAATAGGATATTGGTTTGGTATTATTGTACTTTTCCCAAGAGGAATGTTGCTTCCCACGATTTCTAGCGCTTTTAAACGTGTACAGAAGTCAACTATGTGGCTAAAATCATGACGTTTGTCAATAGAATCCAAAGGTGGAAGAGCGAGACGCATCCTTTCGTTTATTGCGTATATCTGGAAAAATAAACTTTCAATTAGGATATATGCAATTATATTAAAATTTCAAACTTGATTACATTATGACTTGAAAGAAGACAGATATTAATTCAACATCTTAGTAGTACGCACTTGGAAAGGCGACAGTATGAAGGAACTCGAATTTGCGATAATTTGATCTCCCTTTTCAAAAATTTCAACTGCCAGTTTTTTCAGCATAAATATGATTTCGAATTCGTAGAAATTAAGAAATTCAGCCAAATCATCAGGTGGGTTCCTACCAAGAAGTTGAACAAGATTCTTGAGGTACAGATCAAGCTGCAGGCGTCTTTTTTCAACAAACTGGGGATCCTTATTCCCAATTAGTTTCTTAGGAGGGAGTATTATATTGTCTCTTGGAATGCCTAGAATACAAATACATTCATTATATTATAGGTCGTATGGCTCTGTCTCACCAAATGATGTTTTACAAATGACAAATGAGGAAATGAAGCAACGGCCAAACAGAACTAATGAACTAGAGGACAATCAAAATATACATTTAGACAAATGTCACAAATAAAGAGAATTGTAAGGGATTTTATAGCCATCTGAAAATTCTCTTTGAACAACACACACAAAAAATATCAAAATTGAATAAAACTCTATTTTGCCGTCCGCTCGGACCCATCAATGAAGAAGAGGGGAGTAGCCGCATTAATATTCAGCTATTACTTACATGTATCTATAAATTAAAGAGGGTTAGTTAAATTTTTGCGATTTTTCTATTTCTTTAAAATGACACCTGTTGGAAAAATTCTTTTCAATGCTGAATTATTTTCCAGATTTTTATGAATAGCAGTTGTAGTATATTATCGAGAAATCAAATTACATTTATATTTTAATCATGATTGTTTGTATTTATTTGCTGAATAGATCAATATAAAAATAATTACCTTGAGAATCGACTAGTTTTCTGTGCAGAGCTTCAAAGTCACTATATCGTCTTTCTACATGCCACCAAACTTCTTTAACTTCAACTTGGATTTTATACCAAATTGCATTATCTTTGGTATTATGCACGTCGGTAACTAGTCCAGAAATATGAGCGTTGATTGTATCATGGAGAAGACAAGCCATTTTTTAAAACCTAGTAATCCAACTAAATAAACAAAACTTAACTGTTATAAATATTACATTAATTAACTTTAAATCCGCTAATTTTAATTATATTGTGATAATTTATTCTTCAGAGTATTGTATGTACTGTTATAGTAGAACTCAAAGAAAACATCCCAGTGCACTCAAAAAGAGGCGGCAAGTGACATTGCGGAGTTGGAGTGCTTTAGATTCACTATATCTTATATATCACATAACGATATTACAGCATTTATTTTTCGCATCACTCTAAAATTCAGTGTTCTAATTAATGCGCACAAAAATGTTTTCATGCGTGCATCTGCACGAAATGCACAGTGCTTGAAACGTCGCACAAGTATGCACGAATATATAATATGTTACCCCCCTGAGAGAATGCAGCCTGTGAGACAGATAATACTCAAATGCACTGAATATTGCCTAGTGTTCATTGCGAAAACCCATGTAGGTCATTCAACTGGTGAAACTGCATTTTAATGGTAAAAATGCTACTTAGAATCATGACATTAATTGTAATGAGGAAAGCTAACCAATAGCATTAACACAAAAACTTTTGAACTTTGAGGCATCCTTCAATTGGGACTAAGTAGTCTGCCCTTTCGTTTTCAATTTTTTCATAAAGTAAATCTCAATCAAATTGAACGTAGTTAGGCTCGCTAGATTCACATAAAGATGTTCTATAGGTGAGAATATTTAATATTTGCTTGTTAGTCAATGGGTGTTGATGAATACAAATCAGCTTGGGTTAGAAAAAATAAAGAAAGACACTGGTTCTTATGCACAAAATTGAGGCTTTGTAGTGCATAAGAATTTGATGCTTTGTGCATTTATCAAATGACATAAGTCACACGGGACTTCAATGTGAGCCAAGGCACTAACAACAGTTCGGGTCAGCTAAATAAATCATGTTTTGATGATGGGGAACATGGAAAGAGGGAATAATCCAGCAAGGTTCAAGGGGGCCATAAAAATTGCACATAAGAAATGTTATAATTATTTATAAAAGCCGAATTTTGAAGGGGAAGACGATCTCCCGACCAAAATGGAACCCATCCGGGGGAACAATTTTGGTCGATATCGTCTTGGTAGACCTTCATGAGAAATATATAGGTGTCATGCCATTCGGAGAGAAAAAATAATTTTACGTAGTACAAAATTTCTTATGGCGACAACGACAAACTATTGCATTTCGAAATATTAATTGCATAGCTGTTCTTAGAATGGCATTAGTTTATAAAAAAACTTTCATCAAAATCTGAGGTGGTCGAAATTGCAGGTTTTTTGTGATTTTGGGAAAATTGATCAGGGGGGACCCTTCCCAAAATGAAAAATCAACTACTTACGATTTCAATGAAAACTGCTCCTGGCCTGAAATAGCCACCACCATGCTTAAGACGAACTAACAATTTTCATCCAAATCAGAGCCGCAACAGCAAGAACTGTTGCGGACTGAATTTCACTAACGATCTGTGCTTCGTCAAACTTGGCAATACTTTGCTTTGCATAGTAGTAGAAATAGCTAGAAGATTGACTTTAAAAGATTTCCCACCTTATCAGTACTTATTCGTAAATCTGTTCAAGAATCCAAACTGTTTCATTACATCTGATAATAAATTTTAAAGAAATACCTGTCTTACTTTGAGAATCCGAAAACTGATGTAAAATGTAAACTTTCTGCAAAGCGATGTGTTCCCTGATTGAAGTGGATCAACACGTCACAATGAATGACAATTCTTTGTTTCTGGATCAAAACAAAACAGAAGGGGTATTATTAAAGGGGTATTAAGGTATTAAGAGGATTGTTAATCAATTTTTATGACACCGTTTTGCTTACAGTGTCGACAGTGTGTTGCAACACTTGCAACCGCTGCAACCGGAAAATAATATCTAAGTCCTTTTCCAAAAATGTTGCAACCGTTGCAACCGTTGCCACCTAACCATTTCACATCTGGCCCCACTATCTACACTCCAACCGGAACGTCTACAGTCAACAACATATCTTTGGGCATTGTCATTTTCCGGGTAGATTTTACTTTACTTGCATTTTTGAAGGTAACTCAATATCAAGCCAGAACTCTTCTACCGAAGGCATGGCATATTTTACTAAAAAGGTGTAAAATTTGAACGGTGGACTGTAGTGTACCAAAAGGAGAAACTCTTCAGGATAATCTGGATCAAGAGGAATGTACCCTGCCACGGTTTTCAGTATTCCGAATAGCAGAGTGATCAGTTTTTTAGAAGGAGACATGCAAACGGCTATTAGTAAATCCAAATCTGGATTTTTGCATTTTGGTGAGTAGCCAATTTTATCATTTAAGTTTTTTGTGATTGCCGAAGAAAAAATATCCACCTGTAATATTATTGGAGTGACAGAGTGACTTATTATTTGGATACGATACAGATACAACCCACACAATCTTATTCTGATTTTTTACTGCTCACCTGCTGGAATGTCACTGTTTGATAATCCCCGTACTGTACTGCTATTTTGGTTGAATATATATCTGCTATTAACTGCTTAGCTTTTGATGAAATATCTCTGGAATCGTTTGTCGTGGCAATTTATTTAAATTTATCTCTGGATCGTTAATAATTCCCTCATCAGTACTACCCTGCAACATCTCTGCGTCTTAATTTAGGGGACCGTCCATATATTACGTGCGCAGTTTAGGGGGGGGAGGGGGTACCCGAAAGTGTTACGCAGTGTTACGGTGGGGGGAGGGGGGGTCTAAACTATTGTTACGTAACCAAATTTTTACCTGTTTTTCATAGAAAATTTTGCTATAAATTTTGCATTAAAATTACAATTGTCACCAATCGTAGTAATAGCTTTATCGTTTTAAGGTTTAAAAATAAATAAATGTTATTTAAAACACTAAATTATGATACTATCTATCACGATTATGTTATCGTAAGAAAAAAGATTTACAAAAATCAAAGCAATTTGAAAACTGCTTTGGAAGGCAACAATTAAGTTAAAATAATAAGGTCCAGCTATTAGTTATTTAAACTTCGAAAAACCGTAAAATGTTTCTATGTCTATTTACTCAAAACTGGCAAAATATTTCGTATAATATTGTTGATGAAAATCTTTAAAATGGTTATAATTTGATGTCTCAAAAAACTGTCCTGTGAAGTGAGAAAGCAACTTATTGTAATAATTTAAAAAGCATTCCTGAAAATTTATTTGAAACGTAAATTGACCAAATCTGAAAGTTTGAACAAATTACGCCCCCAATAGGCAAATGCTACATGCGACAGTACAAAAGTACACAATAGTTTTCTTAACATAATAAAAGAAAAGAATTCATGATAATAATAGTGTTTTAAATAATATCTGAATTAAGCTACCATACTGTACTACGCAAACTTGCTACAATAGTTTATCAGCAATTACCTGTATTAACTAGGTTTTTATCAAGGTTATAAATTATTTAGTAATTTATGCAATGAACAGCTTTTAAAGCGTGATTTAATATACTGTTAAATAGTGATACTGCTATACTGTATGTAGAAACTTTTTCCTTGGTGTTACGTAATATTAGGGGAGGGGGTTCAGCTCCGTGTTACGGTGGTGTTACGGAGGGGAGGGAGGGGGTCCAAAAAATGGAAATTTTGCGTTACGTAATATATGGACGGTCCCTAGTATGTTTCAAGAACCGTTTCAAGAAATCACTTTACTACCCAGGTCAGAAAGTACGATTGATTTTATCAATGCCACAATATTCATATTTATATTTCACTAAAATACAAACTCCCATTGAATTTGAATGTTTTTAAATAAAATATAAACATATTTTTGTAGTAGACGGAAACTATTATTGGTGGCACAAACGTACGTACAACGTATTACGCACAAACGTACGTACAACGTATTACGCACAAACGTACGTACAACGTATTACGCACAAACGTACGTACAACGTATTACGCACAAACGTACGTACAACGTATTACGCACAAACGTACGTACAACGTATTACGCACAAACGTACGTACAACGTATTACGCACAAACGTACGTACAACGTATTACGCACAAACGTACGTACAACGTATTACGCACAAACGTACGTACAACGTATTACGCACAAACGTACGTACAACGTATTACGCACAAACGTACGTACAACGTATTACGCACAAACGTACGTACAACGTATTACGCACAAACGTACGTACAACGTATTACGCACAAACGTACGTACAACGTATTACGCACAAACGTACGTACAACGTATTACGCACAAACGTACGTACAACGTATTACGCACAAACGTACGTACAACGTATTACGCACAAACGTACGTACAACGTATTACGCACAAACGTACGTACAACGTATTACGCACAAACGTACGTACAACGTATTACGCACAAACGTACGTACAACGTATTACGCACAAACGTACGTACAACGTATTACGCACAAACGTACGTACAACGTATTACGCACAAACGTACGTACAACGTATTACGCACAAACGTACGTACAACGTATTACGCACAAACGTACGTACAACGTATTACGCACAAACGTACGTGTACATGCGGACCAACGAACAACAACACACAACGTCAACCTGGACGTGGACCTCCGTGAGCGAGCTCAGGGAGGGTCGATGGTATACATATATAGGGCTGCCATTCCCTTGGTGGCCTCAGTCGGCTGCGGTGCTTTGCGGAGTGAAGAGCTCCTGCTGAGGGAGGGTCGAGGGTATATATAGCGGCGGGGCATTCCCTTGGTGGCCTCAGTCGGCTGCCGTCCTTTGCGGAGTGAAGAGCTCCTGCTCCGGTGCTCCGGGAGGGTCGAGGGTATATATAGGGGTGCATTCCGTTGGCGGCCTCAGTCTGCTGCCGTCCTTTGCTGAGTGAAGAGCTGCTGCTCTGGGAGGGTCGAGGGTATATATAGGGGTGCCATTCCCTTGGTGGCCTCAGTCGGCTGCCGTCCTTTGCGGAGTGAAGAGCTCCTGCTCCGGTGCTCCGGGAGGGTCGAGGGTATATATAGGGGTGCATTCCGTTGGCGGCCTCAGTCTGCTGCCGTCCTTTGCTGAGTGAAGAGCTGCTGCTCTGGGAGGGTCGAGGGTATATATAGTGGTGCCATTCCCTTGGTGGCCTCAGTCGGCTGCCGTCCTTTGAGTAGTGAAGAGCTCCTGCTCATGGAGGGTCGAGAGTATATATAAGGTAAGGGTGGAAGGTAAGGTATAAAGGTACAGGGAATCCCTACCCTGGGTTACGGCCAAATATGGGGGAAGGCTAGGCCCTGGGGGAAGTTCCCAGGGGCGCTATACTTCGCTCCGGGTGGTCCTCAGCCAAACGCCAATAGGGTGACCTCCCCATTGTCGGTAGCCTCCTATAAGTCTAGGTCGACGGGTGTGTGTGGATTCCGTCCGAGTGAAGCACACATCTGACCCCCTCCGACGACTTTGGGTTGCGAAAGCAAGGGGTAGTCCTTACGGCAAAAAAAGCTTTGGATGGAGCAAGGGCCATAGACCACAGGGGGTTAGCGTGTGTCACCAGGGCGGAGGGTGGCATGCGCGCTCCAGCTAACTGACCTAGGTCAGGGAGATTGGAGGCATCGAGTGGTCTATGCCCAGGAAAGGGAAGCTCCTGGTGCCTTAAGGTCTCGCTCACGGGCCTGCACCGGGAATGGTCCTGATTACTGGGTTTGCCAACTCCGGGTCACAACCGGGGTTTGCGGACTTTCGGGGGATGATGTGAGTAGTGAACCGAAGACCCGCTCTCGCTTCTGCCGCAGGGACTAAAGTGTGGGTTCGCGGCGCCCGGCTTTGCAAATGCTAGCCACCCGTCCGTGGTCAGAGCGAGAGTGACTCACGGATTCTTGTGACAGGGTTTTCACCAAAAAAGGGAATCCCTACCCTGGCTACGGCCAAATTATGGGGGTGGGCTAGGCCCTGGGGGCAGTTCCCAGGGGCGCTAAACCACACTCACTTAATCGGTATTATTTGCTAATCGGTATTATTTAGTTCTTAATGTTAAAATTACTATTTCTTGCATTTTGTGCACTCCACATTGTCCTTTTCATGCGTGCACTACGTATTACATGCAGTGCATATTATGCATATATGCACTGCATACCAGTACACTGCTAAAATTGTCTTCACAACCCAAATTGATTTACGAATACATACTATTCATTATTGAACAGATTCTATAATTCAGATACAGACGATGTTAAAGGTTTAGAATATCGCTTTTAGAATACCTTACCACATCGTGGCTTAAATGTCCACTTTGAGCTTAGCTATTGCCAATTAATTGAATTGTAGGCATAATTTTAGAATATAATATGCATTTCTGCAATTCTGCAATTGGGGATATGTGTAAATTGAATGCTTGGATATGGTACATTTAATGCTGCAATGTGTTATTCTCAATACGACTTTATGAACTTTTCATTCATAGTGGGATAAACAAATAATTTGTTGGCAAACAAGCAATTACGATAATGTGGTATTTTCCGGATTCGATAGCTTAGTATTGATGAACTTAAACTTATTTATTACTTACTCCACTTATTGAGAATTGCATTGAGTTCAACACGTGAACATATGTGTTGCATCATTACTCATATCATGATGCCCTTGTGCAATGACTTTTCTAATGTAATGGAAAGGATACAAAAACTTTGGCCAGAATGTTGAAGTAAAAGGACATGCATGCATTTATTTGCTAAAACAATCAATTTACTATGAACAGTGACTGGTCGGATTTTCATATTTAATGCACAAAAATTCCCAAACGAAACATACAATTAACAATATCTACATTTTTAAATTTTCATGTGTAAGATATTAATAATTATGACTCATAATTTATGAGTTGCATATATCGTTAATATCCAATAATGACGAACACGTTAAAAGTTTTATAAAAGGAAGACTATGTGAGCTCATTATTTTATTACTTACACATTGGGAGAAGTCTTTCTTTCAATTATATGGTTTAGGTCGTGTAAAATTAACATATTAACAATACGACCATAGTACTTATTCAGAATTAAACATTTGAGTATAAGATGCAGATTTTATATTTCAATTCAACAAAATATATTTTAATATCATGCAGACCTTTTTAGTTTTATTTGCACAGAATATAAAATTACGATTATAACTAAAAAACAAAGTAAACATAGTAAAAACATATGCCTTGAGAATAAATGAGAGTAAACACAAGACCATGCGTACATGTGGTGTATAACATAGTGCAGACATAGTGCAAATACAGAGAAGACTTTTCCATTCTTCACTTGCAAAATGGATACATATGTAAAAACAAAATATGAATACAAGCACTAAATATATGTACAAGTACAACAAATACAAGTATACATTACAGCTAATATAATTCTTATATTTAAGTTACATGAAGATCTCTGGTCAACCATACAGTTTGTGTTTTTGAGAAATGGCTAACTGGCGGTAAACATATTGGTAAGGCACGTACTGCAGACTAATCTTTGGAGAAGTCCTCAAAGACTTCTTGATATTGCATTTAAAATAAATAAAAACTTAGTTAATTAATCATTCCGGAGTGGCGACAGCTCCTCGTCTTTTATCTTAAGATGGGAAACTTGAGATAAGCGAACAGCAGAAGGATTATTAAAATTCTCTTCGGAGCTTCTTGGGATCGAGTAGCGAATTACCTGAGTTCCATTTTGAATAGTGACAATTGAATCAGGTTGTAATTTCGTACCCCACAACCGACTAGTAGACATAACACGTACTGAAAACGCACTTAGGAGGCTCGATTTCATTTTTGAATCTGGCATTCCATTCAGCATCGATTTCTGTAATTCAAAATTGTGTTTAATTAGGGAAAATAGTATGTAAGGAATTCAATTGGCGAATTCTAAGAAAGTACATTTAATTTATGTAGTTAGACGCTATAATCTGTCTGACAAAATCTTATTTTCATTGCAAGTGAATTATAATGAATAAATAAGTTCTATAAATTCAAGTTCAAATGCTCATTTAAATGCAATACAATAAAAATGGAGAAAATTAGTAAGCATCTAATGACCTAACTGCACAATTATAATCTATAAATGTTTGCTTGGAACTGCATCACCAAGAATAACAGGAAAGTTTAAGTGATTAAGATGAATACGTGTGAAAATAAGAGTGGATGCCAATTTGCTGTTTTCATAATCTAATAACAATGCATTCTGCTACTAGGGTATAGGGTATAGGGCAAAAAAATAAAAGCAACTTTTTACTGCGAGGGTATAATGTTTACTGTTTATCTAACTTGTATCCACATAGGTTTACGATTCCTTTTTTATAAACCCACCATGTACTTATTACATATCATACTTATGTTATGGGAGAGTGTTCTTGCATTTTTCTGGTCTTAAAAAATTTAACCAGGAAAACCCATTTTTTACCCATTGAAACTCTCTACACAATGTCTCCCAGTCGTCAAAAGTAACCTGTTTTCTAATTTTTATACCAACCTTCGTGTACTATATTTATCTACAGGAAATAATATACTGTTGACATCTCTCACATCTCACAGTAGTAGCAATCGAGGTGCACTATTCGTGAATAGATAGCAATCTGCCATTTCTACGATGCTGAGCTGACCTGAAGACGCAATATTTGCATATTGACAGAACTTACCAAATATTTTGAATCCGCATCCTTGTGCCAATTGGCAATTTGGTACATTCCGGTAATTAGAATAATTGTCACACCAATGCTGAGAAGAACGACACATGCTATGGAACCAGCATAGGGAAGCATAGTAAGTAGTTTAACTTGAGGAACTAATTCTTTGCTAATCTGGACCGTTTGGGTGAACCAAAAAGTAGGGAAGTAGATTTTTGGAACATTACGAAACAACCTGTAAAATGGTTCAACAATAATTCCCCATTAATTAAATCATGTAGAGTGGTCTGCTAAATACTTACTACCGAATAATTATTCAACAATTAAACACAACTGAGTAATGAACAATATTTGTTATTACTACTGAAAGATAACAATAACTTGAGTCTAAACTTACGTATACTCCTCCCATGGCCTCAACAAAATATTTACTTGAAGCGCTGCAGCTACTCGAAGTGGGGCGCCCGTTCTCTGTGGAAAGTAATGCCAAATTAAAGATATTAATCCGCAAATCATAATACAACGACATTAATTCACTTCTATTTCTCTTTTGATGAACATCATTAACGTATAGAATTATGCATAGAAATTATTTATATATAAATATTTTTATAGGAAAAAGTTTCTTCGAGTTTCAGACAAGTTTTTTATGTGCTTGTATATGTGATATGATTGCCGACCACCTTTATGAATAATAAAACCATACCATACCATACCATTGATACCATACTTAAAGCTAAAGCGGTCGCAGGCCTGCATACCTGACATTGAAATATTATTTTTGCTACCGAGTAGTAACTAAATATCTACTACTAATAAATCTATTTTACCTGTATGCTATTGGGGATTTCCCCTTTTAAAACAAACATTCATAGTTGTAGAGTTGCTGAACTGTGCAAATTACCTGGACCACCTTTGTTATAAAAAGTTATGACAAAGAATTTAGCTGATTGATCATAGTAATTTAAAAACATTTTAGTCTATATTCGAGAAACAGATTCTTGCACTAATAATGCAAGAGCCTGTGCGTTAATAACGCGTTATATTAATTAATTTACAACCTTTTGAAGTATTTGCAATCTGGTTTTTCAAGTACAGCTATAACATGTTAAGCACAACCATGGTATATTTTGCTCTGTAAAATGGTCGTTTAAGGAATACTTATGCAATGTTAGTACTGAGTAATAAAATTTTCCCTACAGTGAAAATTGCCAATCTGAATAGACACAGTTGCTGCCGCTTCTAGGAAACTAATTCAGAGCAATTGTTTATATGGGTTGGTTATCAGGAAATTTCATAATACAAATAGGAGACCTATAATATAGGTATATGATCATACAGGTAAATAATGCAATATGTCTTAAAGGACATTTTTTTCCAGAGACATATCTCAGTAATATTTGCTTTTGCTTATTTTGTTCCCATCAACTCTAAAGTAGAATAGATAAACTTAAAGTTATTTGATAGACGTGTCGGTGTATTGGTTTACAACTGACATGACAGCACCCCTCGTACAGCGACGAGTTAATCAAATAACTCGTAACAGTCAGATTCACATCTAACATAAGTACTGCAAATAACAATAGACTATTTCCCACGTTGTGTTAAGAAAAATGCATTGCTCTTGCAAATTATTTACAACTTTGCTCTCTATAAGTATAAACGTACACATATACACAATCCATGCAATTCCTACTGCACTTCTAAAGATATGATGAATATGCAGATGTATGAGTGTTTCTATTTCGATAGGTAAATGATAATATACTTTCCAATCTGGATGCGTGAGAAGAAATATATTTAAATGTTCTTGAAGGTCATCTCAGCCCTGCTGTTATCAATTATGAAATGGAAATAGTGGAAATGATTTCTAAAGAAGAAATCTTTTGGAGGGCTTCCTTTGGAAAATGATAGTGAGCTAACTAAAAATTCTTTTTTTAAAGCCGTTCAAGGTGACCTTCACAGATCTCAAAAAAGAATTTTTTTAACCATTCCTTCTTGAATTAAGATTGATTAACTGAGAAATTATTTATAGTACTCATCGCGAAAGTGTTATTAAAAATGCAAAAAACAAAGGAAAACACAATACGTATTTAGCTATGTCAATTTGATTTTGCATGATTCCTATAATTCAATTTCTATTATTCTTGGAAAGTCCTTCAGTAAATAATATAGTTTCAAAACAAACTTGTCCCATATAATTTCACCTTTTCCATGATGTAACACGGCAACATTATAATTATTTTTTAAATATTGTATGTCTTTTCCTACGATTAATTTTAAATTCGTGAAAACCATGTTTCACAGAAAGATGAAAATAGAAACCCATACTAATACATTGTGTACTAATACAAAGTATTGCTTTTGGCAAAGTTTGACTTATTTGTTTTAGTATGTTACAAAACAAAAAAATAAATGAATTGCTTACTGGTTCCATATCTATGAACATCTGATGCTTATCTTCATCCGGTTTCATTCCAATAACCGATTCTCTATAATAGGGATCAGCTTGGTAGAAATGTGGATAAGAGACGTAAGCAGGAGCTCCCCACCTACAAAATACAAAAGATAAAGTAGGGGACAAGAATGACAATGCTGACATGCTATGCAAAACCAATACCTACGTTAGAAACATCATGAGTGATGGGGAAAACTAAGAGGGGCCTGGAGAAATGTGTTCTTTCTAAAAATTCACATTTCGCTTTGGTCTAGCTTTTACTTTATAATTAGGCTGATGGATTTCTGTCCACACTATTTTATTATACCAAATATATAATTTATCATTAATGCAGTGTTTATTTTAGATATTCTTTAGCATAAATACATAAAATAGACTTACTTGCACGTTGACACATCGACAGCTCCATGAGGAGGACATTCCTCAGAAACGCAGAAACACCTAAAATTAGCAGTGAAATTTGCCAATTATTTTAATTATTCATCAGCTTAACTTTTAAATGATATGCCTTATGCAAGCCTCACCAGTTATCAGGAATTTTTGTCTTATTAGCAAACATATTTTCGTCTCCCCAATAGCGATAACCATTTATTCCTTCTACTTGGACTTCTTCTTTGTAATTGAGGGTCACTGTTCTGCATATTTCAGAACTGTAGAGAGAAATAGATGTTTTGTCTCTTTTCGGTGGAAAAAATTCTCCAGCGGAACCATTAACATGCCCACAGTAAGACGGATAGTAGCTGGTATTCTTTTCATGATTCCATTCGACTAATTCTCCAAATTTTGCAATATCGTCTCTACCAGTGGACATTTTGAAAGTGCCATCGAAGTCTGCAGATTGGTTTCTCTGCGCTTATTACAACAAATTCTCTTTATTTGGGTTTCTATTTGAAAAGAAATGGACGATCTCTAAAAGTAGTAATGTGTGAGACTTACCGAGTAAAACCACCCGAATTTGTCGAATGGAAGCTTTACAGAAACCATGCCTTCAGGTAAAATAGAACCTAAGTCCATTAAAGGATCATTGTATCCTTCGAATAACAACTCTCGAGCCTTTCTGCGAATTACCAGTTTTGTTCCTATTGCTCTCATTGCGAGGTTCAACATTTGCTTTATCAGTCCACTCTCTTTTCGTATTGCAAAGACTGCAGACTGCAATATTTGCATAATTACTATTGTTCCTACATCATGTACCCACAAATAATTTGGAAAGCTAATTTTACTGTAGACTTACAATGGCAGGAGTATTTATTGTGGTTATTATATCATCCAGAGAGCCATTGGATAAAGTCGGCTCAAATATCCATGTACGATTTTGCAGGTATGTAATGGTATAATTTTCTTTATCGTCAAAGTCCAATACAACTTTGCTACGTTGCTCCCTATACAATGACATTAATACTATTCAAAGCACCAGTTAACTAAACTAAAAATTACTTACTATATTAATGGAAAAAGGTTTTAAGGATTTTACCGAAACACGTATGGACCCAATTCTTGTAAAATAGGCTTGCTATAATTCTTGGATTTAAAGCTAGCCGAATTAGTCCAATTAAAGAAATAAAAATTTATATAAACAGGAATTGGAGTAACTTCCCACAGTTCAAAGCTTTTTGAATGCGGTGTTAAGGCAAGCCCCTATGATGAAAACGTTTTAATTATTAATTTCATTTTTATAATTACTAGTCTTATAATTTAAAATAAAGGAAAACTTCAGACTTACATGATTTAGCAATGCGTCGAATATCGTTGGCCAATATACGAAGCAGATTGAGCCAAACAATGAAAAAGAAACTCCTACCACAGCAGCTGTACCTAATTTGCAGTTTCCTACGCACATCGTCATAATGACCAGAATTGATAGAAATGAGGAATTGCAGTTTAAACGAACAGCAAAAGTAGAAATAGACTTCCTGGGACGATGCAAAATAAGGTTTTGGCACTTGAAGGGGTCGTTTCAATTAGAGTTGCATAATATATTTCCTCCATGAAAGTTTTACTGTTGTTTGTTCACTATCCTTATTTCTCTGGAGATTTTTCCAGACCGCTACCATTCACCCAGCTGAGTCATCTGGGATCTAAATAATAGTAAGTATGCGATTATATTATTTCTGCTAAATGCTAAATACCTTAAGTACAAAGGTGTTCTTAAAAATGGCATATTCTTATACTTAAATTTTCCATGTTCCACAATTCCACAAAGACTGAAAGTTTAGTAGATAAAAATAGAGGTGGGTCAAAATTGAGAATTTCGTAAAGGGAAATGTAAAAATTGCAGGGATATATTTGAATAAGTGAAACATTCATGTTTCGTCAAAATGAGTTTAGCTTTTCAGATAATAAGGAAGCCATTGTTCATAGTGAGGTGAATCAATCAAAGGTAGTTAAATTCAAAGATGTAAATAGGAAATACGGTATTCAATTTCCCAATTGGGAAATGGATTGTTTACACAGTAGAATAATATCCCAGACGAAACCCTGAAATCCAATCAATGCAATTGAACCATTATGATTTGATGCATTAGCTATGCAATTAATTCTGCTGAACAGACAATAACCCCATTAATTGAAATAATTAAAAATGACATTACCCTACATTTCGACAATTCGTTAATACTAAAGGTACATTCTTTACTTACAGTAAATTAATCATGAAATTCCACCAGCGCTCCTTAATGGTCAGCAGTAATTGATTGACACTATATAAAGTCGTATTCAATCATATAATATATTGTCTGATATATTCAGTCTTGGAATAGGCTGGAATTTGGGATTAAATACTAAATTCAGTTTTAAGTTTTAATCTAGGATTAAAAACTACAAAGGGAATAAAATGCCCTCACGAAGTGCAAAATATAGGAAAAAATAAGTATAAAGTTTTAAATAAAAATAATATAGATATTGACTTCCTATAGGTGATTAACAGGTTAAACCACTTCGGAGAATCGTTGAATAAGTTGATTAAGGAAAAAATAGAAATCTTCAATTGTCATTTTTGAATTTTGATCTCATTGACGTTTGGATAGCAATTGAAAAAATGGTCAAATTAATTTAATATTACAAGGTGTCTTAAAATTTTCTTACAGAATATTTCTGACAGTTAATCACCGCAGGTAATAGAAAAGCAAGTTCACGTCACTTTCTTACGAATATTTCTTAAGGCAATGTTTCTTATGGAAAGCCTGGACATTACTGCATGAATGAATTTATAATTGCAGCACTTATATGGACCACATCTGTCACGTATTTTATGACATTGCTGAAATTATAGAACTACCTGGAACTTTTGGTTGCAATGGACATTGTGTATAACGCAGTGCCCATAATCATGAATTTCGCACGAAAGGGAACTTTGCACACATTTACATACTATGACAAAGCAACTCCTGTCTCACTTAGCACTGATCCATTGATGAATTGAACTAAGCCGATTACACTGACCACACTTGTGTAAAAACAGTTGGTTGACAAAAAGTGGGATTCTTTTCCCAAAGTTGTACCACTGCTTAGACAAAGCATTATTCTCTCAGGGTTAAATTTAAATCTCTCTGAGGTTCTCGACAATAATACAAAGTACCTATAGCTATGTTTAAAACTAATTTTTACACTACCATACAACTGTCTGTTCACAACATTTCTTTGTAGGACGCTTAGAGACGAAAGTCAATAATTATGATAAATGGACTTCCCTATGACGCTCTAGCCATGTTCCTTTCTTTACCTACCTTAGCTAAAAACAAAACTATTGATATAAACATCTGTGTACTCCTACCCTTTTTACTGAGCTAGCATATATTTACTAGAGAAGGCAATTAGACTGAGATACTATGCAAATAGTGCTGACCGTTCTATTAATTGAGTTGCACTGTTTTATTTACAATCCCACAGAGGAAATATTAACAAGACAACAATAAATAAATATTTCTTACCTTGTTGGTTTGAAACAATTAGAATTAATATGCTTCTGTGGGTCGTGGTCTCACCAAACTAAAACTCACTGCACGGTGTACAATAATGAACAGAAAGAGTTGTCAATCGAACAGACCTTTTATATACGCACTCAGTTGAAACACACGTTGTGCAGTGATCTAATGTAGAACGGATAGTATTAACGTATGCATAAGAGAGTATAGATTTACGAAAACCACAACAAGAAATGTTAAGTCAGGACAAAGTAAAAGAATTACGCACGCAAACGGCAATCGTTTGTCCTTTTTTGTCTTCAATATTCTGTAAATGTATTCCTTGCTATTAATTTTTCTAAACAAAAACGAAACTGCTGGAGAATTGCAAATATGGTGTATGACTTGACAAATTTGTTTGAGGGTTTCCCAGAGATTAGATGATACGTAATAGAGGAATACAATTACTAGGGACAGGCGAACTATTTAGTCTTACATTTTAACCTACACTTTATTCCAAATATTATTGCATGGTGATTGATGAGCTACACTTACGTACACACGTTTACACGCATCTCATTTATTTACTAAAGAAAGATTCGATTTGTGGCTAGGGAAGACATCACTACTTCTCCCTATCTGAAAGCAAATCTTACTTTGACCTCCTAAAGTTCTACCATTCAATGTAATCGAAGCCAATCCAGTATCCATACAGCTCATACAAACCGTAGTGATTTACAGCCACTGTCTCTCCCTATCTGCATTAGGAAAGTTCACTTGACCCCTAGAGTTGGGAACGCTTCGAGATTTGTTTATAATATACCAAACAAAAAATCTGAAATATGTTGCGCAATATAATTAAAGCGGACATGCACTATTGCAGTTGATAGAACTTTAACCAAAGTGCCACTGCTTCTTTCACAACATATTTGGAAGCAATTCACCTAATAATTACCGTTGGTGCATTTAATGATCTTTCCATGGTCAAGTCAAGCTTAGTTTACATAAAATTGCAAATTTCCCACAATATTTCCATATTAATACTGATTTTCAGCAAACTGTCTGTTTAATGTCAAGGTAATGGAAAGCATTGGCTAATATAATATCATTATGGATTGCAAATATTTTAACCAAGAGATACATGAAAAATACACACAGAAAATAACGACAACCAAAAAATTGCAATATATAAACTGGCATGCCGATGTGGTTAAATAAATTGAGAATCGATTCCTTGCACGCATAAATTATTGTTTCGCTTCTAGTACCATCGATCAGGATGCACTGACAGTGCAAATAAAAAATCCACAACGGCACTTTCTATTTTAGGAATTTATATAAACGCATCTTCCTTTGTTGGCACAATCATATACTGCATAAACTATTAATGTGCCCCTGCCAAAATAATTAATGCGTAATTCTCCTACTTCCAATACCCAAGAATAACTTAACGCTAACACATACGTGGCTTAGTAATTTTTATATTAATTGTGACCGTATGGTAGTAGTGTAACTAGTGTAGTCCTTCATTCATCTGGGAGTTATTTGAGCACCTGCAGGTGCTCAAATAACCCTCGGAGTTATTTGAGCACCCCTTTGAAAAACTCAGCACGTGCTCAAATAACTCCGGGAGTTATTTGAGCACCCAAATGAAATAACATTTAGGATAAAATAAAATAAGTTGGAAAATTTGGGAAAAAATTCAAAAAGTGGGATTGATGACCAAAGACTGCGGCTTCAGAAAGTGAATATTGTACAATTGACATTTAAAATATGCCACTGAACCAATTTGAGAATCTAATTTCCACTATTAAGGACCACCTTTTTATGGTCCAGTTTTAAAGTTCCATTTTTAAGTATCAAAATTTAAGGTTCCAATTTTAAGGACCCCCTCTTAATGATCCAGTTTTAAGGTTCCAATTTTAAAGACCCCCTTTTAGTGATCCAGTTTTAAGGTTCCCATTTTAAGGACCCCCTTTTAATGATCCAGTTTTAAGGTTCCAATTTTAAGAACCCCCTTTTAATGATCCAGTTTTAAGGTTCCAATTTTAAGGACCCCTTTTAATGATCCAGTTTTACGGTTCCAATTTTAAGGACCCCCTTTTAATGATCCAGTTTTAAGGTTCCAATTTTAAGGACCCCCTTTTAATGATCCAGTTTTAAGGTTCCACTTTTAAGGATCTCCTTTAAAGGTTCCACTTTTAAGGATCTCGTTTAAAGGTTCCACTTTTAAGGATCTCCTTTAAAGGTTCCACTTTTAAGGATCGCCTTTAAAGGTTCCACTTTTAAGGATCTCCTTTAAAGGTTCCACTTTTAAGGATCGCCTTTAAAGGTTCCACTTTTAAGGATCTCCTTTAAAGGTTCCACTTTTAAGGATCGCCTTTAAAGGTTCCACTTTTAAGGATCTCCTTTAAAGGTTCCACTTTTAAGGATCTCCTTTAAAGGTTCCACTTTTAAGGATCGCCTTTAAAGGTTCCACTTTTAAGGATCGCCTTTAAAGGTTCCACTTTTAAGGATCGCCTTTAAAGGATCGCCTTTAAAGGTTCCACTTTTAAGGATCGGCTTTAAAGGTTCCATTTTTAAGGATCCTTTTTAAGTGTTCCACTTTTAAGAATTTTTTGTGTTCAATATTTATGTTTCACAAATTACCTATGGACTAACCACACACAACCGTTTCTAGAAGACCTAGCCTAGAACACAGGAAATACATAGGTGCCCTCGAATACTCTAAAATGTTCTAATTGAATCCATGGCAACGTAAAAGCTAAATAGCATCAGTCATGGAAACATTAAACATTGCCATAGCAAAGCAAAGCGAATTCACATTTTTCAAGGAAACTAGAAAATATTAGTTTGCAATGATACATAAAAGCTACAAGTAGAAACACCTAAGAGCTTGGGGCTTCTCACAAGTAGAATGACAAAAAGGTTAGCTTACCGCACGCGCAAACTATCAGTGAGCTTCTAGATGTGGTGTCTCAGAATGGGGTGGGTGAACTATGCCCAGTTTAAACAGGGTTACTAACCATCCGATCAGTTTCCATCCGAGATAAGTCTAAAGCCGACGTTTTACCCAAATCGGTCCAGAGGTCGGGAAAATAATTTCTTCCCGGGACCCTGGAAAATTTTTTCCCGCTTCGCGGGAAAAAAATGTCTTCCCGGGCCCAAGGGTCCCATGTAAAAAAACCTTCCAATTTCCCGGGCCCAACGGTCCCCAGCTAAGAAAGCTTCCCTAGGTCCCGACTTAAAAACCCTTTATTTTTTGTCTTAATGATGCAATATACTATCTTCCCGTGGCAAAAATACTTTTTTCCAGTGCGAAAAAAATTTCTTCCCGTGGGAAAAAAACTTCCTTCCCGCGGGAAAAGCGCTTCCTTCCCGGGCCCTACAGGCTTCCTGCCCGGGACCGTCAGGCCCGTGGTCCCGAACATTTCCGACCTCTGAATCGGTCAATGCGTCCGTGTTGACGACCTTTTTGGCAAAACCCCGTTGGGCAAGTCCCGATTGGCAAAAAAGGGAGCGACCCATTTGCAAAAGTTGTGAAATAATTTTTTATAGAGTAGTAACGTACCGACAAATAACACACGGTTCCATAAGTGAACCTCCGGATCACTAAAAAATGGAACCTTTTAAATGCGAAAATAATATTAAATCCTTAAATTAGTTCACAGATTATTAGAAGAAATGTATCATAAAAAGTGGATCCTTAAAAAGAATACCTTAGAAATGTATCCTTAAAAGTGGAACCTTAAAAGGAACACGCTAGAAATGTATCCTTAAAAGTGGAACCTTAAAAGGAACACGCTAGAAATGTATCCTTAAAAGTGGAACTTTTAAAAGAGATCCTTAAAAGTGGAACCCTTAAAGGAGATCCTTAAAAGTGGAACCTTTAAAAGAGATCCTTAAAAGTGGAACCTTTAAAGGAGATCCTTAAAAGTGGAACCTTTAAAGGAGATCCTTAAAAGTGGAACCTTTAAAGGAGATCCTTAAAAGTGGAACCTTAAAAGAGATCCTTAAAAGTGGAACCTTTAAAGGAGATCCTTAAAAGTGGAACCTTTAAAGGAGATCCTTAAAAGTGGAACCTTTAAAGGAGATCCTTAAAAGTGGAACCTTTAAACGAGATCCTTAAAAGTGGAACCTTTAAAGGAGATCCTTAAAAGTGGAACCTTTAAAGGAGATCCTTAAAAGTGGAACCTTTAAAGGAGATCCTTAAAAGTGGAACCTTTAAAGGAGATCCTTAAAAGTGGAACCTTTAAACGAGATCCTTAAAAGTGGAACCTTTAAAGGAGATCCTTAAAAGTGGAACCTTTAAACGAGATCCTTAAAAGTGGAACCTTTAAAGGAGATCCTTAAAAGTGGAACCTTAAAAGGAGATCCTTAAAAGTGGAACCTTTAAAGGAGATCCTTAAAAGTGGAACCTTTAAAGGAGATCCTTAAAAGTGGAACCTTTAAAGGAGATCCTTAAAAGTGGAACCTTTAAAGGAGATCCTTAAAAGTGGAACCTTTAAAGGAGATCCTTAAAAGTGGAACCTTTAAAAGAGATCCTTAAAAGTGGAACCTTTAAACGAGATCCTTAAAAGTGGAACCTTTAAACGAGATCCTTAAAAGTGGAACCTTTAAACGAGATCCTTAAAAGTGGAACCTTTAAACGAGATCCTTAAAAGTGGAACCTTTAAACGAGATCCTTAAAAGTGGAACCTTTAAAGGAGATCCTTAAAAGTGGAACCTTTAAAGGAGATCCTTAAAAGTGGAACCTTTAAACGAGATCTTTAAAAGTGGAACCTTTAAACGAGATCCTTAAAAGTGGAACCTTTAAAGGAGATCCTTAAAAGTGGAGTCTTTATACGGGATTTTTAAAATTGGAACCTTAAAACTGGATCATTAAAAGGGAGTCCTTAAAATCGGAACCTTAAAACTGGATCATTAAAAGGGGGTCCTTAAAATTGGAACCTTAAATTTGGATCCTTAAAATTGGAACCTTAAATTTGGATCCTTAAAAGTGAAACCTTAAAACTGGATCCTTAAAAGTGGAAATTAGATCCTCAAATTGGTTCAGTGGCATATTTTAATTTTCAATTGTACAATATTCACTTTCTGAATCCTCAGACTTTGGTCATCAATCCCACTTTTTGAATTATTTCCCAAATTTTCCAACTTATTTTATTTTATCCTAAATGTTATTTCATTTGGGTGCTCAAATAACTCCCGGAGTTATTTGAGCACGTGCTGAGTTTTTCAAAGGGGTGCTCAAATAACTCCGAGGGTTATTTGAGCACCTGCAGGTGCTCAAATAACTCCCAGATCCTTCATTCATCAAAATCTTATTTTAAACTGTACGTATCGTATTAACAAACATAATCCCCCTTAAGGAGGATTTATTTGGACTCACAATAATCATAACGTGCCTGAAAAAATTATACACAATTGTGGACTGTGTGAATTAGTTTATTTATTCTGTCGTTAATGCAGTGTGGTTTTTAATTAAAAAAATTTGTTTTCAAGATATATTTTCTTAAATCAAGGATATAAAAACCTTCGACCGATGGGTTTTGTGGCTTTTTGGGCATTTGGTATACCCAAATAGCACAATATTTTATTTGGTTAAAATTAGATTAGTTAAAATTAGATTACCAAAATTAGATTAACAATGACTGTTTTCAAATGTATTTATCAAATATGTCCATATTTTGCAGTTTTGCAATGATCAAGTGTAATTGGTTGTTTTTATTCCCACCTAGTAAAAACACAAAAATCGATGGGTTTTTCATAAAAAATTGGGTCGGGTTTTTACTCAAAAACCCTGGGTCGACAAAACTGACTTAAATTAAGACTTGGAGGTGGGAGATTTGTAGCTGTTGAATTCAGGTAACATAAGTTCACCGAAACTTAGATTCCTCTATTCCCAAAAATCCGATTTTCTCAATTCAATTAACGATACAATTATTAAAGTCTAAAAACTTATATATTTTGACCACCGTTCGTATTAATGAACAGTCGATATATTTCTAAGCAAAACGACCTTATCGGTAGACTTTAAAAATGTGCCTTTGTGATAACGCCAATTAAATGTCAAACTATGCATAGCTGCATAATGTCTGACCTCCCTAGTATACTAATAGAACTGAACCAATTGTATTTTATGCCAAATTGTAAGACATTCACATTGATAATTTTAAGATAGGATTTGAGTCTTAGAATATAAGATGATTTTCGTTTCTATATCACTGTGTTCTATCAAAACTTGAACCCTTTTAATGACTATATACTCAAGTTCCGACAAAAAAGTTTACGACCTTTGCTTTGCAATCATTTGACCTGACTGCAAAGGGCAAGCTCTTACAGATACTTTGCATTTACAAGTGTTCCACCTAACCAATAATTTCGGTTTAGCTTATAGAGCTCAATATGAGAACGAAAAGAAGAAATGGGAAAAGTGGACAATTGGACAAGTGCTACAATCCATGAGACTTCATAGCTTTCTAGGATGCCGTTTTCTATTTTCGTATATCTCATCTGTTTATAATTATTAGGCACTCAATCATTGTCATAATTGTGTTGGATATATTATAATAAAGGTTCATTTGTAAAAATTCAGCGTCTTCATGATCTCAGTACTTAGTGACTTTTAAGTTCCCTATACATTTTATTACTGTAGATTTTTAAGATTCATTAATTATTCTAATTAATTTTTAAATTTTTTAACAGGGTGACTGAAAATTGATACCGGCGATGACAAACCTAAACTACCATTAAGGTGACCGTGATCACACAAATAGTTTGCACACCACATAACTGTTTCAAACCAACTTTATCTCGAGTAAAGTTTATTAAATGTTCCTCAACTCCACAATTAATTCAAGAGTACGAATTATTGCTTCAAAACCGAAGTTGTTTATTTATTACAGAAAAAAGCAAAAAGTATACTTTTATTGGCTTGGAAAAGTAGATCAAAATACTTTTTTCAAGCACCCGTCTTTGTATTCTTCAATAACGATTTATCTCCTGCTTACGCAATTCCCTTTCCGTACTTGAAATATGCCGCTTCCAATGTCGTCGAGTTTCATGCTTTAGCAAAAGGATTTTCTTACGTATATCCAGCAAACCAAATGTGCCACCGTTATATTGGAATTCCATTATTCCCAGTTCTTCCACTTTTATGACCATTTTAGCAAATTTTTCAGTTTTTATCAGATTATAAAACACTCCGTAGTACAGTACATACCAATAATGCTTTTGCGTGAGTTAATTGAATTTTTAAAATCTTTTGTCTTGAAATACAAAGTCATCCTATTGAGCGATATGATTCAACATTATTTACCTAAAGACATTAAAATTAATTCATATTACTACTATGATGTCCAAGTGTACGAATATTAGTACTACCTGAAAGGGATTTTAGCTTTATTAATTTTGGAGCGATGAAGGCCAATGAAGAAATGCGTATCAGTAAGCAAAAGGTAAGTACTATATATTTTTGAAATGTGAAATTGCTTCTAAAGCAAAATAAAGCACATCATTTTAGACGATGTTGTTCTATGGAGAACAAAATCAGATTTGTTTAAAACATGTTACTGAGAAACTCAATCAAGACAACTTCTCATAAGATTTCCACTTTAATGCATACTTTTACCGACATAACGTAAAACCGCTTCCACTACAACTGCATACAAACTCATTGCCGTTGTGCTATTCCTTGTATGCATAAAAATTAACGTCAGGGAGACAATAATATTGTTTTTAAAGAGGCAGCAATTAGAGTCAAATAATACAAGACTTTATTACTCTGCGTACCATTTTGCGTCTATATGTAGTTCCATTGTAAAAGTTTGTCTTTCAGCAGTGATAATATCAACCTGCAAGAGGAGTTTCTATAATTAAAGATTTATCTAATGAACAATGAACAACACTCGTAAAACGTATGGCATGAAATACTGATGAATTCCCCAACATGTATTTCGGACCTCTTTCTAGTTTGCAATTTCTATTCTGTACATACGTTCAACAAGCTTTCAGGAAAAATATTTCAGTTAATAAACAGAATAAAGGATTCATAAAATATTCAGTAGAATTTCCCCAATATTATCTACTAGAAACATTGAGGCTGTAACAGCTCCCAAAGTATGTACATATTTTCTACCAATTATAAAGTATATATGTCGGTGAAGAAAAGTAGTTCTCTAAGTAAATTGTTACTTCCATAAGCAAATTCTCATGCTAATTTTCTGTAAAAGTTGTCTCCCTCACTCTGTGAAAGCAGATAAAGATTCGCACTTTAAAAATCGGAAAGACCGACGAAATAAAGATACTTATATCTATAAACATTGACGATTTCCGTTCTGCAAATATATAAGACTATTGACTAATCACATTATAGTTTTTGCTTATTAAGTGATTTACAGCATTCGGCATCAAAGATGAATTTACTTGCGCCGAGATTAACTCTGATCCTTCCCAATAAATGGCCAAAGAATCAATTAGTTTGGAAATCCCCACGTCAAATAGCACTACAAAAATTATTCAATTTCGTTTTGGATTAAGCCAAGGTTTCATAATTTCGACACTTTGCAACTATTTTATTTGTGAAGCTAATTGAAAAGTGTGCCCACGCTCTTTCTTAATTTCACAAGGCATTTATTAATTAGTTTGACAATTATTTCTTTTGAAATGGGAATGTCTAATGATAGGGAATACCACTAGTTCCTGTTATTTGATAATCCTTTAGCAGGTAATTAACCTTCCTTTTAATGCTATTCTCCATAGGTATCATTAAACTTTCGTGTGTCAATATGTAAACTACGTAAGCAATTCTTTCTATTTGCTTGTCTTAAGGAAAAGGAAATATATAAAACGAAAATACAGATAAATCACCCTTTGAGCAAAGGGAAACCGCCTAAGGCAGTTATATGTGATCATTAAAAATAGGGATTACGTCAGCGTATACCCAGAACTATAATATACATGTATATTTGTTAAAATAATTGGTTTATGTCGCAAGAGTAAGCTACTGGGTAAACTAAACCTACAATTAATTTAGTGCATTTCGCCACAATACTTATTCGTCACAATTCAATGGAAAAGAACAGATTACGTGATATTTCACTGAATTTGCCCTGAAAGAAATTTAAAATTAGACTTAGTATACATTTGTTTGGTCACCTTTAATGA
The DNA here is from genome assembly GCA_020352615.2 of Yoshiicerus persimilis. Taxonomy (NCBI): domain Eukaryota; kingdom Metazoa; phylum Arthropoda; class Collembola; order Entomobryomorpha; family Tomoceridae; genus Yoshiicerus; species Yoshiicerus persimilis. The sequence continues at coordinate 3,011,582 of CM060170.1, read as the reverse complement.
GTCATTGGAATCATAGCAAAAGATATCAACCAAAATTCCTTCGACGTGTTGCACCCTTAACAATATGAAATTTAAAAGAGCTGTGCAACGTTTTCTAGTTAAATTATTTTGTATGATTACTCAAACAAGCATGTTTTTGGTCTGCTAATGAAAGTGTAATGTGCTAATACAAAGCAATAATACGAATTTAATGATACTGTATTACTGTATATTGCCCTCATATAATTCTCCAGAAAATAGTTGTACGACGTAAATGAAAAAATTATTCGTTTCCACAACTTTTGTGGCGAACAACAAAGTAATAATATATTAAGACTTGATGTTAGAAAAAGAAAGATTTTTTGTGGCAGCAAGCGGAAGTGATCGCAAGTGGTTGAGGTTAAATTATGATATACTGTTATCAAACATTGAGGTTTCATTTGACAATTTTCTAAGTAAAATATCGAATTAGTTCAATGATAGCATTTCGAACATTTAATTTTGCCATTTCTTTTAATGTGTCATGCAGGAAGTTCTGACGCAATATTTAGAAAAAATCGTTAATCTTTATTTAATGATACATTATATATTTATGACCAAAGCTGATAACTAATTTAAAGATTACACTAATTACTATGACTTTAAAACAAAGAATTCGACTTTTGGTTACAAAAATGCAGAAAGCTTGCTTTTTAATCTTTTTACCATTTGAACCTTTTTTACTTTTCGCTACCTTTAGATGCGCTAGATACTAATATATTATTTTAAATGTTTTTAATGATAATGGACACTTGGATTGAATCGAATTTAAATATCACCCACAATGGATGTCATTACAATTTCAGAGAACAACATATTAGCATACATCATCATCACTTACAAAATTGCAACAAATGCGGCCTTTTGCCTATTGACTTTTTGCTCTGACGTCAACATACAATTGCCACAAGAGAAAAATACATTGAACTAATCTAATTGATATTATTTAAATGGAATTTAGCACATAATCCATTATTACTTGCATGCCTATTAATAATTTACATCACGTAATAATTTCAACAAACATGAGAATGTTTAAATATCTCAGTGTAAGAATGAAAATGCAGCAAAAAGCCAAAGATCTCAAAAAGCACAAGAGTTTTTTTGCAAATTTTCCTTTTTGCTGCAAGCTTTTTCCTTCTTTAAAAATACTATTTGCCTATATTTGAAGAGAGTGTTATCCACAATCTGAAAGTTTGGAGATAACGCTCGCTGTGATTTGACTACTCAATTTCAATAAGATGTTCCATGAAGACACTAGCATTTGTAAATGGACTGAGTTTTCACCAAGCAATTAATTTTAATGCTGTTAATTTAATAATTAGTAATCACATATTAAAATTTGGTAGGGGTTTCCTGGTCTCCACTAACGGACTCCCTGATAGACGTTCGACTGAGAAAAATACCACAACAAAAATAAAATAAGCCTAGACCAAATAAGAATACCATAGTCTTGCTGAAGCCGTAATACTATGAGGTTTAGCAAATGCTGAAAAGTTTTAAGTAGAAAAATATTTAAATTGGAACGGAATTGTTAATATTTTTAAACCAGTTATACAGCATGGCCCAATGAACTACAAAACTGAAGAAGTGGACAGCTTGAAAAAATAAATTCATGAGTAAAGTAGATTGTCATTAATTTTGGCTATAAAGTAAAATTGCCCAAATTATACACAATTTTAAAAAGTTAGTAGGGTAAATCAACAATTTAATTGGAATAATGGTAGACTCCACCTAAATCCTTTTAAATCCATGTAAGTTAAGTTTCGGTCCTTCAAGCATATTGACGGCTATTGAAATGAAATGTGGTGAACTCATTTGGCAACTAAAAGACGTTTTCATAATTGCATAGTTATAAATAGGTAGTTATATCCGTTCGTAGGCCTCTTACAAACTTATAAAGCCCCTTCTGAGTTTAGTGCAGCAATCTGTGCATATATATACTTTTAGTGTGTATTCGTGTGCTTATACGGAAAATATTCAGTTTTAGCGAGCCAGAGGCTCACTTATGGAACCGTGTTGTCTGTCCGTATGTACGTACGTATGTAAACACCATAACTCTTGAAGGCATTGACCGATTTGGATAAAACCTCGGATTTGGACTCATCTCGACCTAGTTAGGAACCCTATTTAAAATGGGCGTGGTCACCCCACCCGTTTCGGAGATAACGCGCGCTCACTTTATAAGCAATGAGATATGAAAATGGGGTTTTGGGTACTAAAATATCTTACACCGCTTCTAGTAGTTTGTTAGCGGGATAGTAAAAAATATTTTACATCGCTTCCACTTTATATTGAATAAGATACTCAAATAGGCCTTTTAGGTGTAAAATATGGTTTTTGGGTGTGACCACTTTTGAGAAGCGGTATACACACTTTTTGGGTGTCTTTTATCATATGAAGCGGTAAGCTAACTTTTTGGGCGTTGCCCCTTTTTATGGAGCGGTAACCTAACTTATTGGGTGTTTCCCACTTTATGAAGCGGTAAGCTAACTTTTTGGGTGTTTCCCACTTTATGAAGCGGTAAGCTAACTTTTTGGGTGTTTCCCACTTTATGAAGCGGTAAGCTAACTTTTTGGTTGTTTCCCACTTTATGAAGCGGTAAGCTAACTTTTTGGTTGTTTCCCACTTTATGAAGCGGTAAGCTAACTTTTTGGGTGTTTCCCACTTTATGAAGCGGTAAGCTAACTTTTTGGGTGTTTCCCACTTTATGAAGCGGTAAGCTAACTTTTTGGGTGTTTCCCACTTTATGAAGCGGTAAGCTAACTTTTTGGGTGTTTCCCACTTTATGAAGCGGTAAGCTAACTTTTTGGAATATATTGGAAGCATTCATTATTTACATGGCAACACTTTAATTTAGGCCCAGTTTCTATAAAGAGGTAATTAATTCCCTTTAACCCTCTGGCTCGCTTCATGTTACGGCTTGGCGATGTTTTTGTAGTGTTATCATTAATATCAAATATGCAAAAACAACCGCGATCAATTATCTTTAAGATATGCTCTTGACATCTGGAAATCATTTATTATAGAGGTTGAAGGACAAAGAAGTTAACCTGAGTTCTAATCTGGGATAAAAAAGATGTTTAAAAGTGAATAGGGTTACACTTTCCTTATTGCTATTGTAATAGGATTAATGAAGAAATAAAGCAATTATCTGTCTTGGGATTGCATGAGTGTTTATAGGTAGCTCAACAACTCTCACTACTTGTACACATTCTCATAAAGTCAATTACTTTTTATCAATGACGTACACAGTGCACTTGTATATTTACTGACAAAAAGGACTTGCTTCCAGAAGCATTATTGCGCTTCAATCGAAAATTTTGGGATTTACCATACAATTATTCCTGTATAGTTTCTCGCTACAAAACGTTAAATAATACAGAATATTTGTAGTTCACGTATAACGCAGAACAAAATTGAGCCATGGGAGAAAATGTTTTTAAGTCGATACTCCGAGTAGTAAGTGTTAAATACAGGATAAACCATCACATTTACTTTGAAGTAAGGTGTTAAAAAGTCACATTCTCTAATTGAAAGCAAAAAAGGAATATTCTTGTTATAAGATTTTATTTTTTTTCTTATACCAAGAAATAAGCGTAAAGCACTGTCATTCTGACTGGCTTTGTCTGAAAGCTATAACTCTCGAACGAACTGAGATAAGGAATTCAAACATTTTTAATAAATTGGGCATTGGAATAGCTTGATCATTTTCAAAGATGAGCACTCTATGACCATTGGTCTTTTATCAAAAATTCGATAGAAACAATTTTGACATACAAAAAGCAACAGAAATGCGGGAAACAGTGCCCCGACCACATAAGCAAACAATTCAGTTTAACATTGCTGTTATAAGGTGACTAATTTCTAAACTTTATAATTTTGTCACTTTTCTATTGTTTTCCCATTTCCTAACAAAAAGTCATGATAGAAGTCATCTCATGATAGTCAAGCATTGATTAAAATACACTCCAATACAGTGTTCACCTGTTTTGCAACGGTTTATTATCGTATCCATTCCTCCTAAAAACTAATAACAAAAAGTGCTGTGCATCTGTTCGCTTTTCAGTATTAGCAAGAATATAGAAATTCAACCCCGTATGTACTAAGAGATTTACTGGAAAGATGCATAAATGCACGATTATAAGAAAAACATAAAACGTATATTAATCTAGGTAGGAAGCTATTTTTAAAGTAGAGTATACCAAAACGCAATTGCTTTTTTATTCCGGGATTGCAATATAATAATTGTAATATAATATAATCAGTGATGGGCTCATATATCCAAGTTTGATCAATATGATCAACGTTTGATGTGATCATGTTGGAACAATTTTTCAACACAGTTTTTTGGTGTGTGATATTTGATGGGAATCAATTTGTAAAAATTTAGTGTGATGCGACATTTGATGGGACATCAATTTTTACATTTTCTTTATTTTGACGTTACCAATATTGAGGGGACGGGCTAAGATACTGTTTAGTGTTTAATGTGGTACCCCACCTTACCGGTATAAAGCCCATATTTGCCCCTAAACCCAGGGCAGGTATTGTTCCCTACTTTCTGGGGTATATGTAGTTCGGTTTCCATGATATCTGTTATTGTAATGCAGCTTATATCCTCGAAATGGTACTCTTCACTAATTCTTTAATCTGAATAATCTGAATGCCTTGTGTGCGACGACGGTGGCCCCGCTTCGGTAAACTTCAGATTAATGTTACTTACGATAGTAGACGAGTAAGAATACAGAGAATGTGATATGAGAGTGTTACATAACAGTGAACTATTATTTAAACAAAATAACATAATAATAACGTAAGTAAACGGAGGAAAATAACGACCACTTAAATAAATCGGAGCATAAAGCATCGTCAGCGATATATAGGGATTTTAATACGTATATAATTTGGAAAACTGAAATACAAGGGACAGTCAGAATACATGTTATAACTCAGTTAGGAAGCTCCAATTCTGTAAATAGAATCCAGAATTTTAAGTGAAGTCCAAACACTATATATCGGTCCAGATTCTGTATATAAATTCAACATTTTATTGTTGGCTGCATCCGTATAAAATACAGAGACGATATTGAATGATAATGGATTTAAAAAAAGTATTCTTTCAGTAAGATTTGTCAAGAAACTGTTTATAAATCAATTAGCATAAAGTGTTTATTGACGTTCAAAACGTCATTCAGATATCTCGTATTTGATTCATTTGTAATGATTGCGTAAAATTACTGTTTTCAGTTGTTTACCTTAATCCTTGGCGGGATTTGGATGAGACTATTCATTTGTTCATGTAAATACTGATAATATTAACGTTACACTAATATTTGTATATGGCTTGAGAAATATATTAGTGTTTAGAATAAATATTACTATGACTATGAGATTGTACATAAGAAAAAGGTAAATTTGATAACTGAAATTGTAAATATTGTCCATTTATATCGTTGTATCATTACAATTTCCATGTGATCTGTTTTTTAAGGAACTATCTGTAACACATGAATAATCACACTGTTGTTATTATCTTGCAGTCACGTTGCGTATAATAATTGTTGCTATTGCGGCTGTGAGTACGCAGTACACAAAGTCAATGTATTTAGGTACACATAGGTAATCCAGACGCTCTGTTTACCAGCTAAGGGAACACAATAATTGATAAGCGCATTTGCATTACCATATTTTAAGGTGGGGCAGTATGCCTCAGAGTAGAGGCTATATTGTGTGACAAAAATTTTTAAATGTAGATGTGTGTAATTCTGGACTCTTTTTTATTGCCGTAAATTTTTTCGCAGCACTTACCAAAAATATATATGTAAAATCGCACTTTCCAAATTCCAAGACTTTGAAAAAGCGTATGCTGTTCTAAAAAATATCTAAAAATCCCTAAAAAATCTCTATGGACTATGAAAGCTATGGACTTTGAGTTTTTATTCTCTAAACATAAAATAAAAAAGGAAATGCATGTCTCCAATGTATTTCTCCCACTCCCAATAATGTCAAATTTTGGCCTTAATTTTTTAAATTTAAATTGGGCTTTCATAGTCGATAGAGAAATATGAGTAGAATTCAAAAATGAAAGCCTTATTACTCCAGGTTACGCAGTTCTCCTGGAATCAGGAATTTCCGAACGGTCAACCACTCCTTAAGCTCTTTGATATCGATGATGATGATGACAATTGGTTTTTACGCTGATCTGAATTCTCCACGTGTTAACTCCAATCTACAGCGTATGTTGCACTGGTGCCTTAATGTCACGGCAATAAGGATAATCTTCATGATAAAGCCTTTAGGATAAACTGTGTTTGCCACCATTGAAATCACGAAGGACTATGACTACAACAATGACTAAGTCTAAAATAATATCCACTACTGTGTTGTCCTGCATCTAATCTGCTTAATAAACAATTCTACGAAATTATAAGTAATCACACACAAAGGCAATATGCATTTGGATTCTTTGCTCTCCAAGATAAAAGATATGTAAGTTACATAATGTAACTTTAGAGAAGTATCTACAGTCATTCTCTGTCCAGTGTACTAGTGCTTTGTACCCTGTACTACATCATCGGTCATTGAGTTTAGACAAAATAAAAACGGCGTCTAAAGTCTACTGATATTGGATACACAAAATTTGCATCTCAATATCAAACCTACCACGCCTGTCATATTTAGTTCATGCAGTTCAAAAACCCACAAGTCGTCCTTGTTATTTTAAACTGCGTGATATTAAATCCTAGGATTGGAATATATTTCGCAGTTCACAAAAGTGCAAAATTAATACTAATATTTCATATTATATTTCCTAAAGTTTAACTTACCTTATAAAGCTTTTAGCTCCTTGTCTTCCGTATTCGTTGCAACAAGGGAAGCTCAATAACAAGAAATACATAAATAATAAGTACACATGTCTATGCTTGTTTCTTAAAGCAATTATCGTTTTTAGCTGCACTTGTTTACTCACCCTACGTGAGAATTTAAATTCTTTAAGCAATGGATAAAAAAAGCAGTGTTTACGAAGAAACTACTGAAGCCATTGTAGCTAAGAAATTTTTTCATATAAACAAGCAAACGTTACCATTAAAAACTACGCTATTTCTCTACTATGGAGGTAACCACTTTTTAATTCACAGTCATTTTCTCATAGAACGTACCTATATACAATAACAGTATGTTTTCAACGTTGTTACCATGTATTTGTATTCCTAATGTAAAAGGAGATTAAACAATTAGAATTCCCAGGTTAGATTAGTTATGTAAATAAAATTTCCAACGAAAATAAAATTTTCCAACTATTTAAGGTTCCTCCCCATGAAAATTTCGGAACTAGCAAAACATTGTGTCCTTCTTTTTATAAAAGGGCATTGTTTTGCGACAGATGTTCATATTCCGTAGCAAATTACAATAATTATGTGGCCCTAGGCGCCATTATTAAAGAAGTTTGCCTTTATATAGCTCAAATTGTAAGAGATTTTGTATATCCGTGCTAAGAGTCATTTCGATTAACAACCAAAACTTATTGCAAGCTATCAAATGCATTAAAATTAGTTTATAGCATTTCAGATTTCAGAGTGATTCCATTTCGACTTTTGGGCTTTAATTATGCGCCATCCAGTATATTAGTTATTTTATCTTAGTTACGATTATTTAGTTACCTTATATTATACTAGTTTCCTCCCATGTTAAGCAGCTAAACCTCAAAAAATTTTGGACCCCGATGTTGATGTAAACAAGATATTCCAGATAAATGTTTGGTGCACTATAATAAACAAGGATTATCCAGAATTTGCTATGTGAGAAAATTCTAAACTGCGAATCAGGACTTAACGATAACTAGATAACTGTTATAAAGGGCAAGAAAATCCGACGTTTACCCTTAAATGCCAATTGCAAAGAACTAACGTTCAAATAGCCAGGAGTACTATTATAAGCTGAAATATTTTTACTTTATCCGGTGACACTGCTTATTCCCCCCGGAGATTTCTCCAGCTTCAGGCTTTTCCTCCCAAGCTTTTCCTTAATCAGTATTTTCCTTCCTCACTCTTTCCCTTACTCAGTATTTTCCTTCCTCACTCTTTTCCTTACTCAGTATTTTCCTTCCTCAGTCTTTTCCTTACTCAGTATTTTCCTTCCTCAGTCTTTTCCTTATTCAGTATTTTCCTTCCTCAGTCTTTTCCTCCACGAGTTTATACTCCCTCTGTCTTCCTCTCCCCCAGCGTTTCCTCCCTCAGTCTTGTTACATTAATTTGTGGAAGCTAAGTTTCATGTTCAAAATTTGTCTGTGAAATAATTTTACTCATTACATAATATGTAAAGTGTACATCGTGATCTTATTGTTAATACAGGAAAATGAAATACTGATTTCCTAATTGCCTTAATTGCATCTGTTTTCTTAATTATGAATATGAAATTTCTTACCATTGACAATATTAATTGCTGGGCACGAAAATAACAAGGCTTTTGCAATTCAATTGTTAAATGGATAAGATATCATTTTAAATTTGAATACCTTCGCATTGCCTTGATAACATATTATATGCATTATTTTGAATAAGAATCTCTGTATTAGATTCTAATGCATCCTTGAAAATTGTTCTGTTCTAATGAATATGATATTTCTGTATTAATTGAAGCAATGGCCGCTCTGCTACCCTATTTGACAATCCACATGCAAGATATTGGAATCTCAATTCAAGAGACAGCTATAATTTATGGAATTCTTCCTTTTACATCATTTCTCGGTCCTCCGATATTAGGTAAAAAGAATAAAAATATGCTTCATTTAACGTTCAATAAGTGTTTCCATATGAAAAAGTTCAAAACTGGAAACCACTTGCTGTAGCAAGTAAATGTTATATGTAGTTGCATTTTTATATTTTACTTTGGAATTGGTTTATTTGTTCAGTATGATTAATTTTAATTTCAGGTTTTTTGGCAGATAAACTTGGCCAATACAAGATAGTGCTAATCATTTCTATTGTAGCAAATGGGCTTTTTCATTCGTTGTTACTAATCGTTCCGGCTTATAAAGAACATTCAGTAATAAACACAAGAACAGCTATTCTGCATTGGAAAAATACAACGGATTTGGCTTATCTTAAACCAGCGGACCCTGTTTTTTGCGATTCTTTCGTAAACAACTTGACTGATGCAACGGAATTAAATATAGAAATATCAAATTGCATACCGTATTTTGCAGGAAAAGATTTAGAGGACAACGCTCCGTGTTTCACTGAAAATAATAAGAGGAATATTGATTTGCACTGCTATAAATCTTTGAGTAATGAAAATAATAATTATGGGCATGGAGACCTCAATGAATCCTTTGGAACAAATACAATCGAAGACGCAATTAGTACAAGTTGTGGCTTAAATGCTTCATTCCCGTCAGCATCCAACATAACGTCGTTTTTATGCCAAACAAATGTATATTTTCCAACTGAAAATATGATAACTGTTGGAAATAACTCCGTTACCTTTTGGTGTTATTTTATATTCAGAATTCTAGCGACTGTTTTTACGAGTGCTTGTTTCAGCTTAATGGATGCAACTACAATAGCTGTGGTGAAGAAAAATGCAAAATCTGAATATGGAAAGGAGAGAATTTGGGCAATTGTTGGTGCAGCCATTATGTCGCCCATAGCTGGGGTTTTAGTGGACACTGTGTCAAGGTATAAAGGATACACTGACTACTCGTCCGCATTTTATGTCGCAAATGTGCTGCTGACTTTGAATATTGTCTTCTTCTTCGTCCTGAATCTAGAAGTGGAAAAGCCTGAAGATGGGTTTGGAAAGTAGGAAAAACTCAAATAAAATCTCATTTAGACTAATTTCTGTAGCTTTGGCTTTAGAAATCTACGTCCAACTATGATGTAAGATATAATTGCCTTACCATTCAATATATTAACACTTTAATTACTTTTTCCCTTAAGAAACGGAGCAAAACTATTGAAGTACCCAGAAGTAAACGTGTTCGTCGTCATGATATTCTTTTTGGGGAGCATTTGGGGATTTGTGGAATCGTACCTTTTTATCTTTTTGAAGGAATTGAATGCTCCGAATTATCTTTTAGGTAACACTTTTGATAATTATAGAATAATTGTCAGGCTAATTATTTTTGATTGCAAAACAAACTGTCTATTATTACATACCACGCAAAAGTAGAATAAATGTATCAATTTCTTACATTAAAGGACTTACACTAACAGTCGGTTCATTAACTGGAATTCCATTTTTATATGGCGCCGAAAGGATACTCCTCAAATTTGGCAGAGTCAACTTAATCGTTCTGGCTTTTCTGACTTACTTTGTCAGATTTTTTGGCTACTCATACATTTGGTTAGTTGTCAAAAGCAAGAAGGGATTAAAATCACCATTTGTGGACGTCGACACATTATTATATTGTGTTTAGATTGAAATTTTAAATAATTTTCCCTTTATTCAAGGAACCCTTTCTGGTGTTTCCCATTTGAGGCGATGGAAGCGTTTACTTATCACTTAATGTGGGTCGCCGCAGCTACCTACTGTGGGGTGCTGGCCCCAAAAGGTACAGTTCGTTATATTCGTGTCAGTCATTTCAAAATATAATACAGATTGTCATTATTTATTTTAAAGCTTTTTAGACCCAAAGTATGTATAATAAACCAGCTACATTTCTAGTCAATTACAATATGTGGATATACTTACTTTACCTCGCTTGCTTGTGCATTGTGTTGTGTTATAGACTTCCTTTTTATATGAAAGTAGTTTTGACACCTAAATTCTAACAGGTCTTCTTGCAACCTTAATGGGCATTGTTGGGTCGCTTCACTACAGTTTGGGTAAGTATGAATTACTTTTGACTTCAACTATTTATGACAAAAATAATTCAAATGGTAAATTAAACGTACTATTGCATGTAGGTTATGTAGTTCAATAAAATTAGCAATAATATCAAATGCTGCGTCTACTATATCGTCAGATACGTTGTATTGTTTAATTTGAAGTTAGTTTTCGCCCATAGAGTGTGTGTGTTGTGCAAAACAGAACAAGAATCGACAATTTATTGATCATTTCAATAAATTCTGAAATTGAGTATTGGCGATCGAGTGTCAGTCAGTATAATAAAGCCATACGAATAGTGATTTTCATTTACTAATTACCACTATATTTCCAAGAACATTTTCATAATTACCTGAATAACTGGTTTAATTTTTATTTTATCACAGGTAAAGGCAACGGCAGTTTTATTGGCGGCTATTTGTTGGGTGCTGTTGGCTCCAGACTCAGTTTCAGATATTTTGGTATTGCATCAGGAATTTTTGGTGTCCTATATTTTGTCCTTCATGAAGTGTGGCTGAAAAAGGTTATAGACAGAAGACTGGCTTCTGAAGGTAAGTTTAAAATATCTAATTATAATATATATTATAATATAATAATTAAAAAGGAGAAGCACATAACAGTTAAAATGCAATACATCTTATTTTTAATTCGTCAAATGTTACATGAACTTAATTGAGTTTATTGTGTAATAGGAAATGCAGAAGGCGACGACAAAAAAGTAAAAGACGAACTATTAGGTAAAGAATTTAAAACCCTCACGCTTAATGACGTAAGGAATTCGTATATTGATGAAGAGAAGGCACCGGTTTAGATTACTTTAATTTCTCATTCTAAAACAATCTTTGAGCTTTTGAAAAATAGTGAACATACTACTCATGTTACTGACAAAACAGTACTATTCCCAGTGTTAATAAATTCAATAACTAAATGATTCCATGCTCTCTGATTGTTCTTTTATATAAATCACCGTATCAAAGCAACTTAAAAATTAAATATTATCTTTGGTAAAGTAGCGTAATATTTGCTATGTAAAAAGCGAAGCAATAGAATTAAGGGTTGATGCAGGTTATATGATATATAGTTGAACAATTTGTCCTCTTCAAGTCACTGTCCTTAACTTCTAAAGTCTCAACATTCAGAAAGGATGTAAGAATAACAAGCGACGATTCAATGCAACTCAGAAATACCTTTCTGCTCTTTGTGCGAATAGCAATGACAATGGCAATTAACGCTTGTAAAATAAAGTTTGCTATTTCTACTTAGAGATATTTATAAGAACGATAGAAAAACGACCGACATCACAAATAGAACGAATTGTCAATTCAATTATGCCTGAGAATAAGATTAAGAATACCTGATGTACAATGACAACGTAATAAAATGCGAATACTTAATTAGGCTGTTTTCCACAGCCATTTTTGCATTTCAACAATTAAAAATAGAAAACAAAAATAAAATTTCGATTTGTAACCCTCGGACGGCCGAGGGGTAATCATTCGAAATTTCGATTTGTAACCCTCGGACGGCCGAGGGGTAATCATTCGAAATTTCGATTTGTAACCCTCGGACGGCCGAGGGGTAATCATTCGAAATTTCGATTTGTAACCCTCGGACGGCCGAGGGGTAATCATTCGAAATTTCGATTTGTAACCCTCGGACGGCCGAGGGGTAATCATTCGAAATTTCGATTTGTAACCCTCGGACGGCCGAGGGGTAATCATTCGAAATTTCGATTTGTAACCCTCGGACGGCCGAGGGGTAATCATTCGAAATTTCGATTTGTAACCCTCGGACGGCCGAGGGGTAATCATTCGAAATTTCGATTTGTAACCCTCGGACGGCCGAGGGGTAATCATTCGAAATTTCGATTTGTAACCCTCGGACGGCCGAGGGGTAATCATTCGAAATTTCGATTTGTAACCCTCGGACGGCCGAGGGGTAATCATTCGAAATTTCGATTTGTAACCCTCGGACGGCCGAGGGGTAATCATTCGAAATTTCGATTTGTAACCCTCGGACGGCCGAGGGGTAATCATTCGAAATTTCGATTTGTAACCCTCGGACGGCCGAGGGGTAATCATTCGAAATTTCGATTTGTAACCCTCGGACGGCCGAGGGGTAATCATTCGAAATTTCGATTTGTAACCCTCGGACGGCCGAGGGGTAATCATTCGAAATTTCGATTTGTAACCCTCGGACGGCCGAGGGGTAATCATTCGAAATTTCGATTTGTAACCCTCGGACGGCCGAGGGGTAATCATTCGAAATTTCGATTTGTAACCCTCGGACGGCCGAGGGGTAATCATTCGAAATTTCGATTTGTAACCCTCGGACGGCCGAGGGGTAATCATTCGAAATTTCGATTTGTAACCCTCGGACGGCCGAGGGGTAATCATTCGAAATTTCGATTTGTAACCCTCGGACGGCCGAGGGGTAATCATTCGAAATTTCGATTTGTAACCCTCGGACGGCCGAGGGGTAATCATTCGAAATTTCGATTTGTAACCCTCGGACGGCCGAGGGGTAATCATTCGAAATTTCGATTTGTAACCCTCGGACGGCCGAGGGGTAATCATTCGAAATTTCGATTTGTAACCCTCGGACGGCCGAGGGGTAATCATTCGAAATTTCGATTTGTAACCCTCGGACGGCCGAGGGGTAATCATTCGAAATTTCGATTTGTAACCCTCGGACGGCCGAGGGGTAATCATTCGAAATTTCGATTTGTAACCCTCGGACGGCCGAGGGGTAATCATTCGAAATTTCGATTTGTAACCCTCGGACGGCCGAGGGGTAATCATTCGAAATTTCGATTTGTAACCCTCGGACGGCCGAGGGGTAATCATTCGAAATTTCGATTTGTAACCCTCGGACGGCCGAGGGGTAATCATTCGAAATTTCGATTTGTAACCCTCGGACGGCCGAGGGGTAATCATTCGAAATTTCGATTTGTAACCCTCGGACGGCCGAGGGGTAATCATTCGAAATTTCGATTTGTAACCCTCGGACGGCCGAGGGGTAATCATTCGAAATTTCGATTTGTAACCCTCGGACGGCCGAGGGGTAATCATTCGAAATTTCGATTTGTAACCCTCGGACGGCCGAGGGGTAATCATTCGAAATTTCGATTTGTAACCCTCGGACGGCCGAGGGGTAATCATTCGAAATTTCGATTTGTAACCCTCGGACGGCCGAGGGGTAATCATTCGAAATTTCGATTTGTAACCCTCGGACGGCCGAGGGGTAATCATTCGAAATTTCGATTTGTAACCCTCGGACGGCCGAGGGGTAATCATTCGAAATTTCGATTTGTAACCCTCGGACGGCCGAGGGGTAATCATTCGAAATTTCGATTTGTAACCCTCGGACGGCCGAGGGGTAATCATTCGAAATTTCGATTTGTAACCCTCGGACGGCCGAGGGGTAATCATTCGAAATTTCGATTTGTAACCCTCGGACGGCCGAGGGGTAATCATTCGAAATTTCGATTTGTAACCCTCGGACGGCCGAGGGGTAATCATTCGAAATTTCGATTTGTAACCCTCGGACGGCCGAGGGGTAATCATTCGAAATTTCGATTTGTAACCCTCGGACGGCCGAGGGGTAATCATTCGAAATTTCGATTTGTAACCCTCGGACGGCCGAGGGGTAATCATTCGAAATTTCGATTTGTAACCCTCGGACGGCCGAGGGGTAATCATTCGAAATTTCGATTTGTAACCCTCGGACGGCCGAGGGGTAATCATTCGAAATTTCGATTTGTAACCCTCGGACGGCCGAGGGGTAATCATTCGAAATTTCGATTTGTAACCCTCGGACGGCCGAGGGGTAATCATTCGAAATTTCGATTTGTAACCCTCGGACGGCCGAGGGGTAATCATTCGAAATTTCGATTTGTAACCCTCGGACGGCCGAGGGGTAATCATTCGAAATTTCGATTTGTAACCCTCGGACGGCCGAGGGGTAATCATTCGAAATTTCGATTTGTAACCCTCGGACGGCCGTGGGGTAATCATTCGAAATTTCGATTTGTAACCCTCGGACGGCCGAGGGGTAATCATTCGAAATTTCGATTTGTAACCCTCGGACGGCCGAGGGGTAATCATTCGAAATTTCGATTTGTAACCCTCGGACGGCCGAGGGGTAATCATTCGAAATTTCGATTTGTAACCCTCGGACGGCCGAGGGGTAATCATTCGAAATTTCGATTTGTAACCCTCGGACGGCCGAGGGGTAATCATTCGAAATTTCGATTTGTAACCCTCGGACGGCCGAGGGGTAATCATTCGAAATTTCGATTTGTAACCCTCGGACGGCCGAGGGGTAATCATTCGAAATTTCGATTTGTAACCCTCGGACGGCCGAGGGGTAATCATTCGAAATTTCGATTTGTAACCCTCGGACGGCCGAGGGGTAATCATTCGAAATTTCGATTTGTAACCCTCGGACGGCCGAGGGGTAATCATTCGAAATTTCGATTTGTAACCCTCGGACGGCCGAGGGGTAATCATTCGAAATTTCGATTTGTAACCCTCGGACGGCCGAGGGGTAATCATTCGAAATTTCGATTTGTAACCCTCGGACGGCCGAGGGGTAATCATTCGAAATTTCGATTTGTAACCCTCGGACGGCCGAGGGGTAATCATTCGAAATTTCGATTTGTAACCCTCGGACGGCCGAGGGGTAATCATTCGAAATTTCGATTTGTAACCCTCGGACGGCCGAGGGGTAATCATTCGAAATTTCGATTTGTAACCCTCGGACGGCCGAGGGGTAATCATTCGAAATTTCGATTTGTAACCCTCGGACGGCCGAGGGGTAATCATTCGAAATTTCGATTTGTAACCCTCGGACGGCCGAGGGGTAATCATTCGAAATTTCGATTTGTAACCCTCGGACGGCCGAGGGGTAATCATTCGAAATTTCGATTTGTAACCCTCGGACGGCCGAGGGGTAATCATTCGAAATTTCGATTTGTAACCCTCGGACGGCCGAGGGGTAATCATTCGAAATTTCGATTTGTAACCCTCGGACGGCCGAGGGGTAATCATTCGAAATTTCGATTTGTAACCCTCGGACGGCCGAGGGGTAATCATTCGAAATTTCGATTTGTAACCCTCGGACGGCCGAGGGGTAATCATTCGAAATTTCGATTTGTAACCCTCGGACGGCCGAGGGGTAATCATTCGAAATTTCGATTTGTAACCCTCGGACGGCCGAGGGGTAATCATTCGAAATTTCGATTTGTAACCCTCGGACGGCCGAGGGGTAATCATTCGAAATTTCGATTTGTAACCCTCGGACGGCCGAGGGGTAATCATTCGAAATTTCGATTTGTAACCCTCGGACGGCCGAGGGGTAATCATTCGAAATTTCGATTTGTAACCCTCGGACGGCCGAGGGGTAATCATTCGAAATTTCGATTTGTAACCCTCGGACGGCCGAGGGGTAATCATTCGAAATTTCGATTTGTAACCCTCGGACGGCCGAGGGGTAATCATTCGAAATTTCGATTTGTAACCCTCGGACGGCCGAGGGGTAATCATTCGAAATTTCGATTTGTAACCCTCGGACGGCCGAGGGGTAATCATTCGAAATTTCGATTTGTAACCCTCGGACGGCCGAGGGGTAATCATTCGAAATTTCGATTTGTAACCCTCGGACGGCCGAGGGGTAATCATTCGAAATTTCGATTTGTAACCCTCGGACGGCCGAGGGGTAATCATTCGAAATTTCGATTTGTAACCCTCGGACGGCCGAGGGGTAATCATTCGAAATTTCGATTTGTAACCCTCGGACGGCCGAGGGGTAATCATTCGAAATTTCGATTTGTAACCCTCGGACGGCCGAGGGGTAATCATTCGAAATTTCGATTTGTAACCCTCGGACGGCCGAGGGGTAATCATTCGAAATTTCGATTTGTAACCCTCGGACGGCCGAGGGGTAATCATTCGAAATTTCGATTTGTAACCCTCGGACGGCCGAGGGGTAATCATTCGAAATTTCGATTTGTAACCCTCGGACGGCCGAGGGGTAATCATTCGAAATTTCGATTTGTAACCCTCGGACGGCCGAGGGGTAATCATTCGAAATTTCGATTTGTAACCCTCGGACGGCCGAGGGGTAATCATTCGAAATTTCGATTTGTAACCCTCGGACGGCCGAGGGGTAATCATTCGAAATTTCGATTTGTAACCCTCGGACGGCCGAGGGGTAATCATTCGAAATTTCGATTTGTAACCCTCGGACGGCCGAGGGGTAATCATTCGAAATTTCGATTTGTAACCCTCGGACGGCCGAGGGGTAATCATTCGAAATTTCGATTTGTAACCCTCGGACGGCCGAGGGGTAATCATTCGAAATTTCGATTTGTAACCCTCGGACGGCCGAGGGGTAATCATTCGAAATTCGGCAAAGGCAATGGCAGTTTTATTGGCGGTTATTTGTTGGGTGCTGTTGGCTCCAGACTCAGTTTCAGATATTTTGGTATTGCATCAGGAATTTTTGGTGTCCTATATTTTGTCCTTCATGAAGTGTAGCTGAAAAAGGTTATAGACAGAAGACTGGCTTCTGAAGGTAAGTTTAAAATATCTAATTATCGTAATAGGGACAAACACATAAGTTAAAATGCAATACGTTTTATTTTTAATTCGTCAAATGTTACATGAACACAATTGCCTTTTATTGTGTAGTAGGAAATGCAGAAGGCGAAGACAAAAAAGTAAAAGACGAACTATTAGGTAAAGAATGTAAAACCCTCACGCTTAACGACGTAAGGAATTCGTATATTGATGAAGAGAAGACACCGGTTTAGTTTACTTTAATTTCTCATTCTAAAACAACCTTCGAGCTTTTGAAAAATAGTGAACATACTACTTATGTTACTGACAATACAATGCTATTTCCAGTGTTAATAAATTCAATAACTAAATGGTTCCATGTTCTCGGATTGTTCTTTTATATAAATCACCTTATCAAACTTATAAGCAACTTAAAAATTAAATATTATTATCTTTAGTAAAGTAGCGTAATATTTGCTATGTAAAAAGCGAAGCAATAGAATTAAGGGTTGATGCACGTTATATGATATATAAATAGTTGAACAATTTGTCCGCTTCAAGTCCCTGTCCTTAACTTCTAAAGTCTCAACATTCAGAAAGGATGTAAGAATAACAAGCGACGATTCAATGCAATTCAGAAATACCTCTCTGCTCTTTGTGGAGATAGCAATGACAATTGCAATTAACGCTTGTAAAATAAAGTTTGCTATTTCTACTTAGAGATATCTATAAGAACGATAGAAAAACGACCGACATACATAAATAGAACGAATTGTCAATTCAATTAGGCCCGAGAATAAGATTAAGAATACCTGATGTACAATGACAACGTAATAAAGTGCGACTACTTAATTAGGCTGTTTTCCACAGCCTAACAGCCAGCCAGCCCACAGCCTCGCATTTCAACAATTAAAAATAGAAAACAAAAAATGTATATTACCTTTAAATGACAACAACAGACTGTTTTACGACTTCGCGATGTGTTGTGATTCAATAATAAGTGCTGCTTGTAATTAATTGTAGTTAATTTCAGTCTTTTAAGCAATATTGCATTAACGACACCATCGATGCCACAAAACACGTCACAGCTAGCTACAAGGATTCAGATAGTTCAGTTCGGAAAACAGTGTGTACAATTTCATTACCTTCCTTCAGCTTACAGAAAGCTTATTGCATGACGGTCATTAATTATTGCATCAAGTGCAGGGTATCCAAAAACTGCTTCGCTTTTTGCAGAGACGCTTTATACAGAGAAGTCTTTTTGTTGTCACTCAATATTTATTGTAACACCTCATTTCCAATAGGTTTTGCGTCTGATATAATTCCATTTTTTAAACTAAAGACAAAATGCATTTATAGTTGGATAGGATTGACCTAGATATAGTAGATTAACTATCAGAAGTTCCTAACTCCAAATGCCCTCCAAAAGGTTTTAAAGCCCAATAATCTTTTAAAAAAATTGCCCGATCACCAGCTAGCGGGTCTCTGTCACCCTCAGTGGTGCCACATACCCTGTGACATATATATTGTCTCACAACACGGAGACCACAAAAACTACTATTGATACTGAATTAATGGAAAGATCTACTTGACGGAGAGCGGAAACGGTTCTGCTTCTGCTTGCCATTTTAATGCAGTTTATTAGGGTACATTAATATTTGGCGCACCCTGTAAGTCTGTTGGCATCTTCTAGCTCATTATTTTCATGGTTATAACTACGACGTTATTTTAATGTACTTACGAATGTGTTTCCTGATGGAAATATTTGCAAAGGCTAAAAACAGTATTAATAAGATGATTTACATTCTCCAGTTAACACTAAATTCCTAACTTTCGACCGCAACGAAAAATTTGGCTGAATTTTACAACGTCAATTCGTGCATAACAGTAACAGTTTTGGTAGTTAGGCGATACGAAGTGTAGTACAGTCCAGTCAAAAACAGTAATCGCGATAAATGAAAGGATGAGGAGCATAATTTTTGAATATCAGATAGAAACCAGCAGTGCTGTTACTAAATTGATATTTAGGACATACATTTCTCGACGCAATCCTGCTTCCATTGATGAGACACAAAGAAACTGTCAAATTTGGTGCAGAGCAAACGGGAAATTCCTGATAGGATGTATTGCAATTATTTCCCTTGCCATTATTTGCTTGCTCTTCATGACTCTGTCTTGCTCTTTCAAAGGTAATCCTTGGTAATTAAAATAATTGTGTGAAATAATTCACAATTATTGTAACAAATGTTTGTAATTTAAAACCTTGAAATATTTTAAACACACAGACAAATCAATTGAACCCGGTTTACGACTTTCCACTCCGCCAATCTTGTGTCACAGCAAATATAATTGTACCACCAATGAAACTTTAGACCAAGTTCCATCCTCTCCAAAAGCAGTGTCAACGTCTTCTTCTGCTGTGGGTCATGAGAAAAACTTTATTACACAAAATGTGACTCCTTTAAAAATTCCTCGCGCAGAGCTAAGCGCCTCCACTAAGTCCTCAATGTCGGCCACTGAAGTTTTCGTTATCTTAAAATAGCCTGAAAATTATTTACATTATGCAACCCCAATGCTACTGGCTTCTGTGTATTATTACGGAATTTACAAACGCGAAGTTCATTAAAAGTATTAAAATTTCATCGTGTGGTATATTTCAGATTTTTATTTGAAAGCACTACCTACTGGAAAGTGGAAACGCTACAATTACAAACAGGGTAACATCGTTACTACCCAACTTGATGCCAATAGTATACCTAATGAATTGGATGGGATAATCACATGCCGCTGGGTTTTAGACATCTACTATACTTCATTTCATTGGTATATTGACTTTATTCTTTTTACTACTATAGAAATTACAAATACAAATTGAACATAAAGAAAACCGTTTAATAAATACAATTGGGACTACAAAAATGACCAGTTGTTTCGTATTTAGGTTCTTTAGTTTTATGAAGATAATGGAATTCAACGACGAAATTCAAAGTAATAAACAAGTATTTATGTTAATGTGCAAAAAGATATGGATGAAAATTTGTTGTAATAGCCACCAAGAAGGCGGCCTTGGTTTAGAATCGGAAATAAAGACTGTGGTGATCTGGTGATCGAGCTATTTAAATTGGGAGTGAGTTGGCCCAATCAAATGATTGCCTGTTCCGAAAAAGGATGTGCTGTTTAAGATTTGAAATTAGAAAGAATTATAGAATTTCATGACAGTATTTTAGCCATTCCACTACAAAAAAAGCGAAGCAGGGGGCGACCTAAAAGAAAATAAAACATATTGCATATAAATTGCATCATATTGCAAATAAACAAAGGCGATCATTGCAATATATTGCAATGATCGCCTTTGTTTATTTGCAGATGTAACTCAGGTTGCTTCTATTTGACTATTTTTCAGCTATGTTACATAAATGCAATACAAACCATCATTTATTAAGAATTTATATTGTTTCACTTGTTTTCTTGCTTTCTAGTTTGGCTACAATAAAAATCCATTAGCAAATGTACTGGTTACTGGTTTAAGTGCACAAGTTGACTAATTTATGTGTACTAGCTCATTGTTTTAAGTAAAAATAAAAGGCATAATTGTGGGAACGGAAAACTTCATTTATTTTACCGGCCACAATTCTACCTGATTTTTAAATTAAATTTACCTTCTCATCACACCAATTATATATTAGTCATAAACAAGATGACAGTGCTTAATATTTAGAAGCAATAATCTTATTCTAAGTTATCTGATAGTACTCACATATTCTCACACATAGTACTCACATAATATATGACCTTTTATACAATATTGTAATCATAATTCATAATACCGATAAGGAACACAAAAAACAACCGTCGCAACTCGTTCTCTGGAAGAAAAAATCTATACCAGAATTTCTTCCACATATAATTGATCCTTGTTACTTAGTTCACGCTCATTGCTAATTGATTGCTAATGCTGGAATAGCCAGTAGTAGCAAAGATTGAATTCATCGCAAGATATGTTACGTAAGCTCAGGCGTTAAGACTCCACTGTGAAAATGGAAATTTAGTTTAAAAAAATCAATAGTAAACATTGTAACATATAAAGTATTTCCTTACCGAACAACTTTTATGAATCTGCGAAATAAGTAGGCACATGTAGATCAAATCTTCGGATGAAAATTATTATATTTAAACCAATTGTTGAGGATTGACTGTGGTTCTGACTTCTGGCTGTCGACATTGGCTTTTGGAATGGTTATTAATTGTTGTATATTGACTCAACTAATTATTTTCAAGTACTCGAACAAGTACTACAAAGTACTACAAGTATTACTGTAAACCTAAAATCTGGAAAAAAATTCATGTGTAATGAAATGAAAGCAAATGACCGCAGTCGATTCGGATGCGCTAAGCTTAATTGAGAATTGTCACGCCAAATTTTCTACTTGCGTCAAGTGCTTCAATAAAGAAAAGCGCGTTTTTTCGTTTTGTTTCGTTTCTTAAAAAATCGTTTCGCTTTCGTTTCGCTTTTCGAAAAATCATATTGTTTTTTGTTTAGCCGTTTAGCCTTTAACTGTTGAAATCCTGATTATGCAAATTTTAAAAGGTTTTGAAAAAACTTGGTGATAGACTTAATACTCAACTTCCAACCTTGAGGTTTATGACTGACTTGAGTTGACTTGGACTGATTGATTTGAAGATGCCAATATCTCGGGGAGTCGCAGCTTTTGCTGTCCAATCCGAAGAAGGGCGGGTTGAAGACAATGGAGTGGATGATACTATTTTCATACGAGTTTTTCACGGAAAACGCTTAGAAATTCCGTTTGGGAAGACTACTACAATCAAAGATATAAAATGCCATCTTCAAAACAAGCTTGGCATTCCCCCAGATCAACAAATACTGCTTTTTGGTTGGAGTGGCACTCAGTTGGAGCTGACAGGTGGACGAGCGGCACAGTACGGCATTGAAAAAGGTTGCACTCTGAATATGGGAGTAAAACTGATTGAAGACATCCCCCCACTAGAATTGTATTTGCAAAATGAAGAGTTAGCTCCCGAGCACGACTTCGATTTGACAAACATCAGTGACGAAGGAAAGAAATTCATGAGGGGTGGTTTTGATTACAAACGGCCTTGTGGCTGGAACAGAATTGCTATCAAAGTCCTGGACAAATATGAAAACAATGCATGGCTTGGTGTTGGAATTCCGAGAGAAGAAGAGGGTTCTGTAGAAGATGAATGGCCAGGTATTTTAATTGTTCATAATATTGATGCCTTAGCAAGAATAATGAATCAATTTTTGTAACGAGGATCTTGTAATGAAATATTATTTTCTTTTCTCAACAGTTGCCTACACTGCATTGGGTAAACGAGATAAAAAGACCATGAATCAAGATGGATTTCGCATCTGCAAGTCTCGTGGGCTTATAGGAAGGCGATTTTATTCTTCGCCAGATATCGATGTTGCGAGCAAATATGCACAAGAGACGACGTTTAGGGGAAATAAATTTAAAGTTGTTTATCAAAATCGGATAAATCCAGAGACAATAATTAAAAATCCACATTCCAGCGACGAAGGTGAATTCTGGATTTCACCGAACGAAACTGAATTGCGGCGTTACGGAATCTGCCTTAAAAAGATTATGAACGCGACTTGACTAATGGGTTTCCAATTCAAATTCAAATTCAAATTCAATTTTATTAAAGTGTCTGGCAATATCAGCATTACAAGAATGTTGTTCTCCCTACAGTGACACTGTCACCAAGAACACAAATGGGAAATCACATATGATATCCATTTGAGTTCTCAGTTGTCATAAATATCTATTACATTATATATATAAACTAAATTAGAGTTTTCATCGAATTCATACGTAAATTTAGATTAATTTGTAAAGTAAACTTATAGACTAAATAGACTAAATTATTCATTATTATCCAATCCACTCATTTTAATTAATTTTATTCTCTATTCAATGCGATAGTTGACATTTCATTCCAGTTGTATGTATTTATTATTTTCGTCGCAGTACCTATTCTAATTAACTCTAAAAACCATTGTCCAAACAATTTGAACAGTTTAAGGACAAGATATTACAGCCAAATAATCGAATGACCACTATTTTTGTTTTATTGTGCAATTCATTGGGACATTAGAATTGTATTCTAATTTTTGCAACTAACTTTATAGCTTCAACAAAATCAATAATTAAATATACCCAGTGTGCCTACATTTTAATGAAATAAAATAACTAATTACAACTAAACTATGTTTTACTTAATTAAAAATTACATTATTGTCAGCAGTTTAGCATCTTTTCTGAATATGATCATAGTTCTCCACATCTACATTCCAATGAAACTCGTCTAACTTAATCAATACTATCAACTATATGAACTTCGCCAACTTGGCATATTTCTGGTCATCTGGACAATAACATACAGATACATTTGTATGGCATACAAACCAATTTTGACAAAATGCACATTGTTTTTACATAAAATGTCCCTATTGTCAGTGACACATAAGTACATTTTCCCCAATGAAGATAATATTCTAGCCGGGCATTAAAAGTATACACTGGGTGCACAAACATTGGTTCCGTCCCTTCTTCTCTGAAGTTGTGTTGACGCAGATGAGCCGTGTACCGTCATGCTTGTGTAGTAGCGAACATACCTACTTGCATGGAAAGAAGCAGAGCACACGTACCGAAATGTTAAAGTACAGGAGAGGAGAGATGTGAGAGGGAAACTGCAACCTTCTCATCTTTTGAGCCGGCAGACGAGGACTGTACAAGAGGAGAGTACAGCGGAGTGAGAGAATTAGTATAGTAGTGAGCGTTGAGCCATCAAGAGTTGGTAAAGTTTCCGTTTTGTTCGGCAGAGCTAGCGTGGGCGTCGTGTCTTCTAATATCCGTCTCAAAAATCTCATCCTCTTGCAAAATCAAAATCGTTAGGACAAAATTAAATCGTGATCTGAAATATGGAAATTGTTTAGCAACAATTTTTATAAGTATTCCTGACTTGCGTCTGTGGAATAGAGTGCCTGGACTGGAGTTTCCTTGAGCGTGGAAACGCAGCGGTTGAAAATCAAATTTCAAGTTCATGAAACCATCAAAACTTGGATAAGTGCAATTGATAAAAATTAAAATAACGCATAAATAACATGAAAAAATCGTGGGACCTTTGCCATACATTTTAAACGAAGAATTTTACTGATTAATAAATGCACAGTTAGTGTTTGTGCTAACTACTTGATAGTGAACTGACCCCAGAAAAACTATTTGTGTGAACCCAGACAAGACAGACCAGGAGATACCTAATACGCATAAGTAAGTCGTGAGTTCATTATTAATTCTTACCTGGTTTTATTCACTAGGGCAGTTTTACTTAGCCAAATTTTCACTCTAGTGTCAATTACTCGAGCACACCATTTACATATTCAATGCACAAAAATTCTCTGTGAAGAACTCTTGTGTCAGTGTCCGGCAAATCAAATACAAAATACAACACATGATACATAATAACCAACTTTGTACTAAATTTACGTTTATGGTACAAGTATTGTTCATTGCGGAGGTCAGGTCACATTCACACGAAACATTTTCAGTGAATTGACTCACAAATATATTTAATTGACATAGAGATACAAATACATACTGTGCGAGATAAGGAACCTATTTGTAGGCGATGACATTTCTTTATCATCGCTTGTATTTACTATAGGAAGTTTGTTGAACATTTACTACAGATATAAACAATTCCATTGTACACATAAAAAGTTGTCTCGTAGATTTAATAAGTAAAAAAGTACACGGTGGCAGTTTTTCTATTAAGAATTGGCAAACTCAAAAAACTACTTCCAAACACAATACATTATTCATGACTGCAAGTTTCCCGAAATAAAACTTTTCTAAAATTGCATGTGTACCTAACAGGAGACAGCTATCTCTTTTGAATTGCAAATTATTAGAAAATTGCAACCAAAAATTCATTTCCTTTATTCTCTGCTATGATAAATAACTTGTTCAACAAATACATATATATAAATGTGACTAGGAGAACAGTTGCACAATTATTACTCATTGTCTGTGTATGACTGCACGACAAAAAATAACTGCAGCGGAAATTATTCAGTGTGACCTAATTCAATAGTACCTAAAGTGGCTATAGAACTTCTTTATGGAATAATACTCTAAGCAAATGGAAAAAACTTGACTGCATTTTGAAGAAAAAGGCAAATCAGTTAAATAAACCTCTACTTGTGAATCCAGTACTCCATAGATGCAGATATAACTTGGGCGCTAAAGACATCAACCTTCATTGATAAATTTCAATGAACTTTCAAAATAACGTAAATATATAAACATTTATCAGGAGTTTGTTTTAACAGTTTTACTTCACAGACAGTTTAACCTTCAGGTTTGAAATTCACAAATTGCACAAATTCGGTGCATTAACCTAGCATTCATTTGAAGATGGGGAGAGTAAGTTTTCGTCTGGTGCTTCTGAGTGCCACTACGCTGACCGTCTTAGCTCTCAGTCTCATTACTCCTCCTTGTAGCGCCTTTTCGGATAATAATCAAGGGTCTGCAAAGCGCTCCGATTCTTCTCCTCACCGATTTAAAAGCTTGGACAGAATTCTCAATCGACTTGATGGAGTTTCTCCTTCGGCATCCAGCGCAAAAGTAAGTTTACATTGTATTTATTTTTCATAAATAGTTTGTACAATGACTAATTTCATCTTATTGAAGAAGTTACATTTGCTGCAACATTTATTCCTCTCAAGGGGGTACGCACAAAATAACAAGATTTACGTAAACCCTAAAAGCTAATGTCAATAACTTGAAAAGGAAATATTTACCTTTTTGCACTTTTATTGCGAAACTACATACACTAGATATGCGTTTTATGTAACCCCATAAAAGTCTTGTCTACTTTGGCTAGCAAAGAACTTTTAAAAATCGCTTTTTGACTTCAAAAAGGCATACTATACAAAAGTTCACTTATTTTTAAGTATATCGGATACGTATAATCTTTTGCTTATGAGTCATTCTGGTACATCTACATATTCAAAGCATCATAAAATATGAAGTTAATTTGCAAATCCTGTCAGAATGCTAATGCTCTCAATTTTATGTTTGTTTAAAATGATGTGTTTGGTTGCAAACCGTTTAATAAACTACAGATGGATAGATAAATAAATTGGAGCATATCTCGCATCTTGTCAATTCGTTGTATAGTTAAGCAGATGGTGAACGCTGACTGTTTCAGCGACTTAACTATGTGCCAATACCTAATTAATCCTCATCGTAAACATTCACTGATTAACTAATGTGTAATGCCAGAGTAAAAACATCATTAACAATACTAACCTTTACTCATACATACATGCTTAAGTGCATTAATGGAGAATTAAAAAATTCTGTTAGCTTTACTAGTAGTTTTACAGGGTACTGATGCCTAGGCTATTATATTCAATATAGGTACATTATATTTTCTAAGAAAATCGTCTTATTTATTGATATTGATTTAGTTAGGGATAGATTGATAAATATTTATTTAGTTTCCATTTAGGCGGATGCATTCTTTTGTAACCAGTGTATGACTATGAATTACTGCTAACTTTTCAAATTTATTAAAACTGTAAAATGACAAGAAAATAAAAATAATATTAGCTTATTTAAAATCAACTCAAATATTATAAGGTGTTTTGCATTCCTACAATATATTCTGAAAATGTGTAAACGATTTCAAGTTTTTGTTTAAAGTGAACCATAAATCTGTAATTTTGGTTAAGAAATGGTGTTTTTGCAAAATTTGGCCAGTTATTTAGTGAGGAGATTAAGCTCAGTGTGTTCCTGTAATATGTACGCACTGATAATAAAAACTATGTAAAAGCACAACAGAACAGCAAAAGCGAACTGAAGCTGAGTGGGTGAAAGAGTGCAGTTTGTTTTCTTTTGTTTTGTTTGACTTTTCATGTCGGCTACAAATTGAAGGTGCGGTTTATTTAACAGTAGCCTGGAATCAGACATCGGAGCAGCTGAGGTTACTTTAGTTTAGTTGGGTTACTGATAAAACTGATTTGGTTAAGGTGTCGTGTCGTCTGTGCAGGGTTTGCTGCGTAGATTAGAGTACAGTCAGGGCAAATCGAGAAATGCAAAGAGAAGTTCAGGACAGTCGCACATCACAGACAGACAGCGAAGGGAAGACTTTGGCGAGAAAACGATTACGCTGACTTCGTCACTTCACACATGTTATCACACAGCACTACATTTACATACAATAGCTAAACTACATTTGTGTCAGTACGAATTTCTTGCTCTGCTGAATCATAGAGAGACAAAGACCTGTGCACAAGGACACTTACGATTTTTGCAACTTCATCACTCACATTTTTTGCATTTCTGGGTTTAACAAAAAGTAAACCTTTTCCCTCAGAAATCACAACAACAGAAAATAGTGGCACAAAAAGTAGACCTTTATCGAATGTGTTGACAGCAGGCGTGTGTATCAATATTGTATGCAATGATCGATATATTTTCCTTAATGTTGTCTACTCTACTAAACGTTTACTATATTATTTGAAACAGAAAACAAATGTTGTGGAGTTCAATTAAATATTATTACATTAATTATGTCAACAGCAAGAATGTTTGATATATCTTCTTCATGTTTGAGATTTGTACATGCCCAGAAATTGGCAATTCATTACAAGTCCTTAAGACATATCAATGTACAACCAATATAATTATTGTCATGCGATTTTAAAGGCTAGGTTATACTTTAGAATGCTTACTGTGTCCCTATTTAGTTGGTATATCATATTACTCTATTGCTAGTATATTATAAATACAAGTAAATGTCAAATGTAATTTTCCGTTCCCAACGTATGAAAAATTTACGAATTCCATCCACCATAAGGTTTAAAGGTTTTAAAATTAGTTTCACTTCAACTTGACAGACTGTATTTGTTAAAGCTCCGTTATATAGGATTTTGAATTAGAAATTGCAAGTTATAAGTTATAAGTCTAGAATGAGTAGGATGCATACACGTAGTGTAGCGCATACTCAAATAGAATAAAATTGGAACTTTACAAGTACATAATATATTCTTTCTACCATATTAAGTATTTATGTACTTACCAATCTTTATGAGAGGCAAATAAATCACAGCAGTCTAGGAGGTCATAGAGTCATTGTCATTATAAATCATTCCTTCTGATATTTCAGATGTATTTCAGACAAGGCTTATAAGTTCAATGTATATTTGCATTATACATAAAATGTACGCAGCACAATTGTACACACTATCTGTAATTGGCAACATTCTTACACTTCCTTCAATATTTATATTATGATTTCTATTTATGTGCCTTTATTCCTTGCTAGCACAGCGCAAACTAATACTAAGATAGTTTCTGTAGGACGAGTACCGCTTACGATTTGTATGGAGCATATCTCTACATAGTATTAATACGCGTTGCCTACGTATTTGGTGGTATTTATTTTGAAATGATTGAGTACACTGCACGCACACTTACGCATACTTAAGACCACCAAGCCAAAATGACCATAAGATCACTACTTTAGCACTTCTGCCTCGCCTTCTCCACTGCAATGGATTCTTTGTGTGATAAATGGCAATATTCCTTTGTGCAGACTTTGTCAAGTTGCTCGCCAGATTGTTGACATTATTGTGTTACTGACTTACACCTATGTTTGCTCTTACTTACTCTTAGTATCCCAACGTGACCAGGAATACTTATGAAAGATTATGAACTGTTTGCGAATTATGGATTTTTGCTGTGTGAGAAATTAATTGCATTCCTATTAAAGCCTGAAAAAAAATTATTAACGGAAATAATTCACATGAGTAATAACAGGGAAGTATTGTTTTTCAAATGGACTTACAAAAATCCTATATTAGGAAGTTTTTCTAAATTCTCATTCAAAATTAAAATGACAGAAATTATTATGGTATAATTTTGTTGTTTTGCAATACCTAATATACAATTTGCTGCATTTCCAATTCAACAAATTTCAATTACCTGATAATGTTTGTCTATAGATTATCTAAACAAGCAAAATGTCATAGTAAACCTCAGAAAGAAATAACAAATAAACTTGTTTTATATGTCTTTGTAGTAATTTTAAATGAAAATTGTGTGCATTGTACCATAATGTCTAGATTACCTGAGTGATTTTGCATTCCTTTGAATGAAATGAAAATTAAAGTCATTTAGCCATGTTTGCATATCATGGAACAGCAAAGCTGTCACTTTCTCCCACGTTGGATGTTTCTGTGTTTAGCAAAGACTGTGGGACTGTAGATCTTTGATAGCTTTTGTTAACCTGTCAGAATTGCTTGGTGGTCCAATGTCTGATTGAGAGCAGTCGCTTAATTTATTTGACTGGTGTCGTATGAATAAGGAGGTTTGTAGGGTCGACGGCTAAATGAGCAGCAGGTACGGGTTTAGACGAACACTGGATAACTACGATACTAAGGATGATCTCTGGAATGCCCGGGTCAAATAACGTTGGCCACCACAAAGTAGTCTCTGTCCAACTCTTGTATTTTATTAAAGGCTTGGCTTCGCTCTACTTTACAACCTTCTCAGAGAGCGGCCCAAACTATTCTGAATGCTGACGCAAAAGACGCCAACAATTTATCGCACACTCAACTGTGCTTCTATCCTATCTTACAACATTATATTCTGAACCATGCGGTTCAGCCTTGCCTTCCTATCTTAATATATAATACTTCTTGGTACCGCTAGGGGTCCCAAGACTCCTCTTCACAATACCCCCCTTCTTATGCCATAAAGCCCCGCTATGGCGCTTTGGAACATATAAGGTTAAGCGAGAATAGTTGTATGAAAAACTCTATATGCCACAAAAATTGAATTACCCTGAAAAACCATAACAAACAATTGAAAAAGCATTAACATCTAAGGGACTTCAAATAAATTCAAGGACCACACGTCCAAACACAAAAACACTGTCCCATAAATCAGAAAATGCCCAATATGCTACAGTATTTCCTAATTCCTAATTGATTAACAAACACCAAAATCATAAATGGTCAAATATAATAGTTAATATTGTATAATTAATTATTTATGAGATCACACATCTCACTTTCACATTGTACAAATGAGTAAACACATTCAATTAATTAATTCCCAACATTTATCCTAAATGCTTATCAGTCTTTACATAGTATTAATATCCTCAACAAAATTATGTAATTGAACCCCATCTTAGTACAATATAATTATTCCTGAATTGATACTTATAAATTAGTCGGTAAATAAATGAATTCCCAAAAAATAGTGAATATACCAATTAATTCAATTCGCAAACAAATGTCTCCAAAAACTTCAAAAGAATATTAAACCAAAAGAAATTATAGATATATTCGTAAACATTATATGCCAACAAATAAAATTCTTATCGCCACAGCTGTCTTGCATGGGTAGTGCTCCAGAAACAACGCTGACAATAAGTTAATCCACCTCTCAAAACAACTGTACATAATTTGCAGAATGTAATATTCTGTTCCTCCTCCTCGAAAACAGCTCGCTGCATAATTGGGCAGAAACGTACAAGATGAGAAGTTGCTCGACAAAAATAACATAACTTTTGACCGGCACAGTTTGTGAATAGCTCCGAAGTGGTTCCCAACCAAGGATTGTTTTGATTTCCGGCCCAATAATTACGATTGCGACGGAAAAATTGATATGGGTGGTTATAATGTCCCCATTGTTGTTGATGGCTAAAGTTTTGATTGCCAAAGTGAAATTGTCCTTGATCGCCACGATATGTTTGTTCTCCTCGATCGCCACGATATTCACGTCTCTCCAACGGATTTATTCTCCCCATTGGGTATCGGCTAACGCGTTCAGGCTCGGATTGTCTCGGCTCCTCCCGTGATCTCTCAGTCAAGAACATGACCTCCGGTTCGCGATTCCCTCTCTGACGCTGCATTTTACTAAAAATATACCCAAAAAATAATATTAAGTAATTATTCCGAAAAAAATTGAATATAAACCCATGAGTTTATTAATTCCGCCTCTGTTTGAGTTAGCTTTGCGAGAGGAACGTAAGTCAGATGGAATTACTGTTCCATATCTCTCAATTGGTATTGTACTCCTTGTACTCCTCCTCAACTGTGGAGTAGTTTGAGTGCCTGATTGACTTTCAGGGCTTCCCATTGGAGTTTGGAAAGTTTCAGAAGAACTCCCCTGACTTATGTTACTCTCCGCATTATGAGTATTTGTAAATCCAGCCCAACTGGTGTTAATTGTTCCAACAGTACTTGAACCTGGTAATTGGGGACTTATCGAATGTTTAATTATGCTTGTATCATTATTAGTGCTCGGTATATGATCTGAAGAAATAGTTGTTGCATTCCCACTATTTTTCGCTTGAATTATGTCACTATTCATGCTCGCATTGTTAAGTATACTGTTATGCACCACATGAATTTCACTTTCAGATCTACTGGATGCTTCTTCCGTAACCTGTGTTACATTCGGTACACTCTCAATCTCCAAACTACCATCTCCAATGGTACTTTGCTCAACATTTATGCTCAAATCTACATTTTTACGAATTATAGGTATACTAGGTACCTCTGTATGTATACTAGCATCGCTTATTCTCCCAGTTTCAGATTTATTATGCCCGCGATCGCTAAAGTCAAGACTATCTCCTCTACATGAAAAGTTAGGTGATGTTTCCACTGTCGAATGTGAAAGCAACGTTACCATATCGCTAGGAAGCGAATCTTCATCAAAGAATTCGAGCTCAGTGTCAGAATCTGAGTGGTATTCCTCAAAATATGGTTTAAGATGCCTTACATTCTCAATCCTACGTTTTCCTTTATTCTTCTGTCTTTGATCCTCGATCTCATAATTTATAGGTCCCGTTTTTCTAACAATAGTGAATGGACCCATCCAATGAACTAACCATTTTGAAACTTTGCCTTTAACACGACTAAAGTTTGCAAGCCAAACTTTGTCGTTATTGTCGTAATGCTGTATTTTATGCTTTTCGTCCCAACGAATTTTCTGCAAAAGTTGATGCTTCACCGTTCGATGTTTTGCAACTAACTGTGCTTTTCTAGCTCTTGTCATAACAACATTAGGTTCCTCATCTCCTGTTCTAAAAGTTAGAGTAGGTGTAATGACGTCACATGGCATTCTAATTTCTCTCCCATGTAATAAATAATATGGCGAATAATTATTTACTGTATGAGTGGTGTTATTAATTGCATATGCCACCCTATTCAAATACTTATCCCAATCGTTCATTTCATCATTCACATGCTTTGCCAATATGTTTTTTATGACCGCATTAGTTCGCTCAACTATACCGTTAGTCTGTGGATTGTATGCTGATGTATGAATCAATTTTATATGAAATTTATCACAGAATTCTTTAAATTCCGCTGACATGAAGTTCGTTCCTCTATCCGTTAAAATTTCCCTAGGACAAGAATGATGTGAGGAGTAAATTATACCCTCAGTAATTACTTTTATGATGTATTTAGTATCCGTTCCTTTTACTGGAAAGATGTCTACAAATCTAGTAAGATGATCTACAATAACTAACGCATAGGTATTTAATCTTGGAAAAGGCGTAGCTGGAAATGGACCGATTAAGTCTATTCCAACTCTATCGTAAGGTAAATCTGGTGGAGGTACAGGTTGTAAAGAACCTGGTGTAGCTCCAATACGCCTATTGTACTGCTGACATTTTTTACAGCCCTGTACAAATTGCTTAGTATGTCGAAACATTTTATTCCAATGGTATCTAGCGCGAATTAATGACCAAGTTTTGAAAAAACCTAAATGCATAGCATTATTTTCATGAATTTCTGTTAAGATCTGCTTGCGCAAACCTTTAGGTACACATAATTTCCATGAATTCTCATCTTCCGATGTTCCTGACTTGTAAAGAACCTCGTTAATCAACGCATAATTCTCATGAATGTCATTCAAGTGTGAATCCTCTGCATTTAGTAATTCCCCAATAATTTCCGCTAAATGCTTATCGTTTCTCTGATGATATGCCCAATTAGTAACATTAATTGACATCATTTGATTACCAAAATCCATAAAGTCAGAAATAGATGATAATTTGTCTAAACTAAGTGGGTTACGTGATAATGCATCCACATGTGCATGCTTTTTTCCCGATATGTATTCCACATCAAAATTGTATGGCTGTAAACGTAATGCCCATCTTGCTAATCTTCCTTGTGGATCTTTAAGATTTAATAAGTAACACAATGAACAATGATCTGTTACCACTTTAAAATATTTATCCTGTATGTATGGTCTGAATACCTCAATAGCGTATAAAATGCCAAGACATTCGATCTCCGTTACGCTGTATTTCTTTTCATGAGCTTTTAACGCTCGTGAAATATATGCTACAGGTTGCCATTGTCCTTTCTCGTTCATTTGCTCAATAGTATGATCAGATGCTATCTGTTCTAATGTAGCTCCTAATCCCGTATAACTAGCGTCAGTACAGATTCTAGTTGGTGCATCGTCTTTTGGGTGTATCATGACAGGTGACGTAGTTAATGCAACCTTTAAGTCATTAAAAGCTTTCTCCTGTTCTTCTCCCCATATGAATGGTACATTTTTACAAGTTAATGCATTCAAAGGTTTAGTGATATGTGCGAAATTTTTAATAAATCGCCGATAATAACCACAAAAATTAATAAAGGAAAGAATTTGTTTAACAGTAGTCGGTCTCGGAAATTCAGTAACCGCTTGATACTTCTTAGGATCAGCTGCTATTCCTTCCTGACTAATAATATGACCCAAAAACTTAATTTTATTGTCTGCAAAAGTACATTTAGATGGTTCTAATTGTAAGCCTGCCTGGATTAAACATTCAAATATCGTCGCTAAATGCTCAAGATGCTCATCAAAAGTTTTACTGTAACAAATAATATCATCTAGGTATGCAAGTGCTATTGTCCACTTCAATCCGCCTAGTACCGCATCAATTAGTCTTTGAAACGTTCCTGGCGCATTACATAAACCGAATGGCATAACATTCCATTCAAACAATCCATCTGGACATACAAATGCTGTTTTATCTATTGAATTCGGATGCATAGGTATCTGATGGTATGCATTTCTACAATCCATTGTACTCAAAAACTTACTATATGCAAATCTGTCTAATGCATCGTCTATTCTTGGCAAAGGATAGCCTGATTTTTTAGTTAAAAAATTAACTGCTCTATAATCAACGCAGAATCTTAAGCCTCCGTTTGCTTTCTTTGCTAATACTACAGGTGCTGACCAAGGTGAATCTGATGGTGAAATCGCCCCCTTGTCTAATAATTCATTAACCTGTCTAGTAATTTCTTGCTTTTCTGCGGGTGAATACCTATATGGTCTTTTCTTTACTGGTTGCGCTCCCTGTACATCAATCACATGCTGTACACCACGACATTTACCTATGTCCAATGCATTTTTAGCAAAAACGCGCCGATATTTTTCAAGAAGTCCATATACTCGTAATCTTTCCTCGTCAGTTAAGTCATTTCCTACTTTTACTTGATTTAAAATGTCTTCAGTCTCTTGTTGTGACTGTTCAGTATAGAAACCATGAAGATTTTCCTGTGTATCTTCATACCAAGATGCTGTGTCAGTTACGCTATCATACTTAATGTCTGCTTTCTGTTCAGCTTTGACCAACGTGTCAATATCATCAACGTTGCATATGATCTCGTTCAGTTCCAATCTTTCGTACGTACCAATTAAGGTTCGTTTCTTAAGTAAAATAGGCCTCTTAGTAGGATTTATTATGAAAGTACAACCCTTGCCCTGTTTTACATTTACAATTGCATTACCTACTGAAACAGATTTAATATTTTCTAACTGTTTACGTGGTTGTATGACAATACTAGCGTCTATCTCCTCCCCTATTCTGAAATAAACCCTTTTGGCATAGTTAGGTGGGATGATAACTTGTCTTGTCAATCTAGCTTCATGTGTTAGGACTTTGTTTTCCTGTTTATGCACATTTTTTGAGTTTTTCGCAGTGTCTGGAATTGGGACAATCAAATCATTCGAAGTAACGCGTAAAGGGGTTGTTAGTTTGTTAGTAGAAGTTTGGTTCACGCTTTCAGTGTGTTTTTTAGGCACCTTGATGGTGGAGTTAGTTGATACTCGCTTAAGACTTGGCGATTTATAGCCCTGTTGTGTCTGCGTGGCATCGGTGTTAGTAAGAGACAAATATTTGGCGGGTGACAGGTTAGTGCCGGTGCCAATCTTTTGCCCCTCTTCAGAATTAAACTCGCAAATAGCAGAAGGAACGCCCTTATGAAACCTTCTTGACTCATTCGCTAAGTCCACACCGAATGCAAAAATATTTCTTATGTCCTCATAATTGAGATGGACCTTGTATGCGTACAACCAGTCTTTCCCCAAAACTACATTATTACTTAGGCCTTTTACTATGAAAAATCTCCATAATATTCTGCACTTGTTGATTTTCATGAACATTTCGACCTCTGCATCGATAGAATATTTACGTTCATCGTCAATAGCCAAACTCACAGTAAATGGCGTAATTTGTCGATATCGATGTATATTAAATCTATTTTTGTCCAATGATAAGAGCTGTATGTAAAAGTCATTACTAATTGCAGAAAGTGTTGCGCCAGTGTCAACCAGTACTTCAGTTACACGACCATTTAATTCAAAATTTACGTTCGCCCTATAGCGTATATTACCTAAATTCCGATACCGCGTAGGATAAATGCCATAATAAGTGTTCGTGTATGTAGTTTTAAAGGATGCATCACTAGAACTACCTACAACCACACTGCCTGAAGATTCACCTGAAGACTTTCCACGATTATGCTTTTGTCTCATACTCTCATCAATATCTTTTAAAGTAACTTCCGTTTTAGTATTTTCCTGATATAGTTCCTCATCAGTCTCATCTAAATCTTCGAAACTTACTTCATTACTCGTTTCTGTAGCTAAAGCATCAAATCTGTTACTCAATTTCAGATTCCCAGAGTTACTATCAATCAAATTCCCTTTAGTTTTAACATTTTTACTAATAGAATTATTATTTAAGCAATTACTTCGTACTACTTTTGAATTTTTAGAAAAATTTACTTTATTATTAGCATTATTAATAGATGAATTAATTTTACTTTGAATTTTACTGTTAATTACGTTAGTTATATTTGAACAAGAAGTTTTATCATTAACTGCGGGCCCTGCAGAAGAATTATCAAACAACTGTACTAATAAACTATTATCGCTAATTTCGCTGATATCTTTCGTATCTCGCAAATGTTTCCTAGGATCTCTAGTCTCGAACCCAATTATTAAACTTAATGCTTTACTATGCTTTCTATCTCCATATAAATCTCTATGCATTCTCTCAAACTGCCAGTTCTCTACTTTTCCCGTAGGAATTATGCCCACATTACTTCCGGATGCAATATGACCATCATTCGTAAGTACTGACCGTTTAGAATTATGCACTTTTAATGAATGTAAATTCATTTCTACTTTCCTATTTTTTGAATTTTTGAAAAATCTAGGTTTTTGGTTATTATGAAATTCCACATTTTCTTTCACATCTATATTTGTACATGTATGACAATCCACTATGTTCTCTATGCCATCATTGCTATTCTCTGTATGCATGTCGCTATCATTATTATGTACTATTCGACCACATTCATTACAAGTCGACCCAGTACTAACTGACACACAAGATTTAAATACTACCATGTCTCTATCGGTATTAATATTATTGCACTCCGCATTTACAATGCCATAGTCCACATAATTATTTTCCACATTGATATAATTATTATCATTAAAGGTATTATCATTCCCATCATTATTTCCTTTAGAACATATATTATTATTACTTTCAAAATTATTTCCCATATAATTTGAATCATTAGTATTAATCCCCATAATAAATTCATTACTTTGAAAGCCAAAATCAAATTTTCTATTACTATTTGAATTATAATAGGTATTACTATCCCCAAAATTCATCATTTCATCATTTTCACATAAATAAGTATTATTGATATTACCAGAACCAGAACTTTTGCTATATACATTATTTACCAGATTGTTTAATTTTACTGGCGCTGTACATTGTCTTTGTTTAAAGGCGCTGGGGGTGGACCTTGATTTGGGTTCCCCCCTTGATTAGAAGAATGCTGTTGCATTGGAGCATAAGCAGTAGCATTAGGATTAAAACCTACATTTTGCTGTTGCTGTTGTTCTCTTGACGAATCATAATAGCGCTGATTACTATTATAATATGTCTTGTTTTGGTGCTGTTGTGAATGCTGGCCACTGCTCTGTGGCTGTTGCTCGGCACCACTTTGTTGGTAATAATTTTGGCTTTGGGTCTGATCCTGCCTATTATTTTGCCAATTTTGTCCACGCGGGGGAAGCCTACAGTCAATTGTATCGTGGTTAGAACGACCACAATTATTGCAATGCTTCCTACGTCCATTATTCCTACCGTTTCCTCTATTCCCATTGGAATTCCCCATTTTCTGGAATTTTCCCTCTGAGGAGCGCGCATTAGTATTGTGCTCTGAGGTGGAATTATTGGAATTAGTGTTGGTATTTACTGGGCCAGGGACAAAAGAATTTTTAGAATTATCCCCGAATTTAGAATTAGTTGGCTTAGGGTTGCTTGCATAAATTTCAGCTATTTTCCTAAGTTTATCCAAGAAATCCCCAGTACTTTTAAAATCCTGCCCAATTAAAGTTTTCTGTAAGCCAAAGGGTAAGGTTTTAGTTAGCTGCTCTATTTTCCTTTCCTCAGACATAGCAGGGTCAATATGACGCAAAATTTCTAATTTAGCTGACACATATTCTTGTGGATCATTCCCAATTTTATAAAGTAATTGTTTATTTTGAACCCTGAATGTAGTTTTCTGGGACGAATGATCAAAATATTTTAAGAATTTAGTTTTAATAGTTTCCCAAATTAAGTCAAAATTAGGGTTGGGTTGGTTTAGTTGCTTACTCAGCGCTGGGTACTCTGCAGCCCACCACTTGTTAGCATCCCCATCTAAAATCCTATCAAAATTCAACACAGCCCATTGTGAATTTAACCCCATGAATGTTAAATCATTTTTGAATTTAACTAGAAATTCATCAGCATCTGATTTGCCATCGTAATGCCTCAGTTGCTGTATGGCCTGATGATGCATGTACAACGAAGTTGAAGTTGCGCTTGGTAAATGATTAGCTCTGGTTATGTGAATATCAGAATTGGTCATACCACCGCCCACCAGATTGTTTACGCTAATCTGGGTCCTTATCCTGTTCAACTCCTGTGTAAGTACATCAACCTGTGCCTGTAGGCGTGCTTCTACATTATGAGCATGTTCAGGTAGAATAGCATTAGCCACGTCAGCGGGGTCATCAATCTCTTGATTGTTTCCTCCAATGCGTGCGTTAGCTTGGTCTTGGACTCCACCTTCACCTTCAACAATGTCATGAGGATTGAGGCCGTCACCACCCACAGCGTTCTGTTGAGCGTGGATGTCAACGACTTCTGCACCGTTATTAGCCACGTTGGCATTGTCCAAAATCTGTTCGTCATTTACTTGAATTCGGGGAATCTCTCTACTTGTCCCCTGTTGTCGTCTATCGTTTCCCTCGTTATCACCCATTCTCTCTTAAACAAGGGTATTAACTCAAACAAAAGAAACTTCAATTAGTATAAGCTTTAGTATTATTTATGTAAAAAATATTAGAATACTTTCACTTATTTATCTACAATTAGAATAAGTATTCTTGAACTCGCATGTTTAATCGCATTCATTTATTATACACTTAACATTTCCTATAATGAAACCACTAAAGTTGGTTCATTGCCTTTGTTTCAGTTAATGAAACAAAGCAAAAGTTCAATCTCCTAATTAGTTATGCATGTAACTAGTAATTAGTATGCATTTATTGTGCATTTGTACAGAATTTTACTCTCCACTTGAGAGTTTACACTTAAGATAAGCAAATTAGCTGAACTGTACTTTGTACCACTGTCCAGAATGCTATAATAATTATACATGAGGTAACTGACCTCAAATAGAACAAAGAAAATGTCTTTGTTAGAAAAATAGTTTGTTAGGTAGGTATGCAGAAATCACTAAATTTACACATAAAATTAATGCATGCCTCCTAATAGTAAAATATGCTTTTTAGTTATTTTCCGGTAGAAACGCTGGAAAAACTATTAGAACTGGCTCGTTTTCTGAAGCCAAAGTGCTCAAAAAACCTGCTTCTACGATAGGGAATGGATTTAGCTCTGCCGACGGGCAGTTATCGTAATAATTATGAATTATGCACTGAAAATTCTCCTTATTTTCTAACGCTTCCTGTTCACCTATCCAGAAAAAACGAAAATCGTTAGCTTTTGCACTATGCATCAAAGTAAAAAATCTAATAGTTTGTACAGATCCCCATTTCCTTTGATTAAAGAATAATTCAATGATGCCACAGATTTTAAATTCATTAAATGTAGCTGGCAAGTTTGCAGGTAATACTTTTATGTAGTTAGTATGATGATACTGTTCCTGAAAAATCAAATCAGGATGAAATTCAATCATAGTAGGTATATATACTATGCTCACCTATACAAACAAATTGCAAATGATAGTTAGAGTACTGAACATTGCAATATTCCTACTAAATAGGTAGTTAAAATATTCATTTAGTATTCTGCTTTTCAATACTTTACGATACAAAACATATACCTACAGATGAAACTAAAATGCTACGATTTTTGCACGTTCCTTTAGGTATGCTTACACGTATTCGCAAATCTATTTTGGATTTTCATACTTTTATGCCTCTATTTTGCACATAAAAATTCATAAACAAAAGACACACATGACATTAGATAGTTTTATGAATAAACTCAAAGATAATGATCCATATTCAATGATTAGTACATAATTCTCTAAATGCCAATGCCTTATGCCTTCCAATACTTGCAAATTTCGCGAAAATTGCAACTTCACTGTTTTTGGTTTGTGTCGCATAAACAATACACCAAAAAATCCGCAATTTTACATTTATAATAATATAATTAGTTCCTTTTAGTCTTGAAGAACCGAAATGAACGAAAATCAAAAATTATTTTTACTTAATGCAAATGTTGACTCAGCTGTTGTACTTGTCAACATTCAACATTTTAAATTTCACTTTCGCTAAGTATTTCCCCAATTAAGAAAATCAAATTATTCAATTCTATTAACATTACAATTAGGTTTTCCCCTTGGAGTTGACTTTAGCCCAATAAAAACAAAATTGTTCTTCACAAATCAAAATGTCAAATGTTGACTTCGGTTCATCAATAAATTATGCCCGGCATTCTGCCATCATTTTATATTACAAAAAATTCCCATTTTCAAATATAAATTTTTAAAATAAGGAGACTCACCCAAAATTTCGTCGTTTTCCAGTCTGTCAATATCTTCCAAGCAGCTTCTGTCGTATGAATAAGGAGGTTTGTAGGGTCGACGGCTAAATGAGCAGCAGGTACGGGTTTAGACGAACACTGGATAACTACGATACTAAGGATGATCTCTGGAATGCCCGGGTCAAATAACGTTGGCCACCACAAAGTAGTCTCTGTCCAACTCTTGTATTTTATTAAAGGCTTGGCTTCGCTCTACTTTACAACCTTCTCAGAGAGCGGCCCAAACTATTCTGAATGCTGACGCAAAAGACGCCAACAATTTATCGCACACTCAACTGTGCTTCTATCCTATCTTACAACATTATATTCTGAACCATGCGGTTCAGCCTTGCCTTCCTATCTTAATATATAATACTTCTTGGTACCGCTAGGGGTCCCAAGACTCCTCTTCACACTGGATATGAGACATTTACATTGTATTTCCCTGACGTATGACATTTATTGTTACCTTTGTAAATATTTACATGTAAGCACCGTCAACCACAATCAATACACTTCCATAAAGTATTTCAGGTTTTTCCTGCATATTTATAATAAGTAGACTATTTGCGCATAACGGTTTCTTCAGGAGACATGAGTCAATAATGAAATGAGTTTATCTTTCATTTACTCAGTATTCAGTTTATTTTATTATCAAAAAACTGTTTGCGATTTCAGTGTATATTATGTATATCAAACGGTACATGCTGCATGGGTATCAACTTATTAATTCTTATTATTTAAACATTAGGATCTTTATTTGCATATGTAATACATACGTACTACTTACCTTGAGTTAAAGGAGTGTGATCGTATTTAATGCTGCAATAAATGTGTATGGACTAGTAATATAATTTGAAAGAGAATAATCAATGCATCAAGTTTTGTTGCATAAATTTCATTGTAAATATTAATTGGTGTGAGATAAAACATTTAATTTGAATACGGGAAGGTTTGGGGTGGATTTGAAACGTCGTAAAAATTTAAATCGTTTCATTAAACTGTGATGAGAAAACTTAATTGAATTACTTGGTGTTTTCGTGATGCACAAACTCA
The DNA here is from genome assembly GCA_020352615.2 of Yoshiicerus persimilis. NCBI lineage: Eukaryota > Metazoa > Arthropoda > Collembola > Entomobryomorpha > Tomoceridae > Yoshiicerus > Yoshiicerus persimilis. The sequence continues at coordinate 2,969,631 of CM060170.1, read as the reverse complement.
CGGAATTTACTGTTATGATATTCTGCTATCTCTGATTACAGGGTGGTCAGACATTTCTGAGATTGCACTTTAGCATCAAGCAAATGACCTGACAATTCTTAAATGGAAATAATTCGCAGATTATCATGTCTACTGCACATGTATTACAATGTCGTTATGATTATTAATTGTCATTTGCATTGTAAATTGGCTTTGAGGATTGCAATTGCACACACCAACGCCACTTTCCCTCGTTCTTTAACTTAAATAAATTGTTTCACTTATGTGTTTATGCGGAATGAGTCTTTACTGTGAAATTCTCCGATTAAAGAGCCCTTGTCAGAGATATTGCAATACTTCCTCTTCATGTAGACAGTAAATACTTGTCTAGCGAATTGAAATGTAATGCCAAGCCATACTTGCAGAATATGTAAACACAGCTTTATATAAGTCCTTAGTACTATGATACTAATTGTAACTATGTCCTATATGCTCTCTTTAAACTACTTGATATATATTAAAATTATAGTTTTAAGCATTGAAAATATTAGAGTGGACTTAGAGCATAAAGTGAATTTGAAAGTGCAAGTCATGAATTTTAAATTTTTATATATCCTTAATCCTTATTTCAAGCATTTACATTTGCTAAATGTTAAATCGAGTCTAATTTCATTGCGATGAACATAATAGGGGTATTCAATATCAGTTTATTAAGCAGTTACAAATGATAATATTTCGGCCATGTTCTTGTAGAAATGACCTTACTAACAATTACAGAGTTAATTAGACATTTTATAGAGTTTGCTGACTTTCAAACTTTAATATTCTGAAATGGAAATAATTTATAGAATTCTAATGCCTACAAAAAGAAAACACAAGGAAAAACAAAAGGCTGTAAAAGTGTACTTGGTTGTAGTATAAGTACTATATCTCTGTAATGAAGTCCAACAAAATTCATAAGTATATTTTATCAAACATATCTTAAGTGGTTATCAAACATAATAAATATGTAATAAATATGTTTTAGCAGGTTAAATAAATTTAATTTGGTGATTTTGATTACCCTCTATATACATGTCACTCTGTAGTGCAATTTCAATGATTATGATATAAAGCGCAATAAATATAGTACATGTACTCATTATAATTTAAGCCAGGACATACTACGGGTTCCAAGACATAGATACATATATGTACGAAAAATTGAAAATGTATAATGGTAGTAATAATGCAACTGCCCTAACTGTATCAACACTTAATCCCACACACAGATGTATGCACATAAATTCTCAGTTTTTATAGTGGCCAGTATTTAAAGTGCATTTCTGCTGCACTGTTGTGATCTGCGGGTATGCAGAACATATTTAGAGTATATGTGGTAATGTATGCACGATATGCGAAGATTAAATACCTATCTGTACCTACTTAATAAAATCTTAAGATGTGTGAACGTGTGTTCGGTACTGTAGACGAATTCTCTAGCAACACTTCCAATCCATTTCATGCGTCATGTGCATTGCATTTACAGAAAAGTAAGCATGCTTAGCTACTCGCTCTTAAATAAAAACCATCACTCTCACTCTTCTCTCGTATATTTCTCAATTGGTGCATGGAGAGACGCATCATTAGAATTCTTCTCCATAACGTTAAGATTTACTAGGAAAATGTTTATTTAAAAATTCGATATTAGTAATTACAGGAATATTTCCCAAATTTCAATATTTATTGATAATTAAGTAATGTAAAATTACTGTAAAATAATTTTTGGTCAGTTAAGGTTAAGAGGCTATAAATAAGATTGTGCAATTATATGTTTATTTTAAAAGTGAAAATTAGAATTGAATAATTGAATTACGTTATTCTTAATGCTGTAAGCGTATCTGCGGGTCTGGGGTGCTGCTGCCCGTCTCTACGTACTCTTATATTACTACATATATAGATAAACTACGGATATGATTTGTTTAATGATTCATTTTTTGTTTTAATTTATTCGAGCTGGTACTTGGTACTCAATAGCTTTTTACCGAGAATGGATTAATTGCCGACATGTTCTGAGTCTAAGCTCCGCTATTATTTACACTTTGTCTGGCACTGAAATAATGAAATATAACAGCTGGCTAGAAAAACTGTACTTTGCACTTTTGCGAAGCACTTTGCATATGTACTGTATAACATGTCTATTGTACTCGAAGCATTTGGTATAGGAATATGAAGCTGTCTCTAGTAGAATTGATTCAGGGAAACATGTTAATATAAGTTGTTGTAATAGTTAGTAAAGTCAGAGGAACCCAAAGCCGATGAAGATACTTCTTATTAGCACACTTATTTCTATTAGCTACTTGGAAAAGCATAACAGAGTTAGTGTGGATGTAATGTTTGTACTACATAACAGAGAAATGAAATGAACCCGAAGTGGAGATATCTGATCGGCATGACAGATGAAACGTAGAAGTAGACAAGCCATTCGCTATGCAAATGTGTGCATTAGGATTGCTGTGAAATCAGAAATATACCGAGATGGAAGGGATTTGGCATTTGAGGATGATGATGAAATAAGTAGGATGAGCAGTTAATCCACTCATATGGGCACTACATGTGTAACACTGTCAAAGAATTACTGAAGTTGCAACGTGATTAGACTCCGATATGAGCAAGAAGAATTATGCACTCACGGCTTCTTTATCTCATCTCTATACAAGATTTCCTTTTTATTTCCATTCTTAAGTGAGTCAGAAGCAGTTTTTACACATCCGAGCCTTCAGAGCTGCAATCGTGATTTAAGCCTTTCTGCCTCCGCTGCTGTGCTCCCCAGTGCACAGTGTGACTTAATTCATTCCCATTTCGCATAGACATTCTCAAGAGATAATAAAATGATTTCAATCGAACAAATAAAGTCATTCATTAGACTTGGGCAAAGCAATCAATAGTAAACACACACAAATCTCATCAATCTTTTCAATTATTAATCAAGTTTGCCTTCCTAATCTACTTATTACTCTTTTACCAAGACATTTCTACAACTTCAATGCTACACCGTATTTCTTTCTGTCAGTTTTATTGCTCAGCCTTAGCATTACTACTCACATGCAATTACTTACAAGGTACTATTGTTTTACGCAAAAAATATTCCTATTAGTTGCCAATCAAATACCAAATGCCATTTACAATCTATCTGTGACATGAATTACATACTTTTATGATATATGTATAGGCAAAACTAAATATTACAGCGCGGAGAGCATTGTTAGTATTCATGATGGCAGATTATGACGCTAGTGTTGCTATATTATTGCGCTGAAGCATCCTATTGCATTGAGAATAAGGAAGATTCAATTATGTCTTTAAATTAAAGGTCTTGACTGGAATTCATGTACAATGTGGTGTGCACTGTACAGACAACGCATAGGAGCTGGCGCATATGCAATTTCAAAGAAGCCAGTTTAAAGAATTAATTAGAAGGTTCACTCCAGTCCTGCCCAGTCCTCACGTTGATAATTACTGCATATATTATACAGAGTAGGTAAGTAAATAGTTTTCCTGAATAAGCAGCCACAATTCTATAACTTAGCAAGGTAAATCGGCAAAGCCAGAATCCCAAGGAAATAGGACAATTCCAATAGCTATAAAATTGTTCGTCACTCCACTCCAGTATGCTTATTTCATTGCATTTAATGAAAGAAGGTTTGGTGGCCAGCCCATTTTATGCATATCCAAGGGCGTAACCACAAAAGTGTCGTAGATCCAAATTACACTAGGTACTTACAAACTTTCTTACGTTTTGCATTTCATCCGTCCGTTTTTATCCTTCTAATATTAATTACGCAATTTAAGAGATTCCCAAAGAGAAAACACTTGCAGTATTTTATTCAGGGTTAAATATGCAATTTCATTTAAATTTTAAATTTATGCGGAATTAATTAATGCACCTTTTGACCTTTGATTACCTAAGTTAATGCTATACGCATGTATTTCTACTTTCAAAGATATCGAGTGTACAGTTTTCCGAAACGAAAGGTAAATAATGGACAGGAAACTGAAATTAAAGAAGTTAGTCAAATTAAAGTGTAAAAAATGAGGTAATTGTCCTGGAGTTCTATGAAGTCTCGCAAAATGAAATAGTAGATTTTGGTAGTAGAGAGACGAAGAGGTTGAATTTCCGTGTAGCGGCTGAAGAGAATAAGATAGCGTGAGAGAATTCAATTTCGTGTCAAAAAGATGCCCTTTCGTTAGAGTAAATAGTTTTGGTTTCCTTTAATCTGCTGTTTACTTGGATTACATTGTATTCGTGCCTTCCAATTTGCGGATGGAACGGTTACTTTAGGCTCTTTGGATATTGCCATTATGTTTTGAAACACATTGCTCACAAGAAAGATACTTCTAGCCGTGGCTAAAGAAGCCCTGAGTCACAATAATGTATAAAGTACCTCTTAGCTAAAAGTACTTACACGAAATGCCGTGTATCTGCCTCCCAACTAACAAATAAGCGGTAGGAGAGGAAATGCTGAAAACAGGACCAAGTCCTTTAAAAGGGCCACTTTGCGGCGATTTCTTCTCTTCTGAAGCTGCGACTGTTACAAAGGTACTCGTCTTACGAACATCTCAACCCTTACTCTTTTCTCTATTCCTCCTTTGAGGCTGTGTGTACGTACTACTTATGTATGTACCTTGGTTAGTGCACGTAGTGGTTATTTTATCTACAAGAGCAGATGGTCGCTTCGTTTTTTCTTTCAGCTCCTTCCTTTTGGCCAAGTAACGCAACTTCAATGAATGATCATTACTTTGCAACACTCTCATGACAAATATTTACCAACTTTCGGGCAAACTTGTTTTCCTATAAATTCATAAACGTAGCAGTAGAACTAATCATGAAAATAGTACTACAGTATGTCAAATATTTAAGTACTCACAAGTATTGTAAATATGTTCAGTGATTTGATTACTGATAAATGGTTAATCTGTATTTACACATATTGCTTAATATTTATGTTTACTTTTAATGATTTTTCCTGATTAATTTAGCAACAATTGGGTAGCAGGAAGATATTTATTGCTTAAAGTTTCACAATCTGAAGAAAATTAAAGGATGATGAGCTACAGTTGCAATTGAGAATTGCAGTCCTGCTAGATTGAAGGTTGAAGGTATGTGCACGATTAGTTTGCCAATATTGGAATAGGGAAAAAGTTCCCAGATGTGTTTTTTATAGAAAATTGCTTTTATTGGAATACAATGTAGCTAATCTTAACTTGTAGTGAATACTACCTCAGTGTGCAAGTGTGTATTGTAGCGTAATTGGTTAAGTCCTGAACTGTGTGTCATTGCCATGCTTAGCCTGGTCTTTGATCTGCACTGACACTCTCATCTGATGATCTGCTGGTGCTGATCTTGCAATTACTCGGTCTGTGCGATACGAAAGAATAAAATGATATGGTACTATATAATTAGTGCAGAGTGCGTAAAAACAGAATTATTCGTGCTATGTTTACTTTATTTAGGAATTACTTAATATCATTGGTATACTGATTGACAGGGATAGTGTAATATATTATGCAAAGGTTGCAGACGAATTTCGTGCATTTCCCTACTGTTTACTTATCTTATCTGAAAAGCCATCCACTATGTACCAATAGTATATTATGGAATTCTGATCGTAGGATGAACATTTACAGGGCTTCGGCATGCCGTGTGCCTAGTCGGGGCATTGTGCCAATCAATTACTCTACCTACTCTTTCTTTACTCACTACCTACTGGTATTTGCTGATTGTTGGTATAGTCCTCCTAATCCAGCTAATTTTCACTCTATACCCGTACCTCTTCGCCACTGCACCCTATAGTGGTTATTAGGCCTCTGTCTATTTGCATACCACTAGAACCATTTCTTTTCAACCTATTTACGATACTTACATTTTAGAATTTTTCTTTTCAGAATCAAAATGTGAATCGCTATTCTTCTGTCTTCTCGGATGCTTTGCCGTACACAGAGACATTCCCATCTGATGTAAAGTTTAAGTGCTTTGCTGTCTATGTCTGTCATTCTGTGACGGTGTTTATACCACGCGTGATATTACAGCTCAGTCTGGCTTGGTCTACTGCTAATCTACTAGAATGTAATGCATGTTCTTTGGCGTCTTCCGTACTTCCTTACTTTCACCTCCTACAGCATTTCCCTTCAAGATACATAAACCAAAATCATCGTTTACCATTTCCCTGCATTCGTTGATTCACTCAATTAACATGTGAAATATTATACGCCTTTCAACCACAGATCGACGATATTCAAGTCTATATCAATCCTTCGGGTATTTAACACATTCAGGACCAATCGCAACACTTGTTAAGTACCACTGTATAGTCTACGCGATTTAAATCATTCAAAAGATACAGATCGAGTTTAAATCAAATTCTTTCATCGTTTTCATCTAGGTACATTCCTACTCATTCAAAATCTACTTGATACCATAAATATTTCAACTTCACCGAGTAGTAATATAAGTAATGTACTAATGATTTCCTATTCACTCGTATTCATTCTTTATCTGTCAAAAAACTAGTGCACATAAACATGTTCAAATTTTGACTTGTATGTGACATTGTCGTTCTGAAGGAATTCGAGGATATTTGCGAATTCCAGTTAAAACTTAAAGTTCTTCCTTGTACTAGGTTATATCCACAGTTGTACTACTACTGCTGCAGGTTGTGCACTGTATTGCACTGCTTTGGCTTTTGTTATGAACGCCATTTACTTTATATATTATTTCCCATGAAATATATTTATATATGTCTTATAGGTAAACTGGCAATCCAATTTTTTGCGATGGAATGTATTCCTTGTAGACTAGTTTGTGGTGACTGATGATTTTAGCTTACTCTCCTCATAAATGATTGCGAGTTGGGACAAATGTGACAGTTGAACACATTCTCATTTGAAAATAGAAGGTTAAAAGTAGACGCATAATGTAGTGGGAATTAAACTAGAGCTATAGCATGTGAAACTGAGCGTTAATATATTATTGTGTAGTTAATAAATACATACATGATGGTTTGATTAAACTTAGGAGGATTTATTAGAGACATGATCTGCTGTTGACTAGAGCCGAGATAAGTATTTAGTATTTATACTCACTGCTCGTGTACTACGTAGATAAGCTAGACAGGGAATATAATATTGCAAATATCGAGATAACCTCTTTGCTGTTAGATTGGTCATGCATGCACTATTTATACGTAGCGAAGTGACTCGACTTCTCGCTGCCGCCTGACTTTGCATTCATTTGGATGTTAGAGCAATGTAGCAGTACTTCTACTTACACGATTGAATAGATTGGAAACATATTATTATGTCCGCTTTGCATGTACCTCTCCGTCGTTCTGGCGTCGTCGTCAAAATCCACGGAGATAAAAATAAGAGACGAAACACACAATATATTTATTAGTGGATATTTACATGTAGAGGAATTTCACATTGAGATTGAGACATGATGCTAGCGATTATCTCGCCAAAGAGAACGTCTTTTCATTGAATCTTATTGAAAGGTCGTCATGAGTCATGAAGATCATTAAGAAGCAGAGCCACTTTAAGACTTTAATCCAAAATACATAAATTAAGTTCTAATCTGCCGACAGACACAAACACAAAACACTACCTGGTTGCCTTCCAGAATATATTTCATTCTGAAAGCATAGGAATTTCTTTTCAATAAATTTCAATCGCTTATGTTATGCATGTATTTGAGATCTAGTCCCTTTTGTTAAGTTTTCCTTGTCATTATGCTAATTCTCGTGTTAAAGAACCTGCATGTACCTTTTATATAAGACTCTAAATTACATACATTTAAAGGGAATAAAAATTTTGAATATTTTGTATTGAGCAAACAATGGGAAAATTACTTGGTTTGTGAGTGAGGCATTTGTTGTTGTTCATTGATGCATTCTTAAAGTTTAAGTTGCAAGTGCTATCTTTGAAGTGTCTATACAAATGGCAAGTGATTTAAGATTGAATCTTTTGAATAGGACGTGATTGCACATATATCCATGCTACATAAATAACAATGGGAGTAATAAAATTGGTTTGGTTGGCTTATTAGTCGAGTATTTATTCAAATTGAGAGAGTAGCACTTAATTCAGTAGCTCCTCGGCTTTTCTATACAATTCCGGAACACTTGCCCACAGAGGGTTATATCGCTAATGCATTAATATTTGCTGTATAGACTTCTTCTACCTCAGCGGCTTTATTTGGTTGATGATGGCAATAATGATGATGAAGCCTGCCCTAATATTAGTAAAACAGACTTGTTGGAAGGATCTGGTTCTCCGGTCCTGCCTCCCGATCCTTTCTTCTCTGCATACCTCCACTTACACTTCACATCTGCAAAACAGGTCATTTACGAGGAGAAATGAATGAGAATGAGGAACGGGAGACAATAATAATAAGGCAGACTTGAACCACTCATCGCCAGTCAACCAGACCCATGCAATACAATAATACAATTACTCCACAACTGCAACATGCCCAACTAGTGTGCAACCTAACCCTATAAAGCAAATCAAAGGATTCCAAATCAGAGCCGAGCAAAGAGCAGAATCAGCGTCTACTATCCACACAAACAACAGTCAAAATCAAAATCAACTTACTCAACTTGATAAAAGTCCTTGAAGCTCCACATTAGCGAATAATGGAGTATACCACTTACGCTAACATATATTATACCACTCTGTTTTCTATCTGCAAAAACTACGGCTTTCAATTCTATACATTTCTAACGCTTAATAAGTTGACGCTATACAGACTAGACGGTATTTCTGGATTTTTATCTTCTCTTCTGATATATGAGACCCACAGACTAAACAATTACAATACAAACGTACATTTCTATTGTATTCGCCGTCTCGAGAGATAAACATGAAAACATGCCAGGACACACTACTGAATTGAAGAACTACTTGGATCGACTCTTTTATGGTATTACATTAGTATTTATGTTAGTGGAGAATAGTCTAGGAGAAGGCAAAGCAAAGCATCCCGAGAAGGTTTTAAATATTATTTCAATGGAAAGTTGAATTCATTTCCAGATCCATGAATGTTTCCACAACTTAAATTCCTATGGGACAAGTCCACGTAATAGTGGACACTTTTGGTAAGCATTGATGTCCTGGGATGTGAATGGTAAAAACATTACTTATAGTGTTTAGGTACTCGGTTTTTGAATTATGACGGTGTTTGTTTTTTGCCGTGTTTGAAATATGCTTATGTAGTTATAAATTAAGTACCTAATACATAGACACGTAACTCTTTATCTCCACTTTCATTTCTTGACCAAAGGAACAGAGTCATTTCGTTTTCAGAACGTCTAGTCGAAGTTGTCGACTGACATTCAATTTGTTAACCTAATATTTATCCATAGGGTCTGCTCATGTGATCGATCTCTACTCTTCAGTGGAAAAGCGCTCTTTGTACTCTTTCGTCAATTCACTCTCCAAGCTAGTTTATGTTGTTCAGCAGAGAGACAAATAATTGCTGAAAAATTATTACACTCTGGTGGTCTTTCTCTTTGAAGCTATCGACATAATTTGTCTAGACGACTCCACCGTGGAAATACTTAGCTAAGCTCAATTTCTTCAACTTGCAGTGGCAGGTACTTTTGCACTAACTAATTCATACGACGCACAACAGGATTGAAATATCATTAGTGTCCAGTAAGACCAACAACGTTTTGTCTCTGTAATTTTATTACTAATCTTCGCAGCTCATAAAATATTTAATCTTAATTACAGTCCATTATGCAAACTTACCATCTTCACTTTATTTTATATAAAAACTTTTGCAAATAAATTCAGTCGGACAAAGGTTCTTTACTTTCTACTAGATACTCGTCTTTTTTGTTCTCAATATTAGGAATATGAACGCCTGAGATGATATTTGTTACTGGAAAATATGAGTCCCTATTTATGCCTTGCATCAACTACAGTGTTCAATTATTATGTGTCCATGCACAATTTATCATAATTCCTCTTGAGGATATTACTTATGGTTTATTTCTACTGAGGAATTACCACAATTTCATTTTCAATTGTCCAATATTTCTTATTTGACTTCGGTCTTTGTCTACTTGGGTTTACCATGTTGCATTTAAGTAGGCAATGGCACTAGTGTGTCATTAGTCATTATTCATGTTGCATGCATATCCGATATGCATGTCTTGCCAAGCAATTTGTCTTATTTAGCGAGGCAATTATGCAACAGGCAAGGATAAGTTAATACTCCAAAGAGAATATCTTAATGCACATATGCAAATGCAGAAATATTAACCTACAGGGGTATAAATTACTTAGTTGACAAAGTAGCATTCCAATTTTTTAGGAGAAATATTGATACAGCATAGCTGAAATACCTTTAAAAAATCCTTAGAACCTTTACCTTAAGGGTGGATACTCTTTTAAGGGTATCCATTCCCGGATTACGTTTCAATCTAGATTCTTTGAAGTATAATAGAAAATAATCCGAGGTTTCCCCCAACTTAACAACCAAAGTGCACTTTTTTTGAATTTTGGGACAGTGGAGAGACAAGCTGAACGATTTTGTTTTGGAGTCGTGGTAGACTTTATAATATTATATAATTACTGAATTATAGCATTGTCTTTTGCCATTGAGAGATGCTTATGCTAATGGACCACATTGTCACGTCTACAAGTTGCCTGTTTAATGCTCGTTTGTAATTGTAAAATGCATTAACATGCTGAACGAATGACAGAATTATTTTTCTGTAGCACACAATACAAGGGATAAAAAGTCAAGGAGAGACATGCATAATATTGCGTAGTCAGTTGACATTAACAGATGAATATTATTATTTGAGCATGTCATAATGTTGGAATTGCTGTACACAACACAAAATCCACAAGAGGAGAAGCATAAAGACAGAGCAAGCAGAGACAATAAAAAGTTCAAAAGTAATTCCAGTTCTGTAGCTTACATCAAAGTCGGAGCTTAGGAATACATAATCAGTAATCACCCCTATTTACAAATTGTCATACCCGGCAGAAGGACCTACACAGATAAATAAACTGCATTAAATTAATGGTTCATGAACACATACTTCATCTGCATTAAAGAACAATATCCTTATGAATGGATACATAATGACTCTATTACAAAATACATTTCTACACTTACAGGAGTGCATTCTACAGAAGGGCACTTCAAACCCACTATCGTTAAAAAGTAATAATAATAACAAAAATTATCAGTGTAGCTGAAAAAATAACCAAACTATTTCTAATTGAAATTACAAATGATAATTACCAAGTAAACGAAATGGAATCTAATAGCATCTGCTGTTTTACATGTTAGTGCCTAACAAGTTTATAAATGAAACCATGATGTGTAAGAATATTTGTAGTTCAATTAATGTTCTGCTTATGTTATTCTAAAATGTTTTTGCTCGTTTTTAAGAGTTCAGCTAAACTTGAGCAAACATAAAATTTTATTACAGATTAATTTGCTGTTTATAAATGGAAATAAAATATTCTTAAAAGTAAATTACTTCCAAACTATTCTAAATATCAAGTGTTATAGGTGGACTTTTTACTCATCATCACCATACGGGATGAAACATAATATATTCAGCTTTTAATGTTTATCAATAAGTTCTGTATTAACATGATCAGCCAGTTTATTTTTTAAATTGTCTGTATAACATAATAATGGTCTTGATCTATATCTTCCTAATGCCATCCCTAAATAACTGTTACCCCTATTATTTTAGGAAAACATTAAATCACTTTTTAAATGTGTCAATTATTTTATAATATTTTTTAAAATGTGCTTTTGGTTGGTTAGCAGTTTTCCTGCCATTTTGCTTTGGAAATATAATTTTTCTATAAGTTCAGTCAAAAGTCGTAACACTAACCGAAAACACTTTGCAATTAAAACATTAATCATTATGACAGCTTCTGTTAGTAGACAACTACAATTAATACGCATAATGGCCAAAAGTGCATTAGTACATTTTACATTAGCTGACACCTTTTTCCATAATTAAAAGTCTTTCTGCATCTGGATAGTTGAAGAAATGAAGCCGAACTGAATTTGGTAAAACTTATTGCAATTAGGCATTTTGGAAGTTAATAAAGGTGGAAACTCACAAAATCTGTGGTTACTTACAGTAATAAGCGTAACACTTGAAACCTAACCTCAGATTAAATCATCTTTTACTAACTAATGAATAACACCACAATTTTAGCCATGTGTCTTAGAAGTTGCGGAGATAGTGAAATAGTATTTTTGGCCTCTGGTGCAGGATACTGTAAGATAATTATCTTTAAGCAAATAGTTTGGATCTACTCATGGGTAATTAGGAGCAATCCAATTTAAGCGTCCTTGTTTTAATTATTTTGGATTTTATGTGTCCCATTTGTTATGTATATTTACTATGGCAGGAAGTCACATACATAAGTCACAACAATTCTACTCGTGTTGGGTTTTGTTTCTTTGTGCTTATGGTGTTGTGATAATCCCTTTGCAAAATTCGCTGAATCGTAGCTCGTATATTTGCATTAGGTTTGTTAGGAAGACTTGGATATAAATAAATATAATTAGGACGGTGAGGTCTACTTTTGTTTGTTTAGCGCAAATCTCCAGAAGAACGTGCTCCGAAGTAGGTAACCTGTCTGTCTGTTTCACTCTCGCTTTGCGTCAATTAGTCCGCTACTCTTTTGTCTCTGTCGATCTGCATTCACGTCAAGTTTTCACACGCTAAGAAAATTTCTCTAGACATCCTTTCGTACCTTTCCTGATTTCTCCCTTCCATGTGGGCGTGAAAAACGAATTTACAATCTTTCAGTCTTTTTACCTTCAATCTCAATGAAATCGCTTTGCCCTGCTCGATAGCAGCGACCACGTAGCGGACAAATGAAAAGTTACATTTTTACAAGTAAAAAGGAACTCTCCGCTTGCCCAGAATACTCTTGTGACCAAACACTCTGTATCAGTCTGCTAAGTTCTGATACAGTACAATGAAGGAATTTTTTGTTATATACATAAGTGCAACGCCATGCGGAAAATAACACGAAAACTATTAAATTGTTAATAATACTAATAGATGCGATTTTTTCATTCCGTTGGTTATATATGTCAGTGTAAATAAAAATGTTGCAATAAATAGTGTTTTTCTGCATTTTATGCCCTGCATCTACCTATATGACAAAAAAATTTCCAATAATATTGTATTCCATTATATTGTTCGAATTGCCAATAATTTCACTAATTACATTCCTTGTTTCATCCCTAATTAATTGTCCTAATGCTTACTGCAGAGTGAAATATAAGTCGGCATTTCAATTACTTTCGAATACAAGACATTTTTGGTTGACCCTTTTTAAGAACCTAACCTATATTATTATAACCTTTATTGTACACCTGAGTATTATACACACTTGATACCACATAAGACAAACAAATTATGTACCAATAATTAGCGGGATAATTTAACGTTTTTAGCAAGTGTATTAGCCAGTATTAGTTTATTTATTTCTTGCCTTATTGTTGTTACAGTTGGACGTTCTGAATTCTCAAAATGGCTTTGGAAAGAACGGAAAAGGTAGAGACGTGTTCCCGACAACAACTTTGAAAGAGCCGAAAGATTTTGCAGAAGTTGACGAAGAAGATTTAGAGGACGAAGATTATTTGTATGATGAGGATGACACAACTGACAATTCCGATCTTTTGGCGGACAGAGATAACCACATGTCTCGCTGGGTAAGAAATACACTTCTTGTTTTCTGTAGTGTTAGAATTCTAATAGGACGTCCTACTATCATATGAATAAGGAAAATATCAGCATGCAGAATTATCCAACAATAACGTTCGCAAAATGGTATTTAAATTTATCAATGCCAGCATAAATAAGCGTTGCACTTAGAATAATTGAAAAGCTGGTGCGATCATTATGGTAATTAAAGGACAAATTACAAGTGTTCAAAATTCATAATTGCAAATCAAGGGGTGTGAAAAGGCACTAGCCTTGCCCTTCTATATGACTTTAATTAAGAAAGTAGTATGGGGATGTAGAATGCACAGGCATAACACCAAATGCATTACACCGGTCTTTTATACTATAGTAGCTGTACCAGTGCACGTATACTGTACATACATTTGATATTAATATCAGAAAGCAAAGCTGAGTGAGGGTGAGGGAATTTTCCTATTAGTGGCGTAATGAGGTCAGTCATGTCATGACATAATCCCTGGATCGTTTCTGCTCTACAGCAGTAATAATACATAAATAAAACTAAATAGTCAATCTTGTTAGTAATTGACGTCCGATGCTCTGACGGTAATACGTGTAGTGAATGTACCTAAAAGTGTTGCACGAAGGGATCCAAAGGAACGAATGACTTAAGGGCTCCTTTAGTCAGTTACCTAGTCACTGCAACTTCATACTTATAACATTACCAAGGTATTACACAATAGGCTTTCTAACAGGTACCTTTTCCTCCGTGTAGTAAAATAATGAATCCACTCCTATAAGTGTTCATATAGTTGTGATCACTCTGTACCTTCACCGGAGGCTACGAAATACACAATACGCAATTAGATACCTATGTTACATAATTGCATAGATAGAGGTTCATTGAATTGCACACTAAAATTGAATGCTCACGCAATACCAATGCTGTTAATAAATGAACTCATGTAGGTCAGTTGCAAGCTGTAACAAGTATATTTAATTTAGTTTGCTATTAGGGTACTGAATAATAATTGTATGCTCTATTTGTAATACTTTTTAGGACTTACTTTCTAGGCAGGCACCTCTAAAAGAATTATGTTTTGCAAAAGCAATAATATAGGAATATTATTACGTATTGCTAGAATTCATAGAGAATATAGATTCTGATTTTACAAAGAGTATTCTCATGTATGAATACTGATAACGAAAAATTGAGAATTGGTAATAGTATGTATTAAATAACATGTATAACTTACTCGTAAAGCTTCTAGGATTTCAGTCTAGATTTGTTTATGACTTCGTGCACACACGCATTAGTCTTATTGTAATAAAATAAAAGAGTCCACCAGTATAGTGTGGTGCACACCTTTATCACTTTATCACATTCATTACTTTTTATGATTCTTCTCTTCTGTTGTTGGGTTTTGTATTGTATCGCTATTTAGTATTAATGCGTGGAGATACTGTAGCTGTGTTAGTGTAGACGGCGGATGGAAATGCCAATAAAATAGTTTTCTGTAGATGGACTGCTGTTTTCATCACAATATCGTCTCTCCGGGTTGTACTAGTTTACAGATCATCTTTAGTCTAAACTTGACACATGGACAGAAAGTTGTCGGTAAATTTCTCACATTGAACTAATAAAGTGCATAATAAAACGCCTTGTCGTTTTAAGTCTTAACTAAGGAAAGCAACCCTCCCTTCCACTAAGAATATAAAAACTCTAATAAATTTCCATTTTAAATGGAAGGATCAAATTGGATTGCACTGGAGTGAAATGAGGGAGAGAAGCAGATGAGTCTTATTGGCTCTTATAACTCTACTCCAATATAGGTAGACAAAGATCATACAAACTTTTTCTAAATCACTTCAGTAGTGTAGACAATGCACGTTTTGTCTTGATACATTGTTCGTATTTAAACAGCTTTACCTCCGGTCCGGAGGAATTATTGTATCATATAGAAACGATATAGATGCAATTGATAGAGCGACCTTGCTCTGAATTGTAAATCAAGTAGACACCGTCAAATCCAATTCCATTACGCTAGGTGCATTGCATGACTTAAGATTAGAACATAGTTTTCTTACAATAAGAACGCTAACAATGCAATCATACTCGTTAGCTGTGTGTATGCACGGTACATGACTTACAGACAAGTCACCAGAAAATAAATACCTACATTAGTAGCAACCATTACCATTATTACACAGACTTTTCTCTTTTCGTAGACAGATTAGCTGTCAGCACATACTATTTACTGCCAGCTTTATTCGTTATGCACTAATACCTACCCTCAATTTTAATGCGAATAATATTAATTTATTTACTAGCATTTATTTCAGTTTTAAGGGCAACGATTTGATATAAACCTAACATATGTATATAGAATGCATAAGTGACAATTAACAAATGAAGGAAATAAATTTAGAAAAAAGTCCGTTTGTTATTTGACTGAACTACATTTCAAATTTATTATTGAACGACAGTTAAAAACAACTACAGTGGTAAATAGATGTGATTTAGTTGAATATCTGTCCGTTTCGGAAATGCAGACGGATTGCGTATTTTGCCAATTGATTCTACCTGTAAATGAGAATAACTTACAGAACAATTTAAGAAGCTATTTTTGAATATTTAAGAACCATGGCATTCAAAAATATAGATAATTTATTCTCTCGCTGTAGAAGTTCTTCCTTAGGAGAAAATAGTAAGAAAAATTAACAAATCACATGCGATGTAATCATACTGTACTGTTCTCCGCGTACTTCGTGCAGAAGAAAATTACAAGTGCAGGATTTCAGTAAGCGTATTAGTGGGTGATAACCCCAATTTGTAGCATGTTATATACTTATAACGTTCACATATTTTTTAATCTTTACTTCAACTGATTTGTTCCAATGTTTTAAGAAAACACAAATAAATGTTTTAAAATATCAAGTACAGGAACTTTTTATGTTGATTTGTTGAAAAAATACATTGGAACTAGGCGGAAACTGCACAGTAGAGATTTTATGTAACTGTCAAACTTTGATACCATTGAGAAAAAGTAATTATTAATATGATAAAATGCTTCATCATATTTTTCAGGTTCATCTTCTTAGTGAATGTCTAAATTGGAACTTTAGTTAGAAATGATTTACCGGTGGAGTTTGGCATGTAATAGCTCTAGAGAGAATTGCAAGATTAGTTGATTTTTTCGATTAAGAGGAACGTACATGTTTCACGAGTATTTGAATGAAAATAGGATTTGATATGGAGTTAAAGTGAGTCACATGCACGGCTCAATACCAATTTAGTATCGGTTTAGCCTTTTGTATAGATGGATATCAACAAAGCAAGACCTCCGAATCAAATCGAATTGTAAAAACGTTTTTTTCGTTTCATTACTCGAATAGATCCGTATATTCTCCTGCTTTTCACAGTTGATTTATATTTGCAGACAAATAGTGATATGTTCCTCTTTTTCACGATGTTGCAGCAATTACCTATTTACGTAATGTGCTTTTTAGAATTACCTAAATTTGCATAGGGCGTTGCTTTCTCTACTTTCAGCGTGTAAAGCTTTAACGTATTCTTGATTATGACATGGTAATACTATGCCCATTATTAAATGTTACGTTTCGGGTGGATTTTTTAGTTCATATACGTAAATCCTATTATTCACCACCTTCTTTGTCCGACTTTCATCATATATATTTATTGCATTACTATATAAACAAAAGAGCAAAATAAATCTATATTCAGTTACTTCACTTTTTATATTTTTGTACAAAATTAATACTACACTATAGTGTTAGCAAATGCATTTCATTTGATACCATGACCTGCAGGCAGGAGCCAAATTCCGTAAATTCCAAATATTTGCGTAAAATGCAATTAAACCTGTGACCTAATGCAGACACAAGAGTCGCACCAGACATCACTAGATTGTTTGACGCTTTCCATGAATGTGTAACAGTAAACCACTTGCATTAACAGGCACTGCAATAAAGTCAGAAATTGCATAAAATAGCTAAAATGCAGTAAATATTGAAATGACATATAACGCTTTACAATATATTTTATTACACATCTGGCTTATTTAAAAAGATTATTCTGTACGGCACTTTGCAGTGAAACTTAATTGTAAATACAATAAAGCTGGTTACGTATTAACTTTTAAGCTCATTATTCACCTTTTTTAAATATATTAGTGCTTATGCAAAATTGCTAAAGTAAACAACAAAATGTTTTGAATTGAACCCAGTTCTGAATTTGAGCTGTTAAGTGTTTATGTTACATGTAGCCGAGACGTTGTGCCAAAGGAATATTTACTGCATGGCATTTTTGCAAGATTCTGGTTGGGAAGATTTACTGTATTGTAACGGACAGAGTAAATGCTCTTCGGATACTCGTCTACATGTTGTAGAGAACAGAACTAGCATTGCATTGCATTTCACAGATTGCATTTGAGGATTTTGTTGGATTATGGTTGTGTGCCAGGCAGTTGGGTATCATTCACGCACACACTAATGCATATTACATGAATTGCTATTATAATAATGTATAGCAGGCTTTCACGGATACTTTCATTGCATTGTACATATTTCATTAAGTTGCCCATTGCATCGAGACTGAGTTGCGTATAATACAGTGCGTAACCCTGAAGGGCCTTCCGTTCTTTTCTATTTATTATTTTTATCTGCCAAACAACTTTGTTCGAACCAAATCCATTTGGGTGGTCGATTCACTCACTTGGTGCCCACATTCACATTCATTCACATTACTTCAAATCACATCACAGCTCAGCTCATCCTATCAACTGACTCACTAAGGGCACCAGTACCAACATTATACAGACACGAAACACAGATATGAATGCAATAGTGCAGGGAGGGGCACGTTGCCTCCACACATCCACGAATACCTCCGTTGTCCTTAATCACCCTCTAAGGATATTTAGGATTTACAAATCGAAACATGCTGTACCTACTGATGATTGACAACCTCAACTCCCAAATTTATCATTGTGAGTTCCCGTTTAGCTAGCATTCCTTCATAAGATTCTTTGATTCGGGGGAAAATCGCAGTAAGCATTTTTACATCAATTGGTAATTTAATTTCTCGAAAATAAGTTTTTTGAATTCTACTGTCAAAACTGACTAAAACAACAAAACGCTTTTGTTTGTATTAAAAAGTATTGTTGGGCCTCCTGAAATTATATTTCTATTTGTCCTTCCAAATACGCTTGCATAATGTGTACATGAAATAATAGGGACAGAGGGCGATTGGAATAGTGCAGCGTACTGAGATCTCCGCAAATGATACTGGATTTTTCTATTCGTCCTAAGAGTCCTCCATCAGGGCATTTATATAATACACTCGTGTTTTACTCTCTTCCCTCATTTGTTATTCATTTCACTTCATTTCCCTCCTTTAAGTCCCTGTCAAGTTTCCGTTATTTGGAAATATGGCATTTCCATTGAAAATTTCCTGTCTCTATATTTCTTGTCTCTTCTCTCTCCATCCAAATTAAGAGTTTGTCAAAAATTTCAATTTCATGAAATAATTTATTTATACTAATTACTGTGGTAGCAATTAGTAAAAAAACTAATCAACGTGGATTGGTCTTCGAATGTTACGAATTACAGAAGTACGTAGCAATCCAAAATGTAAATTTGGATATGATAGAGAATAAATTAATGAATGCAGTACCTCTTCATTGCATTAAATTTTAGCGTTACATTAAACATTCCAGTACTTTTCATGTTACATTAATCCGTACCATAAATTAAATTATGCACTGCTTACTTTATGGTATAGTTTGAATTGTAAAATACTGTAGATAGAACGGTATAATTCATTTGCTATAGTCTTAGGAAGAAGAGAAAGGCAAAATGCCACCGAAAAAGCACTGCCGCTCTCAAGAGAATTTTTTATGAAGAAAGTACATGTAGTACAACGTGTCCCGATATCAAGTATAATGTGTCTACCTACTATGCATCTGGAATTTCAGTTTGAAGCCTATATAAATGAAGTAAGTGAGAGATTTAAAAATGGAATGTATGCATTTCCTGTAATTTATATAGTAAAGGGAAATGCAATTCAGTTCTCAAATATTCAGCCCGGAATCACGAAGTCTATTGTAGTCTTTGCTTCCTTCAGCATATTCTTTTGCATACATAGTCTTCCGGACATCGTAATACAGTAATCGTAAAGAGGAAATTGAATCTCGTCTAATCTCTATGTTACGTGCGATATCTAAATCTTACGTAATGCGGCATCAACACTGTTACTATAATTGAACATTCGAAATGCTCAGATTGAAAAGTGGTTGTAGTTTTATTATTATGCAACTTAAAATATCTGTGTTGCATGCCTCTTAACAAAAGGGCTTGGAAGTATTTCTCCACTCCTAATGTTCGCAATGCTAACACGGAGAAGTCGTAACCGATGTTTGCCATCTAAAAATAGTAAAAATGCATTTCAATCGCGATTCGAAATTTCCTATTATGTTTATTACAAATTGGAGCAAAAGAGTAAAATTTCTCTCCTATCTGCTGTGGAATATTTGTTGTCAGTTGTCCGGATACCAGTATCTCTGTAGCCGTGCATTGTATTTAACAAATGAAAATATATGAATAGCCGCTGTTCGGCTTTGGAGAGTCCATACAAAGAAATAATTTATCATCACTTATTTTACACTGGTGCACTGCAAGGATCTTCAATTACCATTGTATGTTAAACTGTGGGTTTCAACATTCAAAATTATTTTATTACATTAGTTAACTGGATTGGTTTCCATATAGTCAGTTTTCATTGTGTCTAATATCCCCAAATATACATAAATAAATACAGATGGATTATTTTTGTCTTCTGTGAAATCGTTTGCTTGTGCAGGGTCGCCCTTGCCCTTCTTTCACCCTTACTCAAGAAATAGACACGAAGACCTCTCAGTTTGGCTTTGGCTTAAAGTTGCTACATTGTCATTTCCATTAATTTTACAGCAATAAATCTGAGTTTGGATGTAATATTTCTTACTTTCCAAGGATTGTCCTGAAATGATATAGAACTTCATATACACCGTTTTGAAAATGATTTTCAAACGCAGCATTAAAAAGTCATGGGGCTAACAATACTTCAATGGAAAATAGAAGAAGAGTATTACGTTGACGTAATTCAGATGAAAGCACAAAGATAAGTAAATATGTAACCAGTTGAAAGTGCTCAAATATTTCACTATTTTATATACTAGGTTGGCATGAAACATCTTTAAAATTAACTTGTGTTTTTGGGTCAAAATGTTAAACAAGACGGTCATTATCCGTTTGAAAGTGAATATTGGCCAGAGAAACTTGTCTGCGATTACTAAATCTTTCAATTTGCGTGTGTGGAAGGTTTCTTAAGTTGGTCCCCATATCACATTGCACGACAGCGACAATCCCAAGTCAGCAGAAAATATAATATGTGTGAATAGTACATTATAATGTAGTGCGACTATAAATTCTAGGAAATGCTTGTGCTCTAGTTCTTGTTGACTGTTTGCATCTCCTAAAAGGTAAGTCGAGAGAAAGCAAAGTTAAAGTTTACGAGCAAAGCTTTCTCACTATATAAATTATTATGAAGAGAGACCTGCTTTTTGGCTTTATGAAACGTACTACGGGTTCTTTACATAGCTCACACCCCATCCTTTCCCTATATCCCGTCATTTGGCGAATAGGACGAAGCACTACGTGTATCTACTTGAAAATAATGTGTAGCATTGATATTTACTTGGATTTGCTCATTTGCCCCATGGAAGGAATGGGAGATGAGCCAGGCAACGAGCCGAAGCGTCGTGAAACGAAAGGCCAAGCCAAGTCAAAGGAGTGCGGAGACCGCATCTTGTTCCCATAGGGAGATTAATGCAGAGCAATGGGATGGAATAGCAAAACGAGTAAAGTAAAAAGAAATAAGAACTAGATATCTTTTTTCCAGTGCTAAACTCACATTTCGTTGTGCTTTGTGAATTTCGGAGTCTTCGCCTCGTCGCCTCGCTTGGTTGGCATGAAAAACAGCTTTCTTGGCAAAATTTGACAGCTCCTGTTATGCTTCCCTCTATAGCCCTCTTTCGATTCCGCATTTATTCTCCTATCACTATCAATTTTCCCTACACAGATAAAATGCAACATTAAAACCTATGGTAAATAAATAATGTACATTGCAGCGATAATATATGTCGCAATCTTCATAATGCATTCACTTTAAATAAATTGTAGGTGCGTACACAAAATACTACAACAAACCTATACAAATCCGGTTAGCATGAAGGGGCCAAATAATCTATTTCAAAGTCGCTTTTTTAGCAAAATTTAAGTTTTTTGTATTTATTTTTGTTCTGTGCAGGTGTCAAATTTTTTTCGCAGTTTAATAATTTTCCAATTAATTGAAGTACACATTTATACTACCCACGTAAAATGATTAATCATATTTAATGTAACATTAAGTTACTCCATTGACATTCCCAAATGATTTAGTGGATAAATATGGGCCACCACGTGTGGTTTAGATGTAATTTAAGTAATTGCGAATCACTTACACATGCTATGTCTGCTTTTAGCATCTGTTTGTAGATTTGCAAGCTTCGAGTACTAGTTAGTCGCTGAAAGACAACGCAAAGAAAATGCATTCGTCTTTGGATATAAATGAAATTAATCCACGAAAACTGTCTCTATTTCAATAGAAATAGCCGATTACTTAAGCTTACAAGACAATTAACGATAAATGTAAAAAACATGTGTGGTCCAATCCTTGGAAACCAATTTATTTAATTACTTACACACGCCAACACTTAGCACAGCATTTACTCATGTCAAACCAATTTTTGAACCATAATATTATTTACATGAAAATGCTTTAGTTCGTAGCACACCTACGCACAACCATTCATCATTATTATCTATAGTTTACATTTTCTGTGCTATTACCAAGCCAATTGATGTATTAAGACGGCAATTCTTCATCTGTACTATTAGTGTAAGCTGTAATGGCCGTGCATTGTCATTCCCACAGAGCAATCCACAGGCACCATAAGATCCCTGTGGAAATTAAATGTGAAATATTGACCTTTTCTAATCAAGAGTAGAGCCAGGGAGAAATTAAGACGTTCTACAATGTCTTGATTGGAGGAAACGAAAGGAAAGACAAAAGATTCAATGATTCCTATAGCAGAGTGAGTTGAACTTAGTTTAGAGACACGTATTTAGGAAATGTAGCAAATATATAAGCAATAGGTGCATTTATACACTATTCTGCAATGGACTACGCACTAATACTACTTAATGCTCTCATGATTACAAAATGGCAATGACAATGCAGTGAGCCTTCAGGAAAATGTTCATTTCATTACATGCCACTGTCACTCTAATGCATGACTGAAATGAAGCTGTCTTTTCTTGTCGACCATTAACATTAGTAAAGAAAGCGACTCGATTTCATTCGATTCACTCTGAGACTTGCCTCGTCTCTTTAGTAGTTCCAACTCCCATATAAAATATGTGTGTTGTTATTTGGGAATTGTTCCATTGTGTGTAATCGAATGTAGTGAATAAAGCAGTGTACATTAAATACAGTTAAATTTAGGTTCAAGACCAATGCAATACGGTCTAAATGTATAGGGACGCATAGAAACATTGAAAATATATTACGTAGTAAAACAAATGATAGCTAGCTATAATTAGTTTCAACCACGATAACAAATTTCGTATTAGTATTCACTGGAAAGCGTTTTATTTGAAATATTGTTCGTTCATATTGTGTAAAAACTTGAGAATTTTAAGAGGAAATTCTTTTGTTAGGAAACCGATGGGTATTATAGACCTAAGTACTTAAGTTGAAAGTGACAAGAATAAATACGCTGTTACTAAATTGTACCCAGAAAATTGTGAAAGCCTTCAGGTCGGTTTGTAGTGTGCTTTTTAAGTAGGAAAGATATGCATTTAGAACGGCATCCCTTATTAGTTCCATTCTATGTAGCGTTGGATGTGTGCATTGTACGGTTAGATTTAGCTAAAGTATCTTTTCCAATATTTCAGTGGGAGTGCTGCAATGTGAGGTCGAAATCATTTAAAAGAAATGAATGGGAAAGTGATAAGAAATATATTGGTTTGGTTATTACGTGTTCCACTGCATCAACGCACTTGTAAATATTGCTCTTATTAGTTTTTATTGGTGTTTTCGGTTGTATCTGTGTGTGCTCTCTCCGTTCTCCTGTTTATATCCCACTGGATCCGTAAGCGCTATGCTCCTTCTCTTCTTGAGACGCAGACACGACAATAAATACAAGAAAAAATCCAATAAAAAGTTGTAAACTCCTAATAGGCAACAGGACTGGCTTTGTACTGCAATTCAGTATTCATTAGGTTTCTATGTGAATGCGTTCAAGTACGGTGCAGGTATGCAGTGCTCTGAAATGTGTGTTAGAAAGAGAATAGTGGAATCAGTCAGTCAGTCAGACGATGAGAACAAGTCAAAGGAAAGTGAACACGATAAAGAGTGAGTGAAGGCAGGTGAATGAGAAGATCAATTAAAGTGAACAACGTTGTTGTCCCGTACCCCGTATTGGCTCTCATCCTCAACTCACTCTTTCTCTCTCCAACACTTCCTTTTGTTCCACACAGTAAACCATTCTGTCCTCTATACCACTCTGCTCCTCCTATACTTTCAGAATTCTCTCAGCTTCGCTTTAGTACTGATACACATGCGGCATGTGTCGTAGGTCTTCTCCATTTCCTCCGCCAATTACATGACTATAGAATACCGAAAATATCTAATTCAAAAATTGTACTTGTACTGTCAAAATATTAAGCAAGTTTTAATTCGAATCATCTATATACAAATTAAAAAAATTCGTTCATAAATTATCAATAACAATATAGAAGGGGTATTGAAATATCTATGCAATTATATGCTAAGTATGTCTCACTCAATACACTTTCTGAAAATTTTGTATATGTATAATTTACTAAAATTTGCTGAAACTAGTAATTATTGTACCATTAGAAAGGGGGACACGTAGAATTACATGGAAACGTTAATCGCAATAAACAGTACTGAAATGAAGTTCAGATCCTGAATGATGAAGCCTGTGGATATAGTCATTTTGTTGGCTACAATTTGAAAATAGTGGTTCGGTGTGCTATTTAATAAACTAAACAAGATCGATACAGAAAAAAATTAAATCGAAAAAGATCGATAGCCGAAAGAGCGGTTCGGTCCCACGTATTAGAACATATACATAGGTAGGTCTTTTCCGTAAAGATTGGAAGGAGACTTTCTTCAGTTATTCAGTCAGTGGAATTGACTTGGCAGCCAAGCAGAGGAAAAGAATGGCATTGAATAAGAATAGTTTTGATCTTATCTTCTCACGATATTCTTACTCAGCTTCCTCACTCACTCAAATGAACAAAACAGACAAACAGAACTTTTCTATAACCACAATATCTTACCTGGTCGTTTGTGTTCAATACAATCTCAAGTATTCCTGTGATCCACATGTGATGTCTTACATTACTCCCTTATAGAAGTATAGCTCTATGACGGTACAAAGTCATGCCAAGGTAGAACCTGATGTGTGCATGTTTACCAATAACCTAAAACTGCTTATTGTATAACAGTTTTCCAATATTAAACAAAATCCATTAGACTCTCTGCCCTATTCCAAAATACTCTAGTCCAGGCCGGTCAGATCTGATACACTTAAGGTATTTTTCTTATGTATTACTAGTAATAATTGCAACGCCATGCGGAAAATAACACAAAAAACTATTAAATCGTTAATAAATATTAACAGATGACAAAAGCGCATTTAAGACTTAGAAATACAGTCTTCAACAAAATGCTGAGCGTTTTGAATTCCTTATTCCTTTTATATAATGGCATATCAGTTACATTTAATTATTGTCTCAATAACAGGACTAGTGATACATGCTCATATAAGGGGGAAGGTACAAAACGCCATGTATTGGATTTGGAGTATGGATTACCTCATGGATAATAAATCTACATCACACACATACATATACGGACATGCATATAAGATTACCAATACTTGTTAACATTGTTAATGGTTTTCTTAATAGCCTAGGCATACACATGTCAGACTTGATCTTAATCTTAAATTTCTGAATGTGAATCTCATCAAAATTTAAATGCACATATCTCACAAATAAGACACTCACTTGTCTCATCCATCATTTTTTATACAAACATTTGGTTAAATATTTTATTAAGTGGGTATCCAACCAGCTTTTGATCTTTCTGTGAGGATGTACCCTTGTCTTATATTTATACAATGCACCTACCACTTACCATATTAAACTTACGGCAGGACCAATGGGAAATTAATTAATTATTCGATGTAATACTTCTATTCTTAAGAAAGACGACCCTCTAGTACCCGTAAACTACACAACCAACCTTCTTTGCTATAGATAGTGAAATTAAAGTGACCCAGCATCGTTTAATTAATAATGTAGGACCATATAGGTACTTTATTAAAATGCGACTACCAAATCATCATTTCCAGGTGAACACCTTTATACACTTTATTTATCTCATTTACGGTCCATTTCTTTTATTTTTTATTCCTGTGCCTACATAAGTAAGATTTACTGAGTCGTGATGGTTTATCACAAGTATGAGGCATGACTATATTGTAACGTGCAGTTTCCTTTCAATCCGACATTAATCAAGCTTATTGGAAAAAATGTTTGTGTAAAAAGTATTGAAATGTACCGAAGTGGGGTTAACATGAAATGAGATGCTAATAAAAGCCTTTAGCAAATGACCTTGTTGCTGCTTATTCATTATACGTTTCCCTTACACTATTAGTGCAATAGAACGAGAAGAAAAGAAAACTCTACACTATGCTACTCACTACACCTCCTTCTTTCCTAGCAAAAAAGAATCACAGGTAGGTAATTTAAGTGGGTAACAGATAGGTATTTGATGTAGGTACTTATTCCTTCTAATGGATTGGCTTTAGTTATAACCGTCTTTCCACAGTGGAAAACACAGGTCCGTCCAAGAAACCAGATACAAATAATTCATCAACAATCGGCTGGATCGAATCCACAATTTTCTTTAGGCTTATCTCTTCTCCAGTGATTGTTACTGCGTAGACACGTTGTGCAATGAAATGCAAAGTAATGAAATGCAACTCGTATGCCTTTGTATTACCGAGCAGACATTATGTAGGAAGCTTGCATTAAATACCATTCATTTGCTATCGGTGTAATGTGATTAGCAGGAAGGCTGTAAAACAACGCGTGTGTTGTATACCTTCTTACGTATTGTTATGTATCATTATCATTAGATATCAATTAAAATCCGACTTGCATTTCATGCACTGCATATCATTAAGGCATCTCATCAAACCACAGAGAATGGGCTGGCATTGGGAATGTTGGAAAATACCTACACATCGCATGTTTTCAAAATTCATTAGTGAAAAAGAAATTTGTCGACCTCAAGGAGTACAGATTTACATACACGTTGGAAATGCAATCTGTAATGAACTCATGGCATTCATTCATTGATTGGAAACCCTCTAGCCCTTTCCCTTCTACTTTTAATGTAAAATCCACCGATAAAAATCCACTAACCAGTGATAGCCAAATTCAAATGTGTATTGTCTGACTTGAACAGACATTTGCTGCTAAAATACAGTAGTAACCTTTCAGAAAATTAAATTTAAAAAAATATTACTGTAATGATAAAACATTTTGCTTATTTATGTCTTGTATATAAAGATGTGCAAGTAGAGAATCCAAAATGCAATTTATATGTTGATGTATGTTGTTAATGCAATTGGTGCTATTGCTAAAATAAGTAGAAATGGAGATAATTGTGATTGATCCCATTGGTGAAGAAATACGTACCTTTGGAAACTTCAACTTGCTTCGCTTGAGTATTAAATATGAAAATGAGTAATTTGATGTGCACCGGAGGCACTAAAATACTACTTGAATGGTCTGAAGAAGGAAGGATAAGGATGCTACAGTTGCAGTTAAATACTACTACCTGCTACTACTTTCTGGCAATCTTAATGCTATGAAGAACTGAGCAGTGCTACTCAAGTATGAATGTAAAAAATAGGTTGTCTAGTTGGTGGCCTTGGCGTCATTTAAATTAATGGTCATCCATCAATTAAAATTAGATGATGAGACGTACCCATTACTCTTTGGCTTGTTCCACTTGTTCGCTGCACTATTCGAATTTCGTATTCATTCCGCAGTTGCAGGATTTCTCACTTATTAGATTGTTATCGATACGAATTAAGGATGATGAATGCCTTGTAGTGCCTATTGTTAGTACCTGGGCTAGTTCCTACTACACTACATACTGTGCTTATATTTATACTATTTCACGTTCAGGTTTACAATGCAACAGAGCAACTTAAAGAAACAGGTAGCATTGAAGCGAAGACTCAAGTCTTCAATCAGATACTACGAATTCAGTCTTGCATAACTTTGTAAAATATTTACAAATAAATTTCATAAGTTACAAATATTTTGGATACAAAATTAATAGTAATAAATAATAAAGTAGTAAAATAAATATTGTGAAGTCGCTAAATAGTATTATGTTGTCCATTTTCTTGTCAACAGTTTATGGTATCAGTAGAATAAAAAATAAGGTGTTAATTGTCAATGCCAAATAGCACAGGTTTAGAATTTGCATTTTTATAAAGGTACAGTGACACGTCCGTTGGGAAAAAACGAGTAAAGGAACTGGATTGTTTGCTTATGGTTATTTATAGTTTTGTTTACAAAAGCTGCGAGGTAAGTATGTAAATGATTACGCACTAATTCATTATTGGCGTACTGAATATTTATTTAGGAAAGGGAAACGATTAGCAAGTACATAATGTAATAATTTTGAGAGACGACACAGGAGACAGAGGAAGAGTAATTGTTGGTAACGGAATAGAAACTGTTGACGGCCTTTCGGCAGTAAAGATATTTGCAGCACGTAGTAAGTTAGTTAGTATGTAGGTAGGTAAATGGAGGAGAAGTTGGTTGACAGTGGGATATTGTCTATATTGAGATGAGAGGACATTGGAGATGTGACTTGGAGTTGACGAAATAAGAAAGCGAGTTAGGAGCGAATGCACGTGGAGTCTGTTGCTTTATTACCACTCCCCCAATTTAGTGACATACGGATGCAATAAACTACAAGCCAATTTCGCCGTCTTTCCTTCTGCTGACAATGAGGAGCATCTCTGCAGTTGAAAGAAAGCAGTCGGATTGAATTGGGTGATTGTAGTACATGGTAATTTTATTGTTGTCGTGTTATGTTCTGCGGAATATCTTCGTATTTCCAGTAACGTGCCATGACAAGGCTTTTCTGCTTATTTAGACTCTGCACTCTACACTTGCACACAATTACTTGTATTCTTCTTAACTAACGCAGTGTGTGTAAATTTGTATAAAGTTCAAGAGTAATAGGGGAAAGTGCGTACGCTAGGTATGTGTGCACAGTGCGTACATAACGTAACTAATCGCAAGTAAAGTAATGCACGTCTCATTCACATATTCAGCCTACATGAAACCTTCAGCGGATTTCTCCTACATTTTGTTTGATAAAGTGATTTATTTCTTCCTTATCTTCCTCTCATCTCTACAACTTGCATCCAACGCATAAACTAGTACACAGATATAGTTCAGCTTCCATCCATGTTTTCTTCTTCACGCACAGCCACAATTCAGCGCACACTAAAATACTGAACTGTTCAAATGTTGCGATTACTTTCAAACCGACGCCATGGAATACAACTAAATGATCTTTCTAAATCTGTAGACTCGAAATAAACTGGATCAGTCAATGCAAAAAATTCTGAAATATTTATTCGCTCTACGGATCTGATTCGTCCCCTCTATCCATACTATGTATCTTCCACCGGTAATCTATTTAAGGCTTCCTTCGGAGTACATATAAATATTAATCGGAACACTTCACTCTAATTCCAATCAACTCCAATAGTCACATTCAGCTAAACTCTGGCTCTCTGCCTTTACTTAACTTTCTACCAAGTGCACAAATAGAAGACTTTGCTAGCTTTAGCTTTACTTGCTCATTCTTACCATTAAATAATTAAATCCAAACTGCATAACTTTCATTACAAAGACTAAATTTTTAATACAGTCTCACCAGCAATTTACTGACCACTTTTAACTCTATTTCCATGCGCAGAGCACAGCAGCGCAGAAGAACTGCATATCTATTCAAAACAGCGATTTGAGCCAAGAGGGTTGGTTTAGAAAACGAAATGCTAGCATTGGAAAATTCAAAAAAGAGCGCTTAGCAAACTAAACTTAAATTTTTGTTTAAAACAGTTTGCAAAATTTAGTGTTTTTTCGCAAAAAGGAACGAACATTTTAATCTTTCGTTGAAAATCCATTTATCTACATGAATGCAAAAAAGTGTCTTTGAAATAGTATCCCAAAGTTTTCAAAATTCAAAATGAGAGGTTTTAGTATAAAATTTAATGAAATTAATTTCGCGATTTTGGAATAAAAATCGTGAAGTTTTAGGATGAATGGAATAGTCCGTATATTTTTGTCGTGGAGCGTAGAAATAAGACTGATAAAAATTTAATGCTGTGTAGATGTAGTATAAATAATTACATTTACGAGAAAGGCAGAAGTACAACAAAGCCTGTCCAATTAAGTTAACTCTTGTTATCTCGTTGTAAAGTTATCTAGTTACAGTGTAATAGTTAGCCCCGAGATGCCTTTAGAAAAGGAGATTTTATGCAGTAGGAGAAGAAAGAGGTTTGTTATTAACGGTTTGCATATAGCTATAAAAGTTATATCTGTTTTAGTGTTTTAGGTTGCTATAGAATGTATTTGTGCCATGCAGGTAGTTAGGTTTTGTCTAATGAATGGTTAGTGGTTTCCCGAGGTTTCAGTTTTCTAATGTAGAGTTGGGGAATTTTGAAGGAAATGTGTAGTTGTGTCGTTTAATGTTAATCTGGTTTTGTTGTTGGGAGTACAGGCCGGGGTTATTTTATTATCAAGTGTACCGTTAGTAAACTGGAGTAAATAAATAGTGTTACATAATGGACCTACATGAGGATTAGAAACAGAGAAGCGTGGGCCGGAGACGAGAGCGAGAGATACGTTTTATATGTACCTAGTGGGTCTTATGAATGATTGTGGGAATTGCTAGAATTTAGTTATCTTTATTAACTTGTGTCTGTAGTTTTGTTCCATATAGGAAGACACCTCCATTGGTTTCTTTAGAATTTGGAATAATACTGCCTAATGTATGTAGTGCTTGTGTTACATTACATTTGTAGTCGGCAGATGAGCAAGTTCACTTGGTTAACATTATTTTAGTGTTAACTCGGTTGCTCTAGTGGCTTTGCAGCACTGCGTACAGCATCATTGGCTTTGTCACCCCTATTATGTGGACACACAATAAAAGTTATTTTATCTAGCAAACTTAAGTGCTAGTTCCAGTTTGTTTCAGGGAATAACATTATATCACCGGACTACTAGATTGTAACTTTTTGTTTGGGCTTATGGCTAGTTTACCATTATCTGTAGCTCCACTCCTGATATACGGACACTCAAGCCCCTCTCTTCATTTTGCCTTTATTTAGTGCGTATGCTGTATACGCACTTCCTTAGCTTTATGCTATGCCTGGAGAAATAGACTTTTTTCTTTTTTCACGAGATACTTGAGTTAACTTGTCTTTGTCTAGCTACAAATACAGTTGTTAGTTTTATCTGCCTGCACACATTACACGATTAAAGTTATTGTCGTTTTAATTAATTAGACGGATGGATGAGCTGGTGAGGTTCAAGTGCCCTTTTTATCATTCTCTTCTCTCCTCCTCATCTCCAGTTTCATTTTTCTGTTTACGTACATTTCCCTCTCATTCTACTGTGTTGTACTCACATTTTAACCATTCCACTCAGATGAGACCAGATAGATACCAAAGTCAAGCCATGCAATGAGAGTTTAGTAATTTAATGAAATGGGCCATGAAAATTCTTGGTGGTACTCATGCATAATTTTATTAGGACTTTCCTACACCAATTTAACTAGAAATTTAAATTATAGTTCACCACTTTTCTACACGAGCTTCTCTAACGCCAGTCTAGGTAGATCCTCTGTACTTCTCTCCGTCTCCGTCTACAGTACTACAATATGTGGTGATCATCATGGAAATTTCGTATGGGCCCAAGGGAATCAAAAACTTCCCACTGGTTCTCTCACGGAGAGAAAAAGTGAATTTATTTTCTATTCACCGTAGGGAACAGTTGCATTAATTCATTCATAAGATTTTTCAAAGAATAGTGTCGTTGATTTTTCCTAATGGCTTACCTCTTCACCATTACACACCTACTAGTCAAACATATAAACAATTTTCTGCACTATTTCAATTAGTCTAATAACACCCATTTCTCTAATAGTGGACGAGTGCTCGTTAAATTTCAATCTCTTCTGCACCTACTATCCAGTTTTTCAATGGATTAGGAACTACTCTATACGGACTTTTATAAATGGCATTTTATGCTGAACTGTCCCATAATATAGTTGCCAAGTCATAATATGAACTATTTGGTAAGGCCATAGCCAACACAGAAACTGCAAAATTATACTGGTTTGATGTAATATATTTCCAAAAACTCACAGTAGCCAATTCATTACAATTTTCAGAGTTTTCAAGCCAATAATAAAATTTTTACAATAAATAAGCCTTAATATAAATAAATAAATAATAAATATAACATTCTATTGCTATTGCCTAATTAAATGCAAACTCTAATTTATAACTATGAAAATTATATATAGTTAATTTTAAATTTTATAACAATTTTAAATCAGTTGGCATACGTAGAACATAGGAATCGCATTGTGCGTCAGTTTTAAACAGAATGGGTTTAACCGTAGAATCCGTATCCTCCGTATCCGAGACCTCCGTATCCGAGACCTCCGTATCCGAAACCTCCATAACCTCCATAACCTCCTAACAAACAATTTTTTTTAGTTTGTCAGTAATTTTATTTTACTTCTAAAGATATTTAAGGTAACTAACCGAGACCGTATCCGGCACGGTAACCGTAACCGAGTCCATATCCTCCATGACCGTATCCTAATTTAAAAGTTCGACAATACTTTTTAAAAATTTCATTTAAATTTTTCAGAGGCTTTTATAGAGTTGTAACATACCGTATCCACCATATCCGCCATATCCTCCGTATCCCAAACCGTATCCTCCATATCCGTATCCGAGACCATAACCACCAACTCCGTAGTAAGCTCCGGCAGCGGTTTGCAAATCTTCCTTCTTCTCAACTGCCTTGGTGGCAAGAGCAACGCCAACAAGGGCGAGGACGACAAGAGCCTACAAATAAAACCGACAGAATTATTTATCCGATATTGCTGAAGAAAAATCAATTTTTTGAGGGTAACTATGTTTGAGATTCACTTACGACGATCTTGACCATTTTGGACTGAGGTTTGATGATTTTGTTGATGTGGAATGAAAGGCAAAAAAGAACTGAATGGTTTTTAAAAGAAATCTCTTGCCTTTATATACGAAAGTGAGTTGTTACGGAAGCATGTATGGATTCCAGTGGAATTGTATGAATGATGTCGTAGGTAGGCACAGAAAGCTTAGGTAGTTACTTATCTACTCAAAGAATAGTAATACCTAATTGAAATCAGCGTATTAACTAATAATACAGAAAGCAGAACACCAATGGCACGGTTAAGAGTCCATCCAACCCTTTTGCTCAGCAAATCACACAATTAACTGAGTATTGCTGCTAATTATGCAATAAACCATTATTCTTGTAATAATTAGGAGGACATGGCGTGGCCATGCAGACCACACAGATCAGGTAGATTATCAATTGTCAAGTTTGTATTACAATGCAATTCTGTGCATGCACATTCATGCAATAATATTTACAATACCATAAAACAAAAGTTTACTCATTCATTCAATCTAATAATACTTATAATTCACTCGCACATTGTTAACTGTAATTTGAGCCTAAATACTACATGTAGAGTAGGTACACTACGGAACGATGTATGTAATCTCACAGTAATCAGGTAAAACACCACGCATGAAAAATCATTCGGCACAAATTCATATCAAAAGAAATACTTAAACAATTAAATAGCAATGAAAATATTCTAGTATTCAATTGAAGAAATTATTCAATACGCACGTTTATTTAATACATACTAAAATGGTTATATAAATAGTGCACGTGTACTTTAATAAAGTATTGGTATGCTGAGGCATTTACAAAGGATAGTTAGCTACTTTGTCCTAATGTGTTGTGTGAGGCACCTGATCTCAGATAAAAGCGAACAGAAAACAAAAGAAAAATGTTGACTCTCCTATCGCCTACATCTGTTTACAATTTACATGCTCTTGGACAAGGTAAGCAGTCAGGCCACACTTCAGTGAGATGAGACTTCAGTTGAGACGAAAGCGAAGGCTATACCGTTCCTCCACTAAAACATAATACAAAGCGCCGATATCCTTTTAATCCCAAGAGCAACGCTATATAGGTATATATATGCACCTCTCTTACTAAATACAATTTTCAGTTTCTTATATCCTTAAGACCACACTAAACAAGTTTCCACAAATCTGAGACTACTCTGCCAAATAATGTAAAAGATATACTATTTTAGGGAACCCATGAGGTTTATTATATTTGACAATATATGGATCTCTGGTACATTCTGCTTATTAAGAGAAGTAACCTTCTGAAGGCTTGGCTTTGGGTTTTTGTTTTGTTTTAGATGAAAATCATTTGTTTTCAATGATTTTAGGTAATTGAACACTAAGGTTGCTTGTCGATATACTAATTATACGTGTATTTGTACCTATTAATGTAATATGATGGATGTGTGTGTTCTACTTGTAACCATTCATGTCTCTCTAATAAATGTTGGCCCATTATGTTGGCGTATGAGTAAGATTGCGTCTGTCTGTGTATCCGTATCTATTCACTCTCTTGTAACGTTGTACAATAGTTGTATCCATAAGCAGTCGTGTAGAACTTTTTTTCCGTGTGTGGGCGTGTAACTCACTTATGCTACATGTGCACTACCAATTACACAGGACATTAAAGACAATGTCAAATAAATATTTTGTACCACGCTGCCTGCTGCATACAATAATTGATAATTGAATTTGTGGTAAAGACGCTGTGGAAATTTAAACCTCTATTTTGCAAATATTCTGAAATAGTACAGACATACCTGTCTAATTATTGTTTACGTCTGCAATGCACAATTGCTTTGCCTACTTTGTAAAAGAAATAGGAAGCTGAGCATAAAATTAGATATGATAACATAATCTATTTTTTGTACATACGAACATATCCTTATTGTCAGTTTTCGCATTGTCTTCGTTTTGACTGACAATGAATGTCAAATCTGACCATACTACTGTGCTCCAACGTAGTGGTAATTATACAGACATCTACGTACGGAGGATAGAGGGGATAGAGGAAATTCGTTTATTCAACACTGGCCAAATAATGTTATTTTAGGGTAATAAAAATTCATTCGTCCTTTTGCATTATTCATCTGTAAAACTATGTCTTGCAAATGATTTAATTACTGAGTTCACAGTAAATGTTTCTTGTAGTTTTATTATTTAGTTGGCCATTGGATTTATAGGGTTAGTAGTATCAGGTAGCTGCAAGCTACTACACAGTACATTTATACAATTGGAATTCCTACAATGGCTGTCAGTGAGCTGTAAGACCCACTACCACACTTTCCTCTCCACGAGAAGCGAAATTGCAAAATCGATGAAGTAATATTAATTATAAACTAGTATGCAAAGCTAAACATTGCCACAGTCGGTTTCCTTTCCAATACATTTCCTTCTGTTTTCCAATTCATACTCCACTTACACTAAGATATCAAATATTATGTGTTATTACACCTATTAGGTTCTTTTCTTATTAATAATTGGAATATCGTAGTCTGTAATTGTAAGGATACAAAACCTACTTATCATTAATTACAATATAAAATTCTTTAAATAAAACTTTAATAAAAGTCATACAACACATTCCTGTTATTTAGTTATTTGAGACAAAAAACAAGAAAGAAATATTTATAATTGCGCATCTATACACTTATAGGGGAGCCAATTCTTTAAATAAAACGTTATTTAAAACTTTATTTTAAATTAAATGTTATTCAATTGGCTAATATTATTTTGTCTACTCTGAAACAAGACAGCAGGGTTAATAAAAATTATTACAGGGGAATAATATGTTCCTGTTATTAAATTATTTGAGACAAGAAACCAGATACAACATCGGACTCTGATTTCATGTACCAATAAACTCCGTTTAGCAATTGTCAATTATTTTTGCACAATGAATATTACTGCATATATTCATGAACTTGAGAAATGTATTTAGGTAACTGGTATTTCAGACAGACAGAAACATGATAATTACAAAAATTTAGTAGTAATTATGTGTAAAGTAAAATAACGTATGTATTTACATATGTTTACGCATACATAATTACATAGTAGAGAGCAAGAGCGTAAAACTGTTGTGTTACAAAGTGAGTGCACGCAATGTTCTGTTGAAATTACATTGATTAGTACGCACCATTTTGGATTATCAAGGAGACACAATTTACAGTTACTACCTTGAAATGAAGTCAAGGTGTCCGTTTTTAATTTCTTTCTATCTTTTTCCACATTTTTTTCTACTCGACATTATTTACTTACAGTTTGGAATCAGATGAAAAGAAGATCCTTATTAGGACTGGATTGCCAAAAGCAAGACTCCTTACTCTCTGTGTGATAAGCAAAACGACTAGAACCAGAATTGTAGGGTATACTGAATGATTTGAGTAGCTGGTGTCTAGACGAGTCGTACTTGATGAAAATGGTTGTTGATTTAATCCGATACTTTAAAAAAATGTCAAACTTTCTCATTTATTCAGTACATGCTTGTAAAACTTATTGAGGTGCTCTGTGCTCACAAGATTTGAATCTTATTGATTGTCATAGACAAGAGAGAAACAAGAGTCTTATCTTTTCCTAGGGCATTCGAGTTGTACACGCTGTAAAAGACATTTGAGTTATTTGTAATTGTAATGGTGGTATGATGACTTTGCTCTGCATACGTTGGCTAACAAGACGTAATGTATACAGGGAGATGTTGCAGTCGTAACATAACAGAGGAGAAAAGAAACTCATTCCAAAAAAAATATGCAAAGTGCAGATGTAGTAGTGTTCGGAGGAAATTATTAATTTTACGAGGAGTTTGACTTGACAAAGGGTGTGGTGGCCCATGCTGTGTTATATTTTCATGTGTTGATCATCATTTCATGTGTTATATGATGTAAATGTAGCCTTTACTCATTGCTTTACATTAGAACAGGGCAGATGATAAAACCAACAAGAAAAGAGTAGAGTAGTAGGCTATCTGTACATAAAACGAGCTAAAAACTGTTTAGTTTAAAGCCCAAAGCTTCGAGTCAGTATGTTAGGAATAGTAAGTACCTTTGCTATATAATGTTGCACTACATAGGTTGTATAACACACAGTTTGTTTAATAGGGTGCAATAACATTGTTAGTTTGTCTAGTCTTCTTGAATCTAGGTAGGACTCGGACGACACGAATTCTCATCTCATTTTCATCCAAATCTCATGTTAAAATCCCCATGCATCATGTTCCTACAGTTATCTTTTATTTCCCTATTAAAATACAATACAGCGGAACACAATAGAATATTTCATCTAATAAATATAATAGCCTTACATTACACACATTACTAAACGAAACCATGTTACAGCTACACTCTACACATCCTCAATCCTATTCTATGAAGTGTGAACGCTTTGTCTAAACGTATTCTAATAATCCTGCTAATGTTATTATTGTGTCCCAGTATGAAACGAGATTTTCCTTATTACCCCTTTGCTCTCCATAGATAACTAAACTGTGGAAATATGAAAAATCCATCTCTCTAATGGAAAATACATGGTGTGCTCAAACAATTACATTCAAAATTCAAGTTTGTCGTCTTTTGTGTACCACTTATGCATAATACTAAACAAACCCTTCTGCTGCCCTTCCGTAGTTCACTCAAGTCGATTTGGAATCGATACATTATAAAGATCCTCAAGGTAAATGTGAAACTACGATGCTAAACACTCTCTAAACAGCCAACTGATTATTATGCCTACTGATTTCATCCTCTGTTTTGTTTGTGTTCCTATTTACCCAAAGGGCACCTTCCCTTCCACCTCATATCTGCATATCCATGTAAAAAATATATAAAATAATTCATTTATACTTATCCGCACGTTAGTTCCCATACTCTCCTCTGGAATACAAAAGACACTCCACTCGCTCTACACATTTGTATTCACAAACTCATATTATCTACCTTACATTCGGTATCTACTCCGAAACATCTACTTTTACTTGCATACAATAAACTTTAAGAACTTGATGCCACGCAAAGCAAAGATGATCTGATCGAATGTACGTTTTAGAGATAAATTCAAAGGTTACTCGTACTGTGGTCTCTTTCTCTTCGATTCCATTGTTACATTCACTGTGGCATAGCATTAGAATATTATATTCTGTCCATTACCCTCTTCCCCAGAATCCAGTACAATGCATCTCCATTTAATGCAACCATTGTGAATTGTAAACCGTTCCATCTACCTATATCTCTATACTATAGGATCCTATAGTACACAGAGACGAATAAACTGTTTGTAAGACTAAGCTACATGCACTACTTTTAGTATTAGGCGTTATAAACGTAATAGTGTGCACTAGGTATCTCGCAATGGATCTTCTGGCACCTAAATGCTATTCCCTGTTCGCCTATT
Source organism: Yoshiicerus persimilis (assembly GCA_020352615.2). Taxonomy (NCBI): domain Eukaryota; kingdom Metazoa; phylum Arthropoda; class Collembola; order Entomobryomorpha; family Tomoceridae; genus Yoshiicerus; species Yoshiicerus persimilis. Next base: position 2,931,041 of record CM060170.1, on the reverse strand, counting down.
CAATTAAACTGGAATAGTCTATTTAATCCAGTTTATTTCATATCCAGTCTAAAATTCAAGTCTCAGATATGCATACTTTGAACTAAATGCAATTGAAATAGAATTTCTAAAAGAATTTTAAGTATCTCATTTTCTTATCTAAAGATAACAATCGTGATATGTGCCAAGTAACTATGACAAGCAAAAAATTGTTATAATTATTACCGGGAATAGTCAAAAAATGAATGGTATAATTTCTCGTACTACTTAACACAGGTTTTGATCTTATTAAGACGAGAATGTCACCGTTGTTACTCTAAACTGACCAAAATGTTAAAAAGAGCATCTGCTAGTCTTATAAAGAGAATAAATGGGCATTCTAATGAAAATTAAAGGAAGGCAAAATTGCTAGTTTAATTGTTGGCATTTTTATGTGCGTAATTGTTTGCATACTGTTTATCTAATTAGAATTAAAATTACACATCCAAGGTTGGGTAAATTCTAAATCTTGTGATTTTATTTTGGATGCTAAACTGTAGGTATTGTCCATGCTATAAAAATGAATTCCTGTTGATTAGGTCTGAGGTGGTGTGTTCAAATATTTTAAGATGTAGGCATATTTACTAAGCTGATTTGAACAGAAAATTGTTGTAGTGAACTGTTGCTGGGATGAGATGCGAGGAATGGATTATAAGACTACCTGAGCTTCGCATTATGATAAGGAGTATCGAGTCTGATTGTAATTCTTGCGTTGCTAGTAAACTACTCATGTACTCATTCATTGTCTGTTGAGTTGTGTCATGTGAGTCGTGCTTTTAGATAACGTAGCTTCAGTCAAGTTCAACAACCACCTGACTCTGTACTACTCTCCATATAATTTCCGACTTTGTTTATTATGCAAATACATGGAGCTTCATTCATTTTAATACTATAGTGTTTGACTTGTGATGTGTTATGCCATAAAGTAAAAAATGAGTGAGTTAATTCACACTGGTCGAGGTCACACCAAACTCAGAAAGAAATAAGTACTGCAGAATAGCTGAATGGAAATCATGTTTTCATTCTGTCTTGTTTTAGTTCTGCCTTGACTTGTCTCACTCTTCTATCTCTTTCGGTTAAGTAATGGACAGTTTCCTATTACAGTCCGAGTTCCACAATCCATTGTCCGATTTAGCTTTTCGATTGGAATAATGATGACAAGTCCGATTAAACTTTAATTTGTAGAATTCTCTCCGTTTATCTCTCATTCCGTCCACTCTGTCTTCCTTCTCAGTTGATTTGGCCTGTGTGATGCAGCTATGCAATTTGCTCTTCATTCTCCACACTTGACTTGCAATACTAGAACAAAATAGAATAGAGTGAAAGAATGAGTGATTGTTTGTCAAGTGATGGATCACCGGTCATAATCGATTCAACTTCGTATTATTCTCATGATTTATTGAGTTGTTATTCCTTTTGTTCCATTCTATGCCAATCCAAATTCTTCATTCATAATATCCCTATGCACTATGCACCTACTCCACAAACATTTTTGAATGATATGTGCACAGACGGCCACTTTTACGTCTAATCTAAAGAAATGCAAAAGTGTAGTTCTTGTTTTCTATGAATGCACATTTTACATATATCTCTGTATTCAAATGTAATTGTGTCATTGTATTAACATAAATGATGTACGAGCTTGTTAAGTTCCCTTCTTATTACTTATGTGCTAAATGCATTACCGTATGCAAATTTTCACTAATATTAACCTAATTATATAATTATTGTATTTATTTATTTATAAAAAGAGTGACTGCTTTTTCGTACATTTTTCCTGGTTTTATCGTAGAATGTGCTATAAAAATCGCCGTTCATAGATTGTAAAAAATTCATACCCAAGAACTCCATATAAAAGTATATTTTTGAAAACAGGGCATTTGCAAATATTTTTTTGTAAATTATCGTTATTTTTAAACAGTTAAAATTATATTATTTTTAATTTCGGAATTACTTGTTTTTGCCTTTTAAAACTTCCTAATTTCACAAACTTATCACAACAGGGAAGAAAGTGAAATTGAAATTCACGTTTTGTTTTGCTTAAACACATAATGCGGAAATAGCTAGGGTATTTTGCAACGTGATTAAATAAAGAATATTGCGAAATTTGAATTCCTTCGTGTTGTATCAATTATCTTCAATTATTCCCTTGCGCTTTCGAAATGATATTTGATTATTTGATTAGATAGGCTTTCACGTTTTTTGCTTTTCGTTTTCATTTGTTTACAAGATGCTAAGCTAATTTCCCTGTGTCTAACAGTTATACTGTACGTCGCAGGCAGTATAAAATGCAGAAGATATGTAACTGTAGTAGCTGTATTGAAATTGGAAGTTAGAGTAGGGTTGATTAAGCAAATAAATGCAGAAGGGCTTGACCAATTAATAAACAGCAGTCTTAATAGGACAAAGGGGCAGAGGATTCGTACACAGAACAAGTGACATGGAAGGATGAGTAATGTGCGTGTCGCTTGTGTCAAACACACGAAGAAAGTAGATTAGCATAAAACGCGTGTGTATGTCGAATGAAAATTGAATTTATATGTATTGTGACTGCGGATGAGTACAAATTGAATATTGATGAATAACGAATAATGCAAATCTTACGCATGTATTTCGTGCGTGTGTTCAACTTTACGCGTTTCAATTATAAGATGTACAAGTAAATGTAAATAGTAAAGCCCAACTAGCATTTCATTTAAATCTCAATCGATAAATTATTGATACTTGTAAATATTGGAATATCAGCGTAGTCAATGTGCACCAAAAGGAATTATTTAGTACAAGCGACTGCTTGTATTGTAAATAAATCCTTCTTGATTTTACGCATTTATATAAAACGCTGCTTGTGTTTTAAATCTTTCTGTATGCGCTGCTCTTTTTGTACTATTAATCTTGTTTGAAACTTTGGAGTACCTTATGAATGAGTAATGTACGAGTAGAAAGAAAAGTCGTACAAACGCGCCTATCGTGTACATCTTGAAGAAAAAGAAATGCATTTTCCTGGGACTTGGAAGCTTGAGCAGTGAGATTGTCCATTACGCATCTTAAATCGTATGGGTGCAGTTTGTAATTAATGGCATATTTAGCAAACCAACGAAAAAAGCTTTAGTAAATACTAGCTTAAAGAAAATTCTACGAAAGTGTATTACACTATCTCCGTTCCATCTGCCTTTACTACAACTCTGAATTTCTATCTGACTAACACACTTTGCTACTTAGGTATCCTTTTTATAAGACATCTCATTATGCATCCCGTAAGACAAGTAGGTACAACTGCAATAATATTTTACATCGCTGCAACCTACAAGAGAAACCATGTAGCTAGAAGCTATTTCTTGCATTTGCTGATGCATTATTTCCTACGTGGAAACATTACACTTATACATGCATAATCGTAAGTAATAAATACAAATAGTACGTAGGTCGCACTAACTTACGAACGTTTGCTTTTTAAATACAAAGCCATCGAGACAGAAAACAGACACAAGTTCGAGAGTCTTCCTTCCACCAATGTTCACCCACAACACACCATGCTCCTCAGATAATTCATTTTTTGCAGACACAACCCAACAATAATACTGAATGACTTCAATCCCAGTTTGCGTTTCCTTTCCTAATTCCTTCTGTCTCTTCTCCACTACTCATTGTTACCCTCACATTTCTCATTTCAGTTTCTAAACAGGTATAACATTTACAAATCCTATATTTGTGCATAGAAAGTATAACCACAAAGTAAACACGCCTTACACTGCATGAGCGATTCCTGCTAAATATTTTAACCCGGCTATTTTGAGAATTCGGAAGAAGGAAAACGGGTCATTTCCTTCTTTTGGGATTGAATTTATTCCATGCAGATTTTGCTCTTCAGTTTATATATAGCAAGCGTATTTTATTCTAATCTATTTGTACATTCGGAATTTCGAAAAGAGTAGGAAAAATTGGTATTTACTATTAGTGGTTGAATTACGTCACTGAAGTGTTATTTAGCGGAGTAGTAGTATAAATTTTGACACAGATGAAGCCATTTGAATTACATTTATTGTCAAAGTTCGTTGATCCTTCGATTTAAATAATTGTGTGATATTCATCCAAGTAGGATAGTACTTGATAATAGTGATATTGAAAATAAATATTGGCCTATGTAAATTAGGAAAGATAAATGAGGGGAATTAATATAAATGGATTATGGACGGGACGGGTGCGTATGCTACAAAGTCCATTAGTCATCTGCCTGAGAATGAATGCGTTGAAGTGTATTTGTGCGTTATACTGACTTACTTTTTGAAATTCAGTTCACTGACAATCAGTTGAGTTGGTATTGGATTTGGTGTGGGAATTAGCATGTGTTGCGGAATGGAGAGAGATGGTGAGTACGCGATGAAAAGGGAAATGCTGCTGAGCGACTGTGGGCCGTGACTGAGGCAGAGCAGCACGGACGGAGCTATGAGTCCAGCATCTAGTTGGTATAATGAAGTGAGACTTATCGTTAGTTGAGATGTGATGTATGAAACTGAATTCAATGTATCTTGCTGACATACGGACGGGAGACAGAGAAGTCAAAGCAGCTCATCGTCAGGAAACTCTGTGATACATAGAGCCGTGGCTGTTTTGTAAAAAATATGCAATAAGTAAGTTGCTCAGCTGTCTGGGACTATAAGAGTGTAAGAGAGACTGTAAGAAGTGGCTGGTGTGGTGAGTCTGAAATGGAGAAAGACGGAAACAGTAGTTAATCATGATAAAGTGAAACTGATAAAGTTTCAGGCGAGATATTCAAACACGCCTGCCACAGATGTATCCTTTGATTAAACCTTAGCCTCCCTGCCTATTACACGTGCGATTTATGCCGGGTTAAACCCTTTAAGCTGTCAAATCTCGACCCAAACAACAATCTGTGGGTGCGACAATCACGTACTACAATTTTGCACTCTTAAATGCACGTTCCTAGCTTTGTCCGTATTCACCCTCCTCTGCCACTTCTCCATTCCACTGTCCTCACTCTAAACAGTCCCTTGACTTTTGACTTGGCCTACCTCCTCTTCTCTTCAGTCCAAACAATAATCTCTTCCAACAAATTTTTCGCTATATCTTTCCACACCGGCATATATTGGGCAGTCCGTTCGCGAAACTAAATCTATGCTTTCCACTTTAAATATATAGGAAATATTTAGATGCTGGTAATAATGCTTTACCTTCACGCTTAACTTCAATTCCCTACCTATGTTGATTTTCCTCACCACTCATTTTGAATTCATAGGAGATTCAGCGGTTCAGCAGACTAGACTAATGACAAGCTACAAGGATAAACACTATCATTGTCTTCCCGTCTTTCGCTTCCTTTCAAGACCAGTCTGCAAATCATCACAATCTTAATCAATGTCAACCTTTTCTTTGCTTAATAGGATTATCTTTTTAAATCCTCATTATCTACCTCTACTTAGGACCACAACCTATTTATTTTATTTCCTCCTTAATCCTAATGCGCTTCCACTCATGTACAACACATTCATGAACTAAATACTAATTACCTCCAAGTGTAGTAACTATACTGCATATAATAGCAAAGGTAATGTGCTAATGGCAAACAAATTTAAAGTTTAGTAAAATGCTACATGATAGGAAATTGACCTCACTTCCAATTACTACATGACATTTACAGTGTGTACTTAAACATTTGTGTGTTTTAAGTACCGTGTGCTTTTTTTGAGATAAATAATGGTTTACTCTTGTTTGCTGTTATTCCTTCTGTAGATCTGTTAAACAAGCGTCACTGTACTTTAAGGAGTAGTAATGTATTTTTGTATATTGCAAGGATTTTCAAATACTCAGCTTGCTGCACATTCCGCCTCCAGTTTTAAAAACATATTTTCTGAATTATGTTTCCTTTATTGCTGTTTAAATTATTTTTATGTTCCGGCAGTACTATTTTTCACACTGCCCGTTAGCAGAGTTCTTTGTCGTAACTACTTATTTACTAAATAAGTACTACAGTACGCTGTATGATGAAAAGGAAATAATAGGCGCTTCTTAAAAAGTGGACTTGCATTAATTATGCTTGTTACACCTTTGGATGTACACAGGTCATGTATTAAATATTAAATGGTTGTATTTATATAATGGAAGTAGGAAACTTAATAAGAGGTCCACCATGACTATCGCATACTGTATAATGGGCCGGATATTTAAATTTTATATAATACGCATTATAAAAAGTGTTTTGTATGGTACTCTTCGGATGTATAACATTTCGCATTCGGGAGTACTTTAGAATTATTTGAAGCAGTAACTCTCCACACGTAAATAAAAACATAAATAGAAGGAAATAGAGCGTGGAGAGAACTCTGAAAACATTGAGGTTATGGGATAATTCAAGTCGGAAAGTTACGTAACGAAAAAGCAAGTGCATTCGTATAATTCTTTGGGTAAGTAAGAAGGAGGACTGTACTCAAATTTAGAGAAAGAGACTAGTCTCATATTAGCATATCTGCATCGGAGCCAAGTTAGCTAGAGAGTCAATTGTAAAGTAAACTGCATTGCAGAAGATGACAGTAAAGAAATAATATTTTGACACTATTATAGGCCTGTCATCTCCTTCGGAGACAACCTCGTAGAGCTAAACCAGTTTTTTGGGAACATATTTCATCTAGGGAAATATGTCTAATGGACGTTAGAAACTTATAATACATTAAAATAAAATAATGTCATGCAATAGTGCAAAGGAAGTCCGACGAAGTAAATGATGTACCATGACTGAGTATTGTGTAGTGCAATATCCGTACATGAAATGCATTTTTCTCAACCGAACCAGAGAATTCTCAATTGTATAATATTTTGGCAAATGTACTAGGAAAGAGATACATAATGTTATAAATATTGTCAGAATATTTACTGCACAGAGGTCACAGTATGAAAAATGTATTATATATTACGTTTGGTCATTGTATTCCATTATTTCATAACAAAGCGGTATGGGTAAGTAATCTGTGATAATAATCCTAGTTTCAACTACCCACCTAATGTATAATGTAAGTAGGACTTTACTTGGCTTCAACTTTCACGTCCTCGGAAACATAAAAACTTTTACAGACAAGTACATACTCCACAATGTACTGTAAAAAATATCAATATGCCTCCTAGTCTCAGCTTAACTGTTTATGCAGTGCAGTAGTATCTCTATGTACTACTTTTATTAACCAACTCATAAATAACAATGATATGTAAGCCAGTTTGTTCTTTTTAATATTATTATCAATGTGCTTTGTATGTCTAATGCCCTTCTTAATGCAATTTAGAAATTTCAGAATGAAAAATTGGAGAAATTATTAAATAATTTATATCTTACGATTCGTTCCTTCTGCGTGTGCACAATACATCGTAGTCTCTTTTTTCTTTGTTGTTTCAACTTGTGAATTGAGCATATTTATTTTTCTGCCTTTGTACTCTATGTACAAGAAATTGATGATGTTAGGAACAAGTAGGAAATTATTATGCTGTATTTATATGCACCGTGCAACGACTTGACCTGACCGAGGATAAACCTTCAGCTAAGGTGCATTCTTTAATTGATGGTAATTTATACACCCATATGAATTGCTATGCGGTGTAGAATGAAAAACGTCATAAATGGTGTTATATATTACCTCGTCACACAAAATTCGGGTCATTTACTTACGTTACGTAATACACTTGTGTACTGATTGCCTACAAATGGCAAATTATTGAGTTTCTATTATGTATGTAAGTTATACTCAATAATTATATGTGAAATTATGATTCATGGTTATATTTCTAGTTTATCTTCTTACCTGGTACAGATATAATTGAGATTCAATTAGTTAAGCCAGTTGTATGCATTGAATTAAAGAAATATGAACTCAATTTTTATTACTTTAGTACTTCATAACCTATTGATATTATTCTCCATTTTAATTAAATGTTACATAAAATTATACGTGGCGCCGATTTAATATAAAGTATAATATAAAATTAATACATTTGTGAAATATAATTTTATACCATTTTTGCAATTAATTTAAAGTGAAAATATTGAAACATTTCTGACACCACCTACATGTTTACATGTGGGTGAGACTGTTCAAGTTCTGACTGAAGCTATAGTCAATTAACCGAAAAATAATCTTATTCCTGTAAAACACAATTCTTTGTTTATTTGTATAAATGTAAAACATTTTACACTGTATCTATCGGAAAGAGTACAATGCGGGGATATTTTTGAGAATGAGTTTCAAAGAAAAAGCAATGAAAATACTTTTGCTCTGCAGATGAATCACTGAGTACTAATTCATTACTTATGGGGGACCATTTGCAAACTGCAACATGCCCATCTGTTTATTGTCTTTGTTAAACTTAGCCGATGCGTTTGGTTTTGTTGCACAACTGTTATGCTTTACTGCATACTTTGCCGATGATCTTTCCGTTTACATTTGGCAGTTTGCACTTGCAATGTATTTATCATTAAGTTAACATACAGGTCTCTCCTTAGTTAGCACCACTGATCTAACGGAAATTCTGACTTACGGGTGGCTCTTCATTACTTATTATTCCAAAATACAATTACTTAAGCTTAGTTTTATTATCATTGCCACTACGAACTGCGGAAAAATTATGACTTCCATAAAACTCTTATTTTGAATAATTGTTCTCCTTGAATGACAGAAGAACATTTTTGAAAGTAATTGAAAATAATTTGCAATTAACAGTTGAGTAGTAACAAATAAGAAATGAAATTTATTTGTCTTGCAAATGTATGCAAACTAAACGCCGAGAAAAATCGTCAAGAACAATAGATCACTAAAAACATGAAAAAATATTTGATGCAGCTATTCTAATGATTCATGTCGTTATTATTTGTGTTGACAAAATTGTAGTAGAGAAATTTCGGTCTTTCTGCGTAACTTACGACATAACCTGTACATCTAGTACCTACAAGTAGTAATGGCTTAAAGCTGATTGTCGGTTTTGTATGTGGTCTGGTTTGGTTACTGCGTTAATATGTGGCTGGCTGGTTTGTACCGTCGGGTCTTGTGAGTCTGGTTTATTGGCATCTTCTTGTCTAGTCTTTCTACAGACAGATCAGATACTCCGCTCGTTCACAGTTCTCTTGCGTAAATTCAAGTTTGTTAAGTAGTAAAATGATTTGGTGGTTGCCGTTGTGTGCTAAGGTATCTCGTTCCTCTCTATTTTTCAATTGCTAATGATTAGGTTTAATTTTCTTTTTGAAAAGTTAATGCGAGTGTCCTCCTGTCTTTTGTCTTGTTCTTGGAGCAATTAACATTTGTTTAGTCAGCATGAATCCCATCTGTCAAGTTATTAAATCTCAGGATTGCATTGCATAATATTTATTTACATTTGGCAGTGGCAGAAGAATTACAGCACGACGTAGGAGTTGATGAAAGTCGCCGCAACCACCAACCTTTCAATAGGAATCATAGGAAAAGTCGTCGACGACGCGTCTGTTTTGTTTTAGTTCTTCGTGGGTACATTGTATTCGTCATTTTGGCAAAGATAATAACAAGTAGGGAATGGGCGGGGAGGCCGGGTTAAGAATAAGTTAAATATCTGTTAGATGGCATCTGCATTGGACTCACGTTGTGCTCGTTGGCATTTTGTTATGATTTTATTAAAATTTACCATGCAGAATATTGCCTCTGGCTGGTATTCATGATTCATAATATAATTACCATCAGCTCCTTATTATTGTGCAAGTTGTTCTTGTTTGGCTTTTGGTGTCCCGTCCTGCCCCGTCCGATTCCGTGTAGTTCTACGGCTTGTCCTGTGTTCTCTTTCCGTTGGCTGTCATTATATCGTAACTTCCATGAAATTGGTGAAACCAGATCCAGACAGGAACCAAAGTAACTGAGGCAAAGCCGACCGACAAGACACAACCAAGGCAAACTAAACTTCCTCTCACCAACACGAGATCTTCTTGCTCATCTCATCCGTCCTATCTTCCTATCAGTATCAGTTATATCGAATCCCTTTTCGCTTTGCTTAATTTCCCTCCCCTATACTATCCAAAATGTATTAGCCACGCTACGATGGCATTTCACTCCAAAACTATTTTTCTTTTCAGCAAAAACTCTTTTCGAGACGCTCCAAGGGATATTTTTCCTTCCTCATTTATTTTTATACTAATTTATGAGTTTATCGACACTTACTTCCACATTTTCCATGCCTCTTCCCACATCCAACTATACCTATAGTAATACGCATAGCTACTCTTTTCCTCGTTTTCTCTATCTTCAACATGGAAATGAGGTGACAACTCACTTGTAAAATATGCAATCACCTTACAAACATTCCATCATCGTGTACATTTTCTAAATTCACTTGAACTCTGACTTATAAGCTATATTTACGAGTGCAGTCGCCTATATGTAATATGTGGCTCCATAAACTAATAAGATTTACGCTTCCAAAAGTGAAAACGATGCTAACCGACAGTTTAATGCAAATTACACCCAGTTACATATAAGTACATGCTGTTCTATGTACTTATAAAAAAGTACTGTTTATCTATAAAAAGCACTTTAAATATACACATTTAATTTTTTATTTCATACTCTTAAAATCTAATCAAGTAGGTGCAAAGTAGTTTCTGTGTACTTAACTAATGACATGGAAGGAACTATAAAGGTTTTGGTTATCCATAATACATTCTATATTAGGCAGGTCATGTCATGAGGATCTTTAGAAAACTATTTAATAGTCGTAAATTTTTGCGTATGCTTAAAAATCATTTAATTTTTCTCATTAGCTTATCATTATTTCCGAGATAGTTAAATGCAAGTAAAAGCAGGAAAATGATTCGAAAATACACAAAGATGCACTTATGTTTTATCTGCTCCTCACCTCACCTACATCAAATTTAATCAATTAAGATTATTTAGCGATAAATAGTGTACTTTCACTATTTTCCATTTACACAGAGCTAATAAATTTGCAGAGACATGAACATGGTGTGTTGTGCATGTACTCGTGTACTTGTACAATTACAGACAGTTGTTTATTCTAATTTTGAGATTTCCTCCTAAGTAAACTTGCATGTCTTGACATGACAATTGGAAACAAGTTTATCGATCACACGTTTGGTTGCAATGTTAAAGTGAGCTGTCACCCCTGAACCATTTACCATTTAGAGTCAATGGGACTAGGAATGTTTGTAATCGCATCATTTACCAAAACAACTTAAACTTGTTTGATAGATACGATAGAAACAACAACAAACGAAGTATTTTTATTTCCTTCGGTGAAATCCCATGCAACAACGTAAAATTGCCAAAATTGGAGAAAATTGCAACGTTAGCATACTAGATGAGTATTTACATTCTTTATAAATGCCGCAGCGTGATAAGGGTGACCCCCTTTGGAGAACATTTTCCAAATGTTAAATTTTCCAAGAAAATTTCAATGCAATAATTAACCATTTAAAGTGATTTCAATCTAGACTGACATTTATGGTTTGTTTAGTCTGAATGCAAAGTCGATCTCACTGAGCACGCATGGAAAGCAAGACTGGGCAGGTCGGAATTTCAATATGCACCTACTGTCTACCTGTCTACACATAAGTAATGAAGAGCAAAATGTACACATAATCAAGGCGGGATGAAATGGATAACCTGCATTGTTTACTCGTAATAATGCGTTCTAATATTCATCTAATGCAAACACAGCATTAAGAGAATTTCACACGTTTCCCAACTCCATTCATTGTTCGCTAACGAAGAACAAAACCAGACTTTTCTAATGTTGATCTTTGTACGCAGAGCACAAGAGCAACTTTAGTAATTCATTCCAGTCGATTCCAGTGCAGACTAGAGCAGGATCTTTATTTTGCTAGCAGTAATTTATTTTGCTTTGTCCTGGAAAGATTACAGATATACTGCAATGCAACTCAAGACAAATTACTTGAAGTTTAATTCACAACGGGGAATGCGCATTACCATCTATGTCTCCCTTAACCATGTGTGTACTCTGCACAATCCAATACTTAAGTCTTTTATTTTTCTCGGAATTTATAATGGAATTACGTGCACACTCTCTATAGTGCTATAGGTACTCACTCTGTACGCAATGCTGCACGGAAAAAATAATTCTTGGACGTTGGCAGAATATCTGTTTATAAATATTAAACATTAGATGTAGTAAATTCACACTAACAAGAATCGGTGTTTCGGACTTTTGCATTCCAAATATGGTTACTAAATGAACGCCCCAAGTCAAATAATAATTAAATAAAAAGAAACAAACCTGACGGTAAAGGAAACAAAAGTTCTCATAAACAAAACATATAGAAAATATGGGGCAATGCTTACTATTCCGAAACAAGTCAACTTCGTATTTTTGCATTGCTAACACAATCCCACCAATAAATGTTTGTGATACTCTTCTTGATTCACTGCAGCTGACTCATATCAACTGAAATTATTTATCCACAGATATACTGAATCTAAATTTAATTTTCCTTGGAATTTTATGTTGCAAAATATGGTGTGCCTGCTTTCAACTTTTTTACCAAGAAACATTCTATCTTGCCTGCCAGCAGGTATTAAGCATCTAAAGTATGAAATTTACCCGGAATCTTTATAAATAACCAATTTGTTAAGTTGAAAGTTAAGAAATGTGAAAGATTCGAGACATATACTGTTCGTTGAAATGCAGGTACCCGTCTGAATACCAATGAATTGAAAACATTATTTATTTCTTCGAACAGCTTCATTTTGGAAAGTATTATATGTAATGTTACTTATGACACCACGTAAGCAAACTAGAATTATTTCATCCACATTGACTTCTTGAACACGAATTCCATTTACTTGATTACTTCATCTGGAAAATGTCAGCATATATACGACCTTATTCTTTCCGTCTTATTCCTTTCATTCAAGTCAGTCATACCGACGAATTTTAAATTAGTTTTCTTCAGAAACTGTCACTTATATTTTGGGTTAGCTTTTTATAATGAAAAAAGTCCATTTCAGATACTAAGGCATTGACATTGATAAACAATGACTTTTTTTAACTTAATTGAAATAATTCCAAATAGACAACTTATTTTCTAAATAGTATCAAAAATAATTTAAGGTAGGAATACTGAATTTCTTTTCTGTAAGAAGCTCGCTCGGGGTTCCCTGCCTAAGGGGCATCAGTGTATAGTTTTAACGTTTATATATGTTGTAGAGCATCTCTTTTTGGTTAATATTTGATAAAAAAGTTTTCATAAATCTGTAGTGTGACCTCTGGGGCGCTTCAAAAGTGGCTGTTTAACCTGAGTAGTAGGTCTGAGGCGCATAAGAATGATTTTCTACTGTTTCTGAAAAATTTCCTAAGCAATATTGGTCAGGAAGCAGGGAATAAAAAATCAATTTCTTTTTTGGAAAAGAGTAAAAAAGCATTTCTTTTTTGTTTAATTTCTGTATGCATAAAACATGTAAAGGACTTAATAATTATAATGCATAATGCAATAAATAGTGTTTAAATCGACAGAATTCATAGTGTTGTTACTCAAGTTGTACAGAAACAATAATAATTTTCAGACGTTTTTAAGTCATTTTTGTAAAATTAAAAAAGCAGTTCTTTTTAAGAATTTGATTGCATGCTTTTTTGCAAAAAGCAATAAAAACTGCCTTTTTATTCCCTGTGAGGAAGGGATACACTAAAATATATAAAAAATAGAAATATACTCTGATTCCTCTTAGACAGGGAACTCCGGACGAGGTTCTTTGCACAATTCCAAATAAATACTTACGGTGATGTTACATGCTACAATCCTGATTCTGCTTAAATGTCTTCAGGAAGTGTGTCAATGTACAGCGTTCCTTTAAATGATAATTATTTCACTTCTGGTTTTGAGATGTGTATGGCAGTCCTTATAATATGATTACCGCTCTATATGTATTACAATGTAAAACAAATCAGTAGTACTTATTTACATGTAATAACTTTGTGCAACATATACTAATATGTATTGAATGCCAAAAAAGTAAAAACAAACCATAAATCAGGAGTGCCATGTCTTGATGCGCAACCAAATACGGTATCTGAAGATTAGATAAATAAAAAAGTCAGCAGCATTCCAATACGGAGATGCAAAAAACCAAATCGAACGAATAGGGGAAGTAAGACTGTTTTTCCTTCTTTTTGTTAATGTTGCGCTTCGTCGTGTACTGGGTTCTGGGTCGTCTAAATGTTACGATGGACAGCAGAACTCTTTCATGACAATTAATAATGCTTGCATAAGTATGGGTTTTCGATTAAATACACATGTAGGTGTAAGTTAATTATAGCTGATTTGACATTTAATAAGTTGTAAAATAGTATACGTTATGATATTAAGCATACTTGGATTTTCTATGACAGTAAACTATCCTGCGTAAAAGATTTATTTAATGGTAATTAAGATTTAAGTTCTTTTCTTTCATCAAAAATCTATCAGACTCCTCTAAATCATGAATATTTTCTGTTCTTTGTACGACAAAAACTTTATGATGCGACTCAAGTGCACAATTTCAGTGCGCCAGTGTTCTGAAATCAGTGGCTGAAAAAGAGAATCTAAATAAAACAGTAAGTTGTGTAGACTTGCATTTGTTGGATTGGAGAGTGTGGAAAAGAGGGGCAGGTGGTCATCTAATCATATTTGTATTTGTAGTTGAGTTGGCAGTTAGTAAATTGTGCAGAGATGTAAAGAATAGTGACGGCTCCTTTGCTGTCAGAATGAAAGGAGATTGACAAAGAGCTGCATCGCTGCTTCTTAGCTTGCGATTTCATTTTATGACCAACTTTTATGTTTACGGTTTGACATTTTATAGTGTTGTGGGCGACATTCGGAACGTGAATACGTCAAGTCTGTCTCTTTGATTATGAAATTCATGATCAGATTTAAAATCTGAACAGATAAGCTCTTTCTAAGTGGGATGAGTTGTTTATTCGAGAAATCCAACGAGTACGTCTGCAGAACAAGTCCTCTTCATTTTAGCCTACCAAATATTTCTAGCTGCAGTTTCCACATGTTTATGCTTCTTTTAGGCTAAATAAAATTATTAATGTATCAGGGATAGTGACACATAGAACATAAACTTGGAAGTCAAAAGTCTCAACTATCTGAACACTATTCACTACCAAACAAAAAACATTCTTGTATGGATAGGAAGAGAAACGAAAAAAAGAATCGGATTCAGCAAATCGCGAATCTGCTATAAGAAGAAAACCTTTAAGAAGCTGCCTGAGTGTATTTTCCGATTGACCGCATGCTGGGTATGTGCAATGCTTTTGTGCTGGATAGCCTCTGCACTGCAAAGACGTAGATATTACTTTCATCCGGTTTCCTCCTCGCCATTGTCAACGATACATTAGGAGATAAAAGGATTTCTACAGGGCAACATAGCGTAACTAATACAATAAAACTTGCTTTTCTCAGTTTTCACGCTTATTAAGCTTTACACAACACTTTTCACTATACTTTTTACACTTAAATACACAAATGAAAAGTGCAAATAAATTATCATTCTATTCAAATACAATTGGTTAGCTTAGAACACCTGTACAGTTTTCTAGCTGTCGTCGAAACTGATAATTAATTAGTAGTCACAGGTCAGCTAGGTTAAATTTGGCTGCTCGTCCACTTGCCAAAATTAATTTTAATATTTCTAAAATCAATTTGAATAACTACGAACCAACCCTCTATCAATTGAATATTGTTATGGACAGATCATCGGATAAAAAAGCTAAGAGACTGTATTACCATGTAGAAAATATTCTTATATGGAATTGGGGGAAGTTTTCCAAGACTCATTTAACACAAATTAAAATGATATCTTTCAATATTTATCCGAGTATTATTGGGGCGTGCGTAAAAATATAAAAACCATTACTCCGGAACAAATCGTTGACATGAAGGAAAATAAAAGTGAATGGATGGTTTTTCTGTGTAATTTATGTAGTCCGCTTATCTTATCATAATAAAAAGAATTCAGTGTGTACACGAATTCTGCGTAATAAATCTTGGTATCTGGTAAATTGCTGTTTTTGCGTAGCGTTGCATACATAAATAGGAAATTAGGGAAGCAGTGTCCAAAATTCTTGGTAGAACATTTCATTACATACATTTGGTTATGACTGAAAGTAGAATGGGTCGGAGTCCGCTGGAGTAGAGATGCGATGTATCTTTTGCGCTCCGGATGAAGCTAGAGGAAGGACATGATGATAGCTTCTCTTTCTCAACGCCGGGAAAGCATTGAAAGTTGTGAGTGAAAAAAGCCGGAAAGCTAAGAGGAAAAGGAGAAGAAAAAGAGAAAGAAAAGTTTATGAGAATGATGACGATGACGTAGTGTAGGACATTGGCGTTATATATAGAGGCTGATACGCACTGCTATATGGTCCCACTACCTCCGAGTACTGATAGACTGTTTATGTACATATTTAGTTTTAATATAGAAATTAGTAGTAGTGGTTTGTTGGAGATATGTGTAGAAGTGTAGTGGCATAGTTTCCGTGGTAGTTGGACTAGGTAGCATTTGAGTCTAGACAGGAACGTTAAGTGTAAGTTGAGTTTGACTACCCGATGGATTTCTTATTGCTCCGTTGCCCCTTACACTTATTACCATTGCACTTTATTCCCATGGTTCCATCACTTTTATTCACTCCTAAGCACTATTCCATCTTCTTGGAAATATATTTATAACGAAAGAATAGCTTCGCTTGTCAAGACAAAACATAGAAAATGGAGTATCTGTAGCAGATTTGGTAGTAGTGGAGATATGAACAGTTCTTCCAAGTTTCAGCATAGGAACAAGCCATATATAGAAAATATCCTCCCATAGTGTTTTCTTTACTAAACTCGAGTTAGGCAAAGCGATGTTAAGTTAAGCAAAGAGAAATGTTATGTTTCTTGCACGTGGAACATTACGCAGTATATACTGAGTGTATTAGTGCTCTGTGTAAGCAATCCAAAGTGGCTCAATCTTAAGGTAGGAGTTATAGAGTCTGTAGTGCAGCTATTTTGCTAGAGAATGGATATCACATGCTACTTGCCCTTCCAGAATCCCTAATATACTGACATGACAGACAACTCACTTCAATATATTTAATAACTGTCTATCTAGGACCGTAGAGCTTTTTTCGTCTTCCTTTCCTATTCCGTCTTTAGTGTGCTCATGTTGCGTGTGTGTATCCGAGTGTACATTCAGGGGTACTAAATGTATTTCTATGATTCAATATACTTCCTACACTCCCATATATGAGATTTCCACCAGAGAGGAGGCACAGTCCATGAATGGCATTTATAAAAATATTATACCTTGCCTTCGGTTAGTGTTACAGTATCAGTAGAGTCTAGTAAGTGAACTTTGCTTCAGATCGACTCGACATTTCTCGATTAAACTAACCAAGTTAGTGGAGAGACGGCTAAAAGCTTCTAAATGCTCTCCTCCTTCCATGTCCGACAGTTTAGTCGACTTTTCTCTAAAAAACTCATTCCCAAGTAAGAAGAATTCTTCAGAACCACCAGTCAGAAGAGATTCTAGGAAAATACCGTGTACCCTACACTCCGCATGGGATGTACATCCACTCTTTATGCATATAATATTCCACGGCTGTGCACTCTGAATAAAATACATAAAATCATCAAGAAAGAACTCGACTCTTTTACTCTGCCAAACTTAAATGTGGAAATCTACCTCTATCTTTATGTATAAGTCTCAATTGAAACCTACAGTTAGCTTTATGTACAGTTCAGCTCAGTCTACACCATTGGGTCTCATTTGGGAAAGATATTATTTCCGATTTTAGTCCATATGTGCCCACTGTCGAACTCTAACTATAATATTTTAAGTGGAAATAGCGTCTTCCCATCACTTTATTACTTACTTTGTCAAAGAACAAGTCAATGCCAACTTTTTACGTTAGCCAACTCTTTGTGCTCGTGTTAAAACGGATATTATGCTCCCAAGTCGTACATGATGATAAAATAAATAAGGAATAATCATTTTATATGGCGTCGCACACTTAGCCAAAGAAAAACCTCCTTTTCCCCATAACCTCTCAATTCCATTTGTTCACTATTTTATGAGTTACTATCTTTCCAGAGCGCTGTAAAGATCCAAGCAAATTGTTTCTTTTTTGTCACGTGACATTACATACCGAACCTAACATCCTTTTCATCACGTAGAAGTATTCTTCTCCAACAGGCTTTATGAGACTAGCAAAGGTAATTCTATTTGTAAAATAATGTGGCAATGGGCTAAACACGCATTCAATGACAACATTTATATTTATTGCTCCAAATAAGTACTTAAATGTGCCGATAGCTAATGTAAGACTCAAAGTGACACTTTTATGACGTAGATACACTTGTGCTAACACTTATGTCAAATGTCATATTCCTATGTAAATAGTAAGTACAGCGGAGACGTATAAAAGAAGCTATATTTATGTATAAAGATAACTACAAGTCTTTCTCCCATGTAAACCATCTGAACAAATATAAAGGAAATATATTCCTTAGTTTCAGAATCTATGGAAATAGGCAATTGTTTAATGTTTAAGTCTACATTAAGAACCGTATCTCTTAGATGTGGCTAATGTAAGTCTGATAAATGAAATTTAGGTTTGAAAAAGCGTAGATTTTCATGACTTGAGTTTTCACTATCAGAGGTATATTAAATTGCGTCATCTTTGTATTCCCACTTTTAAAAACTTTTATCTAAAAATGCTATACTTAAAACTTTAATACTAAGCGGAAATTCTTGATACTCTTACATTTTATTGAATTCCTCTAGTACACGTAGAATTATCATACTTTGTGAACTTATCTAACCATGTACAGGAATAAGTACATTACGAAACACAAAACTACATTTGTAATAAATATTACATTATTTATATACTTGTTGGAAGTAGTTTATGTGAGCAAAGCGCTTACAATGAATTTTCTATGAATCTCTACATAGTAGAAATATGTAAGGATATATTGGTTACAACTGTTTTCATGTATCGGATTGTACATTACTAAACGGAGGAGTAGGGTGGCAAATCTACATTTCATCTATATCTACCTTAGAATCTTTGCATACTTTAAGGAAGACTTTTCAGTTTGTAATAGATGGTGAATAAATTCGAAGCTGAGAGTTGTAGTTAATTGTAAGTGATAGAATATAAATCTGACGTTACAAGAAAACTTGTGGAAATGACTGAGTAAAATTCCCGAGTTGTTTGTAGCTGCCAATCTGTAAAAGAGGCTGGAAGGAGACTGGTAGAGGAAAGGTGGATTAGTTGGGTAAGTGGCGTGTGTGTGCAATATAGTTGGAGAGGAACATGTACATGGCCTTAGCAGAGGGATTAGCTGTGTGAGTATTAGAGTTTGGTTGCCCGCTGTGCTAACAAAAGAAGAGACTCTGGAGCTGAGGTTCAAGTTCACCATCATTACGATTGCCTACCAACCGCCGCGTCTGCAAAAGAAAAAGATCTTGCACTACACAGATATGCAGCATCTTCTTATCTTACCTGTCACAACCTATGAAATGTGCACAATATAATGTGTATCTCTTCAGCCCATTTCAACGGCACTTAACTCTACTTCTGACTCTCCTCCACACTCATCAGCTGCATTACTACTTTCCTCCTTAAGTATCATTATACCTGTTGCTCTGCTCCTGTGTCAGCCTCCAAATGTCTTTTACAACCATTTCCCCTTTTCTTCACGTCTATTTTCGCAGAAATATGAATATTCTAAGCATATATCACGTCTTATAGACTCGCTAATGCTTGTCAACACAAATACGTTGTTACATCAACTATCAAGTGTTCGTCGCACTCCCACGTGGAATGCCACTCAATGTGGGCAGTAGACTCCTCACTTCCTAAAACCAAAATATTAAAACGAATTCCAAGGAAATTCGACTCTGGCTCCAGAAAACTTTAAACTTGCACTTTTATTTGCTTCACTCAATAACTAAAGTTCAGTATGTCATGAACACAGATATATTATAGCTTTACATAAAATACTCATCCATAAAGTAGTGCTCACAGGTACACATATTTACATAACACCACTTCTATTCTAATCTGGTGAGTCATTTTTCTCTTCGTTAGTATTTTATTGCATGCTGGAATAGAATGCAATTCAAAGATAAAAATAAATTATCCTTTTGCTTTTCGAGTTATCTAGATGCGCTATCTAGAGAATTTTTTATTCTGCTGTGCATCAGATTGATACAAGCAAAGGTATACCAACAAACACATTAATATAACTAGACCTGATATATATTCTAGCTAGAAAATATTGTTGAATAAAAACTGATAGTTTCTCTGCATTATAGATGCACACACCCGTGGCACTGAACAATGTAATAATAAGTTGGCACACCAGACAAATCTTGCTTTTCAAAATATATTCCAGCATTCTAGTATATGTACTTACATCCGTAAACTAGATTTTAAATGTTTTCGTATTTTGAAGCTATATTACTAAGCAGTATGTCAAGTTAAATATCAAATTGACTAAAATGAGGTAAATGAAGATTTTTGGTTTCCTTTGTGACATAATCAGTAATAAAATAATTTCAATACTATTTTACTAATTTTAGATAAAACTATATTTAGACGCTGTTTTGATTCTAAGCAAATGAGGCATTTTCAATTCAGAATGCTGTCGCATGTCGCATGAAATGAAAGTGACAGTAATGCTAGAAATGGCATTTATTTGTGTGATTTATTTTTCAAGGGTAGGGATAATCATATTCTAAAAAACCCTAATATTATGTATTGGTTTTAATAGTTTAAACTTTTTGCTGTTATACAAATCATAGTATTCTCAATAGGCATGCAAGATCTAAATATCGCATTTAACGTAGGTATATATAATTTGGGCTTTTAACGTGAATAATGTGTGCTTGCGTATAGAAAGACTTATAGGTAGGTAGGACTGGTGTTCGGATGATGATAGCAAGTTTTTCCTGGTTGCTTTACTTTGGCTTATCAGTAGTTATGGTATAATACAAATTACAATTGTGTGATGTTCATAGGTCTGTTTTGTTGTCAATGAGGAGAAAAGAGTGAATGCAGTGCAATGGAGAGCCGAGCATTCATACAATAATAACCGTAACAATAAGGTCGAGGCTCACATGCATTACTATTGTTGTCTGGCGTTGTAATGTTTTGTTGTACACTGCACGCTCGAAACTACTTCGTATTTGCTCCAATGCAATGCCACGTTATAGCAGTGCCACTTACTGTAATAATAATCTGTGACTATACTAAAGTGCTTACAACTATTTATGATAAAGTATGCGAAGGCAATGCGTTACAGAAAGCACATATTATTATGTCCGTGATATGTTGGTGAGTTTCCCTGTAGTCTGCTGTTGAAATTATCCACGTGCATGCTTGACTAAGAGTGACTCAGATTAAAAGTGACAAATTGGATGCGATTTCCGATTCGTATTTCCTTCACAAATAATACTCAGCTATTCAACGCACAAATAAAAATACATTGAGAGTATAACAGATGAATGGATATTTGATGCCGGTATGATAGTCAGCAGGGTCGTATATATCTAGAAGTTGGGGAACCTTACTTTTACGACTACTTGGCTTTATTCCTTAAGGATCCCAACCCCAAATCAAAAAATGTTTTTCTATCATTAGTGTTCTTTAATTAAAACTGTGTATGCAACCGCACATTAGTTTTGCGGTATATTCTTGGAATAAGGAAAGTGTGCATTATTCGGATATATCCTTATGAAAAATGCATGCTTTAAATGTGTGCTGTGTTTGAGACAGATTGGACATGCAACTAATAAGTTGCTAAATAGTAGGTAGTTGACATTAGCATCACCATAATTTAAATGGAAATGGAAAATTCAATCATTGGAATAGGTGATGGGATTTCGTAGGGGGATTTTCAGTTTGAGTCCGTGTCAATGTTTTTGTCTGCCTGTAGGACGAACGAAGGTGCTGTTATGCTAAACAAGGATACCGACCCAGGGTATTGGGTTTTTGGGTTGGTTTTTGGGTTTTTCCAAAATCCGATGCCAAGAACCCAATGGGTTTTTGGGTTTTCCATGTTTATTTGGGTCTTTTCTCAAAACCCCAATGTGCTTTTGGGTTTTTATGGGTTTTTGGGTTTTTGCATCCTGGCTGCTATTGACCAACCCTACTACCGGGGAAGAAATAGTGTGTGGGTGCCACATTTATGTATAATAGGCGTTCTTTGAGATAATCTTGACCCAGTATAAGCTTTGGTGAATGATATGAAATTATAATAGTATTCATGAAAGCAAATGGGGAAGGGGCTTTGCCAAACACCGTATGAGACATGAGAAACTGCCACTTTCGTCACAACCAAATAAATATATGTGCATTTAATAGTAAACCTGGCCACTAGCACAGATGTTTCATGGTCACTTATTTTATGTTATTCAGATTTCTTTAAAGCGCATATTCTAATAACCTTAACGGTTTTATAATTCCCATTTAGCAACGTCTACATTTTATGCCTGTCACATGATAATTTTATGCACAGTAATATTTACAACTTTGATTACATATTCATAAATAATATTTCTTACAAAATAATTTAAGTGAAATTGACCCTATTTACTATACAGATACGCAAGTTTTAGTAGATTTAGACAGGCATAAGCAATTTTAAGATTTACGAACGGGATTATGCTTTCTGTGTCCCAGCAATTACGAAAGTTGGAATTTGCTATCAGGTTTTCGGCGATCTCGTCTATAGAAAATGAATTATAATACAATATAGTAGTGTCTCTAACCTAAAATAGTTCTCAATATGATTTACATTTAAAAACAATTCTGTAAAAATGTTACTATTCAAAATTAGAATGATTTGTGTGGACAAGAGTATTGTTGATTAGAAGGAGATAGACTGGCCCCATACTTCACTTTTTCTTTGTCCTCTTTTGTAGGTCTTTTGATTTAGAAAACTGCGCTACGCGGAAAAAAGAATAACCACCACATGCAATAAATGTACTGGAGCACAGCACACATCAAATAATGTGCCCAATGCTGATATGACGACACGATAGTAAATTATGTATTTAGAATTAGTTGACAAGGACAAGATAAGGGGATATTTACCTAAAAGTGATTTTCTAGTTAATGACATGAAATATGAGTTGGAGATTCATCCCTATAATTTTATGTTTCGGGTGGGACGAGGGTTGATTACTATGAATGCGCACGGTATGGAAAAAATGGGATTACCTATTCTATTCTATGCATGCCATTGCTAATGCATCCATCAACCCCCATTCACTGCAGCAGTCAGTTTTATTCGTCAAAGGTATGCCTAGAAGAGGAGAAGATCGGTAAGCTCGCCTAATTGCAACAGCTGCATTATTTGTCGACCACACGACATGCCACGACTGCATGAATTACATTAGCCCGTAAATTAAAGTCCCAAATTTCGATATGTCAGTGAAGTGAGTAAATAAACTCGTTTCACTATTAATAGAAACGAAGGTAATAAAGTGTTTTAATATTTATGACCTTGCCTTATATCAAAAGACATATTTTAAGTTGATAAGAATTACGAAGAGTCATTTGAGTCAGAGATAAAAAATTCTGCTAATAGTAGTCAATTGGTAATCAGGAGAAACAATGTTGTAGCTGAACCAGAAGATTTGCCAGCAATGCAAGAGAAGTTATAGTTGTTTGCCATTTAGCAGATTACAAACTATGAGACTCATAAGTTATTCTATTATCTCATTTTATCAAGAACTAGAATGTCAAAGCGATGCGGGGAATCACTTCCCTTGGTGTACTTTATTTTGCACGCCTAGATTAAATTGACGTTTTTGTTTGTTGTCTTAAATAATGGAGGGAATGCTAACTGGAAAGTTGTGTGAGAATTCACGCATGTATCTCTATTCATCCTTAACTGCCACCACATAAAGATTAACTTACTATTAGTGGAAAAAGTATGCATTTCACATAAATAGTACATTTATATGTCTTCTTAGTTACCTAAACCACTTTTGCACACACAAAGCAATAGTTATTTTAAGTGTACATGAATATCCAGATAGACAAAGAACATTAAGCAATAGTATATGAATGTATGACGGTACTTAGTTATTGTAGTTACAAGTTAGCACTTATATACATTAAATATACACATGGTAATGTAGTGATGCACATACATTAAACGGGAATATCTAAGTGGAAGAATGTTGTTGTCATTGCAGTAAGAATTTTATTCTGGTACTTTGCTCACGCACATTCATAGGGTTACTATTATGAGTTCCTTGTCCCCTTGGCTAATCTTTCTAGAGAAACGTTGCAGAAAAAGAAAAATGCAGACTTTTTTTCACACCCGCATTAGTCAGAGTGAGAAAGTGTCTTTAGTAGTAGAATATAGAATAGATACATAAAAAGCTCATGGGCTCGTGAAACTCAATGCCAGAGCAAGCAAAGCAGGCAGCGAACAAACCAATGTATTTTAGATGGATACTCTGCCAAATTCTTTTACGGTACTGTATTGTGCGTACACAACACAGACGAACAAGTTTTTCTCTCAATGGGTATGTAGGCAGACACTTAGGTGTCATGTTTTATGTGTGTATGGATATTGCATAAGCGAGCAACCCATGCACAGACAAAGTAATCGTATACAAACTACAATGTGTCCCAACATTTTACAAATACGTTACTTACTACCGTATGTTTGTTTATATAGTTTAACCGACTACTGCAAAACTGGGCAACATCGAGTCCCCGCTCTCTACACGCTTTTAAATTCTCTGCAAACTTACACGCGTACAGTTATGTAGGTTTACAATTATTTTGACATCAATACGTTATGCTTACTCTGCTCTACCCATACTGTATCTTCTATTTAAACTAAAGTCTTATAGATATATTATACCCTCACACTGTATCCACATATTAATATTTCAGTTATTCTACCACTTTTTTCATATTGAATAAAACCTGGGACATTGATTTGTCGCATCTTCAGTAAATCTGCTTTTGATTCCAACTCAAGTAGATTTTGTACCCATTCATTCATTCATTCAATTAATTCGTACTGTTGTTTTCAACGAAATACGATGCGTATTCATGTATCTGTATTTGCTGCTAAATAAATAAGTGTGTAGGAAGCTTTGTCTGCTTGTAACTCATCGTGAGTCATCTTGACAATAATCCTGTGGTAAATCCACATCACAATCCTGTCGGCTACGGCTTCCTTGTCAGTAGCATTACTCTCTAATCCTATACATTTCTCAATTTGCATACTGCAAGTATAGCTAATGCCTATTGACGTGTCTACTTCTATACCAAATACCAACAACCTACACAATTCTTTTAGAACTCGTCTTTAGCACAAGCCAAGCACACAGCAGATAAGCAAAACATTTCATGCAACTTCAAATAAGGCAAATGTAGGTATCTGTGTTATTATATTCCTTATTGAATGGATGTAATAGCATTATGTAAATAAAGTAATTGAGCAGCAAAGATTTTCACGAACCTATACAAATCAAATTGCAGTTTTCCATAAACAAGTAAATTGGTCTTGCGGAAAAATTCACAGAAAAACAAATAAGCAATATTATAGTCTTGCATTTTTGCAATATACATACTTACAGTTACATTATCTGTCTGTATAAAGTTTTGCTCAAAAATGGAGTGCCGCTAATAAAAAGCTATTCGAAGGTTAATTACACTTATACATCCCTTTCTGGCGATGCGACACCCAAAATTAAGTGCAGTGTTAAGTTTCTCTGCAGACTAATCGGTACTTTGATTTGGGCATTAGCAGCAAATCAGAATTACTTACAAATAAAAAATCCAATAATGCTATGCACGACAAGTTGAAAAGTGTCAGGTTGCTGTAGGTGTTAAATTATGTTGATGTAATCTGGCACAAATTACCCTCATCCATTTATGTTCTCAATGTTCTGTGAATCTTCTTTTGACTAAATTATTTGCACATTCAGTCAAGGCTACTTACGAACGACTTGTCTAATGGTTGAATTACCTTTTGCTGGCTCTTCAGTTTGTGAATGACCTGGGCACGCATGCTATGCTAATCCAACGTGCTACACACATAGCCCGGCATCACATTGTCACACTTACACTACACTACACTTTATTTGGGTGTACAATAATACACTTACACCACACTACACTATATTAGTGGGCATAAAATTACACTTACACTACACTACACTATATTAGTGGGCATAAAATTACACTTACACTACACTACACTATATTAGTGAACATGAAATTACACTTACACTACACTACACTATATTAGTGAACATGAAACTACACTTACACTACACTACACTATATTAGTGAACATGAAATTACACTTACACTACACTACACTATTATTAGTGTGTATAAAATTACACTTACACTACACCACACTTCATTGTGTGTATAGTATTACACCTACAATACACCTCACTTTGTTTGTGTGCATAGTATTACAAATAACACTTACACTACACCACACTTACACTACTACTGTCATGGCCGCCTTAATGGGAGGCCATTCTGGCTTTTGCCGGGCCTCGTAAAATTTTAGGGTCCTCAAAATTATAAGCATTCGCGAAATCCAATAACTGATGTTCAAAATCAAAAGAATTTATGGAAAATGTGCTAAAATTTTAAAAGAATTTGCTCAATCCTCAAAAAAATCCTCAAAACAACCTTTACACTACACTTACACTACACTACCTGTTTGTGGCAACTCATACACTACACTTACACTACACTACCTGTTTGTGGCAACTCATACACTACACTTACACTACACTACCTGTTTGTGGCAACTCATACACTACACTTACACTACACTACCTGTTTGTGGCAACTCATACACTACACTTACACTACACTAACTGTTTAAGACAACTCATACACTACACTTACACTACACCACCTGCTTATAACAACTCATGCACTACACTTACACTACACTACCTGCTTAAGACAACTCATACACTACACTTACATTACACTACCTGCTTAAAACAACTCATACACTACACTTACACTACACTAAAGATAAAGTGGACCTTACACTTTTTACACTTTTTACACTTACACTCAATAAAGTGTAGTGTATGCCGGGCTATGGCTACACACGTACATGTGCTAATGCTTCATAGGCTAATGCAATTCACCTTACTGTAGTTACCGAACGCATTCCACACCAGTGAAGCTAATTCATTAGTAAGTGTCTTTAAGTAAATATTTAATGTAGTGCTAATGCTCATTCTTTCAGCCGCTTATAAATATTCCTCATTGTACTTTCTATAGCTCCTTTAAGTCATAACGAAGACCAATGGAGACATCATCAAATACAAAATAGGAGAATCAAGTAGAATAGTTATATGATAAAAGACTACATTTAAGTATAGTTATATGCTACGAAGCAATTCTTAAAAATATACAATAAAAGTACTTTAAGTGTAGAAACCATTCGAAATACCAAAAAATTAATAAATTTGAAAGGCCATTAAATCTTCCTTTAGAGGAATAATTTTAATATCGCACATGTCTGTGAATTTAATGGTGAAGGTCCTTGAGTTCTACTATGTAAAAATTTTGAACATTTCGAATACAGTAATTGTATTTCTGAATAATAATAAAATACTAACGTAGAAGTGAATACCTCGCAGCTTCAAAATATTTACATTCAATCTCATGGAAAGCATGACTGACACGCATTTTTGCCAACCATAAGTTGGTATTGCTAGGAAATAGGTCATCTTGCAATAGAGTTCTTGCGTGCCAAACATACAAATGCTAAAGTTACAGAAATAATTCAGGTTTCAATAATTGACAAAATATACTGTGACGGTTATTTTACACAGACAGACATAAAAACTATCATAGTCTAAGTTGGCAGTACTGCTCCATCCGTTCTATGTCCATAGCATAGACTTTTTAAGTAGAGTGCAATGTTAATGGCCGAAAACGTATCCTTTGCTTTTACACTACTCATATCCAGAAATGCCGTACGAACAATATTTTCATTTAATGGAAAGTAATACTCCTTCGGCTTATGAACTTCCTATAAATAGCGAGTAAAAGCATCTACATAAAGCGTGGAACATTCTAAGGTGTACTTATTACAGAATTAATTTTAAGATGTTTTGAATAAATAGGATAACAGGAAAACGCATTTGTAGTGTTTATTTCATTTACTTCTTATTCCGTAACGGACGATAATGAGACCAAAATTCTTTGGAAAGGTGAAGGGAAATATAAATTTTGTACTTTTAGGATTGATATCATGTAGTATAGTTTGAAACGTGACGTTTATAGGAATACCACGATAATTGCTCAAGATTCCCCGAATATTAAATTGGAAATGTGTGCAGGGATGGTACTAGGATCAATTTGTACATTGTGTAATCAATTCATATTTAATTTAATAATTGGAGCCTTTCAAAAGGATTTGAAACTTATCAATTAATCGACGAGCGTTGACTACCAGATGTACAAACAAGGTTCCCAATTTCCTGAAAGCTGTCGTACTGTTTTAATAAGGAGGCTATTATTCGGAGTAGAAATGCGCATACCTACATGTATTCACACGTGTTTAGATTTGCATATGATTAGCACAAAGTTTGATATGGTTTTACATAATCTGTTGTCTTAAGTAATATCTTGATAGGCATATCTGCGGAGAGGTGCAGGGATTGAGCAAGAGTCTGCCTACGTAGAATGGACTGAGGCGGATGTGGAGATGCAGGTGTCTCAGAGTCTGCACTGGCTGTCCTAATCTCTGAAACTGCTTCACTCTTTCCACTTTATTTGACTTGAAGTCTACAAACACAGTAAAACATACAATCACCAGTTTAGTTTACTTAACAAGCTTATCCCTTACCTCATTTCTTTTTCTTCTTCAGCTGGAATGAAGTGTAATCATTTTATTCCTTTATTGCAGACAAGTGAGTACACCTCACAGTGCAACAGCCAGACACTTCCTTCATCTCCCCAAACATCGCATGCATCTTCCATACTTGTCATGTACAAACCATCCAATTAATTACAATCCTTCAACTCAATTCATCATCACTAATTCTGCTTTTTCTCATAAAGTTTCCTTTTAGTCTCTCAAATTTTCAATTTAATTAATTCTTAGTTTTGAATTTCGGGGCTCGCTTCTCACATTCATTCAAGTGTTAAACATTCATTAAAATTTGCAAAGTGATTTTTCCACTCTGACAAATATATGTAGGTACTTGCATTATTTATCTTTCCTAATCCTTTTATTTTTGTAGCTGTACATTTTAATAACCTGTATTCTTTCTCAAAAGTCAGGTTTAAGTGTACAATTTTTCCTCCTAAATGCCATATCTTTCCTTTTAATCTAGTGTACTTGCATCAGTATAATTTGTGCCATCTTGGATATAAGTATACACCTACTACAAACGTGTTTTAATAAGGTAAAACCGTTTTGGGTACTACAGTGTTCATTACCTGAATTTAATGATCTTTATGCCTTTGCAGCATTTAAATTCATGCATATACATACATATCTAATTTCCTATTTACTTCCATAACGCTGTTATATGGGATCGATTTAAATGTTGTGTAGCTGCTATGAATGTGTATGAAACATGTTAACCACGAAGTGCAAGTATAATATGAGACTTATGATCTAACAATTATCAAATTCTACTTTAAAATTGAAAACAGTCACGACCAAAGAATGGATACATATGCACTAAAATATCAAAATTCAAAAAACTGATTTTACAGATTTTTTACTTTCTACAAAACAGGTAATGCTTGAAAGTGCCATCAGCTTAATGCCTTTCAAGTTTTCCAAAACTATTTGTAATATTATCCATATTAACATAACAGATCTATTCTTTAATTGTTCGCTAAAGTAAGAGTGTTGTAGTATTCTACAGCATTTATTCTAAAGCATTTTCCGAAACAAATGTTACTGCACTGTACTCTTAAATTAAATCGAATCCATTGATGTTAATAATTGCAGTCATACAAACGCTAAATGTATGATTTAGAACACGCTCCAGTAATTATATAATATAGCCATCTTAAATGGTTTTTTACTGTTACATGAGTAAACGCTAGCAGTTTAAAGTCATTTCGTAGTAAATATAATTGTACGCTATTATTAACTAAGTTATTTTTACAACGTAAATACTAATATTTTGATATGATTCTTCTGTAGTCTTAAATGACTAACCAATCAAAACAACATTTCCCTATCATTGACAATTGTGTATGGGAAAACTGGCTTACGAAAGCGGTGTGATCTTGGGATCCATTGTTTCAAGTGAATAGATGTATTGGGAGAGCTATCCGTGCTTTTGTTAAGCAGGACATATGCAATAGATTACATATTAGAGAGTAAGTGCAGGGTTGACTTATCACATATAACTTAAACTTATCACTTATCACATATAATTATAAGTTATATGTCAAAAATTGTCTCTCTGGTTACATATACTTAAAATTATAAGTTACGTCATAAGTTATAAGTTTCTGTTAGATGAAATTAGATTTCCATGGTTACGGGAATTTTGCAACATTCATCTTGTACTACTTACGTTATAAGTTTAGTCAAAGTTGCCCTAACTACCATGTGACGTAGCTCATAAAACGTAAAACTTATAAATTATATGTTATAAGTGATATGCAGAGGTCGATAAGTCAACCCTGCACTTACTCTCTATTAAATACCTGGCCCGGAAAGATAAACATGTCGGTAATAGTTTGTAGGTTAGTCACAGCAATTATGCTATGTAACACAATAAGATAGTAAATGTTTATGTGTATCAAGAAGGATGAAATGGATGTTGGCATTGCAAGCTCTTTGCATTACTGTGTACCTGAGCAACTTGGTTGGAGTCAGAACATAAATATAAAATCGCCCACTTCCTCTCCAAATGACAATAGCATACTGCAAATTCGGTACATTTATTAGGGAATTACACAACTAGAATTGCAGAGTTGATATAACTGCCCGCAGTTTTCAACTGGTTTCCTCTCACAACTTGAACGGCCTTTTGTGGCATTCTTCCCTACTCCTTTTAAAGTCCTTCGCCCTCCACTTAAGCTGCGTGTACAATCTCCCTCTCTTGTTTATTGATATTGGCGATCGGCAGTTACAGAGAAAGATATTAGCATTATTAGTTATTACCCAAGACTTTCCAACATTGTGTCTTGTCTACACAAGTAATTACAGGTGAAATGTATACGGACACGACAATTGCTAATAAGTACGAAATGCCAGGATATTTATTTTACTAGTCACGTGCACTTCTAATTATGCCAAATGATCTCGTGTTCTGTCATCGTAACGATCCTATCATAAGGTTTATAAGTTGCACTTACTTTCCCACTACGTTGAGTACAGATCACATGCACTAAATGCAAATATATACAGAATTGTAAGTATATAGTGCACAATTAGTAATTAAGAACACATATTCTGAAGTTGTTTGATAATAAATATATAAACGTATCTTTTGACAGAATACATCTACGCATATTTTACATAACACAACGTAATGGGAATAGGGATGCTCTCAGAGATATAATGGATAATGAATCAGAAGATAAAAGTTGGCGAACCTTGCCTCGGCTTAATTTATCCTTAGATAAATGCTCATCCCACGAAAAATGCGGAATGTATTTACTGTTAGGTATGTAACATTAGTAAGAATTAAGACCATCCATTTGAAAATAATTAACTCTTTGAATGGAATTACATTTAAATGTTGCAACATGATATAATGAGTCGTGCCATTGTATGAAAGTAATCTAGTGTTTTTGCATGTAATGCGTTAAATGGAATTCTTTGTGGTTGTAAATGTTGCAATTTTCTAGAAAATAGAATGTAAAATTTAAAAGCACTTTACTTTTGATATAACTTACGTTGAAATAGAAGGTTCTACTTATTTTGGTGGATTATTTGTATTCATTTCCTTGAAAAATAAAAATGACTGTAGATTGCCTGAATGGATCCTCCTCTGTTAAATGGGATCTATGATTAAGCAGAAGGGAAATGTTTAAATAGGTACCATTATCGTATGGTAGTTATTTATAATAGCGTCATTTGTAAATCTATTGTATACTCAAGAGGCTGTATTTTACATACAATCGAGTGTTTAGATATTCTTGGTGATTACACTGCAAACAAAAATGCATTAGGTACAATTTCACTGATATACAAGCTGGTAGTGCATTTGAGTTCATTTATTAGTGTCTGTAGTGTGAGTGAAACGAACTTATATTACTGGGTCGGCTATAATGTAGTCCATTAAGGACATTCATGCATACAGGGATGAACACAATGGATCTTGACTTTTGCTGTTGTTTTCCATTTCCATTCATTCATAAAAGTGAAGCGAGTTCGACTGCCGCGAGGGCACCTGTGTGTTTGTATTCCTTCTTTACGTGGGATTCCTCATCCTGGCTGGCTATATTGCGACTAAACCAAAGGAAACCTCAGCTAAGTGCAGAGATACATTTACATGGAACACTAACACAAAGCAAGCAGACGATGAGATGCATTTCATTATTCTCCAAACATTGCAGTCCGCTTTTTCATTTTAAAGGTGCAGCAAATAAAGGATTTTACATCACACTAACATTACCTCACCTTTGCTGTACCTGCATTTAATGCTTAATGCATGGGTGCTCCTATTATCCATCTACCAATATCAAATTAATCAAATGACGAAACAGCCCAGTACTTAGATACATAAACACTCGTGCTTTTTTTCTACAGGTAAACACAACTTCCTTTACCTTATGTGCTCAACAGAATTTTTATCAACAGATTTCATAGAGGACTATCCATGAATTTTGAAGCTGTTGTATATTTTCATTTTTAACAAGAGACATAATTTATGACTCCTGCAGTGATCGATTATGCAATACCAAAAAAGTTATACAAACATTGTTGTTTTCGATATTCTTCAGAGTTTTGCATGCATACTCATTACAAAATGGGTATGCATATTCATTGCAGGTTTAACTGCATTTAAACCATTTGCAGGAAATGAGAAAAGGTTGGACTAGTTGGCAGTTAAAGTTAAGCATTTTCTCCGTCAGCTGAATTTCTCTGTTGTTGGAAACTGTACAGAAAATGGTTGTTTTATTTTACAAAGCCGTGTTTCAGAGAGAGCTTTTCATGATGATACGTTTCATTTCATTGTTCTTCTTTGCTCACTCATCACACAACATCAACCAGGATTTCTGTTTCTTTTTATACTTGCGATTAGACGGATTATATTTTACTACCGTACATTAGGAGCTTACCTTTAGCATTGGGTGGAAACTGAAAGCTTACCTTAAACTCTGTCAGGAGAAACAATAAATAGTGTTGACTCATCCTTATGAATACATGCATTGCAATGCAATGTGCTGGAGATTGCTTACTATAGATCTTGCGTCACTACGTGATTTTATTAGATTGGGTACAGGACAATACAGGGTACTCCTACAATCTACATTATTCTTGGATGGTGTGTCTGTGTGTCAAGTCGCTATTTTTATGTGATTACTTGTATCGTATTCAGTAGATGTGCGATGCGATGTCTGCATTACTTTTAGTTTCCTTTGAGTCATCACAATATAATTATAATAGTATGTTATTACCAATGTAATTGTGTGAAGAGAACAAACTGGCACTAAACTCATGCAACCTACAATTGTCAGCACATTGATATGCGATACAACATACGAAACAAAATATTGGTAACTTGCCAGGACTATACCAATATGGAGAGATATGTAAAACAGCGATAGGTACTTCTCAATAGATACTAAATAATCCCAGCTTAATTGAAAATTGATTTAGGAGATACATAAATAGCCAGCATATCCACATGACTATCCAGTATTAAATTATTTGCATGTAGTCACAATTTACATCATGTTGTGAACATTACATACTTTTTAAACGATAAGTAGTCACGAATGGCATAACAATGTTATTCATATTGATTGCAAAGGAATGACTTCGGTGACTTCTCAAATTTTTTCAAAGATTGCATCAGGAACCAAAATAGACTTTCGTTGACACGATTAAATCTTAACCCGGTAGAATTACACATGACTCCAATTATCTTATTGTTACTACTTCGTTTCTAGGTCTCATGTAACCATTTTTATGTTCACTAAAATTCGTTTAAATGCTACACAAGCAAATTTGCTTTACCAGGTCGTGTCTAATTTTATATTTCATAAGAGATATTTCCTTTCAAATAAAAAATAACTTGTTTACTAAAACTAACTCTGTATAAAATCAGGAAAATTATTTAATATTATAGCACGTTTTAACTCTAGTTTACATTCTGAATTGATATTGTAATTAATACCACTTTTGTGAATTAACAAATTATGATTTCCGTTGAGAAGTATTTATAAGTGCAGGATGTATAAAGTGATATTTTCTAGGATTATCTAATTACCTATGAAGGAAAACATTTAGGAAAGTGTCTAAGCATTTTTTACAGTGCCAACTTTAACACAAAGCCGCTAACATAATAAGTGTAGAATGCGTATGGATATGGCACACGCATAAGAGGATATCTGAGATCTTGTTTTATTTTATTTTAGAAACTGAGTTGGAGTGTTCTCTGTTGCTATCTTGTCGAAGATCTCTGCGTTGGCTTGCATGAGTTCTACTACTTCGCATATCTAATGTAGCGTAGCTCAACATTCCTTTCCTTATCCTTGTCACATCAGATCACACACAACTGCATTAAAAAGTATTTCAAGTGGGATCCTACTAAGCGGTTACATGCGTAACCTCAACAAAAACTCACAGGATTGCAGCGAATTCTCTAAATACAATTGTTTCTGAAAGGAAACAATGAAAATTGATACATACAAAACAACAAAAATCCATTTAGTATAAAAACAAGTTCTTGTGGCTTTTAGATATTACTCTGAAGTCTTGTAATGTATTTTTGGTAAAATTGTCCTGGTCTTACAATCATGAGGCACAAATACTCTACTGATTTCGGTTTGACGGACCAGGAAAAAATTTAACACCTTTTGTAAGTGTTCAATTTACTGTGAATATCTACAATAAAAATCTACAGCATCTATCAATGAATATCAACGTACATTATAGAAAATTTAAATTCAATTCTTTAATGTTTTCTTGGTAAAATATTTGTTAATGCCAGATGTGACCAATGCAGTAACAGTATTAACGCTTGAAATTTAGAATTTCTCTTACAGTTTCTACGTATTAGTGTTTAACAATGATGCATTAAGGATAATGCCCACTCATGTAATATTTTGCGTCTGTCAATTTGACTTAATGCAATTTTGATGAACTAATATTTTCATTGAAAACATTACTTAATCCAATAGCGTAGGTTCTGATGTGACGCAATGATAACACTCTAAGAGGATGTAAAGTCTACTGTGCTACGTATGCATTGTCATTTACTGTCTGCTGTATATTTACATACCGTATACTTATGTGCATTACTGTTGATGTGCAAATTCCTTCCAGTTCTATAAAAGAACTTTCACTATGAGGCATGACCATTTAAGATCAAACAGAATCTCTCCTATTATGGTAAATGCAGTTAACGGTACTAATTAATGACTTAGCATTGTATCTAGAAAATAGTTTAATATTGGTGAACTACAACAATAACAGTACATACCAGGACACATACATATTTAAGTAATATGTTAATTTTAATCCTGGCGCATATTTATTCGCAGTCAAAAAAGGCTGCACATTTGCAATGGCAATTTAAAAATGAAACTGAAAGCTGAATGAATAGTCATTGTAGTTATTGATGACACTAGTAACTAAATTAACAACGCAGCATTGGAAACAACTCGCCCATTAATAAAATTTCTACTACTCCTTTCAATCTAAGGACTTTTCATTTTCTTATGATGTCAATAATCGTCTTCAGTGACTCCGTGTTGCTTTGCTCTTGGCTATTAGAAATGACTCTTTTATTCACTAATAATGCAATGACAAGGATGTTGATGTTGAGAAGTCACAGGGTGAGGTGAAAATCTTGATTCCTGGAGTGATCAAGATTTTAGGTCATGCTATACCCATAGTCTGTAAAAAAGGACACAAGGAGAGTATGAAGGTCCTTGTGCTTACCTCACCGCTTGTCATGGGACTTCAAGGTACTTCAAGGCTCCCTACAATGCAGCGTAATGCCAACTGGTTGCCAACTAAAACAATCATGTACGGTATTTACTGTAAAGAGCTATATGCATATGGTGTGACTATTGTACATCACTTTGTCACTTATCTATGCTAATTCATTATAAATCTTGGCAATAAATTTTTACACAGAATTTTAACTTAGTTTCTACACCAAAACTATAATAGTTTGGTAAATTACAATAAATGTATTAAAATAACCAATATTGGTATAACTGGCATTATTGTTTACCGCGACGATTCTGTACATGATCTTTACATGTGAACTTCTGAAAAGTGCTAAACATGTGCCACAAAGTAATTTTACTAGTGTCTTGTGTTGTACAGCTGTGATTGAACGTTCTTAAAAATGTATTGAATTGTATTAATGCTATTAATGTTGCTGTATTGTATTATGTATTATTTTAAAAAAGGTTAAATTGTATTTTTCCATGTTAAGCAGTTTTTACTCAGTTTTACCAATTTTACTATTTGTGATGTGCCAGTTTAGTCTTGAAATTATTATTTCCAAAAGGGTTGTGTCATATTTACATACCTATGGAATGTAAAATGGTACAGTGAATTAATGGGAAGGAGAACGTTGTAACTTCTATTCTCGATTACAATAACCGTATGTGTCTTAATTGCATGCAATGGTTGAAAAGTATACTTATCGTTATTATTAAGATAAAACAGGGATAGGATCGAGTGTAGGTAAGTGAAGAATAAAAAGGATTTCCATTTTCTGGTCGTCAATGTCAGTTCTCTTAGCGCTGGAGCTAATGTTAAGACCCGCACGTGTTGTTTTACGGGTTTTATGAGCAAAAATTCACAGATTCATTCTGATATAATGTTTCTCGACTTTATAAATGAATGTACTGTATAAACACTCAAAATGCATAAACTACATGTAATAACAGAGATGGAACGGGAATATAAGGATCTTAGACTACCTACTTACATTAGGTAGGTACTTATAATATTTTATCCTTCCATTCTATGTTCCTTTCCCATTTCCTACAAGGATGCTACTCACA
The DNA here is from genome assembly GCA_020352615.2 of Yoshiicerus persimilis. Lineage (NCBI taxonomy): Eukaryota > Metazoa > Arthropoda > Collembola > Entomobryomorpha > Tomoceridae > Yoshiicerus > Yoshiicerus persimilis. The sequence continues at coordinate 2,893,808 of CM060170.1, read as the reverse complement.
CATCATTCGTCTTCCCTTCTACCATTTTTTACTCATTGTCAGACAGAGCAGCTATACATTCACTCTCCTTATTTCTTATGATTATGACGCATTCGCTCACTTTTACACGGAAAGCTACTTTTATACTCACAACCAAACTACATTTTACACCATATAGAAGCTAGGGCAAAAACCTAGGTATTGTAAATCTTTATAACGTGCACAAGTAAATACTACATGATTACATCTATAATATATATGTGCATTTATTAGCTGCTAAAGCATGACATGGGATGGCATCGCATAACAATGCAAAAGATTTGTCATTCGTCATCCAACTTCTTACTTGTCGCCAGCAGAGAAGATGGACGTGCATAATTTTATTTTACTGACAGTATTACTTAACTTCTATGTCACACAAACAACTCAGTAGCGCAAAGAAAGCAAAATGTATTTATTTTTCTAGAACCTTAAGTATAGACTGCAGTGAATCTAGAGAATGTTTTTCTAAAATACGCCTGGTAAGAGAAAATATTGCGAAATCAGTGTTTGCTTTGATATATATGGCACTTTGGAACCATGTAAGATAAACTGGTAAATCTCTTTGTACTGAATAAAACCCATTGCTAATGGAATCCTACATCTGTGCACTTTCATATAAGTATACTCTGACAAAAACATGTTATGAATATAGAAAATATTGTCAATGCGCAATGTATCAATTGGAAAAGTCTATTTAACTTGAAAAGACAAATAACAGTACCATCGTATACGTAGCAGGAATAATAACTAAAATTACATTTGATTTCTGTTTAACAGGGTTACTCATACAAAAACCGGTACTTGGCCTCGAAGATGGCTACAACGACGACGACGACAACGACAACAACGACGACTCCGCCGCCGCCGCCCCAAATTTCGTACTCGCAATTCAAGTGGCAGAATTTAGGTACTCGGCAGGGAGTGGAGCACTACCGACGGAATTCCATGGGTTCGTCCTCTACCTCCAATTCTGCCTACAATGGCAACAGCAACAGCAACGGTCAGAGCCAGGGGAGCCAGAACCAGCGGCACCACAACCACCACCACAACAACCACCACCACCAGAATGGAAATGGTCGATCCCAGGCCCAGCCTCAAACCCCAGGTTCCTTTTCACTTATTCATCCATCTCGTCACTTCTGTCATTTTTGATCGCTAACATCTTACTTCTCATTTGCCAACTTTCCTTTAAATCTGTACTTTAAGACACCGTGAACCTTTTCCACGCATGTTGTGAATCGCAAGTGCAGGCACACTGGTATATTCTTACTAATGTTCTTGTACTTGCCATTAGTAGCATTACTTTGGTTACTTAAGTGTCTTCATACATAATCTAGTCTGTAATAAGCATCATTATGTTGTTGCAACATCCTTCTTCTATTGACCGGGACACGCCGTCTTTCCTTTTGCAACTTCTGACACATATTAATTATTCCATGCCGATTTAGACGTTTTAATCTTAATTGACCCTTTGACGTGTGCAATTTCCATTTCGTAAACAAATCCAATTCCTCGCCCACTTTCAGTAGGCGCGAGGTACCTTAGGATGACGCAAAGAAAATGATAATAGCGTGCGCGTAGTAGATATGGTTTGCGTACAACCTTACCGAAATCAAATCAAAGCCCTATAAAAGTAAGCACATTATTATGTCCGTTGAGACTTCACCTCCATAAAATCACACTACTGCTATGTTTGTTTTAAATGCTTTTATGGACATTTCCGCAATATCAAATATACAGATAATTTGTGTACATAATATACATCCTCACCTGTTAATTGGACTTAATGTAGCATGCACTAAATCTTCTTAGCACTAAATTAGCAATTCCTTAGGAGGATTATTTTCGTGACTTTTACTGTAGACGTGCTATACTGCAGTTAAATAAATGCTGTCCTAGTGTATCCACGAAAACCTTGCGTACCCTTGTTACCACCTAAATTACCGAAACATTTTTATTGTACTTGTTGCCTGTAATTATAAGCCTGCAGCAATGCCCTTGTCCTTATTTCTTGGGGTGTAAAATTACATACACAAAGACACATCAAGTATGTTTTATGGAAATAGAAAAAGAAATCTTGGCAGCTTATTGTTAGCTTGTAGGAAAATTTCTGTTTTTCTATCTGTCTTTCTGTCTGTATTCGTGTAAAAATGTAAATATCTCATTGTAATAATAATGTGCGCTGTTTGGCTATGCATGAATTTTGTATTCTAAGCCTCACGTGTGATGTACAATATACTACAGTTCCCTACTCACTATTAACCAAAGCTATAAGTGCCCATTTACTAACACTTGGCTCTTCGCTTCTAAATATGTACCTTAACGTCTTATAGCCATGTATTATAAAGACGTCAATTTTAAGAATGAATTAAGGGAGCTATAGTATGTTTTGAATGCATTGAATGAATGACTGAATCAAAGTCAAGAGAGCTTTGCTAACTTGACTTGGGCTTTGCATTCATTTGTGAGGAAAAACATTTCTAAAATTACGTAGGTTGTTAGGAAGAGAAGTGTTTTGCTTGACTTTGACATTGAATATGAAAGCACGTATTGTTAGTTGTTAGCTGCCTCATTCAGAATTAAATTACAGGTAGTGTGGATATTTAGATACAATTTATGTGTGCATATTTAAACACTTTTACTGTGAGGATGCAACTCTGTGCAAGTGTTTTCCTTCTTAATACTGTATTGTTGCGTTTACATGAAAAGGAATATTCAGCCTCCTTGCTTACTTGGATACGCACAGCTCGCTCAGCCACAATCAGCCTACCAACATTACCAGATGCATATTTTAGTGTTATTATTATTATTTACCTACGTGTATTTAGTATTAAGGAAGACGCATTAAAGTTAACTAGACATGACGATTCTCTAAAACGCAATAGAGAGATTGTTGACGTAACTTTTTTTCAACCTGTGCTTTACTGATGTTCATTGTGTTGTTGTTGTATGGTACATGGTAGTTTAAGAGTCACTTAAATTTGCTGTAATAAGTGGAGGCGATGCAAAGCATGGAACATCCACTCCTAAATAGACAGACGCTTAAATATTATGCACATCATACAAATTCATTGGTTGCATGTATACTATTTATAAGACATAAAAGTATGCATACAAGACATGTACACGGTCTTCCTTAAGATTTTCAAAATATTCCTTACGGTTACATTGTATTTCCAGAACATCAGCAGTATTAGTGTTAAATACAGCAATTCAATATTCAAATCCATTTATTCGCATATCTCAATCTACGATTAGTAATAGCAAAGAATCTCTTGCGGGGTTCCCTGACATCACTGTAGGTATATTTTTAGTCTTGTTAAATGTTGTAGATTCCTTCCTGACCAATATAGGTTAGAAAATTTTTCAAATAACCCTGGGCGCTTCAAAAATCGCTGTTTTGCATGTAACCGTAAAGTAGTCCTGAGGCGTATAACAATGATTTCACTTTACTTTTAGGGAGACTTTTTAGCTTATAAATTCAAATCAAAATCAAATATGAAAAACTATATTTATTGACTGTAAGCAAAAAATAATTTCAATTCTGGATTAAATTATTAATCAATAAATTAGTATTCGTTTGATTAGTTTATCCACTAGCCAAAAAACTTTTTCGGAGTAGCCTTGAAAAATGTCTATTCACAATTTGTTTTTAAAGTCGTCATCTTAGAAAAATTTAATAGAAAGCCCTATACGAATATAGCGTACGGATTTGTTTATCCGAATGATAGCGGAAAAGATTGTGGATGAATGGAGTATGTAGGTAGTTATTGATATTTGTAGTTGGATTGTGGTGACTGGAGCAGAGGGAAGCGGAGAATGGAATAGGAAAGGACTGTTAGCTGGAGAAGAGAGCTAAATGTTATTATTATACATGTGTAATTTATTATTAAATAATGCACAAGTATAACTAGGAATCCTTCCATCACGACGCTGCACTTTCTTCTTCTTTTCTTTTCTTAGACAAGATGTGAAATGTGGCTGTGTAGACTGAGTGAGTGAGCTGACTGCGAGACGTCCTGCTCTCGCCGCTTTTTACACGACTTTTTTGACACGTTTTCCTCAAATTTATTACTGTAGTTGCTTCTGCTGTGTTTTCCTCTGCTGCATATACCTATCATCTCTCTTCTCCTGGCCTCGCAGTTTCCTTCACCATTTCACATGACTTGGGCTTCAGTCCCAGTCTTCCAGCCTGACGTAAACTGACTGACTGACTGGCCTGTACTTAACATTATGAATTAGTTGGCCCAGACTCCTTACTTAACTCTTTCGCCGATGCCATGTAACCATGTTGCTTTAGCAGAGTCTCACAGATATTGTTGTAGCATGTAATGCAAGTACTTACACTCGCTACAAACCATAATAACTACATGCCCAAATAATACACTCTATATACACTTGTCATGGCTATGTTTGTGCATTCTGCTTTTCACGGGAATGGGATGTTTATGAGTTCCAAGTTCCAGTTGGACACACAGATAGAAAAATGTACAAAAGGCGGAAAAGTTATGCTCAGCCTTTCCTATCTCTATACTCCACTCCACTCACATTCACGTATATTTAGGCTCCTTTGCATAATGTGCATCTCTTTCCATACGGCTCTGCACTCACTGTCCTCCTATGCAGTCACCTAAACACCACTTACATTACCATTCTATGCAAACTTAGTCTTTCAAGCCTAACCAACCAACCGAATTTTATATTACGACTTAATATTAAACTGGCATCTAAACTTATTAATTTGGCGACTAATCGAATTAATTAGGCTTCTGATGAATTTAGCGACTTAAGCAATTAATTTTTAATCTTTGCTATTTAATTTAGCTACTACATGTTTCATATCATTATTACGTATGTAAATAATATTTTCATGACACTTAATAGTTATTAGTTATCAAGTAGGACCTTCTTCATTCAGTTCATGTTTTATAACATAAAACTCATCCTCATTTTCTGGAACGTTTTCATTGTCACTACAAAACTTTTCTAAGTCAGTGAGAAAAGCAATACGGTCAATATTCTTCCTTTTGTAGTATGTTAAAAAATTAACTAGCACTTGTTTCGCTGGAACAGTTTTACCATTGTCGTTTAAGATTCTTAAAATTACTATTAGCTTTGTGTACACCGTTATTTGAAATTGCCAAAATTTCCTTTTTAGTTTCTTCGGTTAATGTTTTCTGGAAATGGAAATGAGTGCCACCATTAAATTGCAACAAGCCCTTTCTGTCTAAATTCACTTCTATCTTCATTTTTTTCTTCTTAAGACATCCTTATCTTGTAATTTACATACTCAACTTAATTACTTTATGTAAATAGTGCAACTTACCTTATCCACCAATGCACCTTTATACTTCATTTATACCATTCCAAGAAGGAACAAATCCAAATAAAAACCATAATACATCTATATGCATTAAATTATATTTCTGACGTGTCATTCATTTTATTCTTAGATGCCAAATTCATCAACCTAAGATATTTAGGATGCCAAATTCATAGGATGCCAAAATCATTCTAATTAGTCGCCAAATTAATTATTTTAGTAGACCCATTAATTAACACCCTTTTATTTATACATTGTCAATGCAAACCTAATGTGTACTCAGCATCCATCAACCACTCAATTCTATTTCACTACCTACACCAAATTATCGATTATAGCTAGTTATTTACGAATTCAAAAAGTAACATAGAAATTTAATTTTTGCGTAACTTTAGATTCTATGGGAAAATGGCATCATTAAAGATTTTTTGTATTATAATTTTTGCTAATGAATTAAAAGGAAAAATATTTTATCAATCAGGTTTATACACAGTATCAAGGAATATTGGTTATCTTTGTGGATTTACTATTTTTAGAATTGTAATGGATATTATTTTATTTCCGTGCAGATACGACAGTTCGGGAGGCTATAAACCACGCATTGAAAGTTTCGAAAGAAGGAAGTTGTCGCGTACCGAGACCCAGGTTGGTTCGTGTTCATGACTTTTACCCGCATCCGGGAAAAACTTATGTTCCACACTGCACGATTCTTCACCAATGCTCTGACGATACTGGATGCTGTCGACATGATTTTCTTAGTTGCTCCCCAAAAACCACTCAAAGGGTTGAACTCTCTTTCTATGTAAGTATACCGTCCTTATTCTTTACTGTCTTCAGTGGCTACTTTCTCACTGTTATTGTTAATATGGCAAAATACGCCGTTTTTGGTAATGCTTATTTATAATACGAATAACTGTAGTTTAACACTAGAAATCTTGGAACCTCACTAAAACATAATTCATAGTATTAGTGTGAGGAAATTGACTACAAAAGTTTTCAGTGCATTGCGGTACAAACGAAGGAAATGCAAGTGGGACTTATTCGAATGAAATGTACAATTATATCTTACGTAAAGGTAGTGCACACTACGAAGACTGGGTTTGGTTTAAGAACACCAAAGTTTTTTTTGAAATAAATCCATTTGTGTTTGTGTAACTGCTTTGGTTGCAAAGTTCAGTTCTCAACTCACTCATCCTCTGATTTGTATTCTTATACATAAATACATGTGTAAATACCCACAATTTAGACGGTGCATACATTTCTCGTCGGTTATTGGATAAAGCAGGAACTTTATAAGTATTCTGTCGTGTATCTTCATGCTTGTACTTGTACTTTATGTAAATAACTTACATAATATGTAAACAACATCTTTTCATTCATTTTCTAGTTGCAGCTATTTGAATTCTTTACATTCATTGGAATGTGTCTATTTAGAGGGTCTTTGTATTATTCTTCCTACAAAAGTCTACTGTATACCTAGAATATTTATGTATGTATTGATGTAGTGTATACTCAAAGCAAAATTGTACGAAATCCTTCACAAACATGTATATGAGGAGATATAGATAGCAACGTTCGTAAAAAAGAAGTAAAAAAGAAACAAAACTAGACTAATAAAGCTACGTTGGCCTCTGCATTTGTAAATTCTACCCTACCACCCTACTTATTGTTGGTATTCTTTATTCAAATAGTTATTTAATCTTAACTCTATTTTATTTCTTTTAGCTTAGCTTATGGCAATAGGTCTTCAGCTTCAGTGGACCGACACTAGTCATTTCACTGTTTACATACATAACATTTATAAATATATGTTTACTATATGTAATGTAAAAGTATCTACCTACAGATATGTTGGTATAAACAGCATTTATTTGCTTGGGTTTATTTTTCAGCTTCAGTGAAAGGAAGTTAAAGGAAACGACCAAGGAAATGAAAGTCCAAAGAAGGGTAGACTAGCAGTAGGAGGGTTACTCTTCCTTTGATATCCACTGCTGTGGAATTGCATGCATTGGATTATCCAACTCCAGCTAAAGTCATAATCTCTAACTTCCAAATTGAAATTCAGCTATAAAAATAAATGTCGCAAATGCTAAGCTACGAAGGGCACAAAGCAAGAAAGGGCATAGGTATTATTACGTATTTCTCCGCGACATATGCGTATATCATCACAGACAAAATAATATTACACACTTTTGTATTTTAGATTATGCAGTTACTATACTAAAATATGATTCGTAGTCACATAGACAGAGTTGCAAGAAAAGCAAGTTTGTGCATCTGTATAACATAAGATTCGCCATTCAAAGATATTTTACATCATTTTGATTTGTTGCATTGTTTTTATTGTCAAACTAACAGCTATTGTTCCTTTAAGTGTCATTTTTGCATGCTAAAGTGTGTATTTTACATCACAACCTGCTAATCTCTGTAAAACTGCAAGACCAGATGAAATGTGAGAAAGATGAATTTTGTACATCCGAGTCGCTAACTAATTACAAATAATAGTACTCCTACATAGAGTTTCAGATAATGCATGAGATTTTTAATGTTAATGCAATGAATTATGTAGCATTGTGTTTGTGAACAGAAACTACAGGAATTTTTTTGTTTTCGTAAATGACACTTTGTTTTGCTTACATATGCAGACGTTAACAGACACCCAAATTATTTTCGCATTGGGTTACGCTTAGTTATATGATATGTGTGACAGATGAAAGCAATTGTATACATTATACTGTCATTTGCATATTTCTTGTTAACAGAAGACAGATGAGTTGAGCAAAACAACTCAGTGTGCTGTCCAATGGCAATGGTATTAACAACTAAATTAAAATTGTCATTTCGACAAAGCTAAAAAAGAATAGAAAGTTTAATTGCAATTGGGTATTTACCAATTTAACACAATCCCATTGAGTGCCATGTGTAAATGCGCATACGATAAATAAGTAATTCAAGCAAACTGCATGGATTTTCTTGTTTTAATTTAAATAAATTAGAAGCGTGCAAAAGTAAGTAGTATTGCAAAGTTTCTATTCTGCTTCCATTGAGTTTGAGCAGAGTTTCCACCACAAATACACAAACAGTACAGATAGAGGAGATATGGTACTATTTAAATCCGTTACCTGTAAAATTTACACGGAGATAAAAGCCTGTAATGGCAATGTAACTTACAAAGAGTAACGATTAGGAACTTAAACCCTAAAAGCGATCGTAAATAGTATCATACCTAAGTTTTTCTCTAGTCTTATCTTAAAACTTGGCTCAAAGTTTAAACTTTACCGAAAAACTTTACGCATCATTTCGCTGTGTGACTATAAACTTCAGATATAAAACCTACATCACAGAAACTTTTAGCTCTAGATTTTGATAACTCCATTCAAACGACTCTTTTTCATTTCATCGTCAATGTCAGATTACTTCCAGTTGAATTACGCAAAACTACATTAAGTCACACAAGAAAGAAAAGATACTCACTAATAAAAAACCATGTTCCATGTTGAAGGATTTCTTTACCGTTTATGATCCTGTCTCTAAAGTGCACACTCCTTAATTAGGATTGCTTTTACAGATAAGTAGTCAACAATGAACTAGTTATTAATGCAATAAATGGCCAAGTAGACGTAAACGTTGAGACCCAATCATGGTGTGGACGACAAAAATATAAAACATTTATGCACCCCATTCTTTCCATAAAATACAAATTATGATTGAAACTGCTGTGTTTTTGTAACTATCAAAAACTGAATTTTACACACTCCCAAAACAACACAGATACTAACACAAGACTAAGCAATAAAGATTAAGTCCATAAAGATACCGATCTGCACTAAATATGATAAGGCAGAGTACAGTAAGATTGTTTACTCTGTGCTGTCTGCAAATATAATCACCAAACACAACTGTAATAGCCGGCTTCTTAAAACTTACCAATTCATTTGCCTTGTTCTATTTTCACGAAAGTAATTAAATATTACGATTTTCAAAAGTTTGTGAACAAGAGAATGCAATATAAAAGATTTGATTGAGATGCAAAAACTTCTGTCATCTCAGCATTTGTTTCCCAACAGGCTCATCGTTAAATTATTTAGGTTAATCGTAATTTTGCAGGGATGAAAAGCACTCTGCAAATCTCAGTATACACGTTTTACGATGCTACCTACGTTTATTGTTATTTGCATTTCATCTACAGAGGTTGTTTACCAATTTACTGCCGTGCTTTACTCTTAGTCAGGTGCACGTTGCTTTGCTACTCAATAAGTTATTTGCTTGCATGTCAATTTGGGACATCACTGCTCCTCCGTTCCTCGTGCTCACATGTTTTACATATTTAGGAAGTTTCTGAGACTAAGCATTTTGCTATAAAATTATTTTCCTCTACTCACTTGGAAAGCTGTATCTACCAAGCTATAAATTTACTCCCATGTACATTCTCATATGTACGTACAGTAAAACGTAAATTGCACTGTAGAATTGATTAGGTTGACACAATATCACGCTGTATTAAAACATCTATTGAATAACGAAGTAACAGTAGCAAATATCACAATACAAGCAAGCATTCTTACTCAAAAAGCACTTTTAGCTTACAGTATTGAGAATACTTTAATGGAATATATGTTATAAATGCTATGCTATATGCTATAAGTGCTAAATTATACGCTGTAAATGTTAAATCTGGATTTGAAATGCACAAATGAGAATTTAAAAATTAAAGAATTCAATGCTTTATGGCATAATTAAATAGTTTGAGGATCAAGGCATATAGACATTTATTTCAATGTAATCAGTTTTTACTCGTTTGTAATATACCAGTGCATATAAAACACTTGCATCACACACTTTACAACGAAAAGTAAACCTAAAAATTGTCACATAAACAAGACATTCAAATTAAATGATTCCGAATGCACTTGTTTCTTAGTATTACGATTTTTTTTGTTTTGGATGTGAAAGACGGAATTCATTTCATCTAATGATAGTTTCTTTGATGCCATTACTTATAAGGTTAGTTTACAAAAAATGGTGTATACTGCTTACACTGTATCCTCTTTCCCAAATTAAGATAAGTGAACCTTAATTTGATTCCCTAATATTTTTTAAACTATTATGTTCTCGTAAAGGCACTTTTGCATGTATTGGCTAAAGAGCAAGATCAAGAAAACCGTTGAATATGCCTTTTAATCGCCTACGCCTCAGTCTCTACAACTTCTGTGGTTCTGTGGTGTAGGGTTTTCCTGCCGTATAGAAAAGCTCATTTCTTGCCCAAGCTGTATTATCGAAAAAGAAAGCTGAACACCATCTGCCTTTCCCTGCCAGCATTTTATGTATTCTCGGGGCAAGTCAACATCAACAGTAATTTTTGTTGAACGTTACGAATCACAATGCATCATGCTGTTTCTTTGGGATTCCACCGTGGATTATATTTATGTTGCAAAATTTAAAGAAATGATCAAATATTGCAAATATGCAGATAACAAATCCAAACTTTGCTGTTGTTGAGATTTACCGTAAATTGTGTACTCAATTTTATTTGAGTAAGTGCTGTGTTCTTGGTTAACCGACTGACCATGAAAATAATTTCTTAAGCATGCGAAGAAAAGAACGTGTACACTTCATTACTATTTAGAATGCCAGTATTTGCAATGCTAATGTTCAATCGTTCATTAGCAATTACGAATACTAAAAAGGAGGAAAAAGCAAAGCGGTCGTACTTTGGAATAAGTTGGTTTCTCAGAAATTGTTCTCTATTCATTATTCGCTATTTGCTTTCAGGATAAGAACCAAAGACGGTGATTTGACACAATTGCTTAGGTATGCACACACGCGTGGAGGGAGGAGTTAAGTGACATCAAAGAAATCAATTACTTCATTGAAATTCAATCGGAGAGGGACCACAGACAAGAATAAGTGGCAACAAGAAGCACAGGGAGATGTCATGTCACAACTCCTCAGTGAGACCATGCTGATATTTGCTACCTTTAATAACCACTCCACAAATATATCTTTCCATCTTAATATATCCAATTTGCCTTCAACCAGGGATGGCAAATGGGAAAATTGGAAATATTGGAACTTTGGTACCATTAATTTCCCACCAGGATGTTGTTTGTAGGGAAAAATAAGAAAAAACCATCCTCAAGGGATTGAACTTACACTAGAGTAATTTATCATTCAAAACTTAGGTAAATAAGTATAATCATCAGTTTAATCAGAAGAGCTGTTGTGATATTCATGTAATATAAATTAGTTTATAAATGAGGAATTTAATAAGTGAAGAACTAGAAAAGTGTTTAGGCACCCACTCTCTAATATTAAAGACCATTTATCCGTATCTTTAAGAAAATCCAAATCATAATTGAATGTAAAGGATATGCTCCTAGCTTTAACAGTTATACTTCCCAATTACATGCATGTGCACTAATTATAACCTTGGTTGTTGTGCTGATAAAACCGCATGCATGCTTGCTTATCTGTCATTTCGCTAACGAGAGTTATGCAGATATAATACGTGAATAGAAAACGATAAGTAAATAATCACAAAAGTTATTTCATTTGGTTGTTAGACATATACAAATATAATCTGATGGGTTTAGGCAATTGTAACTGCAGTGAAGACTACTGACCAATATGAACAGATAATAGAAAGACATAAAAACCAAGAAGTAAATGTATAACTGTTAACAGCCATGTATGTTATTTCAGAGTGGGATTAATCACACGATAATATTATATGATATGGTTCAATAGATGAAAGGAATTATCAATGCATGGATTGATGCATCTTTTATTTTGCAGTAGGTACCAAAGTAGTTATTGCAGCGGTAGCTCTTATAAGGTACTTCCAAGCGAGAATATTTTAAATAAAATTTCAACTTTTTGCTTTCTGGGCACAAATCGGCCATTTTGTGCCCAACGCTTTGTTTCCATACAGACAGCTACCCCTGTTGAAACTGCACCTTTCCGAAATGGAAAAAGTTTAAATTTTATTTAAAATATTCTCGCTTGGGAGTACCTTATAAGAGGGAAGACCTTTGATATAACTACTTTGGTAGGTACCTGGTAATGGTAATAGATACCTATTACTAATCTTGAATTGTAAGCAAACAAGCTGTCAGAGATTTGCACTAACAAGTATTTAAGTACTACGCTATAAGTTCTTGTACGCCTACACTTCCTTTCAGAACATTCATTGTAGTTGTAATCTACAACCGGAGAATCCTTCTTTAACACAGATTGGTATTGTGTGCTGTCATGCAATTTGCCATATTAGGTCTGCATTAAAAATAGATTTTTAATAGTGTATTTATTATATTGCTCGCAATAGAACGCATTGTATGTGGATCTCTAAATGGCTTAAGTGGCTATTAAAACTCTTTACTGTTCCAAAATAGCATAATATACATAACACAGTTTCAATTCACAAATAAATGGTTATCCTTTCCTTCCTAATTAAAGATGCAAAGTTAAAATGACAAAATTTTCAAAGGTTACCATTTAAAAAGAATAAAAGGAAATACATAATTTGACTTGTCAGATCATTTAATTTACTGCATACATGAAATTACCTAAATAGTAGGTAATTTCAGGTATTCGGTATGCACATAATATGGTTTTCTGGGAAATTGGAGTCACTGTTTTCAGTAGCATTACGCGAATGTCCCTAATCTTTTGGATTGCGTTTATTATTTGTGGTCTTGCCTTTGTGCAGAATAAAATTTTAAATAAATGGGTGAGATATGAAGTAGTTCATAGTATAATATGTTGAAAAATAAAGTTGCCTACATTAACATGGTGAATGAATATTATGATAACTATGAATTATGAATAGGAGAAGCTAATGTTTTATGTTACCAATGTTCACGCATTTTTAGTGATCAATAATGTATCTTACAGCTGAATAAAAAAAACATGGATTTAGATGATTATTTTGAATCCATTGTTTACATGAGTATAGATACTTGCAATATTGTTTTTTTCCTTGACAGTCTAAATAGTATTTACAATACATAGAAATCTAAAGATAAAGAGGCTTATTAGTTTAATTCCATATTCATGTAAATTTTCACCTTTTACTTCAAGTAATCCCCAGAAAAATAAACGACGAAGTTTTAGTTAAGTACGTAATTTACAATGTTCCTGTACCGATACAAAAACCTTATTTTTTGTACCTATGAACTGCACAATTTTCATAAATATTTGTTCCACTAAAATGTACATTAAAGGTCACAGTTCTCTTTTCAATGAGGTTAAAAGATATCGTTTTCATGTTTTAGCAAGATAAGCAAACGATTTGACAGCAATACTATTGAATTGCTAGTGAAGATATGCAACTGCAATTAAGATAATAAGTGTCTTAAGTTACAAGTGGTAATTGTTGCATGTCTTAAGCCTGCATTTGATTACCCGATGTACTTCACGTAATCTCTACCTGAATAAACAATTAAATGGGCATGTGGGAATATATATCTTGGTAATCTACGATAAAGTACTGTAGCAAGTTGTTTGTTTTGATTTGCAGACGATAACAATGGACAGTTCTCGGGGTTCGTCAGTGGAACGACTTGTATTCTACAACCACACGGAATGCGAATGCCGTGACAAAATGGAAGAGATGATGCCACGAGATGTACCGCTTTCGCCATCCACTTCCGGTTCCTACTCGTCACTGTCATCTGGAACCAGCAGTAATAATGTTGTCAATCCGATCCCAAAGTCAAATTCAAATAACTTTGATGTGGGCACTCAACGACACCATCATCATCAACAACAGTTAGCTCATTTCCATGAGAGCACGAAAAACAAAAACCTGCAGTAAGCTTCCTTTATTCTTTGTAACTTATTCTGCAGATTTATTCTGTCTTAAGGATACGATAGTAGCAGTAGGAAATAATGACCGTGAAGACTTAAGTGGACATAGTTGTCATAATAAGGTTAAGCATTGAGTGAGGTACCGCAATAAATGGATATTTCGTACTGTGGCTTAGAGACTTGCACAGCTTGTGTGATTGTGTGCACCAGCTATAAAAATGTAAGAGTAAAAGAGACTTTGAGAATCTCAAGAACTGTTTATAATGAAAAGCCGTATTAAAATTGTGTTAGAAGACTGGATTAGAAAAATGGGAAAAATCACATGGAAGAAATGAATTACATCGTAAATTGGGGTGGGCTTACTAAGAAAATTAGTTTTAAATTGAATATTAAGATGTATCACAAACAGAGGAGGCTACTTAAACGAATTGTAAAAAATTCTCTAAATTGTGTTTTATGCATCTGCACTTAAAAAAATATATGGATGGAAACAATAAATTTGCAATTTACATTCAAGTTTTTCGAGGTCTTTTTCCGAGCAGTCTTCTGAAATGGCTTTGTATTAGTTTGCATATTTGTTTCTGAAATCATTCTTATCAAGTACTTAAAATTTAATTACCTTGTAAACTTGGGGCTGCAGATTTCTTTGAGAGCTTCTAGAAGGATTGAGAGATCAATGGTTCTCCTTTTTCTTGATGACAAAAACATAGTTAGGAAATCGAAGTAAAATTTACGATCAAAGGGTTATTTACATTGGTGGTCATTGTCAGTGTATTACTCAAGTAGTATTTGCTGCCTGTGGAGCTATTAACCAGGGTATGTCATTAAAATGTAACCGCACACAACAAGCTTACTCACCAGTTTGAAAGAATTATCACGGGGTTATACTTAAAAAGCCATAATATTTATCATGGTAGTAAAGTCAATTTAGGTTGTAAAAAATTGAACTTTTCCTTGGGCTGCGTCAGATTAATAGCATATGGACTGTGTGAGGATTCATCCTTGTGCTTAACGGTTTCATTCAGGTCAAATGTGAGTAGTTGATTTTAATACGTATTAACTTTACTTCAAAACAAATGACAACCATCGTGAAGAGATCATGAGTACAAGTTTAATGAGCAATTACAAGACTACTTGGGATAAAAAACAAGACTACATGCATAATGGCATGCTAAAAAGGCCATAAAATTTGTAAGCGAATTTCTGCTTACCAGTACGATTGTAAGTGTTTCGCTATTTACTTTTATTCAAGCATAGAAACAAAGAATTGTTTGTTAAATCCTTAATTCTGATATTTATATTCCTCAAAGTTGTGACTTTCCACCCTGAAGTACAATTCATCATGATTTTTGTCATGTTGGCTGATAGAAAAAGAGTACTGTAAATCGTATGTATAAATAAATTACATTACATGTGAAGAAAACAAAAGCAAACTTATGATTAACAACAGAAATGCAGTATGGATAAAAGATTATAATATATTTGCTGACATGATGCGAGTTTGTCTTTTAGTTTACTTATGGCATTAGTAATACCATTAATATTCAAAATTAATTTTTGCCAATTACGGAATATAGCACACGCACCTAAATAATAACGGCCAAAAGAACAAACAAACATCTCTATAGCTAATTGGAGTTGAATGCTTAAGTAAATAATACGAAAGTACTTTAATGTTTGCTTTTACAATAGTGTGCGTTGTAAACAGACCTTTCCTGATATTGTTACTCTGTGTATTTTCATGAAAAAATGGTTAAAGGATGAATTTTAAAGTTTTAGTGCAATAAAGATAAGAAAGAAGATCGGAAAGCGAGTAGAAGTGATAAAAGGAAGTAGCATGAAGCTTACGTGTACGAAAGAGTTAGAAGTATGAATATTATCAACCGCTGCGAGATAGGATTGAATTCATTAATATTTAATGAGTGGAGTGGAAGCCAAATTTGTGCACTTTTACAAATTAGGATTGCACAACTTTAAGAAATCGTAGTGCAGTAAAAGTAAATGTGCAGATTTATTCAGGTCTACAAATGTTTGCTGAACTGACAAATTACTATGAATTTTAATGAAGTCCTTGTATGATTAAATTTGATGGAGCTCCCCTCAATAATAAATGCATACGTAAAAGTTGTTTGATTTATTTGTCTCAAGGCTCTTTTGATGCATCCACTTTCTCGTTCTCTCTATCATAGTTACAGAAAACAATGCACCAGGTGTATTTATTGCATAAGTCTACCATGCAGAAACTATTTTCTGTGCACACTGCGTAGAAAATAAATGGGATGCATTATAAATTCTGTTTATTTTTGACCTTCATTATCTGTTAGTATTGTATAAATTGAAGGCATCCCTGTGGGGTCTTTGTCGTGTTAAAATAAAGAGGAGAACCTTGTTATTTGCATTTATTGATAAAAGATGAGATTGCAATTGCATATCGTACGAAACGATCCTTTCCTATGCTTAAGATGCACGATATGATTACTAATGCGCCTTTTCTGAAAATATATTGAGTTTGCTTGTTTTGTCAAGAGACAAGATAAATGTCAGTGCAATAGCCGCACACCACACATGTAGAAAAACGTAAATTTATAATTGATTGCCCTGTCCAATGTCCGTGAAACGAAATTTTTGTTTTCTGAATGATTTCCAGCTTTGGCTAGTGTATTATTTTACCAAGTATTGTCTGAATGATTTTTTCGTATTTTGCTGAAGGTGCAAGTGTCCATCAGCTTACACGGAACGGGTTCTGTCTGACGGGTCATGCTCTTGCGATTGTTTCGATAAACAGATCGAGTGCTTACGACTGAAAAGAGGGAAGGACTTTTTCAGCATGCAAGACAAATGGTAAGACTCCAAATCAAATTAAACGAATATAAATCATTTGACATCGTCTCACGTTCACATTCACAATGCACATCAATAAATGCAATGGCAAAGGCTAAGAGCACCAATCAAATGCAAATTGTCAGTTTGCATTGCAGCAGAAGAGAAATAAACAAAAACTGCATGCATACCAATAGCTGACATTTGAATAACTAACGGCGTCTTGAGCTTTGACTTATTTGTTATTGTAGAGATCGAGATAGAGTTGAGGAGGAAGATGTGTGACAGTTCTCTTTGTCACATCACAACCCTTCCATTTAAATGACACTTCCATACACCAAACATTGCCACATACACCGTTTCTTATATATAAGCAGTAGCCCTAAACAAATCTCAGACCGTTTAAATGCAAAACATATTGTACTCATAAATATTATGCATTGTGTCCAATGTTTTGCATAATACGACAAATACAAATACAAATACACTTTAAATAACATATTCATCATAATATATATTTAGGAGTTAGCGAATAACTTTTAAATAGGCAATAGGAGTTTAGTTTACTGTTAGAAAGCAAAAGTTGTGATCTTTGAGAATCATTAGGGAAATGGCTTTTATTTATTGAACAGAAAGAAAATAGTAGTATTGGCTTTTGTTTTGAACACTTAATGCGCAATACTCGCATTATGAGATGAATTTTTGTGAGAAACGTATTTGAATTCAATTAATGTAGAAAATTGTCTAAACAATAGGCATGTTTCTAAAAGACGGAAGATGTGATTTATTAGTATTGTAAACAGAGCTGAGGTAGGTATTGCATTATTTAATTTTGTGAACGCCAGAGTGGTAGTATAAAGTGTGAAGGATTGGGCGAGACTTTGCTCATCTTTTATTAGAATTGAATAATTACTGATTGTGAAGGATGTTTTATTGGTAGGTGTGTTCAATCAGGACGGTGCGAAGTTCCGGAGTGTGCTTACGGCTCTTACATTCACTTGGCTGGCCGCTGTCCTCGGAAAAAGGAGAGGATGGGACAATCTCTGTCTTGGCATCGCTATCTCACCCAATAAATAATATAGTACATACCTTTAATACTATTATTATTGCATATTAGTATTAAGTAACTAAAACATGGACATACCTACACAATACCTATTATTATAGGTGCAGTTTTCGTTGCATTGATTACTACTTAGATTTAGCAATGTGAACGTAAAGAATCAACATTCTTGTTTATACTGAAGTGCATCATTATTTAGTTTGTTAAATGGTGTGTCTGGCTGTACTTTACTCTATTTGATTTTTATTGAAAGCAATGTCTGTAAATTTCACGGTATGAATTATGAGTTATTTAAGTAAGACATGAGACTTGTAGTAGTACCTAAAGGTAAAGAGTCTTAGGAATGCAGGTGAATAGAATATATTTGTTGTATTGTGAACTGTATTGTATCTGTATTGTATGTAGCTAAATACAACTCGTAAATATATTACATCAGGTTGAGTCATTTAAAATAAATCAACTTTATCGTTGCAATTGTGAGTAAAGTATTTACCCATAGATATTAAAAGAGACCTTAATATTTAGTTTTTGTTTGTTTTACTATTTTACAATTTATTGCATTTAATTTCGTTAGTCAGATACGTATTGTTTAGCTAAGGTCAGAATGATGTGTGAGTAAAAAGTGAATATTATTGTATCTATTTAATCGTAAATTTATGTAGCGTTAACATTAGCGTAGTTTGTAAAAGTATTTTATTTGAGCTAGAAATTTTAATACCAAACGAAGTCACTCCATACAACGTGCATTTGTCGCACTGATATTACTTACTATGCAATTTACACAAAATTGCAATGTTGTGTGTATTATAGAACATTATTACGTTAATACTGAAAACAAACTACTTAATTAATTCCTTATACTATGTATTTACGCTAAAATGCTATTAAATATTACTATTACTGCCATTGTACTGTTACTATATTCAATATATTTACTGGTAAATACCTACCTAATTACAATTACGTTTAAACTGCCGAAGAGACCAACTTTGGCTCCGTTTAGTAGGTATTTTTATTAATTGTTAGTAGATATACTTATAAAGACGAGATACTGTAGAAATTAGCTTTAAAATATATACTACGTGGAATATCCAGTTATTATTGAATATCTCTTTAACTATATCATACGCTTTAGCTTTAGCTCCATCGTTCAAAACTTATGTAATATTAAATACAGTCTGCAAAGTCTATTTACTTTTAACATATTTCGTTTTATTATTCCCAAAAATAAATCAAAATTAATTCATTAATGTGTTGGAGAAATTTCATTGTGTTTGGGTGGAATAGAAACCTAAATTGTAATTTGCACACAATTTCAAGATTGCTGGGATAAAAATGCAAAATTAAACTACCGTAGACCTAACACCAAGAAATAATTGCTGTAGACTAAATTATAACGCACTTTCATCCAATCATAAATCTGTGTATCAGTCCGGTGTTCTTGTCGAACGTATTACTACACATATTTGTTTGTACAAATGTACACAAAATGAATATTATTAAATTTCTAGAATAAAAATGTAGTGTAACTGTAACATAACTTTCACCACCAAATTTGTAAAAATAAAAACAATTTCTGAAATGAAAAGTGAAGCTTTGAAAATAAAGGCGATTCCATTAATGGCGTAATAAATTCATTTACAATACAAACTATGAAGAGTAACCATTTAATTAACATTATTACTCATTTCCTTTCAGGTCTACTAATTGCATATATAATAATGACTCAATATTATGACTATTAAAGCTCTCAATCTTAATCTCAAACCAAAGACTTCACCAAAGAATTATAGGGGAAAATAATGGAAAATTCTATTGTCACTATGATTCTATTGCATAACAATGTAATACCTATGGTCAATTTCTCATCATTGCAAATGATAAAATGGAAAATGTAATTCTATATAACAGCTTAAATGAAATGCTTATTTTATGATCCAGCAATTTCTACTGAAAAGGTCAATACAGTTTGCTTTTTGATGCTGTAGGATTACTACGTGTATATGAATATATGCTAAATATCAGTAATATTCTCTAGAACTCAAATCTGAACAATACAGTTAAGTATATGATAGTAATTGGGATACTAATAGTTATCAATCGAATGTGATAGTGTAGATGAAAGTTAAAAGTGTCATTTCTACTTAGGATGAGCTAATGATGCAAGAGGCAAATGAAAACTTATTTATGATGCAAAGTTTAAGGAAAATATATAGAAAATTGAATTGACGACACGACATTTGTAATTTGCATTCTTTTATATTCAGGAATTAAATATCCAGAATTTAGTTTATTAATCCGATTATTTTAAATCATGTTTGGAAAATGTTACTTTTGAAAAAAGATTTAAAATTAATATTGGGTTTGACTTTGGTGACGGCCTTGTTGTTGCTGTTGTTGTTGTTGCTGTTGTTGCTGCTGTTGTTGATGCTGAGATTGTGGTCCACCAATAAGAGCGGTAACTGGGTTGGGGACGGTCATTTGGACTTGTTGGCCGTTGCGTTGGATTTGGAGGTTGACCTGTCTTGAACCATTGGAAGCAGCATGGACGCGGATACGGCGGCATCCGGGGCAGTTGGAGCTCTGGCTAGCTTGTTGTTGTTGTTGCTGTTGTTGTTGTTGGGATTGTTGTTGCTTGCTTACGTTGGAGGCAACCTTCCTAATTTGTTGAGCAGCCCGTTCAAGATATTGTTGGACAATGGTGGGAACGTCATTGTACTGAAAACAAAAGATTGCATTTCTCAGATCTGATAAACCAATATTAAGTAGCACAGTTTATGTGATAATTACCTGAACGACAGCTTCAGCTTCGAATTGCCCTTGTTGTTGCAATTGCAAGGTTGATTGGACCAAGATGGTATTTTGTTGGCTACGTCTGCAGGTTTGTCCGTAGTTGACGCGGGCTAGGTTTCAAAATGGAAAGAAAGATGAGTAACGGGAATATTGAGTAGATAGACTTTCAGAATACAATGAAAAGTATCTCAAGACTTACTGTTGAGTTGTCCTTGCCATTGGCTGCTGGAGCGTCCTCCGTTTCTGGAGAATTCGGTATCAATTTCGAGGCATCCTTGGTTGGGGAGATCCCTGACGTTTTGTGGAGAAAGGACACGTTGTTGGACGGCCTTCATCTGGCTGGATTCAGCTGGGAGTTGCTTGGCGAGGTTGACAGCTTGGGCACCTTGAGCGAGGTAAAGTTGAACTCCGGAGGTCTTGTCGGTTTGGACTTGGAAGAAGACTGGACGAGCCCAGCTTTGTTGTGGGTTCCAGATTTGTTCTTGGGAAGACTTCTTTTCAATTGGTTGGAGGTAAGACTTGGTGGCAACCATTGCGATGGCAAGACCGACTTGTTGTCCACCTGAAAATACAGTTTTATATCAAGACTTTTCCAGCTAACAACTGTGCGTTAGGAATAAACGAAAATACACGGAATAATACTTACTGGATCTGGATCTCCTGGGTGACCAGTTCTCTTCGGAAGAGTCGATTTCGTTTTCGCGGTCTTGAGAGTAAGAACCTCCGTTGAGGTGTCCTAAAATGAAATGCATGGAACACATTAATTACAGCACATCATTTAAATTCGCAGGAATGCATTAAAAATAAATATTTCTTACCCAAAGCAGCAGTGAAGACCAAGGAATTAGCTTGAGATTGTTGGCAGTCATAAGTGAGGGTCATTTCAGAGAAGCGAGAAGACAGATGGAATTGCTTGAAGAGGGAAGATGGGTTGTATGCAGAAACGCTGCTGGGAGCATCGTATTGAGTGTCGATCTTGAGGGCTAATCCAAGTTGTCTTCCGTAGACTGTGTTGGAGTGTTGGCGTTGGGAGCTGCGGATGACCTTGGAGTGGTAGTTTTGGATGTCTCCGAGTTCTTGGATGGTGTTCTTCACGATGGCGGTGTAAGGAACGACTTCAAATCTGGCAAACTGGATGTCACCGGTTGGGGCACCGCTGGTTTCCAAGTGGGTTGGAGTGATGGCGAGTTCATGTTGACCATGGTCTCCCTGGCGGACAACAGCACGGAAGGGGATTTCGAAGTGAGCCTTTTGGCCAACAGCGGTGACGTACTTTTGTTGGGTGAAGGGGAACTTGGTGTTGACTGCGGTGCGGAGCTTGATTGCAAGGCTGCACAACAGAACCAGTGGGTAAAATAAACATTTAGGCACGTAGTACAAATCGATGAATTTGTTGTCAACTTACGTGGAGTAGAGTTCAGATTGGACTTGTTGGCCAGAGAGTTTTTCAAGTTGTCCAACGACAGAGAAGACTGCTGGAGCGGTGACACGGACAGTGACGGGCATACCCATGATGTTGGGGAATTCCCTCATAGCTTCACCAAGAAGGGCGTATCTTTGGAAGGAAACGTCGTTAGAATCGACAATAGCAGATTTGATCATGTGTTGCATGGCTATTACAAAAGGTTAAATATCAAATTATTCATCATTTCTAATTTAAAATCCAACGAATGCATAATAGGTAAAGTATTTACAATTGCCGAATTGTTCAAAGATATTGCGGTCAAGTTTCCACATATTTTCGGCTCCCAAGAATCGGAAACGGGCAGATCCGTCAGAATCGGCAATGTTCTTGTAGTTGCCGAAAACGACATCCAAAGCGCCGATGGATCCGAAGGGGTTGTACTTTCCACCTTGGGCGTCAACTTCAGTGAGGTATTGGTAAGGCATATCGTCGTTGTCGGTGCTGAATGTGGTCCATTGTAATAATCCTTCCACTCCGTTATTGGAAGATCCAGCAGTAACGATTACGTTTCTGGAGTCGGTGAGTTCGGGAATATCTTGCTTAGCTTCACTCAAAGCTTGGGAAGCAAGGTTGACACTGAAGGAAAAAAAGCACATAGATAAAACAAATAATTACAAATAAATAATTCTGTAATTTAAGTTAAATGTGGATTAGTGTGTTCGGGAATGTTGCATTATAACGTACTTGTGTTGAAGAGCCTTGTTGTAGGCGTTCTTGGTGGCAGCCAAGGACTTGAGGGAAGAGTAAACAAAGCGACAGTATTGATGGTTGGAGTCTTGGTGGGTAGATCTGGCCAATTTGCTCAAGTGATTGGATTCTGGGAGAGAGGACTTCATCAGGAGGGCGGTGGCAGCTAATCTGACTGGAGTTTTCTCGTCAGTCTTGAGGGCAAGTTTTTCCAAGAAGGGAACAACATTTTCCTTGACGAAATGGTACACTTCTCTATTGTCTTCGCTGCAGTAAGCAAAATGAAAGAACATTAATTATGTCAAAACAGGCATGTCTTAAATATTCTTAGTGAAATACAAAACACTTACGTAATGGGGAGATCAGCACGGATAACAATCCTTTCCATAGCAAGGACAGCCTTTTCTCTGAGGATTGGATCTTGTTGTTGTTCAACGATTTTCTTCAAGACTGGGAAGGATTGTCTGGTGGCAATGTTGCCGTAAGCACGGAGGACAACACGGCGCATGAAGGGACGGCTGTCGATGTATTTATGGAGAAGGTCATCAAGGAAGGGTTGGAACTCTTGGTTAACCAAGCTGGAGTCGCACCATTTGGGGTAGAGTTGTTGGGCGAACTTGATTCTTTGGACCTTGCTGACGACGCAAGCTTGGCGCAAGATATTCGAGACGGACAACAAAGCTGGCGTCAAAAGGGTTTCATCTTCCTTGACGCGCTCGCTCTTGACGGTGTGCTGCAAAAATGTCAATCATTGAAACTGATGTCCACTTTACAATTAGCTAAGTGAAACCAAAATATTGCTTACGATGAGTTGCTTGAGGATTTCTGGAGTTGGAGTTCTGATGGTCTTGGACAAACTCATGAAGACAAGGCCGGCGCGTTTACCCTTCAATTGTCCGTTTTGGATGGATTTGGTCAAATACATAATGGAAGGGTTGGTTCCAGCAGTGGAAGTACAATCGTAGAAGATATTGTTAGCAGCTTGGCTGGATGCGCTTGAGCTGAAAGGCAATTCATGATAATTAAGTCTTCCTCATAATCTCCATTTCATTCTATTTATGATCCAAATATCTTTGTCGGCTTACCGAGGACCTCCTAAGGATTGATGCAATTTCTCGATGGTGGCATGGTGCATGTATCTCACGAATCTGGTGCAAAGGTAGAGCTTCTTCAAAACCTTGGTTTCGGCAATGTTCTTGTCACGGGCATTGTTTTGGGTGAGGATAGTAGCGATTTGCTTGATAAGTGATGCAGTATTACGAAGAAGATCTTCTTGGATAATGTGACCATCCATGTAGCTGTTGACTGGGGCATAGAGTAAGGAGGGGAATCGAAGTTTACTTTCATTTTGTCCTGGAATATCAAAATCAGGTTATAATTTCTACAATAATATTAAAAATGCGAATTAATTATCAATAATTATTTTTGTGTATTTACCATCTCCGTATTGTTGCATATTTTGTTGTTGTTGTTGCTGCTGTTGTTGTTGTTGCTGTTGTTGTTGGTGAAGGCGTCCAAAGCGAGGGTTACCACGTTGTTGAGCATAGTTTTCAGAGCTGTCGTAGTCCTGGGTACCTTCGTAATCAGCGCCAGCTTGTTGTTGCTGTTGTTGCCATTGTTGTTGTTGTTGGCCGCGGATTTGGTTTTGGGCAGCATCAACGAAGTTGTACTGGAGGTTGGTGATGGTGACGCGTTGGCTTGGGACGTGGATGTTGTTGGAGTTGCCTTGGACGGCGTTGACCAAAACAATGGTGCGGCGGGACTGGACAACAACACGTCTGGCGACATGTTGACCAACCTTGACGAGGGATTCTTGTTGGAGGGCCAAAATGACGAATTGGTTGCTTTGTGGGTTTCCGCAGATAATAGCGCGGGTTTCAATATCACGCTGAAAATATTTTAAAAGTTAAGCCATTAAGAATTCCGCAATATTTAATTTCTGGAAACGAATGGTACTCAAAGGAACTTACGTTGAAGAGGGGGCTGGTTTGGTTGAAGGCGATAGCGGGTTGAACTTGGTTAAGGACGGGTTTGTGTTGGCATTCGGCCAATTGGACAGTCTTGACAACATCGTAAACTTGGTGACCACCGCAGAATTTCTAGAATGACAAGAGCGGAATTCAGTACAATTGAAAAAAGATTAGAATGAAATTCAAGAGTTGTAAATAGTAAGTATAGGGAACCTGTTGCATTCTGTTCAAAGTTGGGATGCTGACGAGGACGATCTTTCCGCTGCGTTGTTGTTCGCCGCTTTCTTCGGAGGAGGAGCTGGAAGAGGAGGAAGAAGATGAGCTAGATGAGGAGCTGGAAGAAGAGCTGCTGGAGGAGCTGGAGCTGGTTCCATTATTCTTCTTATTTCTGCGATCTTGTCTGTTTTGGTTGCGTCCTTGTTCTTCAGAGCTGGAGGAGCTGCTGCTGGAGCTGCTGGAGGAGCTGGAGCTGGGATTATTTTTGCGCTCTTGTTGTCTCTTTAATTTCTTGTCTCTGCGTTCCCTCACTTCGCTGCTGGTTTTGCCTCTCTGGTTTTCTTCAGAGCTGGAGCTGCTGCTGGAGGAGGAGGAAGAGGAGCTGCTGGAAGAGCTGGAGGAGCTGGAGGAAGAATCCTTCTTGCCCTTTCCTCCCTCGACTTCTTCGGAACTGCTGCTGGAGGAGGAGCTGCTGGAAGAGGAGGAGGAACTGCTGGAGGAGGAACTGCTGCTGGAGGAGGAGGAGCTGCTGCTGGAATCATCCTCTTCGCTGGAAGAGCTGGAGCTGCTGGAGTCAATATCGCGGAAGATCTTGGAACGCTCATTGGTGCTTCTTGGACGGATTTCGTACTTGACCTTGCAATCTCCGTGAACAGCTTCTTCGTTGACACTCCACTTGGCTTGGGAACTGCTTTGAACTGCATGGGTATTCATGTTGAGTTGAGTAGCCTGAGCTCGCTTGTAGTTCTTCACCCATCCTGGAGTGTTCTGGGCCACTTGGATCTCCCTGACTTGACCTTGGTCGTCCAAAAGAACGACGTAGGGCTCCAACAAATATTGGAGATATTCGGGAACTATCTCCGCTTGTTGCTGGTCATGGAGGTCTCCATTCACGTTGTGAACTTTGTAGTTCTCGGGCTAAATAAATTAAAAATCCAATTATTCCAAGTTTCATTTTCCATGGAAGTCAACTTAGGCACGAATTATATTCAAATTGCAAATGCGGTATAATAAATGAATTCGTACCTTCACGATCAATTTCTTGGCGCTTTCAGCGTAGACAATAAGTTGGTACTCCATGGAATATCCAGAGACCTTGTTCAATAAATCTTCAAGTCCGGTACGAGATTCTCCCTTAACGCTGTAAGTGTATCTATAGCCGGGTAGCCATCCGTATTGCCCGGTGAAGGATGTGGCATACGCCGATCCGACTAGAAAACAACAAAAAATAAATAATTAAAATTCTGTCTTCAAATCATGCACGAAAATTTCAAAACTTCAAAATTGAAAATCTTACCGAAAAGGCAAACTGCAAGAATGCAAGCTGCCTTCATGTTGACTGGATAATAAATTAAATTTCACCAAGAGCTGGGAAAAATGCAATTGACTATTTTACCAAATTGGAAAACAAACAGGAGCAAACTACCCAAACTCTATAGCTAGACAAGTGAACTTGTCAACTGATGCCAGTAACTGCGAAGTTCCCCTGTTTTATACTAATCGCTAGCCATGTACTCTTTACATCTCCCTGCAAAAATCCTACTTTCTTTCTCATTTCAGCAGATTTTATCCCCTTATTGCATTTTTCTCTTTTCTTAAACCTTTTGCTCTTTATATCTCCACCATATACATACAATGCACAACAGTTATAGTTACAATTTAAATAATAAAATGTTTCTTGTCAGGTCAACTGTGCTGACTAAAGACTAACCACTAAGCTATGTGACAGCTGTATAAGACCGTAATGTGTACACAAGGTTCACATAACTGCTAAATGTTTAATCTAATTAGGTATCTAACCATATGACTTTAATAACTTATCAGTCAAACAAAGTTTTAATATTTATCAAAGTTGCAAGTGCAGTTCCTATCCACCATCAAGTAACTTTTGTCCTCGTCATAGAATCAAAGATCATTCGTATGCTTTTCTTATCATTTTCATGCAACAATTTATATTAGTGAATGAAATTGTAATACAACGTTGGCTCTTCTGTAAAAATTAGACATTTATATTTATCAGCTGTATATGCATTGAATGAATGGCATAGCATTACATTTGTAAATGATGTACAAAGGTATACAATTTTATAATGTCATTTTCATCTTGAAAACAGTTGCACTTACAACACTCCTCGCTGTACATAAGCAGCATCACGACCTTATTCCCTAATAAGTACTGCGTTTATTTGAGTGACATGGATTATCTTATGCTAGGGACACGTGTAATTCTATGCAAAGCAGTCCTTATACTAAATCTCATCACTAGAAAAATACAAGAATCATATTTATAACTATAATGTGGTTTAGTAACACTAATAAGGGGTAAAATGAATATATATGAGGAAATGAATATGTGATATTTCATTAACAAAAATTCCTTTGAATTTGTTGCAGCGTTGCAGTTTGCCAATCAACTATGTCATATGTCACAGTGCATAAAAATGTTTTCTCTCTAGTTGTCCCCATAAGCATTTGGACTTATATTAAATTAAAAGATATCCATGTACTTTATCATTCACAGTGCCCTGACACGTTAATTTTTGCTGATGAAGAGTATTGTTCACTCTTTGACACTATGCTTCGTTCATTTCTAATCATCATGGTTATCGCATATTCTTGGGTTACATTTGATACTTTGTATTGTAGCTCAAGTATTCCAAGGAAACGAGTACCTATAATATTTTACAATATTATAATGGATTTATTACCTATACTCCTTACAAAGTACTCTAAATAATGTAAACCTTTCAGTAGACAAATCCAAGTTTGCATGTTCCCAATAGGTGCTATACGTAATCCTTTTTAGGCACTTTTCATTCATAAAATTATATATAAAAATATCCATGTCTGTGGACAGAGGAAAAAATCTCATTCGATTTCATACCGATTTATTAACATGTATAATTCAACAATTTTTATAAAGAATTCCCCTTCCTTGCTCTAATTTGAATGAAAAATTCAGGAAAGAGTTCATTAAGTCCATAAAACAGAAAGTGAATTTATAAGTGAAACAAGTCAGTCAGTCATCATAAAAACAAAGAAACTATTATTGGTAACACAAGTAAAGTGCTTTGTCCAAAATAATATTATACCACTGTGCATTAATCAATAGCTTATTCAACAATGCATACTTTGTCATATATATGTCAATTGTGATATATCTTAAATTGTGTGATATTATAAAAAATATGAAATGTATGCACTTATTTAGTATGCTACAGAATGAAATGGACGGGAATTCATGACGATTGAACGTGAAAACATTGCATGCATCAGAAATATAATGTATAACTGCTTCAGGAACTAATTACAATTTTTATAAGATTCGAAATGTGGAGTCCATAGTTATTTGCACTTACAAATGAACTTTATTTTCATGATAACCCACCCACCTAATGTGAAGTATTATCATTTCCCAAAATATGCAATATCGTCTAAAATACCTTGATTCATTCATACATTCAATGATAATTATTAAAGATATAAGTCCAAATGTGGCTTCTTTATATGAAAAATAATCTCTTTCTACAATGTTACATGTTCGTAATTAATTGAATTAATAAGGAGTGCGATTAAACCACAGAGGATGTGGTGATTACATTTGTTTTTCTTCGTTATCGCAATTACTTTCATTTCAAAATATGCAATGTTGCTAAAACTAACATAAGTATGCATGACTTTTTGCTTTTACAGTTTTTATCATTACATATACTGTGCTCACTGTCATTTGGTATCCTCGTAGAATATATTTTTAAATTATAATACCATAAAAGTTAATACCATAAAATATAAGCACAGCACTCCCATGTTTCCCATTCGCCAATTTTAATTTGTAATTGAATATGTTAAATAGATATTGCAAATATTTAACCAAATCAAATATTCAAATATTCAAATATCCAAAGACGACTTTTCCTTGGCATCCTTGTAGGGGGAAATACTACCTAGGATTAGTTAACCTTTGTGGACTGAATTTGTCTAACGCGGAAATAGAGTACCTCAAATTACTAAGAATTCATTTCAAAATCTAAGTCTACTTTTCGTTTCAAAACAATTAATTACATTGCTGATAAGCATGAACCTTAAGCATCGAGCCTTAATTGGCTAAAGATGACAAAAAAAATTTACATTTAAAAATGAAGAAATCGATAACTTATCAATAAGTCTTGAAAACGTCATTCTATGTTGTAAGTTTAAAATCGGATGTGAGCATTTATGATGAAAGTCATCCTTCACTTACTGAGTGAGTATAAATTAGATGAGGAAATATGTAGGAAATATTTGCATCATTATTCCAAAAGACTCGAAATTTTGGAATACATAAGGGATTGAGACTACATTAAAGCACACTTATTGAAATTATCCTAATTTTTCTATACGGCATATAATAAGATATAATAAGGCATTTTTACCAAGTGTTTTTTTGTGTGTGATAATAATTAATAAAAATGACATCATCCTAAAACTGAGAAGACAAAAGCGGTAGTTGTGAGTGACTAAAATTACAGAGTACTCGGAAATATTTTAACCATATAGATGGTGAAAGCTATTTTGACAAGGCTGAAATTCTTTTCATGATTTGTTTATAATTTCAACACATAGCATATTATCAAACGGTTTCGGCCACAGTAAGTATAAAATATTTGGTAAGCAGAAAATTTCTTGGAAAAATTGTTTGTTCACTTAAGTTCGTTATAATTAACTCCTTGGGAGGATCAAATTCTGCAATCATTCAACTCTTCGCCTGTAAAGGGAATGCATTTTTAGCATTGGCCATAATCCAGTATTATTTGGCATTAATAAAGCCTAATATGCCATATTTTTTAACGTAAGATTTTTCTATTCTCATGTTTTACTGCAATCGGTCATGTTTATATTCGCTTTCGTGTATACCAAAATAGCTGTGGTTTTACAACCCAATTAATCTTTAACTATTGCTCATTAATCATTTTACACTGATGCAAACAAAACAGCATCGAAACTTTATTAACACACCATGGTCTCATATAGACAGTTTAACATTAACATCAAATAAGCTTAGTAATAGAGTAACAAAATATTGTAAATAAAACAACATAGAACTATATATATTTGCGTGACAAAATATTTAATGTAATCAAATGCAATATTGAAATTTTGACCTTCGTTGGCACTTCTAACTTTCCGCATTTCAAAAGTATACCTACCTACTTCTTTATTTTCTATGAAGCTGAGTTTTCTAACCACGGTATATAGGTTATGACTTGTATCACGAATTCAATAATAAAAAATTAAGGACACACAATTAATTATTATTTCAACAAATATTGTAATGGCGTTTTACTCAGAGGGCTTCGAATGCCTTACTTGCTCTCCACATGATTTAATCGTCAGATTTTAAGAAATAAGGAATTTGACGCATGAGAGTGGGAAGTTACCTCAGGAGCTTTCTTTCACTCCACTCTCAGTGAGTTTAAGTGGAGGTTTTTATTAACAATGTTAGTCTAAGTAAATGACCATTGCATTACTGTCAGTATTAGTCAACTGTGTGCTTACTCATTACATTTGTAATTTAAATAGTGGTACAAGTGACCAACATTCCTGGTAAGTTCTAATTACAACATAAAAGTTTGAGATTCAGCTTTTACTAGTGTATTCCCACACTATTCAACTACTGAATCCCCTTACATGCTCTGATTCTTCGTGCACATCGTACCCAGCTCCCACATTGGAAAATTTCTATCGAATCATGAGTGATTTGATTTCGAAAATGATCAAAATGAGCTGAAAATCCGTAACTCTTTGAGATACATTGTCGTGAGAAATTCAAAAATCTAGTATGAGAGCAACAAAAATTAATAAAAGTCGCCCTACAAAGTATAGGTAATAGATAGCAATAGCTGACATATAAGTAGCACATTCGTTTTATCCACTGCAAGATATATCAAATATAAAATTATAAATGGTTCGATAAACATAAGACTCAACCATTTATGTATATCAAAAAGTTGAATATTTTCGAATGATTTCGACCATTTTCGCAGCGGGCGAGGCAAAGTCGACAGTACGATTACTTCTGGCAGATTACTTATCTAAACGTGCAATGAAAAAATATGCATTAATTACATATTCATTATTATTGTGATAAATTGTCGATATACATACCGGTATACTTAAAAACTTACCTGCGCTTTCTTTTAGGGGAAAGTACCTCGGGATCGTCCAGTCGTGCTGGTAGTTTAACGGGTCTTGTAGAGCGTCGAGTTGCAGCCGGTATTATTTTTGAATTTGTCGGAACGCTTAATTCTACTACATTGGATATTGTATTTTTTGGTTCACTTTCATCAGTTTCCAATGGCGAGTTATTTACAAATATTTTACTATTTGTATCGTGGTCTAGTTTCCACGATACGTGTTTTTTATTAGAAGAAGGTGCGTCTATATGACTTAACGAGGCATAAATAGGATCATCTGGTGAAGTTTCTACTTTGGGAATTAAAACACCGTGACTAACGACAGGCTGCGAAGTCTGCGGTTTCTTCCTCGCTTGTCGCAACGCCGATTGGGTGTCAGGGTTCTCGTCAAATGATCTTTTGGGACAGGTAACAACAATGTCGTTACCGGTTAGTTCTATATCATCCATTTCAACATCCATTTCCACTGGGAAAAAACCCTCAGGTTCCTCAAATTCAAAAAATACCTCTTCCTCTGCAACTCTAGCTCTAGTATCGTTTTTGGATTGGTCTAACAAAGCCACTGATACCATCTTTTCGTCAGTGCTTTGCAAATTAGATATATGACATAGGGATTCATTCAACGTGGAATTGAATGGAGGGGGGAATAATTTGCTTTTGCGATGACGGTGTACGACTTTCCCATTGTCGGCGATAGTAACCATTTCCCCGGGTTCAGGAACTTCATAATCGTCATACATTACCTTCTGCCTACTCAGAGATAATGATGCCGAGCTTTCAGAGGGCATATTTAAATGATATTCTAGAGTAGAGCTAGACGCTTTCAAAGTAGTGGCCATAGCTAATAGCGAAGATGTCGGGTTATTTATTAGATAATTAGTGTCATGACCTCCAACGTGGGAAGAACTGTGGCTTCCTTGAAGAATTTTAGGTCGGGTCGAAGCAGTCCTTAATTGGTTCTGGGCCATAGGAAGTCTTTGTCTATAATTAAAATTAAATATGTAATCTAAAAAATGTTTTTGCAGACTGCGGGAAATATGTTAATGAAAATTGGGATTTCCATGTAACTTTGCATTGACTTTCGAATGGTGTCAACAGTTTTGCTGTACTAATTCCGGTACAGCATAGATTCGATACACAGTGTATATTCGACTTGCTTTTGGTTGAATGACTTTAACAGGCTAGGTAAGCCAATACACGAAAAATAATTTTTAGCTAGGTATTTATCGAAAAAATCATTGTAATACCGTATGATATTGATCTTCGGAGTTTCTTGATGGAGCAACTCTTCAACATAACATTGAGTAATTGATTGCTCTTTTTTCTTAGATCTTCTTCGTACGGGTTTTGCTTGCTCAGTTCCTGGTTCTCTGGGCTTCTTGGCGTACATGTGATCCAAGACATAGGACCTAAATTTCAAAACATTGTATTTGTGATTTACAATTTTTTAAAAAGTGATAATGACTGAGAATATTGTAAGACGCATTCCAAAAACTTTATAAAATGTTTTTTAAGAACACTCAAACGTGCATAAAAATATTAGGGATTTAAAACCATTTTTTGATTTATGGGTTTGAGTTTTTAGTTGTTTTATGAAATAAATAAATTTATTTGTAGTCTCAATTTTCTAAATTCAAGTCTTTTTTCGAGCATCTCTTCTGACCAAAATATGTCATGTCATATTACTATTTTTATTTATTATTTACTCTGCTATCACCTGAAAAATCGTCAGGAGTAGACAATGATGTGTAATATACAGCAATATATTACAACATTAAAATACAATTGCAGACAAATTTAAATACGAGTGTCGCATAATAACACAATAATTTCCTGCTCAACAAAGACTGCAACGTGCAACAAGTACTGCTCTAATAAATGACAATACCAAAACCATAATATATTTACTTAAGTCGCAGTATTATTTTTTGAGCGTGTTAAAATATTCCTCAAACAAAATTATCAATGGCTTTACTAATTTAGTCAATAGATTTCAACATGAATGTTTACTGTCACTTTTCGGTCAAAGTAGGGCAGTAATTGCAGCTAGTTGATTGCAGGTAGGGAGAAGTTGGGGACTGAGGACTAGGAGGGTGAATAAGGAGGACGAAATTGAAGAAGAGGAGACTAGGAGGAGGAGGATGAGCGTGAGGACGAGTTTGAGGACGAGTTTGAGGACGGCAATGGTAACGGTAAAGAGTAACAAATAAATCGTTTCTTCCTCTCCTGACTATTACAGTTTTAATTTTTGATTTAAGGACCTAATATTGCATTGTAAAGGTTACTGGAGGGTGTTTTTTGCATATTACAATTATTCACAGCTCTTCTCTTTTTCACCCAATATCAGTTTGGAGAGCATAAGCTATCATAGCTTTCGTTGACATAATTTACTTACGGCGTTTCCCCGTCGTCTGATTCTACATCAGCGAAAAAGGTTAAATTATTTAATGATTCAATGGGGACTATTGTGTTGTTTGAGTTGAGGAGATACATTTGGGGTTGTTGTTGTTGCTGTTGTTGTTGATTAAATAGCAACTCCGAATTCATATTATATGATGGGTATTCTTGTATGTATTCATTGCCGTGCTCGTCACTTAGAATTGTCCCATCCCATTCAGAAGGCATATCTTCCACAATATGTACCAATTCCATTGCAAGTCTGGAAAAAATGGTACATATTAAATTCTGATGGTAACATTATATTTTATTATTTTTTTCAAAATATCATCCAGGATATCTGTGAAAAATACGTTCAAATTCCGCGCTCGGCAGATGTATTACTTACTTTACCTGAAAGGAGCTAAAGTATTTTACAAAAACGAATCCTTTCTATTGACTGAAATAATCAAAAAATGCACACACTAAACTCATAAAACTCACTTCACTTTTTATCGGATACTTTAATCGCTGAAAGATGTAAATTGCACTTGGAAATTTCAATTTTATAGTTTTAATTTTAAAAATATTTGCCAAGTAACACCCTTATTCACAGACATCTCAGATGGCTAAGCGTTTGCTCGACGCTCCAAAACTCAAATCAATTGAATGTACAAGGTTATACAGGTTAGGGGATATTTGTAAATTGCGTCTGCATTCTTGGTGTAATTTTGCCCAACATTCCTTTAATGCATACAAACCTTTTTTGACAATATTTGGAACTTTTGAAATAACTGATTCGCAATATAAGTATGCCTAAATTGTATTAGCTGAAAGCCTTCCAAATTTAATATCGTTTTTCAACTGTCTGGCTTTAATATATATCGTGATCATATTTGCATTATCCCTTACCAGAGCAACTAAGAAATAGGACATTAGTTAAGGTACACTATAGCAATGGTACCATTAATTACACTGCCTGTGGTCATCTAGGACATCAAGAAAATAATCACTAAAGTATGTGTTTATAAAAATATTAATAAATACATATAAAAGGTTTTAATACTAGGACGTCACGACTATTGCCTTTGTAACTTTTCTGTTAAGTTTGAGGGAAAAACAGTACTGGAATTGCTAGTTCTATTTCATTAACTTTGTTCTATCCTGACATTGGCAATGTTTTTATCTTTTTATTCTTTTACCTCTACTTTACAATGTCTTGCAATGCTTCTTTATCTGCACGTATCAAACCTACTGATTCCTCGCATTCCTGAACAGTTTACGTCGTTCTCGGACGCTCCTTAACTCGTCAGAATAGTATCCGATCGAACTAGCTTAGAATTAGAATGGAAAAGTGGAATGTAGTCAAAGTAGAAACAGAATGAATAGGTCGTACTATATTGTAGGTAGATCCAGAAGCATTGGGATCGGTAATAATTACGTGTATGGCCTGCTGTCTGAGCTTCGCTAAAGTTAACATAGCTAATCTTCTATTTTCCTTTTATACGAAATGGTTTAACTGATAGATATTTAGAAAGTTTTATTTTTACGATTGTAAATGATTTAAAAATTTTATGATTTCATTGTTGCATTTTTCATTTTGGAAAAAAAACAAATGGTAGTAAATATTGTTTTTAATAAAATAGTAGATAAATAAAAGATAAATGACACACTAACTCACGAAGATTAACATACTTATTTGAAATAACGACAAAAAGATTTAGGCACTGACGAGATTCGAACTCGTGATCTCCTGTTTACTAGACAGGCGCTTTAACCAACTAAGCCACAGCGCCTCATGGTTTTCCCTTTCAATTTTTGCCCTTATATTCCTAGGTGAATATGTTCTCTCATCTGTTGGGAGTCCACAACACTTGTTGTAACGTTCTGCCAATGCAGCTGTGCAAGCATACCAACTATCATATGAAAGAGCGCAGAGTGAACGAATTTATTTGGCTAGAGTTGGGCAAATAATAGAAGAATTGACAAAGACTTTGATGTGAACTAATAATTCTATTGACTCGCATTAAATGAAAATCTCTTTATATTACGTTGAAAGTGCAAAAATATGTAATGCAATATTTTCTGCATACCTAATATAAATCTAAGAATATGGCAAAATATAATACCGTACAATGAATGAATGAATACAGTGAATCTCTAACACAAACATCGAACCACAATACAATGAATACTTTTCCATCCCTAGGCCATGGACTATTCACATTTAGGAAATAAAATGGAACATCAATTTTCATTCCATGAAGAATTTTACAAGATGTGTATGTCCAGTATGACAAAACATGAAAGTTAAGCTGGTAACATGTATGAATGGCAGTTTCTTATGTGAAAACTCTGGTACCTTCATTACAATTATCAACCCCAAAATAATGAAAAATAGTTTTACAAAATTGATAAAACCATTTATATTATTTATTATACTACATTGTGATTGATAAATCTATATTGGTTACGACTTCCAAGGACGTTAAGGTCAAATTTCGGTACGTGAATTTCTTTGCAGTGCTTTATCAGTGTAGAATAGTTACCTAAGTATACTATATAAGTAAAAACATTTGCTCACGTTATTTCTAGCTAACAAATTGAACATATATTTTAGTTAAAGCTTGCATATCATTAAATAAATATAATTCTTTCTGCAAAGTTGCAATATTATAACATAACTCTGTGTTGTGAGCAATATAAATGCATGTGCATGCTTTATATTTGTATTACAGAGGAGCAAATTATGAATAATAATATACATATGCACATTCCTTTCCGTATTCTCATCATTCTCCAGTCCATGGAAGGATGACACTAATGCACCATTTACAATCGCCATTTCGCCATACATTTTTAATTGAGAACATTGCATGATGTCATTAAAGTTTTTAGAAGCGTTAAAGTTTCGTTTCTGTTAAAATAGATCGTTTTGTTGACCTGGTTTAAAAGGTTTTAAGTACAGCTAACAAATTTAGAGGCATGAATATTTTCTGGATTTAAGTTTAAGCACTTTAGCAAAATTCTCAGACATGCATATTCAATAAACTAAATAACCACTCAAAGGGAAACAGAAAATTGTCATCCCACTTATAACTTAATAGACTGCTATTGACAATTATAGGACTGACACATTATTTTAGTGTCTTTATTATAATTGTGGCAGTACTAGCACTTCTATCGACGCAAGATTTGTTTGCACAAATGCACAATAGTAAAATGTGTAACATTACGTTGCTGTTACTACTGTTGATCTTTGTGTTCTATTTCGGGCACGACCGAGTTCATTTTTAGAGTCAGGTGGCACTCACAGGGTTTCTCGACTATTTTCGTCATCACATTTGAGCTGCTTTTCGTTGCCATCAACTCCAGTCACAGTCTTAAACAACACAGTCATCTGTACACAATTATATGTACTTTTGTCTTGTGACAGTCAACTATTCAAACACAAATAATAATGTCTTTCAAATCAGTACGTGTAATACCACCGATGTACGAAATTCTCTTTTTCCATTCAGAACAATATTCCCACTTACAAAGATTATTATCGTTCCAAATGTAAAGAAAATGGTTATCCTACTGAGTATATATTACATGAATATACATGAGTGGAGCCTTATTTTGTTTCAGCGATGTGATATTCCATCCATAATGTCCACCATGAAATTAAATCAGAGTTTATTAATAATAGCCATTTGGCAATGGGCCCGAATAGGTGGCCTGAGCCCTGGACACTTTCTTGCTATAAAATGCTGTTCGCCTCCTATAAATAACAGAATAATAGTCATGATTAGTATTAAAACATATCAATAGTTAAATTACCGGGATTTTCTTGCATAACCTCACTTAAAAAATATTGCATTTCTTGGACCGAAAACTGCTCTTGGGTCTACAGCTGGGGAAAATTATTAACATTTGAAATAACCGCAACCCCTTTACCCCATTAAAAGTGGTTCATTAGTATGAATAAAAAATTTTCGTCTACGTATTTGTATTACGTAGAATTAGAAAATTGTTAACAGATCGTAGGGAAAGTAAGTGAATACTAATTTATTTTTCATAATATATTTTCGTTTTTAGTTTTCATTTTTTGAACATTTCTCTCCAAAAACCCCTTTGTTAGTAATTACAGAACATTTACAAAAAAACTGGAGAAATGGGAACTGGAC
The DNA here is from genome assembly GCA_020352615.2 of Yoshiicerus persimilis. Taxonomy (NCBI): domain Eukaryota; kingdom Metazoa; phylum Arthropoda; class Collembola; order Entomobryomorpha; family Tomoceridae; genus Yoshiicerus; species Yoshiicerus persimilis. The sequence goes on along the minus strand of CM060170.1, from coordinate 2,855,921 downwards.
TTGAATAGGTTGGTGCTGGGCAGGCCTTGCTGGGGCACATTGAGAGAGCTGCTGTAATTGCAGTTGGGAATTGAATATTTATGAATATCTGCAAATCAGAGAGTGGAGTATGAGATAACGGCAGTAAAGGCAGAGAACCAAGTGTTGTGGATCTATTCGATCCTCCTGAGAAATCGGAGCATCAACAGACGCTAAAGAATTTACAAAGGTGAAACATAATTATAGTTTTTGTTAATTATTTGTCAAAGGCCATTTAGGGGCTTAAAATGCTTTACTTCCTGAATTCGTATTATTGATTTCTAGATTATTGATGTACCGGATATGGTATATGCCTTTTTTGTTATTATTTCTGATCAAGAAAACCGAAAAATCGTAAGCATTAAGAAAAAATAATGAGTCGGGTCCGAATATTTGAATCTTTAGAAGAGGTACCATTCAGTTGATTAATTTGATTTTAGTTTGCACTTTATTGCCAAAGGATGTTGCAATAATATGCTGAAGAGATGAAATTTGAATTGAGAAATGAAAGGAGGAAAAATGGAAAACAATTGTATTGAAGTATAAACCCTTAGTGGCTGTAAACATAAAATGATACTATAGTATATAAAAGATGCATTAAATGTAATAACGTTTCGAAAATCAGGGTTCTCAATTTCTGAATGGCCAAGCATTAAAAGAGTAAGGTAGTGGTGCGTTAAGTTGCTTTTATACTGGCTAATATTGCTAACGTAAAATAAGTTTTGATTTGTGATTTGTGGATTGTGAGGGGAATCTGTGTAGGAATATTTGTGGATTGAGTAGTTATGTGTAAATATGTGTACGAGGTTGTTAATGAAAGATATCGGGAGAGATGCGGATGCGTTAAGTTTGAAAAGTGAGATAGTTAAAGAGGGAGGTAAAAGAAGTGGATGGAAGTGTTGGGTTCGTATGTGTGTCTGGGTAGAGTTGACTTGGCTGGCATTCCCGGATTCTGGTGGTGTGTTGGCCTTTTAGGCTGGCACATTATAATGACATGCTCTGCTCCAGCGTTAGCAGTGTGGAGCATGATACGGGAGAATGCATGCTTCGTGCTACTCTGAGAGGGGACTTGAGCATCTTGAGCAGTTTCCGAGTTTCGGAGTTTCGGAGTTTCGGAGTGTAGTCGCAATTTTGCAGCTTAGGGGTAAAGAGTGCTGGTTGACGGCGTGCTGAGTGAGTTGACTCGTCGTCGTGTGCACGGTGGTTTCCTCGCGATCATCATCTCAGTTTCTCTCAGTACTTATGTGAACTCATATTTTCCATCTCCTATTGCGTTTCTTATGTCAAGTATAAGGTTACACACACTCAGACGACTCTGACCCTGTCTTCTGCTCCACAATCATTCTGGCTCGCTTCTCTCACCAAGATATTTCTTTGACAACGTCTGTCCTGTCGCCCAAATATTCTATACATGTCTCTTCGTCTCCTCCGGAAAATTTCTGATTCATTCGATTCCCTATTTTTCCTGTTCCAATATTTTACGTAAGACAAGACACACATCGCTCGTGCACACATTAGAAATATTACAAAGTATCTCCAGATATTGCTGAGACATATGTTCATGTATTACCAGTAGGCATACCATAGTCTATAAGGCATTCTATGTTCGATTCAATTCGTCCGTCAACTCAAGCGTTTCTTCAGTTTTTTCTTTTTTGCAGTACATTTACCAATTTACCTTAAAAGACTTGCCAGTCGTCCTTTACTCAAACTATATTAAACGGAAATGATATTAAATTAAATCCTACCAACGCAAAAACGCAATATTGCAGATAGTAGTAGGAAAGTAGATCCTCAGTGGGAAATACTGTACATGTTAAAATGTGCCCTCGAGTACCTACTTCGCTTTAGTGTACGTACTAATTGTCTCCCCATGACAATGCCTTTGTTCGAGGTTTTATAGCAAAGGAATGAAGCTAATGAATATTTGATTCAAGTCACGTTACAATAATCCAGGAAGAGGAGGAAGTGCATAAGGATCATATCACTAATCAGTATGAGACACGAACTAGTTGCATAAATAATGGAGTTGTTAGTAATAAATCTGTTTTGAAAAAAGTGCTAAACGACTGTGTAATTCGGTCAAGTAAATGAAAAGTAGGTGACTGCAGAAATAAATGGATAGCTACTATAATTCAAAATAATTTCGCAAAAGTGAATAAAAAGGCGACTACCCCTGTATTTTATGTTCTCTTACGCGGCATAACTTTCTCGTGTTTATAAAATTCCATTCCAGATAACGTGCGAGGGGAGCGGAAAAAAGATGTAAAAAAGCGTGCACAACTATGCAGGAAAATAAAGTGCCAACATGAAGTATTAAATCTCACGTTTATTAGGGAAGGCAGAGATAGAGATTTGAAGCTGAGTTATCAGGCGTGATTTATTTCAACTGTAAAAGGGATCTTTGAAAGGAAATTGTTCCATAAAATACAGATATTTCGCCAGTGGGTATTTATTTGGAAGATGCAAATGGAGGAACGTATGTAAATGGCTGAAATGAGATAACGTATATCTAACGTGATTATCGTCGCTTTGGTTGGGATCTTCTCCTGGCATGTGTTCGTGTCCAGCGGATTAGAAAATACCCGGTGGCTGAGCAATCTACGAGTGCGGACTGGTTAAATCGGAGAAGTTGCGAATAAACTGTTGATTTAAATTATTCTGATTATACTCCGGAGATTTGTGCACCCATTGGAAATGTAACTGGATACAATCGCCCTTCTCCTTCTATTCAAGTCGCTACAAAAGTGTAATTACCTTAGTCGCGAATGCAGGGCTACATATAAAAACCTGTTACTTTGCTCTCTGGATTTGCGAAAGTTGAAAATGAACTGAAAAGGGAGGGACGTCAGCGGAAGTAGTTAATTGGTTGTGAGGTGTGTATTGGATGTTGTGTATGGACCAGTGGCATTTATATACAAAGCAGAAACGCACGGTGCAACAATAGTATAGCCGCTAGATATTATGATAGATACAGAGAAAAGTGATTGAACAATAGAAAAAGTTGTTCAATCAAAATTCGGTAAAGAACATCTTGGAGGATTTTGTAAAGATTTCCCACGTTTCTGCTGCAGAGACGATTGAAGAAGAAACTAAAATAGCATGACTAAGGCCGAGCATAGTGGACTTTCGTGCGAAACTAAATCAAGAACTGAGTTGGAGTGAACTTTTACTTACTCCTCTCTGTAGTTCTCACTGAGTTGTCAGTTTTCACTTTTCTTTCTTGCGAGCAGAAAGAAAGACTTGAGCTGTACATATGTAGTACATGAAAGGAAGAGTATATCAACTTGACTTAAGCTCTCGACAAGTTGGCTCCCTCGTTTGCTCACTCAGCTTACACACTACCTACACTATTACAAAGTACTACGACATTAGTATCTATAAGGATCATCACACAACATCAACTTTTCCCTCTGTACATATTGTATCTATTTCTACCGGGGCTGAGTCAAGTGTCACAAGTCACTAGAGCTAATCTAGTTATGACAACTCACTCAATTGGCAAAACAAGTTCGTCTCTCCTTTATTTTCTCATTCTTCATAGCTTATATTGACAGATTCGCGACTTTATTGACGAAAACCAACACGCTGCATAAATTTCTCTTTCCTTGTCATTTTACTTCTCCAGGAGAGTTGCATGTGCTGAAAATATTCATTTTCTGAAGAACGGATTTGCAGTCCGAATCAAACCCCAGTTCAGCCAAACCCACGAATTCTGGAAACTCAGAAGAAAGTTGTTCAATAGAAAATTTGAAATTAATTCAACTCTCGTTCTCATTGTCTTCAATTAGTTGGAGAGCCGAAGCCCAGAGACAAGAGAGACAACGGACTATGAAACCTTTTCATTCACCATTATTTTTAACGAAAGTGGTTCAACAGAGAAAATATTGGAAATATCTCCAAGTTTCTATCTAGGGATCTGGAAACGGGAATTCTATAGGTTGAAATGTTTTCTTTGCAAATATGGTGAAACTGTCAAAAACGCAGAATGCTAGTAACCATAAACTGACTTTTGACAACAATTTCAACGACTTCTTTCCAACAAGTCTACGATTAAAACGATTACGAATTTCAATCGCACAACGCAATTCGATTAAGTTTTCCAACGGCGAACGACAAGATGAGAGTTACTTGTTTGTGTGTGCTTAGATGGGCACTATAGGTTCTCTGGTTACTCATGCATCGTTAATTCTTCTGTTGGCTTGGTTCTACTTGTTTACTAGTGCCTCTCCTCACTCTACCTTTTCAGCAATGGGAGTCTCCGCATTTCTTTTTCACTGCAACTAGTTCTCAGCTGCGTCTTAAGTTTCCTATTAATATTTTCTAGTTTGTGGCTTTAAAATGTCATCCAGTCCGAATGAGCACAATAGGACTAGAAGCAATAGCCGCATCTCCTGAACAACCCAGAACCGTTCGTATGCATTTAATACAGAAGTGACAAGTAGTCGTAATGATCCTACCTCTTAGGTATCGCGGTCGTTAGAGCATCAGTTCATTAGTAGAACCGAGGATCCATCACAAAGAGGAAAAAGGCTCTTGAATCGTAATCATTGTGTGAGTAAGAAGGCAGAGCAGAGCAGCTTACAATAGTATCTCTCAGAAATAAATGCAGAAAAGTGTAGACCATTTACATTTGCGTAGGTTTGCTAACATAACAGTAGATGCTCTTTAATAAAGATTTCAGTTCCAAGTGTTTAGCATTACACACAAGTGCTCCTTTCCTAGATCTGTATTCTTTTCCTTGCCTCTCCTTCTGTGCGTACTTGAAAACTTTCGTAGGATCCTACTGCACACATGACATGACAGTCACTAAACTGCAAACTGTGGAATATACGGAGTCTAACTGGAAGTTAGTTGGATGTGACGAGTACTCAAGTGGTAGTTGTGCAGCTTTTTTAAAATAGCGGATAAGTTGCATTGAAAAACTTGAGATTTGCAAAGTAAAGGAACCCGGAGGAAAGCAAACAAACAAGAAAGGACGTAAAAGTAGGTACTCCGGAGCCATATAGCATTTTATCACATTCACACATGAAATTAAGTCATGTTGTATTTGTGCACCAGTAGTGCTCGTGTATACACATAACGACAGTGGAATACAGTGTTACCCAGTGCTACTCCGATTCACTAACAAGAGCGAACTGTGAGCTGTGCAGATATATGTGGAGTAGGGTATCACTTCTCGGTAGCGCCACACCACACATTCTGCAAATACCAGCCACCACTTACAGTTACTTAATATTACTGCATAGACATTAGTGAATTTTAGCTGTTAGATGAATTGAAGTGCATGTAATGTAACCAAGTGGCATCTCAGGCAACTCAAGTACGAAAATACGATCCCTGTCTGCAGAACAACAAGAGCTGAGAGTGAGCCACAGCGAACGTACGCTCAAGTTGATCTTGATGAGGATGCGGTTGTGCCGTGTCTCTGCCTCTTCTGGATCAGGATTGCGGATGACGAGCAGAGATTTATTTTTGGATAACTCGATCCTCTGATTTGATGTTCTCTCTGTCTCCTCTTACACTCGCTCTACTTTGTTTCCACTCACAGTCCAATTTCCGTAGATTAGCCAAGTAAGATCGCGATTTGTTTCCAACCCGATGTTTAATGCGTTAAATGAAACCCTTTGAATACGGATACAAATAGACTCGCAATATTCTCTATGCATAACTTCCTATACGTACTTCCAACTTGTTCGCTAACCCGCAACTGCTACACCAATACACAGTTCAGTCTCCGCAGATTACTTACTTCCTATCATAACCCATCAAAACGCAATTCAAAACTGCAGCAAATAAGTCAGCTATGAAATAATATGTAAGTTAGATTCATATTTTCTTTATCTTTATTTAATAATAGGGGGATGTAAATATCTGTGGTATAATAGTATGAAGAAGTGCAGTAGAGCACTATACTTCAGCTATAATTTATTTTACATTGTGTATTTAATAATGCAAAAGCACAGAGTAAAAGGTAAGGGATGGAGAAAATCCAGGGGGTTAATGCAAATGAGAGCAAAATCCTAAATGGTGGTTATACCTACGCTGCTTGACATTTCTGAACATACGGAGCTGGAAAACTGTGAAAACGTATTCGCTTTTTCTGCAGCTTGTTATAAAATTTGATTTCCGATCACGTTTGTAATAATAGCACTTCTCTACTTCCGTCTCTCTGTATAAATATTTAAGAAATGCATCTTTGGTTTTCATGCTCTATATTCTTGTACAAATCTCTGCTACACGAGAATGTAGTGTATACTATAGAGTCCAATAAGTATGCTATAGTTGAACTGAAGACAACATAAACCTTTCTTTGCAATTTTAGCTAGTTTTAAAAAGAATGAGTCTGACAACCACAACTGTGTCTACAGCATCCTCACTTAACCTTAGATCACTCCCCTGCAGAATATACTGTAACAGAGTTATAGTTTCAGTAGGTATGAACAAATGTACAGGGTTATAGGAAGATGCAGTCAAATATTTTCCTATAGCTCCTCTCCATAGCTGTGTGCCATGTTCTACTAACTGTATGCACTTGTTTTACTCTAAAAATCTAAACTTGGGATTCATCCATTTTATTTGACTTGACATGGGGTTGCTTGTACATGAAGTGGAAAAATCAGGAAATAAACTCTGCTCTATGTCTCCAACATCGTATAATAGTAAATTTCATTAAAATAAATCCTCCTTTATTATTCTTTTTATTTATTTCAATTGCCCGCATTCAAATTTTTATTCATGTGTCACTCCATGTCAGCATTAAATTAAGAATGTCGTTCTCCCTATAGGAACACTGTCGATAAGAAAAAATACATTAAAAATATATCTTATTAATTAACTCAAATTATTGATAATTCAGAAATTACTGGGTTATTTAATAATTAATTGGCAGATTGAAATAATAAACATAAAATCCTAATCCAGAATTCTTAATAGAATTAAAAACACACAATTTAGAAAATACTAATAATTAATTAATTAATTAATTACGTTACAGCCAATACATCATTGCTATTGCACATTTTACTTTTGCATCACTGCTGCCCATCGTTGACAAAGATCTTTTCTCTATTACTTCGTATGAGGTCCTGTACTTTGCTACTCCATTAAGTTTGATAACACTTAGATCCCAACGTCGAAGTAATTTATTCCAATAGAAAATATCAACCCGTTTCGGAGAATTTAGAATTAGTTTTAAACTTGGTTTAATTTTCTGTTTCTATTTTGGGAAAAGATTTAGCTGTATAGGTACTTCTGACAGTGAAGTTAAACCAGTCTGAAAAATGAGTTTGCACATTCAAAATAGATTTTACAACAAATGCAACTAAACTGATTTTTTCTCTCTCTTGGATTGTATATAAATCAGCAGACGTACATTTTTCTTTCATTTTTCATTATTTTACATTTCTAATTAAATTTCTTCATTAAAGTGGGATAGGAAAAAAAGACAATAAGAATATGTCACATGAAAAGAGAGAGTAGAGTCAAAAATAATACCTAGGTATTTAATTTGGGGAACCCATTTAATTAGAAAATCACACTACATAATATCATTGTTGATAATTTGTTTCGCTATGGCCTTGTGAAAAAACATTGCCTCAGTTTTCAACAGATTTATCGACAAATTATTAACGCTACTACAACTTTGTAAGCATGCTACACAATCATTTATGGTTTCTAAAATTTGTCGTTAAAATACTTAGAAAAGGTACAAAGCGTTTACTATTTTTGCGTATTACTTATTACTGTTACAAACCTAAGATCGACATCTGAACCTGCAAATGGTATGGAAAGTAGCCATAACAGATATATTTCGAAAACTCAGATGCAAAAGCATGATCGATTAAAGTCGCAGTAGTACCCGTGTCTGATTTGACATAACAACCACATTGCAAAATTTCAACCAAATAATCTATTCATGTAGATTTTTATGTCTATTTGCATTTTGGAAATATAAATATTCTTCTCTTCACTCCAGGAATTCCAAAAATATTTCACGGGTATTGTTTTTATACATTCACTGCATAAATTAAATTGTTTTGAAAACTACGTTTACTGCAATCCAAATATTTCAGTTTCTGTTCATCTTTGCGTACTATAACGCCATATGATTATTTTCTATATAAGCGTCATAGCCATAAATATATATAATAGATGTGGTTTGAGTCGGTGGTGTAGCCATAAATATAATATTAGATGTAGATGTAAAGTATAAATATTATGTTGTAGATAAACAAGGATAAGGAAGGGCACTTTGAAAATACTATTATAGTGCATTTATTAATTACATATTCTTGGCTTGATGTGTGGGCTGCTTAGCGTGATAATCCTTTTGGGTGAAAAGTATTTTTGGTGGCGTTTCAACGCTGCAATACATCAAAATTCATATTATTCTTGAGTGTAAGTATGTAAATAGGACTAGATTTCCCAGTTTATATTGCTTACTTAAAAGTAAATGCTTTCGAAATATATTTTCATGGGGGAGCACTCAGTAATAAAGCAGGCCATCTCCAGCGTGAAACAGCAGAAGAGAGTGCCAAACTAATAGTTGGTGTTGGTTTTTATGGTTGTGTTGTGGTTGTGGCAGTTATGTCCAACTGATTTATGAACTGACTGCTCATGAAAGAACCAAAATGCGTTTAGGTATGCTGATCGCAGCTTTTATGATATTATGCTTTCTATTTGTGTATCCTTTCCAATATTTCAATGTGTCGAACAGAGTTCAACTTGCATGCTAATGACTTCTGGACTCGAAACCTTTCTATGAGTCCATTTCGTTATCCATTGTACTCCTTATGACAAGACAACATTCTCTTTTACACATTTTCATTCATTTTAAAAACCAAATCCCTATGGCATATGTCATAGTGCATAAGTCGTGGTCGTGTTGGATCACAACAGAAACTTGTCCTAGTCCTAAACACTTCAGACCTCTGACCTAAACGCAGACAGATTGTCTAAAAAATGTGCATTTAGCACTCAAAGGCATTTTTATCGATAAAGAATAGAACTTGACATTTGTCAATATCAAATCATAATTTGGAGAAAAAGATAAATAGTCAATGAAAACCACTTTTAATACAATACATTATTTAAATAACGTAAAATTGTAGATTCTATTGAGTTTATTCCTTATTTTGAATACTCAAAGAATATTTTTTACTGATGATCAACCAATTCGCTGGATCGGAATTCGGAAGTCCTGAATCTCTCGTGTCACTTAGTGCACTAGACATGAATTTAAATTGGATTTTGTACCTATAACATAGTAAAACGGATTTAATACTTACACTTTTGGTGTAGAAATAGGTAATATATAAATGTGCATTAATAGGAAGAAACTTGTTTGAATTTATTTCATGTAAGCAGGCGTATTCAGCTTGTGAAAACGTGAGGAAGCAAGGCCAAGGTAACTTGATAACGTTTTTGCTTTGCCAGCATCGTAGCTAACCCAAGTTGCAATTATTTACCTACACATCCGATATAATAGGGACGGGATGTTTAAAACTATTTTTAACTTTAGTGTTAAGTAAAAGTTAAAAGAGGAGAGTGCTCTTTAGTGCTTATTAATTACTTTCACAAATTACAGTTGTAATGCTGTGCAGCAAATAGATTTTCTAAAGTATGCAAAAAGAAACATAATAAAAATGTATTTGCAATTTCATTGTCTACTATCAACATCTACCATAAAAGGTATAGCTATTAGCAATCGTGAGTTTCATCTTTCCCTTTACGCTTTTCTTGCATGCCTCAGTCAACTCCGTTCTGTTGGTTTCACTCTGGTTTTTTGCTGAAAACTTGTTGATTAAGTCCCTGCTGTAGCTTATATCTTATATACAGCCGCATTTTGTTTCCGTCTCAGCTGTAAGAACTTGGGGAAAGATATTGCCCTTTTCTTGCTAAGCGGCGCAAAAAATACAATCCATAACAATACGTTTTATTAGCTCTGTTTCCAACCTGGAAGTAACATTGTGTAGCATTTGCACATAGAAGGAAACGGACGTCTTGAATTCTTCATTGCTTCCTTTTGCATAAAGAATCTGGTTCGCTAACTAACTGGTAAACTGGTGTCTCATAAAAATCTCGTGCTTGTGCAAATAAAGCAAAAGCGTTTGCATTCATTATCTGAGGAATATCCGAATATACCTAAGCTCCCAAATATACCCGCCGAATTTTGCATATTTCTCTATACACGCTACATAAATATTTGCATAAGTAAAACAATTCCGTTTTAGCTGACTGAGAAAGTCTCAGAATATTAAGTACCAATTATGCTTTCTCAATTCTTCTACATAAAAAGTGGTTTCCATTCTGCCAGCACTTATTTAAAAATATTCTTTCCCTAATACATGCACCAGATACGTCTCGTAATACTTTACTAATAATTTTCATTCCCCAATGGCAACATTCCTTCACTTTGGAAAAATACTACGTTTTATGTAAACTGAAGATAAAACTATTTTGTGTGCAAATAATCAAGATGTTCAGCAAACCAAACAGATATTATCCTAAGTTCCAGAGAATCTCAAAAACTGGATAAGGTACCCGGTGTCTTTAAATTGAATCAAGTATTAGTAATTCATTGTTTACATTTCCTTTAGCAAGAATTTATGAAATGGACAAACATTTTCGTTTTCTCAATAGTAGTACATTTTAGTTTCTTCACGCAACATAGTCTTAGAAAGTTTTAAACTATTCTAATTAAGGAATTTTTTCCTCATCATGCAGAACATATTTTGTATTTTACTGCCATGTTTTTTAAAATCAAGGCATAAACTTTCTGAGAGTTGTTTTTCTTTTCCGATTGGTTATATCTCATACTGACAAAGATCTTTGTGCAGTGTTCACCTTACCAAAGTTAGTACAGGCAGCAAAACCTAAAAGTGACCAAATATTGTTAATGCCAGGAATATTTTCTTTAGAAAAGCGTGAGCCAAATACTAGTTTTAAAAATGAGAAAAATGATTCACCTAACACTAAGATAGCGTCGATTCACATCTGTGTAATAATAAAGTTTCCCATTTTGAGATTTGATAAGGAAGGGATGTTCTTAGGTTGAAGTCTTCTTACACTAATAGAAATGCGTGCAGAAAAAGGGCCTGAAGTGTGGCATATGTATTTGGTAGCGTAATGTAGTAGAATATCTGTGAAGCCATGTGATTGTTACTGGTGATAGTTAATGGAGGTGAAGTCAGTGTTAGTTTACGTAATTGAGGTGCTAGGGACTGGAAATGAATGTCTATGGTGGTTGGTGCTGCAGAATATTGCAAGATTTGCCTACGCATTCATTTCTCATTTCGTATTATTCACAGTGCTCTTTATTACTTAATAGTATTATCAGCTCGTAGCATTACGCGTGGAACATGGATAGGGAAGGGCCTGTGTTTGTGCGTAGTTCAACTGAAATGAGTTAATGTAAGCCAGAGGAACTCGTGCTCCATATAAATCTACCTTCGAACGTAATGTCCTCTGTAGCGCTATAGGGAGAATTCTGTTTATAGGAGTTTGCAATGCAATGATAGAAGCTAAGAGGAGCGAGACGAATAGGAGAATTATATGAATAAGATTTTCTATTCCGTCACTCTTTAATGTTGTGGTTTCGAGAGTCATTTGACTTGAGCAGAGTCTTCCTTTGCTTTCTTGAACATTTTTTTCTCACTTCGTCGTCTGTCTTGTCGTTTGCCTTGTCTTGTCTCCATTGACTTGACTCACTCAGACAAAAATGCATCTCTCCTATGAATTGAAATATAAGATGAGCTCAGCTCAGCTCAAACTCACTCAGTCAGCTCACATCACACTACCATAGAACCCCATTCATTCCACTTCTACTAACAAAGTAAGTAGCTCTGATTTAAAAACTCTACTCAAAGCATTTGCATATATATAGGTGTACGTAGCTACCTATAAATACGTGCTTGTTTTCATTCCATGTCCACATATATTCACATACCGACTCTCTATCTATCTAATGCTAAGTAATATCTAAGCTCTGCTAGAGGTAGACGAACCATAAGAAATAATAGGGGTCCTCACTTATTCAAAACAACATTAGCAATGAATAATTCAAATATCTCGGTTTAAATCAAACACAAAACTAATACTCAAGCAAACCATGCTACTCTTTTACTCTATATTTAACCTATAATGACCCTCAAATATATTCAACAAATTTCTTCAAAATGTGCCACCAAAAATTATTTTTATCGCAATTTGTCAACGTCTTTGATGACTCATTTACATTTTCTATCCCGGTTTTTGAAATCTGCCAATAAATTTGCCACATTATTGTTGCAGAAAGACGGAAATTTACAATATAATTTTATGACTTAGTCTAGGTTTCAAAAATTTGCATTGCATTAGTTTAAAATGGTATTATTTAAGCTTGAAGAATTTGGTAAATGGAATTTTGGAAATGAAATTTCTTTTTGACGAAAGTTGTTGAGTTGGAGGCGTCTCGCACTGAAGTTTGGTAAGAATAAGCGAGGAGTTCTAAAATCGACGATATTATTTTCCTTCCATATTATCCAAACTACCTTTAATAACAATGTTCGACTTATAATATTAGTTTTTCTTTTTGGCTTCGCTTGGTACTCTTCTGAGTATCTTTGCATTATCCTATACTTTCTTCTCTGTTTAGGAACCGACTTTCTTATGTAATTCTTTATGTGTGTATAATAATATTCTAGTAGTCGCTTTACAATTTAGAGCAGTGGTGTGGATGGAGCAGTTCTTATAGATGCGACGCTATATATTTATCTCTGGGTGTAATGCTTACGTTAGTAGGTGCTGAGTGGAAATAAATGAATACAGTTGGCATGCCACGGTTCTTTCCTACGGTTTTTACTTCTTTCCTCCGAGAGATAAGGAGTTGGGAGGCCCTGTCTGAATCTCTGCAGCCCCACCAGCCAAATTGACTCTTATCGTCGGCTTTTCCAATTGGGACACTCCTGCACATCACATCACATCAAAAGTTATGTGAAAAACTTTTCCACGATTATTATGCTGCATAATGTGCAGTGCATAATAGTAGTCGGAGTTAGATTACCATTGCTAATCGTAAGTAAGCAACGTAAACCTAATGATCTATTCACTTTCCCAACCGCTTTCAATTTACATTCGTTACTAAAAGGTAAAAGAAATTCTTGATTTATCTCACCTCTTCTCTCTTCCCCATAATCAACATTTTATTCACCTACACCTAATTTCGTAATTTGCACTCAAATATACATACATTTCTCTGTGTTGACAACACTCTTCATTATAATGCACACTAACGCAACATCAGGACGAGGATTTTACGTCGTTATCAGTTATTTTGTGTAATTCTAAAATTTCAGACTTAAGAAAATAGATATATACGAAAAAATAGTATTTGAGATCTGTCATGCTGAACATATGATGACTATGTGATGATTTCGTGGGATTTCTTATTATTTGCAAAATCGTAATTCATGTGTTTACACGTAACAGTATATGCCTAATATTTTCACTCATTATATCGCCAAAATACAAAGCAGTGCTGATGATGACATGACAGTTACAAATTTATGGCTTCGCGCCTCAATGATGTCAACCATCGATTTCTTCTGTTTTTAATCTCTTTCGGCGTTAAATCAGGTCGGAGAATAATATGAGAGCAAACAATAGGAAAACATTTGAGAAAGTCATGGTCACCAGCACCACTGGGGATGGATGACAAAGGCCAAGCAAATGAAAAGCTTCTAATACTTTTGTATGTCTAGGCAGAGAATTTAAATTGCTGAACGTTTACGTATCAATGGAAAGTAGAATGATCAAAATACTCTGACCATTAGTGTTGATGTTATATTATGACCTAAAAATAATTCCATGACAAATATAATACTAAATTGAAAAAAGTTATGCTAATATTGCACATTCCACTGAGATTTTTTGATATGCTATGAAAGCTGATTTACCTATAACGTCAATTGTAAACGATTTTCATTTCAGTGTGTTCGCATTGCCTTAAGAAGACGTTGCACGTTGCAGCATAGATTAGTTGAAGAACCATTATTGATTGAAATAAATTACGATCATAGAAATTTATTTCTACTGGGTAGGTCATTACAAAAGTTTGCCCATTCCTGATTTTAAGGAGAAAATAATTTATAAATTGTATTATGCAAAAAGATGCACAAAACGCATTGTATACATAATCTCTATGCATTATATAAACATATACATCTCTGTAAACACTTTTGTTAAAGTTCGTAACGTAAAAACAGATTTACTACCGCGATAACTCAAATCAAAGATAACATGAGCAGTAACTAGTGTAATAATTTACCAATGTCGTATATTATTTCCAAAAGTTTCAAAAATACAGTTTTGCAATATTCGCAATTTGAATAATTTTTGAAATTGGGGATACATAATTTTACTTTGTACCAATTTATAAATACATTAAAGTGACATAAATAATTCAAAGAATTATCATCCAGATTTTATTGACTACTGTTGGTGAAATTTTCATTTAGGAATTGTGCGTTTTGTAAAAATGACTGCACTTAAGTTTTCTGACTGGGCATGCGTTGCAATTATAAACACATGAATTTAAAAATTTGCGTTATCACAGACGTAAGCTGAATTTCTTACGTCAAAGTACAAGCGTACATAAATACACTTTAACTGCTCATACATCTTTGCCCACACATCCGACAACTTGACGGGTCCCTCATACTCACGCACATATAAAACACAGATTATAGGTAAATACTGCATACATCATCCAGCGTACTCATCCACCGTTGCGTTCCATTTTTCAAACAAAGTGATGCACATTCCCGAGCCGGGAATAATGCCGAGTTCCTTCTTTCAGGGGCTACGGGAGAATTTCCAGAATATCGTATCATATATCATTCCCTTTTTCTTCACCTTCCTCTATCTCTATTAGTACTTGTGTAGTTTTGCATTTTCCATTGCCCCTTTAACACTGCATTCATCCAACACGCAGTTTTATTGTACATGTGTAAAAGAAAAAACAACTTCATAGGAGGCTAAGTAAACTTACAATCAGTATTTTAATCCTTTCACATTCTACGTACCGCTGCTATATAATTTATGCTTATGCGAACATAACATGGGTACAGCTCCAGTTATAAAGTAACTCCTCAACAGCAATTCAAGCTACATTACGACTATTTACAAACCCTCGGAGCACTTTCGCAGTCCATAATAAAGTTGAATAACATAAACTGCAAGAGATGCATGACACAGAAATGGTTCTCATCTTAGCAGTGCAAAGTACAGCTATCTACCTTTATGTACTCTTATAATCCTATTGCCACTGCTTACTCCTCAAACAATATAACCAATTTCTAAATACACGGTTTTGTAATTCTAAATACATACAGCTTTAGTGTCTTCTAAACTGCCGGTGGTGAGAGAAAGTAAAACACATCAGTACTTACAAATGCATCACAGATAAAAGTCTACACGGCAAAGAAAGTTCTGAAAGAAAAAGCTACTAAACACCTTTCATGTAGTATTGCTCTGCTAATTATATTCTCATGAGATAAGATTGATGACTCCCGGCCAAAACTAACAAGCTGTGACGTAGGTAGATTTATACTATTTATTACAATGCCCCAATTAAAAACTTATTTTATTCGTACTTTACAATGTGAATTAATAATTCATAACCACACCGGTAAATAGACAAGGAAGCACAATCTGTGACTTTCATTCAACACAGTATACATTCTACATGTCTTATTTTCATTTCTCATTTTCAAATCTAAGCCTTTCTTCACCTAAATATTTTTCTAATTATGGTACGTCAAAATAAAATTTTGTCAGTCACAGCTAACTTGGTAGTAAAATTTGGGAAGTCAAGTAAATCTGAAAATTTTAAAATGCAAACTATCTTGGTGGCTGACTGAAATTCTGGTAATTGTAAAATCATGTTAGTGCAATTAAGTTTACGAATCTTTTGGTAAAATACCTGTACCGCTGTACCCAGGGTAATTTGTAATTTCTGCATAAAAGAGTATAAGCCAAACACTTAAGAACAAACAAATTCAATGATTTTTCGTAAAACCTATTGTTTTTACGGTACTGTTATTGCGGATACAGATATAATTAGAAATATTATATTCACAAATAAATGTGCAGGAATTTGCGAATGGAGAAAAGCGATTACTTGTAATGTTATCTGCAATTTAATGTTGTTTTGGGTGCTAACGTAAGGTGTGTACATGAAACAAGAATATTAGCACTAAGTACTCACCAAGGGGAGGGGAGTACTGAGATTATAGTATAGAGTTGACTCCAATGACATCAGAGGGACATAAACCCTGCAAATACATGGAAAGTCCTATCTCTTATACTCCTGATTAGGGGACTTCAATAAACAAAACAAAAACTGATGAATTACTTATGAAGTTATCGGCTAACTTTTTGTCGTCTATCTTACCCCACTTTCAGAAAATAAATATTGGCATTTTTAATTTTTTCACTCATTTTTCCCTATCTAATGAACTCAGTGGCATAAGGAGGCAAATTGAGATTGGAAAACAGAAGAAATTGGCCGAATGCCCTTACCCGTATATATATAATTGTACCACCCTGGTACTCACTAGGAATGTGTACATGAAAGACTGAGGTACATTGGGTAACAAAGCGCTATAATATGTTGTGTGGACTTGAGGAGTAGTTTACAAATATTGGAGGAGGAACGGGAGGTTTGAAGTTTGAAGAGAATAAACGCGTTTAAACGGTGCGGTGGCATTCTGTTGTAATTCATAAGCACATGCTTGTCGTATGATATTACATCCCAGGTAGAGAAGATAGCTAAATGGCGTACTTGTAAACAATGTGGATGGAGGAGACACTGTGAAAATGGCTTAGTGTCCCCTAGAAGCATGCAGTAGTTTGTGACTGTGCGAAAAGTAGTAAAGTAGAGGCTGTAGCAATTAAAGAGTTAAAAAGAGAAATTTGAAAAGGCCATTTGAAAATATAGGAGGATCTTGCACATTACATGCATAGATTCACTGCAGAGATGCGACGATCTGCTGCTGATGCTGATACACAATGCTACGGCAGATAACTATAATGTACACACATACCTAATTGTTTGAAGAGAGAGATGAGAGTAGTAAAGTGGAGAGAGGAACGTTTGCGCTGTTTTGCAGTGGTAACAAAGTGAAGTAAGCAATCACGTTGTAATGTATGTGTGTACGAATGTTCCTAAGAACCTCGAACCCAATCTTCTACATAACTAGTACATTGTAAAAA
The DNA here is from genome assembly GCA_020352615.2 of Yoshiicerus persimilis. Taxonomy (NCBI): domain Eukaryota; kingdom Metazoa; phylum Arthropoda; class Collembola; order Entomobryomorpha; family Tomoceridae; genus Yoshiicerus; species Yoshiicerus persimilis. Next base: position 2,838,647 of record CM060170.1, on the reverse strand, counting down.
AGTAAAGAGAAAAAACTTTTTGCTACTCCCTAACATACCTACGGATTCCATGTGTGAATGAGACGGTGATACTTGCACAAAACAAGAGCAGAGTATTTCCAAGTGGCGTATTCAGTACAGGGTCTTGTTTTTCCTGCGAACCTCTCCCCTGAAAAATTCACTGAGAAAAGCAGAATTTTTCAGAAAATTAAAGCATTTCATAACGTAAGTAATTTGCATTTTGTAGGTTTTGAAGCGTTTTTTCCCGCAGAAAAGGTAGTAAATAGTTTTGTATGGGTGCAGAAAGGGAAGTGAGAGAGATAGGAAGAGGGATGGGAAGTCGTAAGAGACAATCTAATTCTGTATTGAATAGTAGATCCGAAAATAGTACAATGTTTAATGCATGATGAGGGAAATTAGGTGGTCTTGGCTCGAATGGTTTAAGAGTGGTCGAATGTTCAGAACCGCATTAAAAATTCCCACCGGATTCCAACTGCAGATACACATCTACGTCTGTGATGGGATGTGATGCGAGGAAACTAAAGCGAACTTCGCGTAGGAATCAGCCGATACAACCGGCCAAAATCCAGACTGACTTCATTTAAAACTTAACTGCCAACATGCACATGACTGCCGAACCGAAAGCGCCCGAACCGGGTAGCTACGTACTCCTATGTGTTCCATTAGGTAGCTGTTGTACTATTAGTGACATGACGTAGGTACTCTCCTCTCCAACCTTTTAATGCACTAAATACTATTTACTCTGCATTTAAATCTGCTTGTTTGTCTCTCTTCAATATGTCGTCGAGTCTCTGTCAACCAACTACATTATCTCGAAACATGCAATCCAGTTCACTTCCCATCTGACCTATAAAACACGTCCTTTCACGAACATCACACTTTTAATATCTTTATTAGTGTAACTATAATTGCCATCCTGCTACCACTGCAAATAATATGTCCCTAAGTGGCTACAGATATAAAATATTTCAAGTATCTGGATAATCTTGTCTGGTCGCAAGTAAAATGTAGTGCACATTTCCAGAATACCCGTACTAGTATTAATTAAAAATCTTAACTTGGTTTACTGGAAAACGGAAATGTAATATTGGAATGTGGAACATTGTACGCTATGACTAGAAAATCTCTGATTTACTCGGACCGGTTTATTTACAAAAAGATGTTACACAAGTTAGTGACAAAAACAACAGATTGCAATGAAAAAGTAAAAAGAAGTTGGATATGGTGGTAGGGACCCATTTGTTACACCTCTGCTCTTTGCCAATCTTTTTGCTACCAGGATTAAATTGACATACAAACAACGACATAATATGCCTAAGTAGCTATAGAAAAAGATGTTATTCCGACATGCTACTCACTGGCATCAGTAACTACGTCATACCTTTCTTTTCCTACATTAGAACAACTGCCACTTACAATTTCCTTTATTTATTTTTCTTCAGTGCAATTTTCTTTAGATCCTCAAGGAATATGCATTACCCATTTCGTATTATCTTTAGTCTCCCTAGTAAATACTACAGCTATTTTAGCATATATAGATAATAGTGGAAGCCCAATGTTTTTCAATATTAACTTTTTTCATTACCATTTCAAGCTCGCTCAATATCCTTTACTGCGACAGTGTTTTAATGTTAGAATTATTTTCTCGTTCATGCAAGAAAGCATATAATTCTTGCAAATTACATTCATTCTAACTATATCTGCAGCACATGCACAGTTGCAGCTAGGTAAATTATACTTAACGCAAGATTGAAGATTTCTGTATTGTTTTCGTTTTGTTTAAATTCTTGTCGGTTAAAGAACTAGGGAAGGAATGGATCAGAGTACGTGCCATTTTGCAGTAGCCTAGTAAAGCAGTGTTCAATTCAGACTGTACTACTTACGAGACTTCTTTGACACAAAATACAGTCTACGTATACGTAGATCTGCAGTTTAAAAAATGTCGAGCGAATAAAGCCAGGCTAAGCTAAGAGATTGGTGCAGTCATTTATACTAGGACGTATCCCCACTTTCTTCCGCAATACTTTCCCAACTGATCGTTCACCCAAATATCTACTTGTAATATGTAAATTCAAATGCAATAATTAATTTAATTACAAGTGTATACCACGCGGATATGCTTAGTCTAACATTTTGTTTGTAGTTGTGCAATATATTTTGAATTCTGGAGTTGGGAAAGAATCTCAAAGGTAAAAACAAAAAAGACACTAAATTGGTTGTCTGCTAACATAGTTAATGTTACGTTTACTGTATATTTAGTTGAACTGTAACATGCTTGTTTGTCCTTCCTTCATCATCACATCAGGTCTTGCTATATGTATATAAATAGATTGTTGTGGTGTTATGTATGGTCACATAGTGCAGTACATTACCAGTAGGATTGTATGCACTGAAAACAATAAAAACGGAAGCATTTACTTGCATACGCCACAAATTAGGATCCCGCTTCGTTGAAGCTTCACATTATAGAAACAATTAGTGCACTGTATGTATGTTTTATACTGAAGTGCATGAAAGTACTCTTGTGTACGGTTTCTGTTTATTCTTTTGTAAGAAAATGAGGTTCAGATATTTGAGGCACTGTGTGATAACGTAACTAGTGTCTAGTCATCTGGTAGTGTAACAGTGTTACTGCTCAGTATATTTACATAGGTAGGCGGTGGGCGAATATCCACTATGCCTATGCACGGAAAGTCGAGCTGGAGCAAGTAAGCCAACTCATTATAAGAAAAGGTGCAGGAATAAAAGTCTGTCGGGTAAGTGTCACGCAGTGCTTTTCTCTTTTGTCTCGTAATATTGACAAGGTTATAAATAGTCGCCCAATTCGAGAATTTTATGCCAACCAATATTACATGAAGGATTTGCTTGACGTAGCATAAATGCATCTCTATAAGTTTAGAATGCCAACCGCAAACAAACCATGTAAATCTCATCTTTCACAAGGTCTTCATTTTGCAGTCTCTGCTTTGATTAGGTCATAATTTGGTTATCGATTTTAACTGCATTATAAATTTAAAAATCATGTCCCCACAAACCATTCTTTAGGAGATACACTTCCAACATGTGTTAATGCTAATAATATATTCATTAGCAAGCTTAGGCAAATACTTAATTAAATGTCAACTTCATTTAAGGTAACATGCAATTCAAGGATTAAGATCCCTATCATGGCTGTAGATTACACACTATCGTTCTAAATATAGTTTATTTTAATGTCAAATATCTGTCTTTTACAGGACTGTCAAAACAAAATGTCACTATTTGTATACTAATATATTTAAGGTGGACATGCAATTACAACATGTTTCCGTTATATTTCCCATCATGCTGTTGGAGTCTTGAGCAAAAATCGTTACAAAATCTATATAATAGGAAATTAATTATTCCTCAATTATAAATAATTCCTCAATCGGAATTATCAGTGCTTCGATGCTTTTTGGGAAAAGGACAAATGAGGTATCTATTGTGATCACTGAATTTCACTGAATTTTCTTGAAAATAATGCCAAGAAGAATTATCAGATATATTTCAAAGTTTTTCCTATTTTGTATTTTTCATTATCAATAATCCCAAGTTTTGAGGCTTGCTACATATTGGATATAAATATTGGATATAAAATAAAAATAATTGGCAATAAAATGTATTCATAAAATAATAAAAACGTAAATTACCGTAAGGGTACAGGATATCAGATGAAAATCAGAATAGTTGCAAATCTGGTCCCCGTTTGTGATTGTAAACAGGACAATACGTTCCACCATTGAAAATGCATTCGCAAAAAATAGTTAGGCATCAGTACAATAATGCTTCACTTAAGCATTTTGAGCATTTCGAGAGGAATAGAATCCTTGGGTACAATTTGACGTGACATGATAGGGAATAATAGATAAGATCTTAAACTTGAAATGTCTAAAAAATAGATCATGATAAGGCATTACATCAGCAAAACTGAATTTTTAGATGTTGTTGAACACATCGATGGTTAAACAAATAAAATAATAGGATGGATTACACTTAGTATGGAATAGCACTTATGGCAGCTGTATTAAATTTACTGACAGAAAAAAATTATCTCAAGAGAAAGTGGAAAAGGAAACCCGAAGAAAAAAGTAAGTTTGTGTATGTGAGTACATCAGTTTTCTCTTTGTGGCTTGGCTGACTCAACTGTAAATATCTCGTCTGCTATTTTACACAAAACAATATGTGTAACAAATCATTTGCAAAACGCATTTAAGACAGTAGCGAAAGCAAAACAAAGCATTAACAACCTTAAAAATGTCTTAGCTCCAGTCGTAAATATTATTTAATGCATATTAAATTAAATTAAAGTCCAGGTTTTTGATTTTTCATTCGAAGGTCATAGATCAGAAATGACCCATTTTTGAAAAGGAACCTACACTTAGTCCCTAGAAAACACACTGAAAGTTTCAGAAAGAGCTTTCAATGCGTTCGTGAGATATGTGAATACTCACTAACTAGCTAACTAACTAACGTACAGACAGACAGACAGACATCCCATTGGCATACAGTAGCTTTGTACTACTGAACAATACAATGTAGTCACTTCGTATGTTATGTAAGTACAATAGGTGCCATACAGAGCAACGTAAATATGCCTGTGCATTACAGTAACATTAAATTGTATAGTTTCATGTCATAATAATACTTTGAAGCTTTGAAAATACTCATGCTACATACTCTCCTCTGATATTCCACGGAATTGTTTCATGGGAAAAGGAAAATGCAGTGAGAAAAATAAAACCCTCTAGGAAATGGGGGAAACCCAATGGAATGAGTTTTGTGTCGTACGTTTCTATTCCAGTTTTCCTCTACCCTCCAGTTACTGGTTACTCACTAGAAGACATTCTTCTCCTCTCTATTTTTGCATAAATATGAACATCTCTTCCATGTTTTATCTTCCTTTACATGCCATCGCATTGAATTACATACAGACATTGTGGAACTTGTATTTCAGTACCTTCTCATGTCTACTAGGATGCATTATTAAAATGACAACCTCAGGTATACACGTACTATCTGACGTTGTCATTTTTATGTAGTTAAGTAAAATACATAACTAACTACAGGTTTGTGCATTGGTAATAGCTCAAGTGCATTTCAACATGTTTTGCAATTTTTGTTTTTAAAAACAGTAAATCGATAAATAAATTCTCAATTCTGCATTGTAGAAAGAAAGCGCTCACGGTGAAAGTTCACTTTACGTAGAATATGATGAATTTTGTGTCCACTCAATGATGACGAAAATTTCTCAATACAATAATATTAATGTTAATATATAATGAAAAACTTCAAATAATATAATTTTACCAGACTTTGTTTTTTTTAATTTCTTATGTTAATGCTGACAACTAAAAGGCTATTTAAAGTTAGTTTATTGGAAAAGTCAACCCGACCAGCATTATTTTGATAATTAAAGAGGTACTTGAATTCCAAAACTGTAGAGGGACGTATCTAACAATAACTATGTAATAATAAGGAATATTTTGATTGCGAGACACATAAGCAATAAGAGTTATTGTTAGACAAATATTAATATGGAAATCAAAATCGTTTATATAGAAGGTATCCAGAAAACGGCGGAATGGGATGTAAATATTGTATGACTCATTATTATAGAAGTTGTATAGATCTGAGAGCATGAATGTGTGTTAACTTGAAACCTTACTCTGCGTTAGGTAAAACATTAAATAAATGAAACTAAATTCCGGAAAGCAAAGGCGACATTTTGTGTGATGTATGAAGCCATAGGATGAGTATGGAATGGAAGGTAATTGGTCTTATTGTTACAATACAGTGTCAGTGACTCTTCTCATTTCTAAGCAAATTGCATGTTGTTTCGTCAAGAGAATTCCTGTATTATGCATGGGAAGTGTGCTTTTCCCATACAACCGCAGCACATATTGAATTGCTTTCCATAGCAGAGGGACTTTTATTGCGTAGGAAGTCGTCGCACATTATTGCTGCACCAAGTGAGTATTATGGAGAAATATGAGATTCACACTGTTTTCCTGCGAATTTCATGAAAACCCATTGTATTAAATCGACTGCGGCAAACGATGGGTCTGAGAGCAGAACTGCATCAAATAAAGCTTGAATTTCACTTATGCAAGGGAATTCAACTGGCGTACAATTCACAGCATTAAAACCATTATTCTACTCCTCGTCCTTTTCAAATATGTATTCATCATTGTGTACTGCTAACTGTCCATTTTTAAATTTCTAATGATTCCTTCAAAACCACTTTCAGTTACTCTTTAATTATTCGGTAGGGTGTACAATTAGATTCTCATGATACCGGTTTTCAGCGAGTACTGCTAGAAAGTATTGATATGCCAATTTTTACTTATCTTAATATGATATATGTTAAGATACCAATACTTGTTCAAAATCCTTTTTATTTAATGTATTAAGGTAGACCAGCTAAATTGTTAGCTGAACGAAGTTTTTGAAAATAAAGCTATCAAATCAAAATCAAATGAAATCAAAAAGGTAGGCAAAACATTTCCCCACTGAAAATTTCTAATTTACGCAATAATTACTAAAAAATTAGTGCTTTCTAAATGACAAAAGTTTTTGTGTTGTCTCTTTTCCTAATTTGCTTTCAAAATAAAATTCAGTTGCGATTTTTATTTCTTTTTCTATTCAATTTGATGGTTATGCAATTGCCCAAAAAACTGCTAAGATTTGGTAGTGTGGCTTTCTGAATACGCCATTTTTCTCCCCTGGGTAAAATTTCGCTCCGACGCCTATGACAAGTTTGATTGAAATTATTTGAATCAAACTGCTGTACAAAACCGATTACAAAGTTAACACGTGCAAGTGTTCGAAAACAAAACTTGAGGTTGGAAAACTAAACATCCCAGCTTAGTTACTTTCAAATGAAAGTAAGTTTTTTGTACAAAGTTTTTTGTACAATGTTCTCTTCAGAAATAATATAATGCAAACTACAGGTGAAAATCTTTTGAAACTTTTTATCTGTGTGCAGTCTCTACACCTTTAGTTAACTTGCGATTATTACGATGCATATCTCCGTACTATTCTGCCTACTCTGTCGGAACTTAACCAGACAAAAGAAAAAAGTTTTTCGAATGACTACTTTCTGAACTAGGCAACTAATGTAATACTGTATGATGCTTAACTAGACTCCTAATGCCTATAAGTCATCGTCGTTTCGTTGTTGTTGAGGAAAATAATCCTAGCCTAGGTACAGCTATCGTTTCCTTGATAGATTTAGTGATACGTATATGATTGTCCTTATATCCTTCGTGTGAAAGTGGATTTTAAAGCAAGTAAAGCAAAGATTGGTGAACTGTGTAAGTAAGCAGACAATAACGAGTCCAATCAGGCTACTCACTTCATCAGATTTATTTCCCCTTTACAAAACAATGACTACATGATTCGTTCTCATTAGAGGAGTATTGCATTCACCTTCAATCAAGGCAGAGAAAATTATACATGTAAAGTTATAAATAAAACAGCAGTGGTATTATACATATAGTTTGCATACCACAGTTGGAAAATACTTATAGAAGGCCAATTCCAAAGCAATAGAAATATGAACAAAATTATACCGTGCGAAAATTGCCTAAATTTTACTTAGGGTGAATAATCAATCCAGTTCTTGTTCTCAGGGTTTTATACTTGACCCGGACATGCAAAGAAAGATTAATACTCCTTGTTTGTGACAATTCCTTAAATACTCCATAATTATAGTGCACAGGTCTAATTAGCTAATTAGCATTTCTTTATACAACATTTGTAAATATCCTTTGCGTTACAAATATTTTCGCTTCTGAAACTGAACCTGTTTCCAAAAGTCAGACAAGTTTGCTAAAAGCGCACCATTTTTAGTTACAGCTTTTTCAGTTGTAATGAAATAAACATATTTGGTATTTCATGTCTTTTAATACAAACAGCATCATAATAATTTTGTCTAGTTTTATTTGGATTTGCTTTATTGAAATAGCTACGACCCACACTATACAAAACTACAAATAATGCAAGTTATTATTTGGCACAGTCCATACGATAACATTTCACATTCTTTCTGATCTCCCCGAATCTGCCGGGTGTCCTTAGAGATGCAGTAAAAATTTTAAATTGCCCTGTACCAGGGATTGGGAAGATGTAAGAAAGACAGCGGAGCTTGAGCACGGTCGTGTTTTATTGTACTGGGGTGAGCTGGCTTATCCTGTTCCGCTTTGTACTTTGTGTCTTAGGTTTGGCATAGTTTGAAATATTGCAAAGCATTATTTGAGGCAGGGATACGTGTAAGCGTCCTTTGAACCTGTGTAGACTCTCTAGTCTGCACTGCTAACAATGTGAAGCTTTAGATTTGACAAAGGTCAAACTAAACAATTTAAAGTAAAAATAAACTTAAAGTTCTGTTTAATACACAATACATATGATAGGACTAACTTTTGTTGACATGCCTGAGCATTTTATAGCCCAATGAAAAAGTTTTGCACAGCTATTTACTAATTGTAAATACAATGTGAGCCATGGAAATGAGTAAGAAAATTATAGTTCTTAGTTGTTGACCGCGAGCATGGCAATTTGCAGAGCTTATAGGAATACACATGCAGTCAAATAAAAGAATTCGGATTCGTATGGAGAAGTGAATAAGGCAGGCGTTCTTGTTGGAGAAAGTCAGCTTTAATAAAAAGAGTATAAAGACAGGAGCGAGAGAAATTGAATTTTGTTTGTGTATTTTGCCTCTGATATTTTCCTAGTGCATTGTACTGTACTGCATTGGATCTACTAAAGTAGTGTTAGTGCATGGGATGCTTTTCCAGATATATGGCACTACATACTAGTGTGGATACTCTGTAACGATGTTATCGGCTTTCAGAGAAATGTATGCCTTTGTCATATCACTTGACTATAACATTAAGTGAAACTTCTGGTAGTAAATATTACCTTATCTTCATTGGCGTACTTGCATCAGCTTTTCCTTATGTTTTACTATGCTTAATGTTCCCAAACTTTTATCGGCCAGTCCTCTAACCCTTCATAAATGAAATGTAGTCCCATAAACAAGAAAACCTAAGCACTGCCAGTCTGCCACCCATATAGCTAGTGGGAAAATTATTAAGTTGAATTTTAATGTATCTTTGGAAATCTTGAAATGTTATTGCCAGCTAGCTACTAGATAAAAAAGCAAAAATATTCATTCAAACAAAATCAAACAAAAAGTCTAATTTACTGATATATTCTTAGCAAATATGATTAAAATCGAAAATTCTCGTTCAAACTGTTAATTAAATACCATGTGAATGAACACTATATAAAACATTAAATGCAAACCCCATGTCATTTGCATTGCTACATCCTTACTTTCATTAGATGTATTCCTATTGTTAACGGTGTGAACGGAATTTCTTGTGTCAGAAAGTACTTTGGGCCTAAATGCATAAAAATGCTTCTGTACCTTGGCCTTAGGCACTTGAAGAAAGGGGAGTAAAAATATCGCCGGTTGACTGGAGTATCTCGTAGAGAATGGTGATTGTAAATAGTGCCTGTAACAGAGAAACACCTAAGGACGACTGCGACAAAGGGAAACGAAGCCAATAAATGGTTTTCTCTTTGGGTTTGCATGCTGGTGGGGAGAATAAGTGAGTAGCTTTAGCTGACTGTGTAGGAGGCTTTGTGCTTGCTTGCAGTTGAACCAACAGTGGAAAGAGTGTGTTAGTTGAGTAAAGTGGAGGAGCAGGAAAGCACTAAAAAGCTGTGTGAACTGACCGATGTTTAGTCCTTTTGTACACGCTAGTGAGGTGTTTTGTGCCATATGTCGGCGAAAGAGTAGGTAAAAGTTTGATGGGTATGCACTGGAATGAGGGGAAGAGAAAGCCTGTGGATTAAGAGAGTCACGTCATTTGTATTGCACTGGAAGTGGAGCCGTGTGGAGTTGGAGGTGCATTCTGGAGGTGCATACACGATTGTCACGCAACAGAGATGAGTAGTAGTTGTCCGAACACGAACACCTAGTGTTTGAAGGGACCGGTGAATGTCAGTTCAGTTGAGGACTGGGATTTGGTTGCGAACAAGGGAACATGTGTAGAATGATAGGGAGAGTTGGGCAGAGCGACTAAGGAAGAAGGACGGATGGGACAGACAGATGAGACTGAGACAGAGTCGAGTAAACACAGGAACATTGCCCGCAACACAAACACTGCAAAGCGAAATGGAAGAGGAGATCTCCTAAAGCATGGCGATTGAGCATTGAACATGACTTTACACGAGTGTGTGGCAATAAAATAGAGAAAATCGTTTTGCCATTTGCAGTGAGATATGGGGAGCGAATAACCGAGGCGAAGTCCCACTGCAGAGGATCCACGACACACGACACCGACAGCAGTAGTGTGTAACCCAATGTGTGCTGTACACTCTTAAAATCCCCCGGTAATTTCACCCCGGTAACTTTCAAATTACCGGGGTCCCTGTACGCTTACCGGGATCCCTGTACGCTTACCGGGATCCCTGTACGCTTACCGGGATCCCTGTACGCTTACCGGGATCCCTGTAAAACTTACTGGGATCCTTGTAAAACTTACTGGAATCCCTGTAAAACTTACTGGAATCCCTGTAAAACTTACTGGGATCCCTATAAAGCTTACCGGGAGCCAGGTAAAAAATTACCGGGACCCCAGTAGCTCTTACTTTTTTCCCTATGAAAGCACAAACTACGAGAATACAGTAAAATTTTACCAGGATCCCTGTAAAATTTACCAGGATCCTGGTAAAATGTGCTTTCAGAATTTTAGAGTGTACCTATACAATATGCAAGGGTCTTGGAGAGAGTCGGGTCTCCATTCTGCATGTCTGTCGCGTAACTGCACTACTTATACTGCTGTACCTACAATAAGTAGCAGTGGTGAGTAAGTAGGGGAATGCAATAACACTCAGCTTACCCAGTCACTCTGAGTCTGAATTGCGAAGATGAGTCCACTGCACCAACACAGTCCTACTCCGATCTCGCTCCTTTCGTCCTCAGAACTCTTTCAGCCCCGGGAGAATTTCTTTCGCAGAAAAGCCGGCAAAGACTTACTTAGAGGACTAGGACACTAGGAAATAGAACTGGAGTACTGCGATGTGTGAGGGGAGAGGGGCATTTTGGGAAGAGCAGGATTCACAGACGGAGAAACAATGGAGATGCATATGTGCGGAATATGTGTGCGGTACAGTTTACGCGGCGTCTGCACCCAAACAGCGGACGATTCGCCTGTGTAATTCATCTGTCTCTTTTCTGCGTTGAACTTGCTCTGTTTCACTTTGCTTGTTGTGCTCACCGAATAATAGAATGAAGCCAAACTGAGTTGACTGGTGAGCTAAGACGTGCCATCAAGACATGTCATCTCTACTTCACTGTTTACAAGCATCCTGCTCTTCTGTCCTGTCTCCCCATTTTATTTTCCTTCTCTCTTCTGTTATCGTATCGAGTTCCATGGCTTTTCTCTCATGTCTTCTTTCCTGTCGTCCTTTTCCCCTACGCTTGTCGCTACACCAAAATTTCACATTCTACTATTTTACATTCTCTTCATATCAACTTTGGTTATGCATATCCTAACCTTAAACAAACACTTCAAAATACAGTTTCTACTACTCGAAAAAATAGTTCTAGGCTCAAATTTCGCTGTTACAGACGCATGGCGCTAAACTATGGCTTTCTGCAAAGTGTGTCTTCATTTCCTTAAGGCACCAGGCTACCTATAAATGAGATCACACATAGTAATATATAATAATACATAAATTTAGGCTAACTCAAGTACCAATACCAATCCATGCACCATTCACATAAGTAGTTAGGTACGACAATGAAAGTCAAGTTATCTTTGAAAAATAGCAAGATATATTTATAGCCTAACGCCCTGCGTCTGCCTAATAATGCTCTCCAATTAATGTAGGATAATAACTGTTACTAGGAACCATGCTTGGAAAAAAATCTTTCGTATTTTTAATACACCCTTACTCATCTCTTGAAAACGTATTTTCTAATATAATTAGCTATTCTATTTATCTTTCTCTTTCTTCGCCTCCTCTGTTTAGATTTCTGTGTAATGTAAATTTCCTTCGCACAGAATTTTCTCAAGATTGACAGTTGTTGCTAGAACCAACTGTTCTCAAATGCCAAATTAGTGAAGCCTCCTTTCCTGAAACATTTTCTCACAAAACTTTCTCTCAGGTCCAATTCATATTTAATAAGGCTACTTTTCCTGCAAAGAACAAAATGTAAGATTGTGATTCTATTATCCCAACTTTCCCTTATGGTTGAGCATGATTTCAAAATACTTTCGTACAAGAACCCTTTGAGAATTTAAAGAACTTTACTTTTGTACTGCAGGTCTGTTGTATATTTACTTTCAACTGCTAATGTGTCAAGGATAATAATCTGTGTAAGGTGGTTGAAACTTGGTATTGTTATCATAAAATTGATAACTCAAAACTGTGCGTGCTTTTGAAATAAGGAAATCCGTTTATGCGTATTAGAATGACGATTTTCAGAGTTTTTTTTAGTAATAATTTGCAGTTCGACATAACTTTTATATATATTCGTTTAAAAACCATAAATCAGTAATACGAAAAACAAAAATAGTTTTAAGGTATACAGCAAGAGTTTAGCTGGCGCACTAATGAATCGAATTTTAATTTGCAGAGCTTGATCTTCACTCAGAACCGGGAAAACGACATTCTGAAGAATCCGGCTTATCTTAATTTATGGCGCCCCCTCTTAATGTGATATTTTTCATGTTGCTGAAAGGAGTACATTGAAAATTGTGCATAAGTATATTTTATTGTTTACATCGGTGTGTAATATTCAAATTTCTAATTGGAGAAGAATACATCGTCAAAGTGAATGAAAGAGTGAAGGTTAGTAAGTACATTCATTTGCTAAATGACATTTCTTAGAAAACAATATTTATCATTTAAGTAGTAATTTCTGACTACAAGTACTTTAGTCATTATTAGTTTCAACTTTTGCGAATCAGTGCGAATCAGTGCCATTTACTTTTTTAGCTTCATCTCATTTATTGAAAGCATTGAATAATATTACATTACATTAAAAATCATTACATTAAAAATCACTTCAGAACATTAAATAATTTAAATATATCTTTGAACCCCAAAACACAATTATAATATAAAAGCTGACCAAATAAGTATATAAAACAAATGCAAACTTATTCCATGAATATTTCACTGTGTCTCAGTAATTTTAAGAATTGATGTAAATATGTATTTATTACCTGTAGAAATATTTTAATTCCATGTTTTCTGCTTCTGTTCTGCTTTCTATGCACAATTTTATGCCGTAGAGGATCAACAGTCAAAACTATCCTTAATATGACATAGGTGCCTTGATATTGTTTAGGGAACGTCCACATATGACGTCTGCAATTTTTGGGCTTTTTTGGACCCCCTCCCTCCCCTATGTCTGCTAGCGTCTGTTTTGAGGTACCCCCACCCCCCTAATGACGTCTGCAATCCCAAAAAAATTTCAATGAATGTAATGACCAATTTAACGTAAAATTATTTTGCAACGAGTTTGAGAAGTATTGGCGAACCTTTAAAATAATTTGGTAATTTACCATTCATAGATTCTATTCTCAAAAATTAATAATAATTCATGTAACTCATGAATCACTCATGAATCACTCAGGATTCTTTTGATGGAAAACAATTATCACTTAAATCTTGTCTTTAAAGAAATTTTTAGTTGAGGGGCAGATAATAAAGTGGCAAATTTTGAAACTTTGGAATATTTGTTGCTAAATTAATGGACGATAAAAAATCTTCAAATTGATCACCGTCGTCAAAAAATTTAAAATTGGGCGAATTTATTCCAAAATTTAATTTCGCCCCAGGGTTTCGAAATTATATGATTTTTTTATTTAAAAATTTTCTTAAGCTGAAAATGTTTTCATTTCAGTTTTAAGATTATATCTAATTTTCATTGCAACCCGTACAAGTTGTGTTTGCTTGTAGGTAATGTTTCACAAGGTTTCCTTTCACTATCGAATGAAGGATCTGTTCATATTTTACTAAAACTTAGGAGGGCTATTGTGTATATGCTTACAATACAAAATAATTAAGCTTGGTGTGCAAAACATGTTACATTAATTACATTGTGCAATTAGATAAAACAAAAAATGCTTAATGTGTAATCAAAAAGTACGTTGTTTCTAGGATTTACATATGTTTGGAAAGTTGGGACATTTTAATTTTTTCGTTTCCGTTTTACAACAATTTTTCATTAGACTCGCAGACGTCATATTGTGCTTTACCCCCACCCTCCCCCCCATCATACCGCGTCATGTTTTTGGGTACCCCCTCCCTCCCCCAAACTGCAGACGTCATATGTGGACGCTCCCTTATTTTGTTAATGTACATTAAAGCAATGACGTACTTTATATCATTTTTGCTTTCAGATATATTAGTGTGACTGCCCGATCAATGTCGACTGAAGCTGAAGATTCAAACTGAACACCGAATTCTACCTTTACAACGGCTTTTCAACATGAAAATACAGTGTTAACAATCTACAAGATTTATTGACAACTAGTTATGAAGACATTTTAAAACAAGTTATACAGGTGTAAAAATTATTAGTAGGGTATTCAGGTCAAATTTCATAAATCATTCATGAAAAGCGTATATAAAACAATTTCTGCCCATCTTACCACATTTGCTCTATATAAAATCTTTAACATATAAATCTTTGAATATGGTGATTATCTTTCCTACCTTCTACCTTCTCTCTCTCTATATCAACGGTTTCTTATGAATACTAAAAATACACAAGCCTAAAATACATCAATTTTATTTAATACTCATTATATAAAATATAGGAAACGTATGAAATAATTCTCCTAATTTTCACTTTAGCGCATAAAGTCGCAGTAATTATTGCAATAGTATAGTTCATAATTATCAAATTATTATACCTACCATAAAATATATTCAAATATATAATCTTCCACAACATATAAAATGTATTTAAAGTAAAAGTGTGTATACTAAATGAAGGACTGATTACCTAGGGCCTAACTGAAATTCAAGTCACTATTATTTAACTAGTAGCTATTGCTAATTATTTATTAAATATTACACATAATATATCCATCAACTGCCATTACTTCCATCATCATTACTTCGTCAAATATCTAAAATTAATCAAAACAAAAAATATCTAAATAGTGTAGT
The DNA here is from genome assembly GCA_020352615.2 of Yoshiicerus persimilis. Lineage (NCBI taxonomy): Eukaryota > Metazoa > Arthropoda > Collembola > Entomobryomorpha > Tomoceridae > Yoshiicerus > Yoshiicerus persimilis. Next base: position 2,823,425 of record CM060170.1, on the reverse strand, counting down.
TCTCAGAGAATTTCAGTTTCTCTGCCAAAAATAAATATCAAGCGAATTTACATCTTCATCTACATTTAGTGATAAACAAGAAGTTCGTCGCATTTTGTAAAAATGGCGTGGAGTGGAGGAATGGGCGGAGGTGGAATGGGCGGTGGGCCCAACAACCCATGGATGAAACTGATGGGCATCGTTCACAAGGAGCGGGGTCGGCAGACAACCCACGGAGGACGACACGACCCCGCCGACAAAGACTCGTAAGTCCCATTTTGCAATTATTTCCATATTTCCCACCGCTTCTTTCAGATTGCCTTTCCTGTCAAGCTCTATACCTATAAATTAGTATTTACATTAAAATACCTTCCTTTAATTAAAAGCTTGATTTTAGTGTCCTCGTGTGCAATAATAATTAATAGCAATGTAGTTTAGAATTATATACTAGTTGGTGACGACTTAGGGATACTTTAGTTTTCCCACTACTCTTAAAGTACATATCAGACAATAAGACTATTGCAGTCTCACGTAGTTCCAGTCCAGATTTAGTGATGCACTGTGCTCGTTGCTTTATTTCGGTAAAACTGAATTATTGCCTCAATCATACGAAAGTAAATAAGAATTGTAACCATTTTGCACAACTAAATATTAAGATTTAAGTTTAGAGCATCAGAAAATTCATATAATTCATTTGTTTTAATGAATTCTGTTTATTTTATTCTAATTTACTTTCTCAATGGCTTTTGACAAACTTGAAGAATGGTAAGTGGCCACCCATAGTACTTACATATTTAAGTGAAGTTGAAATAATGAAGTGAGTAGTTAAGGACTAAGCAACGTAAGCAATATTCAGAATCGTATTTGCTATTCTCTCTTCGCCTTTTGTTTTCAGACTTTATAATGGAAACTAAAGAGTTGTCTTTCTTGCCCGATCTCGTTTTGACCTGTTTTCCTTCCTTTAATTTCCTTATTGAAATGTTGAAATTGCAGCAGGATAATTACAAGGGTGACTACTTAAAAACAGACTAAACCATAAACTGCATCCATAAGTACCATAAATTACTTGTAGTCGTAGTACATTTAATAGAGGATGTTCTTAAATGCGACAACTACGTATCCTAGGAACTCAAAATTACGCAAGGCAAACTTTGTGGGCATGTTTGGTTTCTGAAAATTGTTCCACAGTAATACAGCTGTGCTTTACTATGTATAAATTTTCCAAGTTAGACCATGCGATTTGAAACATAAGTTGGAAATAAGTATCGTAAGTAGTCTAATTCTTTTGCATTGCCTAAACATAAATATATCTTCATAAAATTCTTGTGATTACCTAATTGTGAGAAAGAAGGTATATTAAGATAATTTCTTTTCAATTCATTAAGAGCAGGGACTCACTATTCGCGGATGTGACTGCAAATGAATCTTAGAACATATATTTGCTTATATAACTCAATCTATGCAATACTAAATACAGTAAATACGTCCAGGAAATTGATTTGGTTTGGGAGAACAATAGAATGATCACAGAATAAAATTCCATCATAGAGAGAGTGGAAAGGAGTAGAAAACTGGATTTAAACTAAGTATGGTATTTAATCTACACGAGTTCAAAATAAATAGATGAGTCAATACTTGAATACCCACACGAGTTCTTCCCAATGAACTAGTTTCTTTTAGAATAGATCCATAGACATTGCGTAGGCCGGGCCAATAAGCCTTAGCGTTTCAGATTTTACTCATATTAGCATTTGTAGTTGTTGCTGAAGGAAAATCTTGGAAGTCCTGTGTACAAAAGGATTGAGTGGATTCATTTCTAAGCAGAGCCATAGATTAATGAAAATATGCATAGACGAATGCGAGTGAAAGTTGAGAAAGAGAATGGAAAATAAGGGAAGCCCGAAATGATTGAGTGGAGGAGAGGAGAAAAGGAAATGTTATGTTACTTAAGTTAGTTGGCTCAGTTCACTGGTGTGCATGTACATTAGTGGAGACGCAGTAGATAGCGGGAGAGTAGAAGAAGAGCAACTGGGAAGAATGGAGAATGGAAGTTTAGTTAAATGTGAATGGATGACCAGAGGAGGATAATTTCCAGGAGAAATTCCAAGAGAGGTAAGTTGGAAGAGTCGGTGGGATCCTGAATGAGATGCAATGGGGAGGGGGGAGAGTGTTTCATTTTGTGCAGTCTCTTATATGTGGCTTTTGTGTAGAATTCATCTTTGTCTGCAAGCATATATTTGGTTGCACGCAAAATTTTGAAATTCTCATCTTCTATTCGGTTGACTTTAGTTAAATTCCCATTTTATTACTCTGCATTGCAATACCACTCTATGGGAGTAGAAAAGAGCAGGGAAATAGCAAAGACGTGGAAAGGGAAGTCAAAGTTGGTTGTTGGTCGTAGACGGAGTGACCTGAGTGAACTCGCTCCACTTAACTAAACTAAATACACACCGAGACTTTTGATACACTCTTACAGTAGTAAGTAGCCTACTGAGTGCTGAGTGTAAGCACACTTTTAAGGAATACGGTAATAAGTCTTTATTCCACTGTATACCTCTTTAGGTTATTAAAGTCAAACTGTTATTCAGTTTTTAGCTCTTTACTCTTTAGACCTTGTGTTCCGACTTGACATTACTTGACTTTAGTACTTCTTATGCACTGCGCTAATTTCTTCTCTCCCTACCACCTACTACATACTTTGTCATATCTAAATATACCTTGTACACTAATAATACTAGTAGAATCCGTGTACTATACAGGGTGGCCCTAAATGTAGTGATTAAATAGATAATGTATAATGCCACTCAAGAATTGTTATCAATAGTATTCCATTAGGGATGATTCTGAACGACCCTGTACAAAACCTGTACTGTGTGATACTGTGATATGACGTGAGTTGCTCAACTACCTAAATTCATACATAGGTAGTGCCCTGCTTCATATTATTATAGAATCTTTATTCACGTTACTTAAAAAAGAGTTACATGATATGCGGAGCAAGTTAAACGAAGGGAAACTTAAACTGATTCAGTTTCCAACAACTAAACTCTTTCTCCAGTTAGTGAGCATTTCTGTAGAAACTCTCAGGCTTGGCTTAACTTGGGCCGCTTAACTTGGTTGCCTGCTCAGCGCCTGCACTCCTGGTACTCCATCAGGGCCTATATTATTATTACCAGTGCTCACCAGCTCACCTTGTCTAGGGGCTCACGTATAGCTCTGCTCATTCCTATTTCATTTCTCTTGCTTCACCAAAGACATCCCTCTGCATCTCAATTTCCTTCTCATTCCCTCCTAATGTGTAATCTTCTGATCTTCCGGTTCACTGAAATCCCTGCTCCCACATTTCACTTTCAGTTTCAACAAAAACCAGTGCTGCTCCACCTTTCCCCACGGAGTTCTCCCATTCAAACTCTCCTACACTTTCCATTACTCCAATTCTCCCTCCATCACTCTCTTATACACAATACATTTCCCCTAATTTTATATCATCCATTTATTGTTCCCCGTGATTCCCTTCCATTCCACACTGCATCTTAGACATATCTACTCTGCAAACATTAGGATACTCTACATACACACTTGTAGAGCACATTTCAAGCCCCAGGTGTAATTACAACACTGCTGATTCTAATGATGCAGTGGTATTTGGTGTGCGGCAGGGTTGTAAATGTAGTGCTTGACACTGTCTCTCAAAATCTCTCTACCAATCTTCCGTGTTATATTCCTTAAAGACCCATCCATCTGAATATGTTTATTTCAATCATTATTTTCCACCACTGCACTGTTGCTTCCAGATGACTCGATGGCAGTATTAGGTGTTTCAGCGTCACTGCTTCATTTCCTTATGCTCACAGTTGCGGTCTCACCATTTCCATTAAAATATGCATAGAAGGTACACGAGCGGAAGATAGTGTACCATACTAACAGATTACTTGCTCTACTTTAGCTATAAAAACTTTTCTATTTTCGGTACTCACTAAAAATTAATTATTAAGTTATGCCAAATATTTATTGCTTAGGTATCAACATATTTTTTCCCAAAAAAGTGCAGAAAATGTTTAGACACCCTTAAACATTAGAATACCTGATTTAGTTTCCTTTTACGAGTTGTAAGGCACTCATTAGTGATACTCTATTTGGTATTCTTATATTTTCATAAGTACAAAAATTAAGCAAATATTAAAAACTCTTGCTAGCATATTTTTAGCCTTGATAAGAAAGCACAGTGGCTGACAGTTACTTTCATTGTTTCTTGCTTACTATTCCAAAGCACTTAAGTTTTCATTCTTCGCAACTCTAATCGCTGCTTTTATTTTCATTATATGTCTTGCCTCCGCTTTGAAACCATTTACGGTATTTTGGGCTAATTAATAGATGTACTCTACTATCTCGTCTGAGTACTCTTGCTCAATTAGTATACGCAGGCAGTATTTGCATCCGAAAATGAAAATTGGACATTTCCCCGTGTAAGATGAAATAAGAAAGATGTTAAGTAAACTTTAATCCTGTCATATATTTCCAGAATATAGAAATGGAATTTCTAAATGGTACTACCAATAAAAATCATAATTAACAATCGTATGGTTCTCAATAATAATTATACTACCATTATTTTAAAAATGGTACTGTTATTAAGAATTATATTGTTGTAATTTATTTTAAATTTGTGCACTAATGGACTGCCGGTTCAAACGGTTAGGTCTAATTAGTAATCAGGACCCATGTCACAGAATATCTGCTGTGCAGACTAGAATTAAATACAATATAGGAATTTTATTATTTGTTGTGAAAGCATGTGTTCTTTTAAGAGCTGCATATAGGAAAAGAGTAATTTAATTTGTGTAGGAAATGTCATTAGTTTAGGGTGTATTGAAGTAATTTGTTTGTTAAGAAAGAGCGATCTGCAGATAGTAGAGAAAAGTAAAAGCTGAATGTAAATGTTAGAGCTGATATGATGAAATGCCAATTGTGTAATTCAGAAGGCATAGTTTGTATTGCAGATGGCCTTAATGGTGTAAGTAACATCCTGCAATATCTACTTATAAATAATGTTGTTTTATGTAGCTTATAGTGTGATGAAAGTTGAACAATATGTACATGGTTGGTTGACATCTATAGAGAATACAACAGCATGTACTAACGCAGATACACGACATAACACTGAACTGGAACTTGGAACGACTCCGTTGTTCAGCTCACATTATTACAATATTATCAGCCATCCCAAGGAACCCGAAACTCGCGTTTCCGCCTAAGAAGCTCAACATAGCACCTTAGAGGGAACAGGCGTTTATATCCAGACACAAGTAATTTAGATTTTCATTCTGTTCACTTAGGAATTCGCGAAGAGGAATGGAATCTCCAAATTCCAAGTCACAAACAAAGGAACAAAGCTGTAATGATATGTTAGGTTGTATTGTGCTGCACTTCATCCCAAATGTAATGTACTTCACAGATAGCAAAAAACAAAGAAGGCACTCGCTTCGCATTTCTAGATCGTGCATTGCACCATGCCAAGAGCTAAATACTTTTACAATACAAAAATGAAAAGAAAGCCATGTTTCGTAAAACATTATATCAATGGGACAATTGCCCAATACCTAGTTTAAAAATGGCAAAATTAGAAGAATAACAAAAGGAAAGGATGCTCTACAATTTGCAGGTGGTTTGGTTTTGGTTACCGGCAGTTGAAAGACGAAAACGTGTACAGTGCTGTGTAGCAGTTCCTGTGTACTGATTCTACTGTACTGTAGTGTTGGTCGCAACTTCGCAACTCAAACAATGTTCTCACAAACGAAACCACATCACATGGAAAGGTGAAGCGAGAAAAAAGGCCCAAACAACGCCCCTTCGCCTTTCCAGTCCCCCTACACTTTAGTTATGCAAAAACGCCATTTGGACTTTGTTTTGCTAGTTTGACCCCGAGTTTGTCCGATTTGATCCACCATACGTGCATATTTGGAAAGCTAAATTTTTGTCTGATTTTTAGCACGAAACGATATGGCTTAAAACTTGTAGCCATTTAGAACGGCATTTTACAAAAACTGTTCCACAACTAATTAAGAAAAGTGTCATTAAAAATTGTTTAGAATTTTTAGAATAGAGTATAGAGTTAATTAAGAAATGTGCTAACAATGTTTCTTTTAAAATGCTGTTGTTGTATTATCTGTAGTTACTTGGTCTTATCCCAATCAACATCACTTTTCATTATCACTAAATATTATACCTGATTTAATACAACCTGTATATTTCTAGTGAATAATGTATACCGGATAGACATTGCAGTCACCTGTCGGCTACTGTAGATTTGTGATATCGGGTGACAGCATTGAGAATGGGAGGAAATGATTTTCTACCCGTTCAACCCTTTATCTGGATGAGTCTCGTTATACATGTGCATAGGCTTGGGGCATCCTCCTTGCGAGGCCTGGATTGTATAGGTGACTGGTGACTGAAAAGCAATGAGTTCTCGGTAGTTGTATTCCCAGTGCAAAAGTAAATTCATTTTGGTGGAAAGGACGTCATCATGTGACATCTACGATCCGACTACTAGCCAAATACAATGAAATGTAATGTAATGTAGTACTTTGGAATCCGAAGCCGGACTCGACTGACTTGAATGATCTCTCGTGTCGTAAGCGTCCTCTCCTCCCCTGACTGCGGATGCACCTACAACACACTGCCAGACGTCGAGCGAGATACAATTATATTTACTTGCCTATTATTGAGTTACCAGTCACTACATCACTTACATACTGATAAATCTACTCTGTCTACTCCACGAGTAAATATGCACTCCCGTTGTCATTTGTCGAAATTCGTCTGTCGGGAATGAGAAATGTATGCACCACCAATAACACACTCTATAACCGTTTTTCGTTTCCTATACATCCTCCACCTCGTTCCCGACTAATACAGGCCTTCCAGTTATTCGCTAATCTTCATTGCATACGTAGTTTACTTAAACTACTTATTTCTTTGGAAATGTATACCCTGTCCTGCACCTACTCATTATGGTTCCTAGCACCAATGCATTGCAGCACTTTATGAGACTGTGATCATAGCTCCCTGTGCAGGTTCACCTTATACAACCACATTGTTCACTAGTAGGAAAGAATCAAGTTAATTTGAAACCTACTGCGCTTTATGATGTCACTCCTATTTCGCTGTTACGTATATAAACCAGATTCCTTTCTATATACCTACATATATTGCGGATAATTTCCACAAAAATAACAATGCAAATTCATATCAATTGATAACATTTTTTAGGATTCTAATGCAAAAGTTAAAATGACTGCTTTCAGTAACACTTCACTTCAGATTTTCGAATTCATCAGAACACTAACGGCAACTGCAAAATAGAGTACATTAGTTGATAACCGACATTTTTGTACAGTAGGCATTTTCAAAAGTCAGTGGTCAAAAGTCTCTCATTTTTAGTCACTTTCGTGCTACTAGCAAAAACACTACGTTTGATTGTAATTCCGAAATTCCATAAAACACAGCACAACTAGTGTAAAAACGAAAAAATATATTGTTGTAGAATGCAATTTTTATGCAGCGTGTAAAGACTAGGGCAAACATTCTTTTTGTCATTTTCATCCAACACAGCAAACGCTTTTGGAAATTGATTTTGAATACTGGTGAAAATCGTGACCATTTCATTTCATTAGGAAGAGCAGAAATACTTGTTAATTTTTTTATTTCTTTAAGTTTATTAATTGAATTATTTTAGCACTGTATTAAATATTAAATGGGAATGATATAAGCTAGAGTATTTTGGAGAATAGCTGTACTGGGGGATTTAGTGTATTCTTGACGTCATATGAAACTGCGTACGTCATAACTCCAGGCTTGGTGACGGCCATAAAATGGAAGTTGTGGAAGACACAGACACAAGTTAGACATCTACTATTATGTTTGCGATGCTCTTCAGTAATTATTTAAGAGCGGCTAGTTCCACGAGGGGAAAAAAGGATTCTGCGGGCATTTTATTCTACCTTGACAATATTTACGACATTGCAGTGAGGAAAAATGAAAAGTTGATTCTCTATGTACAGTTATGTACTGTGTAAAGCAAAACACATTTTATGGTGTCTTGACTCGGGACTTACACCAGTCGTTTCGCGTTGACTTATGAGGATGCCGGATGGTATCTCAGCTACCTATGCGGTTTGCAGAATATAAATTGCAGGCGTTTGTAGTCGAGCCACAGGACAGCCATGCCACGGGACGCAAACTAAACATACAAATGGAATCAAACCTACGTAGTTGAAGGAGGCGCGAGGGCAGTTATAAAATGCATCCTTAAGCTCTCTGAATGTGGGTAGGTACAGGGATGTGCATTTGATGACACCTTTGCGCTCCAAGCGAAATAAATGATTAAAGCCTACAACTCTTCTTTATTCTTCAGTTCTACTACACCCTAAACACATTTTTACAGTCTTCACCAGAATTTGACCACTTTGCTTTGTTTGTCATCCCTATTTTGAAAAGCTTTTTGGTTTAGCTTTTAAATTTTCATGTAAATTCTGTTAACTCAGTAAAATTCTTCAAGGCTATAAATACCTTATAACTATTCTATCGTCTATGATAACGAAATCTTTTTAGATTCTGAATTATAAACTATCGTTTTGATAATTAAGGAGGAAAACCTTAAAATGGAAGAACCTGTGAGTTGTAAATGCACTGATGTCGACGTACAGTGCAGGTAACTGGTTTGTGGGATGCGACTGAGAGAGGTGAATTAAGTTAGAACTACTTTGGTATAAGTTAACTCTCAAGACAACGTTCTTTCTTCTCGTCTCACTGGCTTTTGCTCCAACTAATCTCTTTGCTCAAACTAAACACAAGTTGACTGCTGCGTTTTGGCTGCTCAGTCAGTTGACAGACTTTGTGTCGAGCGACTGTTGAATGTTGACTTTTCCCTGCATGCTTCAACGAAACATTGGGTAAAGCTGAATTTAAGTAATATAGTAAGCAGGAGCTGGTAGGTGCATACCCCACAAAAAGAATATTAGCACTAGGCAATCCAAATTGCTTGTAAAGGCAAGCAAATAAGTCTAGGTCGGTGTAGTCACGAGAAACTACATTTTTATTTTTAGAGTTAATCCAATTCTATGCAAAATAACACGCAAAATTATTTACAAGTCTAGCCAAACAAGTATACCGTAAGCAAATAGTATCCAGATTTCAAAGATTCTAGTGACGTTTGCAACAGCAGTATTCAATGTAGTGTCTTTTCCTGATTTAGTACTGCATTTAGATTCAGTTTTAAACGTCGTACAACGTTGGCGTATTTTTAATGTACCTGGATCCGGCTTGTTTTGATGGAAAATCAGAATACATTTTGATACGCATTAATTATTCTTGATTTCATAATTTAAATAGTTTACTAATATACAAAGTAGTACTACAAATGATACCAAAAATTCTCTACCAGTAGAAATTGGTCTTTCCGTGAAGAATTGTAGAAATATGCAATATACTGTGTGCAAAGTTAACGGTATACAAAATAGAAGAGAATCGAATTAAGTACGTAGGATGGATATCAAGAATTATTGTATAGAAAATTAAATAAATTATTCTTGTTCACAATTTTGTATCCTTTTAAGGATTTCCTTCTTAAATTGTATTCCTTACTTGTCAATAAAGGAAAGTATGGGTTTCTGTAACATTTATTAAAAACTTGATGATGTCTACATACATTATGCCTTTGAAGTGGAAAAACCAGAAGATACCTTTTCAGATTTTGTTACCTATTTGGATGGGTATTTCTTTGTTGACATAGTTTGTATGTGTTTGGTAGATATGAGGTCGGTGGGGGAATACCCACAACACAATATAATTGTAGAAGCGAGTCTTTGATACTTGAAAAGTTTTGAAAGCTTTCAACTTTCTCTGTCAGTACTTTCTCCTTTCTTAATAAAGTATTTCCTACTCCATTTGTTGGTTTTTATGGGGTATCCCCATAAGAATTTGTACAGAGATGCCTAACAGCATCAACAGTAGGAAATGAAATACGTAATATGATAGCAGAATGTACATAGCAAGCTAAAATGTAATTATTGAAGAGGAACCAACTCTTTTGGACGGTTTCCCCTATCATATAATAGTTCCTCTGCATTACATGTGATGGCATGTATTGATCTTTCTTCACTGAAGCAATGGAGACAAAGTTTACGCAATTGCTGTCACTTCTAGCTCATGTTGCTTACTGCTTACCAATCCATGTAAATAGTTTGTCCAATTATAAATACTCTAGCACCGTAGAATTTGTAGTTCTGATTACGAGTACTTCAGTCCGAGCCAATGAGCAACCGTTCTCACTAACTGATTCTGACAAGTGTCTGTTCAATTACTGTAGTATGTGTCAGAGAAATGGGTATAACTCGGACCTAATGCAAAAGAATCACTTTTACTAGACCAGGGCAGATAAACGAGATTTTGACGGTCCAGAGATTGATTTGATAAATATGTTGCACATACTACATGTTTCACATACACCAGAATTCAATCTTGCTAATCTACTTTCTGACATTTGCTTTTAGAACATCGTCTCGAATTGATTTTGTACAAGCCCATGCCTCTCTCCTGAACACGACAAACCAAAATTTTATCGTACACTACATACATATGCTACTGAGATGATTGGATAATTTCTGCAGCATTTGTACTTATTGTTTTGGGAAAATATTTTCCATTTTTTAAAGAGGGTTGTGTGGAGATACCTCTATACGCAGATTTACTCCACCAAATATCAATTCAATCGAAATAGGTTCATTTTTCAATTTCTATAACACTTAATGCAAATTTCCAGGATATTTAAAAAAAATCACGGTAGGTCGGAAAATAAACCTAATTTGATTGAGATGATATTTTCATACAATGTGAGAATTTTCTCCATACAACCCTCGTTCAAAAAAATGGATAAGAAATTTCCAGAAGAGTTTAGCTGCGGCTTTGAAAAATCATTGAAGGTTAGAAATCGGCCAACTTTCAAGTAAAAATGCTGCCGCACAAGAGTGCCGAATAACCAAATATAATATTTTTTATCCAAGCATCTCAGAAACAAACCTAATATGTGATAATTTTTGGTTTCCCCAGATTTTATCCAATGCTGAGGAGAGAGGCGTGCACTTGTAGTGCAAGCGACAAACCGTAGTGTCTTATTATTAGTATCTTCACCATTGGTCATTATTAAGTGGACGAAGTCTACTTTTGTTTTGTCTGTCTGTTTGTGTTTATTATTTTTAATAAATCGAGATTGTTGTAGATTGCTTTGCTAGGTTTAGTCATCACACAATTTAGATATCGCTTTGATTTCATTAGCAATTAGAGTTTACAAGGGAATCTGTAAGTCTAATGGACATCCAATTTCTTCTAAGGTTATTAAAATGTCTTCGAAGATCGATTGAATTCGGGTAAAAGTGAACATTGGTTATGGATGTGGGCGGTTTATGAAACACATAGTGTGGGAATATTAAGTCAAGTAGTTTCTTACCCCTGGTATTCACTCACAAGTAATTGAAAAAATCGAAAGCTGATGTAGGCCGCCATTTTTATATCTGTAGTGTCAAATCTAGTTTATTTGGTTATACACTTATCACCGAATTCTACCGGTTCTGCTAACACTAAAAAGTATTCCTGAGTTATACAAGTGTAAGTTACAACAGGAAGGATATTCTGTTGAGCAAAAGAACTAGAATTTGGTAGAGCTTATGCGGCAAGCAGCAGTAGCTTAAAGAATAGGAATTTGTTACTACTTAAGATGGTAAGAGCCTCTTATGCTTAAATTGAATATTTATATTGCGATGTCAGCTACCGAATTCATTCGATATAATTCTATTCTATAAGAGTAAGCCGAATCCACTGAGTAGGCTTTAGCCGAAATTCCAAACTAGCTGGATTGACTCAATTGAATCAGTGTTGGTCAAATCAGTTTCAGTAGCTTAACTTCAAAATGAAGTGAACTGTGTGACAATGTTGCACATATAACTAGTTTGTAGATATGGCAGCCAATTTAGAATTTAGGTGACCTGAACTAGGTTTGTCGTATTGACTATGTATTCAACCGGAAAATCTCATTTTATTGAACTGAGAACTTCCATGGAGTCGCTGAGTTATTGGTGCACATTTATTTCTGGTACCTTGGCATAGAGTAGTAAACCATTTTTCGGTACATGGAGTAAATCATCTTTAACACGTTAATCTATGGCACCTTAGTAGTCGCAGTATATATTTCGACTAGAATCTTAGAGAGCCAAAAGATTATTCCAACCGAAATATTTTCTGCATAACCTTGACCAATGTTCATTTGTATTTTCAAAGTGAACGCGAAGAGCTGTATCATGTTGTATTTGCGTTTGTTCTGTTATTTGCTAAGTGGTTGTGAATATGTGACTAATTTTACTTAAGGGATTTGGATTATCGATGAGGATAAATCAGTATAATGGTGAAAGGATCCCGTACTACATACTGAAGGAATAAACGCAATGCAATGTATATTTTGACCTTTGACTCTTTTTTACCTTTTATATCGATAAAACCCTGATGTCCGAATCGAACTCTGTCTTCCTCATTGTCCACTTGTCCACACATACAATCTGTGAACACTTAAATCCGAATTTCTACAAATATACGAATCCCAATTTATGAAATGCAATAAGTAGAGCGTACAACGGAAGACAGGAGAAGTTTTTTCAGCTGAGTCTGCACAGAGTCTGTTCATGGTTACGCTTGTCTGCAAATTATGAGGATTAATGCTTTATTTTATTCCTAATGAAATAAAACATTTATTACCTAAATGTTAATTAGTGCAGGTGTGATTTGACATATATATTTGCGTTCACGATGGCGTGACTAAACTTTTTTCTCTTAAGGAAACTTGTTGCTTTCTTCTAACACTAACGCTTCTAGCGGTTTACCACCAATATTACGTCAAACAAAACCTCTTTCTAGCCAGGGAATTATTCTAATAGATATCTACATTCTATAATTTAGAAATTGAAAGCAATGAATGTATTCAAGAAATACTAGTGGGCAAATCAGTAACTTTCCTTTGGAGTGAACATGAAATTCGCGAATTTAGTAAAACTGGAATCCAAATTAGTGTCCAAAAATACAAGAAATGTTTTTTAAAGTTCCATTGGTGAAATAGTACAAAGTACAATATATTGAAGGTTAATTAGTGATAATTAGTGAATAAAGGAATCGCTTTCAGTAAGTCATTGTAGTAGTAATATGTACATGGCTGCTGTCCTTTAGGTGTGACCTATTCATTTTATTAATGGATATAATTTTACTTGGCATGTTTCATTTAAATTTAATGCACGTCTAAACTTTAGCTTGGTAAAATGAAAACTGAGGTGGAAATGCACATGTTATTTATGAAGTTTGAGTTAATTCAGATAATAGAAATATGTGAAATGAAGAGAAAGGATTTCGTGAGGAAATTAGTTGGAATCACTGAAGCCCTATTGGGTTACAGCTTCGCCTTGGTTTTGCATGACTTTTAGGGAAATCCGCTGGGTATGCAGACAATTGAAGTGTTTTTGCGTTGAGGAAGGATCTGTGTGATGAGAAAATATAAAATGTAATTGGTAATGTATGCAACGGAAATGGGGTTGATTTGAGGTGAAATGGATGAAGTGCCATGCAATACGGTTTGGTTGGTTAGTTAAAAGCAAATGAGAGGTAGTGAAGGGAGATAAGAGAGTCATTCAGCTAACTTGGACGGAATGCTGTGACCGTTTAATAGACATGCTAATCAATGCAAGAGAAAATAAATGAATGTGTAAATGTGAGTGGAGAAAGTTGAGATGAAGCGAAATAAAATTAACAAGCCTCCCGTAATACGCCATTTGGAACGTGTAAAGATAGAAATGGCACATGCAGTTGTTACACAGAGAAACGGGAACCGTGTGCTTTATTTTGTTTTACAGTTTATACATTATTCTGTATCTACAATGGCACGGATAGAATAGTTGTATTTGCATTACAGTAAACCAAGTCAATATGCTCAGTCCTGTTATCCAAGACCATTTAGATTAATACATCTTTTACTACACTACTTAAGCCTACCGGTTCTGTTCTTGTTACTTTCTCTCTCTCAACTATTCCTGCAATTTTGCATTTCTTTGGCAAGCCAAATTTCTAACGGCTACACTTACTACATTGACCCATGTGCAGGAAATTAATATTCATATAGTGTGTATATGAATCCATGATTTTGAATGTGAGCCCAGTTGAGAACAGGAAGCTCAAACTTCACATCTAAATACATTCATTGACGTCTATTACTAAGTAGTTGTACAGGGGCAGTTTTGAGTCTTGGCGGTTAATTAAATTCAAAGTAGTAAAAATCTTATGTGAATGTGTAGCAAATTTTGTATATATTTATCCGTTTTATCAGGACAATTTTAGACTTTATTCTCATTTGAAAAGACGAATTTAAAGTTCCTATAATTCAAGGAAATCTATCATGAATATGCGATTATTTACAAATAATTAGTGCTAATTTCATATCAACTACAGTTATTCTTGTTCAGTAGGTATAAAATTATTTACTCTTCAAAATTTGTAAATCCGACTTAAAATTATGTTAAATTATCTTAATAAGTTGCCTTTCTGAAGAATACTTTCTTTCACACGGGGCAGTAATTAAAAAGTCTAGTCTGTAAAAATATTAACTGTGTTTGTGTTATGGGATTGTTTGTAATATTCTTTGAAGAATTACAAGGTCTTGGTGAAGTGTAAATTGTCAATTTAGTGATGGGAGTGTACAGTTTTAAATGACTATTGTGAATAATCAAAAGTAGTGCTTTATTGATTTTATGATCTCGTTTCTGTATTTGGCAGAATATTCTGTCAAGAGGAAAAGAAAGAGGCTTGCTATGCAAATTGTATTCTGCTGGAAGGTTTTCTACTTTCTGTCGTATCAAATGCACATGGCACACAGAACACTCTGATATTACTGCTGCTGTTAGGTTGTTATCTGTACTTATGAGTTTTTACATTCAAACAAAGAAAAGCGTCAATACACATTATTATACGACATGCATAAGGAAACTGATATTATGATCTCTATTTCGCTCAGCCTAAGAGATGAGCGAGTCACTTGAATTACACTGACTGAGTTTAGTCGATATCTTGGCTTGAGGCTGAGAGTCAAACATTTTCTTCGCAGGAAAAGAAAAACCTTAACTAATGGATGGACTACTTACAAACAGATATTAAGAACACACATTGCACAATGAAATGGAACGACCAAGAAAATAAGATAAAAGGAATTGTCATAAAAGTTATTTTTCAGTTTTCAAAACACCATCTGGAAGATTTAACCTCGTGAAACTTAAAACCACTCGAAAGAAAACACTAAAATATACTTATATCCTACTAATATTTGCATTCAAATATTTTTTGTCCTCTGAATTTTGGCAACCAATCTGCTGTTAGCCAGAGAAGTAAATAGTTAGTGGTGTCTTGTCTTTTTATTGTATATCTCAGAGTACTTAACTCCGTGTCTTGTCTTTTGTAATACGATGCGTCGTATATAATAAATAGTAATGCCCACTAGCATGTTTACGGCTTTCCACATTTTTCTTCCTCTAAGCTCAACCTACCAACTTTGCCTTTTCCCTCCTGCTAACTATCGGAGCGTAAAGACAAAACCACGATGACAATTCTCTCTAGTTAAAATTCCTGAGCAATTAGTTAGATTTCTTTTATTGGAAGTCACGTTTGATGACTACATGATAAGAGACTCATGTTTTCCGCATTCACAGCTCTCATCAGCCTTAATCTTACATCAAACTCCGACTCATTCTTCTGTGTCTGTCTCATCACTAAGCTAAGCACTTACATTTGAAAACAGTAATTGCATCTAGTGTACAAATCTCACTTTTCCGACAAAAGAACTAGGAATAATAACAAACCTATATTCCTTTGGCTTCCAATGGTCTCATTAATTCCATCTTACGCTTAATGTACAAGCATTTTTGCAAACTTAAAATTTACTACCTTTTTGCAAACTCTCTTCAGCGAAAACTAAAGTGCCCATTAGGTGATCCATAACTGAAGAAGGAAATACTTTAGTCAAGAATTCCATGCAGAGTGCATTTATGCTTCACTTATTAAAAATAATGATGGCTTCCTGGGAGTTGCACTATTTTGTAGTTTTAAACGTCAGTCAAATGGGGCGCAAAGAAAAGTATTTAAAAATCTTTGTCTCCTCAAACTCTTCAGATGTTCCATTAAATATGAGAAATACATTCGAAGTCTAAGTGAGGTTTTTACTTTCCCTTATTTATATCATAGTAAATATTAAGTGTCTTGTCATTAAACATGTGTTTGCTATTTTGATTTACAATGTGAAAATTCATACTCCCTAAAATCTACTAAGGGATGAGTAGATCCAATGGCTATAATATTTGTACTAAATAATACCCAGAGACAATTTTTATTTTGTAGGTCTGTACTCTACCTTTCTTAAAATTTACTAAGTATTGCTCATTACGTGGAATTAGAATTACGCATTACAAAGGACCAACATTGTCTTCTCTGAATTTCCTAGTCACAATTACGGATTAATCTTTCTATTAGTGACACGGCTACATTAAGTTGGTTTATAAGGTTTCTTTCCGGTTTATAAGGTTTCTTCCCGGTTTATTGTAATTTATTCATGATTATTTGATTATCATTCTTACATATAATAACATGATGAAGCATTGACGTCAAAAGTAAAAATCTGAGGAATTCATTTAGTGTTGAAGTGTTTATTCATCATCATAAAACATGCTGCAAGTATATAAAGTTCAAGGAATAATGCTTGGCTACAAATCTGTTAACTAATTGTAAGCCAAAAGATATCCAAGAACCTAAGGATTTAACAAGATATTGCACAATCGTTGAGATTTGAGAAGAGCACTTTCCCAAAAACTATAAGTAATGAAAAAATCTTGACGAATTTGACCTTTAAGAAGAAGAAATTACAACTTGAAATGTTCGACTTGTGTCATGTGTAGTGAAGACCTATAACGATTTGTGATTAGCTATGTACTAGGTAATTTCGCAACAAATGCGTGCTTCATTGCAAATCTGTCACAATATTTTCCAAATGTTCTTCACAACGTATATTATATGAAAACTAATAATTTTGGATAAATTTGAATTGTGAATTTACCTTTCATGTAAATTTACAATCAACTATTAAAACGGGTAATACTGACAGACGTTAAACAAGAGCAAGGTACAAGAAACAAAATTGCGTTGAGTTGATTCAGTTGATTGCCACTTCGAATGAGTGTAAGAATGAATAGTTATCATTGCACCGAAAAACTGCGTCGAGTTTCATCTGGTGGGCGGAAACGGTGTCATTTGGAGGGATAGGGAAACGATGGGGAATGCCTGCTTTATTACACAAGTTAGAAGGCCTTTTCAAAGATTTTACATAGAATGAGTTCTCAACTAAACGGGAGGATGTCGGGACTGTGTATATTTGGGAAGAGAAACCGGGTGATAGAATGACTGCCGCAGCTAAATCGATTCACGGCATTTGCGACATATATTCTTACTTTGTCTTACGCGATTCATTCATAGAAATACTAGCAACATTTACATTTCGTTTCATGATTCAGTTAGCTTAATTTGACTGCAGTATGAAATAAATAGATTATTGGATATATATACATATACATTATTTAGAATTGAAAATTAGATTTACGAAAAGTGCAAAAAGACTTTCTCCAAAAAAGTATTCATATAGTACACCAAACACGGATTTATATTATGTCGGTCCCGTATATATTTCTGTAGAAGAAGAGCATTTACAGAATTTAATTTCAAACATTATATTTTAATTGTTAAACAGAATTTAATATACACAATTTTGGAATCACATGCAATGAATAGTCAGTAAATGCTACGTGAAGATAATTAAGAATCACGCTTCCTTATTCCAGTAATCAAAGTTATATTGCAAATCAAATTGTGTTTATTAACATGTCCAAATTAGTACATTTGCCGGAACAGTAAAGTTAACCAGACAAAATCAGCAATTCCAACCAAGACATCTATATCTTCATCATAAACTTAAATATATAAATATATCAAATTATATTAAGTAATCAAAATCACATAAAGATCCAATCAATTTATTAACAGTAAGCAAATTCATACCGTAGAACGTGCAAACTGTAAAGCGTAGAATTTTTTATATTGTATGTATTTACTTTTAAACGCGTGAGGAGATTTAATTTTTATCCTTCCTACCTTAAATTAAATTATTTGGCAAATTTGCCTAAAGGCATGTTAAATTTTAGGCTACTTATACAGCTGTTGCGGAAATTGTGCCAAGGACAGAAAGCAAATGAGGAAAAGATGCTGTAAATTGTGAAGACATAGTGTCTGTTAAAAGAGAAAGAAAGGAAACGGCTGGCAATGTAGCAATCAAATTGAAGAAAAGCTTAGTGCTAGTTGTGTGGCCATTCCATTCAGGTTTTAGAAAACACATCAGTAGGTGTAAATAGAGTCAGTAAGCCGGAGATTCTGGTTCCATCCATCCACTCCAATCTGAAAAGCATGAGGAAATCTTTGTAAAATAAGAGCAAAACACAACTTTTTGTTTGAAATCTCCTCCAAACCTGCTAGCAAAATACAAACAGGCCTGCAAGCAGGGAAAATACGTTACAGAGCAGAATTTTAGAGAACTCTTGTTTTTCCGCACTAAAAAAGTATACTTGTGGAAATTTATAATTTAAAAATACGAATAGAATGATGGAAGGTACAAATCAAGCAACATATCTTTTGGTTAGTTATGCTTGCTAATTCAAAAAATGTTTTATTTAAATTAACTTTAGTCGCCTTTTTTATTTAGAAATGAGAAAAACAAATTTTTTGAAATATATAATACACATTTAAAAATGAATTGGATCAATAGCTAAACTTATCAATTCTTTGCATCGTTTTTTCCATAAAATTTTTTCAAGATAATTTCTCACTCCAAATAGTCTTGAACAAATGTATTAAAGAAACGACTGGCTTGCAATTGAGAAACAATTTGATTTAACAATACAAGACATTGAAGTTGCTCTGAAAGATTTGGATTCGATTGTTGTACTATTATTGACTTGACTATGAATTATTGATGGTCATAATTTTTCATTAATTTCTATAAAATTCAAAGCACATTTGTTTGCAATTAAAGCTTGAAATATAATATATATTTGTGGTTATGCACAATCTAATGTGACAGAACGAGAATTTAAAAGTTTCCATTTGGTTTGTCCAAGTGTTTGGTGAAAGATTGTCTATTTCTCATGCCAAAGACTATATTTAAGTGTGGGATGACTGAATCATCGGTATATTTATTTAAAATAAATTGTTTTTGTCCCGTCGGGAGAACGAGTGTTTGGCTAGTGTTGTTGGAATAGATTTGGAGAGTGTGAAGAAGGGACTGAAGTGTGAAAGAAAGGGAACGTAAGAGAAAGTTTGCTTTCTCCTTTTGTATTGAGGCTTAGCGTGGTTGAATAGTAGAGTAGAGAGACACATATAAATAGATGAAACGTGTATGGTGTGGAGAGAGCTGTGCTACGGGAGCAGTACTGATTGTCGTTGACGTTTGAACACTTTTTATAGGAAGTTAGAGTTGTAGCCTACCGAGGAATCCAGGAGCTTTCCTACTCTGACCTGTCTGGCCGACTCTTCTGCTGCATCCATGCTTTCCTAAAGCTCCTCTTCTTTCCTATGAAGTGCAGAATAAAATGCTTACCTCCCACTGATCAGTTGCTCTCTGCTTCCAGAACTCAGGCTTTCACTCTTAGTTTCACTCCCACGTCCCAACTCTATTTAATACTATTTCCTCCGTTCTCACATACACCTACTTCTTCCTTCGGCCCTTCCTCCTTCCCTCCGTCCCCACATTTTTATATTATTCAATTAAACAACGACTTCAGATTGTTAAGTGTCTCTGTTAGCCATGTGCGTTTTCAATTGAATCTCACTGAGAAGTGTTCCGGCAAAATTAGTAGCACTTGCAACACAAATACGGTTTGACTCTAATCTATTCAAATGCACTGAACCAAGTTTTGGAATTTACTCAAGTTTGGAATTTACTGGAAAAGTGAATTGTCTACCTGAAATACTATAAGTGGAATATTCCAACACGGTTTTGTGAAAATTATTTACTATTATTAGTGTCACACCATTATTTTACAGTGTCTTTTAAAAGTTAGTGCGATAGTGTGGTGTAGGTTAGTTAGCGGTCATAGTCAATATAGGAATTGTGATTTTGCTTGTGTGTGCATACTGTGCAGTTTCTGTATTGACCAGACAATACTAGTCATGAATGGAAATTAATATTGGCAACGATAAAAATGAAATTAAGGGTAGATGTGACACACCATCCAAGAAAAACAATTGATTTGGCATTTTATGAGGGAGTGTAGTCCTCTGCCTTTCATTTCTCCATTGTGCTTTTCTGACACGGGGGATTTCTGCAAGATTGATGACTTGCTATGAAAAGTGGGAGATTGTATTTTTTCATGGTTGACTTAAGTGATAAAGCATCCTTCTCAAAGGATAAGTGTTTGTTTCTGACAACCACAGAAGAACTCACTGACTAGACCACTAACTGCAGAAAAAATATTTCACTTTGGCCAGCTCTGCAAGAATAACTTCTCCACTCCTGCAAAGATCTTTATTTGTAGCAAAGCTCCCTGTGTCCACAAAGCTATACGAATTACGCACTCCCTATTTGTCTTCTATTCATTTATTTTTTACTTACTCGGCTACCCTCCAATTATTCATCCTTTTGCACAGAATTATATTAGCCCCCGAGGATTTCCAATTTCTGCTAGAATTAAAATCCACTAGAAGGCCATTATTACTCCAATGGAATATTTTTAGTTTCAACTAATTATTAAAGAGTTCCTGGAAACCAGTTGTAATGTTATTTTAATTGTAATATTATTACACATTTTCGTTTGTCACGTAAGTGTATATGCAAACTCTAATAATTCACCTTTCATGATAACGGCATTGAAAACCTTTCCTAATTTACTAAAATATGTAATATCAACAAAGAACATCTTAAAATATATTTAAGAGCATTTGTATTTGATGCAAAAGATCTAAAGGAAACTCAGTTGAATGGCAAATGCAACGGTTTCAAGTGCCATAAGGGAAATTTAGTGTCAATCAGCAAACAGATAGTCAAGAGCAGCTAAGTATGCAAATATGTACGCTAAGTCTAAAGTTTTTATGTATACTGTGCTTGAAAGACACTACCTACTAATAATAAGGAGATGGCACTAATGCAACGAACGTGCATTTCGTAGGCAGTTGATTAAGCATGTCTCTGCTACATTACAAAGTGGATAAAGCGGGTTTCTTTCCGAAAAGATACGTAGCTAGTAGCTATAGCTATGCTGGTATGGATGTGGAAACTACATAGACACGGCGGATGGACTTGGATGTTCTCTTGAATCAACATGTGTCTATTTGCAACTTCATCTGAACAAGTTCTTCGTCTAAATTCAAACGAATAATGACTTCTAGTCCCTAAGAGCATTACAACTTTCCACAACTTCAAAGCAAATTTCTCACTCAGCCGCCAACCATTTTATCTTTTCTGACAAACAATCACAGAATAATGGAACAGTTAAAAAATTATTTTCCTGGCACTGCAGAAAACCATTATCCTTGTCGCTTCTGGGTTATCGCTACCATAATAATCAGATATGTTAGTAAAATGTCAGTTGGGCTGTCTTTAAAGTATCCACACAAACCATAATCTGAGGTTCGTCGAAACAACAAATACAATTATAAATGAAGTCACTCCTGACTGTCCTGACACTTTGTGCATACATTTTACCCGAATAAATATTATTTAAGGTAAACATAATAGGGCTACCTGTAAACAGTGTCATATTTTAACTGGGTGAAGGCGAGAGGGACTAATCAAAATTTTTTTAAATGTAGTAATTGATACAAAAGTTAATAACTCGTAAGTAATAAAGGTATCATAGTTTCATCCAAGATTTTTGGTAAGAATGTTCAACATTTAGTTTAAATTGACAATTTGGCCAATTAAAACATTTAAGCTTAAAAAATAAAAGCGAATGGTGTAATTAAAATTATAATTTCCTGTACTAGTTAGATTCTAGAAATATTTCATTTTCATTCAATGATATAAAAAAGAAATAAGATTGAGAAAAAAGAAAGCGAGAAAGGTTAAATCTGGACAGCGTCGTTTATGGATAGTCCTACATACTTGATTATCGTGAGCATAGTTTAATCTGTGTGTTGTGAACATAATAAAATGAGTGTCTGAAATGGTTGGGGTATTTATATTGTGGTGGGACTGTAAATTGTGAAATTGAGATTAGTTGAGGCTGTAGTGTGTGTAGCGAATCTGGAGCATTTGGATGTGTGCTCAAGAGCAGAGTAGGATAATAATCCAGCACTTATGTCAGTGGATGTGCGAAGAGGACTGGAGGTATAAGTGTTTGTAGCTGTGACGGCGTATAGGGAAAGTGCTTACTCAAGACAAAGCGAAGTATAATATATCCATTGTGAAGAGGAAGAGGACTTGGAAATGGAACAAAGAAATATACATTAGTATATAAAGGAAGACGAGTGAAAGTTAAACTCATCACGTGAAAGTTTAGTGAAATTGAGGTACAATGTTGGGCTTAATTATTCGAAATCTCTTATTGTAATTTCGAGTTGAATAGGGAAAGTAGGGAAAGCTGATAACCAGAAACATGGGCCAGCTCAAGGAAAACGGGAGAAATAGTCATTAGCCGAACAAAGTTGTCATCATAATTATTTGCGGATTGTAATCCAAACAATTCCGATCGGAGCTATAACTTTAGCTCTACAAAAAACCTCTGTCTGCACTATTATTAAATGCTATTATTAAGTTAGACAGAAGAGTAAAATAATGGTTAGCCTATTATCTAGTAACTTAGCATGCAAAACCAAAGTCGAAGTTTTACCAGCTTTCTAAATTTAGAAATGGATAAATCCGTGTTTTACCACGTAATGCGAAACCACAGTGGAGCTGGAAATGGAGCTGCCATAAGTATTCCTCTAACGTGTATAAATAATCCATATCTTCAATCTCCGCCAGATTTATATTTGTTCAACAAAGAAATGAGTGAAAGTGGAAGTGAAAGCATTTGCAACAGTGAAAGTCTCACCCGTTCCTATTCTTTGACGCCCTAACACCAACACAAAATGAGAAACACTTTTGATGGGGAAACCAAGCTTTCCTTTATCACTTACGATTAGTTTTATCTCTAACTTTTTTCCTTCTTCTTTCACTAAACTCGCATATCTAAGAGAAGTATACCGCTCACTGCACTAATACTCCCCACCGCAGACGTGAATTACAACTCTGAATCCAATTGCGAATTACAGTCCAAGAAAAGAGTGATTCACTTTACTGGGCAAACCAGTTGGAAACCCAAATAAGATTCAATGTCCTTGTATACTTTCACTTAGCAAAGACGTCAACTAACGAAAAACCAGTATTCCTATTTGTGCAAACCTTTAAAGCTAAAACTTTCGGATCAGAGTTACCCCACAATTTTATTGTAAAGTGAGTTTAGTGTGTAATAAATAAAATTGCTCAACTGCAATTGTGCTGTGACACCCCTCGTCTTGCATATTTTCCTCTTGCTCTTTCAGGAGGGCTTTGTGTGTGCTACTTGTGATTAATCAACAGCTCGCCTCCTTCAGAAATATCTACAGAGAAATATCTTTCGAAGAAACACCCACATAGCATTAGGTACTAAGAGATGCTATTCCTTTCTCAGCTGTAAGTTCAAAGTTGTTTATCTGTTTTTAAGGCAAGATTATGTAATTTCACTTAGGAAATGTTTTACCTTTCCTGCAGCTTAATCAATTTGATTTTTGAGGCGAAATGCTTTCTCATCTTCTGTTCTTTTTATTGGTAGCATTTAATTCGTAATTAATTATTCATTGCATTGAAAATGATTGCCATGAAATGGATTTCGTTTACAATTTTGAGAATCTTTTTATTATTCTTGTATTTAAATTAATTTATGCTTGCTTATTAGTGCAAATTAATTTGTTTTGCATGTTTTTAAAATTGTGTTAGCTATTGGCCCTTTCACCTTTGACTTTTGTCAGCTACATTAAAGCTTTACTCGTACTATGTACAAGTATGATAAGTCGTAAGAAACTTGTTAGTTTCAAGCGATGGTGAGGGGACAGTTTTTAAGTTTGGAGTAACTCACTCGTGTGTTTAGATAAAAGGAGATTGAATAGTAAAATAGTTTTGTATGTTTAATGCATGTAGATATGGAGGAGCGGCAGTTAAATTCTTTATAATAAGTGTATTGTTCCGAGGCACACAATGCCTAAGGTTTCCTTTGTAGGAACCCATATCCATATCTCACTCTGCAGTTGACAGTTTTCCTACAGTAAAAATTATTTAGACGATTTAAATGCATTCTAGCCATACTACACACCAGAATTCATGGGAACGTGCGACATACAAAGGGAAGCTGTAGGGGACCGGAAATATTTCTGCTCCGCACTCCAAACTATTTTCCTCGTCTCCTATTTGCTACTAGGCTCTAGACAGTTAGCTGAATATCTTCCTCAAGGAGTGAAATTGCAATTGAATTTTTAACAGAAAGGTATGCTAACCTTTTAGATGTTTCGCTCACTTCAAGCACAATGCATTTCAGCAAGAACCTTGTTTTCTATAAATAAAATTTTAAATGTGTTGTACCATCGCTTAAAATGATTATACCGACTGCTTACACTGCAATTGAATTTTCAATTGAGTTTTTCACTTTAATTTAATAATTTAGACGTCATTATCGAAATTTACAATTTTTAAAGGTCTCTAAATTGAATTTAATATTTTATTTATTACGTGTCAGTTTTCCAGAACACAAAATTCTCAACTAAATGCACTTTTTACATCAAGTTTACCAATGCAGAATGGTATTTCATAATTTACCACTGAAATTTAAAATGTTAGATTAATTTCAATGCTTTCTGTTGAATTTGGCAGTTTAAAAAGTAACTTTAAATACACTATTGGATTAATACTTTATAAATTTCAAGGTGTTTAATGAGCTTTGTAGTAAATGTTTGACAATTTAAAGAAGTTTTGGTAACTCAATAATAGAAAAGAATTTGCAGTTGCCTCTAATTATTTTTGATCCGTGCAACTGTAAACCGATAACATTCTTAGGATTACAATATCATGGGCCAAGATTTAAAATTTAAGCCTTACGAACTGAATACTATTACTGTTTTGTGAACGATTCTGTATAACTTTATAAATTCAGTGGAATTATGTGATTTCATAAATACGACTGCATTAGTACAAAGAATTCAGTTATCTTGTTAGTCATGCATGAAGGAGTTTTCTGAGTCTGCAATATTTCTTTAGGAATTATTGTCTGAATGAGCGTCCTTTGTGACACTTAATTTTATCAGGAACGGCAAACTTGCAGATGCTCGTATGCAGCTTATCTTTTATTCAGGTTCGCACTTATTGCTTGGATGAGCAAGCGTGGTTTACTTTTTGTGTATTATTAGTGAATGCCCGAATAAAATGAGTTCAAACAAAATAAGGTGGCCTCTTTCATAGAGAAAGTTTCCGTTTGGCAACGAAATCGAAATAATTATGCAATTACAAACCATGGTTCATATTGTATGACAACCATAACCACAAGTATTGAAATTTTGCATTACAGCTATTACGACAATGGATGAAATTTAGGCTGCTTTACAACTCGTAACCGGTACTAAAGAGTTACGTTAAATAACTTAAAAAAATTTTTCGGATAGTAGTGTTAGCGAATAATACTAATTATATCATTTAAAGCATGAACTTATAATATCGTTTCTCTTAGACAACCTTTCTATAATATTTCCTCTTACACTGTTATTTAGTAATGAATGTCAATGCCACTCATATAAGACATCAGAGTTATATAAAAGCGGCCTTTGGAAATGTAAAATAACTTTGCGATTTAGCATATGAATTGTTTGCCAAATTACATTATGAATTTATTATTCACATATAAATTAATCGTCTGTTTTGCTGCTGCATAAATTCCTGAACTTTGTTTTCAAAGTGTTTATAAACCTTAATGTAATTATACTTGTACATGAAAATAGTCACGCATGCAAAGCATTGCCCGGTCTGACTCTTGTACTTACTTACCTAAGTGAAATGTCTAAAAATAATCAGCCCCATTAAATGAGAAAAGTAACTTGCAATAAAAGTGTACTTACACGAGATATTGTTAGCATGTTAATTAGTAAATATGTAATACAATACGTATAACCGTTGTTTAGAATTACGTAGCAAGTGAAGTTAGACATGGAAAAGGAAGACAAGTCTGCCAGCTGCAACTTCCTCTTGATATTTGATGCGACTGATTGAGCTAACTCGCAACAGTGCAATGCAAAAGAAGTTCTAAATCTATTGTAGTTTCGTCTTTGTTGTGCGCTAGTTAAAGTGAGTTCACAGCAAAAGTAAATAACTGCAGGCTTGTGAAATACTGCTAAACAATCATTCTAGGTACACAATGAGTGTATCAAGAATTGTTTTTGGACGCTATTCAAATGTGCAGTTGGGCTAAAGTATTTTTTAAAACAGTGCAGACTTTGGTGTAGTTGCATAATGTAAATACTGACACTCTTCACTTTGTCTCGCCCTTAATATACTATTTTGTACTACGTTACTTGCAAAAAACTGATCTTTAAAAAGAAAGGTTACCATTTCAAACCCGACCACAAGAAAATCAGTGAAATGGATTAGTTATTTTATAGCATATGCACTTAAAACTTAATTTACCACTACGGCATCCAAATTGATGGCAGATAATAAAAAAGATCCAATGCTGACGAGTTGCATTATATTGATGTAAATATAGTTGAACAAATTTTTGACCTCCCACATTCCCAATGTTCTTTTCTTTTCATGAATCTGTCCAATAGAGATATTAAGCCTTCTCTGATGCACACTTTTACAAACCTTTCAATATTATAATTTTTTACTCCCAAAACAGACAATGAATCCTTACTGTCAAAATTAGATTTTTAAAACCTTTGCCAAGTGCCCTGAATTCTCCCCTGTGTCTTCCTATTTTTGTAAAGGTAGCAACTCCAACAAAAAGCTCATTATATATTTACATAACAAAGAAAGTCAAAATGTATTTTAAAATTGCTTTTTAACTTTATATAATCAAGGCTATAATAAATCCATCCACCAGTAAACTAGTAATTCCATAAACAGTATGCCAAAGTTGTAGTAAATTGTTTGTAAGCCTTCCTCATATTTACCACATTAGTCCAGTTGTGAAAAAAACTTTATTGTATTATATATTTACAAAAATGAAAAAAATAATGACGGAACATTAGTAAAAATAGTGGTGCGTGAAACGGAAGCAAAGAGCAGATTTCAATATTTTGAAGCAGAGTAAGAGTAGATAGTCTTCGTGAATAGTATCAATAAAATAATAATTTAGGTATTTCCATTGTTGATTAAATTTATGCATAGGCTTCACCAAACACCCATGACCCATGCATTTGATTGCTTTAACGCCCGTAGAATAATTGCATGGCTAGGTAATGTTGGTATTGAAAAGCGTGTTTGCTACAGTGTGATGTAGTGAATTGTCCATGTGTGATGAACCAATAATTAACTTTAATTGAAACATTTTGTCTTGAGAGGTAAGGTAAGTGTCATCCTGCATTCACGTCACTTGCATAAGTAGCACAACAATATTGATGTTTAGGTTGTTCGGAAAGGCAGCATTGGAGCACAAACAACGATAAATAACTCGCGTGTAGGTATACACTAACTTTGGAATATTATTATGGTAATAAATGGTTGTGATAAATGATGATTCTATAGACACTAAGCTGAATGGCCTAGTAAATTATATATGCTAATATGTAGCAGTAATGGAACATAACCATTCTAATCGGTGTTTGCGTTTGTCTTACAGTTCGCATGACGTGTTACATTGTTACATAAATCAAACAAAAGAATAGCCTATTATAACTTAGCACTATAATAATGCAAATAATGACAGTCGGAGAATGTTTAAGTGTGATTGCAATTCAGTTCAGGCCACTTTCTGTATCTAGAGCTAATCTAAGACTGAACGTAAATATCCGGGTTATTTTAGACCATTAAGCGCAGAATGTATCTACTGTATACTCATGGCCATAACAAGTAAATATGCAAACAGTTTAAGTAGAGTGCCGGTGCTGCTTTGGTTGCTGAAAGCACATTTCTGGGGAAAAGTCAATATGATAATCATAAGATGCTAGTGTACCATATAACTAATAACTGTGTATTCTACAAACTTATCATTCACATATTGCATTTTATTACTCTAAGCATTTAGCAACACAATGTTAAGTTCCTATGTGTCCTATATAGGTAGATGTACAGGTATTCAGCAAGGACGTCATGTTTGGCAAAAATATTTTCTACGATATGCAAGAGGGTACTTTCGCTGTATCACAGCTAACGTTGCTTTCCTATAAATTACTAGGAATAGTACACCATAGGTAACCCTATGGTTGTTAAACCCGACTAGACAAATGTTACCTAAATAGACAAGAAACATTTAAACCTCGATTATATACCAGAACAAAGGCATTTTAAATTGTAACGGAATGGTAATTGAAATTCAAAAACTTTTTAGCAAGTTTTAAAACTGAGTAGGATGAATTTCCATTGAAAGGTCGACTAGGATCTGAAAATACTGATGTAGACTGATTCAGCCTAGGCTAATAGAGAAAAACTGTTTCGGCCTACGAACAAGCAAGTGTTCTTGTTGACGAATAACTTTTCATGGAGTTGCACGTGTACTATATTTTAATTGGCGATAGTGGAATTCCGAGGTTACTAGTTAGTGGGCAGAATAGTCAATTGGGAGCGTTACACAATTGGCGTACAGTGTTCTATGTATTTGGATGGAATTGTGAGTAACGTTGCACTTATAATATCATCATCACTATGTGTGCAAAGCGCCCGTTAACGTCAATAATTTTCCTTTTTCTGCTTTGACCTCGATTTTGCTTCACTTGACCCCTTGCGTTGAGCTACTCGCAATAAATGTACTAGTGTCTGATTCTAATAGGGATACACTCTAAATCGGGCTAGTCAGGGCTGTAAAGCATCTATAGCGACATAAATGGACTGAATGTAGTTTCCTTTGTACATCATATCCCACAGTACAGAACTGAATTGAATTGAACAAAGAATTGAAGCACAATTCATGTCAATGTAATATTAGAGGAGGAAGGAAACTCGTAGAGCCTGTCATTTCTACAACTACCAACTGTACCAACTAAACACTATTACAACATGCATAGTCCTCCAACCTAAACCAGTACACAAGTCAGTCTGCATACTAAAGTTCCGTTCTCGGTATAAAAATGTACACCTAAGTACTCCATGTTCACTCCACACAACATCATGTTCCAATAGGTATGCAAAATGTACTTTATTAGCTAAGTACCTATAATTTCCGCGGTTTCTGTTTTTCCATACAATCCGATTAAGTCAAAAGTACCTCATACAAAGTTTAATACATAGGCATTGGTATACCGTCAACTATGAAAGTAAGTAGCTGAATAGTTTCAATTATTTCGATACAGTCACCCAACTAAACAGCTGCTATGCAATACAATAATTATGAACAACCCAGTCATCCCAATATCTTCCCTGTACAAAAACCTTTTCAAATTGAGATCTGTACGTCTCTCCGCTGTTGTCGCTTTACCCTCGAAAATATTTACCATGAACCCTTTCGGTGACCTGCACCTAAACTTGTGGTTATTTTAACCATGAAATTGGCCACCATGGGTAGCAAAATGGGTCTTCATTTTCATTAGAGTAATCCCATTTTTGCCGATTCTTACTTTTTTCGAAAAGGAGTCACACCTTGTGGATGCCAAAATGTGGGCCTTAGTTAGTTCTCAATTAAATCAGTACCGACAGTCTATTTGTAGCAGTGTAAATACACATTGGGTATTGAGAAGTGCAAAGCTCGCTAATTCATACCTTGGCTCGTAATGTGAGTTCATTCATTTGCTAATCTTTAATTGTGAACAAAGTAAAGCTTATTTTGATTCAAAAATCGGAGTGTGGTCCTTGGATTTTATTTTTGCTTTATTTCTTATGATTTCATATTTTTTGCGTTTAAATCATGTGACATTTCCCTCATAAGGGGAGAAAAGTATTTAGACCCTTTCATTAATTCATAATACATTTATGTGTAATTGTGTATAAGAATTTGTTACAATTACCATGTTACACTTAGGTATAGTATTTATTTGAACTCCTATCTTTTATATGCCAAGCAGGTATAGTAGACACTTAGATTCTATATTCACATGCTGCATTTCTTTTTCTAATCACAGGTTTACTTGAGTTTACTTACAAAGCACTTTTACTGAACCCGAGCGCACACTGCTCTTGTAATTTATGTATCCTACAGAAATCGGTAAGGAGGTAACACCTTAAAAACGTCATTCGCCATTAGGACCACGCAAGTCCCGTGAGAATGTAGTGCATTAGCGATAAAGTCTCTATTTTCTGACACATCTTCCAGTTGCGGAAAATGCTGCAGACTTCTAGACAATTACTACAATTTTGGCCAACTGCTTTTTTCTAGTCTCCAAATAAGTCAAAGTCCTCATTCTTTTACTTGAACTTGAAGATTTAGATGTGTTTAGAATGATAGTAGAATCACTTTTCTTGGCTTTGTAAGAAACTTGGTAAATCCCTAGACAATTGAATGCTGTTCCGACACTAAACACTGAAAAAGTCGATAAAAATCCATCAACTGAAATGAAACAAATTCAATTCAGGTGTAAGAAAAATGGATTTAGGCTGAAAAGGAAAGTTGTATTGTGACAATTTTGACAAGTCTTAGGCCAAAGAATAGCAATTTTATTCTCTCATGACAAGGCAATATTTTTGAATTTGGTTTAAATCAATTTATTAAGAGGAGCGCAGCGAGTGTCTTTATAATAATGACTGATCTGTCTGGATGTCTGTATGTGTGTCTGTGTGTTCGCGAGAACGCACAAAAAGGTGGGCACGGCATCCCGCAGCGTTAGAGGTGGGCATAGTGGCCCGTTAACAAACACTCACCGCTCACGACGCGACTCTTTGTTATAACTGTATTAACGGCCTTATTTACTATAACTTGCTATTAATAATGCTCACTGAATTTTTCTTGTCTCTCAAATTTGGTGCCATAGAATAACATACGTAAATATTAGGTTGTCTTAAGATTTAATAAAAAATACTTTGTACTTTTGAGTCATTTAGATAATCAGTTTTACAATATCCTATTATCTCGGGTCTCATAACAGTGGCTCAGCCTCTTCCCACTACGTTCATTCGAATGCTATCTTCTTTATTGGTGGAATCGCAATTTGTATTAAAGGGGCGAAATTTACTCAGCCACTATTAGTATGGGATTCGTTTATTCAGTTAGCAAGCTTATATTTACCTAATTAAATTAACGAGAAATCGCCAATTTAAATGGAAAATGTTCCCAATTTATATCATAAATAACTTCAAAATTAGGTAAATAAATGCAAATTTAATAATGTAGACAGAATCTCCGTTTCATTGGCTAAAGATTTTAGTGTTGAATTTTCAATTTATCAATTGTGCTTTGAGTAAAAAGTAATTTAAAAAAGTCGAGAGTAGGATTTGAACCGGCGTTTGGGTGCTTCGGAAACTTTTTCAATGCAAAATTGGGGATTTCTCTTGTCCTTAATCTTCGTCTTAATTTCTTGAATTTGTCGGCCTTGTCTTCTTCTGCACAGGACCATTCTCCATTATTGACTATTTTTTAAGACTTTCGTATTCCAAAATTATTTCTCGAATCACTTTTCCAATGACAAAATGGCGATAGACACCGACAGAGTACCCAATCCGAATATTGCGCTACTTGCAATACTTGCGAAATGTGAGAAAACCATTAACCTTGATAATCAAATCCCCAAAGCAGTGAAGCAAATTTTTTTAGGAAAAAATAAATGTAATTTACATGTGATTTAAAAAGAAGGTATCCTTACAAAGAAAACTGTTTAAGAGTTTTGTGTAAAGAGGAAAAGGCTTTTGCTAATGTATACGCACTATACTGAACACCTACTATGGCGCATTTCAAAATGTAAAATTTTTCTTGCTAGTCTTGGATATCCGCAACAAAAGAGTGTTGAGAAGAGGTGACCATCAAAATGCATTCAAGGGTTTCTAGATCAGATGAGACATATTAGAGTTACAAATGCAATAAATTGTAAAAAATAAAAACTGTTTTCTTATTTTGGTTGTATTTTCACTCCAATTTATTGTGGATGGTGGGGTTACTGCAGCAGAAATACTTATATTCAATAAATATCTGAAATAAAAGTTAAAGTATGACAATAATGTCACCTTAATGTGCGTTTATGATTATGCCAACAAATGGGAGTTAGTGAACGTACGCAAGGTAAAAGGCCTATTTATTTGTAAATAACAAAGTTTGCCATTGACTAGATAACCGACTAAAATTGCACTACATAGTAAATAGCTGCCCTATTTACTGTCAAGAAAGAGAAAATAATGTAGGACTGTATTTGGGAAAGTGGACTGGACATAAAACGTTTAAGCTTAAGTGTGTATAGTGAAGTGGACAAAGAACATAGCCTTTAAGGTGGGTGAGTATGTACCTTCAAATTAAAGCAAGAGAACCGAAGATAGACCATTGAGCTAGAAATTGCATGAAGTTTAAGACATACGATGAGTAGTGAACCCCAGTTAAGGCCAAGTTAGAACTAAACGGCGCTTTCAGTAATAAATACCTCCATTTCATACTAAAGAACTCGGACTGCAGACATGGGATCGAGAACGCATTTTGTCTACCTAATCGCATGACATTCGTTTATAGCTCTTTAGCTCTTAATATATATTGAAAATACAAAATCAGTCATTGGTAACGATTACAGAAGCGATATCCAAGTTAATAAGTGTTTATACAGGGTCATACAGGTTAGTTTACAGCTTAGAAGAAATACAACTATTCTACCTTAATAATGTTTGGAAGAAAATACAATCTAATATTATACATAATCTAATATTCATACAATATTTTTGAAGCCTGAAGCAAAAGCTGATTTGCTACACATTGAATTTTGGTAAACGTTAAGAAGTTTTGAATAATATAAATGGTAAAAGCTTCATTGATATAGCAAATTAATTGCAGAAATTTAACACATGCATAATGAAACTTCATATGTTTTGTTCTTAAAGTGCTCTATATTACTTAAGAAAGAATGGAAACGATAAACGTCATTCCCACCTCTGGCTCGTATGTTCTTTGTGAGCTTAACTTTTATTGTACTATCTTACCTTGCCAATACTTTCAATATAAGTGAGCAGATTGTGAGTGAGTGAGTGAGTGCTACTCAACTAAATTCTATTGAATCCGAATCCAATGACTATTCTACTCCATTGAATGCAGTGCATGGGTGGAATACTATAATTCTTGACATAATATTAAAACGGTATAAACGAATTCTATTCTCCAGCATACTTTGTACACCCAAGAATGTATATACTACAACTTAAAGTTATGTTGGGTTGAACTTAATAGCCAGGGTTTTGGCCATAACATACATAAATGCTAAACACAACCTCTATAAGCACTTTCTTTATTTGCACTTCAGGAAGGTTTGCTTTAAATTTATTTAGTTATCCCCACTGGTTTTATTGGTATTAATAATTTCCCTATTTATTGCCTCGACGAACATAAGTGTGTCTGTCGTGGAATATTTAAAATATGGCGATTGACCAACGTAACACTTTATGTCTTGGAATTTCTGTGTAAGTATAAATGATGGCAGTAATAGTTTTAGGGAGGATGGGAGAAACTGAGTTTTAAGTTATTGGAGAGAAACCCTGGTATAGCCGATAAGTTAAGTTAAACTGTGTTCTATAGAGAGGCAGGCCAAAGTATTCTATTCTTCGGTTGCGTTGCTTTCTTTCTAAGGAGTGCACTGGGTGCCTGTGCCTACTTAGAGCAGTGTACATCGCATGGAGAAGTGAGAAGGCTATGGTTACGGTTTCGCTTATGACAAAGTTAGCTGTGTCTGTCTATCTGCCAACGAAACTGAGCTATGTAAAGGCAAAGCCAACTACTGTAAAGGAGTTGTAAATGTTCAGCTCATTTCATTCGGTTTCATTCGGTCTCTTCACTTTAGTCAAGTCCAAGTCAGTCTCACAAGTCTCAATTGTGAGTTTGTCAATCCTCGTGTGTTTCCCTCATTCTTTTCCAGTTCGAGTTCGCTAACTACAACTAACTGTGGATTGACGCAAATGACTAAGCGCTAAGTGACAAGATTTTTGTCACCTTAAATATCTTTGTTCTTTTTGTGAACTTGTAAAATGTTGTGACACCTAAATGTGTGCTACAGTCACTGAGACTTGCCATTCTTATATACGGTTACACGTACACGTCTTCATACACTATTCAACTCTAATTTCAATTCCCTTCAACAAACCTTACGGACAACTCAGTTAAATGTGTCGATTCCCATTGCATATTAATCAACTCTTGTCCACCGGATTAGATTATTCGGGGCTGACGAAATCTACTATAGCGATGACCGTTTCTCTGGGTCCAAGTTAACTTTCATAGCTTTCTCTCCTGATACACGTTCCGTACCCACACGAATATTTACAAATTTCATCCACTCCCTTTTAATCTTCTTTTCGTGCTCGCATCTCAACTTTACTCGTCAAACACTCGTTGTATTACGCAAATATTACCAAGATTGTGCATTAATTCGATTTTGGCTTCCATTTCTGAGACTGCTAGCAGTTATTTCACAACTAAATTTGTGCAGTGCTATTAAAGTCAATATTAAGCTGTAATTATGTGAGTGACACCCATTTTTTAACTCCTCGGAGAATTCAAGTCTTACGCCTGTAAACATTCGCAGTATTCGGAAATCAAATATTGAATAATTGTGTTCACACATCACTCATAGACAGGATAATAATGGAATTCACATACAATTACAATAATCGCAATTAAAAATTTACACCATGTTTGTTTCACGTTATAAGCCACCTGCAACTTTTTGCGAAAGAAGGGAAATATTCCTGAACTTCGTTTGAAGGCATGACATCACTGCAAAAGCAGCGCTTAGAAATGTGGGGAAGAGCTAACTTTGTACTCGACTATCTTTGTGTAACATGTATCTTTTATGAAAGTCAACAAACCACAGCGTACAGGCAATAGTAAGTGTTCTGATTCAGACTGGTTTAAAAACATCTTGAAAACAAGAGCATAATGATGAGATTGTGTAACGAATCCTTGGAATTCAAGATATCAGTTAGCAGTGTTACTAAAACAACTTGGTCGCAGTGTCGATCAGCTCAAGACCGTGACTGTCTTAATCAGTGGAATGAAAAAATATATCTTCTTTCTTTAGACAGGAATTCTGGTTCTTAACATAGCTGAGAGACAAAATACGAGATTATAAAATAAATGTGTTCAACATGTAATGGAAAACAAAAACAACTCTTTGCTGAGTTTGAGACTAGTCGAAAAGGAGTAGGTACACAGTCAAGAGACGAAGAATCTGAGAAGCCCATTTGATTCTCATGGATGTGTAAATTCGGAGTTGTGTGCAACATCTTTTGTTTGTTAGTTAGTTTACACGAAACTAAATCTTTGGAAATTGTCACTCTACTACTCTATCCTAATTGTACCGGAATAAATACTTCCCCATAGTATCGTTTGTAACTTGTGTTTTCCAATGTGAAAATATTATTAGATTTCGTCACTAATACTATTAAGTTGGTAATAAACAAAAACTATCTGCGCATTGTTTACACGAATCAGTGAAAGTTCTAAGTTTGATTTACACAGTTCACTTTCTAATAAACTAGAAAGTTCAGGTTGTGACTTTATGATTCGTTCCTATTGGACGTACTTTGATAAATTAAGGGAGTGCAAACAAATTCAAATTGATTTCAAATAATACTTGCGACTACAATTAGATAGAGTTTGAAAAAAATATTTGCAAGTGACATGTAAAGGTGAATCAAAAAAGAATATGCTATATTTGCTAAACAAGCAAGTGTGTCTGTGTTCTCTCATCAAAGATAAGGATATTTCCCCGTTAATTTCCCTGATTACTGATGATTATGAAAGATTGGAGTACAGCCGAAAGATTTCATGCCAATTTTCAAGTTTAGCCGGAGCCAATTTTAAATGGTTCATTTTTCGGAGCACGTGAAATATTTGAAGTTGACCTTCGTAAGTGAAATGTTTCATTAGTTGTGTAATGAAACGGAAATTCTATTATTGTATTCCGTGGAGATTGACAAAAAAGATTAATGTCACGTGGGTTGGGTTGGTTTGGACTTTTCTTGTCTGTGGCTGTGCTGTGGTGTGATGTAACGGTTTGACAATGTTTTCAGTGCGGTTGTTTACGGAATGCAACACTGTCGTCATTTCTGTAATGAAAAGCCCTCTACTGCTAATATCCTGTCTTAGGAACAGTTGTCGTTGTCTCTTTCCCCATAATTCATACTATATCCCTTTGCTTTGATTTCTTGCGAGTTCCTTCTAGCACGTGTGATAAATTATATAGTAGACATGCATTTAAACTAATATACATTTCCTGTAATAAAAATATTTGCAGTTTTGATGTTGCAAGCAATTAACTAACGTAACTCTATCATAGTTGCTAAGTCTTTAGATCTCCTCCGTATGCGTCTCATATTCATCATGATCAAAATGATTGTGAATATCTGCTCCATTACAGGAGTCACACATAAAGAAATTACATTCATGACATGACCCACACCAAAATAAGTAGAAATATTCCTAGCCCTTCTGCAATACTCGCTGCTCTTGTGCAGTGCAGTCTCTCCGGATAGTTTTCCATTCAGTAGGAGTTTAAAATACACCAGAATAGAGAATGATGGAGAAAGGAGATAACCCCCAAATAGATTTCGGAGCAGATGTGAAATGGTTTGGTTTTCATTTCAATTTGAATCTGGACTCGTACTGAATAGACATCATCAGCCATGCCGTAACCAATCCAGTGCAGTGACTGGCTGAAGTGTAAGAAAAGTCCCTATTAAGACTTGCATGCATTGTCTTCTGAATTGCCTAACAAGTATTCCAATACGTGTGCGAGACATGCACATCCATGATCCGATAATGAGCTACCTTGTGCCTAGCGAGCATTCTGCAACTCTCGAATGCATATTATTATGTAACTCTAAACTTAGCTGTTGGTAGGGTGGATTTGGATAATTGCGTCTTGGACGGGTCGTTGCATTACACACTGTGCTGATTGACTGAGTACTGAGATCCTCACAATTCCGTTGTAGTAAATGTCAAAGAACATGAACGGTGCAGGAAACTGACATACGACTCCATCCTTAAATACTTCTCTGAGTAGCACACCATATGAGTCAACTCAACTCCAAGAAAAGACACTCCACTCGTTTTCTCACACAAAAAGGAAAACTGCATGATGTTTACTAATTATCATTTCGGTCTGCTTCGCTCTTCCTTGCCTGCCTTGTCGGTTGCAGGAGCTGGGAGAGACAAAAAACTCATCAAGTTAACTAAACAAGATTCCTCTTCAGCTCACGGACGGTAAAAATAAAATCATCTTCCACTACAACCACTCACTTTTTTGCACTACATCGCCATATGCATCACCTCTACTCCACACACTCACTTTCTTCCATTCTATATACTGTCTCCTAATGTCTGGTCTAATTGTCAGCAAACACATTAGCAATTAAATACCTAAAGCCCTTCAGATTGTCCTTTCCCCTACAGAAATTAGTTCACATATTAGTCTTAGCATAATGTTATTTTAGACCGCTCTACCAACCTATAGATGAATTTGTTCTTTAGGGACGAGATGCTGCATTTCAGTGTAGTCAAGCAATAATGTGTGTTCGTAGCATTTTAGAGTATCTTTTAGTGGCATCTTAATTGATAACAATCAAATTTTGATAAACAAGGTAATAAAATCCTTATGCGCTTATTTCCGTTTGCATGAGAGACATTCTTGCTTTCAACGCAACCGTTTCAAAACTATCATTAGCAAGATCATGTCTAATTGCATTCCATTTTGTCATGTAAAAGACTTTGCATTATATATTTATTCAATTCAATAGTATGGAAAGAGCCAGTTCAGTTTTGTAGCTCCTTCTTAACACTCATATTTCGGTACACCAAGAAAAAACCTACCAGCAAATCGGTTAACGGTTCAATATCATTCATATTACTTTTTGAAATTGTACCCCACATTATAATCATATAACGCATTACCGATAATTCATGAATTTACACTTTACAGGAATCCCTGTAAATATTTCATCTCATTATAATGACTATAGTGGAAAGGATAGTGCATTGTGTATTATCAAGGAAACAGTTTCTACTGAATATTTGATTTTGCTGTATGTGGGTATAGAATAGACAGTTAGCAAATTCCCGTTTCTTCTTTCTATCAGTTTTCTGACTCTTAAAAATAATTCTACAGAAAACTTGGTTGGAATTGGTTAGTCATGTTCAGGAACTCTATGCATCTGAGATGAGAAGTAACGTCCAGTTACACCCAGATGTCCTAAAACACTGTAGCAAAGCTAGCGAACGTCAGTCGGCATTAGCTAACTTGTCAGGTATTACATCATTTATTAGATCAATAGTAGTCTTTAATAGGAACCAGACAGAAATCAGATCAATACTCAATAAAAAATTACAAGCAATACCTAGTAGGCTTTCCTATATTTACACCGTGTAGATTTATTCCACTTTTTGTAGATGTCTATTGATAAATGAAGATAGGAAACCATAGACATAGGCAGGTAGGCACTAATTGGTACATAAACATTCCCTCGCTTCAAAGTATTCGTTCTTAAAGTTAGGCAAAATGATTGACTTCATGAGTACTGTTGACATATTACCCAATTTTATGTCTTAACTTATAATTTGATTTATGGATTACAAAAGAAATACGATTTGCTCTTAGATTCCGTTTATGGTTTGTTTCCATCTCTAGAACTTACGTTATGTCATGAGCATTTCCCAGCTAAATATTAAGAAATTGTATTTTAAAAGGTTTTCTTTGTACCAGAGAGATTAAAACTTACAAGCAGAAAAGCGTATGTAACTAATGTAACAAATGGCAATAAAGCCATCTTAATAGACTGTGTTCTCCTACGATGCTCTCACTGCTTTCTGCATTCCTAACGTTGCCTGTCGCTTTTACATAAAGTTCTTTCGGTGAAATGATTAATAAAGTGTTAGTTTGTGGTTTTTCGTAGCAAAAAATACTACAGTGTAGAGCTTTATAAGCAGTTTAATATCCATCCAGGGCAGAAATTTAATTGTTATTTCTCATGCGTTTTCCGCTATTGTGTTGATGAATACACATATATTAAATCTTAATAGGTTAGTTAAAAATTAAAGACCCTTTCGAAGAGCACTTTTTTAATTTGACAATGCTGATGCGATACATATTTTAGTCATCCCTGAATTTTTACTCAACCATTTGAAGTAAAGTGCTATGGCATAGGAACGGAATTTTCCGATTTTGAAAACTGTAAATGAAATAATTTCATTTGAGTTCAATATATACGTAGATTGACATACTGCACTCTATGGTACTTTCATGAGCTACACGTAAGTACTATTAACAAAATATTACCCACTATCTGGTAAAGGAACCTCAACCATGTTCGGCCATCTATCTTATAGATATCTCTTACATAATAGATGCATATGTCTTGTTACATCCTAAATTCATGAATTTTCTGTATGCATAACACAGGTTCATGTCTGTTTTAATATACCTAGGTAGAATGGACGAATGTTATTCATTTCTCGAGACGCCCGTTTTACTGAAACCGGCTTGACTCACCGTTAACAGTGACTCAAAGCAACATCTACCTTTCTTATGGAATCGTATTTACATTTATTTATATACAAGTACGTACTGAATACGTTAAATCAGTTGCATGGGAAATTTTCTGCCTGAAATGAGAACGGACAAGTAGGAATAGTGACTATTTTCTCATTTCAACTGTTTCTACAGTAGGTGTACATAGAGAGTGACACAACCGTGTGATGGTTTTTGTAAGATTTGCAAATTTAGTATGTACAAATGCAAATGTGTTGTATTTTGCTTTAACTAGAAACATCAGAAGAAAAATCTGATTTTAAAAATATACATTTAGTGTTGGAATGTATCAGCTAAAGGAATTTACAAAGTATTTAGCAGATGTTGGCCAACATGGTATTTAGGACATATTTTAGGTGAACACTGAGAAAGAAATTTGATTGCAATTTGAATACAATTTTCCTCTAGAGTAACTGCTAAATACCAAAGTCATTGCGAATAGGACATTTATACGGTAAGGAAAGCCAAATGGCCACCAGCCTTCAGCGATCCGCCCACACATCACTGTGAATGTGAAAACACACATTGCAAGACAAGTATATATTCCAAACAAAGAGGTAACCATAATTGGAAGTTTTTAAACCTTCCCACGAGTGCTATTGATTTTCAGTCACGGAAAATGTTTTTCTTGAAAGTTGGCGCCAGAAAATTACTCACACATGGCTCTGTATTTCTTCTTTGAAACCTTTTATTGTCCGTTGTGCACAAACATTATTTTAACCAAGCAGTTTTGTCCATACAATTAATCAAAAAGTAAAGGATAAAAGTTTAAAAGACTGTTTTTAGTATTTAACTGAAGGCTTATGATAATAACTATTTCTAAGAATAGGAGTTAGGACTATTTCATTTAGTGCGTAATTTTCGATACAGGTAATAAAAAAATGAATACTTAGCTGTTTTCTTTACTGCCTCTTTCTATTGTCATATTTATGAGTATGTAGTATCAGTCCATCAATTGAGGGAATGAGTAAAAAGATTTCCTGTTCAATTTTTTCCATGTAAAATCATTGGCTTTCTGCTGTTGAATTCATAATGCATCCATAAATGGGTCCCACACACGAACAAATAACAACCCATTACAACTTGTTTTGGCTATATGGATTGGGATAAAATATTAATAACAATGAAAGCCACTCACTATTCTGCTACTAAAAGTACATAATATTTAGGCAGTTCGTGCATCGGTTCAGACAGCTGGATTGCACACTGCAGCAATTAAATAACAACTGCCTACTAGTGCTTGCTGTCCTGTATGACTTACATTATAGATACATGTATTTGTCAATTTCTAAAGAAATTGTGTCATACATAAAATTCAATTCATCAGACACTTATAAAATTCAATATATTACCTTTGCCTGATTACTCGCTTTAGTCTCATTCATGCTTATGAAAAAATATCCTCATAAAGAATTCTTTATGTATTCATTGAATAATGTATTCTCATCGTCAATTAAAATTCTTTTCGAAAGATTTAAGATGATCTTTTTTAAAGCATTTGTTAAGTATTGATGTTAGAAATGTTTTATCTGCATTGCTGCTAAATAAGGATATTTCGTAAAAGAACAGTGACGTGTTCCTGGTAGTAAAGATCAATTCATTCGTTCATTAGGTAAATTATTATATTTTACATCGGTTAGTAGACAACAACAAATGAATGGATGAAATATTTTTCATCAGGATTTATGTTCACAGTGGCATCATAAAACGCACTTCCGCTGCCTCAAAGGAAATATTCTACCATAACATAGATTCGTCAAATCTCAAATAGAAAACAGTGCATGGATTTGTACAGTGTACAAGTATTTGTTCTTTTTTCTCTAAACCAAATTTATGGTATACATTCGGCTATACTGCACACGGTCATTAATAAGAAAGTAATATTATCACCGATTTCGATAATTATTCCATAATAAAGTGTTTGGTTTAGAAAGCAGTAACGGTATTTAGAAATGCGCATTTGAAGTGTGTTTATGTTTGTTAAAATGTTTTCTTTGATTAAATAGTAGCAACGTGAAGTTTGAAGCCGTATTAGGGTGGCTGGCTCAATAGAGTTAAACTAACTTGTTGAACAGTTTAATTTTGGAAATAATTACTGTTCTCCGACATTTCTGTATTTGTACTCAAAATTTAGAAGCTTCGATAAAATATTTTTCTTTAGAAAGGATATAAAAATGATATTTCAAATAATTTTCTTTTGAAGGGCCAAAAGGTAGAAGTGAATAGTCAAGAGAATATAATGACACTCATAAAAAAGAGGTTGGTTTAGGTGGAACTCGGACATATATGAAACAAATAAGGTCTTCGTGACGCTTTCCTCTAGGTCGAGCAAACTGTATAATTATCAAGGCTGTACGAATAAACTTTAATCGTTTATTTCTAACTAAGGGTAGTTCCGTATGTCTCGTGTCGGCTTTCCTATAACATTATTCCGATAACGTAAATATTCAAATGCTCACGGAAGGTTATATTAATTTTCACATTCGCAGAACAAAAATTTTACTTTATTGAATTAATTTACCAGTTTATTCAATACAAAAGACTTGCGTTATACAGCATATAACTTCCATTTAATACGATATTGTGTTCCTTTGAGCACATTTAATTAAAATTGTTGTTTTTACGCAAACTATTTATTTAAGGATATAATGCAAAGAGCCTTATTTGATTATTTACGTTAAACATTGCAAACATACTACTATAACATTTAATTGCTTCCACATGGGTATTGCATAAACGATCCGTCATTGCAGAAAATTTAGTGCCTTTAGAAATATGATAGAAATGTACAAGACATATGTATGTACAAATTATATACGATTATTTAAGATAGTCTCAAATCACGTACTTGTAACAGTTTATGTAACTGTACTTTTATAACAATCGGCGGCTGCGAGGAATTTGTGTACAGGGTTCTCTATGCAAACAATATACATTCTTCCATATATCCTTATTTTATGTCCAGGTACTCTCGTAAGGATACTGCCATATTTATTGCTGTACTGTATGTACTTACGAACTTACCTTTTAGCAAACAATACGCAGTAGCACTTTATCGTTCCCGATAGACTTTGGCTATTAAAGAAAGCGGAAATTCTGAATCCCGGTCTCTGTAGAGTATACTAGACTAGCCCTGTCTTATAAACTGATTAAGGGTATTCATTTCCACAACCACCCAGTTAAGTTAAGTCTGTATAAACGCTGCTGTAATAGTTATACGAAACAAATTCTCTGTGGTCTTTGTCTTTATAGCTGCAGTCGTTAAATCGTAAATATAGGTTTTGCTAAAATGAGGTAGTATATGTACATTATATTACATTATTTTCCTCTATTGCTCAAAATACAAATATACTGGCTAACGTAACAGAAACGAAGTATTATTTCTATAGTTCTGTAAATAAATAGGAACGCTTTGAATTTACACGCAAAGCCAGAAAAACAGGAACTACGTATGAAAAGACATATATGTACATTAATATCCCATCACTTACCTAAAAGTCATTTTCTAGTTCTTGTACTTTATAGGTGAGCTTTTGCGTAAAGCGTGATTTTGTAGTTGCATTTCTAATGTGATGCGATAAGCTTGATTAAATAATTCTACTGCCACTTCTCCTTGCATTTTCACTCTTGAACTCGTATATTAATCATAATCACAATTCAGCTTTGATATTCCTTTCCATCTATAAAAACTACAGTTGGTACTTCATTTCTTATCTTGACTTTGATATGAAAGCTTAAAATATAAATGTAAATTGAAATGAGGGGAAACTACCATATTGCACTTGAGTGGGTAAGCGAATCTACAGAACATTCCCGTAGTGATAATGATCATACATTTAGACATAGAAAATCGAAAGTACACTACTCTTTGTTTTCCAAATTACATTTATTTCTAAAACAAGCATAACAGTATCCCTAATTAAAATTTTGCTTACAAAGCGAAGGTTTACTTCTATAAATGGAACATTATTTTATGTGTGTACTTGAAAGTAAAGAGCAGTTTATTTCTGTCCACACCTAAATAATGGGGAGCAGTAGCAGCCAAATCTTACACTTTAGTTATGACAATCTGGAAAGCCTCTTTCATTTCTCAGTTCATTCGTTCGATTGTTTCGCACTCTCATAACTCCGCTTCGGGGTTACAATGCAAATTTAGAGGCACGCATAGAGTTCTGTACTCTGCAGTCAGTAATGATTCCATAGGAAGTGTTATGTGATTTGATTAGAAATTACAAGCTGCTGTCTAACTAAGCGCATAAATGAGATTGGGCGTGTCTTGTGCTTTTCATAGTCTAACCTAACTTTTTGGTAGCGGAATTTGTATTCACGTTATAACATTCACAAAGTTGTTATTTACACAGCTTACATGTAATTCATTCAGGGCAGAATAGTCAACCCGTAAGTAAGTATCTGGATACATGCAATTAATTCTAATCTTATGGTATAGTACTACAACGGTAATGTATGTATACCTAATGTAGGGAATACTATTGCTTAATCAGGGTATTTAAAGGTGTAATGTATTCTACGTATGCAAGCATGTTGAACCATTCCGATAATCAGCAATCCTATATAGTTTTGGGGAGATGGGCTACAAAAACTTTTTACTGCATATCTTTCACAATTCTATTCTTCAAAGTTAGCAAATGTCTGTTTCTTTTAAGAATTTGGGTAATAACTTAAGCTGTTAATTACTAAATAATCAATGGAACATGCCATATGGTATTTTAGTAAGCAAATTCTTTTCATTTTTGAATGGGCATATCAATGAGCAAGGTAAATTTTAGTACTAAAAATAATAAGCAAAACTAA
Organism: Yoshiicerus persimilis; assembly: GCA_020352615.2. Taxonomy (NCBI): domain Eukaryota; kingdom Metazoa; phylum Arthropoda; class Collembola; order Entomobryomorpha; family Tomoceridae; genus Yoshiicerus; species Yoshiicerus persimilis. The sequence continues at coordinate 2,778,614 of CM060170.1, read as the reverse complement.
TTTTTTGCGAAATAGTTACACTAACTAAAGGTTAGTAACTATCTTTTCATTTCTATTGCATGGTATTGTTCTGTATCTTAATATACTTATTTTACAATATTCAGAAACAGCATTTGATCAAATATTAATTTAGAAAGATTTTCCAGGTACGTATTGATATATTTTGAACATTATAGGCACTAGAGGCGCAATTTTGGAACACTTATTTTTATCATAATACCGTAATAACTCGTTTAGGAAGCACTTTGCCAACAGAAGCTTTTATTTTCAAAGTATTGTTTTCTTTGAAATATATATTTCGCAGTGGATGTGATCTAATTGGAAGCGTGTAGTATTTCAGCAGCAGCAAATAAAGTTACTTAAATGGAAGACTAGAATAGTAAGCGCTGAAGATTTTGTTCTGGGTACTAACGGTGTATTTATGTAGGTACGGTTGCATAATATTGTTCCCTGTAGTGTACGAGTACAGTACGATGTGGTGCAACGTGACGGCTTTTATTCTCCTTGCGTAGGTACTTCCAATACAATAGATTTCTGGAAGCATGTTTATTTATACACAGTTGCTACAAAGTTGCAAGTGAAATGTGAATACACTGACAACATTGACGGTATAAATAGACTTACTCGGTATATTTAACACTGTGCATGTAATGTAATAACGTAGACGTAGTAGACTGAATGTGATGCAATGTACCTAAGTCAATATACACAATTTTGCTAAAAGAAAGCTGCTACTCTTTTGAACTTGGGCCAAGTTGACTTCGCTATTTAGTTCAAGACTCTCATACTTTTTGTTTTACAGTCTAATAAAACAAATGTGTTTACTGAAGAAAGAAAAGCTTTTTTTAATAGGCACCTAATTTTCTTTTCTGAGATACACTGGCAGTGAACGATTAAGTACATCTAGGTATTTTAGTTACCACGCCTAACGTTTTAACAATTTGGTCTTTGTTTACTAGATCACCTCCTTTATTTTATGTTCGAAGCATATATCGAATACCTTTCTACTCCAACTAAGTACTGTATTACACCACAATGCATCTTAATCTCTTTTTTACTACTCCTTGAAATATGTTACTGTGTCTGTAAGTCAATTTCGTTTTGAAGAAGTCATTAAATTAAAACCTATTTATCCTAGTTGGAAATTACTATTCTTCAAAAGTATTGCTGATTTCTATTTATAATTTCAGATCTTTGACAAGTACACCACTCGTTATCTAGAATTCTTCGCCAAAACAGATTACCAACCCTGTAAATAAAATTGTGATACATAAATATATTTGAATGAGTTGTCTGAGGTTGAGAATATTAGGTGATCAGATCACAATTAAGTGGATGATTATTCGTTTCCGTGCTTACATTCATTACAGGGTAAGAAATAAGAATCCCTCACAATCTGCTATGACACAATCCGCACAATCCCTTACATGTTACCTAATTGCATTTTTACAGACAAGAGTAATTAAATGATACTTTGATTGTGTTTAGGATATCACGTCCTTTATTTTGAGTGCATTGTACATAATAATTACCTATCTTTATGTTTCTAAGTATATTGACTGACTTTTTACTGTGTTAGTCAGTCAGACAATACCCGACAATTAGTGTGACAGTATTAAACAGTACAATGTCAGATAATCGACGGTCAAACAACCATTATTTGACTTCGGTTACCACCGGTTTATTTATTTTATATTTTTCAGTGTTTTGCTAAGTATTACGTTCAGGAAAGAACATCTTCAGAGTCATCAGAGTAAACTCTTTCAACGCAGAGTCCAATGCCAAAATTTTTTAATATTTACCTTGCAGTCAAGTTACTTTTACTAAATTCAAAACGTATATGTATTGGAAATTCTTCATATGTGAACATCTAAACTTAGACTGGTGTTACCTAATCGATGTCGTTTAATTTGTTTTTCAGAATAGAAAATAAATCAAGGTAAATTGGCATATTTCATTTTTAATGATCTCTTATGTGTTAGGGGTCGTATTTTTCACAACCTTTTCGTTAAGTAAACGTTTGTCTTTAGTAGTGTATCCAAAGTCAATTTGCAGCAACTAATTGACTTATAATAAAATTGTCAAAACTATTTAGTACAATTAAAATTTTATGTTACGATTATTTGAATAGAACGGTATGTGTTTTTAATAAATACATACTCTTACCTCACAATTTACAGTGATCTATGCAGACATTTCCAGAGTCATCACAGAAATTACAAACAAAAGATGGATTACACGTCGTTGAAAATAGAAAGTAAATAAAAGGGAACTGAATAGCTTTCAGACAATCTCCACAGTTCGGTTCGGTTGTACCTGCATGGGTTTTTCGAATCTATAAACCATACTTAAATGGTGTCGGTGTAAAGTAAACTTATTATTACTCGATATTATGACGTGCTTGCTGAAAGTTTTGTTTATATTCTTGCAGACAGTTTTACTGCAATGTACTTCAGTTCATATCCTCTCCTATGATATTTTGTGGACACTTACAGGTATAGCTGAGCGCATTATGTTATGCGCTTGGAGTATACTGTGCATACTTTAGTGAACTTTTAGTAATTTAAGTCGCATGTAACTAACGTAAAAAGACTTAGCTATGCATAAGTACTGTCAGTGCTTCTGTATAGTCTTACTTAAATTTATTTTTATAGCAGGTTTCATTACTTTGAAGAGTGTTTACTCTAGTTTGCCGATGTGATACTCTGAACTCTGTACGAATGTGTATTTAAGCAACATACGCTGATAATAGGCGAAAGGCGAGTTAAGAAAGACTTAAATTTAAAGTTAAGTAAAAGAATGAAATCGGCGATAATCGGTTATTTTACCAACTGGATGAAAACGGCGAGTGACAAATAGGTGTTGTATAAAAACGTAACGCATTAAATCGGTAAGTACATATAAATGAATTAAATACATTGAACCGCATAAGTCATTAAGCAAATGAGTTGTTACGGTTTTCATACAACACTTATTTGCCACTCGCCGTTTTCATCCAGTCAGTAAAGCAACCAAGTATCGCCGATTTCATTCTTTTAATTTACACTTTTAAATTGTAGCCGTTAAGAAAACGATAACCCTGTAGGTAAAGAACTGAAATGTGGCAAAACTAAGTAATATTACAGATCTACTTTACTTACCAATTGCATCAGATTCCTTAATTGCAGGTGCACCCGTTTCTAGGCTTATATGTCCGAGAAGGTTTCAAAAACTGACTATTCAATTAGTACTTGCTAAAATTTGCTAATAGTAATTTAAAAACTGGTTTTCGATATATGACAATATGCCAACTCTCCAAAACAGTGCGAAATAAATTCAATTGTGACAGCAGTGCTTCATTTTTCAGTTAAGTATGTCTGTATCATACTACAGTTCAACTCTATATTGATACATGTGCTCATTCTCCCCCGCGTGCTTATTCTAAGTGAGCAATTGTAATAAACTGTGCAATATCACATATATATAATTCATTCTCTTCATATCATACGAGACCAATAAATTCACTATTTGAGGTTAGGCATTTTGTTTGAGGGTCACTCATTTTCATAAACTTCCTAGTACAGGTAAGCACATATGTTAATACTAACATAATATTACACGAGTGAGTGGCCTGCTTATTATGTAGTCTTTCGGTGTACGTACTGCGGAGACTAGGCTAAATATAGTAATACTTCTAACCTTGGAACCCTTAGCCGGTCACATAAAGTAAAGGTTTTCCAACAATTTGAATACATATTTGATGATTGCATGCATGACAACTTCTATATGACCAATTTGCGAAATCGACGTGTCTGGACAAGCGGCTCGCTTATAGTGAGACGCATGGGACAAAAATATTACATTCGATTACAGCTATAATTGTATGAACTCTCGCTGAACTCAACTTTGAAAATTTAACCAACGTTACATCATATTGTTCAGCGTAAGAGTAAGTACATGCATGCAAACTTACATAATCATTTATGCAACAGTTATTGAAAGAAATAATCATAATTTTATGGAATCCATTATTAAGAAGCAGAATCTTCTTTATAAGAATACACTGAACAATATGTCTGTCTGTTCTTCCGTCCGTCTGCCTGTTGGTTGTGTATCTCCTCAACGGTTTGAGATAATTGCTTTCAAATTTTTCTGTTGTGTATTGTATTGCTACGGTCCAAAGGAAGATCTAGTTCTCAAATCAAGCGGTTGAACCTAAATTTTAATTTGATCCTGTAACCTGCTACAGTCATGGGTTATTGTTAATGCTGTGTATGCACAGAGTTTTTCAACTAAAAGTATCCATGCGGCATCCGGCGTTTAAGGAAATATGGTATTTATGTTGTATGTACAGTACACAGTGTTTCAGATAAACGTATCCGTAGGACAACCAGTGTTTAAGGAAATGTATGTGCGTTGGTTTTGATTTCCCGCGTCAATCTAAAAGCCGACCCTCAAACGGTTTGACATAATGATTTCCTCTTTTTCCACTATAGTTTGCGTGTACGATACCTGGTAACCCCAGTATTACACTGGTTTATTTTCTGTGTCTGAAATTGGTAAATAGAATTGAACTTAACTTTTTTATTAAGTTTGCAGTAGTTTATTTAACGTGTTACCAAACGTCATTTATTTAGCCAGATATTGAAATGTTATAACCACAAAAGTCACTTTTATTGGTCTTTCGCTTCGGAAATATAATTGTGCACTTTCTTAAGGCTTCGTTGGCGATAGTAAAATCACTTTGATGCAAACGTCGCTTTTGTACACCTAAAGTGGAGAATGATGAAATTCGATTTAAAATTTCGATTCTCTAAACTACCTTTAGATACGTTCATTTCTACCATCAAAATAAAGGATTTTGATCTATTTATAACTTGGTCAAAGATATATACCTTATTTATCGTAGTAGTGGATCGGTGGCCATATAGTTTGAAGTATCTGTTTTCTCCAAAATATCGAAATAGTACCCCAGTAGGGGTGGCGGATTTTGGCAGGGTTACATACAGGTATGCCTATAAATAAAATAACTATAGACATGTTAATACTGAAATATAGAAATAAGAGAAAGCTAATTAATTTTTAATTAAGTAATAATAAACTAATTTGCAAGCAAGTAATACTACTGATCAATATTTGCTATCTCAGAGCTAGCAGCATAACTTATGCATGGACCGGCATATATGTAGCTTCCCTAAACTGGTTCTTTCAGTTCCGCACAAATGGAAATGTTACTATTAATAAGGAATAGGTCTAGGCAACTAAATGATAAAGGTGTCATTGCTGAAAACTTAATTGTCCTGAGGAAATCCGGTATTTCCTGAGAGGAATTACTGCTGTAAAAGAATAACATTTCTCTGTTATCAAAGCAGAGTCCCGGAACGCCATACGATTGCACTTATTGGTCTTCAGGTCATGCATAATAATATATAATTAAAAGTTGTATCAGTTGAGACGACCTCTGGTATTACTGAAGTAGTAATTGGAGAAGTAAAGCTAAGTTTACTAAGGCTATACCTGTGTCATTTATATTTATTACATGTACATCTGTAGTAAGCCGTTAGCACAGGAAACCAAATATGGTAGTAACACACTAGGTGTACTGCCAACATGGGATACATCGAAATTAGTTACGTACGGTATGTTTTCATGTGCATATGCATTTTGAGCTGAATGAGTGGAGTAACAAAGGCGGAATATACACAGGGTTGAGGTTGATATAGAACTCAAGTTGGCAGTCAATATATGAGGAAAAACAATCAATAACTGCAAATTTTTAATGAGAGCAGGATTGCCATTAGGAGAGTAAGGCAAAGAAGTTCCTCGTTTCCTTGTGTGTCAATAATAATACAGGAGTGACTGACTGGCTGACTTGGTCCGCAAATATATGAACCCTCGCTGCGAATCAATGTCCAGCCAAAACGCCATGTGAAGTGACAGCGAGCATGAACTACTTATTGTTAGGTATGCAAATTCACACAGTCCTCGTCCAATCACACGAAAAAAGCTTACGATTACCCTACTTATTGCTGCTATTAGTACTCTACGTGAAGATAACTTCACTTCACTCGCTTTTCCAATTCCATTAGTTACTTTACCGCTCTGGAGTTCTGCAACACCCAAACTAATTTTAGTTTTGAGAATATTATAAGCGAGGGGTTTCCTTTCTAAGTTCTCGCGTAAGTATTATGTACAGAGAATCTTCTAGAATATGGCCGAGTCAGTTCATTGTTTCGAATTGTTGCTTAGTCATTAAGGGTATGTATTACTGTTAGCAAAATCCAAAAGTATATCCAATACGATTAAAATAATAAGGTTTATATAGTGGCACGTTTGGGCGCTCTGATTTTGACAAGATCCAGATATGATTAATGATTTTTCGCTTTTGAATGTTAAATGCGACATTTACTACATCCTAATTGTAGTTTTCCATTAGGTATGCATAATATGCATGAATTGTAGTGCTTTAGGCATTACCCTAAAGTGTTTTTACATCCCTAGATATGAAATCATACTGGTAAGAGGTTTTTCATTTTCCCAGATAATTGTGTTTACCTAGCAGTTAATTATAAACACTACGAGTGATTAGTCTTTGTAAAACCGAGAGGATAAACCACATAATTTCTGACCAGGATATTTAATTAGGGTATCTGGACTGGAGCACGTATGAGGAGTTCCACTTTTATCCTGAATCGTTGTTTAATCGATGATGTTAACTTAAATTACACTAACCGCTTTATTCACAGCTTGCCATAATTACTTGTAATTGGTCTCTTGAATTTAATTGGACAATAATGAATGATGACTTAGTATCGGTTGTGATATGAATGCAAGTTTCGGGTTTTGTGAATGTTAATTAACAAAGCATGTTCCTGTTTGCACATCTGTATGCTACGCTACACACCGCTTCATCAATCCTATGTAATTAGTGTTTATAAATTGTGTGGCAAGACTAATGTGTATTTATCTTTTTTTCAGGTAAGTATGCAGAATCTTATCCAAAGTAGTTGGGCAGCTTCATTGGGGTTGGTTACTCCTTATGATCGTGTAATTAAGCCCTGGTGAGTCTTTTTCTTTGGTCTTTTTGGCCGATGTTTTTCTACTCACAAGGACATCATGATCTCGGCTCTTTTTTATTACATTATAATCGGGGCTTAAAACATTTTGTCATTTTGCCAATGCTTCTAGTAGATTCATTTATCATAATTATTTTAATTTAATACATATCTGCACCTATAAATATAACGGAACAAAACACAGTGTTCATATCAATTTTAAATCATACTTGGTAATTTTAAGTCACTTTAGAACTCCTTTCTTAAAATAAGATATTATCCTGTGACCACATTTAAAACCTAAGGCATCGCAATCAATTACTAAAGCATCCATTCTTTATAAGAATTGAAGATAATGTCAAAAATGCATAGCATACTTTTCAACATCGAATTATGATGAAAGTATAATTGCTTTCGTCACTTAGTTTGTACATTGGATAGTAACGAAGTATTTTAAGAAATGATTATTAAGCAATATTCGCACATCTTGTCAAGTTCAACGAAAATAGAAAGTAATTCATCCTCATGGTAAAATTTGTTTCCTTTTAATCGGAAACATAGTGTATAGATGGCGAGTTACACTCCTGTCTTCATTCTGTTTCTCCTCGGCGTTGCTTTCTCCTTTTTTACTTTCCCGAGAAAATGAACTGAATTCTTCTTTAGTAAATTTAATAATAGTTTCTACTTTTCCAGATTTTATTTAGTTCACAAATTCATAACCGTGTAGATGTTTCCTGTCGAAAATTATTCGGTTCACTAAAAATAACTGAATTAAACGTAAAAGTGTTTTCATACAAGAGAATCCAATTTGTTGCGATATCAATAACTTTTGTATTATGTACCTATAAAACATTATGCACACCACAGTGGAAATTCCACTTTCCGCCCCAATTTCCCACAACCAGAGCCTTATATCGAATTGATACTGTGTGAACTTTCTCACCGAGTTGGCTTAAAAATAATGGATTTTAGTGTGTACCTCTGTTGGTTTGGACGAGTATTTTGGGTCTGCATTGACTTTCTATACAAAGAGAAAGGTTTTCCTTAAACCTAGAATGATCTGCTAAGAAACCTCGGTAATTTGCATTACAATATCAAAGGTTGATCTGCATGCCTATAACCCAAAGGCATGTTTCATGTTTCTAGGTCATAAAACATATATTTGCAATACTATCACAGAACTGAATGCGATTTCATTATATGTAGAGTGAGAAAAGCTGATATAAAATCTCCCACGTGCCTCTGCTCAACTCAGGCCAAGTCATAGCCTCCATTCCATATATTCAAATAAATTGAATTGGAATATTTAGTATATTTGTAAATTTTCTGTGTATAATACTAGTAGTTGGTGGGAGTCAGCTTTCCCATATTAATACACGTAGATAGTGGTACTTCTATTTATAGGCTATTGTAGTATAATGCTAAGCGAAGAGAAGTATGGGAAGTATTCGGGCAGACACGCAGACATTCATTCTAATTCTATCTCCGTTTGAGTAACTACATAAGCGTAAGTAAGCCACATAATTCGAAATCAGATCAGAGACGGTGTTGCCTTGCAATTTGATGTATTCAAAACTTGCCAGGTAGTCATATATAACATATGACTTTGACGGGAGGAACTCTCCATTGATCGCAGCCTTGAGATTTAGACAGATTATATATCTTCTCCTTTCCGTCCGCAGTTCCTGCTTTCATTAACGAGAAATTCTAAATGTATGAAGGTTGCATGCTTTACATTTCTTCAATCTATCCTTCTATCCATTTATTTCCTCAACATTGAAATTTCTCTTATTTAATTTAACACGTTTTCCAGTGCGGAAGTCTGCGGTGGAGGAAGTACGCTTTCTATTGTTGCATCACAGATCGTGCACAGTGTGCATGCATTATGTCAAATAAAAATTAGGTGAAAACGCTTCCTAAACAGTCTCATGGTGTGACAGTGCTAATATTAATATGCACTTTCCTTTGAGTATATCCTGGAAATTTTATTTCAGGCAATATTATAGTAACACAAAATTAAGGTTTCTTAATTTCTTTCATTTTGTGTTTCCTAAAATTCATATATTAGGACCACTTCCATTTTTTTCCAATGCTTGTAATAATATCTTCGAATTACCTCTGAAGCTCTTGATACTCTTAACGAAATTGAATTCCTTAACAGAAATACATGTACTTCAGTATTTTAAATTTGTGACATCATAATCGTAAGATATTTTTCAAATCTCGCCGATTCCCTTTCGTTTTAAATTATGACGGTTCTAGGTAAAATATAAAGTATCATAACAAATACAGACTTCATATTTCCACCTGAAACATACTGGTATTTTTGTGGTAACTAATTTCAAGGACACAATTTAAAAAACTAAAACGTACATTCGGTTATTGCAGTCATAGAAATGAAGAATTAAAAAATAAACTATCTGATCTGAGGAAATCTTCGGAATGTACTCTTGATAAAACTTTTCCACCAGATCAAATAAAATTATTATTATCATAGTTCAAACTTATACCCAACACCAAAAAAGTGCAATGCTCTAGTTCACTTCAAGTATAATAGTATGTTTATTAGGTATATCGCAGCTAACGTGTGTTGTTCTAGATGAGCTAATATTATAGTTGATAGCTGGTAATCTTGCATATACAGAAATCCTTTGCGTTGGCGAAGGAGACCCATCTGTAGAATGCTTTCTACATGGCAGTACAATGTGGTTGGGGAGCAGATGGCAAGGAAGGAAGTTGCCAACAAGGATCTTAGTCAGTCACTATAAGTTTTCTTAACTTTCCTAAAGTTTTGTTACCCACATCTTATGTAATCCTTCCTCTACCATTTCATGTTGAAATAGTTGCATTCACTCATTTCTTGGGAAAAGCCATTTCCTATGAATGATAAAGTTATACTATACTAATTTAATTCTATATACGTGTCAATTTGCTTCTACAGTTTTTCCAAACTACTTTAGGCTGTCTCTAAGTACAGTAATTGACTAACGGATATTATACATTAAATAAGACAGCGAAACCATTTTCTTGGCCGTTGCCTCTTGGTTTCTCCTTTTAAATCCTCCACCATCAAAACTCAATAACCCTCATTCTAGACCATGACAATATTCAAGTTATTTATTGATACTCCATTCTAAAAACTTGTGTAAATCTGGTAGTAGTGAGAAATAGGGCTTCTTCAGCATTATGCAGTTATGTAACTTTTGCAAATCATATTTATTATGTCTTCCAAGTATCATTTTATTATTTGGTAGGTTCTTTCAGATGTATTTTGAAAATTCTATTGTAATTTATATACATCTGTATTATACAAATTATTTATTTATATACGTTTATATTATAAATATAATTTTTTAATTTATATATTTATTTATATTTTTTATTAATCAAGTTACTTGCTATTTATACTATACTATTGTTTTTGTAGATTAGGTATATACGTATTTAGTATTATATTTAGTATATTTAGTATGAATATGAACGCTAAAATAGGTTTTGGAAGGATTTACTTACTATGAATGTCAGAATAATTCAGTATATGCTTTCCTGCAGGGAATAATGCTTGTGCTCAAATACTGCATCAAAATGCAAAAAGAAAATCTTTGGAAATTGTCAGAAAGTATCTGTGGAGCTTTTGATAAAGAAATTTCACGATTAAGATATTATACATTTAAAGTAATATAGTTATGAATTTCATAGGAAAGGATAATTATATATGCTTGGCAGTAATTTCTATAAATAACAATAATATTACAAGATTTCATTATAACGCAAGGTCTATCATTATATGTAATTCAAATGTATCTTGTTATATGTATTTAGATAGTATCTTTTTCAATAGAAATGAATTGGAATTTGCATTCCCATTTCCATTAAAAGACACAATCTGAAATTATCATCGTGTTTTGTCTTTTGATGGGATTCGTGACTTGTGACATTGCATTAATACAGTTTAGCGATTTTGCGTAGTAGAAAAGGTGAGTTCTATACGTAATTTATTCTGATTCTTTGGAAATGGTTGGTGACAATTTGTCTCACGCTGTTTAAATAAGACGTGCCCCTATTTAAACTCCTATATTATACCTCCATTCCGAGGCCTAGCCGTTATCCTGTGCTTCAGAGCAATGATGGTTAATCCCATTTTAAGATAATGTACAAAAGTGTATCGCTAAGGGCTTCATTAAAATTGCTGGGAAGAAGTAACTATCTTGTCACTTTGAAGTCTCGTAACATAAAAACGTACAAATGTTCTGTTCATGTAATGCCCGTTCCCCTTTTTTAGTTAAACACATTATTTCCTTCAACACAGCGTTTCCTACTACTTTTGCTTTGGTTTTACAAGGGAACAGAGATAAAGTGTATTGTGCGGTGTTAGAGTTGACGCTCAGTTCTGTGTATTCAGAGTACTTACCTATAGAGAAGGAATGGATATTGCAATACAAAATAGTTGGTAGTTTGATATCTGCCGACATCAGCAGCATAAAACGTGCAAAAGGAATTTTTGTCAACTGCATGCCGTTAGAAGAGCACATGACTAAAGCAGACAAAAGGGACATTTCGAACCAGCACCATCAAATTTAATTCTACAAGACGCTCTGATTTGATGTCCTTTAGCATAGGACGTGATGTCATCTGACTTCAATGCATGACAATGCGTGTCTCCACATACAAACCATTTCTTTATTTGTATCTATTTATATAGGCACTGATTTGATACTCATCTCTTATCTCCCACTCCACTTTACATGTACAATCGTATACGGCTTACTTTCGCTACAAGAGATTCAGTTAGAGCCACGTAGGTACTTACTATTCCCATTCTATTGTTTTACTCTGTGTCTTATCTCACATCGCGTCCTAAGTGCAAATACCAAGAAGATGTGCTCATGAGTCACAAGTTTACCAATGCAAAAGCAATCTTACATTCCCTAGACAAACTTTAAAAACTCATGACTCGAATTCTTTGAATATTTCCTATGCTGTGTTGATTGCATGCTGTGGAAAAAGATTAGTGACATTTCTGTTCCCTTTCAAATGGCTTTCTTTTCTGAGTATTCAATAAATGTATGCAAGATTCAAGATACTTTGCATAGGTTGTCTTGTCAATATGTCTATGAAGTGTAACAGTGTACAGTTTATATACAGGGTGCATACAATACTACGTCACTGCAGGTATAGCGAAAGCAAAATTCCAACAATAGCCGAGGAATAAACACAAATCCTTAAACATTTGAAATTTGCTTGCAAGGTTTTCCATGCTGCTATTTGAATTTAATATTTTAAAATCCAAGTATCACAATCTAACAAATGCATGGTTTAATAAATATTTTTAACGAAGTTTATTTTAAGTTTCTAATGAATGATTTATATCGAGACTATAGATATAATTACCAGTAAATATAATTTAAGTAAATATACAAACTGTAAATGCCTTTGGCGGTTGTGGTCTACAAATCAAAAATGTAAAGAGGCACTAGGCAGCTGGTTAAATAGCTTACTTTTATTTTATATACTTATTTTTGTCAATAATTTTATAGTTCAATTATTGTTAATATAGCTATTGTTTATCAGCAGTTTAAGCCCTCTCGTAAATTTTACAGGACTTGACTTCGGAACAGTAATTGCAATTCAAAAGTGTATGAAAAAATGGTATCCACTTTTTACAAGGTAGTGTTGACGTTATTGAGAACAAACTTTGAAATAGCGATAATTTTTAAAATTAAAAATTGAATTAGTGCATTTTTTTCCCTTAAAGGGCGTGCTCGACAAAATTTAACATTAAGGTTGCGTTTCCTTTAAAGATGAAATGGCCCCAGTTGAGTGTGGAGTTTTAGTATGATGTGTTTCTACCCTTCCCACAATTTACAGTTTAAGTTCTCGAATAATACAGGAAGACCATAAGGAGTAGCTCCATATGGAATGACGAAACTGTTCGTTTATTATTTTCCTGGTGAGCATATGCACATTTCTAGCACGCTGATGTTTTCGAATGTTCAAACAACATATCACTACCACCTGCACTTTCCTAAACATATCTTTTCCCATGTTCTGAAAACTGAATTCACGTGAATTAGGGATTTCCATTCCACTATACAGGGATGTTCTTTTACGTCACGACAAAAAACTAAAGATAGGCACCACCGTTTTTGCAGTCTCCCAGTTTAGAGCAGAAAGAAAAAATGGTCTTATTCTCCTTAGGCTCAATGTTGCACAACAAGAACACTATGTAGTGACGCTAGTATGTGGGAACCAACACTCAGGTCATAATACTTCCGTTTAATTCTACTTCTTTTTCAAAACGCTGTGTAAGTGTACCACAGTGAAAGCCTAGAAAATATAATGCCTGTAATTTCATGAAATTATAATGATTAAATTTTGTACACTACCTTACTGGGCTCAGTTGACTTTTTATTAGTTGCAGCAAAACATGTAAGTTGTGCAAAAACAAATGAATTCCTAGTTCTCGTGCTATCACGATAATACATATTACATCATACTATTGTTCTTTTCTTTTCATGAATCCTGTTTAAGCCAAAAATCTCCGTTAATATTTCTATTATGTCTTCTTTCAAAATAAATACCCAATTGCTATACTACGTGAAAATACAGTAATAAGGTTGATCTACTTAAACTCTGCATATTCTGCAAATGATGCGACGCCAACAAAGTGTATACATCTACAGTGCACTTCACGAATTCATTTTTGTTGAGGTATTCATTCAACGAAAGCTTTTGCTTATTAGCTGAGAAATTCTTTCTTGATATTTTGTTGGAAAATTTTAAACGTTTCATGTTGGGGAATTATACAATTATAATCATTGAGAGAATATTTTCTTAATTTTGCAAAATTATTTTGTATTAATAATAGTGAATTAAAAAACACTCCTTCGAGATCTACTTATTTGATATAGCACAGACAATCTATAAAACAAACAGTTTATTGAAGTCTTTTAGTATATCAGGTATTTGAATTTCTTTAATAAAAATGAATTTTTTAAAGTATACCTGTTGTTTTACGGGCGAAGTGTGCGCAGAGACACCCGCTCATAGAGATAGCAGGTCTCTATCGCAAGCATCTAGCAATGACAAACTAACGAATATCATGGGTAATGCACACCAGGTACGCAGCATAAAGATGCACAAAATAATCGTTACTTAAGCAAGGGTATGAGACTATTAGCATCAATATCAAAAGTTTTGCCCACATAGCGCAGTAGTAGTTTGTTCCGAGGACTTAGCTTACTAGGGCCAAAAGCAGAAATGTATGCTGGGAATATTCATGATATCTGACCTTTATGAATTTGCAGAGTATGGAAAGTTAGAGCCTAAGATCAGGTATGCGTTAAATGTGGAAAAAATGAGAAAAGTAGATTGTTTGCGTAGCAAGAAGAGGTAAGTTGAATCCGGAGAAACTGTTGGTTAAAGCTAAGTTGATGCACGAAAGGTAAACAGACGGGAACGGGAGAACCGGGAGTGCAACCGGATGACTGGCTTTGTTTTCTGTACTCCCAACTGAATCACTGTGGAAATTGACTCGGACTTGGCTTTTGTTCCACCAAGGCAGTCTTTCAAGCACACACAGGATAGACTCTCATTCCAGGAAGAACAACAACTTACATTTGCTTACCTTTCTATCACTGCATGCATTTTATAGCACAACGCTTTACGTAACACTGGAGAATGAGAATGGAGCAGATACTTATCTCAATATTATTTAGTTTCTTATATCTTGTGATGCTCGCAAACTTTCTCAGAAATACAAAGAAAATACACATTTGTGGTTTACCTTAAGAATACGAGCATTGCTTAAAAACAATGCTTTGAACATCACAATAATGAACCTGTAATTTTATTACGTTTGAACAAGCGCTTCCATTTTCCTTCTCCTACGTTAATAAATAATAGCGCCCGACTTTTCCCGTCTTTTTGACGACACACCTTGTGCTCAACACTAAATTTAAGACCCAATGGTATTATAAATTGTGCAAAACGAAAAATCTCTTTCAAATTAGCAGAAAATCTAAACTTTTCCATAAGTTTAGGAAGCTATCCTCTGTTTGTAAATTATTAATAATCGATTTGAGCCTGTCACTACTTAAACCAATTGGAAATCATTGTCAAAGCAAACATTAATACAAATAAGCAAAAACCGTTGTACTAAATATTAGGTCTCTTCTTTAAAATCCATCAAAAGACCTGCCCCTATTAGGCTTATGAATTCCTCATGCCCCACTGTTGGTGTTCTTTCCCAATACTTTAAAGAATCTCAATTTATGTCAGTGCTATATTCATATCTAGTTTTTTAACTCGCTTGGGGTTACTTTGACACACGGAGAATCTGGAAACGGATTACAAGTGTTTACCGATTTAAGCCAACTGCAAGCTGTCGACATCGACAACTGTTGATCTTAATTCAGATAACATTTTCAATAGGTATCTGAACTGCGTCGAATTGTTACACGATGGCTTGAAGCTAATCGACAGTATACTAAGTCTTCGCTTGCTCTTTCAATAATTCTCTATTCATTGATACCCGACAGATGAAATCGAGTGGAGAAAAACGTATTTTGTTGTATTATCTATTTTACGTTAAAATTTCTCATAAAAGACGCATTACTATGAAACATTCAGGTTGTGTAAATGTGGACAAACTACAAGTTGGGTACTTTAGTGTAAAATGTGCACTAATCCCGTGCACTATACTATAAACAGTGGAGATGTAAAAGTTACGAATGTTGTTGCATGTAAGTTGACAATAGAAGACTGGCAATCTTCTAAGAGGTCTTCGAAAAGAGTTGAAAGAAAGAATAAGTAATTGGTGAAGAATTGTTTAAACCGTTTTAGTTGGGACGCGGACTTATTGGAGAAAAGTAAATAATCCAGTACTAAAATATCGTTCAAGTTTTGGGTAGGAGACAGAAAGAAGTTAGTTAGGTCTAGGTAAGTGGTATATGTAAGTGGAGGACGAATTGGGAAAGACGTGCAGAGTGGAGCATGTGATGGAAATTCAGTTGAGTTTAACTGACTGAAGTGAAACTCATATAATCAGTTGATAGGACAGCATGACGGCGAATAGTTCAGTCAGTCCCACAATATTATATTCGTTGGCTTTTCTTGGGCTGCAGTTCCATGGGTTTCCTACGTGTGTTGCGAACTAGTCTCTGTGCAAGAAAACGATGTCAGCCAGTCAGCTCTACCGCCAGACAGTCTACAACAGTTCCAGTAACTCTACCCTCGCTGCACCGATGACTCCGAAATTCCTCTCCATAGTTCTCCTCTCAACCTGCCCTTCTCACCATCAAACTCTCTCTCCACTCAGCCCTTAATCCACTTTCACCAACCTCTGCTCTCACAAAACCAATTAACAATTTCAGTCTCATTTTCACACATAGTCCAATCAACCAAAAGTTTATAACCCTTTGTCCAACACTTTCAGTACATTTACTGGTTTTCTGTGGAGTGAAATTAGAAACTAAAGTGGATATCATACAAAGAGTCAAATGCTTCTTTGCACTTTCCCGTCATCCAACATGTTCTTAATTGAAATATTCGAAATTTAAATATTTCATACAAAATTCAATTGTTCGGAGAGTCATTCGCAAGAGTGCACCAGACTTGGATAACGTTATTTTGTTCAGTGTGCTTATATAGTTTGAAATATCTTGTCCTACAATAGTATGGTGTACCTGGTATGGTAAATATACTTCCTAGGTACGTAAGTGTACATTTCGTATCGTTGAATTGTGACAATGTAAGTATACGGCCAAGCTTGTGTGGGAAACTGGAAGAACTAAAACACTGTAGCAAATATTCCTGTGAAAGTTTGTGGAATGTGGGCTGACGTTAATGCTTGTTAATGTACTTCGTGGTACTCCTACTGTGGTAACGTTAATACACCGAAAGGACGAATGTATTTTGTTAATAAATCAGCACTTGATTGATTTTCGTCACTCTGACAAACCTTTCCTGATAGCAAGTGAAACATATCATATAAATACGTGCGTTTCGTTCTTTCTGCTTCGAATATTACTTTCATGGATACTACCGCACAATACACAATTATTGTGCAATCGCTACCATTATGGCTTGATTTGAGGATGTGCCACCTCATTACTGTAAATAAGTATACACAAGTGCATATCTATCTGTGTACCCTTAGGAATTAACGTCAGTGTGTAAATCAAGTACTCCTGGATATTCACCATGAGTTCCGGTCGGCATCTTACTGCATTTTAAGTATTCTAAGTGTAATGTTTCAAATAAAATTCCATTCCATGTCTATTCCACATTGTTACCCAAATGGTACTAAATTAAGTCAAATTAGTCAAAAATAATAATTGACTTAATAAAATTGTATAGATAAATGCAAATTTCGGGTTTCCAGTAAAATAATACAAAATTATATTCAAGCAAAATACGGTGGCCTCTTTGATAACTTAAATACAGACTCAAACTCAGTTGAAGAATTCATAGCAAAATGTCATAGTTATTTAGACATTTTACCAGAATCCGTTAATTGAACGGTTGCGTAGTAATTTGTGTCTAAAGTGTAATACTATGTCTAGTGTAAATGAATTTGTTTCCCTTTTAATCGAAATTGCAGCAATTAAGGTCTCAGATAAACCGTGTCATGCTATTCGATTAAAATCTCAAAATTAGATAAAGAGATTACACGTGCATGCAATGAATGAGTACATTATAACTGTTTTCATTAGGTACTATATGTAAAATAATCGAACAATCTTGTTTGCTCGAATTGACATGCATGCGTGCAACGTTACAATATACAGATATGGATCCATAAAATATGGTTAACAACTAGACGAGTTGAAAATACTGCTGAACTATAATAATCTCAGGTTTCTTGTTGTATAAGTAAGTCGTAACTAGAAAATTTAATTTCGAAAGTAAAACTTTCTTTATAAACAATAACTTTATTTATTTACATATGGGAACATAAACTGTACAAGTTTACAATGGGTCGGACGTGAATAACATTTGTTTAGGTACATTTCATAATTGCATGTTTGCGAAAGAGGTGGGCGACAAGACGAAATAGTAGGAGTACAATCGCAAACAATAACAGAAAACTTTAAGACACGTTATTTTGTCTGCCAAATGTTTAAGTATGATGCAGTGTCCATCTACATGAACATTTCATTAAATAAATATTCATTTTCATTAGCTGCCAGCATATAGTGTAGTGTACAATTATTATTCTAAATATTTCTTTATATAATTGTCATAACTATCTGGAATGTTTGTTTCTCGAAAATTACAATTTTATATCTAATTAAAACATTTACACGCACATCAGAAATTAAAAACTGGCTCTTTCGGGTTCCCACAGACACAAAATCGTCAAAATCCTATCGCGAATTTTGATTCCACCATAAGTAGTGTTTGTACAAAATAACTTCGAGTTTGAACCTTCTGGAAATATATTTACAGGTATTCGATAAAAATTTTAAAGTACCTTGGTCTACTGAGCTACTTGGGTAAATTCAAGACTTTTATGTTGAGAATGTTTTTCATACAGGTGATTGTCGAATTTTTTATTGCCTATTGTAAGTAAATATAAGGTCGTTTGGTTTAGAGCAGGTGCGGCAGTTAGCATCGCCAACACAATACAAATACACTTTTCACATACAATCTCGCCATCAAATTAATTTTGATGTACCTCAATCGAGGTTAGTTTCAATGGTCTACTTTGAAATACAAAAGCTGTGAAAAGATTTATTTTCAGTTAATATAATGTTATAAGTTGGCAATTTAATATTGTAAGGAGAATGGTAGCATATCTTCAATATATCGAAATACCTACCGTATTTATTAAAATAACATCTCCAATTACAATAAATCTTGTAACCCATATTTCAGTTTTAATTGAAATTTTTTTACACGTTTTCTAATCTTCTTCAATGAACACTTTTCAAAGATGACAAATATGACAAAAGTTAAAATGTTTTCCATAGTTCCTAAACATTTCAATTTAAACATTTATTATAAATTTTAATACAGATTTTGAAAATAAATGAATAACTTATTTCTCCAAGGAATGATGACTAAATGTACTGTTAGCTGTAAAAAATTGGTCGATTTTTACTACGAAAATACAACCATTTCATTACAAAGATACTCCATGGAGAATATTTAGATTAATACGGTGAGTTGCATGATGTGTTACTATAAATTCTCCTGAGAATACAAAATTTGTAAAGGTAGGTCCATAAAATTGATCCGTTGAATTTTTCTATTCTCAGTAAACTGAATTTTATTTATTTCGTCTCTTATTCTTATTCTTTCTCTTGTTGTGTAAGTAGTGTGTTGTTCATGGATTCTTAGATAAATAGAAAGAAATAAGCTCAAAGCTATCTATTTATTAAATTTATCATCCTTCCTCCTCCCACACTCTCATATCTCCTCTCACGTAACTGGCAGCATTTTCTTTTTATCACCATTGTGCCATCTTCCATCAGTGTTTATTTTGTACATTATTTTACTACCACAGGCTTCCTATGTAGGTGGATGCGGCTATACATAAATAGAAATAGAGTGAGGAATCCTTATAACTCAGATTACTCGTATAATAAACTATTATTCATGTCTTTATAACCATCTCAGCTTGAATATTATTGTCCATTAACATAAAATGAATAATACTATTGAAGCAGTAAGGGCGCATTTGACATTAATGTCCATCTGCCAGTTCTTCCAATGGACATGAATAATTATAATAGAAGAATTATAATTCTTCTTCTTCTAAAAATTCTTCTAAGGACATGAATAATACTTGTAAAATAAAATTCTTCCTTTAAGTACGAAATTTTGCAATTGACATACAAATAAGGAGCATACAATTCTGAAGTCTTTTAGATTTCACCTAATTGAAAGAAAAGGTGCAATATAACATTAACTGTTTGGCTATGCTTCTCAACGAGATCATGATTCTACTTACTTGATTGGGAGTACAAAGTGCAATCTAAAGCTCCCGATTGCACACAATGAGAGTAGTATTAGAAGGAAGGATTCAGGGATTCATCGTCAAAAATGGTATTCTCATTTTAGTAAACTTATCTGAACATTTTTATAAATGATGACTTAGATTAAAGCAAAGAAATATCCGTACCTTAAACAGTTGTTAAGCATTTGTATAGATAAGTTAGAAATGACAGTACTGCGGTTTCTTCAGGGCGAGATTCACAACATTGTATCTTTTCGTCAGACATGAGACGTGATATTATAGTACACACTGACACTGCTAAGCCATCTATTTGGTTTAACTTTTTTAAATTCGGATTCCTTGCGCCAAGATGCCAAGAAGCTACTTCACTTTATATTTCCTATATTTCTACTTCTACAAACAGCGAGGTGCATCCGATATTATTTAGCCTGTGAGCGTATTGAGGTGTTATTCCGTAACCGCGAAGGAATTAAAATTTTTTCATAATCTTAGTGTGTTTCAACAGTATAAAAACATCACTTTGCTTGAAAATCTCTTTTTAATTCAGAAAACTTCTACTTATCTGTCAATTTGCCTTCCGGGTGTAGTAGATTTTATGTTGCAGAAGAGTGTCTACGATTTGGTCCAAGTAATCTTTTCTTATGGTATGCATTATTCAGTATTATTGGCAAGGTTTAACGTTTGACGACTTACTACTGTTACTACATCTGATAGCGGTGAATTTAGGTGACGTAATACTTTTTGACTTGTTCTCTCACTTATACTGCTTATAATATTACACCCAGTATTGAGTTGAAAGAGTAATCGGTGGTTTAGTCAGCTTTGTTGCAATATTTTTCAATGCCGATTTATAAAAACAAGTACGTCGGCTAAATTCCGTGTTTCAAAGACATTTTAAATGCGTTTGTAGTTTTAGCTGAAAAAGTCTTGCCGCCACTAGAATTATTCACAATAAGTCATTCCATATTTACTGCACATGCCAACACCATCACCATCACTGAAAAAGGCAAGTAAAAACTATCGAATTAGGTAATTAATCAAGTCTCACGAAACTCCAGGAGGTTCTCATCCATTTTAAAATAATTCCCTGGCTTCTAATAACTCCCTGGGTAAAGACCATAATGTGTATCACGTATGATCATTAACTACATCGAATAAAATTTTTACCATTTATTGTTCCAACATATCGGTAAAATGAAATTGCAGTAAATGCTATAGCATCTGCTCATCGATTTAGTAAATAAATCCCGGCCTCCAATAACATCCGGACCATTAATAACTCCCGGGGTCCCAATCCATTTTACAAATAACTCCCCCTGGTTGTAGTTAACAGATGAAATGCAGTAACCTCATTTTACATTGCATGATATTTAAAGGTCTATTAACAAAATTATTTCCACAACATAAGGAAGTACTGCTTTCTTATGTTGCCAGTATACATATCATGGTATCATTCACATTCAATAAAATGTGTTAAAAATAATGAAAATTTGGTTAAAAGGTATAATGTATTTCCTTAAATTAATGCATTTTGTGGAAAGAAAAATATACTAGCAATAGATAGGACCCCTCTTACTCTTAGGAATTGACCGTTAAATAGCCTAGCAAATAATGATGCAGTTTCTTTTCGCAAATTGTAAATAATAATTAAGTAATCTGTACTTCAGCTTTAGCATGAGGTTACGTCATGCATTTCCGTATCTGTAATTTACCAATTTCATTTCCATAGCTTATGTCAGAATATTATGATCCTTTGAGTATGTAGACTATTTGTAATTGGATAAAGTGTGTAACTACTATAGATTGGCTATACAGAGTACATAAATGTACTTCTACTGGAAGTATTTATGGGGATAATAATATTTTTGTTACATTTTTAGAAGATGAATGGGAGCTTCAAGTCCACTCTTCCGTTAAATGTTCAGTTGAGGAAGAGAATGAGAGCATTTGCGCAAAACCTTTGAGTGATCCCTACTCGGTAGTCAGAAAAGAGAGTTGAGCGTGCAAAGCAATTAAGAGGAATGAAAGTTATTTTTACAACATCTCTTTAAATCGTTAACATTAGTCTTATCCTGAAAATCTGAGCAATTTAATGCGACATTAATTTATACTAAGACCATGTAACAATATTGGTTAATGTTTGTCATTCCCACAATCATTATACATAATAATAGTTTTCTTGCAGCTCAGAATGCTTTTAATTTGAATCAATACAAAAAGTTGCCCTGGACTTGGAGCCTAAAAATCCTTAGTTTTGTGGCACGTTGCAATAGTTTGTGTGTGGGTAGATATGCAATAGTGTATTTTACTATTCAGTAAGTTTCCTGACCTTATATCGAATAATGTGTGTTTATAAATATGGATGGCCGATGGCCATAATTTACTTCCACTTTCCGTGGTACACAGTTAAATATATTATGGGGAGTCCACGGTACGTAACCTTAGGTAATTATTTTCTGGAGAAAGGTAAAAGTGGGGTGGCTGCGGACAAGTAAACAGAATAAGAAATTGAAATGGAGACGTAAATATGTTATGGGCCTTAGTGAGGGGAATGGTGCACACGAGTCACGGTGATAGTTACGGTACATGTGGAATGCAAGCTCTCGAGTATTTTTTAAGAAAGCGGCGGTACTTGGTGGTACGAGATCGTTCCATGCGGTTGAGCTCCATTTGCATTGATGTAGTGCAAGATAAGTATGCAAATGGTTCGGAGAAGTGAGGCAGGAGTCTGATGGGATGTGAGTTCGGTTCGGGTGCACAGAGTCATGCAATATGCAAGGATGCCGACCCAGGGTTTTTGGGTTATTGGGGTTTTGAGCAAAACCCCTTGGGTTTTTGGGGTTTTTGGGTTTTTACTATGCGGGAATGTGAAGCACAACGTAATTTTCATAACAAATTACAGTTTATCCTGAAAAATATGAACATAGTTGACTATAATAGTTAAAAACTATCATTCTTAATCATATTTTGACTCAAAAGGAATAAATATAAACCATATACCCAGAGTATTACACTATTTAGGTAGGCCAAAAACCCAAAAACCCCAAAAACACACAAAACCCATGGGTCGAGGGTTTTTGCATCCTTGGCAATATGCAATCCCACTCTACAAGGCCTCTGCCTACCTTAGCACTCGATATACTTAGCACACTGTTCTGTCCCAACCAAATTACCAAGTACGTAGGCATTGCCATCACTTGGCTCACTACTGTGCTCCCCATTTTCTCACTCTTCCTTTTCTCACCCACTTTTGGCAATCCAGACTGACAGACAGATTCTACTACTACAACCCACTGGAATTGCAATCTTCACAGCAAACTAACACAGATACTCTTAAATCTATGGCAGATGCATACTTACATCGTGTACAATATCATAAGTTCCCTTTCAAATCACCTTTATTTCCATCTTCATTCCACACTTAAGCGCAATGCATACCAACTTTTATGTTCTATTCAACGTCAATGCATTCAATGTGTCAGTAATTCTACTAATTTTATGTTTTCTCACTCACACTGCAAAATCATGACTAATCTCATCACGTTTTTTCTCTTTCGCTAAACATTACTTTTCATAAAAATGTTGGTCATGAATTTCTTCGTAAATCTTTGTCTGCTTTAAAATATTATCTAGGTATATCTTTGTACATATGTATCCAAGTTCTATTTGGGGATTCATTAAATTGTAAATACAAATGAGTTAAATATTTTATTAACTCAAGACACTTTAATAGATTAAAACCAAAAGTCCTTATATCAATGTATTTATCCGTTAGCGAACTCATTTTACCAAAGAATAATATTTCCGTTACTAACTGCAGTTTCCTAAGGTATAAACGCATTGAAACAGGTACACGAAATACACGGTCTTACACGAAATAATTACAATGCCTAAAAAAGAAACGTGTCTGGAAAACTCACATCTCTTTGTAAGTGACATTGCTCGCTTTCCTGAGTATTCCTTTTTATTTATCAGTTGTAGCAGCTATCGTTTCATAAGCTTGTACCTATTTCCTACTGCCGTGTTCCATTTGCCTTTCATTTTATTTCGATTTTGGTGGATTGTAGGACGCATTGTAGGTAGTTATAGAGTTTTTGATAAATTGCATTCGTTTGTGTCAGACTTGTCAAGTGGAACTGTGTACTTATAGTACCTCCTCTATTTACACCGAATGTCACCTTTCACTATAGCACTATGCAGTATACATTTAATAGGCAAAAGTACAAGATATTTCGTGTATCTCTAAAAGCGTAATGATTATATCAGTAAGCGTGGATTGTACACATTATTTTACTCGTAACTTTAGTTTCCAAGATATAAACTAGTATTGTGTGCTGAATTAACGGATTCTGCATACATAAAAAGGAAACTATAAACTGTATTTGTCTTACGTGTGATTCATTCGTTTTTATATTACTAGTATTTATGTCCTAAGAGAAACAGTAGGTTATACTAGATTTATATAATAAAGAGCGGAAGAGAGTATAACTACTAAAATAAACTGTTGTGTACGACAAGCCTTTTATGTATTGTAGTACGCAAGAGATTTCCTTCTTGCGACATTAGCATTAGTCACAACTCACAAGTCAGAATTTTAGTGGCAAATCGGAGTGAGTACCTGCCTGTACTATTCGGGTTGTCCATTTCTGTTCAGGTATAGTTCATAGAGTTTAGAAAGTGTCTACGTTCCTTGTCTTAGGTCTGGCGAACTGAGAACTGCAATTTCTATGTGTAGATACACGCGAGTGATAAAGGACATGTGCTATTAGACAACAGCATGTAGACTGGGAAAAGCGGAGGCGAGGCATGAAATGTGGGACCGGAATCGGCATGCCTAGTCAAATCGACGTAGAGAACTCTGTTCTGAATACACTGACAGAGACAACACGACTTTCTATGTTTACAACAAAATGCAGCTTAGACTTGGGCAGCTTATTTTCACTTTCCAGTCAGACAGCCTTACACTTTCTGCGAACGTCTTAGCTAGGGATTCTAGGAAGCTTTTCTTCCCAGTAAAGGTAGGGGAGTAACGGTGTAGCTTGTAAAGTAACCAAATCAAACGAATTCAATATTCAGTTCAATCTGGTTGCACAGTACTAACTGAAAAACTGCGATGCCAGTAATCTTATCCATATTCAATACACTGTCAAAGCGGTACACATACCACGTTGTTACATTCCCGTTCCCTTTGCCTGCAAATTCGGTTTAGCATCACCCATTGTGTAGTTTTATCTACGGCAGACTGCCTGTGCAGCTTCGTCATTGCAGTAGTCGCAGACTTGGACTTTCACACTTTATTTTATGGAAGAGCCACTCTGTGCACTTTCCCGTACAATTTAACACGACCTGTCATTACTTCCAAAGTTACAGCTTTCCCAGCCCAGTAAACTTATGAATAAAAAATACTACCTTTTCTTTTGTATTTCCAACACTACAAAAGGAATTCGCCTAAAAATAAAACCATGGACTCAGCCAAGTGTTCTAAACATGAGCAAACTGCTTGCAAAAATAGGCCCACTTAAAAGTTCAAGGCTGCTACCGTAACAATTTCTTCTCCATGTGTGGTGTAAGATCAGTGCAGTATACCATGCAAAATAACATGAAACCAAGTAAAGAATAAATCAAAGGAAAATGGTAAAGATAAAAAAGACACAATGAAATTTCTTTTCCTCCTTAAATTCCTCCTTAAATAATACAGAGGCTACGGGGCTTATTTCCAAAAATTGGTTCCAATTAAAGGATTTATCTTCACAACTCGTCTTAATAATAAACACATTTATAAAGCAGATAAAATAGAAACCCGTTGTTCCTATCTGTCTAATTGTTAATTTTAATTTTTAGCCAGCACAATGAAACCCACATTAACTTTTTTATTACTTTTACCAGTACTTTGTAAAATACTCAACCGATGTGTGCTTTATAGTGGCAGACTACCACCATTAATGTCACAATAAAGCAAAGGACATTTCGGAATTATTACACACAAGCGAATACTATTGTCAAGCTTTTGCATTGAGTAAATACACTTACCTAAGTCCATAGTGTATACGAATAAAAGATGTGACTATTTATTAAACCAAAGGACCCTTAGTTTGCATACTTTAAAATTTCTTTCTTTCAAAGTAATAGGTGGCCAAAAGCTGTTTAGGAAAATATTAATGCATTATATATGCATTATAATGCATATATCTCAGTCAAAATTTCTGTTTGTTTAATAATTTTCTTTGCTACTCCGGAAATGTTTAAAACCAAACGGCGGAACATGCATCTAAACATTTTATGAGGCTCTATTTTCTCTGTGCACACTGTCATACAAGGAAGGATTTTATTTATTAAAACGGGTTTATGTTGTAAACCTAGTTTTTATTTTCTAGAAAGGATGAAATAAAAATTCTGTATGCAGTTTGCCACTTAAAAATCACTGTGCGTACATGCTAGGTATATTTACAATTTCCGATTCGTCGATTACAGTATTTATTACCTGGCGTGTGTTTAAAAATTTTGTCGTGCCATTAACGATTTCAGAAAACTAGATATCCCAACTTTAATACTGCCATTTTTTCATTGCTTAGTTTTCTAGTTAAATATGTCTAGAAAAAGTTTGCAAGAAGTCAGAATAGCAAAAATATTCGCATGATAATTGAAATAATAGTAGATATGTTTGCACGCAAACTGTAAAAGTAATGAAAAATATAGGGCGCTAAGCTAATTAAGCTAAGAATAAAAATAGGAAAAGAAAGTAGACTGGGTGCAAACCAGTATTTGTTGTGAATATCTCATTTGACATTTTCAACTGTTATATATAAACTAGGTGGAAAAGGTAAATTGAAATCAGAGAAAGTTGAAAAGCAAAGAGTGTCATGTGTGAAAGAATAAAAATTTGTTCTTTTCTTGTTCTCGAAGTGAAGGAAAGTAATTTTTCAGTATGAAGGCTTAGAGAGAATATTAGTATGACTAAAAAGTTTGGAGAGATATTAAGTGAGTCTGCTAAAACCAATGGAGAGGAGGAGTAGGGAAGTAAAACAAAGGAAATGAAATTCAAGGCTGGAACAGTCAACTATATTCTCAAGACAAGAATTGTCCTTTATGAGAAGCACTCATCTCCGTAAATCTCCATTTGCATAAATTCCTTTTGAGAGAGAGGGAAAGCACAGTACTTGATTTTCTCTGACTTTCTCCTGTCACTTCCCTTATGTCTGTCTTCCATCCTGCCTGTTACATAAAATGTGGAAAGTACACTAAATCGTATGGTGTTGTTATAATAAAATATCTACATGCGTGTTTGTCTAGCAATATGATGTCTGGCAAGTTTTGTAATATTACGAGCGAACATATATGTCTTAGGGGCTTAGGTACATTTATTTCAGCTGCGACTTTCTCCACTGAAGTGGAATAATGAGGGAGGATTTGTTCTGTCCAATTTTATTATTTCTATGCATGTGCCATGTTCAGAAATACTTACAAGGGATATACAGAGATAGCCTCTGCACTAAACGAGTTCACTTGTAATGAGGACAATAACGCTGATGGAGGATGATGTTGCATTACAGGGCACACACAACTTCTTATCTTTAGTATATATAATGTCAGCCTCTTTAAACGTACAGGCACATCGCATCTATTTCTATGGGCACTCCTCTACAACCAGTACTACTGTCCAAATGGTTTCTGGCTTTCCCTGCTTGTCAAAATGTAAATAAGATGGCATTGTTAGACATATAATGCTAGTAGGAGTCACGCTAAGTGAAAATCTACCTTTGAGTAATAGGAAATGCTTATTTAGAGCAGGAAGGATAGATGCATATTTTCAGAGTATAGCGAATTCAACTGAAAAGAACAAGAGAGCTCCAGTCTTCATTGTCCCCACTGTATTATGCATCGTACTACAATGATATCTGTATTTATAATTGTCACGGAAGAGTTTTTAGCTGCTGAAATGTAAACTGTAGCCATTCAACTCCGTTTCAATGCTATTTCTCTTAACTAGACACTTGAGATTCTGCATAGGAGTAAAACAGAGTGAATTAAAACCATTATCAAAAAGAGCCAAAATCTAGTAAGGATGGGATGGAATGTTGCACCGTGGTCTGCCTAGGATTGGCTCCTGCTAATACAGATATATAAAGTTACACTCTGTCTTGTCAACTAAACTCATATATAATTGCAAACAGAGGCAGGGACTCCCTCTTCTCCTTTCATGTCATGACAAGCCGGGCAAGTACAATAGTTTTACAAAGAAGAAAACAAATGTATAGAGAAAGGAGCCGTCTAACATCTACGTAGTATTTATGGGAAAAATCTTCACATTGTATGAATAGCCTAAATTTCCAAATTTAAACAATAATAGTGGCAAACTTTAAAAATTTGTTTTTGTACATTTTTTATTATTTTAACATTAAAATTAAAAATTGGTATTTTAAAAACTGATAAAAATGTTTTCCTAGAAAGTTATCTTTATAATTTTTCTAAGCATTGGGAATATTTCCCTGTATTAGACATTTTACTAATATTTACTTGTGTTCCTATTCCTACATAGGTGATAAATAGATAGAGTAAAATAGTGGGTACGTGATTAATGAACGACTCCAAAGTCCAAAGAGATAGAGCTACTAGAGTCAAGCCAAGTCAAGCAATCCACGTACTTCGCGGCAGAGACACTCAATGGGCTTGACTTGACTCAACCGAATTATTTGGCTTTGTCTTTTCTTTTCTGCAATTGACTACTCGGAAGTTTAACTCAATTCTGTTCACAAGGGTTTATTAGGAAAGGGTACCTACTCAACCAGATCTCACAAACGCACTGTATAATTATACTTATCATGTATCTATGTTCTGTATATCCGATCCTATTCCGTTATATTATTATCCACTGTTTCGATAGCTATAGCCATGTAAAATAATTGACAAAGTTAGTAAACGGAAGAAGGACGAAGAAGAAAAGGGATCATTTTATTTTGTGCCTCACTGCTTTCTTTACTTATAAAATAAATTGTTTTTCTTTCGCACTTTTCCTCGTTCTTTTTGGCTTATTCGCTACATTCCAATATATATGTAACAACCAAATAAACTAAATATTTGACCCAATCGATTTATTTAGTTTTGAAAAATTCTCTGTGTAACTAACTGTGTGACTGCATAAATATTATATGTTTCTAGTAGGCTACTTTTATTTAGCTTTTTAAATTTTAGAAACAATTTTTCAGATAGTCTACAATTCAGATGCAATTATTAGTAAATAAACGGAAATGGTGGCTTTTAAAGAATGATTTTGGAATATAAAGTCGAACCATAAAGATTTACTGTATATTGTCGGTATATTGAAGTCCCACTTAAAAGTATTTACTTATTGTGCAGTATCGTTTCCGTTGTTCACGCTTGACACTTGCCTTGAATTACCGGCAATGAGATATAACTACTTTGGTTACCAATGTAAACCCAATTTAAAAATAACTCTATTTCTTTAATTCATTTTGTCTTATTGCTCAGTATAACACATTTGTTCGTCAGAAATAACAGAAAAATATTTGAAAACTATTTTTAGCAAAGGATTTATTTAGACGAAAAATGCTTTTTCTTATGCATGCTCTGTATTCATTTTAATTTATGCTAATAATAGAAATTTCTTCATTTAAAAATAATTACCCAAGTCGAAATAATTGGCAGCATCGAAATAGTTACCAACCAGATTTCGGGAATACAGTGTTTTGCGGTGCATAGATACATATTTAAGTTTTCTTTGTAGTCTGTTGATTAAAAGTTGCATTTATTTGCAATCATTTCTAGGTTTTGAAATGAAATTAAAGTTTTGACTGTTGTAGTGATGAAATAATTGGTTTGCGTGTAGGAAAAGTTGACTAGCTTTTAAATTTAGAGTTTATTATACATTTCCTTGGCTTACTTCTGTGTCAGAGCGAAAATTAGTAGAACTTGGTAGTTTCACATTTAATAAGTCCGTCAAACAAAGCAAGGGAAAAGTGGTTTTCAAGGGAATATTATTAGGACTCACTCATGAAAGACAATAGAATTTCTTAAATGAGTTCCTCTCTAAACACTTTTCCATATCAGATTTTGTTGAGGCAGAGGAAGTAGAAAATAAGATTTGTATTCCAAGGCACTCCGTCTCTCCTTGTGGCAAACCACAACCACCCTAATGCATTCTATCTTTACATGGAGAAAATACTGAACTTAAGTAGAAACACTATCTCTAGTATCTAAACGATTTTCACAAACGTTTATTTAAGAATGTTCGTGTCGCCTTCTATTTTGAATTTCAAATTGCATGGTAATTGGCTATAGGTTACTTTTCTCTTCTAATATAAAGGTAGGCACTGCAAAGTGAAACTTTCGAAACAAAATCCACAATATATTCATCAAAAATATTTTCTTAAAATGTACTTACGTTTGGTTGGCTGCGTGTTTTACGATAAGTCTATTTACTCCTAATGGAAACTTCATTCTCCATTAGTTTAAAAGCAGTGGAATTTTAAGTGAACTGCAAACAAAATAAAACGGAAGGCAAATATACTTTTAACTTTTAACTATATCTTTTGACAATTTACAGGACTTTGTGCTCTGACTTAATGACATTGGCATGAGTAGGATGAAACTTATGATGGTTTTCCTCTTTCGTTAAGCATTTATATATTGTATTAAATTACTTTGGTATTCTAATGTAGATACTATTGGTGTCAGGCTTTCAGCAACATCGACAACTGTAACCATGTAGACATCCGGCAAAAAAAATAATGTCCAATATTATATACAAGTCCACTAGTCGTCGCTAACTAATCCGATTAATATCTTTGCATACAAACTTACCATTGTTACCATGGCCTATATATGTTGATTTTCGGGTTATTTTTGCCAGTTCCAGTTGAATTATGCTTTAAGAATTGTCCAATTCCAAGTATGACGTATTTACATCGTTACATATACACGCACGCATCCAGAAAAATCATCATGGGAGGCTCAGAAAAATATTTTCCAAAAAGTGCTAATTTGCCAATAAAATTTTTTGGCCTTTCAATGATAAACTTCTTTTTGAAGAATTTGGGTGAGGCTTTAGCCCCCAAGGCCCCTGGATACGTGCCTATACATAAATATATTTAAAAATTTTGCGCTATGCAAGGTCAAAATGTTAAAAGTATGGTAATAGTGTAGTCTTCTAAGAACTCTCGTTTGTGGAAGTTTATCTAATTTTCATCTGCGGCACGGTGACCATATTTCCCACGATCTGAAAAGAAGTTTATGAATGACAAATTGTGCCCAAAATTTTTCCGCTTCGAGTGCTAACATTATACTTGCACCTGTGTGCTAACAAGTTCCTTTCAAAAGAAATTCTCAAAATATTCTCGATTTGCTAATTTTTATGAAATGAAATGGAATAATTTTTAAAGCTTATTCGGGTGAAAAAACTTTTCAGCAAAAGTTTCCGTTTATGTCGAATTTACTAAGAAAAACTATTTTTACAAGGATATTTTTAAACATCTGACATTGACTCCGCTTCCAATTTTTGTACCTAAGATAAGGATTGCGTTTTTCGTTCTGCCAAATATGGTCACAGTGCCAAGAAGCCCCGCAGATGAAAATTAGACAAACAAACGAGAGTTCTTAGAAGACTACTTAGACTACGCTATTACCATAGTTTTAACATTTTGACCTTGCATAGTGCAAAATTTGTAAATATATTTATGTATAGGCACGTATCCAGGGGGTATGGGGGCTAAAGCCTCACCCAAATTCTTGAAAGAGAAGTTTATCATTGAAGGGCCAAAATTTATTAGCGAATTAGCACTTTTTGGAAAATATTTTTCTGAGACTCCCATGATGATTTTTCTGGATGCGTGCGTGTATATGTAA
Source organism: Yoshiicerus persimilis (assembly GCA_020352615.2). Classification (NCBI taxonomy): domain Eukaryota; kingdom Metazoa; phylum Arthropoda; class Collembola; order Entomobryomorpha; family Tomoceridae; genus Yoshiicerus; species Yoshiicerus persimilis. The sequence goes on along the minus strand of CM060170.1, from coordinate 2,746,757 downwards.
CGATGTAAATACGTCATACTTGGAATTGGACAATTCTTAAAGCATAATTCAACTGGAACTGGCAAAAATAACCCGAAAATCAACATATATAGGCCATGGTAACAATGGTAAGTTTGTATGCAAAGATATTAATCGGATTAGTTAGCGACGACTAGTGGACTTGTATATAATATTGGACATTATTTTTTTTGCCGGATGTCTACATGGTTACAGTTGTCGATGTTGCTGAAAGCCTGACACCAATAGTACCAACCTAACCTTGGCTACCAAATAGGAAACATGACCCATAAAATTAAATGAGGCCGTAAAATGATTTTTGTTAGTGACGTAGTGGTTGATTAAATATACAACTAGACAAACATGGAATGGAATTTTAATACGGAACACGAAAATATTTCAATATAGATTTTTTACAAAATGCTCAAATTGAAAATAAATATTATTACATTGAAGCCATAAATACTTTCGAACTATTCTAAGGAATACTTTCTCAGTTACAGAATTTAAAAATGACAAAGATTGGTGTGTAAATACTAAAGTGTGCTAAAATTCAATGTTTCCGAAATTAGTGAGTGATCGATTATTTACAAGCGTGTCTAATCACTTCATGATTAAAATTATCGTTCTTCCTAAGATGGCACAAGTATAGTATACCGGAATAAAAAATTTGGCTGCAGTAATGTCGACTGAATTGTCTACTACAGATAGTGCAAAATGTACCAATGAATGGAGCGTGAATAATGTTCGTTACAAAATGAAAGTGTGAAAATGCATAGGGAATATTCTTATGATTTATTATTCCTTAACATTGCTTCCAACGGAAGTGAAATTGGAAGGAAGAAATGGAAACGCTTAGTAATGATGGAAATATGGTTACTGTGGTGTGTTCATGTGATGTTTTTAGCAACTGGAAAAGGTTGAAGTTTTGAAATATGTAATTTTAATCGTGAAAAGGAGAGTAATTCTTTTACAGGTACAAGTTTCAAGTAAGGACAATCTAAATTTCCATTGTAAATAATACACTAACGCAAATGTTCGTACAAATTTAATAAATACCTTCCAATAGGCTGTGTGTGCTATGCAATTAATTGACCGGTAATCTGTAAACAAAGGAAACATGCTTTGTTGGTATTAAAGTGAATTTACAGTGACTCGAAGTGTTGATTGCATTTGCTAATACAATTTCAAGTTCATTGTAGGCGTTTTAATATTACTCCAGCTATCATCATGTTTGCCATGACGGATTATTTCGGGGAGATGATGGGGATGAATCGATATCCAATGTACGTTTTTAAATATTTACCTAATTTATGCATAAATTTAAATTACCATACATATACTAGTAAGCATATGAACCGTCTTAAGAGTAAAATATGTATAATTTTTGCATATTACAATTTCCAGTGCTGAAATATCAATAAAATATACAAAATTGTTTCGATATTCATGGTGCAGAGGTAGAAGCGATTTTTTTGCTGAACGGTTTTTTTAAATTTTTTTGACGCTCATATATTCTGCAAATAATTTTGTATTACATTTTGTATTTTGAATACATGACTAATGAAAATATCTTGGTACTATTTATTCTTCTACAGTCAGCAAAGGTAAGAGAAGCGGAGCAACTGCATGCATGATAAATTTTAATTAATCCTTTCATAGAATATAACTAAAATTTAATCCAATTATTCTCGAATGCTTTGGTTCCGACACTTTCCTTCCAAAGCCATGTATCTGGTTAGCTGGCTTTACAAAGTACAGCGCTGAATAAAAAACCTCGATCATAGTTTCTACATTAGCTGCTCCCTGCTCTCCACTCTAAATATTTACTACACTGTTCAAACATTCCACAACCTCAAGTGAGTTGCTTTCTCTTTTAGTGAGTAGAACCGTACCACACTCCCGCTACACTATAATACTCAATTGGCATCCTCATATCATAATGTAGTGCACTCCGAAGTTGCAATTTTCATAGTACAATTCTATGTATTTTTAATCACACTGATATATCTATGTCACGGTACACAGTTTTCTTATAATGATGATTACCTGTTATACTCAAAGTAGAAATATATTAAGCGAAACAAGGCGCTTATCATTTTTTCATGCACAATGGATTGGAGAGTGATTTCTTTTTATATTCTCTTAGAAGTCGAATTGCAAAGTAGCATGGTTTATTAAACTGTAAATTGGATTCCCAATGCAAGGAATACAATGATGAAATATCGTACTTCATCCTCATTTGTAAAACTCACAAAATATTGTTCTTTGCGATAATACAACCGAAGGGTGTACATATAAAGAACTCATTTAAGATTCTACAGAGTGCGAATCAGTTGGACAGCAAAGCCTTTTATTCGTTTATTGGTTAACAAAAAAAGATCCATCAATTTTATGACGTACGTCAAGATTGTTGATAACGCTTACGAAAAGCGGCAAGACAGTACAGCGTTAGTATGAGCCTTCTGTATGCCATATACTATTAAGGTGGCTGGTAAAGCAACTTTCGGTTTACCTAATATGTGCCGACTATTTTTGATGTACGATAAAATTGCAACCACAATTTTTGCTACAAAGACAAGGAAAGTGCATAGTTGTTTAATAATTATGTGCTCTCGGTTTCGTTGGTGTTTTCTTGAGATATACTTCCCACCAATCGATACTGGGTCTTACCAAAGGTATTTTTTGCAGGCATATTTAATTATTTCTATATTTGCACCCAGTACACTACTTTCGACACAAAGAAAGGGATATAGGTAGTATTGGAACGACATGAAATTATGATAATCAAAGACCTAACCAAGCTTTGTATAACGCACAATATAGGATAGCAATGCAATTGTTTAAAAAATGGTCAGGCCACTAATATGCCAGCTGTACCAAAAATTTCATATTATTGCTGCAATTCTTTATTATTGCCTATTAAATGGCTTAATGCAAATTAGATATGTTTACCTGCTTTAGTTCATTAGTAATTTATTCATTTATAAGTGTCTCTAATTGTGCACAACTATAATAAACCCGTTAAAAGCAGCATGTAACAAAGAGTCGAAAGACAGTTGGAAAGTCGAGAAAAATAGTAGGAAATTCGAGAAAAACAGTAGGAAAATCGAGAAAGAGAGTAGGACTGTCGATGTGTAACCTACGCCACATAGTACAACCTACGACATATACTGACTGCCGTGTGTTGTTAGTATTGCCTTGCAAGATTATTGCGTTGTGCGATTGTGGGTTTGTGTTCGAGCTCTAACGCTGCGAGTTGCTCTACCCAGCTTTAACGCGAACTGCCAGACGGACAGACAGACAAACAGATCGGGAATTATTATAGACTATTATTATCATCGGTACGCTCGTACGCTTAGTAAATACATAATACATCAAATCTTCATATATATCAAATACTATTAGGCTTGTAATCTTGTAGCCTATTATTCCTTCATTCAGGAGAATGCATTCTGGTGAATGAAGGGAATAGTAACAGAATTCTGTAGCTGTGGTGAACAAAAGCAGAAATCACCGCATGACATGACAGAGCCCTTGCTATTCAGATTTTGACTTGACATTCGAATTAGCTGAAAGAGTAAGCATGCAATGAGCTCATCTACCATTTGTCAGTCTACTGTATCGTGTTAGAAATGCTCATGTTGATTTCTGGGACAATTATGGATTTAAACAAATATTATAAAGAGGACCGTAACCAGTCTTTATAGTGATGCCCGATCTGTCTGTCTGTCCGTCTATGGGTTCGCATTAAAGCAGTGCATAGCAACCAGCAGTCACACAATGTAACAATCATACAGGGCAATACTAACAACACACTGCAGTCAGTATATGTCGTAGGTTACACACCGACTTTCCTACCATCTTTCTCAAATTTTCTACTATGGCTATCTTTCGACGCAACTTTGTTATATGCTGCTTTTAACGGGTTTATTAGGATTGAGAATGAGATATATTCTATTCAATGTGTGTATCAGAAATGAGAGACACTTTACTGGCAGAAATCAGTCATTCAAATCAAATCAAATCAAATCAGCTATCATTAAATTCTCTTTAGCTTCAGCGTTTAAACGGAATACTGTAATTACCCGCATTTCTGAACTTATTGTAGAACTACCCGAAGCGGAGAACATCGCATTGCACAATTCCAGTTATTTCAATAATCAACATATATGAACTTCTGATCTGCAGAGCCTCTTTTATAGAAATATAAAACTACAATTAGAAAATCATTCGTTTAGTAAATATGGGACTTAATGAACTGTGAGTGCTGACTGCGAAAGCAATCATGCCAACATAAGAACGTAATTTGTCATTGCACACAAACACATATCGTGTCACAATATAATTAAGATACCATTCTATTCGTGACTGCACGTAACTGCAGAGTAAGGATAATCACTACAAATTGCTGATAATGAAAGATCTGTTAACGTACAATGACAAATTTACAAAATATTTTAGAATGCATGCATTTCCTTAACTTCTGAAAAAGTGTAGATGCGGATTCTTTACATTATATATATAATTATAATTAAAAAGTAAAAGTGCATCATAGTGCATCCAATAGTTTGTAATCAATTGTGAACCAAAACATTTTTAATAGATGAAAATTGATTACACAATAAAATAATTCTTTTACTGACAAAATCTTAAATGCTCTGGCCTATGTAATTAGAAGTAATTCTTGATCAATTTGTTTGAAATGTTGTTTTTACAGTTTACAATAGTGCAATTTTTTGTACTTCCCAACTGTAATGAATAATTTTCTGCAATATTTACATTTATCAAACCTTTACATACGAAAAATAATTTACTATGTATTATAATAAATTTTGACCTGCTTGCTTAATGCAGTATTAAAATGTTTGGAGGCAAGTCAATGAGATTTAAATGCGCAACATATGCAAATGACGTGGATTATACATACCTGTAATAAAATGTTCAATTATATGTTCAATATAATAAAAATTCCAATTAGCCTTCTGCAGGGCTGCATTTATCTGTATTTGCAATCCTTGATTATGAAAATGCTTCCAAGATAATTAATCCAGAGAATTACCATCTCCATTAGTGTTGCAGAGGAAGTAAAACTGAAATATTTAATTCTGCTATTTGAATACTTCCGTTAATCTATGATTATTAGTTAATTTCGCAGTACAGGATATCCTATGAACATTTTTGGATAAATTGCATTTTGTATTTTGTCTGAATTATTGTTAGGTTGTGGCACTGGATATCTACTTTATGTTTTTCTTAGCCTTTGAGGTCCGAATAAATAAATATTGAAGTGGAATTTTCCTTGAGACAACTTGAGATAGCTGGGTGTCACTGCATCTTGATAATAAAATAATATCTACAGGAAAAACTAGCTTTGTCTTGGTCTCTTGTCAGCCAATGCTAAAGATACGATACATTATATTATACACTGGAGCAGAATCTGAATCAAGAAAGAGAGGAGTTTTATTCTGACTTTCTGACTCTTGATAACCCTCAAGAATATTGGGATAATAAAATTCTTGAATCAGAAGGTAAAACCAGAAAAATGAAAGAGCATCAAGATATCAGGTGTATCTGGTTGATAGGTTTTCTAAGGGTGTTGCTATAGGTTGGAGTCTTGGAAGTCTCTACTATACTAGAGGTACTTTTATATAGCAAAGTAAGTTATTCCGAATTTTTACAAAATTCGGGTATACAAAATCCTATATTTGTGTGCTGAAAAGTTTTTTCGACACAAGGAAACATAAGAACTACGAACGTGGAGTGCTTCCCTTAGCAAGTTATATATACGTACGTACTTGGTTGCTCGAGTCAAGTTGAGTTGAGTCATCTTCGTGACGCACAACGAACCGTATGATTCAAGAATCTCTATTATAAATTTTATGGTTTGATATCCATATAAATAATAGAGTTTCTTAAATCGAACGCCTCCCTTCAAGCCACACGAGAGCCAGATCAATTTCAGAAAAAATATTGTTAACTTTGCCTCAAGAGTTTTAAGACTTTTGTGCTTCATTGGTTTTACCACAGAAACTGGAGCAGCCGACTAGGTATATTATTTCATATTTCATAAGATAACTCGCATTGTCAAGTACAATTTGAGAGCAGCCTTTTCCCTTTCCTTGCTGAATAATCGTATACAGTTATCAATATCACTTTGATTGACAAACAATCTCTTATTTAAATAATGTTCAATCATTTTGAAGAGTTGTTGCTTGCTGACACACAGGCGCCAAATAATACGATAAACTTTTTTCACATTAATCTTTTGCTCTGCGTAAACTTTAACACTGTGGTGTGGTATCAAAAAATATCTAACTTAATTAACTCATTTCTTTGTAATCCGAAACCTTCCAAACTCAAACGCACTCTGTTGTAAACACTCTTTTATGTTCACACGCATATATTATTAATCTAAATTTTTATAATCAGCTGTAGGTAAATTGCTTGCAGTTAGTATTGTTAATCCAATTGTTTTCAAAATTATTGGGAGTGGAATGTACTTTATTTATTTATAGACGTAAGATAAGATCCAATATCCAATTCACCGTAAGTTGGTACAGGGGGAAAAGTGCGAGATTTCATTTCAGTGATTTCTAGCACAATGCAGGACACATGTGATAGCAACGTCTTCTCGTGGCAGAGAAATCAAGGAACTCTCCGAGAAATGTGTAAATTGTGCAACGAAGATTCTCATCTGTGTCCATGCAATGTATGTTTTGAAAGTTGCAGTAGTTTCGTCGGATGAACGGTGCAACGGAAACGAGTGCTTGGTTATGACTCAGAAACTCACAACGGTGAGAGAACAGAAATCCGATTTTGGCTCTACCAGGAAAAGTGGGAACAACCGGGATTTCCCTGCCACTGTGCTTCTCGTTCTTGCCATTGTCGCAGGAGTGCGGGTAGAGTTCAGTTCACTCCCGTTCCTCCTGCTTCTCACTTCTCACTCCAAACAAAAACCAACTTCCTTTCAGTTTCAGTGCCCGAATTTTGTTATTGACTAACACGCTGTCGGGTTTTCTATTTCTTAGGCTTTATATAGTACCCTTGCCGGAATAAAATAATTATTTGATATTACCCGGTTAAACAATAACAGTAAGATGAAATTAGCACACAATATGTGTGAAAGCAAAGCAGTTAAAAAGTGCCTTTGTATTTAGTTTGCCGTAAATTAATGGAATATCGGAACTTAATTATCCAGAACTACTGTTTTTTCAATTGAACGCAAAATTTATAAGAAAAGAAATATTTTCGTATTGAAGTTTTTTTGAAATGTCTTGGATTTGATGTTGTAACTTTCACTCTCATAGCATGTACGCAATGGATGATATTCAAAATTGCTGTGTTTGTATGCAAATGTGTCATATTCGGGAAGTGATGCTATGTAGTAGAGAAATGAGTGCTCTTGACTGCGGTAAAATCTCGTGCAATTTCAGTCAAACCAATTTTTTGCTCCTACAAAGATAACATGACACAAGATATACTCTTAGACTAGACAGCACATTCACGAAGTTAGGTACAGGCTATTTAGGGGTCGGCATCGTACACGAGTTTAGGAACCAGAACAGAACCGCACCAGGACGGGAGTATGTATTAACATTTTAGACTCGCGACAACAGAGAGCAAATTAACTAAAACAACAATTTGATAAATCCAGGTAAAAAATACGCAAATACTAATACGCAAAGGACTTCCTAAAGATAGTTCTTATTTGGATTGCAAATCAAAACTGATAATTCGAGAAACCAAATAAACGAGATTTCAGTTTAAGTTTTAGGACCCAGGTCGGGTTTTATTGCAGTGCAGGTTCCGGTTTCTGTTCGGCGACCTCTAGTACATAGCGTACTTACGTAACACTATCTCCAGTAGGTACATAATAAATATAGCTCCTACTTACTTATACGTGGCTAACGGTGCACTTGAATATATTTCTGACTTTTAAAACTCGGCGAGTGATGTGATTGTATTTCTTGAGTAGACAAAGCTTTTGCACATACGAAATTGTAGGATCTTGTGCTATTTGCTCTGATCAGCACAATACAACAAGCGGCAGTATTAAAGATGTACTGCTTATACGATACTACGTGTAAAATATAACAACTATACTGCATTATTGGGGTCTTCCGAAATATTATAACAAACTTAGTTCTGAGATGTATAGTGTTTATTCTACTGTTTATTATATTACCACGCCACGTCATTTACAGCAAAATCTTCTATGTACTATCTCCAGAATTCCATTTCATCGAAACTTCACATGCTGTTGTTGTTGGCTACCTTCCTTCGTCTCTGTATTTATCAACGAGTTTCCGAAAACATAGACACAATCACGCATTCCACTACTCCAGTATAAATACGAATTCCTATGTTACATCCTCACCTCTCAACTTATATTCTTCATTTTATCAAATTGTTTCTGCACTGCAAAAAATTTTATGGACTATCTTGGCATGCTATATTTTGTTGTAAGTGGGAATGAGGGCAGAAACTTTAACGTAATTTTACATAAAATAAGAGGGCTATTGCAATAAATCAATTTGAGTCTTGCTTTCAAATTGCTAAGCACTGCCACATTATATTCCGAACATTTTCAATGAATTTTCCACGAGGAAATAATGATTTAGTAAATTTTCTTTTGCCATTTAAAAGTAAAGTTAAAATGCTAGGAAAGGATATATTATGCTCAAAGTAAATGTAGCTTGAAATTCAACATACGATTTGTGAAACATGTTTTGTTATTGCAAATTAAGTTTCAAATGAAAACCTCTGAATAGGTGAGTACTCTAACTCCCAGAAAAAAGTAAAATACGTCACTGCTAAATAAATAGTATCAGTATCTATCTAATTTCTTATTGTGTCTGTGTAAGCTCCAACTTCATTTGTCTAAAGAATTTCAGATTTCAAAATATATATAGTTGGGAAAGTAGTATTTCAATTTATGTAATGATATCCCAGCGCAACCATGATTCCCAAATTTACTTTCTGTTTCTGTTTTGTTAGGTCATGCATAGACGTAAGCAACTGTTGGCAAGAAATTTGTGCAGTTACGATGACATATGTGTAGAACTTATGAGGTAAAACATTAAGCAGAAAGAAACTCAGAGCAAAATGGCTGGATTGATATTTGTTTTCTTCATGCTATACTTTACAACGCCTTAAATATCCTTATGAAGCATGTCTCCCTGCAGATTTGCAATAGACCGGTGACATTCGTGAAATAGGAGTTGTACACTGTAATAATGGCATAAATAAAATACTTGAGAAAAGGCCAAGTGCAAGCCACAAAATCAATACTAATGCATAGAACATAGGTAGCTCCCTTTACATCTCCTCAGGAAGACGAAATTGGGAGACTTAATTTATACTCCTCCGGCTAAGGCAAACCTCGTGAAACTTTCCACGGTACATTCCCTCAACTTCAACGCCTGCTTTGGGGTATTCGTCCTCGAGACTAATCAGAACTACGCTATGAACAAATGCATTATCTGTAATTTGACTTTCCATTTCGCCGCTTTCTTCATTTTTCTTCTTCATCTCAGCTCACTACTGAACTTAATCTATGCGTGTTGTTATATTTCCAACATAACCCTAAAGATAGTACAGTATGCTGTGTTAGCACTAATAATATCAGTGCCAACATAGTGTACCTTACACATCGCAGGACTATATTGTCTGTCTTGATATTTTAATGCTGAAATAGCTAAAGACCATACTTTAGGCGACATTATAAAATTTGAAAGCTCTTCTATATTATTCAATACAAAGTACACATTTTTTGCTAGGAAGACTCTTTCGTACGGCATTTGTAGCTTTACTTAACTTATAATACGAAATTCCAATCTGTTAGATAACAGGATTTCCGACTACTCCTTCCAACAATGCATATTATGCTATATCGCCAGAATGCTTCCAAATTTACATAAAAGGAAAAATGGTTTTATGTAGCCTGCATGCTTTCAGAATGAATTGATTGTGAAGTATCGTAGCATCCTAGAAAGTGCCTATTACTAACAATGAATGGATGTATCAAATTTCGTTCGTTCTTTCATCCTTTCAGAAATACCAAGCTTTGGATCTGTGGCTATTTATGCCAGTGTGTGTTACACTGCTGAAAAATTATACTGAATTATAAAATTAATAATCAATTCCAAATTAATAACGTACTAAATATCATAACATCCGATGTAAGTTAATTTTTAAGAATCAAAATTGAGCACTGGAAAATATTTCCAGTAATCAATTTTATATTTTAAATAGCGGGTCGTTATAAAATTTTAACTACGGCACTATTGGAAATGTTATTCATCAAAAGTATTCCATATCCGTAATAATTACTTTATAAATCGTCAATAAACCCTGTCACAACATAAAGAATATTTAATATTGGAAAACGTATTGCCGTTATGGTTGAAACCGCACCGATTATTGATTCTGCTGATTAGGCCACGCTTGGGAATTTTTGTAATTAGAAAATTTTCCTGCAGTTTATTAGTTCCTGTATTCCTGTATTCTTTTGGCCATGGAGATGTAAATGCAAGTTTTTTGATGAGAGTTTCCGAGTCTGCATATATTTATAACACAATCATTTCTTTGTTCGTAGTACTCATCTTAAGAGTAAAACTTGGTTGTGTAACCAGGGGAAAGAAGTGTAAACTCTTGGATTTTATAACCGTAACATTTGGTATAGCAAAGTTGTAATGTTGCGTTATGGAAATTCGGGTTTTCCTTGCGAACGGGCGTTGCTTGAGCACAGGGAGCACATATGTACAGTTTGCATAATTAAAGCATAAAGGATTCGTTTGGAGTCTGTTCTGCACTCACCTACATAATGGATGCTTAACACAGATACTAATACAAACTTACTAACCCGGTTATTAAATAAATGTTAGGGTGGCCTGGGAGGTTATGTAAGTAATAGGAATGTAGTTTCTTGTTATTACCTATCCGATCCAGAAGCTCATTCATATTGGATTGCGAGTATATTATGATCACATTTAAAAAACGTAAGATGAACTGTAACAGTATGAGATAATGGAAATATGTATGGGAATTACGGACTTACAGGTAACGACCATTTTGGTCAAGTCGTAGAGGACTTATAGGTCATATACGTTCCAGGTCAACGACAATAAGTTTGAAGATTTTAAATACACAGAGAAGAAAGAAATGGTACTGACATTCTGGTCAGCAAAATGTTTCAGCAATTGTATATACTCCTGTGTCCTGTATTTCTAGGATTTCGATACAGTTAGCACTAATTTGATTTTGTAGATTGATTTCAATTTTTGGTTTAAAAAATTCACCGAAATTTTAGTTTTGACCTGATTTTATTGTTGACCTATAGGTCCTACCACAAATCTTTGACCTTGACCTATTAGTCCGGATACCGTGTATGGAAATGAATGAGAGATTTTCTTAGCGTATCCGGGTTTTAACACAGCATTTGTTCTGTCCACTTAAAATAGCAAAGTAATTTGTAAAGCGAAGAGTTAAGTTTCGAGGAGGGCGGAATTACATAAATCTTCTCCGTTTCCACTGCAAAGGTTAGCAGATAGGAAAAATGGTAAATTTTGTTAGCTTTCATTCTCTTGACACAAATTGCATGAGTGCATTTCATTTATTTTCCTAAAGATTATTTTGCATAGCCATGCATGAAAAACCAAACCTACAAATGTAAAATTGTGCTGCGGATTTGCTCTACATTACTTTAGTTACGTAAATACACAATACACCTGCAGATATACATATTAGGTACGTATATGATAATGCAAGTACATAAGCTTAAGTGTCACACAAAAAGTGGAGTATTATATCCTCCTGCTGCGAGTTAACTCACTAGTTCTGTTTCGTTTCGGGTAACTTGGTAAAGAGACAGGGACAAGATTTGGCTGGCTTACCTTCTATTTATTCTCAGCGTGGTCAATATCAAAGAGACGGCACTGCAGGGATTCATGCTTTAGAATATTTTTCGTACTAGTAAACATTTTTCATGCTACGTGCAACAAAAAATATTCAAATCTGAATGTTAATTTATAGTCACGTCCATATCCATCCACAAAAAGATGCATATAAAGTGTGCTCTTTCCTAAAATCCTATGCTATGACGTCTATAACTTATACTTTTCTGCATAAATGTATGCATGAGCCAAAGGAAAACAAAAAATCTCCATTAACTTTAAAAGGGTCAACAAATTTAGAGTGTTTTTATTCTTTGAAAACTAGCGACTTCTTTATAGTTTTAAGTTATTACATTTTTTAAACTACGTATGTAATATTCCAGATTAGTAATACACTTTGTGACTGCCAAACATTTATACATGTAATATAACTCTCAACATATCTTTGTAACAGTACCTAATTCGTCTAAAATCATTGTAAAATCTCACAATTGACAATTAGCAATTAACGAAATGTTCTATAGGATAAAGCAAAAATATTTTCCAAGGTCCACTGGAAACGCCAACATAAGAATTTATGAAAGCTGCTCCCAGGCTAACGTTTTGCATCTAAAGAATGTAAAGAAGTGTGTCATAACATGTGTTCATGAGTGAATTACCGTAAATATACTCGGTGTGATATATGTAGGCATATTTGAACGTACATCTCTTGAATGGAATGTATATTACTGTGAGATCATTCTGATCATGCATCTGCAACGTGGCATCGGACATTCAGAACTCTTTTGTTGGGCACTTGAACGAAAACGTATTCGACAGAAATCTCTTTCCTTTTATAAACGAATGAATGCTGCTGGAGCCAATAGCATTTTCAATAGAAAAAACTCAAACTCGGCACTATCGCTTTTTCTCCATAATGACAAAGACCCGAACGAAATCCTTGAATGGTTGATTTGATGTTATCAGAAAATGCATTTCTCGGTGGTGATGGTGATCTTGTTCAGCTTGACACAGGCGAGCCTCAAGTCTGGCTTCGTACACAGTAGTCTTTCGAGTTGCGTCACATGGCATTCAACTGTCATTCCTAAGAAAAAAGACTACTTTGCATTTTAAAGAAAATTATCGAGATTTTCTGCAAATGCATTTTTAATGGACGTAGCATTCAATCCCTAAATCTCAAGAAGCAGTGATCAGTGAATTGCTAAAGCATCGAACCTTAATTATCGCGTGTTTAATTACCTAATAATATAAGTTAAAAATAAAAATAAAATAATATAATTAAATGATTGGCTTTAAACGTACGTCATAATATTTGAAAAAATACTACTTTCCTAAATGGTTCCCCTTATGGCATACATCTATCGAGTTATATTACATTTATATACTAAATGAAATTTGGTATTGCGGATGGAAGTATAATTTGATATAGTAATCGCACATTGGGTAATTGGGTATATAAACGTCAACCGTATAAAGTATACAGATAGCATTCCATTGTAATCAAACAAATGTTTCCACACCCTCAGCTACCCGACCTATCTCCCACAAGGTTTTCTAACTTCATTGGTTTGTTTTTGTTAGCGTGCATTTTTGCTAAGTTTCATGTGACTTGCTTTCTCTGGTTTTCTCTTTTTATTAGCACCATTTGTCAGTTGAAGTTACCATAACCAATATCAAAAGTGAAAGAGAGGGTACTTTATAAAAAGTATAACAAGCACAAATCTTGGCAAATCTTTTAAAGGGATTTACATTTCCCATTACTTTATCCTGACTTTCACACATACTTTTCTATTGCCTCACATGCACATTCCGATCCACAATGGTTTGTTAAGGAATCAAGTGATTCAGTACATTTATTACCCAACATCCATCTACCTCTTTACCAAAGTGTTACTTCCACTAAGACAGTTTAGTCTTCGTGTGACATACACATTGCAACTTATGCGAATCCCTCTAAAACATTTTAAATGCCTAACTTTAACGCAGACATTTTTATAACATACATAATACAAAAGTCAAATGCATTTTTTACCTCTTTGAGCCTATAAATTATAAAAACTGGTTTCTGTTTGCTTTCTTTAAGAGATATATCAAATATATTTTAAATCATCTTATGTGATTTATGGAGAAACTCATGTCTAAAACAAAGTATGGACACAAGAAAGAGTTTAAATAATTTCCCAGACAAGGCAAACCAACTTGAGACTTTTATTTTCCAGGGTATCTGTATATTTAAATTTTTCTGCTGTTAATATATTGATTTGCCTATCAATATAATACTATATATTTTTGCACTTGTGCGTAGAATAGATAACATTGACATTTGAAATACATTGTCTTCGGAACAATAGCTTCGTTCCAATTTCTTATGATAGTGTAATTTACACAGTTAGAATTTTTATTCTATCTGCATAATACATTTTGTTCGGTTTTTATAAATTCGAAAACACTTGTCTGAACCTCCGTATTATTTAAACTTGTCTATATTATTCCACTGTCTACTTCCAGTTAGTTCTTTGTATCTCATGTGAGACTTACTATTTCCACTTCCTTACCTTTAGAGAACTAGAATGACTCGACTCCGACCGAATAGCTAAAGGAAACATAAACCAATATGCTATAGTACCCTGCAAAGTGCTACTTATTTATGAATGTTTTTCACATTGGAGGCTGCATACCTCGCGGAGCTATTTTCTAGGGTGATATTATTTTGTGTAGTGGTAGATAATAACGAAAGTCGTAACGGTTGATCGCTGAAGCAGAAAGGTCTAACGGCGATAGACCCGAAAGTCAACTGGAAGGCGTTCGATTACAACTGGGAGAAACGGATGGGATGCTATCAATAAAACTTTAATGAATTGTTATGCAACGTGGTAGTTATAAAATCTTTAAAATTGTGACTTCCAATTTAGCGTTTGCAGACCAAATATTGCACCATGAAATTTTTTGCGCATTGCTTTGGAACACTGTTAATAAATTGCCGTGTTGTGGAATTGAGAAATAGCGAAATAAAATTAAAGATTGAAATATAAAATAAATCAGGAATGTTGATGATTATATTATCTTGGAATACAAGCTTTAAACAAATGTTGTAGCTCTTGGTACGGTATAGTAGAACTAGGTTTCGGGTGTAATGTCTAACCTCCTTTAGTGATCAAAATTTATGATGCTTAACAACCTACAAGGTTTATTTTTCCACACATGTGTGCATTTATGCTATATGTATATTTTAACCATACAGCCCATAAACCTATCCCAGCTCATTGGTATATGTAATAGCTGTAGACAAAACACAATACATTAAATGGCATTCGGGCTATAACCTTAAATCCCCAATGAATCTATGCAATTCTCGAAGATCATTTTCAATGTTATTACCTTTTCATGTCAAGCCTTTAGAATAAAAGTGTGATGTATCTTACTTAAACTTTATTGCTTGTAGAGCATCCTTAACACTTTATCACATCTGATATCTACATCTGTGTTAAAAATCGGGAAAGGTACTTTTTATAACACTTTCTTTTGTCTGAACTTTTTATTCAAGGATATACTGTTCCACTTCTGAAATTGGAGAAAATGAAAAGTTCTGAATGTGTAAACTGACCAAAATGCGTTTTTCACCAGTTGTGCTCTATGATGTTGGGCTCCAAATGGTGAATCCTGATAAGAAATTTTACTAATTAATTGAAAGACAGCCCACGACGTTTCCAGCTACGCTTATTCATACCTTTATTGCACGGGTATTATACTTATAAGCGGATGTTAGCAATAAATTCTAGTAAAGGCTGACTGCATACACTGCATGTACTTTCTATTACTTAATGTTGAACACGAAGGAACTTAAAGACATGAAGTCAATGAAAAATACATGATGCATGTGTTAGAACAACCAGAATTATTGTTTTAAGGCGATCATAAAACTTGAAATGTTATCTTAGGAATCCTTTGTGGGCTTCCCGAACAAATGCTCACCCTTTTACGACCACAGGCAAGCAACACAACTTCTTTCTTTGTTACCAAACTGACGATGTTTTCTTCTCTATTCTGCTCCAGATAAACTGCTATGCATACCATAATTTTCTATATCTGATAAAAACAGTATTTAATATTATTATATCTGAAGAATGATTACTAAATTATATAAGATACAAAAAACGAATAAAAAACTATAGAATTACAATAATTTTTCAAGGAAAAGCAATTTTAACACACTGTAGATGAAATAATGATATGTATTTACACTGCGAACTAACTGCAGAAATAGTAGTTGGTATTTGTACAGAAAAGCAAAGTAGGAGGACATGGTGCAATAATAATGATGACACCATGCTTAAAGAAAGTTTAGTTTTGAATAGAAAAGTAATTTTGAGATACATTTGCATAATATGAAAAAGTGTTGAGGAATGTAAGTCAAGTTGGTGTTGGTAGGCAGTTGCTCTAGTCAGGAAATGAAGATAAATACTAATACCTATTGGAAAACAAAACATCTTGCATCAAGTATTTTCACAATTGCATTCGCATCTGCTAATTCATAGGGACCTGGACAGAAAGTCTTTTATTCCTGATGAACAACCAGTCTTGTTCATCTCTTTAGTATTGTTTCATTTTAGTTGGGACTCATTTGAAGTTTAGCGTGTTTCACCATACGCAACTTGCACTTAGCATTTCCAACCTAATCGTGTTTACAAAGCTGAATTCTACATCCTCATCTCATAAGTAACCATTTATTCAGGAAATGAATAGTGAAAAGAGCTGATAAAGTGCCTTAGACAATTTACTGTCATTGAAATTGAAAAGATACTTAAGCCCAGCAGTTGAGTCTATTCAAATTGAGAGCGGAGTTGGGGAGAAAGTGAAGTGTCTATCGTTTTCAACTTATCCAATTTAATTCATTCATTCATTCCAATTGGATGCTGAGATTTTCTCTTTTGTCGAGTCAATCACTCCCAGTCAAGTAGGCCCGCCACATATTTCCACTTACTTACAGGCACAGTTTATACTTTTGAGTGTGTACTCGGAGTGTGTGTACCAAGATAATTCATGGAGACAGCTTTCTCCTTTTGACATTTCTCCTGTCTTATTTCCATAATATTCCCGTCCAACCACCGCACTTTCCTATTTTCTCCTTTTATTCCACAAATACAAAAGATTCCTCTCGATGTTCATTTCTCATCTTATACAAATGAATATTTTTCTACACTCACCTTTGTGCCATTCAGTTTCTACTGTAGTAAATACAAGTCAAAATGGGCACCAGTCCAAACAATGAACACCTAATTACTTTCATGGTTAATTAACTACTAAAATAACTTGTTAATTTTTAATGAATATTCTTCCTTCGATGAATCTTTCACAAGTTTTCTCGAAAATATCATATCTACATTAGAGCAGACACGAACGACAGTTCAAAACCTATTATGGCAGGAGTCATAATTGCAGGATCCTATTCTTTAACTAATCCTGAAGATATACTTCTTCAGCATCATTATCGTCACATTCAGCGAATTAAGCTCCTTAGATACAGGCAAGTCAACAATCAAGAATTTTTGTTTATTTTCACCTTTGCGTAGATAGAGTATTGCATCCAGTTAATCCATATAAGATTTGTTGCAATTTATTATTGTTTAGTGTAGTGAAATGTGCATACTATATAAATAAAAAATTAAGTTTTCTGTGGAAAGAAAATATTTTTACGTGTGATAACTTAATTGACTTATCCTACATGAGATATAGTTAGTCAGGTTTTTATATGCTCTATCCAAATCGTTAATATGGTTTAGCTAATATTTAAGTTCCTTCAATCGAAATCTGCTGGGGAATTCAATTTCGGTAATCCCGGAATCTTGTATTGAATCTCTGCAATGGTAATCCGGATCGGATGAGAAATTTTGCACTTTTGTTCTGTTTCAAGGGGAATTAATACATAATCCTTTGAAACTTTAGTTTGCAAGTTTTTCTTTTTGTTTTGTTCTAAGTTACTCGACTTTTTCTTAGGCATGCAATTCGCTGTCTATTTTTAGATTGACAAGCACGAATCGGGAGAAATGTTAAATCCACCAGTAATCCCGGCCAAATGCTTAATATTTATTAATGCGAAAATTTATGTTATACTTCCACGCAAAAATATTCTAGGATCTATTTAGGACTGCAGAAAATTTTTCTTGTAAAGTGCAAATGTAATGGGATTTATAAATTTTTTTGTACAGAAAGCAGATAAAAATTCTACCAGACCTAAGGTCTAAACAGAATTGTAAATTGATTGATACTCATTTAATAATGAACATGAAACCCAAAATTGAATTTTAATTCATTAATTTATGTACAATCCAAATTTTATATAATAATTTATGTACTAAGTACCTTCCAAATCTTAATAAGTAGTAAATGAGAAAACAAAATTATTGTATATCCATCCATTTAGGACATTTATTATGTAATAACAATTTTAAGAAACTTTGAAGAAATATGTCATAAAATTAGTCCATAAAAATTTCTAGCACAGAACTCGTGTGCTAGATATTGTGTTACACAAGATAGGTGTGTATTAAGTATGTAGTGTAAAGTTGTACATGTCGATGAGTATGTGGTATATTTCAATCGAAGAAAAAGTTTGTTCCTTATGTTAAATATCAAGAAACAGCAGAATTAAGGAAAGTTTTCCTGAAGTGACGCATATTGGGAAAACTGGCATTCTACAGTATTTCTACACACTGTACAGGTTGTCAAATGTATTTGTAGAAGTAAATATGAGGGGAAAGTTGATAGAATAAGAGTGGAAGAGGATTTGTGCGTGATGAAGTATAATTGAGTAAAGGTCTCAACAAATTATCTAAACTTTTGGAACTGATGTTGATGTAAGTACATAAATATTCCTTATTTGACACATGTAGGCATTAAAACTATAGGGCTATTTACATGTATCATGCACACTCCGTGCTATTTATGCCTATTAATCGACTATTAAACTTACACATTCTAGAAGGAAGAAATAGAAACGATTAGTGCCGAAACTGCAATTCAGCTTACAGGACAGCTGTATGCTCGTATTTATTTAATGAGTGCCCTGTCTACTATGAACCTGTCCACTATGAACCTGGATAGGCCAATTATATTGACAGGACTTTATTAGATAAAAATTTACACGAAAGAATTCTTAGCTGCATATTGGAAAAAATATCATTTTTAGTCTTCACAGAAATAACTACTCGTTTTAACTCTTACAACTTTCCCATACTAAAAATCTAAATATCAGCTTTTCGTATATAAATATGGACATAAATAAGGTGCTAAAAATATAAGGAATGTTCGTGATAGCAAATAACGTATATTTATTATCACCGAGAGTTTATATTTGCGGCAATGTAAATGCATGCATCATTTCATAATGTAGGTTGTGCGTTTAGAAAGGATACATGGGAGATGAGTGTAGCGGTCAAAATCATTTGTCTTGAGTAATTTTTCTAGAAAAAGAACTGATGTACGTGCTCTAAGTGATTGAATCTAGACTAGACGAGTTATGCCTTGTGAATAAGAAAGAAGCAATGGATGCTCTTTCTTTTATAGCAAATCAAATCAAATCTAGCACTGACTCAATCAAATGCTTTAGGGGCCAAAAGTTGAAGCATGAAAAGAAGGGGAATGTGCTTTTTCTTTTTAGATCATACGTTAGATAGAGAGGAATACAGATCACAAGCCGGTGCTCCAACTTCTTACGGTTTCACTCTTTTAGTATATACTTATATTATGTAGGCACATGTTATGTGTTACAACTTAGAGGTTTTCATGCAATCCAAGTAGTGCATGGTATAATCTTTCCTCAGCTTCCACGTAATATTAACTACTAAACATACACAGAGTGTAGGACCTAAGTGTAGTGCTGTATACTTATGTATTCCTACTTGTCTGTATAAAATATCAGATTGCAACATTTCTGAGAACAAAAATCTCTAAATATTGCGTAAGACGATGGAGTATGAAAGGCAGTGCGCTATGTACCTCTGTATAATCATAGTCCTTGTTAGCTTGTACCGTTAAATCGTGAAAGTTGGGTAAGTGCTTCTAAGAATCTCACAACAAGGCGATTATATGTTCTAACTACTGTCAGAGCAAGACTCTTTCCATTTGCAAATGAATTTCGCAACGGAATCTTAATTTTGGCACAAGTGAACTTTGCAAACAAAATTAAGAACATAAAAAGGCATAATATGAGAAATCCAATGTAAGTATTCGTCCACCTCAACCTTTCAAAAACGTAATTATATTCATACTATTTTTAAAAGCGTATGAACACTTATTCGTCATTTTTCAACTTTCAATACTTGATTAAAATTTTTTAATGATAAATAAATTTATACACTACTTGCTCTTCGCAAATTAATGATTTAGCACTGATGAAAAAGCACAAAATTGACAAAGTCAAATATAAAAAATATATTTGGCCCCTGTGTAAATACATTTCCTGAGAGCCATGAATTTATGTTTGATAACTTTTATGAGTCCATGTGTGTAGTTAGGACTGGCAATAAGATTGAAGTGGGAAGTGGATATAATACAGCAGTGGGTGGGGATAGATCCTGTCTGGTATTCTTGATTCAGTGCTTGTTGCACAGAGCGACTGACGTCTGAGATGGCCATTGATTTATACCTTGGCCCAATTTTCTGTACAAATACATATTTTTGTACTCACTCATTCTCTCACATCACGCCACGACACGTCAACAGAGCAAACAGATCTTCAGTTCAGACTTTTCGTTCGCCTTAAGTTTTCCTTGTAGCTTGATGTCTGGCTGTCGATCTGCTGTCAGAACCTTGTCTTGTAAATTCTAATGTATTGTTATTCATCTTGCCTCTATTTACTGCTTTTGCTGACGGAGAAACTTAGTGGAATCCCAAATGTAATCATATTTCTGAAAAGCCATAGCCAACTGACTGTTTAACAATACAAAAATGTTTTGACTATTTGCAGAGACATAATATGTGCCTCATTGACTGTAGTATATCCTGCCTGTAATCTCTATGTTTGTGTTTCGAAATATATGTGGGATAAAGACTACCAAAGAATACATTTGCACTATTTGTAAGTATTCACTAAGGCTTTGTAATCATCCACCCACCTAGATCAAAAAGAAACCATACGATAAGTAGAGATATAACGCCTCGAACTTCATTTTACCATTGACAATGGTACTTAAAGACTTATATTCTACAGGAAAATAATTCGTGCTCTGGGTACTAGTATTAGTGTTATGCGATAGCTAAGTTTAGTTTGCGGGGTTTGGCACAGAAAATATTATGATGACATAGAATATCAGAAACTGAGTTTTGAATGGCATAAAGAAAGTCAAATTAAACAAACAAGACAGGCAAGTCAAAACTGAAAACAATAGAAACGGTGGCTATAGCTGGAATGGTTTCAGACAGACGGAACCGAGAATATTTTATTTACTTGATGGCATTAGAGACTATAGAGAAGCATTTGAATGGATGTATCTCCTGACTGATTGACTGATAGTGGTAACGAAAGAAAACTTTTGGAGATAGTACATAATAGAAAGTAGAAATAACATAGCCTTGTCTGATAAACATTGATAAACTGGTTGTGCAATTGTTTGCCTAAAGGAAGCCAATTCACGAATACCCTAACTGAACCAAATCCTTTGGCAACCTAAATACGAGAAATATTATGTTGCCAATGCTTAGGCAAGCTAAGGTTTCTAGTCGCCTAGAAAAAGTACATTCAGAGCTTCACGTAAGATCTGCAGTGGGGCAACATTGTCACTAACTTTTTCTGTGTATAGTAGGTTCCATTAAATTGAGTGCTATGTGGTAATTTTATAAGAGGAAATCACGCACATATCTCATCCTCTGATTCTGCAAACATTCTACTGCTACGTACACATTCATAATAATAAAAATGCAACCCAGCACGTTGATATATTTAGATTGCGAAAACTGTCAAATGTATTCCCTGCTGTAAGTAGTACGGATCTGCATTTCAACTTTTCTATTTTTATGCTTTCGATCAACTCTTTAAATTTTAGCAGAATTTTGTCAGTGGGGCATTAGTCAGGGTTTTACGGTGCAAGTGATGAAAAAACGCTATTTGAGGTAGTTGCTGATGTATTTAAACGTGCACACTTTTCTACACAAGCAAAAGAAGAGAAATTTGTTAGTTTCCGTATGCCTTTCCTTTCCGGGGTAAAGGAGCTAAAAGAAAACGAATGTTTTTTTGGTTGTAAACACTACCTTGCTTTGTGCTGCTCTGCCTAATGTATCCATTACATGTATACATATTGCTCCGGTGCTATGAGTACAAGTTCTTCGTTTATTTACGTGAGTTTTCTTTTAAATGTATTCTAGTTTTCGGAAGAATTTAACTTTGGTTAGCATACATTGTTTCCGCAGTGGAGATTCAGCCTGGCTACTGGTGTTTCTTGATTGTGGAATGTGGATTTGAATGTGTGTGATAAATCTCATGGCCACAATTCATACAATAATAATACGTATGAACATTTATATCTTTATGGCTAGAGCAACCTACAAAACAGTCCCACAGAGTAAACAGAAGCAGAACTACCCAGTGCCTACCAAAACTAAACAGAACGAAATAACAAAACCTCTCTCCGATTTTTTCTGTAGTCAGTATTTCATTGCATGTACACAAAGCACAAATTAAATGTGTACGAAATCGCATGTAATGTAAGTACTGCTGTGAAGAACTTTCCCAAAACATCGTATGGTCAATATAGCAAGAAATTTTCATTGCAAACAACGTACAATGTACAGTTGCAATGCAGTTATATATTTCCTATGAATATTTGACTTTTACTGCAAAGTTTCTCTCAGCAAGCCTAACTCACTCAGTTAGTCAGCTCACTCAGTCAGCTAGATGAAAGAGAAGTGGTTCATTAAAGATAACAAATCTTGTTAGGCTAGCAAAGTAACATAAAAATTCTACTTTACGACACACATTTAAATTTCTTTTGGTTACAAGAATTGAGATTTCCATAATTTGTACATTTGGACGGCTCTGTGGCGCCTTACTTTCCTAGAAGACTCAAGTTTTTCTACAATTTCACCACTCTTATCTCTTCAGTTTCATCCCATATGCTTCAGTCTCTGCTCCTTCTACCAAATACTTCTTCCTAATTTAAAATCTTCCATCAAGATACACATATACCACTACACTCTATTCTATTCACACCAAAGCATTTCAAATTATTGCTATACGTTATTATTATGGCCATTTCAAATCACAAAATATTTTCTAATCTCTTCAGGTGATTGTGTTTTACACCACCTCACCAATCATTAGTACTATTTGCAATTGCAAATAGAAAATTGCACATAATGTAGTGCGAATAATGCAAAGAATGTAATGGGTAGTCTCTCTGGAGATTGGGCATTTGGAAAGAAAACAACGTTTTGCTAAATTTGAACTTCATGAGGAATCGAAATTTCTAAATTAAAAAACCATTGTACTTTACGAATCGAAATATATTATTTATTTATTCCTTGCCTAGTATGCTGTAGAATCCTAAAAACTACTTTTGAAATTCAGTAAGCATGTTTTGTACTTGTACAACAAATAATAACATTAAAATTACAAATGAAATGAGTAGAATTGAGATTGGTCCTTTGCAAATAGCGTGTACGATTTAGTATTCGTTTGTAATGAGGGAAATAGTTTGTCTAGCACACAGTAGCATCCCGCCCACGACAATAGAGACGAACCAGCCACATGTATTATTTTGTTTGAAAGGCTCCTGACCGACCAGTCGGCCATTGTCAAACATTTATTACACATAAATGACTGTCTCATTTTGTCGGGTTTTTGAGTGTGGAAAGGAGAGAAAGTTTTAGTGGACATTGAGGAAGCATGTAGGGAGTGCATTAGCGGATAGCGTCTTGTAACGCTAAGTCCGTAAAGAAAGACTAGCACAATGGAGTGACACTGATAAGTCTGGCAAGTTGTTCATTCGGATTTGAAGTTACTGACTCACTCAGTCAGTAAGTCCTCACCTACTTATTGCTAGTTCCATTCCCATATCGATCCACCAATAGGAATACATAAATAAAAACATGCTGGCTTTCTTTGCGAATTCCAGTGAACAAATTTTCGATTGAGGAAGCTTTGCTTGCATAGACATTTATGGAAAGCTACATAATGCAAGAGCAGAGCTTGAAGTCTTTCTTACGTATTGGAATTTGGAATTCAGTTCAGATGCAGATGTTGTGTGACAACTGACAAGTAGTGTGTGACTACGTTTTCCATGTGCCTTGTTGTGGCCAGACCACTATGATTTTTATAGTATTTATTTCTGTCCCTGCCCTTTTCCTGCAATCACAAATTTCCATCTATTTTACAACGGATATTTCGTTGGACCTCACTTTATGATTTATTGTGACTTTAATGAAGTAACGATCTGCAATTCCTCCCAATTGATTTACTAAGTGCTCAAATCTCAATGATTTACAATGGTACAATAAATTACTTTTTACAATTGGCATTAGAAAACCATATGTGTTTCAATTTCGCAGTCCAGCAGTTAATGCCAGCAATTAAATATATATGAACAGTTTACGATTGGGGAAATTTGAGGAAACAACTATGTAGGAATTTACTTCCGAACGATTGGGTGAGTATTTATGTGAGTAGATAATAAGTGGTAGGGAGAAAACACTAACAATTATCGAAAACGAATAAATACAATGAATAGTTCTGTTGTGAACGACGTTATGCATTATAGAGAAAAGTAATTGTCATTTTTATTGCTGTTCGACAAATGATGAAATTATATCGTAAGTCATTGTGAAAATACTCTATGGGACATTATAATGAGAACTATTTCTTATTCCATGGTATGCAGCAAAGCAAGCGTAGCTGCTACCATTTCCTCGTCTGGGTTGTAAATACGTTTGTGCACATGGATTCAACTAGATGGGATTGTACTGTAGTGCATGCACGTATGAATACTAAGCACTTATACTAGAGTACGGCATGTTACTGGCACTAAATAGTACTTATCTTTAATGCTATTTAATAATGAAAGTATTTAGTACCTACTAATGGTCTAGTATATGCAGAGAGAAGTGAGTATGTAAAAAACGATCTCGTCGACTTAAATCGGGTCAGGTTTTATTGATGCAAATTATCACAGTTTCTAGTTTTGCACATGAGTGCAGCAAGTTAAAGTTTCCAACTGTGTACATGTCCATTTTGCGTTTATTTATTTTCTGTTCTTTAGGTCAACGTTATTCATTGCTTTAATAGCTAATTTACATGAAATGGAAAGCAATTGTACAATACGATTAGAACGTTTTCTATTCACATAATATTATAAATAGCTGTCTGTCTCGTCCTGAGTCACCATACACACACGAGAACTTTCAGCACTACATTTTCTTAATAGCAGTCCGCCACAACCATTAAAATTTAAAAGTAATTCTCCAACGACAAGGAAAGTAACGGGGTTTTGTCGTTTCTCTTACTAGCGGTGCTTTAACCATGTTGGACTATATCTATATTTCCGAAAATCCAATCAACCGAAAAAGTCACTTTGCCAAATCCTAACAAATATTGTCGCACAGTAATTTTTATCGGAAAACTGTCGCTTGTGGGCTTGACTGAATTAGACAAATCTACTCGATATGGATTTGCTACAGCAATGTCAATTACGTTCGCCCGTACATGCAATAAGAGCTATCGATTAGTTTATTCCAATATTGTACATACAAAGAGAGACATGAAAATTCAAAGGCAAAGGAATGGAAGGCTCTCTTATGAACTTTACTTTGCTTAGTAAGCGGAACGCTTTTAATTAAATTCTCTTAATATGCGTACTGTGTATCTAGCTACTGCGTATAGACTTTACGGATATTAAGACGCCGGAGCATACAAAGTACATTGTCAATATGCAAATTTAATTTACTTTTCCAATGCTACCTTTTTTACTCGTGCCCACTCTTACTTTTTGCCAATCGGATTAATTTCTTCTAAGATAAACATAGCTGACGGACGGAAAACCTTATAAACACTTTCGGTGCTTATCACAAGTACTAAAAATTACCAAATAGAAATATTAAAATACGTTGGCTCCCGTATGAGTTAAATAAATTATGAAGTGAAACAACGTAGGTATTTCAGGAAAATGGAATTTGAAAAAAACGCTGTAAATTACACCACAAGTATGACAAGTAATTGATTTAAAATATTTCTGCGGATTTCATATGGCTGCGATTTAAAAGTGTAAATAAAAGAATGAACTGGTGGTAATCGGGTTTCCTACGAACTGGGTGAAAAATGTGAGTTACAGTTTTAATACAGTTATTACACTTTTAATGCAGCTACTTATTGGTCACTCACATTTTTCATCCAGTTCTTAGGAAAAGCGATTATCAACCATTTTAATCTTTTTCTTACACTTTTAACAAGTGACAATAACAGTGAACTTTTTATTTAATGGCATTTGTATGAATTAAGTCTATTCATGTTGACAAAATCTTTTGAAGTTTCGAAAACGGAAAACGTGTATAAATAAGGATTCTGCATTTTGTCATAGAACTTGATTTTTATTGAATGTATCCACTTTTAAAATTATTATCATTAATCTATTGTGTCAGAGTCATAGTTCAGTAAATCAGGGTTTTTAGATGGAAGTAGGGAATTTTCTGACGAAATAGCAAATGCATTTATATAGTAGGCAAAAATAAATATATATGCATGTGGCAGCTTTACACATAATAAAATAAGATATTGCCATAATATTTATGCCAGTATGGGCAGACACCAAGTAGCATTGCTGTCTGGACGATGTATACTTATAGGGTCTTCTATTAGCAAATCACTGTGCTGTCACATAGATAGTAAATCGGAGCTTTAGTAGAGGTATAATTTGTTCGTAAGTAGTCTATCCTGAGTTAAGTATTTCCATTACGTCGATATTACTAGAATATTTAAGTGATGTCGATGATGATGATAAATCAATCTATAAGGAAATCTTCGGTTCACCGACCTCCTAAATTACTGATAGTCTTAATATTAGTAGTAAGATAGATGCATTTACTCCATTGAATTCGTTCCAGTCTAACTAACTTTGTAGATGGGAAATCCTTCGCAATCATTTAGCATGTATGCGATACGATATTTGGAATTTGTTGGGTGAAATCTGCTTGACGAGGTCAGCCCTGCCCAACTTAGCTGTACTTAAGTATACTCCGTGCTACTAGACTTATTCTTATACATAACTTAGCCGCAGTGGAAGGCGAACTTTATAAAATAACCGAACACTCTTCCAGCTAACTCACTATTCACATAAAATATGTAGGAACATGAAATGACAGCGGTTCTTGTATTGTAACCGACGAAAGGAATCCTTCAGCCTGATAGCAAAGAAACTTTTTAGTACGTCTATTTATAGAGCAGTACATTGATTGGAAATGTCCGTATATGCACATTAGGGAGTGAATGACAGTATTTTGCCAAATAAAATACCTACTGAATTTGATAAGGTTGCTATTTCCAATCAAAAGGTACCTATACCAATCCATGCACCAGTTAATAAATACTGTACCGATAGCGCCAATCGATTGTCCTTGAATCATGAAAGGCTTCTTGGGCAACTATAATATTTCTTGAGGCTATAAATAGTATTTCGAGAATACCAAGCAAAAAGGCATACGCTACACAAAAATGCATCATAGAAATATGTATTCACCCAATTGGTTACAAAAATAAAATCTCCTGTTTTACATTCTACTATTCATTAAGCAGAAAATCCGAAAGTAAAGGACTGAAGTTATGATATGCCGGAATTACGTTTTAGTTCGCCGCCTCACATTTAAATGCGAATTGTGTTTTAATTCGAGATTGGTGACGAAGAAAAGGGGAAGGGAGAGTGAGTGACTGGGGCATCATGATGATGTCCTCTGACACGAAACGGTTCACAGTGAGATAAAAGATGGTTTGTTTTGTGATACGGCTGTGTGTCAACATTAAGGAACCCCAGACAAGGCGAGTGTCCTCCATTGCATTAGTTTCTTTGTTAGGAAGACAGCAGAAAGGTAAAGTAGCTGAAGTGAAAGCTGCCGTCGTGAAAAAGTGAATCGATGAAAGCGACTATACGAGTACTGGCTGTACATAATGTGTCGTGCAGGTAGAAACTCCATGTGTGCCAGAATATCTCTAATACTATTTCCTTAACACAGTTATTGTTTCTTGACAATAAGTCTTCCCTTTCGATTTCCCTGTTTTTCCTCCCTATCCACCATGTACAGTATAGTTAGCTGATTCCTCCTAACCCAATCCTAAGTAACCAGTACAGTTAACCCAGGCCTGCCTTAACTTTTTGATTCCACCTTAAATTTACCCAACTCTCCTTTCCTACTCACCCATTTTTCACTCTCTGCTTTCCTTTCCGTGTGTTTCCAAACACAAATTCCACATGACAATAATTAAACTCGGAGTATTGCATAATTACATAGCAAAGTATCAGTATGCAGTGTGATCAATGAGAAACTCCCCAGGTAGCGCCTTTTGAAATCCACCCATTTACAAATATGCCACATAAGGTGGGCTGCATTCGGTTCACTGGGTTTTAAATCAGTTTATATGCTAAGGTTGTAGCACCTCACTTCGGTTCAATTCCGTTTTCTCTCTTATCCAACCACTATTCCATTCTCTGCCTTCAATGACACTGTTTCATTGGTAGGCAACAACGGAGTTTCTTACAGAATTTCAAACCGCCCGGTTCACTCACCTGTTCTTTGGAAATTTGCAGTCGGATTTAGTTTTATTTTGGAATTTCACTCCTTTCACCTTTCAAAGGCAGCGTATATTGGTTCTTTTCTGTTGTTCACATTTATTCTCTAGTCCTATGAAATGATATCAAGGCTTTTTCTTTGTCACATTCCATGTATGAGTAAATAATCAGATGGAATACATATATTTCATCCTTTAAACCTGTCCTTATCATTCCTTTAGCCTTTGATCTCAGAAAAGAACCGAAAAGTTCTGTCTCGCTCCACCAAACGACTTGCCATGCCCTCCTTTCTCCTTTTAAAACACATTTCATTGTCCTACATACATATATTTTGGCTTTCTTCTTTTTTATTTCAAAGTGACAGGTGGTCAGAATCAATTTCTGCACGGGTCGCGTACCTGTCACAAAATCCTTCTTTTACAATCCACATATTTTCCACACTAAAGTGTAAACGAATTTTAGACGCCATAGAGCACTATGGACACAGACAAATTGTTTCTAAACCCGTATGGTACGCAACAAAGTAGCATGGAAAAAACATAAACCTGCATAAAAATACACTTAGGTATTTATAAAATATTTATGAAATTTATTTTATTCTTACTTATTAAATATTTATATTTTATACATTAAATATTTATTTATAAAATATTTTTAAAAACAGCTAAGTATTTTCCACACATTATTTGTAGTTATTAAGTATTTCTGAAATCAGACAAACAACTCGTAAATTATAAATTTTCCATTAACAATACGTGTAAAGAAACCATCCGACAATAATTAATAGATAATGACCAAATCCCAAATAAAGGTTTCCACTAATCACAACTGCAAGGCTATGAGTTTAGAAATGTACTACTGTTTAGTGCCTCTGTCTTTAGTGGAATGTATTTAATTTCCGTGTTAATTGCTTTATGAACTAGACTGAATAATTTGAATATACTTTTCTACCCCAATTTCAAGCAATACTCTGATATTTATACTCAATTCTTTCATAAAAATGCGTCCCACTTTAACAATATTACTGGAATGTTAAAAGTCTAAATGTACTTTATGCATGCAAATAATTTGTATGGTAATCAAAATAGAAATGAACAAAAGATAGATTGAAGATAGCTACACTTAGTTAGGATAAACATAGTTTCAGCTTAGGTCGTTTCTCATTGTTATTTATCGTTATTGTATGTAGTGCAAATTTTTTGTATAAGCCAGAAAGCTTATTTAGGAATTCTGGCTCGACTTCTTTGTCTTCTGAACTGCTCATGTTAGAATGAATAGTTTGGGTCTTTATGAATAAGAATAAAACACTGGAGAGTGAACTGTTAACTCGAAAAGCGCCCAAAGTTCTATACTTCCTTGGCGGCCATGCTGTGAGAGTTAAGATTATCTACTGGCGTATTACCACCAGTGATGTAGATTTTGGACGACCAATTTAACATATCACATAGTGACACGACACGAACATAGAGAGGAAGTAAGTTGTAATTTGTAATAAATGTAAGCAATATATTCCTATCCACCTTACTACTGAACCTGGAACAACTGAAGGCTGCAAAGGAAAATGCTATCTGCTACATAAACATGCAATTTGCTCTGGATTCTCCAGTGTGCATCAAAATCCAAGTTAGGTACTTCTTACACGTACAATTCCAGAAGTGCCAGGTACATACAATTATTTTACATTCGCAAATACTGATTTATAAATTTCTTACGGCCAAACAATGACTCCTTTGGCTCAACTAAACTCAATAATATAAAAGAGCTATTCAATATGAACCAGTGGAGCCTTTTTTGCTATTTCTATGGTTTTTCTAAATAAATGTCATATAATTCTATAAAATATTTGTATGTATTCGTTTTTCTGCAGTACACAATTCAAAGAATATTCCCTTATTTACTATTATTGACCTTCTACTTCATAGAATTTTCAAATCGGGTTTAAGAAGTGTCATTCATCCAGATACTCTGTAAGGATTCTCTAAACTTGGACTCACTGCAGTGGACAAAATAAATACTTTTGACATTATGAAAAAAATCTTAACGTTTTGCAAAAAGTACGTATTGCGAAGAACGTATTTTATGCATAGTCCTTTGAACCTGCATTTCATGTGGCAAATTTTTGACTAGTAGTAGTTTCCTGGGGTGTTATTCTACCGTTTTACTTACATAATTAATATTATAATGCGCAATTTAGTATTTGTGAAGTTTATGGCAATGAAATAAGGAGATGGGGAAAGGTGAGAGGTGTTCAGCTTTCATGCTGGGTTTCGATTACAAAAGCAGTCTTGGTGGGGCTTTTAGTCCTTGTAATACAACAATTGAATGCTAAAAGCTTTGGTGTCTTCACACGCTATATTCTAATGTCATATTACATAAACTGCATGTAAGTCTACTTTGCGATCTTTCAGCTCTAGTCACACTGCAAGGTTTGCAATGAACTCACTGTTTTACTGAACTCGGATTAGTGTACCTTTAGGCAGTGGTCGCAATTCAATTATTTTGTTGACGGTTTTACATATCTGTTATGCTTTCTGTCTCCCCTGCTGTCATGCGTTTCCCCTTAATTCACTCAAAGAGAAACATTTGGGAAATAACTTACACCAACAATGCTTAGTAACGATTGCAAATTACTAGGTTGCATATTAATTATAATTATGCAGCAAGACTATATTATACGATTAATGCGTTTATTCAATTTATGTATACAAGCCGATTAGCCCCAATGAGCGTTCACATAAATTTAGTCCGCAAAGCAAATCGAAGATTTGCAGAAACGAACCTAGCTTTCAATTCTTATGAATGCGATTGAACTTTGTTGAAAGTAAAATTTTTAAATGTCTGCGCTCTTTCTGCTGCGGCAGAGGTAAAGCTATTGCGTGCGATGATGACTCATTCGGCTACACAGAAACAGAAGACAAAAACATTCTCCATTCATTATTACAACAGTAATTTTCTGTGTTACTGCACGACGTTGCCTTACTTCTTAGAAAATACTGCTAAATTGTATAACACAATGGTAAGTATTTGATTGACACTCGCAGTCAAAGGCAGTTGTTAGTTTAAATTACCATTTCAATAAAAAGTTGAAACCAGAATACAATTCATAAAATTTATGGTCAATGACCTTGATATAACGTAAATCAATCTAACGGTTTTGAAATTACATTTTTTGATTTTTACGAGACTAATCATTTTTGCGTAAATTTAAAGCGTTAACCCAAACGCATTCCTCTCTTTCTGAATTTCGTATTCAACGTAGAAATCTACAGCTAATTGAATCATTACGAAATTAAAATGCCAACATTTTCAAATAAATGAAAGAACAGTAGTGTTTTGATTTTATATAGTGTAGTAAATGTATTTGCTTGTGAACTTTAAGTAAAAATGGAAGCTGTGAGCTGAAAAGAAAGAGGAAAATCATATTAAAGATAAAAGCATTTAAGTAGGGAGTGCGTTGCATATGCATGAACACAATGATTGTAAGATATCTGAAAACGTGAACGTTAGCAGTAAGTGTGTTTGCATAAGCTTGAGAATGCAGCCTCGACGACCAAGTTAAGTTCATGTGAAACCATATAATTTTATACATGTAAATCTTGTGTAGCGGTGGCTATGGAGTCTGACTTGGCTCGAAGAATAATCTCGTCTTGTCTCTCGGTAAGACGATTCAAGAAGTATGTTGCTTTCTTTTCTTTGCCGTCTTGACTGCAACTGCAGTTGAGGATAAAAAAGGAAATCTTATTTGTTTCCTTCATTGGGTTTCCCTGCAAAGAAGAGTTTTTTTGTTTTCTCTCTCGACTAGACTAAACTAAACCCACAGATCTCCCTTGTCCTGGTCACCACATATGTTTTATTAGTGTGTACCTACTGCTTTATGTAGTTTTACAATATTTGGTCAGTAGCTCCATATATCTTGGTTAGGATCAACTGCTTTCTCAATGTATACCAATTCACCGCAAATCCCAAATTAGTTCCTCCAGTCTATGGAAAGAATTGTACTATCGCTGACCAATTATTACTAATATTTAATTACCAGAATACTAACTCTAAATTACTTAATTAGCTTAAAAACTGTTTCATTAACATTTTTGATAAATATATTTATAAAAATTTGAAAACTAATTAATTCCACCCCTTTCCAATTACTTCCCTGACACAATATGGTAATGCTTAGCTTTGAAGAAGGAAAATTCAATAATTTCTTTGCTCTAGACTAATTCTGAAGGAAAAAAAGTTTAGGGAAATACGGTATATTCACCAGTTAAAGATAGAACTAGAGTTCCGTAGGGTATGTCCATGTTCTTTAGAAATATCAGTGACCATTATGATCACACTAGTGTCTCACTCAAGGGAATAAGCAGCATGTGTTCATGCCAAGCAGCCAAAAAGTATTTGCTGGGAAAACTGTCGAACTTAAGTCTCATTTGAACTTACATATTGCTTTGCAGAAAGTATTCCACACTATCGTCTCATTGAAAGCTGTAATGTATTAGTTTTAAAAAGGCTCGGTTTGCTCCACTCACACGCTATCATAGATAAAGTAAGATCTTAAGAGATACATGAGTACGAAAGGCCATGTATATATGCACACAACTGTGAAGCGGTTTTTACCTCAGGAAATGCAGAATTACCGGGAGCAAATAGTGTATATGAGCTTGGTATGTATGAGCCAGCTTGGTGATAAATAATTTGTAATTCTTGTTCTGGCTTAGAAGAATTCATAATTGGGAAGCTTTCTCTTAGACGACAGATGACAATGATGGATTGTCTTGGAACTGTGACGCTGTGAGAAATCGCTATGACTCTAGCAAACCTCATGGTCTCAATATGTATTTCTGTTAAAGACAACACGCTCTGCGGATAGAATAAAAACGGCCGGGCAGTGAGCTATATTCTATGGGAAAGAAAAACTAAGACAGCTTTGTAAAGTAAATCCATCTAAAATTACTTAGGTGGTCATGTAATAAACTTATTTTTCCGATCCAATGATCCACTATGTATTTCCACCATACGGCTGCCAACTTTGTGTGACATGGAATGAAATAACACATCTAGGAAAATGTCTACATCCTCTTATGGACACCAATATGTACGCCTTAGGACTTTTGGTGTCTTAAGGGATTAATGAGGATAGAGTACTAAATGTAATTGTTTTATTTATTCCACTGTAGAACACACGTTACTGTAAAGTATTTCTCATTAAAATAATTCTTTCCAAGTTCTATATATTTACCCATCAGGTAAGAAGTAAGCCAATAATATTATGATCATCGTCTGGGAAGTTAAAAACCTTAAAAAATTGAACTAAATGAATTTATCTGGTAACCATCTTAAAAGAAACGGATTAAAAGTGCCTAGCAATAAGCTTTGGTATAGTACAATTACTTAAAGAAAACTTTTCCATTATCGGAAAGAAAATTCCCAAAAGAATATTATTGTGAACGTGATTGATATCTATTCAGCTTTTGAATAATACTTTATGCGTTTAAAAATAGTAGTGCAATGTTCAAGTTTTTCTTTTTTGTTTTGCAATGAATTGGATAACGTAGTAGTTGTTAAATAATGATAAATGTATTACTTATCTAGAAAATGAACTCTTTTATTTGGTTAGTATGACATGCTAAGCCTTTAAAAAATAAGGGAAAAGGTATTAAATAGTACGTTGCTTGGTTTATGCATGCCTGTTTACAAATGTTTTCATTCATATACCATGTACAGCCTTTACATAAGGAAAATGTGTTTCAATCACCGAGTTGTTAGAGAAACTTCATCGTCCTGTTTCTAGCGTTTAGCTTAGCAATTATGTTAGGAGACTATGCAGGCATGTACTTAAATAGTTAATAAACACTACACTTACGTATTGTACAGAAAACAATAAAAAGCGAGCTAACAGAGTTTCCGTTATTGTGCCAAGTATAAAATGTCCTCATGTATTTAAGTATGAGAAAAATGTCCTGCCAAATTCAAGTATGCATTAGCTAACTAACAATTACTTTGTAGAAACATACATGCTACACTACGAACACAGCGTAGTACACGCTGTAACGGAAAATTGTAAACTAGGAGTAAGTGAAAGAAAAGTATACAGCTGTTCGTCATTCGCTCACCTAAAACTCAAGTTCATTTAAGATTGCCTTTGATATTTGCGTCGCAAGGAACATTTGCAGGAAACTGCACGAACGGTGCTGAGAAGGGAAAGAAAGGATGCCAGGATTAATAAGTACGCTCTGAACATAAATCGTGGTCATGGAAATTTTCATCTGAGTTAAAGTTCTCCACTTACGTTGCTAATTTAAACACGCTGTAAATAAATAAGGAGCGTATTCATTAAATACTTCGTGGTTGCATTATTTTTAGCTTTATTGGCAACTTTTCCAAGCTAGGTGTTCTGAAAGGTAGACAGTGATCCAATTTCTCAAAGTGAAACTTCAGCAAGTCATCTCAACTCAACAGTTCATTCCAACTTTATATCATATTGATTTACTTTCCCAGAAATGTAACTCGATTTCACGAGGTCCAATAAAGTGAAAAGGGGAACTGCGTTTATTTGCCATTTTACTCTTACAGTCGCTCAGGTACTTATCTCACGTTTCAACCTCTTATTCTGCTATTGATATGAATTCTTTCAATTATTTGTACTATTGATCTACAATTCGCACGGATGAAAATATTAACCAATTTTTGCAATTAAATTGAAAAGTATTTTTAATGCAAAAACCGGAATGCTTACTGAAGACTTATCAAATGCTTCGTGTTGAGCACACTACAGGAATTAAAACGCATTTGGCATAACACAATAAAATGACATTTCAGTTTTATGTGAAATATTAGAAATGTATGAAATGGAGTACTTCTTAGCCACACTGTGTACAGTGTTAACAAAACTGTTGAGAATTGGCGATATGGGACTATTTAGTAAGTAGGGTGACCAAATGAGTGGGTTTGTGTTTCATTCCGATATCATTAATGTATGTTTTCCTCATGGTTGGTTCGCATGTAGGATAGGAAGGAAGTGAAGTGGAAAGCATACATGAATGAATAAGAAGGAATCGATGTGGTTATATGTTTAATATAAATAGGTAAGGCGCAGGGTAGTAGGAGCACGTAAGTAGATCGATGGACGGATGGACAGACAAACGGAAGGACGTATTCTAGACGGATGAATGGATTATTGAGTAAAAATAATAGTTTGCTTGGAGAATTGGTCGTTGGCTTATCTTTGTTTTTGGTGTTCCATTTTTTGAGACATTCTGTTCAGTTGCCTTTCTCCGTCTCTCTTGGAAATGAAAGACGAGTCAAGTTTAGGAACGTGTTATTTGTTAAGTACCTATAACACGAGTATATACTTATCATTAAGTGCATATAATCATAGCGCCGTATATGTCCAACACGAGTACTTACCTAGTTACTCGGCTTTCACTGGACAAAGTTTCTAGCGATTCTTTGAGTTGTTGAGTTTGAATGGAGGAAGCCACGTTTTTATGGACATACTCGTCCTGACTGTACAAGCATACGTGGCAATAAATAAATATATTACGTAAAATATTATACTGTCATACGTGCTAAGCTTTTCTACACACAGAATATTTATACCATATAAAATGTGTCATGTTGTACGAGTGCTATATGGCCACGAACCGTATTTCGAAGGCGTAGTAGGAGCCCTGGCCAAGCTGCCCTGCTAAGTTTTGTGATAACAGCTCGACTTTGTGTTCGGCAGTAGTGGCTATGTTAGTCTACTGACAATGACTGAGGCCGCAGTATATGGCCACTGAAATAACTGACTGTACGAGTGAGTTGAGCAATTCTCTTCCACATAGATATCCGAACTGCCTACTTATTCGACTTAGCCAGAGAAAGCTGCGCATCGCATCAAAACACATTGCTTTGCATCGCTAACACGCCACCACACACTAACGAAAGCCAAGGCAAAGCTCTAAGCAGTCTTCAGCAGTATATTCACAGCTGCAACTTGGAACCCTCGTATAGGCATTAGTCCTGTGTATCCACCTATGTACATGTCTCAGACTTTGGCTCTCTTCGCTCTCTCTTCCGCGAACTCACTTGCTCCTTGGCTCCTACTACATGGTCCTTCGAGCCGGACTGGCCTCGCCACCTTGCCCGCTCTTCTTCCGCGCGCATCTCTCTTACGGGGGAAATGCACTATGCACTCCAGTCCTCTTCTCCACTGCAAGGCTACCACTTATAGGCCACTATAGTGCCCTCCTCTCGCCATAGGACACTTCTCACCTATAGGCTACTGTCCCTCTCCTTACTCCTGCTCCCACACATTTCAGTCTCTAACAATCACTTCGCGCTCTCTCTCCTCTTTCCACCAGCGACTCGCTCAGTCTCTGAAATTCGACTCTTTCCGTGCCATTCTTAGCCCTCTTCCTTCCGTGCACTACTCTCAGTGCATTCACAGAAATAATACCCAATGCAGAGTTCAACCCCAACTGGCACACAGCTAAATCTATACTTTTCTAATTTCTTTCCTCTTTTTGGTTATCCTTAAGTGATTTCGTATACCACTTATAAGCACTCTCCTCTCTGACGTCCACACCTAACGCTCTTCCTCTCCTTTAATCACTAACGGCTAATAGCTACGACACTTCTTGTAGATAGACACTCATCTAATCTTTCCTTTCCCACCTGCACATTTTATATTCCGCTTATATACTCAAAATTTGGTTAGTCTAAAAACTAGGACATCCATACTAATTCATTTGGGGAAAAGTTAATAGAAAGGAAGCTATTTTATGTACTTCTATGCGACTTACGTGACTTACATTCAGAATTCATTATCTCTATTAGTAAATTTTATATTTGGGAAACCCGTCTCCAATAACACCATGCTACTCCACTGCAAAGATAATTTTCAGTGTGGAATTGCAATTTAAAAGGTTATTTACTTTTGGTTTAGGTAGCACCACTCCTAGCCATGAACTATTAATACATAATGATTTAGCTCTGAAAAACACATTGCTTAGTAATAGATACAGTTCAATAGCTTTCCCTTATTACTAGTCTTTTTTCGACAGTATATACTCCAAACTTTCCTCTTGTTGTTCTACAAACCATGCAATGCACACACAATTTCCTATGGGTTTAGGCAAACAATTTTTTTCTCTTCCAACCAGCAGAAAGACTTCAACCTTTCAAACACAGTCTTCCCATCTTCAGAGAAACCGACTAAAAGTTCCGCCTTTTATAAGAGGCCTCTTAAACTGTCTCTTGTGGCACTTATAAGGAACAATCAAAATCAGATAGCCCTAGTCAAAATCGCCACAAATACAAGAATTTTAGTACTCTTTCCTTTGAAAATTGAATTTTGGACTACAAAAATTAAGTTCAAGTGAACTAGGTAGTAAATAAATAGCTAAGGATAAAACAAATATAAAACTCTGATAATGTGTGTATTTAGATTAGTGCACAAAGAATTTGCATAACATCATTACTAGTGTAACTATAACATTACTTGTATTATGAAAGTAGTCCATCGTTACTCGAATGTTTTCTTTTCCCTTTGCAAGTCCACTTTCAATTATTTACATTTTCTATTCACAGTTTAAATATAGCCTCACAACATTACACTGAAGAATAACACTTGTTTTCTTTGATTGTCTGGTTCTTATTCATCGTCAGTCTAGTAAATAACCATACAATTAAATAGCGATGTAGCAACACACATTAATCCCCATATGTAAGTCGACACTTGTAACGAGCACTTACGCATACATGCACACAGTCAATTTATATGAAAAGGAGGAGAAGAAGCCGGCTGCCTCGCCTCACCGCCTTTATTGAGTGTGCCCTAAACGAAAATAATATTGGCCAGTATAAAAGCCTGTTCTTTCAACCACGCACAACTAAACCGAACATTCGGTCAAGACAAACACCGTAGTCTAAGTTGTAGTGAAGGAAGAGTGGACGGAAACGAGAAAGCAATCCTCTTCATTCCACCCTATATGTATGCCAATGGACCTATCCGAAAATAAACGTCGGTTTTTTGTAGATATTTCCAAGTTACGACTTACTATTACTCTTGTATTATGTTGTAAAAGTGACTGCTGGTATGTGTGAGTTGGAAATCTAGACAAATTTCCACCTCTGAAGTAAATACTTAAGCACGACCCTCTTTCTTACTTTCCCAGTTTCCCCGTAGTGTGATTAGTGCCATGCAAAGGTACACCGAGAAAGCGAAATAAAAGTTAGTCCACACAGTGGAGATTTATTTTCGAAAATATGTTGGGAGAAAACATGAAGATATTTATTTGATTTGGAGGAATATTGCAGCGCGT
Source organism: Yoshiicerus persimilis (assembly GCA_020352615.2). Classification (NCBI taxonomy): domain Eukaryota; kingdom Metazoa; phylum Arthropoda; class Collembola; order Entomobryomorpha; family Tomoceridae; genus Yoshiicerus; species Yoshiicerus persimilis. The sequence goes on along the minus strand of CM060170.1, from coordinate 2,707,802 downwards.
AGGAAGCGGAGAGAAAATAAATGCATAATTACATAGAAGGTTTACAAAGTGGTCGGTTGGTTGGTTGGTGTGGTTTGGTTGGGTGAGTCAGGGTCTGAAGAAAACGAGAACGGTTGTACATATAGAGAAATACTAGTAGAAACATGAATGCAAAATCCACGTATGCATGCTACAAGGTTCAAACTTAGTAAACCAGGTTGTGAATGTTATTAGAAAAGTAAAGTTGAGCGATAACAGTGCTTATATAAATAATACTCCTACCTACAGTTAAAAGTAAGGTAACATAGGAAAAGAGTCTTAAGTACGACAAGAGCTAACTACAGAGAATATTACTTTAAGTATAGGATAGGAATAAACGTATTTGGAAAGTTGGACATAATATGTAAAGTTTGGAGGGAAATGAAACGGGGCTTAAGTAAGTGAACATTGGATTGAGCATTGAACGGTTAGAATAACCTGCCTTGCCCCGTCTCAATTTTCGATAGAATCGAAGGCAGTGCACGTAAATTGAACCCGAAGTGACTTACATTGGCCACGGTGACCGCGAGAGCTGAGCGGAGCGTGGACTGAACTGAGCGCGGACTCCGGGAGTGACATAAATACATTTCCATTATGCATATCCGTATTCGCATATGACATGCTGTGTCGAGGAGGAGAAGGCCGGCCGGGCCGGGAGACGAAGCGGGTGCTCGCTCCTGGTCCGGGTGCGGGTAGAATTCGGAGTGCACCGACATTGTTGTTGTCGGTGGCGAAGGCGAGGGAAATAATATTAAAGAGCACTTCGTGACAGTTGAGCTGACAGAGTTGCTTTGCCTGGCCTGGTAGGTGGACTCACCTTGGCTGCACTTGAACTGGTTTCTTAGAGTCTCGGCGAGGCAGTCTTCGAGGCTCCTTCTTTCCCTCGCAGATTCCGAGCGAGTGAGTCGCCTAGAAGTGAAAGCAGGGAATCGGTGCGTGGCCTCCTCTGTTGCTCTCCGCTGCCCGCATGGCCCTCGCATTCCTTTCCTGTCTCCCTCACATTTCACCGACTCAATAAAAACAATATCTCTCTACACGTCCTCACATCCCTCAAATACTCGCCCTTCCACAAGGCCCTGTGTCTACGCAGAGTGCACAGAGATATTGATACATACGTCGCAGGCCTCGCCACAATTACAGACACAATCGCATATTATTATTCAAGCATTGCAGAACTGCGGCGAAGCTCCCTAAGCATGTTACGACTCCACTGCTATCTGTAGACGTGTTTTGTTTGTAAATGGTTAGAAGCGAGAAAAACAAGTGAGTGAGTGAAAAGAGTCGACTAAATACATAAAACACTTGTGTGTTAATAAATTATTTTACAAGTTGACGGCTTTGTCAATTTAAGTAACAAGGAGGCAGTACAATAATACAAGGAGTTTGTACTTGAGCAGTATTACAGATATTAGTGCAGGTTTACGCTACAAGTTATAAATTATGGGAGGGATGTAGAGACATTGGTAGGAGTAGAGCGCTCGTGAAAAATGTAGCTTGACGATAGATTTCTGTTGTTGGAGAATAGGTGGTGGGAAGAACGGATTGTTTATAGGGCCGTATAAAGAGTCTTAAATTGGATCACTCATCAGTTCCATCAGACATAATACAGAGTAATAAATTGTGGAGACTTGAATTGGTTGAGTGAAGCTAATTAATAGTTGGTAATAAAGTGAGGTTAAGTATAAAGAGCATTTAGTGGACTGAGGAATAGTGCAGGACAGAGAGAGTGGCTCAAGTGGAAACAATTCGTGAACTTGTTTGGCACTGATGTGTGTTTCAAGTAAATACGGTGTGAAGTTGGAAAGGAGCAGAGAAGTCCTTGTTCTTTTCTTCTCATCCGCCTTTCTTCTCTGTTCTCGACGTGGAACATCTATGGGAACGAAAGATACTCCACGGACTACGGAACAGAGTCCCTCTCAACATAACACAACACCGGCTGCTCCAACTTCCAACTAACACGAAACCAAACCGACTACCGAACCTTCGTGTATCTCCAGTAGTAGCTCTGTTCACGAAACTCATGCAGCTTACGATATATACCTCAGTCTGCACTACTTACGTCTGCTGAGCAGCCAAAGGCAACTCTCGACGACTCCTCGCAACTCTACCAGAGAGTTCAGACCAAGTCAATTTCATTCAACCCTGGCCAAACCTTTCTTTCACTACTTATCTTCATTATTCAAATATCTAGGTGCATAACATCCATTTGGACAAATATCCTCAGTGTAAGGACTGCGGGTAGCACTTGCCGGGTATCGCGAACCGAACTGTGCTGTTGTGGCACATTGAGGCATTTGATGAATTCGGGGGAACACAATACGGGAGGACAATGGTGTTGTTGCGATTGAGCGCGATGCGCTGCTATGGAGGAGTGAGTGAGTGAGTCCCAGTTCTAAAGTGAGTCATAGATGAGTAGAGAGGAACTGGAGTGAGCGAAGGAAGGAACGAGTAAGTGAACTAACTCGACTGAATTCAAGTCAAGTCACTACTGTCTTTTACTTCCTATCTTCCTCCTCTTGCATTGCGTTCCATTGCTCCTGGTGCCACACTAACTGTCGAGTCCTCTCTGTCTCTCCGCTTTCTCCGCTCGTGTCCCTTTCCAGGTCTGCTCCAGTGGAGACCTGAATGGACTTGGGTAGGAAGGAGCGAAACCACGGACGAGAACATTGCACACTGCAGAACTGAATAATCCACAAGAACAGGAATTCATCTGATAGTTACTTAGTCATTTCTGTGTGAATAAGGATCGTCGACTATTTGGATTCCACTTATAGCAATATAATGTGCTACTGCCTAGTTGCCTCCGCTCGCAGACCCACTCACAACCTCCTTTCAAGAAACAGACATCAATTCATGGAAAACTCGTAGAACTATTAACTCGAGTTGTTCCTTCGGTGTCTTCGCTTTTATTGTCTTATTCCCACCTTACTCCGGATTCCTCTCGCTTTCTCCGTCTGTCTTTCTCTTCTCTCCTCTCCCGACCCTTTCTCTTCTGTCCTCCTGCCATACACTCCGTAATGTGCAGACAGTCAGATTTCCACACTGGTTCATAAACCGCAAGGATTACAACACAGTCAAATATTGGTTCTACTCAATCTCTGCCACAATGTTACTTTTCGGTTTTTCTTGACGTAATTCAGTTTCCCTACTTCTCACAACTCTCCACAAGTTCATTTTCCTTGTTTATACTGACGTGACCCAAGTGCCAGCTTTGTCGTTATGTAAATAAGTAATTGACACCGCTCCGGCTTTAAATCGGAATATATTTATGCCGAGTTCCAAAATAGGAGTGAGAACAGGGCAGAGACACTGAGATAATTGTATAACTGACAATATCTCTAAAGTCAATCTTTCCCTTCATTCACAATTCAACTCACAGACATTGTAATAAACAGTGCAAGTGGAAAGCTACAGTGCCGGAGTCAAGGGAAGGAAGTCGCGGGTTACGCAAAGGTCACGTGACAAAGGGTCAAGTTAAGTGAACGTAACCGTGAATGTAAACATGTAAATGCATTAATTATTTTATTCGCCAGCGATGGGCTAGCACGGGAAATCAAATGCACGAGGTGGTTTCCTTTCCTTCGGTGTGACTTGTTAAATCCTCTCTGAATTGTTTTTCTTGTAGCGCTTCTCCGCTGGGAGAACAAGTGAAAAAGTAGAAGGGAGCAATTGGGGAAAATGTGAAAATCCCCAGAAAACAGGAAAAATAAGAGAAAAATCAAGTTTAATAGTAAATTTTATGTTTGCTCAATAAATTCTTGAGATTGAGATTTATGTGTGGATCAAGGGGAGAGACAATGTCTCCCAAGTAGACACAAACAACTAGATCGCTTCTATATGCACAAACCATCAATTCAATTCCGTATACTAATGCTACTGGGAATAATTTTGATCCTTGTGTGCACAGTGTACGGAGAGTAAACATAGCTACCTTCGTATGCCATTCCTATTCGTGTCGTGTCGCGGCCAACCAAGTAAAGTGAGATGAAATAAAATACGGCTAATCCCGAATTCAAACTAAAGTTTTCGAATACTTTGAACAGAACAATGCACGACAAGGCTAATTGTTACTCCTTAGCATACAGCCAATGAAAATAATTGGATGGCACATTAACCCAGTCAAGTAGAATGGCTATGCAATGTATTTGCACCGGACCGAGATGGGAAATGTCCCATCCCACCCAAATACACTTAATTGCAAATATCTGTACTAATGAAATGGTACGTGCAATGGAAACCATGATTACATTACGTCACATCAAAATGCCACGAGCTGGATAAAATCATGATATTTATGACCTTCGCTCTAATTGTATTCTTGTTGAACTCTCCTCATCCACATACTTCTGCAGTCTACCCTTTTCCCACCTAAATATTGTTACTTAGTCAGCATAGAGTAGTGAGTGAGTTGTTCCAGTCCAGCCAGTTGGTCCAGTTCACTTCAATTCCAGGCGAGACTCCCGGCTCTCTCCCATCTCTGCATTATCCATAAATACTGGAGCACTATAGTCTAGCCACGACATACCAAGTTTTCTGCGTGTGCTCAAAGTCCAGTCACAGTCAAAAGGCACTTTATACATATTTAAATAAACGAGTGCTCCTAAATACAACTTTGTTGGTTCATCAAGATAGTGAGTATTACTACAGCTCCACACAAAACAACCTAGCTACTGTTTCTGTAATAGACTAACTTGTATTTCCATCCAATTAACCATTAAAACTAATTACGCCAGTTTAAACGTAGAAATCATTAATAGGTCACCTACTGTAGTTACTCTCCTCTTGTTTCTCTAGCAATTTAACCTAAACTCAACTAATCTTACGATTATTCACTTGTTTAAATCTCTGGAATTAAAAGTCCTGAGACCCCCACAGTGTTTCTTTCCCTCCCAGTCATTACTATTGCAATAGAGTGCTTACGCAATAGAAACTCCGTATTTTCTCCGTTTCTCACCAAACCGAATGCAAACAAGTCTACCTACAATACAATATGATCTATAGGGAAGAAAAGCAATGCAATTAAGATTGTATTACCAAGAAAAGTTCAATTTGTAGGACATGCAAAGTAAATGAGTTATTTATGTGTGTTGAAGGAAATGTGTCAAAAGAAGTCACAGATAAGCGACATAATTGAGTAAAGTTGTGATGCGATTCCTTTGAATGGTTTGCAATGTCTGTTAGGAAAGTGGCCAGTTGATATTTGGGGGCTTCTTAAGTATTGGTAAATACAGGAGGAGGAAGTGTAGAAAGTAACAAGGATCCGTGTGCGTATACTATAGCGTTTTTTGAAATTATAATAGTCTATCCATTTTATGTAGAATATACGTAAACACATGTATCCATGCCACTTTGGTTACGTCTCTCTCAACCTGACTCTCAGTGTCTTCATTCACGACTTACTTAGGGAAGTGTGCAAACAAGTATGATATGCTTGACAATAATATAGGAAAACAAGTCTAGTGCCATTGTTCGTGTATAACTGTAAGTTATAGTGTCTTGACAAGTTGCACAGTAACAATAAGATGTTGTCGTTGTCATTGTCTCTCCGAGGACTGGGGAAGGAACTGTAAAGAATCGCAGTTCCAGGAGAGACTGTTTCGTCATTAATGTACTTGAGTTGGGAAGGGAGCCACTACATGAATTTCTACTTAGAGACTTGAATTCGTGCGACGACAAGAAGACACATTTCTCATCTCGTGTGTATCTGCACATAATTTGTGAGAAAGGAAATTATCGAAGAGAAAGCAAATATTATGAGTGTGCTTTCCGTATATGTAAAGTAATGATAGCGAGGGCAGAGTGGTTCCTTGGCGCAATATAAAAGTACGGAGAGGCAGTGGGAGAGAGGATCAGTCAAGTCAGCTCAGATCACATCATCAGCAAAGTAAAGTAAACTAATGGAAAGCAACAGAACATTATTCCCCGGGCAGGATCTCGAACAGACAAAACAGAACAAGTCTAACAATAAGTATTTCGTAATGTAATGTGAGTGAAGTCAAAGTCAACATCAAAATTCAGTGAAAGTGGAGGATTGTAATCTGTACGTCCATGAGTGTATCTTTTTGCCACGACTGATGATGCTGTATTCTGTGGAGATCCCTGCTTGTAGATGGCCAGTTAAAGTTGACAATTTATTGATATTGCTGCACCAATCTCGCTCTCAGCTTCCATTACAGTTAAACTTTCACTACAGCTTCTCTCAAACTTTTTCACGCAACGATTATTATCCGCTCTCGGTAATTCCCTATTCTAAATTCTAACTTATATCAAACTTTACGTAGCTACCTACTTATTTACTACTCTAGCAACTATGTACGTTTCTCGGTATCCTCCCAATTTACATTCTTAGATTAACATGCAAATAACGCGGTCATCCTCAACTTTGTCTCTCGCATAGTTTCACAACACAAACCAATTTTTACCTAGGTAGAACCATTAGCTATTCATGTTAACGTATTACACATCTTACTGACTATAATCATTACTCCTTCCACCTTTCTATCCGGCTATACTCACATATTTTCGCAACTTTGCCCACCATTCTTCCCAACTCCCGGCAATATGCATTTATCTAGGCACTGCCTAGTTCAAACAACTCGCACACTTCTAAACCTCCCATTTATGCACAAGGACAACTTCTGTACACTCAAATTATCCTCGCCGCTCAGCTCGTCCCCGGAAAGACAAACAGCTGAAAACTCCTTTTTCCTTATGCAAGACAGTGAATAATGGAATTAGCTACAGGGAATTTCCAAGTCATAAGAGAGTTTAAGTCTCGCTATGTATTTATTACTTATGAATCTCTTCTCAAATCCTGTTTATTCCTCTAGCAGACGAAACGACTTCAACAAATCTAACAGAAATGTTTCCTAAGTTCCTTGTTGACCGTGCATCTCAATCTCTTCGCAAACATTCACTCACATGCCACCTACCCACTCACATAATCTTTCTCTAGACTTTTCCTACTCTGTGTCCTCTCCACAGGCAAACAGATCACCAAACTAGCAAATAGTGGCCTCATAGTCAGGGCTTGCTCAACTACAAATTTGGCTTCAAAAGAACATATTTCCTTTTAATAGGTATAATTGTTACGACAATTTCTTAATACTATTTGTATTGGCAATGCGTTATATAGATATTTAGAAACTAGTGCAATTCTATTTACTATGTCTTGGAAATAAAAGTAAGCTACTAATAGACTTTATAACTTTCACATTTCCGAAATTGCATTCAATATGTGAAAAGTATATTTGCTGAACAGAATCAATAAATATTATATTATATTTTTTCAGCATGCAGGCTTTATTGTCTTGCTGTTTTGCATTTTTATAAAAAACCGCAAAGAGTATATTTGTGATTTTGATAAATATGGAAATTAAAGAAACGTCCGTATTTCATTATTTTCTGAAATAATTTTCTATGCCACGCCACATTGGCCTATTGATTATTTTGTGTTGTGTAAAATGGCAAAGGCATTATATGCCACCAGATATTGTATTATCGTACATTATTCATGCCTTTATAGGGACATCTAATACAAATGAATTAGAATTGTAATATCTCTTATTGGAAAGTTATTGCAATAAGCCGCAGTTAAGCAACAAACTATTAGAAAGCTCGAGTTAGGAAAACTTCATTTAATTTTTAGCATTATACTACATATTATGGGTTTGGTAATGTACTTTTTTAGTTTCCTAAAGGCAGTAATTAAAAGTCAGTTTTGGAAGTAGGTATATGCTTATGCATTTCGGAAAGTAATAACACTCTGACATCTGACAGATGATAAAGCGATATTAATATTTAGAGCATTCGAATTCAGTTTGGCATTCTGAGAAAAACATTGCTGACACTGTTGCTGTATGAGTTGTGGAAAAAATGGGGCAATATCGCAAGCACAGAGATGGGTATTTTAGGTATGAGGCGCTGAAACCGCCTTAGGATTTTTATGCAATTTCATTTCCAATTCCAATCTGCTTTCTAAAGATCAGGCTTTCTCTGGCTTTGGTTATGATACAGAAGTATGAGTACCTTCCTGAAGGCACAGAGCTCAGGAAAGACACAGCTGAGGAACTTCTCATGATATTGTAATTCGTGTTCATTAACCGCAATGCACTTTCAGCTAGTTTTCATTCGGGTTTGATGAAGAAATTATTCCAGTTTTATGATTTTGTAACTCAATCTTGTGAAGAGATCAATGTGAGCTGGAGCCAACTCGATCCCTTCCCTTTGTGTGCATTGAAAAGTTTTGGCCATTAAATTTTTTTGCTCATTAATGGGTAAAATTTGTGCCTTCGGTTTTCATAAGGTTTTAATTAAGTAATTATTCTAGTCTTTGAAAAGTCCCCTTGGAGGGTGAATGGAAAAGTTTCTTTCTTGCATTAGGTAGGGACTGCTTGAGAGCTTATGAAAGTAACACCTAATGTCTTGGTTATTATCTAGATATTAGAACAAGAGAAATCCTTGGTTAATTTAGTTTCCTAGGAGCAGAGTAGAGACACATGAAAGGTAGCCTAAGCGCTCTCATTCTTTTTGCCAGTACAAAACGGGATGTGCATATTTAAAGAAGTGCACTGTATACGTACACACATTTTGAGAAAGGGTTTCAGTTTCAGCTTTGGAAATTAAATTTACATACTTTGTATGGATTTGCATTGCATTTGGAAAGTCAAAGGAAATAACATTCCGTCGTCCAAATTTAATAATTCTACTTACATAGTTCCGTCAGTTGAGTAAGTAAACCGAATTGAAGTCTAAGTACGTATCGCAGATACCTACTTATCTTTACGTAAGTGCGACGATATAGGTATATCTCTACTTATGTGTACTTGTGTAGATACAAATTTATGTGAGTGTGTGTACTGATAGGGATACTACATGCAACTACAGCTGTAGGAACCGTATCTGCACTACAGGAGGGGGAAGCGTAAGGTCGGTAGGTTATTTTCTAGCCGAAATGGCTTATTGGTACCTAGACTTGGAGGGAAGCAGATGAATAAGAGAAAGTTAAATTGAAGATGGTGAAAATGTAGATCGTAAATGGAGAAGTAGATGATGGTAGCAGGAGAAAGTAGGGAAAGGCAATTTTACTACTACAGCTCCCAAATATTACGTAAAGTCATGAAGTTGATATGGACCTACGTAAGCTTACGGGACAGAGCATTTACTTCCACTCTCTCCTTCCCACTCTAAACGTGTGCAACATATATGGCACTCCCCACACATATAACAATATAAGTCTACTTTATAATAATAGCCGCAATCCAAAACCATTACTGGCGTTGCATGGAGAGACTATACAGAGAATAGAGTCGAGTGACTAGCACCACTGACTTTAGATTCTTTGACCTGAATCTGTGACTGGATGGGCATGGCTGGACTGGCTCCCTTTACTAAAAGGAAGCAAAAACCCACGCTTTTACAGCATAAAGACAAAATACCAGCTTTTTCCGCTTTTTCACACACCAACTGCCATCCAGTGTAAACTTTTACATCAAGATCCTTACACATTTCATTTTTATTGACACTATTATATGCCTTCAATTATTAATAGTCAAGTAATAATGGATTATTTACTGAATTCCACTTAATGATATCAAGTGATAACATTTCAGTGAGCTTTTCTCCGTGGCAGTTGCATGACAGAGCAAAAGGAGAAAAAGCTGGCCTTTTCCTAATTTGCGAGCGGGTTTTCAGCAAAATGCTGAAAAAGCCAAAAGTCAAAAAACTGGTTTTTGCCTTCCCTGTTTGACTTAAGCGTGACTTTCTCCAAATTCCGTCATACTCACTTCCAGACTCAGGCTAACTGGTAGGGCTACAGCTCTGTAATACCGAGGAGCGTATAAACTGGCTTTATATTGTGCTTCTCCTTTCTTTCTTAACGCCACTTATTCGCCTAGGAAGTATATATACACTCCTAATATTGCCAATCTTTCTGAACTCAACTGAACTTGCGATTAGCTTCGCTGAGGAACTGCATTAGTATTGGCACGTTCCATTCAAAACGCTACCCAGTTATAGGAACACAGAATGAAATCTCTAAGCTTTCAAACTTATAAATGCTCGAGTAAACTTGAAATGCTCGCTACTATGACTTACGTTGTGTAAAACTTCAAATATTCACTTCATTTCCTCCTACTATGCACAGACACTACAGTTTTTTAGTTTCTCACTTTTATACAATGTATGTAGAAGCCATTATGTTTGCCTTCAATGTTCCTAATGTGTATAAGTATGCATATTTTTATAAGAAAACTAGTAGGAGCATTATTATACCAGGAGACAGCAAAATTACAGGAAGGGATTATTGTGGCAGTAATATAATACAAACTCACCCCTCACCAAATTCATCCGTTTAACCTATTTTGAATACATTACCTATTACAGAATGCATATCAGTGCCAACTCTATAAACAAGGCATTATGGAGCTTAGGTGTTCCTTCACTTAATATTGTACTATGCAGTTTTCGCTTTGACTTAAATTTAAAGTGGTTACGGAAAAGAATCAAATTGGGAACAGGGGTGTCTTTCAATGAACTGGTTGAAAGCGGGACTGAGCGAATGAAAACGGGAAATGTTGTATATCAAATTGGAAATAACTGTATTCAATGGGGACTGAATTTTTATTGCATATGGGAACACAGAAATATACGTAATGTTAGGTTGGTGCACCGTTGCTCAAAAGAATACAAATGAGATTCCAAAGTATACTGACACTTCAATCATTGTAATAATATGTGTATGGAAAGCATAATTACTTTATGCCTTCATGATTTGCATGATATTGATAAGGCAGTATTACTTTTTTACGGTCATTTCTTAGAAGCCTGTGATTTGTCGAAAGAATACCAAATTGACTTTCTGCTTTTTGTACCTTGATATATCAATTGTCTATTTATTTTATTTTACTTACACTATTACAGACAGATTAATTTTGACTATTTTATTATTATATGCATTCTCATTCATACATTAACTGTACTCATTAATTTTAGTTATTACCATAATACTGATTGACATTTCCGATGTGGAGAACTTCTTCAAGTATACATAAAGTGTTCTTATATGCAACACAAAAGCAGTCCCGTTTTAATACAGTTGTTCCCATTGTAACACAGCCACTTCTTTGTCTTCGCCATGCAGTTCCCGTTTTCTACCATTCCATTTAAAGACATCCCTGTTCCCGACTTCATTCTTTTCCTTACCCAAATTAAATCCCACAGTTTCACTATTATCTCAGATTATGCAACTCTAGCCTTTTATAAGCAAAATTAGTTTCCGCTTTAACCGCAAATTAATTTAATGCGTGTGCATGGTTTTTCCCATGCAGAATCGCTCCAAAACCAGCTAAACCTTCACAGAGAGAAATGTAGAATATTGACTAACTCGAAGCTTTCATTCATATCTGTCAAATTGCAGTTCGAGCAAATTGATATCTTTGGCTTCATCAACAATTGGGAATTACATAACATTCCTGTTATCATAGCCAGTATTTTCTATGTGGATAGTAGGAAAACTTTGACTTCCGGAACAGTTGACAAAAGGAAGTCACCCATATATGAAAATACAGTCCTCCTGTATGCCCATTTCGTTAGTAGAATAAATGTTTTTGACATTTATCGGACGAACAAAAATTCTTCTTTGCTTTTTACTTGTAAAAAGGTGCACCTTAAATTAGAAATCTTTGAATAATACATAGTGCAAATATTTTGTTAATCAGTACCACAAAATAAAATGTCCCAATTACTACTAATTGCTAATAGAACATCGGTTAAGTAACCGTATATAATGAAAATTTGCTTATTTCTCAGAAAATTTGAGATTTTAAAGACCTGTTTGATTATTTAGCCAAAATATTTCAAGTCACAAAAATACGTAGGTTCTTTAACATAGTGAAGTAATCGTTTGTTGGTCCATTTAAATGAAAGTCAGCAATTATAGCTATAAAATTACTATAGTTTACATTAAAGTTCACTGTGCTTGCATTAATAATTATGCTATTTCCCTAATTCACTACAAAAATGTTGGGTTACCCAATATCTTTACTTAATATCATCAAAAATGCAATTTTGGTACAATGCACAGTGCATGCAATACACTCTAACAATAAGTGTACGAAACAACATAGTATACACTAAAATAAAGCGGTGTTACAGCAGTTCGTATATTAGCGAATGTTCTTTGTTAACGGCTTCCGGTTTTTCTTGGTAGTTTTCGTATATGTGGACATTTATCATTTACTGTTGACTGAAATAGCGAATTCTGCAATATTAACCGGGTTAAAAGTTATTATACAGTCAATTTGTACAAGTTTACTATAAATTTGAAAATTGATTGCAGGGCATGACCGTAGCCTTAATCGGAAATGAATTAATCAAATAGATTGGTGATTTGATTTATGAATTAATTATTTTTTCGGTATCTGGATGCACAATATTGGTGACCACGGTACACTGCTTTTATTTAGGGTATAAATTATACCTTCGAAATATACGACGCTCGTTAACACTCTTTTACTGCCGTTTATACCATTGAGTGGTGTGTAGTGTTTGCTGGAAAAGGAAATAGTAAAATGGAAAGTGGAGAATACTGTGGACAAAGTGGCAACTCCGAGTTCAATGGTATTTTTAACTCGTTGCTAGTAAGCCCAGTGTTTATCTGAATTATGTCACTTTCTCTGTAATCCATACAAGGTACAACATTTATAAAATAATTTGCTTTGGTGTGTATGTGGTTGTGGGTTGCATTACTAGACAATTTATACTTCCATTGGGGCTTGTTGTGGGACGTGTATTGATGGAAAACTTGTACACTTTCGGGGACAGTTCTAGTTCTGTTCGTCATGAATACTTCATGAACACGAATAAGTCAATAACGGTTTGGACAGTACTAGTATAGTGGGCGTACTGCGTATTCCATGCATCCGATACGAAGGATTTACCATTCATTTACTTCTCATATTGCTATTCTTTCCGTGCCACTGAATTCCTTTCCCCCATATTACACATTTTCATATTCTAAGTATTAGTACGTGTAGATTCTAAATGTAAGCCATATTTTTACATAATCTTTATACAATCCTTACTAAATATAGACTTATTGCATTTTCTAACCCTTCCTAAGATACTGAATCGAAATTCGAGATTGGTTAACACACCGATAAAACTGTCGATATAAAACTATTTATCTTGCATGCCTCAAGAACACTCCATTAGTGTATTTACAGAAAATTTGGTTAGCAAGTAAAAGTCATCACAACAATATTTATTAGCTAAATGAATATTTCAATTTAATTTCCAAAATGCAAAAATTATTAATTCTGTGTTAAATCGATATGATAACACAAATGTCAATCATTAACACACTTCTACTCAATGGTTTGAAACTTCGAAGTAGTACACTTAATTGCCAATGCGTATCAAGTGTGAAAACACAGTTCGATTGACATTTTACATTTTAAACAGTGTTTGCAAATACTGAAAATGACTTTTATTGCCAAAATACATTTATGATTTAAGAAATTCCAATTAATAGAAAAATTTGCAAATATTTCTGTTAGTTTCTGTAATGCATTCTGTAAATTAAAGGAGCATGGTTACTCTGATTACGACGCAGTGCAGGAAATAGGTACTGGTAATATTTAAAAACTACATTGTTCGACTTTGATATCTGTCTTTGATCCATAAGCAGACATAAAATAGATAAGCGCCTGCCAAAAGAGAAGTTTAATAAAGTAACAAAGACTGTTGTTTTTGTGGTATGAAACAGGGTATTTATTCGAAGAAAGGAACTGGCTGTTTTGAAACGCAAATAGAAGAGAAAAGGAGGAAAAGCCGTAAAATTACCACAAACATCGACAGTGCAATTTCTTTTTACACAGATGGTATAGAGGAAAATGGTAGGTTTGGCTTACGTAATTCATCCGTTTGTAGTTGAACTAGTGAAAGAAATGAAGGTAACAATACATGAGAAAATAAGTAGAGTTATATCTGGTGAGCTTATAGGTTGGGTAGTGGTGTATCAGTTGAGAACTAGGTATACGGTGGCATTTGGAGTTTTCATTAGCTATTCGTTGAGAAGTGTAAGTAGGAGATAGCGGAAAATAGGTTCTACTTGTACTATCATTTAAAAAGGCAGAGGAAGGGAGGATTTTAAGTATGCAACGCACGTCTGTTGGTTTGGCCTGGCTGTAGAAAGCTCATAGTGCATTGCACTGTGGGCTTTGCGAACTTCTTTCTCCCCAGAGTGGAAACATTATATCTGCGTGTGTAGGCATGTCGTACTTTATGGTGTGTTGGAAATATATTCCACTTTTACATTTGTATTGTGTACCTGCACATGGAACTCCTCGCAGGATTTGCATCGACCGAGCGTCAGATTGTGACTTGTTTCTGAGTGAATGTGCTGCACCTTTATACTCTCTTTGGATACAGCAATACGAATACGTGCTTCCTTACCTATTCATACCCATGTATGTAATTGCACTCTTTCCCTCCTTCCTACACGCACACTTTCTCAACCACACGCAATGCCAGGCCAGGCGATGTGTTATCATTCCAAGCAACTCACAACTCATGTCTAATAACGTTGTACTAGTTGATAAGGGTTACAGTTAGCTAATGTGCGCTCCAGACTATTGACTAGACTGGATTTATATATAATTGCTATAAGTCCCTTTTGTCCCAATACTTCCGACGGTGTACTCTACTGCACTCCCGTCGTTTATCGCCACAATGGAGAGAAAAGTCTGAATACGTGCAAATACAGATATGGCTTACTTGGATGTGGTTATCAACTTTAGTACTAAATGAATTCATCCATCCTACGCGATTCAGTTTACCTCTCGTTTTCATGTACAGTGCAGTGCTTGCCAACAAAACAAAAACATATTGCCATCTCCTCTAATATGGTTATTCCACCTAAATACCCTCTTCAGCTTTGTTTGCATTCCTGTCCTCTTATCAAATTTACCTTCCTATTCTACTTTTTAATCAGTTGTTAGTTCCTTCCAGACAGTATACCTAACTATACAAACAAATTCATTGATTTTTTGCTCATTTCATCCTTTTTAATTACTACTTTCTTAATGTCGACATAGATGGACATGCACTGGACATGGGCTTCCCACTTCCAAAGATAAACTTAACACGTTATCTGTTCCCACTATATTTATTTCCATTTTTAATTTATATCCAAAAAGCATCAACTTTCTTAATGGATTTTTTGATTAATTTATACTGTTTTTCAGTTAAATTTTCTAATATTTCTTTTAAAGTTGAGAGACTCAGACTTAAAAAATTATAAGAACCGTAAAACTGTATTTAACTCTATCGTGGGTTGAAACTTGCAATGCCGTTAAGATGAATGAAAAACCATTTTTTCTCCTCAATGCAGTCAGTTACCTCATACCTCTATGCGATCTATTAAGGTTTTAAAAGTATTTTTTCTGCTAAGTCATACAAGCGTACTTAACATTTGGTTACTGAGGAATTATTAGTATGCATAAAAGCAGAAGCTTGTGGTACAGATAGTATATCACATTGGGGAGTATAGGATATTACATTATTAAATTAAAATTTGTTCACATAAGATTGATTGATTTGAAATAAAATGTATTTTCTTATATTCATTGTCAGTTTGAATATTTTATGAAAAAATACTATTTCATTTTCAAAAACTGCAATCAAAATTGTTAGCTAGGTTGAAAGACCCTGAAATTTCATTTAGTCTCAGCCATAGCTTTAAAATTAGATCGAATTGGTCATGCAATTTAAGTAAAAAACAATTTCTTTTTTACTATTTATAGTATCTTTTTGGAGTGATTTGTAGCACTGTTATATGCTTACAAAGATTGTTAATCTTCTAATGAGGAAATTCGTTTTTTGAATATTACAGCATCGCAATAGTAACAAATAATACTAGTTTGCACATGTTAATGTACAATTTTCTTGGATTCTTACATTTCAGAAAATTAAAATTTGAAGATTTGTTAATTTAAGAAGGAATTGCGAGATAATTTTTGGGTATTTGATTGTTTTTGAATTTTGTGTGCTTCATAATTCAAATAAATTTTTCCTAATTTTATATGAACTCACCTTATGACTAATTTCTTTAAAGTTTCTAAAATTCATAGTCCTGTGGTATCTACATTTACATTGGTTAAAATCAGTTGGATAAATTAAATATTATCTAGACAATGTCGTATAGTCCCCAATGCGGTAAACAATGTGTAACATATGTATTAGATGATAAACTTTTACGTTTTTCCTTTCGTTATATTGAGCCATAATAATGTGCAACTTATTGCTGTAGGTTAAGAAAAATACTGAAGTAACGCAGTTTTGATCCTCAAAGTTGTAATAACCTGGTACTTAGCAAAATTGTATCAAATGGAACAATTGCGATGATTGTCAGGTGAATTAATTAATTGGGTCCTGTCAACGACTTAGTATGTTTTATACTTTTTGGGTGCATCGTACCTTGCAATTATTAAATTCAGGTCTTGCTATCTCGTTAGCGTTGATGTAAAAATCAGGTATTCTGGAAACAGTTAACCCAGTTATTAAAAATTACATTGATTGGTACTCAACTGAAATGTCTTGCTTACCTCCGCGTAATCAATCTAGCTAAATTGAACTACTGACTATTATTTGGCAGCGTGATTCCCATTTATTATATTATGCAGTTGATAGCTCCAAACTCTGGGAAGGCTTTTTCTAGAGCTAAATGTTTTGAATAATCGTTGAATTTGTTAGAATTGTGTACAGAAGAGAAGGGAGATTTTGTCAGAATAATAAAAATAAATGAGAGAATGTGTCATTTTAAGTTAGGACATTTATATAAGGTTAAAGATACTGTTTTTGCATTCCGTAGCGACAATGTACACATTACTCTTCCCGAGTTAAGTAAATTCGCCTCGGATACATGAAATTATTTGAGATGATTTGAGACTTGTGCGTTTATGTAATGTACGACATTGCTTAATAAGATATAGAATTGGTAACATGGAGATAGATATGGTTTAGCGTCTAACACATTTTACTTACTTAAGTGTATGCAGTCAACAAAATCTGATAGTGAATGATAAAAGAAATGAATATATTTAATACTGGGAAGGAATTTTTTATGTAGTGGCTCGTTTGAACACGTATAGGGAGGACGTAGACTTTTATAAGGGGAAATGCTTCGGAATGGAAAAGGCAATGACTGGAAAAGGAAAAACGAGCCAAAATCCTGCATAAAGATAGTAAATTCATTCTTGAATGGAAGAAAATAAATGGAAAGCCATCGCATCGCATGGCGGACTTCTGTCCTTAACTTAACTGCAGCCAGTCAGACTAGACTTATATTTTCCCTTCAGTTCCCTGCTATACTCACTGACTTCATTTCACTTGTCCACATACAACAGAATCAGTTGGCTGCGTAACCTTCCTCTTAGTTTGGTTAGATGGGCCAAGCCAACAGAACTGTTTTTCAGTTTAGCTAACTTTAGTTCCTAATATCACTCTTCCTCACAAGATATACCTAACTCTATTGTCTAACACTGATACACCACAGTAACACTAACAGGACTGCATGTACTTGGACCTTTAGTGCTCACTAGGCGAGTTTTCCTCTAATCTCCAGTTTACATACACACAAACTGTATAAAACATACGTAGCCTAACTGCTTCTGTTGACTACCAGTAGCATACTACATATTTTACTTAGTCTTCCACTCAATTCCCATTTTCCTTTCTGCTATTTACACACTGTATCTGCATCTGCCTTGAAAACTCTAGAATGTATCCCTATATGTGTTTGTGCATGTATGTTGTGAATCCGAGGCTCATCCTACTATCTTTAGATACATTACTGAATAGTAAGTAACATCGTTCTATATTACGGCATACATGCATTCCTACTCTACACATAGAAATTGCGGAAATAATAGTTGAACGAAACCATTTACTACTTACGTTCTTACGTACTACTTATACCAACCTTTCTACAAGAGACCAATATACGAAATGCATCACAATTTACTTGAACACTAAAAGAGTAAGGATACTACTGACTGGACCGAACTTAACGGACACGTTTTTTATTTTTCTGCCTTTCGCCCAATCAAGGACCCTTCTTCCCATTTCCTCAAGCCTTGTTCCTATGCACTCTAAATTCCCAACGCCAAGTTCAGTCGAGAAAGGACTCAACGTACTTAAACTCATTCCAACTTTTCCAAGTAGCGTATTTCTCCTAATTACTTTCCTTTACTCTTCTTTACTTTCTCCCTATGTCCTATAATCCTATAATAATATTCAAGATACAGAAATACGTGTACTTTTTGACAGTTTTTACACGTTTACGTGAAATTAGGTTATTAAGTCATCAAAAGAGCATCTGCGGAAATATATGTCATATCCTATTTTGTACACTGTAGGTTAAGAGATATTAAGTTATTAACTTACAATTACCTAGAATAAGCCTCACAAGGTTTATCCAGACCACATATAATCCCTATAACTAAACGAATCTAACTTTTGTTCTGTCTGTAGTGTAAGAGAAGATAAGTGTTCAGACTAACTTTTGATTCAATGCAATGGGAGGATAGCGTAAGCATACAACACACTTTGTGGCAAAAGCCAAAGTAACAAAATTAAGGGCAACCTGCAATAAACAGTTTTCATAAACATAAATTTCTGTACTACATCAACGCAGTTATCTTTCATTGCTATTGGAACAGGAACGCACTGTTGCTAAAAAAATACTTAATTTTGAATATGCATGGAGGCTTTCAGAATTTTTGAATATAGAAAAGGGACATCAGTTTGTTTTCCGTTAGCTGTGTAAAATTGGGATGTTAATCCTAAGTAAAAATCTGAGCATTAAGTCCAAAACCTGTGTAAACATTTATTTATTAATTAGATGAGGTGGGTTTGAAGGTGAAGAAGCCAGGCGGATGTGTGTTTTGCCGAATTAGGTTTTGCCAGGACGTGGGTTTAGGTAAAGTGATGTGTGGAGAGAAGTAGTAGAGATTGAGTGAGAATTCGATGTGATTTTTGTGAGAAATAGACTGTGTGCGTAATTTGGCTTATGTGTAGAAGAGGAGTTGATGTTGAGCTATAATATATTAAATAGTTGGGCATAGATATCTAGCGGTGTTTGTCTGTGGAGGCGAAGTAAACTAAACGGTGTGGCCGAGCGGTCTGAAAAAAGTCATGTGTCTTATGAAACCTTGTGCGAATGAATGCCTTGTAATCCCATTAGCCATACTATTATTACTCTCTCTACGCGAGGGCACTAAACGGGGTTAGAGTTAAGCTTTCAGCAAACCTCGTAACGGTGTATAAGTCTCACGGAAATGGAGTCATGCGCCTTCTGAGAAGAATAAGCCGAAAGTGTAAGTTATGCCCTCACGTTAGTAAATGGTGTTCGGAGGGAGAAGGAAACTATCGTAGTTTTGACTTAGCTTGATTTTACTCCGACACTTTAGTTTGCCTTTCGATGCCTGAGGAGCGCTCCCTTTGTATTATTAGTTTCCTTAACTTTCTCAGCTTAGGAAATTGTTAGGACGCCAAAGGAGCCTCTTAGCTCCTTATAACGCCTGAGCACCGCCAAAGGCTCCCACGCACTTGACTGGCACTCGGGCTCCTTGTCTCGTCCATTCGAATCTCCTGCCTCCGAAGACAGGGAGAGGTGAAACTTTGCGAGGACGTGCAGGTGGGACGAATGGCTCATATACTAGAATTTTAACTATGGTTATGTCACAGTAATAGCCTCTCCACTGCCTATTATTATACACACACTCTTCTTTTCGATGCACCAACTCTATTTTCGGGATCATTATGAAACGCTATACTTATATCATTCCCAGATGGTGGCTTCATCTTTCCATCCGAAATTATCGTCTTCGAAACTCGAAACCTGACTCGGCTAGCCTATAAATTCTTAATTACAGAATCTCGCCATTCCATTGCATTCCATTAAATTCTAGTACTTCTTTTCCCTACCTTTCTTTCTTTACCAAATACTATACTATATACTATATATATATTTACTCTGGGCCTAATTGAGTCTATAGGAATTTTGGAGCGCAGGAAGAAGCAATAAACACTGAAGGTTATACTATTCAAAATCGTTCGAATTTCCATAGAAATATATTTTGAAAAAAATGTGATGGTATTGGCAAACGAAGAACATATTGCCATACTCACTGGGTCATGCACAAAAGTTTAGAAAGCACACACGACAAAGTAATGCAATATTTGCAGTCTTTTGTCAGAATACTATTTCGTATTACTTTTGCATTCAATTGAATTTCTTCAAGCATAATACATCCGATTTTATATTATGTAATGTTTCTAATGTTACAAATGTACTTAATATAGCCCTGGCCTATGCCATTCAGTTAGTTCCCACTGTAGACTGTGTATACAAAATCAACATCGGAAAACATTGTAGAGTGTTATTCCCAAGTTTGCAGAGATACATCGAACGTAATAGCACACAAAGTAAAAATAGAGTTCCTTTTGAAGTGTGTAACATCTGAAGAAAGAATAAAATAGCTTCAAAGTAATGGAAGAATACAAGAGAAAATGTCAGACTAATGGTTTATTAGATAACTTGAATCCTTTAAAAGTTTTTACTCTTCAAATGGGCATTTCACTAGAAGACCTTGTGGTACACATACAAAAGTCATACAATACGTTCAGATACAACTACACTTTTTTCTAACTTATTTACTAGAATCTCTATAAACAGTCCTTGTCACTTCTATAGCTATGCTACCTACAAAATATATTATTTAGAAGCCCTAGCACAAGATCATGTCATCATGCACCAAATTTCCACGCAAACGAGTTCCACTAAAGCTTACATATTCTATTGCCAAACTAAAACTACGGTGGCCAGACCCTAAACCTCTCCTGGGTCTCCTGGAAACCTATCGGATTTTATTATGCCTCCCAATTGTGTTGTATTGTGGGAAAATGTGAAAATCTAAGCTAAAATCAAAAATTTTATAAAGTTTTCATGTTACCGCATTATTAAATTATACAAAAATCTAAAATTTATAAATTTTCAGTGCTACTTGCATGGTTTTTTTGTTGAAATTCAAATAAGTTCTAAACAAATTATTACCTTTTATAACCTCTCTAAATCCTTTCTCTGTATTCACCAAGTTTTAAAGTATAGAAAATGTATTTAAAGCTGTATTTAGTGAACAACATTTTAAAGTTAACAACAAATGATAATTATTAGTGTTTTGCCACGATCTTGCCCCGAGATATCTGGCCACTGTAACTAAAACCTATAACGCAATCTGAAATTCTTACATTCTATCAGAGTACACTATCTACGCAACAAAAGAAGTGAAAGGAACTAGTATTTCAATAAATTTTGTTGCGTTCTTTACTGTTGCATATTAAACTACGTACCCAGTAGAGAAAAGATCTATTAACTTGAACGGAATAAACAAGGTTTTCTAAGAATATCATAAGGAACATAAAACGGAGTATGAGTTTTCATTTTCAAATTTCCTCTGCAGACAACAAAATTCTAAGAAACGGTAAACTAGGCGAACCTCCTAGTTTATTAATCAGAATTCCACGGGGCTGGCTGGTGCAAAACTGTTTAACAACCATATACACATCTGAGGCTTTGCATAGCACATTTTCATTTATAAACCTATTTTTATGCAAAACTACGTGATCACTTCCATTCCGGATTACCTGTTTGTGCTGGTTCTTCCGGTATCCAGTAAAATCAATTTTTTATCAGAACCCGTACCTATATAATATCTCACAAATACGGATTTTGAGAAAACTGTGAAATTTTTTTAAGCCTACACAAGTAGCGATAGGGGATATGCTATTTCTCGCTACTACACATTTTGCTTATATTTCCTTTCGATTTACAATAGATAAGCCCACTTCGACATAATTTATGTGAATAATATGATCAAGCATTTTAAATACTTCAAACTAAAAGTAATTAAGTAAAATAGGAGTTAAGCATACAGTGTACATGAATATTGGAATCTTATTCCAAATGTTACAGGTTTTAAATTGATCGATTTAAAAGTTTAAAAAGTTTGTTTTCAAGTATTTTGTACTTCTGAGCTGTTCTCTTTGAAATATTGCCACGTTAATACTCTTTTGTAAGGAGAGATAAAGAGACTGGGACAGTTACACAATGTTAGTGAACTTTTAGAGTTGGATGAAAAGTGAAATGAGAGAAAAAAGAGAACACTAGGAGGACAATAAGCAGAAACACACATTCGCAGTCGCAGTCAGAAGTTCAAAGGATATCTTTTTCATCGTCGGCATGTGCGTGTACAGAAAAATAATCTGAGAAGCTTTTCCTCCCCTTGTTTGTAAAAGAACGGATTTTCTTTCTATATTCAGGATAGGGAATTTGTTTGCTATATATGCTGTAATATTTGCCAATGCTGACTTGTGCACATATAGCTTCAGTGCTTCACACCATTATGAATATATGAAAATCTCCTCATACAGCTCTGTGAATGCAGTGCATGTGTACTAAAACCCGTATGAAATGTAGGTTGGATTGTAAATGCTGCGGCAGAAATAATATCTGTAATTAGTAATGGAAAGGAAGATATACTTAAGCCTTAAGGGTAAAAGTACCTAATATAGGCAGGATATGCCACGGAATTGTAAGTGCCACCATTTGGTTTTGGCAGGCATAAGCCTCTTTATTGGAATTTACAACGTCTTCATGTCGAACTATCTTCCGACTTCTCTGTTATCTCAGCTTTTGACTTTGACTCCCTATCACATCTATTTCAACATCACTGTACAACGTGCACAAACAGCTTTTGCAGCTGCCAAGCAAAAACCATCGGCACTTTCCCAAAGTTTCTCCCTTTCGTCCTGCGTCTCTGAATTTGTTGCGAGATGGCATGGCACATCGTGACGCAAGAGAGCAACAAGACACTAAAATAGTTAGTATCGTCTTAAATGTAGGTTGCTTGCGTTTGTGCAATATGTAATGTCGTGTCTGCATTACTAGTTTACAGGAATTTCGTATCCACTTACAAGAACGTAACCCTAACTGAATGATAGCAAAGTAAAATACTAGTGGCATAAGTTGGAAAAACCCTTGAGTTCACTAATCCTCTTATAGTACTTAGACAAGGACAACAGAATATTACAACAGCGCAACGCTAAGACTGATAAAAATATCCTAATCGCCCTTAAATGGGGATTTATAATCCATTTTTGTACATCGCTATGAGAGATTCAGACAATTGGTTATATGGATAGACAGCATGAATGAAAGCATGCTCCGATTCATGAATAATATTTTGTCTATTGAAGCATTACGAAGGTTTAGTGAGATTAGTTCAGTGGCGCATGTATATTGCATATACTGTATTTATTTGTCTGTCCGTTGTACACTTATTGAAGTGAGTTGTCTATACACGCAGATAGATACAGGGAAGAGTTGAAGCCAAAAATAAATATGGTTAAGTATTTCCTGTGTGTACAGGATGAATGAACAAAGCGATATTATGTAATATCTAAAAGGGACAAAAATTAAATAAATACGGTTATATTATTTCCAGTAGTGTCCGCAATGGACGGGTATAGAGTAATCAGAGTACAAAGTCGGCGTGCCGTAAATGATTTTTTGATGCCGTATGTCGTAAATCCCATAAATTACATAAACACATGAGAAATATGCTGTAATTTTGTTGGTCGTAGGTTACTTCCGTCATTAACGGTATGCCGTAAATAGAATATCTTACATTTACTGCATTTATGGCCCGATACGGCATGCGGCATTTACGGCAGACTGGACACTGTGAGAGTAATATAGTACAGCAAGGTTTGGCAGGAGAAAAGCAATGCAGTTTGCTGAGCTGTTCCACGAACTGGGGAATTGTGTGTTGTTGTGAGAGAGAGGAATTGAGGAAAATATTTTGGTATAGGAAATATCAGTTTCTATCTATTTCTTTGGAAGGCTGAGCGACGAAAGCAAGTGAATGGAAAAGTACGTAAGGTTTGTCCATTGTGTCGTCCTCCATGCATTATTCCAGTTGAGTACACACACTGTCCTGGCGCTTAATAGTGTTTGCAGTTCCTGTATAAAGATTACGTAGGTATATAATATGTATCATAGGTAGGCAATACCTTTCGGACTAAAGACTTGTATAGGAGAATTGCGGACACGAGAGACAGTCAGTCAAGCCCAAAACAGACCAAGTCAAAGTAAGCCAAACGAAAGGAAGCCACGCCAACAACGAGTCTCATTTTCTCTGCAGAGTGGAGTTACTGTCAAATTATCTTCGGAAAATACATACATCCAACTAGCCTTTCTCTCAAAATGGAAATAGATAAAAGAGTGGAGTTAGCCCATCCAAATACGTTTTTGTGTCTGAAACAAGATTTTATTAGGTATGTATGTAGTGGAAGAAGGAGCGTAAGGGAGACAGGCTACTAGTGGAAGGATACAGGGTGTCCTATAGAAGCTGCATTTTTTATGTACACTAATTCTTTCTTTTCGGTTGGGTAACGATGTTTACAAACTTGCATCACACTGCATCGACTGACGTTTCGTTTGCAATAGTTATCTACTTATAACAGCGTTGGGCATAGAATATGCCAAGTCGCGTAAAGACTCTATGAAGTTAATGATGTGAAATTGAATGGGAAATAAAAATCTATAGGTGTTTAGGTTTATTTTGACTTTGCCTGTCTGTTTCCTCAGTGCCACTGCCACCTACCCACTCATCCTATTTTTGCAGATGTGCCCTGTGGAACTAAAGTCCAAGTCGGACTTTGTTTCTCTCTAGAGCTTGTTTATTCAATGCGGAGTTTTGTTGCGTTAACCTCAGTGTTCTAATTCGTGCGCACGAAATGCACGAAATGCACAGTGCACGAAAAGCATAAATTGCATGATTATAGACTATATTTAGTTATGATGTCCATGGTAATTCCCATTTCGTGCATTTCGTTCATTTTGTGCACTGCACATTGTCCTTTTCATGCAGTGCAGTGCTGCATGTCAGTACACTAGTTAAGTTTGGTTAAGTTACGATGGATTTATTCAAGGCGGTAGTAAAATAGCGTATAGTTTTTCTTTCCAGTTGGCTCTCTTGACTTTTCTATGAATAATTTGATTGGGTTATATTCCTGTGAATCTAAATGCTGGCGAAATGTGATGTTTCGTTTATGCAGCAAGGACATACACTTTATTGTGTACTCTGCAAGCTTTATGATGCAGACTTGAATTTATGTATGGAAATAGGTACCTAAGAAAGTGCTCCGCACGTAAAGAAAAGAGTATGGGAAAATGAGAATGATTAAATTCCTTGCGTAAATTGGGAGTGTATTAAAGGATACCGAGAAAACGTACAATTGCTACCTGGGTTAGGCTTTCACCATTTATTGTGTATTTGACTAGCCTAGGGAAGGATGGATGAATTACAAGAAGTGTATGGGATACATTTAATTTATTTCATGTTTCAAGGGGAAAGAAAATGGAAAGCGAGTGTGATGTCTGCAGAAATAAATTCCCACCTCAGTTGAAAAGAGGACGACAATTCCCTTGTGCTATTCAAGTTGCCGCTACCACAAAATTATCTATCTCCTTCCTCAAGACTGTGACAAAGGAAAATAATTTCATTAATTACACCAATACGAACATTTCCTTACTGGATTTTAAAAGTTTTCTTACCATTAGCCACTCTTTGTGGCAGAGAGGATTTATTCACGGCATTAACGTCGCTCTACTTTTTAGTAGCAATTTCAAAGTTGGCGTTGTTGCCACTAATCCAGTCACTATCGGGAAAGGGACGAGGGGTACACGGAATATAACTGTATCCAGAGAACCCTGCGATAGCTCTGAAAATACTGACTCTGTGTCTGGCGAAAGGAAAATAGACGATAGAGACTGTTTTAATGTTTTTAGTGTGTCTCTGATCATGTATATAATTGCTAGCACAGTGCTGCAGTCTAGAATACAATTGATGGCTGTTGGAAGTTGGGAAAAGATGAAAACCTTGAATGGCAATGTTAAAAATAGTCATACTGTATCTATAAATTCAAATTCTGTCCAGATCTCTCCTGTCCAATTACATACTACTACAGATTGTCAAAATAACGATAAAGCGACGACTTGTCTTTTAGAAATTCAAGAAATTGTCCATGACACTACTATTAGGGATTCGACAGTCGTTTCTATTGCACATCTTCAAGTTCACTCTGACTATTCCCAGGAACTGATGAATTTTTCAAAAGTCCATCAAATTATACTTCTCCCTTTCATAACCGTGAACAGTCTCAACCCTACTACACCAAGAGCATTTTCTGTTGTGTCGTTTATCTTTATTACTTTTCTATTTCGAAAGCCGATTGGCCTACTTCAGTATCCAGTTGTGCTTCAGCTTCACCAGCTTCTACATTTAATGCAATCAAAAACCCAGAAAGAGAAAGAACTTGAAATGTTTCGTGGAGACAGTGATGTTTTCTCGGAAATATCTTAATGTGTCTCTCACTCACTCTAATAATCAATAACGATAATTCTAAAAATACTATTGATATTGCACTCCCTATTTATAGACAGCAGCAGCTGTCTACCCAAACGTGAGACACTTAGCGTTGCGTATTATACGTAGCCCATAAGTAACTATATACTGAATAGCTGCTATAGATGTCCCGAGTAACTATTCCTTTTAGGAACCCTTGACATATATAAAGTATGGATTCGAATGTACATCCACAGAAGAAATTGCTCCAGGTCCAAAAATACAATCACTCAGACATACTTACTTGCATTAAACGTATAAATGTAATGTAGCACTAAGACTTATTGCTTTACTACAAACAACACATAATGTCCAAAGTATATGAGTAGTAAACATAGCTACTTGCAAACTATATAATAATAATACAAACAGTAATCTCTATTCAATACCATTAAGTACATTTACAAACATTAACATAGACTTTTTTCTATATGCAATTTATATTAACTGTCAAATGGATTTTAATAACGGTACTAAGACAGTGCTCTACTTATCTATCTAAAACTTCTAATGGAACAAACGTAATTGAAAATTTATTAATCCCATCCAGAATACCATTCCAAATCTCTTTACATTTAGTCGAACTTAACGTTTACACGTCAACAAGTGAAATTATCAACTAATCCATAGTACCCGCACCGCAGCAGCAAGTGTTCACACTATAGCTCGACCAAGATGCAAATGATCCTTGTGGCAGGCGGGTAAGTCATTTTTCATGACTGTCCTATTTTTCTCTTACTGCTTTTCTAACTTAAATTCACATATTTTATAAGTTACAGTTGCTATCCTTTTTCCGCCAATGTGCACCTCTCTTAAGAACCTTTTTACTTTTCCTAGACCAACTACGACCCTTATATGCTTATAGGTTTCTTGACAAATGTTAATTAATTAAATGCTAATTAATTAATCTAGCATCTGTTGTATACCATAGTTAGTGGCACGCCGTAAATTTTTAGTGAACGATCGTCTTATTGAAAAAAATAATAAAACGTTCAGGTCGAAAGCAGAAAATCAAAAAATGCATCGTACACTAAGGAATGCTATAATTAGTTAAGTTTTATAACTTTTTTTAATATTTTTTAAACTTAAGAGACGTTATCTTGTGGCATTTGAATTTATGCCGACTTTTGTACTTATTGTGCTTCGTCTTGCCAAGAAGGGCAAAAAAGGTTTCACTGAGTGATGTATACAAGTTGAGCCCTGTCGATTCAACTTTAAATACGGCACTGGGAAGTAGTAAAAGTTGGCGACAAATGCAAAAATCCAGGAAGGAGAAAATCTTTCCCCGTTGCCGTCAAACCACGATAAATCAATGTTGTAAACTTTTTCTGTCACATCAATTTATCTCGCATATAATTCTTTCCTTTGTTTCTTGACTGTTTCTGGTTACAAGTGTACAAGGCTGAATCCTGGAGTTTTGGTTTGCATAAATTTTTTATTGTGGGAAGTGGGGGCATACTGTAGCTGGCATAACTCTATATCATTGCAACACTAACTGAGCTCACCTAAGCCATGGGAATGAACACAATAGTGCATTTTGTACATTATCTGACTGTTCTATTTTTAGCAGTTGTTGGAAAGCCAATACAAATGGGAAAACTTTTAGAGATAGCAGCTCCAGATTTCAGGAAAACTATTTTCATGAAATGGAACACTAACAACAAGATTGATGTAACTTTATTTGAATGTGCATTGGTTACTGGGAATGCAAATATTTAAGCAATACTAATGCACTGGTTAGCAACTCTTTTCGTTTTAATTTCCTTTTAAATTTTATTTTACTGCATAAGCATTGCAAATAAAATACTTCCGAAAGAGGCAAGCATCTTAAAGAATTCTCTAACCTTAAAGAATGCATTTTTTGGAAAAACAAACCTTTCTGTGTAATATAAAAGGAAATCAAATTTAAAAAAATTGAAACCCGACAACATCAATGCATGAATTTATTGTGAATCTTGTTGTGCAGCTCAATAAATGGTATTTACTTTCTCACCGTTGATTAGTTTTGTGGCATTAGCATTACAAACTGCTATTCATGTTGTATTACTTTGAAAGGAAAGCTTAGACACTCGAACGACAAAGTAATCAGAAGAGAAGATACTAGAGCTATTAAGGACTCGCAATAGACGATTACATTTTACGACCGCAAATACGAATGAATGTTGTGCGTAGAAGTCTTTCCCATAAAGACTTTCCCTGACTTTTCCCAAAGTGAAAGCATAGAATAAAGAATCTTGTATATGTATACAAGAAGAACGTTTATTGTTCACATTCAAGTCAAGCTAGGTATACTTAGCTACAGGGTGGAGTTTGTGCAAGGAATATCCAGGATGAGACTGTATTGTGCGACGAGCCAAAATTGGAATTATTGGAGTTATTGGTATTTGTGATTGCCTTTATAGTAAAAAAAATCAGTGCATGCGGCCTACACGTGTAGTGTAAGTCACGAGGTGCAACCACAAGCGCCGCCTCCAACTATACACAGCCAATTGTAGTAAATCTATGAAATCCAACACAATTTAAAAGCGAATCCTGAATAAGTCAACAAAATATAAAAGCCAATCCTGAATCTCCAGGGTACAACGTGTAGAAAAAGTTAACTTTACTCCAGAACAGAGTTCTGGCTGTCTGTATGCGAAATAACAATATTGTCTCTGAAGTGAAAGGAAGAGAAAAGAATTTGGAGCGAGCGCAAGTTTTGGGAAAGGGAGATGTGGAATTACGTACGTGGTGTAGTGAACTAGAAGCAGCCCTGTATTTCTTTATCCATCCATCTTGATCGTAAAGAAAAGTGGCCAAGGGAAAGGAGGTTGATGTGATGTAAGACAGAAGGCAATGCTCTTTCATTTTCTGGTTTAAGAGGAGTGCCCTACTTGTGTGTGATTTCTTGTGGGTCGTTGCCCATCCATGTTTCATAAAATTCAATTACGCGTATAAACATGTGCATTATTATTATATTTTGCAATCAGCACTTTAGTCTCACTGGTAGCATCTGTTCTGTAGGCATACCGATACTTCATCTTCCAAACATTTTAAAATATGCAAAAACCTCAGTATGCCCACAGGAGGGATACTCAAACACATCGTGACGTATTCCATATTTATTACCTACAGAGTTCCAAATAAAATAATTTGAACTGCTAAAATAATTTAATCCGTTAAATTTCTTTCACAACTAATCTTAAATGTTAATGAGATAGTAAATTGGGATCCACACCGTTTTAAAAAGCAGTCTTATTGTTAGATTAGCTTTCCATAGGTACAATAAGGACGCTCCGTTATTGAATAAATCATAATAGAAGACTATCTATCCCAGTAACATGGCACTGCTACCCTATAAATTACATGGCAATCTATGAGGCTTAACGGAGAATAGGTTCAATTTCTTGTGCTTGGAGTTAACCATGTCGTTTTAATGGACATTAGGTATAGGTAGGAGAGAAAATGTTTTTGTCGTCAGCAACAGAGTGAAAAGCTGAGAGAGACACTCCTTTTGTGTGTAGATGCAACATTAAGGACTTCCTACAGAGTGGCAACGCAGTTATTATAAGTCAAGACAGCCGAGACTGAGGGCAAAGAGTAGTTCTACAAACGAAATCCCTTTCTCCACTTTTGCGAGACCACAACAGACTTGTTTTTTCCCTCACATCGCTTTCACAGAGCCAGCCAAACTAATACCCGGTTTGTTCTCCGCTGTGATGCAATATGACTAAGTAAGTATTGCCCACGGGTCGGATGATGTGGCGGTTTTTCTCGCTCCACAGCTCCACTCAGCCTGACTGGCAATGTATCTTCTCATATCTCCAAATACTCCGGCAGTTCAAGTGAAATAGGAATTTTGCACGTGAACGACTTAGAGACCCACATCCGGTTTTATGTTTCTGCTTCCAAAGAAATCAGCTTCATTCCGACATAAGAGGGATCAACATCCATCCTGTCCCTTTCTAGCCAAACTACTACGCTTTACTTAGCTTTAGTTATGTATGAATTGACTTTGGCAGTAGGCGCTAGGTGTCCATATAAATGTCCTTTTCTCTTTTCTATGATACATACAACACTCAACCATAAAACAACATTTTATTTCTCATCTGGGCCGACAAATCTCACTTTCCCTCCTCAACGCATTTCTAATGTAATCGAAATAGTCTATCGGCATACAGAAGGATTTCTCCTCTGCAAGTATCTCTACCAAAATAAACTTTTCTGTCTTTTCCAATTACACCCTAAGCCAGGTTCTATTTATGCATTCAGATTAGTTTTCAATAGCACTAACATGTAAGTAGTCTATAGAAAGCAAAGTTAATACAAGTTTACATTCCGAAGTCTTCCTAAAGACTCGAGATAATTTTCCACCTTTCGATGTCGGATAGATTGTGATTGAGAAGTAATAATTTAATTTTACTTGCACAGTTTCAATGAAAGTGCTATCGTTCTAAATACAATAGTGGTACAACTTGAATCGTGATTAGTGAATTGATGATGTAATACAACTTCCCTTTAAAACCTGACCTGAAGCACTACAAGATCTTTTCAATTCCAGATATCCTACCTTTTTATCTCATTGATCTACTAGGCGACATCTGTTTCACATAAATCGCATTTTTTGCAACGTTGGATTTGTCAAGTCTTGCTTTCACTCAGTTTTAGTTATGAATAAACAATCTCAAGTCTCGCGATAATAATATTAACAGAGTTTACAACTGCAAAAAGTTTAACTTAAAATCCTGGATAATTAAATGGCTATTGGTAATCACCAAAGATAAACACCACCACGAATACACAAATAATTTACCTCAATGTTTGTGTAAACTAAATTTTTGATGCTGCTTATAAATGTAGCCTAACCTACATGTAATTCGTACAAGTTTTTATTAGCCTTTTCTACACCTTGCATTAAAGAGTATATTATATTGGCAAGAAAAGCTATTTACTATAATAGACACTGAAGATAAGGAAACAAGAATTAGTGAGGAAGTGATGTCTTACCCGAGTAACCACTATACGTTCATAGAACGTTCTTTATAAGGACGCTTAAAGTTTTAAGACGTATCGCTAGACGTAATACGTACGGTTTTACACCGATTTCCCCGAGGACTTTTGTCGCGACATAACCACGTTCGCGGAACGTATGAAGTACGGGAGCAGAACGTTCGCCAAGTACCTTCCAGGTACCAATTACGAACGTTCGCAAAAATAAATTCCATGTGGGATTCGAAGCCAGGTACAACGGATACATAGAATTTAGTGCACAATTATACATGA
Organism: Yoshiicerus persimilis; assembly: GCA_020352615.2. NCBI lineage: Eukaryota > Metazoa > Arthropoda > Collembola > Entomobryomorpha > Tomoceridae > Yoshiicerus > Yoshiicerus persimilis. The sequence continues at coordinate 2,675,994 of CM060170.1, read as the reverse complement.
ATCCTGGAAATACAAACCGAACCTTTTACCACATGGCCAATTTGGCTTTAATGAAAGTGAAGTGAAGTAAAGCGTTCTATATTTCTCCACTACTACTTTCTTTCGTCTTTTCATTTTAAAATGTGTTGATCGACAAAGTACTGTATATATTTGCAATTATTAAACCTGCTTTGTTCAACATCGCAATTATGCAAATACTGTTTGTAGCAATTTGTATACATTAATTGCGGTATATATTAATATATACTCATTCACTATAATGCAGCATATATTAACATATATTTATTGAATTTAGTATATTTTAAAATATATCCTTTCACCATGAGGTATAAAGTAAAATTTCTTCATTCATTGAAATATATGTTAATATAATATATACTGATTTATTATGGTATTTAAAATAACGTATAGCTATTGTCATTGTATATACCTATATTAAATATACTAAAGTAATATTTTTTGTGGATTAATTATAAAATTATTTCGTCAATTAACGAAGACAAAAAGTTTATTTTAAGGTACTAAATACGCACGTCCTTAAGACGACCTTTAATGTACGTTCGCAAAGAGACGGTTTAAGTACGTTCATTAGTCGGTCGCGTAAGATTAAAGAAATTTTATACCTAGCGTACTTCTTACGAACGTACCCTATTAGTACTTCAGAGTGGGGGACCAATTTTGACCGAAGTCGTACCTTTTAAGAACGTTCTAAATACGAAGATGGTTACTCGGGTAGGTCTTTGTTGCGCAAAAGTTGAGCAATATGTGACATTTTGCCCAAATTCTTTAAATTTGTGTTGGCGTGAAACAAAGTTACTCTTGTAACAATGTCATTTACAAATTTCTGGATGAGCTTAGAAGTGAAGAATCAAAATCAAAATGATGGTATGGTTCTTGATAGTAAATTTCTTGAGACGACTGTTACGAAGTATTCGAAGCACTCTTATTCGCATCCAGGAATAGTAAGGAAGTAATAAACTTTCTAGAATGCCATTTTCTCAAATAAAGAAAAAAATGAGTATCTAGTATTACTTGTATTAGTTTGCAGGGTCTTGAACAACAAGTGGAGAAAACTTTTCTCGACTCAACAGCTTAACTTTTTATTGACTTCCGAATTCACAGCAACATAGAATTCAGCGTAGTAGAAAGTATGAACTATAACGATCTTTCCCATCTCACTCGATTGGGTAGGTGCCTTAGTTTAATACAATAATAATATAGTTAGCCACGTCAGCTTTCTTCTCCCATACCCCGTTACTGTAAATGATCTTTCTCATCTGCTTGCAATTCAGCTCTGCCTCACGCATTCCTTTATTTACTGAGAAGGGCAAACTAACACAATATGTACATTCTACATAGGTCCCCCTTCATTTTCTCTTACAAAGTTCTTTTAATATTAACCTTATCATCCTGGAAAAAAGATATAATTCAGAGGACTGACTGAGTTCTGCATTTTCATAGCAATCCTAGGATTCATTTACTTTACGGCAAACTTTGAAACTTTTCATGTTATTTATTCTTACATAGATACATATTGTATTTACTTTCTGTATTTTTATTGTGGAAGAGGAAGGCTGAATTATACAAGTTCTTTAAGGATGCATACTTATTCTATTCACTTCTGGATTCTGGAAAGAGTTTCCAAGTTGCTGCAAATCTTGTCAACTTTGGCCATTGACAGTATGATACAGCATGCGGCTCATGTTTCTTATTGACATTTTACTAGTGATCATTTGTACAACAGTTTTGTCATTCTTTCCACTCTGGATATTACTCGAGGATACTTCTGCAGAAATTCTCCTAGTTGATGAAATATTCAAATATTGTGCAAAATGCGTATAGACGTCTGACAGCGTGCGCAGGTACTAAGATGACCGGATCAGTTGCTTAGTTCAAACGCCACAATTTTCAAACAGGAACCCAACTGTTTCACGTTTACGACTCTAAATGGCCCATAAAACTTACAAACAGCCAACGGTTATACTCACAATTTATTTATTGTGAAAAGAAACGCAAACTTGAGGCAGCTCACTTGTCTTGCATAAAATATAGGTATGTAAAGTAAACAGACTTATTGTAGGAAAAGAACGCCTACTAAAATACTATCTATGTGAGCCTGTTTGTCTTCGGCACAGTCTATGTGAGTATGTGCTTTTAAGCCGTGAAAGCGTTCTCAAAGCTAAATTCAAGTGCATTTACAAACTTTTGCTTTTATTACATGATACATAATATATGTATACGATATAAGAATGTAACACAAATGTTATCATCCTTCCATAATGCAAAATGTACTTATTCTACAACACAAATATTAACATTGTGTGATGCATAGAACTTGTGATATGTAATTTTCTTTTACTTCACTTAAAATACCCCAACTTTTTCATATCGTATGCGATAAGTGAGCGACAAAAGCTACTTACTTTGGACGTACGTAAGTTACATAGCATTCTCCCTTGAAATTCCTACTAGCAAACAATTTTCATAAGACAAATAGGAAATAGAACCACTGTAATCATTAATTTCATCTTCAGCCTTGTTTTCCTATAGCTGCTCAAAGTAATTCTGGACGCTTATATATAATACTGCTTGTTTCATTTTAAATACACTTTATAAAGTATCTTATACAGAATATTTTAGTGAGACCACTATATATATATCAAATGTTATCATTTCCAACTGCTCTTAATTTCTCCGAGTTGTCATATTTAATTTGTAGACAGCTTATTGAAATAACAGTTTCATGGCTGTAAAGTCTACACTTTTTGCCACAGACAAAAACAATACTACAATATTTATGCTAAATTTGTATATTCATTTATTCCACTTATTTTATGGTACTTAGATATTTATGTCTCATATTTATTTACTTTTATTTACTTTACTATAATCGCACAAATAAATTAAAGCAGTACTACCTATATACCTTTTTTTCTTGTTTTACCTCATTGGCGAGAATTGAACTTTTAAAATTCGTAAAGCATAGAGAATGGGAATTAACAACAAATAAGGTATAACAACAATCTCAGTAGCAAGGAAACATTTCAGTACGTGACATATAGTAAAACCTACAGTACTGACATTCCATTAAGAGAGGAATTATTCCTACAAAAGACATTTTTAAGAATAAGGGATGGACTTTAGTCCAACAGTGGTAAATACATCTACATAAGGAATTACTCCTACTACATAGTGTACATCATTTTTACAACTTTGCATGCTTCTGGCGAAGAATTGTTTATACAAAGCACTGAAACATTATTTAGAAAAATGCTACTTTTAAAATTTACATTAAGATGTCAAGATTTTGTAAAATAGTTAAAATTTTGAAAAAGTCTGAAACCTTAATATTGGAAAATGAGCAATTTCAAACTATACTGACAATTAAGAATAATTTTAGGAAATATCAAAGTGGCTCAAAACATTTTTCTACTCAAGTTTAAAGTTGAAGCAGATTTGTGAAAAACAAAAAATAAATTATGAGTTTACCAGACCTACCAAAAAATTAAGAATAAATAGTTTTCTTTAGATTACTTCTGATGGCTATCACCAACCAAGGGGACCCTAGCAGTCTAATTTCTCTTACCACTATTTTCTCAGTAAAGATTGTAGAAATTCCTTTAGTAGTTTCTACCCATTAAATTGATAATGGACATTGAGAAGTTAACTTTAGTCAACCTCTACATTCCAGTAGATATCAAAATAGAAATGTGCTGCTTTGTAGGAATGGGTTGCTAAGAAGGAGCCGTTCCTTGCAGGAATGCATGCGCTGTAGGATTAATTCCATGTAATATTTGAGTGTTTGTACTTTCTAAATATTCGCCTGTAGAAAAGAAATAATGAGTCCCGTTGGTTTGTCTTATTGTGTGTAATGTTTTATCGTGTTATTCTTCCTTTTATCACACAAATTAAAATACATTACATTAGTAAACACGAAATACTGTGAGAAATATGAATTCCTACATTGCAGTGAGGCCAAGAAAGTTCTAGCTTGTTTTGTTCTGCAACTGAGCTTATAACTTTTCGTTCCAAGGCAAATAAGTTACATTGTTGCGAAATATAAAATAGGTTTGAGCTTTAGTAATAGAGAATAATAATATTTGTGCGTAGAAGGTAAGACTACGTCTTAGGATTCTGGGCAAGTAAATATACTGGAAAGAAGACATCGATAAGGAATGCATGGGAAGTGAAGGTAACTGAAATTGGGGGTTAGTCTGCCTGTAGTATTACGTCTGAGTAAACGCAGTAAAAGGGAACCGAAAATATTCAAATCTGTGGGAGTTAGAAAGCTCTGAGAGAAAGTTGGTGAACAGTTTCCATATCATATCATTTCATGTCTGTGTAGCTTTTGATCTGTCTATGTAGTACTTATTCTTCGTCTACTGAAGAATGTAAAACTTTGAGAAAGGCATGCAGGCGAGCTTGATGTGCGGAAGTACAGGGTAGAAGAATTAGTCATCTTTAGCAGACAAGACAGCTGAAGAAGACAAGACCGAGAGCGATAAACTAAAGTGTCTATACATATATGCACGATGCACACTTCAATATACACATATCTGCACAGAGCATTAAACCAACATCCTACCTTGCATATATTATTCATATACATTAAACTTGTACATACTATTCCCTTCTTCCATTAACTTTCCTGGCTATTATGTTAGCGGACTTTGTAAAATCAGGTAATCTTTGCATCATCCGCATATTACTTACATTTTCTGTGCCTCCTCTACATACTAAGTACACGCAGCACTTACTTTCAGCATGATATCTTGGTTTTCTCCACTGGAATCTATAGATTATTAGATGGTTGATTAAATTCGTTTAGTAGTTCTGGTTGGGGGCGCTAAGCGCGGGTGAATAGCACAGTTTGTTCAATATTATTGTCTGTAAGAGGATATTTTTAGACACATTATATAGTACATTAGTGAAAGAATGGAGGAGACTGCCTAGCTTTTAAATAGAGAGCATTTGGGCATCGCCTTGGATGTAGGAAAGCGTCTAGCTTTGCAGGAAGGAACAAAGCCATTGTGCAATGGTAGTGCTCATAATAGTAATAATATATTATTGCATATATTACAATATAGTTTAGGTGTGTACAAAGTAAAGCATACTTGGGTGTATTAGAAGAGGAGCTGTGTGAGGAGTAGCCTATAGAGGGTAAGTGTAGTGGAGAGCGAGAGCGAATATGTTTTGAGTAAGGTCCGTGGTGCCTATTGGTGGAGTACCTTTGTACTTGTATTGCATATACCTACGTAATCTAGCCTACCTAATATATACTTAACCCTTTAGCGAAGGCAGTGTAGTCTTTCAGGACTTTTCTCAGAGAGAACAGAGCGCTTGCCAAAAGGTTCCCATTGCAAAATCCTCAGTTCTCAATTCACGCTTATTCTGTTTAGACCTACGGAGTGGGTCTGGCAAAAAGCGGTGATCTCCTCTTGCCTCCTCCATTCCACTCTCCACTCATCTCCGCTCGACTAAGACTCTGTTTCATCCACACAGACACACTGCCAGTCGGAAGACCCACAACACTCTTGACACAGTGCACCGAGTCCTGCCCGCACACCGAGCACTCTGGCTCCCTTCATTATCCAGCGCCCGACCTGGCTGTCTTGGCCCAGGCTCCTCCGGTTTCTTCTAGCCCACTTTCACTCCACCGCAACACCGGACTCTGCTGAACCCTCACTCTCCGCACCCAACATCCACCATAGCTCACAATCCTCCACACATGCACGCCAGACCTCTTAATACAATAAGTACACACGATACTCAAGTCCACGACTAACTTCCCACTACGCTCCGCTCAATTTCAACCCGTTCTTACAAATAGCCAGGCTCCCTCCTCTAACACAGTCGCTCTCCTCTTTCTCCTAGGCTCTTTCCTCCAACTCTACCTGTAAACCATGATAATAACACAGGGAGGCCTAAGTTTAGTATGTATGTACTTTAGGATTGCTTCCCTGAACTACGTCTAGTATTAGTCATTGAAATACAATAAATACCTACTAGTGTACTAAGGGAGCCTTAGATTTTAGATTCTATTGCATTCTTAGGTTACGTACATATCTGTAATATAAACTTGCTTCATACAAAACACAAAATCAATTCAGAAAGTTGAATTGCTTAAATTACTTAGTCGAGTTAAACAGTTAGCTTTTGAATGCACTGCTGCTTATTTGAAAATACTTGTACATACTATACTGCATTGGATTCTGCATCACTCACAATTAGTGTTCCTTAGTTGTATACAGTAAACACGTATACTGGCATCTGAAAAACCTGCAGGCGTAAACTAAAACGGCATCTGGCTTCCTACGTTTAGCAAAACAAAGATAAGACGGAATAATACGAGTGCACTGGATTAAAGAGCCGGTATGCAGGATAAAAGAAGTTTTAAGGAAACGACGGCCGCAGCGCATTTCTCTTTCTCTACAAGGGAGATGGAGAATCAGAGATAATAACAGGTGACAGAAGAAGACTAATAGAAACAAGAGAGAAATTAAGATCTGCTCTGCAAGGATATTCTCTCCTGGAAACACTTATAGCATATTTTACGGATATGCTCCTCCACTCCCGCAACAGAATAACACCAAACCACATCACAATAATTTCTTGCCAACTGGCAATCTCACCTCTAAGCTCCAACCAAGCCAACCCACCAATCACATACAGGATAGAACACTAACCTACTAACTAGCTAGACTAAGTTCCGGAATCAAATAAGAAGTCCCTATAAAACAAGTCTTGCTTTACATTTGACTGACAGTTGCTTGGATTTTGGATTGCATTTCATCAAAGGCATTGCAATCACAGCAAATCAACTCTAACTCTATTAAATAAAGGAATCTGTCAAGAATTTAGCGAATTCAAGTTGCTAAATAGAGAATACAATAAATAAGAATACTCCTCATCATTTCATTTCCAGCTTGAGGAATATGAGATGGCTCTTCAGTTGATTTCAAGAAAACTGATCTGAAATAAAATATTCTACAAATGGAACACACAATATAATGCTACTCAGTACTTATCCGAATCTCAACTGATCTGGAAGGAAATTTGGCGAGTATACTTCTGAAAAACATTCTATTGTCTGAACAAGGAATAAGGATGTAACAAGATACGCGTAATTGAATTTTATTCTTTTCTCTATGTCCTTACCTACTTCGGAGAGAAGAGCATGGAGGATAAGTTTGCTAAAAGCTGCGAACGCTAAACATAATATTACAAGCTTAGCTGAGGAATCTCAAGGGAGAATCTTGGAAAGACTCACATTATATTCCAAACCTGAAATAACACCTGAACTCTATTATCTGCTGTAATTGCTTATAGCTCTGGTACATATAACTCTTTTCACCGTGAGAATCGAAATTTTTTCTTTACTCGATTCTTCTTTTTATCCTTGTAACTGGACAACCTGTACATTTACATATTTGCGTTGTTCATGAATCTACTGTTGAATACGAATTAGTAACATTTCCCATAGTACGCACATTACACACGTAATCATTGGCTAATTCATGCGAATAAGAAAAAAGGATTTACATTTTGGTCTGGGGTCGTGTGCAATGTGAAAATCTCATTACTTGTTCACATCTAAGGAAAATGTGTTTGAAATAAATTATTGATGGAAAATGTGAAAACGGGAAAACCAGGAAAATCAATGTTTTTACTCAAGAAAATGATTAGCGAGAATGAAGGACATTACAAGACTTGTTAATCTGTAAAAAGTGTTTAAAAGTGAAAAGATTTTCTCGTGTGTAGTCCACTAAAGAAATGGGAGTGTGGAAGTGGAGTATTTACGTCGAATTGCATTGTTTCTGGTGGATTGGATGAAAAAAGAGTAAAGTGGAGTGAATGGACATTTGGGGAGTAAATAGGAAATACTAAATACATAAGGATTAGTGTTATGAGCTGTGAGGAGGAAATGAAACGGAAAATACCTACTCATAGATTGTCAGAAAAATGAATTTCCGGCTATTGAACTATGTGATGGTAGTAAATAGAAATAGAGAGTCGCAGGGAGGAAAAGAGCATGGGAAGTGAATCAACAATTTGTTCGCCTTGGCCTAGCTGCCTCCTTCAATACTCACTCATGGTTTCTCTTGCTCTGTGCAGAAGCGCTACCCGCTTTTTTACCGGCTCCCCGATTCGACCAACTTGCTCGCGGATCCAGCTCTGAACTCCACTTCCCATCCGACGATCACATTGCACTTCTATCTACCTAAGCTAGTAAATAACTGCTAAACCAACAATAAGCTACTCGCTCTCTTCCCTCCTTCCTCCGTCTATTTACTAACTAACTTCTATTCCAACACATTTAAATCCCAATCGCCAACACACTGTGCTTCACAACTACTCTCCCCCACTAAGTCTCCCTCAAAACACAAATACTAATTTCCACTGCAATTTTCATCCAATTTCCAGTAAAATTGTTAAAGTAACAATCGTCAATTATTAAGTACTGCATCTACAGACATCACAGTGAAATTCTTTTCGTTTTGCTTCGTTTTTAAATAACGCTCTTGCTTTCTCAATTCCTGATCTCTAACTCAAAGCTGAATTGCTTCCACAATTAGTTAAACATTCTTGTCCAGAAAACATTTATCCAATATTCTGTTCCTTAATAATTTCGTTAAGCAATTTCGATTGTAATTGGGCTGCCAAACAACTTCATCCGATATCAAGAATAAATCTCACTTCAGTGCCAGTCTTTAGTTACACTTGGCTTCGCTTCATTACAAAAACCTGAAACCTGGTGCTGGTGTGTATAGCGTATTAGAGTTGCTTCAGCGAATACTTGCTCATTAGTGCTTGTTATACATTTTGCTGTGCATAGATGAGTCACGTTATTGAAGTATTGAATCTGAATTTTTAAAGTACGTAAAAGTAAATCGAAATTTAACTAAAAGGATTCATAGAGAAAGTGTTCCAGAAAGTTTCATTGTTGGGAATTAATTCCTGTGGGAATTTGGTAATTAAGAATTGCTATTTCACCTGAAAATTAATTAAGAATTATGTATTCCCTGAAAGACATTATGAAACTCCAGTTTGTTATTGATGGGGTTTGACTTGTTTGAATTATTCGTGCTGTGCATGAACCGTTGAAATTGGCTTGAAGTCAATTGATACTGTGTTGTGGTAGTGAGGTTGTATTTGTATAGGAATTTCATTGAGAATACTTGGAGAGAAATGAATAAAAGGTTGTGTGTGTTCTCCTCTGTGGCAACTTGGTTCATGAAGACTTTTATTCATCAAACAATCCCTGTTTCATTGTGCTAATGGAACTGTAAAAGGAAAACAATATAAAGTACTACTCGTAGCAGTCTGCACAGAGGAAAAATTGTTTCTTTGAAGGAAGGGATGGAAGAAGTTGAAAAAGTCGATAAACTAACAAGTAACGGGTACCTGCGGATAAGTGGCTACAAATATAAAATTTAACTGAATACTGAGTAAAGAGTGTAGCCAGACAGACAGATTCGAATCCAATGTGCAATGTCAACAAAATGAATGAACTTAAACTTTAAACACAAACAAACTTACGCAAACACTAGCATTAGTGTTAGGGTTTTGGCTGAAATGAGCTGACGATGCAAATACATTCGTTTGAACTGCTACTTGTATTTATTATGTACAGTAGCTACTGTGGAGGTAATATCCCTGAGTGAGGCGATTTCGTTTTGAAGAATTACAGAAGACCTATCTCCTTTATGGGCGAGAATGTTATTTAAAATGCATTTCCATTAGTACCTGTCTCTCTGTGTGGTGTCTTTATTGATATTGACATGCATTGACTTACTTAACTAATTAAATCTCGTCCATTACCACGTCATGCACCACTCCAGTGCCATTCGCTCGCGAATCTACTCCGTGAACTCAAACTGAGCTAATACGATTACTTTTACCTCGTGCACTTCCACACATGTCTATTATTCATACCGCACTAATTGTGTGTACAGTGTATTAGTGCTCTGTTTCCACTGATACAAATACAATGTGTGAATCTGAAAATTACCCTTTCACTCGGCTCATGTACTTCCATCTGTATTATCAACCATGAATACTCATTAACTCTGTCGTCAAAGAACCACTACACTTTTATTTACTCGGGCATCTGTAATAATTTTCCTTTCACCCGCAAATACAATGTAACGGCATTAAAATCAAAGCTATTCGGTTCTCGGAACAATGCGATATTGCTGGAAACATTACTAATTGCATTCCAACGCTGAAAGAACTTGTTTGCGACATTCAGGACGTTCATTTATTTTCATAAATTCATCTTCTGAATTCCATTGCCTTATTTTTGCATTTATAACATTCTTGATAAAACATAAATGACTGACCCAAACTCAAACTGATACCATACAAGTATTCTGCTGGCGCTTGAAAATTGGTTACGAAAAATGTGATTGTTTTTTCTTGGCCATGGAGATGAGAGTGAGAAATTCAGATAAATTGTGCTATCTGCGTTTGTCCTTTATTAAATATTTATTTTCGCTTATAAGGATGAAATAGTATGCGCATATAGTAAAGCAATGGATCAAAAACCTTTTTTCAGCGTGTTCAATTTTTCTACATTAATTTATTATTCCTGCAATATATGGGATGCTGCGTTTTCTGAATTCGTGCGGAATTGCATACGACCCATCGGTATATGTCTTAGAAACGCTGCAAACAATTTTTGTATTGCAAATACACTGAAAAGCGAGATATGTACACTAGACGTATAGTTGGTAATAGACAAACCGAATTATTTGTTAGTTATTGTGGAAGTTTGGTATTGTAGTTTAAATCGGGACTTAGCATTAAGTCACGCAAGGCAGTGGAACGGGGAGTAGGACAAAATAAAGTTTTACCTACGTCACGAAGTAAAGTGTATCTGACAAGTTACATACAACATAGACTGGCAAACTTAAGACCCATCACATGACAAGTAAAGTGCATTATACTGTGTAGGTATAGTTAAGTTGAGACTAGTTCTATAACATATCTTTGACATGGCAGCCGTAGCTGGAATTTATGGCATGGGTGATGATCCATTTGGACTGTGCAGAAACCCGAAAATATACGGCGAACGGTTTCATCAACAACAGCAGGAAAAAAACTTGGAGAATTTGTGAGTCTCACTATTAGCACATCTTCAACTAATACTGCTTCCTTTATCTTAACTCTTTGTTCTGTTCTCTGTCGTGTAGTCGGTTCTTTTCTACCCCTGTATTTGTACTCTTCATCTTTCTGCAGTAGGTATTTCTATAGCGAGTTAAGTAGTTTGCATTTTTTACTTGTACATAAATAGTACTTAACAATAGCCAAGTACTTTTTTCGTTCGACTTATCCTTTATGTAAATCTGCCGAAATACTTCATTTTGCCTACTAAACAGGTTTGCAAATTTCCTAGGTTGCCCTCCTCTATTTATTTAAATTGATACAGAAATGTGTTTACGGGTTAATATGGCCTAACAGAAATTCAGTCCAATAGCACGGATATTGGGTGGACGGATTTTTCTTGAATGCGTATCCAGACTTTCACAACTTTTGCGAAACTCACGAGTAGTCGAGTCACTAACAATCAGTGACATTGGCATCCCATGTGTTACTGAAGATCGGAAAATTTATGTTCCATGTGCAAAGGCAATAGTGTAGGACAAGGTTGCTTTGGCTATTCATGCCATTCTGCCATCAGCAATAGAACGACTGCGAATACTTTCCCATGAATACGCTTACACTATACGTTTACTATAAACTTACGGTTACTATCATTACCGCAGACATAGGATACGCTTCTGTAAAATAAATGCTAACGCTGTACATATGTAATTAATACGAGTCACTTATTGTTAGATGCTAAGTAATAGTCGTTGTATTGTGTACACCGTGACGACAAACTAAGGTACCCCCCTATACAGGACGAACCGTAAGTAGCACAGCAAAACTGTTTACACCACTCGAAAGCCAGTCCAAAGTTACAGTGAAATCCTAGTTTTCATAAAAATCGGTTGAAGGTAAGTGGGTCAAATAAGTCGATGTAAAATAAAAGTACGAAAATGTACCCGGTTTTCGGTGATTCGGATTTTTCCCGGCCGAAAAAACAACTTTTTTGAAAAAACATTTTCACAGGTACAATCCATGCTATATGAGTGATTTTTCTTGAATTTTTCATAATAATCGAAAAAGGTTGAATTTTCAACTTTTCCGGGATTTCCATGAAAAACATGAAAATTTTAAAGAAATTGCAGAAAAGTTGAAAATTCAATCTTATTCGATTATTATGAAAAATTCAAGAAAAATCACTCATATGACATGGATTGCAGCTGTGAAAATGTTATTTTAAAAAAGTTGTTTTTTCGGCCGGGAAAAATCCGAATCACCGAAAACCGGGTACACTTTGGTACTTTTATTTTTCACCGAATTATTTGACCCACTTATCTTCAACCGATTTTAATGAAAACTTGGATTTCAATGTAACTTTGGACGGGCTTTCGAGTGGTGTAAACAGTTTTGCTGTGCTACTTACGATTCGTCCTGTATAGGGGGGTACCTTAGTTTGTCGTCACGGTGTACATTATTTGTCTGAAGAAAACAAAAGGAAATTAAAGGGAAAAGTTGGGTTTTTTTACCATTGATACATTATTTACTAACCTAAATCAATATGACATGAATATAAATATATAACGATACACAAGTCAGCAAGCCATGTATAAATTTGGGTTTATTATAGTATTACTTCCTTTGCCTTCTATGTATTTCCTTTTCTTTATAGTTTACACATTTTTTTTACAACGTAGATAGGTGGTAATACTTTCACTCAAAGCTCACTTATTTATTATATGTATAAGGGTGTTACATGCATTCAGTAGGCGGACAGCCATTCTAAAGGGATTTTGTATAATATTATAGTAGAGTCAAAGGTTTGCAAAGAAAAACTAGGAAATGCTTTTAGTTCATGCAAAGATGAGCATTGTAGTAATTGTAGAAGACAAGTGAAAGAAAAGGCATCGCTGTAACATGGACAGGAGATAGGACAGAACGGGAAATCGACAACAAAATGAAACGTATGGCGAAACTGAAGTGAACAATGCCATTAGTCGTTCACATGCAATTCAAAAGCTACATGGCATGGTGCATGACTTTGGTTGATACAATTTTTACATTCAGGCTGACTTACTAAGTCATTATTTCAATGCAGGTTTGAATGGGAAATCCTAACTGCTGCATATTGCGGACAGGTTTACATATTGCTAGAATAACTAGATTGCTTTCTGACGACAAATAAATGGGGCTGTTATGCCGATTGTAAGAAATTAAACAAAGGAGCCACTAACGTCAATGAAAACTTTAGCCATTGTTTTCGAAAAGTGATACCCACTTCCACAAGAGTAAAGCATTTCCCTAAGCTCTCCATTGTTCCTCAGCACTAAGGCCACTAATGCCAGTTTACATGTGAGCAGCGACATTAAAAATAAATTTATTATCCCCATAACTCACCTGACCTTGAGAATAATTAATTTATAGCTCGCACATAAATCCTCTTGGCAATTTTCTATTTTAAGTTATCCGGGCAAATTCAAATCATCCAAGTCATTTTATTGCTAAGACGGAGAAATAAGAAAATTCCCAAATAAATTTTAAAACTGCTCCACAGCGTCAGAAAAGTTTGCAATTGTACAGAACTACAGTACTACAGAAACCAAAGTTGTACGCATATAAAATTTCAATTTAATTATAAAATTTTTTGTAATTGAGAGAATGCTGTATTTCTCTGAGTAATTTAATTACTACATAGTATTCTTTTATGATTGTGAAGTGCATTTTTTATTAACCTCTCTTCTGTTTCAAATTCTGTAGTTGACACAGAGTTAGACCAAAAACCATGAATGAGGCACTCTTAGTACTTACATGGTTACATGTAGTATTCCCTCACACATACATCTTCCTCACAAACTGATTCTATTATCTGTCTGAAGATTTGGACTCCTCCCTCGTAATTACTTAGAAATTCGTGGAGAACGTAATGCAAAGAAAATAGTTCTAACCTAAAAACAAAGGACTGGTGGAAGGACAGCTCTTTGTTCTTCACGTTGTGAACAGAGTTTGGTTAAATTTTCTGTCTGCATGTCTGACACAGGATACCACATCAGAACCAGAACCAAAAGCCTGAAGTATCCACAAAGAGATTTCGGAGAGTGGAAGTTTCCGTGCAAAGAAAGGTTTCAGGCTAACTTGACTCACCTTTAACCCTACAGAGGTTTACACACTTTCCAACTTCCTTTCTTTACATCTGAATGAGTTTAGCGTCTGTGCTGATGAAACTCGCATCAGCTTATAATCATTCACTTGGGTCAATTTGCTTTATTATGGAGTCCACCGCTCAGTTTTGCTGTCTTAATGCTCGCATCGTCTCAGGCAGCTGTTCACAAACTTTCTTAGTCGCTTCAGTCGGCTACTGCTAAATATATTTCACTATAAAGGTTGTTATCATTTTCCATTATTTACGTATACTTTCACTCGCATAGTTTTGTGGTGCATTTACCCAGATGCATTAGTGGACTCGAGCTTCCCTCTTACATTGCTAATAAATGCAGGGTTAAGGCTTTGGCTCCTGGAACCATAATGTTTAAAGTACTCTTTCAATAGGCAACTGATGCTTCAATGTTAAGTCCCACACACCATTTTCTTAGTGTTTAAATAAAACTTAAACGGCTAATACGATATCAGACTTCAAAGAATCATCATTTCCCTAAGTAAACTGCACTACACCTCAATCCATGATCTTTCCTTAAAAGGATCCTAAATAGGCAATTCAACTTTTAGTACTAAAACTGCTTAGGTACTTTAAGTATGCATATTTGTATTAAGTTCAACCTATACGGTCTTTCAGAACTTACAAATACTGCAACTGAATGGTCAATTCTGGGTTTCACCATTTTAATTAGAAATTCAAATTTATTTTGCGAATTTTCTCATGAAAGCTTATGCTAAATGAAAAAAGTGGAAACCATTACTGCTGTTTACAAAGTTCCTCGCATGTTTCAAAACTAATTATTTAGTGAATAATTGTAATTACCCTGAAGACAGGCATTGTAATAAGGTTTTATTAACAAAATACTGGTTTCACTGTGATATAAAATGTCATTTAGTATTGTAAATGTGAGACCTCAGTACTTTTCAGTATTATCTAAGTTTACGCTTCGGTAAGTTTTGATACTAACAATAAAAGCGAAAGTAGATAAGGAACAAAAATCGTTTGGTAAAATCTGCAGCTGTAACATTCCTTAGAAGTGTCGATGTATTCTCCGTGTAAGAAAAGAAGGGAAAGTAAAGAAAAAGGCAAAGCTACTATCTGTGGTGTTATGGTAAAAGAAGGTAAAACACATTAAACTTTAGTTGTACTTTGATAGCTTTTATTTCTATCATTCTAGTTTCTCTTGCTTTCTCCTTAAGGCTAGCTTCTTCCACGGTATGATGTGTTCCACGCTAACGTTAGTGTCAGCTGTATAGCCTTTGGTCTCCTCTTGAGCAGAAAATCATGGTTTGACCTGTCTTGCTACAACAACACAGAGAACAGCACTGCTAATAATATCTGCTTTCTATTTTTGTATGCCTCCGAAAGTTTTCTGGGCTATAGTTGCAAGTTATAATACAGCACAACACGTGAAACTCAGTTGGGTAGCAGACATCAAACACCAAAAACATGACACGCTCACCAAATACGATAGAATGGAGAGTTTGTTACAGTTTTTCTTATTTTCAGTTGGTTATGACATATCGTCTCCATAATCAACAGATAATATTCGCTGCAAGTGACTACTGTTATTTTATGATTACCGCCTAGATTAAACCATGAAAATTTAAAAAAAATGTTGTTCGAATTTAAACTTCGGATTTGCGAATTCTTCGCAATATTCTTAATACCATTTTTAGTGGTTCATAAAATTAAATAACGATGTTGCGTAATATTTGAAAATATCAACATGTATTTACAATACTTTTTATTTTATTTTACTATTTAAAGACATTATCTGTAAAATCAAGTATCATTGATAACTAGGGTTTTCTAATACATCCGATATGTTAATACTAACTCTAACATATACTTATGCATTATGTAAATGTGTGTGGCTGTACCTGCTATTCCCATAATGTATTCATAAATATACTCAAAGAAAACAATGAGGAAATTGATTTAGTTGCTTACTAGGGAACATAAACGAAATCATCTGTCAAAACTTAAAATTTACTGTCCTAAATACTCAATGCACGCCAAGAAGAAAAATCAATGTAGTATGTATTAATATGTAGTAGATATACTTTAATGCTATCTGACTTGTGCAAACTGAGTTGTATCTCATCCTTTTATTGAAATTTGACATAGAACGGTATAAGCAGAAAAACTGCTTGGGACACAAGATGAAATATTGATTTCCTTACAATATAAGGGCAAATTCCATAAAGGTTATTTATTTATGGGGAATAAAAGTAAAATAAATATGAACACAGTATGGTCTAATAAATTCATATTTGGTAGTATGTAGTTCAATGGAGTACTAAATTGTCACAATTTTTGTTTGCAGAAACATTTATATTTTATTTAACATTTTCACATTTGTCATTTACAAGAACATTATTATTATTGATAAGGTATTACTTTTCTAGGGAATGCTTTCTACCATTATTACTACACATGCGTCCATTACTTACAAAGTAAATTGTCAACTATGCACAACAATTCTGTTATATAATAATGGGTGAAATATTTTAATGCAGTGAAAAATATGAACAGCGAAAATACTAAGTTTTTCCAAGTTTGCAAAAATTCTTAGTTTCCAAGTTGTGATGTTTTGTTGAAACTTTAATCTAGAAAAAAGACTGTAGTAAAGTTACAGACGCTGCAGAACTAATTAAAGTTGTAGGGATAATAGTTTCAATATAGGTCTTTATGCTTAGGGTAGAGATATACGAATTCACCTAGCAGATATGTTGGGCAGGACAAAGGGCAGATATAGCCAGTATTTTCCTTGTGAAAGATATGCAAATAATATACAATATTCTAACATGAAATTCTGATGAAAAACTTGGATCTAGTGAGCATGCAATGCAATCTCATTTATTTTATCGTTAGACCACCAACTGACGCCATTTTTTTTCTTTTCACGCAGTTAACTACTTCGTTGACTTGCAAGACAATGAGTCCATGAACATCCACAATTTTTATTGCGTCACGTCAGTCTTTTTTTCTTTATAACCCACCCATGGGACGACAGAAACTAAATTCTTAAAAATTATTGCTTTATTTAGTTAAGACGGAAAAATTGTTATTAAAAATAAAAGTTTCATGCTCAGAGTGAGAGTTAAAGTCATGCTTAAATGGAAGGCGCATGGCGCATATTGAGCAAGCGATAATACATTGCACTAGAAAGACGTTGGTGCAGTTAAAGTTTGAAGAGAATGTGTAAAATTACAGAGATCTTAATTGTGCTCAAAGCATACTAGTAGTGGGAAGCTAGACAAGAATTCCCAATTAGAGTTCGTCTACTCACTGTCATGTACATTAGCTTGCGGAGTAAGTAAATCTGCATCTAGGCACCTCATGAAAGCATTTCAAGAGATATTCATCTATAAACCGAGAGAAACTGTTCTTTTAAAAACTGGGTCGTTTACTAAATGAGCGTCGGATGATTTTCTGACATTCTATCTTGATGAATGAAGTATTTCGCTTTCGCATCCAAACTGAAATCAGTTGGGAAAAGAAAACTTGGAAGGAAATGTGTAAGAACATTATGCGCTTCTACTAAGTCTAAAGAGTTCTCCTTTCCTCCTCTCCTTACTAGCTAGTCACTGAAACGTACACGTCTACACGAAAATTATCTTATTATTATATCTTGCTGAGATAATGCATTTAAAATACGATCTACCGCTCCTGCCAATTCACGCACTATATTCTGCAGTCTTTCACTTGAAATTCATAAGTTGTGAGAAACCCAAGTGTAAATAATAAAGAACCTCCTTCATAGAAAAATATTACATTTATACATCTTATTTACTTTACACTCACCGGAGAGCAGATCTCAACGATAGTATTCTACATTCTTATTTTTTTAAAGAAGTATACACGCATACACACAATTTTTTCATATTGTATTTTGCATACGCAAATGCTAAAACAATAAAAAAACAAAAGATTCATTATTATTCTGCGCGATGCTTAAAATTTACAACCTCAAGGATATAATGTTGCAAAATGGAGAGGAAGTCTTACAATTATTAAGTAGTTACCCGAGAAAATGGATGGATTGATGTTTTTGATTGTTGACAACTGGGACATATATTCATCTGCTATACATACAAGGAACAGTGAATGCGTTAACATGTTTTTAATAGAAATATCAAATTAGGGATTGGAAATCTTTGAAGTGTGTTAGCGTTGCATGTTACGTGGCGTGGCTTAGAGAGCCTCAGTAGGCATATTAACACATGAGAAACCGGGTGGGTCAACACAAAGAAAGCCGTGCGGAGTCTGGGACTGACAAACTGATTGACTCGCGTAGAGATGCTGTCAGAATGCTTGAGTAAGAAGCCGAAGTCGATGGAGCAGTCTAACTGAAATGCCCAGACAATGTTTAGATGATAAAATAGCTGAGAATTTTTTATTTCACTTTACATTAGACTTCTAGTGATATAATCAATTTGATAGTCGTTACTGTAAGACTGGTGTCTACGGGAAGCTAATAAATCTGTTATGGTATAAAGTGCAGAGTTGGAATCTAGCCTACAGGGAGCATCAGAAAATGAATGCGGAGGTAATGTTACTAAACTGAATTGACTGTGACTTTACTTAACTAACTGAGCTCCACTCCACTCAACTCGGCGCTATTTACTTACCAAGATCAGACGTACTGCAGATGGGCATGGTGTTGTTTGCACATTTCCCGTTTATTTATCTACTACTGATTGTGTATAACTTGTGTAACTGAAACTGCCTCAATTTGTTTTCCTAATGTTTCATCTACCAAGAGCTATTAATACACACATTAATACACTCTATTGCATTCTAGAATTATTACAGTAACACACATATTTCAAGGTGATCCTAATGTCTTATGCTGCATTATGTTTCCAGTTCCTGGGTAGCTATTCTGCTTACTTAGCAAAACAGCTTAAGTGAGCTTAAAATAACTTTGCTCATTTCAACACTGAAGAAAACAGTTTGTTCTTATACCTCTCAATTATGTTTTCCTGTCTCTCAGTTGCTGAGAGAAAGATGATTTCTGCCTTTATGTGTACACTGCACTGTTTGCACTATACTGTGTTACGACCTGGATCTCAATTCTATGAATTCAAACACCGCTATTCAATTTTCCAACCATTTTACCTGGCTGCAAACCACTTCCATTAGACAAAATATTATCTAAAGACTTTCATCTAGTCATGCTTAGGAGGAAACCGTGCCTTATTGCAACTTTAAAGGACAAATGCCTAAAAAATCAATGAAAATTTTTTCCTTGCTTCCCTATGCAATTTATGTAATATTGTTTTAAAATGATTACTATCGCCGTGTTTCTCTATTGACGTGTCTTCCGAAACAGACATCTGAATGCTTATAGAATATAGCAAATTTAGTAAATAGCAAAGCGTTGTAAATGTCTCGTATATTTTAATTGGCAACAAATGAAGAAAATATGATTCATGCAAACATTTGTCTTTTTTGCAATCTTTCATGGATTAGAGTTTTGTATTTTGCATCCCGTTATGTTATGCATCAGACAAATATTTCATTGTCTTAAGTGAAATATATTTTAGATTTATGACTTAGTTGGGAAGAAATTTTTTCTAAAACAACGCCCAACCCAATAGACTTTATTGATTGTGCTAATTTATTAAGATATATACATTACGATAAATGTTTCAGGCAAGCGTATAATGTATAACCATTATGTTCTTGAAAGAATTAATGTGAAAAAGCAAAATTCGTTATCTTCAATTGCTTCAACAGTGTTTACGTACTGTTTGTCAAATATTTTATTTACTGTTGGTTATACATTGCAAGGTGGCTGAGGTCCAACGCACATGACACTTACAGGGTGCATTGCGAATTCCTGAGCAGCGTTTCTTAATTTAAGTGAAGGGAACGTTTATTTAGTGATTTAGTAGTTTTGCGGTAGAGGAGAGTGCGGTGTCCAAGGGTGGTAACCCACGACCCCTGTTAGGGGTCACAGATTCTTCTGTGGCCATATATTTGCACGGAGCCCTGATATATGTCAAAGCTGGAAGGAACTGTGTATGCTTTGGTAGTAAATGTCGTGTGATCAATAAATTGTGTGACCTCCTGAGCTTAGCTTAGGGAAGGAAAGCAGAGCACACAAGGTTTTCGCACAATATAAAGCGAATGTCAAGCGACCTGAAATTGCTGGGTAATAGTCATTGTAGTAGAGAAAAAGTTCCCTCATTTGAACAAGATGGTTTGCAGTGTAACCAGAGAAGTCAACTAGGTTACCCGTAACCATACCAGAACAGATTTCTGTATGCCTCTGGGACTTATTGTCCCGCTAATAAACCCAATTCAAGACTGTCTCATTTCTGAAACCTAAACTCATTCTATCAAAAACCAGTATATGTTGGGAAAGAACACCATGTCCTCATTATATTGCCTATCAGTATCTGCAATGTTCAGCAATAAAAACTTCGACATGCCAACTTTTCTTAACAAATGCTATAAAATACCATCCTGATTGCCATTGCACTGCACACTGGTAAAATTTATCATTCTTTTGAGGATTTAAGGATCCCCAGGTATTTTTATACTACATAACGGTAATACCTACAGGTTTTAATGTTACGTGGAATCATAATTATATGCAAATATGTGCCTATGTCCACCGTATTTGATTACCTCAAAAACTTATCCTGTTAAATCTTTGATTGGGGACTGATTTCGTTCTATTCAACAATATTCGTAAATATCCATGCAGATAAAACTAGTTTAAAAACAAGGTAGTTTAGCCGAGGAACCCATTAGGTATGTAAAGTTGTAATGCACTGCAACAAACCAGAATGAAATCTCACTGAAGCAAAGTGTGGTGTGTGAGAAGAGACAACTACAAAACAAATGCAAACATTAAACATATATTTACTTGACAAGTTCTCCGAATCTAGCCTTCAGTACTACTTCGTGGACGAAATCCATGCATAAGTCCCAGAACAGTTCATGAATAAAAATGAACAGAAAGGTTGCTTTTTAGGACTCATTCTTGAAAAGCTTGAATTTTTGACCGCATTCGAGTATTAAATATTAAATATTATTTCCATTTTCTAGAAATATATTTACAACAGAGAATGGCAAAAATTGCAAAGTGGGTATGAGGGGGTACCAGGGGGAAATCACTTTCTAAAGAAGGTTGTAAAAAAGTTCAATTTGATTATTTGGAATAAGTGTTATTATTTTTATTCTTTATAGTTAATTCCACTCTATTTTTGCCGTTCACCCATTCCTTCTGTATTCTCGATGTGGTAAATGGGGATAATGGGAAATGGGGGAAAGGGAAACCCTGAGTTGAAATGTATGAGCCCCTAGGAGCAGAGGGAATAAGGAACAGAGAAATGCTGCTGTCTTTCCGTCATTCATGTTGTACCTCTGACTTCACTACGGTGATTATATTTTGTTTCAAAGTAGCGTGCAAACTACTCCTCATGTATTCATCACTAGAGTTGCTAACTGACTGAGAACTGCATACCTAAATGAGCACAATCAACAACAAACACCTTCGCAGTTGCAATCTAAAATTTTCATTAATGTTAGTTTCCTCGAAACGCCATTATTTATGTACAAGTTCAGAGACTCGACAAATTATTACATCAGTACTGAATACTCAGTACCTAGTCTGCATGTACTCTTGCTCAATCTATTTTACTTCAGCAACCCAGCTGATGTGAATGTATTTTTAAATACGGCGACCGCATTTCGCTGTCAATAATTAAGTACTTTAAAGAGTGGCAATAATGTACAGCTCATTATGCATTTTAACTGCGATGAACTATTCATTCCAAGTTCCAGTTATTACTTTATGAACAATTGATTCTCTTTCCCCTGCATAATGCACTAAATGCCTTGAAACGAATAGTACATGGTACTTACAAGTTCATTACAATTACAGTGTTCCTATATGCTCCTATTGTAATAGGAAACAGATTGTAACAAAAGTTTACCTTTTACAAGTGAAATATAGTAAAGCAGAATTTAGAAATGGACTTAAATTGTATAACTCGCCAAATTGTAATTGTACCCCTAAAACTCAACAGAGATATCAGTTTAAAAATAAAAGCTTTTCCTACACAAGTTTCGGGGATTTAATGGTTTTTATTTGCTTGATAAAATTTTCTAAGGTAAACTAGTTTAAAATACGTTGATTTGTCCAAGGAAGATAAATTTGACCCAAGAGGAGATGATATCTCAGTGTGTGCCAAAAAATTAACACTCTGGTGGAGGAGAAAAGATTGAGCTGAGAACTTTCTATGCTAATAACGCACTCATCTCCCATTTCACCACTACAGATCTCAAACAATTTCGAGTGAATACAAATCAGGCGAAAAAGGAAGTTTCTTCTGGAAAGACTGCGTTTACTATTCCGCGTAGTGTCTTACATTAGTGTTTTCGTAGGATCAGGATCGATAGGTGAATTTGGAGTGGCTTGAATGGCTGAGGGATACGTACACCTAAGGAAGTACTCGTACTCTGCACTATAGAGTGTCTACAGGCAGACATACACCATACAATATTTACAGGCTGCCACACCATATAGCGAACCTCCACTTGGTCTTTATTCGCTGGATAGCGAATTATAGCAGTTGAGAGCACAATATACATACTAGAGACAATAGAGAGAGAAGGAACCCATTTGGAAACAACAACTGTACATAGTTGAGTGAGTTTACTTTCCATTACCTCGTATTGGTCGATAGACACTGAATGTATTTTATCTAGACAAGCAACCTTAGCTATTGCTAATACAATGATCTACGTGTTAATTCATGTCAAATCATTTGAAACCCGAAAAGAAAACGACAGGCCTTGCAATCAAACTGCTTTACTATAATATGGTTACAGTTCATTGTTCTCGGAAAATAAAATCTTATTACGGCAATTTGATTTAAACGGAGCGCATGCAAAACATTCAATTATTTCACTGCACTCTCACAATTTGATGAGGCTTCGAGCAAACGGGTTAAACAATTCGCCGTACACTGTGAGCCACATTTTTACAGGTTAGGACAAGGCTGAAATGTCAGTCTTGTTTAAATTTGAATATTTAAATTTGGAACTGAACTTGTATTTTGCTGCGGGTAGCTTGGTGGACCTGGCGTCATGCAACAGCATGAAATAGTGCATTGTAGAATGCAATGTAGTGCACTTTATTTAATGCAAAGAGAATGTAAGTAGTGCACCGTGCTGTAAGTATAAATTTCGATGGAAAGGTGTGCGAGGCAGCGCAAGTATTTCGTATAGGTGTAAATAGAGAACGGGAGACAATTCCTCATAGCATCTTAGGGCACATAAAACTAAGGCGGGGAGATTTCTCTCGTATATTACGTAATAATATATGTAACACTTTTGTACAGACTGTACAAGTAATGTTAAAAAGTGTGACACAGATAGCAATACGTGCGTGTCTGAAGAAAAAGAAACTGTGAGTGAAATTCACTTAGTTGGCGCTACGACTTTTCTTTCATATGTCTATCCTTTCTTTATTATATGGACTTGGGCTATTGTGCTCCTGCTTTCTCCAGTTTAATTCAGTTTCGTTGACTTGCCTTGGGTAAGTGTGCACTATGTACGTAATAATAGAGCTCTCTGGCCTCCGTCTCTCCTTGTTAATGTTCTATTCTTGGAATTCAAC
Source organism: Yoshiicerus persimilis (assembly GCA_020352615.2). Lineage (NCBI taxonomy): Eukaryota > Metazoa > Arthropoda > Collembola > Entomobryomorpha > Tomoceridae > Yoshiicerus > Yoshiicerus persimilis. The sequence goes on along the minus strand of CM060170.1, from coordinate 2,652,106 downwards.
ATTAGAATGTATTACTATTGTATTCTCTTTCACTCCGTACTCCTCTGCTCTTGTTCAATTGCATTTTGTTGCCTTATCTTGACGTATTCAATTCCTTTGAGTTTCTGCTTACTGAGTAAGCATAATATTCAGCTCCGTCCTTTCTCCTTCCAAACATGAAATATGCATAAAGAGTGATGAAAAAAGGATACTGTTCACAGTCAAAATGCCCAGCAGAAAATACTTTCAAAACATTAGTACTTATTAATAAGCCTTAGAAAATTAATAAGAACCTTAAACAGACCTACTAGCACAACGTTTACTCAAACTACTCTACAATTTTCTAACCCGTTTCTCGTTAAGATAAAGAACTTTGACAAACGAAAGAACAAATAGTGCGCACGAGTACTGCCATGAAAATATTAGTACTTTAAATTATATGCTGAACTTGCCGTCTATTTATACTCACATTCGGAAGTTCTTGCAGAAAAGCTGTATTCGTAGATACATTAGTTTAATACGCAGTATTAATAGATTTCTTAGAGAATTATCGGTCTGTTTTTATTACTTATGAAGTCTTTTAATTAGAAACTTTAAAACTTCAAAAAATGCCGGCATTTTGCCGGTTTTATTCCTGACATCAATTTGGTGTTTACCATTTGCCAGAGCATTAAATACATGTCAAGAGATTTTTGCATTAAAGTTGGGTCGGAATAGCTCTTTTAAATTAACCAACTTGAACGTATGTGACTTGTGCCTCAATCTGTCTGTCTGGACCCATCCAACTGATGTATAAAACCGTTTATTGCTGTAGAGATGTAGTTCTAGGAGACAGGTGAGGCTTACAAAAAGAGTTAGGTAAACAACAAAGAAGCATTGTCATTAATGTTGTACGACACATTTTTATCTTTGCACACTTACCTCCTCTTGGTTACACACTTATGGGACAAGAATTGTTTTTAATCAGAAATCTTTTTTGAAAGAATGTTCGTAAAGTGCTACGACGTATGACATTTGGCATTATAATATTCACGAACCGTATGTAGAAAAGTATTTCCTTCTGAGACACTTTTAAGGACAAAGTGCGCTTACGAGACAATGCATTTAAAATTCTGTTAGACTTGTACATTTTCTCACTTGGACTCACATTTCCTAGAAGGTTTTCGTATTCTGTATTGTGACTCTAAATTTTTATTCATTGCAAGAATAATTGAATAGTAAGTTTTACCTTGCTGTAAAATGAAGTAATATTAATCGTTTAAAAATTGCTGTAAATTATTGGATTTTTATAATTATTTCTATAGGAAATTAAATTTAATAAACATTAAATACCTAATATTTATGACTGGCGTCAAGATGTTTCTAATGTTTTCTTTATTTTGCTGTCTTAAATGCGTTTTCCAGTTTCTATGAATCAATGTATGCAGCTACTTTTGTAACATTCTATGTATATAATCTGAATTAACTACAATTCCCAAGAAAATTTACGAATTATTAGCGGAATCCTTTCAATGGAACAAAATTTCCTGGTTAGAGAGATGAAGTAGTAATTGTAATGGATTATACTTAAGCAGTGAGTAATCAGGTTTAATTCACTAAATTAAGTAAACACGTGTTTGAGATTAGTTTGTTGTGTGCAACGTGAATTGAGTTATTTTCAGATAGGAAAGCGGAACGTTCGGATTAGGAGAAAGTCTGGTGAAAGTTGGTGGTGAAGCGATGATGTGTTTCATCGGAGAAACAGACTGCCTTGATAATAGAAAGAAATTCCCAGAGAGGACAGTACATCCACACCTCCAAAAAATATTCCTTCTCTAGAAGATATAATACGCTGCTGCATCTTTAAACAGATTTGACAATAATCCATGGTTGGATTTCTCTAAATTTTCACTCGTATTAAAAGAGTTTACTATAAATTTCACATAGACTGTTTACTTGTGAAAGTAACAAGGAAATATTGCACTACAATTGTGTAACACAAAATAGTTTTAACTGAAGCACAGGAAATAACAGATGATTCTGAAAATAAGACAGAAAGCAATTTGCACAGATTCACGCAATTGCTTTAAATAATTCCTGACTACACTTTCGTTACGTCCACTATTATATAAAATAAAGTTATTTTGTTGAAATTCAATTAGTCAGTACATAAGAATAGACATCGTTAAAGCAAAACAAAACTATTTACTGTTTTTATATAATATTTATTGCATTAAAGCTTAAAGCATAGATAATTTATAAGGCTTTGGCTTTTCGAACTGCATAATTGCTCTGAACCTCAACATTGTTAATACTTTATTTTGATTAGTATCCCCTGAGCAGTTACAATTAGGATACCTTTATATAAAAGTTCAGGTATATTTTCAGGCAGTGGGGATAAATTACATTCGTCAATTCTGCAAGAGACTTGTATAAGAGAACTGAGATAAATAATGAGTGCGGCAGACTACCTGAAATACAAAATAACAGCCTCGAGACATATAAGTGATTATTATGGATTAGAATGGAATGTCAGTGTACCTACTTTAATTTCCTGTGAGGATGTGGTTTTCTAATTACCTGTAAATCATTTAATCTTAAAATAAATCTTTGCCGTGGGTAGATACTCGTTCTTACGTCTGTTCTTGAATTGTAATACTGCGTTTCATGTTGACATAAGGTCTGATGAATTTTGGCAGCTATCTGTAATACAAACGTCTGTGACAACGTTAGCTAAATAGTAATAGGTGCTGAGGGATTGGGTAATGAATGGTTGTACTGGTATTGGGTCCAGACGGCACGTATATATATTATTTTAATGTGGAATAGTTGTATATGATATAGTGGCTGCACATTAATGCTGTGACTATGTATCTTTGTGAGGAAGGGAAGGGAGTCTCTATGTAATGTAATGTGTAGTGGTATTATGAGGAAAGTGAAACGTATTTACGAGAAAAGAAGAGAACAGCCGCAGTGCAGATAAAGTCAGACTTTCTTTCCTCCGGTTACTTGAGAAGACTTTCCCTCGTTCTCATTGTCAGCTCTTTTTGCTCCTATCCAACTTAGTACCGTACTTACTCCAACTACAACCAATCTAGACAGCCTTTCACTCACTGTATTCTTTTCTTCTGCTTTATACAATTCCATTTGAAATCCACTAGCTTGTACTCAATTGTCCCATGTTTCTATTCGGTATTGTTATTTTTATTACCCCTGTTCTAAAGAAATCACTTTTACAATCAGACGTTTCTCATCCTCATCATTCTGTTCTCAAGTGCACTGCACCTATAAAAGTAAAGATTTACTTATCTCGATATTTATCCATCTCATGTTTACATCAAATACTGTCACAACTCCTACAATGTCCTACAAACAACTTTACTACAATTTAACTTTGTTTAAATACCATTTTACCAGGGAATTCGTTTCATTTCCCTTTCTATTACCGCTGTAGTTAATTGCATGCTTGCTCTAAGCTTTCATGTGCTGTATTTAGGGGAAAAGTTTATGAATATGGGAAACTAGGTAAATGGGGAAGAGTTCATTTAATTTTAAAACAGATTAAAATAGTTAAGTAATTTAAATAGTTGGCTATGCATTATATGTATGTAAATGGCTCTCCAGTCAGTCTTTTGTAGAGAGTGAAATAAACATGGTAGATAAAAGGTAAAAAGTGTAGCTTTCCATTCTTCCGTTGCTGCTCGTGAGCCGGAAGGTTTGAGAAATGATTGCCGCGTGAGTCGAAACAGGAAAGAATCATTTCCTCCATTCATCTTATGAACCTAGTCTATAGAGAAAGCATGAAATGAATAAATGGCTCATAGACTCACCCTGTAATCTCTAATCTCCTAATGACCACACCATTACATACTTCATCACATTCATACATTTTCCATAGTACATGATATGAGAATCAAATGAAACGTGGAATTTTCATGTTTTATAAAGGTAGGTATCTCTTACGTAATCACACATATCTTAAGTGTCTCCATTTCGAGTTGCTTCACAAATTAACTACGTAAGTTACAATCTTCAGCAGTGCAGTAGCTAAAATCATTTTTAGCTGCTCCGGGAAAGGATGAACTTCAACTGTATAGTTTTCACTGTGAATACCAGTTAGAGTAATAATAGAAATTATTTTTCAGTTCTAAAATGGGATTTAAATTGAAGAAGCAATTAAGTTCCTCTTCCCTTTTCTTTAATTTAAAATTCCTGTCAAGTCTCTGGAGTCTGGTTTAGATAGGATTACGTTTTTAGTAAAAAGTGTGCGGTTTACTCTGAAAAATTCACCTGCTGACGTCAAACCTTCCTTCTGCTTTTCTGCTCTTTTTCTTTCGCACAGGGAGTCTTTTCCAGAACATGAAAGTAAATAATTCCTTCAGATAAGAACCTTTTAGAATACATTCAGAATAGAATATAAGTAATCGGACACTCCCCAGTACGTAAAAGAATGGGCAGGCAAAGGAATGCAAGACGGAACTTCTTATAGTACTCATTATTGATAATTAGTGCTCGCCCTACTGCAAAGTTTATTTTTACTCTTCTGTAAGCACAGTTCTGTGCACAAAATTTACTTAATGCGTCTTTTGAGCACATTTATTTATTAGGCAATGTGACTGAATATATTAAACGCTTATTCTAGCTCCATGCATATCTAAGAAAGATTAGATACCCTAGATACAATTGCATTTTACATTTCCGATTGAACAAAACTGTTGTTCCGTGATTCCATTTGGCATGATATTATTTTTACATTGTACATAAATAAAATTATTTATATTGCATTATGCCTTTCTCAATCCGTAATTAATTTTTAAATTTAAGATTTAGGGAAAACTTTTCCCCTCTGTTTTACAATGGATACGATTACATTAAAGTTTAATTAAACTTAAGATAAACAACTGAAGATAAAGACTTTTTTCAACGCAAACTAATAAATTTCTGTACTATTATTTTCGACGCTGTGCCTACGCATAAACACTTATTTAAAAGCGTGATCTTTTTTAACTGCTTTTTTCGATTTCATCACTAAAATTGCAATTCATCACATTTACATAAAGAAAAAATATTGGTTTATATACAACTACATGTCTTAAACATTGGCTTTTACAAGGCTAATAGTAGAGGTATATAATTAGCCCTTAGCTTAGACCTATTAAATTTATTACACGTTAGTCACTGTTACTATTAATCCTATCATATTCCTCTGCTTACCCCACCTAGTCTTGAAAGAATGGCTAGTTTGGTAGTACTGAGGAGAAAATTAATAGCAGTGGTAATTTAGCTGTGACTAATAAATAGTCATTGACATTTACCGCAGCTGACAGTTCTGTACTTACTTTACACTTTACTATAAGGAAATAAGGAATTTCTAATAACGCATGCTAAAATTGCCCAATTATGTAATTTCTGTGAGGTATTCTTTTCAGGTTATTTATTTATTATTTAGACCGTATTTAAGGGCATCCAAATAGGTTATTGGAATTTTTTCCTACCTACTTTTATTAAATCTGTATAACAATAATAAACTTGTATTTGAAAGACAATATGGCCATTAGCGTTGACATTTGTGCACAATGTGAATTAATTAACATACATGGTTTCAGTTCTTAGGTTTATTCACAATTTTGTAATAAATACAAATAAATATAATATATATAATCAATCTGCTTATTTTATATACAATTAAAATCTATATTATTTAATTTTTAGTCGGTGAATAAATTCAGAAGAACAGATGTTTAGTGTACATATTTGTAATTTATAAGTAGAATAAATGAAACCCCCATAAGTATTTAAAATTTAGTTTCATTGCGTAATACATTTCCATAATAGAAAATAGAAACCACCAATTTTTTTTACAAAAACCGATTTGAATATGTCCTCAAGATGTACATTAAAGCAACTTGAAGTTTGATTCTTAGGGTGGGTGGATTGTGGATGTCTCCATTTTGCTTAAGCGAATAATATTACAATGATTCTGAGAGAAGTACACGGAGAGTAGTTATAGGAGGGAATGCTTGCCGAAGTTGTGCGGAGAATTGAATGGCGAAAGACAGACTGACATGAGTACGAGGACATAACTTTTGTTATGGCTGTCAATGCCTCTGAGAGAAGAGGATAAGAGTGTAAGCAAGTCTTAATGAATGACTGGCTTTATCTGCTGTCGCCCGTAAATATTGATTGCAGTCTTTGTTTTATAAAAAGCACTAGGAGGGGAAAAGAGCACTGTGGTTTTCGAAGTCAGTGGAAGTATATTTTGTCACAAGGAATCCTCGGCGGTTTGGATAGCATCGCTAAAAACATTCCTTTGGCATCTGACATTTCCATTGTTTAGTTTCTGCCGTTGGCTGTAGGTTCCAACTTGGTACCTACCTACATAATGTTTACAGGTTTCTATAGGATAATGCTAAAAATGATTTAAAATGGAGCTGGGCTCTGTAGTTACCAAGTTTCTGTTGACAACTTGCGAATTAAAGAAGAGTGAGTTTACCTTAGTCTATATAAGATCCTAATGGTACATTTTCCAAATTGGACTACTGTACAATTTTAACTGTATTAATACCAATACCCTCAATTCGGTTATTTATATCATTAACTTTTAATGATTTCGCAATTTATATTGCAGCTCAGCATGTAATAGATATTTCAGAATTTTGAATAGCTATATAGTTGGAATAGGAAACCAAATACAAACGATTGAGTAACACGATACGCTTAATTACGCTGTTATTTTCTGGAATTTATCCGTTTAAAAAAGACATGCAAGTAGGATTATATTTAATGTAACACGTTATCGTTCATCAGCCATTAATGGACTTAATGGAGAAATCCGAGACGGATCATTTGCTATAAACAACCACCAGAAAGGATTTAAGGTGCTCATTAGTTTTCAGGTGGATAACAGAAGGTTTCCAATATGAGAGCTTGTAGAGAAGTTCCCTCTAGTCCATTGTTCATCGAAAAACATCTAAACTATGAAGTTATTCACAAGCAAATGGAGAATGGGCATTTTGTGGGCCATGACTAACGTATATATATATATATATATATATAATGTTAGTACATCTGTAAGGACATCCCTATTGTCTACCTGGAAATTCAGAATTTCCCCTTTCATAAATACTACCTGATAGAATAAATACATTTGACAAACGCAGAAGTATTTTTATATTAGATCGATGCAATATAGTATATTTGAGTGAAGAAAGTATATAAGTCATTGTGAAAATGGGCGCTAATCTTAATCAATTCATGATGATCCAACATTTCTATCGCTCTGCCTAGTAACCAGTAATGCCACACTAACCTGTCCAACCCAAAGTAGACACACACCAATTATCGCAGTCTTAAATACTTCATCATACTGCTGGATAGGTTTCTATTTGGTCCTCACAATCGATACCACAATTTAAGCTCAGATGCATTTGGAGTTGCATTGAAAAGCTCATATTACAAAATACTATTAAAGAAACGCAATTTTTATTGGTTAGCGAAATTAACTAATTTTACAAACTTTTATGAGCACTTAGGAAGGGAATATCTAAAAACTTACATTCGAAATTGTTTAATTTTTTATTAATTGTATATCTCATCAAGATTTGATAATTAGAGTTTTAGAAACCTAAAAAATGTTGAATGCCGTATTCACTTCCTTGCAAAAGCAAGCAAAATGCCCTGCTAATTTTTAATGGATACCTGACGTTGATTTTATTACTTTTGGAACTACCAGGATGACAGGACAAATGGTTGAATATGTAAATGTTATGCTTAAACTGTGTGCATAGCGCAAGGAATATAATTTTGGTTTGCCATGTGTGGAGAAATCGAACTGGATATTCAATTTTTTGGTGGACGTAAAGTGTAGTGACATTGGAGTGGTTAAGAATGCTTACATGCGTAGAGCATAACACAATAGCGTACACATGGTTTGGTTATGTAAATAGAATACCTAGAGGGAAAGGTGATATTTTGCATAGCTATGGGTAGTAAATAGTTGTTTGGGTGTAAAGGGTTTAATTCTGTGTTAGGAGAAAGAAAGCGCCGTGGCCTCGTTTTGCATTGGCCGTGTACGGGATGTATGTCTCCTCAGTGCAATGAACTATGTAGGGCAGAATGAAGAAATTGGGATCCGTTTGGCACGGAAAGCGAACGTAAGTTAAAATAGTGATATTTGAGACAGTTGCGACTGCTCAGACGTTCTTCCCGCATTTTACTGCATTGCACTAAAAGCGAGTAATATTTGTTGCTGGGACTCAGAGCAGAGCGGAGGACTGGCAACGGCAGAAGTAGTCGGTGGAAATGCGAAACCAAGACGTGCCTCTCCTACCCGCATGTGGCCAAGCCATCACACCCGAAGCCAGACACGTTTTTCTCCCGGGCAGCCTCACCAGTGCCCGCTGCAGCTATGACCAGTCAAACTTTCCTCTTATTGTCATCCACTTCCCTGCGACGCCACATCACCAAATGAGGCTCCCTCACTTTTGTCTCCGTCGCCTCGCTTCTTTACGTCAGTCTCCTCCAATCAATGTCCCCGAATAGACCAAACATCACTCTTCCCATTTCCCGTCCCTTCCTCCACTGCGCTTACCATTTTCTCTTTCAAACTTTGCGAGTCCACCAAACGAGGAGTCAGAACAGGGAATCTGTCATCAATGAATATAAAAACCAATTTAGGAAGTTATCATGCATTACATGCTATTTTCATAGGAGATCACAGAATGCTTTCAGAGGAAACTCTGCATATGTCGTTGATTTAATGGTCAAGTGGATTCGTCATGTGAATGCGGGAAGGAAGTTCGGAAAGCAGTCTAGTGCGTACATATTGGTAAAGGGAAAGTTTGACTTTGTTGTATGCGTTGTTACTGCAAGGGTTTCGGAGAAGAATGCGGTGCGGTGTTACCGATACACCATTACTTGATTCCACGCAGGGCTTTGTGTGCCGGCTGTTGCCCGGGTACGTGTGACAACGGAACTCTGTGGAATTCGGTTCGTACTTGGTGCGAACACTCTCGTCACATCGAAAAACTGGAGAAACCCCTGGAATCTCCTCACGTTCCCGCTAGAGTTCTCCTTTCCACAGCACCAGTTTTCCCTTCGCTCCGAGTCCAGCAGGAGAAAGTAGTTTATGCTTTTACTACGTTTACGTCTCGAAGGCGATGCCTTAGATTTCATGTCACGATATTTTCGCATTTAAAGGACGAATGTGTACATATGTAATTTGACAAGGTTTGTTTGGTCTACGTTTTGTAACATGTGTGCATTGCATGCAGGAACGTAGTAAGGACATACCTATCCATGAATTTGCCAAGACCATTAATTGCGTTCAAAGGATAATTAGAAATATCATACTGTTTTAATTTGGCATACTTTCGCTTACTCCTTTGACTGATTTACTGTGTAAATTGTAGACCCGTTAGCGCTAAAGAGTGTATGCTCAAAGTTTCATGATTTTCTCGCTCACTCAGCATCAGTATTTTAGGCTTGCAACAAAAAAGCGTTTTTCATTAATATTGATAATATAACTGTGTGCTGTGCAATCCTAGGTGCTCCTACACTAAGTAGTGTATAGAAGAAATCGTAGTGGATTATTCACGAAAAACCCCTTTGACGTCAAAAAGATTTTCTATGGTATATATCCAGAGGTCATAAAATGCGAGAAGGAAAGTATATTTAGAGGGGAGCGTATATGTAAGGATAAATCCAAATATGCCAAATGTGAGTCGGTGATCGGATATAGATTGTGGTTATTTATAAATGAAGATTTCCCCTTTAGCCACAGAGTGATTGCATTTTTTATGCCTTTGACCGTGATGTGATGTTGCGTTATGTTATGCTGTGTTGCTTATGACATTAGTACCGTTATGTGATATTCAACGTGGAAATTGCAGAAGGAGTATACACGAGTATATTGGGAACATAGATCACGTTTCACGTATTACGTCTACAGTACCAGTTCAGTTCACAGTACACTGTTACTGCTCGTTGGGGTAAGCAGAAATACATTTTTGTGTATAGCGGTAACCGTAGAATTGGAGTTGTAGCTTTACACGACGTTCACACACAACTAGAACGTACCAACTACACCACACACAGAAGTAAGTTGAGGAAACTACCTCCTGCAGTTTACAAATGGACCTACCCAAAATGAAAACAGGGTGTGGTCTCCTAATAGAGATTTCTGCAGATTCTTCTCAAAATAGATTTTCCCCTTGTCTCATCGATCTCTCGGCATTCTATTGCATTCCTCTGGATATATTTTCCTTTATAATGTGCGGACTCTGTATACATGCAAGTAGATATTTGTATTGCTACAATGTCAGCCAGTATAAACCTACTTACTCAGTCAGTCAGCCACCATATCACTTCTTACTTTCTCCTACGCTATACTTTCATTCCGCATATCAATTCCTAACATCCTACACATTGTTTCATAAATCAGCTCCCATGCATCATTGTCTCTAAATACAACGCAGCCTAGCCTAACATTACTTTCTTTTTTTCTTCTCTACAATTTCTATCCAAATAACACCAATCTATATCTACTTCCATATTCTCGCAAAACCAACTATAACCAGTTTTCGAATTTTCGAATATTTTTTCAGTTCGCACATAAACTAATAAAACCTTTCATTCAAAGTATAAATAAATTGAACTCCCTAACTGGTGATTAATTGCATTACAATATTAGTGTAACATCTTTCCGTTCTGTTGATTTTAATAATAAACTGCCATTGATAAAAATTTCTTAGTAATTTTGGAGTGAAAAAATGTGGAATGAAAGAGTGAATATTTTGAAGAGTTGAAAGGAGAAAGTAATTTGTATGAAAGGAAAGATGGAAAGCACACTGTATGATTTAGCTGGCCGGACTTGGATTGAAAGAGACTATAAGGTAGAGAGGTTGGTTGTATGACTGTGGGAGAGCTAGAGCAGACAGACCACTCTTTCTCTGCAATGTAGGTACTGCACCAGGAAATAAGAGAAATTCAACTACTTTCTGTGATATCCAAATGTAGGCTCTCTAAGCATATGTCATACTTACTCTGCTCTCCTTACGTATGCATACATATATTTAGCCTTTCTTCAGAACTGGGAGAAATCTGACCAGAGAGTTTTCTGTTTTGATACAGGTCTAGAGTGAGTCGAAGAAATTACAGTAACAGTTAGACAGATAGAGTGCGCCAACTAACAAAAGTTATCCTAAGGACAACAGAAACATGCATAGATATGATATTATGCATTAGAATATGACCACTAACTTTCACTGTGATCTGGATCTCCCAGGCTGTCCGTTACAGTAATGCTGTACCACACGTGGATTATGCTTGTACCTATCATGTATGTGTTAGCATGGAGTCATGAAACTAACCAAAGTAATACCAACATTACTAGTGTTTTGAGTAGTTTAGCTACATAATGTGTGTCTCTAGTTGTAAGTTCGGCATGCATAATGCAAATACGTACATATGCATGTTCAAGACTTTCCCTTTACTCATTTCTCCTTTCACTCCACTATTTTACGTGTATTGCATCGGGGAATTATTTCCTTGCGAACACAGCACAAATACCGACATGCAAAATGCAAACAGATTCTATTCCACATAACTCTACATTTTTGCACTACTACTAGACTGCTAAACTAGGTATGTCTTTACTAGTACTACACCATTCATCGGCAGATAACTGCAGTTAGCAATAACTTTGGAGAACCCACCTTTATTTTTAATTTGAATTTTATCAGAGGGTTAGTTGCATGCAACCTGGGTGTGCTTTAAGGTTTTCTGTAGGGTCTGGCTGATGATTCGTAGAAATTACATTAGTAAAAGTGCAATGGAATGTCTGTCGAAGGAAATATATGTTCCATCACCAATTGAGCGTATAAGTTGTCTGAAAGAAAGTATGTTCTGTAGACTCTAATTAAACGATAATTCTTGCATTGTGAACTTAGGATCATTCTACACCACCAACTTTGAAATACATTAAAAGTTACAATGGAGCATTAGTATGTGCATTCGTAGGATAGTAAGTCCATTGATTGAATTAGCGGAATTGGTTTGGAATGGATGTTTGGTAGATATGCTCCGGGTATGTGTAATTTGCAATGCAGTAAAATAAATGCTGTTCTGTTCAGTTGTGCATTGGAATGTTTTATAAATGTGTGTCAGTGGGAAAGAAGGAATCCCTCCTACTTCATTGTGTAGTTTCATGGACTAATTCAATAATCCTGGATCCTTACCCTTAGCCACAGATGAGGCCTTTCAAGTTCCACTCACATGACTTGCGTATTATTAACATGGCAGTATAATTGTAAGTGGATTTTCCTGTAGCCCCGTGTCATGCATTAGTCCTCTGCTAAAGCCAATGATGAGCAGAGTTCTCCTTGTTTAATTGTTGATTTTAGCATCCAATGAATATTTTACATTTACAGGCACTTTATCAACTTGGTACAAGAGTCCTAGGTTTGTGAAACATGCTCTTTAATTAATAACTACATGCTTTGTAAATATTTGCATATGCGATTCTACATTTGAACATTAGCACTAAATTCATCTTTCATGTTTCTCACTCCGACTATTATTACTTATGCATGAACCCATGTTCTTCTATAGCAAGACACTCTTTCGAATAGCAAATATCTTTATTCTCTCTCCACTCCTTCGTACAATCCATATAATTCCACATGTTTACACTTACCTACGTACCAAATCAACCATCATCTCAATTTTCCTCATCCTTATTTAGAAAATGTTTTTAACCAACCTTTCCTATTTTAATACAGTTTCCACTGGAGCTGTGTTAGTATGAAATGCATACGGCTCTTGTATTTTTCTTATAAAAGGCACTGGAGAGAGCAATAAGCATTTACGGTGACTTTAGCTGACAAAGACAGTTATAGGATAAAGTTGATTGACATGTGGCCGGACTTGCACCAATTGAAGCCAATGTAGTAAGGTTAAGTTTTATCAATCTGCCAGGCTAGACAACCATTTTCATTTGGTCTTCATTGTTTTAACTGCTCTCCAGGCTATTCAAGTCACTATTGTCTCATAATAATGCTTTTGTTTGTACAGTGGCCTTTACTTCTCGTAATAGACTCACCATTGTTTCATATCATGCTCAATGGTATTACCTAAAAGTCTCTACGTGATGCTCACTCTATGTCAATAGGCCTCAGGGGAATCATCGGACATGACAAAAAGTGTACTCATATTTTTGCAAACTCTCTGTAATAAAAATATTTATGTATTCTACTACCACAACCACCGTCCCATTCGCTCTTCAATGTTGTGCTTTAAAACATTTTTTAAATTTTCCATTTTAAGTTCCAAATTTCTGACATTATTAGCCTTTTATATTATGCATGTAATACTTAGTGTTTTTGTAAGTGGAACACAATATAACGTTGTGTTTATTCAGTTGTTTGAAAACATCATGAAAAAAGAATGTTTTATTAATTTTAGAAATAGTCAACGCATTAAGAAAGCATACCTCCAAGGATGTCTACCAACGATAGATAATAATACACAAAGCTTTAATTTCAATGACGCACTACTGAGGATATGTAACACTAGCACTACTATGAGTGTTGTATATTTATCTAGAGGATATACAAGGGAACCTATAGTAACTATGCATATGCAAAGGAATATTTACCGGTTTAGTGCAGTAGTATACGTATACTTTTATTACAGAGCGGTGAAAACGCTGAACTGTAGTAAGTATACAGTATTCAGACTGATATTTAGTAGAATCGCTGGTCTTGCAAAACCAGACTCAAGCTAAGAACATTTGCCCGATCTAGTTTTGGTCTACTCTGGCTTTGTTTGGTCTAACTACTAATGCATACAGTTTGTTTGTACGAGGCGGAAGCGAGACAAGAAAGAGAGCATTCCGTGAATTTTAAATGTCTGATGTATGAAACTTTAGGGAGAAATTAATATGTAATAGTTTTACACACAGTCAACGTTTCTGCAGGGAGAGCATTCTTTCTCTCACTATTACTATCCGTACTTCAATAGAAATGTATTGGAAAGTACAAGACTTGTCGAGACCTTTCCATATCCTCACTTAATAGCCTCCCGTACATACTGCTCACAAAATGGTTTAAGGATTTACCTTTTCGACTCTATGAGATTAAGGCATTACATATCATCCCTTAAACTAACCAGATATTGAACTTAAGAATAACCAAATCTAGTTTTACTCTGCTAAAATATAGTAAACCTTTTAAAGTGTGCATTAAAATATTCAAGGAAATAAGTATAAAAAATTATTATTTTTGCATGACATTTTTTGTAAAAGTCGTTTATCAGAATGACAATAGTTTCATACTACAATATTTTTATTCTTATAACACACACAATTTAATGCGGCATTTGTATTTTATATCTATTGATTACATAAATTTAATCCCCTACCTTTATACGCAAAGTTGAAATGATATCCTTTACAAGCATTAAGCACTGTATTCTGTTATATTGTAAGTATTTATTGCATGCTTTAAATTACAGTTATTAAAGTCAATACACGTGAATGAGATTGGAGTCTTTAAGTACAAGGAGCAATTTAGAAGGGAAAACTATCGAAACGCACACATGCTGGTTTTAACTAAATCACATCGCCTGCCTTGTTACATCTTGAGTAGGAATGTTGAAAACCACATGCGGATGATAAATCGATAAAACATTATGTTAGTTATGTTGAATACTTCTGATTTCTTTGGTAGGTTATACCGAGAATATGAATTCTGTTAAGGTAGCTAGTTTGAAATGAAATTTTAATTAATGACTAATGATACACATTTCAATAAAAAGAGACTGATGTTTTCTCATAGATCGATGGCGAAAATATCGCACTGTGTTGTGCTATATTAGTTACATAGAAACGCTTTCCTTCGTGTATAAGTAATCATACTGCTCTATTCTCTATGATAATATTTCAAACTACAGCTAGGAAGTAAACCGGAATAGCAGACAAAATACCACACAGTGTCATGCACTGCGTACTTATTTATTTAGTCCATGCCCTCCTTATTTTTCCTTTACTGGATGGAAAAGTAATGCAAATAATGTTATCTTTTCGTTGGCCTTCCAATTTCTTATTTTTGTGTCTGAGAAACAGCCAGATTTTATTGAATGTACAAAGAAAAAATTTAGTAGTGCAAAAATGTACACCACTGTTAATTATCCGTAGGAGAAAGTTGTTTCGGCAAATTGATTATGTAGTGTTGGTGCTTCGTCTTTAGTTCCAAACGATTTGTCAAAAAAGGATTAGAATAGGACAGCCCATTTGCATGCAATATCTAATCTACAGGAAACCTTTTTATTTCTGTAATCATGAAAAATGCATTTGCATTGTAGTTTTACTTTGCATTTTCCATTTTAGCATTGTGTAAAACCCTTCGTCACCATCATTTCCAATTTCCTTCTGTTGCTCAATGCTCAATTTTATTTCCTACGTTGCAAGTTCACTTTTGACGGAGGTATATTATTTTTATGTTGAAATAATATTTCAATGTTGAACATTAATGAAAGAAAATAGCTCAAAAAATTAATTCTGATAGGTGGACAAAAATTTAATATCATTAAATATTACTTGGAAATAGCAAATGCATTTATGAGTTTTTACTTAATAAAAGAAAGCAAAAAAACAAAATTCGGCATGAACTATTTGAACATCTCAATAGGGATCGAACGAACCAACCTAAAATCCGCAATTGCTTTAAACAACTCATGCCTATTCCTACCAATATAATGTGGTATGCATTAGGAAAACATTATATTTTTGCGAGGTATATATTTTGGGCATAGTGTGGCCATCCACAAAATTTGTAACTTCAGTTTTGGTTGCCCCTTTTTAAAATGGCAAAGTAACTTCAAAGAAAAACTACCTATCAAGCTTTGCAAAGCATTTGTACTTAGTTCAAAAATTCTTCTACAGTAAAAAGACGCATCTAAGATAACTATCAGGTCGACAATCTAAGAAAAATATGAATCAGTCAGGTAATCAAATATTTAAAATTGCCAACACTTGTAAAAAGGTACTCTAACTGAAAAAGTAGTTTCCAGAATGGTTTCTTCTATAACCATATTTTTTCTTGTAAAATAAATCATTTCGGCAGTAGTATTAGGAGAAGGATTTGTAAATGGTGGTTGCCTTTGAGTTTTATTTGATCGAATAGTATGTAAAGTCGGTTTTATGACACCCTTTGTAAAGCTACATGGTTTTATTTTTCAAACAGAATAGAATGTTAAACATGTTAGTATACTCAAGAGCATCGTACAATAGAGAAAGACTTATGCAAGTCTTTTAGCAGTTTCCAGTTGAAAATGGGAATTTAATCAATAGCAATACAGTGAAAGTCGCGTTTCTTGTATTCTGCATACGTGGCACTTTGATCATTCCCACAAAATACATAAACTTTTACTGATTCCTATTGTAGTACTTACTGTAAGCACGAGTAGGGAAGTGTAATAAATGCAGTTTCACAAATGCTTGTCAAGTCGTTTAATGCCTTCCTAAGAATTTCCAAGCTTCAATATGTACTCTGCCGATTTAGTTTTCCCCATTGTGAGCAACTGTAGCAATACTATTAAATTTCTATCCAAATCTCTGCTCTTTGTATTCACAAATTCATAAACAGTTATCAGAGACACTAAAATAAAGGATTCTATCAGCTTTACAACTTCCACCAACACGTCCTCAAACTTATACATGCATTATACATTTACTTGGCTCTAGAACTAAATGCTAATATTTATTATTCATTGAATAACCATGTTTAATACTAATGACCTAATTGCAGTGTCTACTGCATACCCTTTCCTACACCACTACTATACTTCACATGCTTTTCTTTTCCTGCATTTCCATTAAAATCAAGAGAGAACAAGCAAAACACTCGAAATTTTAATATTTTTCACTTCGAAAACTGTTTTTGGTGCACTTACTTTATTTTAGACATTTGCAACCATAAATTCAATGCAGGTTTTGTTTTAACGAAACAATTTATACAAGCGCCACAAAACTGCATGAGGAAGCAGTAAAACAATTTCTTACAGATATTTTATCAGGTTCTGGAATCGTCAAACGGTGTCCACTGTCTATTTACATGAATAGGTTATTAAATGTGTAGCATGGAGACGTTTCCTATTCCCTATACACTTTCTTGTTCTTTCTCTATTTAACTCTATGCAAACGATTTACATCGATTTGCTATAGCGAGCATGCTTAAACAGGTAACTGTGCATATGCAATAGTAAAATATCAATGAATTTTGAATAGTTATCCATTTATGAGTGATTTTGTTAATAAATATGATAAAATATGTAACATAAACAGGAACACATAATATTAAATGCATTATATGGGCGATTCGATTGTATTCGTTATAATAGATATCAGAAACGTTTGCACATAACGATGGGTATATATTTTGCAGTTTTGTGGTATGAACTTGGCCAAATTCTCGCATCTAGCAAATCGGATTTGGTTGCGTGTAGCCACTTGGAGAAGAAGTAGGGAGAGCGAAAACATGTACCTACTAGACATTGGTATATTTACTTTAGTATGATTTGGCTTTATATTTTTAGTCCCGCCGTACTTTCACCGACTTTCACTGCTCTCGTATCTCTTGAGTCATAGGGATCCTTTTTCTTTATCTTTATCTGCTCGTGCCATTTCCCGTGATAATTCCAATAGATGTTCCCATTCTCATACACTACACGCATTTCGTGTATTGTTATCTACATTGCATTTTGCGCTATCACTTCTCATTCCACAGAATAATTTTGAGACGGAGCATATGACTTACTACAACTATACTGCCTTAGGTGAATATCTTTTCTTATTATCTTGAATAATGGTTGTTCTTAGTGGTGTGCACAACGGTAACGTGCCCTTTAATGTATTAGACGCCTTCTTATGGAAAATTTACAATAGATGCAGCACAATACACTTTGAAGTTTGTTTTCAAACCGTCTTTTCCTTATTCACAGTGAGCAACGATAATTCGTCAACGCATTGTAATTCACATTGTTGATAATTCATCAACAACAAATAAACACTTGCAAATTTACAAATTTTATTCACAAGTAAATTAATTCGTACTTTCGCATAATTTTACTAACCATCATCATTGTAATACCTTTAAAGCATTCTTAATTAAGAAGAATACATTATTAGTAGCACAACCTCCCTTCAATTCGTTGTGTTTTCCTTTATCCAGTAAACCTGGAAAGATGCAATCAATCTTTAATTTGTGCCATTAAGAACTGATTCACCCAGATAACAAGAGGTATAGGTTATCGGTTTTTGCGTACTACTAGATATAAGATTGCCCAAAAGTGACTGAATAGGTCTTTGAGTGAGTTCAGCCATGTGAGATTGGTTAATTTATACAGAAATAGAAGGATTGAAGACGAATAGACATTAGAGTGTGGTATTTGAGTGTGGAGATGGAAAGCGGTGAGAATTGCGGGGAAGAGAAAAGAGACAGCATAAGTGGAGGATAGGGAGGGCACACGAGAGACGAGGAGAAATGCATGGAGATAAAGTACGTACATTGCAGTAATGCTGTACATTCCATTAGATTTTAGTGTTGGAAGGAAAAGGGAAGGGCAGAGTGAAATAATAGTGTATTTGATGGTTAGGTAACTTGTGCCTAGGTACTCGGAGGCGAGTGAAAGTAAGTTAGAAGACTGAACATGTAAGTGTCTGGAGAAAGTGTAGGGAAGTAAGCATTGCCCAGTGAGGACTAAGATACACAAGCATCTGTACAAATGGAGGAGTACTTGTCTCCTTATTGTACTACGGCGTAGGTCTCTTTAAAGTAATAGTTCTGGAGTTGCATTGCCATTCTCACAAGTGAGTCGTTGTGCAGACGAGGAAGTCGTCTACCCCTGCTGATCTGCCCTGGCTTAGACGGAGTACAGCCATGGAGACCAACATTACAGTTAAATGTAGCTGTTGTTATTACAGGGATATAAATAAATGTGTCCATAGCCTAGGAAGCATATCCTTAGCGTAGGAAGTATGCCCGTGGCCTAGTAAGTATGCCCATGGTCTAGGAAGTATGTCCGTAGCCTAGGAAGTATGATCGTAGCCTAGGAAGCATGCCCGTGGCCTAGGAAGCATGCCCGTGGCCTAGGAAGTATGCCCGTGGCCTAGGAAGTATGCCCGTGGCCTAGGAAGTATGCCCGTGGCCTAGGAATTATGTCCGTAGCCTAGGAAGTATGTTCGTAGCCTAGGAAGTATGTCTATGCATTTGTGGTGGTAAGTGAGTAAGAAGTGAGTTGTAGTTAAGAGCTCTTTTTGAGTTGAGAGGAGAAGTGTTGGTGAGCCCTTGGTGGGTGCTGGGAGAGGTAGTTGGAGGAGGGCGAAGGGACTTGGTGGAGAGTGGTTGTGGTGTGGCGGGCGAGGAGGGTTGGAGGAGAGGAAGAATGGTGATGAGACTCTCTGGCTGGCTCCACTCTGGTTTGGCTGTCTGAGAGCCACTGCATGTGAGGTCGGCCTTATTCGGGTCTCGGGAATGTACATTCTATTACGTCATCTTACTCGAATTCGGGTAGTTTAGTTTTAGCCCTGTATCTTTTTATACATTACTTACGTATGCATCTACGTACTTTGGTACATATCCACTTGCAGTATTAGTATGCATGGAAAAGGGCCCTGGTTCCTCGGTGTGGAGACAGCGGAGCGGAGCGGAGGAAGGGCGAATGCTCAACTCTCTTTAACAACTTTATGGCTACAGAGCAGTCCTCAGACATATATTCTGATACTATCTATTTTATTGTAATATTTGCTTTGCTTTACTTTAATGCCCGCAGCAGTCTCCGCTACGAGATATTGACTTGTTTAGCTTCCCAACCAGTTCTGTGACTCAGCCTCTGTGCTCCGCTCTCCACCAGAGACTCCCTATCTGGCTAAATGCATCTTATAAATAAGAATTATAATGTCTGGATGGGAATGTGTAGCATATTAGTACACCACACAAGACATGCATTTAATGCCTCCACGTACAATATGACTTGAAACCTTTAAATCATCATTCTCCGCTAGCTCCTCATTCTCTTGTCTTTCCACACAAACCACAAATCTTGACTTCCTTTCTTGTCCTCCAGTCAGACTACACTAAGAGAACCAACACGAATAAATATCTATCTGTTACTTAGTTAGACACACACATCACTTTTTCTCTTGCCAAAAGCACATGCGAGCAAACACTCCTGCCTACCAGTCGAGTCTACAGTCAGCTATTATGGCATCACTTTCCCAATAAAATTAGTTTTCTCGTTTGTCTGCAAGAACAGCAGAGTATATTTACTTATGGAATACAAAGCCCTAATAGAACGTCTCTTCTATCCTCTATTTACATAATGTGTGTACCATCATGTATGTCATGCTAGTTTATGCAAAATCTATTAGTACTACCATCGCTACAGTCCCATGTACATCTACAACAAATATACCGCATGTTCCCTCTCTTTACCAGACAATCCTTCACGGAATTCTGCGATACAAGTCCACCTCAACCACTCTATTCAACTTAACAAAGCTAAACATTCAAAGTTGTATTCCAACTAAAAATATGCATAATGTTATAAGAATGGAAGAAAATTAAAAACCGATTTTGACAAAAATATTTATCGATAGTTTTTCAAAAAATTGTTTCACATATTTTCTTTCTTAATTAAAATAATAATACATGGTTATAGTTATTTAATATTCATTCAATTCAAAGAGAACTTGAGTCTTGAGATTGCACAGCAAATGTTACTAATTATAGTTTGTGATTAGCAAGTGTAGATTCACAAAGATTAGTTATATTAGGCAGCGGTGCAGGACTGCAGTGGAGAATGAACTTACGGTATTGAGGGAAATTGGTATGGTAGCGATAGTGCGAGTGGTGGAGGAGAAAATCAGTAGCCACTTCTTAAAATACACGCTGACGATGTTTACCTTTGTTTTAATTGCGATTTATCTATTGAGGAACGGTAGAGGAAAGATGTATTGGTTGATGTACACAAGGAGTCAAGAAGTGTAGTAAAATCTCTCGTCGAATATCAACTTTAGTTTAGTTTAGTGTTTAGTGTTGAATGGAGCGAGGCTGTTGTCTGTTCTGTATCTTCAACGCGCGGGTAACATTATTAGCTTTTCGGATTTTATGCAATGAAGATTTATGTTAGGTTACGTTAGACTTTGTCTGCATGTGTTTAAAAGCTTGACTTACATGATTTGGTTTAGGTTGCTGGGCTTACGTGATTTGCCATGCTTTGAATCAGCCAATGTCTATTTTGTATATTACGTCATATTTCCCACCGTTCTTTTTGCATTACTTATAAATCTGGAAAAATGAGGATAGTTGCGAGTTCTCTGTACGTACGCATCCAGGAGTATTATAGAGACGTTTTAGTGAGCAGGAGATAAGTCTGTCTGTTTGACTAGCCTGGTCAGGTTAGAGGAGTCGAGGCCAGGCCACTGATGCCTAATTCTGGATGCTTTGCTTGACTTCATTCTCTTACAAAGGGAAAACACACATCCATTTCTGGATCACATTTCACTTTGCGTGCTCACGTTCAGAGCAGTCTTGGTCTACACGAGGCAGAGCAGATAGGTGAGTGCATACATAAATAATAATAGGTCGCATACATATCTGCCCTGGACAAATCTGATACAAGACTCCAAAGCTCCACTCTTTCCTCTTCTCACTTATATTTGCTTTGCAATCAGTTTCCTGATCGGCAAGTAACGGCAGTCGGTTGTATTATATACAATGCCGCCTGGATTCGTCGCTTCTACTTAACGCTACTCATTTGTTTTTCAATGCGAGTATCAAAGTCAAAATCTCCTCGGAGCGAAAACTAGTCAACACAGACATCCACCAACAACATTGTAGCCCAGGCAAAGGCTGGATACACATGCAAGTTCATCCTATTCATTCCAAACAGTTCTCTGATGCACTGCATTGCTATTTATTCCAAACTAAAGGTAGAGGACAAAGGTCGTTAATAATATTGCAGGAAATGATGAACAAAACTGGCTAAATATTTCTGTAAAGGGGTCTTTAGTCGATATTCAAGAAGTTGTTTCGTAACCTAGTCCGAAAGTAGTATTAAATTATTTCTTAATGTAATGGCCAACAATGCTTAAGAGACTTAATTGTCTGCATATCCTATCCTTGGAAATAATATGCTATTACCGACATAGACAGCACCAAAGCAAGCAGAAATGAAGTGAGCAAAGGAAGCAGAACATAGAACAGAACTTGAGATGAAATTAACGCTAAATGCTTCTGGCTGGAAGTAAATAGAGTAAAGGTTTTCGTCTAATTATTGTGGCAAAGTTGGCTATAGTAGTTATTAGCAAGTTAGCTGCAACTATAATGGGCATCATTACTTTTACACATTTCGTATAAAGGAAACTTTGTATATCCTGGGAAAAACGTACCTTAACCTACTTACTAATATACTCCGTTTTACCTGAAGGTGGGTGACATTTCCTAACAGATAATTTCTGCTCAAAGATTTCTGTAGCAGGCAACTTGTTCTCTGCAAACATTTCCACTTTGTCCATTGCATACATATTTAACTAGTGTATGAATTTATTGTGCCATGGTTTCCAGTTATCTGACGGAGGATTATGTGTTTAGATTTAGGTAATAATGCTGCAAAAGAAATCCTTTATGCCTAATGCTTAGAATACACAGCTAAACCGATTTTATATCATTTCTGCTATTTCATCTTTGTTAGTGGTATTACGTAATGAATGTAAACGAGATCCCATGCACGTTTCGTGGCGCATTTCAAAGGATTTGCATTTAACTTCAGAACTTTGCGTTAGTATGATTAGATGTTTTGTACATTGCTCTCCCCATGCGTGTTTCCAAATATTATTACTTTACTTGGTAAAATGTGTTGCCTGTGATTTTCCGGAATGTCATTGACACTGTATTCAAAGGAAACTTTTCACACAGCAAAGAACAATAATGATGAAACTACTCTAGAATGAATAAGCAATGCATTGACACTAGAAAAATAAAAATTCATGTGGAGATTCGTTGCAAGAATCATTGAAGGTGCAAAGTTAGGTTTCCGCTAGAGAGGAGTGAAAATCTGAAGTACATTATCCCAGTGTGCTGATATGTGTTTCTCATTTCTCATTTGATTTGCAGAAGGAGGAATATAGTTTCAGAATATAGTAAATTAGTTTAGCCTATCTTTCTTACCCCAAACACCAACTCAATCTGGAATGCCGTGACTTCTTCAAGATATAAAACCCATTAAAGAGTCAAACTTGAATTTCATCCATACTGCACACTGTTTCATTATGTTGCTGTGCACTACGTGCTTATTGGTTTATATTAAAGTTTTCCGAGTTAATAGAAGGAATAATATCAGTATTCATAAAGGAGCATCTCTTGTTCCAACGCAAACTTTTCCTTTGTCACTCAAATCTCATTTCATAGAAGAAAATGATGAACGTGAACAAAATAATTTTCCATTGGCTTTTCCTTTACTTTGTCACCCAACCAAGTGCATCTCACTACTTTTATAAAACAAACATAATTTTTCATTTCAATTCAGATAACAATGCAATGCTAATACAAATTTATGTTTTAGTATGATGAAGAATTATGTATTCCGATAAATTCTATTCTAGAGGAAAGATTCCTTCAAGCACTCAGATCTCAGATTACAATACTAAACTCACCCTCCATGCTAGTAGCTGTTACCTCTTGTTACATTTCTGATACATGTGCCGAATAACTAAATATTATTTTACACCAAGATAATGAAAAACATTTGTACAACTTTCATTATAACTAAAATCCAATCAGGACTAGGAAAATGGTACAATAACCAACTCTACAAAATAAAAAATGCATTTCTTCCTAATAGTAATTTTTTGTTTTTATTTTGCCATGTAATTTCTTTGATGGTGTACGTTAATTGATAGCATTTGATGTTTTAATGTTGCAGGTAGCCATAACATGACTTTTATATATCAAAAAATATTTACTTATGGCAGGTTGTTGCATATATACGTATTACTTATCTTACAGTTACAGTAATGAAGTTTCCGTTGCTCTCGTATCTCCTTTGACTTATTAGTGTGCTCTACAAAGAGACTGTTGCAAAGCTTTTACATGTCCTTAATGACACAAAGCGGGGATGTTAGCATCGATTTTTGATAGATAATTAGTATGTGTGTGCCATTAGACGAAGAAACACAATAATCGGGATACTTACATGAGAATATTACGACACGAATAAAAATACGACTACTGTGAATTGCAGTAAGACTTGTTGACAAGTCCTTTAATTCTGTATCGTATTACAAAGCATCCCATAATAATAATGCAGTTTTCCAAAGCTGTTCATTTACGAGCTGACAAAGTAAGGACCTATTATAGCTAATAAACGACTTCACCAAATAATTATGTTTATACGGCAGCAAAGCCAACAGAGCCCCAAGAATGCACTGGATTTAATTCTGGGAAGAAAATTTCCGAGTCCTGATAGCCAGACACGACTAAAGAATAACTATTTGGTCTGCTTGTAAATATGGCCTATCGGGCTAACTGAATATTGGCACGACATGTTCGACATGGTTCAATTTAACTACTAAATAGTAAGACGATATATTATGTGTTCCGTAAGATGAACCACATATGTTTATTATAGGAAAGACTGGTACCTCTTTGGAAATAAGAGAAATTGTAGTTGCTACTGGATGAAAATTGTGACTCATGGGAAGAACTGAGTATTAGTGTACCTATGGATGGTTTTGCAAGACTGTTCGATATAAATAAGTAGTAGCGGGTCTGGGAAAATGGATGGAGGAATTGTTAGTGAGTTAGGCTGGTTAGTTAGTGGAATAGGATGTAGGTATGTAGATATTCCCGAGGAAATGTAATGGGTTGCTTTAAGTTACTATTTATGAGTGTACATTATGCATGTCGCATAAGAATTCTGTGAATAAGTATGTTGAGTTAAGCAGAGTGAACTTGGAACAAGTAGGAGTAAAAAAGACTGGTCGTTATGTATAGCAAGTAGGAAGGGAAGGAGACTGCATTTGGCCAAAAAACGAACACACTCCATGGCTATGGGGAAAGTACAGTAAAAAGAAAAGAGCAAACATGAATTTTTTGGGAGAAAACAAAAGAGAGCGAGTTGAGGGAAACCTTGGTCGCTTGCAGTAAGTATATCAGCAGTACCTATTTGTAGTGTGCTTATTGCAAGGAAGGTCGGCCCTGTTGTGATCAAAAGTAAAATGATGCAGATAAATTCTCCGTCAGCTTACTAAAACTATAAAGTAATAGATAAGTACATACGTAGCCAAGCAAGGCAAGGATCCCGTGTTGCAAGTACTTGGACATGTACACAGAAACGGCAGAAAAGTTTTCGTTACATGGAAGAGTCAGCAACTCTCTTATAGCTCCACAATTCCATGTTATTTAAATAGCCTGTCCCTCAGTACGTTATAAGAAGAAACGACACTGCGCTACAGACCGCTATCTGTGTACAGCAGAGACTGAAGCAGTTCATGCAGGCTACACAGATAAATAGATGCAACAACATATACCAGATCTCCATATATGCATGTACGGTGTTCTGCGGTTTGGACTTGGTCTGGTCGGCTTGGCTCGTGTGTACGGTTGGGTCCGCTATTCTCTTGTCAAACTGGGGCCAAGTGAATCTGCACAAAGACATTTCTGTAGCTTAGACTTACTTTTATTACTTTATTAGGTTTCATTTTGATATTAGCATGCTTCTTTAACTTTCGGAAGGAGAACAAGGTACACAGCTGCCTATACATGCAAAAACCAGTCTGTAGCTAAATGATTACAAAATGAACTAAGTACACTCTAAGTATTTCAGGCATAGCCACGCGAAAATAGAAAATATTTATAGGAAATTGTGGGACCCCGGAGTGTTTTAACAATGACACTATTTAGTACATTGGGTGTAATAGCAGTATCTGTATTAGTGTAGCCTACATGGGATTTACTATGCAGTCCGTAGTTTCCTACTTGAATTTGTCCCATCCACGAATCTCCACTCGAGCTCATGTTCAGATTATATATTATTAGCTACCTACACAGCCATTCATTCTTCGGAGCAGGAGAAACGAAAGTACACACTGTGTAAAGTCAAGGCGAGTCTAGTCAGATATGTTTGAGGTTCATTTAAATTTCATACATAGAGCATGTCTGTATCTACGACTGCACTACTACTACTACTATTACTACTCCCGACCACACCGAACCACACACACCAGAGAGAGAGAGGTATGCATCAGATATTTCCACTATGCACTCTATAGTTGCATATATTACAGGATTCTGCATATTATAACCTGGTGGATATGAATTTGTTATCTTTGTATCCTAAATGCATAAGTAGTGCTGGTATGAAGTATGAATGAAGTGATGTATTTGGTGCACATATGCTTATAGTAGTAGGGACAGGGCGATGGCGTGAGTATTTATACATAGCGAAGGTGAATTTAGTGCGATGATAGTAAGATAAGTGAATAATATGTTCTACAACCGAGTAGTGGTGGTGTACAGAGAGTAAAGCAATGAACTTGGAGGAGAGGTTTTTAGGATTAGGTGCTATAGTGTGGATGTCGACTATTGCACACTGGAGGAAAGAAAGTGAGGAGGATAATAGGAGTTGTGGAGAGGAATGGTTGGCTATGCACATAAGTTGTGAAATAATAGATTTGATTTGATATAGGTGACTATTTATAGTTTGAGTGGGAGAGTAGGGACTTGTAGTGATGTGTTAACCGGGAAAGAGAATGCATTAGCATTAAGTGCAATAAGCAAACAGTCGTTTGACTTGAAATGGCACAATATTATGGAAAGTCGAGTCAAGTCAAGCCAAACGGGAGTGTTGCGGTGAGTTGCGTCAAGGCAAGGTAATAAGTGGAAGCACTCTGTAAAGTAGGAAAGGGCTATTGGAGGGAGCCTATGGGTATTTGGGGATAGGGCGGAGAGGCCTGTGCCTATAGGGAGTCCCTGCTACACAATATGATAGCAGGAGTAGGGAGACAAAGCGTTCTGTTTTCTTGTGAGTCTGAACTCACCTTGGTTGTGGTGGCGTGGCAATTCTTGTGTGCTATGCCAAGAGGAGAGCATGGAGAGAGAGACTACAAGTGAGAGGTCCTGTTCTGGTTCGGTGTGGCTGTCCTGCCATCGCCAAACCGAGCGCCGCTCCGCCACACTCAAGTAATCAATGTGGGAACATAGGTGCCGATTTGGCAGCCTTGGGACAACTTTGCGCCGGCGAACCCTTGAATTTTCTTTCGCTTTCTTCATTTCCTACCGTTCAAACCGGTTATCTGACTCCGCAAGGGAACCAAACCAACTTTGGCCAACTTACGTACTTTCCGTCTCGACGCGAACCGAATCCAATTCCATCCCAAGGCTTAATCACCTAACCGGCAGAAATGAGACACTCCTTAAGTCTCTGACCTCACCTCCACTCTTTTAAATACTCAAGTACCTCCAGTAACCCACACACCTACTTTCTCCACTCGCTCTCCTCATAAGCATAATAGTATGTCCGTCCTTCCCAGACTTCCAATGCCAAACATCCCCAATCCAGTCTCACTCTGCCGCTGGCCATTCCACTTTCCTTGGGAAACAGCGAGTCTGCATTTACAGCGTGCTCTATCTCCACTATTAGTACGTAATCAGGAAATAAGGAAACCCTCAAGTTATGTACATGCAATTCACAGCCTACACCTTCCTTCCAGTTCACATGTACAAACAGTCACGATACCCTATTCCACGTAGGAACTAAAACACATAACAACCGACTCAAATTGCCACGTCTCCCAAACACCACTAATATAATGCAGCTGTTTCAATACATTCCCTACTACCTACACCACTTATTAACTATAGCTACTTATTTCCTATACACTTCGCTTTTTATACAATACGCTTTCATTAGCAACTATTACCACTTTGATTTCCCTTCCCTACCTCGCGTGTCGCCTTCAGTTCACCTCATAAGTACCATTCATCCTTCTTCCTTTTCACTACACTGATTTACCTCTTCAACTTCATACTCAACATCATTTCAGAACAAAAATGTTAATTAACCCATTCCAGATATTAACATTCCATAAACAAATACATTAGGTTCACTTTTAAGTACCGCAAATTATGTTCTACTTATAAATTAATTGATTCCAAAATTTTATTTTCGAATAAATTCTCAACCAGCACAATTTTTGTATCCATTTATTCAGTGCAAAATATTTAATTTTCTTATTCAGTGCCTACTTTTATTTATTAGGAATAGTTTTGGTTAATAGGTCATCATTTTCCTGATACTGTGTTGATGTTTATGATTTTATCTAGTTCATTGCACAGTCAGCCCTGTCCATAAAAGACACGTTTAAAAATGGGCAGTAGTTTGAAACCAGCGAGTCTACACAAAAGTAATGGGTTTCATTTTGATTGGTGACCTACTTGCACTAATACAAGATCAGATTTATTGGATTTCAGTGTTATTTTACAATTATGAGTTCTATGTGGCGGAGTAAATGGGAGAGACTTTGGATGTTTGGCTTGTGGAAATGTGAATGGAGGTGAAGATAGTGGGGATTGTAATGTATGGTTGTTTGTCGGGCAGTTAGTGTTTTGAATGTAGGAAAAGTTGGTGTTTGTTGTAAGAGTGATTATGATGGAGGTGGGAATAAGTATAAAAGACATTAGTTGGTAGCTGGTATGTGAATAGAGACTTGAAATGGATAGGTACATGGTAGTGGAGAGATTGAGTGTAGCCCTTTGTGATTTAAATGGGAGCGAGTACGGCTTTCTGGACATTTGTTTCGATTCTGGTAGCTTAGGCGGGTAGATGTGTAAAAAGTGAAAGAAGTGGGATTATAGGTAGGATGGTTGTTTTATGTAGTGTGAGTGTATAGGAGCGAAGTGGAGCGAACGGGAGTTTGGGAGTGGGGCTGTTGGTGCTCTGGTTGGGTTCCACAGGCCTGTAGTAGATTAGGCTGGTTCTTGTCGTACATATAGGAATGGTGGTAGAAAGCATCTTCTCAGTCTCAAAGTGAAAGTGCAGGAGAAGAGAAAGTGGCTGGGAACTGAGCGGTGTTGTTGAGAGAGGAACTGAAATCAATTTTCCGCTAAACCTTCACAGAGACAAACCGAAGGAGTCCAATCCAAGCCAAGCCCGAGCAGTAAACCGAAATCAAGTGAAGGAAAGGAACGCAAACCTCTCCCAAGACCAAAACCCACAAGTTTGAGTGAAAGGAATGGAAACTATTTGTCTAAACCAAAAATGTGACTTGTTACAATAATATTTATGTGGGCTGGAGGAAGTCTACATGTAAATACACTCCTTCGGAATTCCACTTTTCAAGAATTTAGTAAATCTGGAATAGAGCGTTAGTTTGGACACACTTGATGGTCAACTAAGTTGTTAGAGTCGACTGTTGCGGGAATCGGGTGTTAATTTTAAATTAAAGAGGATTTGTATTTAGGGGCAGGATTTTTGAATTGAGTTGAGCTGAACTGTGTTGTTTGCGTTGTGCCTGGGAGCCTGTTACATAATGCAGTGGTCCATTTCTTTTATACGACTTTTACTTCGTCTGTGAATTCTCGTGCACAGCTAACGATCAGTTTGTTGTGTATCTCTCCGAACTCGGCTATCAAACTCTAATCTCATATCTATCGTTCCACAGCACTCTCTCGTGAATACCCTTTCGCCAATTCTCTAAATGATAAAGCAATTGCTATGAAATAGTAATCTATTGCCTTACATGCGATTTCCTTCTATCTGCACCACTTTCGTCGTAGTCACCGTCTACCTGCCTTGGTTATGTTAGATACAGTTTATTTACTATTGACAGACTGATTGGCTGACTTTAGCCAACTTGAGTGAGCTGAACAAATAGACTGCTACAGCGTGTGTTAATTACATTGGCATTTCTCCATTATTTCCATTTTGTGTCTGCTACCTACACGTGTGTCTGTTCTGTCCTCGAGTGTGTGAGCAAACAGTAATGAGAAAACTTTTCTGCCCAAGAATTCCGAGCAATTACTAATCGGAAGCCAACTGTGGACGAATCTCCACTTGCCATTGAGTCATGTGAACTGAATGAACGGACCGTGTCACTTACTTTATCATCCAAAATCTGAATCCGTCCTTTACATCCGTTGCAGAAATACTACCAATCATATACATATATATTATTCTTAATTACCAAACCTACGCCCTATTCATTACATTTCGTCACCACAAAAAATAACTAATAATAATGATACTTTCCTTTAACCTTTCTTACGATCACACACAAACGCTCTCTACAATTACACTTGACTTACTCTCTTACACGCCTTCCTCATTCTGTCCTGCCCAACTCTAGTTCCATTCCATTAAATATAATATCTATCGTCATTTTTACATAATTCAAATACCTAAACCAAACCCATTTCGTCCCTTAGCCTACTACCAATTCATCTTTAACTATTATATAATCACCTATATAAATATACAAACATAATTACATTACAACACTCGAACTCTGATAAAACCAGGCAAACTGATCTGAGACACAAGAACTGATCGTACATAGGTACACTATTAATTCGAGGACTCGGGACCCAATAAGTACGAAACTGTGACAGCAAATGCGCTGACTCACAACCCTTTAGTCACTGAGCCTCATCAGAAGTCTGTCAGTGATTTTTCTCTGAATTAGTATGAGAGCGTACCGTCGTGGTATAAGAAATAATTAAATGCAGGTTGACGTGCCATTGCTTCATTGAGCTGTTCGTACGCTTTTGTCTGGAAAGCTCTCCTGAGTCAGCTTGATCGAGTGAATTTGGCAATTTCAAGTGGCTTACATTACTTACACTGTTAGAAACAAATAGTCAGGGTCCTCATAGAATTTTAAGAGATACCCAAAGGGATTTTTCCAACAGAAAGTAATTGACTTTCCCCCGTACGTATATGCACTGCTGAACACACCCTAACATATTACACTCACCGCACAATACTGAAAACACATTGCCTTTAATTGTACTAAGAAACACAAGCAGAAACAGTAACTAGGTTGAGAAATAAGACACGATAGTATCTTATCTGTGGGTAGAATGCTCTGGTATTCCCAGTTCTCTGATGCCATGTTGATTTCCCGTTGAAAATTGGCAAGTCTCTCGTCAGCATAGAATAAACTAAGAACAAGTGTCAGGTGAAGAAGACTTGATACTGTAAAAAGTTTGAAAAGTCAAAGAATGAAAAGAGCGATGAAGAGATGAAAGGAAAATGGAATCGAACGTAAAATAAATATAAGCGAGAGGGAAGAAAAAGGAGAGAAGGGAGATCAGAAGAAAGAAAGTAAAATAAAGGGATATACATACATAGCTGCACTGTATGTACTTGTTAGTTGGAATGAAAACAGTTTTCATTCATCATCGACATCAGTAGTAACGTCAACTGGACTGACAATTCCCCATTTGGATTTGGCTGGTTGTGGGAAGACAAGTTTAAAAAGTATATGTGAATGTGTGGTGGGGAAGAGCTGTAGTTTGTGCTAACACAGCGTAGGGACAGAGAGCATCGCGTTGTGGGTTGAGAGAGCGAGAAGCGAAAGGACAGCAAAGTAAAGGAAGCCAAGTGAACAAGTAGAGGAACTTACGTAAAACTAAGGCAAACGAAAGTGGAACTAAAAGGAGAGTAGCTATAATCGCATCCAGAAATATTCGGTATAGGTTATCCTTAATAGTTACTAGTTGGTTGTATCTCTGGTGTATGTATGTCTGTGTAATACGTGGAGAAAGCTTATGACCGCATTGAATGGCTACACCCAGACTCTGACAGACTGAACAAGACCAAGTGACGGTGGCTTGGACTCACTTTCTTCCATTGCTTCCCCTGCCTTCGTTAACAACTCGACTTGAGCTGATCGTGCAATAGAGTACTCGGAGGAAACTGAACTAGTTAGGTATCTGGAGAGACGTGCCTAGTCTGCCTGAAGGCAGCCGAACTGAAACAAGCCAAGAGATCACAGATAGCAGAGTACACAGTAGACTCTCCACACAGGATAGCAGTCAAGAGTCTGACGAATCAAACGGAGTATAAGAAACCAACTCAAGTCGGGAGACAGACAGACAGGAGGACATACGTGGAAACAAATAACTTCTCCTCCTCAGCAGTGCCACAATACACGCAGTTAGTCTAGTCACTCTTCGGTAGTTATATTGCAATACGAATTGTAGAGAGTAGGAAAGGGTTATCTCTGGACAGGTTGGTAGTTGGATGGCGAATTAGTTAGCTGTGCTTACGTACATAATGATAACTACGTGTGTGGTCATTAGCATGTAGAACGTCAGTCAGGTAGACGGAGTTCAGGAGGAACAAGATAGTTGGAAGACCACGTCATGCGACGACCACGGTCACTATCTGTGTACACACCTTTATTATAAGTGAGCCGAAGGGTAGAAGTAACGAATTTCTGGTCTGGTCAACTCCGAGTCAGATTCAGATGAAGCTTATGTGATGTGATGGTGTTTCTGTTTAGTTTGTTCGCGAATCAATGTGTGCTTTGACTGTAGAGAATTTACTAGGGCTCTGTAGCGTGTTGTTTCAGGAGTGGCATCAATGATTATTTAATAGTACACGATGGAACACACAGAGGAATACGCGTACCCGTGGAAATTGTGCCTGTAGAAGAGCAGAGACAGAAAACACAATAGGAGGCAGTTACTAAGTCCGAGTTACAGTCCCCAGAATGTACTCCACTAAATCAAATCAACAGCCGACACTGTAAACTCAGTCAGTCAAAAGAGAAGATTGAAAATTAGTGGAGAAAAACGTAGACACATTGCGAAAAGCATTAGGAATAAATTGTTACATTAATACCTGCCGTGTCCAATCGCATCGTGTCAGTTTCTCCTTCTGTGTTCTACTTATGTGTGTGCATACCTGACTGATTGTGAGTGACTCACTACGCTGCATACTACTTACTCCTCTTTGTTCAATCAATTGCATGTGGGCGACTCAATGGAAATACTTGACTGTACATGTGTAATCTATTTATCTCTGATAAAATACACATTTCGGTTAAATTAGACTTGTATTCATCACAAACAACAAAGCTAAAGCAAAACACAACTGCAAAGCACATCAAATCAATTATAATCCATTCCTCTTCAATTCCAGTCAATTTCAGACTGTCTCTGCTCTAATTCTAACGTCCTCCCTCCATGTCTCTCTCCCTATTCATATTTCACTCGCTCCAATTTATTTGTCCAATTCAATCCAAATTCAAATAATATTTCACGAACCACGTCTACTCTTTTATTTCACGGGGATTGTCAATTCCAAACAACCATTTCGCCAAAACAAGTGTTGAGCTAGACAAACAATTTACTGCAGAGTCAACTCAACATTTACAATTAGTCTGATAATAGATTTAGGATCCGTTTAGGCAAATAATGCACATCATTTGCATTAGTACGTAATTAACTTTCATTCTCAAATATTGTCATTTCATTTTTAGTAAATCCACTCGTTTTAAAATATTTATCCCACTACTCATTCAAGGATGGTAAAAACCATTCATTTCGGCAGCTGAATTTGAATTACTGAATTAGAGATTCTTCACGGTGCTAGCTGAACTGATTAATGATATACTAATTAATTCAACTCAAAAAACATGTACCACTTCTAGTGATCATTGTTTACAGACAGAAAGAAAATTTTATTAAGAAACTATTACAATTAGCCATATGGACAGAATCGATATTTTCATACACACGTTCAAAATTATATAAGTATACATACTTAATGCGCTGACTAATCATTATTAATTATCTAATGAATTACCTACGATTCTACGATAAACATTTGTATGTACCTATTAATGATCGCAATTTTCATTTGAAGCACTATGAATCAAAGTAACCAATTTTGCACTGTGATTTCTTTCATTCACCTCATTTATTCAACTGACTGGCAAATTTGGTAATCATTTCTACCAAACACGTTTACATGCAATAAACTCTACTTACCTAAATACATAATTAAGAAACGCAGATTTTTCACATAGAACATAATACTCAATTGTTGCGAAGAAACGGACTCTTGTGTGTGTTTTTCAACAAAATAGCAAAACTCTAATGTGTAAAGTGAGTTAATAGGACAAAAATATACAACACTGACCTTACAATCTATAAACTTAGGACATATTCTGAGTCACAGCTTTGGGATTTAAGTATAAAATCCGTTTGGAAGAGGAACGATGCAGAAACCGGAGATTTGCATACTAGTAGAGATAAATGAGAGTTTATCAGAATTATGCTTGCCATCACCACCACCACTGTTAAAGGAAAAGCAAAGAAATTGGTTTGGTTAGACGATTTAATTTGTGAGTGAAATTATAGACTGTACATTAAATAATATTCACTAGTCGGTCCGCTATCGAGAATGTACTGAAACAGTGAGATATTTGGGAGGAGACGTGGATCTGTGAAAAGGACAAATATCACACCCGAGGAATTAGAGAGAGATCAAGGTGCTATTTATCCTTGGAGAACTTTGTAAAATCTTGATGAGATTTGCATGGGAAAAGTTTGATTACGGGAATAGTGGGAGCGTGAATGAAAATCGCAGTGGAATTATTTATTGTGGTTACATTGGAAGATGTACGTGGACCTCTTAAGCGTCCAACTCGAAATTGTTCTGAATACAGTAAGATTAGCAAGAGAGGATATTGAAGAAACTCGGAGTGACAACTGCAATTCACTCAGATTTCTTGAGGATAGCAAACAAAGGAAATCTTGGTCTCTGTTTTCAGAATCTTCAGTGTGTTCGCGGTGGCAGTGTCAGTGGTGGTGGTGTCATTTCTACCGGCAGAGAAAATTGTTTGTATCGACCGAATGTTCTCAACTCCTTGAATTTAGTACAGTAGAAATTTCAGAGAATACACCGAGGCTCTCTCTGAAAAAGGAATTGGAACGATACATTCTGATAGTGGAATTGCCGATAAGAGAATATTATACTAATTTGGTAAATGCACCTGACACATTAGAACTAGTCCTAGAAATAGACGTGATTACAAGAAATAAACAATCAAGAAGTAATCTTAGAGACGTTAGTCCGGTTTTAAATTACAATTACTGCGTTGGGATTGCCTTAGCGGGAGATATTATAGAAATTCCTAGAACTGTTATAGTTACGACGCTAATTTCAATTAGCCATGGAAATAAAAAGAGTAAAACTGAATTTGTAGAGGCGTTTGTGAATGGAGTAGCGATTAATTTAGGAATCCGTGCTTCTGGAAATGGATTACTCGAGATTAATTGCGTGAGTAGATTGGCGATTCCTGCCGATAATAGTGAGAGTATCGCGACCAAGGGAAGAAGCAAGAGCTATTTGTCCAATTTCGGTAACAGAGAACTACTATTAGTACTCATCGTGTGTCTAAGTGTTTTTCGTGCCTGTTGTGTCATAAGCGAATTTGTCTTGCGACCACATTACCTTCTTCTTGTAAATCTTGAAGCTTTCCTGTCCAGAACTCCTCCACACAGAGGTCCATACTGTACACTCGTTCAGAGACTCTTCGCAGAGAATTGCAAAAAACAAGTGGAGACACCCAAAAGACTCATTGTTCTAAAGACTCAGTCAAACAAAGGCATTTCCTCCTCAAAAGACAGAAACCAGATTAGTCATCGGAGGCAGGGAGGCTTCTGTAAAAGCTGAAGCGCAGCCAAGGGAAGTCACCTCCAGCCAAATCAACATCCAGTGGGGAATTCCTTCATGTTTAAGCTCAAGTTGGTCACCCACAACAGTCCGAGTCGTCTTCCCACGATTCCAATGCGGTTTTCCCAATTTTCTCACTCCTCCTTCTGCCTTTGCTCTTTTGTCAGCTCGCTCTCCTGCCCTTCGCCCATTTTTGTCAACTCAGGACAATTGGTCGACTTTTCCGACTCACAACTCTATTCCTGCTGACTGTGTCTTGTCCACGCTCTCTGTCTTGTCCTCTGACCTCCTGCGACCACCTCTCTGTCGACCTTCAGCCGAGCTGACTGCTGACCCAACCTCGTCTCCCGACATCTGCTACCTCACCTCACTGAATCGTATCTCTCTCATTAATTCTCTCTCGGTGTCTGTGTCTCTCTATCTGTCATCCACACACCTCCATTATATTTGTTCCTATAGAGAAACCTTCCGTCTTCGATTCCCGGTCCATCAAAGTCTAAAAACTACTAACACTAAAGCAAAACAGTCAACCAAAATTAAATTCTTACGTATGTATGTATTTAAGTGATTACATAAGGGGAACCTACACAATCAACGAATATTTACTAACAACCAACTGAAAGCAATGACTGCACAGCATCCACGCAATTGAATTCTGCTAATTCAATCGGAAAAGAAAACAAAAGACGTCATTCCACAGTATTGCTTGCTTACTTAACCGTTTAATTCAGGAAACTCACTAAATCTCAACGACTACTAACTATTTACTCACTTACTCAATAATCGCATCGTTCAATCATCCAACCAATCTGAAGAAATCGAAACCAAGCCAAGTGAAGGGAAACCAAGCCAAGCCTAAACCTAGCCAGATAGACAAAAGAGAAAGCAGACAACAAAATAGATATTAGAATATTGTATTGCCGCCTAGCATTCTACTCACGACGACGTCCAAATCCAAACCATTATCTCTATTTACATAACGTTACATAACATTAGTCTATCTCTAGTCAACAGACTTTCCAATCTAAAGAAAAAGTCCAGTCCACAATACATACATATAATGCATACATATTTATGTGGCATTAGCTAGTTACTCTTAAGAGGTATTTACTACCACTCTACGCATAACCAAACAAAATAGCATACCTTAGATACACCGACAACACACAAGTCACATACCAACCTATTTAGCAACAAAACACAGACATCCACCGCCAGAATTACATACACAAAGTACAGACACTCAAATTACACTACTTTACGTTATATACAAGGAGAAATAGCGACAAAGCAAACTACTCAAGTCCAACTCTGCGTCCAACACACTTCCGTCTTGTTCAACGTCGACATTTCCGTCTATTATCTATCCTACCCCTGACTCTCTCGTTCAACTCTCATATTCAACTACTCGCTCCTTCAATTCAACTGTATGTACGTACTCTCTGTCGTATTCTTCTTCTTCTTTTTCTTTACACTTATTCCGCTATCTTACAAGCATCCTAAATACCCCACAGCATGTACATCACACACTCATAAATACTCACAAGGTAACACCAGCTAATTCCTCTACTGTTAACACCACCCTTCCAAAATTACTCTACCGCAATTATCTATTCCAAAGAACCCATCCAAGCTCACTCACATTTACAATTTACATACTGCAATTTACAATGCCATGATCCACAGATTTTTATAATAATAAAATTAATTCAATTTCAATGAAAAACCAATAGCCAAAACGATGTTTTAAATTCACGTAAATTGGACGAAAATCCACTAAAAATGAAATAGAGGATATTCAATCCATTTTTTTACATTTTGGTCATAAATGAATTGGAAACAAAAATTTGGTTTTTATTTTCAATAAAGTATGTTGAATATAAAAATTAAAAATGTTTTCCTAATTACAAACTAGCAAATGATTGCAAATTACACAACACCTAAAGCGCGAAGCTTGTTGAGGCGTACGTTTGTATAAGCGACCAAGTGGAGTAAAAGCGTACACACAGAATTACATATTCGGGAAAGTGAATCCGCGAGGTGGGTGGTCCACAGGTGAATTGGTCGCTAAAGTTGATTTGATGTTTGGCTTGTGTTATGTTTCCCGATACGAGCAGCTACCCTGCGTGGCATTTGTCTGTTGACTGACACGTGTCTGTGGATGAGGACACAATTGTGCGGAAAGTCTTGAGCGGTTCTCGTCTGTCAGCTGACCAGGGAAATCGCCATAGCCAGTCATAAAATCTTCCAAAATTTCTCGACTGGATTTCATCGAGAAGTGGGGTTTAACCCCTTCGCTACTATCTCCCGACACGGACCGACCCCCTACCCTGGCTCTTAGGTCACCTTCCATCACTCCTTCCCTCACCTCCCACTCTCTCTCAAGGGCCACCAACCGATCCTACAAGTACTCCATTGACCTCACCTCACCGCTTCCTCTCCCGCTCGACTTCAAAACGGATTTCAATGGGTAATTCACATTCATTACAAGTCCACCCTCTCACTTTCTCAATCTCTCACTACCTCCCTCCCGTAGCCACCTTTCTGTCTCTCTCTACTAATTATTCACGTCTCAGTAGTATCGCTAAGTAATTTGTAGTTCCAAAAAGTACATTCAAACTAGAGTATCTGTATCACTTGGAATTAGTGTACAAACATTTCGCTAGAATCCTATTCCCTTACCTTTCCATAGAAACTTAAATTGCGTACGGTATTTGTGCGTGTACATAAATATAATCTATAATCTATTCATTGAATACTGAATAATGCGTGAATATTGCCATGCTAATATAATATTTGTACATTTTAAGTACTTGTATATTATGGGGAGATAATAAGGAGTAACTCAAGGTGAACTGACTAGGGTACATGAAAAATACTTAACTTGGGGTCAAAGTCTTTTTACTTGATCCCTCACCTGAAGTCTAAACACGTGAAATGTAGAAAAGGTGACTCGGTAGCGAAATTCGGTGACAAAGTTGACTTTCTCCTTGGAGAGAAAGCAGAGTGTGACCCACTGCTCATTCTATGTACTGTGGTGGTTTGTGTGTGCTATGGCTATGCTATTATGGTGTGCTGTATTTGCCAGCAAGGAAGTATCTCTATCTGTGAAATGAAATGTCTTCTAACAAAGAGTAAAACTGAATGCTTTCTTTCTTTGGTGTAGCTTGGCGTCCCCTCCATTCGTAAAACAGAAAATAGAGACATAAGAATGATGGAATGGAATGGAGGGCCATAATAATGTAGTAGTGTCTCCGTGCACTTCATTTGAAAGGAGGACTCGTATTTATATATAAGGACTGTGCTATAGACTGTATTTGTCTCTTCCTCTATACTCATATTTATTTCGTATGTGTACATCCACGTACATCGTTACTCCGAACGTTATGCTAAGTTAGAGGCCTAGTTGGCTATGCACGACACGGTACGAAACTTTTCCAATTTTCAATTTAGTTCTTAGTTAGCAGCAGGGGAGCTTCCAGGTTTAAAGTAACCCAAAAATATTTCACTTAATAAGAAAAGTTTATGCGACAAGAGCCGACAGGCCTGACCAAGTCGACTCGAGTTACAGCAAATCTACCTAACCCAGCCGGAGAAAGGCACACGGCTCTCTGTCTCCGCATATGCTCCATGCTTCGCAACTAGAAAGTCCAATCTTGAATTCTGCGCTCCACCTAAAACTTTTCAGTACTCCAGTTCTTCAGGATGTGATGTGACGGGGGTGCGTCTCCCGATTGTCACTCATTCGCCCTATTCCGAATAATAAACATACTGTAGAAACATTATTTCTTCAGTACACCAAAAAAATATCTGATCAGTGTACCTGCTGTTTCTCCCTTACCAAAAGATTCCATGGTGCATTAATCGATAATTCAACCGTGAAGAATTCTTTTGTTCAATTAATGTACCATGAAGAATTCTTTAATTAATTCACCGTGACAGAGAAATAGTACGTACACCGATCAGATATTATTATTCGTGTATTGAAGAAATTATGCTTCCACAGTACATATTTCATATAACTGCACAATTCTTTCTCAGCTTCTGCTCTGCTACTTTTGCCCAATTTGAGATGGCTGCTTTCCTCTCCTCTGTCCTCACTGAATCCCAACTCTCTTTTACTGACTCAGTTGTCTCTACTTACAGCTTAGACATCCAGTCATCATTATGATGGCATGTTGCATAATATCCCTACTCGAGCGAACAAAATAGTAAGAAGGTGTACATTATGTAAGTAGTTCTATCACTCATCCTGATTTCTAACTTTCACCAAATCTAATGGCACAAGTTTTTCAAAGGAAAAAAGATTCTTCATGTGCCACTCGCCCAAATCAACTCACCCACACCGAATTGACTCACGTCTAAGCCAAACTTATCCAACTATCCCTACACTTATGTATGTAACACTACTACTTAAGTAAACTGGTTTCTCTGTCACCAAGAATCACTTCACAATTTGTTTCTTTTCTGTTTGCTCAACTTTCAAAACACTTTTCCATAACCTAAGCAATTTAGTAATTATAGTTATTTAAAAGTCTATTGAAATCAAAGATAAAAAAACCCATGGGTTTTCAGTAAAAACCCTCGATTCATGGGATTTTGGGTTTACGGATTTTTGGGTATTTGGTCTACCCAAATATTCCAGGTATAATGTGTGATTTCCATACTGTTTTAGTCAAATTATATTATTAATGGTTTTTTCAAATGTATTTATCAAAATGTTCATATTCTGCATTTTTTGTAGTGATAGACTGTAATTAGTTGTATAGCAGAGGATAAATCGTCACATTTCTAAATTATATGAAAATAGGCTCTTTGTATAGACAATTGTTTTCGTGCATTCCATTCGTATTTAATTTCGTACTTTGCATTTGTATCTGCTGTTATGTCACTACCATTTTAATCATTTAAGAGGAAGTGTTATTCGGAATCTATTAATTTTCTAGACCACTTTCTAAAGCTCTCTAATTTACGTAGCTGCAGCTATGAACAGTGTTGAACTTCAGGATTAAAGGTCACAATTTATAATATCATTCGAAATGAATGACATAGAAGAGTCCAATCTGAAGACCTGAGTTTATATACTTTTAATAATTTAAAATATTATGAGCAAAAGATCTGTTTTGTTATATTGTATTCGTTCTGTCTAAATATGCCTATTATACCACTATTTCTCGTTTATATTTCCTTTATGACAAATAACTTTTTGGGCATTTATTTCTTTTGGGTTTGTTTTCTTAGTCGTTAGTTGTGAATAAATTTGAATATTATTAAGTGATGTTGTCATACCGGAAAATAAATACGTGCATAACTATTAATTTTTTGCAGGATATTTGAAATTCAAAGGAATATATTGGGTTCTTAGGGAATATAGAAGTTGAAAAATGTGAGCAATTCCTTTTCATGACAGTTATAATTGAGAAAAAACCTTTGAGACTGACACGAAGGAATTTATTGAGGTTTTTGAGTTGAGTTAGCCTAAGCCATTGGAATAGCAATTGAACGCTATGTAATTGTAATGCAACAGAGATTTACAAGGCAGCGAATGCAATGCCTACATGTGTACTAAAATGTTGAAAATACAAGCACAGAGACACTTCTAAGAATGTTTTGGTTTGCTTTGGTTGTAGTTGTAGCCGTATCTGTGTTCAGGAATATTATGCAGAAAGGAAAACAGGGAGGAAAACCGACAAACGAAATTCTAGTCAGGCTGAACTTTAGGAAATGTACGTACGTTATGTAGGTTATGACTAAATAGCAATGGGAATGTACATCTCCAGTAGCAGTGCACTACTGGTACCCTTTGTATATGCCTCCTAGAGGCTAGACTTGGAAACTGACATAAC
Organism: Yoshiicerus persimilis; assembly: GCA_020352615.2. Classification (NCBI taxonomy): domain Eukaryota; kingdom Metazoa; phylum Arthropoda; class Collembola; order Entomobryomorpha; family Tomoceridae; genus Yoshiicerus; species Yoshiicerus persimilis. The sequence continues at coordinate 2,610,563 of CM060170.1, read as the reverse complement.
TAGTAGTAGGAAATAGGTCAAAATGTGACTGTGTGTTGGAAAGCTATAGGTGTGAATAGAAGTTGGTATAATAATGGATTAGACTAGGTATCTGGGTTTGTGTTGTGAGTTGGTATATACCTGAGGAGTGGTAATTACTGGAGTGCATAGGAGGGCTGTGTTGTTATTGGAATGTGTGTGCGTGGTGTGCTATTTAGCTTGGTGCCTGTGATAATACAATAAAAGGCGTGAGTTGAATAGTGCTTAAGAAAAACAAACTGAGGAGAACTGATTGGGAGTGTTAGTGTTGGTGAGGATGACGAGGTGTTGGGCGACGGTTGATCTGCGTGAGCCGGGGCTGGGGAGGCGAATGAGGACATAAGTCAGTTGAGACAGAGCGGAGGAGATGTGCAAGAAAAGAGCTCTCCCCAAAGCTGCTTTGCAAGGGATAATGTTTTTGTTATGTTATGCCAGTTGATGTGATGTTGTTATGTGATCTAATGTATTTTTGAGAGGAAGGAGAAGAGTGAAGGCGAGACAGAGATAGTTAAGTCTGTTAGTGACTGTGCGAGTCACTATAAGAGACCAAAACATCCCAACCTCGCTCTCCATTCAATTCCCCGTCCTTCCGACACTTTTCTCCTGCACTGAATCTTTCTGTCCTCGCGATCTCTTGTTGCTACTCCTATTTATGCCAATCCCTACCTATCCCTTCTCACTATATCAATATTAACCCTATATCGCTACATTAGGGGCACCACTACTCTTTCACACCAGATTCACTTCGCACAGGCTAATGCATGTCTTGTCCGCTCCTCCACTAATAAGGCCTCCTCCACTATACGCCACAGTCCTAGTCATCAAGAATCGTGATGGCAATGGCAAGCTAGCACAAGCTGTAGTTTCACTTTCCTATATTCTCGCTAAGTGACTCGTACATAAAGCGAAAGGGAATTCAAGAAAGACGATTGGCCGCTTTCCAAGAAAACTTGAAGAATTTAGGCAAGACAGAACGACGTGAGTCGCTCGAAATTTGCTTTTCCAAAGAGGAAGTGTTGTACTTGTAGGAGTAAGTATCGCTATGCTCAGTTTTATACTTATTGGGGCGCTAAATCCATCCTCCTATGCCAATATCCACAATCTAATACCCAAACGGATATTTTATTGTGTAGCAGGTACACAATATTAACATCTTTCTCCAAATCTTACTCTACTTTATCTGTTAGTAAGTATTGTTCTTCAACTTTGGGCTTTCAAAATTAATTAGTAGGTAAAAAGTCCCACAATGCACATACTACAATCTCTAAAACGATTTATCCGTCTTCTATTTTGTCATTTACAATCTACAACCCTTGTGATAATTGATTCTACCAAAATCAATGATTGCTTTTATCTTAGTATGCATGAAGGGTATTAAGATTATTTAACATTATTCCTCCTCGGTAATTGTTCCGCTGCATTTGTAAGAATTCACATGATGGTATTTAACTGCAAAATATAATTACATATGCATATGGCTTTGTAACCCATAATAAGTATTGAATTGATAATACCTAAATTTTAGCTCACACAAGTATGTTTCAACTTTTGTCACGAATTTATATTACAAATACTTTAATGGATTAAATCTAAACAATTTTTTTAACATTTTAACAATTCAAGTAACAGTGTTGCCTTTCATGTAAAAAAATTTACATTACGAGTTTCAGTACGTAATTGAAGACACCCAAACCAATAGGAAGGCTTTTGTAAGTCGGTGATAGAAAATATGAGAAGGAATGGCCGAAAGAATGTTTGTCGATCTGTGGCAGTGTTGAATTTGGCACTTGGACCTTATTGGCTTTCTGTACGTAGTTTATGGACCTAATTCTGAACGTGGATCGTTAGAGCAATTAAGATTAGTTATTTGAGTGAGCGGAAGTTGGACCAGGGAATTTTATTATTATTGTTTTGGCAAGTGTAAAATTGGGGATTATGATCACCAATTCATAAATTATCTTCCATTTCTTCACTTCATCATTCTTTTTGCTACTTCTCTTGCTTAACTGTCTTCTTACTTAAGTTAATAGACAATCGAAAGATAAGGTTTGACCAAAAAATAAGGTTGACCTTAATTTTGACGGTTTATTTAAGTTCGTTAAGGTCTACCTTTTTGAAACACTCTCCGTCTAATGTTTGCCATGTGGCCTAACAATGCTGCATCAGTTCAACTCTTTAGTAAAACATTCGATGCATGCAAAATTCCATGCTAATTTTCAGATATTTATGCAATTTGTCAACATCACTATAAATATCACACATGAAATGCTGATTGCACATTGTGTTTTGTAGACTCTCCCTAGATTAATTTTACCTACAACATAAAATTGTCATAGCTGTGGCTTTTCTCGTTTAAAGTGCAAAGAATGGCATTGAAGATCGGTTTCAAACTATCAATTTGTAAATAGTTTAAAGCTGACATCAGTTTAGAAAAAAACCCTTCGATTTTTCCAATTCCTATAGTGTTTCCCTATTGACAGATGTGTAACTACTTTAGAAACTGTTACCGTTGAGATAAAAGTCGTTAATGCCTGTATTTTTGAGTATATAGAAGCTTAAAAGATGTGTACAATAGTTCATCAGAATGAAACGCTTTAGAAAATAATTATATTTCTAAATTTGATTATCGAACTAATTGGTTTTCTTGTTTGTAGGTCTTTACCCAAACTAAGCAGCCAAGACGATGAAGGGCCTACGCCGCAGACGCTCCATCTGACAGGCACCGGGCATTTCGAGCCAATTCCGCACAACCACCAAGACTGCGAAAGAGTTGTCATCAATGTAAGTCAATTTTAGTATTTTGCTGCTATTCAATATTCGCTATAGAGTTTCCCTTTGTCTCTAACAAAATGCCTAACGAAAAATTGAAGTAATTATTACGGAAAGAATTTCCATTCATTAGAAGGATAATACTATTAAGATAGATGTTTATTTTTCGGGGTAAAGCGTTTAAAAGGCTGTTTATTGAGAATTTGAAAGTATTTGCTGGGAGCATAAGAGGTGTGAATGGAAATTGTTGGTTGCTTGAGATTGAAAGGAAAAATGAGTAGAGAGGGCACTGAAAAATGGATTGATAGTTTTAGTGTATGCGGGTAGAAGAAAGAATTCTTAGATTTTTTGAAATATTTGGTATGTAAATGTGTGGGATAGCGTACGTAAGAGATTTATTAACATTCAGGTTGCTGAATGATTCAATGATTGACTACTTCCCGTCTTTTCCACTTGACTCAATCCCGAACAGCATACCTTTATGTACACGTCGTCTTATTTCATCACATCGCATATTACACAGCACATCACTCTTTCTCTTCCTTTCTCCGTTACTTGACATTACGTGTTTCTCCGTATCCCTGCCCCTTCTCCTTCCAACCCGCATTCCACACACTAACTCTCTCCATCACGGGTCACGAAACCATATATCCATAATTCTGCTATGATTACAACTTGCGACTACAGTCGAATGGATGTGCATGAAGGGGTATTTATAGTTGTGCATATACACATGGTCGTTTAAGCATAGCTAGTTTCTACTGCATATGGATTCGTCTGCTGGCTTACATAACTGATAAAAATTCTTGGAGCGCGAGGGAAAATTGAGATATATTGTGTGGCTAAAGCATTCATCCGGTCTTTTCTTTCCATCTATTCTGAAATATCATCAAAGGTTCTTTAGTTAACATAATAACTACTTCTGCACACGTACGTATCTAAATGAAACAGTTACGAGGAAGTCAGCTCTAAACCTTTCTCTCTATATTTAGATGTTCAGTTTGTGAGACTTTCCTCTCCTTTGTCGGCTCCCAGATAACCTTATTATTCCGTATTTGTCAGTTCCCAACTAATGTAGGATTTCTCTCAACTCCCCAGCCCAGTCTGTTTTACAATAACAAAGACATATTTATGTGTACCGCTATTTTCAAACTTTTCCAATGGTGTAAACCGGATCTCCTTGGGTTCCTGGGATTTCCTTTTAATTATTACTTTTCTGTCTTATCATTATGACAAAAGACGAACTTTTGACTTCCCTTAACATTTCAAGTCCAATTAAACCGTCAACCAATAAATGAAACTGCGAAACTTTATTCTACGTTTCCGAATAAGGTAGGCAATTGAACAATATTCGAAACAATCTTAAATTGGATGCACATGAAATATTTGAGGACCAGTACAAATTTAATTCTTTTGGTAATGTCTTCAGAAAGCCAAAACCTGGAAACATATTCTAATACCGAAGAATAAATTCTATTTTATTCAATCAATCAATGTAGTAGGACGGTTGAAATATTCAGTACCACTAATCTTTATGTTAGTGTCCACCTTCCTACATTGTATAGACTCAATCTTTAATTTAACTTAATTTAAAATTCATTTGCCATGTGGTGGGCTGAAAATAAAAAAATATGTAAGGTATTATTGGGAAGTAACATAACAAGGAGTCGATTGGTTGAGGAATGGGAATAAATAAATAATTTAGAGTGATAAAATATAGAAGGCTGAAAAAAGTTTAAAAGGGATGTTTTGCGCTGTAAATATTTATTAGTGTGGAAAGTTAAGTTGTTTCTTCTGATAAAAGTAAGTAGAATCAATGAGGTGGGTGAGCGAGGTACTTAAGATATTCTTTGTTTCTGTTTGTGTTTTCCCAGCGAGGATTGGAGCATAAGTCATTTGATTGTTAGCTACTGGATGTTGTTGGGTTGGTCTTTTACCTGTTCATAAAAGGGCAACAAACAGAGAGTAAAGGGAAATAACTTAAAGTTAAGGTAAGGTAGTGTCTGTACTTAGGGTTAATACAGCGGAGTTGTGTCTACAGGAGCGCTGCGTCGTGCCAATGTATTTATATGTAATGTACACTTACTCGAAGATTGCCTGTGAGTGGAATGAGTGTTGCAAGGAAGAGCAAAGTAGATAAAGGAAGCTGAAAGAAAGAAAGTGGAATAAAGTAGAGGAAGTGGCGCTAGGAAGGAGTCTTGAGAAAGGGAGCGTCTTTGTGTGCTTCTCCTCACTTACGTATATGGATTAGTGATATACGTACTTGTATATAAAGTAATAGCACTTCGGGTTATACGACTCCGCTCTACTCTAACTTAAGTACTTTTCTGCATCTTACAGGCTAGCAATAAGTGTAAAAGCTGAAACTCCCTATATTCCATGCATAAAGTTGTGTACACTCATATAAACAGGCTAGACTCCTTCCCACCAAAGCGAACCTCCTTTCTGCTAAGTCCTTCGCAGATAGTGATAGTAACGGGGATTTCTTATTATTATATTTCCATGTGCTACTCTCCGAGATACACCTTCATACTTGTGTGTTGTGTTATTTTAACCCAACTTACCCACTACGTCTATTTCGTTGCACAACTTTCCAAATTCCAAGCTACATACTTCTTTTCCTTTCCTTTCCCGTAGCTTTAGGTAACTACTATATTACTACTTAAAAGAGCTACCTACTTACCTTGCTAACTATGGAGTACCCTAACCAGACAGTTTCCCTCCTTTCTCCATTCCCTGATGAGTCAGATATTAAAGCCACACCGAGTCGACTCAACTCAAGTCAAGTGAAATAAGAAAAGACGTATTATGCTATATCTTAAAACATCATATCATGTCACCTTTACCGTACACACTGCTAATATATGCATGAAAACAGTTACGAATTATACATCTACATACTAAGTACCTACAACAGTTAGCCACCTTACTAATTTCTATTTTACTTATTACGAATAATGCTATCCGATGCTACGCCTTCTAAGGCAACAGAAATAAAGGAAACTATACTTATACCAAGTCTTTGCAAATAGTAGCAATAAATACCATTTTTCCCTAACTGCCTGTAAGTATGCAATATTGAAGAGCCTAAGCCGATTACCTAAATGCGTAATCACCCGGTAACACTCTAAGCAGAAAACTTGCCACTTATGAGAAAGCATGAAACTAATTACTTGTTAAACTATTCCGTCCTTTCTTCACTATTCCAACGTCTAGGCACTATTACACTTTAAATAGTCAATACAGTGTAATATACAGTAAAAAACCGCCAGTGTTAGATAAGTGCACTCCATTTCGTACACACTTAAAAATTTATACTCCTTTTAAGGTGCTTCCTAGAATCACCCAGTCTTAGTGTTCCTTTCTTTCTTAGTGTTAATATGTGTTAGTGATGTATCTACGTGTAAGCCACACATTAGAAACATATTGGGGTTTATCGTATATTATTAATGCAAATTTAAATATCTGTGTACCTGATTTGTTTATTTTCTGTTATCCTAAGACAACTAATAATATGGATGTATTACTATTATGTATTAAGTGTGCTAAACAGCTTTGTTGGTGTGACATGTCACAGAACCACAGTAAAAGAAAAACTATCTTTGAGTTATTGGTGGCTATTAAATGCTACGCTTAATGAATGAGAATTGTTCTTCGGTTCTTATAGGTGTAGTCAATACTCCTTTGCATTAGATATTTAAGAGGTACGTAATAAACAAACGTAACAGGAGATACTATTTGATAGCTAGCCAGATACTGGTGAGTTATTTATTTCCTTTCAAAGAAAGAACATGAAACCATTTATTTTTCTTTGTCAATGTATTTTTCTGAGATTTAGACGATTCATATTTTCACGAATGATTCATATGCAATCAGCAGTGCGTATCCATTACGTTTTATGAAGAATTATTGTGTATTGGATACTAACTGCAACGTTTGCTTCATGACGTTTGATAAATGTGCTATTACCATGAAAAAACATTAACATGATATGTAATAAGTTATATTGGATTGATATTTGAATCTCAGTTTTAATTCTGTAGTTCTAATTTCACACATTAAAAATGTCACTACGCATTATAGTTTTTCTGGAGTGACATAGTTAATTATATTTATATAGGCACTCAAATTCAAAAATTCAAAAATAATTATTTTGAGACAATATTTCATGTAAATGCAAATAATGATGAGTATAAATTTAAATGGTTAATTTTAATACTGCTTCTATCTAAAGGAGTGTTTTCGATTTGACGGCCAAACTCTTTCCTGCGTTTTAAAACTGTTTCCTTGAATTAAGGATTCAATGTCGTCTGCATTACAAAGGAATTTACTTCTAAATGCATAATAAACTTCCAACGGAGGATTATTTCGACCTGGAACTTTATTGTTTCAATGCATAATAATTTACTGACTTCTTTATTCAAAATTGTTTACTGAATACCCAATTATGGATAAAAACTAATAGTAATAGTTGAATTTCGTCGATGTCCTATCGTGTACCTGTTTAGTGAAATAAATTAATGTAGTGTAGTGTAATTAAACTAGAAAGGTTATTGGCCACTATCTCTACATCTTATTTGTTTATCTCATATACAAATATTATACATTTTAAATTATGCGAGCAATGAATCCATAATTGAGGTGGAGAATTATTTCGACCTGGAGTATTATTACTTCAAAGCCCATAAATTTGGGGTATTATCGGAATAATTCTCCACATGGAGTATTATTCCGACGGGAAAATTAATTCGGAATGTACGGTAATTGGCATCTCTTATATTTGCCATTTTTGAATTGGCATAATTTGCATTGGCACTGATAACCTCCCTAGTCAAATTGCCATTGCCATAGTTGACCGTATACCGTGTGATAAATTAAGCCCCAAAAAATGAAAAGAACACCTGAATAGAAAAAAAGGTATCAGAATAATTAAATTGTAATTAAAGTAATTACTTACTAGAATTGTATCTGTGCACAAGAAAAGGTTATTATTTGAGCTACATCTCCCGTGGACTTGTATTAATATCATGTCTTTTAATATTTTAAGACTCTTGTCGTTTGAATTTGTACTTATTGACATGGTATTGAAAATAAAAGCAGTATTATAATTGTACTCCTAATCGTATGAAGTGGTAATAGGGAGACTTGGTGGACGGACATAGCTGTGACGCGTTTTACTTAGAGTGCAGGATTTTAGACCGCGGGGGACTTTTGTCAGACAGTTCAATTTCTAACTTAACCTGCTAACTTTCCTGAGTAATGCAAATAGAGATAAAAGCGTGCCTCGGACAAAAGTCCGGATACGCTTACTGCATAATAACAGTAAACGTCTTATTGTATTGTGCTTAGAGTAGAGCAGTGCCTCCGTTGTAAAGTGTATAAAGAGTGGAGAAAAGATAGAACAGATGCAGACTATAGGAATAACCATGTAGCAAATAGCATTATCAACGTCCTGTATGTATGGCGTACGTGTTGTAGATAGGTAGGCAGTTAAGAGATAGCAATATGTGCTCATAGATGTAGGAAGGAGATATACTAGAGAAAGCAGAAACGGATGGAACAATAATTTCAAGGCCTTGACAAATTCTCCTTCACAAGGAAAATGATAAAATGGGACGGCAAAGGAGGAGAATGTCAAGTTGTGTTGAATCTATGGGAATGTGTAATCTTGTGGAAGATCAGCTCCAAAGTCACGTCCATCCTTTTTCCTCTCGTCTTCTCTCCTCCTCGCCTTCTCTTCCATCTCTACTTCTTTCCAAGTTTTTGTCAGAGCTAGCAAACCGGAACCGACTACGACAGAGCATGCCAGACCAATGATACCTACACTAATATAACACATCTACAATAACATACCACCTATAATGGCTACCCACATTTTATGCAGATTCATTACATTACGACCTTTCTGTGCTATTTTATGTTCCCTCTCTATCCTAATCCATTGCAATAGCCTCGTATAAGCAATTCTTAATTGCTCAGTCCAAATACATACAAGAACCACCTTTAACAATATTCAAATATTCAAACTAAACAGAATATTCAAATTCAGCTTAGTACTGTCTCAGTTTGCATTGTATCCAATTTATTTTGAAAACTTTTCTAAGATTTTGAAAAAACCTCTTTTGGGGCCTCACTGATAAAAAATGTATTTTCAATAGAAAAGGTAAAAACTGAAACGAGTCATCAATCACCAAAGCGAATATTAATTAGGTGGTTATTATAGCTAGCAATAAGAAAACCTACCTATTTTCTTAATTTAGGAATATTTTCTTAGTATAAGGCATTACTACATACCTGTACGTTTTTCAGTTAAAACCACTTGTAATGAAGAATAAAACTTTTCGATGCTTCGGAGTCCTTCATAGAACTACCTTTAAAGGTGGTAAATAGAGATTAGGGAAAATATGTTAGGCTGCTTGCATAAATTTACCCAAATTTTTAAAACTTTCTGTATTAGAAAATCATTCGGTTGGCACTGAAAACTTTTGGATGCTTAATTAGCCTGGTTTGTGAATATATACGTTTTACTTGATATATCTTGCCACAGTCGCTTGTCGCTATTAATGTAAAAAGTGGTTGTTATAATAAAAGGAGAAATGCCATAATATGCAGTTTAGGAAATCTTTTTAAGTTTTAGTAACCCAGAAATTAATTCCCAAAAAAAGGTCCACATGATGTGTTAAATGCTCGAGTTTTGCAAAATAGAAGATGTGTATAGCATAAATAATTCTTACTTTGTTTGGTGTCTACTCCTCTTTGCAATGAAAGTCACAACTGAGAAATAGAAAATTGTGCATATGCATAGGTATGTTTTTGGTATGTTTGGACAAACTGGAAGTGAACCTGGAATTCTGGGGTAAATATTTGTATTTTTAGCTGAAGTGAGTGTGCCGGTTGGTTTTGCAATACTGAAGAAGTGATTACATTAGATGTAGATACATATGTACTGGGTGGAAACTGCATTAAATAATAAATGCATTTAGAAAACGAGAAAGACTGATAAGATAAACGTAAGACTTGTGTCCAGATGCAACTCGTACAATATGCAGTACGTATTAGTATAGTAAGTTGAAAATGAAAGTAAAAGAAAGTTGGGTATAGTGGGCAAAGGAATGCCCGGACTAAAGAGTCAGTGGCGTATGTTGAAAGCAGTGCATTATGCTTACAAGAAACAAACAAAATAAGCTTAGCTAAGGGAGTAGATGGGAGGGTATGCAGAAACCATTTATTGAGTTGACTACTGTATACATGGGTCTGAATACAGAGGAGAAAGTCCAAGAGGTTTTGCTAACTATAGTTTGTCTATGCCAGAGGAAAGCAAGCAGGCCATCCTATCCATCTTCATTCAACGATCTTTCTTGCTCATTCTTTTTGCACATGTAGTTGCACGGATTTCTTTTCTTCCTTCCTCTACACTTTCCCCAGCTTTCTCTTTCCACTTTCACCATTTCTCTTATTTTGGCTATCTGTGCACGTGGGGTTGAGAATAGTTGGAAAATTCCATTCCAACATACATAATTTTCCTTGCCTTCCTAAACTACCGACAAGGAGATAGTGCAAGACGAGAAGACACATGATTTATATATGTAAGTACATATTACGCTAATGTCTCTAGTCTCCGCCATAGCGCGGACATAACAGTAACATACATTGCACACCTCAATTCTCTGTCAAGTCACTACTCACAGACTTTGCACGTACTTAATAAATATATACGTTTAGCTTTGCATTTCCTTATAGGCCAACTTTCTAGCATTCTAAGTAAGTAGTTCACAAGTATACCGCTCCCCCAACTTCCACGGAGTGCATACATATTCAGTGGAGTGGAGGAGCAGTGCTTGTAATGTGAACCCAGTCAGCCCTCAGTAAAGCAACGAGAACTATCTCTTACCTTTACTAAATAGTTTAAATAAATGTTTGCTATAGTGTGGACAGAACACTCTAATAGGAATACCTATACCACTAACAAATGCGGACACTCCGTAATGCGGACTATTGCCACGACGAATTTACATCATGTTATTTGCTATGGGGTATATATTCTATGAAATTACAATGCTATTTATTCTAGGCCAGCCAGGGAGAGAAATATCACCAAAGGGTATGATCTAGTCAATTCCTTTGGATATTTTTCATATTAAACTTTATTTCGCAATTGACGGGGAATGAGAAACCACTGTATACTTATGGTATAGGTCCCCTAGTAAATTATGGCACTAGTACATTATTCTTCATATATAGATTTCAGTTAACACAACCTTCATTCGCAGTATCAACGTGAGAATTGCATAATATTATTAGACTTATATAAACCCACCAGAAATTTTATGTATGCCACATTCAGTTCTAGTGCTACTTTTGTGCTACACATACTCCATATAGCTTAACCAAACTACTATTATCCTATTTTCTTATGCATTCATGTACATGCATAATGAAGTGTGTACTCTAAGTATGTGTATAACGTAACGTAAAGTTTGCATTTTTATCGTATTTTATGGCAATTCGTAGTAATGGTACTAATGCTTACTACAACATTCTCTATACTCTCTCCTTCTACAACTACAACACTAACAATAAGTATTACAATCGTTTTACTATACGCTTTATGTTCCAGAATAGTTCTACTACGTCTGATATAGAAAAAGCCAAATGTCAAGTTGTGGCCCCGCTCTCATCTTTTTCCTTCTCTCTTGCGTCTCTTTTAAATATAGATCACTACCAGTCCACGAATGTGCTTCTAATATTTCTCAAAATATATATTCAACTCAACTAGACATTATAAATTACATAAATATACAAATAGAAAATATTTCAGTAGGTATCTTTGGAATAATTATTTGTGGATTTTTTATTTGGTTTATAGAATTTTTAAAATATGTGTTTATGCATTCTTCACAAATTACCCGAAAAATTTATTATATAATGTCTTTGTGTATTATGTAATGCCTTTAAGCCTAACCAACTGTACAATGGAGAAGATAAGATAAAAATGCATCTGGCATTCACGACTTTCATAAGTAGTCAGTTTTCTATATATTTTAAGTGTACTAAGGCAGTAAGTAAATCTTTTCTGGACATTCTGGATGATGGACAAAACGTGGATGGAATTTATACATTTTGCTGTGTTGTGGCTGTTGTGAGATGGTATTGTAGTCTGAAGTCTACGGCGGAGAAAGTGAGAACAGTGGAAAGCACTGTTTTGTCTTTAAAAACTAAAAAGTAACATAAGAAAAGTTAACACTAACGGACGTAATTGAAGTGCTCCAAGTTTTAAAGGAGAAGGCTGCAAAGTAGTAGTATTACCTAAAAAACAAGTTTTGAAATGAAAGTGAACGCAGTAAGGTGTTAGTTGTATTAGTGTTACAGTACAGAGTAGAAAAAAGATTATTGCAGAGAAGTAGGATTTTCTTACTTTATTTTGACTCCCTGCGGACGAAAGAAGGCTGAAGTTGAAGTTGAGCTGAGGGGACTCTAACTGACTTGACTTTGACTACCTTCACAAAATGTAACCTTACTAACTCATTTTCAGCTCCAACACATCCGTATTTAGTAAGCTAAAAAACAAAACCATTTTACATTTTCACTTTTTTATTGTTTTTGAGTGAAGTTGAAACGTCCACATAACTAGGTCAAGTTTTCTGCCACCTTACTTGATCGTTATCGCTCCATCATCTCTTACTTTAGTCTCTATTCTTTAATTAAGTAGATTTTGTTTCACAGTGTAATGTACACTGATAATCTATATCAAGAGTTGATTCACGAAATTACGCAAATCTTATACTTTTACTGAAATCTGGGTGCACAACCAATATTTAGATTATTCTCTCAAGTATACTTTTGTTTTGATTTTAAAATTTTTTCGTTTAATGAATAATGGCATTTTTCGGAAATTCTGTGCATTCATTGCCATTGCTTTTGAATTAATTATGGAATTGCTAGTGAATAAATTTACCTTAAAAATGGTGGAACTTAATTCTGCATTATCTCCCAGTATTAACCTAATTAGATTATATATTATATGTACCATTTTGCAATGCTGAGTAACGTTCAGTTGTAGACAAAAGTACAAGTTTGGACTGACTATTATTAGCCGTATTATCTGAACTATCTATTCCCATTATGGTTTTTTATCGCTGCAAATAGGAATGCAAATTAAATTTAGTTCTTTACATTTTAGTAGTTGTATAGGTTTAAAAATACGTATTTTACCGTAGGGGGTTCCTGAACTTATGAATATAGCGCTTATACCACTCCCATAACGAGTGTAGTATTATAATGAATATTTACGAAGATATAGAATAAGTGAATGCATTGTATAACGTGAAATAGAGATAATAATATAGAAATATGTGGGATACGAGGAGTATTAGTATTTATGAGGATAGTAGATATATTTTGATATTAGTATTATTGGTGTTGTGTACTCTATATAAGAATAGGAGTTTGAAGAGTATTTTCTATTAAGTAGATTAGGTACTATCTGAGTTGAACTGAATGTAATATGTTCTGCTCTGTTCTCTCCGTCGTGTAATGTAATAGTTGGAAAGGAATGGGTAGGATGATCTACAGGGAAATGTTACTACAAACTAACGAAAGACAAAGAATGGGAAATGTGGTTTGCTTTTCAAGCAGTTTTCCTTTGAGATTCTCCTCTAACTGTCTGACATTCGATGGATAAAGGGCAAAACGTAGCCTTCATTCCCAAACCAAAAAATCGGCTAGTTTAGTTATATAGGGAGAGGCCATTGCTTTGGCAGACTTGCCTGATTTGGTCTGCCCTCGCTCTGACATGGCACTGCCTGGCCTTTTCTCTCCACATTCCCATCCTCTCCGTGAACACAACTCCATACCCCATACCATACCACTGTCCATTTAGAGTGAGTAATCTGGCCAAGAACCAGAGAAAAGTGTCTCTAGATTACGCTTTCTCTATAATACTCCTCACTAACTAAATAGCTGTGTGTATACGTACCGCTCACGTTTCTACTACTTTATAGGTCCACGGACAGATGTAATGTGGAATCGGATATGGGCTGCAGATGAAAAGTATCTCTAAGCTAGTTTACTCTATCAACGTTTATGGGAAAGGTCTTCACGGATACAATAAGTTGGCTGTCCAGCCAAACAATTTATTTCATAGTCTAAATTATAGTTAGTTGGATACAGGTGATTAACAAAAAAATCTAGGTCTACAAGTAAACGCTAAAACACGTTCGTTACTTGCATTGATTCTGACTACGAGATCTTCACAACAACCACGATTTTCAGTTTAAACTTTACTTGTTCTAACAAGGCAGTTTCTTCCCCAGTTACTACATAAGAATAGCTAAATGCTCCTATTCTGAGAAAATAAAAGATTCGTGTACCCAATTAAATTAAAACACAAAAATGTGGATTTAAAAATATTTTATACCTTATTTTGCTAAAATAGGACCATACAAACCTACAAAACACCATGCACGTATTTTATTACTACGTCCGACTGACTAGAATGGGTTTTCAGCAAAAGTACACTGGCCTCAGATGGATTTTTCTTTTCCACTCTCCTGGTTTCAACAAACGCTGCACGGGCGGTACACTCGTACACAGTGATTATATGTTTCCCATACTTTCCGCAGAACAAATTCTGATAAAAATGCCCAATTATTTACGAAAAAGAGTAAGGACTTTTCCTACATAACATAGGTACAATTAATGCCTACTTGGTGACATTTCTGTTGTTATTGGGTTCCCTAAAATCAAAACGACGACTGAGATGACTTATTGTTAGCTGAAGAAAAGAAGGAATAACTATTTTAGGTAGAAAATTGTATTTTCTTTCATGGAACGTATTCGTATATAAACTTGAATGGAAAAATGTTCTTTTTGGGCTTGGTTTGTGATTGAAAGTTTGAGACTTGTAGTTGGGTTGCGAAAGGACGTCTGCAGAGATAAGAATACAAATATAATCTACCTTTAATATTTTAGTTGAAAAGGAGCTTAGTTGTACAATACAGAGTCCGGACGCTGAAGAATGGAAAAATGGCAGATAGTGCAAAATTGGTTTCCTTCACGCAATGCAGTTCCACATTTTAATGTAGAGTTGTGAAGAGTCAGGTAGGTAGTGTGTCTAGGTAGGTCCTGCAACTTGTGTTGCATAGTAATAGGGAGTGGAGGGAGATGAAGACGAAGAGTTTCCATTCCGAGTTAAATTGAATTTTGGGATGTCCACTCGACATGACACATTCATTCATCCATAAGTATTTGTACGCACCCTGTGGAATACTCATAGATGATCCGAATACTTGTCCGTTTAGTCTCAAAGTCTCTGGCGGTCCTTTTTACATCGCTTCCCTTTGAATTCCCTCTAACGCTGGCTATTCAATGGCTTCCGACCAGACAACCATCATTCCCTCTAACCAAATCAAATGTGAATCTTATCATTTGGAAAATATTCCATCAAACTCGTTTCACATATCAGCCTTGTTCTTCGGACTTCTCTTCCACCGATTTCCCTAACCTCCTGCGCACAGCATGCTTCCCATGAAATTTAATTTATTGCGTATTTACTACTTAATTACACAATGCTGACTCTCCTCACTTCATTCTGTCGTCCCATCATGACCGTCACATCCATATCTCATTCAAAACCCTATTTCAGGTACTTATTTCAATTTCCCAGGCTGTCCTCCTGCAATATTGCAAGTAGGTACCACTAAAGCAACCTATAATGCAATTATCCGAAAGTGGATGCAACTTCACCTGAGTTTCCAAGTCGTCTATTAGCAGCAACACATCAAATGCAGACTTGCCTAACTGATTGAATACAAATTAGTTTACACATTTTGATTAAACACACAAATCCTAAAGGGAAATTATCTCAGGTTAAACATACTTGTAAAGCAGTGCGACTACTTTTTAATAACGAGTCGAAGGAAAAGCGGTGCTATAACACTTTTACATGGGTTTTGCATATGTTTTTCTGCGTAATCGTCTGATTGTACTATATCGCTTTCAATTGTATTAAAATACCCGATATTGATCTAACTTACCCAAGTTCGAAGATGAGCAGTTTCTGATTTTCAGTTTTTTGCCAAATATTAGAAAACTAAAATCAAGTGGATAGAGTAAAGCAAAACACTGAGACCTTCCAACAAACAAGTACATTTGCTATTCACATGCAATGCGATAATGAGAAAAAGTGCGCCAACACACAAACAAGCAAATATCCAACCGTTTTAAATTTAATTACATTTTTCTATCCCCTTCATTTCTTGAGGGTTGTTAGTCTTTTCAATAAAATTAGCATAAATGCGGATATAAATGTCATTTTTTAAAAGTAAATACCTAAAAACACAACTTGGTGAGCAATATGGGTTGAAATGAATTGAGACATATTGGGAAACAATTAAATGGATCTCTGATGCCATAGCCGTTTGTTTTTATCAACTATAATTGGATTTTTTATGATTGTAGGTGAGCGGATTACGGTTCGAAACGCAGCTGAGAACACTGAACCAATTTCCGGACACTTTGTTAGGTGATCCAGCCAGAAGGATCCGGTATTTCGATCCTCTCAGGAACGAATATTTCTTCGATCGGAACAGACCGAGCTTCGATGCCATCCTATATTACTACCAAAGTGGGGGTCGACTACGTCGGCCTGTCAATGTGCCTCTCGACGTCTTCGCCGAAGAAATCAAGTTTTACGAGCTGGGCGAGCTGGCCACCAATAAATTCAGGTCAGTTCACAATCACTCTCAATTCAAATTTACTTCTGTGGCGTCTTGCATTTGGCCACCTATTGTCCTGTTATTGAGAAACCTTCAAACTCCTTGCTGTCTGCGAATTCTTGATACTGATAGATATTGGTTTTATTAACATGTCAAAATGATACAATTGTCAGAACACAAGGTAAATAACAAAAGCAACACGCAATACTGCTTTTCTAGTCAAAGACATGTGTTTTCACTCTTTTTATTCACCCTTTTCTAAAAAATATATAACTTTGTATAAACGTTATATTTCAAAAATAAAATTAATTTGGCCTTTACACAGCTTTGCAGATGTTTCTGTTAACACTACCTGAAGAAACAATAAATCTTATTCTGATTTCAATTTTCCGCACTTTTTGGAAGCTGATAGCTGAAATAACAATTGTAGAGGTGCGATTAATAGTAAGCAAAGCACGTACACCTTTGCAACATAAACCGGGTCATGTTTAACGCATCTCTCAAACGGCTGCAGACTGCAAGAATTCAGCGAAAGTGATCCCCGAGTCGAGTACCATGCAGAATAAGGTTTATTGGGTCTAGTTATAATCTTAGGATGATGTATTTGGCAATGGCTATTTAAACTATTCGTATTTGTGTGATAAGTGAGGATATTTAATTTTATCTTAAATGGAAATAAAAGTGAATGAGTTTGTCCAAGGTAATTTAATTTTTAGTGATTTTTTTATTTTTTTTAAATTTCTAAAAATTAAATAGCGTTGGAGTTTGTGAGTGTGGGAAGGGTGAGTTGTGACTTGTGACTGCGGGTGAGGAGAGGGTTACTGATGAAATGATAATTGCAGGGAGGACGAAGGCTTCATCAAAGAAGAGGAGAAGCCACTGCCGCAGAACCTGTTCCAGCGAAAAGTGTGGTTGTTATTTGAGTACCCGGAAAGTTCGCAGCAGGCTCGGGTGGTGGCCATAATCTCGGTGTTTGTTATTCTCCTGTCTATTGTCATCTTCTGTCTGGAGACACTGCCCGAGTTCAAGCACTACACGCTGCACCAAGTGACGAACAATACAACGCTAGTAGAGGAAGATGAAGTGCCTGATTTGACGGACCCTTTCTTTCTGACTGAAACCATTTGTATAGTATGGTTTTCTTTTGAATTATTGGTCAGATTCGCTTCGTGTCCCGATAAACTCTTATTTTTCCGTGACGTCATGAATATCATAGACTTGATAGCAATCATTCCGTACTTTTTGACACTGGCCACCGTCCTCGCTGAGGATGACAACGAGCCCATCGTCCCTAAGACGAAGCAAGACTCCGCCTCTAATCAAGCCATGTCACTCGCCATTCTCAGAGTTATACGATTAGTCAGAGTGTTCCGAATTTTCAAGCTATCCAGACATTCGAAGGGGCTTCAAATCCTCGGAAGAACTCTTAAGGCTTCCATGAGAGAACTCGGATTGCTCATTTTCTTCCTATTCATCGGTAAGGTCCATTTCTTCTCTCTCCCCTCTTTTCTACTTTTGCCCTCCACTCTATCACCCCATCTTAATCAATATTACAATTCTCAATTCAATTTCATTTACGTAGATTTTAGATTCACGATTTCTAGGTAAGTGGGCCACACTTCATTCAAATTGCATTTACATCGGACTCACAGATGTGCATTGTGCACTTCCACTGCAAAATATCATAGGTACAGGTGTAGTATTATAAATTGTGACTGTAGTTGGGTGATTTCCAGCAAGTTCATCGTCATACACGTCAGAATTTCTATGCAAAGGGCGTATTATTACAACCATTGACGTCTGTAGGTGAAAATGTCAATGAGCGAAGGTAGTCTTGTTATACTTAATTCATACTAAATGTTTATTACTTCCTAGAGCCAAGGTTAATTACGTTGACATTTTCAATCAACAATTCTAACATTAATTTACTACAATAGGCAGGTACATTCTATAATGATGATGTAATTACATCCTATTTTAATCCTTGATTTTCTGTTCGTACTTATGGTGACACTATTAGTACCCCACAACAGCAGTACAATCCTGGTTTACTTTTATCTCAGAAAAATCTTGGTATTTATTATTTGTAAGCAAATTTTCACTTACTAATTAATGGGGCTAAAAATTACAAAGAATTTTTTGAATGTACACAAAGGAGAATGAAACGAATAATATCAAAAATTAGCAATCGTTATTATTTAAGGATTGACAATTTTTAAAGAATTAAAAACTACATTAATATTTTGACAATCAATCAATCTGCAGAATTCGTCTTTCTTTAGGATAATTGTAAAGTTAACTGATGTAAATTCTGAAAACTTGGCTAACTACGTAGCGGTAAATATGGTTTTCCATGTGTTTAAATCTGTTTTTGATGTGCCTTCGCCATGTAAATGTCCGTGAGAGTTGAAAATGTTTAGGGAGGGGGTACTCGTGTATATTGTTTGTGTCACCGAGTGTAATTGTATAAAGGGGGAATAATGGTTCTATAAAGGAAGGTCTGTTTTCTGTACTTTAGGTTTAATCTGGGTAAATAATGATACAGGTAGTATTTAGTGCTCTCTGGAAATGTAATCCGAAAGATACTCTGAGAAAGAAGCGGTTTAATTTGTGCCATAACGGTTGTTAAGCATCCAAAGGCTATATTAAAATTGTACGTAAAGCGCAGATTAGATCGTTAGGTAAATAAGTTTAAAAGTTTGTCTTTCGCAATCGCTATATCATCTTGGTTTATTGCGAAAAGTTCTTTAGTTGGATGAGCCTTATTTTGGCACTTAGAGCAGCGAAATGATTTTTGAAAGAAGTCAAGTCAAAATATACAGTCCTTGAGTTTGCTCTAGGGTTTGCTTGCATTTACTCAAACATGTTTAAATTCAACTTAATCCAAGTCATCATGTCTTAGCCCACTTACTTATTGTTAGTTTTGGGTGCACATCCAGCGTTTGATATACCGCATTGTGCTCTGCTCAGATAATGTTCAAGTTTGTGTAGAACGCAGAACTGAAGTGGTCTCATCTCTAACTTCTGTTGGCGCTCACACATGAAGCAAAACTAAAGACACGAAAAGTGAAGTAGTCAGGTTGCCATGAAGGTAGCAGTTAAATATTTGTGCAAATATTGACACTTGTTTTACAGAGAAATTGCAGCCACATCAAAGCCTCTTGGAGGTACGTGTCTTTGTATTTATGAAACACTTCTTCCTTTACTGCACTCAATTTACTGCATAAAGGAGGACGAGTATGAAAACATTTATTGCATTACATTACGACTTGTATCTCCAGTTCTAATGATAACCCTTATAACACAAATATTATAGTACATTATTTATGTAAGCACATTATGCCATAAAGGGGCATTATAGATAGACATCTAGAATAACAAAGCAACAAAATCAACTAGATTCATGAACATTGACTTTAGAACAGATAAATCTACATTTTCCAAAAGGCCAAAGAAAATTCATTAAATTACATTCTATATCGCCTACATTATCTTCAAAGGAAATTTCCAAATTTCTCAAATGCTCTTTCATCTCCGTTTCTGATAAAGAAATCGTAAAAAAACTTTTGCGCTTCTTTTATTTTCCTACCCTCTCGCTTCTTCCAGTCAACAAAAGGGAAGTATGAAATTTTATTATCGTCAAGAAGAGTTTCAATGTAATGTAATTGAGGAAAGCCACGAAAAAAGTTTTCTAAGAATAGGGATAGTATATTTCGGTGAGAGCTAATGACACAATATCCGGATTAACGACTCAATACTAGCGAACGTTAAATAACTGACGTGAGGGCAAATAAAAGGGAAAGAATCATTTTCTTTTTTTCCTATTCATATTCATACTTCTATTAGTGTGTACTCTACCTATCCACCATGTCTTTACTACTTAGTAAAATAAAATACTCCTGAAAAGATACATAATCTTCTCCACAATTCTCTTCCATTACTATTGTAAGCGATACCATTATATTATAATACATATTATCAGCGTCTACTATTCTTTATTTATGTATATATACTGTGCCACAAAAATGTAGATCCCAAATCAATTTTTACAAAATGTAAAAACTAAACTCCTAATTACGTACAATATCCATTACATTGATTAGGAAGCGAGAAACGCAAAAATAATTATATAAAGAAGATTTTTTTTTAGAAAACTGGCCTATAATTCGATTGCTGTTGAAACTGTAATCACAGTTTTCTTTATATTTTGACCTGGAGATGAAATTCTTTTGGAATTTTGAAGGAAAATAGAATTTTTTACTTTATTAAATAAAATATATTAGTTTTTCTGACTTCTATTTTCACGTTTTATGAATTTGAAAAGGATGTGAATATATTTTATTTATTGTGAAAAGTTTAAAGATGCTTTGAAGGCATTTAGCCGCCGAAAATTATTATATATTTGGCGCACCATGTAATATTTTGCCACAAATATACTGCATATATCCTAACCAAATCCACAATCATTCAAAAGCGACGGTAAGTTATTAATGTATTATTGCCCATTCATCCTGTTATTCATGGAATTATGTTTTTATCTGCACATGGACATCATACCCCTCGCAGCTACGCTTTTGGGCAGGGATTACATGTCGAATTTCATTATAGTTCATACTTATAATTTACAGAGAATGAATGTATGGAGTACAGGGGGAGTGTTAACCAAAAATTTATTACTCTTTTTCATTATAGCTATAAATTAATGTTATTGTAGCATCCACACATACTACTCGGCTAAACTGGGATTGTTATGTACCTTTCTCCATGACACAAAGCATCAAATCATCAGAGTTGGTGCTCAAGGCAAGGCTGAAATTATAAAATGAAAGGCAAAGACAGCGCAGTGAGTGAGTGTGCTGAGATAGCCAATAGATTAACTAAGTAGGTCTCCCATTTTACGAACATCATGGAGAGTGAAGTAATGTATAGCAGTTTGTGTAGTAATATTCAAGCACAATACAAACAGAACACAATGAGCTTAGCTTTCACTTCGTTCAAGCTTTATTAGGCAGAGAGCTGTAAAGTAATACTACGTGATGTGATGTAATGTGATGTGAGAACATAACTAAAGTGCACAAAATAAATCTATACAATACTAATCTTAAGTACGTACATACGTTCATGTTCATACGTACGTGCTTCCATAAATGCACAATGGGCGAATTCACAAACACAACCAGGCTCAATGGGATGTGTTCAAGAACTTATTTTCCTGTTGCAACCTATCATGCACCAAGAATCTTTACCAATTTCTTTACCGAACGGAATATTTCATATTAACCAAATTCCTCCTAGTCATTACTATGCAATAAAAATTAGCTTTGATATGCTGTCTGCTGAGGAGGAACGTCACTTCTAATGCTCAAGTGCTTTGACGCGTAAATAAAGTTTCAATTTCAATTTTTTGCTTATTTAGGCCCAATCATACCATCTAATAAGAGTTACAGAAACGTACTCTATATTGCCATTAATTAAAAAATGATTTTTTAAAAACCGAATTTGGTTCCATCGAGAACTTGGGGTTAAAAATTAATGGGGGTGGCCAAAAATACTGCCTATCATTAATTCTTGAAGATTGGTACGTGGCAATTTTTCATTAATTTATCTTGCAGACACATGGAGTTACACAGAAACAGGTTTTTGTAAGTATGGTAGGCTTCACAACAATACATTTTTGCCTTGAACGACGTTTTAGATACTTTGTAGTTTTTAATAAATAAGCACTGTTATCACATACAGACCAGCTCAATTATACAGTTCCAGTACCAATAAGGCCCAAAAAATGTTTTTCAATTTAAGTGAAAAACACATTTTACATTTAATTTTACTTTAAGTTCTTTTGGAACTTTTTTGAACAAAAATTTCTTTTGGAATTTTGTAGTCCTTTTTTGAATTACGTTGGTGACTGATTTCCATCAAAATAAGTCACTAAAAGAACTTTACTTCACCATTGAAATGACATTTATCATCATGTAAAAATTTATCCACGTGGACACTGGCTTGGTGAAAAAAATCATTTTTGGCTTGTTGTTGATCTTTGCGTTGTTCTTCTTTTGCCCATAGCATATATTTCCAGAGTTGAGACCAGTCAAGCACATTTTTAAACAGAAAGTATGATGTCAACTTTCTTGAGGCTTGTTGGTTCTGGGAATCGGCCTTTGAATCGTTGCCGTACATTCCTTTGGGAATATTTTCGCTTTGAGCTGTAAAATGCAATATTACTACGTACAACATTACCTTTTCATACATAAATATGGCCTATGTATACCATTTACTCCATACGCATTTTACACACTTAATTACCCCTTTCTCAAACGGACTGTTCACATTTGCTTTTTCCTACGTGACTAAATAGTTAATTTGCCTAACGGACTTTTGCCAGAATGAGGAACACCCCAAGACATCATCTTCATATAACTTCCTACTGTTGTACTTGAGAAAACGAGAGCGTATGCCTATACTATTATTGAGACTCCTTTCGTTGTACTATTTTACTAGTATAGGCCATAGGCTCACAAGTTATTCTTCTCTTGCAGACAGAGTGAAGGGGTAAAATCAAAGCACTTCTTCGTCGTCGCCTTTCTCGCCTTATCCGTCGCTCTCTTTCGTCTGCCACAAAAAATTATCTGCACTGCTGACATCCAAGTGCGCTAATATTTTGTGAAATGCAATATTTTTAAGAGCTCTTGTTACTTTGGTTGTTGATTTCTGCTTAAGAATATGTGGGATTATCACTATGTAATTCACCAATTCGGTAGATGCTAAAGTTAACTTACTGCAGGGGTAGAGGCTACTAGCAGTTTTGTTCCTGAATTTACCACTGAAGGGCTTTGTAGTAAGACAATCTGTTTAATATTCATATTCTTCTTTGACTGATTGCTATTGCATACATAATATGGAAATCCTTTTTAAATATGGATTACACGATTACTTGTCATTCATCATCATTATAATTAATTCAGGTTTGACCTTTAGAGAAGGGTTATACTTTGTCATCGTAAACTGATGTCATTATAATCAAATCACAATGTAAGATTTCGTCGCTCAGAAAGCCTTCAAAGTGTGATGGGGTGTCAATGTTACAGTATGCCTAGTCTAGTAGGTTGTACTTTTATTAAAGGCCTTCATTAGCCTTAAAAATTATGCACTAATTTAAATTTTTGTTAGAATATCGTTTTATTTTCATTGCATTTTTTGTAATTTATAGAAAACGATATTCAATAATGTAAGTTTGCGTAATTAAAAGTTTCATTTACATTTATTTAAATAATTAATTGCCATCTTAATTTAAGACATTTGGAGATATTTGGAAACCTTTGGACGTAATGACATTTAGAGGAATGTAATATGAGATACCAGATTTTGTTTTCGTAATTATTAGCTGTCTTTCGTGTTAGTGTTGTGTTGTAAGAACTAAATGGTAGCTAAACGGATTGTTGTCTGTTTCCAATTGTTTAACAGTTTAGTTGTTAAACGGAGAATGTTACATAATATTTTTGAAATGGTGGGGTCAAAATATTAGGGCATGTAGCAGTATGGCATACATTTGCAGGTCATCTAGAGTCGTAGAGTCACACCGATTTGCAGATATCATGAAAATAATGTGGAACCGTATAAATAGGACTGAGACTCTGAATGAACAGAAATTTTAGAGTTTTCGGTTAGCAAATGTTATATCAACAGGGAACGTTGATATAATATCAATAGCATGAAATGGTAAAGTGTTAAATATTTTCCAAATGCAAATTAGTAAATTCCCCTTCCTGTAAAAATAGGTCGATAACTATTCCGAAGATAGACCTTGTGTACTTCTCAGAGTACATTATAGTATCCAAAGTCTGGTATTCTTTGACTAAAAGAAATCAAACTTTAATTTTAATTAATCGTATTAATCGATTAATCGGTATTAATCGGTTAAAATTTATAGCATAACAGTTATGTTAATGGCACTGAACTTTTTTGTTTCACGATACGGAATATTTCTGCATGTAAAGTTCTTATTTTACATTGTCTTATTTGCCTACTGGAAATATAATTTGTATACCCTATCACATAAATAAGAGTTCATTTCCAGTTGATACTTTATGTAAGGTCAATTAACTTGTGCAACAAGCATGGCCCGCTTTAAGGACGGACAATTCCGGCTTTTGCCCGGGCCTCATAAAACTTTAGGGCCTCAAAATTACAGACATTCGTGAAATTCAGAAACTGATGTCCAAAAGCAAGGAAAATGAAGGACAATTTGCTAAAATTGAGAAAAATTTTGCGCTTCGCGCATTTATTATTAACATTTTCTGTATTTTAGTAGTGAATTCCAAAAAACTGATGCTCAAAATTAAGAAAACTAAGGACATTTTGTTGAAATTGCAAAAAATTTTGCGCTTCGCGCAAATAGCACCTACATTTTTTCTATATTTTACGCCATTCTGCCGGGGGCCTCAGATTTCTAAGGCGGGCGCTGGCAACAAGCATGTTTAAGTGCAAAACAACGGTAGTTAGACAAATTAAGATTTGGAAAACTTGATGGCGCACTTGTATGTACTTCGAATACATTGTTCTTTCAATGCATTATAATTTTTAACCATACTGCATGAATTGCATTTTAACGGTGAGATGCAGAACTTGCATGTGACGAGTTTTATTTAGCTTTCCAGCTGTATGTACCATTCTACTTTGGCGATGTATCACACAGGGAAAAATAAATGGCTATATGTTCCATTATTTATATGCTACCTCGTTTAAAATGTGCAGAGATGAAACGTGGAATGGCTGACAATGAATGAAAAATTGTAGGTAAAAGCTGTATTTTCACCAACTGAACAACAGTACGAGTTGACCAAACTCTTTGACTTTGGCATGTCTTTTAATGCGAATTTGAGAAATATTTTAAAACCGCAAATGAATGGTTTCGGTTAGATATAATATGTAGTGTTAGTTGATGAAATTTCACACACGGAAATAGTTCACAAAATAGTTCAGTTGCCTTCAACTTGATGCAATGAAAGTCACGATCATTGTTTCTTTGTATCTTAGGCTTTTGTGTTTGTTTTTTATGTTATATTAAATGGCAAAAAAGGCTTCAATACGTAATGTGTGTAAAGTTTACAAAGAAAATGAGGAATAAAGTTTTGAATAATGACTTTTTCTCCAGACTTTCACCTTCCAAGATTTCACATTGATATTTTAACTTGTACCAACAAAACACTGAATGGATAAAAAACGTACACTTACATTGCTGTTCAACAGTGCTCCCTTGTTCAATATGGTTATTATTGTTATTGTTAACTTGAAATTGTATGTAATACTTTCCCGAATAACGGATCAGTGCATAAAGTTTTATATGTTCGTTAGACGCTATGTAAACAAATGAAAAGATCGTTTCTACCATACCGGTACGTATGAAAACACTAATGGTAAGTAAGTTCTCGTGTTAATACTTTTGGCGGACGTGTTTAGTATACCTGTAGTATTGCAAATGGCAGCATGAATGAATGCATAAAAGAACGTTTGCAGATTAGAGGATTTATTTCTTTACTTATACCCTGATATTACTTAGAAAACCAACGTCCTTTATGTAGCAAGTAAAAGTTGGTAGTTGATAGAGAAGGAATGAAATACATGGTAGCAAACAATGCACCATTCATGCTAAATGGTGAAGTAAATGGCCTGCTAAATCACAATAATTACAAACGTCGTGTTAATTGATAAATCACTACCAAGAATGTCTTTGCTGTGGTTTTATCGGTAGGCATTTTTTCCTTAATTCACTTCTTTTTCTATTTATAACGTATTTCCTCTAGTAATGCTAACATAAAATGCCGATTTGATATCGTCAGCTTTCAAAATATATTTTGTCTTTTCTATTTTATTATTAATTGAAACTGAAATTTATTTCCCACATTTAATAAATGCACACATGTATTGTATAAGTTTACATAAATTTAAAAGGCAAATCTCTTGCAAAAATAGTAATGGGAATGTAATCAGGGGTTTTATTACAGGATTTACGGCAGCGATGCCATATTATTATTACATATTGCTATTTGTGTCGAAATACAATTCCATTTCCATTTGGTTTTTGTGTTACCGGTGCCACGTAGTAAATATTAACATCTGAATTACAGGTGAAACCAGCATTCAGAGTTTGTACACTGTAGTGAAAGTAAAAATACTTTCCCTGTATGTCTACACAACTGCACCTTAGACCGAGTTTTGATTAGTACTCCAAGAAAAGGAGTAGAAACTACAACAATTGAAAAGTTGTAGGTATTGTATTTTAAGAAATTATGTAATTACAATCGTTGCGTACACAGTGACAATAAAACCTGCGTCAAAATGCAAGCATCGTACATTCCTGCATACCTATACATACAACACTTTCGTAAGATGATAGGTGTAACATTTTATGGTCAAAACTCTCCTTACAAGCGTTTCCATTATCAAATGTACAGTAGTTACAACTGTATGATAGTAATGGAAACTCGGTCTTAGTGTAATTGACAATACCATTTCGTATCCTACATTTTATTACTATTGCTGATGTAATACTAGCATTAAGCTTCCTCATAATGTAGTGTGGTGACCTGTGCTCTGATTAAAGTGAAAGCAAAGATACAGGGAACGTCAGAAACGTTGGAATAGTTTTCCCTTTCTTTTGTTAGGTAGGGATGAAAGGCCCTGTAGAATGAAACATTCCGCTGCGTTTGCTATATTGCGAATGCATACTCTTGCCGTAGAAAAGTATATACAGGACAATAAGCCAACACAGCAATAAAAGTATCGATTTTGTTTATTTATCTTGAAGCCTAATGTCTGGCACATGTCTTAATGCTGTTACTACTAGTGGCATAGACGTAGTAAGCAGTACCGTACGTAAAGCAGGTATAGACATTTCATTTTTGTGACTTAAGTAGATTAATACTAATGATACGTACGTATACTCCATTTATTTGTTCTCTTCTTCTGGTTTTGGTTGATATTGGACACACAGAGGGATTAGGCAGTGTATTTAGGTTTCTACCATTTACTATCTTTGTAATATTGCATAATATCAGGGAGTGCGACTCTATATTGTCCAGCACATAGTAACACAGTTACAATTTACAAATGTGTATTCATGTACGTATAGTAACTCATGGTAGACGTGAATTTACCAACATGCAATGCAATAATTGTTAGAATTTATCGAATCCGTGGCGTTTGCTTAACATTAAAGAGAATCTACCCATTCTCTTCATTCTGGCCAGTGCTGCAGAACACTTCCATTCATTGCCTTCCCATTGCAGTACCTATCTTACAATTTTCGCACATTTGCATTTCAGCATATTTTTTCTTCATCGCCAGTTTACAATTTTCGTTGCGTCTAATGATTTCTATTCACTTCATGTTTTACAAAGATAAAATATCAAGTAAAATATACAAAATGAAATCGGTACATTATATGGCCAAGTTTAAATTAATCAAAGCCTTAAAATTGAATGGGCAAATCACCTAATATGTTATGAGTAGATACAGTTCAGTCCTGTAAAAAATTCTAGCCTTTTACAGGTGAGAGGAAAAACAATTCACTATTTATTGACATCATTGTGATGATGGCGTTTCCATAGATTTTCACAGTTTGTAGTCTGCTAGCTTGTTAAGATGTCAGTCTGAATATTTTAAGTGCATGGGGTTTACTGAAATTACTGCAGAGCTAAAAAGTTAGCTTACAAACCTTAAAAATGTAGTTGAGACTGAAATATACACCGCCATTTATGCTGTACAATTTAACGCACCAGATATTACTCGTCATATATAGTACAAGTTTTGACTTGCTGGACGAATTGTGCACAATAGTTCAATTAATTGATTTATACACAGCATTTAAATCTTTCTTGCTAGTGGAAGGATTTGTAATATGCTAGAATCTACTTGCCTGACGAAAATAATTTAAAAGTAGTAGGAAATATTAGTTTCTAAATTTACTCAAGAGTTGAGATTAAAACCATATCGACATGCATAGCAATTTTTGCAGTATAAGGAAAGTTTTAGGGCTAGAAAAGGGTTGAAGAGGGCTACGATGGACAGGGTTAATGAATGATATGAAAAGACAAATGGCAATGAGATTTAGGAATGACAGTGGAAGTAGGGTACTCGTATGTTCGTAATGTGAGTGTATACGCCAAAGGAAGAATATCTGTTTAGTATCTATTTATTTCCGAAAACCGGCAGAGTGAATGTCCGCCTCAACGTTAGGTTTTCCACTGAATTATTACATTAGAAATAGTTAGTATTTTTCCCTAAATTCTAACTATACTCTTACGTAGGAAACAATGAAAGGAAGTGAGGATTCATAGTAGATTAACATTATTATTAACGTAATAAATATGATTAGTCATACAATATCTTCGTCACACATTAAATGATTAAATTGAGTTATAGGTAGAACAGAAATATAGTTTCCTATTTGACTACTGAACAAAGCGTATCAAATAAATAATTGGAAGGATGCATTTGAGATTAAACAAGAGCAGGCTGTCCTGCTAAAAAGTGTTAGGTATGAACGCTATGCACAGTAATAAGTAATAACACTAACTAATGGAAAGAAAATGCTAAATTGACTTGACTTCGGTTGAATTTGCATGTACGTAATAGTGAATACGCGAAACTATTCTTTGATTACTCTATTATGATTTAGATTGCCAAGTCACAAACAAATTAAACCTGTATTTCTTAGCCTTACGTAGTTTATACATTGCTAACATAAGTTACAAACAATGTAATGCTCAAGAAGTTAAAGTGAAATATATACTAATAGTGGACTTTTTAAAAACCGTTAGCAGTTACCTTAAGTATACTACCTACTTCCATTTGATCGTATCGCTGTACCTGATAACATCTGAACGCAACGGCTAAATTCAACAAACTCATAATCATTCCCCATGGCCACTATTTTAAATGGTACTACCTACTTCTGCAGAATGGCATGAGGAATTAGAGAAAGCAAAAGGTAGAATTCTCAAGTCAAAAAATGTGTTTTTGCGAAACGCGATGAAACATTTCGCTTATCTACTAAAAGAATGGCTGCGCTTATGAGTATAGATTCCACGGCTTTCGAAGTAAAATGAAGTGGCAATAGTAAAGTTGTAAATATACACTGCCGTATAAAATATTTCCTTTGACACACTGTGTTCGGAATCCCTTGTTCTTTTCCAGTTCTGCACTTCTCCACATTTTATTCTCGCACCCTGTTTTCCACCCCTTTAAAATATTTTGCTTTTAACTGTTACAACTTGTTGATTTAGTTTACTATTTTTCTATCACATACAAAGCACATTTTCAATTAGAACATGGTATGGACAGGGTCCAGTATTTGGCTAAAGAATACTGACACAGGCTGTCAGATTTATCGTCAGTTCTAATAAGTGCAATTTATAAGGGTGCTAAGATTACTTATTGAAATAAATAGTTACCCAATTTTAAACAGTTTTTTTGTGATAATTAGTTCATATGTTATTCATATGATATGAATACATATGATGTTCTCTAACCACCACACAACACTAGATAATATCGGATGTTAGCGACTAATATTGGCTAACACCGTCAAATATGACCAAAAATGACCAATACCGTTACAATACATAATTCTCACCGTGGTTCTCACATGGTTTCCAAATCATGCCTTTTTCAATCAATTTTAGAACATTTAAAGCAAACAATTATTAGCCCGTAATTCGATTTCACAAGGTAATTTCAATTTCGCATAAAAAATTTGTTTGTCCCAGTTCCACTTTTGTTGGAGATAACTGGGAGCGAAATCAAACGAGTTGTGCCACCGAAGCACAACTTTATTAGAGGTTACAGAAGCACTACATTCATAGCGATAGGTCTAAATAGCAAATCACTCAATGCAACGAATATAGTTCTGGTTGTATTATTATGAGTGCATAACGAATATTACTGTGGAAACATTATTAGATTTAATTTCGATTTCCTTTTCACCTGCGTTCATTCCGCCTCATGTATAGGATTTTTCTAATATGTCGCTGTCGCCTTGTACAAAATGTAACCTGGTTTACATTTTGTAGAATGACGTAAGCAGATAGTAGTTTATTGTTAGCGTTACGTCTCCCTTAGAGCCGAATGCCGTCTCGTACTCGTTTGTATACTGACGTTAAAGCTCTGTTTGAGTAATCTGCCTCTACTTATAAGGACCAATGTTTTGGCTTGTATTCCTTCCGCTAACTCCACCAAAAGAGTGACGTCACCTATTTTCAAGTAATGAGAATGACATTTTTCCAAACTTCCTCTCAATGAAAAGCCGCGCTGCTGTATAATAAGTTGGAAATTAAAAATTTTCTTTTTAAACCGTTATAAATGTAGATCTGGGGAGCTATCCAATTTCAGGATTGTGACTAACCTATTGTGCAGAAATACAGAGAGGTTCAATATAAACGTTACATGGGACTCACAGTGTATAAGGAAATGCTGTGATACCAATCTATGATGGTTTTGACTTCACGCGCGTCGAGTCAGGAAGCGTCAATTTAAATACCCAAGTTATTACATGCACATGAGTTGTCCCATATGTAACATTTGTAGAGAAACTCTGTGTACACACTTTTAAATAATCACAATTTTTCCCGTTTCTGCAGTTGTTCATTTTCTCTTCTTTAACACACGTTTAATAGCATACACCGATGTATAGAAAGCATAAGCTTAATGTACAGGCAACACAACAATGACTACCTCTTTAACAAAAAATGTTCTGCGCCTCACGAAAGCGCTATAATACAATTTGAAATGTATACCCATTGTTAGCTAGTGAGAATTACCTAAATTAAATACATTTAAAGAGAGTATTATAGAAAAAACACTTGAAATCACTGTGCTGAAAGGATTTTAGGCTTAGAAGTTGGCTGATATAACGGTCTGTGGTAATTAATTTTACTTTATTTAACTACTTCACAATTAATATTTGCTAATCGCACAATCGGTGACACAATACAATATACAATTGGAGCATGCTTTAAAATTATTGTTTTACTAACTCGTGTTACGTTATAGCATTAATTAGCTACTCTTGTACAGATTCAGATTACACTACGTGTAAGTTAGTTCATTCTTATTTGTATATTTGTAACAAATTTGGGTAACGGTTATTTGGAGTAAAGAGTTTCCACATCCTCCTTTATTATTTCATATTTCAACTGGTTAACAGTTCTACTGTTTTTGTAAATTGTGACGTTTAATGTTCAAGAATCCTGTTTGCTTAGGTACTCTTTTATGATATTTACATTAATTATGGAAACATTTGTATTGATACAAACCTTTATATTTATCTGTGATTTATTAATTCAATACTATTTTCCACTGGAAACCCTATTATGTAATTTTGTCCTATTTATCGTCCTCATTTTCTGAGTGATTTAGGCTCAATATTTGAATGCACCTGGGGCATCATTTTGTTTTCCAGGTGTAGTTCTATTCTCCAGCATTGTGTACCATGCCGATTCAAACCAGTACAATACCAGCTTCAGATCAATTCCAGATGCTTTTTGGTGGGCCGTCATTACAATGACAACCGTTGGGTATGGTGATATGAGGTAACCTGTGGTCAAGAATTGCGCCAACTTTTCCTTGCAACTATCCAAAACAATTGTTTTTGCTAGCTGTTTTAAATATTTAAATTATTTAATTTTGAAAATTACAAATCGAATTACAAATTAAGAATCTTTGAAACATCACAAAACCTAGAAGCTCCCTTTTTTATTTCTAGTATTTTGAGTTTAGAAAGAATTATTTCCTAATAGACTATTGTGGCAAAATCCTGCAAAGTTAAGACGTGTAACGAAGTAAAAGTAATAGACAATCTTTTTTATGAAAGAGGATGACATATTTTTTAAGATAAAAATGATTTCGGATAAGAGTAAGACTACGGAAGCTGCCTTACATTTTGCTTTTGTTATATACCATTATTAAGAAACAGTAATTACAAACTGGGAAAGCATAATTTCTGTACCCTTGATTGATGCCTTTAAACTACATTCCGTGAGACAATTCTCACCCGCTAAAACTGTTCTTGTCAGTGTTGTTTTGTCCAATAGATACGAAATTGTTGCTTTGGAATTGACGAATCTATGTTTCAGGACTTATTAATGTGATATTATTGGTGGCGCTGTGTGTAACCCTAGCTATGCACTTGTGTTCTGTTTAAATTAATGGTGTGCTAGTAAATAATGCATTATTATTACATTCTGTATCGTTTAATTCCGCGATTGATTGATTGATTACCTAAATAATAATTCCCATTCGATTATTCTATCGGCTGGGCTCCTTACACGTTATTTAGGTAAGTAGTACTATAAGTCCGTGTTTCGTATCGTTACTGTTATATTTTTAATTAAATGTTTCTTTCTCTCTCAATGAGCTTTACAATTACTCAGAGCAAACTGTGTACTCGTCTTTGAGTCAGAGTCTTGATTCTTGAATTTTCCGTTAAAAGGTATCTATAGCTAATAAATGTTATTTAATGGGTAAGTCTCCTATGTCCGTGTTTAATTGAGTTTTTTATTTAATTTTACTTGTTCCAAATTGCTGGTGAAGTATTGATGGCCCGTCAAGTGTAATTGTGCCTTTTAAGCAAATGCCTAGCATTTTAATATACTGTAGTTCTTGTTAAGTTTGCCTACACCAGTTCAAAGTTACAGGAACACACAATTAAAGGATAAACACATAGAATTATTCCAATAATCAGAGCTCCTAAGTGTGTAGTTAATAATAACAGAGTACTTTTAATAACTAGCATAAACAGTGCTAAGCACTGTTTATGCTATCACTATACATTTGGTAAATATACAAAAACTCATTTTTCACAAACTTAGTTATTAAAGCAATTGACTCTATTATTATCCAAGACGTGTTCTTTGATTAGCAAATTGTAAACCAAAGTTAAAAAGCATTGCATGTCAGTATTTCTAATATTACCTACTTACATAGTGAACCACATAGCTAAACATTGAAGCATTACAGGGCGTTTCCGTTTTAATAGTACCTATGCAAGCACTACTTATATGACATGGTAGCCAACATGCTAAGATAAAAAGAAAAAAACGGAAATCGTGGTGTGACTCTAACCTGGGCAGTGAAAGGAAGAGTAAAGTGAAAGTAATGTTTAGCTACAAGAATGACGTACCTACCTGCAATGGATAAAAACATATATAGTAATAAGAAGTAATTGCCGGTGTTACTTTGTAGACAGGAATGCAGATTAGTGTAAGTTTGCAATTTCCACACGAAATTGTTTAGCATACATCTTGTAAAGTAAAATTGTTTTAGATTCCTGTATTCCTTACATAAATTCCTTCAAGTATGTTAAAGAATTAGGTCAAACTCCCTCTTATTTTCTACAACGTACATAGCTTACCTAAAAGAACTTCAACTTACACGAGTCTTATTTAAAAATAAATTTCCACATTTTTGATGCTGCACTCATTCATAACAGTTTTATATACCAATAGTGTTTTCTCTTTTAAAATCTGCATCATGTGGTAATTACATTTAGGACACTTAAGGTATTAATACTTTAGGAGATAATAATATCGGTTGGATAATGTGCTCGCGATTAGTACTGTGGACAATAATATTGTTTAGTGGGAAGGGAGTTGTTGTTGTGTTAGGAAACGGCGGAGCGTGTGGTATTAGTAGAGTAGTGTTTTAATAGTTTTTTGGAATGGGCCTCTGCGGAGACGACGGCTGAAGTTTCTCCGTGGGGATTTAATGTGGGCGTGTAACGTAAACGATGGCATCGACAATTGTCGGTTATGGGGATACTTGGAGGTTGTCTTGTCGATGAGTTGGTTTGTTGATGCCCAGTGTGTTGTATAATGTAACGAGTTCCCTCTGCCTTTCATGTTGCAGGTGTGGTTCTATTTTCAAGTGCTGTCTACTTCGCTGAGGCTGGCACTGAACATTCTTACTTCAAGTCTATTCCCGATGCATTCTGGTGGGCAGTTGTCACAATGACCACAGTCGGATATGGTGACATGACGTATGTTACTGTACAATACTCACTTTATAGTCCAGTTTTTCTCTTTTTCATTACACATTTCTTTTTCTCTTTCGTCTTTCACCAGTTTTATCCCTTCTGCATTCTAAGGTTTACTTTCCCCACTTCTTTCTGTTTCTGTGTGATTGAGTTGAGTGAAGCGAGTCCACTTTTTCATATTCTAACTAACTGCAAACTGTAACAATAACTAAATTCACATTCTTTTTCTTATTTTGCTCACGCTGTCGCTTCCTTTAAAGATCCCACGCCCAGCGTTTCAATTCAGCCTGTCCACCACAATTACACTCGTATCTAAAGGTCACACTCTCTGTGTGTCCCTCTTTATACAATCCCAATATTTCATTTCTTTGCGGACTTCCACTTTATGTCCACCACTTCAAAAATTCATAATAAAACTCACGCTCAATTCGTATCGTGTCTAAAAACTCTGCCCTTTCAAAATCTTTTGTCTCACTTGGAAATCACTTTTTGAGTCATTTTTAAATCAGTACAAAAGATTCAATTTATTTTATTTTGAAATATTGTTATGCGTGAATGAAGTATAATTAGGCGTATTTGCAAATTGTCGTATTTCCTAGTGAGCGTTTTAGCCTTTGTAAGAGATAGCACTTGTTTCACATTGCAGTACACACGCTTATTATTTTAGAACTCTTTAGAACTAAGAACTAACATCAACTACTTGTATTTAATTACTAAACTTTAATTTTTATTGCCTACGAATCTAGGTATCTGCAATTTAAAAAATGTTAAATGGAAATATTAGCCATAGAAATGGAAAATAGGGTCAATTAAGGCAGAAATATGTTGATCAAGTAATTAATTAAGAGCTATTTCTAGCTGGGCTGTGTTGGAACGAGGAGAATGCAAATAATTGTGCAAGGGCCATTTGTATTTCCTTCCATAATAATATTTTATAATTATACTTTAATATAATTTGAGTGTGTTCCATGAAGTTTTATATCTGCCTAATATATTTAACTGTGAGGCTACAAGTATTTCGCTTCAGAGAAGCCAAGGTACTAAAAAGTTTGGTAATCAACTGCCTACATGTAATTCCTCTCGGTTAGATGAACAGTTAATTTTTTAATTC
Source organism: Yoshiicerus persimilis (assembly GCA_020352615.2). Lineage (NCBI taxonomy): Eukaryota > Metazoa > Arthropoda > Collembola > Entomobryomorpha > Tomoceridae > Yoshiicerus > Yoshiicerus persimilis. The sequence goes on along the minus strand of CM060170.1, from coordinate 2,574,922 downwards.
AACAACTCGAGTAGTGTTTTACAGTCTGCAAAATCTTGGTTAGCTTAGCTACTATATTTATTACACTCTTGAGTGATTTTCTCAATCTGCTGAGTAAACTGAACTTTCACCTCACTTGCTTAGCTTTCATTAAAATCTCATCTCTCCTTCATGAATTTTTCTCTGCAGCAAGAGTTATCTTTAGTACATCTTCCTAGTACACATTCTAATTTATAATTAACCTCGTTGGCTTTTATGTATCATTCGCATCTCTCCAACCTCTAATTATTCATTTGCAAAGAAAACATTGTATTCTGCTAACTCACACAAAACGAGCGTTATTTTGGTGAAATAAGACCATGGAATTACGAGTAAAAAAGGCTAACTAGCCTACCAAGGGATTCATGCACTTAGAAATAGAATCATACACACTAAAAGGTAGTGAATATTATTTAGAGCGTCTTATCGCTGGAATTTCAAAGAACTTCATGGATGCACTAATATTAGTGTTTACTTAGCAAGACTGTGCAATATTTAAAATATATGTGAGTTTTAATTTAATCGTGTGCAACTTAAAAAGTAAAGCAGAAAGATAAGAAATAGTTTTGAGAGACTGGCATCTAATCTAATAAAAGAAAGTTAACTGTGAATATACAAGTACAATTCTAATGGTGTTTGCCAACTGCTAAAGTCGGGCTTAGTGAAGTATTTGAGAAAAGTGAGACTTTGTTGTTTAGAAGTCCCACTTATTTCCAATTTGGCCATTCAAGGGTTTCTTTCTCAAGGGTAAAAATACAATTTTAGGAAAGGGGCATGAAGATGAAAGCAAGGTAAAGCAATATGTACCTAACATCCAGAAGTGTAGATTTTTCTTATCGGCTGAGCTTTTAGTTGATCTCATTTCAGCTTTTTTGGTGGAATTAAACAAAGTATTTCCACAATTGAGCCGAGTGAGCTGATAACGTAGGAGATTGTATTGCCAGCCAAGTCACGCTACAGCAAAGAAAGCAAAGCAAAATGATTACATGTATACAGAGATGGAGGATAACAGATCAATCCACGTTTCCTTTAGTTAGTTTTGTTTTGGTGCTCCCAAATAGCATCACATAACAGAGTAGCCCAAATGCGATCGAAAAACAAAGAGGAGAAGAAGAATTTCTTTTCTCCTTTACTTCTTCTGTCAATTTTACTCAAGTGGAAAGCTCTTGATGTCAGCTTCCCCTGTCCTTTCCTGGGATTACTCCTCACAGTCTGGCCCAACTCAAGCTTTAAACATACACTATACGGATTCACATCAACTTTCCAAACTCGATATCTATCCTATTGCAAAAGACTTTCACTCTCACGTTACCATTCTGACGCACCACTTCCAACCAGACTAACCTAAATCCCTCGCTTTTCAATTTTAAGGGGACCAGCTCAATTTTACATAAATTCACCCCAATTTCGCCAAAGTTCAGCTGATACTCTCTGTAATTCCCATATTGGTCCATTTCTCCAATTATCACTTTTTAGACAGATGGCAATACGAAAATTAAACTACCTAGGTACTTTAATTTAGCTTCACTATCAAGTATTGCACCGTAGATTAAATATTGGAATGACCGTCAAACATTTTGTGTTTTTAGACTATAAAAGATATCAAAAAATAAATTTCAACTTTTCAGATTACCTTGAGGAATAATTAATTTAGCATTCATTGTCTAGTATTTTTAGTTTAGGATTTATTTGAGTATGCACTAAGCAAACAGTTTTCCATTTGTGTTTAAATACATCACTCAATGACTTGCACTCAAACTAAGGGGGTTTTCCCATTTGGTAGTAGTGAGAAATTTTATGTGATTCTTATTTGCTACATTTTAACATTCTCTTTGATGGACATTAATAGAAATCGATTTTTTATTAAATATTTACTGCAAAAAAATAAAATCTCTAAACGGCATGCAAATGTCTTCAGCCGGAAACTCCAGTAGTTTAAGCGTAATAATATTAGTAATCGTTTTGCCTTCTAATAGAACCCTTTGTAACCTGTGATTCTATTCTTTTAGTAAATTACCTTTAGCTTCCATCCTTTTTATATCCTAGCTCGGGACAAGGGAATCTGACAGAGTTTATGCAAACATGCAGCTGAATTGTTGAGTCTATTAGAACTATTTTCGCTTTATAGAACGGTAGTTGTTCGTCAATAACGATATTTATCATTTTGAGATAGATGTGTCTGTGGATTAAAATTGAAGTTGAAGTTGTAAGAAAGGAAACGGAGCACATGTTGTAATTGTCTCCTTATTATTAAGAAAGTGAAAAGCATATGTTTGTCAAAAATTACTTCCATAATTATAGTTCAGCAGTTGGATGCTCTAGGTAATATAATTAAGAAAGTTATTTGAACCTACTTAAATACTAGTAGCTTCTTGAGATTTCTCTGATCATCGTAACGGCACGTTCCGACACATTGTAACATGAATGCAAGTGAAGGACGTGAAGACATATTGATGTCAAAAAAGAGACGAGTTAAATGCATGTTGGCAGAAAAACTAACACCGTAGATTCATCACATCAGCCAATAGTTTTTCCTTCAGATAATATTTCAGCACTGGGATTTAAAAAATCTATATCTAAAAACGTTCTACTTGCGGGGAAACATCCTCACGAATAAACATTATAATATACGTTATATTATGTTTAACTTATGTAAACTTTGTATTAATTACAAAACAATTATAACTTTAATTATTTATTAAGGAATAATTGTTTCACGTGTATCATTCGCTGAAAATTATTGACGAGGTCCTATTTTGATGCTTTTTTAAAATGAATTTCCCGTTTATAATAGTTTATTGCACATGTTTTTTTAATATTTAATAATTGCATATTTATTGCACTGTACCCTTACTTCTTGATTCCTAATAAATTCACTTCATTTTCATCTTGGTAGATATGATGGAGTATTAAGTAAGTGAAGTAGTTCTAGAAAATACATGTAAAAATTTAAAGGCAAACAAAGTCAGAAGACTACATTTCACAATTAGAACAATTATTCTGGGGAATCAATGTAGCACTCCAACGGTTACTTAAACATAAAATTTAGCAACATTCGAAAAGCCAAAAAGCTGGCTTTTTCGTAATTTGTGAGCGGCTTTTTCAGCAAAAAGTCAAAAGTAAAAAAGCTGATCTTTTCGTTCCCTGATTTGAAATAACAGGCATCGTTCAATTGTGATTTACTGAAAATATATATTCATTGCAAATATTTTCATGCTTTAAAGAGTTAAATAAATATTTTTGCAAGATGCTGCACGTAGTAAAGTTTGTACCTACGTACTGGATATCCCATTTTGCTAGTGTTTTATATTGTATCGTTGAGCGTATCTGCTCCATAATCCAGTTTTCGTTTTGGTGTTCAGAAGTGGTAATAAAGCTATTTGTCTACGTACAGCATGTCTTATCATCCTGTCATCTTTTTTGAAATATGTTATCCTTTTGTCACAAAATCATTTCTGAAGAAGAAAGCCAGCGGAATTATAGATGGCTTTATGGCAGAGCACACTTCATTTGATTTCCTTACCCAGTAAGGACACTGGCTCAAGGAATATATTATGTAGTTTCTATTTTATTAATCAGCAACATCATTCAAAGGGGGAAAACCTATCGGAAGCATAAGCAGCACTCATATATTTTGTGAGCACAAAATAGGTATGCCTAATGGCTGAGAAAGGTTTGTCGCTTCTTCAGGAATCATTTTGCTCACCCTGTACTATATCTTGAAATTAATTCAGTTAAAAAACTCTCGCTATATTTGATTTATCCTTTTTATTGCCAACTTCATAGTGTTGAATTGAATTGAACTGTTATCTAGTAGTCCAGTTTCTCTCAGTTCAATCAAATAACGGAGGGTAAAGAAAATGCAGGAAAATTTCATAGCGAGAAGCCGAGAGCCTGAAACTCGCTCTCTGAAGGTCTAAACGTGTATAACCTACTTACGTTACAATTCGTGCAATCAACCTAGGCACTTTTACCTACTACCTGAAGTATAGCAACTTTCCTTCTTCGATCTTCTAAACACAGCAATTTTTGATTCACTATCTGAACTTTGTACGAGAGCAGCACGCACTGTAGACAAAGAGCGAGGTACTTGTTTGAAGCTATGTAAGTAGTTGCCCACTCGCCTAACATTATGTTCAGGAAAGTAAGAGAAATGGAAGCTACAGAGTATTTCATGTCCAACTTTCGCTATATCCACAAAATCCGTTTTCTACGTTTCTCCGCCGTAGTTGCTCCTATGAAATCAAACTACCAACCGTGGAATACTCATTTCTATGATGAGGTGAGGAAAAGGAAAAAGGTTCGAGCAACCCTAACGATCCGGTCGACTACATCTGTTTGTATGTGTATGCCCCAAATCACATAATATCATTGCTTGGTTTGACTTTCTAGTAAAATCAATGCAAACCAGTAGTTCGCTGTATTTCTTATAACCTTGTCACATACATTCTTTACTTTTACACATGTAGCTCACTTTTTCTTGTAAATCACGCTAATTGCTACTCTATTTTACGTTTACAATAATAGTTTGACTAACACCACTCACTCCATTGGCTGTACTGTATGGTGTAGGCACATTCAAGTAATAATATAGGTACTATTAATAGCAAATCCTAAATACAACGTTTAGAAAATTAACTTTTTTAGCCTTTACCAACAATTCTTTTCACTATCTCCAATTTTTACTCTCTTCATACAAATGAGGACAAAATAACATTTTTATGAAATTGTCAATATTAATAAAATAATAATCTAGTTACAGAAGGTGAAATTCTTTCCCATTCCGAGTATTAAAACATTATTTTTTCCATTTGTACTTACTATTATTAGAGTTTGCGTAATTCATTTCACAAATATATTTCCAAGATATTGAATCCCTGAATATATATTTCCATCGGGTGAAATTGCTTAATTCGATGATTACTAAAACAATAATGTACACCAGCTATGTATTATAGCTACAAATAAGAGTAGACAGTATAAACTTGCAGTCAAATAATATACATAATTAGTATTTTTTTTACTGTAACGATGGATTTCTAATTAGTATGTATGCTGAATTAATTACCACTAGGTTACCCGTTACTACTATTTTGAGCATTAAATCATGAATTAATAATTTTGATGTAGCTTAAATGCAGCTTTGGTAATCAAATGTGCTTTGAGTTGTAAGTTACCTACAAATCTTGATGTTCGCAAGTAGTTTCTTAGAGTTAATTGCTATTGCCGTATTTGTTGCTATTATTGTTATTAGTTGTGCAGTTATCCTAATGGAGATTCCCTTTAAATTTAGTTGCATGATTACCGAACATGTGAGAAGTGTAAATGTATAGAAAAACTGTATTACGAGTGTATTTGAGAAATGTTAATTAAGTTTTGCACTACATGTACTGGTAATTATGCTCCTTAAAAAGGTGACTAGGTGATTTGCGAACTAATATAAACCAAAAGCAGTGTACGTAAGTGTGTCTGTGTCTGTGGTGCTTGTAGCGTGTAGAATAGGTGTGCAGTGCACGGCGTGTGTGTTTTCCTTTCGGGTGTTGTATTTGTGTGCGGATTGAGAAAGATAAAAGCTGGACAAATTTGCTGGATAATTTATTTGGTTTGTATTTTGATTTGTGGTTGAGGGATGAAGTGTAACTTTGTGTGTGGTGATGTGCAGACCTGTGGGAGTTTGGGGAAAGATCGTGGGTTCGCTGTGTGCCATTGCCGGTGTGTTAACGATTGCGTTGCCCGTGCCTGTCATAGTCTCCAATTTCAACTACTTCTACCATCGAGAAACTGACCAGGAGGAGATGCAGTCGCAGAACTTCAACCACGTCACGAGTTGCCCGTACCTTCCCGGTACACTAGGTGAGTCGCCTCTCTCGCCGCTCTGTCAAAGTGTCACTTACCCGCTCCCTCCCCACCCCTCCCCCCACACCCCTCCCTCCACACCTCTCCGTCGTTAATTATGGACGGCGACCCTCACTCCTCACTCCAACGTCTCTGCGCCACTTAGCCCACTTCTCCAGAAACCCAGTCACAAGGCATCCCCCTCCCCTCCCGCATGCATTATCCAGCATCACTTGACTTTGACTTTCACTCCACCCTAAGCCTTTTATCCACACCAACTCCATCACCTATTCATGGACACCTTCCTCTCTCCGTCTCTGCTCCCCCCACTCTGCTCCTCTCTCACTCACGCCGTACAACAATTCCACACTGCTAATCCAGACCCTCAGACTTTCTTCTTTTCCTTTCACTTACCCGATTACTTTCTCTACTCTTCCCTCTTAAAACATTAAAGCCTTCAATATCAATTCAACATAATTACATTTGAAACCATCAAAAATTTCCTAAAACAACAATAAACTTTTAGTACACCTCTCCTTCTTCCCTATTTCGGAGTATAAGATACTCTTTTCATTATCTAGATAGACTGCCAATCCTAATTCATAATAATCTCACACTATCACTTCTCAGATACTATAAAGCATAATGCCACTGTTATGGGCAGATGGGATCTATAGGCATAATTCAAACCTACTTTCAAATTACTCAATAACCAACTAACCTTTATCAACTTACAATTTATAGAATACCGAGGAAATATTATTTCAAGCGGAAATTTTGTATTTAGTTACTTAGATGATTTTTCTGTTTCAGAGAAATTGATTATTTTAAGTATTTTTATTTTTAATATTTAATCCAGAAAAGTATATACTTGTTATAGTTTGCACTACAAATTATTAAAAGAGTCATTTCTAACAAAATAATGCAAAATTTGTAATGCAAAATCATAAAAAATGTAATGCAAAATTTTAATTATTTTTATGAAAATTTCTATTCATTTCCACTTCCAAAGAGAAAAATTATTGTACTGCACTCTTTCGCTCTTTGAATCTCTAACCAATTAATACAGGTAGGCACATCATGAACTCCCTTTCCTGTCAAATCTTACTTTATTACAGCAGTAGAATGGTAAAGTACACTTGGAACGAATTTATCAGCACTGATTTTGGAAATTGTTAAGCATTTCGACTATGCCACGTGTGGAATTTGGAATACTTGTGTAAACACCGGGATTTGTCCTATATAATTCCGGAATATCTTTTTTTAATGCAAGCGAAAATTGCAAAAAGTTTTCTCTTGCAAAGAAAGCAGATATTTATTAAAAGCTTTAGTGTATATTAGACTTCCTCAAATTGTAAGTGGATGAGAAAGTAATAATAAAAATCAACATTTACAAATGTAATCATAAACTTTAGCAAGCTGCTGCTCTATTCTTTGAAATCCTTGTGATAATTGCTGGATAACGAAAGAACAAGGCATATCCTAATTTTGGTTGATTTGTTCTGCTGTAGTGCAGCATGTCTACAACTTGTTTCTATTTGAATAGTTCAAGTACCTTTCTCCGCTCATGTTTACAGACCCTCCTGGGAAATATGGGATATTTGGAAAATAGCAACTTTCGGGTTTCGGGTCTCTCACAATTATCCATTATTTCGATTACCAGTAATAGCTCAATCTCAATGTTTTCCACTATTCCCAATGGAAAATCGAAAATTTACCACTTTTGGTTTTGGGTAGCTCCACAAAATGATCCATCTATTTGTTGTAGGATATTACCTATCTGTAGCGGTAAACGATATTGTTTCTATTTCCTGTGGTATTGTCGAAATATTAACTGCTGATAAGTTCTTCCAAAACCCAACCACAATAAAAAGCTTTAAAATCTGATGTAGTGCAACCGAAATGATTTTACAACTTGCAAATTTGTATATTTAATTGTGAATGACATTTGGGATTTACAGGGTATCCGAAAGCGGAAACGGGTTCTATTTCGGAGTCATCTTCGGATATCATAGAGTTAAATGAGGCAGAGTTCACCAAAAAGCTCGGGAATGCCAACCCCAAGCCTAGAAATAGCAATACGCCTCGTATAGAAACAGACGTTTGACCACACGGTAAGTTTCTTCTTAATTTCTATTTTATTAAATTTTAATTGCACTGCGATGGAGTTTTCTAAGGCAAAGAACATATTTCCACAAACGGTTAATATTCTGACTTACTTTTCTTACCTTACAATTATTACAATCTTTATTAAATTGAACTGAAGATAATTTGTCTTAAATTTCTTAAATGAACTTTGCATTCAATGGCTCACACTATTGACTAGTGAACAAAATTTAGATATTACAGAGACTGAAATCACCTCAGCGTAACGCAATTATTGAAAATGTAAATAATGAACTACATAGAAATACAATAACAAGGTAAATATGTAGTATTGAAATAAGAGTCTGTAGAGAATTTCGGGGTTTTCGTTCGGAGTTTGCATCTACAATTTACACCGCGTGATTTCTTGTTAGCTACCGAACTGTATTGAATAAATAGAAACCCGCTCCTTACACACTTCTTTGAAAAGATCTCAGAAGGCAAATAGTTGCACGATTTAATAAGCACTTTGATTTCATCGTGAAAAATCTGTAAATAACTTACTACATGCATTGCATCGCATCAAATTACTTTGGTTTTCTCCTTCAGAAAACTACGATATCCGAGTATTTGCTTACGAGGAAAGTTTTTAAATTGACTTTCTCCTTGAGAAAATCCAACCAAGTCTTTTAGAGAGGAATTCTTCTGTTAGATCATGAACATTATGTATGACTTCGAAAGTTACTGGTATAGAAGAGGGAGTATAGCTCCTAGCGGCACACAATGTATGCACATATACTTATATAGTGAATATTGAGTAGACAAGAGTAAAAGTTTTCTTTTTCCATGAAAGAGAACAGTAGGTACTGGGCTAACAATAAATAGAGCAAAAGAATACATGATATCTCTTCTGAAAGTAGTATAACTGCCTAGTGTACGGACTTTCTCCTCAGTTTGTAGAGCATAATAGTATTAGTTCATAATACTACGTGTAATCTCACTCGAATCCAGAAATACCTAGTGGCGTTACAGAAGCAAAGTAAAGTATAGTTGCAGATAATAGCATGTGATAGTTAATCATATTATATTTTGTAAGGAGGGAATTCTCTAGTTGTCAAAGCACAAGTTGAAACTCTAGGACTAATTTTGACGTAAAATGTATTCCTCTTCCAGGCAGACCAAAGTCCAGTCCGTTTACGAATTCCAGTCGTGAAGAAATGGATAAGTAGAGAAAATAGAGTTACAAGTTCACTTTCCTAGAGTAAACTACACATGAAGATGTTTATGATTCAACTTCTTTCTCCCAGAGACGAAACATGAGAAAATTGAGCAAGAGGGTACCTTAAGCACTGTAGCATACATGGTCACTCAAAAATCCCAGCTATGGCTCACAATTCTTCACCTATAGCAATCCTTACAACTAGAGCACGGAATCTCTTTTAGAATTTCATAGAATTTAATCTCAAAATGATTATTTATTCTAAACCCAAGTTAGCCATTCTTTTCCAATAAAATTAATATAAAACATTTGTAACTACGCGTAATAATTTTAATTTCTCAGCTAGTATTATTGTAGACATAGTAAATACGAAGTGCGAACAAAATATGGAAGTACATAACTTGAAGGAAGGCAGACATGGAATATTAGTTAGTGCTGGTGGTGCACATAAGTCAGAGTAGTTGGAGCAGAGACCGAAGATAGAGTAAGGATTTAATGTTTAGCCTCATTACTCTTTGACAACATGAATAGTTTATGAAAGATGGAGAAAAGCCATATGGGGACAGTGTAGACATATCTGGTGGGAGAAATTTCCAAAATCCATAAAGTTTAGAGACGTGAACTGGATTTGTAGAGCTATAGCTCGTGGAGAGTGATAGAGTGACATGATATTATGGGTTGGCTTTTCAGGGGAAAGCAGATGTTTATTTAGTTATAGTTTTTGTATTGACTGTGGTTGTGAGTGAAGAATGTGAAAAGGCACATTGGAGCAGAGAGAAATGGTCGTGAGGTCAAAAAGAAAATAGGAACCAGGTACGGAATTCTTTCTGTGCTTAACTTATGCTTTATCGTTGTCTCCGGCTCCAACGACTATCTTGTCCTGTCGCTCGTCCTGGCCCTCCCGCTGTGAGTTAGTGCAATCCCAGCCTTCCCTACACTCCACTACCCACTCATAAACTCTCTCACCGCTTTCTCCACTAACACATTTCTCCCGCTCCTCTCCACGACAACATTTATCCCACCTCTATCCATTATGATATTTCTCCCGCCTCTCTCCACTATGACATTTCTCCCACCTGTCTCCGCCATGACATTTCTCCCACCTCCCACCTTACTCCACTATGACATTTCTCCCGCTCCTATGAACTATGACATTTCTCCCGCTCCTCTCCACTATGACATTTCTCCCGCTCCTATGAACTATGATATTTCTCCCGCTCCTCTCAACTATGACATTTCTCCCGGTTCTCTCACCTACGACATTTCTCCCGCTTCTCTCAACTACGACATTTCTCCCGCTCCTCTGAACTATGACATTTCTCCCACCTCTCTCCGCTATGACATTTCTCCCGCTCCTCTCAACTACGACATTTCTCCCGCTCCTCTGAACTATGACATTTCTCCCACCTCTCTCCGCTATGACATTTCTCCCGCTCCTCTCAACTACGACATTTCTCCCGCTCCTCTGAACTATGACATTTCTCCCACCTCTCTCCACTATGACATTTCTCCCGCTCCTCTCCACTATGACATTTCTCCCGTCTCTCTCCACTGTAACGTTTCTCCCGCCTCTCTACCACTATCTCCCCTGCCATAGTCATCATGCTCCTGTCTCCTCGGCTTTCCTTTCCATGGGGTGTCTGTCCTCACTCTGTCCTAAATGACTCCCGCAGCCAGTACGTTTGGACACACCGTATTTCCCTCCGTCTGCCTCTGCACTGCGCCCCGGCTCCGTCGACTCCGGTGTCCCACTGGGCTCACTTTCTGACTCGCCTCGTCCTCCTTCGTTACTCTCTTTTCTCTCTCCTCTCCTCCATCCATTTATCTACTTTTCAATTTTCTTCCTATAACCTAAGTAGGAATATTGTAATGTGTTCTATGTGAATTATTTTATCTCTCATGCATTGTGTGATGTGAAGGACGAGGCTTCTAAAAAATGTTTTATTTTACTTGTGTATCCATTGTAAATGTGTTTGCTTAAGTGCTCAAGTTTTTTTATTACTCACTCACTCAATGTAACGGATAATTTATATAATTATGTATATATAAATGGAAATTTCCGATTCCAGTATGCTTACTATAAAATATACAGCATATATTCGCAAGACACATTCATTTGTTCATTTGTATTCGCTCTTTTTCAAGACATATTATTTATTTCAGAAATAAGTGTGCGCAGTTGGAATTTTTTAGGTAAGTAAAACAGGCAAAATACAAGGCTGTATACTGTGACATTATCACATTCTCAAAATAGTCAGTGGGAAACTGTTTTTCTCATTTGTATTGATGTCTGCCTTTATTGTATTACAACAACGCTTATAATATTCACTCAGTGTGATATTAATTGATGCAAAAAGTGTTTTGTAGATACTTTTACTCGTGCTCCAATGTCATCGCAAATTTTCCAAGGATTTAAAGTCTACTGTTGAAACTTACAAAGATTTCGCTCTTGACGCACAACAAAAGATATAGATTTAGTAATTACAGAACTAGTGGAAATGTAGAACTATTTTTTTACTTTTGGCCTGCAGTCTTGACAAAAGGAAAAAATATAGATTTAGTAATTAGAGAACTAAAAATTGTTATAAGGGTTTATGGATACTCATACTTTTAAATTATGGTACAATTTTAAGACTTCGGATTTAGTACTCACTCAGTTTTTGTAGTATGTAAACATAAACATTTTTTTTAAATTTTTATCTTGCTTTGATTTGATGATTCACTGAAAAGTATGCACAAGTTTTGATATCTTAGAAGGGTGAGTCGGTTCGTATCAGTTTCAACACCCTGTAAGACAAATATACACACAGTTTCATCAATCCAAGTCAATGTGTCAGTGATTGCGTCCGCAGACAGGTCGCTGGGTGTCTTTCGTCTGTTAATAAGATGTCAGTCAGCATTGAGTATTGTTTCAAAAAAGTCACTTTCAGTTCTTATGGTTTTGCATAATAACAAATCGAAATTAATATTTTTGTTTTTGAATTCTGGTCAAATAGACAATTAAATATTAGACATATTGCACAGCAGAAGGTCGCGAATACAGCCAATGAAGCTAATAAAGCAATTCAGTTGTGGCTTACACAAAACTTGGTAATATTGGCTCGAAATAGTTGGAAATAGTGTATTCAAGTTAGGCAGGCTGAACAAGAAGATTTATCTGTTATATACATAGTTATATGCTTAAGTGTTGCAAGATAGATTTATGGTGAGGAGTGGTGCAAGGTATTTTAGTGGTAGTGTTTTTCCGCAAGAAGCCTGCTGTTTTGCATTTGGGATTCTGTTTACGCAGAGAGATTCGTGGTTTAGTGTGGAGCTCCTGTCACTTGAAGTTCCATTCTCAGAATTATATGTATATTTGACACTTTCCCATTAGGTGCTAGGATTTTTGCAAATAGGACTATGAATATCATATTATGTATGCAACCGAATGTCGAATTTCCTACTCCATTGCATTATGGAATGTGGTCAATCTGTGAAATCAGATGCTACAATACTTGATACGCTCATTAAGAGTTATCACAATGGAAGCATACTAAAGGAGCAGAGACTATGTATAATATGCTATTAAGAGACGCCCAAAGGTCTATGCAAAAGTACTCTGATTTGTATTCCCGCCCGTCGTCCGCCCGTCGTATGTATAAAGTGTGCGAACGCCATCCCACTTTCATTCCACTTTTTTTGAAAACCAATCATACATGTTCTCGGTAGGTTTAGGCGTAACCACACCATCTAATCAAAATAGTTCCCGGTAAAGAAATCGGACACAAAAATCTACTCCTCATTGGGCTTCTTACTGACTTTTTCTATGCTAAAGGAGAAATGCTAACTGACAAAAATGGTATTCCTGCTTCACTTTTATTTTTCATTTTCTTACTAACGTTGTTATATCTACCTGTGATATCATCAAAATAAATATCTCCATTATTTCTTCTAATTTAATGGTGAATATTTGGAATTGAGGCCTCAATAAAATGATTGTTTTTTAAGTACAATTGGAATAGTATAAATGAAATTGATATTTGGCATGAAAATAATTGAATTTGTCTCGAAAAATGCCTTTTGTGTAATATAATGTTGTGGAATGTAATGTGCCTGAGTTAGTGTTGACGAAAAGCGAAAAGTTTAGTATTTAGCCTTGGAAGAGTACATACAGGATGAGAGTTACTTAAAGGATCTTATGAAATAAAATTGAGTGAAAGTAGAATAAATGCGGGACATGATGAGAATTGGTATGGCCAGACATAAGTTTAGAGTTAGTTGTATTTGATTGGTGGAAAGCGTGGAGTTGTTGTGTAGAATTTTCTGTATGAGTGGATAGTTTGGATGTTGTAGTTAGTATTGTTTGTATATTTAGTTGTGTGAGCGTGTAGGGAAGAGATTGTTGGCTGTAAATGTGGATATTTAGGATATTATCTATAGATTAGTTGTATTTGTTCCGAGTTTCGCATGTGAGAGTGTAGGAGGAGTGCGGATTTGGAGAAGCTAGTAAAGGAGGATAATGCATTCGTTTAGGGTACACTGGTGTGTATTTGTGTACAGTGTTAGTGGAGTCTGCGATATTGTGTGGCGTAAGTGCTTAGTTATATTTTCTGTTAACTGGGTTGGCGGGGCGAGGATTGCTTGGGAAAAGGAGAGAAAGTGAGACTGTTTGAGCGGAGACTTTTGGTTGTTGTGTGTGCCGGTTTTGTGGAGTGGACGTTGTCCGTGGATGAAATGGGGGTAGTAGGGATCGCTTTATCTCCGGTAGAGCTGTGTAGTCAGTGGGTGAGTGGCGGAGTGTATTTGGAGTAGTTCTGTATCCTTGGGAGGCTAGCTGGGTGCTGGGTTAGTTATCTGGTCGGTGGTGTTGTGTGCGAGATGGGCTACTTAGGCAGGAGTTGGGTGAGCGTGGCGTGGCGTGGCGGCAGAGCTGGCCCCGTAAGTGTAGTCGGAGTGAAGAGTATTTCAGTTTTGGTGCAAAGGCGAAGGCGAAACGCTGCATTGATATTGATCGAGATGAAGAGGGACGATGGAACGAGCTTTTTCGGCGACATAAGGCTACGCCGGGGAAGTTGCCAAATGTTGCAAAATTTTCAGCCTCCTTCCTTGTTTTTTCCAAGTTCATTCTGCTTCATTTCATTTCGCTCACTCGCCTGTCTTCTTCCTGCTCCCTGCCAACTTCCCGTTCCACTCCGCTCACTTTCTCCCTTCGCACCACCCTGTACTTCCCGCTCAGAACTCCACACCACACCACCATCCACACCAGCTCCTTTTTTCACATCTCGCTCCATTTCAACACACTTTCACTCTCGCTCTCCCCAACACTCTCATCACTTCAACTAAATACAATTCAATCCTTTATTAGTCTCTCCTCTCCTCAACCCAACCTACGTCTCTCTGTCATTCCAAACAATACTACAAACCCAACCAGTCCACATTCTCAAATCTATTTCCCTTCGTTATCTCCCCTCCAAAATTATACCTACACACTCACCACGTTTTCCAACTCTCTCTCTCTCTCTGTCTCTCTTTACTCGGGCACAAACTTCTCTTCGCAGAAACCATGTTCTCACTACTTACCATGTTATGGTTTTCAGAATGGATGAGATGTGATGTTGTGACAGAAACTTCATACCTACTAAACTTGTATTTACTGCCACTTGCCCACTCTCCCGACTTTCCCTTCTCCTCCACAACCACAGATAACCACATTTGCTTCCAATATGCTAGGTACACAGTATTATTTTCCTTCTGCGTCCACTTAACCACATATGCATTATTCGATCTTTACTTTGTCTCATCTTCGCAAGTGGACGGGTTTCAGGGTGCTCTGCACAAACGTAAACTCCTACGTCTTCATATAGTGTTACAACTTGAGATTACGCCTGTACCTATTCCTAGAGCTGTGTATACACACTACTCATTCCTCCCATTGTGCACCAGAGAAAAAAGAAACCAAGAGTAAACTAAACCAAATAGGACTGTAAAAGTCGACAGCGAGTCAATTAACATTATAACGACCCGCCCGCTCCTTCTGACTTCACTTCGTTTTCCCGGCTAGATCTATACTTGAGTCGAGTCGAGCACAAATCCTCTTTTTAAATCTTTTGTGTATTTATTTACTATCTCTGCACAGCAGAGTACGTACACGAACAATATGTAGCCCACCAACACTCCATGGACTCAACTATATTACTTTCTACACAACGGCTAACTCCAATCCAGATTCTCCACCAGATACAAACAACAAGGAATTCCCCTTTCTCTCTCTCGCTTTCTCTCTCCAGTCTCCAGTCTCCAGGATACTCCCTACCTTCACTACTCCGAGCAGTCCAGACTCACTTGCTCTCTTCAACTTTGTCTTTACTATCTACGAGTCAGATCATCTTCACTTCAGTATTCTACGCTCCGTCGGTTTCCCATGCTTTACAATTCTCTTTAGTACTCCATTTACTTTAGTAAGGAAAGATCATCACCAGTGCATCCAGACTATCTCTCCTTTGTAGATACTCCATCTGCCCAAACACATCTCCAATCTAACACTCTGCACTCGCACCACTTAAACTTTCTCCATTCACATGCTACCCGTGCTCCACTTATAAAGTGATCATGTACAGAATACAACTGAATTCATTCAATATTCCAACCTGAAACAATATGCTATCTCCTCCACTACACCCTCTACTATCTAAATCACTCGCTTCGCATACACTCCAATAAACGCTGTATCTTTGTTACGTTACACCCAATAAGTATCGGTCATTTCCAAGAGCGATTCCTTTTAGCTAACAAAACGGTCACATTCAAAAATTATATACTTTTACATGGAAACTAATTGACTGCAGGAGTAGATGGCTTAGATTATTCCACTATGGTAGTAGAGTTGTCTGAGTTTCTGCTACCCAAACGTAATAAAGGGAACGTGTTGCTCAATGCACAACAAACGTATTTAACAATTTATCAGGTACCTTACATTTCTCTTACATACTTGCATTTAGTTCTTTGCTTTACTTCTCACATATTACACTAACTTTAGTGTCCGTCGGGGAAAATTCAGGAAATCTGTAAAAACCGAAATTTCGTTACTCTGTAATGATAGTCTATTAAGATCTTGTATGACAGTTATTAATCAATATAACATACTTCCTTACTTTTGGTTCTGCACAGAAGTAGCAATAGTGAATAACTTTTGTCATGCAATACAAGCAACTATTTCTTTTGTTTCCGATAAGATTTGCAGGAATAGCAACACAAAATCGATGTCTTGAACAATTTTCCTCAGATTATATCAGTTGTATTGTTCTACAGAGTCAAGCACACATTTCCTGTGGTTTCCGAGTGTTTTGTGATGAAAATCAAAAGTTTTGATAGAATTTCTTGTACTTTGGACAGGATTGGAAGAGGCATTAGTAGAATATCGTGATAAATATTACAAATGAAATGGAATTGGAACATATGCTTATGTAGTCTTTAATGTCGTTGGGAATATTAATATTGCATAAGTCAGAAATTGAATTGACTTTGTAGCAGGCGAGTGTTAGATAAGCCTGTTAAGTATTTGAAAGTTGTCGTGCTGTGCTGAGCCGACTTAATAAATGCTTCGCCGGGAGGAATGCAAAGCTTTCCGTATTGTCCTTGTTTGTCTCTCTCATCTCTCCAGATAATTAGCCAATGAATAGACACGATCAGTTTTTGCCATTATTGGATGCTTTCCCAAGTCATGCTTTAAGCCTGGGGATACGTATTTCCCATTAGTTACATAATCAGTGTAATTAATTGCCGGTTGTCTTGTCTAGGATACTGACGTGATGAAATAATAAAATTCTCTGTAGGTACATAATTATTTAGCTCATATCTGCTAATTTTGCTTACTACACAATTTCCTATCCTGGCATTCCCTTCCAAATGGAGTGCCAAAATATGTACACTGTACTAATAGTAATTATAGGTGGAGCAGCACAGTTTATTGTGAATTGTATATGATGTATTGTTGGTTTAAATCGTTAAAATGTATATTTAGACCTTAATTACTGCAAATTATTCACTATGAATCTAAATACAGCATTCCAAAGGAAAATGTATTATTTATTATTATGCACAACTATTTTCATGTTGGTTTTATGGTATTAAACCATGGGATAGATTTTGCATGGCCTCAAAAGATATAAATAGTTATCGGTATTACGTATTACCTGTCTTACTTCTCAAATGAAATAATATATTGTGCAGACTACTAATATTCTTATATTATCCAATTTTTGGTATTTCGTGCTTACTTGTAATTTCGGAGGGATGGCTGCCTCTCTGTCTGCTTGGGTTGATTTGATTCATAGAAGAAAGACAAAGGTTTTGTTCTGATTCTTGACACTCAGTTGGTTCGCATCCAATTCCTAATAAGGGGCTATTAATTGGCGAAAGCAGAAACACTTGGGAAGTAACATTTAAGTGATATGATTGTGCCCTGCACGTCTTGTTAGCTCATTTTGAATTTCCTTCATTACACTAATAGCCTCGTACATTTATTTTCCCAGAAAGCGAATGGCGTGGAACTGCAGGGGAGATAGTCATCTTAATTTCTCAGTTTCACCTATGTAGCTCTCCGTACAAAATGCTACGCGGAGTTAATAGCTATAGTACTTCAGATACAAAGCCACGTAGATAAACTCTCGCTCACGCAAATAACTTCCTATCTTCTTACAAATAATATTTCCGAAATTATATTTAGCTTTGGTACATTCAACTGTTTACCGTTGAGTTTTTATTGCTCATGTTAGAAATTAACCATCATTTTGACATAAACAAGTAATCAAATATTTATCTCTAATTCAAATTGCTTTTTATGTGTTAATTCCAGAAAAGTGCAACCTGCACAATAGATTCATTGGGAAAACAACATTAGATTTTCTCTACCTTCTCATCTCTTTCGTAGACTACGTACCCTATGATATTCTTCATGGTGATTTGTTAAACGAAGGGAGTAATTGGCTACAAGGGTTTTAAACAGATGTTATTTATACTTATTTTTTAATATATGCTTTTAATATATTTTATAGACTTAAATTTAAAGTTTCGTCTTCTTGAATGAAACTGTCGTCTTTATTGATTTAATACTTCGTCATAGGAATTTTTCGTCTAACGATTTAAGTGGTCGTCTTTTGATTTAATGTGTCGTCTTTTGAAGTCATACAGTATTTACTGTTACATATAGTATTTTTAATACTTTTAGTATTTTATGCAGTATTTTTAATTAACAGTTTACTAAATTTTCATTTCAGCAACGCTTTGGTGGCTCGCTTAGGTCTGCCAAGTCTTACCTTACTACCGACTGAGCACAACCGCTTTTCATACGCTCTATTAGTATGCGCCCAACAATTGACGCGCAGAAAGTCCCCACCAAAGGTTTCCCTAAATCCGTTTTCGATAGCCTCAGCAGAGTCACTAATCAGAGCCGTGTAGGTTGCCATACACATCCATTATGTGCAAGACGACACATTAAATCACAAGACGACCACTTAAATCGTTAGACGAAAAATTCCTATGACGAAGTATTAAATCAATAAAAACGACAGTTTCACTCATTAAGACGAAAGATTAAATACCACCCTATTTTATATTGGCAATTTATTTTTTTAATTCAGGATTCCATCAAAGTTGTCTTGTACATTTTCTCGAGCTATTTTAGCTTTAGATTAGATTAGATTTTAGAGTTTGCCTTCGACATTTTTATATTTCCACTAAATGTCAGAATGTCAGGGGTAACGCTCAATTTTCAGAATTTAGACTTCTGCTGATTTTCGGAAAAGCTTACATTTTATATGATATCTTGTAGGAGTACGCGGTATAAAAAATTTGTGGATGTGCTTACCTGGTTGGATTTTAATATAACTAACTATTGCATTACCGGAAAAAAGTTACTTTAAAATTGAAGTTGTTGTCCATTTTGTATTTACATACAAGCAATTCTAAAACATGTACATCAAAACCCTTGTGCACTATGCACCACCCTGTGTACGTGTCCGAAGTTAAAATGCCAATACAGATGCCATATGCAGAGGATGTTCTCAAGCGATGGAGTCTGGAATATCTAAATTAAGCCGGATAGCCAGTGTTATTATGTAAGCGGGCGAAAGTTCAGGAAGTTAATATGTATTTCTGAAAATGACATTCAATCTATTTCCAGCAAATTACTTGGTTCAAAGTTCCAAGGTAACCGAAGGTTTCAAGGTGTTAACTATCTTGATGTACATTTTAATTACTTTTCTAAGTATTCCTTAACTTCACATTAGTGTGACCGTACATTCTTGACAGGTTTCTTAATTTTATCATTACAAGCTGTACGGAAGGAATTTAGATGCTCTAAAAATAAGAACATGCTTTCAGAACTTCAAATACTATGTGTAGAATAATTGTAGCAGAATTAACAACCTGAAGCAAGTACTGCTATTACATTATGCAGTTAAGTTAGAAAACTAATTGAAATAGACTAACATTTCACAAATGCAGCATTATAAATGAAAAGTTGGTAATTTTGATTCGATATAAATTTGGTGTTAATACTTAAGTGAGGATTTTGGAAGTATTATTATTGGATACTGTTTGTTTGTTGATATGAGGTTTGCTTACACTATAGAAAGCATTGGGTAGAGATACAGGTTGTGTATTTGTTTGCGTGTGAGGGAGCAATGTAAAAGAGATGATGTTTGTGAATGCAGCACGTAATATGAAATAGTAGTGGTTTGATGGAAATATGTTCTTACAAGTCTTTATTGAAGGTAATTATATTTGGTGGTGCGATTAAATCTGTTGGAAGTAGTATTAATGGATTATAGAAACACGCGACATAAGTAAGGTTTGTATTTGGAGCAATTAATATTGATTTTATTGATTGGTAATGTTGTTATTTGACTTTAGGGAACGATATCTTCCTCGCTACTCTAACTAGTACTCTAACTGCAATACAAATCGACTCCTATTACAAAACTATTACTACTGTTACATTACAACTACTGCGTGTTATTTCATCGACTCCCTGTCTGTGCCAAGAAGACTCACCAGGACCCATTGCCAAATCTAATTTCCAACCGCCCGGACTCTCATCTCACCACAACTATGTACGACTTTGACTACTACTAATAATGATAAACAAATGCTAATAGTGATACTATATACAATTCACAGATACACAGAAATGCCACACACATACACACATACTACATCGACAACGCGATAACTACATACTAGAGAACGGAATACAAACAGGCAAACATAAATACATAAATTGTAATATTAGTAATAAATACAAATACATACTTACTACGGTTATGTTACGTACGTACATACAAGATAATATGCTAACTAAAGTACTCCAACTTGAATTAAATGCAGATATTATTACTATTACTACAAATACAATACATTACATACTAAATAATAGAATTATGTACTTACACGATTACTACTACAATACAGATACGTAGCGCTAGTCATATTATGATACTACTAGAGAAGAAGAAGGAAAACTAACTAAAGAGTAAAAGTAAGAGAGAAAAGAGTAAATGTACTTGAGAGACGTAAATTCAGACTATACTTACAATACTATACAGAATAGGTGCTATTGTACTTGCCTGATTATACATGACATAACCTACATACTACATACGATGCCTACATACTCTGCCTGCGATACGGTACAACAATATTACAAGAAATTCCCACACTTGAGAATAGTTGCTATACCACTATGATACTATGATAACGTACTTGGTAAGTATAAATACATTACATATGAATTCGATGAAAACAAACAACTAATTACTATTACACACAGTCCAGTCCAAGCCATGCCATGCCAGGCTGAGCTAACTAAGCTGAGCTAACAAACCAACGAAAGTACGCTAAGCTAACTAAACTAGTCACAGCTAAAGCTACGTATTACTAAGCCAGGCAAGTTCACGTCGATACTACATAACTGATACTACATAACTGATACTACATAACTATACATCATTATACAAAACAAAGCAGTCCTGTCCTGTTCCTAATTCCTCTACCGTACCTACATATATATTCTATTGACTTTCACCCTTCAATTTAGTGTTGCCGCTGCCTTTCTCCTGCTTTCACCTACCTACTACCTCTACCGCTACCTCACACCTACCTCTTACTATTGCCATGCATACAATACATAAATACTAGAGTATCCTTTCCAACACAATACAACAGTGGGGACACACACACCCCGACAGCCAGCCAGCCAGCAGCACAACTACATACATATATTATACTATTCTACATTACATCCTAAATACAAGTACTCTTTAGTCATGTACTGCTATAGAGTCCACAAGTCGTCAATCGTAAACGTTATGTGACGTCATACTCGTACTTATGTACTGTATACATGTTTACACTCTATTACTTACTACTGCTAGATGCGTACTAATTGACTTGCTCTAGGTGTGTAATGTAGTCATGTACTTATTCTATCTGTATGTACTTAATCAACCTATTACCTTATAACTTATGTAGTTCTATACAACCATAGCATAGGCCCTCCTCTCTTTTTCTGTACGAGAAGACACTACAGTACAGTACACACATACATACACAGTAGATCTTTGTAGTAGTAGACAACTAAAGACTATAGCTACGACGTTATTCAAGCGTGGCGGCAACTCTAGAAATAAATTAGCACACATACGACGACATTATTAGTGCATATACACACTACCTTTATACAAATTGTTAACCTACCCGCGTTCAATTACATTCGATTGCTGTAGCGAACCTAACCTAACCCTACACAACATAAAGACACAAACAAACCAAAGCAAAGGAGAACAAACGGCAAGCAAGGTCCCATTCATAATATGTATAAAACGTACTTGTGCTGCACGAGGAGGCAAATGCGGGTACACAACCTCATAAAATTCCTATAGAGAAACCCTAGATTAGATTAGATTTCATCTTCATGTTATGTAGTCTATTCTCTACTGTTAGGGGTAGCTTACTCAAACTGTACGTATAGCGTAGCACTATTTATTACCAAATAACTCCAATACACTCGAATGCAATCCACATACAATAATACTAATACGTAAGTATGTACGTACATAGTAAATAGTAAGTACTAATAATATCTGCCTGTCATACGAAGCAAGTGGGAAATAACAACAAGACAACAAACACATTTCCACTACTAATATGCACATCTTGTCAAAATGCAGACACAAACGAACCACTGCGAAAGAAGCAATAGTCAAGAATTTAATGACCAACTAAGAGAGCCTGGGTGAATGCAAAATAGAAATAATTTTAGCGCCTGCAAAGTTAACATCATCGGTTAGTGCAATGGACGGAGAAGCCTCTTATGTAAATGTGAAACATTGTAGCGAACTTTCACGACCCGAAGCAAGCGACATCAAGTATAAACGAAACACAACCACCGAAGCAACGACGGACAGTACAGAGAAGATCAGAATAGTACAGATTATACACACGGTATAAGACCTAGTAATTATGCATTTGATTTCATTTCCGAATTAATTTAATTGGGAATCTGTAAGACATTCAGTTGTAATGAATTGAAATTGTGTAAATCCCAACTAACTGACAGTAACAACTAACTGAATGGAAAATCTGTTATTTTTCTTATAACTTATTGTGTACTATTATGAATCCATAATAATAATGATTATCTTGTATTGTATTGCCACCATTATTATGTACATTACATATAAATATATTTAGTACATACTTGTTATATATACAGCACAGTACTCTACTTAGTATTATGGTAGTTGGGTTATTAGACGTTGTTAAATATTTATAACTATGTAAACCAAACAGAGAGAAGACATAATAGAGAACCAACGTAATAAATACTATATTTCGGATAGGGAACGTTATCGTATGTAGGTACGCGTTAATTACTACAAGACACACATAACATAATACAAATAAATAGGGATAACAATTAACTAGAAAGATAACAGACAACACCTACTACATAGGACAAGAACAAAGTCAATAAGTGAATGGGTTCTAGACTGTACATTGCCATGTCATGTCATGTCACCATTGGTGCACCTAAACAAATCAAACGGACTTAATACTGATACTGATTAAAAATAGCATACATACATACGATACGATACTACTATAATACAACACGATACATACCTACGTACTATGCTAAAATATTATATTGTCTTACTGTCTAATACCGCCAAAGTTTTCAACAACAACGATTCAGTGTCGTCCTTATACTGTTAAAAGTAGTAAATAATATTACTCAGAGTAAATACATTACGTACTGTAAATAATTACATACGAACTATAAGTACATATGTCGTAGGCGTAGAGAGGACGCAGGCTTTGAGGTTCAAAGACTAGCCATTTAAGCTACGATTTCAAAAACTAGTTTTTCAGAGTACGCCATTCCAGGCATTAAGAGGACGGATAATAATCATTCGTTTACCATGTGTACTGCATTGTTAATGCCAAAGAGGACTACCTTTTATTAATCACAACATTATTCATAGATATTATTCATTTCTCTTTGTCGCCTACATTAAAGTAATATAGTACACTAATTACTCTATGTTTTTAAACAAAATTATTCCTACTATATGAACCCTATACTATAAAAATCTCCAACTGCAAAGTCCGGTTGGTATAATTGAAGGCTTCTTATCGGAGAGCTCAGTAGGAACATAAGGGACACCACAATAATTGACCCATTAAATATATTTTTAGGGACATTTTAAATTTATTTAGGGACCACTTAATAGGCATCCATAGTTAATGCCAAAGAGGACTACCTTTTATTAATCACAACATTATTTATATATTATTAATTTTAATGTAAGTTATGAATTGCATTACCATAAAAAGTCAGTCATAAAAAAGTCATAAAATAGCTTGTAAATAGTATACGTAGTAATCGCAGATAGAATTAGCTGTAGTATTACAATTCAGATATCGATTGATCATTATTTTTACATGAATTCCTGATTTGCATTTGCAAATAGAGGCCGTGCTGTACGAAGTTGCCGAGCGGATGGCTGTTATGTATTTGACATACGTAGTTGGCCATGATGTTGAGTCTAAAAAAGCTGACCATGTTCCTACTGAGCTCTCCGATAAGAAGCCTTCAATTATACCAACCGGACTTTGCAGTTGGAGATTTTTATAGTATAGGGTTCATATAGTAGGAATAATTTTGTCTAAAAACATAGAGTAATTAGTGTACTATATTACTTTAATGTAGGCGACAAAGAGAAATGAATAATATCTATGAATAATGTTGTGATTAATAAAGGGTAGTCCTCTTTGTCATTAACAATGCAGTACACATGGTAAACGAATGATTATTATCCGTCCTCTTAATGCCTGGAATGGCGTACTCTGAAAAACTAGTTTCTGAAATCGTAGCTTAAATGACTAGTCTTTGAACCTCAAAGCCTGCGTCCTCTCTACGCCTACGACACATACAACTACATACAATGTAATATAAATACCAGCGTGTAAAGTAGCCAGAAGAAAGTAAAGTTATTCAGCGACCCATATACGTTGCATACCAACATACCATTCAAAGTCAAGTGTAAGTAGAGCGATTGCGTCATTGTTCCTCGCCCTCGTCACAGAACGAAATAAGTTATGAATGGATTTCAAATACTTCTTACTACCTACATGTAGCAGTGAGCTGGAAATAAATCATTTGTAAATATTATGATTAGTACTAACATTTGTATCAGTAAATTGCAACTATCTATTTACATTTATCAGTAGCTTACAATACAAAAATGACATTTACTCATCTGAACGACTGCCGTCTATTTGTTGTTGATATTAACTGTTGTCTTGTCTTGTCTTGTATGTAGTAGGGATTCACTGTTATTGTGTACCATACTACTTTATGATATATTATTATTACTGTTATGCATTACCATTGATTTATACATACATATTATATTATATAAATATATTATAAATACATACAGATACTACCTGCTGGGAGAAAGTTATTACAGGAGAAAATAAAAGTATGTTCTAAGTATGTATGGTACTACCTATGTATATTAATGTAGCACATGAATATACATAGTTATTATATATACATACGACACATAATATTAATAAATACTAAATACGTTTACATATTATATGTAGGTACTAGGTATGTATCATATTTGAAATGAAAACGTCTGACTAAATAGTTGTATTTAGTACGTATGTACGTACTACCGATGTAATTATGTAGTTGTTATACAAATTGTTATGTAGCTAATTAGCTATTTATATGAATCTATACGAGTGAACAGGTATACTTGCAGAAACCTTCAATACAAATGCTACATTAGAGAGACACACTTACTATTATAACAATATGAACCTAAGTATTATGTACCTCCGTGTCATACTAATAGTTACAGTTTCGGTTCCTTGTTTTGTTGTAACTTTCCGTTGGAATGAGAAGAGAATCTCGTCCTCAGTGTCATTGTCATGTCAGTTCAGTTCAGCACACGGATGGACACCCTCGGCAGCAAACTATGTACCGTCCATCGGAGACAAGATCAGGAGACAGTGGAAGCAAGTGACGACGACGTCGGAGTACATTGTTGACGAGGACATCGTTGTTGTCGAATCTGAAAGACGAGATGGGACAGGGATGAACGAAATGGAGACGAGAGCGTGGAATACGGTATATTCGTGAAGACACACTGTACAGAGACAGAAAGTACTACATTGCGCATTTGTGCCGTTATTTTGAAAGCACCAATCTTGTAACTAACTATACTAAGTCTAAGTATGGTATCTCGCTTATGAATGACTCTTAGTGGATAGAAGGACATGGGACTGTTGTGTACTCGAGACAGACAGAGAGAGCAGGGACAGCTCAGAATGACCAATCTCCTACTACAATAAGAAGAGAGCCGAAGCACCGAAGAAGACAATTGAAGGAAAGAGTTGAGGGACGTTCGTAGCTTTGGCTTGGTTCGTCTCATCTCATCTATGAAATCACCTCTAAATACTTACATGCCTCTTTACAGAATTGCATACACGTACATACTCTACATTTACATACAGATACATACAAACATACATGCATAAATACTTGTCTAATTCATTGACTATAATTATAATATAGTTCCATGTACTTGTTTCTCTGTCTATTCTGTCAGTAAGTACTTATACTTGCCACCTGCCACTTTCGGACGTTCTGTTCCCTTTCTTTCACAATGTACATACATACATACCTAATAGAGAGTTGTTTTCTAAATATCAGCCTGATACTATAGACCAATATGTTTATGTAGTGTGTGTGTGCAATAGATTCAGTAAAAATATCTTTTATCGGTCTGTGTATCCTGTTTATATAATATCTACTTACTAAATACTACTTACGATACTACCATACATATTAATACAATTTATTTGTAATCATATCACAATGTAACAACGTACCTATATTATTACTATTTCCTTAATATTATTATAATATGCACTTCTTACCAGTGTGCTGCTAAAATATTAAATGTCTGTCATTTGTGTTCACCGAGTCTTTTGTATATTTATAATCATTTTAGGAGGAGTTTTAATGTGATCGTATTATAGTTCTTATTATTACTAAAGGGTAGATACTTGCGTAAATTATTCGAAAAGCTATTTCAATTAGAAATCCAGTATCCGGGAATTATTCATGTTTTCTTATGTACCGATGCAGACAAAGTTATCATTATGTCACCATTTCAAGCAACCGTGTCAAATTTTGTTAGAACACTTTTACTAGAGTCTAATTTCAATTGTGGCTTACAAACTATCTTATTACATATATATGTTTATACGGGACACAGCCGATGAAGTATATTTTGCTGTAAATCACAAGCACTATAAACAGAACTCGTACAGATAAATATTTAAGAGCCTGTAGAAAGGTATATGAAGCAGTGCAGATTAGCCTACCTAAATATAATTTAAAATCATTCTTCTTCATCCCTAAATCCATTTCTTCTGAAAAACCTTTTATGAGTAATTAAGATGCTGACCCGACCAGATACCAGCACTAAATATTATATAGATAATTACGGTTTCAAATAAGTAAAGTACGATTAATTGTGTGTGTAAATAATAATAAATAAGAGCTAGTCTCTTAATTCTTCTCAGATACAAACTTGATGACCATATTGAATGTAAATGGAAAACAAGGAATAAATAAGTAATAAATAAAAGAGATAAACAATTAGCTCAACGTGTCCCAATCGCTTCTCTCAATTCAAAACATCCTACATACATTCACAGCTCGACATACAATGGCATTGGCTACAAACCAGGTCAATCCGTCAGTAATATATATATATTATTCCACCGCAGTCAGACACCAATAAATCATTGATGAACTTTTAAATGTTTGCACACTGTGTGTCTCACTCAACATTACAACGCATTTCTATGTGCATCTGCTACAATTCATTCCATGCACAATAAATGGCCAACTTTCAATTGCCTATATTATGACTCTATTGTACATTTGGCATACTTCAACTGAAGAGGGAAAATTATTATAAAATATAAAATGTAATCAAAACGTCATTTATTTAATATACCTCCTGTAAATGTGCTTTCTGTGGTCCATGGACGAGATGCATGAAATTTTTGTCAGCATACTTTTGCCTAGCATACTTTTGTCTTCCTACAAAGGGTGGCAAGAGAACATGGGACCAGTTTTTCATCAAATTTTAATGTTACAAAGAAATTTTTTTATTGTGATTAGTACGCTCTACATGATAGCCCTGATTCTTGGCTACAGCCCTGCACCTCTTTTTCCAACTTTCAAACACTTTACTGACCATGGCAGCATCCACGCTGTTCCATTCATCGTTCAATACTTTCCAAAGTCCTTCTAAAGTTGTAGCTTTTCTTTGGAATGCCCTCTGCTTAAGCCAGCCGAAACCGAAAAAGTCCAGGGGTGATATATCCGGTGATTTAACAGGAATTTCTTGATTTGGAATGAGGGTTATTCCATTGATTTCATGTTGTTCCTTAGCGTACTGCT
The DNA here is from genome assembly GCA_020352615.2 of Yoshiicerus persimilis. Taxonomy (NCBI): domain Eukaryota; kingdom Metazoa; phylum Arthropoda; class Collembola; order Entomobryomorpha; family Tomoceridae; genus Yoshiicerus; species Yoshiicerus persimilis. The sequence continues at coordinate 2,546,729 of CM060170.1, read as the reverse complement.
GAGTTTTCTTAGCAGTGTGACTGGACGCCTTGTCGTGGTGAATGAAGACTTTGTTTTCTTCCCCAGAATAAAGGTTTGGGACATGAATGGTCATTAAAGGTTTCAAAACGGTGTCCCGGTATACCTCGGAGTTTATCTTCGCGTTTCCTTGTATTTTCATCAGTGGTAAAACTCCTCTGCCACTTATTGCTCCTACTACCATCATTTGCTTTCCATAGCTTTCTCTGGTTTCGCATACCCATCTTTCTGGTACGTCATTTCCTTTTTTTACGTAACAGATTTTCCTTTTCCCATTACAGTCGTCCACCCTGAAGAGTGCTTCGTCTAATGTGACCATATACTCCCACTTTTCACCTGATAGATGACCCTCGTACAGCTTTCTTGCATTTGTCTTCCGGTTTTGAACATGTGAAAGTTGAAGGGCGTGGTTTTTTGATTTTTTTCGAATGATCTTCCCCAAATCAGTTTGTATTGCTTTCATAACTGTTGTATGGGATGTTTTCAACTGTTTTGCCATCTGTCTTACACTTTTTGGGTTTTCTTTGTCTGTCATATTGTTGAGCTTTCTTAAAAAGTCAGAATTCCTTACTTTCTTAGTGTACACTTTCGGAGGTGTAGAATGTCCCAACGCTTTTGCTTGACGTCTAATTCCGTTGCAATGTATAATATTATGCACTAAAGTCTTACTGATGTCATACCCAGCAGTTTTTACTCGCGCAACAATCTCTCTTTCACTAGAACCTTCTTCGGAAAACACTTTCACCAGCTCTGCTACTACAGGAGGGTACTTCGGGGGCATTTTAAAGTTTTAGCAAAAAATATTTCGTACACAATTTAAAAAATAGTTAGTACTCAACTACATTTGATCAACTGGTTTCAAAAAATTAGCGCGTTTGAGTAATTGCAGAAAATAGGGTGGTCGCATGTTCTATTGCCACCCTTTGTATAAATTGTGAAGTAATATGCAAGCATATTCATTTTAAATTATGTAAGAATAGTAAAGAATTAAAGAATCTAAATTTCGAATTTTTAATAGGTAGTTTTCAGTTTTTTAATTTAGTACGAGTCTCAAGTTTACGCCGGGCCTTTTTAGGTAAATTTCCTCTGCCACACAATAAACCTACTTCAATTTTAGAATTATTTAAGAGAACGTAAATTTAAATGCATAAAATACAGCAATTTTTCCATGTTATCAACTAGTTTCCCAATATTCATGTATACAGTACATGTATACATTTCATACACAGTATATGTATTTTCTCTAACTAGGTGATGACTTAATGAATTTAAAAATGGGATTCGACCACTTATGGGGGACATCTTTCGGACAGCATTTATATTATGGGCTCAATTCATTACACTTGCATAATGACCTTTATAAGTCGGGCCAATGGTATTATTCTTTTCTTAAAACAAAAGAAATAGCATTTATCAAATCATGAGATTTCACCTAGAGTGATGATGGATTTTGTCTTTTGCCAACAATGCATCAAAATAGTGACTAAAAATATCCTTATCCAATCTAATGCAAAAATCGTGCTCTTGCTATATATGGTGATGTGATGCAATGAAGGCCTCCAAAAATTTGAAGAATCTCGATAGCGAAGGATAAAAAATGAATAAATAATTTAAGACTTCAATTTTTGAAACTTGGTAAATTTTATCGATGCATGTGTTGGAATGTAGTACAACAAACATCATAAATTTTTAAAATTTAAAATGGAAATAGAAGCAAGTATGATAGACACAACAGTTTTAATTCTTTATACTTATAAATATTATACCATAGATGCAACATTAAAATATGGTCTCCTCCATTCTTCACGTAATGCATAATTATTTGTAATTTGTATAATTGAACCACAGAAGTTACTTATAAGTTATTTTACATTGAATTTAGCATTGGTAAAAATTATGCGTTTACATTTAATTTTCCACTACCCCAAAGTCAGTCAATAAATAGACTTAACTCTGCAGTTTCTTACAAGATGGAATTGCTTATTTACTAATAATGTGCAATCTATTTATTATTTAAATTCCTTTAATTAATGCAGGAGTCACATACAATTGCTTTACTGTATCTAGACATAAAACATGTCCATATTACACATATTAAAGTATAATTTAGTAAATAAGTACTCACTCTAGTCACTCTACTTAAAGAAAACGATTTACAATAGATTTGTCGTAAGCTTTATCGCAAGGCACAGGTACGACAATCGAGCAAAACTTTTAATGACTCCAACTCGTTGTATTACATAAATTGCAATTATCCAGTAAAGTTATACAGAACAATATTACACCTTTACTAGTCTTTTTATTCTTTCTCAAAGTGAGTACCCCCATTTAATTTTCCCATTTCAGGTATTTACAGATAGGCACATAAGAGTAAATTCGATGTAGCAAACATGAGGCACAAAGATGTATACACAAATATTCTTGGTATATTAGTAAATATCTTATCCGTTTCCGTGCTTTATTTTCATCTTATAACGGAAAACTGACTCCAATTGTAAAATATCAATATACATCCAAAATAGGCTTAATGGTGGTAAAAGCATCTACAATTTTAAAGCAGTACAAACCAAAATTCCTCCAAAGTGTAAGAAATTTTGTGTTTAAAAGCGGAAAAACGACTAAAAATAATTACTTAGAAGTAATAGTGGTAATATTTTCTAGCTTAGCCTTACTGTTACATTTTATTTTAGTTACAAGTTTGCAATTTGGTTTAAACAAGTTTAAAAATTTGTCATACGGACTTCAAAGTAAAACATCTCATTGGGAAATATCACTTGAAATAGTTTTTAATAAATGAAAGCACACAAATGCCGAATCTGATTATTTGTGAATTGATAGAACTTTTGCATCTTTTAACGATGAACTACTTAATATTTTATTAGATGCTATCTCAGGGCATATACATACAATACTATAAATAACAGTTAAGTAAAAATAAGAATTAATTAAAATTAAGTATATTTCCCAGTCACTTAGAAACACCAAAAATGTTTTCAATGTTGCGCATCTTCCTTTCGATATCTGCTTCTGAATCATATTTCACTGATATTTCATTTCGATAATTTTTAGTTTGATTGGTATAAAACAAAAGGAAAAATTGGTTCAGCGTAGCGTCCTATTACGGACATACATTCGAATTAGCGATTTAGGTTATAACTTTATTACTCAAAATTACACGAAACTTTCCATAAACTTAGTCTTCCATGATTTTCTTTTAACAGTCATAAAATCTCTATCCCAATTAAGTTCCTGCAGTGAAGATGTTGCGAAACAGTTGATGATTTACTGACAAGTATTTACTGAAAGAATACACATACATGTGTAATAGCCGGGACCTTATTAGTCTCTAAAACGAAAGTACTAGGTATTAGTAAATTTATCGCTTGCAAGGAAATGTATGCGAATATACTCAGTATAAACACAAACAATTTAGGGAGTTGGGATCGTTGAGTTACAGTTAACTGTTATGTATCTATTATATATTAATTTATCAATTTATATGGCTATTAAGTACACTAATTACTACTTAATTATTATACATTTAATTTGTAGCTTTAACGCTTAATAGTTTCTGTCTACAGGCTAATATGTACATAAAGTTAATATTGAATAAGTAAGATGAGATTTGCATTTATATAGGCTGCACAATATGAGTTGTGGGAGTGCGTATTGTTTGTATGTCTTCTGTACACCTAATTCACAACTATTGTCTTCCTAAAACTCCTCTTTCAAAAACGGGTAAAAAATTTGAAAAGCGTTCATTGTTAGTGTAGCAATGAGCATTTCGTATTTGAAGTTTAGGATATTGGTATTTCTCAAGAGTTCTGGAAACACGATGGTGACATTGGTGACAACTGCTATGAAAAATCAGGTAGTTACAAATTGAGTGTTATTTATGAATGTATTATGTTTGTATTGTGTAGTATAATGTAAATAATGTTGTTCTAACAATTAGTCTTGATTTGATTGGAATTGTAAGTAAATTTGAAGTTTAAAGGGTATCTAGCGAGTGACATTATTTATATCAAGTACCCAAAAGTACTTTGGATAGTTAGAAGGAAAGCTCTGAGCCACTGCTAGTCACCTTGCTGTTCTTTGGAATGGACAGAGTCATCGGCGATGGTGAGCTAACAACTGAACTGCTTCGACTATTGTCATTGTTGACATTGGCGACATTTTTGCTGCTGCTGCTGCTCATGACAAAATTTTGTAGAGAGGAGAATCTCTTTTTGTCATTGGAGCTGAGGGAGGAAACATGATGGAAACAACACGGCTGCGAAATCTCCGTTTTCTTTGGCTTAACATATTTGGGGGCTTTGGCGGCTTTGTTATTTTTATCCTTTTTGTTTTTTGACTTTGTTTTTGCACCTGAGAGACTAATATTTGCAAAATCAGAAGTGAGTTTATCAACTCTGCCAGCGAAGCGTTCCGCCCCTTCTTCGTCGTCGAAGCTGAGTCCGATTATTTTGGTGTGGTCAGAAGAGAGGTGCATAGTGTGAAAACTAGAGGATCCCTCCATGACACGGTAACTACTCAAGTTGTCAATGACGTCTTTCCACAGAGCCAGACCCGAGCCCAGCTCTGCCAGCACAAGTTGTATCTTCCTCTTATCCCTGGACTTGGTTTCCCCCGTGTCAAGAAGAAGGACGGGGACACCGGTGTACTTCAGAGTCCAATCGCCACTCTCGGAGGCAGAGGATCCTCCGGACCCAGTCGAATTTGGACGCGGGGGCGTCGACTTACTCATAATGTACAAGTTAGCCAAGGAATTTGACACGTAAATAGAGGTTTTCCTCCCTTTCAAAGCACACTCAATTTTGAAACGGTCTTCTTCTGAAATTTGTGTGCTGGGTGTCGATGGAACTTCGGAGTCTGGCACACTGTCTTCTTCTGGAAGTGGGGAACAAGCATCCGGCTCTCGTTCTGCGTAAGCATCCGGATCGGAAACAGAAGAATAATCTTCACAGGAATCAGGAATAGGAATTGGCAAGTCCTCAGAACTGCCTGCTGTGGATCCATCGTAATCTGGATCTGGAATTTCATACTCGCCCTCAATATCGCACCCCCCTGTACTCCCCGTGCTCACAGAGGCGGACCCCGAAATCACACTTCTTCCGCTTGTGCTATTGTTGCTTGCTTGACTTCTTAAATTACGATGGCGGGAGTAGAATCTATCCGGGGAGTCATACTTGGAAGATATCATCCGAACTCCCAGGCGGTCATCTGTGGGTGTTATGCTGTCAACTGGGTACACTTCATCGTCAACGACGTACGCACCTTCGGATTCGTCCGTGTAGAACGTCAGCAGTTGCTGACTGCGATGATTTGGCTTTCGGTTGAAAGGATCGTGAACTTGAATTCTGTATTCGTCGATATTGCTCACTTTGTAAGGGTTCGGGTCATCTTTGTAACGCAAGTCCACTCCGGACTTGTGGTGAGAAAATGTAGAGAAACTACTTTTGGGGGTCAGGGAAGGCAAAGGTCTGAGTCCATTGTTGAAGTTGCTGTTGTTGTTGATCGCATTGTTGTTTGGGTGTGCCGAGCCGCCGCGGAATGTGTCCAAGTGCGGTGTCGACGGATAGTGACGAAGGAAATTCTTTTCATCTCCACTCAAACGGTTCGACATCATTCTGTCCCTCGTACTTCTACTCTGATTCTAAACTAAATGGCTCTACTTCTTAAGTAGCTGTATTTCTATTGTAAGCCTTTCTTACAATTTGCCTTCTGATGTCTCACAGTGTAAACCTAAACTGTTAGTAAAATTAGTCTACGTCATACATAAGCTTACAATTTTGTGACATGGTTCTTGTTGCGACTGAAGGACAGGGAAAATCATTTGTAAATTGGTTAACTTAAATACATAAGTGTAAATACCTAGTAATTATGTGGTAGTTACTAAAAATATCAGCGCAGTGAAATGATTTACGATTCTATGATTGTATTTACTCTTTAAAACGGTCTCAATTTTTGTGGTTTTGGTTCTATTTGCCGAGATAATTTCTATGTCATGTGAAATGAAATGCGTAGGTCTGATACTAGGAATACACAGTACTTGTAATAGAAATACTAAATAGATATCACTGATGATAATCGCGTAGCCAAATGGTTCTACTCACTGATTTCATTAGGACTTGACTAAATCCTGACGTAATTCTGATATCTTTACTTACAATGTGTAAACATAGAATAATTATCACGAAAAAAGTTGTATTCGTAGTTAGATATAGGAATGCAGGAAGGTCATCGATTTGTAAGACACATTTGCTAACATATGTAACAGTATTTTTACTTAATTATGTAAGACAGAATTTTCATTAACTATTGTACTTGTTATGTCACCATAGAAGAGACTCAACGATTTTCCGCTCTGATTCTTATGCCTGCAATGAAAATTTGCAGCAATTCTTTAGTTTGCTGATCCAAGAACAAAGGAAATCTATCCAACCTGAATTCACTTTACTAAGGTAACTAATTATCTTTCATTTACTATGATAGAAATATGGAACGTATTTATACTGCACAACATTAAAATCGCCACGCTGATCTGCTCTTGTGTAAATAAATCCAATTCTATTTTTCATTGAATGTCACAGGAAGCAGCGACTCAGACGCTGTGTCTTTGACGCTGTCGCCTTTTCTGATTGAGGATTTTGCGAATGACCAGCTTCGTGTTGTGTTGCTCACTCGCTTCACAAAGTTTTTTCAAGTCACGCACGTCACACAAAGGACAGTTTCATACAAATCTGTCGTAATCTTTTTAATAGGCTTAGCGTCTACCAGCTATATTAACCCTCTAGGCACCAAATTGGGACACTTTGGTACACTTAGAACAGAGGAGCCAAAACACTCGCTCAACAAATGCAGATATGACTAATACTTATTCACAAACTTGTAATTTACAATACAGGATACGATACGCAGGCAATTGTCATTGTTTACTCTGGTTCACTTTGTTCGTATTCATGCGGACGTACAGTTCAGTTCCACAATAACACGAGCGGAAAGTCACAATGGTCGCAGCTGAATTTACTTCGACTTGTCTTTGACGTTCAAGAGCATCCCATTTGAAACATTCCAATCGTAGACTTAATGGGATTTGGTGCGATGAGAAACGATGAGTTATTTTAATGGCAATTTGTCGACCTTCTCCTGTTCTAAGATTGACGACGTACTTTCAATCGCCTCCAATGTCTTGTCTTGTCGTGTCACCTCACCGACTGTCGCCCTTTCTTCAAAACCGTTAATTCTTCTTGATAGTCTCTCTTTCAAGGATCACTTTCATTCAACTCGATCTTGTTTCCAATATAATCTCATCCAATGGAAACACTCGCTCACGACACAGCAACCGTGTGAAAGATAACTGTCCTGTAATTTCACACAATAAAAAACCAAAGAATCAATTACCAGAATCATAAATACTTGTAGCTGTACACATACAGCTAATAATAGGCAACACTTAAATATGTCTAATGCCATTTTCAACCCAAAACTTTATGCACAGATTAACACTGTACAGAATTTCATTACGTAGCAGCAAGCAGAGTTGGAATTAAACCTCTAGATCTGTTATTTCATTAGACAGCTACATGTAGATACTCAAGATCATTCAGCCCATGCAAGTCAATGTTCTGTAAAGTCTGACAGGAGTGGAATGAGACGAGTCACACAGTCACACATGAACAGTAACATTCCCCAACATTTATCCTTTATCTTTGCCATATTATCCATCATTTGATGTAAATCAACCGTAGGATATTTATAATTCCCCAATGCAATTTATCACAAATTCACCGAAATTTCTTTTATTTTGCGTCAAACACATTCAATTACATTTATAAGTAAGAATTTAGGTAGTACTTTTTAAAGGGTTGGACACTATAATATCCTTTTTTGATTAAATACTTACTATTGGGTTACCTAATTAATAATGCTGTTATCTGCACGTCAAATTAAATGAAAAACAATTAAGTAGCACAACTTTATAAGTGTCAAACACATACAGAAGGCACACAGAATTCCTAAAAAGTAAATAGCAGTGATTGGTCGATAAGAATTGCTGATATTGATAATTAGTTGAAAACCTTTACATTATATTTGCAAGTTATCGTTTGAGGAACTGTCTAATAAATAAATAATTAATTAACTTATCGTTTAGGTAGCAACCATTAAACTTCGTTTACATTTTTTCATGTACAGCTACAAATAGAAACGGAACAAGTAATGTGTGGTCGAAAATAGTATGTGTGTAGCAAATTTAGTATCACTTTCGCTTAGGTTTTTGCACAAAGGAGACAGAAGGAAAACATGTGTATACATACACTATTAATTTGTATACATGCTTATAATGCATTTCTGTCCTATTAAATAGCCTAGATCCTAGATCGAGACAATAAAGATTAGTGAGCATTTTATACTGTTAGTGATATGATGTAACAGACAATAGAGATAAATTGTCTTGTTTGAAAAATGGTTTCTTACAAATGTTATAAGCCATATATTTACGCATGCAAAATATACAGTAGGCACGCAGCTAAATCATTCTGTAGCTGCTAAGTAAGTTATTATTATGTAACATTAAGCATAAATTCATTTTGGTTAGCCATTAAATCTTAATGATAGTGTTTTCTTTTATTTTTTTGTTTTGCTTATCTATTACAAATAATTCCTCTTTCAAATAAACTACCTGTAATAAATTAAATCTAATTGCTATTCTGGTAATTATATATCCAACTCTTTCCGTAGGAGTATTGTGTATTCATTTTTACAAAATGTTGGGGCACACCTCTACATATATATAATACCAGGGTGGTGGGTCGGGGACGTTAAATTTTAATGGGTCATGGGCCAAATAGGGTTAAATAATAAAATGAGACAGTGCATCGACCCATTGGATAAATGGGTCAAATATTTTCAAAGATTATTTTATCTAAATAATTGTGTTCGGTTCATTAGGATGAATTGCCGATTCCCTGCACATTAGATGAACTACTTAGTCCTTATTGCATATTAATCTACATAAAGACAAAATTCTTCATGGCAGACAAAGTGTGCATAATGGTGTTAAATAATATATGATGGAATTCTATAAATGTTGTACGGTCGTGAAAAATGAGAGATAATAGCTATTAAGAGATAAATGTTTGTAAAATCTTTAGAACTTCTACTATAACGAGTCGTGCAAGTTATATAATAAACGCTATTGCCTTCAAAAATTAAACAGATTACATTGGTAGTAAAATAAATTAGATACAAGACAAACTTAACATTATATAGCTACTTATTTGATATTTAGTTGTACTGCATATATTATTCCTATTGTTATATCCTTTAAATACCTTGACTCAAATAAAATAATTTCATAACTTTTCTTCAATTCTACCATAAAACCTTCATTCACTTTGCACAAAGCATGTATTATTTGTGGGACTACACCATATGCAACCATAAGACAATATAGTGAAATAGTAAAATAATCATTAATCTGGTATTACCAAATAATGGTATCATTGCTTGGTAGTTTAATTGCCGAATACGTAAGAATGTGCCTTTAGGTACTGTTTGACTAGTATTTAAATTAAAAGGGCACAGAACGAGGAATTTCCTTATTTACTTTTAGTGTCTTTAAAATAATTTAATACCAACCAACCCTGTGTTTTTATGACCTATAAAGTAAATACCTTCTGAAAATAAATGGAAGTAGCATTGATGTAGATAATGTCAAGGATAATACAGAGAATTGCTAACCATACATTCCAGGCTACATAAACGAAAGCCTTCATGTGAGAAGATATTCAAAATTTTACTTAAGTTGGAAGGAGAAGACAATCCTATACGAAGCGGAGTCTGACTTTCAATCCTAATCTGGAAATAATATATCACAACCCAATAGTGACTTTGTAAAGTAGTTTAACAATTTTCCTATGGATAGAGAAATGAGCTCATAAATCAAGAAATTGAAATAATGCTGCATTAAAATAAGACAGAAGAAGCGTGCGTCATACAAATGAGTCAGCTTGCTATATAAGGTATACATAACAAATTAAATCTTGAGAACGTGTATCTGCACCATTGGTAATTTATGCAGAAAACTAAGAACAAGTCAAGCAATGCTGTGCTAACACAATTTTCTGTAATTTTATATCTGTTATCCTAGTAGCAAGGCAAGTGTTTTCAACGTCGTGTCTATATTTCATTTCATGTCTCATCGAAGGACTTTCCACCATTCAAATGAAAATTACATGGTAGTCGATCGCTCTTTTATTTAAATCCTATTTGAATTTGTATAGTCATTATGTGTTGTAAAGGAGGATGATAGTGCTTATCTCATGCATAATCTACACAATAAACCATTTAACACTAATATGCACAGCTTTATTATTTCACATTTTCCATGTATACTTATCCAATATTTACTATTATTACTATTGTCCTTAATAGCTATCCAATACTCGATGTAGTCACAAAATGTTGCTTGCATGTGCATGCAGAATTTGGAACTAATGCACAAAAGCGTGTAAAACGTCTACTGTTATTGTATTTGATGCAGAAGCTAGAGAATTTGCTACGCGTCAATATAAATACATATTATTAAATCCACGTAGGTTAGGAAACAATTTTCAAAAAGATTAGCATATATAGGTATACAAGTACTACAGAACTGCTTACAAACCAAACACGGTTACTTTTACACCAGTCAAAAAGCTTTTTGGATGTCTATGACAAAACTGCATTTTAAGGGTAAATGCAGGATGTGAAATTTGACATGAATGATGTAGTAATTACAAGAAATTAAGTGTGTGTAAGCATTGAGGTAATATCTGTATTTACTAGGATACTCACAGAGTGGATAAAATATTGCAGTGATTCCCTAGTGCAGTAAAAGAGGAAGTCAAAAGAAAAATAACTTTAAGCAAATGACTCATGAAAAATCAAATGTTTTAATTTCTCTCTTAAGTAAGAAGCAGATAAAGAGCGACAGTTAGTTAATTTTGTTATGCTATTATTTAGGTGAGTAGGTAAGAGAACTTCACGATTTCCTGTGTATTTTGCATCAAGAAAGTGTGAGTAGCTAAAGTGCATTTCATATAAAGTAACTTTTAGCAAATTGAGAATCTACTTAAGAAAAGAAAATATGAGTAACAAGCTTCATAAAAGATGAGACGCAATAAAAGGTTTCTGCTGATGAAACTCTGTGCCAACAAGAAAATATTTGCGTAGCTAAACCGAAGTCTCTCTTGAGATTTACTTTCTTCAGTTGCTAAACTTTTTAGAGATCTAAAGATCCTCGTCTCGTTTAATGGGAATAATGAAATCCAATTAAAAGTTCTCTTCTTGCATTGCATTATGCTAAGAAGTGTGATTGTTGCTAACAATAACAAAATGTCTAGATTTCTAACAAAAGTATTTTTGTACATAAAATACAAGTTGAAAATATACCCTTTATTACGATAACTGCGCATTACTTACGCCTGTCATTTATATGGGTACCTATCCCGACTCTTAAGTGACTCACGTTTTCATTTCATTGGAAATTGGTGTTTTGTGTCTAGTCGACACTTTTAGGTCTGCTGTCTGCTTTCAACTGTTTATTTTTAAAATCTTATCCTCGTTTACGAAATAACTATGAAGTAAAAAACAGCCAAATGAACATTTAGTTATACAATACACAATTTGACTCCTTTGTAATGGTGAAATGGAGTGTAGCGTGATTTTGTTTGACGGGAGATGGAAACCATTTATGAAAGTTAAATTCTTAATTGACCATTACTCCTTTTCCTTCAGTCAAACTTTAAAGCATAGGTACGTCAAAAAATCCACTCCAAATATACACAGGTACATCATTATAAGTAATACTTGGACTTACGGTATTAATAAGTCTTAGTCACTCAAACATACCTACGCATACACAGAACATGCAATACTATTTTTCTCAGAAGGCAATAAATGAGCACGCTATTTTATTTGTCATTTAAAAACTATTTGCCAACTTTTCAAATATTTTCATTTACATTTTACTTTTTAAATTTGACAGTCACTCATTTTTATTTTCATTAATAAATGTAGAAAAATTTAATCGGTTTCAGTAAGGCCAAGGGGTTCAAAATTCTTAAGTCATTACTAACATTAAAGCATTTGAACCTAGGTAGACATAAAGTGTACGCAGTATTACATCGGCATTTACAAGTGGTGACATAACTCTGTTATTTAACCTCAGTTATACCATGTTATTCATAGTAAATAACATTTGAAAATAACATAACGACATTTTTCTTGTTTTTCTGTGACCGCAATTATCACATTATTTTTGCAAGCAAACATTACTTTGAGACAATGTTTTGTGATGGGGCTGATAATAAGCGTTTCAGTAAATCCAAGTATTATGCATTTGGCCACCTGTTTTAATTCCTGTACAGATAAGCGAGGTAATTTCCTTCATTTACAGTTTTATTTTACTTTTGCAGAGTCACGAAATTTCGTGCTCCACCTACAAATCTTCTTTGATAGTTATTTTGATGAACATTGCTGAGGAAGTTAAATCGTTACTGCTACCTTCGAATACAACTAACTACAAAGAAAGTAAAAGGATGCTTATAATAGCATTTAATCAGTTGATAGACAATTTTAAGGTTACACAATAAGTGGCTTTGTTTAAGTAGGAATATAAGCTTAGATCTACTTTTTGCTGAACTGGGAAATGATAGTATTATTAGTGACGTGACATAAATCTGATCCCATAAAACAGCTATATAATGAATCTCTAACTAGTTATTATACTCTAACTTAAGTATAGTACATTCAATTAAAAGTTCATGCATGCAACAAACAAATTACAGATATTCATCAACCGTTGACAACGGGAAGATAAACAAAATTCAAGAGATACTACATCATTTCATTTATAAAGTCCTAGTTTTAAAGTTTATGAAACATGGCAGTGACTTATAAAGCATGCAATAGTCGTTGTTGAAATGCGAGTCTTAATTCATTGTCTCATGTGAGAGTTTTTTGCTAAGAAATAATATTTCGCATTTAAATGTGTGCTCCATGAAATTTATAACAAGAGCTACTTAAATGGTTGAGTTTAACTCATTTGATACGGAGTGCTATTATCATTTTGGGTATAAAATTATAAACTTAAGGCACTGGAGGATTTTAAAAATCTTGGCATATCTTAAACAATTGGTTAATATTTGGAAAAATCTATAATAACAAGCAATCTGCTCATATATAAAAGTTTTTGGTTTTAATTGTCAAATTTTCATGATCTTCAATACAGATATTAATTAATTATAAATAGTGCAGGCAATAAAGAACTGATTATGTCACCAGGTGGTTTGATTTGCGACTTTATAACGACGTTTCGTATATTCATTCAATGTAAAGGCAATTTCGAAAACCTTCTTCGAGAACTGCCATGTCAAATGAACACATTTACGTCTTAGTCTACACAAATATGCCAAAAGTTTCACGTTGCACGTGTATTTCAAAGAAATCCACTGTTGTTATGTAAATCAGTCACCAATTAAAATATTTAATGAAAATCTAATTCCGGTCACCACTTTATGAATTACTGCTTTGGATTACTTTTATCTAAACACTATTATTGCTATTGCTGGGTTCTTGGAATATTCATTCCATTTAGCTCCCCTGCTTACGCTACTTGTTTTCACACGATTTTATGGCATTAAGCCTGCAGAAGAAGAATATTTTGAAAACCAATGCAAAATATTTCCTTTTGCCTTTCCAGGATTAGAGTGATACTACTGGATATTATAGATCTGAAAGCAACGATGATCTCCTAGATTCTCCTCTAGCTCATTTACAAAATAAACCAACGCAAATCACTACTATTACACAGTACCGTACCCAAGCTATAATTACATTTTGAAAGACGAACTGATCCGATTACAGTATTTAGCGGTCTGTGGTAATCACTAAACAGGTACGATGCACATAAATGCTATTGCCACATCTACCTGTTATTTAATTAAATACCTTCATAAAGTAAGATAATAAAATTAGCAGATGTGCATATCGTCAGGAAACAACGTTTTCGGAGCATAATATCATTATATGATCCTTACAACTATAATCATGCCCCTGCAATTAGGTGTGTGGTAGCAAGTGACTGATATGAATCTAGAATGCGTAGTTGGCATTAGAAGAATTTGATCCTTTATCTATCAGATTACGTGGTTTATACCTTTTCGTCATAAGTCATAGCCAAAGTGAGCGAAGATAGGTTGCGTTGTCTTGTTTTACTTTCGTTAGAATCATTCCTCATTATTATGATGCAATTATCCGCTACCTGCTCTATTATTCTAGGCCTTTTAATATACTCATAATTTACATAGTTTGTAGTTACAATTATTCTGTTCTCACTTGTGTTGAGAGAGATCACTGTAATTTTTGCCCGGAAGGGAAACCATTTACAGACGGCTCAGTTTTCATTTTCTATTAAATTATATTGCAAATACTACGAACAGCATTCAAATGTTGGGTCTCGTTTTGGGTTACCTACTTTTTCATTCAGATAGACCATATAGGTAATTTTGTACAAACTTAAACCAATTTAAGTACCTATAAAATAGTTACATAAAATCTAGTACACATTTGCACAATAAAGTCAATCTGCATTTCGGATAAGAAGTAGGCTACTGTATTTTGACAAGAAAGATAATAATATATCCAAATTGGATCGATACTATGCACATGTTTTGTTTAATGATATTGTTTGAAATCCGTATGCAATTTGATTTCATTCTAAATGACTTCGATTGCATACTATATTATTATAAATATACATAAGGATTATTGAATGATTGTATTATCAGATATTATGTACCTTCTGCTTGTTTTCCTTACTACATAGTTCATGGATGCAGTACCTGAATAAAACAATTTCTTCAAAGTAATAATAACATGGAAATGAAAAAGGTCATTACAAAATATTAATTTTCGAATGACTCATTTCATGACTGAATGTCTAAACATAATACTGACGTAGATGCTTACAGGGTTATGCATTCAAAAATCTTAAAAAATGACAAATTAAAGTAGCTTAGTGCTCAGGATTTACAGAAGCTCACTTTAATAGTAGACATTGTCACTTACGTATGAATATTGAATCAGGTTTTACAATCTAGCAGGTAACAAGGTTTTCTTTAATGGATTTCCTGAGATACCATTCCTAAATGTGTTCATACGACACTCTGTGCAAACAAACATAGACATGTAATCAATTGATATTTTATATCATTGGATTTTTCTTTGAAGTCCTTCTTAAGAGTTATTTATACACTAATTCCATGGCTATATCCAATACAGATACGATGATTTACAAACAGCGTAGCAATGCTACTCCATCATAATCTAATTAACTCTTCAATGCAGGCAGGGGTGTATACGATCTAAGGACTTTAGATAATATTGAGTAACGAGCAAAATATCACCAGTAAAGTCATATAACAAAAGCTTGTAAATGCAATTACGATTAGCGGATCTGTAGGCTCAACTAAGAATATTTTAATGCTACACTTTTCACATCTTCAGATCACGAGTGCAGTTTGGAGAAGTAACGATTTTTACTATGAATTTATTTTAGTAGTGAAAAATGTAATTTAACACTTATAAAATGCACGTGCCTATAACTGCAAACAAATAACCTTGGGAATAAAATGAGATCACAGTCAATAAATAAGCGATATCCAAATTAACTGAAGAAACTTACATTGAAATATTCCACCGCACAAGTTTTAAAACACAATTTACACTGCAAAATTATATTCCTGTTTTATTTTATATTATGTGTCACTTTACACTGTTCACGCATAGATAAAACTTAAAATAATCCCAAAATCCCAAGATATTTCGTAGCTACGTACACTGTGTAAACTTGAGACTCTAGAACAATGGTTTCTCCACTATACTCTAGTCTACAGCTTCAGCTTCGTTCATAAAATAATTATCACAGTTCCATGGACTTTGGTCATCTGCAATAAATCTCAATAATTCATTGAGAAAATAAATTATTGCAATTGGAGTGACAACAGACGATTAGAAATATTTACCATTACTTTGCTAAAACACGTATAAAACAAACGAAAAAAGTTTTGCTTATGTAAGAGTAGGAATAAATCACTGACAAGGAATGGCAACACAGATAAAGTATGAGAGCACACTGCGAAAGAACTGTCTAATATCTACTACAGCTCAACTACGAATACATTTCGATTGTAAATATTATGAGTATGTGTGTGCAATGGAGTAACATCGGCTAGTAAGTGAGACTGACTTGATTTGTAAAGGATGACTCATTGAAAAGTTGACTCTGGTGATCTCACATAATATTGGTTACGTACACTACACACATTAAAATCAGGAGCTGAAAATGACACGAGCAACAAATTATCAGTTGAAAACAAATGAAAACACTCATTCCAATACTCAAAGTTACATCCTGTCTTCCTTTCGTGTTTTCTAATGCATTACACGTATCTGGATTACTATTCTCCGTAGGTACAACAGAACTACATAAAGTGACAGAGCGACGCACTTTATAACTCAAAACGCGACTCTATCATGCATATTAGTATAAGAAACTTAATGACTGATTTTCAGCTCGGCGTCAGAGTTATCTGGATCGTGCAATAATGTGTAATGTGTACAAACATAATATTAGTTGCAAGCAGCTAAATGAACTCGACTCCGAGACTCGAAAAGGGATAGAGATAAAAAGAGATGATATATGTTAACACACACACACTTAACACAAGTCAAGCGAACTGTTAATAATAATGTACTTACTTATCTCTTGTTTTCCTGATAATTATGGATTACTTTAGTTTTCATTTCAAAATCTATACTAGACTATAGTTCTAATATTTATAAACAAACTTCATGTAATTACCAAAATAGATATATACACTTAATAGATATTTTTATTATATTTTTGGACAACAGCGCTCCTATTTAATTTCCTATTCCGTCGGTTTTCAATAAGAAGATACTGAATATTGACTGTCAAAACCACCAATAGAGATAATGATTCATATATTTTAATGGTACTATATTGTCTTAACAATTAGACATGCACATGAATGTGAAAACACAAATGTTTATGCTTAATGCAAATTACCATGTCTTTACTGACTACGTCTCACTTACCATTACATGTTCCAAGCTGATAACTTGCGTATTTAGTACAAAGGTTTTTGCTTTGTGCATACAACTACAACTTAGACTATAATAACTTAATCCATGCATGTAGTTGCACTTTAAACTGTGTACTGGGAGTATCTTACAGTACCACATACATGCATTTATAGTACAGACAGACCATACTGAAGATGGTTTGCTTTGTTACGATTACTTGGAAATTATGGTTACGTACATTATTATGTATATTTTAATACATTGCCGTCTTTAAAATATGGTGTCATGTATAAACATGTCATTATCTATTTGAATCCCAAAGAACAAAAATTAAACAAATTTTTATGTAAAAGTTAAGTGGGTCACATTTGTTTGAACTGCAATGTGTATGTAGTATTTGATGTCTGTACATATGTAGGGTAGAGTTGACTGACACAGACAGTAGCACTAGCGTTAGTATTATCTATACAATATTTTGTTTTATTTTGTCACACACACTAAAAGATATCAACCTTGCATTGAAATTGGGAGTAAGTCTTTTCAAAATGAGAATTATAGGATAGAATAGGAATAAACCATGAAATATGAAATAATTGAAATGAAGAACACTTGTAATTCTGAACCAATTCATTTCCAGTGTCTTTCCACTCTACTTCTCGTGAAGACCTTCATTTTTAATTTCTATCTTTGTTGTAAATTGCTAACCATAATGATGAATAAATTTTTCTCTACAGATTCACTGTGTAAAATAGAAAAATGTCACAACTTGTGTTTTACAGAAGTAGATCCAGACAGAAGCAGATTCATTCACATGTAAATATATTTCTAGTGTTTATTTTAAGTGATTAAAACGGCTCTGTTGAATACACAATAGTATATTAGTAACTTTTATTTAGCTTAACGCTAAAGTTGGTTAAAACACAGTGGCACTCACTAAGTTAATGATACACAAAAAACCATAAAATGCATGTGATTGTAATACTAATATGTAATTACGGATGATCAGAGAATAAAGAAGCACTGGTGATAAAATATAACTTGGCTGTATTTTAAATAGACACACTATTAGGGACGCTGGTAAACAGAAACAATAAATACTAATGTTATGTACAAAAATAAATTATTAAATTCACGTATTGTTTTTATCACTTAACAAAAGTGTGGAAACGTAGAACATCTGAAGCATAGCTATTTAAAATTAGGTATTTGATTATTTGCTGGTTGATGGTGTGTGTAGTGACGATGAATAGTGACAATGACAACCCACTGTGTTAGTGTGCGTAGTGACGGTATGCAAGACGCGGCACGACTGCAGCAACTTCCCACTGTCTTTATTTTGTTAGGAGGTGCAATAATTGGCTCATTATGAATGCCTTCCAATACCATTCTGTCTATAATGTTTTTTATTATACTTTAGTTGACTTGGCATGCCAGCCAGCATTACTTTATTTAAAAGCATACCTTTCTATACAAACCAAACCAAACCAGGTAAGTTCGTTTCTGTCCATTCTCTATTCTAATTTTTCTACTTCCAAATTCAATTGTAAGACATTTTCCTTCTATTATGTGTAAAGTGATATACAGCATACAATACATCCAGTTATCTAGTTAAGTATGCACTCTGGCTATTTCTCATAAAAGTAAATACAATATGCATGCACGTAGACAACACAATCAAAGCAAGCAAGGTGGTATCCTGCGCTATGTTTCTACCGTAAGTGATTGTATTACTCAGAACAGACATACTTATGCTTATGGTTACCTAGCACAATATGTACTCTCCTTGTATTTTGCTTCAATTCTCATTCTAAGCCAATTCAAGTCAGAATCGTTTAAAAACTTAAGAAATGATACGAAATGGATATACCTGTACCTGTTGGCAACTAATAATGGTCGTATTTATTTAGTACTTAGGTACCCCCACTGTGAACATACGTAACACACGTATGTACTAGGTATTTCATAAAGGTTTACATATTGTACAACGCACATACACTTCACTTGGCTAATGTCTCTTTTATTTTGCTAACTATTTCCATCGTGCATTTCCAAGCAATTTTATACAGTAGTGGATGAAACACTTGGGGTAGACGTAGTTTGAGCGGACTGTCTCAAGTAAACGTAAGTAGCTGCCTAACTGACACACCACAGCTACAGCTACAGTAGAGCGTGGTTCAAGTTAAACTCACGACTGCAGAAATGAAACCACTACTCGAGTGGTTTCAGTTGTTTCCCTCTCTACTCTTAGAGCACAGTAAAACTTCACACTACAGAAACTGCAAACTGTATGGGAAATGGGCAATGTCAATGCGGAAAAGATAGAGGATCACTAAATTATACGAGAGGAAGTGCACAGTTATCTACAATGCTTGCTTGCGTACCTGTCTGTCTACCTGCATGTAAGTACTGTTTGCCGTGACATGACAATCTAAGCCAAAGCTAACATTATGCCAATCCGTGACATACAACAGAAACCAACCTGGTACAATCTAAAATGAACTAATTGTAAACTAAACTACCAATAAAGATATGCAGACAAATAATATATGTACACAGTGCAGTGTAATATTGTCATTGTTTCTTTCCATGCTTTTAGATTTCAATGCAAAAGAGTAATAATATCTGAATACACATGATATACAGTAAATAAAGGAGGTTATGCACTAATAGTATTAACTATTACCGATACACTGAGTGTAACTACAGCAGTGCCTACGTGAACAATATTATGGCTGATTTATTAGACATTCTTAGGACGCATTAGTATACTATGAATGTTATTGCAGTAGTGACACACACAAGGGAACCCACTTTTATGATTCAGTTGAACATTACGCTGAAACAGCAAGGTTAGACGCACATGGTGGAAATACGTAGAAACGTAGAGTAGAGGTAACTCACTCACTACCTGTTACTCTCTTATTTGTAGTAATATTCGTAGCATAGTAGTAATTTATAGTAAAGTAATGAATAGCCAAGTCCGTACCAATTTATCTGTGTCTGTAACTTATTTTTAATATGATAGTGCTACCAAACTGATGATAAATGCGATTTTATGCAGCCTTACAATGTCCAACATCAGCATCCGTTTAATGCAATAGTACCTTTCTATATGCAATAGTATGCATTTTATGTGTAGTCAATTTAAAGGGCATTAGCTGCAAATTACAGATAAGCAATATGTTTACCTATGCATTTTTATAGTAAAATGTGTGCGTAATTATAGAGTTCATTTGAGTAACTTCATTTTTATAACTAAAGTAAAACCACTTGCATGAAAACAAACAATTCCACGTTTTCATGAAAGTTGAACCGATGCCTACCAATGAGATAAAGAATATTGACCTTATTCCAGTGGTATGAACGCTACTTTTACAAATACTGCCATCTTTATGGCTCATCATAAAAAATGATGCCATATATTTCTGATCTACACTTGTATAAGTATGTATAGGTATTTAAGTGTCAGTGAAGTAAGGTCCGTAAGTCCATATATTTTTGGCAATTATCAAAACACAGAATAGTTGTAATAAATTAATTCATTTAAATTTAATGTATAAACTAATACGAACTCTATTTTTTATGTAAATTATATAGACAGATATATACATATATACACAGAATAAGCTTAAAGCATATATATATTTACATGACTGCATGGTTAGTATACATAGATGAATAGAGTGTACTAGAACCAAATGATATTCTTCCTTTATACTATCATAACAATAATATCGCCAACGCAAGTATATTTGCTAAATAGTCAATTTAATGGGACAGATCCGTATGATAATTGCAAAGCTGAAAGACACACACTAATGCTTTCCACTCCCTACCCATGGAAATAAACAATCAAATACTTTCTGTGTTGCTGTTCTATTACCGTAACAATAAAGAAAAGAATGCAGACAAAACATTGCAATTGCTAGCAAAAAGTGTGTTGCTTCAGGATATTTCATGTATTTAGTACGTTTACATTACCACATCTACACTAAAATGCCATGTACCTAAATTACATTCATATCATAATACGTACGGAGCATTTGATATATTGGTGAAGTGGAATGGATAATGGAATGGATACATTGTAGTATTAAAGCCATATTTTTGTTGTCGTATTAATGCAAATGTATAACAAAGCCAAGGCAAAAGTTACGCTTGGCGCTTGCACTTGACTATTTGTTTAGATGCGAGTGGCTAATGCTGCTATCATTGGCATGTAAATGCAAATGTAGGTGGATATACAAACATATTTAGTTTAATGTAGTGAATTGTGTTGTTTTCTATGGGCAAAGAACAGGACGGACGGATGCGATTCAACAATGTGATATGACCATACTTTACGACGACGCTTTTTGTTTTTCTACTGCATGCCTAATGATATTTACCTTTCTATAACTCGGCTATGATTTGTCTAAAATTTCCATGCGTATTATAATCTAGTCGTAGTATCAGTGGATTTAAACACTTGAGTAAACAATGTACAATAACAGATAAATTTGTGTATGAACTCAGAGAAATAGAACATGTATTATCGTGCTGTTTTTCAATTATAGTACCAAAAGCGTTTAAGCTGGTCATTGTGCATTGTTGACGAAAATTTAGACATTCCAAAACTATGTTGCTGGGAATTGTCACCATATGCCAACTGTTAAGGAATCATGCTTTACGTCAAATAAATAAGAATCAAAATTTTCTAATGGCTACAAATAAAGAATTTTAGGCTTAGGTAATAATGAACAGGCTACATGGACAAAGCGCAATTATCGCGGAAAATAGTGTCTCCATTATTTTGCAATTACTCGAAATGCTAATAACAAATTCTTTGTTTTACTAATGTCAGCAAGAAGGAAATATGCTTAGGGTACTAATGTCGGAATGTTTATTTAAATATTTTTGTGACTTAAAAACCTATTTCGCAAAATAAAAATTGTGGTTAGCTAATTGGTTTACAAATTGTATTTTCCAATGAAGAAATAGAGTACTATAGTTCTTGGCATATTAATATTTCCAAAAGAAGATAAACTACGCAGACTGACACCAATAAAAAATATATTATAATTGTCATGCAAAAGTGAGGAAGAATTATTGTTGACGAACTGCATTTTGTACTGTAGCAGTACCATTAAACTAAGCAAATAAAATATTGACCATAATTGTCCTCGCCTAGAGCATTGCACTACTGGAGTATATTGCTGAAAAGACATTGGTTGAATGAATGTACACGATATGTGTGTGACCATTGCGATGATTATGTCCGCAGTGAAACAATTTACGTTTCCAACTCAAAGTCAAACGAATACACATTTTAACCACATAAAGGCGGAAATGACAATCTGATAATGCAATAGCACTGCATCAAATGCTTCATGGCGTTTTTAAAACAGTTCCTTTGCTTAAACAAAACATATACCTATAATACGCTTAAGTGTTAAATAGAGTTTTCCTTTACACTACTTCATGTTGGTAAATGGATATACTGCAGCTATTATACTAATACTCCTTGTTTCATTATCGTATAGATATTACTACTGTCCGTGGCATTCCGACATTAGTACGGCTTACCTCATTCTGTTCTAAGTCATTCTCA
Organism: Yoshiicerus persimilis; assembly: GCA_020352615.2. NCBI lineage: Eukaryota > Metazoa > Arthropoda > Collembola > Entomobryomorpha > Tomoceridae > Yoshiicerus > Yoshiicerus persimilis. The sequence goes on along the minus strand of CM060170.1, from coordinate 2,523,967 downwards.
ACCTTGATAACGAAAAATTACAGTAGATAATAATGGTTTTCGATTTTCAGAAGGAAAAAGATAACAATATCAAAATTGCCAGTGCATATTTTATACTAATTCTTTTACTGTAGAAAATGCAATTTAATTATGGTTATTACTGACAATGAGTGTCCATGTCACTTAAGAGCTATAATCCTTTTTGCTAACTCATCAAGAAACGTCGCCTTACTTTCAAAATACTGCTTTGGTAGGATTTTAACACCTCTTTTAATGGACGAGGCAATTATCTCTCTGGAATTATTTGAGTAATTTTATTTTGCACTTAGGACATTTTCCAAGAGAAAGAATTGTGTACCTTTCATTCCAAATTTCAGGTTAAATAAAGAAGAACAATTTATTTTTGCTGGGTAGGCAATAGGCGATACGTGATACGTCTGGAATTGATTTCACAGTGAGTTCTAGATATAAACACAAGGGGATTTCTTCATTCATTACCTAATTCGGGCAAATCCTGTACTATAATTAATTAGATACTATAATTTCATTTCTAAATGCTTTTAAATCTTGGTGACATTATAATTGTTTGATTGATTGTAATTTACAATTGACAACTTCTAATTATGAGTTTATACATAATATTTACGATTCCATAACCTTTTAATTATAATCTAGTATAGAATGACAGTGATAGAAGGAAACTTGTAACTGTTAATCATGTGTCAATAAAGCCATAGCATTTTAATGTACTTTAAGCGATATAGAAATATTTGGTCATAAGACAATCAAGTTATGTCATATCTGTGAAAGCAGAAATTTGGTGCATACGTCAGAAAAGAGGTTTTAAATGCCTACGTACTAACTACTTACGTTACAAATAGTTGTAATTTTTATCTTTGAGTAATGGCTGGGTTGACAATTGATGTCACTTTTTATTAGAGCAAACCACAAAAAAGTTAAGACGAGCCACGTAGTCATTAACTGTGACTGTGTATCTTGCAGTGTATATGACTGGGAGTATTACAGTGCAAACGACAATCAAGAAAAAGATGAATGAGGAATGGTAAGAAGAGCAAGATAATTTATATGTGATGACAATTGCTCACGGCCTGGCCTGGTCTCGCTTCTTCTATGTGTGTTACTGTGGCCACAACCTGAGCGTCATCAGAATTTAGCTAAAGTTTGCATTATTGCTCAGGTAGCAGAGACTTGGTGCATTTTAACTAAGAAAACTAGTCATGTGCTCATAAGTATGTGTGGACTAATATTTTTTAATATGGTTTACTCTAAGAAAAGGAAGAAGGTTGTTGTTGGTTAGGCGCACACAGAAAACTAATAAGTTTTAAAGGATTTTCAAGAGAAGTGTGCTAAAAAATTTCCACGCATGTTAGCTTAACCAAACAGACATTAGGGCTAAGCCACGTTCCTCGACGTCCACACAATGCATATGCACGGTGACATGCGGTAGTAGTAAGTGTTCCTGTGCTCTCTTTATTTTGATTTGGCTTCCTTTGTATTTTTACACAAAAACAGCCAGAGTAAATTAATTTAAGAGCCAAGACTGAAGTGTGTGGTGTGGCTGTGAAAACTCTCTATAATTCACTGTCATTCAAAAACTTGTGGCGCTCAGTTCTCAGGCATTTTAAAAACCGAATTTCTCTTAATGTTCTGGGCGGAAACTCTGATTTTTATTCTCTTGTGAAAGTTTATTTCACGATTTACATTACCATAGTCTGAAGTCTGCAAGGTACTAATTGCCAGCCTGTGTTGATGCCGTAAATGACTTTTTACTTTCCGTATGCTATGGCCTTTATAGATTTTAATGGAGCGCACTTGATTCTTCACCGTAACTTACAGTTTATAATAGTCTATATGCAAATTTCACGCAATGCTATGGTTAAGCAAGAAACTCATTCATTGATAAACTAAGGTTTTAGTTGCAAGACAGCTTAAAATTGATTATTTTATGACGATGGGATTCTTCCCATTGCGTTCCACTCGCACTCAACTCCTCACTTATTATTATAATAGAGATAATTACAAAATGATGAATGGACAAACAGGTAGATGATAGGCAAGAAAACTCTAACAAAGTAAGTAGGTAAGACAGAAACATAATATCTTCGTATTGTATCCTAATTACTCATGTTTTATATACTCTGTCCATCCCTTCCCAACTATTTAAATATAAAATATAGCTATAACTAAGCAATTCATACCTTACGAATATTATATGTAAAGTATCTGACTGTCTTATATCTTATTGTTTGTGTCATGTCTAAAGTTAATGAAAGCAATAGCCAACACTACAACTAATAATACAATTACTTGCAGTGTAGTCACTGTCTTAACTTAACTGCCCACGTAAGTATCTCGATATTTATAGTGAAATGAAGTATGCTAACAGTAGTACAATAGTGCAAAAGAACAATAGGGATGATTGGTTGAAACCACAGAGGGGAAAATGAACAGGTATGTACTTTTTTGTTTTTAATGGTTGTATACATTGTAAATACACACTATATTCACTTAACACTAGACGAAGGAATTCATTGTTACCCTTACTTATCGTTTGTTTTAAATTATACACTCTTTACCTTAACAAATGAATGGTGATTAGTGAATGTAATACAGACATTCTAAATTCCAACACGAGCTTACCACAATGGTAACTTTAGTACACCAGGTAGATTGCACACTTAAGCTACTTATAATAATTTATATGTGTACCATATTATACCTTGCTTACATAGACTGACTTTAGATCGTTTATTTGGTATGTGAAAATTATCTAGGATAACGGTATCTTTATTAGTCACAGCAATAATTAACTTTTAATACATTAATAAGAGTCTCACATAAAAGTCTCACTAGCCTTAAATGTTAAATGAATATATTTTTGGGTACCTACAATTAATTGTGAAATGTTTACAATACTTAAACAGTGTATTAAAATTGAGTACACAACAAAGATTTATGGTCAGCCTGAATTCGTATCACCAGATATTTAATAACAATTTTTGCTCACTCCAATCAAGAATGATTAAAAACCATCTGATATATAAGCAGACTAAAAGAAGAGTTTTCAGCGAATAGTCAAACAGTTTCCTTGGAAGGATCCATAAGTATCCACACAAAAGTGCTTTGCTCAAATATAGAGATAACCGTTGCGAATTACAATAATGCCAAAGTGACAAAGTAGGCATGGCGCATTGAGGCAAATGCCTGTAAAAACTAATTCAGAGCTCTGTGTTTTTTCATTGCATATTATAATAGTTATGAGCTGTGAATTAGGCTGAGAAAAGGAAGACACGCCACAATTGACGATTCACATGCACAAAGCTTGTTTTGTCCTTTACTTTGCACTTACCTCAGGTGCACTGAAGACATCAGAATGAAATACAGCTAATTACAATTTATTCTTGCCTACTCTTTGTTTTAAGCATTTGATTGCCAGTCTTCCTACGCACGGAGAGTTGTGTGCTCTTATTTATTGTTAGCATGACCTATGCTTTGCTTTTTGTCCACATAATGAAATGTAGTAAAGGCAAGACTTGCCACAGGCACAAAAGCAAATAGTTGCAATTGTTAAGTACCTACGCATCCGCAAGAAATGATAATTTGAAATGAATATCATGCTAACTAATGCAATGTACTTTATCACACAGTTATCATAGCACAATAAGCTATTGCCAACCCAAAACTTTACATTTTCTATACTGCAGAATTAATTTTACTAAGAAATGCAAGTCTGTATGTCTCTGTATTCTATTTGAACTATTTCACTGCCAACCTCAATTTGTTTTCCTTTTAATGATTCTTAAATATATTACAATTAGTAGTAACTATAATTGATAATGAGTTTCTTTGCACGTGTGGAGGCTACTTTCATTTAATTACCTATACATCCTTATCTAGATTTTTTAAATTATCACACAGTCGACTGTGTGGATGAAGTGCAAATTATTCAAAAATGGTTTAAGCAATAATATAATAGATACACTATGATAACTTCCCACTTATATAGGTAAGTCCATCCCAGTTATAATATTTCAATACCTAATAGGCTGCTTGGATATAATACATTCTCTCCTCTTCAAATAGTCATGCTTGTAAAATTGTGAAAATGAAAAGTACTGCGAAGCTACAGCAAATAAATTCATGAGTCACTTCTTGCAAGGACTATTAATTTCAGAATTGAAAATATAAATGACTACTTCATTTTCAAGTACAGTACAGCTTAATACATCTATACGTTTTGCTGTGAATGTATATTAACTGGCATTGCATAATATTTACATTTAAATGGCAACATATATGTGAAACGTGTACCGTATCTGCACAGTTAACAGACTAGTCCACCATTAATCGAACTCCCTAAGGTTACGTAACAATACTTATTACTATTCATACAGTATTGGAATTCTAAAACTTTACTCCCAAAGTTTAGGAGTGAGTGGAATCAAATCTTTAGAAATCCTTAGGAATCGGTATGGTACAAAACTAAACACAAGCATGGAGTTTCAACATTCTGAAGATTTGTCTGTCTTGATATGTAAATACAGGGTATTTCGCTTTTATTTCATTTAGCGGATTAACTATACTTCAAGTAACTATTAGTGAAGTTTTCTATTGTTAAATTGAAATCCCTCCCTGCGATTGTACAAATTCATTTATACTTTAGAAGATACACTAGAATTACGTGCTCTTATGAATAAATAAATAAAAGTAAAATAATGTTAATAGTCAGTTTGAATGAAGAGCAAACATCATGCTATTAAGGGCTATTATACAATATTGTTCTTCAAATTGCAATAAGTTTTTAAATAGGTCATTATGGATTACCTTTTGATATTGAGAATCCCAGACCACAGCTGGATTGAGAAGGGTAGATTTCTTATTAGATTTAATGGTTATTAGGTCAGAGGAGCCAGATGATGTGATCGCTTCCTTTGTCTGTTGTGAAATGCAGTTGCCTCTGTTGAAAGCACCTGTAAAACAAATAAATATGATTTCTTGTTTAAGAGTATTTCCAAACAGATAGAACTTGTAATTTTTACATAAAATATGACACACATTATGTTACACACAATTCACACAAATCACATTTCCTTGAATGAAGGTGGCTGAGCACAATGTGTTCAGATATTTAATTGCCGTAGATATAATTTATGTCATTTGGCATTTGGATTCATACCCATAATACGTGATGCATAATGAAGATACGGCAGAATTTTAAGTTGAATCAGGCAGCATTAATTTCTTAAATTATGCGTTGTATTTTTCTTTTAATTTGGTCATAGTCTTAGCTGCGGAACCGTGTATACAATTTTATATGGTTTCAAGTGATCATTTAATAGTGGAGGAGAAAGTAGGTTGTAAATTAAAATCGATTTGCAATTATATCAATTGGAGAATTTAAAACTTAACTAAGTTGCTGGCATGAATGAATTGAATTTGGAAGTAGACAAATGAGAGAACAAGTTTAGGCATACCATCCCGTCCCCATTTAGAAAATTATGACTTGTGTTTAGCAGAGATATCTTAAGCCTCGGATTTATACCTATAAGGCGTAATTGTCTTCTCTGCCATACAGAGATTCTCAAAATATAGAGTTATGCAGCACAGCTTTGCATTTTAATTATCTGGAATCTAGACTGAATGTACGTCTAATGATATTGTCAATTTTTCTATATGTGACACGTATTGCATACTAAGCAGAATAGAATGCTATGCAGCTAGCTACCAACAACAACAACCACAATTAACGAAAAGACTTAAGTATTCACTTTCATGCTCGATATATGAAATTATTAGTAACTTACACAGACCAGACACACCTATTTAATTTATGTACTGCTGAGCCCATTTTTCAATAGGGTAATTAGCAAATTTATTTGCTTAGTCGTTGTAGATGTGGCAAGTCGAAATAAAATGATTTACAAGGACTACCTTAACAAACCATATTTCTCCTGTGATGATTTCAGTGGAATGTTGTTGCGGCTTCTGCAAAGCTGTGCACTTATTTCCTGACCACGTCAATATCTTAATCATTAAAACCCCTAAGCTGACAAAAATTAAGTAAAACCAAAAATTGTCTAGTCACACATTTTCGGGTTTGAGAAATGAGTTGTAGGCTAAGTGTGTGTGATATGAAAGCAATTTTCACATTCTGACAAAAAATCCTTTTAAAATGATTTTCTGCTTGCATAAAATTGAGGTCATTTATCACTTTTATTGTTGAATCTCTAATGAATTCCCTATTTAGTATAAATTGAATACGACGTTATTTGATTTGTCGCGAAGTGTTGCATGTGAGATTTCATGGAAACGCCAATGACAATAAAGTGACTAATATTGATGAACTTTAAATATTTCAATACTGATTTACCTGCTTGTATGTTTACACAATATAAGAATTACCATCATTTCATTAAAGAACGAGGGGTGTAGGTTACAACATAATTGACAGTTTTGCGATAAATTTCCGTAGAATGTAAACAATCGATAAATGACCATTTAGTGACTTTACTGATACCATTGTATGAGGTTAGGCAACAGGGAAATATTGCATAGGGTATTGCATAGGGTCTATATCTATGAAAACAATTTCCGAGGTAAATGTCAGATTTGTCATACTTTTATGAGTTGTAGCCTAGAGTAAACAAACAATGCGCTGTAGTGTGATTAATGTGTGAGTTATTTATAATGCATTTTCCTGTGCACCATTTATACGGACCGACCATAGCAATGTGTATTCATGTAATACCAATAAATAGTATTGTGTAGATAAGTATAATCATTATAATCCTGACATCTTATTATTGTTATCATTTCCATAATGCTCAATTAAGTTCATTCATGACTCAGATGTAATCAATTTTACACCTACATACATTCTGCTACTTCGGGCACCCAAAATTACCTTTCCATTACTACATAACACTAAATACACAGGAATTATTTCTAGACTAGCCATAATACTCATTATCCGTATTACCTATAAACATATGTATTTATGTGTGCCATTGCTACATTATCCTTTCCTCTTTTTGTGTATCGTTAGTCAATACAGTTACCTCCTTGAGTTCAGTTGCCTCAAGTTTCTACTAGAAGTTATGCATATTTACATCATTATACCAGTATTAGTGAAATGGCAATGCCTAGCTAATTGCAGTGTCAATGAATTTCTTACTCTTACAACAGCATTCCCATATAAACTCATTTAAATATTGTGAATAGTTAGACATGTATAATATGTAATATGGTTTTTAGGTTGCTCTATAATGTTATTCGTCTTTCTGAAATGACGAGAGACAACTTTAATACCTAAGTAATTAGTACGTTCGTTTTTTTGAACAGTTCTCCTTCCCAATACAATATTTTTAAGTTTTTGCTTATGTATACTATACAGGTATTATCATTGTGAGAACATTTCTCGGAAGTCAGCATGGGATTCTACTAATGTAACTCGAGTAATTATATAATGAGGTAAAAGTATATTTATGCGTAACTAGTTAGATACCTATTAAATATGTATTAGTGCAAAGCGTAATGTAATTATTATACTTACTCAGATTTAGTGAGGCAATAGATGAAACTCTGTTGACGTAATGGCAAGTAAAATGTATAGCAAAACGAGGAAGGCATATTTTCCATTTGTCATTTCAAACTGTGTCTTGAAAAACGTAGTGACAGCATGAAGTATCGAGTACTTAATGAATTTAAAACGTAAAAAAATAAAATATTCTTTTTTGTGATAACCAAGCAATGACAACAGATACAAGACTACTAAATATTTTGCGCGTTAAATCCACGCAAAAGCTTGTGTGGTTAAATATGAGGTGTCCTTTTACAAATGCTTAGACTTGTAAGAAGACTAAGGCGACTAGACAACAATAAGCTGGTAAATGTTTTCGATTTGGAATGAGCACCGAAAGAAATTGAAGTGTAAGTTAAATTGACGTATTGCAACTCATTTGCTTTTAGTACTTGAAAAGCAGCATTTCCTATGCGCCATCAACGTATACCTTGCAACAGAAAAACGGATTATTATAAAAATATTATTTTCATTATTCTCATGTACACAATAGGGTATTTTGTATGAGAATTTCAGCTTAAAACTCCTTTGCTAATGAACACTTATTACTTAAGGTATGTTCTCATAGGAATTCATATTCTCGGTAATAATATCAGATTTATAACTCCGTAACAATAGGAATTGACAAGGCATTGTATGCCATAGTGTAGGTTGTAGTTATACAATTGTGCAGCAAAGTGCTGTAATGTCTAGACTTTGGACAAAACATAAATACAGTGCAATTTAGTAAGCGATTCTTCCTTTACAGTTGAACAGTCATATCTTAAGTGTGCAAAATTTCAAGCTATTAAAGTCAACTGAAGAAGTAAAGATATCAATGAAATCTGGAAGGAAATTACTTTGCAGGTGCTAAGGAATCGTTTTAAAATATTTGGAAATGAAATTAAAGTTACTGAAGCATCTGCATATCAAAGAAAGAAGATACAGTGCACATAAATCGAAAAAGAAAAATTGAATAATTTAATGACGAAAGGAAGTAAAGGGGATTATCTATATAACTAGTGATATTAATAATGTAAATTTACTTGGATTATTCAACTGTAACATTAGTCAGGGAACATTTCGAATATTATGCAAAACATTTCATTTGATATTCATAAATAATTCAGACAAAAGCTTCCGCATGAACAGAACTCTCATGCTACCATTGTTATTTGATAACAACACAAGGCCGGTCTTATCTTCACGTGCAAAGATAGTTTCCTAAGCCACTAACTAATTCTCAAGTCTTTATGGGAAATAAAAATCTCTGAGTAGCAGTAAATACAAATTACAATGTATTCTTTGGTAACATCCCAACACAGAAAAGTGGCAATACAAAATAGTACAACAGAATGTAACAATGGACACCGTTTTCTATTAGTGCACATTAGATTACGAAAGGAATCTTGTCATTTGCATAAGCACACCTTCCCCTTAGTTAACAAGACGAGTCTAGTCTTGACTCACTCAAGTCCTGTTAAGGTTTTGCTTTGTTGCGTCTTTGTCCCGTTTCAATCTGTCCGCATTTTGTGAGACGAATACCAAATTACAAAGAAGAAAGTTTTAACTTACTATTTACGTACTATATAATGATATACCTTTGGAAAATAACAAGACTATAAATTTACTATAACTCCAATACAGATTACACTGATCTGTGTACCATTTGGTATTCATTCTGCATCTCTGAGCCTTTAGTGCAAATCAGTTGGAGATTCCCTATTTGTAATTGTAATTGATAGTGGGACACAGATCAAATGGAAACCGAAATGAAAATGAAAGGTGACATCCAGGTGACAAAACAATGGACATTTATTTTCTAAGGATGAGACATGATGAAGGAGATTAGATCTATCGAAATTGGAATTTTCCATTTCTATTGTCATTCATAGAACGACAACCATTTACCTACTTCCACAACTCCTTAAACGAAATCACTGATTTCCTCAAGGAAGAGTTTTAAATAAATGATACCGCCATTGTAATTTTTGTCAAGCCAAAATCCTTACAACAATACGACCAAAGCCTCACCATTCACTAAACCTATTTGATGCTCATTCAGAATACAGACATGAAATAAATCCATTCTTTATGTGCCAATTAACTTCAAAGTTACACTCATGTATTACTAGCAGTTTAATAAATCTCTAATGCAATTTATAATTGTATGCAAATAATTTAGTTAATGAATTTAAATCCAACAATTCAATTATTAAAAATGTGTGCGCATGTTCACAATAAATATCTGCGATTTGCAAATCACTACGCAAAATTTTACAAATTTAGTCATACTAAACAAAAAATCAATTTTTCATTGTCATATTATTTAAAATACCTAAGAAGATAGTGTGTTTTAGCAGCTTGCTTTTTTCCTAAAGAGAAATGTCATCTTGCGTAAATATGACATTGGGACAAGACAACTATACAACCAGTGATACTGTTATTTGCACAATTAATCATTATGTTGCAATGAGGACCACAATTTAGCAATAATTAATATATACGCATAATTACGTTATCTCAAGATTTTACGTTAGCTAATGCCTTCCTCCTCTAGATTCGTAAGGAGAAAAACAGACATAGAGTAAATGAACCTATGAGTAAACTCCGTTTCTCTTTCATTATTGTCACACCTAGAGATGGATAGGTACACAAGAATGCATGTTTAACGTATTGTTTGTGCCGATAGGGTGATGTGTCAATTGGTTTCTTTTTCTTTTCGCAAACAATACTCATTCAGAAAGATACACAATCGCTAAATTGTTTGAGGATATTCATATACTGGGTAGAACTGCACGAATATCATCTATCACAATGGACAAACCAATGCGATTCACGTAGTGAGGATTTAGTACCTACCATCAAATCCATTGTTATGCAAATATATGCTGAAACAAATAAGGTGGTGGTTTGGCTTCACACTACATTGAATACAAATTTAAAGGATATACAGCATTAAGGACTTTGGTGATAATTCGTTGTAGAATATTAGATGGTCAAACTATATAACAAAGCAGCACCACAGCGTGAACACAGCCATAAGATTCATTTGAACAAGACGAAACAACGACATCTCACAAGGCACAACAACTTGTAAAAAGTTGCATCCTTCTGTTATTTGATAACATACATTTATTACAGTACATGCCTATACATTGTAATTGTGCTTTTTCAATAGTTATTGCAAACACTGACGTAGAGATACTCCGGGGAGTTATTTTTAGCTACTTCAGACACACTCTGTATTGCTATGAGTAAATGTTCTAGTACAGAGCATAGCTATGGTTTGTAATGAACAGTAAATGAATAGTTAAGGTATTTAGGAGTATATTGTTATTATTTGTTGGTTGAAGATTGATTTGGTTGATAGGTGAATCTCTTCTTATCAGTATTGCTTATTAGGTACAAGAATTTGCATAATATGCACCGTTCATTGAAATGGAAACTTTTAGGCCATCACTTAACTTAAATTCTCACTCTGCCTGGTGTCTTAAAATAGCCACTTTTTTCTTTTCTTCTTGTCAAGTCAATTGACTGCGACTTTGTTCATTATACTCTTACACTGTGTGTGTACCTACTTGCATATACATAGATACAATAATAAGCAAACTAATCGTGACTCACCTACATTTTTTGAATGACTCTTTATATTCAACTCCAAGCCAAACAACAAACTTAAACAGGTTGCATTATCAATGAAAATACGCGTAGCTAAGCTAAAGTGTATTTATATGTAATTTCAGTTTCATTCGCTTATGCCTTATACTTATACGCTTTATTAAAGCATGCATATCTTTATTATCTCTTTAGTCTTTATACACTTTGTTAAAGTAATGGCATGCATTATATCTACTTTGAACAAGCTAAACATATTGCTACAGATACCCAACTAAATGCATTTGAATTTACATAAAGCTTTACATACAATAACTGGTGCTTAATTAATTCTCCTTAAATGAATATTTTGTACAAATGTTTATTTATTGCTACATTCAACAATCCAACCAATTTGCTAGATTATCAATGAATTACAAGCTTTTATGTAGTTACTTTTTCCCACTACAAAAATTCAGATTTATAAATTTATTTTAATCACGTTATTATTTGTTAATGTGTTACTGTATCTATAGTTGTACTTAGCTAACAATAAGTATACACAAGTATACTTATTTGTAATCCAGGAGTTAACAGCGAAATCGTTTTACTATTTACCAAGACTTTCTCTCGTACTATTCAATATAAATAAATAAAATTAATTTCTCTCACTACAATAACTATTTATGTAGCAATTGTGAATTTATTAAGTGCAGGTTTGTCGTGATCTTAAGCTCCCTGTAGTTTACATTACGATTTACTTTTAAATTTACTCAAAAATCACGTAGAAAAGAGATTAGCTTCTTACAAATATAACAACACGTATCCCATTAAGCATTCATTCATAAATAATATTGACGCTTGCTGCCTGATAGTTGTACGATTGTTATTGAATGAATATAAGTTTTAAATTTCCTATTTAATCAAATTGTTTACCTAAAACAGAAGGATTTTATTAAAAACTGGATTAATTATAATTATCTAATAGATTTAGTTATTAATTAAAAATCGTGTAAATCAAAGGCGGCGATTTATTGACATTTTACAATATAATTTAAAAATTCAATTTCATTGAATAAATCTAAGTGATATTGAATGTTGCATTATAGATAATAGTATTCTGTGGGATATTTTACTGTGTATGTCAACATTGAAAGAGTTTAGCTACCTCTTAACCCTATCTTTACATTTAACAATTACGTTAGCAAGATATAAATATTTTGCAGAATACACACAAGGTAGTATGATTTATTGGGTAGTAGGACAAGTTGACAAGTACAAGTTGAGCATTATTCATTTATTATATAGCCTAGCTATTAAATATGAAATTATATGCATTGTAATTGTAAGTTATGGTTATCTAGGTAAGTAAAGTAAGTGTTTTACGATTTGATGATCACATAGTTATTTTACTTTAATAATAGACAATGTGAGAATTTCTTATCAAATGTGTCACAATAACGAATGGGTGAGTTAGAATGCATGCTATTAGTGTCTTACATGTAATGTGTAATAAATATGCATGTATGAACGTGTATTATTATGGGAGTTGAGAAAAGACAAGTTAATCTTAATGGTACGATGATGAGGAAACTTTATTTTTCTTCCTGTCCGGAACTTTAAATAGCTTATCGCTAAAACAAAGCATAAACATACAATTCCTTAGGCTAATGTTGAACTTAACTGAAGCAAAGCACAAGAGAAACAAAAAAATCATAATGCATAAATACAATAGTGGAGGAAAAAGAACTGAAGTAAAGATAACTAAATAGTAACAGAAAGATGGTTGCAATAACTCTTACATTGTATGTAATGTATATCAGATATCCATTATATTACCCATTATTATATTCGCATTGTATTTATTTTAGTAGTTTGAATGGACTTGCCTTGCTTCAGTCAACCCAACATGAATTAAATGAGTGAGCTTCATTAAAGGGTATAGCATGAATATATACAGATGCGCATGTAAGTATAGGCACTTCCGCCTTAAATATAATCGTGGTCGTTACTTTGCTCTGCAGTGTCCCATACTCGTATTTTGCAGATTTTCTATTCTATAAATTCTTTCCTATAATATGCATTTATTGTACTAGTGAGAGATAGCAATGTTCTGTCTGATGAACAACGGTAGTTTTCACGCTACTAGATACAATACAAAGCGTGGCGAATTCCATCACACACAACACAAACCTGTCGTTACTTTATTACAGTTTACTATTTCTGCACTTTGTTCTCCTACTCTACTGCAATTCCAATGTACCATAATGTGGAGTGCACGAGCAGTAAAGTAAGAGTTCTAAAACAAGATAGAACAACACAGCCAGATTTTATCATTTGTCTAACGTGTCGTCTTTGACTAGATACAAACAATGCAAAGGATAATGTTCCTAGTTTGCATTTCTTTGCTTTCTTTACACAAACATAATGCACTTCTATAGCCAACCACAATAACACACTAGTTTAAGTGGAAGTGCATAAATTCATCTCACCAACTCACTCCACTCTTTCACATCACAGTCCAATCCACAAATCCCAACTCGCCATATAAATTCTTTTTCACCTTTATTTCAAATATTGCGTGTAGGTTCACGTTTTGGCTTAATGCTAACATCTCAATGACATTTAAAAACGTTATTGTCCATCTTTATGATACTTGGTGACATATTTTGCAATATTTAACCCAAAATTGTCCACTCATTTTAAAAGACGACTTAGACGACATTTGCAACATTTTTGTTTTTCATTAAACCCGGCATTGGCTAAATTTCAAATAGGTTTAAATATTTCTTAATATTTTTGGATAGCATTAAGTCTTTCGTGCAACTTAAGGATTTCAAATAGAATAATTGTAGATTGTGAACTTGGAGTTTTAAAGAATAATTACTTATACCGCGATAGTGCGTTCTAGCATTCCAACATTTGTATTTGTGTCCATAAAATGATCTTCCTAATGATACGGACAACATGCCTTTCAAATTAAACTATAAACCATGGACCATGACTTACCTTCACCATTTCAGTGCTTACTGAATGTAAATCTGTTTTGTAGACTTTGGGTTTATGCGTATGATTAGTACGCTGCATCTTATACTATTATGTATCCATGATGGTAAGTTCTAAAAGAACATGTACGTTAATTATTTAATGCTGGGAAGTTGACGGCCTTCTCAAAACATGAAAAAATGGGATAAACCGAGCAATAATAGTGATAGCTCTGCATTCCATACTATCTGTACTGCGTATTCTGCACATACATACTACAACATTATTGGAGAGGTACACCTACCTCAATGGGAACCGTATTCAGCAAAACTGCTCTTAATGACTAATCCTTAATTGTGGTATTTTCGATAACTTATAATTAATTCCGCAAAGTTTGACATTAATTGAAACGTGAATGCTGTCTATAAACATACCAGTCGTTAATTGCTTAGTTTTTCTGAACGAATTAATTTTTACTTTGCATCAAATGTAAATATCAAATAATGTGTAGATCAAAGTAGAATTACAGAGGGTAAATTTTGAAATGGAGCGCCATTACCAATGAAATGTATAAATGAAAATTCACTGTAGAATGCAATGGAAGGTAAACAATGTTTAATTTGCAACTTCCAATGCTGCAATACTGCGTACTAGAATATTTCTGTTACTACGTGTGTAGGATGATGTTTATGGTTTTTTATTTCCTGCCAACACACTCTTTGATTTATCATGAATTACTATCTGTAAGTGCACAACATGCAATTAAATATAAAACAAGCGTTGTATGCAGAGTTGACTTAAGAACTGCAATTTTGTAAGTTATGTAGAAAGATAGAGAGTTTATCTGTTTTGACGTTGTAATAAGAAAGCAAAATGCAATTTAACCAGCACTGGGAGACAAATATCAGTTTTTGAGATGATATCAAAATAATCTAAAGGATATTACTTATTCTTCAATAATTAAAGGAAAATTGCTAGTACGTTAAATAACTCTAGGTTATTGTATGATTATAATTTGTAATGGAACACTACACAAGTCAGCACAATGGTAAACGTATCCTCTTAAAAATAGTTAACTAATTATGAATACATACATGTGTACTGCATAGTAATAAAGATGTATTATTATAGTGATTGAATTGATCGATTTTGGACACATAGAGAGAACACTCAATTATTGGCAACACGAGATACATTATCAACAGAACTGCAGCTACGGTGAAGTGTACTCTGCCAGCTCTACTTACAAAAGGAACATTGCTTACTGAAGCAAAACTAACGATGTTGTTCAATTCTTGTCAACAGACTTTTACAGAGAAGGAACCGCAACGTACAATTAATTTTTATTGTAGAATACGACTTCAATTACAGCGTATAATTCATATTTGTTGCTTTTGAAATGACTTTTAGTGCTAGGGTCTTGTTGGCTTACTTGGCCTTTCAGCAGAAAATGGCGAGTAGCGAAATGCAGAGGTTCCTTTGCTGACCCATGGGTCGCAACTTATATAAATTATTATGTTTGGTGCTTACGTAATGGAAAGTCAAGGAATGACACGTGGGTCAAACTAAATTAAAAGAGCAGGGGTTTTACAAAGAATCCCGACCCATTACAAAGAGAGTTGGCATTTAATCTAAAATCTACCGTCTTAATGTGGGTACAATGTACCTTCTTAATGTTACAAGTTACAACTTGTGCCCACTCCATTTCACTATAATGATCTAACTTGACTACCGTTGCCGTCTGCACTCTCAATCTCTCTACATTATCCGGTCTGGTCTGCTTTGGTTTCATTTTGTTTGAAAGGCTTGCTTGACTTGTTATGAATTCTTAATCTGTGAAAATTTATACACTTAAATTAAGGTAACTGACTTGGAAGCAATAGTTCTAATTAAAAGTTCTCATATAAATGTCGAACTCAAAATTATCACGCAAATTATCATCCTATGCAAAAAATATTTCTCTGCTCATTGGGTTGCTACCTGCCCTTTCCTTTCTTCGCATTTCGTTATTTGCATCTCATTGTACACGCTATGTCAACCTTACCGTCCAAACCATCTATAACCGGAAGTTATAATGAAATTCAATAATACATACTATTAAAAATTGTCTAAGCAAATTAAGTTTCGCTACACGTTGAAGTAGGCAATAAAAATTTCATTGCACCATTTAGCTTCAATCTTTAACATCTTAATATAGAAAAAAGTGATCATTAAAGTTTTCTTAAATTAAGTCATACAGTAATATTTTATAGCAATTTTTCTTTAGGAACACGTAGAAAAAATTTATGAAGTAATCGATGGTAAAATAAAAATTATAATTACCAGCTTTAATTAATGTGAATGCATGCGAGTGTAAGCTATTATTACTACATAAATGCTAACTATTTTCCTTTACGCCATGCTTCCGGATATTTCAGCATTTAGCTATTGATGTATAAAGAATAAAATACCCTGAATTGAAAGATACCGACTTTAAGAAAACTTTGATCCATTTTCCCATTTACATTTCAATTAAAAAAGTAAATTACCTAATATGGAGAAATAATTGCGTGCAGACAATATTCACGTTGTTCTAAGTAAGTCAACTACCTACGTAGACCATAGGAAAAATGCATATAGGTACTCATTATTGAACGGGTCAGTAGTAGAGAGCACTAGGTGAGTAGTTAATGGTGTAGGTTTTTAATTCGTCAACACCATTTTTCTTCAGCATTTATCTCTAATTAAAAACGAGTAGGACAACAATACTTTGCCTAAATATTTTAAAATGTACCAACATAGAGGTTAATGGCTTCTGATAAGTTAAAGCAGTAAATGCGATAAATATCAGTATACAAAATTATCGGTAACTCTTCAACAATTTCTATTCAACTTTTGTATGTTCATAAAGAATGTAAAAATAAACCCTAAACAAATAATGATTAGGTTGTTGATTTTGGCAACCTGTATTTATAATTTACAATAAGATAGGTATACGATTATGTTTATATTAACTATAACATTAAGTTTACTAAAATGTTCACAAAAAATGAATTTCAAGAACACCTGTTCTTAGAATTGGGAAACTGTGTGGCAGACTAGCGATTGTGCACCATTAACTGTGTAATTAGTAAAGCGAAAACGTATCCCATCTCTACTGACTTTTCATATTACTTCTGTTTATAGTTATATCACAACCTCATCACATAATAACGCAGAATAATTATAAGGTACCTAAGTATTTGAACTTCGCTTCAGTTATTTTACATAGTTTGGTCAGTGTGAGAGAGAGTAGAATGGAAATGTTCTCGGATGACCTCAGGAGTCAACCACTGAATCTACAGGAAGATTTTGGCTTGAAAGCGATAAAATACGCCAACTGAAATAACGCTGTTTGTATTGTCTCGTCTTTGTACCAAACGGAACGTTAGGTGATGCGATACTTCATAATACAGATATTACATTCAAGTGTAAATATGAAACACAATATCACCACACTGTACATACACGAGTACAAGTGCGCTACACCCAAACGCTAATTCTCTTACTCCAAATTTAATGTAGTATAAATATTCAACATGGATTCTGTACTTAGTTGCTTGAAAATAATATTTGCTGTGCTACAATTAGTATAAGAAGGGGGATTTCCTTGAGAATGGATTTACACTTAAGTAATAATGTTGTAGTAAAGAGAGTGTAGTATAGTAGATGGAGATGATGGGTAGGTGGGTAAAAATAAAGGTAGAGAATAAAAGTCAGCGGTGCAGATAGAAACCCACATAGCGTAGTAATGCAACGAAACGAGTGGTTGCGATTTAAAGCGATTGGTGTTTTTCTGCAATGGAACAGTTTAATCTTTAAACTTTGTAAGGAAAGAAGTTGAGGAAAACATACCGAATCACAAGCCGAATAGAAATGAAACTTCGCTATGGGAGTGCATCTGCATTAAAGTTCAAAGTAAATTTCCCTTCGTGATAGTTAATGATTCCGATAACTGTGTATCTCTTTTAAAGGGTTTCAGTGCTATGCTTAAGAAGTGTATACTGCGCTATTTAGTTTTACCAATTGATATGAAATCATTTCAAATGGAATAAAATGCTGCAATTAAGCTCACTAGTGTAGGCTTTAGGTTTTAGATTGCAGGTTGCCTGGTTATTTCATAGTCTGCATAGAATATCAATTTAACAGGGAATAATTTCTAAGTATAAAATATTATTTTAATAGCGAATAATATTCTACATTGAACAATATTAGAATAGCATAGTGACCCGTTCTCATTTCATTCCAAACGCTAATAGCTCAGTTTGCATTTTAAACAATTACCCTATTTGGCAAAATACACTTAAAATTATGATAAATGTTTAATGGAGCAAAGGCATGGCTTTTTAATATTGCTATAAAATTCTACTATTAGTAATCTGATTGTGAGACAAAAAACGTTATATCTCACTCTGAGCTCAATAACATAAACAAATGCATTTTGTCTTACATTTTTTTCCGCTTTGTTGAAACATTAAACAGCACAGAGTATATGTACTTGTAATGTACTTGTACTATGTATAGTTAACGTAAATAATGTATATCCATGTAATAGTTAAGTAAACGTTTCGGTGTACGCTTCTGTCTTGCTGTAAATCCATTAAGACAACATGCAACGCATTTGTTAACTGAGCGTAACGCTTTTAACTGACATGATAAAGAGCGCAGCGTGTAATGTTAAAACAGAGTAAACCCTCCAGTTTATAAATTATCATGTAATGGAGTTTAAGGCATTAAATAGGATTAAAATTAGAGCGATTGATCGTGCGAATCCAGGGCAAGTCTAGCAATTCACTACCAAACTAAATCCTTTTGATCAACAATGACAAAAACCAGACTAGACGAACGATGATCCACTCGCCTCTACTCCAAAATTATACTGATATACTATATCCACTGTAATCCTGTTGGCTACAACAAAGTTTATTTTAAATTGTGTGCTTATTATACGAATATGCAAAGTAAAATGCATAAAACTCTGGTAAGTGGGTGAGTAACTCTTGCATGTCTCCATTTGCAATTCTTTTCATGATCAAATCTAAAAAGGCATCAAAATAATATAGGTGACTCGATAAACAAATTTGAATATTTTGGTCATTCGCACAGATTTTCGTGATGTCTGTTTACATTTATCTTCCCTTGTTACTTTGAAGTACTTTGTTATTACGAATGCTTCGAACACAATGGCCCTCGTATTGTGTATACAAAATAGAAAATATGTATTTCAGCAAACTTAATTCAAAAGTTAAGAAATTTTAAGCTAAGATAAAAAAATTTAACAACTCCTTTATTTTATTATTAAGTGTTTCGTCATTAAAAATTAAATGATGATTTGTTTATAAAATAAAACGTAAAGTTTCAGTATAGTTGGTAAGGTACTTTACACTAGAATCTGTTATATCGTTTCACAAAAAAGTAATTAACTCATGTATTACTATATTAATTTTTTGCACTCCAGATGACGTAGATATTACAATGTAAACACGATACCTATCCTATTATGTGTGTGTTGATATGAGTAGTAGAAATAGAGAGGTTTTTCCCTAAAAATGCAACTACATTAAGTGCTATATCTAGCCATGCGTTTTCCTACTGAAAAATATCGTCTATTTATACTTACCGAAAGATAAATCTCTTGTTTACAGAGGAAAAATCTGAATTCGTAATGATGGTGCAAAGGAAATATACTAATGGCTAAACCCTGTACTTGTATTTGCTTAAAAGCTATTGTAAAAAATTTGCGAACTTGAGAAGAGAGGTGAGAACATGACGTAGGTCTAGTAGAGCATCTGCAAATGAAGTAAACATTTTATTGCAATTCATTTACGCTAAAGTGCAGTTACTTATTGAAAACTTTACGTTAGAGTAAATACAGTAAATGATCAAATATGGGATTTACGACTCAAGACTCACCAACTGTGTTACGTGCTAAGGTTGACTACAATTCCTAAATTTTCACAAAGGAATACAAGTCTACTGATACTGTTTACAGAAAAATTTGTTAGAAAACAAGCAGAGGGTAATAAAAGGCATAAAACAATGAGGGCAGACTTAGTTGGTAAGGGATTTAGTGATGAGGTTACCTACAAAACTGATCTTGATATTTCCATTTATTACTACAATCATGACTACCTAAAGAAAATCATTTACCACATGATTTCTTGTACTGTTGCACAAATACGTCTTAAACTACACCATTTTAACTGTTATTATGCAACATAATAAATCCTTTTATGTAAGCATCGTATACTCCTTACTATTTTCTACTATAGAAATACATTGCACTTAATGCGATTAAGGGCAAATGTTCTTCGCTCATTGTATAAAGACACAACATGCTGTTATTGTATTGTAAGTGCTGCTTAATCAAGCTTTGAGTAAATTTACTACACTGCAATTTAACGATGTATAAGAGCGTGACGAATAAATTGCCTAAGTTTAAAGAAGACTAAGTAGCTTGTGCATTTTCCCAATTTTAAATCAGACATTATACAATGTGTCTAAAAAATAGAGCAACTATCAAATATGTGAAAGAAACATGCAGTACAGTGCAGTGTAATGTAATCGCATCATTTGAAATTTTAATTGTAAGTAAACGCATGTGATATTTAAATACCATACTCAGTGGTGAGGTAGGCAAGTACGTAAGTCACAAACGTGTGTACAATACTGTGTTGCGTTATTGAACTTTGCCTTTCCAACAAACGTGTAAATGGCATGTCTCTGCTAAACTCGATATGAATAGAGCCAAGTTTGTTGTGAGTACCTGCACATTGTTAGATGTTGTCATCCATTGTCATTAGTAGGCAGAAATTATAGCTGATTACACTACACGCAATGAGGCTTTACACAGTCAACTGAATTTTAATGGCTGAGAAAAGTCAAGTCGCATACAAAAATGTTTGCTAAGTCAGGCCACACAATTCTCACGACTATCTAAAACACTTCACTCAAATCGCAGAATGTCTATATTATAATACAATGCAAATCAAGATTCTATTGTAATAATTTTGCATTCATACCATACAGACACATTTACATTAATGACGTGTGTAAGCTGATGAATCTAAGCAACCCTCTTCTCCATAAATTCACTACTCTAAAATATATATGGTCAAATCTTCAGTACGAAAACTATTGTCTGCCTACACAATACTTCACAGAGGCGTTTGTTTTCAAGAAATCTGTTAATGCACATTTAAACCTCAAAATACCTATTAATATTTTTCAATTTTGTCATACGAATATCCCTTTCTTCTTAAATTTCCAATAAAACAAAATACATTGAAAAACTTTTGAGCTCTTGTACATATTTTAAAGTGCATAAAATTAGAATTATATAACCATCAACATATTAACTCATTCTTTTAAGTTAGCATACGTAATTGGTAATTGTAGTTGAGTTATGTTACTCACATTCAAGAAATGGAAATTATTTTTACTTGGTATGCATTAAGATGTAAATATTGTGCTGCATGTATCACCTAGCCAAAAAGATATTCTGCATAAGTCTAAAATTGCATTTGACTCAGCGTTATTTAAATATGGTTGTTTTGTCCTTATAGCCTTTCATTTCGCTGTACACTACCGTAGTTATGAAGGGACATACTAACTAGTAGCACGATAATTTATATTGTCATGATTGGTCATAATTTTAAACATAACTTCACATTACTCAGAAATTTAACAAGGTTATACTAATTTCGGTTAGGTCATTTATGTGGCGTCAAGAAAAGTGATATATTAATTTAATTCTTGCAAAAATGCAGAATGATGTACTGTTGTGCGATTAAATGCTTTCACACTTGTTATACCCATCATTCAAGATCGCTTAGGACAAACCATCTCCTAAAAAATACACTTAAAAGAATGTGTGGAAATAGCCGTCTCGCCTCCTTCCTTGAATGCTAAGCAATAATATATGTTCTTATGGTCTTATATGCCAAATAAGTCTAGAGGCACACAAATGCTCGTATAGTACGCAAAGACGGAGATTGTATGAGCGCAAAGTTTATTGTAACTTTTACAATGAATGTAGGCAGTTCAAAGTCATTTTCTCATTGCTAACATATGCTTAACATTGTGTGGGTGGAATTGCAAAGTTAGTTGGCAGTTTTGAGATATATTCGGTTTCCTGGCTCTGCTCTGCCCCAAAGGATATGCGGTCTCAGTTTGTCACGAATCATTTAATGCAATTCTATTTTTCAATCCTGTCACTCTTTATGAATGCTGCAGGCTTATTACTGAAAATAGGATTTCAAATTGAGGTTGATAACATTATGGACATATTTCACTGTTCATTACGTATTGTTTAATATCGACGAAATGATTTTGTTACTGGGTCCGCTGTACAAATAGACGCTTACTTATATATTACAGTCGCACTGCTTGAACGCATAAAACACGATAAG
Source organism: Yoshiicerus persimilis (assembly GCA_020352615.2). Taxonomy (NCBI): domain Eukaryota; kingdom Metazoa; phylum Arthropoda; class Collembola; order Entomobryomorpha; family Tomoceridae; genus Yoshiicerus; species Yoshiicerus persimilis. The sequence continues at coordinate 2,501,398 of CM060170.1, read as the reverse complement.
TAATATTACAAATACAGTAACCACTTAGTATTTTTGGTTTTCTCGTTACTATTGGATGGATATCGCAAAGCAATAACCATGCACCTATTTGCTATGAGCATACTTAATTCTTTTTATCGCCGTTATTAAGTTAGTTGGGTATACATTTCACATTTCTGTGAATTAGAATAATTGGATATTCAGAATGCCTACGCTTATATTTTACGCTCTAATTTGACTATCAATTTCTATGGCCTTGTTCGTAAATATTCCTCAATTAAAGTATCGACACCATTCTATTTGTAACGGGGCTTTGTATCATTTTGCTATGAAATGCATTGCACTTTGGCTTACTGAATACGAGAAACTTGTTTAACTTATAATGAGAATTCTACTTTTGTAATAATATAATTAATTTAGATTGTGAATGCTACATCATTAATACCATTCACTACTTTGCTGCGCATTCTCATTTAAACTCAGAAATCACACAAGTATAAAATTATTCTGCTTTCTTTTAGTAATTATTATCCAATACAATCGCCAGTATCGCCACCATTACATCCTAACCTTGTTGCATAATGCTAATTAACATTGAGGCCGATAATAAAAATATTTCTACACTCCAAATCCAGTTATCCTTTAGTGTTAACTTTTAACAGGGCGTCGTTAGTATCAATTTTTTACCCAAAGATGCCGTAAAAATCCGTTGTAGCACGTATTATATTATGCTAAGTACAACTTTTTACGTCAAAGAGATAAAAATGGAATACGATTAAAAGTTCCAGTGGTTTGCTTTACAAACTAGCTTATTACAGTTTTCCTGTGATACCAAAATAGTTCTACACAATTTACTAGAAAAGTCACATTTGCACTTGAATTTCGCGATTTGTATACCACTTGGTTTATTTGCAATAATATGAGTGTAGCTAATTTGTGACAAACTCATTCTATGTGCTACTAAAAATAGTTGAAGGTTAAATATTCCAAAAATTATAATATTAAGGCAATATACCTATGGGAATATTAAAAATGTTAAGCACCTCCGCATATTCTATCACATAAGCACTGCCTGATTTAAATATGATTCATAAACTTGACTTATGTGCGACCCTATTACGTAATCTAGCATTCTATCTACGTGCTAAAGAGATAAAAACTGTATCATGCTTCGTTATGAGTAAGGCAGTAAATTCTAATGTTTGTGTTTGGCCCGTCATCGCAAGTTGGCGAAAATAACTTTGCACTTATGTATAATTTGAATAGCAAACATTTAGAAAAAATACATTAACAAACAATAACAAATCCGTCTTTTAAAATACAGTCGGAATGTTGTGGGCGGTTTAAATTAGCATAATCTTTTGACTTGGACTGCAGCAAGGCTTATATAATTAGCAAAAATTGAATTTACTGCATGCACTGCTAGTCTTAAAAATGCAAACTGCCTTTGTTTTAGACAAATATTACTCTACCAAATTATTTTATTAACATTTATTCTGAACAATAATAAAAAGTTTTATTTTTTGACACTTCTCATTGCAATAAGCTTCCTAGCAAAGCAGTAAAATTGCATTATTTTTGCAATTACTAGCATGCTAGTGTAGTATATGTTACAGGGATAGCGATAAAGGCTATAATATATTCCATGGTATTCCTTACTTGTAAATGTAACATTGTTATAACAGGTATCCATTGTTTTCCCAGGAAATTACTTACCTACCTGTATGAATGATGTTCATAGAGAAACATTATTTAGTGTACTTTGAGAAATGTGCTGAGATGACAAAAATTCCAACATAAAATGTTGCTCACACTATATTTTCTCACCTCTCACCTTTGTTGCTTAACTGTATTTAGGAAGGATGTCATTTCAGCATTGCATTTAAGAATTTCGTGCCATGACTTTGACACTAGTATAAAAACTGTACTACGCACACATCCAAAAGTATATAAACATTCTTGCAATTAAAGAATTACTATATCGAATAACTGTAATAACGAATTTTGGGCTGCACAGACTCGACAACACATTTTCAAATTTTTTTAGCAGCTTTAGCATTAACTACCTTCTTATTATCCTGTATCATGAAATAGTAGACTCCGTAATAAATTAAGCTTTTTTATTTTTCCAATCTTACCAATCCGTAGGTTAGTAAGGTTAGTTTATTGTAAATCAAGACTGTAAGTGTGTAAGGGATTACAATAATGGATTATCGTATGTATACCAATAAATATTTTGGCAAATTGTATTCTGGTTATAAAATATTATACCATCGCTCTCTTTGAAGTTTCTCAACATTGCAAATTACAACGCCTCTGAGAGTTCTTGCGCTATAGAAAAAATAATTGAAAGTGGAAATTAAATTAAAGCAGGAATGTATTTATCTACTATAGTGAAGAATCAATTACTCTGAACTTCTTTATAGTGTTATTTCCATCTATCTCGTGTAAACTAATCCAATGACCCATTAAGGACTAAGGAGCGCCTCATTACACTTTGTACTGACCAGGCTCATTGTTAAATACGTAAAATATACAGAAACTAGATCATCAACTATGCTAATCATAATTTTTATTATGGTTAGCGAACAATAATACAGTTGCTAATCATATTCAGTGGAAACTATGAGATCCGGTCGTTACGTATTGGCAATTATGTAGTAGAGCTCTCCATAAAACATATAAGAGTTTATAATCTGTATAATTTATTGTAAATGCAGCATACGCATGAACAGATTACACTTTCTGTGATTGCAATTATTATTCTGACTTGGCTGCTTTCTTATATGTGCTTTGATGTGATACAGATGACATGCGTACCTTACATAACTCACTACATTCAATTCTGTGCATAACCACATTGCCATATTCTTCTGCGAAGTAAGCGAAGTATGTAAATGTGGTGTAGGTACCTTAGTAAAGCAAGTAAAGAGACAGGGATGTTATGCGATGTAGGTTATAGTAATAATATTATGTAGTCTTTGACGACTAGAAAAGTACATTGTCTTCTACTTTTATTAATACAAGTCAAGTCAAGTGGACAGGAACATTGTAAATGCGAAATCTTATCAGTTGCCAAGAAAAAATAAAACTGAAGTGTACAAGATCATCGAACTCATCATTCACTGAACTCACACTCGCAGTCTCACACATTCCCAATGCCCCTTTGTTTTTCTTCTATCACAGAAATGCATTAACAACTGAGAATCAGTTTCACCAAACGAGCTACTTTACTATAATATGCACTTCCACTTCGATAAGAAACATTAACCATCTGCTTTCTTTGTTTTGTAAATACTTTGGCCCTTTTAAGGTATTTATGCATTCGTGTTGGAATTCTACTAATGTTCATGGAATTCCAATTTACTGATATACCCTGAACCTATAAATAACTTTTCGTCAATTATTTCCATATGTGTAAGGAAGGAGTGTACATTTGATTAAGTATGTTATATTTAACCAATAAGCACTTAGGTAAATAATATTTTATTCCACATTAGAATACTACGCAGTAAAACCATTATTTAGAGGCCCGTTAAAAAGGCATAATGTGGCCATAGGAAATCCTAAGGTATTAGAGATAGGGTACTAGTAAATAATTCATTACTGCATTGCCCATGTGCTAAATGTAATTGAGTCTCGCATTTCGTCATGTCAAATATGCTTATATGCTGAAAAATGCTTACCAATTTTCCGATGTCCTCAAACAAGATGCCGACAATTTGTGCAGAAAACGTTATAGTTATCCAAATGTATCCAAGTATTTATGCAGTACGGATCTGAAATAAAAAAGAGAAATTTCATTTATAAAAATTATCGGATATCACAAAGGCATTGTTCTAGCATGGACATAAATAGTATGGGCGAATTTACCTAATAAACTCTTTTAGTTATATGCAATAAAGGTTCTAATGCTAGATTTAATATCAGTATGATATTAAATCATGGTTTATGGATATTCGCATCCAAAATAAATGAATATTAAAGGTGGAAGGTTAAAAATAAAATAGCAATCCATAGAAATAAAACAATTAAAGAAATACGTCTGTTCATGAAAGGTAGAGATTAAAATTGAGTTGGGTGGACTAGCGATAGAGCTATTAAGGGTACTATATTATTTTCGTTTTGCTCCAGGTATTACGTAAGGAGTAAGGAGAAGGTATACGTTCGGCGTAAGAAAATGGGAAAATAGGTCAGCCAACGCTCATAGGGCAGAAACGAAAATCTCATTTTACATAGATTGGGAAGCTTGGAATGTCAATAAGCAACCTGTTTGACTAACAATAAGAATAAGATGAGCTAAAGTGAAATTCAATATTCCCTGCTGCTGGCACTACAAAGAGTGTTTTATCTTTAGTGATGATAAATATAGAAGAGCTGTAAAAGCGAAGTGCGTACAAACTTTTACAATCCAACGCAAAGGTAAGTTATATCCCAGTGTAGAAACTCATGTACATTTAATGCAAATACCTGAGCATTTACATATTGTTAGCGTACAGATATTAAAGTAAGACGACTTAAAATAAACTTCCTTTTTCAAGTATTCAAGGCAAGAGTTTCCAACTTTCGTTGTTTAATCCATTTCATATTGAACCTGCTTAATACGATCTTCCTTCCATTTAATGTTTGTCTTGATAATTTTAATATCATATTAAGAAAAAAACTTGTAAATACTTTTAAATTTAGTCTGGAAAGTGCAATGATAAGTTAAATAGAATTACTCATAACTTTATTATTTCCATTACATACATAACTAAATTCACTTTAACGAATTTTACAAATTAGTACACCTAAGTTTAATAGCTAGTTTATTTTCAAACGCTTTAAGTCTTTGTAAGTCCTGTAACAGATACATAATAATGATAATCGTCTAGCAATAAAGGAGAATGTATGCTTCTAACTGGTTGAATAGTAACATAAGGATATACACAGACAAAAAATCGGAGGGTTAGACCATGACCAAATTCCGTTTGACTGTAGCACTGGATTGTTCCTCGTCTAAGTCGACTACTTATCTTGTCACGAATATTACATAAGATTTGTTACAGCACCGACTGGCGAGTTGAGATTGGTATGAGGATGCACTGCACGATGCACTTGCATTCATATGCCCATTTAATTTTGAAGTAGCACAACAAAAATTAATGTGCACAAAGTACATCGATCGTTGTCCAACTCCTGACGAGAGAACTCAAGTGCTCTATCAATGCTTACAAAACTCCTTATCCGTAAAGTGCTTGATTAAGGAATGTGAATTAGTAACTTTGGTTTAAGTAATACTTCAGACTTTCCGAGTTTTAATAATTTCGTGTTTCATATTAATTTTTTGTTTTTAAAAAATCCGGTACTTTGTACTAGCATTTGCTTCTTAATGTAAATGCAGATAATTATTACAAAGAAAAGTTCGTTCTCCCTGAGTGCATCTCATATGACTGTGAAAATAATTACGTTTGAAGTTACAGAGTGGCTGCATACAAAGTAGGAAATTCTTTAGTTCTCATAACATGATGCAAACACGAGGTGGATATGCACAGTGCACTTTCCTGGAAACAATTGTAAAACGCAACTACTTAAATATGTACTGAAATACGTATGCATTGAAACATGCTGGTATTATGTTTTTCCTCGACACTCATTAGTATCAGTATCAGACTTGTTTGCCTTTTGTTACTACGAGGCTTAGCCTATCCTAAGAATGAAATGTGGAAGAAACCTACAACAGAAAAATTATGGACCAGTTCTGTAACTTTTTTATGCACTATGATCAAAGTCTGAAGAAAAGAAACCAAAACTCACTCTTCCCTTTTTACAGTCTTTGTACCTGAGGATACAGAAATTATGTTTTAAGCCGTAAATGAAGATGAGAGCACTCAGGAAACATAAGAAGTTCACTTTCCATTATTTATGCATTACTCATTATGATTACACTGCAGCATCCCTAAACATTCCCAACTTCCAAGATGAGATATACCCAAACGGATTATATTTTCCACAAAAAACGGCCTAATACGAATACGGATGAGCATTATGTTGCATTTTAGCTATGAACTCAATACTTAAGTGGAAGTACATTTAAATACTTATATTATCATGTTTTACTTTATTATAAAGAATATCCGTACAATGACACACTTTACAAGCAATTTGGGTTTTACTTAAATATTCTTTGCAAAGGGCATGCATAACTGAAATTATTTTACGAAGATATTTGGTTGAATAGAGGATAAAATCAACGCACTTGCAATTAGTCGTCGTCAAAAATGAAAAATATGCAGACAAAGCAATGCAAAAAAGAAGCATGTACAATTTTCCTCGACAACATAAAAACTCAATTTACATCCAGTCGGTAGTGGATGTAAATATCAGCACCAACACAGCCATGTAATTTAAAGACTTAAAAGGCGAAACATGTAACTTTGAAATGCATCTAATTTTGTAGAAACGTATACTTAAGCTACTAAGATAACTTCCTACTTACCTATTGCTGCACTACAATAATGCGACATATCTATAGAACATATTCCCTAACATTTACACCCTGACGAATCGAGGCAACGCAGGGAAGCACTGAGATCCTAAATCTGTAAAAACTTCTACCTGCATAATGCACACGATTGTTATTGTACTGATATTTTAACAATTTGGTTTAGTGTTTTTGTGCGTAAATCTTCTGAGACCATTTCCTTGGTGGACTAGGAAAGACAACAAGAGGCGAGACGACAACAATTTAATGGGAATTTAGTATTCTGAAGTGAACCTTTTATGTGAGAATGCATTACACACTCTTGCTTTTACTACTTTAATTCCCGACACTTATTTTGAGTGCATCAAATGCAGAACACACCCTATGAAAAGATTTGGGAAGACGAATGGTCTTTCAATTTAATCGAAATATAAGAGAAAACGCTTTTGTAGAGGTGACTTCTATGTAGATTAGATCAAAATGCAGTTTTCTTCATTAAAATGTTATTTATAATGATAATGACATAAAACTGAAATCTCGAAGGACCACAAAGTGAAATTGTTTATATTATGCCTCCACTTTAATTACCAATTCTAAATCTAGTAAACTCTTTACTATGTAGGTTCGGTGATGTTCAGAAGTGATTCAATTTTATTTTCGTGTGCTTGCTTGCATACTTCTAATCTGTACACGACATACGTTTATTTATAATGCAGTCAAAGAAAGTTTAATTTGTATATTTTATGTAGTATTGTCAAAATTAATGAGTAGGTAGGAAGAGTTGACTTTAATGCATCTCATCATTCCAAACGATGTCATTTTTTGTAAGGAAGATGATCGCTTGTCATGTCAGGCACGATGTTAATGTCTGGTTAGTAAATTGCAGAAGAATGAAATAGTTCTTATTGACGCAGTCATTTAATTTAAACCCATCTTATATTGTTAGAAATTTAAGTCGACCCAACCCTTTTGGATATTATTCTCCTACAGAGCAATTCTTTTACAATTACATAGATTCACTAAGAACATTTCTATTCATATTGTTTATGATTATCATAAATGCCATTAAGTTCCAGTTGTACAATACTCTGTTGTTATTTTCTCTTTCTCGTACTGATATTTATTTTTCTTTGTGTTGCAACGATCTAGTCAAGAAAGAAATGCATTCATAGTTACTCTTATAAACGATGCACATCGAGCAATAAAATAAAGACTTGATCTGCAAACAGAGGGAAAATTAGTGTCAGAGTTATAGATGAATACAATTGTCTAATAATCGTAAATGAGTAAGTAATAATATTAATAATATAAAGAAGTATTCAAGATCAACAGATTAAGATCCTTAAATATATACAGCAGATACAGATCCATCTCATTCTTTTCAATAGAAATTATTTATTTAATTCTTGTGCAAGTATTTCAGACTCTTTCAGAGTTCATAATGCATTATTGTACTTGTCTTGCCCTGTCATCTTTTCTAATTGCAACAGTTCAAATGAGACTTTCACATAGGCAATTCCATCTGCATCCTTTTCATCTATTATTGCAGCTCCAATCCATCGATCATAAAATACAACAAAGGCTTACAAAAACTTTTAAATCAGATCATCTTTATTTTCATATCTTTCAGTAGTTGGTAGTTAGACAGGCAATGCAACGTTTACATCCAATATTAGATATGAAAAGAGTAATCCTGTACTGCAGCAAAGATTTAATGTCAATTTGTGAATTATATAGATACCTTAAAATTGCAAAGCCATTTTCTTAAGTACATATCAAACTAAAGTTCCTGTAATTTTATTTGAGTTCTTGTGATTAATGTGCAGGTAGGGTAATACTAGGTGTGCAGAATAAATGGGACTCTAGATTTACATAAAGTATCTTAATAGTATGAATAATGACGTGCCAAGCAGATAAATACGTCAGTCTTAGTCTTAAACAACATTTTGTGAGCACTGGAAACTGGTACTTACCTACACATGTATGTATGTATGTTGTGCATGTGTGCAATTAACAATTACCATTGCATACTTTATTATACCTATTGAAAATACGCCAAGAGGCTTACGTGTACCTATATGTAAATCAGTTCATTCGAGTTTCACTCGCCTGGAATAAACTCTGAAATGAAGTTCAAAGTTCAATCTGATAAATACATTGTAGATCTGCAAGTTCTGAAGAATAATCAAGTAAAATAAACCTATTCTGTAGGTGTTACCGTAATTTCATTGTTTTAAGCAATTTTAAACAGGACGTAGTAAACTAAAATTCTAAATTGATTATTTTATTTATTATTTGCTATACTTAAGTTAGCAGTTGTCAACATAAATTTTCTGAATATTCACTGCAAAAACTGTTAAAAAGGTGTTATTTATTTGTCTATTACTAATTTTACAGATTATATGTGAAGATAATGATCTGAGCAACATACTGGACATGAAACACTTAGGGTCATTAAATATAATCTAGATTTAATGCTCCAACTGAAAAAAGACACTGGACAATTGCCTAGAATTTCTTCTGGCTTCGCCCACTTACTTAAATTACTCTAACAAGAAAACGAAGCTATTCAGGTATATCAAGAAAAGGCCACATCCTGCTGGACTATTGGAAACCGCGTGCACAAAGACGTCGTGGCTCTGAGCAGTTGAATTGTATGTCGTAAAGGGCATTGTAAAAGTGTTGTAGTTCGTAATTATAAGATGTTGTGTATGCGAAGGAGAGAATTCCATTGTATCCACCCGAGACCTGTACTTTTCCTTTAATAGCTTTTCTTCACATTCAAAATCACCTTCAACTTGCGAACTGACATCATAGAATCTGCACTTGCAGAAAATAGAGATTAGAGCATTGCCTTGTCTTTCTTTATCTGCGTATTCCACACGATAATCTTTATTCTAACTTGTTAACCACCTTGCTCTTGAAATGAAAGTCTGCTGGAAACGTCCTTTGATAACACTTAGCATGTAAGTATTGTTAAGTACGTCCTCACATTTAAATCATTTCTGCATAAAAAATATGCAAATGGTTATATCCACATAACATTTAGAAATCTACAAATGAATAGGAAGGCACTTATGTAAAAATGTCCTTGTATCCTCAAAGTCTTAAAGTCAGACGGATGGTGAGCTCATTGTGAGGAGGATTTCTTACTCTTAACAGAAGTAAAACAAAATGAAATCTAAGAATAAGATGTTTTTCATTGCAACTTCCAGCTTACAAACAGTGTAAAACAGATTTTTATAAGACGCAGTAGCAGACATGACGGGCTATGTTTGTAGTATTCACGTACTTGTAGAAACACGTTAAATAATAATATAGAGATGCAAATACAGAATGGAGTGGAGATTTTATTAAGCCTGGAGCATTCTGGCATGACAAGGTATTCCATGGTCTATCTACTATTCAAATTACTTCACGTCAGTACTTAACGTCTTCCATTGGTATAGGTACATTGTATTGTAATTGTAGTGTGCAATGAAAAGAAATTCATGGATAGCCAGCAAAATGCAGTAACTTGTTCTTTGCTTGCGTACGCCATTTATATCACAAGACAATGATATTACAGGATGTCTATAATAATATTGTTACGTATATTACGTAAACTTAAATACTTCCATACTATCAAACCATCAGCTCTGAAGATTGGAATCAGCACTCTTTTCTCCCCTCAACTAAACTGGACTGGCCAATGTAGATTTCTTACGGAAAAAAATTTCGCAGCTGACAACGCACATAACATCGACTGGATTGCATTGAACTGGACGCCAGTGAGGTTGTGCAGTGTGCTGTGCGGACATGCTGGAGTAGACTCGATAATTTCAAAGAAAAATGCAAAATAACTAAGGAACACTATTCAACAACCCGTTCAGTTAAAACTTAAAACACCCTTTAGGTAATTGTGTGCAGAAAGCAATGCAGAATACAATCATCTCTATGCTACGTTACAGCATAGTATCAATTATTAGCATTACTGGAGGGTTGCATGCTGATGGATTGGGCAAAAGAGCCTTAAAGCGCATTGTTAGCTTAGCAAATATTTTTTGCCCGTGTGCACATGTGTGTACAATCGAAATACTGACTCTTATAAGGATATATCTGGAGGACCCTGTATTGCAAAATAAATAGTGCGATGCAACAAATACAGATGCATTGCATTTCTTAGTAGAGGTAGTAAATATATTACAAGGTGTATTATCTTGTCTATGTTTTCTGTAAGTCTGTAAAGCCTTCAGAGGAAATTCCTCAGAAAAACCTCATGGCCAATTTGAAAGAGACGAGAAGGGGAATAAGGGTTTAGTTATTGTTAAAGGGGGCAAACAAAAGCTAGAAATTATTTTAGTAAGACGTTTTCTTATGTATAATGCAGTAATACTATATTTAAAGAGGCTTATTATTGTTAGCTTTTCATTGACCGAGTGGAGTAATTTCCCACGTGAATCAAATACAATCGAGCACAGACATTTTTCCATTAGGTATACCTAGGATAATCCTTGCTATATTTTATATTCACACAGTGTAGTCAGAAACTGAATATTGTAGAGACTCTTTCTAACACATAAAGCACTCGACCTGACTGGGAGCCCAGAATATAGGAGAAAAAACTTCTTTAAATGAAATGCTAATAATCTTGGGTGAGTATTCTCTTGATACTCCTTCATTTTCTACCTTATGCAATCATTCTCTTCGCTGCCTATCATAGGAATTCTTGGGAGCATGGTAAATGGTACATAGTATAGCCAAGTAATGTGCAAAGTGAAGGTGAAGGTGAAATGCGAAATCAAATACGCAGAGGTAGCAACAACAACCTAGATTCAGGCAGGTTTTCAAAAATCCATACACTACATATTCCACTTACTTATTTCTAATTTGCTTCATGCTGTATAGTCATGTTTGTATCTTTTTATATACAACTATATAACAATGTAGGCACAATTACATAACCCTTTTATACCTGGTACACTTTAAATCTGCAGAAAACTTAATTAATTTACAATAAGTGAACTTGAGAGTAATTTATCCATAAGTCAATTGTTTCGATTCGTAATTGGTAAATTATACCTGTCTCTTTCTAGATTTTAATTGATACTTTGCAATACAAACTTGTAGAATTATTACTTGTTTACAGATACACACTTGTGTCACATACCTTTCTTTCAGCGACCTAATTGGCTCATTTACGAATGTAAGGATGTCGTGTTAATGAATCAAACCATGCTCAAAAATGGTTCTTTAAGGATGAAACGTAGAGATACACCCATGAAATCAGAAATCACTTATTTTGAGATATGAAATAATACACTCGCACGATTATGCATACAATTACGAATGTAAATGAGATACAGATAGGTACTTCAGGAAGGAACGTGCATACAATAATAATAATTTACGTAGGAAATATTTTGCATGGGAAGAATTCCTAGGTCATATGTATTTAGTAGGTATCTTTTAACCCAAGTGTCGCTTATTTATTGTAAAAAACTGCTGTGGTCGTTTGAATAACAGAAGAGTTGTGATAATTAACAAACCGACCAAGGTTTCAAGATAGGTAACAACTTCAAATCGTACATGAATAATATACAAGAGTATACACATGTATTGTAGATAGTCCAACTAATAGTATTTGTAGTCAAAGATTTGCCTCCCAGCAATGTAATCTATGCATGGATGATGTAATTGATATGTAGGTAACTGAAACTATCAGAGTCTAGAAGAAATCAAATGCTGTAACATATAGGTAACTACACATATCCTTTGTAAATAAATTACCTTGTCCAACTTACAGAAACTTTTCGATAAATAAATTTTCTTATATGACTATGACTATGCATACATAACCGTGAATAAAATAAACGTGTTTTCCGAAGTCGTGCTTTATTAGCATGATATCTTTGTTATTCTCAATTGAATATATTTTAGAATTATTATTTTAAGATATTCAAATTTTACTGCGAAAAAAAGATTACTTTTATCCTATTTTAAACTTTACAGTACTATTTTCTTTGCTCTATACATAACAGAGAAATCTACATATTTGACCACTCTGTTGATTCAACTAGATTTATATATATAGTTTATGTTAAAATTCGAATGTGGGCTACAATTACCTGTGTAGAGCGAGTGTAATCATATTTTCTTAAAGAAATCTGATTACTATTTTTCATCTTGCACATTACATTAAATAATAAAGCTGAATTCTGTACACGGCAGCCTCCTTAACCAAATTGAGTGCATACTGTCTAAAAACGCATTGAATTGATGGCGAGGGACACGTGTATTACGTGGAATCATCTTGAATATTAACATGAGCGGAAATAAAGAGCGTAGACGAAGATTCACTCTTAAGCCCTTGATAATTTCATTTGACTTTTAAGTTGAAGGACAGTAGTTTTCCTATGTCATGCTTCAACTTCTTTGTATAGTGAAATATTATTTGGGAGTACACACAATATAAACAGTGGTTACTAGAAAATTTGTTTTTCGTCTACAACCTACGCTAATACTGTATACTCTGCCATAATACATAAAGGAGTACAGCAGGGATTATATGAACTATATTGACTTAAGGCTATATAGTATTTGATTGTAATAGAAGAAAGGCATCTGTATACCTAGTTAAATAATGCCTTCATAGTTATTAATACATTTCAGACCTTGCTATGTGCAGATGTACCATAAAATGTTTCATTTCACTATATCTGCATATCTATAATGGCCCTAGCATGATGATGGTAGATATTATAATTTCTTATGTGGGTACTTAGGAGTTTTGGGGTCGAGAATGCCCTGAGGGCACGGTTACACTACAAATACAATGGAATAGAAGAATGAATATCAGTAGATCCATTGGAACGCAACAGAGCAGACGGAATGGAAGAGTAAAACAGCAGAATAAATTGTAATGCACGACAAGAATAGTCGTAAGTGAAGTGGCTGGTTCAGATGGATATTAAATGCTAACTAACGATAAAATGAAACGGAGAGGAAAGCCAAGAAAACTTTTTCGTCTGTAGAACAGAATCATTGAACAAGTTTCCAAGACAAGACTTCCCTAGGCCTCACTACTACTAAACACATGCTATCTAAAATCCATACCTATTTATTCAAAGCCAAGACGAAAGGGAACATTATAGTATTATGGTATCCTCTGAACTTTCAGTTGCTAATAGGATGAAACAATAACGGAACTCACTGTCTTCATTCGGGTTTATATAATCTATGCGTATATTCAACTTATAGCTAAGCATCCCTTGTATATTTTTAAATCCCTTATTGTTAGTTCTTACATACAAATTCATGTAACACATTACAAAATATTCTACCCACAGAAAATCATCATAAAAAGTATAGATGTACCCTTGCCCTTGTCCTTTGTACTTCTGTACAAGCAGAGGCATAATTGCTTGTTTTTGACTTATACAATGTACAAATAGTTTGTAAAATTTTGTTACAAATACAGCAGGGTTTAAGCTTTTAAACTATAATTTGTCTAACTAGTGTCCAATACAAATGGACTCTTTTGCTTTGTCTGCATTGCTTCTGAATCGTCTGGGTTTTCCAATTCAAAGGTAAACAAACGAAACCCAAACCCTGCTTTATATATTATAAGATTATTTATCGTGCTTAACATTTTATGTGGATGGTCAAGTTCATACGTAGGCTTAACGTTTGTACAATGCGGAACAGAAATAGAAATAACTCGTCACGGTCGAATTGCAATCGTCATGAACCTAGCTAAATACAGTGAAACCTAAAAAAGCAACTAAAAATTATTAGATATTCTGTCTTTGCCATAAGCCCACAAATGCAAGCATCAATCTACTATAACTCTGCTGTAGGAAATTAATACTGAGGTTGAGCCCCCTGATCAATCAAATTAATGGCATGATCGATATGATCTGGATATCTTGTTAATTCCTTGGGAGTGCATAAAATATCCATACCGTATTATCTCCTGATATAAAACTACATACGTCGAGCATAAAGAAACCAAAAACTAGAACACTACTTCATATCCATTTTGTGCTTATTACGTGCTCATTAGTAAATTTACACCAGAAGGATTAGGAAGGACAGAAACCCGTTTTTATGAAACTGATTGAGGATTTAATAAAATCGTTTGAAATGCCGAATCAGGAAGATTGTACACGACAGTTGAACTCGTAGTAAATAAAACCTACTATGTACTACTGGTAGTTGGCAAAATCTATAATCTGATAAACGGAGTACAGGAGTAGATTTCTGTTGCTTATAAAAGGAAAACGCAGCCCGTGTTCTTTGATAGATTATATCATATTAGAAAGATCATGTTATGCTGCACTACCGTCTAGGCATCTGATTTAGCTTTGAGTCGGCTAGAGATTACGAAACAGTATCTTGCATGTTCATACGTAGTAAAGGAACATCGAAAGTATTTCACAAAATAACAGTAGAGAATAAGAAACGTACCCCGTCGTCACTAATAAAAACGCATACATATCTTATAGTGGCAACATATATTTAGTACAGAAATTTAAGAAGTAGTATAGCTAAGAATTTTCCTTTCATAAGTAGTGTCCATAACTATAAAAAGAAAAACT
Organism: Yoshiicerus persimilis; assembly: GCA_020352615.2. NCBI lineage: Eukaryota > Metazoa > Arthropoda > Collembola > Entomobryomorpha > Tomoceridae > Yoshiicerus > Yoshiicerus persimilis. The sequence goes on along the minus strand of CM060170.1, from coordinate 2,486,377 downwards.
AATATAATGAGCTGAAGAACAAAAAGAGTTTCGAGTGCCTATAATACATTATGTGCATCTTTAATAGCATCTACTGCAGCCAAGTAATACGCTTTTCCTATCTTTAAAATTTAATAGGGGTCATTATTCGTAATCAGACAAGAAATAGCTTTTTATGCGCATGCTGTATTATTAGTACATTAGTACTAATAAGTTGGGCACTTCACTATATATAGTTTGGAGAAGAGATCGTAGAGATCCTTTATTTATACTTAACTGTTACTTTACTGTTCTGACTGCCTGTGACTTGTTAGTATAAACCTGACAAGGTACTAGCATTACTTATCCACTGTATTACTTACTCTCAGGTTTCTTGCAATAGCATTAGTAATAAACCATTACAGAGAACAAACAGTCATTTTGGACCAATTGTAGGTTAAATAGGAACTTCAGCATTTCCAACACAATATAATTTCTTACGAATATTGGGGATATGGTACTTTATAACCAAGAAAATACTTATATACTTATTAGTGTGCAATGATGGATAGTCCAATTCCCATGTCATTTAAGTCGCTTGAGAATATTTGTAATATATGTACACACAAACATCCTAATCAGAATAAAAGCGGTTAAAAACGTTGGTATTCTTAAGGTTTCTAATAGTGACACTCCTTTACATCCCATCATTTCGTTCTATGTGGAATTATTATTGCAAGCCTATACAACGAATGTAGCTTGAAAGTAACATAATTGCAGGCAATATGTATTAAAAATATTTCTGCAGAAATAAAGGAATTGTGTTCAAGTAGATATTAAGATTTAAGTGAATTTTAATTTAATATTTGACTTCAATTTCTATTTTACAATAATTTTCGTTTTAGTGCCTGCTGCGTCAGAACGGAATTACGTATAACAATAATTAAATTTACAACGAGCTCATAAAAGAGCGCAATATGAACACGTATGGACATGTCTGCTGCATTTATGTACATGTCAAAAGAAATGAAATAGCAATGCAATGGAAAGTTTGAACGCCTTGTGCAATGAAGGTGAAACGAATATTTGAGACCTGAAATCGAAAGGATGATCTCTAGGAATAAGGAAAAGAAACGACAAATAAATCACAGCAATGCTTTACGTTTAGCCTCCCACTTAACAATGAGTGGAACCTTATTTGTCAGTCACCCTGTGTTCGCATTATTTCCAACAATAAATATCTAATGGTGCTATCATTGGACTCCTTATTAAAGTGATCAGGCAATTGAGGATACAAATTAGGTTTTACATTCGTCTCTCTGCACAGAATGAGTAGACACTTTTAAGTACCACGAATATCTGCAAAGATTAAGATGTGTGGCAATAAATTGGCTGAATGTGACGAGAGAGTATCAATTTCATTGCCACTCTATTAGATTTTATTTGCTAACCGCAGTCGATTAAGTTCATATTTGTTGTTGTCCATTAGGTTGGATTTGTGCAATGCTTAATGAGGAGGTGTAAGTGGTGGCACTACTTTTAGTATCGCAAATGGCAAATGTTTTGGTAAAGTGACAATTTAGGTTTAGTGCATCCATTAATTTTTATAAGTAAATTTGCCACGTACAGATCTAAATAGTATTAAGACTGCAACATGTATCGCCATACGTTTACCCTGCCTAATGTGGTACAATTAGAGATACAGATAGGACTGCTGAGGAAACAGTGAACTAGAAAATTTATGACAAAATGTTTCAAACTCTGCTTTATGAAATCTTGTAAGGAATGACTGCCCACAGCAAAGCCTACAGACAAAATGGAGAGATATTTACCTTTTTATTTACCTACACTTATGCGCTCTTAATACGTTTTCACTAATAACAATTGTGTTTTACTACGACTTGATTTGCTGAGTACTCATTTTGTCCAAACCAAGATAGTTATAGGGACTGTGGTAATGACAACAATAAACATGTGCCCTGCCCAAATAAAAGTTTATTACAATTCTGTTCTGCGTGAGTATAATGTACTGCAATGGTTATCAAACTTGTACACTTACCTAAACGTACCATGTATATAATATTAATGTTTTGTCGTAGGTGTAATTTAATGTAATGTATAATGAAATGTTATGAAGGTATTATATATAATAATAATATTTACATGATATCAGAAAATCATCGCTATTATATTCTGTTTAGTAGTCTTTCCAATTACATGGCTTGTATAGATAAGAAACTTACTTTTGCTCCTTACTTGCTTTGGTATTCCTTTATTAAACAACTCCTTTGTTAGTTTATTTTATTTAGCACCTCACCTTGGGCATTATCTTAGCAATGCGGTCTGGTGTACTAAATGTATATATACCAAAGGAAAAGGAAAGGATGTGTCAATAGGTCAATGATTCCAAAAGAAACCAAAAGTCATAAGACTCATTAGCTCTTCCCTCACTGTTTACCTGTAAGCCTGTGCACCGTGTTGGTATTGTGTTACTTCGTTTGCATTCATGATTTCGTGTAGTCCACATTCACACGTTTAAGACAAACCAAAGAATGTACACAAAACTATGCAAATACACGAGAATACAGAATGTGATAGGAATCTGTGATATTCGGTACACTTTTTTATCAGTTTGTGGAAGACGTTGCAAAACAACATTGACACCCAAAGGGAAAATGAAAATCAATTCCAAGTGCACAATTACTCAACCTTCTCATCATCACGTTCCTAATTACAACGACCAATTTGTTTACAGTAGACTCAACAACAACTCTTTTCGTGTCCATTTCTATTATTAAGTAATAATTCCCAATAATTTTAAAACACTCAAGGATTATCCTTTTGTTTACTTTTAAGGCAGGTTATACTCGTCCACAGCTAAATGCATACATTAGCATTGTTCAACACAGAAAGAATAAACTCCAAATGAATTCCGAATACAAATCAAATAAAACCACATAATACTCATGTAGCCTGTTCTGTATGCAAACTTCATTCTTTATTATCAACTCTAATCATCGTCTATTACAAATGTATTTCTTGCGTAATGGCATTTCTTCAGCGCCATTCGGCCCACTGCGGCAAATCAATTTTCTCTAATTATATTTACTATGGCTACTTGTCTGCAGTCTGTCTCTAGTCTCTAGTGTACTTGCACTTCTCCTATGGCGATGCAGATCTCAAACCAAAACTACAGATATACGTAATCAGTATTGAATTACTCTTTTGGCACACAATTGAAATCATAAAACCTAATCACAAACTGTCAATTCTATTGTAATCTATACTCATAATGTCCCTCTTGACTTATATGGACGATTCCTCAATTAACCGATACTTTGGCTCCGTACTGATTCTTTCACGCAATGGAATGCACATTTTCGTAGTCTTTATTATAAATAATATTATGAAATAAATTCCAATCGTTTTTACTTCACTATCAAGTAGTTACATCATTATGAATGTTACTATAAAGTCTTAAAGCGCTACTGTCAACGATTTATCTTATTTTATTACTACCTACTATTTAAAAAAATTATTTTATAATACCCAGATAAAGATATATAAATTGGGATATCAAATTTGAATATAATAAGTCAAGATAATAGAGTCCTAAAAATAAAAAGTTTTTTATGATGAAAAAACAATTAGTAAGTAAACAATAAACCTAAAGTAATTTATTGTAGTAATTTAGGAGAGTTTTTAATAATTGGGCTGAAGGGCATTAAACCTTTTAAAAGTTGTTAAATGAGCTAAAATTTGCTTGCTGTTACAGATCTGTAGCCTATAGGAATGTTGTGTGGACTTTGTACAGTTATTAAAAGCAAAACTATGTACATTAGTGTGTTTATCTAAAATTCAAATGTTGAAGTTGTATGTATAGTATGCTCAATTAAATACATTGCATGCAAATACGCCAAGATGACGCAACGAGAAGAAATACTAAAATATAATTCAATGTAACTCTTGTTGCATAACACTGATAATTGCCATTTTTCAGTAGGTAAACAAGCAGTAATAAAACACAACCTTATGAAATCTACAAGATTTGCATAAATTATGCTTGTAATATATTGTGCATTAATTAAAATCTATAATTTGGAGTAAAGATATATTTAATCACGTGCTAAGTAGGAGTGGAATCTGCAATTGCTATAAAGTCAACGCAACCGTAGAACAAATGGCAAAGATTCTACATGTATTTTGAGTCCTTTAAAGTTTGATAAAATAGATGATCAAATAGTAATACTCTGATGAGCAAGTAAAAATTCTGGAAAATTCTGGAAAAATGCCTTGGATGGGAAAGAAGGATTAACAAGCAAATGGCCTTAGGCTTTATTTGCGTAAGGAGAGAAGCGGTGCAAGCGTGTACCTTAGCAGAGGTTTGATGTGTATGAAAAGTGAAGTAAGTGTATGAAGGATAATGTAAACACTTTTGCAAATATAACAGAGTGATGTGAATCTTTTTACTTATTAATATTGTTCGGTTGCAGATTGGTTTACTTTTAGCCTTGCCTTCGCTCAATAAAACTTCATTCATCTATCTGAGCTGGCCAAGCACATCATCATAACATTTTTATCTCGATTCTTTTGACGTAGCAATCAGTTTAATGGAATACGTGATAAATGAATGGCTCTTTGATGATTTGGGATGTCAAGTCACTCTCTGTATGTGTACATTAATTATGCATGCACAGTTACCAACAAAATAAGGTAACTTATAAGTTAGTAATTTAGTAAGGCCAAGTCAATATTGTACTATTGATGTTTCATTCAATTGGACCTTTCCCTGTGTCAGTAGTCAACGTAGTATACCTATGAAAGTGACGTTATCTGATCAATCATATTTATTATTAGCAGTACTAAGACTTGACTAGGGCAAATATTGAAATCTCATTAGCTACAGCTCTTCATCTTTCCATATGTACTGAGAATTTAATTTTATATATGTAAAGTGAACTTTAATAAATTAAGTAATCAGATAGTTTACATGATTAATTTCATTACTCTATTAGTTCAGCACTTGTATATTGAACTTTTTGACTTTGGATATCTTTATATCCTTAAAGTCATTAAGATATATTTTATGTTATGAAATTTGCTGCAAACGTTTCTACAATTCTATTGCCATACAGAATACGTGCCCAGTGACACATATTACTATTCTACGCTTATCATTTATAACTAAGTGAAATGATACGGAAACTTCTTCTTCCACGAAAAACAAATGAAAATGGAAGGTTTTTGCAAGTCTATTAGTTTGAGTATTCTTCTGATTGCATTAAAATACTAATAACAGCAATCATTTTTGCATTGCGTCATAGTAATCGTTATCATGAAGATGCAATGACAATCAATGCCTTAAGTGTAAGACATGACTGTACTCCACAGTGTCTTAATAGGACCCTAATTAGAAAGAGTAATACAAATGATTACGTGCTGTGTCCATTATGCAGTATCTTTTATTTCAGAGTGAAATAAACTTCAAGGAGCTCATGTTTCATTTATTGCGCAAGGTAAGATGCCTTGGAGAAATATTTCTGCCTACTAAATAATATGCAAGAACATTACTTGACAATTTTAGACGTCAATAATCAAAAATAGTTTTAGCATACAAATGTCCTCAAACCATTAATTACATAGATTCCAAATCTTACAGTACATAGCCGATACAACGAATAGTTCCCTGCATTGTAGTTATTTATTGACAAGTACAAAGTACATTAGATTAATAGATAAAAAGGTTTTTGTAAATTCCCATCTCGTTTTTATAGGCAGACAAATGATTTCTTTTGGCTTAAATTCAAAGTTTCATTGAATTGCATTGAACGCACATGAAATTTCCCACTGACCACAATATTAATCGCCCCTATCAATCCAGCCAGAAAAAGATTTTTTTCAAGTAAAGTGTATGTTAGGTAGTGAACTTTACGATTTTACATTACATGCCTTTAAGATATCTGCAACACGAAAAAATCGATGAAAAAATTTTATCGTTAGAGTTAGTAAACTACATAATTCTAACATTCTTTATAGTAATATCTACAATTACAGATACTCAACTTCTAGCTGACGCGTAAACATGAACACACATTCCATAATTCTGTAAACGCTCATACTGCTGTTAAATCTACATAAGGAATCATACAAGCTTTCTCTCTTCGGCTAACTTGACTTACTGGCTGAGAATAGAATAATATTGTTTCTCGCCTTGTATTGAAATCACCACAGGCTAATGCAATGCAAATCAAAACCAGACAAAAAACACAGCATATGTTTATAACATAAATTATTCAAGTTAGCCAAAAAAGTTTGCTATATTCCCAATTTTTTATGCTAATAAATGGCGACCAAACCTTGATATTGATCTTGAAGATTATTTCAATGTAAAGTTGTCACTAACTACACGGCAATCAGTTACCACTTTTTCTTGACAGGACTCTAGTTATTAAATTGGGATAAAAAGTGTGTCTTTTACCAAACTATTTAGTATACAGTGTAAAATTGTGAATAAGATGAACATCTTCACTAACAGTAAAATTTACTTCAACCATCTATTGCAATATTTAATAGGCAGAAATTGTCAAACCGTATTAGAGAGTTATCAATTCTATATTAAATTGTCTGTACTATACTGAGCAACTTGTGTACTGTGTCTGATAAAATAAAACAAGTAAAATGAATTTTTTGATAGTTTAGTACACAGTAATTGTAAAACAGTTTAAATTTGATTTATAAGTATTAGTAGCCGTACACTTATTGTTAGTATCTGCTTAAGGAATTTTATTTAAGAGATATAAAAGATAATAAATGATAAAAGCTTTTGCAACTCTGTACCTCTCCTAGATTAAAAATGCGCAGAGGTGTATACAGGCGAGAATATGTGATAAGGGCAGTGAATGCAACATAAATAAGAAAATAACGTGTTTTCAGCATGTTTTGTGTAGTTTCATCTAAATACAATACAGAGATAAATAATAGCCAGATAGAAATTAAAAAAGTGAAAATAAATTATTGCACATTACGCATTTATGCATATAGCAAGTACATAAAGTACATAACATTTTTATGTAAATAGAAATAAGATAAGCCAATTCAGCGATTTAATATTACAAACGATTTGTCGTTTTTCCTGCCAACGCGTAGACGAGAGCAAGTGAGACGAAAGGAGAACCACCCTGGACACAGAATCAACGATTACAATAATATATCTATTTAATGGGCAAATCCAGTTTGTTAATTTCATTTGTAATGTCTGTTCTGCATGTAGGTACACTGCTTGTCTGGTCATTTGTAGCCAGGTGCCGTAAGGCACAGCCTACACGTAACACATCACGACACGAAAGATGCGCGAATGAATGAAAGAACAGGAATTCTTAATTCTGCATTGGCATAACTATATGGTGAACTATTGTATCTTGTGATTCATAGAAATTAGTGAAATCACGCACTCATTTTCCTAAACAAATCGTAGGTGTTTTTGCTTTTGTGCATATATAATGTGGTGTGCATAGCGCATTTAGCGTATCCTCAAGAGATTTTAATTGATAGTAAATAGAGAGACAACGTGTCTTCCTTCCTTCAATACTCAAGCAAAAGTACACCAGAATTTATTGAAGCGTCTCACTCAATAAACATTTAGACAATTATAAAACTTTTAAGTTTAGTACGAACGTGTATTGTAGGTACTGTTTGTACTATTCTCTCTTTTTCCCTTTTAACACTATCTCTCTCGGCGTCTTACCGTTTTGGGATCCGTCCATATGTAAACACTCTCATTTGTATCTACTGACTTCCCATATTATACACTATATACACCATTCTGTATCCTTCTAAGTAAAAAAGTAAAGTAGCTATTTAACAATACTCTGATTGTAATGTAAATCCAAAGGTTTTCTATGTACAGACATATATGGCAAGTGTAAACGTGTATAAAGTCTGATCCAACGTTTATGAGCCTAGAATGGATATAACTATAAAGATTGTATTCGCAGGTACAGAATGGTATAGAAGAAGCAAAGACACGGCCTAGGCCAACCTATTGTATCTTTAACTAACTGAGTGTAACTGTTGTTAGGCATGTTTTAAAAAGTAACAATATGAGGCTGATAAAAATGTCTTAATACACTTCTACCTACTACCTTACCTACTAATAATAGAAGGCCTCAGACAATGAAACACAATAAAATAGAACTCTCAACTCATCACTTACTTAAAAATTATTCATTCAGATATACAAGAGTACAGGTTGAAGCGCAAACAGATAGAATCACTGCAAGCAAGTGAAATACACCTCTGTAACAATTTGCTGATTAACTAACTAACACAAGAACACAGCATATCTAATAAAACAATCTCTTCTGACTCGTCTCACCAATGAAAACAACTTTATCTCTTTTGTGACGAGAATTAAGTGAGAACAGCTTTTTCCCATACAATTCTTCATTTCATTAGCCAAATTAAAAATAGAACAGAATGAATCAAATGCCGACTAGTTTATATTCACACATCTTTGATGCACACAGTGGAGTACAATAAGGAACAAATGGTACACCATAATGATGAGCCTCATAACTTGTTAACTTATTTTCATTGATGCATATTACAATTAATTACATCTGATTGCCAAGTTTTTCTATTTCTACATTACTAATAAATACAAAGATGATTATACTGACACTGATAGCAAATAAATTGTTCCTAGAACACCATATAATGTATCTTGTTCTTGTTATCTATATTGCTTTATTTACAATATATGCAGAGATGCCTTACGAATGCATATTTTAGCATGACTTTTATGCATTGCTTTATGCGGTCTGACATTTCCACATTTCCATTCTCAACTAATACTAATAAGATGGTTAATTTATGAAATATAGAAACAGTAAGTGAAGTTTATGGCATTCCATTCTATTTCTGTATCTCTCTTAGCACTTATCTTTAGCGTCCATTAGCAACTCTGTATCTAATCTCAATCGCTGCATTCACTTTCAGCATAGGCGATTCGTGATTCTCATTTATCCCAAATCCCAGCTCTAGCCTCACTACGTTTCTTAAGAATCTATGGTTTTCTTATTGGCATTGCCAAGCTATTGCTCTCGATATAATTGCTCTGAGAGTGAGGCTACTCTATAAGGTAAAGTTGGTAAAGTACAACGAGATGAGAGTTTCTTTAGGTTTGGTGGCTAGGCTTTCGATTTCTTTTTGCCTTCGGATATACATGCCCAAGATCAAATCCATGATTATAGTGGCAGATTGCTAATAAATTTCTCTAATTAAATAATTCTCAAATCAGATGAGATCCTGTCCTGATCGCTGATCCTGTACACCAAATATTGAATGATATTTAATTCTTGCACTGACCAACACTCAGTCCAAGTTCCTAATGAAATCTAATATTTTTAAAACGAGGCACTGGTTATTAATTTCATTTTTGGCACCATTTCCACTATTTGCGAAAACTAAGGTGGAATTTTCTTCATAATTAAGATATGATATGCAAATAGTATTTCTTGAGATATCTCTGGAATTTGATATTGCACATTTTATTACTGATTATCCATTCTTGGAACAATCAGTAACATTTTATCAGATCATGCAGATCATGATTTGAAATATTTCTTCCTTTCACTGTTTGGTTAGTTTCTTTTTGATTTGGGCTTACATTTCTTGGACGCAATTCGAGGGGCTCTCTTACGGTATACAAATATAACACTTCAATGGATTACCAACGAGACTTGTGACTGTCAGAGCTGCCGTCTTTTAAAGACGGTCTTTATATTACACTTGAGCAGTGTGTTACATATGTCTTATAGGTAATTGAAACATTTAAAAGAAACTCGTTGAGATTTTCATTTCGTTTGCACAAAAGAAAAGTGTTATCTTATCTGATGTGAATCCCAAAGTATAATCCTACTGCATTAATTCTGCATACTGATAATAACTACATGTATTACACACATTACATACTTAAGTAGGTACTTGAGATGAGATGCAAATCGGCTGAAAGAAAATTGATAGCTTATACCTGACTATGCAGAGTAGACAAGGCTGGTTTTAATATAGTTCCTTATAGTGCATCGCACAAACTACAGTAGGTAAAATGCAAAGAACATAAAAGGGAGATACGGAGAGTATTGCCTTTTGGTTGGGTTTAGAACGGTCATGATCTCACTGCTTGCTAATGGTACCTACACGTTGGTTCTGAATGGAATAAAACTCACAAGCCACCCAACCCTTGCATGGTTAACATTTATTTAAGTCTGTGGTTAAAGTTGACTTTGTACACCTGAGAGTTTCATCTTACCTTACCTTACTCATCAATTTGTATAGAATGCAATGGAACAGCCCACGTTGTTCACATGCAGTGCATTCATTCAAGGTCGTATGCACAAAGCGATTTCGGAGGGGCTTCCTTCATCAAATTAAATTATCTCGTCACCCACCGAAATGATAGTTACATATTTGTGCAGCATTTTTTGCCAACTTTTTGTAAATTTTATGGAGCAGGCCCCATATTCCCTCAAATTCAATATTACATGGACTATCCACTATATAGAGCTTTTTAATCTCGTGTGGTAATCCCAGTTCTTTTTATACACTTGTAATGCTTGGGTTACCTTATCTATACTATTCCTCAAGTAGGTATACCCAGAATACTCAAACCTGTCGGTTTTTTCTTCTCTCTCAATTCTATTCGCTCGTGATTGTCGTGAGCATTGAACTTGATATAATAAATATGCACCTAATACAATGTGTATGTAATACTAATAGATTTTTTTACTTTTGCTAACATGCAATATCATCGCATGCATATGTGTTGATTTGCTCTAAGTATGTAGGTAGCTAAATTTAAATCTGCATTTCATTGTACATTTTTGTCTGGTGCCTATAGTATGTAATCCAGCAAAAAAGTGTTCTTGCCAACACTGTTTAAATATGCAACCTTTTCATTGAGTCGTACAAGTAAGTACTAACGATAAAAATGTTTTTGTATCGCACAACTTAAAATATTATGAGAACATTTCTGAGAAACCATTTTTTGTTATGAAATTAAATACAAAGAATAATAAAACTGTATGTTTGAAACTGTAACAGATAGATTGAATAATAGTTGTGAATTAATAAAATTACAACGCAATGGATAGAATTTATTCCGTAATGTATTTGAGAATGAGAAATTACTGAAGGATATCTATGATGATACAGAAGGGATTTCGTTTGTGATCATGATGACTGCTCAATAGGAAAAATTATTAAAAAGTAGCGAAGCCTAACAAGAAGGCAGAGAGAAGAGAACAAATAAAATGGCAAACTCGAATTCGCAGTTGTGTGAGCAAGAGTTGAACTAGAACCTTTTCCTTCAGTTTACACCTACGGCTCGTCAGTTGGCAATGAAAGGTTAGGTTATTACACATACCTACACAAAACAGAGTACCAGACAAACAATAAACCTCTTCCTTCTGCGTAGGCTCATTATTATTATACACAGCCATATCTGAAGACTAAACGTAAGCAAAACATATTATGCTCATCGTGAGTACTCTATGCAATTCTTGCGCTAATAAAACTATAAGGAAAGGACTGACTGCTGGGAACTAAAAAATGTAGCAAAGCAAATCCAATTTCATTTCAAATTGTGTATATAACAGGGAATGCTATATAAGTAAAAACAGTACGAAATAAATATCCACTATAGTAGGTATCAACTAAACTCTCAAACTATTCTAGATTGATGTGGAATGCAAAGTGACGCTTCGAATGCCAGGCCTTTGACTTCTGTCCTGTCTGTACTGACTTACAACTTATTGTTGCCTGTAAATCCCTTATAAGAAAGCTAGCATATTTTCAGTTCTATTTTATTAGCGATTAGTTTTTGTATCGTTGGTATTGTAAAGCTTGTTTATTTGTTGCATTGTATCTCTAAGTTATAGCATAAGTGCATAATATGTAAAACGAGATTTAACATCTAAGAGTGTACGATATAATATAAGAAATAGGTATTTTAAGTATGTATTATAATAAGTGTACTCATTTAATAATGCAGAATATCGTAAAACATGCATTACACGAACCCACATATTTACTTTGCTGCAAGTACGATTTACAATTTGTTGTTTTAATTAAAATACACTTTTAATGCATCCTTGCAACCTATTGTTGCATGATGAAAAATCATGTCTTTGACAAATGACAATGAAAGCGCCTGCTTTCCAAACATTTCTACGTAGTCAATGCATTATATGATTTGTCATTAATCTAACAACTCTGACTATAATCTGAAGTTAGCTAATATTGATTGTAATTAATAGCTTGTTCTTTTTGTCTTTACTTTAGAAATATAAAGTTGTAATTTCAACAATAGACTTCATGGGGGTTTCGTGTTATGGAAGCGTTGTAGCTATTATTTCACTTATTATTTTCCACATAAATATTGCCATGCATTTAAACAGCGTTAACAATAACAACGGGTATTATGGCAGTTGCGTAATTAAAATGCAGAATTGATAGGCGCATGTAATGTGCATTTGTACATGTGATAATAAATAATTAAAAGACTCTGTATGAGAAACTAAATATTGGACAAGTGAAGAAAGTAGAGACCGCAAACATTATTTTTAATGAACGTATGCTTATTAGGTAGAGAGGGTATTGTTATCTAGGTACCATAAAAATTCAAGTCACTTTCAACGTTTGCTAAATACATGTAAATGCCGTATATAGGTACCTAAAGTGCATTACTAGAGATTTTATGTTAATTTTCAGTGAAATCATATTATGTGCAAATGTGGTGTTATTGCATCGTTAGAAAGGCACCAATCGTACGAGTATGAAACAAAAGCACGGTAAAAGAAATTTACTGAAAATCGTAAATTTGTACAATTTATCAACAGACAATGATTTGCAAAATGAAGTTACTGAATAATATGGACTGTAGCCCCTACATAAAAATCAATCTGGATAACAAACGAAAATTAACAAATAATAATTCATTGTACATTGGATGCGATGTATTTGTAAACAAGTACTAAGAATCCTCCCTTCAAAAGAAATACAGGATGATGAAGCGGTACTCTAATCAAATCTCGAAAGTAATTTCTTACAATAATAAGGGTTTAGTAACACATTGATGTAATACTTGGAAGAAATCTCACTCTAATGAGATCTGTTAAATTTGCACAAGAATAGATTTTACAGTTACAGAAACTTGAGAACAGGCAGACCAGTTTAAATTGATTTCTCTTAGAGATAATTATGACTAATTGTCAATCACTTAAGAATCTCACTCGGAAATGAGCAACGTAAAGGAGTCTAAAAGTAAACTGCGAAGCGTGCAATTTTTCTTTCAGTAAACTCTTCTCGTGAATGTAACTGTTTCGTCATGCAATAATCGCATCCTCTCCATTGATCAAATGAACTTATTGTGTCGACTTATCGACATGGCAATTAATTTACAAAGAAATTATAAAGAGATGACCTACCACACTGCATGTTGATACTCATAACTATTAAATACACGAAATAGCTGGACATGTCTCTAGTCGATAACAAATGCAACATGAACCTGTAATTTACATAATAATTGTCACGATTCAGAATTGTGCGTTATACCTGTATTGTAGTGTAGTATGCCAAGGAACGAGATCACCTCCTAGTCTGGTATGTACGTGTGTAATTGCATATGCACTAATTATCTGTAGTGAACGTAATGTTATGCTAATAAAGTGGAAGAAGATGTTTATTATCGTTCTAGAGATTTATATGGGTGAATAATAGGAATAAGAAGAATCAGGATTATATTATCTGTACTTTTTAATGATTAGCTTGTTAAACGGACTAATGTATGCATTTCATTTTGTTTATAAATTGCGTATGTACATATCTTCGTAAGAGAGTGCTAACAGTGTTCTTCTATGGTATAATTTAGTTACTCTCTGCTTTTCCTTGGCTTCTATTGCCGCAATTGGCTCATTGCACTGGTTTGCCATTACTTCTATGTATACCATTGCAGAAGTACAACTAATGTACACAAGTTTCTCTTTGTGGGTAATTACAGTTACCAATGTATGTATGTAATGTTAGCATTCGCACTCTCTTTTTCTACACGTTATGTTTTTACTTGATAGAACACATAATGCACTGAATCTGGTGTGAACCAGCATGTTTTATTATATATCATTATTTATTCTGTATATACACGATATTGCATTAGTCTACGAGATATCAAACGAATATGACAAATCCTTAAGTATATGCACCTACTTACTATGAGACTACTGTGTAATGCTTAGTAGTGCTCTTTGTTATTATTATAAGTAAAATATGCCCCAATGCAATCTAGTAGTTAATATAAAGAGTAATGTCTTCCCGCATTCTTTATAACTCGACTGAAAGCTTTTAACTTCCTTCAAAATTCACAACGAGTGCAATTTTTGTAATTGATTTCCCGCAAGGCCCATAATAATCATAAAATATAGAACACAGGAAAATAACCACGGATTTTGGAAAACATTCAAGTGGCAAATTTTTGCTAAACAGGATAATAAATGCACAGTACAAGTACAACGCAAGTGCAAATATACGGCACTTCAAAGTTAGTTTTTCTAGAGTGAAGCACAGGTAGCCCGCAATGTGCAGTCATCAAAATTTTGCAAAAAGATGTGGTTTACACTTGAAAAGCTCATCGTGCTTAAAAAGCAAAGATTATTAAGAGATGTATTTGAACAAACGCTAACTTTCAGTATGCAGTCATAACTACGAGAGTAGCATATGTGTACGGAAACTTTTTCAACTGTCAAAACGAAAAACACGTGAGATTGGAACTCTATTGCTGATTTTAAGGAAAAACATTAGGCAGCATGACTTGTAGCTTGTAATAAGTAAATAGTATCTAGAGATATTTTCTGCAGATTGTCATATACACGAAGAAGGAAAATTACTAGTGAGACGAATGAGGCAACCCGTGAATGATCTATATGCTCCAATTTGTACGTCTTCCCAGCCTTTATTGCAATTTAAATGTTTTAAAATGCGAACAAAACTTTTAGTTGGGTCGTTCTTGCCGAGTTACAAAACTGACAGCCCCTTTCCTCCTTCTCAATTTTTCTTCTCTGAAATATTACAGATTTGCTATGAACTCAGTTGGAGTCTGATGATTGCATGATTCAGTGCATTAGGTACTCACTCTACTTTTACTTTAAATTCGAATTTACATTAAAGGTAACTTCATAGTGCTAACTAATAACACTGAAACAAAAAATTAAATATTAAATATGCGAAATAAATGACACACTTAAGTAAATTCACAAAGTTAATAGTGACTCATCAAGAATATAACAAAGAGGCTTTGTCACAAAACATTTCCAAAGAAATCTGAATTCCCACTGAAATTTTAAATGTCACAAACTTAAGATTTAATGTAAAATATTATTATAAATGATTTGTTTTCAAAAGTCAAAACGTGAATGTTTTACATCATTATTACCGCTAATAATGAGAGATATTATCCTAAAGAGAATGTAACGTAATTGGCTTGAACATAATTATTTTGAGTTTCAATGCATTTCTGTCGTGGTCACTATTTCTTAAAGGGTGGGTTCAGATATAATTATGATTTCAATTAATTGCATTAATTCAAACAGAACATTATTTATTCAATTTGTACCTAGATTCTGGTGTTATGAGTTATGAAACATGTATTTTGTGTAAATAGAGGTACAGGATTGACCATTAATATTTGTCTCGTGTCATTTGGAATACAGTAAAACAAAATATATACTGCTTTATGAGTATTTTAAAGTTGTGACTAGTAAAGCATACATGGATTAGATATCACTATTTACTATCCTATACATATAAAGAATGTGTTTGTGAATTAATATTACGAAAGGTAAAAATAAGTGTTATTATAACTCAGGGCCGGATAAGACATTTTACAAATCACAGTGACAGACCTACAAATTTAAAATGACCCATCAGTTAAAGTTATAAATCGCATTCGTTGACTTAGCAAATAAGTAAACAAAAGATGGGCAAATATCATAATGCATGATAATGATAACTGTTTATGAATCCGTGTACACGATAATAAAATAAAAGCAAACAAAATAAAACAATTGATGT
Source organism: Yoshiicerus persimilis (assembly GCA_020352615.2). NCBI lineage: Eukaryota > Metazoa > Arthropoda > Collembola > Entomobryomorpha > Tomoceridae > Yoshiicerus > Yoshiicerus persimilis. The sequence continues at coordinate 2,470,294 of CM060170.1, read as the reverse complement.
TAGTCAAAATGTATTACATAATGCGAGGAATTATTATTATTGTATTAGGAGTTTGGAAGGAAAGAATGACAATGACTGCGTGCATGAGAATGTTATTTAACAGATGCCTTCCTTTCCTGTGCTAAGCTGACAAAGCGAAGGTAAACAATTGGCAATTTATTTCTGTGATCTGTAAGTTGGCATTTTAAGTTTATTGAGTCAAGGGAACAAGAAGCGAGTTAAATAATAGAAAGAAAATTTCGCAATGTCATAAAGAAATTGTAATACCAGTAATTGAGCAATCTCTGCTATCTTTCTTCTCATAGTCAAAACCATAACAACATTATGTAGATTCTTTTAAATTAATCTCGATTTGAAACTCCCTGTGTTCAACTGTCATGGAATAGCATAGCAAATTGGCTGAGTTGTAGGAGGCAATAGTAATGAATAAGACTGCGTGAAATAAGCAAAAGTACATTGTCCTTCTATTATTTCTACTTATTACCATTAACTTTTGCACAGGAATGGGTTATTATTACACATATTAAATCAGGTGTCTCTTGACACAATAATAATTAGAGGATAGGCATTTATTTTGTTGAATTAGATTCGCCGTCTTGTCTATTTTAAAGAATACAGTAAAATTATCTCTATTTCCCGCTACTATAATCTTAACAATGCAAAATACAAGGTAAATTCTGTTTCTAATCTTATTTGCTAATACTAGAACATTACAACGCAACAAACGTAAAGCTTACATACAATTAGATATGCAATGAGATTTCTCCCATGGTGGTAAGAATCTAATCTGGTGACTTGACTGTTCAATCGTTCAATGTACTGCTAAAATGTGATAACTTTGTTAAAAGTATCCCACTGTACATGCATAACAAAATATTATGCTTTAAAGCTATTTCGTTTCATGTTAAAGTCAACGTGAAGAGTAATAGTTATGTAGCACAATGTCACAGAAAACGAAGATTACGTATTTTATTGCAGTTATAGATTTATATTCATAATTACAATATACTGTATATAATTATTTTAGTGTTCTATTACTTATTATTAGTTACAATGAATAATTACCTCTGTAATCTCTATGACAGACAAGTCCGCGGCGTTCACACATAATTTTGTTATTGTGAATTCCTTATTAGAAGGATTATTCTTTCCGACTTTCATTTTTATGTTACAGGAGCCAAGACTTTGTTACAATTAGACCAGAACAATATATTTTCTCAAGGATAATCAAAACCTATTATTTGTTTACAGATGCTGATAATAAATGCTGTCGTTTGACTTTTGACAATTCTTTGGGGATGACTCACTACCTAACTTAACATGCTAGGTTGATGTAATGCATTCGTGTGTACATATAAGATAATAGCAGTATGTTATTGTCGTCTTTCGTTCTCTTTAGTTTACTTTACGCTGATTATGCTTTGTTATCTAAAATACATAAAACTAATTGCATGTCAGCTAGGGTTAGGTCATCTACAGAGACGCCGAGTGCTAATTTCACACACTGTGTATTTCATATTTTGTTTCATCTCGTATCCACACTCTTTAAAGAATCCGAAAACAAAATACCATACACAGTTTTCTGACGCCATCAACTACGTACATTTCGTAGGAAGGTAGTGAGAAATAATGCGACGTGTAGATACTGACTTCTTAGTGCCATAAATAATCAATTATCTCTGTCTCATACTCATTAGTATGTCCTTTAGAATTTTGTTCGCGGTCACATGTACCAACTACATGTAAACAGACGTGTCATTTTCGACTAGTCATGTTGAAGTCACGGATGTTGTATTTATTCCAGTTTTAAACACAGATATCTCACATTTCAATTGTTTAGCATTCAGCATTGTCTTCAGCTTTGTAAAGAACACTGACTTAAGGATGTTGACAAATCATGTAGCAGTTTAAATGTGTTACCTACGTGCATGCATATTAAAATGATCATTATTGATTTCAATACGACAATAGCTGAATTGTCAACAGTCGTTATTGTATACACTACATACTTGAGTTAACATCCATTTAATCTGTTATGATAATTTTATACTTTCGAAGTATGGTTGACTACTTATGTGTTATAAAATAGCAAGAAATTCTAGCACCCATCATAAAGTTGCTATTTATTTGTATTGCAATATGAAATTATTTAAACATTATATTTATGCAAACACAATTTATTACTTAATGTTTCCCGCATAAAGTGTCATAAATTATAAATTGCGCATAAGCAGGTCTTCTAGTAACGCTGAATAGCTGTATCGAACACGCAGTATACAATTAGTGACAAAAGTAGGTAAGTATGCTTAAAAGATCCACTCAATATTTTCAGACAAGCAATCGTCTCCTATTATCAGCTCTTGCTCATAACTTATGCTTATTTATTTCTTCGTCACTTAAAAGAGATGACAATGGTATTATGTTTTAAAGTTTACGATTTACGTACATCACTGCAATTATTCACATAACTACACATTCTCAGGATGTCGTAAATGTCATTTTCAACAGCATTTATTGTTTTCTGGATAATGCATGTGTGTTTAGTAATGTTAATATTATCTGTACTGGGCAGACTTGGCAGTGTATTGTGATCTGAAATATTCTGTAGACATAAACCATACCTGTAAGTGTACATATTTAGTTACCATTACCTAGTTTCCTTGTGACAGTGTTTCAGGTCTTACCAAATTGAAAAGGAATACATTGCCAAATATGCAATGAAAAAAATAACCAATTCATGTTAAGTCCATAGAAAGAAGTTGTGAGCAAACAGTTAGTTTAACACTGCGAACCACTTTTGTCAATTATTTTCAATGTAGCAATGACATTTGTGTTGCTACTGTCAAACACACTTTAGGATACATTGGTACTTACACGTTAGATTGGAATTCTGTACTACTAATGCAAACTGCATGCCACGCACAATGACAAGTACGAATGCACACATTACAGATATCTGTGCATTTTATCAATAACAGTCCATGCACTACAGAATGGCCATACAGTGGGTAAATTGCTGGGGTGAACAATGCAATGTTGCATCTGTAATCCAGATTGGTTGTCAGATTCGAGTGAATGATTTGGAGAGGAAAACGTGAGATGTGAAAGTATATTTAACATTGCTCTGTCTAAGTACAGTATTTTGTTATTTGGTTCTCAGCTCGTTAGATTTTGTCTGACAGACGTTTTTATAATTCTAAAGGTTAGCTAAGGCAATTAGCATTAAGTAAGTGAATTTTCAATGACCAGATGTGCAAGGTATATGTATCAGAAAATACTTCTTCGCCTTTCTTAGTTTGTATGCAATTACCAACTGAAAATCCTTTTATTGATTTTCAAAACGTCAGTAGACTGACAATGAATTTTTATTTAAGGTTAAAATAAATGTACCGTCAATATGTGTTGCACTGAAGTAATGCCATTTCAATTACTACTGCAGTATAAATAATGAATTAGTCATGAATATTTAATTAATTGTGTAGGTACTTAGGTACCCGAACCTTGCTAGCTTACATTTATCTTGTGCGATATTGCAAGTAAACAATACAGGCTACTCCACTTAAATTTTTGCAATATTAGTAACATGTCGATAAAACCTTAAGTAACGATTGTTCTCATTTAGGCATATATAGTCGAAACAAACAAACCTAGTATTATAAAACCGTATATACCTGTAACTTTAATTTCATTTCTTGGCTATTATTGAACGTGGAATACATTATATAGGCTTTGACTCAATTAATGAGTCCTTACTCCATTTAAGGACATTTGCAAAAACTGTCCACAGAGATAAGTAATAATGACTAAAGAAAAGCAGTCATGAATAATTTTCTAAATCGATGGATCGATTGACACAAATAAATCGGAAAACCGGCTATGTACCTTATAATACAGAAATATTTCCAGCAATGCATGTACTATCTATGAGCAAGCATTGGTAACATAATGGTCTATTAATAGACGGAATAGAGCACTGGCAAGGTAAATCAATTACTTTATTCCGACTAGTAGAACAAACTCAATGCCAAGTCAAATCGGTCGAACGAGATAAAAGAATTCACCGTAAAATCTATGACGGATAGCCAATTTGGGTGTGCATTTATTATATGTATGATATTGGCATATAATGATCCTCCTCCCTATTGACATCTGTTTGGTACACAAAGCTAAACCTTGCCAGGGTTAATGATAATTAGCAATTCAGATACAATAGAGCACTCAAAACAAAATGAGAAGATGTTTCATTGAAGATTATTAGTCCAAATTGGAGCAAGTGCTAAGTACTGCTAAGAGCAACTTGCTTTGCTGTGCTTCACTTGTCTTTTCGTACTATTACACTATTTAAATACTATTTTCTGTAGTGCAACAGTATACTTGTAAGTACGTATAAAATGTAGAGCGATCCCAATACTAATATATAATCTAATTCAATGTCACTCTAAACTTAATGCTAACTTTCAAATGTAACGAACATTATTTCGCTCACACACATCCCCTCAAATTACATGCAATCATCATCGCCATGCCAGTAGTAATTGTAGCAATGCAATGCAGTGTAACTGTGCTGTGCAACGCCTAATCTAATGGCTTACTAAGACAAACTGATATACTTGGACAAGATTGTTAAGATAGGATCAACTTGAGCAACTGTATAATGTGTATCAGGTACGACAGTAGAAATCTGTCTCACAGACACACTCAAGTCATTATTTAATGCCAGCTTAAATACCATATTAAAGATTCTGTATAGAATGATGAGCTTTACTAATTTGTAATTTCAGGTTTATAGCTACGGCTATAATCCACACTGCTTTTCGAGTGTTATAAAGTCATCCTAAGTAAATGTGTTCTTTTTTAACTGTGGTATTTCTACATAGGATAGCAATACTCTTTAAGGATATTAATATCTAGTATAATATCTTTTTGGGCTGTGTTTCATTAGAACAATGCAGTTAAAGAAAATATTACAGTCTTATTGTAACATCTGGCGGATAAAAAATATTAGTAAAGTACACAACATATAACTACATGATCAAGAAAAATATATGCTTGCAAAACACATGTAAAATATATATTGCATCTTATACACCCAAAATCTGTGGCATAATTAAACTCCCCCATTAAAATAATATATTGCGTCCCTTTACGAATTTAATTGCTCGTGAAATATGACCAATTATACACGTAATAACAATTCAATACCTATGTAAACAAATGTCAACTGTAACTATATAGACGTCTGTGAATGCGATAGATCTTAAAAATTAGAATGACAGTTGATTTTGGATAAGGACTATACTTTGTATACTTATCACTGATGCGAGCAAGAACAAGAGGCTAAGGTTAAATTACTCTGTAGGCAGTGTGTTCAAATAGAATCACTATAATTTACAACTGGGTAATTACTACTACCACGTTATAATCCCCTAAAGTTTAGATGTCCTTAGAGCAAAGAAACCGGAGCAGATGAGTATAGACATTCCATCATTACTTTTAGATATGCTTTAATAAAATACGTGGTAAATGGTTTACTACATTTGTAGTCTAATGTATCAAATTGTGTGGTTGCTACTACAGATGCATAGGTATTATATTTTGTATTGTATGGAGTACTAAGATCGACTGGTACAAATGTATGTGCCTACCAGTACTAGCAGCAACTGCTGATGATGTGGGCAATATTATCTATAAAGTATATTGGTATGTAATATTATGACAATTTAGGGAAGGGTAACTGCAGAATAGATAAGCATAGCTAGCAGAGAGAGAATTATCGTAAAATATAGAGAGATAATTTGAAATGAAAGGGTGATGAGGTCACATCACACGACACTGACATATCCTTTGTAGTTGTGTTTTCTGTCATATCAAATGAAATGAATTAGAAAAGAGACCTCGAAAGACAACCTACACACAAACTACCAAGCAAAATAAACTAACGTACTAAACTGACTAAATTACATTCGGATTTATATTACAAGGGACAAGAAGACAAGACACTTTCATCCGATTGTATTACTCTGTGATGTGATCGGATATGATTCAATGATGGACTGAATGTATTTCGCCTCTTTTTCTGCTAATCCCTAACTATTTTAGCTGCAGTGCAGTTGCAGTAACTTTATTTAATGGAGGCAATAATATCATATCACAGTCTTTGTGGTTACCATTCCACTATCCTAAACTTTGTCACTGTAGTGTTATTTTGATATGCTACTGTTCGTAAGCAATTATTTTGCTGCAACTACTAGAATTCCGTTTTCTATTATCATTTTGTTTTGCTCTGCTTTAGATAGACGCAAGGTTGGTTTTGACATAGTGGGATGCCAATAATATTTTATACTTCATTTCAATTTATTTATGGAAATATATATTCAGGTTTATTAAGGCGGTAGTATTTTGGTAATATAATACTCTGCTGAGAAATAGAACTGTTAAAGAAGGCAACGCTTCTTAGAATTTTCAACATTGTACTTTATACTGGCTTCGTATAAATATTTGTCGAAGGTGGAACAGAAAACGTAAAAATGGATGTACAAATGAATGTAATGATTAAGCGTCTAGCAAAACCTTTGAGAATGTAATATTATACGATAAGATTACGACGATGAGTTTAGTTTTGATGACTTGTTGACTTGCATGATTATCTGTTTTGCTGTTTGCCAATAATAATGTAAGTGTTGCTTCTATCCAATGACGCTATTACTCAACGGTCTGCAATAATATACTGCATGAAGTAGCCGCACATTATGTTAGCTACTAATTTCCCAAGTTCTCATCCATAATGAATTGCTTTTTTAATTACTTTCGTTTTATTGTGTACTGCGGATCCTATCTTCGGCTTCTGTGAATGTTTGTGTACAAGAATGACATTTAAATCCATATAATATGCTAACATGGGATATTATCTTTAAGTAGGTATATTATACGTGTACATAGTAAGAAAAAGTACCTAGAACGATCACACAATTCTCTTAGGCTAGACTACTGCTCACATTTGCATACTGACTGGTATGGTGTGACAACATGTTGAAATGAAACTAAAACCGCAACCTACAAGATAAAAGTATATAAACTAAAGGAGTTTATAACGTAAGCATTAAACATACACAAGGCAATGTAATGAGTGAAGGAGCGATGTAATAATAAAATACATTTTCATGTTGCACATAAAACACGTTGACGTCTTACCAGACATATCTCGAGATAAATTTTCTAGCGTACATGGTACAACCTGGGTATGAATATAAATACAGATAGGTTGCCCATTAAAATTGATATGGTAATATTTTCAGTTATAAAAAGTGATAATGCAATGATCGAAGCTGACTTGCCTTAATTTACTGCTAACCACTTTTGATTGTCTCATGCACTATGGGTACGTAATTTTACATGAGTACATTTATAGTACCTACGTGGTGAAATGAAACGAATTCAATGTGAAGGGTACTAATTAAGCTCACTGCTGAGACTTATGTTTTGTTTATCATATTAGCACCTTCATAGCTATTGTAGCGTTATACTTTTACTCTGCTATAATTTGTGACATTATCTTTTTATTACATGCAATTAGAAATAGGAATTTATGGTAATTAATTTTTCTAGAGTAAAAGTTTAAGTACGCCTCCGTTTTAACAATGCATACAAAAGGAATTTTGTTTACCTTTCAGCTTGTGATTTGATAATAAACGTGAATACATGGCAAATGAAAACATTGGCGGTTTGCGTATTAATTAAAGATAGTACCATACCACATGAGATTAGCCTATACTATCTAGTATCCATAAAACTAATGTTGGTTTATGGGAAATCATAATATTTTTATACATCAAATAATAATATTTAATTATACGTACCTTTCATTCGATTGCGGCTTTATTTAGTGTCCTCCAACAAAATTACTGAGTCTGATTACAATCCAATAAACTCGGCAACGGAAAGTTTCTCTAAATGCAAGCATAAGTAACTGTTATTAAGTATATCTGCAGTTTATTCTGAATCCTTTGCAGCAGCACTAGCACTTTATGTAAAAACGTATTTTGCTTTGGTATAGTTTGATTATGACAATCTGTGAGACGATGCAGTTAGTGAAGATGAGTGTCACTTTATGTATCTGTATGTATCCCTTATAAGGTTTCAATTCGGTTCGTTGACTGTCTTGTCTAGAGAATCGGAAGCACAGCAAATGCCACTACAAGAAGAGAGCACATAAAAACACACTTGCTTCTCCAGTCTGTTCTCTTATTTATTTATGATTTGTGCAGTTATAGGATCTGAGATGATATATCCAAGAAAGAGTGCAATGACAAAGTTAGCAGTTGAGACAGAAAGTCAAAGGAACGTGGATGTGACAAGACTGCAGTTGCTGCAGTAGACCGGTACCTATCTTTGTGTTGTGTATTAAGCAGTGTCAGTAGAGCTCGGTTCAGTTCAACTAACAATTTTTAACTCGATTTCAGTTGAGATAGTCTGTAACAAATGCACCATGAGCAGTGAAGAGTCAGAACTGAGAACTGAGCCAAGTGGATACTTGCAATTGCAAGTTGTGGATGTAAGTATTTCTTACAGTGGGAGCACGTTGGATGTAAAAACCGTAGGAGCGCTCACTCACGAGTATTGTTTTCACAAGTTAGGTTCGAGACAGACTGTTTACCTATGGGCGATGAGATGATGTACATACATGGCTAAGCAAACCCAGCAATACGACTAATGTAATAGTGCATTATGTGTGGGTTAGGATACCTCAACTGCTCTATTAGTACTAATAGGTATCTCTCCTCGTCTCTATCCATCCTAACCTAACCAATGTATTTACACGGCAATGCTACAGCTCCACTACTTACAATACTTACTTTAATAGAAACGTAGTCCAACAATCTTAACTTGTGGGCTTACTGAACCACTTTTTCCAATACCCCTTCTACAATAGTAGCAACCGAAGGTTACGTGAATTATTCATATTAATACAACGCGCTTTATTTATATCGCAACGCAGTCTACAATTGCTATTAATATCCCAAAATTATTATTTTGTAAAAATGTCTTACACTATTTAATCTAAAAATGATGATATTTCGACAAACATACTTTATACACATAGAACCTCTCACGAGGGCCCATTGTTAACAGAAACCATTTTTAGTCAAGGATTTTTTTCGAAAAACATACTAATACTAGGGTCACCGCTGGGGAGCTTTAAATGTCATCGTTTTAAGCGAAAAACTGTTCTAAGGCATAAGGACAATAATTGTTTTCTTTTAACTTTACTTCTACACAATCTTGTCCTATGCCTCAGAGCTCTTTTACATGTAAAACGGTTACATATTTAAAGCGCTCCAGCGGTCACCCTGATATAATTTTGGAAAAAAATTCTTAACTCAAAATGATCAGGGTGGTTTCCTCTACAACATAGTAAAATAAAAACAATCTTCACTTGCCCCTGTTAACAACGGGTTCTCGTGGGAGACTCTTGTTAGTATTAAATGCAACATATAGATTAAGGGTTACCTGTAGATACTGCTTTTATCAAAATTGACTATTAAAATGCATTGAAAACTGAAAATGCCCAAACTTTTTTTAAAGTAACATTTTTGAACATGCAAATATTGCTAAAAATACTCTAAAATCATACCCACAAAATCTTTGACTTCGATTTTCGATCTTTTTTCGGATTTTTCAGTAAAAAGTGCATTAAAAAAGACGGGAGCAAGGTTCGAATTGTCATCTGTGGAGATGCACAAATTTACATTGAAACTTTGGTATCCATGACACAGTCGGAGAGCACAGTGCTACGATGGTTATTTTAAGAAATGGCTTATTTTTGAAATTGACAAAAAATATCAAAAATCGATGTCAAAGGATTTGTAGTCCTGATTTCGGAGTATTTTTAGCAATATTTACATGTACAGAGATGTTACTTTAGAAAAAGTTTAGGCATTTTGAAATAGGCAGATTTTGTATGTAATTTGATAGTCAATTTTAATAAACAATGTCTACTTGGCCTCCTTAAGCTATTTTGCGAATAGTCCATTCAAAACCAAGAAAACCATTCATGATGAAGAAAACAAAATGTAAGAATTTACTTATTGATGTCGTGGCAGCGGTAAAAGTTTTAAAAAAATTAAACGAAAAATTGGCATGAAAAATTTTTGCTTTATTATGTTACTGTATTTGAAAAGTGCAAAGCCAATTTCACCCTAATTCCAAAATGTGTCAAACATCTGGCGCCAAATTTTAAAAGCTAAGTGCAAGCCGTAACAGAAGCGAGCCGAAGTCGACAAATCTAAGTTAGCAAAGATTTGAAAACTTTATTAGACTTTCAACATTTAGGTTTCCAACAATTAGAAGCGCCAAGTGTAGAAACTATGGCGCAGAAATTTCATTCATTTAGACAACATAATGAATTTACGTGGATCCACGTATTTTGCCCATTTTGGTCACGATACATTTTGAAAATATGTTCTATAGAACTATGGCGCACATTTCAAGCATTTGTTTGCTATAATGAATTTACTTGTGTAGATGCATGCATTTTGCGAATTTTGGTGGTGAAATATTCAGATTTTGTCCTCCAGAACTATGGCACACGGATTTCATTTATTAAGCGAATATACATACATGATTTTGTCTTGCCTTTGACATTGTGTGCCATCGATTTTGCCATCGAAAAACGAAAATTATCAGTTTTTAATAGAACCATAAAAGAATTGGCTTACTGCTTCCTATAATGGGAAACACCCAAATAGATAGCATACCACTTCATTAAATGGGAAATACCTAAAAACATAACATCTTACCGCTTTGTATACAGGGAAACACCAAAAAGGATAGCTTAATGGTAAATAAAAATAAAAATACCCATAGCGTTAGCTTACGCTTCCTTTAATAGGATGCATTCACAATGTTAGCTTACCGCTTCCTATAATGGGAAGCATCCACAATGTTGTCTTACCGCTTCCTAAAATGGGAAACAACCGAAATGTTGGCTTACCGCTTCCTATAATGGGAAACATCCAAAATGTTGGCTTACCGCTTCCTATAATTGGGAAACGTCCAAAATGTTGGCTTACCGCTTCCTATAATGGGAAGCATCCAAAATGTCGGCTTACCGGTTCCTATTAAAAATTACTTCACATATGAATAATCTTTGCTTGTATCAGTATTAATGGCCATAATAGCATTTCAGATTTCTCATAATAAGTGTGGTTTATGACTTGGGAAATACTGAGCAAATTGGCTTTACACTTTTCACGTAAATGATCATTTTGGTTAACCCTTTTTGATCATGTGGCTTAGTACCTTTCCGAAGACGAGGGGCGATAAGCACAGAGAATGTTGTCGTGTTACATAAGTGTGTGCAACATATACAACGACGCTCTTAGCAACAAGGAAAACTTGCAATGAATTTTTCTGATTTATTTTCTGTTTAATTTCAATGAAAATCAATTTTTACAACAAAAAAGATCTTTCTAATTTTTAATTAATTAATTATTTAATTTTAATTGTTTACATATTAATTTTAATTCTTAACTCTCTTTTGAAAACCTGGTTAGCTCATGTTGGTCTACTGTAGTTTTCGTGCTATCACAATTCAACTGTGGATAAAGACTGGTGGGTACACCTGTATTTAAGAACGTTCACTACGTTTTTCCTTCTGTGGTGAACATTTCCAGGATAGCTGGCGATACGTTTTATCCAAAATTAGGCTACACTTAAGTGACTTGATGAACCTAATTTCATTTGAAGCAATTTTCGAAAAAATCTTCTGAACTGCCTCCCATTGAGATTTTATTGTGGTTGTTTGGCATGCGATTGTGGTTGTACATCTTTGACTCATGAAATGACAAATGACATCCTATTGGGATGAAATTTGACACATCAATTCATCCTAATTTTGGAAAAATTTGGGTATGAGTTGAAATTACACCCAAGAAATTGAAATTTAAACACCCATTCAATTGAAATTACAACCATGCGATTGAAATTTTGTTCATGCAATTGAAATTACACCGTAAACCCGTACAGTTGAAAGAATGTAACCTGTTCAAATTAACACGTGTAAATTATCCAGTGCAGTTGAACGTGACCCGTGTAAATTCGCGGGCGTAAATTAACCTGTGCAATTGAAATTGCAACCACTATTCAAAGTGAAATTTACTGTGTACCTATTTTAATTCCCGTTTTGCGGCTAGCAAGGGAAGATCAATATCTTTAATCAAAGCAGGATTTTTTAACTCTGATACATTTTTTAAACGGAAAAAATATACGAGACTTTACTCTAATATGCATTCCTTACTCCCGGCCATATTAAAATTAATCCGATTAACAGCATTTACTAATTATATTTTCTTTGCAGTTGTCTCTTTTTATAATTAATGTACGTCGTAGGTGTTTTAGCAGTTAACAAGCTATTGTCTCATTTTGGGTCTTTGCAAATAAGACCCATTATCACCCCATTGACTCCATGTCAAAGCTTTGGCATGAAATGATGATGACTTGTGAATGATTGTTGCGAATACTTTATGCAATTAAGAAGTGCCATATAAAAGTGGACGCATGTCTATATACGTCCGCGTTAAGTTTAAGACGAAGCGTACTATTAATGCAAGAAGAATTATTTCGATCACTTCGTAGGGGTAAAATTAATGAGAGGAATAGTCCGTTAAAGACAACACAGGTGTACTTTCCTTAACGAGAATATAAACTCATAATCAAAAGAATGGGAGTTATGGTCATCTAGTAATAATAGGGCAATACTACAATCTAAAATGCTTCTTAAACCCCAACCGGAGAAGAAAGTTGTACTACTATAGCAGGGTGAAACTTCATATGTAAATATGTGTTTGTTTTTGGAAAAAGATTTTGGAAAGAATATGACATTGAAGTAGAACATTAAGCAACATGTAAATCATTGAGAGTCCGAGTAAGACACTTGTGTCGCTGCACAACTCTATTAAAGACATGCATCTAATACCAGTAAGTAATGTACCTACTGCTGCTGGTGTGCATGCTTGGTGCATCACAAAGCATTTGTATACCAAAAATATGTCCAATTGTCTAATCTACACATACATACCTACATCTAGTTTTTATAAGTGAAAGCATAGAGTATATGCATTATGAGGGAATCGATAAAGGCGTGTCGGGTCTCCGTGGTCTGACTGTATAGCTTCCCCGTTCGGGTTTTTTCGGATGTGATCGCACCTTGATGAATTTCGCTTATAAGAACTTGGTCGACTGATACCATATACAGATGTATTGGTTTTTGAATCAGTCCGAGTAAGACAGCCGGGAGTGAAACTATGCAAGACACACTGGCATTTACTACAATAGAACAAAATGCTTTTCTGGTTTGTTTTACGTTCCTATACATTTACGCCTACGACAAAATACAGAAGTTTGCTGATCCTGTATGCTGACTTTGCTAACTGACCATGAGTGCCTTCACGCAGTGTAGTTAGCCAGCACTACAATAGTTTAGGAGAGATAGAGACCGGAGGACCTTTAGTATTTCACAGCTTTCAGTATTATTGAATATTGAATGTTCTTCTTTCGCTCCGTGCAGAATTGGCTCCGCTGGGCACTTCTGTCTTACGGGACCCACTCAATGAGGATAATAGCAATGACTTACCCCAGAGGGTTGCAGCAAATTGCATTATTTCCTTAAAAACATCTTAGTTGGCTGTTTCGCCTCGTTTTCTTTTACAAGTCTTCAGGTGTACTTCATATAATGTGCAAAGTTATAGTCTTGATGGAAATTGCGGTATAATATGTCTATACGATGTCTAACTTTGTTCTTTTCACTTTAATTTTCAAACTACAAAAATGGAAGGGTTTTCAAGCTAAACAACTGCGTAAGAGTTACTGGTTCTGTTCGTTTGCTTAACTAGCTACATTTATGGCTAACTTTTGGTTGTAGCATAGCGGTCTTAAATTATCCATACCACAGATTTAAAATAAGGCTTTCAAAATACTTACTCTGGCTCACACATGTAAAAATTTATAGATTTAGAAGCAAACGTATTTAGTATTTAACTGTTTTAGGTGTATCCAGCCTATAATGCAATTAGGCATTTTTAACGGCTAAAAAGGTAATTGACCACTTTGGAATTTTAGGGCGCCTACATAGCGGGTATTCCAAGTATAACATTTTACTAGGTTAATTAGGTTTGGAAAAAATACCTATACTATTAAAATCCATTAAAATTAGTCGCAAAGAAATCTGCAAATACCGTGGGTGGTTACTCGTGTAAAATGAACACTTAAGATTATCAAAATTACCATTAGTTTAATGGAAGAACTATTAAAAATGTTATACCTCCCTGGCCCGCTCAGTGGTCGCTTTAGTCGATCTGGGAAATACGAAAGTGGTCCATTTAGTAATTGTTTTCGTTTTCGGTTTTTATAAGAGTAATCTTTTGCAAAGACTAACTAAAATTATTACAAACTTCCTATTTTGCGTAATTTGTTTATTGTTGACTACTGAATATTAAGTGTGGATGTATTCAGACTGGAATTGCCGCGTGATAATTTAAATGAACGAGTTTCATAATATTAATTTGTGAATTAACAAATGGTTTATTTCTCCGTCCTGCTTATTTTTACAAATATTCCTGCAAGTAATAATATGTTCCTTATTGGAAAACTGGAAAACAACAGTAATAAATAATTAGTACTTCCATTTTCGTATTAAATAGTAAAGCGAATGTATTGTTGATATTTGTATGTCCGAACAAAACAAAGTCCAAAATTGGTTACTGAATAGATGGTGGATATATTTTAGATCTGCATCGTATTACAAGATCAATCAGCTGCTACACACTGTACACACTACGCGTTTACCAGGTAGAGCATGTAATGCATATAGAAGTGAGGTTTATAACTCGTGTATCCAGCCAGGGTAATCTATAAGGGTAAAGTTGATTGTAATAGTGAAGGATGAAGGGGAAGGAAGCAAGTTAAGTTGGGAGAAACTGAAAGCAATGTTATGTATCGTATGTTAGTGGGAACATAAGAACTGGACGTTTGGCTGGAATGGATCTGAAATTTTGTACGGTAAATGAAATGAGGAAAAGATTTTAAGTGTAGGATGTGGTAATGGATAGTGTTTAGTGGGACTGGTGAAATATAAATGAGGAGCAGTGAAAAGGCCGTTTGAGGAGAATGCAGAAAGTAAATCAGATGCACATTAGAAATATTGTGAAAGGACGCCGGAAAAGTGTTAGCAGTGAGTAGATTAGGGGCCTTGAGCATATAGAGAGAGCTTTGGTGGAGAGAGTTTGAGATGAGACGGGAAAGCTACTGCTAACAATACAAGACAAGAATAAGTAACCTAGAGCAGAAGGAAAGAAAGGGATTATCTTTCTCTTCCTTTCTTTTGATGATCTTCCAGCTAACACTAACGAATGGGCAAGTAAGTACATGGAATGGAAGTTGGTTGGACGAACATAGTTTTTCTTTGTCCTGTCCACCGAAAAGGAAATGATCCTAAATCCTGACGATGAGTCCAGTTGAGTTGACTAGTTTTGTTGTTCTTTGCAGTAGTTCAACTCAACTTACGTGTACTTTCTGTGTTTAATGCATGTTCCACGGCGTCTTGGCTTTCTACGTGATTTCTTTTCTATTGCTACAAATGATCAGGATACTCTTTCAATGGCAGCGGATATTCACATCAATAAAACCATGACTAAGTAATAAATACGGGAGTGGCTAAAATAAATGGAAAGAATTATGCAATGTTGTAGTAAAGGGCGACTCTTATCTCCTCCGTACACACTATCTTTACTATCTTGAAATAATTACACAGGATAAAGTATATTGCACACGTGTATATTGTAAAACTACATACTGTAATGGAAAAATGTAGTAGGCATTAGTGTTATATTTTTGTAGGTTGTAGATGCACAGCCTTTCTCTCCCGACTTACACTAGCACTAACACTGCACACAACGTATCTTACATAAATATGTACTTGTACATAGTACAATGGGGAAAGGAATTATATTGACAGTAGTAAAAGTAAGTCGACTTATACTCAATGTCATTGGCGTATTTATGAATGGGTGAGGCGACGCGTGCAAACAGAATTTCTAAATTAATCTACGTATCAGTAGAATCTCCTGAATGAGTATTTCCATTTTTACTCCGGCACCTCGGAACACACTTTTTCTCTATTTTGACAGAGCATCCCCCATGAGCAATACGCCACTGTTGTGTATGTTTTATAATAAAAGTGTAGTGTATACATCATGAATAGAGTGTAGTAGTAGGAATTGTAGCTGAGTCGATGCTATGTCATGCAATGCCATAGCCCATAAAACCAGAGCCCGTAATACTACTATAGAGTGGGGTCAGACCAAGCCAGGCCAGAGTTTGTGAAAGAGAAGAGAGAGTAAAGCAAGTTTGGTATGCATTTGTATGTGGACTGGATAGTAGTTGTAGTTTTACGCTAGTAGATAATATAAGGTGGGTTTTTGGTTTGAATTGAATGCAGTGAGAGAGTGAGGAATGGGATATGGTGGATTTATATTGAAAATGTTAGTGCGAGAGAGTTGAGTTAAGTTCAGATGTGATAGTTAAGTATAGAATGTGAAAAGTATATTTATTATTAGAGAAGGTGAGTGGTTGGGGATGGGATGATATGGAATTAGAACTGTTCCTACCTACTCGTATAGAAAATGATGTAAGCGTGCAATAGAGAGTAATAGTATTAGGATTATATAAGAATAATGTTTGGACTGACGGAGTGAGTAGCAGGGAAGTGACTGGGAACTTGTGCACTATAGCTGGACGGAATGCCCTAATGTGGTATAATACATGTGTGCAGTTCTGTAGTGAGTATTGATGGCCGGGGAGTATAGTGGAGCCTAGGGTGGCTAGGCACACATGACGAGCAGAACAGAGAACAGCGGTTTATAGAGCCAGCACCGGGCGAGAGTCGGTATAGTAAATGTATGGTGAGGGTTCTCTGCGCCGGGTCGACTGAAAATCGGAATGGTGGTTCTCGGCAACTTCGGGTTTCTCTCGCCAACTCTGTGCGGATTTTCTACGGTAAAAAGGCTTGCAGACGAAGAGCAGCAGACAGGCTAACCAAGTAAGCTGGTGAGCTCAGAGAAACTTCAGGCAAGTGGCTACACACACTTGTCTCCCAGCTTGGCGAAGCAAGCCACACCAGCAGTCTCTATGTAGTCCCTAGTAGAAGCATAAAAAACAACGCGGCGATGGTAGGTACACTTACTAGGCAATGATGCAGAGAAAACAGAGCAACTACTACGTACTACGCTACAATGGAGACTTTTCTCCCCATTTCATTATCTCTGCAGTTACCAAATTTAACTAACATTTCCCCGTCTAAAGTGAAAATATTTTACAGCCTCCCAGTCGGCTCAGTCTTTTCTAAATGTCCAGCCACTCTAAGCACTGGCAGTAGTGTTCCTCCTCCAAACTCAAAGTTTTTGTTGTGAAGTTCAAGTGACAGAGTGACATGTACGGATTCTTGACCACTGCAAACGAAAACATTGACATTTAATACAAAATAAATCCTGGCTCCTGGTTTTCTGCAAAATTCAGTAGGCATTTGAAAGAGGTGGCTAAACTGCTGGTGACTCGTGACAAGTGAATTAATTATTAATTCAGAATAGAGAAACACACAAGAAACTTATTGTGGTACGTACAGTTTCGTGGTTGATATGATAGGGCATTGACATGAACCAAATTCAGTGCATTTGTGCAATGCCTATCCCTACTTTTATCGCACAGTGTAACTAATTATAATTTTACAAATGCTAAGAGAAAGAAAATCTGATTTAATTAGTCTGACATTTAGCATTTGTGTATAAGGAACTATTGCGTGAATGAGTGAAGGTTATTAAAATGAACTGTAGATAGTAAAAGTTTATTACGTAGTTATTTCTTGTTGAGAATTAACTAGGTAATCGTATACAATATCTGAAATCAGACTAGACATGTTTATTGTACATAGAAATACACAGTTGTACGCGTAATGTACTGCATCTTAGCGCATTGTTACATGGTACGTACATGATATTATGCATCCGTAGTTGTAACGTGCTCCTTCAGACTTGTTAAGTGTATCTCAAATAATGTTCTCCCACATCCCGTTCAATATTTACTGTTAATCTAGTTTGCCTGCATGTGTACATAATTAAAACTGACTAATATTGTAAAGAGACTAGGAAGTGTGAATGCAGACGTAAAAAGTAGAATGGATTTGTGTAGAGGAATGTGAGAAGGAAACATTGATACGTAACAATGCCGTATTTATACTGCAGTTTTGGGTAGCAACGTTATGGCGGATTAAGGAAAGCCCAAAATGCGTCACTATTCAATGAAAAACTAAGAGTTGTACCTAAAATGGTGACTTACTTTCTAGCGAGTGTTGGGAAGATGTGTCCTGGAGTTAAGGTGTAATTACATGGTAGCTAAGATGGACGTGGTGCATAATGTTGTATGATAATGTATACGGCATACTTAGTGAGGATGTTGAAGAAGCCGAGGAGTGAGTCTGGATTTCCTTGGCTTCGATGACGATTTCTACGGTATTGCTAACTTATTGGCGCAATGCTGTGAGCGGCTCAGAGCAGATTTTCCTCAGAGACATTGCAAAGAGAGAAAGCGAGGAAAAGTCAAGATCTCTTAGAAAAAGTCAAAGCAGAGACTGACAAGCACAGGAAGGGATAGCAAAGAAGGAAATCAAGCGAGTCGAAGGAAAGCAAGTCAAGTTAACTGAAAGTGAACTGAAGGAAGTGTAGGGAAGGAAGCCAAAGCGAGTCAAATCGAAGGAATTGAGTCGCCATAGTCGTCTGCAAGAGCACCGAAAGGGTTAGTCGCAATCCCACAATACCAGCGGCATGCACGATCATCATGATTAGGATACTTACGCCAAAAGTCATCATCGCCAACTCTGCCACTGCCTCCACTCACCTTCCGCCCTTCTGAGTGGCTTCAGCTTCCTTGCCAACTAATCCACCAAATCTCGTGTCAGGTACACCACAAACACTCAAGCATGCAGAAGGACAGTCACGTCGATCATCTCCAGTATGTTGGTCCTTATCGTCTCGAGAAGACGCTGGGAAAAGGCCAAACAGGTACGCACTTTGCTATCACTCTCCCTTTCCCATCTCCACCACTTCCCATACTCCCATACTCCCATACTCCCATACTCAAAAAATATATTCAACTCCCTATGCAAATATTACCTCAGTCTTACAATATTACTAATCAAATCCAACAATCCTAACAGATAACAGATGGTTAGCTAGGAATCCATACAAGTTGCGCTATTTCGACCAATGCACATTCCAATGTTTTCACCTGGCAGCTAATTTTAGACTGAACTGTCCGCCCACTCGGTGTAATATGGATTGCGTATAATATATGATTAATTCATGTGGATTATTAACTTGGAGATGTTCAATCTTTATATATTAAGTAATGCCAGATGGTTGCATTGACCGATTTTGCAGTTGCAAGCATTTCGCTACAATTTCTTCATGCATTTTGCATTTGTCTCCCGTAATCCCTATAACTCATGGCTACCTTGTAACTTTCCTTGTTCGTGGACTCACGGATTGAACAGCATTTCTATCATTCTGCTTTGTGCATTCACAGAATTCACTCTAGTCTGTGAAAAACATTTATCGCTTGAACTGAAGCGCTGGTTCACTTCACTCGCTCCCAGGAAATTGCTTTTTGCCCATTCATTCATAGAACACAAAGCATAGTAAAATACCTAAATGTTTCTGAAAACAACGAAATACCTATTCCTCTTCAGCTTCCGAGAACCCATTGAGAAGCGTTGTGCAAACTTTATTGTGTTCCTATAAAGTAATTGATAAACCTGAATAAATAAATAGTAAGCATTCACAGCCATATAGTATTCATCCTAATTACAAATTACACTACTCTTTTCATATTAAAATATTATTTTCTAGAATTAAAATATTCGCTACATTTAGGTATTTACGAGACAATTTACTTTCCCCTCTACAGTATATCATTGCATTACAGTAGTATTGATTTATAATCTTATCAAGCACTTTGACCTATAAACTGAGGAGAACAGAAATGAGGAAATGAAAGAAACGACTTTAGCAGCAGTGGCACTAATCGATTTGACGCATTACTTAATAAATCGTAACAAGATCGGCGCAAACTTATTATTAGCTATCGTATACCGATATCTAGTATTGCTATCAGAGTGTGTTCTTTACCCAAGTTATTTCCCGAAAGTATTAAAGATTTATGGTAATTTAGGTGCCCAATGTTAAGGAAGCAAACTGACTACTAATTGCATTTCAGATTGTATAAAATTAGTAATAAATACATCACGAATTGCTGGAGCCATGAATCATTATTTTCAATAAAGATTTCGTCAAGGAATTGTCTGCTAAAGATAAGGAAGGCAGTGTTTTGTTTATTTGGTTAGGTTTGCATAAATAGAGCTGAAAGCTTTAGTTGTACATAATCAATACATGAGATACTTTGATAGGTAGATAAACCTTGAGTGAATTTGTAGAGATCTGCCACTGACTCGCGAGTGTATGTTTATGTGTGTACTTTTGGTAACGTCAGTTAGTTTTCCATATCAGTGAGTGAGTGATAGCAGCCATTATTAGGAAAGCATGAAACATTGCGTGTTCATGTGATGATAAGTAATAATGCAGAAATTGGTTCGGCCTTGCATTTCTTGTCGGTACGCAGGGAAATTACAAGTAAGAGAGCTGGGATATTTGGTAGTTGGTTAAAAGTTGTAAACTTGGAGCGGAGAGCTGCACAGAGAATTGTTGGAGGAAAGAGAAATAGTTGGCATTCCCCTCAAATAGTTGCGCGTTATAAAAGAAGTGTACCACAACGTTGTCATTTAGGAATGATTTAAGTAAGTTCAGAGGGAAAGTAGCAAACTCCTTATGCAAGTGAAAACCTGGAGAAAATAGGTGGCCTTGCATTCCCCCGTTATTACGTATAATAAAATGTATAAATACCTACACTACACGGACACTATAAGTTTAATACAGGGTGTACCCTTAGGTACGTGTGTCCATTAAGTGTGACAATTACACTGAATGTGCTGCGGATACGTAAACGGTGGACCTTGCATAATGCCCATCTCTCCTAACGGGAGAGAAGGAATAGGAGGAGAAAGCATAATTTGTGTGGATGTTTCTGGTGCAAGCAACGTGTAAGTGAGAGGCGACTTCTCCTGCAAGTACCTATGCATTTGGTACTGTAGGGCCTCAGAGTAAGTAGTCCAGGCATGTACACCAGAGTATGTAGAAGTCAACGGGACAAAACCATACGCCAAGACCTATCTCTTTTCCAGGTTGGCTTTGGACGCGTATTGTGGAGAAAGTGGCTGTGGGTATTTATCTGTGTAGAAGCATAGAGTGCAGACTTGAGTTGGGCAGGAAGAGAGAGTTGTATGTGTAGGGTATGTGTAGGGTATGTGCATATATCCTTGGGAGGCACACGAACGAAACTAACCAGCCAAGCCAGACAGACACTCTCTTTACAAATGTGGGCCTTTATACACTGAAAGCATCCGTTATCAAACTCATCCTGAATATCAATGGGGAATGAAAAGTTCCTGATACGAATAAGTTCAAATCTGATTCATTTCCTCAGATGCTCCCGTCAAGGTCTCCGTCTTTTCAGCACATGGAGTTTTCCTAATTCCACATACTTTACTTATTAAACTTACTTTTCCTTCCCTCACCGTCCTGTCCCTCTTAGGTTTTAAGCCACCTTCCATTAAGCTACGTTACTGCAAAATCCTATTGCTCCTAATCTCCGTTTTTCTCACAGTGTTTACCTACTACACTACACTGCTCCGATTTTTAGAAACTGTAGTCATTTCTCATGCTCTAGTATTGCACCACGTACGATGTACTTATGTGTCACAACTTACAATATCTATCCCTATACCAAAAAGGTACTACTATGACGGTAGGACGAGATAAATGCAGTTTCCCTATATCAACTTGCATAAAATTATATTTTATATTTAGCCGTTTCACAAAGGGTACTTATTATTTTATATTCGCTCTCCGCATCTTTTTTCCGTGGATTGGGGAATATGCGTGATGCGGACTCCTTTTTACCATTATCCACATCATATTTCAAGAAACCGATAAAATCTTAGCTGTCTGAGTTGAGACTCGTTTGTTTCACAAGTTAAGTAAGTCGTATCGAATAGCAGTTAAATTCAAGATGTCTACTTACTATAAGAAACTCTTCATCTTTGAAATCTTCAAAGGAATCAATACAATTTCCGTCTTCTTCTCTTCTACCAAAGGATAATAATATCCACCATCTTTTGCAGTAGGCTGCTGCATCTAAAATCCTAAATCGTCTCTGTACTGTGTTTGTTCTTACACTTGTGGCGTCTCTTTGTACTTATCGTTGCTTCAACCATACTGCATTGCTTGAACACCGGAAAAACCATCTGCTTATAGTTCTGTATATTTATAAATGCCTTCCTTATTTAAGATCAGTTTGCATATTTGTCGAAACAACATCTTACTATTTAAGCATACAAATATAATCTTCAAAGGGTTTTGTTTGCAACTTAGGATCGTATGGCAAATTAAGTGATTTTTCATGACCTTTTCAACACCAAAGTGGTAACACATGTGTGAACTGCAAAGTAGAAACCAACTTCTACTTACTTTTTGTTAATGTGTTTAACAAGAAAAAGTGCCAGGTTGTAAACCTTAAGAAACTAAAATACAAATAAAACGTGAATTACAACATTCGTAGTGTGTAGCAAATATCTGTCCATAAATTCAGAACAATGCATACGCTATTCGGAGTACCTACGTGCTGTAGGTGGATGTCTAAGGTCATTTTCACACATGTGCTGAAGGAGCAGATATGTTAGCTGAATGTAGTGGGCGTAGGTAAGAAATGTTCCATAGGAATTTTTCTAATAGTTTCACTCCATATGTTGTGCTTTGCCATTTCTAGACATGTGAAACAAAAATCCTAAAGAAAGCTACAAAGAGAAAGGAGAAGGGAAAATCTTGGGATATTTTGTACTCAGATCTGATCTCAAGTACTCGCTAAGTACACAATTCCCTTCTTAATTTTCTACGGTTCACGTTCGCATCTGCCTCCAATAACTCTCTAATGTTCTTTGTAATTCTACCATGCATTTTTTCAGGGATAAATTTTCCTTCACAATACTGTATAGTACTCTTGTACTGATAAAATGTACTATGAGTTGATGCATTGAATACTTTCCCATTGTGTTCTACTACAACTTAAAGCAAGCACAGAATTATGGGGAAGTCACATCACATTGAATATTCTCAGAATTCCTGCAAGCAATTCAAGCCACATCACATAAGCTTCCGCTTTGCCAGTGTAAGAAAACTTTTGATGGACGCTTTACATGCATAGATTTCATTTTACTTTAAGAATGCAAAGAAACCTATTCAAATTTGTAATGTTGTGGTACGTTGCAGGCAAACATGCTAATTGTGTTTCCCATTCTTCAGAGCGACTTACTGAAAGGGCTTTTTAGGAAAAAGCTTTTTTAATGTTTTATTTTCAAGTAAATTTAATATTTTGCATTTGTCAATATAAGTAACCTCTTTGAATGCCTGTTTAAAAATATTTTGCTATAGTTCAAATATTTTCCGTTCTAAACACAATTTCGTTCTGTACACCATATTTAAACCAGTTTTACTTGAAAATTATTTTTTGAAATTAAGAAGTTTGTAAAACGATTATTTTGGGGCCACTTTTTCTTTATTAGAATATAAAAGAACCCCTGTCGTGTGCATTTTGCTAGCATTTGTGTGCTGCCTTTGGGTTGCTTATGTGTAAAGCGAAATATAATGAGAAATGCATGAGTTAGTGCAGAGTCCGAGTTTATTATTATATTTACAGTTTCCAGTCTTGCTTTCTATTTCTCTACCCTACAATGTGATAGTATGCGGCATGAGCAACGTGTATGTGTATACTGGTGTACTACAGTATACGTGTAATATAACACGAGCCAAGTCGTAGAAATATATCGGAACAACACTTTACGCTATCTTCACATTCTGTTATGTTATGAAGTTTCCCCCTTCTTCAGTTTGCTTTAGTTCGCTTTCCGTTGCGTTTTTAGTTTCCATTTCCTACTTCGCTGTCGTTTTTGTGCAAACATCATTTTCAAAGGGGAGACTCTAAATAAAGAAGACGAAGAATCAAGGCCTTTAAAATAGACGCACGTAAACTGAGCTAAGGAACTATATCTGGTGTTTGGGCATGTAACGTTTTCTCTCTGTACACATTTACTACTTCACTATTGCTTTCTTGTAGCAAATCAGTTATGCTGCTGTAGTAATACAAGCTCTTGCACCCACGCTAAATATGAAACTATTTGTTTTCTATATCCAGTAATATAAAGTAGTGGTTCATTTTATTTCAGTACTGCTATCCCGCAGCCAGATGAATTACGAATAAAATTAAAATGACCATGAAATATTTTTTAACGGATTCACATGAAAAATTTCCAAAATCTGGCCACATATATAATTCCCCAAAAGAGAAGAATTTACAAGAATTCATTCATGTTTTTAAAATCATTTTGACATTAAGCACTGTTCATTTATACTCCACCCTATTTTATTTTTTGCATATATTTTAGAATAAAAATTAATTATACAATTTATAATATAAATTGCTTTTATGTGACTAAATAAGTTAAATCCCACAGAAATAGCGGTTTTCCAGTAATGAAATGTATTGGGAAAAAATGAAAATTATCTCTGAAAATTAAAAAAAATATTTTTTCTACAAAATAATAAAGCACGGGCTTTATTTGCTGCTAGAAGTGAGTATCCATAATGCTTTTCCTAGTAAACGAAATGCGTAACAATCAACTTTGAGCAGTAAGACACATGCAACTATAAGAATATTAATACCTCCTTGCTTTGCTAGCAGAGACTAAGGTTTGTGCCGTTTTAGTACTCCAGAGAACCCAACACAATTGCGTGTTACGCACACAAAAGAAAGCGTTCCTGCATCATTCTTATTTCTACTTCCTACATACAATGTAATAACAGTAAGTTGATCTCATGTTAGTCTTCCTCCATAGCTATAATCAGGATATACAACTTTATTGAATAAATTGAATTAAGAATTGAGTATACGAAGAACCTTACATGTGCGAAACGAGATTTCCCCCTTTAAAGTTCCTAATGGAATTACGATATACTAAGACTGCACGGTAATGAAATAAAATGAAATGCTATTCACTGAATCGATGCATAGCATTGTTTACGCCCATAAAAGTCTTCCCATATTATTGTTCAAAATCCTACCACACATGTCGAAATTATTTTAAATAGTTTTTCCAGAAACTTTTAAAGAAATTATAATTATTGCATTGCCCCACAGAAATGGAGAGACAAATATGTAATGTGGATGTTTTTGACTACAGTATACCAATGAATTTTTTTCCATACGTCAGTATTGTAACTACTTATAAGTTGTATATTGCCTATGTTATAGGTAAGAAGCTAAGCCTAGCAACTATTATTGAAAACTGTTAGTAAAGCTAAACTGCCAGTGGTTGTATTGCGGCAGTAGTCTAGACATTATGCATAATATATCTTAGGACAAAGAAAACAAAGAAAACAAAAACTGTTCTGTCTATGCCCATCTGAAGAAAGAAACCTAATAGTAAAAGTTAGGGGAAAAGTTATTGGTACTGCCTAGCTTTAATATGTGTTACGCTCCTCAATTTAAAGCTAATTCAATTTCTTTTCTTCGGAGTACCTTTTTTTCTTTATTATCTCGTGAATTCAGCATCTGCATCCCATTGCAAACTAATATTTACATGCATATAAACATAAAGGGATTATATTTAGGCTGCTTTTCAGGTTTGAATGCTCATATAGATTTACTTTAGACATTTCTTGCTTCCAAATGTATGTTAATATGTAACTTGGTTTCTCATATCTTTTCACGGAAGCAATTCGCTCAACTGTACGGTACGATGCAATTTTCTTTCTCAGATGAGCATCACATAATTGCATATAGCCACACATACTCCATGTGTGCAAGTACACCTGCTAAATATTCACATTTTTGTCCACAGAAATGAGTCCAAGAGAAAATTCTACAAGTATCGAATTATACCTGGAAACTACTTCATTAAATATGTTAAGAACAAGGATCGCAACCTTTATGTAACTAAAAATTATGAAAAAATGCGGTTTCGAGCCTTTTAATGTTAAAAACCATAAAAATGAAATGAGTTTTAATTTTTTATGTTAACCATAACCTATAATACTCAATATATAAATATAACCTATAAAACCTATAAAAATATAATACAAAGAATGCATAATGCATAGAGTGAAACGGCGAAATTAGTCGCACCACATGTTTTCTCAGGTTACAAGACATTACCTAAGGGAAATTAATCCTTTTGCAGTATCTTTAAAGAAATGTATCCAATTATTTATACCTCAACTTATAAACTTAAGTTCCTGAATGCACATACCTCGTAGTAAAATATTCCCAGAATGGTAGTAGAGTGAATAGTGTTAGTAGTGGAAGGCCTCTAAAGTTCAAAGAAAAGAAATTGAAAATTAGATAGCTGTAGAAGCATCTAGTATCATTATTGCTAGTCTGTATTATGCAAGGTTCGCCTTTTTAGATAACGTTTAGTTCAAAAAGATGAATTATATTTTCTGTGCTATCTTTTTGTACAAAAATACAGTTCACTAATTTAATACGAACAGAGTGAATAGGGAACTGTATCTGCAAATATGCTTAGCATAAGGCTGCAAGGACGTTACTCTTTCATGTATGGGTTGTCTAGAATTCCAAATGTCTTTTGAAAGAAACTCTAAGCACAGTTGCTAAAACACTACTGACTATCATTATAATGTGATTGCCATTGTCCCACAAACTTTGTAACATCAATTCTCCTGTTGTAATGAAATACTGCCGCCTACAAGATTCTGCTAAAACAAAATTAGGGAGTACATGATAAAGAGATACAGGGATTTAGAACACGGTACAGACCTAGTGGGGAGTTACATATTATATTCATTTCTATTTATAGTAGCTTCACATCTCCTGGCAATTGTAAGATAGGCGTAACAGATTTCTCTTGAATTACATGATATGGGCACTGTTATCAAAAAGATTTGTTCGTGGGAACACAAAGTAGAGTCCTTATCGATACTCTGATTCTGATGAACGAAATTTGACAAACATAATCCCTGTTCATTATCTTTTGTCAGAATTTAGCCTCTGGGTTCATTGTCAGCGTTAAATATCTCACAACTGCCTCAATTGTAACTCTGAAATGGATCATTTTCATTTGGACTTATGTTACTATTTCGTCGAAGCCATCCCACAAGGCTCTGTAAGTAAGATAAGTTATAACCAATAGGCGCTACAAATTTGATAAGGATGGAAAATGGAGACTAAGCATTCGCAAATCTATTTTGTCATTTACTACAAAAGAAATTATCAAGGTACAATAATTATAATATTTAAAGTTGACTGAAGTCAACGTTCACAAATTGCAGTGAGATTTTCACAAATTGCAGTGAGATTTCTACATATTCATGATATAGAATGAGTGTAATATATAAAATAATAATATAAAACTTTAGCATAAGTAGTCCACTAATAAAATTTTCTGCTATACATAAGGAGTAAGGCTGCGTAGGGATGTAATGTAATGTAAGTATTATAATACATGAGATTTAGTCTTTGGCTTTGGTTAGTACGTCAACGTTAACGACTTGCCCTAAGCCGTAAATATATTGTGCCTTTTCCTGAGAAAGGCCACTTAATTAAAAATAAGGTTTATTTATTACCATACTAACGGTTCAGTCTGCGTATATACTCGGAGTATATTAATTTCCCCGCCTAGAAAGTATTAATAAAACATCCATTTATTAGAAACAGACTCCTTACTTGTCTCACGTAATCTCACTGGTTTCCTACCCAAATGTAAAGATGCAACCTTTTAATTTTGAAGAGCTCCTGAAATTAAATATTAGATACAATTAATCAGTGTAGCAAACACCAAGCTAAAAATATATGCGTATAATTATTCGCCCTTATTAGTTTTAAGTTCAACTGATGTATATATGTCGCTGTCCTTGGGATCTAGAACGCCTTGGAACATCTGACCAAAGAAGCCTAGTCTAGGCTTGGGCAAACGTTTTTCAGAATTTCGATTTCTGCCTTGAAAATTTTACGCTGTAAAATTATTGTACGTATATTAAAATGCATTTTTAATTCAATCAGTTTAAATGAATTTTTGAAAAATTCTATTACACGCAACTTCAACGATTTGTATGCCTTGCTGGGAACACCAATTGAACAACTGCAATGCTTAAAGCCAAAGGGATTCTGATGTAATCATGATGTTCTGTTCTTGTGTACCAGGTCAATTGCAAACCAGCAATATCTCCCGTATTTATCCCTAAGAGCTGGCAAGGCCTGAGGACCCTGGCCTCGTAGTGAAATTATGTGTCAAGGCGTCCCAGACCTCATGAACTACGACATAAATACCTAATTTAAGTTAATTAAGTTTATTATGCAGTTTTCTGTACAATATCAAGAATTACCACTAATAGCAGAGAGAAAAGACTGAATTTGAAAGTGGAAAAGCAAAGCGGATTACGCAATTGTTCCTTGAATGTAAAACAGAAGCTTCATGACAATGCTCTCCACGTAAAGTTGTGGAAATAAATAAGGGGAGCCGTATCCCTACCTTAAACTGTCACGATGTCAAAAGAGTTCATTACGAAATGGTTGACTTTTGTCAGGGATATGACGTCACGTCAGGGCACTGGTAGATTAGGTACTTGCCATTTCGTATTCTCGTATTCTGAAACAGACAAGCTATCAATCTCAGCTGCTACGAATTTTTTGTATACGATGTGTATATTCTGCATTCGCTTATATTTAGCATGTTTAGGTAGGTGGCTAAGCTCACATTATATTTCACCGTGAGGTTATCCTGTTGGCTAGCTGCATGAGTTCAGCACTGCATACAGATTAGTAATGCTCATATTCACATGTCTTCTTCTCTTCCGCTACATTCTTTATGAAATGGAACACTCGTCGGAAATGCTCAAAATTCTCCTTCTTTTGTCAAACAATTCGTTCAAGTTATTTGATGCTCTTTAGGCAAGTTTCAACTTTCACCAAACTCAAATGCTGGCAAGTTTTTTGCAGTCAGAAATAATAAGTGACGTGAATGAAGTTTGCATACTTTACTGCACTAGTGGCAAGCACACTTTGTAATTTTAGCTAAAAAGTTTAACACTCATGAAAAAACTTTACGTGTACGAAAAATCCATAAATTAATTTGTATGCACTCATGATTAAACGCTAAGAGGAAAACCTCTTATGCATGTCAATGTAAGGCAAAGCCCCACCATACATCGTTTTGCACATTATGCAAAATTCTAAGAGTTATGTTCAAAATTTCATAACTTTGAAAAGACAATTTCACCCTAGGAAATTATTTCCTACAGCTGAATTATGTGATGATGTTGAATATGCCAATCGCTTCATTGTCTCCTTATTTAAAGTTACAATTAAATAGTTATTTGAGGCGAGGCAATCATTAAAATAAAATTTCTGTTAAGATCAACAATGGAAATAAGAATAAGAAAATTAATATGAAATAACAATTACTTTCATTTATTATTCAAAAAATAAGGTACAGAATTTCAGGCATAACAAATGCAATTTGATACAGTTTTATTTATTAGAGCACTTGTAAAAAACTCTTTTTAAAAGCTACATTGTTATGCCCTGGCAGAGGTTTCTAAAACTACACTAATGTTACAAGCACGTATCTACAAATGTGGTCAAGGGGGGCACGGCAGTACATATATCATGAAAAAATTTTGCTGTTTTAATACGTGCTTGAATGTTAACGGGTCACTGATTGTAGTCGTAATTTTTTCTCTAATTGACTTATGATGGTCCTTGAAAGGTCTTTTGGAATAATTAATTGGAATTGTCAGCATTTTTTGTGAGCATTTTTTTCTGATTTTCAGAGTGATGTTACTCTAATTAGTTAGATTTAATTGCCAGTACAATTGGTGTTACAATATGCAATATACTAGTACTGTAGTACTGTTCTTCTGCTGATTATTTTATTTTCTCTTTATCGAAATTCAGACAAAGAAGAGTCTCTTTGCTAACATGAGTTTGTAATTTATAATTTTAGTATGGACGAATTTGAGTTGAGTAGAGTTGACTCAACTGAGTTTTGGTGCATTGGAAGGACTGAAGGTTCAGAGTATTTAATTTCCAGTATAATTGTGCACCAAAGGAATCTTCATTAACATACAATCCAGTAGAATTAATAACCATATTACAGTGATTACAGTAGAGTGAACTTTAAAGTACTTGAAATGAATATATGTTTTCTAAAGTGAGAGTTTTATGGTCAAGTAGTGTTAGCACAGCATGGAGAATTGAATCTAATTCATGGTGTGAGGCACGACATACATAACATGTCAAGCAGGGTCTCAAAGATTGAGTGAATGTAGAACAAAAGGAAATTACCTTGTTGAAATAGGAAACACAAATATATGATTAAATATATACACAAATATAGAAATGCATTCATAAGCGTCCTACACTTAACAAAACAGGCCATCAAAAACTGGTTGAGTTATTGAGTTAGTAAATTAAAAATATTGCAAATACCGTGCATGCAAGAAAGTAGGTAAAAATTTTAGAGATGGAAACTTCAGCTGGTTTAGGTTTACAACATTACATTTTTATGCGTACTTAATTATTCTGTTCCGAAGTAAGAGAATGATTTATGTTACATAATTTATTAACATTAAATTATATACGGAATAGTAATACATGTTCACTAATTTTAATTTACAAAGGTAACGAAACATTCACGGATTAGATTTACTAAATGTTATTCATACTTTAGTTGTACGCTAGCATTTAAATGGTTTACATTTATTATAAAGTACAGGAGTAATAATGTACAGTAATAATGGTTATTTTCTTTAGTGTGCAGTAATATTATAAGAACAAACTGACTTGTACAACTAACAAACAAAGTCTTAGATTGTAATATTTGATAAGTAATTACGGTTATAGATATTCTTAAGTGATATGAGAATTTTTGCCATTTTGAGATATGAAATAAATAAACCTGTGTAGACCATGTAGAGAAAGTCATGATAGAAAGTAGCGTAAGATTACGTCGTCATAATATTCGTAGACTTTAATGTGAAGTACTGCAATGAAATGAAATGGTGCTATGAAGACAAGTTCAGACAAGGCAAGGGAAAGCCAAGCTAAACAACAAAAGTATCTACCATAGGTAATCTACAGCAAAGATCATGGAGATCTTTGTGTGGTGTCGAATAGAACTGCAATGGGTTGGCCATGTGCAACCCAACCCGTATTTCCAATAACCATATCTAAACCCTGGTTTTTCTGTGATTTTCCTCAGAAAGCTCCATTGGCAGAAACCCTATGGCCCCAAATATAGGTATTTTTACTCAACAAAGATTAAACTGTAATTTATATGACAGGATAATAAATAGTAATAAACAGCATGAGTTTGTCTAGCTAAATTATTGGATGGAAAATAGATGGCTAGGAAAAGAGTTTTTATTTTCACAACCCATATAAGGTATGATCCCTAATTATATCTTGTATGTGAGAACTATGCAAAGTATAAACTAGCTGTAGAGTTTTTAATTTGATGTGGAGCTGATATACTATGTGTAGAGGCATTTGAAAATAATATGAGTAAAAATGACTAGGGTTGGGTTTGGGGTTTAGTGTTGGAGTATGGAAGTGGTGGCTGTTAACTGCTAGCTGGGATTTCTTAGAGTCATAAAATGAAAGCGTGAGGAAGGATAGTAATAGTATTGTATCTTTGCATAGGGATTGCTAGTTAGGTAGGACTTGGGCTAGGGACGGGTAGAGGTTCGGAGGTGCAGTAGTTGGGTAGGCACCTGAGCATAGCGGCACTTGAGCTGAGTTGTGTGCCCTATAGATGATGTTAATAGGGAAGGCGAGAGAAAAGTGAAGGCGGACGCTTACAGGAGAGTTTGTGAAGGCAGAGAGAGAGTTGCGGAAAGACAGGGAGAAAGTGGAGTGAACTGCAGACTGGAATAGTTGGTGGCGTTAGCGAGATTTGGCTGGCTTTCTTTGTGCTGGACTCTTTGACTTTCTTGTTGGAGGGCGACTGCCACAGTGCGGTGGGTATACGTGGCAGTCGGACTGAGTGTGGCAGGGAAAGCATGCACGATCGATGAAATGAAAAATATCTCGACCTTGCTGGAGACTAAACTTCCAGCACTCAAATGCTGCACAGTTCACCAGAGCAGAGCAAAACCACGCGACACACAAACCGTTTCACTTCACTTGACTCAATTCAACTTCCTCCCTTTCCAAAATTGCCACTGCCGTGCCACATCTCACGCCGCCTCTCCTACGACACATACTTATACTTATGCCAGTCACCAGACACACAGAAAACAGTCCTCGCAGCAGAAAACACACCCGCATCGCCCTTACTCCTTAACACAAATGTTTTACCACCAGCCTTAACTTATCTCGCAGCTCCTAATTCATTTCCAAATATTATATCTCTATTTCTCCTCCAGACAACAACTATATCCAAACACTATACCCATATCTAAACACTATTGATTTAATTTAAATCTTTACCCCAAATAACTCCTCCGATACAATCGCACAGCGACTCGTAAACATTATCTCCTGTCGACCCTTATTATTTTTATTAACTACCTACTTTTCCATTTTTAGAAATATATGCTCCCTTCCAACCGTGTAACTATTTTGAAACGAATATCTCTTCTTCAAATATACAAAAGAATCATAAAGATTTCCAGCTCTAAGAAAAATACTTGGGGAGTATCGCCTCTGCTATAGCGTAGGTTCATTTTTAATATATCTACATTGGTTCACAAGTAGTGCAAGCATTACTTTCGGTTCGTTGCTTCAACCTCAAATGGCATCTCAGCTACATTTTCCTTTTGGCTTTTCCCTACAACTGTGGCATTTTAAAAAATTAGATTTTCTCTTTCTCTGACACGTTGTGTTCTTTCAAATTGGTACTTTTTCATAGTGCCTCTTTCAGCGTGACAACAAACGTAAAATTGTCGACACATCCATTGCAATAATTGCAATCAGAAAAATGTAATCAATCTTCTTGTCGAGCCGGTTTTGAATACTCCGGTGAAAGCCCCTTTGATCAACTCAAAATTTGGAACTTTACTTATGACAATTCAGTTTTCGAACCATTCATGAATTTTTATACATATTTTAAGATGTCTTAAATTCCTTTCAAAACATTTGCAGAATGTATTGCGCAGAGCTTAGGAGTTTCATTAGAAGTAAGGAGGTACTCCAATTGATATGGTTGGGAGCTAGCATATCACATTTACAATGGTTGGTTGTATCGGGTGTTTTTGAGAACAAAGGAAGCTGCCAAATGCGCAAACCAACAAATGATTGGCTAATTATGAGCTTTTCATTTCCGATTGTGTTATGAAGTAACATGTATTTTGTGTGTTGTCTTTTGTAGTGGTTCGGTTTCCTTTATTTGCCTACTCAGTAATAATATGGTTAAGGACCGTATGCATATTTCGCGATTGCTAGATTAAAGAATGAACGAGGAAACCAAATGACAGCTCTTTCTCCTCCCCTGCCGAATTCTAAGAATTCTCGCAGAGAATCAAATCAGCAACGTTGTTTCGTCGTCACCATTCATTTTCCATGTTCATTCGTTTTAAATACATATTTACATATTGGATGCATAACGAAAGCTTACTTGAAATTTGACAATGAATGGAGAGGATACATCGAATGTTGCCTTCCCTTTTTGTTAGTTAGCATTTAATATTCTAACCAATTGTGAACGCATATTGACAAAATGAGGAAGAGAGGATGTCGATTCTGTTGTAGATATTCTAATTTAAAGCCGAGGGCATGAATAGTGATGTTTTCTGCAGATAGACTCTGCATCTGCACTTTGCAACCACTCATTTGTTTGCCTTTGTTCTAAATGAACTGCTCTTCTGCTTCCTATTCAAGGCTCTTATATAATTCCTCATCGCCAACAGTTTCATTTTACGCTACGCATGCTACGCATATTAAAATAATAACAGACTATAATTCATAATAGAGATTTAATCGTGGGACTGTTCCTGTCGACTACCTTAAGAGCCTTAGAGAAATGTAAATTGTCTTAAATAGGCATCTTTGCTTTCGTCGCCTCTATTCATATTGTACTTCATGAATATGTGCACAGTTTTCCCTGTTAGAATGGAATCATTAGTCTGCCTCATTCCAAACGTTAATTAAAATATGACAATATGAACCATGCATTCACAAACGAAATAATCTACCACAGATGCAGAAATGTATATTAATAACCACATGTTTCCAATCAAATCCGGCGGCGAACAGATATTTTATTAAAAGTGAAGTCTTTTGACCCTGAAATTTACTCAATTCGTTTGCTCTGCTACATGCATGCATGCTCTGAATACCCTTTTTGTTTTCATCAATGATTTTTTTCTAACGATTTTACACAGCGCACAATTTTTGACTAATTTATAAAGATTTCCTTGTCACAAGGGTGAAAGTTGTCCAACTGTAATCAGAGCCTCGTTACATTAATGTATTTTCTCCAAGAAAATCTGCAATTGTATAGGTACATTGCCATTCTCCCTCTTGATATAGTAAACCAGAATGTGAAAAATAATAATTGTAATTGTTCGCTAACAATTTTTTTTAATTTACAGGTTTGGTGAAATTGGGTGTTCATTGTGTGACAGGCAAGAAAGTCGCCATAAAAATTATCAACAGAGAAAAACTCAGTGAATCCGTGCTTATGAAGGTACAGTACTTTTTATTTCTTTTTAAGCCTTATGGCCATAAAGAAAAGAAAAGGTTGAAATCATTTATTTACTGAGGAAATAGTGTTTAGACCTGATTTACTATAAGTAAAATTCGTAGGTCAGAGATTTCTTGGAACTCTAATAGGAAATTGTGTTAAATAATGTGAATAAAAGTAGTCTGCCTTATTTTCAGCTACCCCTCTACAGTATATTTATAATTGCCTTTCTTCTTCGGAAAGAAAGTTTTATAACTTGCAAATGCTCTCTGTTTTTTTCCATACAAAATAGGCTTGTTTGTAAAACTTTTACTCAGTTCATTCATAACTGTCGGGATAATTTATTACCTTTGATATACTATTAGTTTGTCTCTACCGTAATACTTGGAATATGAATTACTTATTAGTACACCCTTGAAACTACATTCTTAGAATATGGAAAGGAACAACAATAAAACTTTTCCTCGTCAATTCCCAGGTTCGGTTTGAAGTAAAACTAAACTGAAAGAAGTAGAACAAAACAATGGATAAAATCACAAAATAATTTGCAAATATCTTCGAATTGTGTTTTCAATTAACGAATCTAATTAACTTATACATATAATTTCTCATGACTTCCTCTACAATCCCACTTGCTCTCACATTCTTAAAATGTCAATTCTACATGAATGATTGTAATTAGCATTAATTAAAAGTTTGAATTCTGAGAGGAATCAGTAACAACATTTGAAGCCCAATTATTATCAAATTACACGTAGCCATGCGAAATACCATTGCTGTAGTATTCAAGGTGTTTTGTGAATAAGTGCAAAAGACCACGTAGATTTCGTAAAATAATCAATGGGTGCATGTGGGCGTTCTTCTCTGAATTATTAATTGAAGACTTCTGTGAGTGGGAGTTTTGTCGGAGGTATTGCACTTAATTTACTTTGCAAACACATTAGTATATCTGCATATGAAATTGAAATGAAATATGGGAGTATATCCATTAGCCTTGGCCTCTGATGTGTCCCACCAGTGGTTCCCTCGACACACATCCATCGACATTAAACGAAAACTAACTACACTAATGTTTACAATTCTTATTAGCAATTCTGAAAACATGACCAATCACTGTGTTACCGGAGTCTTATATTACTATGATTAACGCGCGTAACATAATCCTGCGGTGAAGGATTCCAAATAAAATTTCTTTTGTAACTCGCATTTAGCTAGTTTTAATAAATTCCCCATTACTTTACCATTACATTACCCATTATGCATTTGGTGTAGGTAGATGCAATAATAAATGTTGGTGCAAGGAGAATTCTAATTTCAACTGTTGGAATATTGCACGTTAAATAATTTCCTAGGAAATTTTAAGGATTGTTTTTTAAATATTTTTGAATACTTTTTTGGATCAAAATATACAACGCTTGAAAAATGGTATGCAGCTTATCTGCAATATGCATTTACAAGGCACAGGAACAGGAAACCCTATTTGACAAAACAAATAGTGTTTAGTAAAACAAGTTTATTACTTTGTTTCTGTTTTTGTGAGGTGGTGGATAAAAAAACAACAAAATAATATTGATTAGGTAGATAGCGCTAGATATCAAACTATATGGAGCTGCACCAGATATTTCTGCATGAAAAGGAGAAGTAGTGTCATTATCTATCGCCACGTAACTTGTATCTGTTCATCCGCAATTTACTGTAAAATGCGCGTTTTACAAAAGAAATTTTTTGGCAAGCTGGTATTGTGTTTTGCAAAGTATAATAAGTAAAGTATCTGCAAGTACTACGCACAGGGGTGGTCTGTATTGTTTTGTTAGGAGGTAAACGTCCTCGGGGATCATAGCTTTACACTGCCACCGTTTGAGTAGAGATAACTGGAATAAAAGTGTATTTGTATTTGGAATGGACAATTTTGGATAGAATATAAATAAAAAGATGGATGGATTGGGTATTAAAGTGTACTGGATCTAGTTTAAATAATATGTTGCGGAAGAAAGTTCCTGAGGGAAGAGATAAATCTGTGTGCTTCAGAAGAAGAAATCTAGGCATATAAAATAGAGTGATTACATTTTATGTTGATAGATTTGATTTTGTATAGGTGGAGAGGGAGATAGCAATCATGAAGCTGATCGAACATCCACATGTTTTGGGACTGTACGACGTCTACGAAAATAAGAAATATTTGTAAGATTTCTCAATTTGACGGAGTCTGCACTCCAATCTACTTTTGTTTTGTCATCTATTAA
This sequence comes from Yoshiicerus persimilis, assembly GCA_020352615.2. Classification (NCBI taxonomy): domain Eukaryota; kingdom Metazoa; phylum Arthropoda; class Collembola; order Entomobryomorpha; family Tomoceridae; genus Yoshiicerus; species Yoshiicerus persimilis. The sequence goes on along the minus strand of CM060170.1, from coordinate 2,433,142 downwards.
CTATTGCATCTCATTGCTGGTTATTCTTCCACTGCCTGGCATTACCCGACTAAACTATGCCACTCCTGACTTTCACTACTCCACATGAATTTTACATCGCTTTCTCTTTGTTTCCCTATTTTTTACTTTCTTTTCACATACATTCCTTCCATGCTCTATAAAACGCTACTCACAAAAACCATTTCTTGCCGAACCTTCTTCTACCCGAACAGAATAGATGTATCTACGCTGACATTAATATTTTATTCCTCATACTACTCTAGGCGACACATGTAGGTACATGCGATGAACATTAAAATATAAGACACAAATTTGCATGAGGACGCCTTTTCCCTATTCTTACACACTTCGCTATCTGCCAACGTAGTATCGCTAGAAAAAAAGAAAAAGCTCATAATATATTGCTCGTGCATACATACAGTTATGTCCCTGTATTTATAATATTTGCGTGCATGTATTATATTAGTGGTATGTTGGCTCTTACTTAAAGTCATTCACTTTCTTCATGTCTCACTAAGTATTAGTATACTTATACGACAAGCTTATCTTTATACAGTGCAATCCATTTACAAAAATTTCATCTAGAAAATAAAAGTTTGTGCGTTGGGTACGTATTCAAAATTAAAATAATGTATACCCACTCTTAGTAATTTTAAAATGTATTGTATTAACTGGCAAAGCTGTTTTTCTATTTTATTTAAATAGTTTCTGTTTTTATGAATCACAAGAAAGCTAATCACTCTAATATCATATTAGAGTAACAATTTTACTGCATCGCGGAATTCCTTTACATTGGTTACTGTATATCTTGCAGCATACTTGTATAGAGTACTACACTACTGTAATTTCCTGTACAGTACAAATCTCACAATGAATTCGTAGATAGTGCAGCTGTAATAGTATTATTGCATGCTCTGTTTGGTAGGATTTTGTCTGCACATAGATTATTGATATGCAGTAATGTCTGTTGTATTTTTCTTGTTCAAACATTTGGTCTTATGTATTTGGTATGCACAAAACTCTTTAGAGCTACTTGTAAGAAAATATTGCATAGTGACATGCCTGCGTATGCATATGCCGCAGTAGCACTGAACTTCTTGTTTTAGCAGCCAGGAAGAGCAGAACAAATACCGATAGGGGTTTCCATGTTCCATGCACCCAAGTCAAGTCTAAGCAAGATACTGGATTCCGTCTCTGTTTATGTTAACTATAATCGCTGTGTATAGGGAAGAAGTGGAAAAGAAAGAGAATAATGTATGTGCAGTACAGCACAATGGGATTATATGTGACTATATGATTGCATGTATGCTTGTAATATCAATGCTGTGTGCCAAAAGACTTTCTCCGAGTTGTGGACTCGAGAAACGAACGAGTCGACAACCCAACAATATTAACCGAAAGTCGGGATGAGAAGAATAGTGAAATAATAGTCAACTATAACCGAGTAATAGGAGACCGTATATTTAGTATTCTATTCATATCTGCAGAATCTCAGTACTTTCTGCATTTACTCCTGGATGCTTTGATATACATAGAATTGCTTTCGCTCAAACATTTTCTTCCACATTAAGTTACATTAAATTACATAGCATTACAGTCCACTATGTAATTGCACCATACTTTCCCAGTTCTCTCTTTGACTTTTTTATTTCTCTGTAGATATACATTACATGGCTTTCCAGAATTATATTGCACAACTAGTATCTAATATATGGCCTGTGCTTTAACATGCTATCATTTCTCTTCAGAGAAGAATAGTATCTTTTGTCTAGCTCATTCAAAACAGAACAATAATCTTATTATTCTTAAACAGTAGACCATTTTCACAATATGTAATGCTATGTGCTGTATCATACATGTAGTTAGTCCGTATCATTCCCGCTATTTATGTACATACTTAATAAATAACTGTTGAACTTATCTGATCATTGTCTGTCCTGATTTTTCTGCAGATATTTAATATTAGAGCACGTGTCTGGTGGGGAACTATTTGACTATTTGGTAAAGAAAGGACGACTCACGCCTAAAGAAGCTCGTCGCTTTTTCAGACAAATTATTTCTGCTCTTGATTTTTGTCACAGTCATTCCATATGGTAAGTTTATTGATGATATCTTCACATATGCTCTTTTTTTGCACCAATTTTCAGGAAGGCTCAAAATTATGTTAGAGGTTCTACCTATATATTAGAGGATTGAATTATAATCACTGCAAACCTTTATTGATCGATATCCAAACAGAAAAGGTTAAAAGAAAATTAAGAATACAATAAATAATAAAATACGTGCAGTAAATAATAAATTTAAAGGAAATAGAAAAATAACAAATTGTATAGTTAGGACCCTTCATTTAGTATTACATGCTGTATTGGTAATTTTACTTGGGCATTGGGTTAATTTGTGATTAACTTTGGTTATTTTTCAATTGTAATGGAATCAAAATTTTATTTGTTATTGATCTCACCAACAGAAGGAACTAACGAAAAGTTAATGAAAGTTCAGAAGCCAAGTATTTATCTTATACATCAAGATTCTTGTTAAGAATTTTTATGCATTAACTAGCTAGTTGCTCCTTGACCAACTGCTTTTATTAAAGCTCCTACTTTCTTTTTGCTCAGAACCAAATTCTATAGAAATGTGATGATTGCGAACTTGTTTTTTTCTAGCCATCGAGATTTAAAGCCTGAAAACCTTTTGTTGGATGAGAAAAACAACATTAAGGTTGCGGATTTTGGCATGGCTTCGCTTCAACCGGAGGGAAGCATGCTGGAGACGAGCTGTGGCTCTCCTCACTACGCCTGTCCTGAAGTTATTCGGGTAAGCCAGAAATTTCTAATGCAGCACTTTACGTAGTGCTAGTGCTGGACCAAATATACATGAATAATCCATACTTATTTGCAAAATAATGGTATAGGCACTAGAAATAATTTGATGGCAAACAATATTGTTCAAATATTAGTTCCACACTTCTCCTAGAATTAATTTAACAAAGTAATTAATATTTTCACTTCATAGTACTAACCCTAATCTCATGCATAGAATTGTAAATTAGATGGTGTTTAGAGAAAAAGTAACCAGTGGGTAATTTATATTTTAAAAGAGGTGCTATTCCGTTTTCATTGTTGCGTTTTATTCTTAAGGTTGCAGTTTTCTGGTTGGCGTCCTTGAATTTTAAATTAATGAATTAATTCCACTGTACATACCAGTGGCTACATTATTAACAGACAATCAGGAAAGGAGAGTGGTTATAAATTCATGGAAGACTTAGCTCAGGTAGTCTTTATCTGTCTAGTTAATGTGTATTCAGCGAAGGTTAGCGTTAGAGAAGAAGTTATCATAGGATTTCAGTGAGACTGAAATGTAATTTGAAGGGAAAGGAAGCCAAGTCAAACTAAATATCCAATAATACTTGTGATGAGTTAAAACATCTGTAAAGGGAAGATAGGAAAAGAGGCATGATTTTCCCACTTCTTGTCTTGTCATTTAGTAATGAAAAAGGAGTGAAGTAAAAGTAGAATAAAAGCGAGCCTCCCTCAGAAATGTATCCTCCTCTCCTAACATTATCTAACCTCAAAGTTAGTTGATGCTCCGTTCAGTTTTCACGAGGTGCCTCAGTTTTCCCGCATTACTTGGGAAACACAACCCTTTCTCTTGTTTGTTCATTTCTCGTGTTACTGCGGAACGGCGGAACTCCATTGTATCTATAAACCCTAAATAGTGTACATAGGTATAAAATAAGAAAACTAGATCATTCTGTTTCAGATGTCTCGTCTCAGAAATCTTCACTCACTTACTTTGAAGTTCTTTCCAGACTCCAAACGTGTTCAACTTCCAAGGAAGTCATATATTCCTTATTAGTGCTTACTCATAACTATAACAAGTAAGCACACTGCGTTGGCTCATTGTTATACTAGTGACAAAACAAGAGGGAAACAGACTTCCCTCTCTTTCTCATTAGCACTGTATTGTTTCATTGCTACTTGGGAAAACTTTACATGATATCAAGTGTGTTTTTGAAGGACATGTTTTAGACGGCACGATTTTTGTTATGTTAAATGTATTACCTACTTTAAATCTCAGACTTTACTGAAAACGTTCACAATCAAAGAACTCTCATCTAATTCACACCAATACCCTTATTAATTTTCTGTTAACTAGTTTATGAATGGTACACAGGATAAGCGTTTACAACATGAAAAGTCAAAGGAGTTTGATGCAACAGTAATATAGGTGATTGTATTTGTATTAAGTAAATGGATGTAGGTAGTTTTGCTTCATCCTTTTGGTAGGTAATATTTTTACGTAGATCTGAAGCTATTAAGGTAAAGTAATGATGCTTTCCATTAATGCAAACAAATATGTTAAAAGGGTGAAGAGATTAAAAGAAAAGTTGTACGGACAACTACTTTGTTTTGTCCTCTATACTTAGAATTAGACTGAGTTTCAATCTTAGCAATACGCAGTGTAGATTTTATCTTGAATTCGTCAATGGCTGTGTAGTCTAACGCCGACTGAGCCCTGTTGTGCCAAATAAAAAGCTCTCGGTGTCTTGATGCTGGAAACTTTTCCCATGAATCGAGTCCCAACGAGAATTTTCTAGTGTGCAGCCATGCCAGGGTTAAGTTAGTAATGTGCACTTTGAGCGGAAAAATTTTCAGCCAAATTCTTGCAAAGTTTTGTCTATTTATTACGCTATGGCCTAGTAAGTATTCATAATGCATATGTAGACCACAATATGTAGGACTAATGCTCGTAATATGTCTTCTGTAACAATGCGAGATATCCCTACGAAAATGCAGTTCAGTTTTCTTTCCTTCCCATAGCATTAATGTCTACACATATAGAGAGCGCCCATTTTGCTGCGAATTCATTTCTTCCTATCTGTATTAGGCCAAATATGAATATGAGAGATAGGCACAACACTTTTACATACCCATCCAAAGTACCCGACGACTCTGGATATATTTACCTTCATTTTATTGTCTGGGTTAGAAGTTAGAAGTTAGAAAGTAGATTTTATTTTATGTAGTTAGTCGCATGACAAGATATACAAGCGATGTTTGTTGAATCCAAAGAAGTATAGTCCGAAAGTTTGCTATATGCACTTTATAAATATGTCAGTGGACTGGTGTGGTGTAGCGTAGCGTGTATGTACATGCACAAAGCTACAAGAGGAAAATGAAATATGTGAGACCTTGAATGTTGAAGAGAAAGAGAAAAGTCTGAGGAAGGTTACCTAGTTACTAATAAGAGTGGAAGACAAACCTGCCATAATACCAGGTTGAATAGTTACTTGCTTAATGATGAAGCGCGCCTGGTAAAGTACCACCCACTAAAATGCACATTATCTGGAGTATTATCACAATCGATAGTGTTACTTGTGCTTTGTTAATAATATATCACGTAGTTACTTAGCATGCTGATTTTATTAATAGGAGCGAACGTATTCACGACGTGGCACACAGCACAAGTGGTTAATTTGTAGGGAAAGAGTGTTCGGAAACGTGAGAAGTAGTGCAAGGCAGGAGAAAGCACAAAGAAGAAGAGTAGAAATGGGCGGAGTGAATTTGTCAAAGGCGGTGGTGCTTGATGTTGATATTATCCTTGTGGCTAAGTAGCAAAGCTAAGCTCATTTTGGATGTAATTTTGTTGACACGCAGGGAGAAAAATATGATGGGAAAAAGGCTGATGTGTGGTCTTGTGGAGTGATTTTGTATGCTTTACTGGTGGGGGCTTTGCCCTTCGACGATGACAATCTGCGACAACTACTGGAGAAAGTCAAACGTGGCGTGTTTCACATCCCACACTTTGTCCCGCCCGACTGCCAAAATTTGCTCAGGGGAATGATCGAAGTCTGTCCTGATAAACGACTCACGGTAAGCTCTACTTTAAATATTCATCCTCTTACATTCTATGCGTAACTAACTACGCACAACCTAGTCTCCTTTACTTACACACAATTCACCAGAAATTCCTCGTGGACTAAGTCTAATTTATAATATCGCACCACACTTATCTCCACTTCCAAATATCTATCGACGTTGTTCAACAGAAACGATGTGTTCAAATGTCCTACATGAATTTCTTAAGTAAAAACCAATGCATAGTTGCAACACCCTCTACGTTATTTTTTAAATTATAAATAATTGTAGAATAAAATACATTAGATGCTTGAAAATATTTGATTTTATATAAATTTGAAATGTACTTTTACTAAAAATCTTAAGAGGTATAAAATTCAATATTCTCATAAGTACAAGTAACCTGAAATAGAAACTATCTCCTAAATATACTCTCTAAAACTTAATATCAGTGCTTATCAGAAGAGATCACGAATGCCTTTATGCAGTGTTAACTACAATTACCATGTAATTAGGTGTAGAAAGTGAAATCTAGTGATAGCGCAATAATTCGTTTTCACCCAAAAGATAAAAAAGTGATTTGCAACCCGCCATGGTATTTTTTCTACTAAAGGTTGGTTGTACTTGTACTAGTGTCTAAACTTGCTTTTTCATGTATTGAGTAGTAGAGTTAGTAATAAAAAGTGTAGAGTTGCCCAGTAGAGTGTAGAGTAGACTAGCCTGTGAAACGGAATGAGGATTTTAGACATTATAAATATAAAAGAATTCTCTTTGGGATTCAATTTTTTATTACCGAAACTGCACACAGTGGCCTCATCCACCACAATGACTTCTGGTGCATTACTTTCTTGGAAAATGATGGATTGCTAAATCAACAAAGACTGTCGATAATATATCACAAACAATTTTGTTGATAGAGCCTCATCGCTTCAGAAATGTTTGCCATTTCCGCAAATAAATGATGCCGATAAAGTTTGTTGACTGGGAGTCAGATGAAGTATTTTCATACTCCTCTCTATGCACACACTGGAACAGACAATCATGTCTTGAAGGAACACTCTACCTTATATACTATGTATTATGCGATAAACTATACTGAACTGACTTGTGTTAACATCTCTTCCTTAGCCGCCTAACTGCACAAAGGCAGTAGGTACTTAATTGGCTTATGAAAGTCATGGGCAAATTGCTCTGACTTCCTCCAATCACGTCGCACGAAACACAACTAAGGCTCTTTAAAAGTTCCCACCCCACTAAAAATCAATTTCAAGTACACCTTTAAGTACTTTTCTGCATACGTGCCTGTCCTGTCGATGCACGAAAAAATTGTCCACATTGTTATGCTAAACTGTACCAATAATCATTGTAAAAGTTTTCTGAAACGTATGCATTACAATGACAGTCATAGTAATAATAATTTTCATGAAGGATTTTTTCCAAAAACGAAATTATCAACTCAATAATGCGGTATTAATTTTTCCAGTTATACGAATTCAAATACTATACAACTAAATACTATACTAAACTATACAAATGCTATGCTTCACATCAATATGTAGTCAATTAACAGACAGTTCACTTTACATTGTTTTCTTTCTTTAAATAGTCATGCCCTCATTTGTCGGCGGCATGTTCTGGCTTACGAAACCATGAATTATGTTCACTTGAATTGCTTCTCAAGGTTACGCGGTTAAATCCTTCGTAATTCCATCATACGCTATCAAAAGTAATTAATGAGGGTTTTCCTTTGGATGGGCAATTGAGCATAAAATGCGCTTTCGCATTTTGTAATTATAGAATACAAATGTATGGAAAGCTTTTTGGGACGTTAAATTGTTGACGGTTAATTTCGCAAATGTAATCATGAATAACAAGTTTTTCTAATTAGACAACAAAATAGAAATAATTAATACAAAGCCTGTAAGACTGTATAGCAATGGGTAACATTTACATTAGATTCATAATAATTAGCGAAAATGTATCGCGATCTTGTGATTTACCAGTGGACCCATGCATGGTGAATCGAGGATTTAATATGGTGTTTTCAAATCCAGTTTTATTGGTAGGAAGCCCCAATGCTAAAGTGATTAGAAGGCAATGCGCTATTGAACGAATTGTGCATTCAAATTGAGTTTGGAAGCAAAATTGGCGTGCAAAAGTGGTGGACACGTGTAATTTTAAATTGAAAATATTGTGTTTGAAGATGGGAATGGCCTTAAATGAATTTACATGGAATTGGATTTGTAAAGTAAGATCCTGGCAATAACAAAGCAATGTTCTAATAAATAGTGGATGCTGTGTTATGTAGTATAGCATTGCGAGTGGTTTGTGTTGTAGAGTTCCGTGTACATGAAAACTTATAGAATATTTGTCATTGAAAATGTGAGTTTATCTGGCTAAATGTATTTACTTTTAGAGGAGATGATAGTAGCTTTTGATTTTGTGCTGGAGGATTTGTATACATTGGAGGACTGTAATAGTTATTTTGCAAGAGGATATTTAGTTATGTTGAATGGATAGGGTACTTATACTGAACAAATAGACGTGAATGTATATTATAGGCTTTTTTGCAAGTTGGCAACTTTCCCGTCCCCGTCGAGCATGAGGCAATTTTGTCCTCTGCTAAGTATGAGGGCATTTCCGCCCGTAACTAACGTAAGATGAACTGTTCTGGGTTCCACTACTTGTACAAACTTATTGTTTGCTGTCTTCGGCCACTAGAGCCACCATATTACAAGCATTTCTATTTCAGGCACCATTCCTCTGCACTTCCTGGCCATAGCAAAGCCAAACCAAATCTAACCTCTCTCTCCTAATGGTCTTCGTCTCTTGGCGATCTTTCTTCCAAGTAGGCACCACACTACACCAAGTATCTCATTACGCGTCCCTATCACTTGGCCACTGTATCCCCATGCACATGGAAACATTCCCTCGCAGGCTACTCCTGATTACATCTGTAGCCCTGCTGTTTTCTCTTCTGGCATCGCAGTTTAGCTCTGTCTACTAAATGAGCGACATTCTTCGTCTGACTGACGAGGAGTTCACTTCAGTCTGCTCTGAATCAAACTCTCTCAGACTCCCTTCCCCATACGTTCAGGATTTCAGTGAGGCTGCCCCACTGGCACCGTTGTACTTCACTTTTCAGACTCCTTTCGCCTGGCAAGGCCTTTCTTATTTATAACGCTAGCCCTGCTGTCTTGGCATCACATGGCACGACGTACTTGTACTTCCGCTCACTTCACAATCCAAAACTTGCACTTTCACTTTTCCATTTTCTCCCGAAAATGTCCCTGACTTTCTCCTCCCCTTTCCAAAGCACACAGAAAGTACTTTATAAAATTTTCCGTGTTCTTTTGTAATATCAGATACATTACGTTTTTATTCTTCGTCTTTTTGTTCGTAGCTCTAGTATTGCATAACAAGAAGTATTAAGCTGTTGTGTAACAATGCTATAGTAAGTATAAAGTAGGGAGACATTGAAGACAACAACATATTGTAGTGAACGGAATACGTTTAACTACACGAAAGACAATTGAGTTGTGTGTAACCGAAAGGAGTTGATTTATGGTGTTTGATTCACGTGTTATGCTTTCCTAAGGATGCTAACGTAAATAATCTGGTGATTTGGCTGATCAGTTGGTATAACCAATTTTTGCTGCTTCAAATTATACTGGTTTTCTTCAGGTCATCTTTTACAGGATGAGAAGGAAGTCTGATATCAGATGTGCAGTGTAGGAACTTGCACAGACTATGTATGGAGACTAATGCAAGTAGTAAGTATTAAGTAGAGCAATGATTTGTTTGAAAAGTGTATTTGCTACTTGAGAGAAAGGAGAAAGCATTCTGGAGAAAATCTATACTTTTCCAATTTCTTCTCGTCTTTAATGCGTTCCATATCCACTCTTTTCTCTTCTTTGTTCTTCCTCTGTGTTTTACGACTAAATTGTGTTTGTACCGTTCGGTTCTCGCCTTCAGCTAGAGGCTCATTCCGTCCGAGTCTCTTTTAGTTTTTGTCCTGTTCATCAGCTTGAGGCCCAGCTTTCTTCCCTTTCCTTCCTTTAGATTCACTTGTGTAACGAAACCTTAAAGAGAACTTGTACCTAATGTAAATATGTACATGCACTGCAAGAAAGAATGCACTTAGGTCTATAGAGTCCGCATTCCTCTCCTATTCCTCCCATTTCCACTTCTACGAGTTCGTTGGACGAACATTTATGTAAGCATGTAAACCACTGCTATGGACATGAACACACGATTAGTACTTCTGTGCTTAATACAACAGTACATATACAGTAACTAGTACTGATGGGCCAAATACTGCCACAGTTTCTGTACACGAGCAAGATATTGCGCATTGCTTTGGATTCTCTCCAGTATCACCCTTTACATTTGGAGTTTTACATTTCATTCATTCAACATCACTGCTTTCTACTATACCCATTCGCAAATTTGTGCAAGTTCCCGTCTATTATATGCATACTCTCATACTGTGTTTGTGACAGAATGGAATTATTACTCGTAGTTACTCCTTCTTTTAGAGTGCATGCATTATATATTTATCAAGTACATTTTCCATTTGTAAAAGGTTTTCGTTTTTACAATGTATGTCATATTCATTACTTAAATGCCAAAATTTAAATATCGGCAATTTAATTTATTCTTGAGTATAAGTGAATACTTCAGTAAGCTTTTGTTTCATTCTGTAGACTATGAAATTGTTTTATATTACGAATGTTATCAGAAGGTACAAAAAATAAAAAGGTATGATTAAAAGTGCAAACTCTAGTTTATTAAAGTGTAAACCTAAAATTAGGGTTGCAGAATTGAAAATGGGGTTACAGGGAAGTCATATTTATAATTTCACCTAAAAATAGTGAAACCATGAAAGAGATGAAAAACACATTAATTTCTCCCAATAACCTCCGTACATAGCTTTCGCATGTTTGTTAGTTTAAAACATGTATAGGTAAAATGCATTAATCTTGAGTAAGTGAGTCGTGTTCAACTTCTATCGCTTTTCTACTCAATTTGTAAATAACTAACCACAACACGTAACTTTTACAATGAAACACGACGTGGTTCAGTGGTCAAACTAAATTCTTTTATCAGTTTAGCAGAATGGCATTTCTAGGTCATCGCATTTTCAACATCAAAGAGACTAGCTTCAAGCAAGGCTTAAATTAATCAACAATGCAATAATTCCTTCGTTTCTCTTTTTTGCAATTCCTATTCACTATTTTCTACAACTGTGTTCAAGGTATTATTTTTACTGGTTTGTCTTGCATTGACAGATGACTACTACAAAGTAAATTCCAGCAATGGCATTTGGGTGTTTTTTTTCATTGCATGTTAATAGGTGCAATGTAGAATAATTAACATTCTAAAGCTAATTAAACAAACGATTTCTCCATCTTATGGAACATTCATTAATGACCCAGATCTTTAAAATTCTATTAATTTAATGATTTTCGATTTCCAAACAATTCGGCGAAAAATCTTTTACTATTTGTCAAACTGCGCTTCATTAGTTCTACTTGGAAAACCACGATACTTTATGTCTTGGTTTCAACTAGAATTGTCTTTGCACTACAAGCTTTAACTTGGGTTTAGATTAATTTTGCTTATTTAGAAAGAAGAATTTGCTAGACTTTCCCGGAAACCCACAGCTGGCAGCACTTCTTCATTGATGCGAAATCGATGAGAAACTTTGAGAAAAGCAAAACCGTCAATTAATTTAACTTTCACAAGAAATTATTACTCAATATATATTACACAAAATAAGCAGTTGGCTAATTTGTTTTATGTCGGTAAAAGTGCACGTCATCTTACAGATCATTACATTGATTCTACGATTACAATAATTCATAAGAATGAAACTGAGGCATAAAAATTTCTAATTTCTCTTGTAATAACCGTGGCCTTTAAAATGGGCTTTACTTTGTTCACAGTCCTTTGTATTTTTATTGTTAAAGAAACTCGTCGTGAGTGTTAAATTTTTTTTCTATGATTAAAAGTATATATGGCACCTAAACAAGTAACTAAATGCTTTTTTATTCATTTTTAAATGTCCCTAAATAGATCTGGTGATCTGATTAGGTATAATATCAATACGTTACTGCAGTTTTCCTTGATTTTCGATGCTTTTCATTGCCTATTTCCTGTTTTAGGAATTTTGACAGCTAACCCCCCAAGTGAAATCGTATGGCGCTAAGCCAGGCATTGATATGAAAGGTAATGCAGGATTTTCACAAATAAATTACATATTAACTCGTTAGATTCCCCTTAGGCAGATGTAATAGAGTAAACGTAAACTTGTTACCACAGCATATTTGAGTTCATTTTGTGTATCAATTCTTTTTGCATCAAAGTAAGAGTTACGCTCATAATATCATCAGTTAGCTTCCTAGAAAACTCTCGGTAAACCGATCTGTAAATATCTAGAGGGAGCATATTTATTGTGTGACTGGCAATGTCCCACAAACTCCTGTAAATACAGCTAGACACATTTCAAATGCAAAAAACCGTTTTAATTCAGTTAAAATTTTAGGAACCGTCTAATTATTTCTGTTTTTGTTTATCTTTTCTGGAATTTAGTGCAAGTTGCACTACACTGAATTGCACTGCCATTTCTATTTACATGTGCTTCATAATTCTCGCAATATGTTTAGCACCATTATACTACACATAATAATCACTCGATATTCAAAACGGGTGCATTATTTTGGTTTCAAAACATCCTGACCGTACAGAGTCCAGTTGTATTCCTGTAGGTAAATGAAACATGCCTTTCAGTTTTTCAAAACGACTGTTTTGTATTATTCATCCCAGGGGTAATTCCAAATGAAGCATTGACGAACTCGGTGATGATCAGTGATAAATATGTAATATTATTCGTTTGGGCTGAGTTTCCCCGGAAATCAGCCCTTTTTAACCCCTTGTAATCCCACTGTCATTTTCGCTTGTAAATTACATTATTTGACCAGCAGCTTAAACTCTAACTCCGTTTTGTAATGTAGATGTAGTATTCCTAATGTACAAGTTTACTTCATCGGGGTCTATCTGCGCTCCTGTTTTATGACAAAATTACTGAAATTACACTGTTCTAAAAGCCCCCAGCTCAGTTCCGGTGCATAGTAGACTGGATATCGATAAAATGATTTGTTTGCTTGTGGCAGGATAGGAAATGCTGGCAGTACACCATAACCTAATGAAAGTGCATCTACTCGGAGGTTAATACTTATAGTTGGAAGATATAAAGCCAGTTAGGCCGAAAAACGTTGGCAAATTGTCTATTTATGTAGTTAGCAATATGGCCATGTCACTCGTGTAAGTATTGCCTTAATGGCCAGTTAAGTTAGATTGTTAGCGAACTATAATGTGTATGCCTTACTTACGTGTCGTGATACACATGAGAAGGATCATTTCTACAGCTATAGGAACTCTAGCCTAGGTGGCAATCTCACAAAGACATGAGTCAATGAACATTGCATTAGGGAAAGTGTCCTCTCCTTCCTATGCTTCTCAAATGGTCACAATTTCTAAAACTAGCCACAAATTATTTTGTCAAACTTATTGTTAAATTAACGGATTTCAATTGGTCATGTCAGTGGCGCAAATATAAATAATGTAGTGAAACTAATAATTAATATTAAAATTGATAAAATGTATTTGTCTTTGTGTTTTTCATTTCCAATATAAACTGGATTGTAAATACATACATATCATTCTTGGGGCACTGTCGTACAATGATTTAAATATTGCAAATTGCGCAAAAGGCAAATATGTTTCTTCGGAAGTCATATTATTATTTAATCCACCATGTGTAATTATGGATAGAGTATGAAATGTAGCACTTAAATAAAATTTGACCTTTGAAATGAACTCTTTACTATTATTAACTTTCAAGTTAAGTAGGGCATAATTATATGGCATTGTAACCAGCGCAAATTTGAGTTACTAGTGGTATTATTTTGCTAAGACATATATTATTGAATTAGTACCATAAAGAGATTTCCTGTAGCGTACAAAAATCTAGTTAGAATTCGGTTGTCCAATCAGAGATAACCTGCCACTGGCAGATAATACAAACACAGATATGCAGTGGTAATAAATTACAATAATTAAATCACTTACTACCAGTTGGTAATATTTCCTTTCATTAATTTTAAATTAATGCCATTGTATTTCAAGCAGTTGCTGAACTAATTTCGTAGCAGGAGACATACCGAACCATTCATAATCATAATAATACTGGCCCACTTTTCCATTGTTTGCTCATCGAAGTTCGTACTGTGTTGAACACTTTATTCCGTTTATAAGAACTTTCATAATCTGTTCCTCGTTAGCTTTTTCATCTTGAAAGGGTGACTTCAAGCTCTCTATCTATTTTCCCACATTATGGAAAAAATCTTTAAATTGAAATAAAAATTATGAAACGATTATTAATGGAGAACAATTGCTACTAAATATTTATCAACAATTCTTGCCTTACAGTACATATCATTTTCAGCTTTACTCTGAAAACTATTTAAAGATAAATGACGAGTTGGAGCTTCAATTAGCTCCGTCAAGCTTTTATAGTGCTTTTATGTTATTTCCTTTTTAACTAATCAATTATGAATTTAGAACGGTTAGCTTATATGATTAATTTAAGGGAGATTTTTCCCATATTTTTCTACCAGGGGTGAAGTGTTTGGATTGTAAGAAAAAGAGATCTTTATAATATTACCTTTACATAGCAAAATGTCTGTTAAGCCCACAAGGGCTTATTTGCTAACGAATGCCCCTATCTATTATGATAATTTAATGTAATAGGAAGACTCATCGTCACTGCGCGTTTTCCCTAGTCATTGAAAAACAGCTCACAATTCTTTTATTTATAGGTGTTCAATCTTTATTATGGTATTATTCAATAAATATTTTTCTGCGTGTGTTTACAAAGCCAGTAGCTCAGTACAAAGTAGTTTAAAGAGAAGTAATGAAGTAATGGAAAGCGTGGAGGTGAAAACATTCACTTAGTGGTATAATAGAGTAAAGACGTTACTGTTCGAATGGTCATTGAATTGAATTATTGATAACGTACATGCACGCTTAGAATGCATTGCGGCAACGTTTACTGATGGATGACTACCATTGCGGCTCAAATGAAAATATTTCTCCTGAGTAACAAAAAACAATTCACTTTAAGAATTTATCAAATTACAATTTCATGCGTTCGGACAATGGATTACTGACCATATCGGTTGTTGTTTGTCACGGTGAATTAGAAATGGCCCCATCTCACAGAAAGCTATTGAATAATGCAAATATATACATAAACATTTGACAGGATAATAATGCAGTACAATGAATTACTGGGAAAGGTATCGCCTTATGGATTTAAATGTCAAGGTCAGAAGCATATTCGATGCATATGTGTAAAATATTAATGAAAATTGAAAATGTCGATAAATTCTTGATTTACTGCGCATTCGAGAGTTTACGAATATTAGGTCAAAATACATCTGTAACTGTCAGTATTAGAAATGCGATTTTTGGGAGTTCTCAATTATTTTTTAACATGCAACATGCATACACTAGACTAGAGTGATATCTCTATACATTGTGTATAAAAATTTTCTTTGACGATATAGCGGAATATTCTATAGGCTCAGTTAACACGTGACATCTAAAAAACAGTGGAATGCGGAGCAAATATGTGACAAGGTGAGGTTGAGTTGAAAAGATTCGTAGCACCTGCACATTGTTAAGAAATTCATTTTTGTGTGAAATTCATCCAAATCAGGTCGTCCAGAAATTGAAAGTGTTTTACTGTGACTGGTAAACTGCTCTACAGTGCTAAAGCCGAATGTCAATGCACCTCCCTCGATAGCTCAGTCACAAATAATTACAAAAATGTTCGGTTCAGTGTATGATCAATAATCGGGTAGGCTTCGGCCAAAACAAGAGTGTAATTTTTACAACTATTTAATTACACACTAATTTCCAATTACGATACAATCAATACTGGTTCCAAGAATCAATAAAATACAATTAAAATATCAATTTTCAAAAAAGATTCAATTCAAATTACTAATCAAAATTCAATAGGAAAAGGCACGTCTACAATACGTTCGATCTCCGTCTCGTTGTCGCACTAACTCAATTTCCTTTCTTCTCGAGCTCCTCGCCGAGCTCTTCCTTCTCATTGGCTGGTTTTGAGTTTTCCTCTCTCGTCCCGCCTAGTAACCCAGAGGCAATTTCCTTAAGACCCAAAATCTTGCCAACATTCCCCTCTCTGTAAAGGGAAGTGTTTCCCTTTACACCTAAATCCACATCCAGAACACAAGTCTTCGTACTCGGTCTTCGGTAAGTCCTAGAGTCAGTCCTTGCGTCCACTATGCATACAAATCCGTCTCTTCCGGGGTACACTGCTGCCACGACTTCTCGAGGCCAGTTGATCCTTCCGTAGTTTTCTCCCACAATGACAAGTGATCCTTCCTTCACCGGCTCCGGTTTCAGAGGCCACTTGCTTCTCTTAACAATGGTAGTCTCCAACACTTTCCTCTTCTTTCCAGCAAGTAGCCATTTTCCGTCAGATCTTTCCAGAAAACTTAGAATCCATGCTGTCATCCAAATCAATTTCTTGTAGGAATCAAATCTATCAGTCAGTAGAAAGGCATCCTCGAACTGCTCCCGTCCAGCAAACAGAGCAACTTCAAACACTTTCTCTGCTACAAACTTCATTTCCGCACAAGAGTCCTTTCCCACGGTCAAAGTAATTTCCTTTTTCATTCCATTGGAATAACAACGAGGCACTGATATTTCCAAGACACCTTGCAGTACTTCCAACAGAGACTTCCACTTTTCAAATAAATCTTGGAACACTTCGACGTCCCAACGATTTCCAGATCTCCAAATATCTTGAAGGATTATTCCCGCCTTCGCCATGAAGGGCGAATCAAATCCAAAAGGGTCGTAAACTGACTGCACAAATTGGGGAGATTTCTTCTTTAGCGGCCGTTTAGCTTCTCGTATAATCAGGGGTTCAGCAATTGAAAACTTACATAAGAACTTGAAGTTTTCTTTACTCGGATCACAGTAAAGTTCCATTACACGTTCATTCGGGATTTCAGAATCCAGTGGCAAATTCTCAGAAATATTTTCTGCATCACTGGATCCAGGAGAAACTCTTCGGCTCTCATTTTGGGGGTTGCTCATAAATCCTCTGATTTCCAAACTCCCAGAATGATTAACATCAGTCACTTCTTGAATCATCTTGACAGCTACGCTTTCAACACCAGCACTGTCAAAGCAGTCATTGTCATTTTCCTTCGCAGCATTTATCGCTACCGGAAAAACTTCCTCAAGTTCTCTTTCGGTCTTGTCCTCTACAACTTGCTCCAAGCTTGGTGAGCAGGTCACAACAGATTGAGCCGTGTAAAAGTCATCGCTCTCTAATCGTCTCCATTCTTCCATTAAAAACTTTCTTGGATCAACTCTATTCACATTTCCATAATTCTCGTCGTACTCCTTGTACATTTTCTTTTGCAAAGTTTTCAGACGACGCCGAGCTGCGGATTTAGTTCCTGGAAGCTTCATTTTATTCTTTTTCCACGGAAACCCGGTTTCCGTTTGGGTGTCAATTGTTCCCATCTTTCCTTCGTCGGTCTTTTCGTTTCCGGCATCATTTTTCGGTTTAGGAAATTCAGGAGCAACTCTGAATTCATGATTTTCTGTTTGAAGTGACTCCTTCACATGGTTTTGGAGAGCTTCATCAGAACTTACTTCGTTCACAAATGAAGTATGCTGGGGCACTTCTTCATTTGATCGTTCCTCTGGGCCGTGGATAATCCTACCTGGCTTCGGTAAGGATACCACCGGAGCCCCTCTCGGTTCGTCACTTAACTTTTCACTTACAAACAAAGTATGCTTCGGCATTCCCTCATTTGATTTTTCGGTTGGTCCGTGAACGGTCCAACCCAACTCCGTCTTAGACACCAGGGGAGCCCCTCTCAGTCCACGAAAAGTTTCCACACTGGATATCAAGTCAGCATGATTTTCGCCAATTAAGATCATTGGCTTTGCACTACAGAGTTCTGGAACGGGATATTTATTTAGAAAATTCCACTTTTTCCTTAGCAGCTTCAAATTGTTGCTCTCTGGAGGCAGATCCAAGTCATCGTATCTGTAAGTATTTAAAGTGAACTTTTTGTTTGAAGCATTTCCAGTTACTTGCAAAGTAATTCGTTCACTTTCCGTTTTTTCAGTTTTAGTTTTCAGCCACTGCAGATCAAGTGTAGCTGGAGTTCCTTTGACTCCGAGCTTTTCAGCCAAACTGGGATGAATCAACGAGACAGTTGAACACTGATCCAATAGGGCGTAAGTCATCAGTTTTCTCTTAGGTCCATACAGGGTTACAGGAACAACTTTCAAAAGTCCTTTCTTGTCGTATCCAAATAACGACAAAGTGGTGCACACAGTTTCGGATGTATTCCCGGTACTTTCTTGGACAATCTCCTGCTTCCTTTCCTGCTTCGCATAATGTAGTAAAGAATGATGAGATAACTTACATCCATCCTTTCCACACTCTTTCTTCAACTCGCAATCGGGAACCCGGTGATTTCCTTCAAGGCACTGAAAACACACTTTAGCTCCTTTTGCCCATTTCCATCTTTCTTCTAACGGCTCTTTGATCAGGAGACGGCAGCTAGAAGTTTCATGGTTACCCTTCTTGCAAAACAAACACTGTCCAGAAGAATTCGACTTTTCTTCTGACACTATAAAAACACTTTCACTATTTTTGCCCCTTCCCTTCTTCTCTTCAACGTAAGAGATCATGACACTGGCAGCATCGGCTAGCTTCTCCAACCAGTTGCACAAATCAAGCACAGTGGATTTCGGATTTTCTAATTTCTTTTCCATCCACCTTAGTCGTTGGTTGGCTGGCAGCTTACTTTCAATTTCATTGATGAGGGTAGGGTTCATCAGGTGTCCAGGCTCCTGTAGATTCTCCATCGTAGTTGTGAGGTTCAACACAGCATTCGATAAGTCCACAAGAGTTTCTGGTTTGTCTTCCTTGGCAGCAGGCAAACTTTGTACGTGCTTCACCAATCGTTCAACTATTTGAGCAGGTCTTCCAAAATTCCTCTCAAGTATTTTCAACACTTTTTCCAAATTGTCGGGTACAACCATCATGGCTATAACCGCATCACGAGCTTTTCCTTTGAGGCATTTCCTCAGTCGGTTCATGTTCTCCACATTGGAAAATCCACACAGTTGAGAGGCAGTTCTAAATTCACTTATAAAGTTCGGCCACTCAATTGGGTTTCCAGAAAAACAGGGTAAGTCTTTTGGCATTGACTGCCTGGCGAGAAACTTATCAAGTCTATTTTCAGGTTTCAAAGGAGATGCACCAACCGCATCCGGGATTCCTGTTTTCACCAAAGGAACACTTGGGATTTGAGTTGGAACATTTGTTTCCGTTGCATCTATTTCAATTTCAGGAGGTGGAGGTGGTGGATTATTCTTCACACTCTTAGTCCACTCCGAGGTCATCTTTTCTTTATTTGCAGGTTCATCCTCCATAGCGGTGCCAAACTCAGATTCGTCGTCGCTCAGCTTCTGGGAGTCGTCACTGTCATCATTTATTTTCATTTTTTCTACTTCCAATTGCTTGAAAATAATTTTCTTTTTAGCGGCTGTTAATTTGGCACGAAACTCCAACTCTTTTTGTTTTTGTTGTAGTTGTGCTTCGGCCTGTTTCATCATCAGGTCCACTTCGTACTGCTTTTGTTTCAGCCCCAGATCCATTTCGTATTGCTTTTGCTTCATCTCAGTCTGTTGCTGACTCAGCAGGTACTCATGGCTAAGTTGCTCTTCGTCAATTGTCAGCAAATCTTGCATTGCTTGAATTTCGGCTTCCTTTGCTTGCCTTCGGGCCAAACTAGCATTGGATACTTTACTTCGGTTAGACTTATGCGATTTGTCTGACTTTTTACTGCTTACGTGACTCTTAGTAGAATTTGCATCCTCATTGGCGGTTTCATCAGGTTCACCTTCATTAACGTCATCAGCTTCCGGGTCCGGGTTTTCGTCGGGTAGTCCTAGTCCAAGCTTTTTCTTTCCCTTTCTGGGTTTTGAACCGAATTCGACTGTTCCCAATCTGTCCGGCTTCGTCCCTTTAGTTGACCGCTCACTTTTCCTGATGCCCCCACTGGTTCCAGGTTGAAGCTCCATTTCTACTGATCACTCAACGGTAATGTCAATCACAAGTCAAATGTCACTCAACAAACTTCGTTTTTTTTTACTATTTCACCACAGAACTGTTCGATTTGTGCTTGAAGGACCAAAATGTGACTGGTAAACTGCTCTACAGTGCTAAAGCCGAATGTCAATGCACCTCCCTCGATAGCTCAGTCACAAATAATTACAAAAATGTTCGGTTCAGTGTATGATCAATAATCGGGTAGGCTTCGGCCAAAACAAGAGTGTAATTTTTACAACTATTTAATTACACACTAATTTCCAATTACGATACAATCAATACTGGTTCCAGGAATCAATAAAATACAATTAAAATATCAATTTTCAAAAAAGATTCAATTCAAATTACTAATCAAAATTCAATAGGAAAAGGCACGTCTACAATACGTTCGATCTCCGTCTCGTTGTCGCACTAACTCAATTTCCTTTCTTCTCAAGCTCCTCGCCGAGCTCTTCCTTCTCATTGGCTGGTTTTGAGTTTTCCTCTCTCGTCCCGCCTAGTAACCCAGAGGCAATTTCCTTAAGACCCAAAATCTTGCCAACATTTACAATTACGTAGAGTCAAAGTTTTAAACTATTCGTAAGAGAAGAACTGTGAATTACGCATTAAATTACTAGTACTTATTTCTATCCTTATTAAATAGCTTTTCTACGGCTGCAGTTTTTTACTTTCAGCAAAGTAAAAAGTAATTTATTTAACTGTTGACTTATAGTATAATTGCAAAGGTTCTGAATATATTTGGTGATAGGCATTCCTCTCTTGTTTTGCTACTAAATTGTTATGGTGTTGTTGTCGAGTCTAGTATTTCTATTTGGTTGATTGTGTTATATATTCTACTGACTGGCAGAGACTTCATTGCAATAACTTTTGTTATGGCGTCTGTGTTGGCTTCCCTTTGTGTTCCATTATCCATCTGACCTGACTTGGCTGCAAATCTTTTCTAGGTTAGTTCAAATCGAGTCTTGCCTAGTTGAGTAACTAATAATTCCAGCGTTTGCATTTAGTTGGTAGTAAAATTATCCAATAGCCCATGAGTGTTAGATACCATCCGTAGTAATTCTAGTACAGCATGCTGTAAAATCAGTTACTACATTCTACGGCAGATACAAATACGAGGCTAGCAACTCTCAATTCAAAATTCTCAGAGTCACCAAACACTTTAAGGGTTTGTACCTAATTAGGTCAAATCTCATTTCCATTCACTTTGTGTTCTGTCGGCGTCTCAGTTATTATAACTCTAACCTTGTAAGTATTCCTTACAAGTCGTAGTTATACGGTCTTCCAGCTAAGAATAACTCAGGACTGTGGGACAAGAACTACAACATGATGCTTGTGTACATTAGTTTTACATAATTCCATTACTTTAGACAAAAATACCTTTTCGATGAAAGTCTACCAGGAGTTTGCAAAATGCCAACAACTAACTTTACTTCATTCGGGAGTAAGACTACCTATGTATAAAAATACCGTTCAGCTAAATATATAATGGTTGATAAAAGAAGTACCAAAAGAACTGTCGTTCAAAAATAATAATTCCATCTTTTGTCAACATCTGCTTATGACAGAAAATGTTACTTTTACAGTACCTAAGTAGGTTTATTTGCCTTTCGCCGTCATTCTATTGATTTCGCATTTGATTTTAATTTAATGCCAGTACCAAAGATTTAGGTGTGCCAGAACTTTATTTCTAAATTCATTGTGTGCAAAGTATATTATATTATACTTATGTATTGCAATAAATCCTAGAAACTAATACCTAGGTTAAAATTTAGAGCACCAAAGAATACAAATACAAAAGTTGTGATTGCGATACGAATGGATTTCTTTGGTCTGTTGTATTGAATGTAGTCTGTATACAATTTACTTGAAAGTATTTCTTATTTTAAGCTGAGAAGCACAAATAAGTAAACCGTGAGATATTGATACACAAGAAAAAATATTAAGGTTGTGAAAAGATGGTTGCTGTTCTTTTATGCGCTTAAGGCTGTATAGAAAAGAAATAAAACGGGGATCCTTGATAATCACAAAGCAAAAGATAAAGAAAGTCTTGATGGTGATGTCCGAAGTAAATAAGAGGGAGAAAGTAGGATGTGAAAGGAAAGTAAGAAAGCACTAATGTTAAGTTACATAGTTGGGAGAATGCTGGATTCTGAGAAAGAAAATGTTGAATTCTTACATGTAAAGCTGAAGGGAGAAAGTCTCTTGACATTTTTATTCATTTGGACAAGACCAGTGCCGCAAACAAAACTTGAAATCCGGAAAAGCCAAGCGAGTCAAGTGAAGTCAAACCAGTTTACTTATTGTTAGTTAGCTCACTCAGCCCAAATAATACAGATTATGGTATGTGCTAAAGGAAATTCTATTCAGGAGCGTCAAGAAACTTTATTTTGTTGGATGCATCTTAGTAGGTAGCTACTTTTGAATCTTCAGTCTCTTTTGATATTACAGAAGATATTTTAAGACTGATGTTGTAGGGGATAAAGGAGAATTCTACAGTGTGGAACAAAAATAGCGTAGCATCATGTCTTCCCTTAATTTTAGTGCCATGTCTGTGCTAAATGGAGAGAAAGTAGTCGGAGAAAGTTTTACTACTCATATAAGTTGAGAAAGGGAAAGAGAAAGTACGGCGTTATTCTGCCCCGTACTGTAGCATAGAAACTTTACATCCTTCTTTATTCTCATGTAACTCTTCTACAGAGATATAAGAATGTTAGTATATTTTTAACGGACTTAATAATGCGTGTAAGTAGCGCACTAATACCGACTCTATATTTACAGACACTAGTATTAACGTTATGACAACACTGGTCCACTGCCTTCAGCTGGTACTCTGGTATATTCCCCCAGCTTTGTGTTTGTATCTGTAGTGACCGAATTAAAAGTTTGTAAGTTCCTCTTGCTTGCATGTGCAAAAGTTGCATTGGAGGATTTTCTCCGGCTTATGTTATCATGTGGACAGACTGGCTGACTTGACTTGATTTTATTCTCGGGGAGAGGAACATGGGTTAGCTCCATAATTCCAAGAGTAGTATTTTCAGTGCGTTCAATAGAACTCCCACTCGTTCAACTCAAGACTCCAGTCAACCCTTGATGGCATTTATCTGATGCTTCTCTTCGCTTTCTCTCCCAGAATTCTCCTACTCCAACTCACGAGGTACTCTTGTCTTGACGCTGACCCGGCTCTCACTTCTTATTGTGTGCAATACTTAACTCCGGTGGGGAATTACTATTATGTACCTAACGCTTACTTTATATAATGTCTCTGGCCTCTGCTTTTCACTCCATTTCGACTCTGGTGAGCAAACAGCAAACTCACTCTCATTTCCCACCAGCCAAAAGGAGGTGGACATCGGGATCTTGTAAATCAAGCTTTTGCCTTGCCCAGCCATTAAAGACCATTAAATATAAGAAGTATAATGGTGTGTGTAACGGGGAACATAGTGCACCTAAGTTGATTTTCAGTAGAGATACACAATTTCTTTCTTGCGTCATTCAAGGAAAAAGTCCATAAACATTTTGTGGTGTGCTACCTTCTTTGTACTACTTTAAAGTTACAATAACTGTTTCGTGTATTAGTTATACGGATATAAATAGACTGTTGCACACGGACTACCTTACTAGGTATGCTGTAGGAACTAGGCATGCACGTTATTGTTATTTGTGTCTCAAATAACTCTTTTTATTCTATACCTACCTATATTTTGCTAAGGCATGGATGCTAAAGGTTAGGCTCCCACGAAATGATTATTTACAATTCTCCAAAATACTTCTTTCCAATCAGTCAAAATGGGGGTTACACAAAGAAATGCAGATGATGATGTATTTATTAATTGGAAGCTTATTTTTCCAATGTTCAGAAAGCACCTGCTGTGGTGTGACGTAATGTAGAAATTTATTTGCATAAACTTAATTTATGAATCAGTGGGGATATTGGACACTAATTTATTTAGTACAACACCTAGGCCATTTCACAGTTGCGTTCCTCAGGTTCCGTAACAGTTTATAAATAATTCACATTGAACTAATAGGGATTGCCGTATTATCGTATATACGATCTTAATTGTGTTTGTTTACATAATAATTACACAGGGTTTCATTTATTTCAAGTACTATCTGCATTTGTAATATTTACCTGACTTTGCGAATAATTTAGTGAGCTGATGTATGTGAATTTCGTGGTTTCCATCCAACTAATCATAAGTTAAGCAGAAATACAATTTCCCGTAGGAATTTGCTAATTCTTGTGGGAATAGAAAATTTATTGTGGGCTCTATTCCTCCATTTAGCTTTCAGTCTTCAATTTCCATGCATGCGCCTGTGATTGCTTCTGTTCTGCTTCGCAAATGACAAACACATGTAAAACCACACTTCAGTATAAACATCATTGGGAACACTTACGGAAGTTTAACCGATAGATATATTCTGTGATATGGGATTCAGTCAAGATTTATCCATTATAATTTGCATGCTTATTCCACCACAGTAAGCAATTTCACTGTGCTGAAGCAACTCATTTTAAATGGGCGAAAGCTTTGCCGGTATAGCCATGCCATTAAATTGTTTGTTGTTGAGGAAAATTGTACGGAAACGCAATAAATCAACCTGGTGGGTATTAAAAAAATATTACACTTTCGGATCATAACTGATTTCTATTTATGCATTTCCAAAAAGGTAGAATTTTGTTATCCTATTGATATAGGTAGTAAATAAAAGGTTTTTTCAATTCTTCTTATTTATTCAACTGAGTTTTTGTCTAACCAATTGTACTTTATTATTTACAACAATTCTGTAAAACTAATTAGCACGGATCGGCCATGTTTCAACATCACACAAAAAGGTTTTTCGTACCAGTGTTAATTACTGATGGAAATGTATTGTTTCAGTCCAAACATCAGACCATCATTAAAATTTAAATACACACACCTGGTGAATCCAACACACAGATTTTGCACTTATCATTCACTACCTCCTTAGTAATCAATATTCCAAACACAACCACTTGCACAGCTAAATAGTTTCTAGTTTTGAACGCAGAAAATCGCTTAGCCTGATTACTAGGTATTTGCATCTACACCATTCTCAGAAGTAGCTACATGACATAGCAAATTAATCGCAAGTACACATATCAAAACGGAAAAGGTTTTTGGAATTAAATCTTTCGTTGTCTAACAACATTCTGACAGATTTTGAATTACTTCTACATAAATTACTTTTGTACAGTTGTGCTGTTATACACACTGCAAGATGTAACAACTGCTAATGTATCCATCCATGCTTTAGGCACACTAGTGCTCCACTAGTTTTTGCAAATCCGGATACGCTGTTATTATATTCACTTGTACTACTCGTGCACTATTTATATGCATACATGTCATAAATGAAGAGGAGAGCAGCCCAATGACTGAGTCATTAGTTAATTCCACTAAATATCATCGATGGCATGATACTGCAAATTCAATTAGTTAGTTGACTTTATTTCGTTCATGTATAGCATTAGTTCACAAAATTATATTTATTTAAACACTAGTTAGTTACGGAGTTGTAGACACATGAAATTTAAATTTAATTTAGTGATCTCTAATAGCAAAGGAAGAAATTAAAATTGGACTAGTGCTGGTACTTTTATTTTTAACACAAAATTAAATAAAGGTATATTTAGTAAAATCTACAAAGCTTCTATTGTAAATAATATTCGGATGCCGTTAAAAGGTAGTACACTCAATTTGTTATGAATATGGTACACGTGCTGAATTCAGAATATTTTCCATTCCTGGAAAGGCTTAGATACTTACGTTATGTAGTAAATGTAATATAATTAACAAATAATTTTAGATGTTACTAAATTACATCATTCTTATAAATGAATGATAAATAGCGAATGAACTGCAAACACATTACAAACTTGAATAACTTCAGCATCTATTCAAAGCGGGAAATTAATGGTGTTTTGTAGGATTTGGATACAGTTTCAGATTAGGTAATATGAGTTGTATTACTCATCTATTCTATTTAGTGTTTAAATCTATGATGACTTACAAGAATAAGTAGTTACCTACTGTATTATTGTAGTATAGAAGAATTTATCGATTGCATTGAAATCGATTAAAGAATAACTTGACATTCCATTAAATTGGAAAGCTAGTTTTTCTAGGTAGAGAGGGAATACATTTAGAGTGAAAGTAGAGGAATAAGAGATACAAAAATAAATTATGGTAGTACATTGAGCCCCACGCTACGTCAATGTAGACACATGGCTCGCTATCGATTTTATAAATTACAAACTATTAGACGTGAAATGATGGGGCGAAAGCTTGAATGGATTATGCCATGCATTACATACTCATAGCATTTTATGTACTTACTTCGGTTAATGCTTACGTTACACTACACATGTATGTAGGTAATATTGCATAGGAATTCTTGTGAAGTCAAATAAACGGATACGGTCAAGAAATATATTATTCTCAGCTACACACGTTAATGCAATGTAGTAGTATAATGGTAGCAGATTTACAACAGCCATAAATATTCGGTGAAAAGTCATTTCACTGGATGAAATAAACGGGATTTTTGAAATACCTAGAAAATGTACAGGTTTTTAGCAGATAGCTTAGAGTCCCAGCGGTATAGGTGTGTTTTGGTCCAATATAATTGTATATCATTGGCATTTTGGACTCAGTGTAACAAACAGAGCAGGTAGAAATGTAATTTATTGACGAGAGGAGAAACGCTGTGAAATTGAGTGATGAAAGAAATGAAGCGAAAATAAAATTATGAACTATGAACTTCAACTCGTGGGAATGTAGTTGCTAAAGGCAATATTTATAGTCTACTTCATTCATGATAACCTATAGGGAATGGGATTTACTGCCATTCGAAAGAATATGCAATATAAACAATGCCATCTGTACTTACTGTCCTAGTCTGGTGGGCAAATACCAAGTTCCACAAAAGTAGTACTGCTACAGTTAAGAATCCGTCAGCATATCGTGTAGTTCTCCTTTAGAGTGCACACTGTGTACACTGTGCCGTACAATAGAGCTAGTAACTCAAAACTTAAAATACAACACAGCTGTGTTAAATACACCACCTAAAATTTTATATGAGTAGTAAACATAATTGTAATGGGATATATGAAAATGTACGGTACAGTTACGAGAACGTAGAGCGAAGGCGTATTATTATTACAATGCAAAACACAGTGTAAGAAAAAGACTACTTATACAGAAACAATGTGTGTTGTGCTGCTGTATCTGTAATTTAATGTGTATTATGTACCTTACGTGCATGTAGTGCCATAAAGCAGGCAGTCGTCTGTTTTTACGAGCAAGACTGCACTTCGCTGTACCTGGTCTGCGTGCCAGTGAAAAATTGGTATGGGGAAAGTGAAAAATCAGCCTAGGAGAGACTAGTTAATGGGGGTCAATATGTACGAACAAACAAGGGCTGCCTACTGTTCTCTGCAATCACATTCACTAACATGTTCCTCCATTCGACTACAGAGTAGTTTCACTCCGGCAATAAAACCCGTACTTAAGACAACGTACTCACACCACACACGCAGTACTATTATGGATTTGTAGCTCACTGCTTTCTCTCCCGATTAGATTAGCGGTTCTGCTCTCTCTTATTCTTTTCAGGACTCTACTCAATTTCCAATGAAAATACATAAAAACACAACGATAAAAACCATTAAAAATTGGAAACTCTAATAAGCTACCAACATTTTCTTCTCAGCGGAATATTAAGTAAGATCTTTCCCTATTCTTCAAACGAGATGAATACCATATGATGCCTTTACAAAAATTTATGCATCTCTCTGCTCGAATGTAGCGAATGAAGAAGCAGGAAGGTGAATTATCATCGAACCATGGAATGAAAAATTCTTACATGCTAAAATACACATTCCTTAAGTGATGAAGTTATTATATACTTTGTCTTTCTTCTGCGCTACGAATTCAAATAAGAATTTTATATCATCAGAATACTAATTCATTATCATTGGCAAAAAATCGTTTAAGGGAGAACATTAAAAACGGAACTGTATTTTTCCTATTTCAGTAATTTTTCAAAGATGTAGAATTGTGTGTGAAGTTTAATGTAAACCGTACACAAAATCTGTGTACTTTTTCATGAATTGCGTCCTTGGGCTTAACTTAGCTTGCTTACGCGCATTTTGTATTCAGGATGTTATGTACTGTGACGATATTATTATTTGCTAATGATATGACTTACATAACGGAGTAAGTAGTAGAGAAAAGAAAAATAAGAAAGGTATAATTAAAGAGAATAAAATTAAGAATATACCAACCACATCATAGGACATGTCTGTTATATTTGTCTTTTCACAGTCTGATGAATAGAAACAATACTAAGAATTTGGGTTATCTATTGTACATCTAGTTAGCAAAATAATTGTCTGGTGATAAACAATTGTAAGTGGTAAATGTTTCGATGGAACTTCTAACGGATACTTAGCAATTACAAAGAGACAGTAAGTTAGTGAATATACGAAGAGTAAGAAAGCAAACAGACAAGAAGTGGCAAATAAAAGGAACAAGGGAAGGATGTGTAACTGCACACATACATGTGGACAAAAACAGCTACTGATTTAGCCTTAGGCAGAAAGACCGTCTATGTAGTTTCACCACAGTGCATAAGAGTGTAGTATGTGTTACAGGATCTTCAGGTGTTCAGGAGACGTGGATATGGCCTATGTTTTCTTTGCTGTTTTGGCGTTATTCACGAGTATTAAGAATATTGTATAAAATAAAAGCTTTATAAGATTTTGAGTTTATTCTGACAAACAAGATGTTAACAATAGAATGGTTTTTAAAAATGTCAATGTTGGATACATAATGTTAGCTAGGTCGGATGAGGACCTATTAGTTTTGAAAAGATATTACGTTACTCCAAACTTTATTTCATTATGTACACCAGTACAGCTTAAAATTTCCATCTTCCTCATTATTGACTTATTAGTTGTCAAGAAAGGGTCCTGAAATTGCATTTTAATCTTTTGTGGCTGGAACATTACCTTAATATTTATATTTGGAGAAGCATATACTATTTACAGAATTCCTTGCTTGTTCTCACAGAAATCTAGTTGGTGACTTTATCTACAAGTCCTAGGTCACATTTATGTATCCTAATGTACGGCCCGAACATTTCAACAGCCTGTAACATATGCATTGCAGGAGTAAAGAGAAAAGGAAAAGATTCTGCTATAGGACTCCAGAGACTTTTATAAAGATTAACATTGTCGAGACTACGGTTTTGGAGAAAAGATATGCTCGCCCGGATTACAGATAGGTGTATACTGACTGAGAAGAGTGAGTGGAACTTCTTACTTCCTTAGCTAACTACTAAAAGTAAGTCTTACTGTAATGCAAGTTAGATAAGTGATCCGAACTAATACTAAGCTAGACTTTCATCTGTAATGTAGGTTGAACAGAATTGAAAGAAATACTGTCTTCTCAATGTACATGTATGTGTGCATCTGGAGGGCCATCTTGCAGTACGCGATATGTGTATCTACATATTCTGTCTATAATATATGTATGTCGTGTATGCTTAGACAAAGCACAGACATATTCTGATAAACTGTAGATAGAGAACGTGTCCCTCTTCTACTTATTTACAGCTACAGTAACAACGAAACTCCAGTTTTTTATGACTGCCCATAGTGCCCATCATTCCACTTCCTTTTGTTTAACTCTGTAGTAGTGGCAACTAACTTAAATAAATACTCAACGTAAATATGTACTAAGCTGAGTTTAACTGCTTTCGCTTCTGTTTACTCCTCACATTATCATGCAACGTGAGACCATCTTTCGCAGCCCGCTGCACAAAACAAGTGTCACTTCCAAACTTTAGTTATACGCTCCGATTACTCATTTTTGTCTCCAGATCATAAAATCCTCCATCATAAATAACAATTACACTTTCCTATAAATACATTTTCGTTTCTACTGACTCTACAATCATTCATACTTTCACAAAATAAAATCTTCATTTAAAATTATTGCACTGTCTTTATTGAAAAGACTTTTCTTAAATTACAACCACATAATTTTAACTGCTTGCTATTAGTAATGGCCACTTAAAATACTCATGTAAGTGCACTAAAGCTTTACTATAAACGTTTGAATAATAAAAAATTACAAGAAATGTATGTTAACTAATTTTACATAATTACTATAAATTCAAGAAAAAAAAGGTATCTGCAGCGCTTCGGCTTCATTAATTGATAAACTATGGGTAAAATAAGTTGAAAAGAAATACTGTGTACGAAATTTCTGTTTCCTTTTCTTTTGAGTTATCAAACATCAAAGCATTGTAGTAGTTAATTGCTAGATATATCGTTCAATACTCATTTTCATTAGGATTTATTTAATCGCTTTATTTGAAAAGTTATTTTATTATTCCCGAAAACTGTAGATAAGATTTCTATAAAGGTATATATATCCATGTTGCTCTGGGAAAACTCTGAAATATAGCAAAATGGGTTAAATTAGAACATAAAATTAAAAGCACTTTTAAGCAAAATTCATGGCTTTCATCTATTATTTGTTACAAAAAGTCCGAAAGTGTGTTTAGTGACATGCAAACCTTCCAGGAAGAGCCTTTGTTAATGCTGAAGTTATTGATTCGGCATTTATTTTGATTTATTTACAAGTTACTAATATTTCGACAAATTACTGAATATTAAAGCAGCATGAAACTTAATACAGGGATTGTATTTACCTGATAGTTAGGATAGTGATGAATAAAGGACAGAACAATAGCCAGGAGAAAGAAAAGGCGAAAATGAAATGGAAGATATTTCTTATGTAGCGATTTATCTGCTGCGTAGTGAATCGAGTGGAGAAAGGAGAAAAGTTTCGGGTGCAGTATTATTAGAAGTAAATTTCAGTGAAAGTTTTGTCACCTTTTGTATTCGTGGCGCAAGTAGGTTGCGGTGATTGTCATTGTGGTGTGATGTTCCTTTGGAAGGAATAAAAGATTTAGAGTCTCTATTCCCCACCTACCTACCTGGCATTTATGTGTGGCATTATTTACGATGACATGCTATGTTAGAGTTACAAGATTGTATGACATGATTTCTGGAATTTTCAGTTGGCGGAGATCAATAGACATTCCTGGGTGACGGCGGGTGGGAAAGGCGAGTTGGAGTTGGAATTGCCAATGATGGACGTCGTCCAGACTCACGTTATTCCGTCAGCAGATGCTGTCGATCCAGACGTTCTCCAAGCAATCGCCAGTCTCGGTTGTTTCAAAGATCGAGATAAACTCATTCAAGAACTTTTGAGTCCCAAGTAAGTATTCGCCACTTTCCACTTTCTTCCTCTTCTTACTCCATCCTTTCCACATCTCCCATCCACAGATCCACTTAACCCTAGATAAATGTCCTCACTCCTCTAATTTCACTACCTGGCCCTATACCAACCCTAACCTATTCCTCCTCACATAAATCCTATTAGTTTATAAGAATCCACATACTTCATCCCTACCATAAACAACCTATTTACGACTCCACTTTATCATCCATCTTTTCAACATTTTCTCCCTCCACCTGCACAAAGTAAGTAAATATATGGCCCAATATAGCAAACTGCCTATAATCCGCATTCACCAAGTCTTTCACTATTTACTATCATTTTCGTCCAACGCAGGGAGTCATATTCCATTTTCATATCTGCAATGAATATTTTTCAGGAAATTTTGGAGCGGTATTAATTACAATCTTTATTATTTTTTTAGCTTGTCTGTTTTGTTATATATCCCAGTCCAACAGTCCAAGTCCTCTTTTTTCCATATTTAATTTGTCCATCTTTGGTTCAGGTATAGAACAATACTTTTGCAATATACCATTTCATAGGCTACTATTGATTCCCTATCTTTTTGGCAAAAGCCCGTTTGGCAAAAACAGGGGGCGGAGAAATGCATGAACCGTTTGGCAAATTTTACAAGGAAGAAAAAGTGACCCGTTTGGCAAAGTGTGAAATGAAATTATATATTATTACAAGTTTATTTATTACTAACAGTCAAAAGTAGTATTTATTGTCATGAGTGCTTTACGTGAGTGATAAAAGCTGAGATCAAACAAGGTGTAGGGGTAGTCAAAATATAATAGGTCCACTTCAAAAGGTTGGCAATTATTCTTAGGAATTTTGTAATAAGAATGCATTTTCCACCGTAATTTCTAACAGCTTTTTAAAAATCGTTGGTTAGGTTTTGCATAGTTAGCTCTTTGTTTATGAGAAAATGCTCCATTGTCAATTGAGAGGAGGGAATTATGTGTATGCTTTTGCTCCTTCGGTAATATTAAAATGAACTTCCAGTGTTGAGGTTTCTCATTGTCCACTTTTAAATGAAATCAGTGATGCCATCTAAAGCGTAGTGAGGCTTAACGAGGAACGAATAGGTACTAAGGTAATTAAGAAAACATAATTTCAATAAAGTAGATAAGACAGTTTACTTATCTACTAATGAGTAATGCTTCTACATACCCATTGCTGTAATTTGCCCCATTTTATTTGCCAAATGGGTCGTACACAAGCACAACTGTTGGCGAAATGGGTTTTCGGAATCAGGTCTTCTAAAATATTAGCCAATCCTATTTTTGCCAATAAGGCTTTGTCAAGCGGTCGTTTGCCAAACGGGACGTCAATCCTACTATTGATCCTTTCATGCTATTGCATATGGATGCTAGGAATCTATTAATGTGTACTTCAATCTACAAATTACTGTGCTGACTACATTGTATGATATACGTTGTATGTTTCAATTTATTGATAAGTGCACACACAGCAGAATAACGTGCATTGATTTTTCAAGTGTGAGTGAAATTGTTAGTTGAAATGAAAGTGTTATCTAGAACATTCACTGAAGATGTGCTTTTCACTAAAATTAGAACAATGTTTTCTCTGTATTACTTGGTGGACTAGTTATATTATAGGCAATAATCTCTCCAACAGGAAAATTATTGTTTTTATGGTGTCTAGTAGGGAATCTGCAGTTGTACAGTACTACTTATTCATGATACATCATAGATGAGTAAAAGTCAAAAGACTATAAAAATTCTGAGAGGACGGCAGCCTGGGTTGAAAATGCAATGCCAGAATCTTATTCTAATTGTTAGTATAGTTTGCTCTACAGTAGCAGTGTTGTGTATTTTGAAAGATAGAGTTGCACTTGACTGAAATGGATGTTCACTCCTTTTGTGTGTCACAAAAGAAGAAGTAGTAGGTAGTTGGCCGTATTCCTTTTTGTTGACACTCTAGGAGGTATCTTTGCATGTACCTCAGTATTTCCATGTATGGGTGGAATGGGAGTGGAGATCACTCCATCCGTCTGTCTGGAGGAACACAAACATCATAATCTTTAGTGTTTACGCAGGCTCACTGTAGGTACCTATTTGTTTAAACATGTAATGCGAAAAAATGTCAATTCCAGAAGTACTTGTATACTGTTTAAAAATAATATTCTAAAATTGAATTGTGTATACACCACAGTCTCCAATGTGAAATCACATATATCGAGTTGCTTCATTTTTCACTTGAAATATCTAATGATATGAAACCACAAGCAGCCATTTGACATGTGCATAGCATTTGCAGTGTTTATTGCAGTCGTATTCTTAAAAATGCCTTATACCGAGTTTCCTTCCATTATGATAATACTGTAGACCATTGAATGACAATGAGTTCCTGCATAGTATACCTGGATTGTATTTATATCGGTATACACGTAGCCACATTAAGGAAGCTATATAAGTAGTGTCTAGTGTGGTATTAGGTTTGTTGGTGGTATTCTCGGGATGGGAAATCTCTGAGCACATTTTATGGTGACGTTGCTAGAGGTGCTCAGAGAAGTTGAGATCTTATTGCTCTGACGATCACGACAGGCGAGGACTGAACTGCCTTTCCCGGGTCCACTGTCCTGTGTGACAAGCAATAGAGAGAGTGCACTTGCAGTATATTGCCTTATTGCCGTGATTGTGAGTTTGTGAGCTTTAGAGTTACATGGATGGTCCTTAAGGTGCCTGAGCAGGAGTCCAGGCAGAGCAGTAGCACATCCTTAAAGATAATAGAGAGAAGACGGGCGAGCCTCTCTGCGACAGAAGATCTGCAGGATGGGATATTCTGTAGGAGAGGATGTTCCGTGGGATTGAGAGCGCAGCAGTGCAGTAGCTGTACAAATATAGATGTGCATTGGATTATAGTGAAGATGAGGAGTGAAAAGGTAGAATGGAGCCGTGGAGCAAGTAGGTAGTGTAATGGAGTCGTAGTATTGTAGTATTCCCATTCCGACAATTCTAGTAGCTAAACCGCTCAGATCATTTCCCAACTTTTCCCCCTTCCTCCAAGACAAAGTCGAGTCTGATGGCCTAAGAATTCTAAATTTGACAGATTCCATTGATAAGAGCCAGTGGAAATGTCATAAAATACTCCCGTTTGCCTAATATCATGGTTTGCATTCTCCTGTCCTCACGGTCCACAGACATTGCTCCTGCCACTAATGGCTTCCCTATTAGCTCACCATCGCCAACCGCTCAGCCTCTTCTCCCTTTCCCAGCCACTCTCCCAATACATTAGTCTACACAATCTCCACACGATTTTATCTAAGCAAATTACTCTCAATTGCGCTACAGAAGGATTTTTAAATCTGATTGATACTTTCTCTTCTCTCCTCTCCGAATACTATAATTCTCTACTTGCACACTACATTATGCTCCACCTACTCAATTTTTATATCAAATACACATCTCAACCTCATCTTGAACTTTTCTCCTATTATGCTTATCAGAATTATTTTATGGGTAGCTAAAATACACTACCACTGCATTCAATTCTGTAAAACGTCAATATTGCTAATTCTACGTATTATTTAATGGTAGTATTAATTCACATACGTGTGTAGGCACAAAGCCACTGGTACTAAAGTCCGACCTGGAGGAATTATAGTAGTTACCTAGAACAGGCATTTTATAGTCATCAACTTCATTGAGGAATATCAGGAATAGAGGGTATTAAGTATTCTTAAAAGTTTCTATTTCTATTCTTGGCTAGTCTATGCTAAAGCAACTATCGATCTTCGGGAACTTTACTTCTTACATACGTTACTTTCCACATACAGATGCTTGGGTTGCCTACATGCTATTCTTGGGTGAGGGAATTGCAAGATAAGTGGATACTACTGATACTAATCACATAGAAACTTTCTCATTCACACACCCAACACAGAGCACGGATTTTCATTCCAGTCGCCATTGTAATTAGTTTTTGCAAAACCCACAGGCTTAGGCCCAAGTTCAGCAACTGAACTTCAGACCTAAATGAATGTCTAAAGTCTGTCGAAGCTACGTAACGATTATTAGCCATTCCAGCTCTCAATCACATAAATAAATAACGTTCAACAGAAGTACCTAAAGAAAAGTACTGTATAGGTATAGTTTGTAGTTTCCTTATGTTTAAAAGACTTTTCTAAAAGATGGAATGTAGTTGGTGGAAAAGACACATGCACCTACCATTTATCTGCAGGCTAGTCTGTATTTCAAACAGTATTATATACTATATACATACGTCGGGTCACTTCATTGCCATTTGATAAAATTTTTTAGTCCCATAAAAATAGGTATCACTGATTACTTAGATCCAACTCTGATATGTAGTTCATTATTAACAGTATTTGGTAATAGTGTGCTCTGTTGGGCATAGTCGAGATTTAATCTCACAGTTTGATAATAAATTAATACCAATTTATTATATTATGTATGTATAAAGAACGATCAGCTTAGGATAGCTTTCATGCAATTATCTGCTCCTAAATTTCATAACACTTGGCAATAACGAAAAATTATAAGCAAATATTTCCGATTTCAAAAAGTATTGCTTTTGGGGAACTGTATCTCAATGTTCTGCTGTTTTAAAAAAATTCGTAACTCAGGGTCTTTTATTAATGGACGTAAACCCCGGTAATTCCTCCGAATCTTTCCTATTCGTTACGATATGGTCGATTTTATGGGCATAGCCCTAAAAAGACAGAATTTAAACATAACTCTCTAAAGGCAAGGAGTTAAAGTATTTTTTAATAAAGTGACATTTATGTGTTAGAATGGCAATTGACGTTCTTTGTAATAAGTATCTTATCCTTAGATCATCTTACTCACAAATTGTTCTGAATATGTAGCTCTTGTGTGAATGATTTTGCTTATATTCAGAAATTTCCATTGAGTAGTCTTGACTTTTGACTTTAGTTTTAATAAAGCTTTTGAAAAGTTGTCAACATTCAAGGAGAAAAGTTGCGTAGAAGTCCTCTTGTGCATTCAAGCCAAATCATGTCAACTTAAGTCGAACCAATCAGCCGACTGTGTGAGTAAAATCCCACGTTGAGTCACTCAAGTACTTACCAAAATATGTATGGTATGTAACAATGAAACTTCTTCGAACGCGACTATGCCAAGGGTGAGTCTATAAATTTAATAAAAAACTTATCACAATCTCTATAGAGTGCTCATTCCTATATCGTGCAGTCTTTCAGTAATATATTTTGTTGGGGATTACAGTGGCTATAATAAATATTTATAAGGAAGAATATTTGTAGTTTTTCGTTATTTCTTGACTTTGAGTTGTGTTGACTATTTTACTGAAGTGAAGCAGAAAATGGTTGATGGGTTGGTGTGATGTGGATTTTCTTGAGTGTTTTGTCTCACTTTACTGTGTTTACTTTGGAAGTGATGAGGAGCTGACAAGAGAAAGCAATAGGACACTGTTGTTTTGTGTACATTCTTCCTCGTATGAAATCTCCACTTGTTAGTACGAAATAAAGTCGAGTTTCTCCTATTACACTGTATTTTCGTTTTTCCTGAATCTATGTTTGCCATGAGTGAACATATTTGGTTAACTATTTTGTATTATTACATCGGGGTCTTTTTGCCTGAAGATAATCTGAGATTGGGGGAGGTGTATCTTCAATTTTCCACAAAATACTCGAGACGTGAAGAGACGACTCCTTTCAAAATATATAAAACATGGGATCAATTTACTTGTAAGTAACTGCTACGTATGTAAGTTGAAACTAGGAAAAGAAAAGAATGAAATTGGAGAAAGAGGGCAAAAGCAGTTGAACTACGACATATACATACATACAGCTATTCTCCCTTATTACTGGCACAGTCATACATTTCAGTCTGAGTGGCTACCCAAATGTTGCACCACTTATTGCAGTTGCAGCCGCTGCTTATCTCATATATCTTTCAATAAGACCACTTTCTATTATTATATTTGTAAACAGAATAATAGAAAACTACGGTCTGTGTTTTAAGACATATCTCCAGTACTTCTACAAATACACGGATCACATGCAATACTATTATACTGTTAGGATGCCTACACACTTAGTATGTAAGTCTGTCTCTTTTATTTCCTGTAGGTACAAACAAAAACATATACCTATGCGAAATCAAGGATGCCGACCCAAGGTTTTTGGGTTTTTGCTTGGGATTTTGAGTTTCTGCTTGAGTTTTTGGGTTTTTCTTCAAAAACCAATGCCAAAAACCCAATAGGGTTTGGATTTCTGCATCCTTGTGCGAAATACATTAGGGGAACATAAAAGTATGGCAAGTAACCTAAAGAGAAAATGGTCATGTGTAGTACTGTTGACTGGGAGAGAGTACCTACTGTAGAATTCGGTGTACATATGCATGAACTATGTATGTGTTACATACATATTTAGGTTTGCAGTAGTTTGCCTACAAAGAGATATTTTTCTGTCGTCTGGTCTATTCAGGACAAATGGTATTGGGTAGTACGGTTAGGTTGGTGTGGTGCGGAGACGACCAAGTTCACTCTCTCCAGAGTTTTCCATTCTTCCAGCAGCCCTTTTCTCTTTATTTCCCTCCTGTCTAGAATGCTACTGCAGTTAAAAGGAGAAATCATGTCAAGTTAACTCGCCCAACCGTAATTCTTACACGAAACAAATGCTTTCAGTAATAAAAACAGGAACACTGCTATTTAGAATATATGTTTCTTTGTCAACCCAAATTACTGCGGCCAAATCTTCAGTCTCTCCTCACTTTCTTCTACTTTCCTCCTTGTTGAACTCTGTCTCCCACCGTTTTTCACCACCAACGATTTCACTTCCATTCATTCTTTTCCCCATTTCTTTTCCGTTCGTCTCTCCTGCATTCTGTCTCTCTCTGCCGACATCTAAAAGGAAACGTAGAATTTCTCTTAAGTGTGATAATGTCTCACCACAGGGCAGACAGCTTTTCCTTGATCCACACAAAACACTTTCCCAATTCTCCAATTCATATAATCATAATATTTTAAAAGCTCCCTTATCTAAACTTTTCTTTCATATGACACACTTTTTACAAACTCATAAGGAAACACGAACATCCTTTTCAAAACCGTTTTAATTAAAAGGTCACATTGGTATTTACACTATCATTATAACACAGCCTTTTATGCTCAAGTGTACTCTACTCATTCTTACATCGTTATGTTAGGCAGCAACTACGGAAACACACATAACGTAACATAAAACACTTGTAAGGGCAAGTAACCGCATACATTGTTTTCTTGCGAAGCATTGCGCTCCATGTATGCTAACAACTATTTATACCTGTAAAGTGTAAAACTGCGTGACTTCCCCACACTCAGTTCCATTGTACAAAGTTTAGTGAAGAAGTGTAGCAGGTAGACTGAAGAGTAACGAAGATAGACTAGAGTTGTTGAGAAAACAATGAGACGGAGTTGAGTTGAACTGTGAAAGTTTTAATTATGTAGGAGAAAGTAGGTGCCCACTTCGGGTATAAAATTTCAGATTCTGTTGAAACCCTAATGTCCTATTCGGTGGGGTTTGGTTTAACTGAGTTGATGGGATCTCTGGAGTTCTCCTTTCTCGCACAGTCGTGTGTCCGTTCCTATCTTTCAAGTTGAACAAGAGAAATCAGGAGTTTCTCCAAGGGCGGAAGACATGTAGATTAAAAGCTTGTGTTATTTTGGCCTGCAAGTACAACTCTAACTTCCTCCCATGCCTTTCCTCTCTTTCTTTGACTTTTGCCACACCAATTCATTACATTTATAACCATCTGCGTACTTGCATCCATAACGGAACACACAACCCTTGAAGCAGTGCCTACGCTTTCCATATCCAAAATATCTAGTATACTATCTCCGTTGTCGTTCTTCTAAAAACCCTTTC
The DNA here is from genome assembly GCA_020352615.2 of Yoshiicerus persimilis. Lineage (NCBI taxonomy): Eukaryota > Metazoa > Arthropoda > Collembola > Entomobryomorpha > Tomoceridae > Yoshiicerus > Yoshiicerus persimilis. Next base: position 2,393,827 of record CM060170.1, on the reverse strand, counting down.
TGGGGTTTCATATCAGTATGTTCCCGTAGAACTTCTAACTTTCAAGTTACGATGCACAACGTCATTGTGGTGTCACCATTTATAATTCACAAATCCTTAAAAGAAAGTACATATCCTTTTAAATTCGTGATTACCTTTATATGCAAGAACAATGTAAAATAGATTGCTGAACTACAAGAAAGTTCGAGAATTTTTTATCCAATCGCATAGCGATAGATGGATGGAATACCTATTCCACAAGATTGGCAAATAAAATCAGGGTGAACCCATCAAAAAATAATTATTTATAATATTTCATAGTTTTTATACGAAGAGATTGGTATTTGCATTAATTTATTTATGTTCATTTATTAATGGATTTTTCATATAGTCAATTTTGTCAATTTTTTTATTTTGAATTTTTTATTATAAAGATTACAGACATCATTAATTGCATACTGCATGTAAGGATTTGCATATCCACAATGTAGATAAATATGCAGCTAAAGAAAGATATGGTGTATAATATTTGTTTTACATATGCACGAGTATGCAATGTCATTTATTTGATAACATTCCGTATAGATTTATGAAAGTAAACCATCAAAACCATCTGTTTTTATGTGTTCTGGTACGGTATGTAAATGTACCTGCATACAATGCACAGAAATTGAATTCTTCTGTAGTCCGTATTCTAGTTTCAGTGAATTCACTCAAATGAAATTCAGTTTATTTGAAGAAAATAAGGGTGGCGTTATATTATTAGAAGCCATATGTATAGGAGAGCACAATTGACATGAGGCAATTCGCTCCTTGAACTCCAGAAGCTGGCAATGAATGAATTGCGAGCGGGCGTTTCATTTCCACTTTAACTTTACCTTCTCAGGCGTTAATAAGAAGAATAATAATGAGAATTTCCGAGTTCGTCTCTTTAAAGAAAGTACGAATACGTTCATACAGGAATGATATTATGCTTAGGTATGCTTAGATAGAGCATAGTAGAACGTCGCATGCATTTCGGTGAAATTACATCGTAAGCTAGAGTTTCCCTTGTGCAACTTGCACACCGCGCTTTTATTATATATAATATTATTAAAGTAGTATAAAAGTACATAGATCCTTTGGTTTGTGACTAGGCAGTGAAACGTTTATGTTGAGGATATGTTGTTTCACCCCTGGCTGTCGGTTTTGTGAAGAATAATAGTTTATTGCATACATAACAGATATAAATCTTTCTTAGGGGTTTATTACTATAATGTAAAGGTATTCTTCCATATTTTATACTGGTGTACAGGGCCTCGAAGCATGAGACTTAAAAGTAGTAAAAGGTACAGATGTTTTGGAGTTGGTATTTGGAGAACCCTGTATTTGTGTATTGCATATAAATGTTAAGTGAGTTGAGGTGAGTTTTATGGACGAATTGTTTGTATTATTTTCATGTGCAGTCATAACACAGAGAAAGTCATTTACTTTCTGTTGTTGGATCGAAAACGGAGAAAACCGGCTCGAGAGGATGAGAATGAGTGCATCGGAGGGAGGCGAGATTCGACTTCCTCCTCATCTGCAGCTATTACCTCCGTCGACCCGCCAAGGAAGAGAATTGACAAAGTCAATGGAAACCCCACTGCATATCAGTTCGAACGAATCAGCGAAGGATCTCCCATCACGCCTAGAAGACATCTATACAAGTAAGATCTATTTTTATCACCACTTACTCTCTTTCTTTCATATTCTCGGCTCACGGCTCTTCTACTAACAATCATATGCACTCCCCTCTCTTAGTTCTACTTTTCTCTATTAAACACTTTCCGATTATCCGCTGCGTATGTACACATCGGGTTCTTCTATCTCTACGCCTTCCACTAAGACGATCAGGTTTCCGCTATATTATTACACTTCTGCTTCTACATTATGTAGCTTACTTTACTCCTCTATGCATTAGGTATTTAGTGCTAGGTGAGTGCAAGCAAATCCATTTTAAGATACAAAGAGTAGACTTTCCGCCTTATTTCACACATACTTTCATTCTTATTTGTAGGTTCTACTTTTTAAGATTAAAAACGGACATCTAGAAACAGTTTGCTTTCTGGTCCATTCTTATGGTAGAATCTAACTCAGCAGAACGCAATAGAAAGCAGAAACCGCAAAATCCTCACAGGGCCTCACGAAATGCAGCTCAATTCTCATAACGCACAACACACACTGCTTTTCTTGAATCCTAACTATAATATTCTTCACTCATTGCTCATGCAACATCTGTGAACATCAGTTCGATTGCCATTATTTACTGCATTCGAAAATTATAATAATTATTCCTACTAGCTGATGAGGACTGCAAATCTAGTTAGAAATATTATTGTGAGTTTAATATAAATGAATAATAAATAGGAATCGTCGTCTACCTAATCTCAGCATTATTATAAACTGCACAAAACTAGAAACGTGTTCATGAATAAAATAAATGAAAATCAAGCAAAAAACCAAGTGCCTATTTATACACTATCTATTTTGATTATACTGCTACCCTGTAAGCTATTTAAGTCACTACAAAAGTTCAAATAAAAAACTGGCAATACGGTTTTGAATTATTTTAGAATTGAAGCGAAGTCTTTCTTTGTAAAGAGACTAATTTAGCTGTGCACAAATAATTTATTAATATATTTGACATTTGCCTTATTGAACGTAACGCGTAAGGTTTCTCATTTAATAAAAATTAATGGTAATTGCGTGAAAATAACTCTTATTTTTAATGTCACTTCGAATTGAAACCAAAAAAGATTTTCACTCCTACCTGATTTTTGTTTACTATAAGCTTCAGAATATTTGTATTTAAGAAAACATACATTTTAGGATTGTATCTTTTGTGATGGTGGAGTATTGCACAGGATTTTCCTTTGATAACAGTTCACAACCCACATTTTCACGCAATTTTGACACTTGACTTTGTAAATTGAGTTTTACGCTTTGTGTGCCATAGACATTTAATGTACTTACTTTTTGAGCCCTGCAGCTATAGAAATAAACACAAAAAGAAGTATAGGAATCTAGATAAAAGAAAGGTAAAAGGGAATGGATAATAAAGTAATGGCGATTCAATAGACAGCTAGAAAATACATTATCCAGAGTAATTGAAAGCCTTAAAATAGCCTGGTTTTCTTGGAAAGGTATCTCATTTCTACGACTTCCTTTCTGTGAATTATTGTTTTTGATTGTGAGCGTTTGTTTCGTTATTGGATAGTGTGTAGCAGTGTGCCGACACTTAATCATATTCCCAAAGCAGTCGGCTGTCGGCTACCCAGTCGCAGAGATCAGTCGCGAAAACCCTATATAAAATTATACGACAAGGAAAGTCAGCTACGTTCAACGTTACCACCAAACTAAACTAAGAGAGATAATAACAGGTTATAATGGAAAAGCTAAAAGACCAGCAATTGACTCAAGATGAAAAAGTAATATCTTCTTTCTCAACATGAAGCTGCACAACTGCACAAGTGTATGAGAAAAATGTGCTAGAGTGAGATACTAGATTTTTTACTTTAATGCAATACTCCATAGATTCTGTTCAAGCACTGAAACCCTTCAAGCCACTTGAAGAAATAAACAAGACCAAAGACTTGAAGTAAACACGCTTTTTCAGAAAATAGGATACGTTTTTCTAGGTTGTTTTTTCCCACTTATTTTTTCATTTGTGATATGAAACTTATTTGATTACACAAGTGGGCTGTTTTATGAACAAGTATTATGACGCAAGTCATTATGACCTACTCGAATTGCCCGGTCTCAAGCTAATATCTAGAGTACTTGTGAAATCTTAAAAAACTCATTTTCAAGTCATCGATTATTTTTCAACTATGACTAATAAAATAATAATAAGCTAAAGTGAATCTAACTACTTCCTGGTGCGTCCTCAAAAACCTAATAACTTTGAAGACGTTTTGAATATGAAAAACAAGCCAAGTACGTTTCATTTCATTTAAATGACGCAGAAGAAATTTATTGACAGTTAACGTTGTTGAAAAAGCCAATAAGAGCAAAAGGCAACTGAATATTTTTTACTGTTGTGTTGTCGAAACGAGCTTATTGATTTAGAGAGGATAGTAACAATAAGTGTTATAAAGATGTTATTAATTTGTGGTGCATGTTTGTTGTTTTTGTGGCTTGTCATTGTCCGTGTGTGTATCTGGGATAGAATACTGGGCACTAAGCTACCTAAGTTGCTGGGCATTTCCTTAGAGCACATGAAAGCGTGTTTATTAAGAAGTGAGGCGATTAATAGAGGAGATAAGGAGCGAGGACTCTCTTTGTGAATAGACTAGCGTTTGGAAGGAAACAGATGTGTTTTTGTAGTTGACTCCCATAGGACTCCAGGAAGCTATGATACAAAAGCCAAAAAGTGAGCAAGGTGTTTTGAGTCGTTTGTTTCTTTCTCAGGCCGTCCCATCCCATTTCATTCCAACTCAACCTTTCACATCTCATCAGCTCGCATCGCAACACATCACAACGTCTCGCATAGTATGTTACCAATAATACTACAATATACTTAATCTATGTATACCAACTAAATAAATTGTATCCGTCTTACTTGTTCGTAGTGGGTAGAATCTTTATTTCCTAAGATGTACTCCTTGCATTCTGCTCCCTCTGCCTACAACCACTACATGTCTAGTCCCCATTTGTCTGCACTACGTTACGTTCCAGAATGCCCTCCAATAATATACTTATCGTTAGTGACAGAATGCGTCATGTCAGAAAATGCAATATACCCTTTCCTCTTGCTTTCGCTTTTATCTGTCTTGTCGATTTACTTTACAGTATGCCACATTGACTTCTGCTGTCCACTGTAGTCCACCCTTTCACCTTTCTTCTCTATTTCATTTGCGTCACTTTCAACTACCACCATCAACCACACAATCTATTTCGTTATTACCAAAATCTTCCTCTTCTCACAAACCTACCTCTATTTTTCATATATCGTCCCCATAGATAGACCAGATAGACAACAATTCCCAATCTATTCTATCATGATGTTCTACTTTTATCCCGCAGATTTTGTCTAGCATGTTATTGGTAAAAATCATTGCAAACAAATTATACCTCAGAAATTCAACAATACAATCTAGTGGTTAATTTACTAATATTAAACCCTAAAGGTGTTTCGAAAAGCTGGGAAAAATGATTTGCATTTTAATTAACTTAGCAATAATGTTACAGTGAGAATTGAGGGATAAATACCATACTCTATTATTAAGATGGCATTTTAGAAAGGACTGTAATTAGCGACTCCACTAAAATACTCAATTTTACCCCAAAAACAGTACTTTTCCTCCAATTTCTTCATTAGTACCCCAATTATTATGTATTTTACCCTTAACAATAATTAAACATAGAATAATGAAGTAATATTAATAAGTCAAAAAAACCAAAAGTGCAATATCTCAACTTTTATGAACACTTAATCAGTTTTTTAAAGTGCCTTATTCATTTTTGTTGGTCTATAGGTCCCAAAGGCATTATATTTATCTAAATCTTATATATGCAAGTATACTGTAAACGACATATTTGTATGGTTTTTTGATTTATTAATATTACTTCAGTTGAATTTTCGTTCCTCAATGCGAATTTATAGTAAAGGGTAAAATACATAATAATTGGGGTAGCAAATGAAGAAATTGGGGGAAAAGTAGTATTTTTGGAAAATTATTTTTTGGGGCAAAATTGAGTATTGTAGGAGTGTCAAAAATAATATTCTCTTTTAGAAATTCGTGTTTCTATTGTAGAACCACCTCTACAAATGCCTTAGACTAAAGATAACATTTCCGATAGACATTGGAAACAAATTGTCTAGCTATAGTCATTTTTTACAACTCATTAGATTTTCCCTTTTCTTTTATCGTGAGAAAATCTGGAAGCTTTTAAATTAAAGCAGCAGCAAGTGTAAGTTAAATTAAGGATTAATTACCTTATTTTGCGGGACTTAATGGAGAATACTTATTTCCTTTGTATCGTAAAATTAAACACCAGGGGAAGTAAAGAAAGCCATTTATAACATATAATATAGTTAATTATCTACCATCGTAGTTATCGTAGTCGTAGTTATCAAGCTATATGATTTTAGATTGTAGATTTCATAAACATTCTATAAAACATTTGATTCCTGTACTGCAGGAATAATCATCCGAAAGGTATCAAAATAGATAGGTATCTGGGCGCAGGCACGGAGACTGTTCTTTTACTGACTTGGTTACCAACGGAGTGTAAGAAATAAAAATTAGTGTTAGTTAGGCAATCTTATTGCAGCATAAGTATATGCGGGAAATGGAGCAGTGCACTAGTGTATTGAAGTACTAAACAAGAAAGTTTGTTGTATTTAGTAAGTATATTATGCGCGGTGGTGTGGAATGAAGTAATAATAATGGCATGTATTGTGTGTTTTTGCCAAATGTGTGCCTTTATACTTATTTCGATGCACTGAAAGTAGGTTCAGTCCATTTGTCTGTCTGATTGACTTATTTTTTGTTGCCTTGTTTGTTCTATTTTCCCCATTTCGTGTGATGTCATTGTCGTGATATATGCTGTACAAATAGGTGACCTCCTACGGTTACGAATTTCGATGCCAATTCGATAAGTGTTTGCTCTGAGTAGCTTAATGAGTTCCAGGTTCTTTCCTACAATGCATTTGCACTTTCACAGACTAACTTTTTATATCTTCTATTACAGCAGTGTACAACAACATAATATATCATTGTTAACTAATCCAAAAGAAAAACACTCCCACCAAACAGTCTCTAAGCCCTGTCACTCCTACTAACCATGGAGGCTTCGTTTACCCTAATTATATAGTATAGATCACATTTTATATTTATTTACAAACACCATTCTTAATTTAAATTTTTTATGATATGGAAAAATATTACAATAAATTCATTGTTGAACATGCAGTAATATATTCAAATAAATTTGCAAGAAATCCTTTCCATTGTATTACAGAAATAAATTAAAGTTATACCAAATGTAAGTCCTAGTCAATATGTAGAAGTAAGCAAATGTAGGTAACCATATTTGCACAAAAGTAATACCTTATATCCTTGTTACGTCACTAGTAAACTAATTTATTGGTATAAATGACAATACTAAGTATCTAACTAGAACTAGGTAGTAGTTGTTTTAGGGGAAATGCCTTTTGGCCATGGTTGGCAGGTGCATTTCATTCATAAGTGGCCACGAGGATTAATGTGATAGGAGTTGAAATGTGTAGTGTAGTGTGTAGGCAGAGGCAGCACACGGTTTCTTTGATATTTTCTCTTTGGTCAACTAACTTAATAAGTGAATGCAATAGAAATGAAAATTAGCTTGTGTACTCGGTGAAGCATGTCGTAAGTGGATATGATATACATGTGTACATAAGGTAAAATATTTTCGTTGATGCTTTGACTACTTCCACGAGTGCAGCAGTAGGTTTCCCAATCCATGTTGACTTTGGGAAGCCGAATGCAGTACATAAAGTAGATAGAGAGGAAGGATCACTTTCCTTGCCTCCCTAGCGACTCAGACGGTTTCCATGTATTGATTAAACCGTGTGCTCCCAAGCCACGGACTTTTCCGTAGTCTACCCTGCCTACCCTGTACTCGTCTTCATCCTCATTCTCCACACTTCTTCCCAATTCTCCTTTTCTCTCTCTTCTACTCCCAGCAAGGAGTCAGCGTCTAAAGAATGTACTCCTACAATGCTCCTCAATGCTAGCCATTAGTATGTACTATAGTCCCCGGGTATATTATGCTCACGATCACTACTCTCCACTCTTATTGTATTTACCAGTTACATTTTTGTGCAGATGGAGTATAGCAATAGTTAGTGCCTAGTTATAGCACAGCTTTTATGCAGTGGCTCTTCAGCTAGCTGCTCTCATTTTCCGTCTTCTGTAATTCACGTACACATTGAATCCTTGCCTTGCCTTGGCCTGCTCTACCTTTTCCTTTAGATTGACCAATTTCAACTTGGAGAACGACTCCCGGTCAATACGTACCTACTAATCGATACTGCATCAGTTATCTGTATCGCACGTAATGTTCTGCAAATGGGCAATGCTGGACTCAGCACTGTCAGCACTCACTACTTGAGCATAGCTTCCATGCACCCAAGATAACTAATATTATTATGCTTAACACATTTCCCTCGTAGAAGAACTAAGTAAAATTGGCTAATCAAAATTAAAGATAGAACGTTAGTGCTTAGGAACCTACATAAACAAACGAAAATCAATAAAAGAATCATCCTACCTAAAGTACAGCAGTGCATGTGTCAAAACTGCAGAAATACTTGGAAGTTAAAAAGACATTCCTCGGCTTAATTTTAGGCATTGCACTCTGTAAAAGCGTGTAGTGGCGGCAGTAAAAATTTTACATACAAGTAAGAACACTTAAGGCAGTTATATTTTGAAATTCTATAAGTCAATTGAGAAAATTTCTGCTGCTTCAAAAATCCAAAGGGAGTAAAAATGCTGATAAACTATTTTTCCTCGATGGTTTGACGCATCATTTACTTGAATTGGTACGCTATTAACTATTTAAGCCAAATTTGAGAATGTTCCCGATATTCGGGAACATTTTTCACTAATGCGACTGCAGGGAAACTCTGTGGTAACAATAAATGTAGGCAGTTGCTTCTTACGTGTATTGCACAGTTGTACACAGTACTTTCAATGTTTGCTATTTGCTAGGAGCTTTCTGAGAATTTTTCAGTAGAGAATGTGAAGACTTTATAGAAACGTACTTAGAATCTGTGTTGAGGTTTCCTTGTAAGAAGATTATTCTGACATCCAGGACAGGAAACCCGCTCAAGTGTCGACGACGAAAAGCAAAGAACAAACAAATATATGTGATGCAATAAAATATAAAGGCAAACATCATTTATATTACTTTGTCACTGACCAGTAAATCTAAGATAAATATTAGTTGTCGCAATTTGGAATATTATTGCATGGTAGAGAGTACGGGGTAGTGGTGACATTATGACCTAACGTAATAGGCCCTATAATTTAAAATTTCCTTACAAATTATACATAATAATAATTCCATATGAGAATAAGGACGGTAAAATCTAGGTTGCAATAATTCCAGTGCAAATTGGGTCAGGAAAGCCTTGTACTATAGCCAGAGATGAATAAATGAAGACTGTCTCTATTGTATCTTGGGACAATAATAGCTTAAGATTTCTTTTCAACTTGACTTTCCCTGCTCTGCACTTGTGCTATTTATTGTTAGCGAGTGTTGTGTATTGTTCTGGTACGTGTGTTCTATAACTAGTACTTGAGTGGATATCGGGATATAATATAAGAATTTACGTGAGCGAAAAGACATTGGCATTAAATTCGTAGTTTTTCCTAAGGATTTTTAACGAGCTCTTTTATTTTCTTTTCTTTTGATGGTTTGACTTTGGTTGGGTCGTAGAGACTGGAAGAATACTGGAGATCAGTTGAGTTCTTCTGCTCACGTACTATAACTTGGAACTCACTTCCTGACTTGGCCAACTAAAATATAACAAAAGTATTGCGAATTCAAGGAGTATAGTCCTCTACTTTGTACATAAGTAGGTACTTTGAGGAAGTGGACTAGACCACTGCACTGGCACGGCACTCTGCGATTAGGAGAAAGCACGGAACGGAGTGCGGAGACAAAAAGAGAAAGCGAGTGTAGCTCACTGACTCCTTGGCTCTGATTTCATCTCACAAGCCAACATTTCTTCTTTGTTTTCTCCGTCTCCGATCCCTCTCTCTGTGATCGCTTCTTTCCTTTTTCTATCTTTCTTGCGGCCTTCTCTGTGTGAAATTCCCTTTCGCTTTCCTGACTTACTCAGCCTGTTTTCAACGGCTCCTCGTAAATCATTAATGACTTTCCCTGCATTATTACAGTCTCTCTTTTGTTTTGTGGCCAACTTTTCCTTCGCTCTCTTCAATATACTGAAGGGATGTTTAACAATCAAATCCTATCTTTATACCAGAGATATTCCTCCGGCCTCAAGTAAACTTCTTCATTTATAAATATATACATAACAATAACTGTCGCATTTGAGATATGTAATTATTAATCTCAGATCCGACTACTGTGTTTTACAATCAAAACATTCCCAGCAATTTTAGGAGCCGTAACTAACGATAAATACCCTACAAATTTCTTTTTCGATGCCATTGTTTATACAATGACAATTATGCACAGAGGAAATATTAAAATATTTTTATCATTTGGCAAAGCTTATGACAGTAAGGTAATCCCAATAATTAATTCTGTAAATAGCGCATTTGTATCACAAGAAAGTTCAATAGTAAGCGTGGTGGCCAATTTCATTCCATTGCAGATTTTGGGATGTTCAAACAAATAATTTTTTATTACAATTACACTTGAATTAGTGTATTAGAGCGGAAGAAAGTTCTATAAATAAAGTACCACAAAAATTTACGGAGGTCTTTATTGTTTAATGTTTGACTTTGAATTAGACATATATCAAAATGACGCTACTCATGATTATCCCCGAATCAGGTGTGCTCTTTACTGCAATTTTTTTAAATTCTTAACGATTTTGACGTGATTGATCACGCTTTGTCCCTTGCTTGGTCACTGAGTGCCATGTCATTCAAAATGACATTCTAGAAGTCTTCTTACCGTTCCTTAGACTTTGACACCAACAAATGACATTGCCATCGATGTATACAGAGTCAGTGATAAATGATGACTCGTCATAGAGGCATACCTGTTTATAACACTTTAAAAGTCGCCAGTCCCTCACCTAAGATTAAAACTGAACATTCAAGGAATATCCTAGTAAGATAAAAAAAAGACTAAAGTTAATGCATTGATGGCAGAATATTGGACGTCATATTTACTTTGCCTATACAATTACTAATCAAAATACAATTAGACAAAGAGGAGGCAAACAGTTTAGCTGTGAAGGTTCATTGAATATGTAATAAATATTTTATGTTACTGTATATTGACTATTTGGGCTATAAAAACGAAAAAAGACAAGAAAGCACTGACTCCCATCTTTGCCAAAACAAACTGTATTTTCAACGTCGACTAACCTGGCCACCGGCCACCTTCGCGGTTGTATGCTATTTTTTAACAAAAATTATTCTTCAGGTAGAAAATTTCCAAAAATATTCACTGACAGAGACACACTGACGAATGTTGTAGAAAAATATAATAGAAGTCAGTCACCCTTAAGATGAAATTAAAGTAATGCGGCCTTATTGAAAAAATACGAAATCTATCTATTAAATCTCGAAATTATTTTCCGTCATCTGAAAAATCCTAGAATCTGAAAAACTACATATACCCATTAAGGAATCAAATTCAAACATTAAGGAAGTCGACAAAGCAACAAATTCTTTGAATTTTCATCTGGATGAGTTAATGTAAAGTTTAAAGCCCTTTAAATGCTGTATGGATAAAATGTAGGTAGATTGTTTGCACTTTTGAGCCTTCTATTGACATTTATATTCCAAGGAAAAAGGTTTTTCTACGATATTCATATAGTAAAAAATATGATTATTTCTAAGTGTAGTATACCTTGCAGTAGACTTTTATCTCGAGGATATGGAGAGTTGTTAAATCTGTTTCTATGTTGCATTTGCATCTTTAATTTTATTTGCCGAAGTGGCTTGTTGTGCAAAAACATATTTGCAAATTCTGTTAGGTGGTGTCGTGCACTAGAAGAATTGTTTTCTTTGGAAAGAAAATAGAAGAGAAAGGTAGCGAAAGCCATGTAGCCACGGGAAGGCCACAGAGTTGCTCGTCGGTGTATCTGCCTACGTAGAGAAAGTGTTACATGTAAAAAATTTAATATTCAGTTATAGTATCCATGTCCCAGTAGGATCTACCTAATGCATACATACTTAAGTGTTTACTAATGCGTTTATTTACGCTTGTAGAGTAGATGTGGAATATAATACAAGCTATATATGATTGCTATGCGTGCAGAAGTATTCCAAATAGTGGGAGAAATCACGCTATAGCATTAAGAAAGGCATCGTGCTGAAACGGTACACAGAAACATCGGAAGTAAAAGTTTCTTTTCTCCCTAGTAATGTAATAGAAAATAATGTGCTAAAAGAGATGTACATGGAGAAGCTAGTTTTCAATTTACACCTTTTAGGTCGACGCACGAACCCCCCAGCATTTCTCCTATATTGCGTTACTTTTCATTTCATTACGTTAAATTGAGCTCACAAAATTTTAAAACCTAAAGTACGTTGCCAGCCTTCTTTGAATTACGCGCATCCATGGCTTCTGATAATAAGTAAACGCTAAAGAGTAATTTAAGCGTACGCTGTAGATGACTTGTGACTGGAGAGCAGCTGGAGAGTAGAAATCTTATGAAGACAAATGGGATAAGCTAACGCGTGAGACCTAATGCTATTACAACTATGCATATAATGTGTAACGTAGATACCTGCCGAATGAAGGTTATCTATGCCGCAATATAAAAAGTCGCACGTTCAACCATAGTACCTGTCTTAGCAGCTTGCATTCGCTAGCACATACATTACTGTTTGCGACAAGTTTAATGTATTTATCCTCTTGCATAAACACATCATTGAATTTTATGGCTCTGTAATTAACTACCATTAGTATGTAATCTATCGGTATGTTTTGCAACCCTTTTATGGCCATATATTGCTTTGTCCACCGAGAGACAACAAACGGATCCAGTTACCAATTTCTATGAAAGTATTTAAAGAATGATTGTCCTATGAGTAACACTTTTTCACAACTTTCCTTCTTTCTTGGGCAATAGATTCCATATCAACGCACCAAGGTGTGCATTACCCATTGATACTATTAGTAGCTACACAACTTTCATAATATATTTATTTATAACTTTCTTTTGTGTTTACAACCGTCGTATTGTCCAAATAGTCACAGTACTTAGCATTAAGAGAGACAGGTATAGAATTCGTGACATCATTACATTGCATAGCACATAGAGTGCTTATTACACAGCACATACTGCTTTCAAGCCAAACAATAGTTGAGCAGACGCAACACAAAGAAAATCTTATTTTGTATATTAGAGGGAGATATCCAGTTGCATGGTGGCACTTTTCAAACTTTGACATTACATTAAGGAATGTATCAATTTACTTTTATTTTATTCCGTCGTAGTGTGATGATCAATATATTTTGAAGTATACCCGTATTTATTTAGGTAGTACTGATTTTTGAGAAGAATGAAACAAGTATGCTCAGGTTTTGAGAGATGTAAAGTTTGGACCAATTTATGCTAAGTAAATTTGATGTGGAAATGGATGGCATTAGCTAGGTACATAATGTAGGTCTTTAGGTTTTATTTTGTTGGGAAAATTTAAAAAATGGAAATATTAAAAGGACTGTAGTGTTGGATGTAAAAGTGGAGAGTGTCCACAAAGGCATACGCATAGAAATGGTCTGATCTGTTTTTGTCTGACTGAGCGGAAGAATGTCTCCGGTGAATGTATGCAGAATGTTTATAGAGACGGGAAAGTAGTTTTGACTTTGGAAAGAAAGAGACTAATATTTTATAAATTTTGATGTCCTTTAGTCGGCACCGGCGTCCCAGTTTGCATCTGACGAACCACTCGTCTCTGTCAAGCTCGATTCCATCATCACCCGTCCCGTCGCCAAAGATGCCACATCGAATTGCAAACCAGAGTTCTTCGAGTGCTCTCAACGACCAAGACTCTCCTGGGATCTCTGGAGTTCTTCCTAGCCCGACTCCACCTGGATCGCCTCATCTTGCTCACTGGAGATCAAGGCTCAATACTCTTAAGAACAGTTTCCTCGGATCTCCTCGCTTTCACCGAAGGAAACTACAAGGTCAGTCTCACTTTATTATGTCACTCTTCCAGTGCATTACTCTTCATCCTCCTCTCGTCTCCTCTCGTCTCCTCTCGTCTCCTCTCCTCCAGCCCAGCACAACTGCCAAACCCACTCCATTTACCTAACAGCACTCGCCACGTACTTTCCCTCCATTTCTAATGGCCTCCCCTCCATAATTGCCTCACTCCTGAAAAGGTACACCGATTGGACTGTGACGCATACCTGCCAGTTAATGATCGCCTTTCTGTAACACTAAGTCGAGCGTGCATACCCTGTCGTGGCTGCACTCAAAACCAGTATGACAGATGTAATAGTACAATGGAATCTATGTAGAGACAAGTACAGCTGTGGAAAAACTTATGTACAAAGCATTGCCTAAGGTACTTATTTGTTTCCTTTGTGAAGTATGAGACAAGACAGGAAAATTGAGACAGCACTAGTATTTCTGCAAGTAGTTGTATGCAATGGAAGGTACTGCTGTTTGTTCGACTAGAGACGTCTACAGTGACACTTGCACTGAACTCATGATGCCCATCAGCGTGTACTGCTCTGTGTGATGTTTGTAGCATTCTGAGACCAAACAAAAACTACCTCACAACACTTTCAACTTTACACTTTATGGATTTCACTTTCCCTCTCTCCTCTCTTTACAGCACTCACTTACCATTCAAACTGTTTTTACTTTCTTTGTCAATCTTGTTGTAACTGTATTTGTTCAGACACCATTCACCGCTGCACTACAGACGTACACGCTACATACGCTCTTCTCATTTAAAGATATGTCACAACAGATATAAATACATCCAATATAAGAAACTGGCAAAGAAAAGCGAGGAATTGCGTTTCTTTCTTTGTCCTTTTTGTTCAGCAAATCCCCATGAGAATTCTCCATACAAATTCAATACAGTATAGAACCAACCAAACATTGTTGATCTTAGGACACTACTACCAGAATCTTTTCAACACTCAAAGAACATAATGTCAACAGTTTTGCTTGCTTACGTACTTACTTACATACAAAAAATGAGCTTACCAACTACATTATATAACACCAAAAAACATATATCACTATATCAAGGTAAATGCTACATTTACTTTTTCCAAATATTTACTACATAAGATTACATAGCCTGTATTCTCGGCTACAAAATAAAATCCTATATAGCCCCTCTTAAACCCAAATACACCATCTTATATAATCTATGTCCTTACATGACACCAATAACATTGCTTCTATGGAAAAGTGCTGATTATCATCCTGTCACAAAAAATATTTCAGTTCCACTCAGACTATAAACTAATCACATTTATATAGTCTAGTATGACAAACTTATGAAATGCCATCAATATGATATTTCTCTGCTTAAGTATTTACATACATGTCATATACTACTATTTACAGGTTTGCCCTCTTGCTGTCAAAATATTCGGTCAGTAAATTGTAGCCGTCAATATCAATAATTGCATTTTAAACCTTCAAATGGAAAAAAGTAGTCGATTTTTACAATGCTATTCCCAATTTAGAACTTATAAATAAATAATACTTCTTGATAAATTGTTTGCTGATTTTTGGGAAGGTGTTTCATCATACATGTATTATGTATGTATGGCTTGTATTTAAAAATAAGAAAGAAAAGCACTTTTAAGCAAGATGAATAACGAAGGAAAGAATTTAGGTACTGTCAACTGAATTCTTGTTTTAGAATGCTTGTAAGCTTTCCTGTTAGTTGAATGACATCGCACATAGGAAATAAAGTACGTTGTGTATGCATACGGTGAAGAAGGAATGGAGCGTTGCATTACCGAAAAAATATTATTTTGCTACTTAAAATTTATATATGTGTACTTAAGGAAGACTATAGTGCATATAGGTCGATCGCAGGATTCATCCAAGACTTTTTTGGTAATTTAGTTCCGTTCAGTGAAGGCAGTCCATTCGTGGAGAATGTGGCCTGGTGATTTATCAAGAAGACCAAACACGAAAAAACTCCCATAAATATGTATTTGTGCCAGTCTAGATTATGATAGAAAGTCTATTCACCATGCATGGTAATGTAAGCAAAAAGGGAAAGAAAAACATATTTTTGGTAGTAAAAAGAGTATGAAGGCGTAAAGTTTAATATGTATCATTTGTACGAGAAAATCAATATCTTCTGTCATCACATGACTGATTACAAGTAATAAGCTGAAAGATGAAAAAATTATTAGCAGCCAATGCAATGCAGCTTTTCTTTGATTTCTTTCTCTAGAATTTCTTAATATACATTATTTAGCCAAAGCTCATCTTTTCCCTTTTTATGCCTATGACAAAACTCTCGGCTGTCAAAATCTTTTCAGGCAGACGTGAAGGATCTGCTATTTATCTGTCTCCTTGTAATTGAGTTTTCACATTCAGATTAATCAAAATACCAGTTCAATAATTTTTATACATATGTTCGTCATACTTCAGATGACTATATTATAATCTAGTCGCATTAGTTTCCCACCATGTATACCCTTTATATTATACTGAATATTTTTAGAGGAATCAAAAGAACATAAATTTTCACGGTACTCTTGGAAAATTAAACCTTTTGATTTTTCAAAATGACAGTAATTTACTTTTGACATCAAGTCTTAGCCCCGCATCTAGGTTTACTTGCACTTTTTGCCAGTGAATTGGATACTTTTTTACAAGACAGAAACTACACGGGTGTATTCTTTGTAATTGTAATATATTTTATTGACACAGTCAAGTCAGGTATAGGTAGGGTTGGAAATCTACGGGAATCTCTTCCAGGCATTATTCTTCATTAATTCAATATGGAAATAGTGTCGTGCTCTATGCACTATGATATCTAGCGCAGATATTACAGCCAAGTCATCATAAGACATAATATATAAAACTGAACAGCTCCAGATTATTTGTGACGCAATTTGAAAGGGAATCTAATCGGATCCTGTGGGTTGGGCACGGGTGTTCCGTTTTCCATTACTCTAGTATTTATCATGGTTTCGACCTATGGACAAAATCAGTGGCCCTCAATTTTCCTAGATACATCAGTGAGTCATGTGACATGTGGCAACGATGTCAACTATTTGAAATCGTTGCCACATGTCAAATATAGGAAAAAATGCTAGCAATGCAAATTACACCTTCCAATAACGAGTAATTTGTTAGTTAAGCAAAAACACTAAAATGCAAAATCAAAAGAGCAAGACATCCTGAAGGCATAATTTTACCATCCTTTAATTATGTTTTCACGAAGAATTCTTTCATATATATAGGAGTATTATTGAGTGGAATAAATTGTTTTTGCAATGAAATTCTCTTGATCGTTTTTCGAAATTTAAACCTAAATTGACTGATTATATTTGTTTTTTTGTCAATTCCATGAACATTTGCTGATTATTCGTTTTTGTATACGTATATTATTGTAATACTTATTGTGTTCTTGATCCTTACTGTACTTGTCGTAGTTTTCAACTTATATTTAGTTTAAATTTTATTTGTCTTTTGGGGAGAACAGCATTTGAGTGGGCTGAGCGATTTGACAATACAGCTTTGATTTGATTACTATGTAGGTGGAGAATAGCAAAACCTTGGCCAGCGTAGTAGCTTCTTTCAACTCCTCTTCTCTAATACATCATGAATGGTTAACAGTCTAATTCCTGAGTTGAGATACCTATTACCAACTTATTCCATTCTAGCTGTCAAAGTAACAATAAAGTATTAACTCGGGCATATATGCCATAAAATATACACATACCAATATAACACTCTACCTAAATACGAATAACCTCCATATAGTTGACACAGTTGACAGTAAGTACCTTCATCGGAAGTTATCTACTTTTCCTGGAATAGGTGACATTTAATGCGATTTATTCTTCCAGTTTGTTCAACTATTTCCTTCTTTGAAATTTTATTCGCAAAAAAGATTCATTTTTTGACATCTAGTCACGATTATTCTAACATAAATATTACAATGGTGATCAATTAATATAAAGGTGGCATTTGATAAGACTTAATATGAAGTTGATTTTTCTTGGTTGACATTATTAATGTCTACTGTTCCTTAAAATAATGATTTTAGATAATAACAATAAGTTGTCAGAACTAAAAGTTAACCATAAATGATAGCGATTCTAGTCATTTTTGGTTATTCTGGATGGTGTTAGCCAATATTGGTCATTAATATACTATACTTTCTGGTGTCGTTGTATGGTAGCTAGATAATATTCATATTAACCAAAAATTACTTGGATAATATTATATTTAGTTACTGTCACATAGTCCTCTCCTAATAACCTAGTTGTGCTTAGTACTTGTAATATTTTTACATAAAGGCCAAAGAAGAATCTCAGATCACAGTCCAGGTGCTTGAGTTCTTACCTTTACAAAAATTCCCACATTATAATAATTACCAATACCATCATAATGATGATTAAGTATGTTCTGTGCACGAACAATGCGTATATCTGTGCATTTGCTTAATATTTCATTCCATTGTGCTTTCTGTCACTTAAAATGTACCTACCTGAGCGTTTACTAGTTGTGTAACACTTGGAAGGTGTAAAGCCATAGCGACTTAGTGCATTACATTAGAGTACAAGTACAGGGAAAATGATATGATTTTATTTGTCATTTGTTTTTGATGTTGGTGACTGGGCAGCCTCCAACGAAGAAGTTCACCTGACGCCTGAGAGCTCACCTGAATTGACGAAACGTTCATGGTTTGGAAGTCTCATGGGCTCGGAACGAGACGAAGCGTACACAATTCTCGTCCGAGGAAAACCATTAGCTACTGTTAAGGCTGATCTTATACACGCTTTTTTGTCGGTAAGCGTATTCCTTTCCTTATAGTGTATACAGATGTATGTACTTTCACTTCACTTTCTCCTAGGTACTTTCTTCGCCACTCTCGCTATGGTACATAATGAAACTTGACTTACTTAGCGAGCTGAGCACTGCAAATTAAACTCTCTATTTACTACACTATAGTTTATGTCACTCTGTACACACGTAATTACTATCACACTATCTGTACACCACACTCAGCCTCATTCATTGTCATTACTTCTTTCTCCGCTCCTCTGTCTCGTCTGCCTACAACTCGCTCCCTATAAATAACACCAAAACATGTATTAGATAGCAAACAAGACGCCTGAGAAAATCAAGCCGAGCCAATCTTGCCAACACTTGCAATAGGTGAAGAGATGAGCTAGCAATAACCCAAAGCGAAACCCTAACCCAGCCACAACACAGATAACCGCTGAATTGTGTACCTAAGTAGTATTATCTTACGTTTAGTTAGTTTACCTTAGTTAGCAACTGATCTACAGAGTTAACTCACCTATTCAGTACCTCTACTAGTGCATCGCAGCAGTTATTTACATTACCTAAGCTCATGGCTCTTCGATCAAAGCCCTAATCTTTTCATTGTCTCCGAATGGATAGAGTCCAAGGGAAAGCAAGAGTTTGTCCTGGCTAAGTGAACAGACAGTCGGAACAAGGACACACTGTTCCTAGTTCACTTACCTCTACCTTATAGTTTATAGACTAAGGACGCCAATGTGCCTTTCTAACATTAAGAAGTGCCACTTGACTTGTAAATTTATTGGCACTATAACTTTTAGTTACAAGCCATGCGAATGAATGTCCTTTAGCTATGTGCCTACACTCCACTCGTAATTTCATAGTGTCCCGGCCTTCCTCCACAATTTACAATTACAAACTACCTTACTAATAGTTTGTCCGCCACAAACCCACTACCTAATACTATTTACTAGAATGCTTCGTAATAACTGGAACATAGAAGCAACAACATGCAATAATGACCTATTTTATAAAACAAAAGCCAATGGCTTTCCTCTCCCCTCACCATTCAAGTCAAAGCCTTTCATTTAATAATTTTAATTATCACTCCAATTAACTGATTAAAAGATACCGCTTTATTTCTCTACTGATACTCACATTGAGGTTATAAAGGTACACTTTTATCTTTGAACTCAGACTTTACTCGGCTGAAATCAACTGAGATTTATACTATACCTACATTGAAAATTGTACAGATATCGAATGCCATGTTCTACTGAGGAAATTTTATTGAGAATGCTTTTTATGTATAACTTTAAATAGTTTTCAGTCTCGTTCAGGTAAACAGACACCTTAAGCAGCTGCTACCATTAGATATTCAAGTAATATTTGTATTCAAATTGCGAGAGAAAGTTGCAATCGTAACTTTCGCTCGCAATTTGCTCATCAGATCAACGTGCACTATTTAAAATCTTACATATATGGGTAAAATTTGCATACAAACCTGTTACTACGTAAATTTAGTGGAACACAGAATAAGCAATGTACACTATATTCTCCAAAAGGACAGTATTGAAATAAAACCTTTTTGTGATGAAGTACGGATTTGGAAACAGTTTTGTATGTGAGGTCGGGAAGTACTGAGATTAGTTATTGGTAAAAGTGTTGGGAATAATGTGTGTATTGTGATGATGCGTGTTGCAGATAGCAGAACTGAGTCATAGCGTTGCGAGCCCGATGTCATTCAAAGTTGAGTACAAGAGAGGCTCTTCCGGTCCAGCTATGTTTCAGCGTCAAGTCCGTTTCCAAGTGGATATCTCGCCCGTCCCGAAACCGCCAGGTCACCCTGCAACTTCCGAGCGGGAGTTCCTCTACGCCATAACCTTCATCTTGTTGTCTGGAAATATCCGAAGATTCCGTCGGATATGTGAACACATTCAGTCACAGGTTTGCAGTCGCCGGCCACCGCCCCCTTCGCCAAGAGCTGCCAGAAAATTCGGAAACTCGGAGCAACTGAGTGAAAGCTCCTCTTGTGGCTCAGACACCTCTGACCGACTTTCTCCATTTTCTAATGCCGCATTTAGACAAGTAAGTCACATTCCTCATCTCTCTCAAAAGGTGCTTCAGCAGACAATTTTTGCATGTGCTATTTCTTTATATTTCCTATTGTCTGTAAAATATTAAAAGGCACTCCTGGATGGTATCAAAAGTAGTAGATTGAATTTCATGGTGTTATTACGACACTAGTGCAAGTGAGGGACATAATAACAACTGCACTAAAATGATCTCAGAGAAATTACTAAGATGGAGAGCTGGACATAATATATTAAATGGTGTAACGCTGTGCAGAGCAGATTTTCCGACATTAATCTAGTGTTTATCATGAGATTAGCAAGTTTATGGGAGAAAAGATTATTTTCAGCTGGCAGAGAATTCCCATTTTCTTTTCAATGCCAGTTGCGAAAGTAGTTCACTCATGCATAAAATCGCAATTGAGTGCCTGGTGCATTCAGCAACTTTATAACTACATAAAACTACTGTGTGGGTACATACATATGTAAGTACGAATAAAACGCCGTCAGTTAATTAGAAAATTAATCTGAAGATGATTTTCTATGGAAGTTAAGCAAGATTTAAGCAGAAGGCTGCACTAACCGATGCAGAGAGTGTAATTGCACACTGCTACACGGATTCAGGTCAACAGAGAATTGCAATACAATGTGATAAAGTCTGGCGACTTGGAAAATAAAAGCGCTTCTGTAAAATCATGCTAAAGTACAGCGCAAAGTAAGCTTAGCCTTAATCAACTGTCTCAGGAAGGAGCTCCTCACTCTCTTTATTAATTATTGCAACCGATTTCCTTTCCTTCCTTTTGGAAATCTATACAAATTGCGTTATAGTATGAGATGAGTGTTATATATTTATTTACCAAAAGGAGGCCAAGGACTAATTCACAAAGTATTAACCACAGTGTTAACGTAATCCTGTAATAGAAGAAATTACTTTTCCTTCTTTGCTTTATTCCTTCGCTTTCCTATATAGTCCTTTTGCAAAATCATTGTTTAAACAAGTAAATACTACAGGCAGTCAAATTTCGTTTCAATTAACAAACACTATATGTTACTGTACTATATAAATATTTATTTAAACATTTCTGAGATTAATCTAGCATGTAAATAGAAGTAGCTATATTAAGCTTTGGTGGAATCTGTCATTACCTACACAGACATTTTATTTTATTTTTACTCACAATTTTGTCAATCTATTTAATAAATTCAATTTTCTTGCAATTTTTTAAAATTAAATACAGTTTACTAGCAATTTTTTAAATCCAATTAATTTAGTTGCAATGTTTTAGACTTTACTACCTAAGTACTAAAATGATTATTAGGATAATAAATGATATTGTATACTACGGTAATTTTTTTTGTTTGACATTCTAACTGTCTACTGGCACGCTACAGATAAGACTGTCAATTGTAATGCATGAATTGGTATCCGTTTTACTATCTTATCGAACTATTATAGCCAAAAAGGACTGAATGAATCAGAAGTAGCGTTGTGCATGCATATTATTCATTATGTTATGTAGTCCTGCCAAAATTAGATAGGTATCCTCGAAGCGATTTGGCTTTTGTTAGTTACTGAACTTAGAGGAGAGATAAGGAAACTAGGTGCAGGTCTGGGTAATCAAGTCCACAGAGGCTTAGCTATAGCAAGTCAACAATTTATTTTGTGTTTTTATTCGAGCCATTTATAATAAGCACTGCTGATTCCACAGGCGCATGTTGTATATATTGTGTGCATGGCAATGTGCACCAGCTTGCAAGAGACAGAATGGTTAGAGTACCTCAGCCACAATCAGTTAACCTACAAAAGTCAAGAAAATTGAAAACCATCTAAACGGTACATTGTGTTACTTAGGAATACTACAAGCAGGCAGACCGTGGATTTGCATGAAAATACATGCCTGCAAAGAATTACTACCTTTACTCCTGTTCCAGATTTGCTTTCGTATTAACAAAACTGAAATTATAATTTTCCATATTTTGTCCAATTTATAATTTTTGAGAGTATTGGGTATTTTAACGCCAAGATTATATTTTGACATGGTTTTCTCAATTTTGGATATTCATTCTTGCTTGGGAATTTTGAGAAATGCGAGGATTTTTAGGTTTTTAAAGAATATTTTGAGGAGGAGCTTAAAGAGGATTTTCCTACAATTTTTGGAATTTCTAACAAATCAAAGTAGATCAAAGTTTTAGAAAAACTTAAAATTATTTATTACTTTTAGCTACTTATTATTGTAAGGCGTTTGGCCGAGATTAAGGCATTTAGTATCTTTGGCCTTAATGCATCAGTCCTTATGAAGCACGGACATAACTTTCAGTGCAGTTCTATAACAGTTTGGCAATGTGGGAGTTGGATGCACATAATATTTCCGAGGTCTGGCTATAAGTATTACTATTCCTTCCACGAGGCTAACGCTTTTACACTTAATATTCCACTTTGGAGTGCTTTGAGAATATATGTGTAGAGAATATGCCATTAAGCTTTCAATGGAGTTCTATTTAACATTTCATAATCGCTTCGTATAATGTAGCGTACATTGAGGGCATATTTCGCCTTTCTTTATTGAGGTAAGCAAAAGGACTTGCTAGATAATGCTACCGAAGATGTAGCTAACTCTGCCCCCTCACTATTCGGAAGACCTATTGATATTAAAAGTGGTGTTTTCGAAATGTGATTAACTAATACTGAATTTAGTGTCATTTAATTTTAGTTAAGTTGGATGGAGGAGAGGACGAAATTTGGCTCTCTTGTGATATGTTAATAATATTGTGGAGACTTGGAAATGGTGTGTATAGCGCATACATGCCTAGCTACCTGTACATAAAATACGATTATGTGGAACTCTGCGGAAGCTTACTACGGAACGTGTTTTTGCTGAACGGGTAGGTAGGAGAAGCTTAAAAAGCGTTCCTTTGTTACAGGTAGATCTTGGAATTTAATAGCTTAAGGTAGAGCGCTGTAAAATATTCGAAAATAGTTTACGTCAGATGAAATAGAGTTTATAGGAGTTTATATAAGGCACTTTAAATTCGCTTGCCATTACTTTACATGAAGCAGTTGCCTGACCTGACCTGGCTAAGTAGTTTAAGTAAATTTTCTCCGTTGGCAATGTACAGGAATATCTGGCATATTTCGGAGTCTGTGAAGCGTTGGTGGTTGAGCGTAATGTAGAAAACTAAATCCTACCAATTCAGTTACCTACATAATATTTTTACTACTACATTGTGAATCGAAGTGTGACGAGGAGCACAGAGACGAGAGTCACTAGCTAAGCTGTAGTGAGCTGATGTTATGTGACTATGTGAGTGATGGCAAGTCGACGACTATAATGTGCATCGTATAATGGTTTCCTACGTAATGTGATAATGTTCCTCGCTCGACTTCACCAGCCAACCAGTACAGCGTCTACCCAGTACAGACAAAGCCCACAAATAGAGGCAGACCTCAAAAGAGATGACGAGCATGATGGGGACTGCCTTGCGAAGGGTGCGACTTTATGGAATTTGAATAAAGCCAGCTAGCTTTAATGCCTTCAAATTTATATCCAGGGTGCTCTTAAATTTCCTCCTTCGCTCTCTCTTTTCCCTCCTAAGTGAGCCCCGTACAGCCTCCCTCGTAAAAACAAGTGGAAAAACATAAAAATATTGTACTATCGAGGAACCTACTATTTTTTATAGTGTAGGGATCATCTATGCATAGTGTCCCCCAGTTTTGTTGTTTTTTGACTTCATCATAATTTTATGTGCATTCTATTACCTTTGTCTTCCGATGTCAATTACCATTTCAACAGTATAAAATTTGTCGTAAACAGAAGCTGCTGGAATTATTGTAAACTTATGGCCTCGAATTTCTTGAAATCTCGGGAAATTATGCAAGATTCTGAGAAGATGATTCAATTGCATTTTCGGAAAAACGCCACCCCCTGTATTGCATTGTGTGCAATGCACAAGAATCGTCTTAGTGCACGGAAGTTATTACAAGGAGTACATGACGAAAGGTGATGAATAATTATTATGTCGTGGCGAGACATATTACAGGCATGTGGTATGTAAAAAAGTCGTACTGAGGTCTGCTTCGTCGTAGAAATGTACACAGGGTGCATGTTTTTATTTATACTGAAAAAGCGGCGAGTATCCGGAGGGAATGGCGAAAGTGACTTGAGAAAACGTGATGGCGAAGTGTGCATAGACAGGACTGTCTGTCTTCGACTGCTCGACTTCATAATGTGGAGCGGAATTCTGTAGAAGGGTAATAAATATGTATTTTAAAGACATAGCAGTTGTAAGTTGTAATAGTACAGCGAAATAGAAAAGAAGGTTTTGAATACCAATACGATGAAAAGAGCAAGTGAAAGCAATCGAGAGCAATATGCAACCGAAGAAAGTCTTACCAATGCATGATTGCTCCCTTTGCTTGATATGCTGCGTAAAGCATATAAAGGAGCATTAGGTATCCAATTTACTGAACAAGGTACCTAGAAAGGCCGTAGAGAGAAAAAATATCGAGTGCGGATAACGTCCACACAAACTTCATTACCATTTCTTATTTTTGCAATATTTGCAACATTTCTTTGTTTCCCTGATTTTCTGAAATGAGATTGTGCACACGAATCCCACTCTGCATTAAAATAGTAACAATGTGATGCTTTTAGGCGGCACGCTATCAAAAGTGCATAAAACAAATTTCTCAGTAAATCGACAATATTGTTGTACAATGGTGACAAAATAAACTTGGGTAGTATTTAGAGTTGCTCTGTAGGATTTTCGAGGCAGTGCATATAAATTCTAAAAATGATGTTTTCGTGATATTTGAATTGTCCCTGTGCAGAATAACTTGGGAAATTAAGTTAGAGAGTGAGACTGAGCCAAATCAAGGGATTTCTAAGTTATTAGGAATACCTCTGATGGAAGTTGGAAGTGGAGTTCATAGCCACTTCCTCTTAAGTGTATCTCATCAAGACAAGAAAAGGAAGCTATTGGCAATAGTCATAAGACAAAGACTGGAAGCATGGACTTGGACTTGTGTATTTACTCCTTGTGTATAGAGTTGAACTGCAGTCCACCATGCATTTCGGCGGAGCAGGGGAATAGTTGAGTCGGAGAGGAAGCCAAGGAAGAAGCGGAGATAATAGAAGGTCATGGAGTGAAAAGGGAATTGAGGCGAAGTCAACTCTCTTGGCTTACAGCAGACTAATATACTTATCTAATGTACAGGGTCGGGAAAAAGGGTTGTTATAGTTGTCAACAAGGCGTGGCTACTCCAGAGGGTTATGAAAAATGTTGTGGGGGCTATTTTGTAGAGAATTTTGCTGCGGATTCAAAAAACTCAGCCCCATCAAAATCAGTTGGTGCTTACTAGGTCTAAGATCCGGTTGGACACTAAAAATACGATTTTTTGGGTCTTGGAAATTTTTGTAGGCCACAATAAATTTTTTTAAATCCTTTTCATGTTCTGATGGACGAAAATTTTCATGAGGATTGAAGCAGATTGAATTTCTTTTTGAAACTTTTTGGTGCTGAAGATCTGAATATTGAAATATTCTCAAAGACGTGGGAAATTCAACCTGCTTCGATCCTCATGAAAATGTTTTGAGATGTTGCTACTATTTAAATTTATTTGTGGCCTACAAAAACTCCTAAAACTGAAAAATTGGGCTTTTTAGTTCACGCTGACCTTAAACCCAGTAAACACCAACCGATTTTGATAGAACGAAATGTGTTGAATGCGCAGAAAAATTCTTTTCAAAATAGTATCCCACAACATTTTTTATAACCTTCTGGAGTAGCCACGCAAGAAAGACCCTGTAGACTCCACCCAAAATTTGACAATATCTTTGTAATTTGGTTTAGTTGCGTTTATTAGAGAGATACAAGATTTAAATAGGTAGTGCAGGTTCGGATTAGAGAGTGTAGTGTGTGCACGCGCGCTATAGACACTTGCATACTTAACGTACGCTTTGAATATTACTACACACTGTATTATGCGCTTAAGTAAGTAAGGAAACTGCTTTGGGGACGATGACGATGCGATAGTAAGTAAAGTGAAATGGAAGAGAATACAATGTGAATTGCTTATCTTACGACTTTGTGCTCCTTGTTCATAGACAAATATTTACTCTCTATAAGTCGGCTATATTTTCAGCCAGCACTGCAGAGTACAGCATTTGTGATGTAAATACATAATGTGTGCTGAGCCGTGTGTGCGTCTCGCTCCTCTCTATATCTAATAGGACTTTGTGGTCGTTTGGTTTCTTCATCTCCAAGACCCGGTGCAGACACAGAGAAATGCACATCTTCATACTCCTACTCTTGTCTACAGCGAGGTTCTAAAGTCACGCAACATCGGCACGTGCTGCTAAAGTTTGCGGCATGCTTCTGATGCATATGTGTATGAGAGGGTAAACACCTCAAGTGTTTCAAAGTTTAGGTGTTGCCTGATTTAGGAACCTCGCTGTACACAGTCATTGTCGGGAATAAAGAACTACGCTATAGACAAACAGGTTTCGTGGCTTTTGCATTTCACTGGCTCATTGGATTCCATGTAATTCAATGTAGTGCAATGCATGCAAATTAATTCCATTCTCAACTCAACTTCATTCCGCTCCACTCTCATCTTCAGTCACTCACGCTTTCACATTACTTTCTTATATTATACTTTTACACCAACAACCAAGCCCGTCCCAAATTCTTTTCCTCATTCACTCGCACTCAAAAACTCAGTCCTGTCGCACTGTTGCAATATGCCATTCTTCGCCAAAAATTCTAATCTAGTTATCCATCCTTCTAATTGCTTAATTAATTAGGAACACACAAATACATCTTTGTCATTTCTAGTGCCTTTAGGAAAATGCAAAACTGTCATCTCATTTTTCAACCGGGTGTATGTAAACTTATAATTACTCAGATGTCTCGCATATTTATCGATAAAGAGGTGCAAAAACTAAAAATGTACTCAAAAGATTCTAATTCCACAAGTTATCTCATCGTACAACGTTTTCTTTGAATAAGCAATTTCCTTTGGTTTTATATTGTTGCAAGCTTTGAGATAGGTAAAGATTATTACTTTTGAAACTAATATACTTTAAAACGCCAAGGATGAATTAAACCAAATATTGAAGTATAGTGAATTAACGCACTGGTATATATACAGTTTAAGTTTTCTTGTAAAATAATCTCTTAAATAACCAAATATGTTGCGTTTTAGTACTTTACTTTGCAAACTAAGGCAACTTGTTCGTTCAGTAATTCTGAACAGATAGAAATGGCAATATTTTTAGTTTTCTGTGTATTGTCGAACATGAAAGTGACAATGCATTTGAATGAGAAGTCTGTCCTTCTTGATTTGACTGAAAGTAGAGCTCTCTAACAACGCAGAAAACGTTCAACACCTTTTACTCTTGATTGTAATCATAGGTATGTTTAACTTAAAAGCAAATTAGTAAATTGGCACAGCATAATGAGAAACCTCAAAAAGCCAATCATAAATCTCCATCTTGTATCTCATTGGTAGTAAGATTTCCAAATATTTCATTTTCCAACTTCAAGTCAATATTGCAGTGATCTACATAAATGAAATAAATAATTGCAAATGTGATACATGATGTTTAGGGTATTTCTCTTTTGCTGACAAAGATTTCAAAGAATTGCAGTTTACCTCAGCTACTGCATATCTTTAATGTAACTGATGTATCTGAAGGTAAAAATTTCAGTGCATTTATGATTTCCATACTAAAGCCCCATATATTATAGAAATGATGTGACCCAGTAATTTGTCAACGTAGGTGAGTTCATTTACTCAATCTAGATTGCTTAGCTTCAACAGTGAATTAGGGAATAGTTTTACTTATTGTTAGCTTTATTTGACATAGAATAAGTGAGTATAAACTGACGGGACAAAACTTTCCGTAATTCAATTAAAGAAATTCCTTCAAGCAGAACTGAATTTTGCAGTTAATTATTTCATACTTCGTAATGTATTAAATGTTCGCAGCTTTCAGAGAAGTTTCCAGTAATTATAATCCTAGTAATTAGCTATGAGGAAAATTGAATGTTTTAAAAGCAAACTTTCGCAGCAAATAGAATATTTTACAGCAGAGTGATTATACGGAACATAGAAATCACACAATGAGTTTTAATAATTGCACCAAGGAAAATACACAAAATTATGACTTTATTTAAACATATCATTATCTAGAGTGCGTACAATTCATATCTTAAAATCCTACTTGGCTTATATATTCACGTCTTACGAAATTAAACTGATTAAACCTATACAATACACAAATGAATATATAGCTAACCATATCTATATTCTCATTAGATTTGCACTTACAGACCTGATTCAGAATAAATCAGAATTCAGACCTGATGGATGAAAACAAAAGTATTTTACTTCCACAGAATCCTTTCTCCCAAATACTGTCGTTTCAACAAAATAGCGTTAAATTTGGGAAATACGTAGGTAGAAAGTTTGGGTAGGAATTGAAAACTGCTGAAGATAAATGTCACTATTTTAGCTCTTTGTATCAAAAAATTTATGTGCAGTCAATTGGAAATCCATTTAATTCAGAATAACATGTTTAACCTTTTCTATCGTCTGCCTTTCAGAATTGTAACTAATATTGTAAAAAAAAGTTTCATAAGACTTTCCTGGAAATCGAGAAATGAATTTCTATTATTCGATAAGGCCAGTTTAATAAAAGCTTTCCATTTTGGAAAAACGTGATAGGTAATTTCCCCCGAAAGTCATCCAACACAAATTGAATCAAATTGACTGCTGACCTTCATCATTTTAAGTATTTTGTTTTCACGAAACTTTGGGGATATTATTTGCGCAGTTCTGCATCAGTTCTAGAAGAAATGCGTAAACAAGAATAGGCCACTGCTACCTTAATGCTACGGGATACTTCATTTCCAAATAGTTTGCTGACTTGTGCAAATAGGTGTCTACCAAGCAAATATACCTACAGCTGAAGTACACACAGGAACTGCGTGGGTTTTAAAACTAATTATCAAAAGATCATTATATTTTGGAGAAAATGCATTACAGAGATTAATTACTATTGGTTTTCTAATGATATTAGCTACTACCCAATTATTTATTGAAGAATACTATTACTAAGGTTTACACATAAGTAAGCAAAATAGTGCCACAACAAAGTTATTATTTCCAGCTTTAAATGACAGATCTTTACAACAGTGCATTTGTATACTGCAAATTTTTATTTATTTTGGATCGTATCTTCCTGAGTTTTATACCTTTGCGTCGACTGGAGGCTTTATTTGCACGTTTCAATTGAATTAGCTAAGTGCTTAGTAAACTAAACGAAGATAAGGACAAATAACAATGCCCCGCCAACTCTTCTAATGGATAAGCTAGACAAACAGTCTGCTCTACATCACAGTTTAACCTAAACCAAGTCACTCTTCAGAAATGTGCTCCTACAAAATATAGAGAGTTGTCTGTGCTTTAAAAAACCGTTACTTCTTTTCAATTGAGCACACTATCAAAACGAGAAACAATAATTCCATCGTCACAACATAAACCAAATTAGTTTTTAAAGTAGAAATTAAAAAGTAGGCATAAAAGAAAGTAGAAATATATTTTATAAGTCAAAGAAACCTGAAGTGATAAAAGCAATACCGCACGAAGGAAACATTTCAGTATTATTCTTTCTTAATGATGAATCATAATATAGATAATTTAATTCGTGTTTACTAAGCGGCATCACAATGACGGACAAATTGGTTAGAGTCTTACTTTGGGTGTAATGAACCCAGAAAAGAAAGTGTACCCAGACAGAGCTCTTTTCGGAAACAGGTAAGTAAAATAGTTGTGGATGCTGAAGTACCATAAAATAGTCCTTGTAAATCTGCATTAGTGATTCTAGTCACCACTTCAGTTCTAGGTTGTTTATTTTATGTTGTATCCTCGGGATAAGCTTCATTGTTGTTTACAACTGGAGAAATCCAATTCAACTACAGTAATACCTATATAGACATTTTATTAATGCCACCCAACCTGCAATACTCACAACTTTCCTTCAACAGCGACATTTCTTCTGTCGCATTGACCATTGTGGTGTGGTGCACTGGTGGGTCTGAAAACCCTATTGGAAATAGGTGATGGGAATTGTGGACTGACTTCCCTGGTCTTTTATGCGGACGAAGCGATAATCACTGGTTCCGGCAACCCATTTTATCTCTTTGTTTTGTCTGCCACTTTCCCGTCTATTCAATTGAATCGAATTCAGTTAAGTAGTTTAGAGTACAACACGTTGGCTACAAAGAGGTGCGAACACTCGGATCGTTAACAGTTTTAACCCGATTTCATTGTCATCTATTTTCTACGTAAACAAGTTTACTGCAGCACGAGTGTAAGGGATAAAAACGCAAACTACCAATATAATTTACCAGAGTCCGGTGCATGCGCACTTGCTTGCAGCAGAACTCTTAGCATTTGTAAGCTCTTTATATAGTTTGTTGTTTATTATGACCCCCTAGCCTACGATATATTAGATAATTTTACACGTCATTTTACCTGGAAGGTTTTGTAACCTGCCACTTTTGATGCGTTACAAAACAGTTTCAGAGAGAACTGTGGTGTATCCAAATCGTTCACTCTGTCGATTTATTGGTATACATCCTGCACGCTTTTGTGCATTGGATCTATTACATTAATGGATTATCTAAGTAGGTTGCAGAATAAGATACTTTCTTCTGTGAAACTGATCCTGTCTGGAATTGGGTTACTCGCAAAATTTTAACTGCAGCAGTAAATAAGGGAAACAAGCCTATTGTTTAAGTATTGCGTATTCAAGAGAGATAATAGGACAGTAACACTAAGTCAATTCTTCTCTGTAGGTACACCACATCAAAATCCGTCAATGAACGCTGAAAACACTCTCTCAAGTGCACGCACTCTAATAAATAAATAATGGGGAAATCGAACCCAGAGGTCTGATACTGATAGTCTACGGTTCAATTCAATTTCTTTCGCTTCAAATTATCGGAGTCTATTCCCTGTGATCTCTATACTCTGCACAGGGCAGTTCTTTCTGTTCAGTTGGCACTTGAACTATGTTGCAAAACTCGTATGCTTTCTTTTCTTACTTTTACTTTGCTTGCCAAGGTTGTACTACTTTTATTCTCCTTTGTCATAGGGGGAATTCTTTTGTGGCTATTGACCCAGAAACTAGAGACCCTCTAGTTACAGGATAGTCTGCCACTGTCGACGCTTCCTTGCAAATGTAGGAATAAGTGTATTAGGACAATATGGAAATTTGGAAGAATAAATAGACGAGAGAGACGGAGGTGTAGAGAGAATCGAGAATGATGATGGTACTTTTATTGAGAACTAATGGCTGTAAGCACATTCTAGACTGAATGTTATAATAGGGTTTGTTAGTACGAGATAAGAGGGGGACTGATCTTCTAGTCTAAGAGTTCTGCAGCAGGCAAAATGGCGCATTATTACAATTCTCCGATGTACTTTTTGAAACACAATAGTAGACTGATAGTTCTATGACCACAAAATTAATGTCGACCTTAATTTTAAGTCGATTGGTATGGTGGCGCTAAATCTAAAATTTTTGACCGCACGACCACCTAAACCTTAAATAAGGTTGACCTTAAATTTTAGGTCGAACTTATTTTTTTCGTATTTGTCTAATAGAAAAAATCCGTTTATTCTTTTGAAATGTGGTTTCGCCTAATATGGGGCACTACGATAAAAATGACTAATTAAGTTAAGGAGGCCGATATAAATCCCACATTACATGTGGAAATTAAGTGCATTAATACCACAGACGTGTTTGGCACTTTTATTCGCAAATCAATTCATTTTTTACTCTGATCGTTCTATCGTACAATAAAAAATACTGGGGGATAATTCCAACGATAGTGAAACTTAGGTTTAGGAGCTACACTGATATGGGCAGTAGGTATTTCTGGGCAAAAGTGGATATACATATATTCACCACATTTCACATCGGACAGTTATGGTACCTACTAACTCATTTTTCTTGGACGCAATAAAGGAGGGAGAAAGTATAGTTTTCTCTGATCTAACTGTAAGGTGAATCTTCAGACTCGGTTAGGAAACCTAAAGTACCTAGAATCACTTAACTTAAGCTGGACCACTCCGTAGTACATTCAGTTACTAGTGCTTACCTACTTTAGTTTTTTACCTTCACATTCCATTAGGTTGTCTTTTTAGGTTGCTTTTTTGATCCATTGCTTCGCATCACATTATATGGTCGTTTTGTAGGACAACATGACCACCATGAAAAGCCGAAGGGTCACATAAATCAGGGAAAATCTCTTACTGGAGCACATACTGTAACTCTACCTCTTTGTTTGTAATATGCGTTATTCTCCACAGGACTGGACTCTTTCTCCACATATATCTCCATTTTGTATTTCCTATTGAATTCATGGCATATTTATTCAGGTGTACTGTCAGGTAATTTTTTGTAACGTGTCTGAATTCAGTTAG
This sequence comes from Yoshiicerus persimilis, assembly GCA_020352615.2. Lineage (NCBI taxonomy): Eukaryota > Metazoa > Arthropoda > Collembola > Entomobryomorpha > Tomoceridae > Yoshiicerus > Yoshiicerus persimilis. The sequence continues at coordinate 2,360,631 of CM060170.1, read as the reverse complement.
GTATTGCATTTCAAGTTTGAAAACTTTGTTTCGTTTGTAAAATATGTCCACGAGTTTATATATAGCTATAATGCGTTTAATCTACAAGGTTGATTTATAAATGCTTTGAATGGTGAAGAAAATGATATTTGTTTTAAAATCTGCATTTGACACTGGAATCAAGACATGTCTTAAGAGTTGACTAATTGTGTTTGTTTTGGTTTGCGCAGGCGGAATCGGATAAAGAGAGTGATTTTAATGAAGTAAAACTGCAACCGAAAGACATACGTGGTAGTGTAAGTGAAAATTCGTCCACGTCTCTACTGCTATCTGAAATGAACAGTCCAAAGCCAATTCACCATGCCCATCCGCACTCTCAGCAGCAATCGACGCCGCAGTCAGCCCCTCAATCCCAACAAACGACTTACCAACAGCAACGAGTAAATAGTATTGGAAGCAAACAACAAAATGGAAATAGTAGCAAAAATGCCAAAGATCTCACAATTACCATAGGTATGAATAATAGTACTAGTAGTAATAATAAACCGACGACAAATGGAACGACGACGACATCGACAAACTCTTCCAACTCGACGACAAGCAGCTCTAACAATTTAACAAATAATTCTGCCATTTCTGCATCTCCACCGCCAATACCTACGAAAAAAGAACAAATTGTTTGATGTTTCCGCTCTCTCAAATTATTTGTTATTGAACTTTATGAAAATTTTACGATGAACTGAATTAGAAAGACTCATAATTAAGTAATTAATTAATTAGTGTAGTATATATGATATAAGTAGACGAGGAAATAGAGTACTTATGCTATATATACCTTGTTGTATGTATTCTATGTATTCAAGTACATACATAGTTCACGATACAACCCTTGAACTTGTAAACGCTAATTGTAGTACCAAGCTAGTCGTCATTAATAACTCTCTATCATAAAATATTATCATAAATATTATTATCATTCTCTATTACATCTAATATACTACCATGTTGCTCTTACCCAACTAACCTCTACCTTTAAAATTACAATTTTCTTTTGTGGTGATACTTTCACAACCATTTCTTTTTTCTTGTGTCTCGTTTCATAATTTTTTCCTTTATTCCATTTTATACAGCTAATTTTTGAGTACATTTTCCTTTAAATAGTACCTAGGAGCATTTAAATATAATTTTAGTGTAAATTTGTAACAGATACTTTCTCTGTATGTAAATTTAGTTTTTCCATTTTGAGTGAAAGACACTGATTACTGAACTTTCACTGTATACTATAAATGAGTGACTCATTGGAAGACAAACTGGTACAGTCAACAGTAGTAGATACAATGCAAAAATACTATACTTTTTTAATTATAAACTGTTGAATAGAAATATCAACATCTCAACTAAGGACGTAAAAGCGTAGTGAAATTGGTTCAATAATACATTAATAATTGGTGTTTGTTATAATACATATAAGTTAATTAAATTTCTATCTGTATACCTATGTGTATTTGGTAGTTTAATACCCTTCTTCCTAAAATAACCTGTATGTAGTTAAGTATGCAAGAATTTGTGAGAGCGGAATATTTGCACTACATATTGCTTGTTTCAGCTGAATTTCTTTAGAATTGATATTATTAACATTGTCGTAATAAAACTACTAGTAAGTAGGTAGGATGGTTAAGGAACAGATAATCATTTTATAGTTCAGAGAAGTTCGAATATTAATGTAAACATTAATATTATTGGCTTCCTCATGTGAAAATATTTATATTGCAGCCAACGCAGCATTAGTAGCATTAGAAGATTAGCATTTGCTACAATCTCTGTTAGACAGAATGTTAGATCACTAATGCTATGGATGCTTTTGCAATACGATATTTTTCAAAAATCATTTGGAGCCATATTTTAAATCGTAGGTCAGTAATATATATTTATATTCAATCCAAATTGATGCAAAAATATGTCGCAATGCATTCTCCAATTATGTCACGGGAGAGACGTTATAATTTCTTCTCTTACTCTGAGACTTATACTTCATTCACTTTGTCAAACTAAAATAGAAATAACAGTTAAAAACGGTTAATTTCCTTTGGCCTCAATTTTCAAAAAATGATTTTACTACATTGTGTTTTTCTTAAATTGCATAAGGTAGAAGGTCCTAAAAATATGTGAGGTTAAGAAACTCTCTTTAATTATGTAGTCGTAAGATGTCCGCATGAACAAGTAATGTTAAATAGAATATGTTTACTTCTTTGGAAATTTCATTGTGTCTTTGGTAGTTTTTTGAAACGGCTGTAGTACTTTCCACTCGGAGAAGGAAAATTTCAGAGGCTATTTGGCAAAATTAAAACCAAAGAATATCCTAGGGGATGTCGACTTAAGACAATAACCAACATAATCATAAAAAGAGTGAATCTTCTCAAAGGCAAACTATAACTACGCCATCAATACGCAACAGTTTAGTTTTCTGCAGTAGGACACATGTGTGCTCTAAAGATCAGATCTAGCAGATTTTTCGTAATTGCGTTGTTGGAAATGTTTAACTAAAGCCATATTATTTTGCAAATCTGTCCTATGATTTTCTTATCTGAATGCTGCTTAATTTATTAATATCGGATGTATAGTAGAGGTGAATGATGCAGAATGCATATTATATAAGTACTTATGTTCATTATACGTATTATAACATAACTCGGTACTATTTGAACACATGAATATTAAGGAAGCCCTAAATCTATTGAATCGGTATGCTACGAATTATTACGATCCAATATGGAATTCATGACTGTCAAAGACGTAAGCCATCCATTGAATTACTTTGACAAGAGTACTTTGCGTTGAACAATTTCTAATTACTTGCAAAATTAAATTGAAATGATTTAAGTTAAGTTATTGAAAGTTTTTTTACCTGAAATTGAGTTTTACGTAATATCTTTTATTTTGTAGAATATGTAAAACAATGCGACAAGTTTCACTTTATTAAAACTTTTTTGATGGGTTAATGGCTTTTTGTTAGGTTGTATGTTTGAAAATGTTTTTATTTATCCTGCGGAAACACAAACAAGCGACTAAAAACAAAGAGACATTGGGTACCTAATAGTTTAAATTATGTACCTCGTTAATATTTCAGTGTAAAGGAATTCGTCTTTATGAATGGAACCGATGATAGTAACGAGTAATTTGACTGAATGAATTTTTTCTACTGACCATACATATAAGGAATGAGAGATATTTGGACTAATGGAGTTGGACTTATTTATGTCAATGTACTGTATCCTTCGCTACCTCTTTACGCATAAGTGTACTAAGTGTCAACTTGACTTCAGTAGACATTATTTCATATTACAAGCTTTAATATATCTTAGTACACACTAGGGGTACTCAACTAAGACCAATTATTCCATTGTTTTCAATTAATGATCAGTTTTATGATGTTTACAATGAACATACGATAGTGAACTTTTCAAAGAAAATGGTGGAATGATTAGTTGGAATGGAATGCCCCTTCATAAGGATTTAATATTCTTCAAGTACATGCCGTATGTCTATAGTCTACCTGTCAGTGTGTCTGTTGTATTAATGTGAAAGTATTTAGCTCTTCTGTGTGTTGATCACTCTATTCGTACTAAACCTCGTGGCGAAGATGATACTATAAAAATGACATGTGAATTTCGGCCTTTTTTGGAAAACGATGCCTATTTAATATTTAAAATTAATTACTACCTAATTATCATAAGTAGCATAGTATGATTACTCGATGTGCATACTGTACTATGCTACATTGCATAAATAACCTGATAACTTATTATGATAAAACTATTAAATTAATCAGTGTCATGGCATTTGTCTTTAATATCCCCAAAGGAAATATGAAACTTAAAAATCAAGTTAAATCATTATGTCGTCAATGTACTAATTACTTACTGCATAATTAATAATTCATACCTACGTAAGAAAATATTACTATGTAGTTTTGTCTTTTGATGAAGATTTCTGAAAGAATTTCACTTACAGAAATTTTACAATAACACATATGTTCAATCCGATTAAACGTTACTGAAAACTCTGTTAAGTAAACGAAGTACAGGATGTCAAGCGAAAAAGATATTTAAAAATTAGTATACTATATCTACTAAACTGATAAAGTGATTCGAAACAAAAAAATTAATAAGCTAACAATGAAAATACTTGAATACATAAAATTACTGTAAAAGAGAATACATCACTGGAAAATAAAAAGTTAAGAGTAAGCCAAAATAATGTTACGAAGACAAAAACAATATGAATTAATAGCTGACTTATTAGCCTGCAATATTTTTATAAATACCAAACCAAATAGTTGTCATCTATTTTCATTGTTAGACTATTTCTCTTTAGTAAGTTTCTAGATAGTGAAATTCCTTCAGCAAATATTGGAAAATATTTAATTAATAATTATAATAGACAAATGTGAATTAGTGTCATCTACCGCTGATTGCTATCTGTAAATCTGGCTGCATTGTATTGTCACCAAAGATGATTTACTTAACATCAGAAAAAGTACGTTGTTGATAATCTTTAACAGAAACACTTCAAATTTCTTTTCGTTTATGTTTCAATTTATTCACAGATTTTAATATTTATCCGATACTACAGTCATCACTGACTGTTTTGAGTCACTCTGCCTATAACCAGTTGTTGGTTGTTTTAGTGGACGGTCCTAATGTAAATCATAACCAAATTACGAAAAGAATGCCCCATAGGTATTATTTTGTTGTATCTTGATTTAGTCTCAGATAGAAAACTAGTTAATTATGGATATAAATAGTTTGTCAAGAGACGGATAGTGCCCTATGATTAAATACTTAAAACCAGTATCCTATTTACTGCATGGTAAAAATAGTGGACAAAAGCTACGTTTAAAGTTAATCTACATAGGAGTTAATTGGAGAGGCTGCAGATAAGAACTGGATCGTCTTTTATTGACATTGTTCTATTATTTGCTATCTCCTTGATGACTTTACGGAATTCATTAAGTCTTTAGATTAATGACATTGCTATTCTTAACTTAGAACTGCTTTCTTACTATTAGAATACTAATTACTGCTACAAATAACGCAATGCACTGAATAGATGGAAGGTCTGCCGTAAGGAAGTAGAAACATTACATAATCTTTTCTCTGAGCGAGTCTAGAATTTAATTGGATGGGGGAATACTTGAGTGAAAGTTAGCATCCTTAGGGAATATTCTAATGCATTAATCAGGAGTCAATGTAGTTGAATGGCCAAGTTATTGGTATTGTACATTACTACTTGGGCCAGGCTATATATCTGGCAATGACAAAACGTGTAGTTATAAAACAGACAAAAATACTGAAGGAAATCTTTTCTGCCAATCCAATCAATGCCAAGATACAGATAATGTTCAGCTCTAAACAGAACGTCAGTATATTCATTGAGAATGTTACAAATTAGTGTAGTAAGTCAGAGCTGAAAAATCGAAGTGTAGATTCTTATGGAAATTAGTAAAAATAAAATTCAATTTGTTGTCAGCATCTGTAGACATTCATGGTCGCATTTAAGGCGCAAGCGGATACGAATTAAATTAAGTATCTGTTCCAGATATGTATGACGATGTGTCGCATTTTACAAAAGTTACAGATACTAACGTGTATTGATGCAAGTGCGATCAATAAGAGATTTTTTAAAACTTTGCCGTAGAAATATATATTACAATGAGAAGGTGACCGTTTAATAACCTTTTCGTGTAAATATTAAAATGTGACATTATTAAGTAAGCAAATTACAATTATGAGTAGTTAGTTAGACTAGGTGAATGTACTTATATAATTCATAAATGAAATGATACATATTACGAGAATGTACTGTATAGTATATTAATTATTCCATCCATTTTTTGCGAATCACTCTATATTATTAATACTAATGTCAAAACAGGTATAGTATACTCATGTACTTACGTACGCTAACCATTATACTTATTAACTTTTTATTATTTCAATCGCGTCATGCAAAAGTATTCTCAAAGCTGGACTGGGAATGGGCAAATAGACAATTAGGGATTTCCATAAAGTTACAGTTGTGTATAAGGAAAAAATTTCGTACCATTATAGTACACGTTAAGATGTATGTATATCAGAGAGACCGTGTCTATTTTGTTGATTCATAGCAAATTCGTGTAAAATTATTTTTCAATTAGAGTTTTAGTAAACGCAGAGTTTCAAATTTTGTTCGTTAGTTCTCGCAAATTACGCTTGCCAAAATAAAATTAATAACCATTTATTTCGTAAATAATGTCATTTTCAATTCATTTTATGTTTATTAAATAATTTTTTGCTTTGGCATTTACATTAATGCTTCATTTCACATTTGGAATGGCAGTAATATTATATATGCTCACTTATTTTTATCTTGTTGCTGTGATTTCTACTAGTTGATTGTAATATTTAAGTTTCGCCAAGAATTAAAGCTAGTCAGTTATGATAAATTGTAATACAAGAAACCTTTTACTGTAATTAGGCTAGTTAGCAAAAGTACATTTAAAGCGCAAAGGCAGTTTATATTCCATTACCTCAAAGGTAGCAAACAGAATTGTCTTTAGATTGAGTTATGTGTATCATATTATAATGTTTGTATTTCCTACGTATTCATGTGCTTCGGTTCAATTCCCAGAAATGTGTCTTGAGAAAACCCAATTATCCAGTCCACAATTCCGTGAAAATAGTAACTGTGAAATTAGTATTAAATATAGGAAGCTGTTTGAAAATTGTTCATCTATTTGCACCAAAGTAGTTATAGCAAAGGTTGTTTGCGCTCCTTAAAGGACTCCCGTACGAGGATTTTAAAAACAAAATTTCAACTTTTTCCTTTCTGGGTACAAATCGGTCATTTTGTGCCCAGCGCTGTGTTTCCATACAGACGGCTACCCCTGTTGCTCTCCAGAACGGAAAAAGCTGAAATTCTATTTAAAAAATTCTGGCTTGAGAGTACCTTATAAGAGCGACCGTAGCTATAACTATTTTGTATTTGCACACTGTAAATAATGAAGGATGAACAAACCCTCTGAAATCCACAGACACCAATTTGAGAGTACCTTCTTAAGCACAACTACTCACTATGGGTTCATGATATTGTGAATTTGCCAGTAAATTTACATAAAAATTAGGTGTTAGTGCAGTATTCTACAGAACTGTATACCCTATATACTTTTCAAAATTAAGTAACTATCTATAGCCATTGTACAATAATACTAGTCCAATTAAATGTTAACAAAGTTTATTTTGTCAGTGGTACCCGAATAATCTCTGCCGGCCATGATGGATATATTGTTTCTTGTCGATTTAGTCTTTTTGAGAATGTGGCATTGCTGCCCCTATGAATACTGCTTAGTATGTATTGCGTATTAAAGAATTGGTGAACGCAGCACTAATGCATATACTTGTACCTTCTTTCTTTAATCAGAAAAAAGGTAATTCTGAAGTAAACTGCAACTCTGAGTCGAATTTTATAAGATAATATCAGTGTGTCTACCTTAATTCCTGTCTGTTGCTTTTAATGTAAATATTTAAGTACAATGTATTCTGAAACATAAAGATTATATTAAAATTTGCTGTGAACTTTGACTAATTACTGTGAATTATTGTACTAAAGCAGGAAGGAACATTGAAAATTCTATTGTGTACATAAGTGCTTGCTAAAATTGCTACTTTTAAAACATCACGTTTATTGGACATTTATGCCTTTGGTGCGAACACTTAAGAAGTAGATAAATTATAAGCCTTAAAATGCGTATCTGTATTGTCCAAAAAATTAATCATTTTAAATAGCTACTTGGGCATTTAACGAACCAACTTGTATTATACTAGATAGCTATCGTATAGTGAATATATTATGCTACGTTTGTGTTAGGACGAATGTACTCGCTATTATTTGTATTATTTATTTGAAATGAGTGTACATAGTAGATAAGAATTAATACTTTGGAGTAGCGATAGAGTAATGCATGGAAACGCATTTATCATCGACGTTGATGAGTTAACGTGATCTAATGTAGAGTGAAATTGGGCGTGAGCCAGAAAGGGTGTAAAAGAAAGCACATTAATGGTATTGTAAATTTCTAGGTGTACAATAGTTAAAATGTATACAATAACAACTTTTCCGATTGAATGAAATTTGATTGATAATTTTGTGTGCCGGAGTGAAACTATTTACGATAATACAGTTTAAATAACTAACTCGTTAAGGTTTCTAATTAGCTGTGTAATATAAGTTAAGATATCAGACATTCCATGTAAAAGGTATACCATGTCAAAAACAATATTACATTGATATTAATATTAAGACATGAATACCTTACCAAACTAAATAAAGTTACTGATGGATGTCACTACATAATACTGAACCATTAACTATAAGCTCTGAGCCATTATATAAATACGGATATAAAGTGAAAGTTGAGTGATCCTCGTACATTATAATAAATTTATTGATTTTTCGTCGAAATTTTGGAATAAAAATACGCCACAAACAACGAATATATTCTCATTCATTTTATTCGTTCGTACAATACGTTCCAAGAAATCATATTTGCAACTGCCTTTCATATAACTTTATTTTTAGATTGGTAGTGAAGCACAATAGCATAACTATACATACCATCGATAACTCATGGGTAAAGTCTCAGAGACTCTACTTAAGTTCTAAATGTTACACAGCAAGCAAATTATATCTACGTTTACACAAGCTCCGTCATCGTCAACTTCTCCATTCAAAAATCATTGATTTTGCAATAGCCTAGTAGTACTTCCATATATGTGCCTTAGTTAGTGGGCTAAATAAATCGACACGCTCTTTCAATTACAGATTGTCTAAACAGAACTTAATTTAGCATTCGTGCAATAGGCATATGCCATTGTATTCTCAAAGAAACAACACAATGCAGAATACCTAACTAAATACTTAATCCTATTTCCTAAAAGCTAACGAAACAAAAAGCTTATGTATCTCAAAAATGTCAACAGTATTTTCGAGGAAACCAACCTGATGAATAAGAGAACACATAAGTATATGATGCAAAAGGAATGAGACCAACAGTTATAATATTGCGTTTCATGCAGTGCATTGCTTATGACTGCCTACACACTGTTGGTAAACCTGATGTGTATCAAAGCAGAATGACGTGTTCTTGACTAAGATAAAATTATATGTATGCAGAATGTTATATGAACAGGAAAGCGAAGAGTATTACACTGCCTAGCAAGTGAAGTGCTGCTTTCTCTCTTTTCATGTTTAAAAATAGTGTCATGTAACATAATATGTCAAAGCTTTAGAAGGAAGAGCGAAAATTGTCTTGCCTAATAATACTCAAAATACCAGGAAAATAATGTGGATTTCTGCTGCGCAAAATGTAAAACACAATAGTCGACAAATGGGAGTTATGATTGAACTTCAAATGAAAAGTTTGAGAATTTTTACAAAGACCATTACATGATTTATCATTTTGTCGGTTTTGGTTGACAAGTACGTTGGCGGTAATATACAATACACCAAAGCATTAAAGAAAGATCAGCAAAGTTATCATATCCAATTACTCCTAGTATAAATGATTTTCTGAGTAAAGTATTATTGTAACATAATATTCCATCTAAAACATTTATGAAAAGCAAATAATAAAATAGCTAACTATAAAATGTTATCTATTGATGGAGTACAATGATGAGCCAAGCTTAGCACTGAGCAATTTATAGTAAACCCTCAATCGAAGAAAAGTAATATAGGTTTTGAGCAAAAAGGATATTTTTTGCATTTACAATACCTTAATGTAATATTTATTGTAATCCATACAGCAAAGCAATGAAATAAATATCAGCGAGGATTACCATAAATAAAAAGAAACCAAATAAAGTAATTTTATGTATGAGTACAATTAACAGCATATCGAAACGCAATAACAACGGCGAATCCAGACGCGAAGAATAGTATAAGTCCTTTCTGTATTTTATTTTTAATACCCGTTTGTGTCAATGCGGTACAGCAGCCTACGCTGTCACAAAGATCAGAGAAACTTGCTGCTAATAGGAGTTATCAGGAAAGGAATACGTATCGGAGAAAGCTAAAAGGTGAAAATACAGAAGTTATTAAATGTGAACCTTATTATATGAACCCCATCGTCTTATTTTTATCTTTTCATCGATTTCGGCTTAAAATAGTACATTGTTAAATAATGTTCTTGCCAACAGATCTTCTAGAATTGCCTATTATTTCTAAGAATATCCACAATACGGCATTTGCATCCCACAAACCATTCATGTATTATTCCTGTTCTCAAACAAATACCTGACTTCTGAAAACCAGAACTGCTGAATTCAATCATCTTTGCAAAATCTTGAGAAAGACTACATAGGTAGTTCATAGAATAGTACTATTAGCACATTATCAATTCAAAATTGATTTAAACTAATAAATAATAATTTAAATTTAAAAAAATGAGTTATAAGTTAATAAATTTGAGTCTTTGAGTTCATCTCAAATAGTCATTATTAGAATTAATTTTGTCCGGCTTTCCCAAGTAAATTTTGTGCTTTTTAATTACCAATGACATTGTATGCTGTTTTTATGAAGGAAAAGTTGAACGCCTTCGGTTTAGTTTCTGCTTGTTGTTTCAGGGTGCTAGCAGAACACTTGAAGTTCTACCCACTCATTGTCAGTAGCATTCACTCAGTATCAAACGCGTTCTATTAAATCTCATGAGTTTCCTTTTGCTACGTAAGACCCACTTTCCTTTCTCTGTACGTATCTATTTACATGGATAAACAGTAAAATAAGGCTTGTTTCGGCACGCACTGCTACAACTTAGATGTACATTCAAAGTTTCAGTTCGTGCTGTTTGTACATATACACAAATCCGTATGCGTTCTCAAATAACGCAATAGCAAGGAAACTGTATCACGATTTCGTATTCAGTTTCTTTCCACTCTGAATTTTAAATTGTTAAGTTTTCAATTAAAACAACATTTAAAGGTGATTCAGTAAGAAAGCCAATTTTTAAAATTATCCTTCTTCTAATTCCATAAGGTAACAAAATTGCTCATCGCAATCACTTTATTTCAGAAACATTAATAAACAAGTTTTAGCGCCGTTTCTTTATCTTACAATAAATGACAATAATTAAGTATTACAACTGAGCTGAGGCCACTTCTTTTCCAGAAAATACTATAACTTTTCAGACGCACGAAACTAAATTGCATAGTTGGGCAAAAATACATCAAAAGTATTTTGACAATTCTTCGCTCAAAATACATTTTTTGAGCTTCAAAATGCAAAATGTAAAATACATTCGAAATTTTCTCAAAATATACAAAGCAAAATACTGTATTTAAAATACATTTTTTCCGGTGCAAAATAAAATACTGTAATCTCAAAACACAATTTCAAAATACATTCAATTTTTCATCGAAACTAAATGTAGCAGTATTAAAGTTTTCAATTGCAGTCATTTTTAAAGAAACAAATGCGGTACAACAAGTTATGTTATCATGCATAACTATTATTATTGCATAACTTTTAAATTATATGACGATAATTATTATGCAAATGACCATGCCCTATTATAATTTATAAAAAACTATTCCGCAAACATTTACAGCAAAATATTGCAAATTAGTATGAACACCATGTCAAATTATAACTTGTAATATTTATGCCAATACTTTATAGAATGAAATGCGCTTTAAGGGAATAGCTTGATTCAAAACGTCCAACCATAATTGCAAATAAAAGATATTAGTAGGAAAGTAATAATGAAGATTTACATGGTAGTCTTTTATTTTTTACTTTCACAGGCCCAATATTCTTAAAGATAAACACAATTTTTACACATGTTTCCAAAAACTGCTTGCATTTACTAAAAATCTATATGAAAAATGGATTTTTTTCATTATTTACTCCCAAATTTAATGAAATTTTTGAAAATTATTTTGTATTTTGAGAGGCCAAAAATAGCCTCAAAATACAAAATACTTTTTTTGAAAATCCCAAAATACAAAATAGAAAATGTATTTAAAATACAGTATTTTAAATACATGTATTTTAAATACATGTATTTTAAATACATGTATTTTCAAAATACAAGTATTTTACTCAACTATGGTAAATTGGTAGTATTATTTTCTGATGTAAATATTCAAAAAAGGTTCGTGAACGCTACTAATTGTACATTACTGGATCAGTACTAGGTAGGAGGGGTAATATTGAAAACTACTATTGCATTGAGACTGTGATAGTCATACCGCTTGATAGCTTGTACCGTAACAGTTTTGATTTGTTCTTTATTATTTTATCATCCAATGTACAGTTAGTCTGTGATGTACATGGTTATTTCATCTTCTGGTTAATATTAATACTATGATCTCTAACTTGCTTACAAATGTATCAGAATTGAATTATTTTCATGTGCTTAGAGTATTGTCTTTTAATAAATAGCTAAAACTGCCTTCAAACAAATTTTGGATGTAGTTATTAGAAAAGGAAAGTTTGGGACAACTTCTTGATAGTACTAGGAGTTACCGATACATATGCATGAGCCTGTACCAGATAAGAAGTGTTAGTATCGCTGTGTATGAAGTGCTACCTGAAGTGACAAAACAATAGTTGTGGCCTCCTTGTACGCGACTAAATAAAAGACCTGTGCAATAAAAAAGTATTTATGGTATAATCCGTTAGCAGAGGATTTGACTGCTGTGAATGTTGGTGGTGCGTTGAGTCTGTGGAAGCGAAATAATATTACAGGTAGTTGGGTGCGATGGTTTTTAAGTGTGTGATATTAGAGTAAATTGTAGACTGCGAAACCACAGAAGTTGAGAGCGTATTAGACACAATGTGTGCGGACTGATATGAATTATACAGTTGGGTAACTGAAATAACAGGCTGCGTTGGAATAGAGTTCTGTGTGGACTGTGGAAGAGTACATTGCCTATAGGCATTAGGCACTCAATCAAACGTAACTGAAAAGGTTTGGAAAGTATTCTGGTGGCATAGCATAAGTAATCGATAGTAATGGTGAAAGTTGTGAAATGAAAGCTGGCTTAAGCGACGGAATGGGAGTGGAGTGAAAGTGGGGAAAAGAAGAGAGCGGGAGTGGCACTCCTCGCTCAAATTATCCTTCTTGTTGCTTTCCTTCCCATTTCTTGACAAGATGCATAATAATCAGAGCTGACGACCAACGTCAAACATTTCTCTCTTCTCCTCTCATCTTCCACAGTCCTTCTTCTGCTTTTCACCTCCTTCACTGGCCTCTCACGCCCCACGGCAGCCCACGGACTACTTCCACTATCTCCGCTCTCCCTCCACTATTCTCAACTCCACCATTCTCAACTCCACTGTTCTCAACTCCACTATTCTCAACTCCACCATTCTCAACTCCACTGTTCTCAACTCCACTATTCTCAACTCCACTCTCACCATTTACACCACAAACTGCTAAATGCAGTTGACGCTCCACAACTACAGCCACTCAAATATAATAATAGTGCTACCCCACTAATATCTCTTCCTTATCGGATCACTCAACACCACACACTCGCTCCCTCCTTCGCTATACCCCTTATCCAGCCACAAGCTAAACCCTGCACACCAAGATAAACCAAATAAGGGGGTCACCTCACCTACATACTCTCCAACAACAACACGCCACTTACACATACTACTCCTAAACCATACATTCCCTAATGAATATAACCAAACCACACTGTGTGTGTGTCCAACTCGAAATTTTTACCAACTTTTGCACGGCTCTGGACAAAATATTTTTCACCCTTTTCGATAGCAGAGGTCCCTTCATAATTATATGAGGTACTAAGTACCGTATACGATTATTTCCTCACCTATGCAATGTGTCCTTCAGACAATTGGCATCTTTCAGACCCTGAAAAGACATCGAGAGCTAATACATACACTTTAAGAAAGTTTTAGTTGCAGAATACTTTCATCATCCTTATAATTAACGAAACTTTAAAGTAGGCTTATTCAACGATATCGCAGTAGTTAATTCTTTGGTGCATTAGGATACAAATCATTGAAAATAGTGATACTAATGAACAAATACGGTACGGTATATCTGCAAAGCGAATCATTATCAAACACCGAAACTACGTGGATATTGCTTGTCTAGAATTTTTGAAAATCACAATTGTAATAAATATCTTAATCATTGCACCACATGTCGTCTGATCAAAGAGGTTATTTGATTCTTAAGTGAGCCCTTATAGGCATGATGTATGTGATGTATCTAAATTACTACAAATAAAAACTATTTTGAAATAATGAATTTTATTCAATGGAAATTGAATATTTATATGTGAGTTATATTTTCTAAATTACGCTTGCTTAATCTTGCAACCATAATAAGGCGGTAGATAAATGTAACTGCGATACCTAAATGCATTTGTGATAGGAGGCCAGCAACTCAAATATGTTAAGATTAGAGTAAATCCTTCATGCATCTACATATACAAATACTTTGCTCATTAAACCAATTACTTACTTGAAGGCTTATCGTCCTTCTTTTTATTTGTGTTCATAGTAGTAATTGGTGGCTATAAAAGGACAAGTCAGAGAGCATGCAACAGTCATGATCATGATTATCAGTAGTACGTACAGGTGTAACATGAAGATGTATCCACTTTGTATTAGTAAATAGTAATACCTTCGTGTGACACCGTGTATGCATAGCTGGGCGCCCACCCTCTGAAATGAGTTGAAGTTGGTGAGTGGGTGGGTTGACATAGACCTCAACGGGAATAAAGTGGGTTGAAAGTGCGTTGAAGTTGGTCAGCTTTAATTTGAGAGGGTTGAAAATGAGTTGAAGTAGATCTACTGTACATTCAGTGGGTTGAACTTACAGTTGAAGTTTTTCAACTTTGAACTGAGAGAGTAGAAGTTGAGTTGAAGCTGTTCAACTTTACCCTTAGAGGGTTGAAGTTGAGTTGAAACTATTCAACTTTACCCTTAGAGGGTTGAAGTTGAGTTGAAACTGTTCAACTTTACTCTCAGTGGGTTGAAGTTGAGTTGAAGTTGGCTTATATGAATATTTATCCAAACAACAAAGCATGAAAATAAATAATATAAATAACCAAACGTGCTTACGTGCGTACACAAATTAACATACGATTTCTATCAAACAAAAATAACAAAGGTAAAGAGAATGGTTCTATTTCCTTGAAAACTTAAGTTCTAAATTAAGCTTTCTCCACTAATCCGCTTAAGATTCCTAGAATACGACGGCTTGTAGTGTAGGTAGGTCCGTACCGCTTGAAAAGAATTCTCGCTTGCAGATATATAAGTAATTTAAAAAGCAGTTCAATAATTAATTTTTGTTAATCACATTCAGCTGTGGGGATTGTAAGCACAAGTCAAATGTATGCCAGTGGCACTTTACTTTATTAGGAATTTAGTAACGGTGGTCAACTTCAGTTAAAATTGAGTTGAAGCTGCCCAGAGTACCAGAGGATTACAGTTCAATAGAAGTTGGCCAGATGTACCCTTAGAGGGTTGAAATTGAGTTGAAGTTGGAAAACTTCACTCTGAGGAGGTTGAAGTTAAGTTGAGGTTGGCCAACTTACCTCTGAGAGGGTTGAAGTTGAGTTGAGGTTGGCCGACTTTATTCTGAGAGGGTTGAAGTTGAGTTGAAGTTGACCAGATTTACCCTTACAGGGTTGAAATTGGGTTGAAGTTGGCTAACTTTACTCTGAGAGGGTTGAAGTTGAGTTGAAGTTGGCCAACTTTACTTTGAGAGGGTTGAAGTTGAGTTGAAGTTGGCCAACTTTACTCTGAGAGGGTTGAAGTTGAGTTGAAGTTGGCCAACTTCACTTTGAGAGGGTTGAAGTTGAGTTGAAGTTGGCCAACTTTACTCAGAGTGGGTTGAAAGTGGGTTGAAGCAAGCTGCCGCCCAGCTATGCGTGTATGTGGTAAATAAAGGTTGAATTCGTATTTCCAGATTTATTTGGAGATATAAATCTGAAGACGTGTCTAAACCCCAATTGAAAGTATAGATAACAATCTCTGCATTCAGTATATCTACTTGTTCAGCCCAGTACCACGGACACAAAAATGTCTTCAAGGATGTAGTAAATATGATATTTCTACTGAACAAAAGTAAGCTGTGGATATTATTTTCAAATACAAATAATACATATAATAATTTATTTCATACATGAATGCCCATTTACGTCACAATTGTGTTCATGTACATGAATTAATTCAAAGCGTACCTTTTCATAAGGCTTGGTAAAAGCAAATAAGCGCTAAACGTTAGAAATTAGTATCGGAAGGTGTAAAAGGTATATTTAGTAAATTGTTAAATGGTTGACAGTTTATGGAAATCGATTGCGGCGATTAACAGTAGCGTTTCCTGGATTTGTCACGTATTCCTTGACACATGTTTAGGTACTATCAGTACAGCCTTGCGGTTTTCTAATTTTGGAAAAGGTCAGAGTGCTCATATTGAGTCATCAGAGTCAGGTCAAGCCAATTCAGTGGCCGTTTTATTATAAAATGTTCGAACAAATTATCTCCATCCGTTCTCGAGTGATATCTTCGAAGGATATACGGACAGAGTGACAGAGCGTTCCCAATAGTGTCCTTCCGATTCTCCTAAAAACCAACGGCCCCATTTTCTTTACAAGGATTGAATGTGCAACACCAGAGTGAAGAACCCGAAAGTATTGAATGTGACCTTTATTTACCGAGAATTGGATTGCTAATTTTTACCTTCTATTTTTTGTGTTGGAGACCCGACTTTAAATATGTTTTCGTCTTAAACTTGTGTATTAACATAATTTGTTTATTTTATGTTTATCTCTCCAAAAACCTGTAATGTGAAAATGACAATCATCAGAAGTTTTGTTACTAGACAAAAAGTAACTATTAAATACCTTTCTATGTGATTATCCCATAAGAAATGTGTTGATTACCTATTAACTGATATCTGATATTAAGTCCCTTCAGGAACTACGATTTTAATCATGTATAGGCTCGCAGTTCGTGATTTTATAGAAAGCTGTTCAATAAACAATGGGCAATAGCTTTGCTTCAGCCAGCTCGCCCAAGTCTCATTCTCATCTCGTTATGTACGATGTACTGTAGCAATGTATGCTATGTCCTACAGCCACACACTACACTACTGGAGTAGTGGAGTATCCCGACTTGCCCTGCAAAGCAGTGTGCTGCTTAATTGATAAAGTACGCACCTACAAACAAACTGTACACGTCCATTAGTTATATAACTACTATAGAGGTCGAAGTCGATGGCTTTATTGCTTTAGCATACATAGTGTGTACCTCGTAATTAATTTCTGTACAAGTTAATTATAGCATCTCGGTTGTAATGTACGTGCATTTCCACGTAAGAGTTTTAGTGTGTGGATAGGAGCACAACTATTTACATTCTACATTGCTAGCGTACAGCAATATACCAGAGTAGATTTGATTAACATCCTGTGCTTGTGTTATGCCCAAGGATGTTAATTGCTAAAGATCTGCTCATTGAACTAATGAATGAATCAACAGAATCAGTCTTGAATCACTTAATCTGTCAAAGTAAATAATATAATGCATACAGTATTGACCCACCAAACAATCTGCCTATTTAACAGGACATCATGACGAAAAAGACAAATAGCCAATCTCAAAGTCATTGTAAATTTGTACTCGTTTGAGAAAAGTCCCCCACCCCGCAATGCCTTTGTTTCCGTTGTAATTAGAGATTCCATTTCTGGGGCACACAGATTATCTACAGTGAAACTTTTCTCCCTTAAACTGCTCTTCCAAAGGTGCATTTAAATAAGGGTATTTGTATTTTCATACAAATCTCGTAAACTCGGTATGCGCCAGTGAAAGCAAATTCTAGGTACATGTTTAATGCCTATTTCATTTAAAACATTAATAAGCATGTGATGTTACTGTAAACATGGTTTTTGATTGTACGAGTACTAATTGTAAGCACAAGGCATAAACAACTGAAAGCTTTTAAAGTTGGATTGTTACGTAACATGAGATGCACAATCAACTTGTATTTAAAATACTATTTCATCAAAGTCGTTATTGCTGCTGTCTCTGATATATCCACATTATCAATTAATGGCTGTAGTGCATTGCACTATTGGGTAACTCATTAGTCTCTTCAGGTCACGTTTCTTTGTTTGGTCACGCAGCTGGTATAATTTTGCATTATTACCTGAGATAATCTGAAATGAACATCAATAGATAATTCATGCATAGATTTGATGTACTTATTTGCTAACGCAAGTACATCGGTAGTTGTGTACTTAAAAACCATCAAACCTTCTTTGTATGTCAATTATGTTCCGCAGAGAAAAACAAAATGTACCTATTTCATGCCTAGTTGTCTAAATAATATCAGCCCGCATGCCTGCTATGGTATATACATATGTGGGAGGAAGAAACGAGATAGGACTACATTACTACATATTACATCATACATGAAGTGCAAAAGTGTATATATAATGTCAAGCGTAAATATACCAATAAGAACAGTGGAATATAGAATGGCGAATAGAGCGAGTACGGCAAACAGAGCCAATGTGCGGGTCAAACCAAACCATGCATATTATATATAAACTCCGGGTATAATAGTGTGTTCATGAAAGATATTTTGGGTATTGTTATGCAGAGCAGGCCCACAGGATGCAGGAGCGGCTGAGTGGAGTACGAAGTGGACTCACATTTTCGCCCCTCAATGATTTTGATGTGTAGTTCAAACACTAAAATCTTCCGTTTCATGAATATCGAATCTTCGGCGTCCAGCAAGGACACTGTTATATAATTATTAAGAATTAATAGCACTTATACATGTTCTTGATGACTTGGCTCTTGTAATAATTATATTTTAGAATGGTAGACATTTCAAAGTGATGTTAAGGTAAAATATTTATGTTTGTGGGAAAGATTTGGGTGTGACTTGGTACGCCACTGGCGATTAAAGAAATTACATTGCTTGTGCCTGTCTTACATTCGGTGCGGGTGCTCCTCTACATACTGCTTCTCCCGCATATTATAATATTTTTGTGTATGATGCATATAGGGCACTGTAGGGTATACTTCTACATTTAGAGTTGTGTGTGCTAACAATAATACGTACTAGATTGTCTATAGGGTGCAGAGTAACTATCCGGGTATACATACATGATAATCTGGAAAGAAAGTAAACCAAAGGATTAAAAAGAATATGTGCAGCGTTATAGTGGGAGAAGAGGATTTGACCCGGTTGGGTTTATATATAGTAGGAGTGGAGAGAGAGGGAGCATTACGTAGTGTGGACAGTGAGTAGCTTCGGAAGTATACAGAATACAGAGACGCAACATGGTGTAGTATAACTAACTAACTCCGGTGAGACGTAGGTAGTACTAGGAGAGTTAATGTTACGATGTGCCCGTGCACAAAGAAGGCGTCGTGCTTAGTCTGTATATAGGTGCTGCTTGCAGGCGACCAGGTCTGGCTTGAAGCGGGTAGGGGAGAGGATTGTGGGAATCGTGGAAGGCGAGCTGCACACGGATTTGTACAGGACTGGTGGGATGCAGGGCAGGACGGGACCGCGGAGGGAGCGGAGAGAACCCGGGTAGCGTAAGTAAGGCGAGAGGAGTGTTGGAGTGGTGCAGATGTGTGGACGGAGTGCATGCAGAGGTGCAGGGCAGCAGGGGCTGAGCGGGTAGTTGAGGGAGCGGGGAAGTGTGTGGTGCAGGCTGTGAGAAGTCGGGTAGGTTGGGGGGATGGGGACAGAGCCGAGATGTGAAGGCAGGAGCTGCGGGCAGCAGCGCATGGCATAGCCGGTTGGCGATAGTGAAGGGAAGTGCCAATGCCAAGCGATAGAACTCAGATCGAGGCTTCTTCGGATACTATGAGGGTTTTTGTCGGTGCTATAGTGTGCTTGGATGGTTCGATGTTTCCTCCGTCGGACTAACTCACTGGGAAGATATGGGGCTGAGGAGATGAGGTAACTCAGTGTGGAAACCTTGGTGGAGTTGTCCAAATCTTCTGATTTTGGGGTCTTGGCCTAGTGGGGTACTCAGGAGAGGCCCATCCGAGGAAGTGGAGTGAGTGGGCGGTTGGTGACCGGAGTTGTCATTGGCAGTGCTGAGTGCAGTGACGAGAAGAGGAAGTGGGAGCGAGAGAGAGAGAGAGTGGAGTCAGCTGTTGTCCAGGGGTCGAGTGCAGAGAGTGTGGTGGCAATGGGAGATCGGCGGAGTGGAGAGGAGTCGGAGGAAGTGGATGTCCGTGCGAGTGTGGCTCATTAGTTGTGTGTGGCCAGGAGGAGAATCCGGAAGAACTCTTTCTGCGTGGCTCGTGTGGGGAACTGTGGCTGGGATTGTGATAGTGGTGTCTGCGTGCACATGAGTGAGGGTGAGAGACAGACTGCCGCCATCATCCCAGAATTAAACTGAATTGACATTGGAAAAAAGTTGGCCGACGGAGACCGAAAAATGTCGGAACAGACCGATGGTCGAATTATTGAAGAGCAGGACACGGAAATTTCCGAAGATCATCAAGAGCAACAAAGTGTGGTGATTGAAAATGTGGTGTGCACGACGGACAGTGTCACCCAGACGCCCAACAGTCTGATCCACCATGCGGACATCATCCACCACTCGGGGCGCCTGGGCCACGGCCACCAGACCCACCACCAACTCATTTCAGGGGGTGGCCCCGTCGTCGGCGGCAGCGAGAGCAACCACCACGAGGAGGACTCGGCGCTCCAGACCGCAGTCACCTCCGCCGTCTCCACCGTGGCCCTCCCCGTGTCCTCGGTCCACACCCACGGCCAGAGTCACTGCCCGCACCACAATAACCACGGGCACACTC
Source organism: Yoshiicerus persimilis (assembly GCA_020352615.2). Classification (NCBI taxonomy): domain Eukaryota; kingdom Metazoa; phylum Arthropoda; class Collembola; order Entomobryomorpha; family Tomoceridae; genus Yoshiicerus; species Yoshiicerus persimilis. Next base: position 2,339,784 of record CM060170.1, on the reverse strand, counting down.
CGCAGACCTCGGTGCCCGTGCTGCCCGTGTCCGTCTCTGTTCCCGTCCTTGCGGATCCCAGTTTAGGTGCTGACACTACTGAGCTTCAAATTAAAGTGGACGTCGACGAAAACGGGGGCGTCGTGGAAGACGCCCACCTCCAACATATTCATGCCCACCACCACCCCAACCACCACCACCACCACCACCAACACGGAGTCAACGTGTCTTCGGGAAGCATTATCACCATTCCGGTAGTCCCTGCCTACACCGTCATTGGAGAGTCCGATGGAGTGAGTCAATATTCACGCATTCTTTAATTAACCCTTTTTCACCTTTTAAATTTTCTTTACATTTCAATGCTCTCCTCAAATGCATGGAATGTCCCCGATTTGGGGAAATTGACCGTTTAATAAATAATAATAAATAAAATGTCACATTATGCATTTTACGCTGGTTGTAGAGTGGAAACGCGACAGCCACCATTTCTGTGTCATTAGCAAATCCTGCTGCTCTGACCCATCATCAGCTCCAACACCACCATGCTAATCATCAGCAGCAAGAACAAATCATCCAGCAGCAGCACCAAGAACCGCCACAAAACCAAGTACAACAACAACAGACATCCATTTCTCACTTGACCTGGGAAGAAGCGGTGTCTGCTCCAATACTTCCAGTCCGTTGCAAAGACACCAATGCTGAACTGTACAAAGGTCGATTTGGCTCTGGAAATAAAGGAAAATGTATCAAATCTGGAAATGATTGGTTCACACCCACGGAATTTGAAGCACTTTGTGGTAGAGGAAATAGTAAAGATTGGAAACGAAGTATTCGCTTCGGCGGAAGAACTCTTCAAACATTGATTGACAAAGGATTTCTCGTTCCTCATGCGTCCAGCTGCATTTGCTCTAACTGTGTGGATGACGCTGCGGCAGTAAGAGTCAGAACTTTACCATAAATATTAACATCTATTTATACAAAACCACATTTTCCTACTACTCATACGTTGCAATGCACAATTCACATATTTTAAAATTCATTTTTGTAATCTATTTAATTTATTCAATTTTTAGGACATGAATTGTTTGCCATTTTCATGTGAACAGCAGTGCTGTATTTACGTCAAGTTTTTTGACTCCATCAGATATTAGAATGGAACCATTTTTAAATTCATATTTAGACTAACTTTCAAATCATGAACCCCATGAGTCTTTGTTTTATGAATAAACAATGCTGAAATATAGTTAGATCACTAAGATTATTTCTAATTGAATTGTATACCTTTTAACCTGCTAAACAAATTATAGGGGCTTAATTACATTTCATGAGCAAGCATACCTTCACTATGTTGAGTAATTATCAGTCGAAAATGTGTATTCGCAATTGTTTGTCAAATAGATGGTCATTTATTTTACAAGTACGCAAGCTATAGAGTTGTGAAATTACAGTAAGTAAATCTGCTAGTATTAATAACTCTCAATTTAGCCATCTCATTAAATTTACTGCCTACGTTGGCAATTGACAAAATTAAATGTAAACAAACTTGCTATAAGTTTAAAATAATGGTAGAATTATCGGTATTAGTATTAACTTAGGTGCACTATTTACACTTACAAATGATGGCTTATGCCATAAGCATTTTACAGTCATGAATAATGGCATGAAATATATTTGCTCAACTAAGATGTACGATAAACTAATAGTATGTTTTTTTAATTTCAGACGGGACCTATTCGACCGTTTACACCGTACCAAAGAAAACGTAAAAATCAAACTGGAGAACAAGTGAAAGCCAAATTAGAGAGACTCACTTCAAAAGACTCCACAACAGACGAATCTTCCGATGTGGGAACTCCTGTAACCCCTGTGGGGATGGCCGCAAATTTGAATCCATTGACACAAGCTCTTATGAAAATCAATCAAACATCTCCTCCAACCACGGAAGACGCTTGGAAAAACCTTGAAGATGTAAAATAAAATATTGCATTAGCTAAATTGATAATTAAAGTTGTGTGGCCAGAGGCTAATTCAGAGTCATTTGTATTAGATGGTGGAGAAAATAATTTCTGCTGCTATGATGATGAAAACGATGTTGCAAGAGATGAAAGAGCGGACAACCAGTGAAGCAGAGTCACTCAGATCTCAATTACAAGAACAAGCAGAGTTACAAAGCTATAATCTTGCTCAATCTCAGCAGCAGCAACAGCAGCAGCAACAGCAACAACAACAGCAGCAGCAGCAACAGCAACACCAAATTACAGTTGGAGGAATAACTCGGAATTTATTAGAGAATCCTCAAATACTAAGAATATTTGATTCGAGTAGAATTCAAACATATTCTATTGAAGTATTAGATCCTGAAACTTTCAAGCAGTTCCAGTCGGCCCAGCCGACTACAACGAAGGTATACCTGTCTAATGTAATGCACCACATCAAATTTTCTTACTATTACAATATTTCCTACAGAATTTGTCTGAGCTACTAACTAACACTCTACTGAAGGAAAACTATTTTTCTAGATAATTTGTCAAGACCGAGGCATACGGCAGCACGATTGCGGCGTAGGCGTTGGAGTAACTGAAATCAAAACGGAAGTGTCTACATCTCCCCAAGAAATGACATGAACATTTAGAATTAATGTAGTATTATAAATTACATGTATGCACACTATGTGCATTACGTGTGATTATGAAAAAGCCACTATATTGTTTGAATTTTGCCATTACTCTATATAAATGTATTGTAAGTCTCACGATCACACTGCTGTAAGTTTGTTGGAAGTGTAGTATGTACCATTATTGCAGTTAAAACATTTACAGTACACAACCGTGTAGCCTTACAATATTAGTCAACCAATCAATATCTTTATCTCACTTAAACAAACCAGGATAGCGTAAGCTTGCATTATTAACCAATAAATGGTGATGCTCATTTGCCATCTTAAGTATATATGAAACTGGACAATAGTGAGAACCTCTCGAATAACTAATCATAATCGATATTACGTAACCAGATAATTTAGTCATTGATGTAAAACTATTCTAGTTGGCAAAGGCAGTGCATGTATTGTGATGTAAGGGATAATTTCAATTCAAACGTATTAGATTCCGTAGAAGCTATGAAAATTGTAAATAATAATAACTGATCGATTGTGTTTTAATAATATATCGCTCCGTATAATCCACGAAAAGAGGAGCATCATGTACATTCAACATAGAAAGCAATATTAACACGTATAAATATCAATGGTAATCATAACATACAGACTCTAATCACTAATTAGGAAATTGTCTAATTAGGAAAGCTTATTTCTATTCAATACGATTGGTTCAATGTTACTCCTTGTTATATATACTTGTTAATATTATTGTCCGTGTTATGTAATGTTCATGATAACCTGACTTTAATCGTACGGTAGATACCAATAACGATGCTATGTATGATACCATCTTACTACAAAACTAATAACTATGAATAAGTAAGTACCTACCTTTAATAAGTAACTCGTAAATAGCATTACCGTTTTACCATTATCATAATCACAATAAGTAGGTTTGTCATAATAAATTGTATTGTCAATCAATTGTGTATTGCAGACAGGGACTTGATTTAATATAGTAAAAAAGAAAAACCCGATAAATAATTAAATTAAATGTACCTCTTGTTTGCTGTTACTAAATTTATTCGCTATTTAATTTATTCCCCGACCAAATCAAGTATGTAGAATATTTGTATATCTCATGCTTAGCATTGATATGCCCCACCATCTCCAAGGAATGCTTTTATCCTCTTCACAAGGGGAAATACGGCACACAAGGGGAAATACGGCACACAAGGGGAAATACGGCACAGGGGAAATACGGCACACAAGGGGAAATACGGTACACCGGAAATACGGCACACAAGGGGAAATACGGCACACAAGGGGAAATACGGCACACAAGGGGAAATACGGCACACAAGGGTAAAATCATTAGAGTTTTAATCATCAATCTAAAATTTTAATGTTCGTTACATTGCATGATTCTTTTCGTCCAATACGTCAAAATTATGCAAACATGTTCAGTAATGTATGTAGAATTGGTTTATTTAGGTCATGAAAGTGTAGTAAATCATCTTGCCTTCAAACTTATACCCTATGGATTGCATGGCTATTGAATCCATCATTACCTATAATTGCAAAAAAGACGAACTGAAATTGAAATTGAAATTAAGCTTTATTAACATGTCACAATAGTACATTCATCAGTACAGTAACCAAAAAAATCAGTAATAGCCATATAACCATCATTGCTCTCCCACCTTAGACATGCTATTCTACTATGCTTAACTAAATTAGTAACAATTTAAAATATATATAACTCACTATAGAATCAAAGGGTTATAATTTTCACACAATGAACCCAAAATGTAAGGATATTAATTTTGCAATTAAATAACTTCGTCAACCAGTTGTACATACATCAAATTAATAATCATGTAGTTTTAGTACACATAGACATTCTTTCTTGCCGATACCATATTTAACTTCTGATCCTTTAATATAGTATTAATATTCAAATCAACATACACATATTTTTTAGGCAGTTTGTTCCATGCCAGAACTGCCGAATGCTGCACAGATTTTCTCTTTTGGGCAGTTCTGCAATGATTTACTTTACACAAAGGGAAACCACAGGACCTGTTATTTCCTTCATTTAAAGTAAACCATGACTCAGTACCAATATATGTCCCGGCAAGATTCTTCCACACTCATTTTAATAAATACAAATGTCTTCTCTCTGTAATTGTAAAAATGTTATGTTGAGTCAACAAATCATTTACAGTTATGTTCAGTGCTCTAGGTTTTCTTTGCACCTTACCACTTTTGCAAAATTTGGGATAAAAGTAATTGACAATAAACCTATGTACTCTATTGTCAATTACTTTTAGTTGGCTTGCTGACTGTGTAGCCCATAGCCCACTGCATAGTCTGTTATATTTAAAACAAAACAGTGCAGTAAATTACACATGACTTTATATGCTATAAGTCTTTTAATACGATATAGCCGACCTACAGCGGCCCTAGTTCTACTGTCCACATATTCTAGGTGTTGCTTAAAGTTAAGATTAGAATCAAACACTACAAAATTTGGGATAAAAGTAATTGACAATAAACCTATGTACTCTATTGTCAATTACTTTTAGTTGGCTTGCTGATTGTGTAGCCCATAGCCCACTGCATAGTCTGCTATATTTAAAACAAAACAGTGCAGTAAATTACACATGACTTTATATGCTATAAGTCTTTTAATACGATATAGCCGACCTACAGCGGCCCTATTTCTACTGTCCACATATTCTAGGTGTTGCTTAAAGTTAAGATTAGGATCAAACACTACCCCTAAATATTTGAATCTGTACACCCTAGATAGTTCTATCCAGTTATACATTAGTCGATTGCTTATCATATCATCCACTTTGACATCATTTGCTTTGTGGAAAATCATGTATTGAGTTTTATCAGTACTTACAATTAGAGAATTTCTTTCACACCACAAAGACAATCTATTTAAATTCTCATTAAGTTTAGCAATAGAATCATCTAGACATGCGCCATCTTGCCAGATTAAAATATCATCTGCATACATTGCATATTTGACCTCAAATACAGAGCCAATATCGTTAATAAACATAGAAAATAACAAAGGTCCCATGCAGGAACCAGCTACAGTCCCAGCTTCAAACATATAATAGTCTGTAGACACATAATTACCATTTTTTATTACAAATTTTCTGTTGCACAAATAATCTCTAAGTAATTTAAGCATATATGGCTGAATTTTAAAATTATGAATTAATTTTAAAATTAGATCATATTGGACATTGTCAAAGGCCATTTTGAAATCAATAAATACGCCCACTACCCTCCCATTTTGCACATCTACACTCTCATATACATTCTGGGAGAAATATAGCAAGGCATTTTCGCATCCTCGGTTTTTTCGGAAGCCAAATTGAAATTTATCAAGAATATCGTCTACCATTGCTGAGAGTCTCCAAAAAATAATTTTATCAAATAATTTGCCATAGTATGGCTGTTTACAAAGCGTTTTCAATTCCTTTCAGGAGTTACTTTGCAGAAGGACGGACAAAGTATTTTCTTAAAATTGCAGTTTTTGCGACTAGTAAACAGGCTTTGCTTACCACTTCATTATTATCATACACCGTACAACAAATGCAAAAAGAATTTGTAAAACCGGGTTGGATGATGTCCTCAATATGGCAAATCTTGGCTTTACTGTCACCCTCTGCTATGCTATAATAAATATTACATTACCAAGTACCAAGACAGTAAAACCTTGCATTACCTCTAATTCATGAATACATTTTGTGTCTGCGTCTCTGTAATCATATATTTATAGTCCATTTAATCTTTCTATCATCTATAAAGTAGTTCATACGATTCACCCATTAATTGGCATTCACTTTTTGACATATGAATTTCCCTTACCCCTAGTTGGCATAAATAGTTTTTGAAATTGAAATTGAAATTGATCTTTATTAACGTGTCAGTTACTTTAGCATTACAAGTAATGTTAATCTTCCTTATCTGACACATAAGTATATATAAATCTATAAACTTACAAACTATCTATTAATTATAATCCAATTATTTATGAACATTGCATTCATTCTATAAGTAATATTAGTTTTGCCGTACAATAATAATTACTTATCAAATTTCTTGAAATTTGCACATTGTGTATATTAGTATTACATAATGAATTTCATTCGTAGTACATATTTTTTCTGTTACTAAGTACACTGTCGGGTATACAGTTTACAAAGGTATTGTAGCTTCCTAGAATTTCAGTATTAGTCTTAGAAGGTATTTTATTCCAATAGTTAATTGCCCTCCATTTCACTGATTGCTTATATACTTGAGAAGTGTGGCTAGGTACATTTAGCTTAGGAAACCCTCTTTCTCTGTCCGAGAATACAAACCACTCCTCAAACCCAATTTTACTATTATAGATACTTTTATATGCAAACTTAGCCAGAGCTAAACCCCTCCTTTCATCTAAAGTTAGTATGTCACCCTTCTGTAAAAGGTGATTAATTGGTACATTGACTTTACTTAACGTGTAATTTCTTCTACTCTTCTTATGTAAAGTGGGGTAGAAAAAGGACATTAGAAATCTGTCAATTTTTTGTTGTATGCTGCTAATCTGAGTATTGGTTTGCACCGCCCATATTAGTATACCGTATTCACTTTGACTAAGTACAAAAGAAGATAGAAGAGATTTTATTACATTCTGCGACAAGTATCTTTTGAGTTTATATAGTTTTGAAAGCGCTGCAGTTGTTTTCTGCTCTACTTTTTCATAATGCGAGTCAAATAACATTTGAGAGTCATAAATAATACCCAAATACTTATATGAGTCTACTCTTTCAATGACAGTGTTGTTAATTATAATAGGGTCAACAATGACTCTTTTACTCTTGTAATCATTTGCTTTACAGAACACCATTGCATTTGTTTTAGGTATATTAATTTCCAGACTATTATTTAGACACCAATCATTTAACTTTTCTAATGCATTGTTAATTACTTTGACACCCTCTCTAATGTCAGTACATTCTGTAAAAATACAAAGATCATCTGCATAAAGAATATAATCAAGGTCAATTGCGTCATCAATATCATTAATAAATATATTGAAAAGTAGCGGACCTGTACAGGGCCCAGGTATCACTCCAGCATTAATAGGAAAATAATTGGATTTAAAAGTTCCATGTATGTTGTTATTGATATTAAGCCTAAATATTCTGTTATGCATATGCTCTATCAAAAGCTTTATTAGGTAAGGCTCTACTTCAAACTTGTTAATAAGTTTGCAAATCAGCAATTCTTGACTTATGGAATTAAAGGCCTTAGCGTAATCAACATAAACAGCAACCAGTTTTCCATTAGGCTTTTGTATTGCATTATATATACTTTGAGAAAACTTTATATTAGCTGTATCGCAAGATTTATTTTTTACGAAGCCGTGTTGTTTGGTATTTATTGAATTAACAGTTGCATCATATAATCTATTGTACAGTAATCTGTCAAGTACACGACTAATATATCCATCATTAAATATAGCCCTATAAGAATTGTTACTGGATCGCTTTCCTTTGCCTTTATATAAAGGAAATGCATTAGAACTTTTGCAGCTCTGTGGAATTACAATATTGGTAAAGATATACGTGAACAGCACAAATAAAGGTATACAGAGACTGTCAACACACATTCTATAGATTACTTTAGGTACATTAAACGATTCTGCATAACATTTTTTTACACTCATCATTGCACTTTTCACTTCTTCTCCTTCTGCTTATATTCAGGATTAGATGTGTGATAATCATTACAATATTTATCTACTCTATTACTATAATTTTCATCCTTAAGATTACTACACGATCTTTGAACTACAAATTCAGTGGCAAATTCAGCACAAATCTCATTTGGAGTAGTTAGTACAGTACCGTCAGTTTTAACAAGACTTGTTACTTCTAATTTTGGTTTTACTCTAAAGGAAGTTAATTCATTTACCGTATTCCACGTTGTTGCTGAATTTTTAGTTTCCCCTAATTTATTATTGAAATATTTTGATTTAGCTTTACTAATCATTTTACATACAGTATTTCTCTCAGCATTGTATTTTCGTTTGTCTTCAATAGTATTGCTTTTATCTGCAATTCTTTTTAATCTATCTCTCATGCATCTTTCAAACCTCCTAAATGGGATAAATACATTTACGGCATATGTGGTTTACTTAGTTCAAGTAATCGAAAAAATCATCGCTTTGATACAGAACTTGCAATCCTAATTCTTAAACTTTTAAACTTCAAAGCGTAAAACTGAATACTAGTCCCCTTGTACGAAGTTCACAAGAGCCTTCAAGCAATGCTGTTTCATGTCTAGTGTCAAGCCACAGGGCGTAGAAGGTTAGTCCACTTATTACAAATTTAGATCCATTACAACAAAAGTAATAGTGGCGGTAGTAGGGCCTGTGTACTCAAATCTTGGCCACTTTTTTGGCTTCGCCAAAATACTAATGAGAAGAGTGACGACCATTGATCCACCCCTTTTTGCCTTGACGATAATTTCCGTTTTCTTTCATTAAAGATGCCCTTTTATCACGTTCTCTACACACCCAATAATTGCAGCCCTTACATTTTTATCTGAGTAGCACAGTAGCAGTAACCATTTCTTGCCAATTGTTTCGATATATTTATACCAACTTCCCTAATTTATACATAAAATGCGGTTTATGCCAAATTATTTATGTCAAATTATTTATGCCAAAAAATTATGTCAAAAAGGAAAAATTATGTCAATCAGGATTTATGTCAAATTGTGAATGTCAATTTTGGAATGGGATTACTAGTTGACACAGTTATTCTTAAATCTTCTTATTCACAGTTAAATCTCAGCTGTCTGAGTGAAGCTAAACCACCTGTGAAAGAGGAATTTTCATTGCGGGAGGCGGTAGGGTGGATAGTGTGCTACTTCCTTCACCTTTACTTCCTGACACCTTCGCCTCAAAACCTAACTCCCACACTCCCAGCAACTACCAGCACCTCAACACCATCCAAATAATCTTTTAGCATATTGTGCGCGAGCGCTTATCTATGCATTACAGAAAGAGTCTCTAAAATCCAAAATATACTGAGCACACGCAATTAAGATATGGTTTACGACAGCTCTATTTGCATATCAATCCAGGGTGGTACAATTATATATATTTGAATTTATTAAGAAAATAATACTCTCAAGAGACACGTTTACAAAATAGCATTACAACTTACATAAAACGTAAATAAACAAAAAAGCTTTACAATAAACCTACAGTTTTGAAGTGGTAGTTTTGAGGTGGTAGTTTTGCGGTGGTAATTTTGAGGTGGTAGTTTTGAGGTGGTAGTTTTGAGGTGGTAGTTTTGAGGTGGTAGTTTTGAGGTGGTAGTTTTGAGGTGGTAGTTTTGAGGTGGTAGTTTTGAGGTGGTAGTTTTGAGGTGGTAGTTTTGAGGTGGTAGTTTTGAGGTGGTAGTGTTGAGGTGGTAGTTTTGAGGTGGTAGTTTTGAGGTGGTAGTTTTCAGGTGGTAGTTTTGAGGTGGTAGTTTTGAGGTGGTAGTTTTGAGGTGGTAGTTTTTAGGTGGTAGTTTTGATGTGGTAGTTTTGAGGTGGTAGTTTTGAGATTGTGTGTTTCTAAGGATGAATATTAAAAGGTGCATTTTTATAGGTGTATCTTTTAGGATGCCCTTCCTAAGGTGTATATTTAAAAGAGTCTTTCTTTGTGTGTATTTTTAAGGGTGTATATTTAAGGGTATATTTCTAAGGGTGTAAATTTAAGGGTGTATTTTTCAGGGTGTATTTTTAAGGGTGTACATTTAATGGTGTAATTTTAAGGCGATATACAAGGGTGTATTTTTAAGGGTATATATTTAAGGGTGTATCTTTAAGGGTGTATATTTAATAGTTATTTTTAAGAATGTATTTTTAAGGGTGTATTTTTAAAGGTTCACATTAAAGGGTCTATTTTTAAGGCTGTATACTTAAGGGTGTGCTTTTAGGGTGTTAATTTAAGGGTGTTTTTTAAGTGCGTGTGTTTAAGGGTGTATTTTTAAAGGTGTATATTTAAGGGTGTATTTTTAAAGGTGTATATTTAAGGGTGTATTTTTAAGGTTATGTATTTAAGGGTATATTTTTAAAGGTGTATTTCTATAACTGTGTGCATAACGGTGTATCTCTTAGGATGTGTTTTTAGCCGTGCATTTTTAGGATTGCATTTTTAGAAGTGTATATTTAAGGGAGCTTTTTTAAAATTGCATTTCTAAAAGCGTATTCTCAAGGTCGTATTTTTAAGGGTTTATTTTTTAAGGGTGTATATTTAAGGTTGTATTTGTAAAAGAATATTTCTAAGGCTTTATGCTTAAGGACGCATTGTTAAGGGTGTATTTTTGAGGGTTATAATTTGAACGTGGTAGTTTTGAGATGGTTGTTTTGAGGTGGTAGTTATGGGGTGGTTGCTTAGAGGTGGTAGTTTTGAGGTGGTAATTTTGAGGTGGTAGTTATTAGGTGGTAGTATTTAGGTGGTAGTTTTGAGGTGGTAAATTTGAGGTGGTAGTTTTGAGGTGGTAGTTATGGGGTGGTTGCTTAGAGGTGGTAGTTTTGAGGTGGTAATTTTGAGGTGGTAGTTTTGAGGTGGTAAATTTGGGGTGGAAGTTTTGAGATGGTAGCATTGAGGTGGTAATTTTGAGGTGGTAGTTTTGAGGTGGTAGTTTTGAGGTGGTAGTTTTGAGGTGGCAGTTTTGAGGTGGTAGTTTTGAGGTGGTAGTTTTGAGGTGGTAGTTTTGAGGTGGTAATTTTGAGGTGGTAGTTTTGAGGTGTTAGTTTTGAGGTGGTAGTTTTGAGGTGGTAGTTTTGAGGTGGTAGTTTTGAGGTGGTAGTTTTGAGGTGGTAGTTTTGAGGTGGTAGTTTTGAGGTGGTAGTTTTGAGGTGGTAGTTTTGAGGTGGTAGTTTTGAGGTGGTAGTTTTGAGGTGGTAGTTTTGAGGTGGTAGTTTTGAGGTGGTAGTTTTGAGGTGGTAGTTTTGAGGTGGTAGTTTTGAGGTTGTAGTTTTGAGGTGGTAGTTTTGAGGTGGTAGTTTTGAGGTGGTAGTTTTGAGATTGTGTATTTCTAAAGATGTATATTAAAAGGTGCATTTTTAAAGGAGTATCTTTAAGGGTGGCCTTCCTAAGGTGTATATTTAATGGTGTCTTTCTTAGTGTGTATTTTTAATTGTGTATATTTAAGGGTGCATTTTAATTGGTGTATATTTAAGGGTGTATTTTGAAGGGTGTGCATTTAAGGGTGTATTTTTAAGCGTGTACATTTAAGGGTGTATTTTTAAGGGTGTAGTTTTATGGGTGTTTATTTAAGGGTGCATTTTTAAGGTTGTACATTTAAGGGTGTATTTTTAAGGTTGTACATTTAAGGGTGTATTTTTAAGGTTGTACATTTAAGGGTGTATTTTTAAGGGGATATATAAGGGTGTATTTTTAAGGGTATATATTTAAGGGTGTATCTTTAAGGGTGTATATTTAATAGTGTATTTTTAAGAGTGTATTTTTAAAGGTTCACATTAAAGGGTCTATTTTTAAGGGTGTATATTTAAGGGTGTGCTTTTTAGGGTGTTAATTTAAGGGTGTTTTTTAAGTGCGTGTATTTAAGGGTGTATTTTTAAAGGTGTATATTTAAGGGTGTATTTTTAAGGTTGTGTATTTAAGGGTATATTTTCAAATGTGTATTTCTATAACTGTGTGCATAACGGTGTATCTCTTAGGATGTGTTTTTAGCCGTGCATTTTTAGGATTGCATTTTTAGAAGTGTATATTTAAGGGAGCTTTTTTAAAATTGCATTTCTAAAAGCGTATTCTTAAGGTCGTATTTTTAAGGGTTTATTTTTTAAGGGTGTATATTTAAGGTTGTATTTGTAAAAGAATATTTCTAAGGCCTTATGCTTAAGGACGCATTGTTAAGTGTGTATTTTGAAGGGTTATAATTTGAAGGTGGTAGTTTTGAGGTGGTTGTTTTGAGGTGGTAGTTATGGGGTGGTTGCTTAGAGGTGGTAATTTTTAGGTGGTAATTTTGAGGTGGTAGTTTTGAGGTGGTAGTTTTGGGGTGGTAGTTTTGAGGTGGTAGTTTTGAGGTGGTAGTTTTGAGGTGGTAATTTTGAGGTGGTAGTTTTGAGCTGTTAGTTTTGAGGTGGTAGTTTTGAGGTGGTAGTTTTGAGGTGGTAGTTTTGAGGTGGTAGTTTTTAGGTGGTAGTTTTGAGGTGGTAGTTTAGAGTTGGTAGTTTTAAGGAGACAGTTTTGAGGTGGTAGTTTTGAGGTGGTAGTTTTGGGGTGGTCGTCGTACAAGTTTTGGGAACCCTAAAATATTGATCAGACAGGTGATAAAAAGCTCGGGCCTTATCTGTATGCTCTATTGGCAGACACCTTAATATATTTTCATATGTATTATTATATATGCTGGGTTCAACTATATTGCTACATATAAGAATGTTATTGCATGGTGCCAAATACTTTGAAATTTCTTTACCAATAAAAGAGCCGTTAATATTATAGCTTTGTTCCAGCCCCAAAAGTTTTGATACACTGTCGCTAAAACTTATTTCCGCATTTTTAATAGAAGCCGATACTCTGTTTGCAGATGTTGAAAATTGAAGATTAATTTGTTCGTTATAATTGTTTTGTAATATTGATTCTTGAATATATGTAATTAAACAACTAATTGCTTGAAAATGAAGTTCAGGAATTTTGAAATATTTTTGGGTTACACCAACATTATAGTCATTATTCAATATCTTAACGAAAAAAAAATTCTTTTTGCTAATGTCACCAAATGTAGGGAAAGAATTTTCTATTGATAGTTCGCTGAGAGTGACCTCATATTCATTTTCTGTAAAATTTATACTCTTTGGCAAGTGTACATTAAAATTACTTGATTTATTTTCAGGGAAATATTCTGATGTAGATGAAGTTAAATACGCGTGAAAGGACATCCTTTCTTAAGGAAAGCATAAAAAGGAATGACAACATTTTGCGTCTACATGATAACTTTAACCATTTCTTCATTGTAAAAAATCCCGTCAATAGACTCACCACTCACATCAATAATTTTGTAAGTCACGGGGGTTGTATCACACACTGAATTAACTACAAAGATTTCGGACGTAAAATTTGCGTCATGTCCTTTCTGGAATACATTCTTGTCTTTTAAAATCCTTACCTTGTCACCGACTTTAAATAAACGTTTGGATTTGTTTTTGTAAGATATAGTTTTTTCATATAATTTAAGCCAAATTCCAAATTGATTGTAATTCGTCACTTTTGAAGGTTGCATTCCTATGCTCCTGTGAATGGAATTATTATAGGAATATACAATATCTAGTAAGCTCTTTGTGTAATTACACTTCTTTGTAAAAGTAAAATACTTAGATAGCCGTTGAAATAATGTACGATTAAATCTTTCAATTACACTACATTTTTTATCAGAGAAGTTCCGAAACAAAACTATATCTTTTGAGGTCAAAAAATTTATGAAAAGCTGATTAAAGAATTCTTTACCATAATCGGTGCTCAAATATTTAGGTTTCGTTGTGGTATTTTCCAATATGCTTTTAAATGCTCTAGTTACCTCGATTGCGCTTTTATTTTTAATGGGCATGACAATCGAGAATTTGCTGAACACATCGATTATCGTTAACAAAAATTTAAAGTTTTCATTTTCTTTTTTGTATTTGGTCACATCTACTAAATCTGCTTGCCAAATGTAGTCTTTCCCTGGTACAATGATTTGGCGTCGTCTAAATTTACAACGTTTATTTCTATGTCTTGTGTAACATTCTTCTTTGTGCAACATCTTTTTAATGGTTTTTAAAGAAGCTTTAGGAAAGGCATTTTTTAAGCGATTAACACCACCAAAACTACCAGTGTGTCTGGGATTAATATAAGCCGATTGAATTCTTTTGCTAGACATGTTGATTGAAACAAGCACCGATTAACACTGGCCAATAATTTAGGAAACATTTATCTATATTTGAAATGAAAATGTTGAAGAAAACATTAAGCAAATGATCTTTTGTAATTGGGCGCACAATATGTGTAGATTTTGTAAATTATATTTATTAAAATTTTGAAAATTACATGTTTTATACAAATCTATTAACTTGAACGTATGGATTATCATAATGCAATTTACGACAGGTATTACAATTGAAGCAACTCGAGGGACATGACGAAGTTTGATAAAGATGCATGTTGTGTACATAGCTGTCAACAAATCTGTCATTGAGTTTTAAATTTTTGCCAAATACATTTATAATATTTTTATAACTTCTATTTGTTGATCTTTCGATCAGAAAGTATACGCAGTACTGACCGCATACAATATCCTTACTAGATTGCAACGTCCTTTTGCTAACTCTAAGATTTATATTTAATTTTTTTACAAAAGTTTGAAAATTTTTGTTGTAGTAGTTAATAGGCAAACCGAAGCTGTCAAAAAATTCCATGTAATTTTCCGATTTGTGTTTGTAGAACGCTAACCAATGTCTTCCAGGCATGTTTGATGGATCAGAGTTAACGATTATGGCAAATTCGTCTTCTGGTACTTGTTCTAATTGATCGCAAGGAAGAACTTTAACAAATTTATTTTTGGCAACAATCGTATGTTGCAAAATGTATTGCAATTGCAGGGTATCCATTATTGTGAAGCTATTTGTCTGTATTTATCAATTTCTAAAACTGCTTGGTTATCTGAATATACTAGACAGTGTACCGCTTCTGGCAAAGCTGTACCAAATTTCAATTCAATTCTAACACTCCCTGACTTCTGCAGGTGCAGTATATTATTCTCATTATCCGATGGACATATGTCAAATGAAAAGAAAGCGTTACCAGTAGCGTAGTTATATCTACTAAAAGGCAACCCAGAATCCCTACCAGCATTCCCCAAACTCGTGAATAGCAAATAGTATGCTGTTAGATATCTGT
Source organism: Yoshiicerus persimilis (assembly GCA_020352615.2). NCBI lineage: Eukaryota > Metazoa > Arthropoda > Collembola > Entomobryomorpha > Tomoceridae > Yoshiicerus > Yoshiicerus persimilis. Next base: position 2,324,236 of record CM060170.1, on the reverse strand, counting down.
TGTTTGTGAAATTAAGATTTAATGGTCTTATGGGCATTGGCATATTATTAACGGACACCCCTATATAATTAAGATCATAATGTTCGAAATTGTAAGGGTTTAATTTTAAATCCCCATTAAACCCCTTACTTGATACTAGTGCTAAAATGATTTTAGTTGGCACATTACTAACAAAAACGTTTTCTTCAATAAACGACTGGTTGCCTCGAGGAATAGAAAAGTATTTTAAATCGCTTTTGCGGTAAAAGTATTTTGCAAGCTCGCCTTTGTCCAAAAGCTTTTGGTGTGTTACAACGATACTAGGGTATAGAACTTCTTTTCTTATAAAAAATGCAGCATCCAGGAATTTAATTTTTGGTACAAACACACCGCCGGCGGCCAAAGTGCAATTTGGACATAAAATAGCAAAAAGGTCGGAGGCTCTTGTCAAAACTATGCTTATGTTAGTGTCGTTAAGTATATAACGGTTCTGAGAAGCTAAATCTATATGCAGTTTTCCGATAAGTTCAACCTGTTTTGAGTCAGAAATCACTCTTTTTCTAGCTGCATAACCTGGGTTGGCTGCACTTAATACACTGGCATCGTCTTCAGGATAGTACAATGCGCATTTGGCTTGCGAATCAATATAATCCTTGCTATAAGAAAAGACGGTTTCAAAATATGATTTATAGGGATACAAATTATTTGATGAAGACATGATTTGATTGTTCACATAAACATCACACTGTGTAAACAACGAGTGAAACGTGTTATTAGTGACACTAATGTCTGTCGCGGGAGGTAACGGATCTCCATTTTCTAATTCCACTCGGACTACCAGGCTTAAAAAGTGATCTCCGAAGTTTAAATATTGGCTGCTGTTCCCCATAATTTTGAATTCAAATTGCGCATCGGAATCCTGGATGTTTACTACTGGCTTGAATTCTGCATAGAAACTGGATTCCACAGTTGTGTCTGATAAGGAAACACAAATAATAAATTTAAAACAAGAAATAATTATGAATCGATTTATATTTTTATAAGCTTACCTGTCAAAAAAGTAGAAAATAAATCTGCTTGGCCACGGATAGCTGGTTGAGACGCTGTGTGAATTAACGCCATTATGAAAGAATGTCTATTTTGTTACGTTTCTTCTTTTTCTTTGATTTCGGTTTTTGTAGTTTACGTTTTTTAAATTTGGCCGAATGCAAAGTGCTTAATTTGCGTTTAGCGACAATTCCTGATCCCTTTTGTTCAATAGCACCGATAATATTTCGCCCGATTTCTTTTGCTAAATTAATTCTGTTAGTTTCTATGGCTTGTTTAAGCGATCTTCCTTGGATGACGTCTGAAGCTGTTTTAAACACAGCTCGTTTAGCACTTGGGATAATATGTGCTTTTACAAGGGGTAAAACATATTTTGACATAGTTGAGAGCAAACCCCCTCCTTTTTGAACTCTGGAATTACCTAAGTATGGTGCTCCATTGTGAATTTGATTTTTAAGAGTTTCTAAATAGTGATCGTCGCAAAAGTTGTAAATGCATTTCGTTTTTGGGTGAGACATTGTATGTGTTCTTACATACGAGTGTAAAATACTAATGAATTGAATACCATGATTGTGAACAAATTTATAGTAGATGTATCTTAAATCTGGGTGAAAAGAGTGAACCCAAATTTCACCCAAAAAATTCAAACTTATAATATTTATGTCGGGCTATTATGATTTTCATCCGCTACGACGGGGTCATCTCTGCGACTTCGTCGCAGAGATGGCTCTGTCGTAGCGGATGAAAATTATAATCATCAGGTAGTTTTGAGGTGGTAGTTTTTAGGTGGTAGTTTTTAGGTGGTAGTTTTGAGGTGGTAGCATTGAGGTGGTAATTTTGAGGTGAAAGTTTTAAGGTGGTAGTTTTGAGGTGTTAGTTTTGAGGTGGTAGTTTTGAGGTGGTAGTTTTGAGGTGGTAGTTTTGAGGTGGTAGTTTTGAGGTGGCAGTTTTGAGGTGGTAGTTTTGAGGTGGTAGCTTTTAGGTGGTAGTTTTGAGATTGTGTATTTCTAAAGATGTATATTAAAAGGTGCATTTTTAAAGGAGTATCTTTAAGGGTGTTCTTCCAAAGGTGTATATTTAATGGTGTCTTTCTTAGTGTGTATTTTTAATTGTGTATATTTAAGGGTGCATTTTAATTGGTGAATATTTAAGGGTGTATTTTTATGGGTGTATATTTAAGGGTGCATTTTTAAGGTTGTACATTTAAGGGTGTATTTTTAAGGTTGTATATTTAAGGGAGTAGTTTTAAGGGTGTATATTTAAGCGTGTATTTTTAAGGGTGTATTTTTAAGGGTGTTTTTTAAAGGTGTATATTTAAGGGTGTTTTTTAAAGGTGTATATTTAAGGGTGTTTTTTAATTGGTGTATATTTAAGGGTGTATTTTGAAGGGTGTGCATTTAAGGATGTATTTTTAAGCGTGTACTTTTAAGGGTGTATTTGTAAGGGTATATTTTTATGGGTGTATATTTAAGGGTGCATTTTTAAGGTTGTACTTTTAAGGGAGTAATTTTAAGGGTGTATATTTAAGGGTGTATTTTTAAGGGTGTATATTTAAGGGTGTTTTTTAAGGGTGTATATTTAAGGGTGTTTTTTAAGTGCGTGTGTTTAACTGTATTTTTAAAGGTGTATACTTAAAGTTGTATTTTTAAGGGTGTGTATTTAAGGGTGTATTTTTAAAGGTGTATTTTTATAACTCTGTGTATAACGGTGTCTCTCTTAGGTTGTATTTTTGATTAGTTTTGAGGTGGTAGTTTTGAGGTGGTAGTTTTGAGGTGGTAGTGTTGAGGTGGTAGTTTTTAGGTGGTAGTTTTGAGGTGGTAGTTTTGAGGTGGTAGTTTTGAAGTGGCAGTCTGCTTAGTCTGAGTATTAAAAGGTGCATTTTTAAAGGAGTATCTTTAAGGGTGGCCTTCCTAAGGTGTATATTTAATGGTGTCTTTCTTAGTGTGTATTTTTAATTGTGTATATTTAAGGGTGTATTTTAATTGGTGTATATTTAAGGGTGTATTTTGAAGGGTGTGCATTTAAGGGTGTATTTTTAAGGGTGTATTTTTAAGGGTGTATTTTTATGGGTGTGTATTTAAGAGTGCATTTTTAAGGTTGTACACTTAAGGGAGTACTTTTAAGGGTGTATATTTAAGGGTGTATTTTTAAGGGTGTATATTTAATGGTGGTTTTTAAGGGTGTATATTTAAGGGTGTTTTTTAAGTGCGTGTATTTAACTGTATTTTTAAAGGTGTATACTTAAAAGTGTATTTTTAAGGGTGTGTATTTAAGGGTATATTTTTAAAGGTTTATTTTTATAACTCTGTGTATAAAGGTGGCTCTCCTAGGTTGTATTTTTAGCTGTGCATTTTTAAGGTTGCATTTTTAGAAGTGTATATTTTAGCGAGCTTTTTTAAAATTGCATTTCTAAAGGGGTATTCTTAATGTCGTATTTTCAAGGGTTTATTTTTTAAGGGTGTATATTTAAGGTTGTATTTGTAAAGGTCTATTTCTAAAGCTTTATGCTTAAGGACGCATTGTTAAGGGTGTATTTTTGAGGATTATTATTTGAATGTGGTGATTTTGAGGTGGTAGTTTTGAGGTGGTAGTTTTGAGGTGGTAGTTTTGAGTTGGTAGTTTTGAGGTGGTAGATTTGTGGTGGTATTTTTGAGGTGGTAGTTTTGAGGTGGTAGTTTTGAGGTGGTAGCTTTTAGGTGGTAGTTTTGAGATTGTGTATTTCTAAGGATGTATATTAAAAGGTGCATTTTTAAAGGAGTATCTTTAAGGGTGTTCTTCCAAAGGTGTATATTTAATGGTGTCTTTCTTAGTGTGTATTTTTAATTGTGTATATTTAAGGGTGCATTTTAATTGGTGTATATTTAAGGGTGTATTTTTATGGGTGTATATGTATGTATGTATGTATGTATGTATTTATTATTTGAACATAGGCGATGCCGGTTCAAAGACATTTCAATTACAATTTGCATTATTATAAATCGTCAAAATTATTTGATTTCAACCCAAATAACATCGAATTTTGAGAGTCATATACAACATGAGATGCTAATTTAGTGTAAATACATTTTGAAGTATTATATTCCCTGCAAATACAAAAAAGTTATTATCAACAAGTTACAATTCTAAGTTATAGATAGGTATCTGCAAATGCATCATAATAATTTTCAATAAGTCAATTCACATTTATAAATTTTCAGATCATATATGGTAAGCCAAAAATATTCGGAAGTAATTATTATAAATTGGTATTACCAGTTAAATTACAGGTAGGGAGCCCGAGTGAGTCAATTCCAAGAGTATATTATGTTTTTACTTAATTAAATTACACAGCAGACGGATAGCTATTTCTACAGAAAAGCGTACACTTTTCGGCAATTTAGTTCATACAATAAAATAAATTCGCGGGTTTAATACTCGTAGTGGCCACTGACGGAGCGGTTAATTTTCCTCCTTAATTTCCCCATTGGAACATATGTATATTTTTTGGTCTTCATTACTACCAATGTGTAATTTAAATCCTCGTATGTATGCTGGGATATTTGCTAGTTTTGCTTCTTTCAGCTTCTGGACAAGAACATTTCGTGTTGCTCTTTCCTCCTGCGTCATTGCATTTTGTATATTTATTCTTGTTCCACGTAATTTGTAGGCATTTGCATATATTTTTCGCTTATCCCCGGAGTCAGCAAGAGCGATAAGTAAAGGAGCATTATCTTGTTTACCCAATGCTATTATGTTGGCTATGTATACCGTTAAGTTTAAGTTTTTGGAGAAGAAATTCGACAACAGGTCGTATTTGCTTACGTTAGATTTGTGTTCGATTCCATGAATTACTATCTGGTTACTTGAATATTGTTTCGGTTGAGTTTTACCCTGCTGCTGCTGTTGGTCGAGACGATTGCATAGATTCTTTATTACTTTGTCTCTTTCTTCGAGTTTACTATGTAATTTGGTTATTTCGGCTGAAACTTTATTGAAAGCAGCATTTAGGATCTCCAGTCCCGCCGTGAAGCCAGCATGTTTCTCCTGCGTTAAGACAAGGCACTGTATTATCTGGTCGACTTTCTGAGACAAGGCAGGGAGAGATGAGTCTGTTGTCTGAAAGAGGTCCATTTGCATATCTTGTAAATCAGGTACAGGCACACGTATCAGTTCGTTTTCAACTAAAGATTTGGAACTTGAACCAAGAAATTCACTGTTTTTACAAATTTTAGCACTTTTACACTTATTTCGGCCCATTTCGTATACAAAATTTTATAGCGCAAAAAATTAGACACACACAGGTATAAAATGATTAGAACAATCAATAAATTACACTGATAAATAATTACAATTGTGTAGAGCAATTTTACAATTCGACTACCTCCTGCGGCTGACTCACTCGGACTCTTTATGGGTGTATATTTAAGGGTGCATTTTTAAGGTTGTACATTTAAGGGTGTATTTTTAAGGTTGTATATTTAAGGGAGTAGTTTTAAGGGTGTATATTTAAGAGTGTATTTTTAAGGGTGTATTTTTAAGGGTGTTTTTTAATTGGTGTATATTTAAGGGTGTATTTTGAAGGGTGTGCATTTAAGGATGTATTTTTAAGCGTGTACTTTTAAGGGTGTATATTTAAGGGTGCATTTTAATTGGTGTATATTTAAGGGTGCATTTTAATTGGTGTATATTTAAGGGTGTATTTTGAAGGGTGTGCTTTAAGGGTATATTTTTAAGCGTGTACTTTTAAGGGTGTATTTTTAAGGGTGTATTTTTATGGGTGTATATTTAAGGGTGCATTTTTAAGATTGTACACTTAAGGGAGTACTTTTAAGGGTGTATATTTAAGGGTGTATTTTTAAGGGTGTATATTTAAGGGAGTTCTTTAAGGGTGTATATTTAAGGGTGTTTTTTAAGTGCGTGTGTTTAACTGTATTTTTAAAGGTGTATACTTAAAAGTGTATTTTTAAGGGTGTGTATTTATGGGTATATTTTTAAAGGTGTATTTTTATAACTCTGTGTATAACGGTGTCTCTCTTAGGTTGTATTTTTGATTAGTTTTGAGGTGGTAGTTTTGAGGTAGTAGTTTTGAGGTGGTAGTTTTGAGGTGGTAGTTTTGAGGTGGTAGTTTTGAGGTGGTAGTTTTGAGGTGGTAGTTTTGAGGTGGTAGTTTTGAGGTGGTACTTTTGAGGTGGTAGTTTTGAGGTGGTAGTTTTGAGGTGGTAGTTTTGAGGTGGTAGTTTTGAGGTGGTAGTTTTGAGGTGGTAGTTTTGAGGTGGTAGTTTTGAGGTGGTAGTTTTTAGGTGGTAGTTTTGAGATTGTGTATTTCTAAAGATGTATATTAAAAGGTGCATTTTTAAAGGAGTATCTTTAAGGGTGGCCTTCCTAAGGTGTATATTTAATGGTGTCTTTCTTAATGTGTATTTTTAATTGTGTATATTTAAGGGTGTATTTTAATTGGTGTATATTTAAGGGTGTATTTTAATTGGTGTATATTTAAGGGTGTATTTTAATTGGTGTATATTTAAGGGTGTATTTTAATTGGTGTATATTTAAGGGTGTATTTTGAAGGGTGTGCATTTAAGGGTGTATTTTTAAGCGTGTACATTTAAGGGTGTATTTTTAAGTGTGTATATTTAAGGGTGTTTTTTAAGTGCGTGTATTTAACTGTATTTTTAAAGGTGTATACTTAGAAGTGTATTTTTAAGGGTGTGTATTTAAGGGTATATTTTTAAAGGTGATTTTTATAACTGTGTGTATAATGGTGTCTCTCCTAGGTTGTATTTTTAGCTGTGCATTTTTAAGGTTGCATTTTTAGAAGTGTATATTTTAGGGAGCTTTTTTAAAATTGCATTTCTAAAGGAGTATTCTTAAGGTCGTATTTTCAAGGGTTTATTTTTTAAGGGTGTATATTTAAGGTTGTATTTGTAAAGGTCTATTTCTAAGGCTTTATGCTTAAGGACGCATTGTTAAGGGTGTATTTTTGAGGGTTATTATTTGAATGTGGTGGTTTTGAGGTGGTAGTTTTGAGGTGGTAGTTTTGAGGTGGTAGTTTTGAGTTGGTAGATTTGTGGTGGTATTTTTGAGGTGGTAGTTTTGCGGTGGTAGTTTTGAGGTGGTAGTTTTGAGGTGGTAGTTTTAAGGTGGTAGTTTTGAGGTGGTAGTTTTGAGGTGGTAGTTTTGAGGTGGTAGTTTTGAGGTGGTAGTTTTTAGGTGGTAGTTTTTAAAATTGTGTATTTCTAAAGATGTATATTAAAAGGTGCATTTTTAAAGGAGTATCTTTAAGGGTGGCCTTCCTAAGGTGTATATTTAATGGTGTCTGTCTTAGTTTGTATTTTTAATTGTATATATTTAAGGGTGTATTTTAATTGGTGTATATTTAAGGGTGTATTTTGAAGGGTGTGCATTTAAGGGTGTATTTTTAAGCGTGTACATTTAAGGGTGTATTTTTAAGCGTGTACATTTAAGGGTGTATTTTTAAGGTTGTATTTTTAAGGGTGTATATTTAAGGGTATTTTTTAAGGGTGTATATTTAAGGGTGTTTTTTAAGGGTGTATATTTAAGGGTGTTTTTTAAGGGTGTATATTTAAGGGTGTGTTTTTTAGGGTGTTAACTTAAGGGTGTTTTTTAAGTGCGTGTATTTAAGGGTGTATTTTTAAAGGTGTATATTTAAGGGTGTATTTTTAAGGTTGTGTATTTAAGGGTATATTTTTAAATGTGTATTTCTATAACTGTGTGCATAACGGTGTATCTCTTAGGATGTGTTTTTAGCCGTGCATTTTTAGGATTGCATTTTTAGAAGTGTATATTTAAGGGAGGTTTTTTAAAATTGCATTTCTAAAAGGGTATTCTTAAGGTCGTATTTTTAAGGGTTTATTTTTTAAGGGTGTATATTTAAGGTTGTATTTGTAAAAGAATATTTCTAAGGCTTTATGCTTAAGGACGCATTGTTAGGGGTGTATTTTGAAGGGTGTGCATTTAAGGGTGTATTTTAAAGCGTGTACATTTAAGGGTGTATTTTTAAGGGTGTATTTTTATGGGTGTATATTTAAGGGTGCATTTTTAAGGTTGTACACTTAAGGGAGTACTTTTAAGGTTGTATATTTAAGGGTGTATTTTTAAGGGTTTATATTTAAGGGTGTTTTTTAAGGGTGTATATTTAAGGGTGTTTTTTAAGTGCGTGTATTTAACTGTATTTTTAAAGGTATACTTAAAATACTTATACTTAAAAGTGTATATTTAAGGGTGTATTTTTAAAGGTGTATATTTAAGGGTGTATTTTTAAGGTTGTGTATTTAAGGGTATATTTTTAAATGTGTATTTCTATAACTGTGTGCATAACGGTGTATCTCTTAGGATGTGTTTTTAGCCGTGCATTTTTAGGATTGCATTTTTAGAAGTGTATATTTAAGGGAGCTTTTTTAAAATTGCATTTCTAAAAGGGTATTCTTAAGGTCGTATTTTTAAGGGTTTATTTTTTAAAGGTGTATATTTAAGGTTGTATTTGTAAAAGAATATTTCTAAGGCTTTATGCTTAAGGACGCATTGTTAAGGGTGTATTTTGAAGGGTGTGCATTTAAGGGTGTATTTTAAAGCGTGTACATTTAAGGGTGTATTTTTAAGGGTGTATTTTTATGGGTGTATATTTAAGGGTGCATTTTTAGGGTTGTACACTTAAGGGAGTACTTTTAAGGGTGTATATTTAAGGGTGTATTTTTAAGGGTTTATATTTAAGGGTGTTTTTTAAGGGTGTATATTTAAGGGTGTTTTTTAAGTGCGTGTATTTAACTGTATTTTTAAAGGTATACTTAAAATACTTATACTTAAAATTGTATATTTAAGGGTGTGTATTTAAGGGTATATTTTTAAAGGTGTATTTTTATAACTTTGTGTATAACGGTGTCTCTCTTAGGTTGTATTTTTGATTAGTTTTGAGGTGGTAGTTTTGAGGTGGTAGTTTTGAGGTGGTAGTTTTGAGGTGGTAGTTTTGAGGTGGTAGTTTTGAGGTGGTAATTTTGAGGTGGTAGTTTTGAGGTGGTAGTTTTGAGGTGGTAGTTTTGAGGTGGTAGTTTTGAGGTGGTAGTTTTGAGGTGGTAGTTTTGAGGTGGTAGTTTTGAGGTGGTAGTTTTGAGGTAGTAGTTTTGAGGTGGTAGTTTTGAGGTGGTAGTTTTGAGGTAGTAGTTTTGAGGTGGTAGTTTTGAGGTGGTAGTTTTGAGGTGGTAGTTTTGAGGTGGTAGTTTTGAGGTGGTAGTTTTGAGGTGGTAGTTTTGAGGTGGTAGTTTTGAGGTGGTAGTTTTGAGGTGGTAGTTTTGAGGTGGGAGTTTTGAGGTGGTAGATTTGAAGTGGCAGTCTGCTTAGTCTGAGGTTGAAGGTGGTGGTAGTTAGTGGAAGCCCTAAACACATTACTCCATTAGTAATACCCTAAAAAATGCATTAAAAATACCTCCTGAAAGCACTACTATAAAAATGCTACCGTAAAAATACTAACATAAAATACCATCCTAGATGTACTACACAAAAAATACTAACCTTTAAAAATATATTCCTAAAGTATTTAAAAATACAACCTTAAATGTACTACTTTAAAAATACTACCCTGAAAATACTACCATAAAAATAGTACCCTAAAAATAGTACATTGAAAATAGTACCCTAAAAATAGTACATTAAAAATAGTACCCTAAAAAAAGTATCCTAAGAATGGTACTCTTAAAATAGTACTCTAATAGTAGTACTCTAAAAATAGTACCCTAAAAATAGTACCCAAAAATAACACCCATAAATAGTATCCTAAAAATAGTACCCAAAAATTACACCCATAAATAGTTCCCTAGAAATAGTACCCAAAAAATAACACCCATAAATAGTACCCTAAAAATTGTACCCAAAAAATAACACCCATAAATAGTACCCTAAAAATAGTACCCAAAAAATAACACCCATAAATAGTACCCTAAAAATAGTACCCAAAAAATAACACCCATAAATAGTACCCTAAAAATAGTACCCAAAAAATACCACCCATAAATAGTACCCTAAAAATAGTACCCAAAAAATACCACCCATAAATAGTACCCTAAAAATAGTACCCTAAAAATGGTACCTTAAAAATAGTACCCTAAGAATGGTACCCTAAAAATAGTACCCTAAAAATAGTGCCCTAAAAAAAGTACCCATTTCAATTCTCTCTGGGAAGACTTGAGCTTAATGGGCTGGTCGATAACCGCCCAGCTGGGTTCTTTAGCGGCTTGGTTCGTTAAAAGTCAGCTAGTTAAGAACATTTTAACATTTATTAATAGGAGATCTAGTTTATCTTCATTAGTTACATTTGTCTCAATATTTGCAGTGTATCTTAATTTAGTGCTGTGCACTTTAGCAATGTAATTTAATGTGTTATAAAGTTATCTTAAAAATAAAGTTTCATAATCATTCCTTGTTACTGTTGTTACGGTTTCAGCAAAGAAGGGCCAATATGAGTACGAATGTTGTGCATGCCGTATTCCATTGGAATAGAGTGTTTCATGAGATGAGTCTAGTAAATACCGTCTCGCTGGCGTATGCCTAGTTAGTCTCTGTTCAGCTGTTGTCTGGTGATGGCTTGAGTGGTGAAGGTGTTAGGAGCGGACGGAGTTGTCGTGACGTGAATCCCTTGTCGTTACTGAGGAACTTGTCTAAAAGCCTTGATCCTGCTTATTAAATATCATTGACAGTTTTGCAGTTTCACCACAAGTTTCTACATATTCTTATCTGTTTCGGTAACAAGTAATTTTTTATTCACCTTTTGTTAATAATATTTATGTGAACCGTGGAATTCTTAAATTTTGACTTTATCTTTTCTCACCTGTCTGCATTATTTGTATCAATGTTATTCGCAATCTAAATTTTTGGATTTATTCGGACACGCCGGTATGGCTGTCTATGAAATGACACTTATTACTAGTGTCTGACCGTTAGAACACTTCGATTTTACAGTTTTTGAATTCCTGACTTATCCGCAATTGCTTTTGGTCTTTGGTTTGTATTCATCGATCACCTTTACAAGTCAATTATTGTTGACCACTGGCAACTAGTTACCACGCTTTATTCAACTCATCTTTTTCTTTTTCGGCTATTGACCAGTTGCACAATCAAAAAAAATTGCCTTTGGTTGTTTCAGTGACATTTGGTTGATAAATTTTCATTTAGTTGATCAAATTGGGCTTGGCTATTAGCCAATGATTGTTGATCTTTGGGTGCACCTTTTTAATCGTGATGATTGACTGTTGAAGTAGTTGCATTGTCAAAATGTTGCATTTATATTTTGTTGTTGACAGCTGATAAGTATGTAAGACTTCCAGATTTAGATAACAGGTGTTGTGAATGATTTTTACTATTGTTTTTGCTACAGCATACATAGTGCAAACAACTTTACAAATATACACTTAAAATTATTGGTCTTTGTAAAATAACGTGTCTCTCGACGGTTTCAGTAGGCGTAGTAATAATTTCAATTGGGATTAAAGGGCATTGAGTACTTTGACAAATGAATGATATTTTGGTATTGATAACCGGCATTTATTAGTAAACATTAGAAAATTGAATAGTCATCCTTCCTCCCAATTTGCATCTTGCTTATATTTATAGTGCCGTCGCCGTCTGTTTTCGATAATGATTTTATCAATGTATTTGTTAATCTCTGAATGGCGTGGCTTGGCATGTTATGTCTGTGCTGACATTGCGATTTATAAACCAAATAATGTGTGTTATCTGCCATCATTCATTCATTGCAACTACCTAGACAGTGAACTGAAAATATACTTGGTGTCAAGCTGTGTTGTTTGTCCTCCCTGTAATTCATCGATCATTAATAATTATGATTTTGTAAACAACTATTTAATGACTGTTTTAATTCCTTCTACTTATAATATCGAATGACCATTTTGCCAGTAAATTTATCACTAGTTTTCACTTCCGCAACATAGACATTTTTATAGTTATATGTGGTTATATATAGAATTTTTAACATTTTGTTGAATTATTTTAAGGACGCAATCAGTCGCGGAGGAATACATTCAAATTGTGGTACATATAATGTATTTGCATATATCCTTAATAAAGCCTAAAGCCAACCGAGATAATCATCTACAAAATGAACTAATATAAAATTCTAAATTTTTCGTTTTGAATTTTGAATTGATCGATTGTGCTGAGTAAAAAGTAAATAACAGAAGACAAAAATTGCAGAAATCGAACGGAGGTGTGGTCGTTGGTTCGATTCATACAGTCGTCTTTTTATAACTACTTTTTACTCAAGCACAATCGATAAATTAAAAATTCAGCACTCGAAATTTTAGACCCATGAATTGGAGAATCTTCCTACATCATTGCATTTGCTTTACTTTGTTTGGACTTTATTTGATTACTTGGTTTGGACTTAATTTCAGATTTAATCCACTAGATTTTCAATGTAAAATTGGGCTTTTGGTAAGACACCCCTAAAGAACATAAATGTTCAACCTGGGTTGATTTTCTATTTAAACTTTTTTGGCAACCATACATATTAAGTGTGCACCTGATGCCATGTAAAATAAAAGTTTTTTAAGAATGTAGATTTTAGACTCGTTCTACATTAGAATCGTTGGATAATAATTTTAAAATACTGTTGTTGTCTAACGAGATTTAATTAAAAAATATTATTTAATACAATATTATTTATTATTTTTAGATTGTTTGGCTGCTTCACATTTCGATTGCAGTTTTCTCTTTACACTGTGTACTGACCACTGGCATTTGGTTTCTGCGGCAGTCAATTTGAGTTGAAAGTTGCTTTTGAAAGTTATTTCTCGACATGGCGGGAGCCGGTGAGGGATTGCACAACAATGCTCCAGCAGCTCAGGATGAAGAGCACAATCCTAATGACGAAAATGCAATGGCTTTACCAACAACGGGGGATGAAACTTTGGATGACGCTATATTCCAGTGGTTTCTTTGGGATAAGGTAGGAATATTTATTATGCATTTCTTAGTTATTATACATTATTTAATAGTAAAACTTTTTCTAAAGCGTTTTCATAAGGTTGTTTTACAGTTCTGCACAACGTTCAGAGATATTTACCTACACGATAGAAAGTAAGACTTACCTTAAAACATTAGGTAGTTCATCAAAGGATTTTATATTTTATATCGAAAGTAATTTTATTTTTAAATTTGTTCTTAAACTCAGTTGCCTGGTTTTATAGAAAATTTTAACTTTTAAATCTTATATTAAATACAGGTTTTTTATTATTTGTTTGTTTATCCAATGTTCGACAAAATATTGTTATATGAAAAAATTCTATGCTCATTAAATATCTGCTAATAATATTGACGACTATATATTATTACTTTTAATAAAATAAAATATCCGCTTAGTAAGCTGTAATTGCCGGTCTAAATATATTGTATTTTGATTATGAAGAAAGATGGAGATGAATGAAAGAAGGTTTTCGTATGGTAAAAGGCACACTTGTTTCTTGTCTTACTGGCAAAGTTTGACAATACTTAACGAAGTCTAATTAGAAATGGCATTTGACCTTGATTTGTGCTGTAGACGGCTATTGCAAAAGTGTGTATTAACAAGAATAACAACTGCTTTGCTATTGCATTTATTAATGAATTTTAAGGAGTATTATAGTTCATATGTTTGCATAATAATACCGTAGCATATGTTATAAGGCAATTACAAGGCAGATTTAAGCAATCCAAGTAGCACTATTCCGTACAGTGTATATTGATGCTAAGCTTATAAGTATCGGTACTTAGTTGGCAAAGCATTTGGTTAAAATAATGTAGCGTGTGTTTAAGTGTTCTGAGATTATAGGAAAATTCGTTCGGAAATTATGGGATGATGATTTATGTTAAGATAACATTTGCTTCTTTATAGATAATGCAGGCTTAGTTATATTTGATTTCTTTATCTTCAAAACACTTGTTTTAGTTTATTAAGATTTATGTCTTTAAGCATTAATGTATTTTAATATTACGCTTTGGTTGTCAGGCAAAGTGTTGCAAGGTTTTCTTATATGCTTTCTTTTATACTTTACAGCAGCAAGTTGCAGCAAGTTTTTTCCTGTAACTTTATCGTTGATTTATTTAATAATCTATAATTTAATTTATTCCACATACATATCTATATTTTTAGCGCCCGCTTTTGTTGTTACACACGTCCTTTTGAATGATTACGTAATACATAATTGAAGATAAGGCAATAGTGATAGCAATGTCTGGTATTCACAAAGCTCCATTTCCTACACGTTACAAGTTCCTTTAATAATCATTGCTAATGCAATTATTCATGAATGCTCTAAAAGATTATCGTTACACATATTTGCTAAGCAGCACATGTCGACCTTGAAATCAAGTACGATAATGTATTCCTGTTTACTAATAATAGGATACAGAGGAAGCATTTGTTTGAAAACTATAGTCATAGTGAATAATTATTAGAAGTAGGTACTTCAGTGAGAAAGTGTTAATTGCTGATATTTAGATAACATATACTACATTTAAAATGGATATAGTATAAAGTGTGATTTGGAAAGCTAGTTGTATTTAAAATGGGTAGTGTGAATTGGGTAGTTTTTTTTAAATGGTATGGTGCAAATTGGGTAGATAGATAGATGTTAAATTGTGTGTAATTGTAATATATGATATTGGGTAGTAATACGATACGATGTTTATCTGTGTTCATGAGTATTAGGGAAATGAACTTAAATTGCATATTGACATTTATATTCTATGCAGTCTGCTCTTTATCATATTTTACAATATTTTATATTATTATATTTTTATATTAATGTTGGCATACCTAATACATTTCCCAAAAGCAGCCAAAAAATTTCCACGTCCACAAAAGCAGAAAAGAAGACACAAAGTGTGCTATTAAGGTTCTGCTAAAGTAACCTAAATGACGTCTGTGGAGAATGGCTTGTATTATATTTGACTACTTTCCGAATTATTTTTTTATAATAGACTTTGCATGATACCAACTAACCAAATTCATCACGTCACTATTAAATTTAAAAAAAACTTTCCAATTCACATTGTTCACATCGATTAAATATAAGTCGTTCACAATACTGTACATAAATAATACTGTACATAAATACTGTACATAAAATATGATTTTTAATGGGCTTTCAGAACAAATCAACTAGAGCGATGCTTCGACAAATGATAATTCATAATGAAATGGAGGAGCTCAAATTGGCATTCTTAAAACGCCTACCATTTGGAACAGCGGGTCTTCGAGGTCCAATGGGCTGTGGATTTGCTCGAATGAATGATTTAGTTGTTATTCAAACGACACAAGGTCTTCTCAAATACTTAGAACAAGAAGTTCCTGGAGCAAAAGATAAAGGGGTAGTTATCGGATATGATGGTCGGCACAACTCCCGAAGGTATTGATGGGCAACAGAATCGTGTCATCATGTGTCGAGGGCTTTGATTACTAGTGATTTTTTATTAAAACACGAATACTGTTATAACAGATTCGCCGAGCTTACAACTGCAACATTCGTCAGTGGCGGCTTCAAGACATATTTTTATTCCCGGATGTGTCCAACACCATTCGTTCCCTTTGCGGTCAGCCATTTTAAATGCTGCTGCGGAATAATGATAACTGCTTCTCACAATCCAAAAAATGATAATGGTTACAAAGTTTACTGGGACAATGGAGCTCAGGTGCGAAAATGTTCTGATTGGTTAATTTAAGGGACATTAAATTTGAATGATAATTTTTATATGCATTCATTGAAAGTATTTACGTTAATACGAAATATGGTGTCTTTTTACTAAACAGATTATTCCCCCTCATGATCGAGGAATTCAAGAATGTATAATGCTTAACTTGAACCCTTGGTCAAACGCTTGGAAAGCTGCTCTGGCCTTGACAGAAAGTGTCATCGATCCAGTGGATGAAGTTATGGAAGTATATTACCGTAAACTTTTAGAAGACTGTTGGTGCAATGAGGAAATACTAAAAGGAAAAACTCGATTTACGTACACCCCCATGCATGGGGTTGGACAATTTTACATGGAGAAAGCGTTTGCAGCAATCGGTCTTAAGGTAGTGTAATGTCACAAAACATTTGATAATTCTTTTAAAAATCTTTTTTGGCTAACGAGCATATATCTTAAAAATGTGGACAATTAGATACATTACATAACGTATTTTCATTTTCCCAATTAATTGGTATTCTTGTTTCAAATATTGTTTTTTGATGGAGAAAGATTGAGCGCCAGATAGGTATTATTATTATTGCGACTTTGCGACAGGGGTATTATGGTTTCAACGTGCTCGCTCATTTTGTTAATGCTGAATTTACATTTAGTGAAAACGTCAAGAGTACATAAATGATGATCATTAATTCTAGTTATCATGGAAAGTAAATGACCAATCCATCTCCACATCCATCAATTGGTTCTGAGGGTTTCAGTATAATCAGATGGATAATGTAGACATAAAATAATAGACAGTTTAGACAAATTAAGTAATGACGGAAACATAATTGATAATAGAGTACTGCACACTGGCAAATATTGCACTCGTTGGAAGCAATGCAGCAGGGCTATTATTTGGTTAGCAATTATAATTTCAGCCTTCACATTTGATGCAGAAATGTAGGTATTAATCCCTCATGGAATAGTATACCCCCAAGACTTTTATTCGGCAAATATTTTAGCATAGTAGTAATGTAATTTAAAAGGCTTCCATTTTACAAATAAAAGAGGTAATGTAGTTGAATTCCGCATTTGAAATTGAAATTAAATATTTTCTTTGCAATGCAAAGCAAGAAATATCCATAAAATGTAAGCAGCGTACAACACTTTACTTACATTTCCATTTTGGAACGGCTTTTCTTAAAAATTGTATCTCAGATGAAAATTTGTGGCTACATTATAAAATATTTTGCAAAATGAAATATTTATTTTTAAAAGTAATGCGATTAGTAATTTTATATTCAAATCGTATAATTGAAATTTAATTGAAAAAGAATGGATTCATTCATATTCACAAAAGATAAGAAGGTCATTATTTGTTTTCAAAATTTATATTAATCTAGTATTACCTCAACAGGAATTTGTGTCTGTCGATGCTCAACGTGATGCAAACCCAGAATTCCCTACGGTTCGTTTTCCGAATCCAGAAGAAGGAAAAAGCGCTCTGAATCTTGCAATCAAAACGGCAAATAAGTATGGTTGTAAAATAATACTGGCGAATGATCCAGACGCGGACCGTCTGGCTGTAGCAGAAAAATTGCCAAAGTGAGTGCTAAAGATTTCATTATTTGTATTAATAATCTCATTGAGAGTCGCATATAATGCATGTATTATGCAAATAATGTGAAAAGACATCGAGATGTCCTATTATATACCCTGATGAGAGTGTTGCTGTAGGACACTTTGGTTTAGGACACAACAATTTCAAACTTCTCATAATAATATTTTTATATTTT
The DNA here is from genome assembly GCA_020352615.2 of Yoshiicerus persimilis. Classification (NCBI taxonomy): domain Eukaryota; kingdom Metazoa; phylum Arthropoda; class Collembola; order Entomobryomorpha; family Tomoceridae; genus Yoshiicerus; species Yoshiicerus persimilis. Next base: position 2,306,759 of record CM060170.1, on the reverse strand, counting down.
TTTGAACAGTGGGGAATGGAAAATCTTCAATGGTAATGAGCTTGGAGCCCTTTTGGGGTGGTGGATGTTGTACTCCTATGTTATGGTTAACGGCAGAGATCAGTTGGGGGACTGTAAAATGTTAGCCAGTACGGTGTCATCAAAAATTTTGAAAACTATGGCGGAGGAGGAAGGGTTCGGCTTCATCGTAAGTTATTGAACTGTTTAACATTTTTAATATTGGTATAAAATTGGTATTCATTTTAAGATCACTGTAATTATCATTTTAAGAAAGCCGATTCCCATACTAAATGATTTCTCTTAGGAAACTCTAACCGGCTTTAAATGGATGGGAAATAAAACGGTTGAGTTGATTCAGGAAAACTGTCAAGTTCTATTTGCTTTTGAAGAAGCCATTGGTTTCATGTGCGGGACCACTGTTCTTGATAAGGACGGAATTAGTGCTGCCACTCGGGTTGCGGAATTGGTTCTCTACCTGGAATCCGAAGGATTCACCCTAATGGATCAACTTAACCGGATTTATGACGTGTAAGATTTATTTAATAATAAATATAGCGATGCTGTATAATTGCTTTGGTATTATTGGTTGGGCAACATGAATTGGTTTAATTTAAAAAAATCTCTCTTAAATAAGCTGATTCCAGAAAATGCTAAATATTATTTCACAAATCAATGCTTTGTTTTAGGTATGGTTATCACGTCAGTAATAATTCTTACTACATTTGTTATTCCCCCCAAGTGATTACCTGTCTTTTCCACGAAATTCGTTATCTTAATAATAAAGGCGATGGAGAATTTGCTGTAAGTATCAATTTCTACTTCTAATGTACTTGTAGGAATTGTGAGATGTGTGTTACAGTATGTTGTTATTGCATCAGTATCCGACGGAGATTATGAAGGGAAAATATAAAGTTACGGCCATCCGAGATTTAAATGTCGGATACGACACTGAGCAACCAGATAATAAAGCCATCCTCCCGGTGTCCAGAAGCTCCCAGATGATGACTTTTAAATTCGACAACGGTCTTGTGGCCACTCTCCGCACAAGCGGCACAGAACCCAAAGTGAAATATTACACCGAGCTGCGTTCCCCTCCTGGGGAAAAGTAAGGGTCATTGCTAATGTTTAAGTCATTATGGTGAAGCTGTAGTTGTAAGCTATTCAATTAATCATTGCGTTTTATTTCAAATGATTTCAACAGTAACCGAGACGAAGTGAAAGCGACTTTAAACGAAATGGTGGACGCCATTGTGGAGGAGTGGCTGCAACCTGGCAGATGGGCTCTTGAACCACGAGACAGCGAGGAACAGGATGAGAATGGTCTTCCTGAAATTGACACTGCTGATAAGTGAAAAACCATTTACAATATATTGCAATATTCAGCGTTGTAGTCATACATTGGAGTTTTGATACGGCTCATGAATAATACAAACGTAAGATTAGGTAGTAAGTCAAAGTAATACTATATTTAACAAAGTTCCTGCCATACCACATCAAATCTGGTGAAATATAATATACAATGGTCGTACATATGAATAAGCAATTGCATGGTATAGAAGTTTGTCCTATTCCATACAATATGCATTTAGAAAATATAGCATATTGTTTTCGGTGAGCTTTTCAAAACGTGACAAATAGATATCAAGATTATCTACTTCTTTGAATAGATTTATCTACAGGTAGTTATTGTAAAAGCTTCTCATTAGAAAGTGTATTTTACAGGCACATAATAAAATTAACCTTACTCTTTACGCACAAAATGAATACTAGCAGTCCTAATAAAAACTTTATCCTTCTTGTGTATTTTTCGTATTCTTGTGCGAATCCTATCGAAATAACAGAATGGCAACCGGATTAGTTGCTTACCAATTAATAATTACCTAGCTATTGCTCCCACCAATATTTTCCCTGAAGCGCATTACAGAATTGAATGCTAAATTAAAATGTTAGCATCGTTCTCTCATTTATTGCTGTATTCATGCTATTTTGTACAGAAATAGGGCAAACTTCTATAATAAGGCAAAAATGGTTATGTAGTTTAAAATTAAATTAATTATAAATTAACGGATTGTGCTTTAGCAGTAGAAATTTGGATTAGCATATGCGTAAATATTTCATAGGAAAAATTGCTAAGAAGTGCTACAGTTTATTATTAAGTTAGATAGAGCAGACTTTAGCTGTTAGCCACCAAACAAATATTATGTTACCTATATTAAACATCGCAGTACTGTGAATGATGTGAATGGTTTGAAATGAATTTGAATTTGCTTATATCTTTATGAGACCTTGCTACGAACTGTTTATTGATTTCCTATTCTATCATGTTAATAATCAAATATTGTGTTATAGTCTGGAAAGTTATCACTTAATTTTGCAGTTGAAATTTGGAATTATTTTCCTGCCTGATGACAACATTGGCAAACTGTTGTGAATAATTAGTTGCTTATTACTTAAACTAGAATCATGTTATCCAATCAATAAAATTATATTCTGGGTGAAATCAAATATTTTATTGATAGGTACGTACAATAATTATTTGCTCTGTAATCTGTTAGAATAATATCATTATTTTGTTTTCGTTTGTTTATATTAATGAATTTTGTACTAATTAGTTAATAATAGATTAGTCTAGTCTTCTTGGTTGTATGTTACAATGAATTTTAAATTTTTTAGTCAAAAAAATGTTATTCCTGAATTACTAATCCCGAGTTCGAGCAGACTAGGAAAGTAACAGAATAAACAGTATAATCCAGTTATAAATAACTAAAAGTAAGGTACTGAAATCTCAGGATAAGTAATATATATCAAAAGTCATTTGTTGGAACAAATCTGCAGGTATTGTTTATTGTTCAATTATACAAACAATCAGCCCAAATCTTTTATTAGGAAAGATTTGACAAAATAACTCGGTGATTGAACTTAAAACCTTATTCTGTAGTAACTGCAACTGATAACCGTGTCAAGAAGTAATTTCTGAATAATCTTAAGGGTCTTGAAAACTTTGCTGTAGAATGACGCGACGGTGAGAGTGCATCGGTAATGTAGCTAAACATTTATATTACACACGAAAGATACACAAATTCACTAATAATTTTTATAGTGAATGGAATTTGTTGATACAAATACAGAAAAACACTATATAACATTGGATCAAATGTTTACAGTATATAAATATAGAACATAAGCAATAGATATATAAAACTACTTTTTACGACGCAAAATGTACCACTTACGAAGACGCTATTATATGCAATTACGTAAGTAGGTTGCTAATACACAGACAAAAATATTACAAATGGCTATATATAACCTACTATTGCTATTATCAATGGAGTTCTAATATAATATATATTGTATGTCATATTAAGTATGTTATATATATGATAATGTTATATATGAATGTATATATAATATTATTATATAAATAAATGTTATATATCAATATACGTATATAATATTATTATATAATTAAATATTATATATCCGGAAATGTATATAATATTATTATATAAATGAATATTATATATTACGCGTAGTTACTTAGTTTTGAAAATCCTTGTGTTACTTAAAGCTTTGTTTTCAGTCTAGTCATGTTGATCTTTTTGTTCAAAATCGGTAGACTAAAAATAAGTGAGCATGTCGCTGACTTACTGGAAGATTAATTATGATATGAAATAGTTAACTGCCATACGTTGTTACTGTACGGCTTAATTTGATTTGATATGCTAAAACGATTTGTTGTCCAACAGCTGTCTTGTATTAAGAACACTCACTCAATTCACATTTTGCTGGGCTATCATTTTAGTGATGTTACATAATGTTCAACTTACAATTAATAATGTTAACCAACACAAGGGCACATCGGCCAGGAATTTTATAACTAAACAAAGTGGTATTAACTACAGGTTGAAACAAAAGCTTAACTTTAAAGGTAGGTTCCCATATTCCATTTTCTCTTGCTGAGTTTATGATTATTTTACTGGGCAACCTAAATGTCCTTCTTATATTGCTTTTAATGTAAAATCTATTTTCTTATTTTGTGATAGTTCTATAAATGGACATTTCAGAAGTTTGACTCTTACTTGTTTCTGTTTTACCATTCCCTATTTCGTTTAGAGTTGTGTACATCAAAATAATGTGCTTATCATTTTTAAGGAAAGGATTTTGTAACAAGTTATGTAAGTCGGTTTCCTCTGTGACTACTTATTAGTTCCTAAAGACACATATAATAATTATAACAATTAGCCAAAGTTACGGAGCCCAACGAATTAGGCGCTTTTGGTCGAACTGATTATGCTCAATATACAAATGTATACCTCTTAGGACGTTGTAGCCCAAAATTTTCCAAACGCAATTCCTGCAGTGCGACCGCTATCAGTCTTTGCTGATTTCCTTTTCAATTCCATTTTGGAAACTGGTGAACAATAATGACCACACGTTTACATGTTGTTGGTCTCTTGATCAGTTAGCTATATTTACCGTTCTGTTGTAATACCAAGTTGCATCAGTTGAAATGAAACACTTGAAAATCTTCGGGTAGTGCAATTTAATACAGGGAATTAATTGACAAACTAACGAAAGTCAAATTATATGCCCTTAAATGTTATTTTTGTATTTACATTGGAACAAGATGCTGTTATGGAGTGTAGCAGCATAGAAAGGTCAAAGAACTTCCAGACTTTAAACTCCTTACTCTGTTCTTGTTGCGAAATTTCAATTCTATTTTGATAATTTCAGTTAAAAGCTTATCAAGTGTAATTCAAGAGTAAAATTGTCGAATATACCGAATAGATTGAACATCTTTTCTCTACGGAAGAGAAGGGCAAATTTAAAAAATAATTTACTTTCCGAAGTATACAGTTCCTAAGTTAAAGTTGATTGTATTAATTAAGCATAGCACTTAACGGTAACACGTGTACCTATTATTTACAATTACGTAGCTGAGTTTAAGGTAATTTTTCGCCTTTGCCACAGCTGACAGCTCCATTTACAATATAGCCAACTGCCTAATACGTATTATACTAATGCAATAATTGAATTTACATTAGTATACTTATTCTTATATGAGATGTTGTACATATTTCTTCTTTTACAAGGCGGAAGATACCACGCCTGACATTTCCGGTTCATTCCTAAGCCAATTTTATTTAGATACTATGTGATCATTGATGATGCTAAATCATTAAATCGGTTGAGTTCCATTCCCATTGTTTGAGTTGTAATATTATAATTAATGAATTTATTATAACAATAAAATGTCTAATTAATAAAGGACGATACATTAAAAAAATAATAAGTAGAGATTGCGGATTAAGTATTATTTCATGCATATTAACCCAATCACACTTCAGTAGAGTAAACATTGATACTGCATGGAGTTAATGATTTTTAGCAAGTATTTGCTAATCTGAATATCAAACCTTTCGCACACATTGACATCAGATTTTAATTGTGCAGGTGGTAAGATATTTTATAATGAAACAAAACTTCAACTATTCCCGAAGTTGCATTCATCCTGGTTCACAAAAGTAAGACTTCAAAAATCTAACTTTTGAACAATGCTTAAAAATGAACAAGTCAAAGTGTTTTAATACGATTTTTTTATTACAAGTGATATATTTTATTAGCAATACAACTTGTAATTAATCTTTATATTTACGTCAACCGCAGATATAACTATGTGCTATAATTTTGTTACTATATCTACATATGTAAAGGCATGTGGCTTATAAATAGTGATAAGGTACTTTAAACTTCAAACTTCAGATTTTACTGTGGCATTGATAGTTCGGCTCAGAGGAAGAAATGTCTCGAAAGCATAGAAAATCACAGTAAATTGATTCATGGTTGTCTGTGTATCCATACTTTTAAAGGTCTATGTGGTTAGTATTCGTACGTGGTGACAACTATGAGAATTTGAGCAACGGCTGAACCAGCGTATGTACCACGATGGTAAACCTCCATTTTGAGTTCCAATTCGACATCCTGTAACGACATTATTGAAACATTGTGGAAAAAATTAAATTACTGAGTCATACATTCATAAGAATCGGCAATGCATTGCCAGTATACCTGAGGACCGGAAATGGGTCTCGCCAAAGAAACAACAGCTTGAAAATCAGTAGGTCGTCTTAAGAGAAAATGGTCGCGTCCCGCAATAGGAACTCCAGCAGGAGCTCTGGCACTTTTTACTTCCAGGTCAAAATGCATCACAGCTCCAGCCCAATTTGGACCTCTCATTGTAAACATGTCCACATAGCCCATGGACGGAATCCTGATGTTCGATGTAAAACTTATGAAATTTCTTGAGATTGTTAAAGGTTGCCGTAAACACTGCTGGTCCCTCTCGGTACACTGGGCAGCCTTTTTGCACCTACTATTAAAGAAAATACATTGAGCGAAGGTCTACACAATTCTCACTACAAAACCAATACCCGGTTCCAAATCAAAACAATTTCATTCATTTACTATTTTCAAGTATTTGGTTTTTAACTGCAACTGCATTACTGTGCTTACTCGTTTTGGTCTCCATCTCTGACGTAACCGTAAGGACAGTTTACTCTGTTGCAACGAAAACCTCCTCTTGTGTTCAAACATGTCTCATCAGAACGGCAAGCACTGGCTCGTTGACACTCATCAATATCTGGCAAAATCAATTTTAAATGTAAATGTTTATGTGTATGTAACAAAAATTGCTGTATTTGCTACTCGAGCATACCTTGGCATGTTCGACCGTCACTTGCCAGGCGATACCCATCGGGACATTCGCATTTGTATGAACCGTGTGTATTTACGCAGTGTCCAATGCACAAATATCCCTCTTTCACTTGGGCACATTCATCGTCATCTTGACAAGTTCTTACACAGTGTGCAAACATTCAGTTTATATAAAATATTACAATATGAAAAACTTTATTACAGATTTATTGTAAAAGAAAACTACCGTCCATCTTCGCTAAGAGTGAAACCAGATCCACAAGCACATTTGTAGGATCCCCAAGTATTTATGCAGTTTTGCTCGCATAATCCACTAATTGTTGTACACTCATTGATATCTGCATGAGTAACAAGTTGTACAATTATTGGCAATTGTGCTATTCAAAATTCGCATTTTCTTCAAATAAAAAATTGCATTATATGGGACGACAGTATGAAATGAGTGTCTCACCCGAACACGTCCTATTATCAATTCCTTCCTCAAAGCCCTCCTTGCATATACAACGGAAAGATCCTGCCGTATTGTGGCACTCAGCATTACTTGGACAAACCTATAAATTACATATTTTCAAAGTTGTTTTCCGTTCTGGTTCTACTTAAAAGCGAAAAATAACACATGACTAACTAAGAATTATTATTTACTTATTATCGTGTAAATTTGCCATACTAAGATTAAAACCTTTCCACTGTCTAGCTTTCGCAAAATACCGAAAAGTTTAAAAAAAATTTAAATCAGGAAATATTTAAATTTTACTTCTATAATGCAATTTATGGTCCATTTGCTTGCAAAACATGTTTCGAGACGATTTAAATGGCTTAAAACAGACAGGCGACTAAATTTTCATGATGTATAATAATTGTGAATTCTCATATATAACGCAAAAGTAGTAAGCGTCAAAAGTATTTATCATTTCCTGTGTGATTTTTGTTTAGCATTAAATAGGAAACTTACCTGGCCGTTGTATCTGGAGCATTCGTCAATATCTTCACAATCTCCCGACGATGTAACGGAGTAACCCTACACAGTTTTAAGCATGATTTCAGTAAGTGTAACTTATAAATTTGTGGATTCAGATAATTACAGAATTATCTAATGATATGTATGTCAAGATAATTATAGACTGAATTTTTAAAAATTCTTTCAACAATCTTGTCACACTAGAAAAGGAGAAATATATACCTGAGGACATTGACAGATGTAACCTCCACCTCTATTTAAGCATTGTTGATTTCCTTTACATGAATCAAGTCCTCTTTCACATTCGTCAATATCTATAGTGAAGACATAGTATTCAGATTAGGTAAATGCTAATCTTTTATAGTCTTATGACTCATTTGAAAGAAAAGATTAACATACCTGTGCATTTTGTTCCACTTGGATCGGGTTCTAAAAACCGTAAACACATATTATATACTACAATTAAGCATTCACAGTACAATAACTGCGAATTAATTAAGCACTATGTCAAGATACAACGGATAAGTATTATCGTATCTCTACATTAAATAACAAAACTAATGCTAATGAGGCATTAAATGAAATCTGAATATTTGGCGTGGACTATCACGTAAATTTCTCTGAGTAATAAATTATTGCTCACCAAATCCTCCAGGACATATTATTTTGGAAAGGCATTGATAAGAACCCTGAGTGTTGACGCATTGTTGATGTGAGCCGCAGAGACTTCTTCCTGTGGATGCTAACCGACACTCATCTATATCTATTCAAATGTATTCCCTTTAAGCAGCTCACATAATTTGCAATTGCAGTCATCACGAATAAAGGTATAAAGCCATTGGGAATACAATAGAACTTTCCCTAACCAATGCATTCGCCACGGGAGTTAAATTGAAATCCTGATCCACAGTTAGGACGACAATCTCCACTTTGAGTTAGAGACATCCCAGAGGGGCACTGACGGGCCTGCTTCTCGCAACGAAAAGATCCTAAAGTGTTTTTACACTGCCATTCGGGTCCAAGGCGACCACACTCGTGGTTACCAAAAAGACATTCATCGTTATCTGAAAATAAAATATAGAAGCTTTACTTCACAGTTTTACCATTGGAAATCTTTAGATTTCCAGGTGAAAGAAAGGGCACATTTAACATTCAAATTCAGAAATATAAATCAGAAATGACTTTGGATGAAATAATGCTCAAGTGACTGTTTATCAAAAATTGAATAATATGATTAAATTAGAAAATCTTATTTATGTCATTCTTACCTTCACATTGTCCTGTTTGCGAATTTAGAGTGTATCCAGTGCCACAGCCAGTGATTCGAATGCATGTAAAGGAACCCGGGGAGTTGTCACAGCGTTGACTGCTTAAACAATTGTGCTGGTTCGTCTGACATTCATTGATATCTTAAATAACAATAAGTACACATGTCTATACCACTTGGAATATGGCAAACAAAAAATGGGATTGAATTTTCCTAAACTAGTCAAAATATAAATTGAAATAAATTATTTGAAAGTCTACCAACCGAGACAGGCTCGTGTGACGGGATCTCTGTAGTATCCTGTCCGACAGTGACAATAGTAGCTACCGATAGAATTCTGACAGAGCTGAGTACTATCACAAGGATCATTTTCGGTGCATTCATCAATATCTAAAATTCATTATACAGTAATTTGACTATTTCTACTCTTACTGAAAAATGGTAAGCTGCTCATTTAATTACCTTCACACGCTTGATTTTCTTCTGCTCTTGGCGTAATTTCTCGATAGCCCTTTGGACAATTATTTGACTTTTGAACAACATTGCTTTGATGGTTATACCTGTTACTCCGCTCTGACGATGTCGCAGGTCTAGGTGTGCCTACATATATTAAAATTTAAAAGAGTTATAGCAGACACTTTTGGAAAATCTTTCCCATAGATTTCTAACGTCTTAACAAAAATATTTAATCTCCATTAAAATATGTAGAGTTATGTAATAACCGGTTTATGGGTTACCTCTGGAATTATCCCTATCATAATCCCTATCTCTGTCTCCGGAGCGCGTGGAAAAAAAGTTATCTGGAATTGTGTTATCAGTGAAGCCATTATTGTACTTATCGTCGGCTTCATCATCGTCTCCTGGTGCATCGTTGTCATTTTCCACAGTAGTGCCACTGTCACATCGATATCCGCCAATTTCATTGACACACGTCTCAGATGAAGCACAAGTGTGCAGCCCAGAACTACATTCATCGCGGTCTGGTGAAATACAAGAATGCATATTAGCATGCAAACAATATATATGATCAAGATAATGAACCAAACAACTTAGTATTGCAGATATGCGAATGAAATCTTACCTTGACAGAGAAAAGTAAAATTCTGGTTTGTTTCGTATCCAGGAGGACAATTGTTATCAGTGTTATGACTTAGCTGATGACACTGATAACTTCCTGGAACATTAACGCAGGACTCCTTGTCAATGACACAATCGTGAGTACCTTCTGTACATTCGTCAACGTCTACAAATACAAAACGTACCTTAAAATCCCGATTCTTAATAGTTTAATGGCAATGTCCCAATAACTTTTGCACGGAAATAGGTTAATAGGTAATCGTATTATAAATACTGTCAAATAAGTACATGCTTGTATTTAGTACGGTTAATTTAAAATAATCAATTGTCACAATCAGCTGAAACGGATTAAGTATTTCATGCAATTCGTAGTTGCATAAAAACGCTAATAATCTCAGTGTACACATGCTTAGATGCATTAAGAAGTTCAACTCTGGAAAACAGACCCTGACAAGAACGCAGTCGAACTTCGAACCGGTATCCACTTCGACATTGAATATCGCACTCGTATGCTCCAGCAGTGTTTCTGCAAACTTCTGATTTTTCGTCGCAACTGTCAAGTTTCTCGGCGCATTCATTCACGTCTATAGGCTCCAACCAAAGTCAACCAAAATACTCATTTCCCAATTCCTAGCTTTTTCTTGGAATATAACCGTAACATTGATAATTGATACGATACATGAAACCAAGTTTACAATAAAACTTTTTCGTATTTTCCAGAGCAACTAAGTCGATCTGGGAAATACGAAAAAGGCGAATTTTTATGTCTAATCTATGGTATCCTAATTTCTCGGGTACGGAAAAATAGAGGCGACATAAAAAACCGTAATAGCCCTGCAAAATATTTTCCATATAAAAATTTAGACTGCACTTACATATGGCTAAGATACCTAACCGAAAATAACATTGAAATCTGCACTACATTTTTAGTGAATATTATCTAACTATGGTTTAAAACTGTGGTTCAGTATGATAAGACTACTTTAATATTGCACAACTTATAAGAACTTTTCTAATTCATTGATAAATGGTATAACGCAAATAATTTGTGGAAGCAATGCATTCTACATACACGAAGTTGTTAAGAAATGGAAACATTAAATAAGAAAAGTATGAATTTCCGACACAAGACCCATTATGCTTGGTTCACGATACTTCTATAATATCTCATTAGAGGTGTAAATGTAAACATTTAAAAACCCAGCAAAACAAAGGAGTTTGAGCGGGAATAAATGTCCATACTATTGACCTGTCAAGACACGAAAGGAAATTCAACACACTTATTTTCTAAAGAAAATGTGCCTTTAGTTACCTAAAATTGCAATTTTGCATAGTGGCAGTAAATATTTGTTTGACGGTTTATTATTATAGTACGCTATATATAGGAAAAGCTCCTGATTGAATTCTAGGTTTTTAATGAATTGCTAGCTGACAAAATATAAGACTGAGATGCCCAATGCAGCTCACCTTCGCAATTCAGGGTATTGTTGTTGAACTTGTAGCCAGCTGGACAATTGTATCGGTTGAATTCCTTCTTTCCTCTGCAATCGAATCCTCCAGGGGTGTTAATACAGTATTGAATCTCACGAACGCAAATATCAAAGCCTTCAGCACATTCATCGATATCTTAAAAACAAAGAATTGTCTCAATCATAGTCGTGATACAAAATTCATGACAAGTGATGAAATTTTTCAAATCGGAGTGATCAGCATAAGAGATTACCAACACAATTCGATGTATCTTGGTTGAAACGATAGCCTGGAGGGCACTGTAGATTTCTTTCGTTTTCTCTTGGAGCTCTTTCACACAAAAATGATCCTATTGTATTTCTACATGTCTTATAAGGAAAACATGCTCTTGTCCCCTCGGATGTAAGGCATTCATCAATATCTATTAGGATATTTCACTTATTATAAAACGTAGCAAATTACAAATACAAAGTTGTACATTATGTATTGTACATTATGTATGCAAAACACAATAAGCAGTTTGTACTATGATATCCCTTGAAGCCGCTCTTATTTATTAAATATAGTTTATTTTACTTTTAATAAACATTCAGATCACAAAAATGTAGGAAATATACAAGAAATGCAACTGCTGATAATTGCATTTCAAAAAATTATTCACATCTACACCTAAAATTCCTATGCGCTTAGTTTGTAATTTTCTAGGATAATAAGCCCCTTAGACAGCAAGAATCAAAAGCCTTGGTTGCTATATTTACCATTTGCTAAACTCTGACTTCGCAAAGGCAGGTATTGTAATTAAAATGATTGGAACTTGAATTCAAAAATGTGGACAGTTACCGTCACAAACTTGAGTTTGAGTGTTGTACACAAATCCTGTTGGACATTGCCCAGATGAAGAGACGCCTCTGTGACTATTCCATGGCGCAGTGCTGTTGGAGGGTGATTGAGAATTATGAGTGTTTGAAGACGCTGCTGCTGCTGAAGGATCGCTTTGGCAAGATTTTCCGTCTGGCAGCAATTTGAAACCTTCTCGACAAGTGCAAACATACGAGTTGCCTTCCGTTACACAAAAATGCGAGCAAAGCTGTCCCGGAAACAAGGAGCAGAAGTCTTGAGATTCATCATCTCTGGAGTGTGGGCGAAACTGCTTACTGGACTGAGAAGCATCTGCCGAATGAAACACACTTGGACACGATTGTTATATGCGGGTATATGAATACTAATACGCCCTTCTCATTATAACTACAAATTACGGTTCTACAATCAAACTACTTTATCTGTAATTTTACCGGGTGAATCTGTACTGTGGCTACGGTGGGTGGGGTGCGGGTTGGGCGATGGCATATGTTTCCCTCCAGCCTGCAGACAGCACCTGGTCAAGGAAGTGTCCCACGGTGGACCAAGTGCTAGCTTTAAAGAATGGAATTCGCAATGTAGGCCCATAGCACCCGCAATAAGTCCTAGTTTGCAGCCTTCACAGCAATCCTTCGAACAGTAAAATTTGTTCATTTGAGGAAATTTAAAAATCGCATTAGTTATGAAATTTGTCACAAACTTTGTGGTAGTGTCCACCTTGACCATATCCCATTGTACACTCTCTACCGGATTTTGCGGATTCGTGACCTGCTTGACACTGTCGCTCCCTGAAACCAAATTTCTTATTTAAATTCCGAAACAATTAATTTAAAACGTCCTCAGTGTTCATTAATTACCTATAAGTACGTCTGCAACAGGCATCGATGGTGGACAGACATGGAGCTTGATGCTCTGCAGAAATTCCTGTCACCGGGGCGTTGTGATCTGTACACGTCTTATTTTCCCAAGCCCACCGGATTCCCATATTGCAACATCGTGACAAAATGGTTTCCAATCCGTCTGGTACATTGTAATGCACTTATTTTATTTAAATTACTGAAATTGAAATACTGACAAAAGGTTTTTTGGGAAAAAATGTTCCTTACCAGTTTTTGAGTAAATGGCGAGAAAACAAAGAAACACAGCACTTACTACAAATATCTTGTTCATCGCTTGTAAAAAAAGCTAACTTACAAAATTTAAAACAAATACAAGGATGGAATACGGGGAAAACACATCTATTTAGCAAAGATACAACTAGTGGACGCAATTTGTTTGTCGACACCGGTTTGCGTATTTAGAGTATCACTCACAGTGTTCGTGAATTTTGTATTACCCTATCTTTACAATTTATGTTAAGGGAAATATTTTCGGCGAATAAACAAATACTTAACAGAGCTCTCCTCTCATTTAAGTAATGTGTAATAAATCATCGTCGATGACAAGACTTACATCCACGATATATAAAAAAGTATTTACTCTTACTGACTCTTAGGTATATGGAAGGTATACTATAACCGTTTAACTTCTTTTGGACATTTCTCAGAAATGTATTTCTTTACTATATGCTTTTAAGTAGTTCAATTAGTGATAATATCTTGCTTCTAAGTATTATATGTATCATCTATCTTCAACTGAATTATGTCAAATAACTGAGCTGACATTGTATCCGTTGTATGAGGTGATAGTGGCAAGAGAGATTGTCAAAATCACTCAATAATATCATGAAGAAAAGTTTAATTCAACATGATATCTATTTGTATTTGGCTTATCCAAATTCTTATCAAAGAAGGACAATTTATAAATACTCAAACAGCAAATAATATAAATGAAACATCTTACAAATTGTGTTTTGAGAAAATGAAGCAATAATAGGTAAGATTTTTATACGGCAAGCATAATGAATGTATCGTAAATTACGACGTTACGTTAATATCTTGACAAATTATGCTGCGTAGGCATATATGCAACGTAAGTAGGTATTAGGTACAGCTATCAATTCTTTATTTTATTATAAAATTTAGTTTTCAATGTATCCTGGAATGCTGAACTAAGTCAAATAGCACATACAACTAAAGTTATAGTACAAATACTTATGGTAATTTTTTGCTACAAATGCTAATCGAAAGGTCAGAGGGGAAATGGACGTAATAAATTCTTCTACTCTACACACTTAGGTATCTCAAATACTCTCTCCTTAAGAAAAATTATATGATCTTGAGTAATGCGTTAATGAGCACACAACCAATCGTTAAAATAATATTATCATAAGAAATGTATGGAGGCTGGAGAGCTGTATTCCTAAATTCCTTCTATTCATATACTATTTAAACTAAAAGAGATTAGGCGTCTCTAGTTTTGGTCAGCATACGATGCAGTAGGTACAATTACACATTTATGCAATTGCCTGTACCAGCAGCAAATTATACTTATACCAAATAAAACCATTTTTGCAAATGTGGTAAATAAGTAATATGTTAGTAAAATATGCTAACCAGACGTTCCGCTTTTAATCATACTAGATATCATTCCCCTTTTAGACCAAGCGTCTGCTTTTGTCTAGATTTTTACAAATTAGTCCATCTTATCCCCGATTGAAATATAAATTAAGAAGCGTAAATTTAATTTGATATTGGTTTAATTTAAATTTGCACTAAGATACTGAAATATTGAAGAAATATTTTCTGAATACCAAACAAGCATTTTTTGTACTGTAGAACGTCTAGAAAGGCACAGATATTTTTTGTATTAGCATGTATTTTATTGGTTAATAAACTGCAAAACCTCTTTGTCAGTAACATGATTATATTTGCAAATGTCTCCACAAATAAATGAATTAACACCGTACCACGGAAGAACAAAATCATGGAAGCAATTTTTCTACAAATAGTTGAAAATTATTCTGTGGTTTATTGTTTAAGTTTAATTCTTAAGGCTTGTGGTTTATGGATCAGAATGGTTTTAATAGATGAATAAAAATGACCATGATTTTGGTAACACTTTTATTTGCAGTACGATTTTTGTAAGTCCGCTAAAGAAATCCTTAATGAAGACTTTGTTAGCGTTTTGGTAAAAAATTCGATATGCTAAGATCTAAAGTTTGCATTTATGCTTTTCAAATAAGAAATTCAAGAAAAGGTGGCTTTGAATGGGAATCATAATGATGTTCTTATCAATAAAGAAATCTTGTGGACCCTGTCTTGTTTTGGGTCACTTGATTGATATGCGGTCAAGTGATCAAAGTTACACTGGGTTCAATTAACATTCCCCTAATTAAATAAGATAAATTTAAACCTTCGCCTAAAACCTGCTATACTCATTTGGCGCGTTGGACATACACATGCGGTTTAATTTTGTGTCAGAAGTGTGCTTGTTTTGTTTTAAACTCTGCATCCAATTGACGAATGAGAAACGAAAAGTCGTCAGTTGAGAATTTCGCTATTTTCTTTCGGTTTTGTTTAGTCACTGTTGACCTGAATTTTTAATTAACAAAAATAAGTGACACGAATTTCTACTTTTATCAACAATGGAGAGAATTTTGGAATGCGTTCGACTTTTAGCTGCTCCGTATGGTGAAGCCAACCCAGGTAACCTTTTATTAATTGAATATTGAATATCATAAATGACAAATTACGAGCAGAGTCATCAGATGACATTGACCCCAAAAGGTTATCTTCGTGTGGTTACCACCACTTCATTTACGTTTCGTGTAATGTCCAGCTGGAAATTTTCATCTACATAATAAAAAGTTATTTTAGATTTCAGCTTGTTAGGTAACGCTTTCAATTCACAATAGACGCACTGTTTGTTAATATACTCTGGCAGAATAGTTTTACCGTTCGGAGGAAGCGGAGGACACTCCGATTGAATAGTGACCTAAAAACAATGGATTTATGCGTCACAGACAACCTTAAATGCTTAAAATTAGTTGCATTAAGTGTTAATAGTTAATGTTAAATTAGCAAATTTTTGAATGGAATTATTAGTATAACTTATCAATATTTTCCTTCTTTAGGTGCAAAATCTGGCGAAGTGAAAATCGCTGATTCATCTCAATGGATGCAGGTGTGTGAGATAGTATGGGAGAAAGTCCCTCCAAAGGCTGGGGCTGATTTATTGATTAGAGCTCCTGAGTCTTCGTCGGCCTGGAAGTTAGTTTGCACGATCCTCGACATTTTAATTAAATTAAAGGAAGAAATGGAAAAAATTGAAAAAACCCAGGGTGAAGAGGAAATCAAAGTAGAGTTACTGAGTGTTCAGTCTCAAGCTTGTGTTTCGACGTGCATTGAGCTGATTATAAGGTTTGGGGTTTTGCCTTATGTGTTACCCGGGATCGTGATTCCAAATAAATTTCGTAAAATCAATGCACAAATTGAATTCGCCTTAAAAGACGAACTCTGTTTGCCAGAAGATATTCAATTTCATCATTTGGCTCACGTCTTACAAGGTCTAATGACATTAAGTGTCCACCCCAAGTTTGCAAATATAGTAATGTACACACATTTGACTGAAGTTTTTCTAGGCTTGATGCAAACTATCAAGTGTCCGATTAAAAAGCCCGAAGTCGGCACTACTAATTCATTTGTTGGCGGGACGATAAATGCTCTTAACATGGATGAATATAAGAGAGTGATGACCACACGTAGGAAACTGGATTTTCAGTACCAGATTTCCTTCCTTAACATAATACCGAAAGCGATGCTGGTCCACTCACTTTTTATTGGAGGACGTCAACAGTCGCAGTGGATGGCGCAGTCTTGTCGCGATTTACTTCACGAGATACTGCTCGGCAAAAGTGGCCTATTAACCATCTGCCAAGCCCTTTCGGAAATGACGGACAGTGCAACAAATTTCGAAGTAGGCAAAGTGGTGAATAACTTGATATTCAGTGCCTGTACAACCGGAGATGCGTCGAAAACCACCGAGAGACTGTCAAATTTATGTACCCAATGCTATGAGGTCATTCTTTACAGCCACGAAGAAAAAGAAAATCGCAAAGGAACTGTAAAAACTGGTACTGGACAAAGTTGCTTACACATTAGTTTGTGGTGCGGAACAGCCATGACGAATATAAATAATAGTCTTGCCCATCGAATGCTGTGGACTCCACTATTTGGTGGAATGAACCGCATTATTTCTGATAATGAATATGCACGTGCATTTCAAATTGAACAGTGTGCTGACTTAGCTCAGATTCTGTTGAGGCTTACCCCTCCAGAGGAAATAGAGTTGCCCATTTACTTGTTCAAAGAGACTTGGTATATCTTTCTTCACATCTTAGTGGCTTGTGAAAAGTATATCAACAGGAACCAGCTTCGTTTAAGCCAACGTCATATTACTGTGAGTATTCGAGCCAAGCTGATCCATGTTTTCACCTCGTTGCTTGAAATACTTTCCAAATCGAAGGAAAGGAGCACCTCCAGCAGTTGGTTCTGCAGAGATCTCATTTTGAGTTTGATTAATTATAACTACAAAACTGTGGTTGTACAGGATTCTTCAAGCTACAATTCAAAACTCACATCACCAACTTCTTCTACGGTGGATCTACGATTTGCATGTGCTCAGAGTCGCCCGGAAGACTCTCACGAAATGCTGAGTCAAGGATGCTCGATTTTTACAAAAACAGTTTTGCCAGAGGAAAGGTTAAAGGAAATCAGATCTCTGATGTTTAGCCAACTCAACGGATCTGGAGGGGAAGAGGAGACTCAATCAGAGAATTCTAAATTGGTTGTTCGTATGCTGTTGGATAACATTGCTGCTGAAGATAAAAATAGGTATGAAAAAGCATTAAGGGAATTGAAAGATTCTCAATTGGCTGTTAAAGAACGGGGACTTTTGAAACTTCAAAAGTTGATAGAAGAAAATGATAAAGAGACGATGGAAAATGACCAATTCCTTCTCAACCTTTTCAAAGACGAGTTGAAACAAGATGATATGTCTATTTATTTGATGGCTATGAGTGGAATGGCTGCCTTAGGCTCCAGATTTCACGACGTTGTGATGCCCACTTTGATGGGCCTGTACGATTTTCAAGAAGGGAATTCCGACGTCACCAATAGTAAACTTCTGATTTCAATGTCTGCAGAAGAGCGCGCTGAATTCCGTTTAAAAATCGGTGAGATGTTGGTCAAGGTTATTCAAAAACTTGGCACGGACACTGCTTCGGTGTACCGAGTATCTGTTTCGAATGTATATATCCGTACCATGAGAGACGAAGATGAAGCAGTTCGAAGCTCAGCTCTGTCTAACCTTGGGGAGTTGTGTGAACTACTGAAATTGGCTCTCGACAATACTTTTAAGGAGGTAAATCAAAGGCTATCCCATTTACTCTAATACCAATTAGAGTTACGCTAAATATCCGTAATTTTACAGAGCTTTAACCGTATTTCTATAATTTATGTCCAATCCTATTACAACAATCAATTATTCCTTTCTAAGCTCATCTAAATTCAAATAATTCTAAATAAGTGTTTTAGATTCAAGTAGTAAGCTAAAACAAATATAAAAAATTGCAAATATAAAAACTTGATATTTAGGTCTGGCAGAGCGTGGAAAATTTGTTGGAAAGCGAAAAGAGCTGTGAAGTACGGCAAGCTGCCCTGCATCTCACGGTGCTATTGTTATACTGTGTCGAAGGGAAATTACCTTTTGAGTTTCTGGCCGTCAGCAAAGATTTTGGAGTCTTCATTCGGGACGCTGAAAATTGGTTAACAAAATTGCGTTGCACCGAAAGTGATCCTGCCTGTCTCTCCCATATCGAGCTGGCACTGGCTAAAATTGCCTCCATGGCATCTAACTTTCCCATTCTTCCAAAAGACAGCATTTAAAGGATCAAAAATATAGGACAATTAATTTTTTACCTATTTTTTCACCATTTATACTGTGCAAATTCATTTGATAGTATCTGAAACATAAATAATGTTTGGTTGCAAAGTTCATATTTTTGATACTAAAATCTTATATCTGCATGGATTCACTTCATAAAGTGATGGTTCCTTTGTGTTAATTCTTTTGTTGTTCAGTTTGTAAGAATCCACTTTCAAATTTGTGTTTACAAAGTAAAATTAGTTTTTTTGCATGAAAATAAATATGTGAAAAACTACTGGGTATTTCTAATGGCTATTTATTCGCTAAAAGTTGACAATAATAAAATAAGTCGATGGACAAAAAGATATTCAAGTATGCATACAAATTAAACAAGTCTTTAGTATGGTTCCAATGAAGATATATTTTCATTGGAACCATACTAAAAGCTTGTTTAATTTGTGAATGATTTGATTATACTACTACCCATAATAGTGGCCACCCAATAGACATATTTTTGGAATAACTAAATGTAAAATATCGTGAGCTCTAAAGCCAATCATAGAAATATAAAGAAAATAGAAAGAAATTAATTCAAAAACATTGCACATCTTCTTAGCTTCAATTTTTCAAGGTTACTTTTAACTGCTTAAATGATAAGGTTTTATATTAAAAATTAAGTGTAGAGCATATTATAAATTATATATTTCGGCAAAAGGGCAGCAATGAATGCATTATCCAATGAAATTTAATTGTAAAAGCAGTTTGCGTATCTGAGGTATTTTATTTAAGGTGACGTAAATAGTTTGCAGGAATATTTTCAATTTATCCATATAAAACAGTTATTATTATACAGCTTATAAATATAAGTCGTCTTCTTCCGTAAATTATTGTGTATTTCCGCATTCTTTGACAAATACCATTTACATGCTGTTTCAAAAAATATTTTATATAATTTGTAGCTTTGCAAAGAAAAAAAATTCCATCCATTAGTTTTTCATTATTGCTCTGCTTCTGCAGCATCCAGGAGTTCTGTGAGATTAAGATCTGCTCGCTCAGCTGAAATATCTTCAGAGTTCACTACAGGCATGCAGGAATGCGAGAAATGAGAAAATCTTTGTTTCTTAAGGCAACTGTATTGATTCATCTGCCCATTTGAGCAAAGAAAATATTTAGATTTTTCACTGGGATCTGCGTATACTTTTCCATTGTTTTTGCATAGTTCATCTAAAAAGTCACACAACGTGTTTGTAGAGCATGAGTAGTTATTATGGCAATTGCAATAAATACTCATTAAAGAGTCATAAATAAAAAATATGTCAGAAGCACAAAATAATTTCGATACTGAGTAGTAAAATTGGAAAAACCATTGACATACCTTCACAATTGCCTTTCCTTGAGCATTTCTTTGTAAAAAAATCAAATTTGTGATTTCCCGGACAAGATTTTGTTATACCAGCTGAATTTACCCTAAATGTTGCAAAACAGAAATTTAGCAATACATAATCAAAATATAAATTATTTACCTGCAGGAAACCGCTATGACCTTGAACATTAAGAAAGTCATTTCTGATTTTCATGGTATATGATAAAACAGGGGTGGAATATATATACTGATCAAGAAGGTTATGACAAGAAATAAACTAATTGACAAATACTCCATTGTCAACATAGAAAAGTTTTGAACCCAATTGAAAATGTGAAATTAAGCAAAGTTGACAAAACTGGACATTTCATTTCGCCACATATTATTATATTACGTAATGTAATAACTGTAATCTTACTTGGAACATTCCAGAAATTTATTACAATCATTCTTTAGAGAAACTTGGCCTAAAGTTTTGCACATATTTTGTCCAAAACCTATTGGTCCCAAAATGGACCCTATCAACTCTCCAAATATTCTTCCTTCAGGTTTTTTATTCTCTTTAGGAGCAGAATCCGATTTTGAATGTACACTTTTAGTCATGTAAACAGTCAGAAAACTTAAAATATACAAAAGGGAAAGTAAAACTTTTTTCATTTTGATTTTTGATAATTAATTACAAATCTGTCTGTCAAACTAATCGAGTTTACGATTTAGATGTATGTCATAGTGGATTCTGATGTGGCTGTTTTTGACGTTAGCATATTCCAACAATGCAAATCAATCTATTATATTATGTCTAGGTATTCATTTACGAGTTCGTCGACCTAATGCGGAACTGATACTTGTGACATACAATTTTATAGACTTAAAGTAGTTTGCACTCGTATATATTGATATTGTTCGATAATGTATACAATATCACTATACCAAATTACAACACCTCGCAAAGAAAAGTGTCGGTGAAGTGAAAAGTAAGGGGTGTCCATATGGTTAAATGTCAATGGTCAATATCATTGTACATAATCCGGTTCATTTTCATTCACTCTTCGATATAGTTATAATATGGGGTATGAAAAGACAAGGTATTTAATGTGCAAGGGGTCATGGAGCATTAATGCAGTGTAAGGAAACAACATAGAATATAATAACGGACAAAGTGAGTTAATTGCATAGTTTAATGTAGGTATAAATATACAGGGATGTTAATATACAAGGGACTTAAGAAATGCAAAGAAGAAAGAAACATTCCATGCAATTGTATGTATATGAAGTATCTAGATTTAGCATAATTGACAATTTTTCTGTGAAATTAAGAGATGCTTTCTGTTAAATATTTATTACTTATTGTTTTCCAGGCTTTCTAAATAGGTTTAATATGACGCTCTACCGTGTAAGATTCTTCAATCAAGGAATAATAGCAAAAAGTTTAGTTTTGCGGTGAATGCATAAGAGTGATAAGAGGCCATTAGTTTTCTCTAAACCTAAGATTCTTTTATCGGTATATTTAGAGAAAATATAATTAAAAATTCATAGAAATGTGGAAGTTTATTGGTTTTCGTGTTTCCAACAAATAATAAGATAAACTAATGTACATAAATAATACTGTATGGCAAGAGATATTTGATTGGACACGTCAATACAGCTACAATTCAATTAAATTCTATCGACTTGTTTAACAAAAAGAAAAAATAAACAAAAAACAATTTAATTCATATAAGTCGTATATAGCGGCTACAAAAATCTACTTAAAATAGCAGGCAACGTTACGGTGAATAAATTTTAGAAACGTATTCATACTCCAGTTTAATAGTTTCTGAGGGAGCACAAGGTGGATTCTGCTGACCTTCACGCTGTAAACGAGAGACCAAATAATTAGTAGTGGAAACCAAAGAACTCAAAAATGTATAATTACGAAATCAGTTGGTTATGTTTGAGAAAATTCGAAAAATATTTGAGGTTTTGAAAGCATTACATTGGTAAAGAGGGGTGGCCACTAGCCGGCTTTAAAATCTCCCCGTTTTTTATATATGATATATATTCTATGTTGTAGAGGAGATTACCCTGGTCAAGTTTGGTTATGAAATTTTTTCCAAATAATCATTAGGGTGACCTCCAGAGCCCACTAAAGGTCACACTTTTGGTCACTTTTTGGTGTAAATATGAGTGTATCTTGAGAACGGTACTGGCTAGAGATAAAAGATTACTGCCATTCGATGGCTATTTATATGTGGAATAATGCAGAGTATTCAAAACTTGACTACCCCCCATTTTGGGGTCCCACTCCTCCCCACCCAAAGTGGCCCTATGAGATTCATATTCACACTGAATACTCCTTGTAGCCTCCTAAGTCACACATAAATCGCATACATTAATTGAACGGTTTATTTCCCCAAAATCAGGTCACTAAATATTCACTTAAGGGGGCGGGGGGTGCTTATGTTGAGCAAGTAAACATTTATGACAAGGTAGTCGTGTGAAATAGTGTGGATTGAATTGTTCATTGGGTTGTGGTTTTGTGTTGATTTACGTATGTCGGATTTTCTATTCTAAAATAGAACAAAGTATCTCTGAAACTTGATAACGACATTAAAAAAAGGGAAAAATTCTTTCGAAAAGGAAAAATATTCCTCAGAGGACATAAAAACGATTTTTGTATTTCATGCTGTCTTAATACATAAAAACTGCCATTTTTTAAAACTCCAAGTATGTTTGTACTCAAAAATAGTTTTTTTGAAAACATGATTATAAGTAGTGAAATATGAAAAATAAAAAATATCATCGACAAATGCTTCTCGTGAAAAGAATGAACTTTCATAATATATTGTCCACGGCTTGTCAAGTTGAACTGTTGACCCGTTTTAATCTCTTTGCTGAGATGAACACCCCTCCTTAAACCACATATCAATAGTAGTTACATTTACTCTTACCTTAATACTGTTACCTTCCATTCTGGGGAAATAAACCGTTCAATTAATGTATGCGATTTATGTGTGACTTAGGAGGCTATAAGGAGTATTCAGTGTGAATATAAATCTCATAGGGCCACTTTGGGTGGGGAGGGGTGGGACCCCAAAATGGGGGGTAGTCAAGTTTTGAATACTCTGCATTATTCCACATATAAATAGCCATCGAATGGCAGTAATCATTTATCTCTAGCCATTACCGTTCTCAAGATACACTCATATTTACACCAAAAAGTGACCAAAAGTGTGACCTTTAGTGGGCTCTGGAGGTCACCCTAATGATTATTTGGAAAAAACTTCCTAACCAAACTTGACCAGGATAATCTCCTCTACAACATAGAATATATATCATATATAAAAAACGGGGAGATTTTAAAACCGTCTAGTGGCCACCCCTCTTTGGGAAAGAAACGAAAAATGCACGCCTTCAAGACAAGCCTATAAGCTAAGTGGTTTATGGCTATAGATACCGCAATAACAGTGAGACAATAAGAGTTTCAATCGTTAATTAAATGAAAACCAAGCGTGAGGAAATGGAAAAATAAATTGGCTAAAGGTCCAAAATAATTTTGGCTTTTCGACATTGCAGTCCATAACTTTGTTCATAACTGTAACTATGTAAACTTAACCACAGTGTCTCTTAGACAGGGATAGTAATTCATTATAGACGGAAAGCTTACCTTAATCAGCTTAACATAAACAGAAAAGTCATCAAGTTCGATCCCTACCATAACCCCAGTAAAGCCAACGTACTCACCCTTCACCACCATAAGTTCCATTCCTAAATGAAAGAGGTAAATAAAAGAGGTCAAAAATCTACGCATAAACGCTATACACATTTCAGTCATTTTAAGTCGTATCTCTTACTGAATACCGTATAATACGCGTACATTATACTTTACTCATCAGAATGTTTTCTCTTTTGGTTAAATTTGCCCTTTTTAGAAAACTGTCTTATGCAGTTGTCAAATATTGGGATTATAACAAAACATAGTAAAATAATTTCTTCTGTCAATTTTTAAAAAGTTTTAAATTTTCTAGCCAAACTTATAATGTAGTGTCCCTCGATCCTTATAACGTCAGGCCACCCAACACAAACCATGTTGAGGCAATGGTTTATCGAAGAACAGTACATTAAAATTGTATTTTCTGGTAGTGTAGGTCATGGGAAAATGCAAATACATTCAAACTGTTGATAAGGAAGCATTCAAAAACCACAGTCAAAGACATCTACAAAACTATGATCTACGGTAAGGGATTTCAGATTGCATGTGCTTTCAGAAGTTGGAATGGATACAGCTAAAACTATGAGATATTCATTACTTTAATAAAGTATATTATAAAACCTTTGAGTCACCTCTATTTTTAGAAATCTGTCATCCTACTTATCGAACATTATGTCCTTTATTATAACTTTGTCATAACATTTGCCACAGCAAATCAATGACTGAACTGTTGTTCTACAAAGATTTGAACCACAAACTTATTCCACCACTTCTAATAGTAAAGATAGGAAGTAATTTTGCAAATGAGAGTTGCACTTGACCTAACCACAAATTAATTTAATGTCTATTGTGTATTTTAACTTTAGATACAAAAGTTATAGGATGCTAGGACTCACTTAGGAAATGAAAATGCACCAAATATATATCTAGACTAATATGAAAAATTGTATCTTGCCCCAATTTACTGAAATTCAGTCTCTGGCACTGCATTTAATGAAATTAATACTATAGTTAGCAATGGACAAGTTCAAATTCAAAAATCTGGTACCATTGATGTCCTAGGCACATCACAAAACTTGATGGTACTTGCAAGAGCTGTAATATTCCTACTGAACCTAATCCAATCACCGAACTAGTATATTCCAAATCGTTATCAAAGAGAGCGGATGTGGTGGAAGCTGCAAAGCGGATGCTTAACTCACACAGAGACGAGTTTACTATACCACAATTACATAATGTTATTCTGCAGTTTCTTAATAATTTATTGAATTTAAGCGAGAACTCATGACAAGTCTATAACGTCCACCAAAATGGTTTACGCTACAATTTTAAAAACCGGAGCGTTTTTGACTGCAGTAAGTTAAAGAAATTTTTTCAAGTTTTTGCATTACCGCATTCAGTAATTTCGAATGCATATAATTACTTGCAGTTATCATCAATCGCCGTGATTGCAGTATCCAGCTGGACTTTGTCCACTACATTTTCTAGATCTACAGAAACAAATTCAAGTGAAATACCGAATATCGCATTAAACGCTAGCGACAATAGCGATAACAATTTTGACGAGAAATACCAGAAGTTCATGGATTTCGCAAATGAGTCGAGCACAATAAATCCACCAACAAAATCAAGTATGGAAAACTTCTGGGAAAATAAACCTCCTAGATATAAAACACTGATTCAAGCCTTTTCTGGTGTTTCTACCACAGCCGGATTAATTCAACTAACTTTGTCTTGGATGGTCATTTGTGGCAACATGAAGGTAATTTAACTATTTCCCAAGACATTTTTGAAACCCATTTGCAATAAAAAATATAAGGCAATTGTCCTTTTCCATTACAGAACATTCGGGAAAGAGTAAAGCTATGGCAATTGGCAAATTTCGTTATCTTTTTGATCTTACTGATTTGCATTTCTGTGCCATTGACATTTAGTGCGAAAAAGGATGCCTTTCTCGGGTCAAGAACGTTTTGGACGCGGTTTTTCAATAAAATAAAAAACAATGGCTACCAATACATTCAAAATTTAGATTATAATGTTTTTACAAAGAGTCTGGACGGTTATTTCATTACTCTTATAGTTAATGATGTAATACTTTTCGCAATTCTCAATTTCGCGTGCTGTTGCCTCTGCTACAGTTGCAACGGAAATGCATACCACAACGCTTGAATTAAATATAACGTTTTGTAAGCATACCAAATGACCACGTAGATTTAATAAAAAGAGAAGTGATAAATTGTACTTTTATAATAAAATTGCTCATTCTGATGAGTGACCTCAGTTCCTTGCACGTACTTTATACCGCTGTATTACTTATTATTTTCACCCCTAGTAAATCTGAGATTCTTAGGTCTAGTTGACTAAAGGCAAGGCTTACCTAACGTTGGAAGGACAGTCTGCAAATCCACTTGATCTATTTTTAACAAGGTACTGCATTCTATAAGTTTAATGATCCCAATGTACTTGCTCACATTATCTATTACAACTCCCTTTTTTCCGTAATAATATTTGCCAAGTTTACGAGTGACCACTTTAACAACAATGCCCTGAGGTACAAATATTTAAGTCAATTTCTTACATCATACATAAAAAATATCAATCGTCCATAAATTAATATTCTGCAACCTTTTTTAACCAACTTTCCTCAGATTCATCTTCCTCTTTAATAACCGTTTCCTTTATATTTGCCTTAAAGGTGCCTTCAAGACCTCCACCATAGGCAAAATAGCTGCTTTTACTGTCCAGAGTAGGAAAATGGTGTCTTCCCTTTGTGGAAAAAACATTTTTTGAATAAAGAGTATTTGATCGCGAGGACTTTGAAGATTTTAAAGACATTTTAAAGCTTAGCTTTTTATCTTCTTTATCACGACACAGTGCCGTATATTCAGGCTGTGGTTTTTCATTTCCATTTGACTTCTGTGTACCCAATTTTTAATGTTACTTTATAGTCAGGACATTGTAATATTTAACAAGGCGTACTTCACAAAAAACTTACATGTGGCTGCGCTAACTTTTTCATGAACTCTTCCTCTCGTTTTCTAGTTTTGGTTTTCAATTCTATTTTTTTCTGCTTGATTAATTGTCCAGGACCTCTGAAAAACATAATACTCTGAATACAGACACCGAAATTAAATTGTTCAAGCATGCAGTCATTACATTCTAACCTGTCAGTCCAAGAAATAAATAACTCCTCTTTGTTTCCATCCACATGACATATTCCATTATTAGCAAGCGACTTAACGAAATCCGGAAAAGTAAGCCACTTAGTTCCGTTAATATGCAAATTTTTGTTTTCATTAATGTACTCTCGATACACCTAAAAAATCAATGTCAGAATATTATGAGGTTTCAGATTTTATTGGAATGCAAAGCTTAACATTTTGGATGACAGAACACGGCCTGCAGAATTAATAATCCGAAACAAATATTATAGTACTATTTGAAAAATAAAATACACTTACTAAATTTGCAAGAACCCTTTTAGTACCAAATTTTCGGTGCAATACTTCAACAAAAGCCTCAGAAAAATCTCTAAAATTTGAAACGAACAATTCATTTAAAGCAAGCCAAAAAGAAATAATGGGCACATACTAAAGGTAATTTGTAAGTACTTAGAAAACTTCTCCAAATATTTTGGGGGAGCTTGGACAAATAGAAGACACTGAGTATGATGTAATGAAGTATCTATGTGAAGCTGGTAGCTATTTTCATCATTGCATTGCTTTCGGCATGCTTGACAATACCATTTCAATTTGTTCCAGCCTTTGCTAAAACCCGACTCCTTAAAACTTCCTCTTGGTAAGTTTGACATTTGCATCAAGTTCAAAGGTCTTGTCAAAGTGGAAGTTATACTTCAAGACTTTCAATCAATCTTATCAAAAATATATTTAGTAGGATATTAGGACAGACTAATAACAATGATACATTTGTGTAAATGATATTTGTGGAAAGTATACGCTTCAATTTATATCACCGCACTTACTCGACAAAATCAATACAGATGCCCCAGAAAATTAAACTTATTAAAAATACTTCTATTCTTATTAGAAGTAAGCAAAATTAGTAGAATTATATTCGTACGATACATAAGCTTTCGGAAGTCAAGTAAATATCAGTAATTATCACTTATTTTGACAATGGATTAATTACCAGTTTACTACTGTATTTCAAACCTAAATATTTACTTTTATTTTTATTGGCTCACTTCAAACCAAACACCCAACATCGAAGCCAAGCTTCTTGTACTTTGTCTTCACAACTTCTATCACCTCTTTTAAAATTTTCGCATCTAGAAGAGTCGCAGCAAGTAGCCCCATGAAAAGAATCCCGTGGCCGTGCTGAGTTGCTGAAGGTGTCAATACCTACTATTATGCCACGAAATGAGAAGCTCAATCATTGCCCCCACCTTTCACTTACCTTGCCAAATAGAAGCATCAACCAAAATATCTTTCTTCTTTTTATCTTTATAAACGATGCTGGATCAAATCTGACTGATTAGATCTGGTTACAAGAAAGCATACAGAAAATTTACAATTTAATAAATCTACATTATTTCTTTACTTTAAAGAATAAAGCTACAGTGTACTTTCCATCCTATCACAGATATATGAAATCGATCATTATCTTTCACAAGTATACATAAATTAATTACAATATATCTAAAGCACAGTTATTTTAAAAGACATTCTGTTATCCTTAAAAGAGTCGTACAGCTTTATTGAAGTTCCTTTAAACAGGCTTCTATATTGTGGTATTCATAAAGGTAAAGCAGTGAGGAGAGGGCAACTAATGGGTCTACAAAAGTATAAAAACATCATGTGTTAAGCGCAAATCTTGACTCATTCAAAGAGTTCTTGTACCAGTCGGTTACAGTTGGCCTTAGCAGCAATAACAAAGGAAATATTTATAGCTCTCTTGCTATCCTGCCTTTAATTTTTGTGTATTTAACACAGTAGTTAGTTGGTTTACATCCATGAATGCATGTGACAAGGTAGTCTTTTTAAACCTTATTTACATTAAAATCCAAATTCACTGCTTAAAACAAACTGTAGTACTGTATTTTTATTTTTACGGCTGATAAAAATATATTCTGAATATATTAGTTTATTTACTTCATGTGAGTTTGCATTGTTTTTTATTTTTAGTGGTATTAGTGGTCACCTTTAACACCCGAATCTTTAAAACTGTATTAAATCGATGTACAATTATAAATGCAATATTACACTTTATTTATTCTATTAAAACAACCACGAAAGTATAGTGGGGCATTTATTTTAACTCTCTGTAAACAGTAAACAGAAGCAAAGTAAAGCCTTTGTAATGGTAATCTCATTCTGGTGTTGTCTCAGTGTGCAGTTAAAAGCACAGGATTATTGTAGATAAAATCTAACTAATTTTACAATTCTGTTGTTTTAAAGAAGTGATAATAAACTAATGAAATTATTGATATTTTTAGCGCACAGTCTAGTCATCGAAAACAGACGATACCGGACTCAGTTATTCGAAAGAAATACAGAAGGATAGTAGAAGACTATGAATACAGTGCGGCCACTGATTCTTCCAGAGCCACCTCACAATGTTGACTTCAATAAACCTAAAAACGACCAATTTTGGTATTTAAAATAATTTCCCAAAAAAATTGTACTTTGTAGTTTGAGATAAAATTTACTGTGAATATTTTAAGTTAAAGACGTAATGGAGATTAAAACAACTTGTAATTAATAATCTGGCCAGTTGCTATATTTGTGATATTGTTTTATGATTGTACAGACAGTCTACTGAAAACGCAATAACAAAAACTGACGACGAAAACTGAGGATAGTACACCATACTCACAGGTGATATTATGCACTATATTTTTAGGCTTCGTACTAGTTTACAAAACGCATTGCTAAGATCAAAAATATTTATGAATTTATTTTTTAGTGTATCGAATATTTCTCTTCTATGGTATTTTTCAAAATTCACCTTCAAAAATCATGATGTATAGATTAACCATACATTACACAAAAATCCTATTTATTTGGGGTCACCAATAATCCCAAAGAGATATTCTATGTGCACACTAACTTTTTCGTTTCCAAGTTCTAACATACAAAATTGTATATTCGCGAATATACAATTTTAAGGAATATTTATTAATATTATTATAATATTAATTCGCGAATATATTCGGAAAGTTCTGATACTCTGCAAATTCGCAAAGTATATTCGTCTGTATATTCGTAAAGTTCTAAAATGTGTAAAGTGTTTTACCTGGAAAGGTACGCCTTTCACCCCAAAAGCATATTAAGGGCGATTATAACCTTCTCATAAAAACATATCTCTCACAATAATGTGTTTGCTCTAACAGGAAATACCATTTTATATTTGCAGTAATAATATTTACTTTACCATGGATGTAAGATAAGCAAAAGGGAAATAAGGGTTTAAAATATCAAGCTTTTGTTATTAAATCATATATTGCATTATCAATAAATCACTGTCGCCGAATTACATGTAGTTCGTATTGTCTCTCTATTGGGTCTAAGACATAGACGGAAACCTCGCATACCGTCGGTACCCGGACACTACCCCTAGCAAGCTGAAAAAATTGACACCCTAAAATGCCTCGGACACCCTAAGCTGGCCCGAAGGGCCAGCTTAGGGTGTCCGAGCAGTAGAAGTAGGGAAAAAGTGGAAAAAAGGCAAATAAAGTCAGTCACGCAGATTTCCAAAAGAGAAAACGCAATTTTATAATTCGCTATAATTAATACCCGCAATTTTCTGCTTCATTTTTGTTGACTAATATTTGCAAAAACATCATTTTCCTGCATTCTAGCATAAAAAAGTGAAAAAATTTTTCGGCCCTTACGGGCCGAACCCACCCGCACCCCACCCACGCCCCGCCCCCAGCAAATTTTGGGGCGTGGCTTGGGACACCCCTTAATAAGGTTCCGTTTTGAGTAGGTCTAACAGGGTAGGAGGTTTCCGTCTATGGTCTAAGAGTAGCATTCTACGTCCTAAATACAATATCTTACTGTCTTACTGTGTTTACAGGTTTACATGAAGCAGAACTGCAAAGCGAACAATACATCGTAAAATATCCTGAACCAATTGACATCAGATTAGATGACTCATTGTCAGTTCTGTTTTTTTGTTATTGAAAATTGTTTACAGTTCTTATTGGCGAAAGCTGCCGAGTGCTGAATTACCATGTTTTAATTTCTTGGGCATTGCATTGCAGTTTTTTCCTCCAGTCCAGATAAGAAAGTGTTTTAAACACAGAGGCACTCTTTGTTATGTGTAGGGATGAACCCACAGACACTGCTCTGAAGTTTTACAGATTGAAGAAAGGCACTCAAATATAAATGAGCATCAAAAGCAGTGAAACCTCAGTCTTTCAATGCATTCGCAGTGGCAAACATCATTCGTACAGTCGCGTCCGTGGGGTCTGGTTTTTTCAGCTATTCCCCTGCAGCTTAAAATAACGTTTGTGTAGCAAATCAGCCTATTTCTCAGCTCTATCAGCCTCTGCCTCGTCTACTGCAAGTGTACGGT
Organism: Yoshiicerus persimilis; assembly: GCA_020352615.2. NCBI lineage: Eukaryota > Metazoa > Arthropoda > Collembola > Entomobryomorpha > Tomoceridae > Yoshiicerus > Yoshiicerus persimilis. Next base: position 2,275,012 of record CM060170.1, on the reverse strand, counting down.
AAGTTCACTACTGTTCTGTGCATGCTATTCCTCGGTTTTAATTAAAGCTCCCAAAGTATACCCCAGAGTTCGTATAATGATAATCAGGCTGCATTAGTTATTAAAAATTCTTAACCTACTCTAGCAAGGTAACAGTAAGCACTGCTAAAATTTATCCTCCAGAAAATATTAGATTAACATATGTAACATATGAAAATAAATTAGCTGTTTAACAAGTGCTAAGTAGGCGATGATCTGTATTGTGTTTATGAATTGGATTCAATTGACGCGAATTCAATTGAGCAAGTAGACGAGACAAGTGTAGCCAATAGTGGCTGGGATCCACTCGTTCAGACATAAATTCAATTTATATTTACATTCTTGCAAAGCGCAATTCTAAGTGCATTGTGCTGGCCCACTATATATGACGCTTATATAATTAAACCAAATTCCAGCCTCTTCTATGCACTTTATTGATTTTGATTTAAAGGGATACGTCACAACATTAATTGGATTCAAAGGTCTTTTCTCTGAAGGTTGTTTATGGCACATTCTATATGTAATAAAACTACTCGCTTAGAAATTATCTTTATTTATATTCAGGTCACATTTTTTAATAGAACTTAATGTCCATAACTTCAAGTTTGATATTTGTTGGTAACCATAAATCATTCATCCAATACAGTTAATGACTAAATTAAGTAAAAAATGTTTCTTTTTAACTAATAAAAATAACTTAATCGGTAAGCTTTTAAATATTAAAATAAATATTACAAGTTGCTAAAATATTCGACCAGTTTTTGAATCGTCAGCAATTAATTCGTGTAAGTTGAAAAATGCTTTATTATGTAGCGGAGCTACATTATGTGAACGCTCTGTCTGTCTGTCTGTCTGTCTGTCTGTCTGTCTGTATCCTCTATAACTCGAGAACGCATTGACACAATGAGTTCACACTTAGAGCACATCAAGATGAGGTCCAGTAGGAGCTAAAGCCAGAAGATGGGGTCAATCGGTCAATGGGTTCCAGAAATACAGCCCCAAATATAGAGCCTACAGCTCCATGTATAGCATGGCTTAATCTTTGAGACAAGCCTACAAATGGGAGAACGCATTGAGATAATGACTTCAAACTTAGAGCACATCTAGATAAGGTCTAATAGACGGTCAAATTAGAAGATGGGGTCAATCGGTCAATGGGTTCTTGAAATACAGTCCAAAACGGTTTGAATCTCGTTAATCCATTCATGCGCGTCACTAATTAGATGACGAGGCATTTGGCTACCTTAAGAGAGTCATAGTTACTCCCTCCATTTGATTGCGCTTGGTCGAATTTTCACTAAACAATCAATGATCAACCGATGAGCAACCAATGATCAACCGATGATCAACCGATGATCACCGATGATCAACCGATGATCACCGATGATCAACCGATGATCACCGATGATCAACCGATGATCACCGATAATCAACCGATGATCACCGATAATCAACCAATGATCAACTGATTAATCTCCTCCGCTACATACTTACTCCGTGTTGCACCACGGTTTATTTGCTTTGGTTGACGAGCGCATGCCGATAGTAACTATGAATATATGTTCAAGTAGGAAATACATTTTTAAATTGGACGATGTATTCCTTCACCATGTAACCATTACATGGTGAAGGAATGACGAGGTTTAACTATTTAAAGTGGCTATAAGGTCTTAGGTGCGATATTGTTTAATTAAAATAAATGAAAAAATAAGTTCGAAATTACCGACATGTGTTAAACCATTAAATCTAAACCAAGTTGGACTGTCATCCATCATCGGTAGGAAAGTGTGGTCCAAGGACTTAATTTATTGAATTAAAACGATGCCGACCATAATTCACATTTAAAGTTTTAGGTTTCATGACTAGAAATTATTAATGCTATATCGCTGCTTTGTGCCTTGACAGAAACAGTTCGTTTTTAGAAAATCTAAAGAGTTATTATGCTTACTTTTTTATTCAACATTCTACCAGACAAACTGCTTCTGTAAATGTAGATATACGTATTTTGTCGGAAAGTGTAGACACAGATAAAGAAGAGAAACCACAGTACCATTTTAGCCAACCAAATGCTATTATCTCTTTAATTTTTCATTTACGTAATAAATAACTAGACGAATCAATGTATGTATACGGTAGTTATCCTTTATTGTCATTACTATTTACTATTCCTTCGGCCTTATTGCCAGAACATTTTTCCAAGATGTATTACAAGATAAATACATGTCTTTCTATATTATATAGGATCTTGTTTTACTACTGAAATCGTAATCTCACCACTGGAATTTGCTGAAAAAGCGGCTTAAGAAAAACAACCAAGACATTCGTCGACAATTTAAACTTCCTCATTGCTTACAATAAGATTGTATGCTTGCTGCACTTTTCGATTAACGAAAATATGGATAAGCCAACAGTTGGAATGTCTATGAGAAGGTATTTAATTTTTTTAAATAGCGCATTTATTGACTGCTAGTGCTGATTGGGTGCTACAAAACTTAGCATCAGTTGAGAAAGAATTAAGTAATTTTAAATAAGTATTGAATATAATTTGTAACGTAACTTAACTGTTGGTGCCTTTACTTATGTATATTTAATTTAAATAAGGTTTTTGTTCTACTAACTAATAAGTAATGGAAATCATTTACATTGGAAAATAATTGTTATGAATTTTAGAGGCGGTGCTCGGCTGAGAGCAATGGGGAGGGCACACAGCCCCCTGCACGTTCTTCTATGGCAGGCCCGAGAAGTCCAGACTGCATTATTGGCTGCAGCTGCTGCCCAAAAGACATTGTTCAATGACTTAGCTGCCTGGGCTTCGTCGGAAAATCGCGCTTTGAGTGACGTGTGTTCTTGCACTTCGGAGCTGAGTGCTTTGTACACCGCCATTCAAGTTCAATTGGCTATGGCTTACAAATCCTTTCGGAAGGAAATGTCTTTGGTGCTGGAGGGAGAACGACGATGCGACGCTGCTCAACGGAAACTACAAGAAGCGGAACACAAAAGACTCAAACTTCGAAGACAAGTAAGCAATTCTTCAACAATTAGTCCATGTTCAGGTCGTAGATAATCTCAGCTATTAATATGGGTTTGCTTTCTTTGGTGATTTATTTATTTATTTGTTTGTAGTATGCACACGTTTGCTTTTCTTGTCGATGGTAGTCTATCTATGTTGTCAACTGTAATTGATAATCACAATGTAACCATTGGTAAAGTAGAACGGATGCTCTAACATTATACCAAAGCTTTTCTTTGAAATCGCAACCCTAGCAATGGTAGAGATTAATCTCAACTGAACTACTCATGTGTAGTATTACTTAATATGAAGGTTCTTCGTGCTCAGAGTCGAAGACAGGTTAGCGGGGAGAATAGACGATCTGGAGACTTTACAGCGCTTCAAACTCAACTTTCAGAGGCTGAGCGGACAGCAGATAGGGCTCATGTGGAAGGTAAATACAGCCTCCGCTCTTTTTACAACACCACGGGTCACCGAACTGACGAAATACAGCGTTCACTTTACAGATGCAGATAGCGCACCAACATGTTACGGGAATAATTGTCTTGGAGAAAACATTGTTATTGCCTCATGTACCCTGGACAATTATTCTGACACTAGTTGGCTACTAAAAGGAAAAGCGATGTCCGTTTTGGTGACCCGTCCATTAATTTAACTGAAAAACCGAGATACAATTTCCAAAACCAAATTAGGCGATTAAGCAATTATGTGGTAACATCATTTGGTATTGTAGCTTGTGAAGCCTCTCGAGAACAAGAAGCCGTGAAGCTGGTTGTCATTCGCACAGCTCTTTCAAAGCTCTCCGAATCTCATCTGACAATATCTGCTCACAGCAAAACAATATTTGAAGCCAGTCGTGAGGTAATCAACGAACTGCCGGAACCACCTCCCCCGGGGGATCCCCTCAGTTGCATTAGGTACACTGGATTCGAAGCGACGAGGGCAACTGTGGACCGGGTGAAAACTTCGGTGAGTCTCGGCCTCAGCGTTGGGATGAGTACCAGTCAGATATCTTCTGCACCGACTGCCACTTCCACACCACTCACGTCACCCAACTCGTCTAACTGGACTCCGGAACCAACTGCTCCTGCCGATGTATTTTCTGCTAACTCAGATCCACCGCCTCCCTACAATAATAGTTTCTTTAGGTATGTCTTTACTGGGAATTTATTTGTGTATTCTTTCAGTGGGTCATCTCAGCCTTTGTTTGCTTGTAATGCATGGAAAACCCAAAATTTTCTGTTTCTGTGTAGCATTTTCATTTGAGCCGCTTGTAAGTATTTCAAGGTTAAATGGTTTATTTGGCCTTGTCCATTCATTGTGACATTATTTATGTGCATGTGTCTTGATAAATAATTAAACAAGGCTTTTCTAATATGTGACACTCAATTTAACATTGCTTGGGTTGCTCAAGGAACATTATGTCGTACTTTGAAAGCCCTCTGTTTTAAAAAGTAAAACAAATGAATGTTTCTCTTTGTGTTTCATTTCATAATGTGTACCACTTGCAATCTTACAATCGACATATACGTATCATGCATGGACTCCTGGTTTTTCTTCGACGGGATCTTCAACTTCTTTCCTCTTTGATACTAATGCTTTACTTGATTCATTGAAAATGTTAACTAATTAAGTCAATGCTGTGTAAGTGGGGCCAGTCCTCCCGGAGGACATAACAGATCAGCAAATTCTTCAGCACCGCGCCGCCACTACTATCAAAACACGAACAGCATTTCTCCAGATCCGTCTTGCAGCCACAGTCGCAATAATAGCCATAGTAGCAACAGCAACAGTATTAGTGCCTGTGTACACAATGATTCTGTCGGGGAAAACCGAAGATTCTAACGGTGGAATTAAAAAGACCTCTTCTTAACGAATGACATTAAACGAATCAAACTTTCAACGCCTCAACAAATATTAAGTGGAATGTTATAAGCCATTATAGTTTCTTACTTATTCCCTGTTGTCGATTTACTTCTGAGTGAGCCATCCTCAGTTTTGCAAAATTAGCTAATTATTTATCATTGAATAGAAAAGGATTATATTTCCTATGTATTTATTAAAGTATTTTGCTCATTATTCAGTATAAACATTTTTATAGGGTATAATGGCTCTCATGCTTAACGATTTTAGTAGCGGTAGTGGTTACCTTTCCTAAATGTGAGTTTATAATCTCTCTTTTACCATTACGTGATGAAATAATCACGGAAATTGCATTTTGTAATTATGTTACTAGGTACGCGTTAACTAAAACCTCGAATCGCTAATTGCGAATGCTTTTAAAGTCTTAATATCGTGTTCTAATTTTTTAAGTGTCCCCTATACAATAAATTTAAATTACGATCTCGTATTTGTTGGCTTGGTTGAATTAATACTGTCGGGAAATCTACGAACGAGTTACTTTACTCCGGTGGGGATTAAAATTCTCAACTGTCGTCTAACCACAGTATTAAACTCATGCCTTCATATAAACCGCAACCTATATGAAGGATTTATTGCAAACCAATGTATTAGAATATTGAAACGTTATGCAAATTCCAACGTATTTGCAGTTTCGTATACTATGAAGCTCATTTTATAACTTATCGTAACATAAACCCTTAGAAATACTACACCCGTAAATAAAACAAAAAAGTTACGTCCCGAAACATTTACATTTCGGGTGAAACTTTGGGAATAAACATTAGAAGGTAGAATACTGCATGCCTACATGTTATTTGAGTTATTTCAGATCATTCTGTAATCAGAAACCGGCATGAGTTCTCAAAGTGTGTCGCAGTGCCTTCTAGGAAACACAAGAGTGTCCTTGTTTCTTATGCTAACCTATCTGAAATTGTAACTTATCTAGTTCTTGTAAATACGCTTATTATGCATTTTAATGATTACCATTTATTGCTTTGTTTAAGCAACATGACATAAGATGTAGCGATTTTGTCAACATAACTATTTAATAATGTAGTTATTAATAACGCGACTGACAATTTATTTGTTTCAGTTTTCAAATCGCTGAAAGTTTAATGTTAACGACTTGAGATTAGTCATATGTAATTATAGTTAGTGTCATTACGTCATTTAATGTATAGATGTCTGATGTAGTTTGTTATCGTAATTTATGTTGGTGTTTTTAATGTAACCTTACCAGTTATGCATTTGTTTTTTGCGTTTTATGCTGCGGTATCATTTCTGATCTTAATTTTTACATTTTACGCTTGGATGGCATTTTACCATAAACTTTGCTGATATCGGATTTACAGGCAATAACGAAGTTTAGATGCAAGTTACAATGTGTCGGGGATGATGAAATTATTATATAATGCCATGAAAAAATAGAAAATAATGTTACATATTGCGTCTTAATATTTGCTCCAACTAATACTAATGATATTATCGTACGACTTAGTTAATAAACTATTTAATTAAGCTTGTAGTCTGTATTGTGAGATCCAAAAGGGTGAGTTCGAAGTCGTGGAGGTTTAAAAAGTAGATTAGGGCTTACGTAGATAGATGCCATTGGACTGTAGAACTACGCAATAATGGAGCATAATGTTAAGAATGTAATTCTTAACTTATATATTTCGCGGTGTTTGATTTCTCCAAAAGATATATGAACACATTAAGTTGTCAAAAATTAAATGTAAACGTTTTCAGTCTAGGTGTAAATATTCTGCAACAGACTTACTGGAGTAAACTTGAATGTTATTCACAATAAATAATAACTAGTAATTATAGTTATATTTGGAACAAAGGCGAGTATATGTGACTGATAATCGGAGTAAAATATATGGACATTATATATTACTGAGGTTTTATAATTCTACTTGTAAACGGGATATCTACACTATGTAGTGTAAATGTAGCTCTAAAGAATGCCTTAATGATTGTACCTATAGATGTACTAAGACTAAAATATTTACCATTAGAAATCCAATTGGTGTTTAGCATTTTACAATAATGGGATTATTAAAGAGATGCTGTTAAAAGGTCGGTTTCTTGGATTTATTAATTACATGACTACGTATCATCTAAAGTATACTTTAAATATGAAATATACTCATTGAGCTCACGGCTTTACCGAATTAATGCAAAACGAAGTTAGATCAACCAAAAATTTCATTCACAAAATGAGTACTTGGCTTAATTAGCCATTATACTAAACAGGTCAAGCGATTTCGCAAAGTGAACGAAAGCGGACGCAATAATAGTTTGGTTACTTAATAATAGAAAATGTATAAGACATTGCAGTTAGCAAAAAAACGTCCTTTATTTTTCATTCGGAGGTCAAAGGTCAGACAGTGCTCATATTGGAACTGGAAAATGCTATTTCATTTATGCGATTTATTAAAACTAATTTGAACGAATTATCTTAACGATTTCTTGAGTTATGGAGTATTCGTTCTCACTCACAGAAAGACACACAGACAAAACAAAAGCTAAAAGTAGGCTTCGTCCACTTAATAATGTACCTAAATATTTGTTAATGCACGGATGAATAAATGAACGCTAGAATAGAATGGTATACAGGTAAACAAAACAAGGAGACAATATTATTATCATCATCGTATTATTTTTGGTAGACACACATTCATGATATTTATTATAACACTTTATATGTACGTCCTTACTTTATTAAGGGTAGCAGTAATTGCTGCATTACACTTATATTATGTAGAATATATTTATTTGTATTGTACGAATCTATGTACGTATGTACCACTTATGTATTTTGTTTACAAACATAATTAACCAGTAAATTAGCTATTGTATCAATATCAACGGTTTATTCACATAAGTAATGCTTTACACAATGCAGTAATACTTCCTGATACACAGTAAAATATATGTAGTAATTAAAACACCTAACTACGGAAGAAGCTCTGGCACGGAACAAATTTAATATCCACTACACACAAGTAATTATCCCAACCTGAACAGCATTTTTTGCAATGCATGTATTATAAATATTGCAATTCCTATCTCAGCAAGTAATCCCGAGTAATAAAGTAAGAAATGATTAAAAAATTCATTAAAGTTTTAAAACGAAGAAGAAAACTTGTTATACTTACACAGAAGTTTTAAAAGCCAGAAGAATGCATTAACAGTTGTTTGTATCGCACTTCTGTGCCCTGATGATATACAGATACAATTCTACCATTTCTTGTTGAACCGACAATTAAACAATAAATATCCTTTTTTAAATAATTAGATATATTAAACGTTTTAACAATTTTTTAACCGTTTCAAATAAAAAAATGACATGGATGGAAAAAGCTCAATTTACATTATTTGAATGTAATACTAAAAACCATTAAATTGCAAATGAGCAACAAGTTTTCCACAGAGTTTGCTTTTTACCTGTCTATAAAATAATGAGTAGGTGAAAACCCACAAGTAAGTATATAAAAGAAGGTAACACAGAAATATCGCAAGAAGATCATACATTCATTATTACATAGTAGAGCAACAGACAATATCTGAAAACAGCAAATGAGCGACAAAAGTCATGATTCACATGTAACAAACATTTGTGTAATATTTAAATTACGTTTAACTACCACGAGAGCAGAGACGCCAAACATGACATGGTTTTTATCCTCCAACACAACAACAAGTTAAGTGATATAATAACGATAATAATACTTGTGTGAAAGCGTTAGGGCCACAATTCTGAAATTTAGACGTTTCCGTTAGTAGCAATACAAATTACATTTAGATTAGAAAACATAAATTTGTATAGTCACGCCAATTCCTTTCGTAGCTAATTTTGAATAATGTATATCATTAATTGTTCTTAAACGTAATTTCATATCATATCTTTTGGTTTGGTTTTTTGACAAGGCAAGATGTCATCGAAGGCTTCCTTAAGTACATCTTGAAATCATTAGCTAGCCCCGAATTAAGTATTTCGAATATTACTCGATTATTTGCTTAGCTTAGATACATAGACACATCTTTAAAATTTAATAACGGTGGCCTTGACAGGAAATGAACGTTGATTTGAGAAGTACATGAGAATTTCTACAGCTGGCGTTGGATTTGCTTGCGTACTGCTGAATTTGCAGCCGATAAGATACTTACTAATCCGGAATGTCTTGTTTGTGACATTGACATGATCAGAAGAGCAGCATTAGGGTTATTATCTTCTAAATAAAACTACACGATAGAAATGTCGCTGAATGCATGGAACTGTGGATTACAGCTACGCAGCACAAGCAACGCACAAAGTTTTCTCATCATCACATACACATTAACAAATAGTTGTTTGTTTGCTTCCTGTACAAGTCACAATACAAAATACACTCTGTCTGCATCCACAATATTTTCATCGCACTTGTCCTCACAACATTCAAACAATTGATCTGCATTTACTCCTGTTAGCAACTAAAAACTTTACTTACAAGGGAAACTTCCTACACGACAACCGCATTCAGGTACGACGGCCAACTTTAGTGCCTCATTCCAGCAATGTACATTTCAAAAGTGAAAAACTTGTTTTGAAATGCACATGGTGGAATTGGGGCGAGAAGAAGTTGGTTGTGGTATTTGGGAGAGACTATCAGGCAGTAGAATCCCTTGTTCGCTTTACTTACTAGAAATTGAGAAAATGTTGGCTTATATTATGGCTGTATGACTTCAAAATGGCATTTATGCACGAAGGTAGTGCACCGCACTTGAGTTGAGGCTGAAGTGAACGGAGAGCACGGTGACAATGAAGATGGCAAAATTGCTGACAGTATGTCAAACCGACTTTTCGTTTCTCACATACTTATTATTATTGTAATGTAATGCATACGAACGATAGAACGAACGGAGAAACTCGACCTGAAAACAATCGAGCTCTATGTATAAATCCTATTTACTTTTCACTAGCGTAGTACATTTCTTAAATTAGAATACAGTACATTTTATATAATACTAATGATAAGAGTCAGTAGACAAACACTTTGCACTCATTCCACATTTATGTACAAAGTTTTTTATTCGCTAGCTCATCAGTCGTAATAAATTACTTATCTACGTTACGTTCCTTTTAGTTACAATAGAAATACATCGGAATAGAATATGTATCAAGTTATCTACATTTAAATTACATTCATTTTTATACTACCTTACCAGTACACTGTCTACTCTAATATTTTTAATGTAAAATGGTCGTCTCGTATAGTAATTTCTATTTGACATTACATGACAACAAATAGTAACAGTACAGTTGTTAAAAATGGTTCAATGTTATGTAGTTTTCTTTCCTGCAATGTCTCACCTTTGCACTACGTACCTTACTTAGTTAAATATGCGTCCTATCTCAATTCCTCTATGTCGATTTAACGATTTAAGATGTCAACTGAACGATTGGAATAGGGCAATTAGTAACTGAATACTGTAATCTTTAAGAATCGCACTTGTGATAAGTGTGTTGTGCTCTATAATACTATTACAATATAAAATACTTTAGTAGGCAATGTTAATTAGTGCCACAGTATTAAAATGATTACCTTTTTAGTTCTAGTTCTACTACGGTGCTTGCATATAATAGGTAAGTAACGTACGTAGCTATTATTCCATTGTACCGTAATGTAAGCAAGGTTTGTTGATGTTCACTTATACACTTATTACATGGCACAACAAAGACAAAACTGTCAACAGGATTTATTTACCCTTTTCGTCTGCAATAAATAAGTAGGTACATGTACGTACAATTTATGGTTAAAAGTAGTAACACTAGACGTCAATCAACGAACACGGTGAGTATGTATATTATTATCTAGTCCCTTATGCAACAATATAACATTACGTACTATTTATTTACTTAAAGTTGTTTTGTTTGCTAGTAGTAATGTTCAAGTTTCTATTTCGTAAGGTGCTCTATAGACTCTACACTTTTTACAATTTTCGCTTAGGCTACGCTTAGTCATTACATTTACAGTACATATACAACAGCTAACTAACACTTACAGTATTATGTATAATATTTATATATATATGTATATATATGCTATATACAGTATATCTGGAAATAACAAGTCTTTGGACAGTAAAAAATTCTATAGATGACGAATCAGAGGAGACTCATCTGATCCCATCCGTTCCGTTCCGTGACTGTTCAAGTTTCACTGCACTTTCTTTCAGGTGAGAATACTCCTTGACAGATACATCATCTCCTCCTAGCTGTCTTCATGTCATTTTAAAATGTCTCTTGTTTGTTCATGAATGCTGAAGGAGAAGTAGGAGGAGGAGGAGCGAATTCAAAATACTAATACTACGAACTATACAGATAAGTTTGCAGTTAGCAAAATTCTTCTTAGAGTCTACCGCACTCGCCAAAATGGATTCGCGATTGTGACGAGCAGCAGCAGAAGAGTCGCCAACAACGGACTTTGTTGAACTATAAAACCTCTGCTCGTCAACTCATCCTTCTTCACCACTTCGTTCGGGTGCTTCTCCAATTCTTCTGCAAAATCAATAAAACATTTATTATAGCACCATTCCCAAACTATTTATAAAATATTCTAAAGTACTCACATCTACTTAAAATGTCCATAAAATAACTATCAGGGCAGTAGTGCATACCTCTTGGGAAACGAAATCTAAGATTTGAAAACACTTGCTAACTGAACACACTGTTTCTATTTTCAACCTACATTTATGCAGTAGTATGTCTTAACATTAAATTTGAAAACAAACTGGGCTGCTTGCATCAAGATAAGAGTAGAAGACAGAGTCTTATTAATATGATAAACAGAAAATTAATAATGGAAGGCATTCGGAGGAAAATCAAAGTAGAATGAAACAAAAACAATTAGAGCCCTCGTGATGATAATTTATTCAAATGTAATGAGAGATGACAAGTCTCGGCATAAATTCAAAGCCCCGTGGGTATCCAACCGACAGTGTCAGTGTCATCCATGCAACTTGATTTCTTAAGCTCTTTCCGTCAACTCAAGTCACGCTACGTTTTCCTATTCTCTATCTAGTATCACAACAAATGACATCGTGGATGAAGTAAATACAAACTAAGCCATAGAGCTAAATAGCACTAGCAACTTAAGCCAAAACCCAAAGTAAACTAAAACTACAACTAGATCGCTTGTCATTGTCTGTCAGAAGCTACATTTCAATCCACTTTGCAGTCTAACAACGTTTATCAAATTAAATGCCTCATTCAATCATCTAACAAAGCCATAGCATGTTTCTCCGTCCATCAGCCCAGCTAGGCCACTACGCTTAACTTTTTATTAATAGTTTTCATCTCCTCGTAATTCCATATAATAATCTTATCTCTGCCCCACACTTCCACACACAAAATAATTAACAGACCGAACATGTTGAAGCATTAAAACTGCGCTTAATCACATCGTGAATTTGTTCAAGAAATAATGTATGATGGCGGTAACCCATTACGCATTGCCCTGACAAAACATTGCAAGCTACAGTTTGTAAACTTTGACAGTTAACATTCTGTTGGGTTCACCGTCCACTTAAAACCAAAGAAGACTAATGCATTTAGTGCTTGCTCAATGAAAATCCACCTGGGCTCCAACCAGTCTAGACTTTAGGCACCTAATTAAGACATTTTTCATTTCTTAACCATTTTAAGCAAAATTAACTTATTGCACACAAAACAACTGTTTAAGTTGTAGATGTTCTAGTGCACACGTTTGCACTTATAAATAAACCATTCAACCAATGCACTTAATGAAGTAGCAGAAGCGACACATATGTCCTCTGAACCGTAGCAACACAATAGAAAAATTTTAAGTATATGTATCGAAGCGTTCAAGAGTTATAACAAGTCAATTCGGTGCTAAAAATGCACCTCAATTTTCCCATAGACAAAAGTTAGATGACATAAGTAGTAAGAATGCACCACTTACGCCACCTATCTTTTCTCTATAGAACTTTTCAGCTACACAACACTTTTAGCCCTGTGTTAAGTTTGAGGACACAGGGTGTAACAAATATTGACAAAAATAAAAATCATCAAAAAAGCACTTTAACGCAATTATTAATTATACGTCGTTACCGAACATCAGAAAGCGCGCTGGAGCGCTGCAGGCTCCATTCTGACCCATAAAATAACATTAAGCCCTCCACGCTTTACTAAAATTTTTAAAATGCGTTCCCATTAGTAGTCTAAATCTTTTTATTTTTATAAGCCAGAATGGAGCCTATATTGTGTGCGCACGCTTTCTGAGGATCGGTTACACCGTATAATTGCGTTAAAGTCAATTTTAAAATTTTATACGGTGAAGACCGTATTTTAAAATTTTTCAATATTTGGTACACCCTGTGTCCTCAAACTTAACGTTTTTAGTAATACATGGAATTCTAGGCTCTATATTAATCAACTTTTTTAGTGGATGTCATTTATCGATCACACCCATTTTCGCAGGGGACCTTCCTCGGGACCCCTAGAACATACACAAAAAGTTTTAGCGAATTATATTAAACCGTTCAGGAGTTATAGAGCCAACAGACAGACAGACAGACAGACAGACAGACAGACAGACAGATTGTGAAGGGCATTATTATAAAGTAGCTTCCGCTACTTAATAATTGTTGTGTAGCCAATTTTGAGAAAGTAAGAAAGTTGGTCACAAAATAACTGTAGAAAACTCATAAGATTTTTAGATATTCCAAAGAAAGCTTGTAGCCCTACGCCGATCATGCAGGACAGCAATGGAATGCACGAATTGCCAAGATATGTGTGTTGATACTGGGCTTTGACGTTTGGAATGCAACGGTATGGCAATCAAGGGAACGTAGATTAAAATAAATAGAATAAAAAGGTAAAAAATGGGAAACGAGTATTGATTGGTAATAATATTCATTGATTGGCAATAGTAAAACGCGATAGTGTTTGTGTGAGGAATCCAAATGACCTGATTTACAACTTAATGAATATACACAAATTACTAGAATTGCATCGGAAAGTATGGGTTAAAATGGGCTAACTAGAGAGCGTATAGAGTGTGTGTAATGTGTAATAAAGAGGAGTAAAGCGATGGTAATGAGTGGGAATGTGGAAAACTGTAATAGGAATCACAATAGGAGTTCAATTCCAAACATTGGCGTTCAGGTTTCGCCATTCCCAACAGAAATATTGGATAATTTTACTGTTTAGTATTACTTGTACCAACGACAGGCATAACATATATTTACTGAAGGCATTTCATCAAGAATGTGTATTTCGATTGGATTCCTCGAGTTTAGCACAAATAAGAAAGTTGCCGAGCGAGAAAATGTGCCAGTGGACGTCGCATAAATTCTGTTTCAGTAGCACCATCAACATTTCGGATCTGCACACGGTGCTTTATGTAATGCGACAGTAATCCAAGCTAGCAGTTGATTTTGAATTTCAATTAAGACTCATACAGCCACAACCTATCACGTTCAAACAATGGCCTCATAAAAATGTCACGGAAATAAACATAAAAATAAAGAGCAAAAGACTTTCAAGTATTTTACAACATTTGTACATCTACCACTCTTTCTACCTTACACTGCGCTATATACCTTTAGCAGAAGAGGAATTACCAACATAACATTGTTACCGTTAAACGACCAAGTCTAACGTACCTAAGCAGTATTGTTGCAACTGCATACAGATAGCAAAAAGGAACCTTCAACCTAAAATGCCTACTCACTACACACAAAACCAATATATGTAAATACCAAATAACTCAAGAGTGGATGTTGGTGTCAAGTTACCTGTCCTTAAAAATGAGTGAATGAAACAATTCAAAAACCCACCTTTACTATGGAGGCTAAACGTTCAATTGTACTTCTGTAATGTAGAACACGCCGAAAGTGTGAAACAACAAAGGGCAACACATTTTCAGCAGATTAGTTGCGATGTAGTCTAGCTTCTGCATAGTTTTAAGGAATTCAAGTTGAACGAACGTAGTGCACGCATGGTTCTACTTCTAAAATACATTGTACATCTGTTTTCTGCACAACTTTTGTTAATGTCGTATAGCTCCTTGATTCTAGCATAAACTTAGAGGACTACTACTATAAGTAGTGACAAGGAGCCAAGTAAATATATAGAATTGATTTAATATACAGCAGAGCATACTGTTTGTTTGCATCTCAAATTGCGTATGGACTGTATTTTTGGAAAAGGTTAACTTTTCCTATTCGTGCAACAGAGGAAATGGGAAGAGTTTTTGAAAAAACTAATTAAAGAAAAGGAAAGCTGGAGTCTACGGAGAGACAGAATAGTTTTAGTGAATAGAGAGTAAGTAGGCGAAGCGAACAATAAAGAGAAGCTAATTTCTACAAATTAGAGCATATTATCCTGTACTGACTGACCATTTAGTATGTTTCTAGTTAGTGTGCACAAATTGTAGGGAGTAAAAGTATAGTGCTGTCATTGGTATGATATGTTTGTGCAAAATGCAAGCAAATTGGTAAGAATATAATGGAGGAGAGCAGGTGCGTGCAGTGGAGGTTCGTAACGTGTGTAAATTGGTAGATACCTACTGTGTGCCACATTAGGTTATTAGTAGGGAACCGAGAGTGGACAAATGTCATGTCACAATTTATTTATGCATAGCTTAGCTTAAGCTACAAGTCCGCCTCTAATGACAGGTCAACTCAAAGGAGAAAGCTAAAATACATTACGAGCAGTCAATTTCATAGCAAACTTAAGTGAACTATAGAATTCTATCTAAATTAGGAAAGTCAAGCTGATTCATGTGGGAGGGAGTCCGTTCGACATTTCCTCTCCAGCAGAATTTCTCTCTCCAGTCCAGTCCAATCCACGTACACACAGCTACCTGCCTGCCTCGTTCTCGTTCTCTCGTTCCTCTCCCTCTGCCATACCAATCTACATTGCCATTCACTGAACATAATACACAATGCTAAAATCATTGACTGACTTTCGCCTACAACACTAAACCCCATCAATATACAGTGTGCACCACATATAAAGTGCCACTATTTGTGATCACCATTCCGCCTATGGTCTATTACTCTATATTGTAATGACTGTACGCAGTGAGGCTCTCCGTTGGCTGGCTATCGGTGCTATGCCAAGAATATTGGAATAGTGGGATAGGAGAGAGTGCATGGCACGAGGATAAATATACATAGTTTCGGCAGTCAAGACACTCATTCTGACAGAATGTAGGCCATTTCTCTGAAAGTACATAAATACGAACATGCATAGAGATAGTCTAAAGATGTAGGATAGCGAAGTACGTTTATAGTGAGAGTTTGGCTTGGCTTGGCATGGCACCTTCACTAGTTGACTTAACTTTATGGTTGCTTTCGTATGGTAGTTGGTCGTCGCTTGCTTATCGTTAGTCAGTTTCGTCGGTGTCGGTGATATGGTGTGGGTAGTACATAATTCTTAATACATACTTCTTTCATGTGCAATACTTTTCCATGAAGTCTACAAACGACTGGAATATACTGGATATTAACTATAATGTAATAGGCAGAGTATTTCGCTATTTGTGGCCCAGATACAACTGATAGAGCGTAGGAGCAGACAAAACAAGTCGGGCCCGTAATGCAATATAACGAGAGAGTGAAAGTTGAATCGGGGAAACAATTCTGTCTCATGGTGCTATAATGCATAGACGGCGACTGCACTGTAGGCAGAGGCAGTACGGAGTTGGCCAGAGAAAATGGGCCATTTGATATGAAAGCGTTCTTTTCATGTGACAGAGAAGTGAGTTCTTGCTCTGGTTAGCTGTGCACTGTAGTGGATGTGCCTGGTGACTAAGTTTACATAGCACCGGCTGTAGTTTACTTTACTTGGCCTAACAACAAGACACATTGTCATCTTTAAAAACAGTGGTAGGATGCTTCCCGGCGTGCAACATTACATTACACCCTTACGTACTGTTAGAAGCTGGAGAACTTGAGCTCTTCCAGACGGCCGAGCCAAGTGTGTTCGCAGTTTGGAAATTGTAGGTAGATTCCGTGCTCCATTTGAGCGGAGCAGCATTCCCCAAGATGTGAAAAATGTATGCAATGCCATAATAGAAAATGAGATGAGGCCGAAATGCATCGCAGCCTCTCTGGCCTACTGGCAGCGGAGTCTGTGTAATCCAATGGCTCTGCTCTCCAGCCCTGGCTTTCTCTCGCTTCCCTTATTACCTACATTAAGTTACCTTCCTCCACGCCTCTCCTCTCTCTGCAAACACAGACAAGTAGTCTTGTGAATATTCCACGCCAGAGTTAAAATAGAGTCAACATTGCCAATGTACTTCAACTTTACGTTACACCAGTGCCCTATAGTCTCCACCCTATTATTAAGCCGCTCTTCCTCATCCAGCGCCAGCCAAATCCCCAGTGCTTTCTCCAGCAACCTTAGCTGCCTCTCCTAACTCCTCATAATTCCCATCTTACGCTCAGACCTCCTACTCTCCCGTTTACAGATACACACTCACTACATCACAACCTTTGCCCCTTCACACACAGCCAACCCAAAAGTCAACAGTCTAACTCATTTCCATACGACTAAAACAAATCCCCATATTTAATACACTTTCCCACTCCACCTAGGCACCGGGAGACCCCACCGGCTAAGGCCAGACTACGTCATTTCCCCTGCCCTCCCAATTTTATGCCACTTCTTATATTACACACTTATGGATACAGGTTCCTCTAACACATTAATTAAAACCTCTAAACTCAAATACCAACTCGGCTAAAAATTTACCTTTTCATACGGTGCAGTAATATCATTAAATAGCTCGAAATATAGAGAGAGAAATCTAAACCAGAAACTATTCATTAAATGAGGATTTGCGTTTTTTCCGGATTGCTAAACACCACAACACTTTTTCTTTCAGCTAATCAAATATTTAGGTGTACTTTGTACGGCTACGATTTATTTTGCTTTGGGTAACTAGTAGTATGCATAAACTGCTCAGCTTTTAAATAGTAAAGTGTTGTCTTTTGCTTGAGCAAGACTATAATACTTTTGCGAGGAATAATAATTCCTAGGTTTTGTAAAGTTTTTGAGGGAATCTAGGAAAAATACATTTTTGGCTGGTACTGCAATAATGCAAAGCAGCACAGTTACTCACTTTACGTCTCTGTTAATATATTTGCAGAGCAGCAGTGAGAAATTTTATTGCTTTTTACAACCAACAATAAGCTGCGTTAAAGCACATAAAAGGAAAATGGCTACTAAAGCAGAAATGAGTAGGAGAAAGCTTTCCGCTTATTTCTTTGGGTATACAGCCCTATTGAATAAAAACAGCTCTTCCTGTTCGCATTTCCTTTGGCAACAAATACTAACACAAATTTCTGGAGAGAATGACAGAATATCCATTGGAAGACATGACCTCTCTGATTCACTGACTCCGACTCCATCCACTAAACGCAACTGGCTCTACGAAATCACTCAGCTCTGTTCACTTGAGTCTGGATTTCCATGCAATGGACACACACTGCACTCACATACATAGGTACTACTTATTTCCTTAGTATTAATGAACTTTGAAAGGCCTTTCATCATTTCCGGAACATTCCTATTTCTGCCAACTGCCAAGAAAGCGAAAACAAAGGTTCAGCTCCGAGCGGAGACCAATTCCACAAAGATAACCTCATAAACTCTCCAGCGCTACATAATAACCACTTTCTTTTTAATATTACTTCCTCCGCTTCAAAATTAACACGTACAATAATCTAAGAATGGAGGTTGCGACATTGTGGTAAACGGGAAATGTGTGACTAGCAGAAAGTAAACATAAAATATCCACGAGAATGAAGCTCATAACTGCAAAGTGAAATTTCTAAGCCGTCGGTGCCAATGTTCCGCTCTAAAACAACTTCAGAAGGGAAAGTGGCATGCTAGGCCACCCTACCCTTTCTACGAAAAGAAATCAATGTTTTCTTTTTAATCACTACTTAGAAGCAGTCACGTAAAAATGCAACGGGTATAGAGAGCACAGGCTTTATGGGTTTCCCTATTCGGCCACATGTCACGAACTCTGCAATTAGATATAAACTTTTAGACTGGCAAGCGGGAAAGTATGTCTGAGTGGAAGAACAGACTACAAAGTCATGAAATGCATTCTTTTTGAATAAATTGCAAAACAGGAAATTGCACTTGCGAACTTGTGTGAATTCGCCTGGCCCCATTTGTCATGAATGAATAACGCTGAGGCTTTCTTTTTATTTGTACAACTCGCACTATATTTTCATGGAATTACATCATATCCATCTCAAATGCTATTCCTCGCCAGGTACTCCGATAGACACTGCAGGGATACACACTCCTCCATTTATATACCCATGTGCAGAACAGACAGACAGCTAAGTTGATATGAAGTACATTTCCTTTTCTAATCGCAAGTGCGATGTCGAAGAGAAAGTCTGCAAGTCAGAAGAGTCGAAGAGGAGAGTAAATAATAGAGAGACTACGTCTTAGCATCCGAAACTAAAAATTTGAGCTAACTTCAGTTAGCGGAAGAAGTTGGAGTTACAGGGTATTACAAACTCTTCAATGGCCATGAATAGAGTCAAGTAATACAGATACTTACTTTTACTATCTGATATTCGCACCAGTCCATTTTCCTAGATTTATATCCATTCATGCTTCTACAGTGTGTTAGCGTCACTTCACTTTTTTCGCTACTTTAACTAAAAACCATGAAAAGCCCTTAACTCCGTCCATTATATCATTTCCCTCACAATTCCGCTATCACGGGTCAGACAGGTACACAGCTGTAATTCGCATTGTTTTATTTCAACCAAGTTTTCCCAACACTTCTAATTTACTTGAATTTTCAAACTTACTGTAATAATATGGAAAGTACTTAGAAACTGAAGAACATCCACTGAGGTAGTTGGGTTATGTTTTTATGTAGCTACAATTGGAAAGTATGAGTTAAAGTTTTAGTCCCAGGACTCGGTGGCTTCGCTACGGCTTGGCTTCTGATGAAAAATAGATGCTTTTACAGCGGTGGGCAACCAACTTCCACCGTTACTTTACCAACAAAACTCTCCAAATTTTGACACCATCATTTTTCCTCATTCCACTTCAATTTAGTTACCTTGCGTTAGTTTGTCATAAAAATTTCTACCTACTACGTCCTTGCAACGTGCACGCAGAACTATGTACTTATCTCAGTCCTTATCATCTGCACTCTATAAGCGCATACATATACATTAAGTGCATACAATGCAGATAATCGAGCTGTACTCTCTGAAGTGCGCGCTTCAAACTTTCAACCCTCTTTCATTTGTATCACAAAATAGTCACTGAACACATACCAGAAAAGGACTACACTCTTTTTATACATAATTAGGTACATTTAGTATAATCGGTATGCAGCTGCCCTTATCATAATCATGATTCAAATTCCTCGCCCACTGCATTATACACGTTTCTGAAAATGTCTATTTACTTTCTCCCTAAACGAAATCCAGAATAATAGGGTTATAAATTGAATATAATGCAAGAGAATAAGAGTTACTGCATCATAATGTGTATAGCATGCGTAGCAACAATTTGTATTTGTATGCAGGTAGCTAAATATTTATAAAGACTAACAAGTTCACATGAAAACCGTGTTAAATTCGAATAAAGTTTCTCAGCGTGCTTTCTGTCCTTCTGTTTTCCTTATTAGCAGCCCTTTCACTCAATCCACTTTCACGCTGTCATTGTGATGTGGGACAACTTACGATTAGTCCACAATCCATTTCCAAACATGCAGTCACAACAAAAGTTACATGACGAGCACTTTAAAAACTAACACAATTTATTTCCTGATTTGTAGGAACCATTCAGGGTTTTCCATTTCCATGCTAAATAATTTAAAAAGGTAGAAAACCTTTTGCTCGCCATAAACTTGGCTCGGCACCGTATAAAAATTGTTCATACGTATTTTGAATTGCCCTGAACAGCAGACTAGTAAGTTTTTGTAGCAAGGGCGGTGGCACTGAGTGCAAACATGCATATAAAATGGAAAGTCATGCCCTAGCCAAGCAGACAAAGCGAAGAGCCAACACCCATTAATAACCAGGAGGAAAAGTGCAACTTCCTCCTCTAGTCTCCGTCTGTCTTCATTCAGTCATTCACAAACTCAAATTTCCACTTTCTCCATCCAACAGAAACACACACACAGACAATGCCTTCTCCACTTCCTAAACTAATGCATTATGCACCTACTAGTGCCGAATGTAAATGTTTCCAGTTCCTCTCTTCCTCAGCTCCTACTCACCAGAAACCTACAACAGTTGCTCGAAACACTAAACTTCCTCATATTAAAACATATCTGTCATTTAAAGAAGTTTACAAAGCCAGTCTTCTAAAGAAGCCAACCATTATGCTTAATAATAAGCGGAATTCAAGCGAAAACGCAAATATCTGCTCTAATATTTCCTACCAAAGTAAACAATTCATGTTTAATTCTCAACAAAACAGTCATCCAACTGTGCAGGTAAATGTTAATGTGTAAAGGTACATAGCACTATCTATAGATTTTACAAAATTCTCATTTACTCTTCTTTTCGCCTCAGTGGCCGGGTACATTAGCACTAATTAGCCACGCATTACTCCTATATGTTTTCCACATCATCTTAATGTTTTCCTTCCTTTCCTTGCAATTACCTAAAGCTCACAGTACAAAACACTACATTTATAACCATCTGACGAATTACAAATACATTTATAACAACCAATTAAGATTAATTGCCCTCCCCTCCCTGACCACGCAGAGTTAGCACATTATTTTACATTATTTACTTTTCCCGACTTCCCAGTAGTTCATAACATTTAGGTATTAGTACTGTAAAAGTCTAACTAATACAAAGTATGTTCCTCCTCCACCAAACTACGCAACTACTTAACTAAATAACCATGAACTCACTTAGAAAGATTTACCTGTTGCCTTTCGTTCCCTGCTAATCAATGAATGGTAATTACACCTCGGAACTTAAAAAAACTTTATAGGAACACTAAAACAGAAATGTATTTATAATACGCTCCAAGTGTCATAAAAAGTTGGAGAGTTTCTCTAGAATTTACATAAGTATCAGTTATCGGAGCCATTAGCAGAACACAAGGGAATAAAAGACAAGAAGAGGCTACCTCCCAGAAGTGACAGGGCAAGAGGACGTTAACAAAACTATCACTCATCTCATCTTATCCTAACAACAAATAAATCCTTTGTATTGTGCTAATGCATTTCCATTGACAAAAGAAGGACGATAATAATGTGGTGCTTTCGTATGCAGTGCAGTGGTGTAGTTACCTTCATTCAGGTACTAACTAACACACAAACGTTATATTTATCAAATATAAAACCAAGTTGAAAGTAGAAAATTCTTAGTCACTACTTATTAGGTACTTGAAGCTTCTATTCCTTCACCTACTCGACTTCCCGATAATATACCATACATTTCACTTCAAACTGTACTATATTCCGTATTATTTAGTAGGCATATAAGTACCTGTGCTCCGTATGCACATTATAAACAAACGAAAACGAATTTAACCTTCAAAAACCATTAAATACAATCCACACCTACGATTTTAAGTACCCTATAAAGAAAGGTAGAGAGAAGAACGTTGTTGCTGGACTCTGACTCAAAATTTTTCCATTCCCACAAAGAAAAGAGTGTTCTCACTCCTTTCGAGTTGAATGACAGAGGAGAGTTGGGCATTGAGGTGGGACACATCCTCCAAAACAAAAAGATAAGTTCCTTATTATATTATTACTATCTCTGTTTTTACATATCCATTCCTATACTTATGTTGTTATTATGGTTTCCAGCATTATCACTTTTAGAATTTACAGTCATCACAAAGTGAGGAGATACGTCCAAGTAGTCCAGCAGACCTTTCTGTAGTGAACTATACTGCCTTGCAACTCTTGGCCGCCGCACCTTCACTGGCTTCACTCACAATCAACCAACCAACATCCATAAAACGCAAGAAAGCGGTGTTTTATCAAAGAAAAAGGGAAATGCTAGCCAGCGGAGAGCAAAGGTGATATTCCTATCTTTCAAACCACAATATCATAACTGATCACAGATAATCACCCTTCGTAAGTCACTATAAAATATTTTCTTCCCTGTCGCTTAGCATGAAACGCTTTTTGGAAGTACAGGCGTTCAATTCTCCTGTAAAGTCCGTAGGTACTCTGTTTACACTGGAGTGCAAGGGGATTTCAAGTCCTCCAGTCTAAAGTATGTAGGAATTGAAAATATTTGGAGACTGTGTTAGTTGGAGCCCTCTGACTGTGAAGAGAGTCCGAGTTGGTCCTTGGTCCAGTCTAGATAATACTTATTTTAGATAACTCTTTCATTTAGTTCTTGGAAAGTGAATTGAGAGAACAACGTGGTTTGTACAGTACTGCATGAACACTAAATATGCCTTTGTATCCCTAAAGCCATTCAGCTGTTAAAAGGAGGACTCGAGAAATACACATAACCTAGGAATCGTCATCCCCAAAATGCACCTGAGAGGTTATCATCCATTCTAATAACTCTTTCGTCATCTCTAGCAAAGTAGTAAATACTTGTAAAAACGTAGTGCCATTATTTTGAAAATAAAAGTCGATAATGTGCTTGTGTTGTATTACATAATAGTTATAAATAAGCAGCAGCCCCATTAGAAAGGTCATAATAGCCTAATATGCTAATCTAATGAGCCTTAATTAAACTCACGGTTCTAAAACACAACATGCAATTAGGAATGGCTCATCTCATTTGTTGCGAAAGTAACTACACCAACTTCACATTAGCAAGCAATTGTGTTAAAAGCGAAAGAACATGCCACATTGTCTGAATAAGGTGTTTTCATGAGGAACGTTCCCATACACTATGCACACACGTGGGAAGATATATGATTATTTCCATTCCACTATTATTTTATGTTTCGCTAAATGTAGTTAATATCCTTATTATGCACTGTGGCAATTACTCTATCTGTATCCCACAAATAAGAAATGAACGTACTCTTTTTAGACGTAGGTTTGCTGTTGGGATCTGTCCTGAATTGTGTTTTCTTGGGTGGATAGCGAGTGGGCGACGAAGGTGGCATTGGTGGCAGCACGGTGGTTGTCGTCGTCGTCGTAGAAGACGTGACAATTATCGGGCGTCGCGACGACGTCATCACCATCGTCGACGTTGAGGTTGTTGGGAATCGCGGGACTGGTGGAACTGCTGGTGCTACCGTCGTGCCTGCAATTTGCACAAATTCAAATTATTCGTCAGTGGGTGGGGTGGGAGGCCCCTTCAGACCTCCCCGTTGTTTAGACACGAGGAGCCTCTTGGGAAAACACTTGATCTCTCTACTTTCATCTCCAACCCAGAAATTCGTCAAACGTCACCGTATCATCACCTACATCTGCGAGGCTCTGGCCTACACCGTGCAGTGCGTGGTGACAACGACAACAATAGCGCTTTCCAAAGACGCCTCGTCCTCCTTATAAGTAGATAGGAGATGGATAGACACGCATTACGCGTTTCTGATTGTGAGTACAAGATGGTACTTGTCACAATTCACAAAGAGAGAGAGCGACTTGTCGTGTCTTGTCTTGTCGCTTTGAGTCCACTTGGGAGTCAAGTGACAAAGACAGTCTTCCAGGCTTCCTTTCACAGTCACACGCTTTAATAAGTTTAAAAGAGACTTCTCCACCATAAATATACATCGCAGGTCGATATACCAGCTCCACCTGCTTAACTCAACATACATCCTTTCTTTCTCGTAATAAGTAAAAACACGGGAATGTTTACATACTTTGTGCAGACGTTTCTCCCGGGTGACAGCACACTTTAAAGACGACTTTCATATTGTGGGAGGAGCACCGACCTCCCACACGTCGGTGGAGATCATCACGAGATGAAGTCGCTGAAAATTATAATTGCATTCCAATTAGTCAAACCTTGTTATAACTAATAATTAGTAGCTACTATTACTTATTTCCTAATCTATCACATTTCAGCATTAAATATTTAATAACCCAACTGATTTAATTGTTAGTTTTCCTTCGCTTAGCTAGATACAGTATCTATATGTACCGAATTATAAGGGAGACTCGCTCTAACCTCAGTATATTGATCTTTGGGAGCCATATAGTAATTATACCGTTAATCCTTGCTCCAATTATTTAATTTGGTCTCAAGGGATTAGTTATTAATTCTTTCCTCTCCTTACTATTATCATTAGTAACAACTGCATTATTTATATTCAGGTATAGCATGAGCGGAGGGACAGACAAAACATAACCCTGGATTGGATTGGCTTGGCTAGCAGATGATATTCAACTGTTCTTGCGGTCCCATTGTTTTCCTCATAATTTCCGCCAGTGCAGAGTATACGTATTAGATAGGATGGTAGACATAACAGACATACATAATACATAACATTTATTGTTAGCAACTCTTCAAGACGAAATCAAGTCGAGTCACAGGGAAGGAGGCAGGTGTTGTCTTGTTTAAAGACAAGAGCAGCTTTAGTCTAATTAGACTTGATTCCCCTAGAGCATCTTATAATCTTAACGGAGTATTTTCAACCTTTTCATATCAAAGGTAAGCGAGACAACGCTTAGTTACTTTATTGTACTGGCTCAACTGGCCAACTATATCCTGATGCAAACACTACCTACGTGTATAGTTGAGAATGTATTTTTCTGTGTATTTCTTTGGCCATCACATGGGCTGTCAGCTTTGTACAGCATTCTTAACAAGATATATTTGACTGAACACAGTTCTGGTATGCTGTAGATGGAAATACCTTGAGTGTAGCTTAATGCTACATGCCAACATTGGGTTTTTACATGAGAAACAACTAAATGCATAGCTGTAGATATTCAGTACGTCAAAAGCACAAGGGTCATATCTCTGGATATAGCTGCTAATGTAGAGATAACAATAATCAAAGTAATATCAGAAAAGGAACTTACAAATAAAATAATAGTCTTGTCCAGGGCGGAATTCGAGGCCGCCTGGTTGAGGCGTAAAGGAGCGGAAAGTAATTGTGAAATACATTAATTTATATGGTTTATCACACACTGCAATTATCCGTGGGTTTGGGTTAGTGATACGGCAAGTGTCGTACTCTTCTTTTGACACCTGGAAAACAAAAGACAAAAAATCAATAACTTCATTCATTAATCAATCATTGCATTATGAGAACCAAAACAAATCCACATGCACACAGGACAGACACGGAATTGAGGAGTGACAATAGCAAATCGATTATACCTTCGGTTCATTGTTATTTTCATCACATGCTCACATAATGCTCGCACCGAGATCACATGCGTATATCATGATTTCTCGTCGCATTTAAAAATAAGGAGGGCAAACAAAGGGAGAGTGTGGCATTTGTGGATATAGATATTAAGTGAGTGTGTTTGTGTCAAAATAAATATAGAGTCGTGGATAGATATTGATAGAAGGAGTGAAGTTGGAAAGATAAATCATTTATTTCCAAGACGAGATGACAGAGGAAATGACAGAGTTCAGTTAGAGAAGAGCTACTCATGTATAAAGTGTGAGATAGACTCTTCTCGCTTTTTTCCTCCTCTTGTCTCTTCCTTAACATTTCAACTCCACTCTCAGCCTCAACAAAGCCATCAAAATCAAGATCAAGTCTCCGAAGGGGGAGATAGACAATTTTATTCCCAACAGAAAAACTCGTTCAAATGCTCACAAAATACTTTCTTAGTAAGAAACGCTTTCTGTCTGTCCTTGCCTCCATACTCTCATGAACTAATGCACTATAAAGCTAAAACTCGCATTCTCATACCTATTTGCTGGGAAATTATATTAGAGCACATTGCATTGTCGTCGTATACGTCGCAAGTGCAAGTCGGCATGGCTGCATTATTGGGAGAAGAAGAGAGGATCGTTTGACTTAACTAACGATAAGCAGAATCTCATATATAAACGACAATACAATAGATATACGGGAGCGCTTCAAAAAATAGTGGTGCACAAGTGCTGGGGCAGAGATGACTTTTTCGCTTCCTTATGTTATTGCAGCATGAAGAACAAGAATCAACGGTAGTGAATGTTTTCAGATGAAGTCTACGACAATCTCGTACCTTTTCATTTCTAATGTCAGTCCAGGACGAAACTATCAACAAGAGCGTGCATTAGAAAGCGAGGAGGCGAAGGAAGGCCGCTGGTGATTCTATCTGGATTTCTGGAAGCGAAGCATCTCATCATTTGTCATCTTCTTCGACTTGGACACACGCAACCAAACACTCTGATTATAAAGCAAAACTTCCCAACATGTTTTTTCTCGACATCTTTGTTTACATTAGCAGAGTTATAAACAAAAGTCACATTCCGTCCGACAGAATGAAAAACCGGGCTGCAAACTTCTAATGATCCTATTTAAATTATTCTGAAAAATAACATGCCTTCCCCAAACAATCGGAGAGAGCCAAAGCGAAGCCACCTACTGCCTAATAGACCTCAACGAGAAGTCTGAAACTGAGAGTCAAAGGCACAATCTGTTTGCTTGGCTAATGAAGCCATTTAGCGTTGCTCTCGACTCAGATGCTTCTCAAGTATCCTCTTACGGATAATTCTACATACGGAATCTCACTGCTCTGCCCTTACGATCCGTGCACACTCTGTATTTACATTGGCATCCTCGGATAGACTCCACCTATGTACATTCGTCCTTAATGCTGGGAATATCTGCAATACAAACACAGCTACCCCTCTTCCGTACCGTAATACATACTAAATGTAAGTACGTTCCGAGCAGTCGTATGTAACATAATAAGCATAAATATACTAAAAGCAAGAATCGCATCATTTGTTTTTGAGAGAGTCAGTCTACTGGTACTGTTACTGCTCCATGAGTCTTGTCCCCTCTCCATTTACTCGCACATTGCAGGAAACTCCACCGGGTAAGTTAATTGAACCAAGCGAAAATAAGCTCCCTGGTCTGAATCCATGTCACAAAGAATCCTGGACCATGTCTTCTTCACGAAAAATTCCCCTTTTCTCAATGCCTACTTCAAAGTTCCCATTATGAGGACTGCACATGCTACAGACTATTTATTCCTTGTTGCTATTTATACGTAAGTATCTCTAGTGCCCTCACTGCACTGCTCAGCACAGTCAACAAACATCCATACCATTCTATACGGCCATTCCACGAATTTGTCGTCTCCCTCAAATGTACCTACATTTCCTTTTTTAAATCGAGTTCGTCTAGACCACTAGGAATCTCCGTACTTAGGCTCACAGATAGAGATACCAGAAAAGAGAAACAGACCGACGATGAGAAGCAATTAATACACAGACTTGCTGTTAGTAATGTAAGAATAGAGTGGTTCATTAAAATGGATTACTGGAAAACAAAGCTTCCCTTTGTTTTCTCTATCCATGTATATTCTACGTAGCAGCATAATGGTAATTGTGCATAAAACATAGCATTGTCAGTTTAGGATGATATTAATGAGATTTCTCTTGTTAGGGGTTTTAGTACTATAGCAGACCTTTTAACTCCTCTTCGCCGTAATTCTTTGTTTAGCATTATGACTGCCTACGCTGTGCATGAATTACAGGAGACTAATAATATTTTGAACTAGTTTTCTAGTGGATAATTGTATTTACGAGAAACTAATGAATTTAAATTCCCAACAATATCGCATTACATGATGGTAGTCGTAGGTAGAGAGAGCGCAGTCTATTTGAAGAATGGAGGATCAAATAAGATATGAAAATAGCACAAACATAGGCAGGTAATTCCATGAAACCCTTAATGCGGAATTCTATTTACTGATATCTCAATTTCATCAACCTAATAGAACAGTAACACAATCTGCACTGCTCAAGAAATATTTTCATCAAATCCTCTGTTGAACTTTACAAGAGAGAGCAAAAAGAACCATATGGTTTATTCCAAGTAGCTACCTTTATTAAATTCCCATCAAAGATTCAAAGAGCATTGATAAGAGTAACATGAGCCACTTAAGTCAAAATTTCACTGATACATCTCGACGCTCAAATTTAATAACAAGAGGAAACTTGCAACCTATAGTGAGGCAACAATACATACATAATGATGCTCACGTATACACAATTCGAAAAATATGTCTACCCAATAGTAACAGTTTGAAATTCCAATAAATATTTTTATATCACTTTTACAGGGCACAGTTCTCTGATGGAGAGACAGACACGCGTACACTATACTTGTGTACCCCAAATACATATATATTTCCTATATAGGTACACACTACAGAAAAACATGTTTTAACATAACTTGAGGAAACTTCCAAGTTTCAACTAAAGCCATACGACGCAAACAAAAAATAGAAACGGGAAGGGCAATAGAGGAAAAAGGGAGAGAGCAAAAGAGAGAGAAAGCTCTCAAATTTCTTCTGTCGGCATTCTAACTGAATTCGTTTCTAACATCCCTCACCATTTAGTTAGGTTCGATACGGGGTTTTCAATTCCAGGCACACCTTCACAGCAAGTACAAATAACACTGAAATTAAAGCGTATTTACTAAAGAGGGACTACCCTGGAGATATTCCTCCGAAGACTTGTTCTCATCTATCGACAATCCAGCAAAACAAGGTAAGAGTCCGACACAAACGAACTTATCCCAATCTCCTGCACTAATTCCCTAAATTGTTTTTTCCACGCCTAACCCAAAGCAGAGAAGGCAAGGCTCTGTAGAATTCCCGGAATGCTTTCATAAGATCCTCTGAACTCTGATGCGATCCGTGTCTAATTTCTAGATTATTGGCCACTTCGTATCTCCTATTTGCCCAACCTCCCCAACTCATAACAATCCTCCACTATTCCTTACGAATTATCCCTTCTCTAAGAAAATCCGTACTACCAACTCTAAACATCTCTAAAAAATAAATTCTCAAGTGACAATATGTTAAAACATAATATTTAAATACAATCCCCACATACACAAAACAGTAACCTAGCTACATTTCGACTAAATACCTATGTGGCTGGTTTCCATTAAGGCTAATTTCACTACTGAGGGTATACCTATAATGCATTAACTCTATATACATACTATTACTACTTACTACTTTGCTTACTACCTATATACTAAACTGGTTGGTTTCTTTCTCAAGATAAGATAATAAGTCACAGAAGAACAAAGAGAACAGGTATTATTTGGTCCTTGGCTTAAAAGCACTTAAAACAAACATTTCAAGGGAAAATATGGAGAAAAGAGGGAAATAATCAGATAAACCTACCCTAGTTTGATTGGGGTTAGGTTTTTGCTTGAAGCTTAAGCCAAAAGACAATAATAAGAGAAATGATGTACTTTTCAGTCTGCTCCGGTTAAATTAGAGAGAGTTTTAGATTTCCAAGTGTAGTAGAGCTACAGAAACGTAAGTGAATAACAGAATTGCGTAGACTGTACAGTACGAGGGGATATTTGTAATAATATGTAATAAGTGGACTAATTCCTGTGTTGCCCACAGTAGAAGAAACGTACCCAAAAGATTTGCTCATTTATCCTGTTGTATTGTATTACATTATAGGTAATAGTATTAAGTTAATAACAGAGGAGAGTTCCTTCCTAGCAATTCAGGAGGAAACGTACTCGAATTTCTTGAAAGCTACCAACATACCCATGCACTCTTTATTCCTCCAATTTTAGTTCACCATTTAATTTGAAGTCCATTGAGAAGAGTGGCAATAAATGAATAGATGGGCTTAGGTCACAGCCGCATTTATTTAAGGCGAAGCGAAGCCACAAATATCCCACATCGTTATTGACATGCGATCCGCACTGCAATGCAATGCACTCACGATTTCTCCATCCGTCCCTCCTTCGTGTACAATACAATTTAGTTAAATGTAAATGGTAAATAGAGAGAATGGCTGTTGTGCCACAGAAAGATCTTGAAGCAAGTACTTGTGAGTCTCAAGTGTCTGCACCCTTACAGTACCTTTCAACTTGGACAACTCAAGAACTTTCGAAAACCTCGTCGTTCCAACTCATAACCCGTCATCATAATCTTTCTCACATATACTAACGTTTAACTATAGAGCGACTTGGAATCTCCCAGCAGTCTTCACATAAGTGCCCCTTCCTTCCTCAGCACAACCCATCTTAACTAAATAGAAACACAACGTTCACCATCGGCAACCCAATGAACCACAACCAAACCAAAGCACTCATCCCGGATTAGCATTTTAGCATCTTTGTATTCATACTGAAAGGCCCACAGGCAACCAACACAAAAAACCAAAATATCTTCAGCTCACCTTTTGTCCATCAACCAAACTAAATAACCACAATCAGTATACCTGCACGTATCCATCTAAATAGACTCAGCTAATACTAATATACATAACTACAACTATTTTCCTCAAATTAAATTGTGTCTGAAGGCAAGGACAATCCTTCTTAGGTTTATCCTTCTCTATCTCAGTGTACCAGTACAACTTCATTACTAAATATTCCCATCTCGCTTCAACTGAATTCAAATTTTAAAACTTTCTTTTTGGCCGAACCGCATTTTGTATGCAACTATAAAATAATAACTGAAAATTAAAGAAAAAGAGAAATAGGGTTAAATTTCCAAACCAGGAAATGACTTTTAGCAGGGCAAGCTTGGTAAATGTACTATATATGCGATAATATTTGGAAGGAACGGAAAGTGAGAGAGTTTAGGAAGGAGTAGTATGTAGATTTAAGATGGAGGAAGTTGATGGAAGATGAAGTAAAATAAATAGAGTGTTCGCATTGGGTTTAGTGTGTGATATATTGGAGATGTAATTTGAGAGAAGAATTGTGGGAATAGAATGCACTATGAAATGTTGGTTGATAGCTGATAGATAGGAGATCTGGGTGGGCCACAACTCTCAGACAGTGAGATACTCTACTTTATTACTTGGAGAGTAGTGACTCCTTCCTTTGCTTTGCTTTGGTGTTGATGTCAGACAGACAGACAGACCACCATCAACTCCCGAATGTTTTTCTCTTTTTTCACAGACTTTCCTTAAAACTTCTTCTCTTTCACAATTCTTTCAACAACAAAGTCACATTTCCTTCTCTCCGCAGTTTACTTTACAGATCTCTTTCCATGTACGCTCACTATTGTACTCCTACCAGTCATTGCTTTACATAATACTCTATATTTACAACTTTGACTTACACATTTATTTCCGACTTTTCTAATTTCATCCGCTATGCTCAATTCAGTACTACGGTGTGCTATATGTCATTTCATGTATAAATAAAAGTAATAGAATAAACAAGTGAATTTTTAGATATGCGACATAAATACAGTATTCATGAATAATCGTGTACTACACAAATGCATTGCAGTGGAAACCTTAATATGATAAATTCTCCAGGTTAGCAATAAAGTTATGTATAAATATTACGGATAATTTCTAAAAAGTGGGAGAATGAGTAAAATGCGCCTTAAGCCTTCGCTGTCTTTATATGGACATTACTCCACAACATCCACTTTTCCTAAAAATTCATATAATCGAAATGAACCCCTCCTACGAAATAATTCGGGCCAAAATTCCTGGTGGTGACTAAGTCATCTTAAGAACTCTACGCCCTTATTCACACAACTGGCTCTACGTTCTTATCAATTACATGACTCAGAAAGTACGTACTGCTAATACCCAGCAATCCCACATTAAACATACTTGGCATTATTGGTGTTCCAATCCGTGGTGTATCAGTGGACTGAGTTAAGAATGAGAGTTAAGTATATGGTAGAGCAGGGAATGCGAGGAAACTCCTTATACTTAGGAGGCTGCCCTGTGCACAGAGCTTAGTTGCAATGAGAGAGTTGAGCCCAGCCTATTGCTATAATTCTATATTTCCCTATTGAAATAAAAATGGCAATAACTCTCAATATCCGTTAATTACAGATCTAAAGCATTAGATTTTAGGACCAACCCCAAATTCTTTCCTAATACGGCATGCACTCCTTATCTCCTGCAATTCAATACAATTCTCCCTTAGAGTACACTAGTTGAATAATATCTCCTCGTAATATTCACATTCACAAGTTTAAGTGAGCGATACGGAGCTGACTTGCAATTAGCCGACAGCACAACAGAGCTCTTCTTTTTAACTCTGAAATCCTTTCCAATCTGCTCTTATAATATACCCTCCTCCTTGCTAAATAGTCTAATGTGTATGTACGCAGTGCTCTGCAATGGAACCATTTCCCTACCATTACACGTTTACTGTTATTACACATTATTACTACATGCTGCTAAACACAAAACTAATATCGTTATTTATTGCTACACGACCATCACTACTCTTCTTCTTTATACGCCATCATAACTTATAAATGTACTTGAAGCTTGAAACTTTTCATTTACCAACAATCAAAATGACTCGTAGATTTTCAAGAGCGTCTTTTCCTACAACATGTACATACGATTAACCAGCGTATCTCATTCCATCAACTGAAAGGCATTGCAGACTCGAGTTAAGTACAAGATGCACTTAGGACGACACTTTACACTACAATTTATCTAGAATCGTACAGTGGAACTCTATTTGGAGACGGGAAGGAAATATATTATATTAATGCTAACAATCAGCTCTTCTCTCAATAGCTATCCATCATATTCTTAAACGTAACTCTGAATAAATAGTATTCCTATCTCTTCTCAGAGCCACTGACTTGGAAACCAACACGGGACTTGGGAGACAGACGCCAAAACAATTCACTAATAGCACATCCTACATACCATTGCTGCCTGTATTTAAAATTGAACCAACTGCAGTAAAAAGCTATGAATTCAATTCAATCGGATTTTCTTTCTGTCTCTTCTCTGTATTTGGTGTATTGATCCGTCAGAGTGAAGTGGAAGTGGTGTGTACCAAGTAAGTATTAAGTAAGTACCATCATATTAAATTTTACTGCGCCTACGTAACTTTGCCACTTTAGCATAGAGCACATAATATTTGTACTTAGACCCTGTTCGCCATAAGACTGCATTGCACAATGCATATATGCGTAGACGACAACTCTGGTGTAGAAGTCGTAAGGTAGGCAGTGTAAATAAAATAGGTAGGTAGGTGGCTAAGGGCTGAATGAGGTAATACCTCTGTCCAACATAATAGAATGGCCGAGGAATAATAGGTTGTGATGGTAGCTCTGAAGAGAATACAACTAACGATTTATGACACTCACTAATCCATGAACAATTGCCTCATCAGCTCAACCAACCAGGCAATAAGACCTAACAGATCCTTTCGGTCGTCTTCCATCCTATACGAAATAAAGGTATGCTTCACTACAGAGTATAGTCATTGTCAAAATATTACACACCACATCAGACTTGCCTTGTATATACTTCGGTGCAGGGGCAATAGAGAAATTCAGCACTATGCCTGACTTACTCAGGAGGACTGAATAAAAGTTACAAGGATGCTTATTGTTAGTTGGTATAACGAATCACAATATTTACGTTCCTTATATAATAAATATTCGGAATAATGTATATTATTTACCTTTTAAGTCTTATGACTGGCCATAGCTATAGCTCCTATAGAGCAGTGTGCCTTGCACTTTAGACAGAACTATTTCATAATGGAAATTGGTCGGCGGAAATCCACGGAAACTCATTCCAGTCTAGAGGCAAGGCAAGGCAGGCAACTGACACTATTGTTCTCCTCTCTGGTCTACAAGTTTATATGGCTCTGGTAACTTAGATTTGGGTATGGCTGTGTATTGCGGAGAAGTTTAGAATAAGAGTGGAGGAGGACGGAGAGAATAGATGGAAATAGAAGTGAGCAAAGCATGGAGGACTGTTAAACGTATTTTTGTACGTGTTCCCCGAACTGAGAGGAAAGGAAAGAAGCTGGAGATCCTGTGTGACTACGACTGCCTCAAGTATCATGTCCAATAGTTTTAGTGGGGTTTACTGCTGCTGGACTTAGTTTTGCGAGCAGTCAAGTCACTCAATTTTATTGACTCTAATGCAATACACTTGAAGTCCTAGGAGGGCTACTACTGCCACGGCCACAGCTCATAAAAAAGCAAGCTCTGCTCATTCTTCTTAAATTCATTGTACAAAGTGTAGAAACGAGCCACCCACAGCTTTAATACAGATTCGGCCCCACACCATTCCATATTGCACCACTTCTCTTGTGCACTGTGCAAGACACAGCACACCATTAACGGACAGTCTACAAATTGTCCAAATCCACTCCACTTGTTTGACAATGACAATAGCTGCGGACTGCACTGCTAGAAATATGGGCTGTGGGTGTTTGTCTGATGTATGGCAATGAATGCCGAATTAACTCGGATTGTCGATAATCAAACAACGTAAGGCGATTCAGATTACTTATCATCATTCCATTTCCGAATTTGGATCGGCTCTATTTTCTCACGTTTAGTTTTGAGTAGCGAGTACGTACTTTACATACAAACACGAGTAAGTGATTGCAAGAGAAGGAAATGGCGAAATCCTCTTAAGGAACAAATCTGCATATCTTTATGCGACAAATAAACCTCGCCCTCACTACTCATCCATGTATGCCTTGTACTTACATCTCCCAATTGCACACTCTG
Source organism: Yoshiicerus persimilis (assembly GCA_020352615.2). NCBI lineage: Eukaryota > Metazoa > Arthropoda > Collembola > Entomobryomorpha > Tomoceridae > Yoshiicerus > Yoshiicerus persimilis. The sequence continues at coordinate 2,239,498 of CM060170.1, read as the reverse complement.
TCCTGTAAGAGCAGATCACTTTGCCCACAAACAGCTCACAGCTTCAATTTAATGAAACATGAGTGGCGGCCGAGAGGAGCACAGAAATAAATGACCTCATTTCAATAAGTATTTTGACATATGATGGAATATCGAATTAGTTACGACTCTTTGCTCTCTCTTTGCTATCTCAACTCTGTGCAGCATTCTTAGAGACCTGAATGAAGTTCGACTCAGTTCACTCTAGTGACATGACAGGGGATCCACAGTGACACGACATCAGATAACACTTTAGAACAGAGCAGAGGCAGTACAGGCACCAGCGCAGTGTAAAAGAGCACACGAGCCACACAATGGACTCTTTGGCCATGCAATGTGACACGGAAAGGTGCTAATCCTCCGAGGACGAAACAAAACACCAACGAATGCCACAACAAAACTTGCTCGCCACACAAAGCCCAGCAAGAAGTTCACATCACACACAAAATAGACCAGACAGAACAAACACAAGAATACATTGAACATTAAGTGCTTTCCACCATTCCATTACATTACCTAGTGTGTAAACGAAACCAAAGAAACTAACGAAGCTAATCCTTATGTCAGCCATTCATTCATCCTCTCACACATTAGACTCATCCATTTATTTCAAGTAATACCTCATGCTCTAAATACCATCTCTCTCGCTTCCCTTGTAATCGCTATCAAGAGCACACCAATGACAAAAAATACAGCTCTCCTCCACTTGCATCCGATACTCGATTCCAAAACAGGCTACTCAATGACCCACTGCAATAATATAACTTTCCCATAAATTCTTCCCTTTCATACCAAAGTCATCATAGTACTACTTCTATCAACCGTTACTTCCTTTTCCAATTTCCAGAATGCAAAATAATCACATGGACACTAAAATCAGGGACCATAGAGCAAAATACTCTATGCGCTCGTTAAATTCAAGTAGTGCCATCGAAGTAATATTTGCACTCTCTGAAATTCAGTTCAATAGTGAGCTAGAATAAAGTCTAGGGAAAGTATCCACTATTACACAAATATAGTTTCTAACAATAATTATAATAATAGAATGTAAATGTGTATAGACACTTGTACCCTATATATTATCTAGCAAATCTAGCAATAAATGCCTCATTGATTATTTCTACGTAGTACAGCACACCACTCGAGCAACTAAATGCAAAAGATTCATTGTAGCAGAAAATGCAATCTAGTCGAAATGAATTAGATAATAATGTGAAAGTATGAAAATAGTGGAAAGAAAATGGCTAGAGCTTAAATGAGCGACAAGAGACATGCTCTCATTTTAATAATATGAAATAAATAATTTTGCAGCTCCCCGGCCATGGAGCAATGAATCGAGCGGGAAATACAGCAGGAGCTGCAGAACCCATTACTAACGATTAGCCTTACTGTTTTCATTTCAGCGAAAAAGTTTTATACACCGTAGGACGTTGGAAAATGGGAAAGAAAAGAGCATGGGAAATGTTCGTTGCTGCTGCCGACTTGGTGTTGTTCGACAGAATCACATTGCCTATTCAATTCTTCCACCCTGCCAAGAAGCAAGTGATGCTTTACAAAAACTCCACATTACATGCCAATATAATAGTTAGCCAAAGTTCTATGGTATAGCCACCAGTAATGATAATGAAATCAACAATATTCGTCATCCTGATGAAAATCCTCTTCTAGAGACAGACATGCTTTCACTAATTAATAAGATCCATGAGACTCAGATCCGATGACGATGTTGATGATGACGGTGCTGATGAGAATTCGCTCTCTCTGTATAGGAAGACTATAAATATGCTTTAAGTACCTCTCCATTCGCATAGTCGGAGCACGAGTACCTTTCAATTTTACCCCTTCCTAAATATCAGTTCTTATATTACCAATTTTCAATTTAACCCAAACTATGCACGTATATTATGATGCTGACTAGGAATCTTAGCAGCCACTAATATTATCCACCTGAATACTACGCAGTAACAGAATTAAAATTGGGAACTTATAATACTCCATCAACATAGAATACAGTCATAATGAGTATAGGAAGGTATAGCTGCCATTATTATTATTAACATGTCTGCTTTCCAATATCATAATGTATCTCGTCCTTATTCAAGTCCACTTAACTTTACTCCACGTCTACATTCTCATTTTCGCATATTACTCGAGTCTCTCCGTTACAGAGGCATTTCCCTCTATAGCTACTTGTAATATGTTAAAATCGATTGTGTATACAAAAAGTCATTTCAATTTAAAATAGTTTCCATTTAATTATCAATTGTGAGTCAGAGCAGTAAATATATAAGTTAATAGATATAACCTAGAGAAGAGACACAACGTGAAGATGAAATAATGTCTGGACTCCTCCACGCTTGTGCAGATACTACCAGTAATGTGAAAAATGTCAGTAACCTATACGCTAATATAATACGCATCTGTACCTACCTACTGCTACCTACATCACACACTACTGCTTGGCAATTCAAAAGCTATGTAAAATGTAGCGCACTGCAACCACGGCACGGCAGTTATTTACGATCTAATTAAATCTCAACTCCCCTCTCCTCTATTTTATCTTTTTTGCAATTATTAGCTTGTTTCGTTCGTGCAAAGGAAAAAACGGGTTCCTCTCAATCTAACGTTAACTGCCAGCTAAAAAGCATTTTGTGAGAGGGAAAAGGAGCAGCAGCAAATAATATATGTAGCCAGTCAGCTTCGTCGTGTATTACCACATCCAAATCCAACTCAGTCTATCTATTTCACTAAGACTATATTTATAATGAGAATAATGGCAACAAAACCGTAGTGTAGCAATAATGAAGGTATTTAGGGCAAGGAAGGAAAAGATAGACGGTAACGACATGACATCACAATATTGTAATTCACATACAGCATAATATCAAAGAAGATCACTCCACAAAACCTGTCTGCCTCTGTCCTCTCCTTTGCGTCAATAACTCTTTTTAAATTCTCTCTTCATTCACTCGCTCTTTTTCACATTTTATACAAAGACATTTTTAACAGCAAACAAAATGTTATCCAAACAATGCAAACACCTATATAACAACACACTAAACGGGAAAAACTTCACAGATAACTACTGAGAACTCTTCCTTTGGCTTTTCACTCCTCCTATCATTTTCATCTATTTACGGAAGATAACACATGTCTCAATTTATAATAAAAATAAAAACATCAAATAAAAATTCAAAAAAGCAAAGCGAAATCTCCCGTTCCTACTTGCGCATTCAACTGTGCTATATATGCAAACTACGTCACCTGGAACAAATTAGATACATTGTTATTGCAAACACTGCACTACAAAGCCTATCCACCATACATCATATTATGTTTAGATAAACTATTGCAATACAGGCTCTTCTCAATTATTTTAATAAATAGAAAAACACGTAGACCGCTTTTACTTTGTCATTTGAACAAAGGAACCCTTTGGAGCATATTACATGATATAATTAGCAAACAAAGTAAACAAGATCAATGGTAGACTAATGGCAATTTAACGTTTAAAGTTACTCTTCTCATCAAATACTAGTATATAAGTAATCAAAGCTACAATTTGCTTTTAATTAGGCAAAGATCTAAAGAAAATTATTTGGTACTAAATAAGCTATTTTATTTATATGTGTTCTACCATGTCCAATTAATCATAATTATATCATGTAAAATATACAAAAGAAATTACATTTATCTATCAGGAAATCAGGAAGTAATTGGTATGAGCTGAAAATGTTTTATTTTCCATCCACATTTACATTTGATGTCCTTCTTTTAGTTAGACTTCATAGAAGGGACATGAGGTGTCTAGATGAATTTACTAACTTTATTATTGTTTGACTTCCAGAAAGATAAAATGAATACTTAATAAGAAAATGCAATTTCCCAACTATAAATGTAGATGAGACTGCCATTTTCTATTCCTGCCGTTGTGATTCTGCCGAAGGTACCAAAGTTAATTTGCGAGAGAGCTAAATAGATGCGTAAGCATATTCTACCAAACACCAGAGGTATACCAAAAACAAACAGACACCTAGAAAGTACCATTAAGCTCCATAGAGTCGGATGTTGCACATAGTAAGGTGAAGCGAGAAAAAAGGCTCAAACACGCCCCTTCCTCTGTTCCAGTACCCCTACACTTTAGCTATGGCGAACGCCATTTGAACTTTGTTTTGCTAGTTTGACCCCGATTTTGTCCGAGTTGATCCGCGATATGTAAATATTTGGAAAGCTAAATTTTTGTCTGATTTTTCAGTAAAAGTTACAGCGCCCGAAGTCTCTGCTTGTCAGACAAAAGGGCTGGTTTACATATCATTTGCATATGCATGTACAATTCTTTCTTTTTGAAGTTTACCATGAAGTTTACAGCTAACCACACTTAACCTGTGCACATTATTTGCTCATTATTTATTTATTTATGTACCCATTTTTCTAAAATACTACAGCGGTAAATCCATTTAAATCTTGCACTTTGAGTAGCCAACTACTCTTATATATTTTACAAAAACTGTTTTTATAACTGATTAAAATTTGTTGAGTATAGAGTTATTCAGCAGAAAATCTAACAAGTTTTCTTTTCAAATGTTGTTGTATATTCCTTTATTTGATCTTATCTCAATCAACACCATTTTTCATTTGCATTAAATATTATGTATGATTTAATACAAATTAATGTATATTTCTAGTCAATAATGTGTACTCGATACACATTGAAATCGCCTGTCGGCTACTGCAGATTTGTTTTAGAAGCCACTGTTACAGACAGAGAATTTCGAGCAAATCGAATCACAGAAACTGACTAGCAATACATAATAGCCACATAAGGTTAGTAATAGAATATGTACGCATGTAAATTGAGGCATGTAGTCAGTGGAAGAATAGCAGAACACTTGGAAAATGCACTACTTTTAAATCCATCTAACTACAAAGGAAAGGATATGTATGTGGCAACATTTGCTTACAGCCTGGCAAAACGTAGCTTTTGCTTTATTCAATGGAAAATATCATTAAATAATTTCCTCTGCGTCATAATTTGAAAAAAGCACTTTAAATTTGCTCAAGATACTCAAGGACTGAATAAATACTGCAAGCCAAAGTTAAATCGCTACACATTTCTGTAGTGCAATGTAAGAGGATCAATTAGCGAAGCCAAGTTTAAAAGGATGATTTGTTTGGTTTTGCATGGATTCGTATCCGGACTGTGGAATAAGAGATGGACGATGGTGCAATTGATCTGAAGGAGGGTTGGTAGCTCTTAGGAGATTGAAATGAGCCTGAGCTGACTTTGCCATACAGTGTGCCCAAATCACAAGGGAAGGAATTCATATCTGTTGTCCGATTGAAAAATGAACCTCATCGTATCGTAAGACGAGTTCAAGTTGATCTTAAGCTGAAGAGATAAAAAGCCAAAGGAAATGACAGTAGGAGGTCCTCATGATTCCTTCAGCTTACCTGCTTAACTCGCTCGTCTTTATAACTATCTACATAAGTATACACAACTTTACAAGATATATCTAATAGCGATTGAGCTGCGGAATTGTAGCGTTGTTTTAAGTACATATTAAGTACTACAAGCTTACTGTAATATATTTCCATGAATATATTAGATGTCTCAGAAGATACACACACATTAGGCACTCAAGCACAGAGTCTGTTTACAAGTGGTGAATTGGATAAAATGCTGCAGTATAGCTAGTAGTATATAGGAGGGACCCAATATGAACTAAATGCATAAATACTGTGTATAATATCGAAAGTAAGAAGGACGTGTGGAGTTGTTGCTATGATGCAGAAATGTGAGTAGGTACGAGAAGATAATGCTGCGTATAAAATGTATGCGAGCACTAAGGTAGATTAGATGTATATCTGGATATTCCAAATAGAGAATAGAAGAGTCTAGGAAAACTTGTCGTCTAATGTCCACCTTTCCCTGTCACATTCATCTCATTCACAAGCTCGTTCAGGACTCGTCTCAATTGTGAAGAAGGAGCCCTGGAGAAAAGGAGAGCTTAGCATGGGCAGCAGATGACAAGCCTCGACGAAATTCCATTTGCAAATCATGCTGGCCAGTCGTGGTCGTGGTTGGCCTGTCCTGTTCTCAAGAAACTTCATTTATTCCTCTCCATGATTCTTGAAAATGTTCCACATGTAGAAATACATGAAAGAGATGCAACTTCACTTTTTCAAAGTTGCAATAGCAAGGCAATAACAATGATAAGAGCCATTACAAGTCGTTTCTCGTAAATTTGTCACAAAGTCTGTGCGTACAAGTTGCACAAGTCACGAGAACGAGAATTAGACTTTGAATAGCTGCGTTTTTATGTTTGCAGGACTCGGAGCATCTCCCAACACAGCTAACATCCATCCATATAGCCTCACACACGTATTACTATATATTGCTTCTCTGTACTTATTTATTGAAACATATTAAAACTATTCATCCGTGGATTGGATAGCTAATAATGCAATATGCAAGGTACACATGATAACTATATTTATTGTATTGCCTCGAGAAATATTTTATACGTTGCATCATATTCCTATTGAGTTCTTCGTCGGACACATACACTAAACATCAATGATACATCATAAAGTAGCTAGATATAGAATCTACACGCTGGGCTGCTGGTTTAGCAAGCACTCCGCTTAAACAGTGATCATGCTTCAGACCATGGATGCTAAGTAGCATAATAATAATAAAGTTACTTATTTCTACACAGGTATTTGCTCAATGCATGCGGGCACAGCACAGGCAGAGCAATTCACCAACAATAAGTAATACCAGACAAGACATTTCATGGACACAGTTAATCGCATCCCATCTCAATACTCCGTCTCTGTCCCTCCACAAATCCTCAACCACTCTACACCAAACTTTCAATTTTTAACTCATTCCAATACTACCATACCATACCTCTCCAAATATCTTACCTACTTTCTTCCTTTTACATCGCAATATTCATTCCATTCTCTCTGTATCCTATTCACTCCAAATATACTTATTACCTCCGTATCCTCACTCTATCACTAAATCATGTCGCCACTTCAGCCTCCCTCACAATTCCAATTTCATCCACTTCCAAGCATCACCAGAAAATAGATACAAATGAATTTCTAACAGTCACTAACTATACAGTCCAATCTTTACTCTAAGAAGACATATCCACATGTAGTCAGTCCATCTCTTCCCCTTTAGGTACTATGACAAGATTTAAAACATTTCGAATCAATATTAATAAAAAATTGGTAGTCAGCAAACGTCTCACTAATATCGTGTTCTCTTGCATTCTTGATTTCAAAAATCTAATATTATTATGTAGATGAGCAATGTAATATCAATAATAGCAATCTGATCTCCCCATAAATTATTAAGGATGAGAGAAAATTCTCTTCTTTCCTTACACTACTTCCTTTTGCCCAATAAAAGGTGAATGGAATGTCATATTGGGTCTCTCTTCTAAACATGCGACGCTGACATCCTCTCATCTCCTCTAAAACTCCAATCAAAAAGGAAGCACTGACGCACATACTTTACTGTATCTTTTACATAGAGGAACTCGAAGCATAACATGGTTTCTACCTTCATCAAGACCTTCGTGTTTTCTAATAAAACTACAAAGCTAGCGGTTTCAAGTTCCTTACTTGCTTTCCAATGAAATTGTATTTCAAATAGCAAGCATCTTAACTAACCCAATTAGCTTTTTCCAAGTTAACTGAATATTATTATAAAATAGTGTGTTTTTACATATTTTCCTGTACAGAAAAATCTACTGACTTGACATTTCAATTTAAGATTAATTCCAATCTGTTACGTTTGAAATGAAAATATACCGATTTTAGAGAAACCTATAGACACGAGAAAGGAAAATGCGATCGGCCTCTGACAGAGACATTTTGAGGCCAACACCATTACCCAGTCCGCATGGTTTTCAGTGCAGTCCATATACCCAGGAATTGAAACAGTGAAGAGAGGCAAAAGAATGGCACGGAACAGAAGCTCACAATCATTTATTTCATTACCGACACCGACCTAATTGTAAGTTTATTCCATTTCCTACAGGAGCAGTGCAACACACGGTTTATATCTCAAATACGCTTCTATTTCCTGAGTATACCAATTTAAAGTAGTGTCACCTTACTACGACTAAATTCTTACTACGACTGCAAGCGGATAACAAAACACAGAAGGTTAAATTCTAGGCTACATACGATGCAGCACAGGTTGGATTTACGAGGACATACTTTGTAAATATAGTCTGCTAGATATAGAACTTGAGTTTTTGCAAAGAAATGCGAAACTAGCAATATTTCAAAACTAAAGGTGAACTGCCTGGAACTGTTTAATATTGTATTCTCTGGGTTTACAATAAACTATGTGATTTTAGAGCAAGGAGTTGCGGAAGTTTTAAGGGTTGGATGGAAAGTGATTTCGAGTTTTCAATGTCGTAGGTCAAATATAAGATGGGCGGAAAGGAATTATATTGTGATGTGTGGAAAATAAAATTTGTGGATTGTGGGGTTGGAAGAGTGAGTTGGGAAGAAAGTTGTGTTAGAATGTGAATAGTATTATGAGGATGATTTGGGAAGGCAGCGAGGTTAGCTTAGAGAATGTGTATTCGAAGCGGGAGTTGACTTTGCATGACTGATAAGCACATTTACATACATAAAGTACATAACAGACATATTACATTACACACTACCTATGCACTTAGATATTCATCCACTCGTCTGTTTGCAGAGGAAGGCCTATGCGTATGTAAAGAGGGCAGAGGAACCTTTGTGGCCATTACTGCACTGCACACATCTGAAGAACTTACTTTTAAATATAAATATAGAGCAATATTATCCTTTTTGTATTTCCCACACGGAAGCAGAGGAAATAATAGTAACGTGGAACCTATGTTGATGTTTGGCTAACTGGGAATAGAACCCACCACCCTATCACCGAAACTGAATATTCGCTATATCATAATACATGGCATAATACACTGATATGTTTCCAGTCTATATTAAACCACCGCACTCAAGAATTTCTTTGCCTATTCAACATCTAAAGGCAAATTTGAATTTTTGAATGTTCCAAATGTGAAGGCGGCTTTTGCTTAGAAAGTAGGAGCTAATCGATCTCCATCTCAAAAGCTCACTTTTCTCTCATTCATTTCCTCCATCCAGCATCCAACTGATCCAGCATAAAATATAAAGCCACCAATAGCACCCCAGCCGTAAGTAGCTTCCAGTCAATAATAACATCCACTACACTGCTACTATAGATTTCTCTCGGAAGCAAAGATTTCCCGGAAAGCTTTGCTCTTTTACAATATTTCATCTAACGACAAACACGAAATTGCAAATCAGAAAACAGTGACTACCTACTCATCACCATACGATGAGCGGAGATTTCATTTAGCTCTTCCGTGCAAATAGAGCACTTTCATGCAGTCACTCACATTCACATCCCACTCATAATAATAATGACTCCTGGTCTGTGTAAAGACTGCGTAGAGGAGACTGGCTGTAATAAGACTGGTTATAATGCCTGACTATAAGGGTATTGGTGGTGGGGATAGATCTACGTGTGACATGTTTCCAATAATAGAGATGAAGTGATTGAGTAGAGAAGACAAGTCTCTATCTGCTCAGTGAGACACACGAAACATGATTTCTTTGATGATTCTCGTGACCAGGACAACTGAAAGCAACTGATCTGATCAAATAGAAGAGAGCCATTCATGTTGCGTTGCTTTGCTTTGCTTCTCTATCGATTCATCGGCATAGTCTACAATGTGGCACAAAGTACAACAAGTTTTCATTGCATTGCTTCCTGCAGACATTCGAGCACATTTGAGAAAACTCCCTGCAAATCCCATTATTCCTTTATTTAGTCGACTGCTTCGGGTAATTCGGTTCGTTCGTCGTCCTGGACAACAAGAGCACCCTCGTTCCCTCACTCCGGCTCCATGGATCCTATGCACCGCATAAATGCATCCTACGGTATACACCACACTAATATATGCCGTCGACAGCTCGTCACATGAGTTGACTCGGGAGAAGCAAGCCATCCATTCACTGCATTCACACATAGGAACAGTTTCACGGAAAACTCAGCGAACCCTTTGCATTTCCATTAAGGCTACTTTAAATATGTTAGTTGTCGCTGTGTGCATTGTCGTATGTACTTGTATAGTCGTCGTGTTTTCTGAGTGGCTTGTTTGGCAGAATGGAAGCTGAGCACAATAAGCACACGGCTTAAAATTCGAAACCCGTAAGGTGGATTGAAATGGAGAGCTTTGGAAATATGATGTGTCAAGACAAGGGAAGGCAGCCAAGTAGGTTCTCTCTTTGCTGTAGCTCAGCTAACCAGCCACAACAGGAGCTCTATACAGCACATAAAGATTAAATGGATAGAGACAACAATGTCATTATTACTGGTATGCCCAGGACAAGGAATGACAAATGGTGTCATGCGTTTGCTTTTACATTTACATTTACTCATACAACACAGACGTGGACCACAACACGCAAAAGAGGGGACTACTCCACAACTCTCCAATATATATCACAATCCACTTGAGAGCAACAACTGCATAAGTAGCTCTACAGCTTATCGGGACCTCATATATTATGTACGTAAGGATGCAAAAATGATTAAACTCAACTATTATGTGTCTAAGCACTTTTTACGTTTTCTTCTCTTTATATTCTATTAGTAAGTGTCTCACTTGTACTTATGCTCTGTCCTATAACTAAATAACACGCTATTATACACACAAAGGATTACTATAAGTGTTTCCTATTATGTCCTTAATGCATTTAAGGAGAAATATTTACCAACCAGCATTTTTATGTAACTAGTTCCCTGTCGGATCTATTATGAATATGTACCGTACCCGACAGAACGCAAGAAACGAAGCGGAGGTCAATTTTTACTCCATGTCAAGCAACCACAGTACAATAACCACCAACCGCAATTTATTATTTTTAATGTCGTCCATATGCTTACAATAACTCACCAACAATCAAGGGAGAGAGAGTAGCATATCCATATTATTCATCTCTTTAGTCACTGAAATGCATTCATCACTCCATTCACTGCCCTTGGGATGAAATGGATTTTCTGAGTGACTGATGCTCCAAAATCACATACTAATAGATTTTAAAAAACAAAAAAACATCGAGAATGTATTCAAGGAATGAGTTATGCGGCTCTGCATGGCTTACTCTCCCTCACATAATACGGTACTAAATGCAAACAATGATCTGTTGGTATTGGATTGAAGAGATGATAGAGAGTGGACTGAGACCTACTACAGACACAGAGAGGAGTGGACATGTACATAGAATGAAGACCCTTATTGTTGTTAGCGGAAGGGAAATGGCCAGGACGAAAGATGAACACAGAGTACAGGGCACAAAGGAAGGTGAAGAGCGGTGGAGCAAGAAGATGGAAGAACAAAAGAAAAACATGCAAATCATCGAATGAAATGAATGCCCAGGAACACTTGGAACATAGCGACAAAGGCCAAAGGGCAACTGTACACTCATAAATATATTGTTTTATCTCTGCAGAACAATTTCGGGAATAAGAGTCTTTGATATGTGAGTGAGTGAGGACAGAGCTTGGATTCGCCTAGCCCTTCCCTCCCCAGAGTGGACTACAGAAACTCACAAAGAAAGATAATACTCATTGACATGACATTGACATTGAAATTCCATTGCAAATTACCATGCAATTTTGATTAGGACCTCTATCGCTGTTTCCCTGCTTTATTATCAATTACCTGAAGAGAATATTGTGGAAGTATGTGTAAGTGGACGGGGAATGTATAGAGAGAGCGTCCTATTAAGGAGCTATATAAGGTTCCTTGCTGACCATAGGCACAGACTCCTGACATCCTTTATATGCATACCTACATATTATACATGTTTGAGAGTCATAACGAATTCACTGTTTGAGTCACGCCGGCCCTGTAGCAAAAACGAGCACAAGATATTCATTTTGATTTTATAAGGCTGTCACCAGTAGGATGCAGATAAGAGGATATTTATGAGCAGGAGGAGAAACGTCTTTTGTCCACTCTCCAAGTACACCCAAAAACAAACCAAACCGGACGAACTTACGGACAGATAAAATATACAAAGTAGGTAGAGTTTATATTGTGTGCTCACTAGGCTAGTCGTGGTCCTGCAAAAGATGTATTATTATTAAGCGTAAATCAACATTAGAATTCTATGTTGTGGAATACAGCTATATAAGTAGAATATTATAAATGCAAAAGATATCATTAGTGTTGGGGCACATCTATTTACCTTAAGACGGCGCAGATAGCTAGCATTCCCCTAAAAAACCTTTCAGAGCTGAGTAGGTATCTCTTTCCTTGAATTGAAATGGAGGAAAAACCGGCTGGATGTTAATATTCCTATTTTCTCTTCGGTTCTAATCTTTGACTGCATACTTTGCTTTCATTTTAGAGCTACAGCAATAAATTTAAATACAAATGAAATGCTCGATTATGTAAAATGCAATTTGAAACTTTTGTGTCGGTGATGTCCAGCCAGTCTCGTCTGGCCGATCCCTCTCTTTTTTCTAAATAAGCCATAGCTCAATTGCACTGCGAAAACTGACAATGAGTCAAGATAAACATAATATATTTAGTGTAACACAACATTGCACTCGTTTATAATACGAATGACAAATTAAAGAAGACTTTGGGGGTCTCGCATACATTCTTTCTATTAGGCGTACAAGTATATAGCAGTTTGGCTATACTTCTGCTGTAACTTGTAGCAGTTATAGGCGGAGACTGGAATTTTGGCGAAAAATAAACTCTAGTAAATAGCTGAGGGCATGGAGATAAAAGACAAGAGAGTGAAGGTACTTGGTATTGCAACAACTTGAACTTCTCCATTCAAGATCAAACATGATGTAATGTGATTTCATGTCAAGTTGCAAATAATTTATGGAGGGACTCGTAAATAAAGAATTCTTCAGCGTGGCTCAGAATTAAGCAAATCTACATACAAGTAGGAATTGTGGATATTCTGGATATTATTGCAAGGCAAGTCTTGTTGACTGTGGCGAAGTCCTCACAGGCAGAAGTGACTGGACTTGGGAATTCTCCCTCGCACCTTCCACTCTTGAACTTTCCACCAGGCACATCAGATAAATATTAGATCCAGAACTTACAACGTGTGCATCTAAATAATACTTAAATCGATTTTTGTTTATTCCCATTCGAGTTGAGCGACAGTCCCATTCAATAGGCGAGACTACACCGTTCAATTCACTAGACAATTTTTCCACCAGAAATAAATTCTAACAATAAGCCGAAAGCCGAAGGAAAGTTTGAACCGAAGCTTTTCCTACTCCTCTATAATGCAACATCATGTTTCTTCGCGTTACTTCTCTTTGGCTTGGCTGCCATGCCATGATTTTTCTTCTAATCTATTTATCTGCAAAAAATCTCATCTTGACTATTCCTCACAATTGCAAAGCAAAGGAAATCTTTCCTGTTATTCTCTCAACATGAATTTGCCTTTGGCTTCGTCTTATCTTGAAATGTAATTTCGAGTTATACTTCTTTGTTGTATACCTGCAAACACAGACACATAAGACATCCATTTCAAAACATAATATATTGCGAAAGGCGAAACCTGGAAAATATCTTTGAGCAGCCAAAGTCTTGTCTTGTTTTGGCTCTAGTCAAAGAAATACTAAAGGACAATAACCAAACCAAACTTGAAAGAAACCACCACGAAGGCATATTAGCAGCACATATTCCATATTATTGAATGCAAAATAGATAACTTTTCCCTTAAGTTTCTCCTCTCATGCCCTTGTCGAGTATGTGTGTATCATGTAATAAAAAATCTCACTGTCAAGCAATGAATTATGAGGAAAAAATGCATCTTCACTCGTTGCCTCCTACTCTATCTACATTGTCGTGTCATCTCTTCTCCAAAAATTCACTTTGTGCTTTACACGGTTACGTACAATATTTACTACTAATATAAAACACCAACATTCCCATTCTTCAACCGCTTTTCAAATTAATACTCAAAGAATACCTCTTTAGCACATAAATTGACTATGTGGCATACCATGCCCTCCTGTACACAAACACAATCAAAAACACTACTTTTACTCTCTGTGTTCTGCAAAAGAAAATCAAAGCAACAACAAACACATAGGCATGGCCTGTATCTACAAATACAAAATACAAACAACCCTGTCACCACGTAATTCTTACCCAAGCACCAAAATTACGGAGAAAATTTTTCATTTCACAGCAATCAAAGTAAGAACGTAGTAGCGAAGGAAGGCGATTGCATAGAAAATAAACTTGAAAATGACCAAAGTGATAAAATAGCAAGATGTAAAAGTGTCTGATAGTATTGTGGAGGACAAAGACAGCGTCTGGGTATAATAGAGTAACTGTGATGAAAGTAGCGCAGCAGCAAAGACAGTCAGAGGAATAAATAGGTAGGGACTAGTGAGGGCAATAATAATAATAATAGGTACTGGTATAATATGTAATGGGAAGTAGCACGCACACGTAATATGAATAGCGGAGAATAATGGGAAACATAAGTAGAGGGAGAAGAGAGTGGAGTTAGTTGGATCACATGACATGATCTTGAGTAGAACTGATTGTGAGTAGTTTGGTTGACATGGGTGAGGTTAGCGAGAATAACCGCAATCGCGTATAGAGCGAGATCCCATTGCATAATGCCTATTTGACAACAATGAGACAGAGCATGCGGGCAGATTCACGAAATGAGCCGTAAGTAATATCTATAGCTATTGTTCCCTGCTGTCTCTCCGCTCTGTCTGAAGAGAAGTCTCTAAAGTCTCCATGTGCATTTCTGCCAAGACTCAAGTGCAACTATTCCAACTTAACAATTGTATAAATATTTGAAACTACAGGGTCGCTCGACCTACTAAGGAAGCAGCTCAAAATCAACGTTTATCTTTCGAAAACTTTTAGAACTCGCTGAAGACTCTTTAACAATCTTCTTCTCAGAGACTACATCTGTTAACTGTTTGAACTGGAAACTCTGGACAATTTCCAGATGAACCCTGTATGGAACAGAAAAAATCATGAAAGCAGAATAGAAATAAATCGCTTTGCTCTTCTGTGATACTGTAATGTGTACCATGCTCAATATACACACTTATTGTTAGTATACCATAAAGAACACAATGTGATCTACGAATACTCCTCTCCTCCAGTAATCCTCCTCTCCACAGAAGAAGAGGGAAAACAGAGGAAAAGGAAAAAGTCAAACCAGCGGAAGAAAAACCATCATTTGCATGCGGAAACACTTTATATTTCACCATTCTCTTTCTTTTCGTCCTACCAACACAGTCCTCCAGCCTTCGCAATTCAATTCAGCTCCTATGTCCATATACTCCAGCTCCATATACTCCCACCACCGTAGACACACTCTTAGTGCACTCTTAGTACACACATTCAATATTATACTCACCACTCGACTGTAAACTAAACTTATTACTTAAACAGAAAGGCAACTTATCGTTACGGCTCAACATATCTATAATTTACGTTACCCGTAGCTAAATCTCCTTTGAGTCTAATGCAATGCAATAGCAACCACGCAAAACGCAACGATTAGTAGCAAAGACCAAGACAAAGTGCAGCTTCTTGCAATTGACGGCTTTCTCTCCTGCTTTCTCCTAAATACTTGTTCTCCATTACTAATGTACAGACACACCCTGCATTAAATACCCACTCCCGAATAAAAATGGCATACATTCTTTCCTACCTTTATGCTAAAGTATGCAAATGATGGACGGGATGCTACTAACATCCTTCCTATGCTCAATAAATATATCCCTCAACTTCTAAAATAAGTAACTTCAGCCTAATGCTTCGGAAAATCGCATTAACGTGATTAAATGTAAATAAAAAATTACGTAGAATGGTATATGCCCAAATGTCTTTGAAGCATAGCTTTTAATTTTACTTTCGAGAACTACAAAGCATTTCCTTACCAATAAAATGAAAAAGATTTTATTTTCTCAGTAAATACTTAAATGTATTTTCGTAAACATCAATTGCCAATAAAACACTGCAATAAGGTAAGGTGTCCTGAAAGTAATAAAAAAGAGAACTCTGACCACGGAGAAATACCACTACAGTCATGCAGCCATCCAACCTTTTAGCAATATATTTTCCTTTTTACCATTTCCTAAACCAAAGCTTAAGCTTGCGATAACTTATACGCAAAGTAAAGTCGGATGGCTAGGATCTTGGATCGAAAAACTGATCAAGCATCGGAGGAACTTTAGGAAATGGTTTTCTTGCAAAAAATGTAGCCCATGTGGGCGCCTATAGGAACGGATCAAACTATACCGCCCCGTGTCTTACTCGTTTTCTATGTACATAAAGAAAAATATTGAGATTAGGTATGTAACATACGAAC
This sequence comes from Yoshiicerus persimilis, assembly GCA_020352615.2. Taxonomy (NCBI): domain Eukaryota; kingdom Metazoa; phylum Arthropoda; class Collembola; order Entomobryomorpha; family Tomoceridae; genus Yoshiicerus; species Yoshiicerus persimilis. Next base: position 2,223,037 of record CM060170.1, on the reverse strand, counting down.
TGATGAAGAATTTCATCCGAAGTGAGACTGAAGATGAGACAAGTTGAAAAAGAGTCCTGGGAGCTGGAGCTAATACATAATGAGAATAAGAGCAAAGAAGAATTTTCATGCCACAAAGTCTTCCTTTCCTCCTTTTCCAAACATGGAAAATTACATTCCGAATTCAATGTGCTTTTCCTGCAGCACTCTTATCCAATCCAGCTTGTAAAATACATTTTATTCTCCATGTATTATAACTACATCTTAACTCAAGTTCGTAATTTACAAAGATATTTTAATAGCGTATAGATTTATGCGGTAGTAATCAAAACTTCATTTCTATATTTGAATAGGTATGTATAAATGCCATAAAAGGTTTATTTACCTGCATACTGTATGGTACATCCTTATTGTGACGGCCCTTGGCAATAAAACATTTAGGGAGCTTTACGAGTAGTCAAATTAATATCAACTCACGAATGATACCATATCGAAATAATGATCTAATCTTGGTCAGACCTAAGGAAAGCCTGCGTTTAATAGGAACACCCTTAACGAAAAAGACTCTTTTGAATTGTCAACGTTATCTATGTTTAATCTATGTTTAATTTAAGCTGGACAGCTTGCCAGCCATCTTTAATTATCGAATGACTTCATGATCACTTGAAATGGAAATGATTTGATGATTCTTTAGAGAAAGACTGGAGGCTGAGGTAGTAAGGATGCATGGGAACTTGCAACAATGGAAGAAGAGTGATACTAACAATAGATACATAGATACACACTCGAAGAACAAGTAAGGATCTAGGCTAGCCCATAAAGAGAGATTAGAGAAGAGACAGACTGATGTCTGGTCGGAAACAAGAATCGCTGTTAATTACAATTTGTTCCTCGTTTGTCCGTTCTATAAATAAATATGTTGTTGTTTAATTTCTATTCACTCTCTATCCCGTGTTCATTCAGTGCACATAACATAAGCAAAGGACGAGGAGAGCTGGAAACATAATTATATATAAACTGGGCGCATTACACAAACTGCAGTGAGTCATATAGGTAAAAAAGATGCAGCCAAGTGCATCTGGTATCAAATTATGGCCAAGTGCAATCAAGGCACATCTAGTTAGAGGAGTCCGCACACAACGAGAAAAGAAAACGACTTAGAGTGAAGTTGTTGAAGGCCCTATAAGTATAGTAATGTAGTTGGGTATAGGAGAGGAGGTTGGATGCTTCAATCAGATTGTACTTGTGCATGTAGTCCTTTAATTGCCTGGAGGATGTGAATGGAAGATGGAAATGGAGCTGAAGAAGGATTGAGTATAGGTATGACCAGGGAGACTGAGAGACGCAATAAGAGCACTTGCCTAATAGTGTGTGGAATTGCCTATCCGTGCATTGCATGGCTATGGCAGCGAGTGCACGGAAGAAGAGTCAAATGAAGGCAGCAGAGTGTGCATGTTGATTTGATGTAAGAATGCACAACATTGAAGGCTGGCTGAGCATTGCTGTTCTGTTGGTGTCTGTGTTTTATTTGGCTACCGGCAAATCATCACAAACATCGAGCATCTCACTTGGCTCATTCCAGCTCATCACTTGCTTGGCTGTTGCTGGGCCGAGGAGTTCTCGGTGTGAGTAGCCCTGCATTCTCTGACGATCACAAATAAGGATATAAGGTATTGGATCTCACAGAAAGACAAGACAGCTAATATCCATATCGCCTAGAGTTTAATTTCCATCAGAAGCACATCAGCAGTGATCCTATGCACACCAATCAAACCACCACTACATCATTTTCAACGACAGAAGCTAAAGGAGCCCAACCACCATTCAAAAACTATATAATCCAATCTAATGCTTTTAACCCTGTCGCCACTACCTATACACAATACAATATTTCTTCTGCATACCTCAAGTCCAAAGGCGCTCCGCTGCACTGCCATCCAAGTTCTGTCGATCTTCGTACGTGTTCCCGGCCTCCTCTGTCTTAACAAGAGTCTCATCTTCAATCCCATTCACTCGGCTTAACTACCGAATCACTTGTCCCAACTTTTATTACACAGCCTTCTTAAGAGACCATAATAGAAATAGTTATTACCAAATACCTCCACACATACAGCTATAGCCCACCCTGTAATGCTCTAGTGGCAATGGCCTATAGCCATTATACATAAAATATAATACCTACTTTCTTTGGAGAACTATTGATCACATTACATCACATCAGCGTTTAGTTGCCCTACTTGAAAATATATTGCCAAAGTTTAGGAAAATATTTCCATTCTATTCTTACGTAGACATACTTCTGGGCGACCCAGAAATAATAGCGAAGGAACCCAAACTACCTCTTCCCTAACTTCCAGTGAGTGTACATACTTTCTGAGAGCTTTCTACGGGGACTACCTATGCATTACGTCACAGCCAACCGAATATTAACTCACGAGAGTGGTCCTTCCTGTTATTGTGGAATCTCTGAAGGAAACTCGAAATCAGAAATCCATCTGTCAAACTATCAGTACTAATAACTTGAGGCAGAAACACATAAGTAATATTACCTCTAAAATTACCAAACCTCCGAAAATTGGGTAGTTTGAAAAATTCCAAATCTATCCTCTGGTCTTACCATAAAAAAGAAAGCCGGGCTTAGTTTTAGGAAAGTAGAACATACTGACATGTTATTTGCAAGTATATGTCGTTTACTAATAACTATTTACATAGGTATCCGAAACGGCGTTTGCCTACTTAAGGAAGGTACTCGTTCCTTTGGAAATTGCCTTATTTGAGGAGGGAAGGCCAAAGTAGTACCAATTTAATTCAAATAACGGCGATTTCACAGAAAAGCCAGAAAGGAAGGATTCATGGTTTAAGGGCAGAGACTATCGAAATTCAGCGAGCCATCCAATCCAGCAAACTAATCCACATTCACTCGGGAAGGAAACTTTAAATCGCTGCGTACATTCAAGTACCCGTTGGAAAGCCATTGAGAATCCAATGAGCCTTCACCCTAACATCACAAATAAATGTCTGCATAATGTAAAGTGCCCAAGAAGAAACTCATAAATCTGCCCAGATGCACATTACCATCATCATCTGAAGCGTCTTATCTTTTGTTGCATTGCACTATGCAAATGTTTCAAGACAACTGCTACTAGGTAGTCACCACTGCAATCCAACAATCCAACATCCGTACCTACACACTTCCCGACGTCCCTCCTCTATAATGCTCCCCATTCCGCGCTCCTATCAAAACCAAGTAGCTCCGCCGAATATCATTACTCCATCACTTACAGTAAATAACTAAAGAATACTATGGGCAGAACTGCAGACTGCACAATCACCGGATCCGGGCAAACGGAATATTATCATAATAATTAAGTTGCTAATAAGACCCTTTCCTTTGTCCCAAGAGAGATACATACTGCTCTGCACGGTATTAATCTTAATCTGGAATTATCTAGTTAAAATATGGATTGCATATAGCAGTGGTGGGAGAAGGTGAGTGAATTGGAGAGGAAGAACAACAAGTCAGTGATAATTTGTAGCTTTCGCCATGAATGTGGAGATTCCTGAGTTGATGTAAAGTGAATTTGTAATATCTCCACTATTTTGTATGTGGTTGTGTTTGGAGTGGACTGTTATGTTAATGTTGGTGCAGTGTGTAGGAATACACCTGGCAGGCAGACTGGGAAGACAAGTCGAGTCAATTCCAGCGAAGAGGCAGACAGACAGCCGGTTGGTTACCTTACATTAGATTACGTTCGACTTGACTCTCTCCTGTTCCTTGCAATGCATACGTAGAAATGCAGTGCAACTGACACTGAAACCAAAGCCGAGGAGTTGGATTTGAGTTCAACAGAGTCCTATCTCGACATCCATCTAGCACATTTGAATACATAAAACATCAAGACAGACGTCTATCTTGTTCCCATCTCCATCTCTCCCATCGCAGTCTCCATCTTACACTATTAGTATTCCTCGCGGACTATTTACAGCCCTCCATTAAATTCCAGTCAATATTCTGACAACCAACACACAAACAACCACTAACGCAAAATATTTACCTAATTAGTCCCAATTTTTCTATTCCGGACACTTTTTACCCCGTCCAAATAAGTACAATAGAATATGACATTTCACCTTCTCTCTTTGTCTTCAAGCTCCCCACTAATCCTGCAACGCGAACCCACTATTATTATATCGCATCGCTCAGACCCAACCAACTACCTTACGTACGTGCACACAATTCAATATTGTGAATAACTGCGCGTTACATCACTACTGCCATCAAGACGAGTCCACACAGTCAATGCACATACCAAAGAGCAAGCAAGTCACATTAAATTATTCCGTGAAGTATTCCACACCTTTTGTTCCCACAGTTATTACCTATACCACTATTACTTCATACACAGCCACCTTATCTTACAAGTATACATACTTAGATTATTGATGCTTCAACCTTCTTCCACAATTCCAAACTCAAAACATTCAACGGGAGAAATTCAGCTGTACTATGCGTACACTTTGCAAATTCCTCAGATTGTAGATGGGGCACCCGCCGAGAAATCGCGCATCAATACTCAATGCACTACGCAAAGGTATTCCTCTCGAGCTTTTTACCTCATTCTACCTACACAAACGATCACTCTATGAAAATAGGTAGGAATTTAGGAAACAAGTATTGTTTGGTGCGAGACACTGCAACTCAGGTAAATAGTTCATTATAATACCTACGTGTAATGAATATGGTGCGTAAACTTCTCTACGGTGAATCCCAATAGAGATAATAGCTATAAGGGTTGGATATACAGACATAAATTCCCAGAGAATCTTATTTTGAAGTGCAGGGAGGACGTAGTAGAAGATTTTCGTGTGCTGCGTGGATTTGCGTAGCACAATGGAAATTATCTTTGGAATATAAGGTAACTGTGAGAGATGATACCCAGAAACACAGAAAGAAGTGTGCAGTACTGACTGGCATGGCCTATCAAAATTGATAGAATGGAGTACTGGAGGCGAATTGAGCCCGACGCACCCATTTTGCATAAGATGATGATGAGCGCACTACAGAAGATAAGATAGCAGTACATAACACTGTCATGTCAAATTGTAATGCAAAATTATATAGAGATGAGGTGAGACAAGTCATGATCATCATGTCTAAACTCTTCTTAGTGAATGAGCTGAAATTTTTGGCCGCTAGAAAATAATTGGCCTGCCCAACGTAACCTCTATTCTCCAAACTAGTCAGCGTCTTCCTTTATTTACTATAGCAAAGGAGCAATTGGTTTGTTTTCAGTGTACCTACGTACATTCGTATCGAGCGAGCTATGCGATCCATGCCACACTTAGCTCTCCTCAGATTCTCCACTCGCTTCTAAGCACATTGCTGCGAGATCCACCTCCACCCAGCCAGACTGTGTGCATTCCCTCTTTTTGTCTGTGCCTTACTCGCGTAGCCTACAAACAACATTCTGTGAGCCACGGAAAAATATTCAACGCCACTCACTCAGAAAACATTTAGGTAACTCTTAATGTAATCCCATGTAGCTCAAAACAATCAATCCAGAATGAAGAGTTGGTCAGAAAAGGACTGGCCGTATAAGGCCACAGATTATTACATATTCACCAAGATTAGCCAAGCAACTTCATCCCATATTATTACCTTGACTTCCCAAGACAAGAGTTCACTTGAATTTCAATCTGTAGCTTAGAGGCAACTCTTTCCACAAACTCATCTATCTCACTTACACCACGATACACTCATATAACTAAACAATATATGTTCTATCAAGTGCATATACATATACTAGTATTCTATTGTGGATATACGTAATGATATCAAACACATTCCGAATTGAGAATTGTATGCGATACATGTACTACTCCATCCAAGTATACATAGCCATAGCTACAGTTAAGACCAAGAGAATTTTCCAATGGCAATCAAAATAAAATAGACACTTTTTTGTATGCTATTCCCTGCCTTACATCACAATCAAATATCTCACAAATTAGTCTTTCTCCCACAGGAAACTCATCTCCAACAAAATATTATGTACCTACCCATGCATAAAGATCTTGACGAAAATCCAAGTTTCCTTAGGTAAATGCTGAATTTTGTATTTAATTTATTCTTTGCTTTGCAATTGAGAACCTGCCCACAAAGAAATTCCAAAAACTTGACGTATGAGGATCTTTTCTGGAGATGCTTGATAAAGGAAGCGTATTTTGAAAGGCGATAAAGCTATGAGGCTACCTATTAAGCCTGGTACATTACTATTATGTAGTGTTTCTCTTTTTCCGATTAGGTTTGGACACGGACGAAATAAAAAAGCAGTATCGTATAGCTCCTCATTTTCCTGTGTAACACTTTTGCATGCAAATAGACAAAGAGGAGCATTGAAGACGAAGAGTGCGAGTATGATAAGACACAATGGAAAACAGTTGCGTTAAGCAAGCATGAAAAAGGCCAAGAAGCAGGAAAAATGAGAGATGAACTAAAGTGAGTTCTTAATAGTTTATAGCTGAATACAAATTGCTCATTAGCCAACGCCTGTTTACTTTGCCCTGCTCCCTCTTGGTTGTTTTGCTTACTTTGAAGTTTGAACTGTGAGACTGACGTTGAGATAGTCAGTTGGGTGATATCATGCTCAGGTTTCACTGTTGTGTTTGTGTTGCATGGTGCACAGACGTTTCCCACAAAATAAGGACTGCACGGCTAATCCAGGAGAAATGCGCTTAGGTAGCCTCTCATGACGAACAGAGATGATTTGCAAAGATTTCAGATAATGGCATTACGGGCAATTATCATGATTATTGTTATGATTTTATTGCTGTGTGTCTTAGCAGCTATCCATTCCAGGCCTGACTGACTTCACAGCTTTGCTCCAGCAAGCAGTTAGCATGTTATCAATTATAACTACTACACCATGGTTAGTTTAGTGTTGGTACTACACACACTGTTACATAACACCATACACCCTCATGAAAGGTGCAACGAGTCAATACTAATCCAAAAGCTACAAACCGTGCACAATACGAAGCACCATGTATGAAAACGCTACATATAGGCATAACGATATGCAATGCATTCCGCCTAACAATAAGAAGGTGTGCAAGAAAGATTCTCGGGTGCTATTAATAAAAGCTCAACTACCAAACCAGTCCAGCTGGAACTAACAACGTACATTTTAGATTTACATGCTTATTATTATTAGCTTTGCCTTATCTCGGAGATTGTGCTTTTCTAAACATACCTAGCTATCAAATCCATCCTCTGCTGACTGTCTGACTGACGAGGAGGCAACTCCGACTGCCTACCTGCCGTCGTTACATGTGACTAATTTTACATTACACACTACAATACACAACATCACACACCTCAGCTCACAAATTGCAGTCGAGCATCGCTCCTGATAACCACTTCATTTTACTGCTTCACCTCACAGCCCATCTCATCTTCCTTCAGACGCTAACTAAATGCGAATGCAATAAACAACCCTTTTCCCCATATTATAAAATTACCACTAACCATCTAATTGAAATTAAAAAGGGCATTTTATCGTCTCCAGTGTCTACAGTCTAAAAGATCAAGTTACAAATTAAAAGAAATAGGTTCATGCCAATTAGTGGGTGTAAAGTGTAAGATCGGTTAAATCGCCATGTTAATGTTCGTGGTACAAAAGGTCCATCCTCCTTTGCTTTCATCATTCATAATCATAATAACATTACTATTAACAACAGCAAACTTTATTGAGCAGATTCACGGTGCATTCTAAAGGGCACAATAAATGCAGAGCCTGCTATTAATTCGGAGGAATTTATTATGATAATAATTCTACAGTGTGCAAAATAGAAATTGTTGTAGGGAGGAGGAGGGTTGCAAAAGTCGGGATGCGATTTCACAGTTTCAAGAATAGATACAGGGACGATATTAGACAGTCGCCAAGTTTGATAATATATGTAAATGGAATAGCAATAAAAGTGCAGTAAAAAGAGGAAACGGGATCGGCACTTGATTCCAATGATGTGCATTCTCTTCCATTTCCATTGTGCCACTCATAAAAATCATCTTGAAATCATCATCATCATAACTATTCATTTATAGCTTTCGGTTTATTATTGTCAGACTTGGTTGGTCATTCTATTCTAATATATATGCAGTTATGAGTTAGGGCTGTATCCAATCCCTAGGCTCCCAATATTTATTGTTGGCGTTAGTGTACCATTATAATCTATGTATGCTAACTAACTAAGACTTGGCCGACTCAGCGTTAATCCACTGTGTTATTAGAGACCACTAGGAAAGTAGAGGGCAGCTACGGAATAAGTAATAAATGTTTTATAATATCTATCTGGCTAAACTAATGCAGTCCTTAAAAAATACCTGCTTAAGACTCTGAATTCCTGTCTCCCCTCAAGAAAGAATAACATATATGTGAACCGAGTGATTGGCTGAATGTACATAAGCTCAGCAAAACAAGGATTAATGGCTACGTGTAAACCTAAATGTTCTGATCCTCAGCACTAAAGAGTGCATCCACATAATAACTATACATCAGTTTTAACTATAGTAATACAATAAAGAATAAAGGCAGAACTCCACTTACAAATATGTAATCATATGCATGATGGGATAATAGATGGATGCGAGGCCTTGCCTTCAAACCCAGAATAAATAGCTACGCACTACAAGTTCTCAGTTGCTCCTTTTCTGCGACATGTTTCCTCTCTTCTTTCACAGCATTCTATGTATTATTAATACACCCAACATATGCATACATTTAAATATTTATTTCAAATAAAACGCTGCATAGAATTACCTATGTAATCCAATTACAAATAAGACAAATGTTATATTAATTCATACATTATACTTTCCATCGTAAATAAAATATTAAAATAAGGTGTGTACAAAGGTACCTAATTGTTTGGTGTACAAAATCTCGCTTATTTAATGGATATCTTCTTTCTAAAAAGTAGATAAACCTGCATCGACACTACCTAAACATCCTTTAGTAGGTATAATACCAGTTGAGTCGTAAATATTATTATTTTCCTATGTACGGCGAAAAGTTAGTAATTTTACCGTTGTATTGGTAATTATGTATTTATCGTGTAACTCTATTTAGTGGCTAATTGAAGAAAAACATCTGTCAGTGTAGTGTGGTGCACCTAGAGAGGAACAGTACGTTTTCTTGAGCTGTGTCCGCTTTTGTCGAAGAAGACAAATCTTTCAATTGAATTTGGAGGAGCGAGAGAATCTTTGGTTTCCTTAGTTAGTGACAGAAGTTTCTGCGGTTTGTCTATGGATTGTAGCGAGGAATGAAAAGCTGTGAGACAAGAAGGGTTTTTAATCTTGGCTATAGATATTTGAATGGAGAGGCTGCGGCTGTGCGGCTTTAGTAAACCGTTTTATCGACAAGAGGTAAATCAAGACTTGCATTACGAATGTACCATTAGAAGCCACCTTGGCTAAGTTACGATACAATATTTATGCCACTAAAATACCACTAGCCAAAGTATATCTGGTTTAGTTACATAATCAGGAGAGATACAAGTTTCTATGAAGAGAGACTGCTGTGGTGCGCTGCTGCGGTGCCATTGCCTTAGTTGTTGCATTAGCTCTATAACATTCATATAGCTACGTGATACTGAGACATGCAGGAGGAAACAGAGGAGATCTGAATTGAGAAAAATCTTTTCTCCTGTTGACTCTAACAAGAGCTTAGCTCATTGAAATTGAATATCTCTTAAGGTTCCCTATACGCTGCATTAATAATATCGCTAGCTTATGTTTAGCAGAGTCCCTATAGGTTTTAATTCAACAATTTAAACTGTACAGAGAAGAATACCTGTATGCACACAGAACACTTCCATGAGACTCTGCCTGTATAAAATACCTGATGGGGGTTTATGGAACACTCGCTGGTTCCACAATGATGATGCGATAATGGGCAATTGATGGATGAGTTAAATGACTCATAAATTATCATAGAGCAGGCAACAAGACTGCAGATATCTCTCACACACACATCCGATATTATATCAAAGGCCATTTGATATGCGGAGAAGACTGCGACGCAAAACGTACAAAGACGGACAGGTAGGTGTAGATATCCATGCAATGCACTCGTCTCCACTTACATCACACCACACAGAGCTCACACATTCTCATCTATATTTCAGAGACCATACACCAGCTCCGTACTCAGTGCAGTGCAATCAAATCAGTTGAACCTCACATCCCCACCACAATCAACTCAATGCTAATCAACCTACCTTCTCCATCACAATCTCACTCTCTTCCAAATCCATTCCTTCCATTCCATCCACCTACTGTACATTTACACTCCATTTCCACTCTAATACCTCCAGTCACTCATTTACCTATTTATGAAATACACAACAATACAGTCAACATATTACTCAGTCCACTCCGCTCTGGTTAAACCACATCCTAATCGCACTTCCTTCAACTTTCTTATCTTCCCAACACACTCTCTGCAATTCTGCAACTTGATCCCATTTTTATACACCTTCCAATTCAAAAGCTGTACAAATCCCTTTTCTCCCTATAACCCGCTCTTCTTATTTATGCAAAACGGCTTTTTTATTATATTAATCAGATAGTACTGATACATTCACAGTCTTACACTCCATCTAGATTCTAGATCTTGTATTCCATATATCTACAGCGATATCAACCTTGCTGATTCAAATATATTCACTTGTGTACAAAGAAATACGTTTATTTTCAAAGAACTGTCTTCTGACTATTGTAAATCCATCCAAACGCAGCCTGTGGAAAAAGTACAGGGTTTATACTAAAGAAAGCACATCGCAATTACAACGGCATGGATTCAAGATTCTAATATAAAAGATCCTCATATGCATTAGAAGATATAAAATACTGCAGTTCACAACACTCTCCAAGATTCAATCCTTTTGTGAAGAATTATCTTGAATGGCCTTCCTACACATAGTAAAACATTTCTTCTTTTTCTTAACAACTTGTGAGATCCTTGATCATCACATGAAAACATAGAGTACTATACTACGTTTACTAGTGATTAGGTTAAAGAAGGTGCATATAGAGTGCAGTGTTATAGTTACATGTCTGAGTAAAGGAGAATTTAAGGAGATGAAAATGGTTTCGTACAGTTTACTCTCGAGTGTAACTTATACTTAGGATTAATGAGAGTTAGCTTAGGCGATATTAGCACTTGGGTATTAAACGGTGCAGTAGTGCGTAGAGGACTGTAGTGCAGTGGTATGGCAGAGTACGGGATGGTATTGTGTTATAGCCCTTGGAGTATTAGACAGATAGGCGAGAACACAATGGAAATTATGGAGAGTGTTGCTAAAGAGGTCTGGGTAGGATGAGATTGCAACAAATATCATATGACGCGCACGCAATGCAACAGATAAGAGGGCGAGGAAGACGCGGTGGTAGGCGCTTCGGAAGAGTACATTAGAGTAAGCGATATGGGTATTAGTGAGATGCGAGATGGATAGAGCACTTAGTTAGGCCGATACTAATAGTAATAGTGAGTGAGACAGTTGTAGGCATTAGGTGGAGATATGGGGAATGGACAGAATTTTGGCCAGGCGTGTAAATGTGTGGAGTGATCCAGCAGTGCAGGTACGAGAGGTTTTTTGTGATGAAATGCACTTAGCTAAGCCATGTACACAATATTGGGTTATGTAATGTAATGTATCGTAATGTGGGATCTAATGCATTGTAATGTTGGATGTAATGTAATGTAGGCAAGAGTCCATTTATGATATCAAGCGCTGTCTTTGCCATTGTCCTTTACGAGTTGTCGCATTCCTCACGAACACATCCCAGAAACAAGATAGGGAACCGGAGTGAGAGAAATGCCTTTTCGACAGAAAACTAAATGTTTCTCCAAAGGAAACCCCCGCATGTAAATTGAAGTTGTTGCTGTTGAGGAAAACATCTTTATGACATGATGCTATTTGTGGAAGATTAGCCGTGTTCCCTCGTCGTGTCTCTGTCCTATTCCACTAAAACACATTTCCACACTACATAATAAATCTTTCTCAGAACAAAAACGAATCAAATGCAGTAATAACGGTATGAAATGACTAACGATAAGTTGCACCACCACAATTCTCACTATTAGCACACGTAGCGTAGCCAGACATTGTTTTCCGCTCTCTGTGCTGGGCATCCCTACGTGTTGTTATTCTGTATGGTGCATCCCTTTGCGAAATACCTTTGTCAAGTCACAATTCACAATTGCATCTGTTGTGGTTGCTTACAACGAGTTATAATAGTGCACATGGAAAGCACGTAGATTTCACTGTATAATTGCAGCACGATGGTATACTTGGCCTGTGGAATATACAAGGAGGCTTTCAGTTCACCATTCCCATGAATTCCCTGCCCACAACATTTAGCCATATGATTTAGAATGGTGGTGAGCCATTAGCAAAGTTCCGCTGCATTAATTACAGACATCATCATGATGGAACACAACAGAGTTCAATACTTGGAATATCGTATAACCTGCTCAAACTCCTTTATCTAAACTTTTATCCCAAATTTTAACTTCATTCTATTACCTCCTCCCCTGAATAGTTGCTGAATTATCTAGAAAACCAACATGTTCTTCCCTGCCCTCACTTTTTCTCATAAATATTGCACGACAAGATTACTTACTCTACTGAACAGCCTATCATTTCCTTTCTCATTCTTTATGGAAAATCAGAACTACAAACATGATTTATGCATATCCAGCTATTCCTACAACTTGCATACCAAATCAATCCTAGTACAATTACACACTCACATCCACACTAATAGCCACGTGCACCGCATCTTTAGTAAATACTCCAGTCAATTCTACATTCCTCACCATAGAACTCATTACTTCTTATCAAAATAACTCACAACGTCAATCCAACGCCTCTAAATAAGTCTTCGCATGACATGACCTTTGAAACATTGTCAAGAACATCTATAATACGTCCACGCATCACACGAATCTTTTCTGTCCTCAATTAATTACTGCGAAACTACGTAAGTAGAGTATTTGACAAAGTCGAATATAATTAGATGAAAAATTACTTGAAAATAATCCGATGTTCGTGGTTATCCCTAAGGATTTCATGTAGAACTACGATTCTAGATATCTAGTATGGTCATTTTTAGTTGGTAAAAGATTTGTGTACTATTAAGACTACTTTTGTCAGAGGCTTGAGGATAAATGTCAATATTCACTCCGAAATAATCCCGAAAAATAAACCAATCGTTGAGAAAAAAATGAAATTTCAAAGAATTAAAATCCATATAGGAATCTCATTCATCACCATAACTTTACACATGAGTGGGCCAATAAAATAAATAAAATATAGCTTTATGGACTGTTAAGATTATAACTACGTAGTGAAAATGGTGCATTTTAATGATTTCCAAGCCACTGCCTATATAAACCACAACTCTTCATTAACTACCAATTTGGGAAGTGGAATGTATCCGATTTGCTCGTAATCGATGTGACCTGAAGTCTAGAACGATTTAATTTCATTCTGTCTGATGTAGTTGAAATTTTGCTGTAGGACTTATTTGTGTTCTGCAATCGATAATCAGAGGAAATTGGCAATTAAAACGGTGCAGGATCCAAGCTAATTGTAATCCGAATGAAGAGACATCGATTTCTCTTGTGTCACAAAAGCAAAAGGCTCCAGTTAATTCCTACGAGGGAAGACAAATACTAATAGTGGAAGATTCTCTTGGAACGCAGAGACAAATCAAGAGCTTTGGCAGTATCTACGGAGCACAAACCATATATTTTTTATTTCTTCCAACCCAGTACACAAAATCATGTGGCCAACATCAAAACCGACAAGGCCATTTTATTTGGAGACTCTTTGACATGCTAACCGTTTTGTTCATCCCTAGAATTATAACTTTATTTCCCTCTCCTCATTTTCTCTTTCTTTACGATTCTGGAGAAAATGATTTTACAGTCTTTCCTCTAAACAGAAAAGAAGTTTTTCCATTGCTACAATTTACTAAATTGCTTTCATAGCACGAATCATCTCTGCAAGACATTTCATGCTCAACTCTAAAGTAGACAATCAAAATTCCAAAGTATTTCCTTTTGTCTATACGACTTCCCATTCATACATTGTCATATTCACACATTGTATCACGCGAATAATGTCCCAGCTACCTTCCACCATAATTACACGTTATACGACTACCGACATTTACGCTCAATATCAAATAATGGAAAAGTAGATGCTAACACTAATATTATTATTTCAAAATAATACGTTATACTAATATAATTCTTCGGTATACTCCTCATAAGCCATTATATCATAAAACCTGCACCTGCTCGACAAATAAATCCTCTTATCTGAATATCATACCGACATATAGATAGCCTTCATATCACCATTAAGCATTATTAATTTGACTTCTCACAACTCATTCAACTTGCATTTCAGATTTTATTTTATATTTTATTCACAAAGATAGAGAGAGAGAAGAGTGAGCCAAGTTGTCTGCAAAGCTGTAATACCAGCAGCCCACTCATTCTCCTGAAAACAGTCACTGGCTTTTGTCTTTTGCTCAGAGAATGTACTCTGTTCTATTACAATCGATTATTGCAAGGATCATTCTAGATTCCAAACTTAAAATGACAATGAAACAACAGGACTAGCCAATATTAGAGTAGAAGCTTCAGCTTCGGAGAAGGGAAACATGGCGGGTCGTTACACTGAAATTTTACAATTGTCCATAAAGTTCACTTGACATGAATGTTTGCGTTTTACTGGAGAACAAACAAAACACGAGGACGTGCTTACCAAACTACAACGTATTTAAATAGCTGGACGAAGAACAAAGTATACAATACTTTCAAACAAGTAAATAATGTTGTTGATAAATATTATTAAAATAACCTGAGCTCCTGCAAACACGCAAAATAGAATTCATTGGCATTAACTTACAAATTGATAAAGTGCTCTCATAAATTTTCCAGGCCTGGAAAATGTATTTCCAGCTAAAATCTATTTACCTAAGTTCCCAGAAATTTTGTATCCTTGTTTTGTTATGCAAAGCAATCAATTTATGCTGATTATCTAATCTCTCCTCATTTGTGTAAACAGTCCATCAAGAAAATCTGCTTATTCAGCCTTCCATATAATATCTATACACCGGAACTGCTCCCTGCCACATCGCCATTTCTCTCAGCCCGTAGCACTATAATGTTGTTATGGCGAATTCAAAATTCGATTCGAAAATCCAGGAATACACATTATATCCTCTGCTCCAGTGCACCGAAGTGGATTTTAAAGGAAAGTCCTCGAGTCGGACCGAGGAATTGCTAACTAAATAATGTACCTGAGTTCACTCGCCGTCATTCTACATAGTACTTCCATTTTCTATTTATTTATGCAATAGAAATACGGTAGTATGCACACGAAGTATACATATACGAGATCCGGTTGAAAATAATATGAGAGATTGCAAATAAATATCTTTTATGCTTCATTTTCATCAAGAAAATGCAATAAACCTCTTTTGAAATTCGTTGCTAGATTTGCACTCTATATTCCCAACATCAGTTCAGTTGTTATTCAGCATGTTGCAAATCTTGCAAAATATTCCAGACTCATCATCTCCTTCGGTAGTTAGTATAGGACTTACTGTAGTGGCAAATCAATATGACTCTTCTTTAGTATAGTATTACAAGTTCTAATTGCACGCTAAGTTCTGCTACTAATTAAAAATATCTGTTAGTCTTCTTGGAGGCTTTCTTTGCTTTCAGCAGAAGTTATAGAATTTGAATGGCTTAGTTAGATGGGAATAAAAGAGGAAAAGAAGCTATTACTCCACTCGACTCTCTTTCCGAACTCTCGTCAGAAATCTAAGAAATATTATAAATTATGTCGTAGTTACGTATGGCATATAATAATAACTTTTCGCAAAGGTAGCTCCGGCTTCCAATCAAACATCCCAAATCTCTTCACAATCACAATCTGCCATGCTATGCAGCTACAGTTTAATTCAGCTCGCCTTTGAACATTATGGTCTCATTTATTCCCCTCTCTTTGCTAAGGATTCTGAAGTTCACGTTGATTCCTTTCATTTACTTTTTGTAGATCGAAAGACGCCTAATTAAGTTTCTACAGTCTACTCTCCGTCGCAAGCACACATCAACTTCCCAGCTTACCTACATGCAATCCCTTACGTAATACCAAAACCTACGTAATAAGCATAAAGAGCTGGGCGGAGACTCCTTCCTATGGTTTTCTGTCATCTCACCCTAAAAGTCACAAACTTCTCGATATTATTACTTTTCTCAAGCATAACAACGCTTAATGAAAAGCTCTACTCCTCTGTCTCATTAAGTCTTCTCAGTATAAGGTTTCTAATCCAACTTCTAGGAAATATTATTTTATAATACCCCCTATGATTTATATATCTCCCTCACCATAATAAATAGGTAATAGGAATTCGTCATATTGATTTGTATTTCGCAGATTAATTTACCTTTCTCTTTATACTATAGCTATATTTAGTAATGTGATTCTGAAGAGCATTCGTTGTAGAGTAATCCAAAATAAATGGAGGACACCTAGGAGAAAAGGTTTCTGTGTGCGTAAAATATAAAAACAGAATGTAAAAGATACTGATGAATAGTTGGTGTAGAAAAATAGATGGACGAATGGACTGATTGCATAGACGAAGCGAAAAGAATATAAATGAAGAATATCAAGAGGCTGACAACAGTAACTGAGTTGTGTAAAGAAGTAAAATAAGGCACGGCAAACAGTAGAACGTTTAGACTTAGCCTGAGGGCATGTCAAGTCCAGTCCACTCGTAGTCAGCTAAATCACAGTGACTGTGACTGTCTTCAAATCAAGTTTTACTCAATAAATTTTCTCAGATAATATTATTCATCCACTAGTCTTGTCTTTCCTTCGCCTTCCTCCAATATACCATCAGAGCACAGCATCTTATTGACCCTGACGGAGTTTAGTCAAAAGTTTTCTCATTTAATATAATTCTTGTAATTAGTTCCTAAATTAGTTTTACAATTGTACAATTAGCACATATTGCTAGTTCATCAAAACTACTTAATTCAATTTCCTTCTGGCACTTGGGCTATTTCATTACATTGCAACAAGACTGCTAGGATTTGAACAAGGATGAAAGGCCCAAAAGCCATTTAAAATTATTATCATTAATAAGACAAGCCCAAAGACATGTATAGTGGTCTGCAGTGATAAAACACTGTTTGCCCGTTCAAACACATAATACACTTAGCATATGATATCTCTTTTATCTACATTCAGCATTCCCTTATTATCTCCGCAGAGGAATGGAGGATCCTGAAGCAGGTCCGAGGTATGCAGAGTCAGATGATAAATCCCAAGTAGGCATCTCTTCGCAGTTTCGAGTGTGACTGACCATGAGCAGTGACTAATCGCAAGAGGAGTCGTATTATGTACAGACATAGATTATTACAGAGTACGTGCTGCATACATAGTTAACACGACAATGTACAGACATCATTATGAAGCTGGCAACAATTTAGCCTGAATCAATAATTCACACTTCACTTAAAGTTCAATCTGCACAAATAACACCTGACAGGCCAAGAGATGCATGACTTGCGGACTGGACATGACTTACTCAACAAGATTCGCCATACTGGTGCAATACCACAGGTACGTATACAATACACTTGCTAGTATCACTATAACACCGTATTACAATACACTGCAGCACTAGTGTGGGGCGGCAAGGATAAAATATTGCTATATAATATACAGAGAATCGTTTAGTATCTGTTCCTAATTGTAAATTGTAAGTCATTCATTCTGTTGTGGAGTTCTGTTGTGAGATCAGACTCTTGATTGAATTCAGGACAAACGTACAACCCTTTGCCACACTTTTAATTTGACACTCGTTTGTTTTCTCATCGTTAACTTCAAGTCTCATAGCATAGCATAACACTCGTAAAAACAATGTTTACCATCAACTGTAATACAAAACATCGAATACTCGAATCTGCAGTAATTTAACTTATTTAAGCGTAAAGCATTTCACTGTGGAGGCAATCATCTCACAGAATCCAGCACAACTTTTTGCTATTTCTACATTACCTAAATAGTATATAGCATGATTTTCATGAACTCACATTAGCCATTCTCGATTCTGCCTGCTCAAGATAATACGTTGCGATAGCACTTGATGAATTGTTTTCAAACACACTGACAATCTTGCATTTTAATGTAAGTGCAAAAATTTGTAAGAACCCAACCCCAAATCCTACATCATGATAGGCTCAAAAAATCCATAATTCACACCCGAAACACAGGTCAGAGTTCGAGTGAAACTTCTAAACGCTGCAATTCGCTCTGCTCACTATAATCTCGCACAGATAGAACAACTCCTTACTTCGGCCATATCACATCGCTCTCTTGGCCATATGAAAATTCACTTCCTCCGCAGATTCCAATTTGTCAAGAATTTTTCACTGACAAGAAACCAATTTTTCAATATAATATGCATAATGTATGAATATTAATGAATGTATGTCTGTAGGTTTCTACTTATCTTTAGTAAGGTGTTGTATTATCTAACACATGGAAGTTAACTATTTTCTTGTGTGTACATTTGATGCATTAATATGAAATATTGGTAAACATGTATTCTCTAGTACACATATAAGTGCAGTATACCCTATTTCCTAGGAACATGATAGCACTGCATAGCCAATAGTATAGCATGTCGCATTAAAGTTTTTCTCAGCATGTGCATGGAGGGTTGTAAAACATAAGAACATTTCCATTGAGCCGCACGTACGAAAGAATTATGAACAATAAAGAAAACATGGACTCTCCATAAAAACAACGGCGAGCGCCAGGCTAATATTTTGCTTTGGAGATTGACTCATTGATTCAGTGCAGCATCAATACACTTGTTCCTGTACTGTTATTGAACGGAATACAATAGAGCACCTTTAGCATGCACAAATAAAATATTGCATAGAAGAAACTCAGGAATTGGCATGCTTAGTTACATTTACACGTTTACTGCACCCACTTCCAATCCAATGCTTGTTCGCATTTTATTCGCAATAAAAATTATACCTATTACATGCACAGAGGGATGAAACTAAGGAACGACACACTAAACACAAATAGTAGGTGCTTTCGTACTACTTAAATCTCCCCATTGTGAATAATAAACTGAGCATGCATAGAAAACACATATAATCATTTTCTGAAACATTGTACTTGTTCTGCACACAATAGGATTAAAACAATTCTTCTGCTGCAGAAATGATTTCCACAGCTTCTAAAGGATAATAATCCCAAAATACATGTGTGACATTGGCAACAGTTACACGGTTGACATGACATGACAAGTAGTACAGGCAAACGAGCACATCGTGCATGCCCTTAGCTAACCGACAATAAAACTCATTTTGAGGCTCACCGCAATCTATCATACATGCAAATCTCTTTCCAAACCAAAATTCCCAGAAGAATATCGAGGAGTTTAATTAGAACCAAAAAAACTTTAGCTGCCAGGAGAGCGTAAGACTATAGCAAATATATTAGGTCCACATGCACTGATATTTTTCAGAGATAGCAGAAGGGTGTTCTCCACAATATAGTAATAAACCTCATCCTAACTAATAAAGCTAGATATCTACACTATCTACGAACTACATATCAAAGTCGTGCCGTATTTCTTACCATTAGTTAGTCTATCTCACCTCTTCTTCTTCTTCAAGTCCGCATAGGTACCAAAAGAAAGAATACAAATCGTGAGCATCTTTTTGTCTGTATAACATGAAACTACTTGCCTCGCTACACCAAGACACATGTATGTGCTAGTCACCTATACCTCACTTTTATTAGATTCGATACCCACATTTCGAGTTTAGCACAATATCTTCATACGTATTTATTACTTTGAGTAGTGCTGGTGTGCACCGTACAAAAACAGAGAGATACACTAATACATGGTGTCTGAATAACAATTCTTGTCTCAGACGTGTACATAATGCTTCTATTAGCCTCTCATTGTGCTCAATAGAGAACACTATCGCCAAACTGAAAAATCCTATAATTAAAGCTTAACGAAATAAGTAGAGAATCCCTAGCAATGATGTAACCTACAAAGAACTAGTCTACTTTTATTTTATCCATTCACTGCCCTATACTACACATAATTAAATGGGTATTCCTGTACGTATCGCATCCAAGACAAAATGTTCATTTGTCTACGGAAGAGTATCTGTCACGTTTTTCCGAAATCCTTTTGTAACAATATTCCCATAATACAGTTTTGTGAGAGTATCTTGGCTCATTACGCGTCTCAAACTACTTATGCCACCCCATGTATCTCCACTCACTCCATTTACTCATCCCTGATACAGAAACCCCGTTACAATTCCCCAGTCTTTGAATAATAAATGATAAAGTGTTCCTAAATTACATATTTACAAGAAAAATATGTAGATTTACAAGATAGACTGCAGTTAGTGCACTAGATTCACTATGATGTCATCCCTTCCTGATTACAAGAGTTTATCTGTGAACGGTGCATACTTTCAATTAGATATTCGTAATAAATAATATTTTGAACAAGTGTATCGACGTTGCAGATATTTGATTGTGATGTAGAACGTAGGAAAATTCCTGTAAGTTGATACGCTAGAATGTATCCTTTGTTTATACTTTTATTGGTGTTCTGAAATGATTAAATAGAGAAACTGTAACATATCAGAGTGACTTCGCCTCCAATCTGTCCATCAGACTGTCAGCCAACAGTTCGTGTAGTTTTCAAAGTTTTCACCGACATAAACTACAGCGAAATACTAAGAATGAAGCGAACAAGTAAATAAGTAGTTGCAGACACAAACACTCCTTCCCTTTCAACACAATTCTCCTTACCTCAAATGTGCATTAGTGCAGGACATTTTTCATGCAGATTTCATTTGCTGCGATTCAATTTTAAGTGGCTTCATCTGATTGACAATGAACCACTTTTTCTTGCAATTCCCCTGTCAATATTTTATTGCTAACATATATAAGCACTACATTAAACCTCAACGATACATTTATCAGTACAAATGTCTTGTCATTGCAACCCTTATAGAAAGTTGCCAATTGTACAATGCTATGTACATACATATGCAGCCCTAAATAATAACAAAAAACCCTAGAGGTAATCTATTAGGATCAACTAAAGAGAAATGCTGCATACAGACAGAATAACAACGAATGCAATGGTTACGTTAGTTAGAGGCAAACTCGCTATCTGACAATACCTGACCTCTCTTTACAATCAAAATATGTTTATTAGGGTTTTATTGCAGCGTTGAATTTTCCTGCAGGAGATTACCGCAGCACAACACGAGCCAGCAACGGCACTTCACCGAAACCCACAAAATCAATACTAAATTTCCCTTAATTTGCAATTTTTAGCTTAACTCAGTTGAGAATTAAGTGTAATACGTCTGCTAGCGTATTACTATGTAAATAAGTATGTGCTCAGCTACATGCACTTTCCTGATACAGCTATTAGCCTGACTTTAATCTACCGCATAGTTTCCCCAACAAACAACACACAGGAATTCACTTGCCAGGTTTTATAGCACACCTACAAAAAACAAGCCATCAAATCAGATGTTGTTTCATCTAATCAACTAGCATCACAGAGAGAAAGAGACTCGCTGACGTTCTATGCCTCACCGAATATTCCTTCGCTAGCAAGTCAGAAGTTGAAGTTGTATCTGTATTGTGGTGCTGTAAGTAACAGCCAGTCGGTTTGGATGCACAAGTAACTCCTAGATTCGTTACTGGGCTAGGGTCCAAAATACATAGTCGAAATTCCGTCATAGCGTTCTACTAGCATTCCCTTTTTCGTCTAATCATTAGCAATAAGCATAGCCGTTTATTTTGTTTAGCCATCTTCAGTCAACTTAATTCTATCTGAATTACTCTTGAGTGGAGAGAACTCTGTGCAAGATACTCTCTTGTCTTGTCATCACAACTGAACTAAACGACTTGTAATGCTACCACAAACAACCACATAACATCACTTCACAACTGAGATATGGACAGCAACAGCCAATGCAAACGTGCAGAGAAGTTACTCTTCCCCACAAATAACAACATGAGTCACATCTGCTTTTCCACAAAAACAACTAATTGTCCAGAGATTACATGCACTCTATCCAAATCCTATTACGTGCCGTGATCATCGTCGTCTTAGATTAAAGATACACCAACAACTCTTCTAATTACATTAAGTCGCTTGTCGCTACCAGAACAGAGTCCACCTCGGCTAATTCCAAGTTTGCAACTTGATCAGCGTCACAATCTCCATAAGTCTATATCACGCTCTCTCCCCTCTAAATTGATTTCCTTTATATTAAACCACATTAGTAAAAATAGAAAATATTTCCTTCCTTCTCCTCGACTAAATTTATCTCCACCTCTCTTTTGTCTGGCTGCCAAAACCCTTTATGCGATTTTTAATAAGATTTTTAATTACTATCAACACTTTTATTCACGTCCTTGTCAACCTAGAAGTCCCAAACTTTTCCCATCAAATACTTTGCACAACAATTAACAAGAATTCCTCTGTAGAACCTAATACGCTACCACAAATAAATAATCAACTCCTCGCCATCTCTACTACCAAAACACATTTTCACTTTACAGACTTACACAATGTCTTCAATTTCCTTAACAATCCATAAAAGTTTTTCTGACACTTAAAACTACCAATAATCATGTACGACTATACTACAGCAGTAGGTATTGCAAATAGTCATTAGTGCCCAACCCTCAAAAAATAGACATAACACTTTTACACGAGAAGCTGGCGGAAATTCATTCCTTTTTCACTTGTATCGCAATGCTCTCCTTGTTTATGTTTATGATACCCTGCAAAAACATTTATTGAGAAGTATAGTAACTGCAGACAGAGGCAGTGTAGAACTCTCTCTTTCCTTCATAATCTTAATAAATACATTAAATTGAAAACACAGGGAATATATAATAGGCATGCTAATAATAATAATAGACAGAGTAATACTTAATAATAATCATCATCATGGTGTCCATTATGATTCCTTTCAGGTTTCATTATGTCCACACCAAATGTGCATGTAGATACATTTTCAGTATAATAGTCACTCAAGAAGAATGAATTTCGTGTCTTGTTTTGTCCTAATCTACTACTCTAACAAAACAACTATGTACATCTCCTCCTCCTTGCAAAATCTACGGAAAGCCTTCTCTCTCTTCTTATTCCCTTGTAAAAAATCAAAAACATTTCCATTAAGTATATATCGGGACCTATATTATCCTAGATAGAGACTAGATAACATAATGGACCATCGTATTTTCCTTTGCTAAATGCCACAGTTTCAATCTTTGTATTCCATTTATTTCATTGCATTTGCATCTAGAGAATGAATTATACAGTAAGTCACTTCTTTATAGTTTACAACATCAGAATACATATATCCTCAATTATTTCTATAAGTCACAATCAATATATTTGCTACCTGCGTATAGCGTACAAAGCATTTCTTGCAGAAGATAAAAATAAATGTGGTTTAATACTGTTCATATAGTTGCCTATATTTTAAGAGCTACGCACATAGAGAGTAAAGAGACATAGAGTTACAAAGAAATGTATAAGGAATATTCATTGTCCTATTGCATGGCAGAATGACGAATTTCGTGAGCACTGCTCTGATTGTTACCAGAATGACTCTTCTACATTGCAGCCTTTCTAGTCAGTTTTCATTTGACTTCGTGTGGCAGTTAAGCTCATCTTTGTTGTTGCATCAACTAGTTACAAGTCGAACCACCGGAGACACAAAAACGTGACGGAAAGTGGTTCAAAATTAGTGGATAAATGCTAAGTTAGTGACTGAATAAATTTTAACTTACTTTACTTACTAGAAGGTTGGTACATAGCGAGATTTATTAGACATACTCTGTGGCAGTATGTACAATCCACAATTTGCCAGATTAACATTGTTGTATTACACATTCTCAAATTATACACTCATTGTCGTACACGTACACGCATCTCAACATTCAAAAATTCTGTTTAAGTAATCTTTAATAAGAAAATAATGTCTAAATTATGCGTCTACGAAAATCAAAAAAATAGTTTTTAAAACATAAATTACTTAACTTGAAGCCTTTCTGTTTTCTCAATATCGCTATTTTTTATTTTCCTCATGATACTATGGCCATTTGTAAATTAGTTACAGAACTAGAACAAACGAAGACACGACTAAAAGACATTCTTTTTCTACGTAATTTTCTTTCTGCCTACGTATACTTACATTTGCTATAGAGAAGACAAAGTTTAACGCTTTATTTAATAAATGAGCTGCTCCTTTATCCCAATATTACATGCTCTTCTACTTAACTTCTTACTTCAGAATTTCAGATGAGAAAAACGAGCCAATTTATTGTTAGCATCATTCACTTTGTCTTATTAGCTTCAATATAAATTTGCATTTTCTTTAAAGGACAGCTAGCCACTATTAGCAGCACAATGTATATACAATGTTTACTATGTAAGCACTTACTTACATCACATCAAACCATGGTTGACGGCGCATTAAATGGTAGCTCACATTAAAACTTGTTTAGTTAATGTGAAGTAAAAAAGGTATAATCATCAAAATAATTTGTAGCACGAAGGTTGCTACACTCAGCTATTGTACGGTAATGCGAATCTGATTAATGGTTACCTACGTAGATTATGCAGTTTACTGGGAAAACTATTTTAGCAGCCAAATCCCCCAATTACATTCACATCTTCAGGTGGGCATTTCAAAATAACAAACACGATCGAAATGTAATTTTATCTTTACGTCTCTTATTAGCGTAAACAATATAAAGCTAAATTGCATCATACTACTTAAACAACGCTCTACTTTATTTCATGCAAATACAAATAATGTTATCACTCTTTGTCAGCACAGCAAGTATGGAACAAAATCTGACTTTTCCCCAAATCTGAATTCCTGACTTAATTGATCAACGTGATATAATAGTCTTTCATTGTAGAACATTATATTATGTAAAACGGTGTAATTGGAATCTAATCTAAAGTGCAGAGTGACTATACCTACAATGCAAATAGAAGCAGTAAATGTAGTTTAGTGCCTTAAGAAATTCTCTTTACTGCAAAATCAGAGAAATTAACAAAACCATCCAAGCATTTCTGCATCCTTCTGTTCTCTCTCACTCTTCTCTTCATCCTTTGATTTTCATTTTAATTTCAAGTCGACTGCTCCTGTTTTCAGTTGACTCAACAAATTCAACAACTTTCGGCACTCTCTGATCACAATACCAAAGCATGTTTAATAATACACTCCATTTTCCTATATAAGAAAATACCATACTACTTTTGGAAGGTATAAAATACTTGTTAACGTCAATTCAACAATATAGAAATTTTCAAAGCCTACCTACCCTATTTTCTTCGATATTACACCGAGCCTCAGTGCATCTGCACACAACTCAACTATTGCTATTGTTTTACCTCTCCATTACTATTAGACCAGGTTACGACGCACTCAGTTCCACTCTGAAGCTCAATTAAATATTATTTTTCAGTTTGAGTTTAAAGTTTTAATCGAATACTTAATTTTTTGTTTGTAATAAATAATTTCAAATGGATATAATATATCTGTAAAGGGAAAACAATTTATTTTATCTAGTTAAACAAACACCAATTGCTCGATCATTTGTTTCCCTAAATTTAAAAATATCTCCGACAAAAGCAGATGCTTTAGTTTAAGAAATTCCTTTTTTTCCTTTCTTATAAAGGAATGAAGATACTAGTACACATAATGTACGATAGAAAAATAAACAGATAAATTCTTTAGTGTGTATGTAAGAGAAAGCTGAAAGGCAGAGATTATGGATTCTCATTTAATTATGGTAATCAATTATTGTTCTGTATAACTGCATACTAATTGCCATTACAATTATAAGTATAATTGGAGACAAGTATAATTTCTTTTCACGACTACTTAACTGAAACAACAATGGGAGGCATTTCCCTAGAGCTCTTGAATAAGATAAAGCAAACAGAGCTGTGACATATGCTAATAGATTAAGTAGCTAATCCTCTGAGTTCGAAGGTATGCCTTTAGTTGAAAAAATGCATGAACAGGTTCTATCGCACGTACAATAGCAGTGACAATCCCATAAAATCAAATCACAATGGGATTTAAATTAAAATCTAAAGTAGATCCCAGAACATTGTGAAAAAATCGCATTTGCACTTTTTGAACTTTTGTTGTTCCAAGAAGTTAGGTATTTCTTAGACTTAATCCTGTAGACAAGAGAGGTACCTATGGGTTTGCATGAAAAGAATGTGAAGCACAAACAAGACAATGAGAAATCTAAAATTACGAATGCAATAAGAACAGAGACTAAATATAAGTCTTTTGAACAGCTAAGGCATGCCGAATGTCAAGTTTCAGAAGACATCCAGTCAAGATTGGAAGCCGACAGACAGAGACATCATCAATAAAAAGACCAAATTATTTATCATCTCTTAGAATGAGTAACAGAATGCAGATAAATGACAAGTTTGCCCAGCCAAGTATACAAAACACAAATCTACCTAAAGATAAATAGTTTGTACAGCACAATAGAAAAGTACCTTGTCTACATCGCTGAACTATGCAGACAATCAAATGTTTCACAGTTTACATTCTGAAACCTTATTACTGATTAGGTTGTAAAACTACTTGTAGTTAACCCTAGAATGTAGAAAATGAATTCCGAAGAGCTATCCGTTAATACTTGTCCAGGTGGTACAGCTATATCGGACATTGGAAAATTTGGTATTGCCGATGTTCGGTATAGTGATATGATTGTTCTAGAAAAGTATAGTTGTATGAAATGGAAAGGGAATGTGAACGGGGAATAATAAAACAGCTAAAAAAGTGTAATAGTGATAAATAAAAAGATAAAAGTTATTGAGCGAGATTCCAGATAGCAACAAAGAGATTAAGTGTTGAGACTGATTCGCTATGATGACGGCTGAGCATGACAATAATAAGGGGAAGGATAGGAGAAGATAGATTCACATTCACATCCAATAAAAGAGTTCAAGTGACAGGTAACTCACGTTGTATATGATATATTTCTCGGCGTCTTCTTCACTCGTCCCAGGTGCATACACAGGACAGATTATGTTCACCTGATCGTACGGTAGATTATCACGATTTACGTCGATGATATGATCCGTATTGTCTATTCGAAATCTGCAATTCAGAAACCAATCAGAAAATTCCATTAGTCAAATCTTTAGCATGTAAAATTTTATTAGTACTTACATATTTAATACTGCATTACAAGTTATTGTTAGTTTAGCTGTGACATAAACCCATTCTGAAGTAGTTACTCATTCGTGGAAATGCTCTGCAGCGGCCACTGTGTGCATTATTAGATATGCCATTGCACTGATGAAAAAATCAATGGGAGTGACAGGAGTGATTGGAATGCAATGTTGGAAAGGAGGAGGGCATGGGTCAACCCGTCCATTTCCACCTCGTGAAAAGTGACAAAGTCGTGACATGCACCAGGATGAAGAACAATGACAATGGGCCTCCTCAGAGGCAATAAGCAGGACTAAAGATGGGTACTTGGCAATGACAAAGTCTTTTCATGACCACTATCACGATGACAAAGAGTAACGAGAGAACATTACAAGAAATGAAATCACACAGCACAACTCAATCACTTTGCCCACAAGCCTACTTTCCTATTTACACAGCCACCAGTAATCAGGTACCTTATGAAATTATATGACAGCACAATTATTGACATCTTATACTATGCTCATCGTAATTTCGTCAGAAGCCCATAAATACTATCGTGGTCTCCGACTCCCTTAGATTATGTCCACTTACTCACTCAATAGCCCTACGCATAAAGAACAAAACGAAATGACATGACACACAGTGGGACGTTGGTGGAGTTGAGCGTGGGATCTTTGAATCCGTATAACATTTGAATTCGTATACCATTTAAATCTGTAGAGCTTAAATTCTGGGATTTGACAAAGTTGGTTGTGGCTGAGCGTTGCGATTGAGACAATGCAAAAAGAGAAGGCTACTTAGGTATAGCTGGATCACATCAGGTGTCTCTTTGAGACAAAGTTGCTGACGTTGGTAGTGAAGTGGACAGCGTAAAAAATGACAAGTAAAGGAAGAAGCCCAAAGGATCGGCATCGGGGACATTTTGTTTCTCATGGCATATCGAAATAGCCTGTGCTGTTGGTATTGGTAATAAGTGACGTTCAGTGTGGCTGGGTGACTTGTAGCACCGCCGTGTCTATTTAGGTGGACTGGAATTGCAGAGGAAGGACAAGAGCTACTTGAGTTCCCCTTTAAAACTTTTCCGCTCACAATAAATTGTGTGAGTAGCTACAATGGACAGGACAATGTAGTGAAGAGCGAGTTGAGTCAAAGTTTCTTCCTTTTACAAGGCAAGCTGAATTTAAATGGGGCTGGAGGGCATAGATTCCGTAGTTGACTATAATATTCGAGCAGACATAGACATGGAGTTGTTGGCTCTTCCTTCTCACAACAACAAGCCCAGGTTTGAGAAGTCCATCCTGACGAAAGAGCCAGAGCGAGTGCAGAGGAGCAGAGGCAGCCGATGGCACTATGTAAAATAACGTACGTACAGGAGAACATAAATGTAATACTTTATTCTCTCGGACGAACGGATGGACTGACTATTTTCACCTACAGCTATCATCATGTACACCTTGGTGCATTAGCAGGCATTTTTGTATTTGCATGGCTACAGCTATGAGAGGCCTCTGAGAGGGAGAGAATTGATCTGAGAGAGGCATAACCTCATAAGCTGCAGTGTGCAGCCTAAGCACATGTGATTTGTAGTTGCTCAGCTTTTCTTTTGATAGTGCCATGCAGTTCTCTAATAAATTACAATAAGTAGACTTGTTAGAAATATGCCACATAGATAAGTATTCTCAGCAATTGCTAGTCGTTTTATAATCGGACGGATACAAATAAAACGAATGGCAAACGCAGCTTGGCGTTTATGGGCAACTGGTTTCACTCCACCAAAGTGAGCAATACAAAGTATAAGAGCTCAGCCACATAATGCAATCAAGAGGAAGGTGATGAGAATGGCAAGGAATGACTGAGCTTAGCACCTCTCCATTTAGAGTCTATACTAGAAATTTTTACTTGGATTATTATAATCCTATACGAGACTCTTCTAAGGTATGTGCAAAAGGAATACATTAGTGTCTTGACTTCTCAGCCGGAGGCTTTGCAAACTTGTTCGCTCACACACTCAGAATTGCTCATGTTCCTCCACAGTCCTCCAACTCTACACATCTGACACACCGGACTCTCAGTCCACACATAAGTACGGACTCTCAGTCTACATACGTACGGACAGACACATCACACAAATATTATTATTACTTGGAAACCAATGCAGAGAGCATGCGTTCCTCCGCATACACTTCCAATTCCTCACAATTGTTATAAATACACCATCACTTGATTAACTTCAACTGGAGTCTAGTTAGTATGCAAAAACATGTTATGTCTATCTCTATCTCTCTCTGGCTCTCTCGCTGGCACTTTCAGTGCATCCATTTCACACTCTCCACTCCACCATACATCAGCTCTGCATTGCAATACATCCATTTCGCATTCCCTAACCTCTGCGAGGTGTACACTCAAGACAAGCTCACAGCATTAGATAAACAATAAATAAATAATCACAAAAAAGACCTAGGACTGCAAAAGTGCAAATGCACGTCGATTACACAGCTCTTTTTTCCAGATGGGCACCAAGGTATGCGAAGAAGTGTTTGGATGGATGTTGGAACTAATGAAGAGCATTGAAGGTGAGGGGAAGACAAACACACATCTAGACTTAGATTGGAGTATTCGAGTATGGTCGAGAGCCTCCTCCAGTTCAACACAAGACGTTTCTTCATCAACAGGTTATGACTTATCTGCTAAGTAAGTCGGAGCAAGTCAAAGCGAACTTCTCTGAGACTTGAGACTGTACTGTGTGCAGTTGAATTACTAATGTTAATGTGTAAGGACAAGGGCAGGCAGTTAATAGCGTGGCACAGCACACAGTCGCTATTTATTCATTATTTGGTGTTTCTGTCGTGTAATAGCCCACTACTGCCATTGTGCACCGCACTGCTATGCTTCTTATGCCGTACATTCATCACATAGGCAGATAAGACATCAGTCTGAGCAGAGTCCTTAATTTAATCTGTGGAAAGCCTTTCCACATGTCATGAGATATGATGCGATATGATAGTGATATCAACCTTGTAATGTTATGCAAATTCAAATCTAGCTACGCGCTTTTTCTAATGTAATCTAGTAAATAAATGGAGAAGGAAAAGGAAGAGCCGTTGGCCTTCGTTTAGTTCTTTTAGCAGTGGCTCAGGTAATACTTAGTTAGTTAGTTAGTTAGTTGGTGCAGAGTAATAGGAGAGTACAAGTGGGACAGAACACACTGATATGCGAGTATTTACAACTCTGCATTGTTGGTCTATAATTCCGTAGGTATGAGAGTTCAAATATTTCCACTTTGTCTATCGGAGCTTTTACAACCAGAAGAATGTCCATCCTTCCTTTCATTTTATACATTAACATTGCATTATAATATGTTATGTAAGGCACAGCATATGGAAACCATTACTGATGATGGCGATAGTGCCTTCAGTTCACTCACTATAGCTCTCAGTTCCTTTGTGTGATTCTCATTCCGAGCTAACGATAGCTAACCCATGTTGATGTTCAGTTAACATCCACAGCCCTTCCTACTCTTCCTTCAGGATACATTATATTATCATTATGCTCATCCCATTATGATTATTATTACGAGAAGAGTGAGATGTGAGATGGGCAACATTTCTCTCTCTTGTCCACCACTATTTCTCTATCTTCATGTCCAGTTCACCAAAACTTGGCCGTTCTAACTATTATGGCAACATTACAAACGCATATATACGAAACTACAATCCAGCCATATTCTCATTACCTCGTCTCTATCACCTATCTATGAAATACAACCCTTCCCCAATAACACTACTCTAGTCAGCCCTGAAAACTCCAGTATCACTCACTGCTGTAATGTCAGTTATTGTGGAATTGATTTTATGGCTATTTCAAGTCTGAACACATGCTAGTTTAATTATATCCTTAATAAAACATTCAAATCCTCCATTTCAAATCTCATTCCTATGATAGTGTGGAAATGCCAGAAACGCGGAGTTGGAAGATAACATTTGTTAAGATTAATAATGTGCTTGGGCATAATGAGCTGATGTTATGTGGTCCCATGATGGCGAGAGGAGGTGCACCACAACTACTTCCAGTCCACATAAATTCTCTCTTTTCCTAACCACACTGCAATTTATACATTTATTCCATAATATTAACTATATGAAGCACTATTATTACTTTTACAGTTCTAAATATCAACAGTCCTATTTGCTAAACCATTCGGACACTTCTTCAATACATTACAATCATACAGAACAGTGCGAGGATCCGATATTTTCATATTATTATTCATTACTGACCATACCGCTATTTGAACCTAAAATATGACACTGGTGCGACAACCTAAGAAGAAAACAATAGACTTTACCAAAGAAAAATATGTCCATTACGCATTGAAATAATATTTTTCTTTTTTATCGCGAGCATATTGCAATCATAAATAAATACATTGTTTACATTTGCCTTGAAGCGTGTAATAATAATATTATTATTATGCGCTGGTGCACGTATGACCAATAACAATGACTAGGAAGATGCAAATGAAGATAGGAAACAAAAATATCCACTTCCCCTCACATATCTGCAGGTATTCTCATTTGCTTAACACATTTCTAACGATTATTACAAGAAATGCGATAGCGTAATAATATGCAGCGCGCATGGGATGATTGTGGATTAATGCATGCGTTTATTACATACTATTTATAGGGTGGAAGTATGATCATGAGTTCCCGAATGGACATGGCGATTAGAGAATTACAGAGTGAGTCTAATAGGAGTAATTGTAGGAAAACAAGAAAGGAGTAGCTCGGGTACACGTAAAACTCTGTAAACACAGAGAGTTACACAGAAAGTGCATAAAGATATTACAGGATAAAATAGGAAAAGGAGTGAAAAAATAGAATCTGGTTGTTATGTGATGTTATCCCATTCCATGGTTTACTGTTTGTCTGAGCTGCATTTCAATTCATTTCTCATTCCCATCAACTCGTATCCTCAGAGAAAAGTCCGAAATGAACGCATGCAACACAACAGTGCCTCCAGCCATCCGCAATTATCACCTCCACCAAGAAGACAAGACAGCTTTAAAAAATTCCTCAATTGCTTCGCTATTGCTATTAGCTGTATCCCAAGCAGAGAACGAGGATTCTCACAGACTGACGGACTCAGTCTCTCTGACTTGACTGACTGACTGCTCAGCGCTCTATTGTGGCCACGTATTAATATTTCCATTCCAGAAACACAGCACAAAAGACGCATTATCAGAGTCTATGTATATTGCACAAGGAATAACTTTACATAGACTTTTACAAAACCACATTCAACTCTAAGATAACAAATAAACTATCAAGAGTACATCCAGACACATAAAGCCAACATCATCCACCCGCCATCGCATTATTTTCTGTAGCTCTCGCTGTTTACTTTATTATTTTCCTAGCACAAGAACGGACAGCCTAGAAGACTCACTCAAATCCACAACACAAAACAATGCAACCGCATACCCATAAAATGAGACTATAAAATTATTCCACCCATAAAATCATATCCATCTACCTTTCAACTTGTCGAATCTAATTCTATGGCCAGAGACAATTAACAATTCCACATAGACAATGCATCCTTGCCGTTCTTTTGTCCTAGCCTCATTATGGTCCTTTTCAATCTCTATGGCAGTCCATGTCATGTCACATCACGTCATACAATCTCACATCTCTCTCTTTACCTATATTCTACTCATTATCTTCCATTTGCAACAGTTTCTAATGCTAATCACCAACACACCAACAAACAACACAAATTTTGCCCTATTTTTACACCTAACGCAATCCCCATAACTCAAGTTTTACTAAAATACTTCAAAACCATTACGAAACACAAATGTCTAACATGTTTACTTTGAATTGCGTAATTTTACAATCACATCCCCATTCCAAAATTTAAAAGCCATTATAATTAACCATACCTACTTAATTAAGATTGCATTTACATCAATTACCAAACTTGTGTTCAGATAGAGCGGCATTATTTTTATTACTTTTCAGTTGCCTTGCCTTACTACTAATAATAATCATCATCAAACTAAACGTCTTCCATTCATCAATAACTAGGATAGTAGAATGAATGTTACTGTTCATGCCAAGTTATGATCACAAGATGACTACAATGAAATGACTAGATTTTCGACTGCACAGAGCTGAACAAAACAAAATTGCAGTACATTGTGCTAAGAAAAGACAACGGCATCTATGAATGTAAAGCTCCCCGCCAGGGGATCAAAATATAACAAAGATTTACCCAGATAGCTAATAGCTGGATAGAAATGCAATGAGGAACTGACAAAGCTTGTCATTGTATAGAGCAGATAGATACACTATTAGCTAATCTCATGATTTCGTCTCTTGGCATCCCTCTAACAATAAATAGCTACCCAACCAAACCCATATCCTATTTCTCATGCTTCATCTCCTTTCTCTGTGTGTGTGCAGTGCACTACATCTGTACACAGGTACTTGGGGCACATTCTCAAGAAACCACTGACATCAATTGACAACGTAGAAAATGATATTATCATTAAAATGAAACCGTCCTGAATTAGATCTGCACTTATAGCCAGAGGAATAGTTTCCAGTTAGCACACTGCAAGCCAGACGAATAGTACAGAGAGCAGTGAATGTCTTTGGTGGGTAAAACAAATGTGTCGCACCCTGTACATACATAAGCCCGTAAATGTAACGAGATATTTTCATGATGGTAATGCTATCACTGCATCTGATACGGAGGTTCATAATCCTTGGATGGCGCATGTAACGGTGTGAAATGGAAATACACAATAGACAATACACTTATCAGGAGAATCTGCAAAAGTCGACGAAGATAGTAGGAAACTGAAAAGCGCTGTCAATCGAGATCTCGATGCATTACGAGAGGCAACGTGGTTGATGTAGATTAGAAATGGACCTCCTTCCTTACTATAATATTCTATTCAATTCCACACAATTACTACACGACTGCCTTCTTTGCAGACTCTTCTGAGAGTAGAGAATTTAAAGGGCTGACCGACAAACCAACCGACCAACTCTCTGTACACAGACTCGTCTCAGCTCAAGTTAAGTTAACGACGTAAGCCAAACTAACTAACGGGACTGGTATATAGCAAGAAAACGAAGAAGTTTGCCCAAAGCAATAGAAACAAGAGCTGATGAGCCGAAGATGGGTTAAGTTTGAATAGGATTTGAATTGAAATGCACAAGGACCAGCCAGAACGAATTCTGCGTCGTATAGGTTGAAAATGCACATGGAGGGCTACTCGAAGAGAGACAGGCAGATGTGCACCTTACTTGACAATTCAATTGAACTTGCTCCTCGCTCTCCATCGAAAGGTGGCTGCTAAAACTGGCATGTCCTATTAGTCTTTGTCTAGCAACATTACATTACGACCTCAATAGAAATTCCTTTAAAAAATCTTAACAAGT
This sequence comes from Yoshiicerus persimilis, assembly GCA_020352615.2. Taxonomy (NCBI): domain Eukaryota; kingdom Metazoa; phylum Arthropoda; class Collembola; order Entomobryomorpha; family Tomoceridae; genus Yoshiicerus; species Yoshiicerus persimilis. The sequence goes on along the minus strand of CM060170.1, from coordinate 2,188,221 downwards.
ACATAAAGCTAAGTCTAGTTCTCATTAGTCTTACAGCGAGGAGCACTCAGCTTAACATAACGTGTGCGAAAATCTCACTTGCAAACATTCCACAACTGCAATCTCACAATTAGAGATAGATACACCGTACATTGGGTATTTCAAGGTACTACACATACTACACCTAATGTTCTCTCTGTGAGCCTCTGTCAGACATCGCCTATCTACTTGACAGAAGCAAAGAATATCATATTCACATTCTGTGACTTGACGACTTCTGAGACTCGAAGGGTTGTTATACCTTGGCAGTTGTACTTATCGTTAGTTGCAATACTATTTGTACAACAGTGAATTTGCACAGTAAACACTACTTACAATTGCATTGGTGGTTGGTTATCTTTATCCATCGGCACGACTCTGTGTGCAGAGCTGGTCTCTAAGTAAGTAGTTGCAGAGAGCGACAAAGCTGAGGAAAAGTCTGTTTAATTACCTAAATGCATTCGCCTTGGAGCCTCTCTCTTCCACACTCGCAATTTGCAAAGTTACTGTTAGATTCGATACGCGTTAAATGAAGGACAACACAATGTTTAACATTGCTTAGTAAATATACTTTAATTTGTTAATGAGTAGTACTGTCTTTATCATCATCTGTGTTCGAATGGCATTCGCACTAAGTGCATCCAGCTCCCTATGCACTCTTCTTCACTCCACTCCTCACTCCTCACCGACAGAAAACAAATAAAACTTTGTGGTACAGGGGCGGCTGACAGAAAAATCATGATTACAATGCATGAGGCAGCTTGCAAATGTAAATAATGCTCTTCATTCCATCCAACCTATTGATTTCCTATAAATAATCTCACGTTGCAGGCTCCTCGTATATAAACTCATTCAAGCTCTGTCCTTAAACACATTATTACACATATGAGTAATACGCCTGACAATACTATATAAGCATACAAAGCAGTGGTTGCCTTATAGTTTCCTAGCAATACAAAATGTGATGGATATCACATATTATTAGCGCACAAGGTACTCTTACCATATTATTTACTGAATGCTGACGAGTAGCATGACACTAAACTATGTTTTTGTTTTCGCTTGGCTTTCTACCAAACGAAGGAACACATTATTCCCTGCTATGTAGATTGCATCTACGTAGACACATACTATTCAGTGCAGTATAATGAATATCCTGCAAATCATTTGCATCAAAAATAAAGTTGAAGGTAGCGTTAGTGCAAAGCAGAGGAATGACTGATCATCTGCCGCTAACTTGAGAGACGTGTAATGTAGACGGGAGGCGGTAAGCGAGTGATTGACTGAATCAAAACTCACAGTCATTATCATCTGCACAGAGTGCTAATTGCGATCAATGATAATAACTCATAATGGAGCTATGAGTGATCACGATCCAGATCAAGATAAGCGCAGGAGCTGAACAACACACCAACTATTTATGCTGTGCACACATTACGTCTCTAACATAAATATTATACAAATTCCAGGTAAATTAGCTTTTTCTACAAACCTCTTCCCATCCTTTCGCCTGAATTATAAAGGGTATGTGTCCGGTAACATTTTTCTTTGCATAAATATCATGAGGCATGTTCGGCAAATATTTATCCCATTTTTCTATTGTAGAGAAAGTTATTTAGAATTGTCAAAAATACTTTCCTACGCCTATAGAGTATTTGTGAAACAATATATAGGTATAGGCGGCGTAATATTTCATTTAGAGTACCTAACCAAGTAGAGATTCTTTTTCAGCAACCATATATTAGGAAAATTAGGATGGAGCAGAATAAATATTAGAATCAATATGAAATAGCAGATGTCTAACACATATACTCGGCAAAGAAAAACTAGCTGCCTAATTTTAGCATAATTATATGGGTATTAGAATATTTAAATGGGGTATACATTTAGGGAGATAATGAAAGGTTGTTTGGTGGCGGAGTTGGCGTTGGCGCTTGAGAGCTAATGGCTCGGGAGAGCACGCGATGCTGACCAAAGCGATGAAAGGCTGGATATCTGAACAAGAGGCTCCTCATCATCAACATCAAGTTAATCATCATCCATGTCCTCATCATCAGCGCCCAAATGATTCGTCTAATCCTAATCTATAGTATAATCCTCTGTACCTGCTTGGCAACCACTGCTCTGTAGAACAATGTAATCCTTTCATTTAACTTTTCCGGTTTCTCCTCACACAAAACGAGTCAAGTTCACAATTGTTCTTCATATCAGATTTTATTTGAATCAGAATCAAACAACAGAAGATATGCCATGCCCCTCTATATTAACGTCCCTTAACGAATCAACTAAAGCGTTGATAGCGGTAATATACTCCTTTTGTAATATTTCCTTATGTTCTGTTCTGCGTACACACAGACGGCATCCAAGATTACTGCAGCTTATGTACCAAATCTCTGCAACAATATATTTAAGGATTTCATTCAGCGTGGGACCCCCAGTTCCTCCAATCCTACGTCTGAATGTGAAATTTTGATTTATTATTATCAATAAGGAACGCCAGTGGGAAGAAACTAAGGCTCAGTGCAATACCAAAAATCCTCGGATTAAAATTCAAGTCCTAAATATTTCATATCATTTGAGAAGATTCCTTTAGAATATACTTACGTCCCCCTATTACACAATCCTAAAATAATTTACCAGTTTTACTAAACAATAATCGTAAATACACAGGCTTCAAGTATGCAAATACAAAATTTCCCTTTGTGCAAAGGTATGTCTTGAATTTTTAGTGGCATGTGAAAATGCAAAATAACTTAATTATCGATATTCCCAACAGAACACATTTAAATTAATGGTAATGCTCTATCTGTGTTTAATAATATATTATTTTAGTATGTCATGGGCGGTGCATGTATTATGTGGTGTAGGTACCTAAGCACAAAGTTAACTAACAAATTAAATTGCTCTCCCCTACAATGCAATAGAATACGTAATAAGTGTTCATTCACTTAAATGCAAGCAAAGCGGCTAAATAAAAGACTAGTGCCTTTGGCAATATCATACTGAAGCCATAACTTACCTCAGTGTGGATTCACGCTACTTAATCTACGTTTTATCATTTCATTTCATCGCTTATTATCAGCATCATCGTAGATAATACTCACTTAAAAAGAGTGTATGTCTATCACATTATAAAACCTTCAAGTAATCTACACTCTTTTCTTGTTTCGCTTAGCGAAACGTAAAATGACATTTGAACGGAGCTCATTACAAGCTTATACGGCTTATTCCGCATTTTTAGTGAAACGAACTCTCCTCTGCCCACGGAGCAGAGGACATTTAAAAATCAGCAAGTACAATGGCATAAAAAATCCAATATATATGCACATACATGATTACCTAAATAGTATTGTATAGTCCATGATTACTTTCTTACAAAGACATTCGTCTACTCTACAGCTTACTCTGCAGCAGAAGTATCTCAGGTACAGAGTAGAACGGAGGAGAAGGAAATAAGCTATCCGTGCAGTGCAGGTAAGAGGTAAGTATATATTATGTTAGTTGTATGAATGCAGTTCTTTCCGAGACAGCAATGATACTGTTGATGAAATGTTCAACTATAGAAACTCATCTGAGTCAGCTTATGAATTTAAGATTTGAAAAGACCGGCGAGACGGTGGAAAAGAGTAAATCAAGTGAAACGCGGATCAGAGGTCGACAAAAGACTCATTTGTACAAGTCTAACCCCCGCAGACTGGTCCAATAAGCTCCTAAATCACTCATCAGTTCCCAATATCACATAAGTCATCAGCCTTAATCTAATTTACGCTCCCTATTTCACACTTCATATTCACACTCATAATCACAAACTCAGACGACGACTACCCATCCAATCCAACTCTAACCATGCAGATTTGCCATACACCTATATTCTTACTCTCAGCCACATTCACACTCAAATTCACACTTCCATTGCATTCCTTCACTTCGCATTAAATTACAGCCACCATTGTCAGGTGCACATTGCACTTCTAATAAAACATCTAACTTCCATCCCTACACTCCACCCTACCAATCCAATCAACATCCTACCGCTTTATCTCATCATAAAATACACATTACAATATTTAAATTTCTATTTCCACAATGTCTCCAAATACTGTCACATTTTAATCTCAACCAAATATTGTATTCCATCACCAGGAAAAAGCGCCAAAGAATGCAAGTAACCAAATGACATGTACTAAGCCAAATGTAATTTAGAATTGAACATAAATTATAAAAGAAAATAATAAATTAAAAAAGAAAACATTGTTTTGAGGCGTTTAGTGTAAATATAGTATGAGTTAGGAGCAGTACAATATAATTCCATGAAATAAATAAGTACCAAGCTTGAAATAAAAATAAAACCAAAGGAAAAAGGAAATCTAAGCAATTGCTAACAGAGAAGGAATGCTTACTTTTGCGTTCCGTCAAATGACTTTACTTTGTAAATATGAGATGTGTTGTGCAGAGGCAGAAAATACATCCATTAGAGTCTAAAATTACTTAAGTTGATGACTTCTTGGAATTCTGGCAGAGATACCTAGTTGAAATGTTCTTGCTGTTGGATATACGGAAACTACTCGGCGGATATGAAACAATACTGGAAAACTTTTTAAAGACTTCTGCACCTGTACACGTACTTTGAAATAATATTCACACTGCACTAGACAACTATTTTAAAAATGCATCTTCAGCCTGGCATGTTTCGTTTGTAGCGTGGAATAAAACATGTAGCGACAAGATCAGCGGAGAACTCAGAAGTGAAAAAACATTTCCTACATGCTTGTATTTCAAATTCAAATATTTATTTCATATCTATTACTGTATATACGCTCTTCTATTTCTGTTTACCAGTGCATAGAGGTAAAGGGCGACACTTGGCGTTTAAACCGTGAAATTGTGAATTTCTCCACACATGGGTCTTTCCGTCTATCACATAAGATCCAGTCTGCCGTCAATACACTGCAGTTCTAACATATGGACTTCTGTGGAACGAGAGGAGATACACACAATTTCAATAAGGTCTGCTGCCAACAATTCATTTTTTACATCTTTCTCTGTCTCCATCACTCAACTCTTGTCTAAATCCTATCTTTTATCTCTCCAAATATTCTTCTACGTACTATTATACCACTACATGGAGGGGACTCGTCTACATCCAAAGTACAATCTAACTTGGTCGACGTTACTTACCAAACTGGAAAAATTCAATGAATTCGTAAGGGAAAAGGTCCGTGTAATTTCTAAGGGCTCATCCCCAGTAGATTCTATCCGTGTGTCATGCCATACGTCCTATCATTAAATCAATGTAGCAAAATGTATTATTAAAAGAGTCAAACTGTCCAGGGCCATATAACCAAATCAGCTTAGCAAAACCGACAGACTTCTCCCAAATTCAATTCCAACCTACTGAATCATACTGCTGCATTTAAATTCAATCGTATCGATTATCCCATCCGATCACATCACATCAAACCAATATAGTGAGACATACAACACAAAGCACTTCATTACACCTGGATGCATTCATATCCTTCTCACATCCAATAACAAGTCGTGCTGAATCTAAATAGCATGTCTTTAATGAAAATAAAATACAAAACCAAATAGTAAATCCCTTTCGTAGCCTAAATAAATACAATATAAATGTCCCACTATGTCAATATATTGTAACCTAGTATTACATGCAACTTATGATCAAATTGTATTGTAGTAGTTGTTTATTCGTTGATACTTGATAGGAATGCTGATTGATGAAACGATCAGATAAAGATTAATATTGTAATATGTTGTATTTAATAAAGTTCCCATGAAATACTGCCTTATAGTCCTCTTTTGAACAAATTCTTATTGAGTAGATTAACTTCATCTGAATGTTTACTACTATTTTTGAATACTCCAATTAAAATGTGAATCGAGTATCTTAGCCCTTAACATAAAATATGACAAAGAGTGTACTTGACTGAATTGACAAGTTTTAGAAAAGAGAAGTCGAAATAGATAATATTATTATATACTAACCAATGTCTACTTATAAAAGCTATTTAACAGCAGCACAATCTCTTAAAAAGCTCACCACAAAATAGCAGACATATGTGATGTAACCTACCGTAATACAATGCGAATCAAAATAATATAATTTGAAAGCCCTTTTCTATTGTAAAAAATCGCTATTTACTATTGTAATATTACTGATAATTTAAACTCCCGCCACAATGACCACACTTTACATAACAGTCAATTTTTAATCTGTTTCTGTCGCACTGTATTGTTAGCTGATGATTTCAAGTAATATAAATCCGAACAAATACTCTGGCATATTGCGAAAGAAGCAACCGCTGCAAAAAATAAGCAACTACCTGCTAGCCAATACTAAACACTCCTTTGAAACACTCCGATTTGTTGACTGCATTTTTGAGAGTTGACTAGAAGTGACTAATATAAAAACTAGACATGTTTTTGATAAAAAGTGAGGACATTAAGCGTTGGAAATGTAGGTTGAAGTTCAAAACTTTTTGCATTTAAATTTTGAGGGTAACTTAATTGGTAGCGATTTGATGGTTAGCGAAATTCCAGGAGTATTAAAGATTGATATGACACTACTACTATATGGCTGATGACTTCAAGAGGAGGGAGGGCTGACTAGGTCTGAATGGAAGGGAGGATAATGCGGATGTCTCGGAGAGTTCACGAAGGAACAGCTAATGCCATATTTTGTTCATCTTCTGAGAAATGATTTGATGTCACTACTGTTGGACGGAACGTTAAAGGTGAGCATGAGCAAGATTTCATTGAACAGTAACCTTCCTCAGTGTTTTATAGCTTAGGACTAACCTAGGGAAGCCAGGCCGAACCACCTGTAATAAAAATTTTCTTGTTTCCTTGCACATATTTATTACTTACAATTAGAACGTACTCGCCTGGTTAGCTACGTGCTGAAGCACATACTCCCTAGGTACTTTATTTTGTAAGTCGCTGCGCTCTTAGGGACCGACAGATTCGCATAGTCTGCTTTGAGTAATAAAAATTTGCTCTGCTAATGTTATTGAGGCGGTAATTGAGTGTCGCTCTTGTTGAATTATTTCCAATAAATCATAGCTCTCCATAAATGTACACAACTCTTCAGAACTTTTAACGACTCTCTCAGATAACGTTTCTCATCGAAATGAATTTCACAATCGCAGAATAAGCTCTGCCGTGGTCTTGATTAAAGATAAGCAGTCAATATCTGTACGCGACCCAGTAGCTTGGACCGTAGTCACTTTTGAAGGAAACTCTGTACTTTTTTTCTTTGGAGATTGCTTACAGAAAAACCTGTGGGACAGCAAGAATCATAAATATAAGCCTTTCAACTGGCACGGATGTACTTCTTTAGGAATTCTTGAAGGAAAGAAGTCTGCAGGGTTGCGAGCAATGGATATCGAACTCTCGCACGGAAACCATCATCAACATCAATGCTCTCCTCCACTTCTTCAGCAGTGCAATGAAAGAGTTACTCACAGAGAAGATCAATCACTGTTTCTTAAGGAGCTGTCACCAACATCCAGATATTCCCTTTCCTTTCTTCCCTTGATGAATGAGAAATTTGCAATGAATCCACAGCTGTACAACACTCTTGCCCACTAGGTCCCTTTATAAACCCAGGCTATATCCCACTTCTACCTCTATTGTCACTATCAATAATAATATCTCTAATCTGCTACAGTTCAACCACTCACTCCAATGCTACTACATACACATCACTCCACCACACACAACATTACATGCTAATCTTAGTCCCTTCCCAACCCATTCCATTTCAATATACAAATCTCCAACTCACAAACCTAAACCAACTCCCTTCAATACAATCTCACCAGTTATTCTCTCTACAACCAACTTTTATTCATCGTGGGCCACGTAGCAACATACCAAGTAAAAGTACAAAACTACTTTAAATATAAAATACTCAATCGCATGCCTTCCTTCTCAGCTTTTTATCTAAATCTCAAAGTACTCAACAACAATAAGGCAACTCAATAACTTTACTTATTTTACGCCCTTTCAAAAGTTTTCTCAATCGAGCTATATTGATCAAATTTATATGCATTATACACAACCAACAATTTAAAAGTGGGGCCTTAATATGAAAATAAAGGATTCGCAATTTAGTATTGAGGTAGCAATACGGTTTCTAGCTATAAGTAAAATCAGATGCTAAATGAGCGGTAATCAGAAATCACTTTCAGAAGTTCATAAGTATTATCACTCTACTACCGCAGTTTGTATTAAATTAAATTTATCTGGTGCGATTGTGAAGGTGAAGTATTCATCACTTCGTACTTATTTACTTGTATAATAGTTATCAGCATATACGCATTCTCAGCTTTAAGATTATTTAATATAATACACTAAAAATAGAAAACCCACGTACTTAGGTATTTGAAAACAAAATTCGACTCATTTTGTGTTGTTTTACGTACTAAATGCAATGTAAATACAGTGTAAAAAGTACAGTAAGCATATAATGATTGTATATCCTGGATTCAAAAACCTGAAAAGTCAGTCCATCATACTTTGAGCATCCCAACAGTTGTAATATTACTTGAGTTTCACAGAACTTGAGCAAGAAAATTCAAAATTGTAGCTGTTGATATTTGAAGATAATATGGTAAAATGCTGAAAGTAGGTAAAGAATTGATTTCCCATGTTATTTCACGCATGTACCAAACAAAACTATGAAAGTAAATTGCCTTTTCCTATGTTAGCAGGCGAGGTCTACAAAGCAAAATGTTTTAGGTTATACTGCTGTTAAAGTATTTCATCGTGTCAGATAAAATAGTGCAACTGTAAAGCTTATGTTATATAGAACACAAAAGATTGCATTATTCTATCGTTCACACGACCAAAGAAGATTGGGCCATTGGGACTACCTCCACCGTTTCCTAGACCGTCTTCGAATAGAGTCTTTCGGTTTCTCTTCCCTTTTTGTGTTTCGTGGCTAAAAAATGTTGCCCCCGGCTCCTAAACAAAATACAAGCCTTTGAGCATTCGGATACACATACCAGCGAAGGCAAGGCAGGTCCTTTAAAAGTATCAGGAATGGTTAGTGATCTCGACTTTGGTTCACAGCGAATGTATTTTGAGTTCTGTATATAAACTCCGAATGAAACCGACCGGCGTCTTTACCAGTATAATATGCTATGTATGCACTCTGGAAAGAGAAGACCAAAGCAAGATTTTATCCAAAGATATCGATTGGAATGTAAGTTATGCTTTTCTTGACTTAGGTGTATCTGTGTAATTTCCAGGTTCTATTACACGTGAGTGTGTGAATAAAAATAAAACCAAGAGATGAGAGCAGAGGTCAAACCTAAATGTGTACTTTACCTTGCATCAAACCCCACAGCAGAGAATCATGCATTTTATTCTGTGCATAGATAATATTACTTACCAATGTAGTAAATTACTACATGCATAGGAAACAGAGTGAAGATAGGTACTCTGTGGTGTATACGAGAAGAAAGACAGTTCTTATGTAATTGTTGAAGAGATGGTAAAGAACGAAGAAAAACAATAAGAATACAGTCCATCTCGATTATACAATACTGCGAAGGAGTTAAAGGGATTGTACGCTAATGCTATTGTAAAGAAAGGTGACTTTGACGAGAGATGAGATGAGCCCGGAGGAGATGTACGGACTATTAGGGAATGATGAGAGTACGCAAGAGAGAGACTGGGCTAGGCCAAGCAGGGCGTGAGAAAGGTTCCTTCAGCCAATCCATAATTTCTAACCTACAACATCACAGGACTCTGCTTCAGACTCTAATCTTCCTTAACCTACATACGTATAGGAAAAATGTTGAAAACACTTCATTCACCTCCAACATTACAAAATAATGTAAGCAAATCCACCAAGACTGACGTGTCCTAAAATATGCATCTAATCTCAATCTATTATTACCATTAAGTAACCGAAATGAGATTTAAAATAGACCATCTTCTGCATGCCTCACCTAATCAAATCAAATTCACATTCTTTGGCAACACTACCTACCTACTCTGTACACTAATGGCATTTTGTCATTTCAGAATTAATGTACGTGTCAAACTTGATATTCCCTTAATTTAAATTACATTCACCAAATGGTAATTAAATTTCTATTAGATTACGTTAAGTATATCCTAATTAGTATTATAAGGTATTAAGCATACTGTGCTTAGTGAGCATTACAATAAATTATTATTTCCCAAGGAAAAGTTTATAGTTTGTGTTAAAGTTGAGAGAGAGGCGTGGTGGAGGGAGATGCATATTGCATACAGAATGTACGCTTCGGAAAGTTATCTATTGGCACTGTATTCTGACTGAATAACTCAGCATCTATCTCCTCTGACACAGTAATATTGGATTGTAATAATAAGTAATAGGAGTATTAAAGGAAATTAATATTAAGGAGTTGGGACTGGTTACAGCAGCCACAGAGGGAAGAGAGTCGCAGGACGGGAATGAAATGCAGAGAGGAAAACGAGCGGTGAGAAGAGAAAAAACGGGGTGCGGTTCTTAAAGTGGAGAAGGAAAACTGTCTCAGAAGGATGATGATAGGATGATACACACATGAACATATCACAACATCAGATGATCTGACATGAGATCATGTCTGTACACAGAGATAAGCTACACTCACTGCCAAACAATATGGTATTATTATTATCCCTAAATCTGTCCAGATCGGATCATCATTTAAAGACTATTATTACAGTGCATAGTACAGCAATCTCTGTGCGCACTCATCCATTCACTTCTTCATCCTCCCGATTTCACATTCGAATTCTCATGGCATAATTTTGACTGTGTGCATGCACAATGGATGTACGGTGCATGTAATAATATCCAGAGATGAATTCCGCTCTTCCTTCCACGACTCCTTCCTTGGCCAGACACTCTTCTCGGAATGTATTCATGTTAAATTCCTATCGCCTTAGCCTCAGTTGGCCCCGAGGAGATCATCATCACATTGAATTAATCTAGTAGCAGCAAACTTTAACAATTCCTTCTACTTTACTCCTTCCTCCGCTGAATCATTTTCGCATTTACCTTAAAATGAGTAAAATCTCTGAGGAGCAGAGAGAAATGACATAGTGCGTACGTAGTGGAGCACCAGTGCAACTATTTACAGTTGCCAGCAGTTTAAACACGAGTAGCTCCTTGGCTCTCTCTTCATTTTCTGAGAGAGCAAAAGAAACATAATAGAAGCCTCCCAATATTTTAATATTTACATTTTTATGTCGCTTCACAAATCCCAAACGTACATTTAAATTCAAATCTGGCCAATAACTCAAGTCCACCCTGACCGCCTATACTTTACTATACATGCATGTTCCTCTATTATTCTCCTGCTAGTCGTTTTATTTCATTAGTAGTTCTTGTCTTCCTTAACTAAAACTCAACTGCTGGTCGTCTTCATAAACTCTATTGTTTCCCTACGAGTCTCAACTCGAATTTACTCTACGACTTCATTTTACTCAAATCTTGTCTTGACTCTGCTCAACATGAACAGTGTTGGAATGAGTTTCTGCCTCTTTCTCCATTTCTATTCATACTTTATATATGCACATAATTACCTTAATTTAATCCTGTTCTGTTTGTGTGTCACAATTCCCGCATTGTTTGCCAACTGACTTTTATGTAGCGTGCACAATGGCACCACTACCAATTTCTATCCTTCTACTACTTCCCTGTTCCTCCAACCCTAAGGACGAGAAGAAAATTTACACAAATTGCCAAAAACATTTTCTCAAATCTACAAAACTGACGACCTTACTTTATGAAATTATAAGCTGTAATGACCACTTTTCCTAACATCTCTCCCTCCAACTCCAAAATCAACTCTACGCTTTTTACGCAGGTCCACCTTCCAGTCAACGTCATAGTCTATTGATTAACCACCATTAAATACTTGGCAACTTCACTATTAGCCCCGATTAGTGGCTTTGTCTACCCTTCCCTATCTACCAAATAAAATCATAATGCATAATGTGTTCTCATCAAATTAAAACAATCTTACAGCAGACAATGCTAAATACATTCCTTATCAACAACTATTTATATTATCCACTACAGATCTTAGTAGCGTACTAACATATCCTAAACAGAAACAATATATCACACCGTCTTGTCATGTCTAGTCAAACAACTAACCAAGATCAAGATCAGCCCATGGAAAAAAGTATGGGAAAATATGTAAATACATAATTGTGCTGCGAGTTAGGTCGGTATCGTTTGTACATGAAAAGCGGAACACAAAGGCTCCCCTCACTACATATGGATATAGACGCAGAGCAGCGTACAGGGTATCTCGTACTTACGCATTATATAGAAAAGGTGAATGAATCCTTCAAGGCAAGCCTATCAAAGTCTCTCTCAATCAAATAAGACGGCTGTAAAGAAAATCATGGAATCTAATTTAAAATGAAACAAATTAACCTATCCTCCTTAGGTATTTTCTATAGGTCCTTTGGTATATAGTAGTGGCATTAAATAGAATAAAGTCAAATAGGAATTTAAGCATTGGTATTTGCCAGTAGTTATACTTCATTGTATGCTCCATTGTACAAACTCGAAATAGAACGATATATGCATAGTGAAACAAGTAACTCTCGTGGAAAACGATTACGAAGCTTACCAAGCAGGTTATTTCCCAGCAATATGAGAGTGTAGTCCAATATAATAGCATTCTCGAGATAGCCATGGAATTCGAATTCGGAATTCAACCCGAATTCACCGGTCTGACTCTCCCTTACCTCTAATTCCATCTCGGTTAAGTCAAAAAAGTCCCAAGCCTAGTTTAACTCCAGTCTTACTATTTGTTTTTTGCGTATAGACTAAACTTACACGAAATTACGTTTATACTGAAGCAATAGGTATAGTATAACAAATAGATTCGAACCAGAAAATGCATTCCTGACTTGACCAAGCCGACTGAAAGTTTCAATTCATACGTCAAGTGCAAGTCAAGCTCTCAAGGATCAACAAAATGGATTGCTTCCCCACTTGTACCCATAAGGCCATGTACATATATTAAACCAAGGCATGCATATTAGGTAGCCAGAGCTACCCCATTTACTTTTACTAATACTCATATCTGACACAGGCAGCTCCTACATACATAAATAGCGGTGGTTATATAATATGTGTGTGGAGACTGTTTCATCAGATTTCGTTCTGAGTTACCGTGTATATAAAAGTCCATTAAAGTCCTTACCATGCGTACGTATTTTCTTATTGGCTTTATTATTAGTATTAACTCCTGGAGAAGAATGAGAAGAAAGAAAGAGAACAGGTAGCATGCAAATACCAAGAGCCACGCAATCCAACAAGAATGGAATTCCTGACTCTTCTCTAGCATTCAAACTGACTTCAGAGATTTCAGGCCGTCCAAAGAACGAATACAATAATATAATCAGACTCATTCCATTAGATCATCGATGTCGTGTCATTCTTTCATTCTCTGAATCGTTGAATTCAACTAAACATTCATTGTCGTTGTCGGATGGTGGACTACACGGATTTCTGCTCACAGGTATACAGTATTAGCTAAATATACCATCTGACCTATCTCCTTTCTCTGTTTCACGCTCCCAACCATTGCATTCTATCAACCGAAGAACAAATCCCACTGTATTTCTTTAATGTTTAATTTTTTCCTAGACATTTACATTTCTGCGATCTCATTCTATTTTTCAAACAAGGAAAATCCTAGATAAATGCCAGTGATTGGGCTACATGTGTATGAACATAGAATCCTGTGTGTGTCTTTATCAAGCACCAAGTCCGTCTCTTATTGTTTCTGAATATTTTCGTTTGTATGCTACTTATTTGTAAATATGCATAGAAAGTTGTTATAATTGTGTATAGTATAAAGTATACACACATTGGGTTTTCCTCTGTGCACTCACTCAAACGTTGTTAACTTTTATCAGAAGGTATTGTGCTGGAAAAGATAATAAATCTGTTTTATTCTCTCGTGTTCTATTGCTTCTCACATTTGCATTACATTACATTTACATTGCATTCATTTCATTGAGACGAAGACAAGTCAACCAAACCAATCCAGCCCCCTTACATTACGTTGCATTTCATTTCATCTCATTCTGCTTATTTCCCATTATAACTAATATTAGACAACTTTTATCACCATCAACACTATATAGTTACCTTTAGAGCCATGGCCACGCAATCCAAATCCACCATAGTTTATTCGTCTTAGGTGAATACTTAAGTACGTATGTACACGTATGTGTGTAAAGTATAAGCTTCCAATAAAATAACTATGCACGCCTTCCATGTCTGCTACCTACTAGTTGAAAAAGTCAAGTTTCTGTAGAACAAAAGACAAATCAAAGCATTTGGTTGAACTGACTCGCCTTTTATCCCAACAACACTATTACTCAGGTTCCACATTCTAATGCACCTAAATAAAAGTAAAACAAATCGGATTTTGCCTTAGAATATTGCGTTGCATTGCATTGCATGCACAGTCTATTGCTACACTGACTCACTGAAAGTATCATGAAAATAAGAGAAAAGGTCGGACTAATCCTTGACTTTTGGATTTGTTGTTACACTTTATTCAACAATGCTCAAACTATTATTTACATCTTTGGAAAAAACTTTTTGTCCTGTTCGCTAGTAAATACCAAAGGAAAACGATTTTACAGACATTATAGGGAAGAAAGCTATAAACAAATATAGGCACTTAGGTGAGTTTAATTAAATGAGAAGAACATTTCCTTTTCTTTGTTTTACATAATATAGCTACATAGATTCAATCTCAAAATACATAAAACTATTACCGCTTGGAGAATATTAGGTTCAGATTAGAAAATGCAGCTAAAGAAAACGTGATGCTAAATGCCCAGTGAACGCTCAACATCTAAAATCAGATTCAGATGTGGAGAAGCATCGCTAAACTCATTTCACGACTTTAATTGTCAGTTTAATTGCACGCTACAGTTTCGAGAAGAGCTTCTCTTTTTTCAACAGCGAGATACAAATAGACAGCAAACGTTCGTGGATATGCACTCCGCTACATTGTGAAGTCACAGAGACGCTATTCTCCCACACATGCAATGCGAACCACACCGTCAACGGCAGTCTGCCCTGTACACACAACAGACGTAGACTTTGACTGGCTCCATAGTTTCCCTTCAGTTTATTCTTTTTCTTTATTACTAAGAAACGATGACGAATGGTTTAGTTTGTTCATTTAAAACGCAACCGTAGCATAATATTACACTCAAGTAGCATACACAACTCAAAGTCAAAAGAAAAACAAAAAATATTTTTTCAAATCGTTCTCTATTGTAATTTTACGTGTTACGTTACATTACATACACACATCATACATTTACCACTGATGTAACATAATGTTTGTCCTTACGTAAGATAATGTGATAAAATGTAGGAAAAACAACTTGTGTTCATATTGTGCAGACACACAAGCCAACATAGACCCTGTGCAGTAAATATGTACCTTCTACAGGGCGTGAACACATAATAAAATTCCTCTTTAGGATTTCATCGAGTATTTAACCAATTCTTTGCTAGAGAAAGTTTTATGCATATCAAATGACCAACATTATCTGTAGATCTACCTCAATTCAAATGCAATGGTAAGCAAGGCTAAAACTGGCCTAATCTGTACACAGATCTCATCTAAAGAATCCAAGGCAAATACCAAAATAGAAACTAAAACAAGGTGCTTCAAGCTAGAGCACACTAGGCCAAATAGTAATATAAAGAAGTGCTCTATAGACTCGAGTGGAGTACAGTGACTATTAAATATTAAGGGTAACCAACTAAAAGCTAAGTACCTTTATAGTAAACCCATAAGACATAATAGGTATCAGGTACCTATCTGGTTAATAACTCCTCTGAACCAATTTAACAATAAAGCAAACGAAGCCAAGCCTGAGACAACAAAAGAAAAGTGTTACATCACCATGAGAAGTATGAAATTGTTGAATGAAAACCAGATTACATCCCTTCCCTTCTATTTCCCAAGAAGTTACAAAGTTATATAATGTGCCAAATAAGATGGAGAGAATCAAATTTGTACTCTGAAGAAATAATAGTTTATTTATAGGCGTAAAAGTGCTGGCTTGTTTTCATTCTCATCTCGTCTCTGCTATGTACTTTGTAATTCCAAATATTCGGTTGTGTTCAATTGTTTCACGAAGAGCATTCACTGGAGAAGAAGTTGGGAAGAGCATAAGGTAGTGTGACCATCCGCTTCCTTTTCCATTTCCCATCCTCTACACCACGTCACATTACTATGATTTCATCAGCCTTAACGAATCCACACTGCCAACCATCCCACTGTTATTTTTTAGTCTATTAGGAAATTCTCCTTAATCCCAATCAAATCAAATAAACCATTCTCAGTCCCGTTTCCCTCACTCCTATTTCATTATTCAAGTTGCAAGCTCATCAGTTTCCTATCTTTTCAATCACAACCCCTCAATCAACAAAATCACTCTCACACTCATCCTCACTTAGTCCAACATATCTACATAATATTTCATTAGTCTCAAATCTCTAATGCACTATATGGAAATCTCTATATTTCCAGACTCTTACCCATAAATCACCATTAAGCATCTCTTACATTCTATTATATCCACCATGTAAATCCGTCTACCCTTCCTCTGGAATCTCATCAGATTTCATGTGCCTCTTGTCATGCAGAACTCACACACCACTCCTAGGCCCATAGCACACACTATCAAACGAGACCTTTCCCCCTCATCACCATCAAAATCCAACTTCAGTTAGGATTTAATCACTGCAGTCATCATCACACAAAGTCTCCCTTCCATCTGTCCCATTCTTTCCTCAAAAACCATCCGATTTACAATCTTGAACAACGGAAGTGCACACATCTCTGCTGCAGCATCGCTCTAAGGCAGGTGCTTAGCAAGTTACAGTCATAATTTATTGACAGTACTGTTATTACACAAGTACAAGCACATTATTCCTACGATTCCAGTTCCATCGCACATTCGTAGATTCAGACTACACAGTACACGCTTAGAACAATAACAATGTGCCATGCCATGCCTTGCCACGCCAGCCCAAGGAAATGACGTACATTTTGCACTTTTCTGTGTACCTGGTAATAATGCATGGTTGTTGCAAATTAGTTGAAAGTAATTTTATGATCTACTATTGTAGTGAATTTTATAATTACTAGTTAAACCATGGATTGTACATTAGGTTGCCAAAAAGAGCAATAAGGTAAAAAACGACTTTGTAACTTTGCCTGTAATAGACAGTCTTACACGAGTGTCTATTTCACAATTGTACTCAATCCGGTGAACAAAGCTGCACTAGCCTTTGAAATTATACATTACACACGGACAACATAGTTATTAGGCTGGTAGGTATCCGTATGCGTTGGCTGTGTGAGGAGACGCTAATGGTAATAAAGGTTTTTCTCGCCTACCTCCAACTTGTATGCTCAACTCGAGTCTCTCTAATTTAAAATTCTGAGTTGCATTTGGAAACGCTTGTGCTCCCACTTGGTACGGACTGGATGCATTTCTTACAAAATCCCATAGCTCAAGACTAACTCGATTTGTAGAGCGAGCGTGGTTATTGAGTCTTTCAGAGAGTTTCGAGTGTCTTGTCTTAGAGAGTCTGCGAACAGACCGCACCGTATGGAAACCACTATTTACGAAACTAACTGCTAGAAGTAGCATAGCTTTCCTAAGAAACTAGTTAGCTCTGCGATAGACTCCACTGCCTCTTATTACCAACAAACTCTAATTCAATAGAATACCGCAGACTTAATACTCTCGTCTCAGTTCCGAACCACTTCAGCACAGAATAGGTAGGCAAGCAAAGACTTGTAAATTGCAATCCAAACTCCTAACCTTTATTTGATGTAATTGTAATGAAATGATTCTATCACACTTAATTCTCCTGCCGACTCATTGCAGTCTGCATGCAACCCAACGCAATTCCTCCTACAATCCTTACACATGTTCTCTCCACTCTGCATTGTTGCTGTCCGCCATGTGACGTGATCTGATCTAATTCCAAGTCAATAAGAAAGCCTCTCGAGCTGAAGTCTGAATCTCTCCACTCGCCTTCTTTAATTCCTATTACTTAACAGCGTATTATTACAGCCTACCAACACAACCAGTCACTACCCTCAAATCTCTCTCTATCTACACATGTAATACACACACACTCAACATATCATTATGTATATCAACTTCTCAGTCACTCTACCATTCTCTCCTAGACAGTTCCACAAGCAGTAGCTCGTATTTGCTCTAGAAGCTCCTTCTCAACAATTCACGAACAACCAAGCATTGTACAAGACACCTTCCTCATCAGGTTCCCTTTCTTCTCTCTCCACAACACGCAACATAACATTACACTTTCGTTTGTCTCTGCTCTAATGCGTATCAATAGCTGCCGATATGTAGTTACAAATGTTTCTCATCCTTCAGTTCATCAGACAAAGTCCAGATCACCCAAAATATCCCTAATTACATGACATTCCTATCCTACCGTATTTCATCCTCAACAATCCTTGTCCAGCAATATTTCATTACTTGCATCGCTCTAATTTTACAATAATGGAAATGAAATCACTTATCACAGAATATTATTTCATTTTTCTTTACATGTACCACGCACTGTAGCTACCTAATAATTTTATACAAAAAACAGGCCATTGGCATAACCAATCAGTACCATACAGTAGATAAATGCTAACGTAATTACATATATATGCATTGTCAATAAGGATTGCCCCATCGGAAATAAAAAAGAACATTTTTTAATGTTTGATACCATAAGTGATGAGAGGGAGGCGATATTATGAAGAAGATGGATAAACCGACTAATAGCTAAGTACCTATAACACAAATACCCAGTTACACAGTTATTATTACCATGCAAGAAGATAGACTATTAACTCTGTGCTCCACGCACTTCATTGCTACTACTAGTAAGTGCTCTACTCATTGCACATATATACGTGCATCAGAAAAGCACAAGATTGTATCTTCAAATTCTGTTCTTCTTGCATTCAACTTGAAAGACAGAAGAAACAGGAACGTATGCTGTACACAAACATGGCATTACATCATATTATGGACTACGGCCAGAGTAGATGCAACATATTTCGTATTTACTCATGCAGTTCGAAAAAACTCATCCTTTTGTTCAAGACGAGACGAGAGCTTCGTTGAAAGTAAAACATAAAGAAAATACAAGCTCAAGTACTCCGACATAGTTTGGGTCTACCTCCAACATTAAATGAGAAGCATGAAAAGCGGAAAAAATTCTGACATCAATCTCGAGAATAATTTTCTCACCTCTCAGCTGCTCTATATTCCAATACATGCACATCCAACAAAACTATATGCGTCGAGTCTTAATTTTATTTAAATACTTGCAGCTTCCCTTAGTGTATCACGGTTTCACGGTATACGTATTGTAGCATCTCTCTTCTGCTATTACATTAATACACAGTGTCAAACTTTATAACAGGCATTATTCATCTAATTTTTGAATAATTTAAGTAGTGGTATAGCAATTCCTTTGGATTTACTTTGGAAGTCTTATAAAGTATTAAAGTACAAGTATATAGGTATGGTGAGACTATTCTAATATCACAAACCAATTTAATTCTCTTGGCGTCCATAATAGCATTAAGGAGGCACATTACACAGACTAACGCGTTCTAACGAAACGTAACAAAATTACTCATACCATCCAACATCGTCACTAACTATCACTATCTTCCCCATTACAAAAATCCACCCTTTACGCCTTACGTATTTCGTTAGAGCTTGCCTTGTCATGCTGTAATGCATATAGGGAGACTTTACCTGAAAATTCAGTATAAGATAGATTTCTTATTCACATTTAGAAGCATAGCATAGGAGACAGGCAGATTCATTGAATTAATTCTGAAGGATTGCTCCCACAAATAAGACGTGTGTGTCTGACACTCTAATTTACTTACAATCAGACTACTTACCACTTTCCTGCCATAAGGTATATGTATATGCAATGTAAACGAAATCTTCCTAGTACTTTATTCGAACATTTATAAGTGTACGCCACTCTTCGTTGCAGGGAATTAGGGCATACATAAAGTAATAACTAGCTAGCTAAATATGACAGTTTTGTCTTCAAATGGCAAAATATGGCACAGTACGTTTACACGCTTGAATTGGTGGCTGGCAAAATAAAAGTATAGCATATGCCCATAAACAAATAAATACTGCACTAGTGTAGGTAAATAAAGTTTTTAGATGAAAGTTCCTAACTATTATTGTCTTGCCTATAATTTTATGCACAGGTTTTCTAAAAACGATCACGCGATGCAGAAATAATAATTTAATTACTATGTTCCGTCA
Organism: Yoshiicerus persimilis; assembly: GCA_020352615.2. Taxonomy (NCBI): domain Eukaryota; kingdom Metazoa; phylum Arthropoda; class Collembola; order Entomobryomorpha; family Tomoceridae; genus Yoshiicerus; species Yoshiicerus persimilis. The sequence goes on along the minus strand of CM060170.1, from coordinate 2,167,797 downwards.
CCAACAGCTGTACTAGACTAGGTGTTGCATAGGAAGTCGTTCACTCACATTATTTGCTCATTCGCTAACAATTACATTGAGTGATTGCAGCATTTCTAGGGAAATAATACTGATTTGGGTTTCTGTCCAAAATAACCAATGTTAACTTAAGGTAACACTGCCATGCCACTCCCAGTAAAAATACTAGTCGTACTATTACCGCTTACTACATTTACTATTACTATTTAAATACTATTACAGGAAAACGAAATTGCAAAACGGGCGGATGTCGGATTTTTAGTTTTCATTTCCTTGTGAAGGATATTGGAGGAGAAGGAGCAATCCAAGGAAAATGCCTAAATTTGAAAACCAGGAATTAAATGTTCCAGGTAGCAGTGCTACGTCATAGAGATTCTACAAGGTCGTATTTCTTTCCGTTAGGTAGCTTATTACAATCAAATTGTATTTAAGTATTGCCAAATTTGGTAGTACATATTTTATGTTACGGTAGATAGGCTGGCAATTGTAAATTGCACTTGTGCCTTGCCTCCATGTTTTCCTTTCCCTAAAAATATAATATCTACTGCAAACGTGCCACGAAACATGAGATGCTTAAAAGACTTACGAGCGCTGCTAACCCTACCTAACCAATTTCCACGCAACACTGAGTTACAGTCTTGCGAATGCTACATTATAAATTAATTCTAGGTTTACTACACCAGTTTTTTGTCGATAAACCATGAAATCGTACTAACGTTACGTACAAACATCTCTATTTCCATGCAAGGCTATTCATACCAGTAAACTTGGATATAAGCGGTAAACGGTAAGTGGAATTGATGATCATATGAATTGTACCCATTACCACAATTTACAAAAATTCTTCCCATAATGTAAGAAAAGTAAAATACCTGGCCAGGCTAATACATTTTGTATAGAGTTACTACCGATTTATGTTAAGTTATAGTTTGAGAGCTAGTGTCACTTTATTTGTCGGTAATTTAGGAGTGCATACTGGTTTTGACTTTATTATAGAGTCATGTGTGTGCAGCAAGACAGACACGAAAGGCACAATAGAATATTAACAAACAATAGTAAATTTAAGTAAACACGAGTGTATTGGATATATATCGGATTACAATTAGAACTGTAATGTAAGCTTTTGATTTGAATGGATCTGTACCGATTGGCCGTTGTCGGCAAATGGGAAAGAGAAAATAACAGAGGAGACGAAGGAAGGAGGGCAGGTCGTCTAAAAGTGGACATTAGCAATGAGACCGGGGATAAAACAACACTTGGGAAGGAAAACTATCGAGTTTAAAATGCAACTACGAAACAATAAGTATTATTTACTTAGGTACCACTTCCATTTGCCTATGAACTTGTTCCACACTAAATATACGGCCAAGTCAGGTTATCTAAACGGTGTTTGGCAGAGTCGCCGAATTCACGGCAGCGCAGACAAAGAAATATTCATCACAGAGCAAATCGACACGGCATGCGTTTCAATTTCCTACTTCCAAACTCCAACTTATTAATACTACTCAATAGCACTTGGTTAGCAGAGCAGTTTTCTTCGCCGGCCAACCTATACTCAGCACAATGTAGTGCAGTGGAGTATGCACACACAGTACAATAGAAAAGTAAGAAACAACCATTAATTATCAATCGATAGCTTTATAAAGTCTTTCATTCCCAGAGCTGCCTGCAATTACTGACTCTGCTCTCCTCACAGTTATTCCCTTCAAACGGATGGCATGCATAATAACAGAGCCCAGAATTGATTTCAACATCACAGACAAAATCACAACTGCATACTACCAATGGCGGCTTTCTTCCTTTTGCTTTAGTCCAGAAATTACTTCCGAAAGGACTGAACCAGAGCTCTTGCATGCACAGACCGCACCTTTCCATATCAAATCATCTTTTGCCATTTCTGTCTGCGTACAGAAATGTGTCATGCTGTTTTGCCTAAATGCAACCAAATCAGTTTAAACGCAAGACTACTTTTGTCCATCAAAATTCTAATTAGCTAACCTTAACAAAAGAAATAATAAGGTTGATTTTGACATTGTGACGTATTACATGACAACTGGGTTTACTAACAATTTGTGACACTGCATTCATTGTCCTTGTCTCCTTACAATCCAACCTACTGTACTTTGCAACTCTCTGCACTACATTAGTACCTTACATTTTGTTACGCAAGACTCCTTACTTCTGTTCACAGATATGCAGTGTCTTTATATTGGTCTATCAACAAAATTACCACAGAAGCATTTATTTCGCTCTTAAGAATTGTAATTTGTAAACAAAGCGAAACAGTCTCTTTTGCCCTTCTGTCTAAGAATTAAATGTACATGCCTACATGCCCAATATTTGTTTCATTGCAAAATCAATGGACAAACTTAAAATGTTTAAACATGGTATCTTCTAGTTAAGTATGTGGACTTAGTTTACTAGAAACAAACAAAGCGTAACTAAATCACAGACAATACTACTATACTACAATAATATGTCTCACACTATTATAACTCCGTTTGTACAACAGTCAAGAACACAACAAGTAAATCAAGGCAAGGCTGAAATAAACTCATTCAACATAAAACACATATTATCTACAAACGTAATACGTTCTGCCACACAAGAGCATTGCTTCGCTTATTATTGCTCCACACTGTATTGTAGCAGAGAGCTGAAAAATGTCTTCAATTAGCTTCCTTTATTTAAGTAGTTTACGTAATGAGCTTTATAATTATACATGCCTAATTGTTCCAAGACAATTCCTATTTGCTCGATTGGAGTCTCATTTAGCTTAGTTACATAGATTCATGATTCACACAATATCCACCTGACATGCCACTTTTCCTGTTCACGGACCTGCAGATTTACTGATAATTTAGAATAATTCCTTCGTCCTTTTATTCTTATAACGATTAGGCAGAACAATATACCTACATTTATAATGAACTTACAATTTATTACAGAATTTTCAATAGCTGTGTGTAATTGTAATTTACTCAAGGAATTTGTGATGCCATGATTCTTAAAACTGCTGTATTGCAATCTTATTGAGTAATAATGCTTATCTTATCAGATTCTCTCCAAGCACGCCCGAACGTTTATATTTGGGTTTATGCTAATACTCAATGCTAACTAAATGAGAACTATGTTACGTCAATAAGCTAATGGTTTCAATAAAAATTCAGTCGTTGTTCAACTCTCAGTATATTGTCGAATCATTCATTTCGTTAACAATTGAGCACTTAGCGCTCCCCATCAAACTCATAAAAATATTGTTTATTATTAGTGTGAATAATTTTATTTATCATGCCAATTCTTCAACACTACCGTACCTTAATCTCTATTGCTACATTCCTTAGCAAGGCGAATTTACTGATTGTACATAAATCACTAAAGCGTTTCGTGTACCAAAAGGGCCAACACTATTAAAATTTTTATTTTAAAAATATTTTCCCAACAAACTGACCATAAATATTGCAAAAATATTACAAGTACAAGTCACTTGAACAATTTATACTTTACATGTCTCTGTATACCAACGTGTAAAAACACATGAGCATGATTAAGGGGAAAAAGACTACGCCCCAGACAATTAGGTAAAATGAAGCCTTTTGCAATTTAAGTATCCACGCTATAACCTTACTCATCGCCAGTGTGTGCTCCAAACGTAAAAACGCAATAGAGAAAAATGATTGCCTATAGACTATTAGCATGAAAAAACTTGGCAGAAATTAAACATCAGACGTTTTCAGGATATCCAAAAATTTACAGTAGGTACACGTTTAAAGATGACCATATATAGTCACAATTTTTTCTAATTTAAGTCATATCATGTATCTTTGATTACTACAGTAATGAAAGCAATTTCATATTAGTTCTGTTGAAAACGTTGACGGCTCCTGCAGTCCTCACTTAAAATATACACACGCAGTTATATTTCGCGAGGGTAAGAAAGTCTTTCAGATGCCTACTCAAATACTTAATGTTAAAAAACAATATTAATAAGCTGCGCCAGACGTCAACATGTGTCATATGATACCAAGCGTATAATTCTACCAATTCTGAGCTGATAGTACAAACACTCAAATTATAATTATATAGACATGCAGAAATAAACAAATACTCATATTACAGATATATGAATGAATGCCTAAGCATCTATTTATATCTGCCACTCATAAGGCTGACACTTGACAGGGAGAACTTTCATTTTTATTTTACTTTACAATCTAGAATTTGTCTAAAATTCCCTAGCGTTAAAAATTGCAACACTTGGACAGATATTTTTGGAGGTAGAAATTGAGGAATAATTTAACAGGGTTCAGATTACGATGATTACAAAGCTGCGCTCCTTACATGATCGCTTGATAATTGCATAATCCCTTATATATTTACTGATTTCAATAAACGTTTCTATTTTCACGTGAACTGCAGTCGACAATGTTTTAGTAGGATAGTTGATGTAAGTGGAGTCGAACAAATAAAATGGAAAGGAAATCATTGAAGCGTGTGTAATGTTAGAGTGCCACAGAATGCAGAGAACGGAGATCTAACGACTGGCCAAGTATATTTCTTCATTACATGATTACACTGCATTGTAGAGGATAGAAACAAGAGAGCAAGGCTCTGCGCACTGTGAAGTTGATTGAGAATGACCAGCATCATTCATTGCACTATATTTCCATTTAATTTCATTTGATAAGCCTATAACTCCCAGTCCCAATTTCATATCTTGTCATTACACGAAGTAAATTCGTTGTGTTACATTACAACATACTTAGCATCATATCTGCAGCTATTCCCCACAGTAACAACACAATAGTAAAAAAGTATTAGCTACACTTAGAAATGTAATAGAGTAGAGTAGGGTATGTGTAAGGTTGTAGATATTAGGCTAAGCCATGCTGTTCAACTCATCAAAAGACTTTGAGCTGAGTAGTCCATTGTACAAGTAAGTCCTTTCCTTCCTCCTATCTCTAATAAAATACAAGGATAAATCCGCCTACTGGAATTCATCAGGAGAGATTTCATGAGCCACTGTATTGTGCACAGTGCTACATTTGAGTTGCAGCATGAACAAATCCATCTTTACACGTGAGATGCACAGACACAGGTAGACATACGTGGAGACTGATCAAATCCCACATTACCAAATAATTTCTATTAGATCTACATAGAAACGTGTACAGGGACGGAGAGAGAACATACACGGGATTGGACATGGGGTTGGCTCACTTGTCTCTCCTGTCTTCTGACTCTAATTCAATTCTATTCAGGATTCAAACTTCTCGATTCAATTGAATGGCTTTTAAAAGGCTTGCGTCAAATTCTAATTCAACGCATAGGAAGGCAACCTACATACAAGAGGAATTAGAAGCACATAGCAATGCTCTGCATAAGTAGATTTCGAGTACCTGCCTCAGTCTTAGCCAAATACAATAGACCACTGTTCTTGATCACTATGAATCGCTTACTCGCCTTCCCATAAACCTCTACCAGCCGTCCTAAGCCTAATTTAGAGTTCTGACTTCAATGCGTTATGCCATGTACAATAAATCGCCATATGTTCCTTCATTGCTCCGAAATCTGGTCAAAGACAAAAAGTTGGACGAAAAAAGTAAAGGGCCGACACACGATTTACAATGAGTGCTGAAGAAATCCTACTGACTCATCAACTTCATCATCATGAATCAGAATAATTAAATCCATAGTCTTCCCTTGGCTTGTCTGCTCTCTCACTTTTTATTGTGCAGTTCATTTGAGGTCTTATCCATAGTCTGTCGTTAGTGCACTATTATCTACCTTCCTCATCTCCACCACTACGACAATGTACAATGTTCTTAAAAATAATGATAATGGTGCCTACAAGTAATAAATATACGCGCACAGAGCTAATCTATACATAATCTAATAAGTGAGACTCTAAGGGAACTTGTAAACTCAGCCATTCAAATAGTTATCACAGAGTACAGATTCCTAGCTCTCAATATATATTATGCATGCATGTTGCATCAACCAGGTTACCAAACACCATAGCAGACTTGTTTCTTCTGAATAACATAGCTTGACGGTATTTATATTGCATGTTCCTCCTTCCTTCCAGTACAATTCAATTCATTTTCTATCTCCTCATAGTCATCATGCTTAACAATCAAATAATAAATGATCGAGAAGGAAAACTACAAAATGACACGCAACATTATCCGCTCATCCTTCCTCCCAGCCTCTATCAACTCTTATCTAGGGAAATATGACAAATTCAAAGGCACCACTTTTATTAGTACCTTACCTACTTTACCTAACATCCTACATACTCTCCCACACTGAAGGTACTCCACAACAGTTTACCTGAAATTATTATACTCAAGTCTTGCGCATAAACAACATAAGGTTTGCTGTCAAGAAAAAAACGAAAAAAGGAAGCTAGTTTCAAAGAGAGTTTGTATATATAAACAAGCTTTCAAACAAACTCAAAGTAATCATCATAAGAGCCAAGTGTGTCAACTCCAGACTCAAGTCTGTCGAATATTTCTAAAATTATATTCCCATCTACCTATGTACTACTATATGCCCTACATCATTTCTCAGATGCTAGTCTAGTGTGCATTATCCTATGTTTTACATCAGACTTCGTTAAGCCTACTGTTCAGAAACTCCCATAAGTACACTAGAATATTTTCTATGTGTTACGCATACACACATCTCCTCACTATAGCATTAAAGTATATACTTGAACTATGGCATAAAAAATGGAACTTCTTGGGTAGGATTGTGGGATATAGCGGAGGAAGGCAAGGATGGGATAATACGAAAGAAATATGTAGTTTGCGAGAGAATTGGATTGAAGTGCAGGTGGTGACCTAACTGAGTAAAGAAAGAAACTAGATTCGACTTTTGAGAGGCCTTTGCTGGGAGTACAACAGAGAAGAGCATAAATACAGGACAAGATTACATGCTCACAGAATCGTCGTCGCAGTCCTCAACGACAACAAAGGACACCAGTCTATCAACAACCGAAGCTTAACTCGACAACATGAACACCACATTATAGCTACTCCACTGATAAATAGCAAGGGTATTCATTGTCCTCTTATATTTGGTCCCTTAGCTGCAGATACACTTAAAGGTATGGTTAGTCGACTGCTGAGAGTTACAAAAGGGCTTCTAAAGGTTCAGTGCTGTGTCAAATATCGAGAGCAGAGATGGAGAGACCTGGGTACAGGAAATAACTGCATAGGTCAGCAAGGCCTGCCAAGATGCATGAAAATGTCAAGCGAGACGACGGAAACAACTTTCAGAATAATTGTCAAGGGCCAAATCAAAGAATAGTGCCTACTCAAGTGCAGTCATCAAAAGGTAACTTAAACATAAAAGCACTTTTATTTCTAAAACTTTTGGTGTGCTCTCACAGTTATTGTGAAGTGAAATTTGGCAGCTGGTCATGTAACCGTATCCCATTCACACAATAAAACTCCACAAGTACAAATTCTTATCAAACCATAACCATTATTACATTCTACCATTTCTTGCCACACTGTGGCAATAAGGCGACGTTCCTGTAATTGTCAGTTGAGTGCACGGTAAAACAGAGTCCCAAAAGGCACATGCATCACTTTTCCGATTTTATAGTGACTCCACCCGTTTACTGTCATGTTTTCTTTTGTCACACTTAAGTAGGAATATATCACATCATAGGGAGCACTGCACTAGGTGAAGGTGATATGGACCCTCCTAAGGGGTGCACTAATACGCGAGGAAAAGTGGTCCTTACACATAATAGCATACTTCACTTCAATTTACATATAATTCCCTCAAAACCCAAATAAATTCTACAAAGACCAGAAGTATTCCTTACAATCATTACAAAATAATTATATTCAGGACATGTTTTATATGTGTTCAAGACCAAGGGTATTTCCAACTGGGTTGCAGTATATGGGAGCACAGCTGGAAAATTATGTTCGTATTGAATGAATGCACATTTGTGAATACCTGTTCAAATAAACGAGTTGATTCATGTCTTTCAAAGCAGATTACTCAAATATTGTATGTTTTTCTTGTTACAAGCATTGTCCATGTATTATTTTCAACAGGAAGGACGATGGCACGGGACAGTCCTGAAATTTATTTAGGAGCCTTCCACGACTTCCTAGTTTTCGGAAAATACTATTAATACCCAGGTAACAAAAGTCTGATTCACAAACGTCAAGCAAGACTTCTCAGGAAATGAAATGAATAATTAGAGTTGACAATAGCAATAGTTAGGAGGATGAGAAATTTAATTCTGCGTGTGTTAGACTAGATGTTCTTTGCTCTGCTCCTCAACCCGGATTTCTTTGAAATATCTACATGAAATAATCGTATTACTTTCCAATTTGTTTTCTTAGAGAAAGGCGTTCTTATTTATGATAGAGATAGGTTGAAGAAACTTGGAATCGGTTCCGTCAGATTTTTGATGTTAGCTCCGCCTACACAATATTCAGTTAAGATTAGACTGCATTATGTCATGTCCCACATACGGTAAGAAAATAACAAATACGACGTCTTAAGAAAATGGGTTGAGGAGCTCAAGAAAAATTCGTGAGATGATGACTATATCATATGCCAAAGGCAAGACACTCAGTCTTCTTCTACTGTCTCCTGTCTTGCCCTCTCGTCGTGTCATATTTGAAAACCAAGCCCATGTCATTCTCATACCTACAACTACATTAGAAACATTCAAATCCGTGGGTCTTCTGTCTGTACGTCTTCTTACTCTAAAAAGATGAGCACAACAAAGCTAAGCTGATATCATATTACATTTCTGACTCAAGTCAGATTCAAATTCTCCTTGAGCATCTCAATTGTCCCAGTGTCACATTACACAGACTAAGGCCATAATACTAAAGTACTAAGAAACTGAACATGACACGGACCTACACCATTCACTAGGTACTTTAAATTCAGTTATGAGACTACGATTATGAAATTGTACCTCCGTCCATCCGTTGGACAATGCTATGCTAATACTGTGTCAAATTTGCTGCGCCTTGGAAATTATTAATTTCTGGAAAGAATGAATTAAGACGCTATGACATGCACATTCAAGGAAACACAATTTATGCGGATCTGCATAGTTGACGAACACCTGTAAGCCCTCCATAATTATGACTCTATTCAAATACCTTAGTAATGAGTATCATTTCATTTTCAAGGAACAACGCAAAAAGTGGACAATTTCATTTTGTAGCAATGCTGTAAATGAAATGGAACAACAATTATTTTCCTATTGATTTGTATACCTGAACGTGTACCTTGGCATAAATAAACGGCGAAATAATACACACCTGTACTTATACAGAAGGAAATTGCACAAAATTGTTTAAGTATTGTAAGTTGGACAAAAAACAGAGAAGAGGGGCTAATTCGGTGTTTACTCCTTCGGAAGGAAATGTAAATGTGCATAAGTAGTTCCAATGAACTTAACTCTTTGCCTCAGATGAGAATAGTAGGAAAAACTACTTGGTTGCATTGCACTATAAAAAATGGGGAGATGATGGCTATTTGGCTCTTCTCACTAGACACGCACGCAAAGGCAACAATTCATACCTTTTCTGCATTGCAGAGAAGCAATACATTAAGCAGACGGACAGATAGAAGCGAGGACACTACGTTTTCCAACCATAACAACAAATTATATTGATACATAGAAAGGAACGCATTTATTCCTGAATAGTTCACCTTTCTATGCTTAATAGCACACAATTCTATCATTTGACAGAATAAAATTTTCATTGAGTGTTCTGAAGCATGAACAGGCATGAGGCTCTGCATAAGAAATCCACTCTGCTTGCAATGTACTATGGTCCGTATGTGATGTAGTAATTCAGGATAATATACTAGTTTAAAATGTACGCCTATTTCTGCAATTTTAAGAGTACTGTAACATTAAATCAATATCATGATGCCAAAAAAGGTGTAATTTCTTATAAATGCGAGCAACAGAAATATCTATGTGGAATTGCTATATAATAAACTGAAATGTAAAAACCAGTAACAAAGCGAGTGGGACACAGAAAAGAAAAGTGAGAAATACAAATAAATTACAATAAGACATCGATAGTAAACGCCATAGAAGTAAGCGAAATCCATACTAGGTATAATACAGTGCAGGATTGAATTGGTTTTTATAAAGAATGCTGTTACCTACATTTTTAGCCATTCTCACAAGTAACTGTCATCGAGCTTGAACCAAGTATCCAGGCAAGTACCATTACAAAATAAAAATTACAATACGCATTTCATAGGAGAGCCACATAGAAAGCCTTATCCACTCTCTCTATCCACTTCCATTACACTGCATTACATTACAGTAGGTCCCATATACAAATAAACGTTCGCTTTGTCAGTTTCCTATTTAAGGACATGTATATTGCACTAGCACCACTGAGGAAAATGTTTCCTGGGCAGTGCACACTGAATTCCTTAGTCATTTTATAACATCAACCGGTTATCGCTTACTTCTAGCAGACAATCTGCTACTAAACACACATAATCTACGCATATAGGCAACAATAGGAAATTGCATAAGCGTAAAAAGCGCCATACTGTATTCCTATCTTTATTATAAGTTTAGTCACAACTTCACTCGTACGGTGTTATGGATTCGTGTTCAGAGGATAGAAATGCCGATACTTTACATTTTATTTTACTTACTTTACCTACTTGAATGAAGTAACAAGTATTCATGACTCTGTATCTATCATATCACATTGCAGTACTTTCGCATTCCTTTAGTCACCCATTTTCGTACACGTCACCGGTTTCCTATTCCTATGCAAGTAGGTTCATGAATTCCTTTCTCGTAACTCACATTTATCCAGTTATCCACTCCTTATGCACATACTTATCTATTATATTAGTCCACATTTGCCCTGATTCCTCTCCCACACTCGACTTTTATCCCATGCTATTGGAAATGTATTGATTAAACTGGAAATAAGAGGATAATGATTAGAGCAGGGTAAATATTGAGTTTTGAGGAATTCTGGCGAAATTGAGAGAGGGTGAGTTTTGTGTGAGGCAAGGCAGCGGTCGGTTGAATTCATTGGGATTGACAAGCTCGCGTATAGAAGGAATGGAGGCGGTGCTACAACAAAGCACTTGACTCTAGTCTATGAAATGAATGTCATGTCTAAAGATGTCGTGTCTATATGTTATAAGCTCCTGGTTATTAGCTGACTCAAATCTACTTAAAGGGAGCAGGATTGAGATTGACTGTTAAGCCGATGAGATGGAAGGAAAGTAACCAAATCCAACAGCGGTTTCTTCGTTCGTCTTGCATATCCTGCAAGAAAGTCATAACAATGCACACAAAGGTGGATAGACGCACATTTAAAAAGATACAGCGTATAGGGAGAGCCAAATAAAATGGATCCTGGTCTATGTCTGGCCTCTGCTGCACTGTGTACGACTGGCGGAGGAAACCCGATCCGACAGCACAGTAGAAACAGTTTAGTTTGCTCACCAGCCAAAGTAACTTTCTGTAGACGAAGCACAAAGTTGGTAGAGTCAGTGGGCCTGGCAATGTTGGACAGGGAAACATAAATCAAGTCGAAAAACAACTAGTAGTATACACAACACTCTTCGCTCTGTGCACCACACCAGTCAATGTTAAACTTCAATTCCAAAGCTAAAGCAACTAACCATCCTGGCCTGCCAACCCTACCTTAGCCCTATTAGTATAGAATAAATATCTATGTATGTACTTAAGTAGTAAATATCTCCATAATAAGTATAAGGTAAAACTAACTAACGATAAGTAAGTTGTTTAATGTATGTGCAACCTAAGTGTAAGCTAAGGCAATCCTCTCTCCTCTATACCAACCACATACATTCACTATAAATATTACAATATAACTAATACTACTACTACTACTACTTCTACTTCTGTAATAGTAGTAAGCAATGCTATAGAGGAATGAGTATCCAGTAAAATATGTGAGTGCAACTCGAGCAGAGCGAGACTGCAGTGTATACGAGTACATGGCAAGTCCAGTCCAGAGAATATACTAATATACGCCTATATTAGTATATTCCATTTCATTTTATTCTCTTCATTCTGCTTCAATAGAATACTCCACAGCAGAAAACTACAATGCAATGTACATTTCATAATCTATCCATTCTGCTATGAAGTAGTGAGCCCAGGAAAACAGCTACAAAATCGTGCACAGCGGGATGCCTTTTTGAAAATTAGAAATAATTGCTCCACTCGAGTACACGAGACGTTTCTATACACCAAACTACATCAAACACTATACGAGGATCTTAGTTTACACCAGTACAGTCAGCCTTCGTCTCTAAAACTCTAAATCCTAACACAAAATAGATTACAAAGATCCCGGACTCTCTTCCGAAATGGCCTGGATCGAGTATCTATGCAATATACTCCAAACACTGCTAGAAATGACCTCACAGTGCCACGGCTCCGGATTAGGGTTCTTTACAAATCCAGTTTACACTTCTTTCAATGAGTCTGTGCATAAAATAAGGTTTCTTCCTTTCAAAACTGTGCACTAAGTCCTTAAGTCCCGAGCAGTGTGTATAAATACATGGAGATTATGAGAAAGACAGAAAGTATGTAAACATAATGTTCATAATGTTGGTGTTCATGTCTCTCTTGTCCTAGTCAACAAAGCGGGTGAGCATTGACATCTCATCTGAATCGACTGACTACACATAACTAACTACTCATTCATTCATCTGTGCTCTGCGCCGTACAATGGGTCGCATATTACGCCATTGTCAAATGAGAGATAGGAATTGGAGGAAGACGAATTTCTCGGATCAACTTCATCATCTGCCCATTCACACTCACAGCACTCCTTATTAGCATTCATTCAATCTTTCCATCACTGAGGATCTCCGTGGCCTGCACTCCTCAGACTCATTTATTACAGGCCCTTCACTTACAGCACATCTCCAAATAAATATATCGATTTTTCTTCATTGCATTAAACATTAATCCATGAATCATTTTCCGTGACATGACATTCCTTCCTGGACATCCACTTTCCTTCCCGACTCAGCCAGGCAGAAACTACTCTGTCGCTTTCAACCTCCACTCCAGTCTCCTGATGATAACACTAAACTGTCCAAGTAGGTAAGTCGATTTGATTTCATCTCGAATTCCATAGCAGTTCATCTTGTCTTGGCAAGGATTAGATGCATTCAGGAGATAGCGCTTTCGGGCAACATTTAAACTATTCATTCAATCTAAGATTTCATGTATTCTAATCTGAACCAACCAACCTTTCCTCTGACCAACTCACCAATACACTCTCTACCAGGGCATTAGATGGGCCACCCAGTTGTACTTCTATAATGGCCTACCCTACCTCTACTACTCTGCACTGCTACACAGACCTATTATGTCTCTGACCGTCTTTACTGGATTTGATGGAAACCTCCGCTTCGGTAATGAATTCTCCTCACAGGATACTTACAGCATGCACAACGTTCTGCAGACAGATGCATTTCTAATATTAAATTCCTTCCTTCAAGTTCAAGTCAACTGGAGACATCAACAGTTTCCTCTACCTATGCACCACCAATAAATCCAGGACAAACAAAAGGCAAACCAAAGCACTTTGGCTTATCGTTAGCTCTAATAAACCTCATTCCGCTTTTTGATAAATGCGACAAGGGTACCACGCAGCTAAGTTCTCTTATCCCAAGACCTTTCCAACTAATGTCAACAAATCTAGCTTTCCAGTTACTAATGGAAGTCAATTCTTTGTAAAGTACGCTGCACGCAGACTATCTATGTGTCATCACTTTGGGAAGGAACATATACATAGAAATTAAGACAACATCATCATATTTCATTCAAATCGTTTTCATAATTTCAAACTGTTAAAGAGCTTTTACTAAAATTACGACAACGGCAAATCACAGATTATTGTGTTTACATATTTATTTTGCTTACTAAATGTATACATATACAATATAGAATTACTAATTACTGTGTATTTATTTAGTAAGTCAAGCAAAGCGGATTATACAACAAGAAAAGTGAGCTTTCTGTTATCTACTCGGAGGGTATATGATTATTTGGTAAAAAGTCAATAGTTTATGTTGGTACGCAAATAAAAAGGTACCTAAAGCTCATCAGATGGGTTGATACAAGAGATAAGTTAATTATAAATGTGTTATGTAAATATGTAGTAGCTGTGTTAGTGTCAGTTAGTGTAATATTGCTTGCTGTGTTATACTATAATACTAATTGCCGTGTGTTTGATTTTGGTAGAGCACTACTGGAGGGTGACCACAAGTTAGAAATGTACGTTGGAGGATGGCTATAAATTTCCGCTGGGGAAATCTAAATAATCTAATTAATACGGTAGTACAAAGTCATTTAACACCTTGTGTCACAATTTGAGTCGTCTGGGCAGAATTGCAGGAAGTGAAGTCAACCACTCTAACTTTGTATTTCTGGCTCACTAAGAGTTGCTTTGCTAACGATCAGTCGCCTAGCTAGTTAAACAGAGAAAAACACAAATGATGTATTGGGCTTCGTCAGCATGCTTGGTCCTCACCCTTAATATTTACAATCTCATTACAATTATTATTGTTAGCACAGTGTGTTCCCGGCGACCTAGCATAACCCTTTGGTTACACAGATACGCGTTGATGAGTACGGAGTGGAACGAGGAGGAAGATTAGTAGAGAACTGGAGTCTAGAGCTTTGATGTGTAAATGTTAGTGTAAAGTAAAACAAGAGAGGCGTAGCAACGAGAAAACAAGTGAAGCTGAAACCATGGCCGTGTCAACATTTCACACGACATACGTAAGCAAAAACAAAACCACACTCGTTTGCTCTGCCAGTAGCTTATACATTACAATTACATCCAACGAACAAATAGTGACAATGGGACTGCATACATTGCACTTGCGACTTCACTTCAGTCAATCTGCATTAGGAATTCCTGCACAGCAAAGTTATCTACGCTCTTACAATACACTGCCTCTAATAAACTTAAGTAATCCTAAACTTACTGCACCTTTTATTTTATTCTGCTGTGACAAGCATTATTATAATGTGGCTGTGCAATTATACAGGCCAGGTACGGTATCAATGTCAGCACTGGAGCACAGCAGAGACACACAAGTTGGGATAATGGCTGGACTGTAATATATACGTGTAATGTAGTTTTGTGCGATGTAAAAACAAAATGCCGTGTTGCTACTGGGTGCCCTGTAAATTGTAGAGCTTAAGTAAGGTGTAATCCCAGGTTCACTCTGTTAATATAATATGTGCGCTGATGTTCTGGAGCGAGGTTATTAATGCGCTTTGAGTTAGGTAGTTTCATTCTGTCTCCGACTCTCCAAAAAAGTCAAAAGTTGATTTCGGATGAAAAACTGAAGAGAGCAAGAGTCAAGTTAACTCATTGAGCATTCAAGCGTCCCTGGAGACGCCACAAATACAACTTACAGAGTAAACCTAGCCATCCGTAAGTAAGCAACTTTCGAGATTCTTGGACGACGGTCCTATTATGTAACTATACTCTGGCGTCGGGTTCTCACTCTAGAGGATTACTCCAAAACTCATCGAAAACTTCATTTAGAAAGAGCTAGAGCAGTATTAATAACAGAAATACGTAGAATTCTTAATGTTTCTAGGTGGATATGCAAATACAGCCTTTAACTTAAGGTTGATATGCTATTTTATAAAAATTGTGAAAGCTCTATTGGTCAAAAGTTGTGAAACAGGATTTTTTCGACGAAATCACCCAGTTATATTAGACATGTCTACGAAATATTCGTCGATGGAATTCAAGATCGTCGTCTATAATAAGAAAATCTGGTCGTTGTCGTCAACTGTAGTATTTGTAGTCCAGTTGAGTCACACTAGACTAGACGAGACCACAATTTGTCTCAAATATCAAATTCCAATTCTGGAGACTCAGTCTAAACTTCCCTAAACTCTGTAAACCTTCTAAAGTTCTTAACCCAGCCCTGTAATCCAGTCCGTTCACGTAGACGTAAAAAAGTTTGTCCGAACAAATAGAAACTAATAAGACATTTCTTAAGATTAGCTTACCACAAACAACACGCACTGAATCTCTCCTTTGGGATTTAACATATGTTTGTGGGTCTTGTCTTACCATCCATGTTTGCAGTAACTTTTAGACTCTTCTTCCTCTCAATTATCTTATTATGTGGAAAACGAAAAATTTATATCTTCTTCCTATTTCTCACTTTATTTTACGTACAATACATAACCACTTCAAAAATAATTATTACCTACTCTATGTAAACAGCAATAGAAAATCCCAGCACTGTGGATAAACACGACTAAGCATTAATTACACACTTACAGCATTTCTATCTGCAACGCTTACCATTTACGTGAGTAATGCGAAGAAAAATTATATTTTCGAAGGGCAAATGGTGATTAGTCACCTTGTTGAAGGAAACAGAAAATTCTGGATTCCGCATTGCATTGTCGTCCATAAAATTCATAAACAGAGTGTCAAGAGCAAGTGCTTAAGCACACCTATAAGATTAGTGGAGGAGATAAGAAAATTACACACACATATGTATTACAGTAGTAGGATTGTGGTCCATGGCCATATAGTACACACACTAGGATAGCAGAGCACATGATAAGCAAACAAAGCAAACATGCATACAGATAGCTGTCAGGACTTGACTTTTGAGTTGAAAGTGATTCCTCCCACCCACGAAAGTTCTGACAAAGAGGCTCTATAGTGAACTATACGGAAGAGAGTGGAGCTGAGAGGACTTCCCAACATAGTCGAATTTATTTAATTTTGCTTTAGAGTCCGTGCATTATCACCTCACTCTCGGAGCTCAATTTTCGAGAGGAGACGCAAAGAAAACAAACGAAGGAAACCAAAGGCAAAGGCAAAGGAGAGCAGAGAGCAGAGAGAGAGACATGGATTCATGCCAAAGACAATAACAACAAAGCTGTGCATTTAAGTTGGTCTAACAAACGGAGGGACTAAGGAAGGAGTGCGAGTGTGAGTACGTAAGGACGGGGTGGCTGAAACTCGAAACTAATTTACTCTGGAAACCACAGAGAGAGATACTTAAAGTAAATAGGAAAACACACAGGTCATATAAGGTAATATATTGGAATAAGGAGGAGACAGTTGTTGGTTAGAATGAAAAGGAAAGCACATAAGCTGTAACCATTGAGCGAAAGAGGAAATGAAATAAATAACAACAGAGTAAATGTACGCAGTTCCCTGACTTACAACTAATGTGTGTAAACTGCACACGAACAACTCTATGGACTGATGAGGCCACGGAGCACGGAGTCAAGTCAGAGTGAGACGGGCGCAGAGATGGGCGAAGGGAGTGCAAAAAAATGGCAAATTCATCATCATACATTACAGATTAGAGCACATTACATTTAGCACAGCTGACATGACATGAAATAGGAGGTAGGTGTGAAGTGAATTAAATTCAACCATTTACGAACTTTGCTCGTACTTGGTTCATCCCTTGAGAGTCGCTCTATAAGATCCACGAGGAACTTGTCTTCCTTTTCCTTCCTCTACTCCGCTCTCCTCCTTACTATCTATACTCATTCATTTTATATGCCATTACCATTACCTACACTCATATTTCAATATACTCCGCAATATACCCCGCAGCTCCACACTAGAAGCAGAACCAGGGCTCCCTATAAGATAATGTCTCCTCTCCTCACTAAACCAAAGCCAACCACACCAATCCACCTGAGATATACAGGATTCATGTATTTCGTAGGCAGAGCGTTCCACCATTACATGCAAGGAGCTCCTGACATTAGTATTACGTAACTACCTAATTATTGCATAAAGCAGAGGAGAGAGAGCTGCATCATACTTTATTGTTGCAAAGTTGCAACTCTTCTCTTTTCGTCTTGATAACCATAGATAACAGTACCCTGTAGTCGATAGCCACATAAAACAGACAGTCCGGTGAGGTGCATCACTGGGATAACTCATTGTCAGTCACTAAAGTTCCCTTTTGTCCGTTTCCACTCAATGATTTATCAACAACTGGTAATAGCTATAAAGTCAAGTCGAGAATACAAATGCCGATTTTGCCGATACCCAAGGAGGCCAAGCCAAGCCAGCTTTTCAGTTCTAAGGTGTGTGTGCAGAATGCGTGTATGCATGAGCAGAGCATCTGTATTAGAGACATAAACAGCTTTTGATGTATAGTACTTAAGATCCTCTTTGTCTTATAATTAATACATATAGAAAACATTATGCATTAGTTGTGCTAGCGGTCTGATTTCACTACTTTAGCCAATACTGCAATAAACAGAAGGTTCAACCAGCACTTTTCCTATCTTATTGTTAGCATTACCAAACAACACCTAACTAAGTAATACTGTAATAATAATTAGAGCCTGTTTTACTCTATGCCTTGGCAGATGATTGCATGCACAAATGTATATTACTCTTTTTTGCAAAACCTGTACTATTGCTTTCCAATACTGCAATTCCCTTGCTCTCTTCTGCAGCACTTGCTGTTTGCTTAGGAAAAAGCCAGGACTCCTCTCACCTGCATAATATCTACATCCTATGTGTATTCATTTCAGAACCTAAAAACCAGTAGCGTAACTACGGACTCACAAATAACAATTGATATGCTATATATTATCCAGTGGTTATCCTTAAACAGTTTGATATCCATTATATAACTCTTAAACATGTGTATACCGACTTGGGATGCTCCATTTTATATCCATACTGCTGGTATAATTGCTTCGTATTATTATATTGCATTTTTACTATTTATCAAAGAAAACAGGCCACTACCCTACTACGGTAACAATACAACCAACTGCTGTCCAGTCCACATAATGCACTCATTTATTATTACGTTCTCAACAGACTATCAGCATTTAACATTAGTTAATGAAATGACAAATACACTACGTCAGTGTCTATCCAAACGCCGCCGTTCAAAAAGTTCTCATAAAACAATGAGGTAGGCACTTTTGAAATTCTTTGTTGCTTTGTACACTTTAAACGACATGCTTCAGCATAAATGTTTCCCTAATTTGTGCTCACATTTATGTGAATACATAACTCACGCTTTTTATGTTATACCAACAAAATTGTGTCATGCTTTTTATTGGAAAAGAGTTTTTTGTCCTGCGAACATACGCCAATGTTTGCGCACCATAAAAATGACGGAAAGAAACGTTTTATAGTGCAAGCTCTGGCGAAAAGTAAGTAAACAGGTGATATGCACAGAATATTGTTATGATTTCTGAATCTGATAACGATAGTGATAATTTGATGAGCAACTGACTACAATGAACTGCAAATGACTGGCAGTGTGCGCGACTTGCTTGCATGCACAATTAATTGGTTGAAAGCAACTCTTCAACTCATCTCTAGCAGATGAATTGTTCACAGCGCAAACTTTTGCTAGTTATTGGAGCATCAACAGTCATGCTAATTTTTCTATGAGAAGACAGCCAATTCTTTGAAAAGTTCTTTGCTTTGACGAGACAGCTAAAATGAGTTGATTCGCTGACAACGACCAAACAAGATCAACTGCATTTCATTTCACACTCTTCCATTTTCTTTTCCCACCTTCTCTTTGACACTTACTCACAATCAGTATTCATTCCTCACTCTATCATATCATATAATAAACGCAACTCATACACTTATTTACATATTTTTCCTCTATATGTCCTACCTTTAACTTTTACAAGCCGGCTCTTATATATAATAACAAGCAAAAAATATTCATACCAAGTTGAACAGTGTAAAATCCATTATATTACTAACCAGCAGGCCGTAATAATCTAAACAGGTCTGTACCATGCTAAACGTTTGCTAGTTTACTCAATTGATGATTTTCATTATCCTCCAAGGCGTAGTATGAATCAGTGCCATTAGAAGCATTCTGTTTAAGTTTAATTCATTAAACGATGAACAAGGCGGCACACCACAATCAAAATCACTTATCATCATACAATCAACTAATACCATGTGTCACCTGTGCCAATAGAGAAAATTTCTAATAAACGTTGGCTTTTCAATTAAATCTTTCCTACAAAACTATAACCTTAGCGTAGTTGCCAAATAATTAACAATCGCGATAAATAAAATGGCATTATGCACATTTTCTCCTTCAGGATTTACACTCCTGAAATCCATTCATGTGCTTCTATGGCTTACTGTAACAATAAATTCCGTTAGTAATCAAATTGCGGGAAAATACCAATACATTAACAAGACAGGATAGAGGAAGCTTTTAAGAAGGAAGATGCATGATATTTTTAATGCTTTGCTAATTAATCAAACAAAGGATATCTAGCAACAATCAGTGAATGACATAAATTTAAATCATTTCACAGTAAATCAAAATTAACTTTCCAGTTGCGTAATTATTATCGACATCAGTGAGCATGTCGATTTAATTACAACTACTCCAACAAGATCTTGAACGTGAATATAATTTTTGCTCAAAGAAACTGCATAGTAAACCACTTTGTTTATTGATGCTTCTTCTTTCTTATCCTTATCTTTTCCCTTTCACATTTGTAAACGTTAATTAGACAAATTAGGTTTTACATTGAGCCGGCTCAAATAAATTAATTCAAAGTTGTAAACAAGAGAGAATTAGGGAAACTATTGAAAGACGAGTTAAATGTGCACACTCAAATGACAGTGGGTTGCGTTCAATGAGGGAATGCATAAAGAAATCTGCTGAATACATTCAGTGGGACATGAGACGAGTCCATTGTCACCGCAAAATGTAACGTGACTTGACTTCAGACTGTCGCAGCGCATACAACTTTTTCATTGTAATGAGTAAATACAATAGAATCTCTGCAATCAGCATGCCTCTTTTTATTTACAAGTTAATATAAATGAATTTAAATTACAACAATAATTTACCGTACAAAAAACTAGTATTATTGTAGTCTTCTCTAGGTTGGCCTAAAGACATAACCTTCTCTCTGCTCAGCTTGTATCAACTAATCTCAAATTTCAGTAAAGCTACACTGATGCTGTGATTCATCCTTAACGCAGTCATACAAATAAGCATTTATCGTCAGTAAGTGGTGTTTACCCCTCTCTGTGTACATTGAATCCTTAACATTTGACTCTTGCAAGCTTTGCAGCGGAATTTTTTATTTTGCAAATATTCAATTGTCATGTTCTTTAGTTTCGCTAGGAACCATTACTCAATTTCTGGCACACAATTTTAGGAGAGCATACATATAAACGAAATTTCACAGACCTTTAGTTATAATATTTCCTTTGTCTGGAATTTATGGGCTTGAGTATACCTACTCAAAACTTGACCTTATTTTCAGGTATGCCATTCTGCATTCCAATCACATCTTTTACAATTAGTAACAAAGCATGAAGGAAAATTATTAGGATAACTTTACAGAAAAATTGACATGATGACATTGAAATACAATGGCTCCCTCCCTCAGGCTAAGTATCTGTAATGGGACTGAACAAATGGATGGCACTGTGTGTGAGACTTGGAAAAGAAACACGAGGGCGAAAATGAATAGATATTTATTGTGCATACACGACATTGTCATATAATATCACAATGACAAGATACTTATTAAGTTACAACGACTATATTGGTTTCATTGTAATAAACAATTACGCTCGACAACGCAAAAGCCATTAGATTGGCAATAAATAAAGACAAACGCATAAGGATACCATTATGTACACTGAATAAATCAAAAAAGAAAACAGTGAGGAAAATGATGTTGAGTATTAATACATGGATTTCCCCATGTATGTACAGAGATGCGATGCTAAATATGAATTTGTGTTTAGAATGCTATTAAAGGGCCAGCGTGTTGGTTGTGAATAAAAGTGAGTAGAAAACAAAGGTAAAGGACTACTGACGACTTTAGTAGTATTAGGAGTGTGGGAGTGCCCTTCAATTCTTGTGTTGAGCATAATTTAATAAGGAACGACAAAGAAGATGTAATGGACAAGCGAAGGCAGTCATGAAATAAGCTAAATAAAGTGCAATCTCTCGAAGATTAATCGTGATGTCTGTTTGGAGACAGAAGAGAAGGAGCAAGATGTACAAGGTGTAGAATGCACATCTTAGAATTCATAGTGAGCTTGTAGAACAGCACTGAGCCACTTGATTCGCATTCCCAACACTTTCTAATAACAAGAACAAGTAAAGCAAAGCGAAGGAGCCATAACAACTCATTGAACCCGTCCACTTTATATTCCAAACCTTGGCCAAGGTGTCACATTAGATCAATTAATACCTTATTCATAGTATAACCAGTCCCTACTACTCTACTCCCCACTTCCCTACCAACCTACACATTCCTTATTATCCCTATACTTATGCTTATACCAACCAATTGCATTTCTGTGTACTTGTTTTTATAGCACACCTAAACCAAAGAACAACCGTCTCTTTATCTCCAAGATACACAACCAGCTATCTGTGGACATTAAAACCAAGGAGCACTAAAGTCAACAATGGAGTGGCAACTTGAGCAATAATGCTAAGTCAACATTCACAGAATTGAAAATATTTAATATCTCGCCATGCCACGGCACAGCCAACGTGACAAGTGTTTAAATACACATTGAATCATTTCCTAAATGAGAAATAGCTGGACAGAACGCTACGGAACGACTGTATATGTGAAATGAAATAAATAATAAAACCAAGAGCACATACAAGAATTATTACATTGGTATTGTGTTCTCTAATGGTGTATGTACACAATGAGACTTGAATGGGAGTGCATTATTTGGTATGCTTGGAGAGAGCAAAGCACACAGCACATTCAAGATTCAAGTGCATTGCGCTTCGTCATAATTGTGTCGGATGCAGTAATAAGAATTACAAGGAAGAATACGTAGAATCTGTTGGATCGTGAGTATTTCTGAACAACAAAGCAAGGTAATCACCAAATGCAACGGCACAAGCATTAAAATCTTCAGTTCCTCCACTGCCATAGGAGGCACCTTGAATGTTTATTACATTTATACACATAAGTAATGCACAATGGAAGTCTGGCTAGATAAGTTCAAGTGTCTTCTACCTACAGACACTACTTAATAACAGAAACACACGGAAAAGCATTTGTCAGTAAGGTTCCGTAGGTTCCGTATCCTGTGTACATGAATTATGTATGTATATGTGGAGGACTGCATTGAAGACTGTTTGTGTGTCTAAGGTAGGTACGGAGAGGAAGGTTTCACCACCTACCTGGTTTTTTAATAAGAAATGGAATTATTGGAGAGATGAGTCCAGAAATATGGTTTGTGTTTACTTACATGGGATTTGAAGTGTTCCAGTGGACATTGTAGACTTTGGAGCTACAACACATGGAGCACATGAGAATGAGCGTTTGAGCCAAGATCACAGACACCAACTTGAAGGTGTTGATTGAGCAGGCACCCCCTGAGCATTTGGAGCTCATACTTCCTGTCGATAGGCCTTCTCTTGTTTCATTAACACCTTCGTCTCCTCCGCTCTTGCAACTATTTCCTCCCAATCGGAGACCCTTGCCTTGACTCAACTGTGTCTATCTGAATACATTCCTAATTTTCCCTGCGTTCATTACGAGAACAACTTCTGCGCTTATCGCCAGTACAGAGATAGCTTATCTCCACCACTACGCTTTCAGCGCTGTCGCCTTCGATTGGTCACCACTTGAAACACCTTTTAACACTAAACAACATTTAACATCAAACGAACACAACTTCACTTATTGTTAATGCAGCAAGAGATGATCCAATTGGAGACCTTGCTTGTCACAGCCTAATTGTACGTAAACAGATTGTGTGCAAACGAGTCAGCTATTAGTATAGCTACGCCAAGTTCTCATCTTACTAATTCCCAGGCTGTGCTAATTTAACTTTCCTCCTAGATAGTTTCGTAGACAGATTTATTGGCAATTTATGATTTTCTTCACAGAAACGTGACAAAGAGTCGAGAGTCTGCAAAGTGCATTCAGCACATCCAAGTGACATGAAGGACACTCAAAATTCAGATACTAAAGCATACACATGTATCTAGTGGTGATTTGAGGCAGAAGGGATCTAATCGCAGGTGTAAGTGCTAAGAGGAGAACATGAGCAGAAGTCTATGGGAGAGACACAGAAATATATTATGATGGCAATGCTGAGACATGCACTGTAGTGAGGGAAACAAACGAGACGAATGGTTACAGTTGACTTGAGGATTTCGTTAGATTAGTCTCTGCCAAATGACAGCGACAATGAAACGAGTTGGCCGATGTATAAGTATGTATGTCTAAGATGTCTCGTTCTGGACTCGACTTGTCTTCCTTCGTTTCTCGTCCTCTTGCTCACTTATTAACTTTTATTTACTCACTCGCTTTCTTCTCGACCAAAACCAAAGGTAGGAGCAACATTTTTTATTCCTTGCTCTGTCTCGTTCGTTCTGTCTCTCTGTTGTTCTTGATTTAATCAAATCTTGCTTCTGCTTGTTCCCTGCTCCTGTGCACTTATGCAGATTTTTATCTCCTCTCAAATGATACGACGACTTTTAACCAACTTTTCTTCGTAGGTCTGTCTCAACTACCAACACTGCGTCCAATGTAATGTGACTGAGCTTTATTCCCTCGCCCTATCTCGATATCTCCTTTGTATCTCCTTTTCTATATTCCGTGCCTCGGAAGATCACATTCCAACAGGACCTGCTCCTATATTCTTCGCTCTTTTACTTAACAACTCCACAATTATTTCCATCAATTTTTATGCATGTTTCCTATACATCCACACATACACCTTTTATTTTAGATCATAACATTCTATTAACTCAACATGTCCATAAATGAGAGACTCTCTTAAACGCTCCGCTAATAAGTAAATAAGTGCCCACTTCTATTTCTCTGTTACTCCAACTTCCAACAGATTCCAAACTACAACTATTTACTTTATACTGCATGCGCTCATGTTTCTTAGTCACATGCAAACCTCTAATCCACAAACTATCCACAATTTTATGTTTCTCAGATCGACTACTAAAACCCAGAAGATCTCACGTACTTAACACATTAAAATACAGCTACAATAACGTATCACTGAAACTATTTCAAAGTAAACTATTTCTTCCACTGAAAACCATCTTTGTATTCTACACTTAAAATAGTAAATACTTGGAAACAACGGGTTCGTCGCTTATGTCAAAAATATTCACTGAATCGCGTGAGGCGTCCGATCATGAAAAATGCTTTCAGAACGACGTTCCAAATCCCGATAAGCACTGGAGATGACTGAATTTACTGTTAGTCAGTTAACCTCACTTCCACAAGCGCAGTCCAAAATATCTAACTTGTTGCATCTGTTTAGAAGAATTCCCCTAAATGAAATTCTCACACAATCCACTTTGTAAAATCGGAATTGAATGCACTTGTAAATGATTCCCTTGATACTGAATTGTATGACTACAATATTAGGCACTAATAAGGATCACTATTGAAGAACAAACGAAAGTGTCCACGGTAAACTTAATTCTGAGTGATTCTGAAGATTTGTTTGGAACTGCCGAAGCTTTAGCTTGTGAGCTAACTAAAAATGTGAGAAAGCATCTAAAAGTTGTGTTATGTAAACAATAGCGTGGTAGTCAGATAAGAATACATTGACGAGCGTAAAGTATGCGATGTGCACAGGCTGAGAGTGGCCCTCGAACTGAGATCAACTTGTAGCCTGTAGGCACTTGAAAATGAACAGAGCATTCAGGGGATAGTAAGCAAGTAAGTAAGTAACGTTGTGGTAATAGAAGATCGTAGTTAGTAATTCTTGGCTATTGTGGTGCATATAGGGAGCAGAGCTGTTGGGAATGTGTATCTGCATTGTTAAGCATGGGTCGGACAGAACGACGAACTGGGAGAGGATAGACAGTAGATGTAGAGACACATGTACATACTTATGAAGAGAATAACTGATTGAGTGTACCTACGCTGTGTGTACCAAGAAGTATTTGGCATTGTTACCTATAGGCAGTTCAACTGTCTCTCGACACAGCATACTCGCAGTACTTCTCAAGTGAAGAATCAGACAGGCCTCAAGAAACGAACATCACCATCCAATCTACAATCTACCTCAAGAACTTGGTAAGAAAAAGTGTAGACAGAGCTGCTCTCAGCTTTTTTGAGCTTCTCTTCCTCTCACTCACTCACTGTACAGCAGACAGCGACCCGTGTGTCTTCTCCTGCATTTCTAACACACAACAGTCTTGGTTTTGTACTTGGTCTTAGTTTAGTTGTACACACGGGGAACATGCATACCACTAACTAGTAACACCAACGCCATGCATCAGACTTTGAATACACTTTGTATACAAACATAGAAGCATTGTCTGTTATGTAGTTATACTTAATACGGCTAACTATCTATCGCTAGTAGAGTTGAGATTCCTTATTCACGTTCTCATGGGTTTACTCCTATGCCACTGCCTATAGATATACCAAACGAAACTGAAGCCAAAAGGTAATCTCTCATTCTTGACTCAAGTTCCATTCTTTCTCATACTCGTCTCGTCTGGTCTGTGTGAAAGACCCCCTCTACAGCCTCCAGATATAATCCACAACTCAAGCAATGGAATGACCAACAAGTTAACTAAACTTGAAACTCTTCCCCACACTAAATCTCATATCATACTCAAACACGTACGTAAATTTATACAACAACTTACACACAAACACAAAACTCACTGCATACACAACTACTCTGTGCAATAAGCTCAGATACCAAGTATTACCAACAATAAAAGGGCTGGTTCGCTTTGGCTCTAACTCCACTCACCATAATACAGTCCATCAAAAACGAATAGATAGATACACCTAATATATTCTATCCCAATATCCTATATGCCCAACAAGATCATAGTCGTCTCCACACAAACTCGTCACAGGAACACAGACACTACTTCAAAATAAATAGCTACCTAAATAAAAATATAACTTGTGTAAAAAATTCATTGCACTATTTCGTACGGTACTGTACTTTGTAGTACTCTATAAGACAAACTCAAACCAGGTAGGGAAGATCTGTGCAGAATGTAAGCTATATAGCACGGGTAAGTATATCACACGTATTTATTAGAAAGTAATTCCCTAAACAACATCTTATCAGTCACTCAAACCCTTAAGAAGATTATGTATCATTATAATACAGCATTTATTCGCAAAACAGTACTGTAATATTTTAGCATTTATTTAACTCGTTCAATCTTACTTAATTCTTAGCATACTTGTATGCACTGTACCTGAACCTGTCATCTACTAGTAAGTACTTCTAATACAGTTCACATGTAAAAACACTCTGAACAAGTGCTATCTCTGATTACGGTTATTTTATTACCTACCTATGTATACTTTTGTAGTATATTTTTCCTAAAACATATAATAGACTAGCCACACAGTAGCAATAGACTACTCAATACTGATCTAGAGACATATAACATTATAGGTTTATGTATGGTATTAAACCTAACTTCACACAATAAAAACAGAAATGTCAATTTGAGATAGCTACATGTCAATTGTCATACGATTACAATACTGGAGCAACATTCTTATGTTGTGGTTGCTAGAAAAGACAAAGTTGTGAAAAGGAGGGATAAGTTGAGTGCGATAATATTTCGTACATAGTGGTAGTGGAAGTAGTGGATTGTTGTGTGAATTCGAAAGTCACATGGACAACTGCGTGAAAAGTTTCATAAAGGACTAGAATAGTGTAAAGGAGGGAAGGGAAGAGTAAGGAGCCTCTGGCCTGGATCTATTAAATTGTCTTGTTGTCTAGTCATGTCTATCTGCATAGGTAGGGAGGCAAGACATTAATAACTGCGTTGTGTTTTCTTGCACTTTGTTAGTCCGTTTGGTAAAATGTAATTGTGGAGTGTAGATTGTATTGGAGCGCTGTGCTGCGTGAAGTGACGAGAGGCCGATGATGCAGTCAAGTGAGGCCAGTCTTGGAAGACAAGTCACAACAGAACCAAGTCCAGTTCTCCAACAAGAAACACAGAGAAGTCAGAAGAACAGAAGACTAATCACCCTAAGCTGTGGCTTAGCCGTGTTGCTCAACTCCCATAGAATACTTATCTATGCAGTCTAAACGCCAAGGTATGTATGTACTACAAGGTTTTTTAAATCTACCATAAGTTGTAGGTAAGTATAGGTACTCATTAAACATTTCGCCCATGCTACTGCCAAGTAAGGAATACAGTGCAACTACAAAAAACACTACAGCTCCGTTTCAGCATTAACAATAACCTGAGTTGGATCACAGAATGCCTCTTTCCAGTTTCTCTTTAATCAGTAGTTACTGCAAACATCTATCCCATAGCAAAAACACCAATATGCCGTTTAAGGATACATGGATCACAAGGATGTGTTGTTCTGTCCATCCTGTCTCTACTTCTCCGCAATACAAACTTATTCCCCACATTATACAAAACACTACGTCACATAATTATTGTCTGTCTCAAATTCCTTACTTAAGCAAATGGGGCGGCGTCACCTCTAATTAACAGCAGTCCATTATAAGCCTCTCAGTAGCCAGCCACTCAATGACCGAGTCCCACTAGTCCAGACAGCCTTTTTTAAATATTGAAGTCTCGTCAACTAAAGCCTCTTACCAGACACTCATCAACAACAATACTTAAGTCCTTCCAATTCTTTAAGCCACACTAACGCATTTTCCAGACCCTCTGCACTTAGCTTCCCAAAGCACAGGTCAACAAACATTAAAAAGGCCAACTCCACGGGATAATGTCACATCCTTCGTTATCGCTCATTACTACTCACTCAGTTTTATGACACTTCCAGTAATACATTGTCCAAGCATACCGATACCGTGCTAACCCAAATTGCTCAGCTCTCAACCAATTCATGTCTCTGTCATGTCACAAACTAAAATTAGCGCTATTTATTACACCCACACTCTTGTTTCAAGTATTCTCCTTAGGTTACTGTCTCCGTTTTGCAACTTTAGTTCTTCATAGTGAAATGACTGTCGAATATGCATCAACCATTTCAGTCAGGAAATTTAGCTTACGTAGACCAATAAATAATAATGTACTGGACGTGCCTTTTTGTTTAATGGTTTACTTTTGATTTTTATATTAAATAATACTGTTTTCTTGTGTACTCAGTACACTTAATTCATTAGCAAATTTCATGGGTATCCTTGAGTTGAGAACGTTGGTACATAACACATAATTTATGTACGAACGTTCTTCAATTCAAGAATATCATAGGAATGCATTCCCTTATCAACACATTTACATGTTGTTGGACTGTGATTTGTGTTCTATTACATATATAAGCTATACAGTCTTTTTCCATATTGGGTTTTTATATCCTTGTCAGTAAATAAGCATAGATAATAGATACCTAATAATAATAATTTGATTTCTTTGAGAGTTCATTTAAACATGAATTTGGTTAAATCGGATAGAAGTATTACCTCCTCAACCTTTATTATCATGCTGATCCCTAAATTGCATTCCTCAACTTCCAACCCTATTAGGCTCCTTCAAATCTTCAAAGGGACTTGACGAGCCTCAGTAAGTTACGAGTACCGGTGCTTTTATTTTCTTGTTCGTATATAAGTTAAGCGGTGTTCATGTCGTTCGGCTCAAGAGATCGGTCAACCTTTATAGTAAAATACCAATGGAAAGGTACATCGCTTTGCCCAACTCGTATAATACTCATTTCTATTTACTTATGTTATATCCTTTTGAGGATACTCACTATATCTTTCTTTTTATTTTTCAGTTGCATACCATGACTTTGGTATTGTATATACCACAGTTAAAACGTACTTATGAGGATAGACATATTGGATACCAGGCAATTGCGGTCTCTAAACTAAAGCATTATAGAATTAAGCTAATACACTTTACTATCCCAGTCCCAGTGTAATATCATGCTGACATGTAGATAGAAACTTTGTCATTAAATAAGGAAAAGGTATACACGCTATAGGATAGAAACACTGAATTGAAATGCAGTTGCCTCAGGTGGCCAGCTTTCGAGCAACAAAGCATTCATCCATGAAAACGAAAACTTAGTACAATTCTTGCACTTTATCAAAATTAAAAACACTCATCTGTCCACTTAAAGAAATTACCTCTACGCTATAAAAGTGAAATCATTTCTAGAAAACTTATGCACATTCAAATGAATAAAATGCTTAGGTAGTTCATTGAACAATTCTTACTAGACCATGTAGACCGAAAAATCTCAGCTCCTTTAAAAAATAATAAAGCCTTAGTGGCATAAAAATACTATCCTTGGTATTCAAACGTTCATATACAATTGTAATTCATTGGTCTACCGATTTTACTTTTCTCCGTCCAACAAAAGCATAATCATTATTAAATGCATGCACCCTATATCCAGTCACTTAATTGTGCACATGGATATAGGCAGAAAAGAAATACATTAAGAGCGGTCGCCCGTAGTTTATTCAAAGATAAATAGAATTCTTCTTTTTTTGCTGTTGAATTGACTCATTATCATTATTGACTTGGCAATAAGTTCATTGCAGAAAGGAATGCATACATTTACAAGAAATGCGTAGCTCTACTGCATTGCCTCCTCATTTGGAATTATCCATACCTTTTCAAAATCGTTGTTGCATGAATTACATGTACCTGTGCGATCTGTGATACCATAGAAGAAACATTTCTTATACAATTGTATATATTTGCCGAGTACATATTGAGGAGCATGACGTATAAAGCCGAGCGGTAGTGTTACAATAAGGAGCAACAAACAGAAATATGTTTTAGGAATTTAGGAATTTAATTGAATGCTAGTTCAACATTCTCTGTATCAAACCAGGTTTCACATGTTATGTAGTGAGTATATATACAGAGCAATCTAAAAGGTAGCATTTCATTGCAATTTCGCCACTGTGTGTAAACTTTTTCTTTGGTATTTTCATTATTCATTTGAGGTGTAGTTTTTGGTTTTTCTAACCGTTTTACGGGTGCTTAATGTCAAGATATCGAATTTGCCGCTAACTAGTCTCAATTTCATCTCTCTATGGTGTGTGTCCACAAACATGGATTATTGCTGTCCAGGAATGTACAACAAATTCGTTATTTTGAATATTTCATACCCTTGTTTTCCAATTGTGTGCTGAGGGAAGTTCACTTGAATAGAATCCTGTCTTAGTGAAAATGGAAATGTGTCATTAATAATAAGTACTGCATTTGTAAGTCAAGTACAGCGTTCGGCTACTCTGTAAAATCAATGCCAACTAATATTTACAGTAAAGTAATAGAAAAGCAATGCGATGCCGTAGCAATGTGCAAAATACCCCAACAAGTAAAACATCTCCACTAATGCTACCCTCCATCCACCCCACTGTTTATGACCAACATAAACCTTAGGAAGCCGTGGCGTAAGCACCGTGCAAAACGTGTAACGTATGCACTAGCTTGTACATAGTTACGATACATTATATTATCGTCCGTAAGTAGTTAATACTGTACTTAAAAAAGAGCTGACCAGAAGTCAAAAGTCAATTGTTCCTGTTTTACACACTAGCAACGTGACGGTACAGGGTACACTGTGTAAGTTTTCAAACTTGTGTTTCAATCGCTTGTCATTTTATTGCTCATGAACAGAAAACAATTGTCTGCAATTTCAGTTAACGTTGTGCATGGTAGAAATACTTCCAGCATTATTTGCATCGGAGGATTACTGGTTGTAGACAATAGAAAACTAAATATTTATGCACTACAGAATAAACAGTAAAGTTAAACGCGTGTATTTCAACAAGTGTTCACATTCCTATTTATTCATGTAACAATTGCATTCCTGAAAATTTTACATGTCCAATTGCCCAATAACACCAGCGCCGCGAGTTATTCATCATTTTGCATTTGTGACTCGTTTTAATTACGTAAGTAGGGTTCGCAAAATTAGCAATACTTGAATGCTCGAGCGTACTTACCAGTCTTAACAAATTATTGCCATTTAATGAAATATTCGTATTACAGTAATAAAACCCTTTAGAACATACATTCTATAAAAATTCTGAAGTATAAATGTTCTCATAAACATTATATTTTTCGCAGGTTTTCTTAAATGCACTTAGCAATACACTTTATCTACCTCAAATGTGTACAAAGTATGTGGACTTAATGAACAAGTAAAAGAAAAGCTACCCAACTAAAGCAAAAATGAACATTTATATTACTT
Source organism: Yoshiicerus persimilis (assembly GCA_020352615.2). Classification (NCBI taxonomy): domain Eukaryota; kingdom Metazoa; phylum Arthropoda; class Collembola; order Entomobryomorpha; family Tomoceridae; genus Yoshiicerus; species Yoshiicerus persimilis. The sequence goes on along the minus strand of CM060170.1, from coordinate 2,135,564 downwards.
ATATACTTTTGTATGTGCAACAGAGGAGTATGGGTACGGGTACTAAACAAATAGAAATAATGTATTAGCTCGGATAAATGTAAAGACTATGAACAAAAACCTTCGGGATAACATTATATAAATGTTTACGAGATTATTTCTATTATCTTAGGGCGCAACAATGCAGAATCTGCATTACAATTACTAACTAAATGAAAATACCTCAGAGAAGTCCTAATGCGCCACTTGTATATTTTATATGTACATATATAATTCTTGTTTGTGCTGAGCTGTGTTTATTTAAACATTTAGTAGCATTCCTGTAGCTGATTAACATAAGCTTATCTTTCCCATCATTCTCTTACACACAATAATCAGCTAAGTCAATGTACTTCTTCAACACATGACAAGCTGTTCACAGTACAATTCCGCAAATAAACATTTGAACAAGCTAACTTACAATAAACACAGTCATTGTAAAACATCGATTTTCAGCAATTTATGTACACGGATCCTATAGGAGCAAGTGCACAATAGCAGGCCATTAAAACCGTTGTTCTTCACCAAATCCTCCGTAGAGAAATAGTAAGCATTTCTTTTTCAACCATGATAACTGGTAAGATTTAAAAAAATTAATCGTCATTTCATAGGTTTTCCTTCTGTGTGCTATTATTAAGCAATTCACTTTGAAAATATCGATATTCGCAATGAAAAACCGTTGCTAGACTTGCTGCTGTGTAAATGCACGGCTGTGGACTTTTATACTTCAGGACATTTTATAGCACCGTCGAAAACATTTCCAACTTTTATGTTCTCAGAGCATCCGTAAGTATTTCCTATGGTTTTATGAAACATTGAATTTTTATTTACAAGATAACAAAATGCCATGCTTAGCACTCATCACATGGAAATGAAATGAACAACTAACGAAAAAGATATTCATGTATGCCATCTACAATACTTGGACGTAATCTACGCTGAAAGAAACCCTCTCGTCCTTTATTCATACTTAATCTTTGTTAAAAGAAAAGTCTGTCGTACTCAACGATGTTCCACTCTGTTGCCTCAAGTAGTTTACCCACAATCTTTCTCCCACTAAACCATTCTTCATCTTTATAAGGCTTCCATCACATCCGCACTCTCGATATCTATACCGTGTTTCTCAGTGTCTTACTAAAAGTGTATATTGATGCAACACACCTTTAAAATTGCAACGAATTAAAAATTCACAATGCTTTTACATCCTATTATGTACGAATAGGCTTCAGATTGTGTGCACTAAAGAAAAAATGATACACTCCTATAGCAAACACGCCCTTTTGTATATCAAAGTTTACACAATTTTTTATACTCTTGTTAGACAAGGGCTTCCAGATTTGGAAATTTCGGTTCCCGGTGCTAACAGCAATGCTAATATTTGCTTTGCTCACCTATCTTTACATTGCATTGTTTCAATAAGAAAAGATATACAATCTGAAGAAAACACTTACCATGAACCTCTGAGTCGTAAACAGAAAAAGTTTTAGTATTTATAATATTTGTTCATTTCAATAGTTTCATTATTCCTTATCCCAAAAACTAAAATATACAACCAATTTTTGAAACCTTTTAATAATATTGCTATAAAAAATTAATAAAGTATCTTAAAGCTCTTAGATTTCAAATGTAGTAAAGGGATCATTTAGCGTGACATGTAATGCTTTTTGCAACTGTATATTCTTTAAAATGCATTTTGAACATCGTAATAAAGCCAGCATATTGCGGAATTCTTGTATAAAGTCTAGAAATTATGCTGTGGTCTTAAAATAAATCGCAAATAAAAGAATTTATCCATCTTTTAAAAATCAAATAATTAAATGGCAAACAAAAAGTACTTTCAATGCCAGAATTGCATGTACAGAGTTATCGACGAAATTATTCCCTTGTAAAATACAGTTTTTAATAAACATAACAAAGTAGTAAACTTTTTACTCCTGTGAGTGTTATTGAAATACTTGAAGGATTTTGACCATCTGTTTTACAGATTACTTGTACTTTAAGTATGTGTATCTACTTAGGAAAATCATGAATCATTCGCATGACGCCTACGTAGGACTCTAAAATACATAATATTTGAATTGTTTATAACATTGGGAATAACTAACTTTAGGTTACTTGGTTTGCTTGAAAGCAAACTTATTACTGACAACTGTAAATATCTGTAAAGGTTGTAAAATAGTTTTATTTAAAACCAATTCTGAAATAGAGTATGGGAAAAGTCCCACTATATGCATATGTCTTGTATTTTTGCACCAAGTTATAATTTGATTATAACTTGGGAATTGATAGTGGAAGTGAGGATGAAAAGTAGAAGGCGATTTGGAATTTGAAATTGAATTTAAAAATCGTGTATTAAATAAGCAGTGGTGGAAGTGGACGTTGTCTAAAGTAATTAAAGCGACGGTTGCAATTGTAAAAGCCTTCGAAAGGGATATTAGGGTTGAGAGAGCGTAGTTTGGGTATAGAAAGTAATGAGGGTGCTCCGGAGCCTGAGATAGAAGGCCTCGTGAGCCTAGAGTCTGAGAATAAAAGTTATGTGATGGGAGGAAGCGGAACAAGTTGTGGATTTCATTCTGGTGCGTCTGTACATAGGAAGATCACAGAAGAGAGCCGCCTTTGCATTATATTACATTAGAGGCCATTATTTCGGAAGAGCTGTCCCACGCTTAGCTAATAATGATGGTAATAAATAGGAAGCACACGCCAAGTCTGTTCGTCTGCCCTAACCCAGTGAGGCTGCAATATCCAATACCCTTTCTTCACAACATTCGCCAAGACTTCACGTATGAAACAACTCCACTCCACTTTTAGTTTGCATTAGTTCGGAGACAAAGGCAATCTTGCAGCGTCCATTTGATTTCGGAAGACTCATTATGCCAGTGCACGATGTGATGCAGTTTCCTTGCTGTCATCGTCAAAGAACAGTCTTCGCTCCACTTCCTCGCTTTCCCATCTTCTGCCACTCTCATCTCACAACCTACTCCGCACTTTCTTCTCTATCAACCAATATTATCATCACCGCATCCAACTGCTAACTGCAGATTAGCTCTTCCTAGCACACTTCCACTTCTTTCTCCCTACAATCTCGCATACTATGCGTTAGTCCCAACTTCTAATCAATTTTTTATAGCTCCCAAATTACAATTACCAAGAGATACAGTCTAATCACCCCATCCAATAATCACTATACACACTTTTCTATATCACTGCTAAATCGCATAACTGAGATGAGACTCCCCACTCCCACAGAGCACAATAATACATAAGTGCACATCAACTTTTAGCCAAGGCAGCGCAAAACACAAAAAACAAATCGCCATTTTTACCATTTAACCAATTTTTTTAAACTTGAGCTCCTTTATTGCACAATATAACATACATGCTCTAACTATTCAATTCGTCTGGAGTTTAGAGCTGTGCAACTTATAAATAAGCCACTCTCAGAAGCTCTTTTAATTCACACAATTTAATTTATTTATTACTTTGACTTATTTGGGACCTTGCCAATATTAAAACCTATTTAATATCTCAGATTTTCATTCCCACAGAAAAATTATAAATTCAATTCAATTGCTTGCAAAATATGAGTGCTCTCGTTATTTGAATGCTTTGCACAGCAATATGTAAGACGTTACAAAATGAAAATTCTTACGCCTGCAATATTACAATGCTTTCAATGCATTATTCTCCTGTTATTATTTTCATCTAGTTAGGGTACATAGAACACAGAAGGAGTTTTGTTCGTGCGTTACGTAAATACATTTACAGGAACACAGGTATCGAAATACCCATTAAACCGTGTAGTAATTATGTTTATGTAACATTTAACGTGTCCCTTGTTCATTTTCAACAAATGAAAATAACATTATCCTGAAGTTAATTACTGCCTCATTTAATTTTTTATCATTAGCTCTTATATTACGTAAAGTCTCACATTACAACAAAACTAAGCAGGATAATACCGAAGTGCACAAAAGCTCTAACTGGTTCTTTCGGATACAACCTGCCCCATTTATAAAATTAAGCATAGTGGCATACAGAATACCTTATTATCACATCCGCCCACATGTAATGCATTATTTATACACCTGACATGGCATTCTGCTATTCACGTAGAATACAATAGAACATTTATTATGCTTGTTAATTCCCCAAGCTGAGACTCAATGCAGAGCTTAAGTTCATGCGATACAGTAATGTCTCGTAGTATTGTTCCGGATTGTATTATTCCTTTAATAAGATATTAAATTACATGTTACCTGACTGGGTATTTTGCATAGCCGCCAGGGAGATGTGTCTACATGTTTAGTAAGTAATAAAAAGGATTCTATAAATGAAATGGGATTTGCAATAGATTGTTCCTGTGCAGGTGAGCGAGCCAGCCTGGGCCGACATTCGTGGGATTAAATTGAATTGATTGAGTGACAGGATTTGCTCATTTCCAATAACTATATTCCATTAGAGAAGCCCGCAGTTCTACAGTTGGATCAAACTCAAACCTCATCCAGTGCACGCTCAAACCCTAATACAGTTAATCATAAAATCATGTTGTGTAATGTATCCCAAGACCAAAACAGACTGCATTAGTACCTCCAACGAAACTAATCAATTCAAATCCAATTACCGTCACCCCAAATTTAGTTTTGGGTTTGTTATCAGCGGGCGGCTTGTAGCCAGCATTCAAAATCAACCTGGAACACTCTTCCCAACCAGTATTTTTGCATACACAGTTCCTGATAAAAAACCAGCTTACAATTTTAAACCCTACAGAGATACAATGCACAATTAAGGTAATAAGTCTAATACGCATGTAATATGTACGCCTATTTATTGCAATTATTTAAAATTGTATTTTTACACTTATTTTCTTATCTTTACAATTTGTACATTTTGAATAAACGATTTGCTTAAAAATTGAAAACTTATTTTTTACTAAATCAAGTAACAAATAAACAGCTGAACATAAGAAATGCAAAACTATGATAGGTTTGGAAAAATAGAATAAATACTTAGCTTTTCTATGCATTTACTAAATGAGAATTTTGTTGACACATGAAAAATCTTTCGTCATTACTTAGAAACATTGGAACGTTCAGATTGAATTGGTTGTACAATTATTTAATTTGATAGAAAATGATTTGTGACTTTGTGAGGGTGGGTAGGATTTCTGAGTATTGAGCAAAAACCTCTTCGATGTAACGCTTCATTCAATAGAAAAGATGGGAAGGGCTGGTGGTAGTGAATAAGTGGAGCTTTCGAGCAATTCTGAATAGAATAGTAAAAGTAAATCGGACAGATACTACTAGTCAGAGATTTTTCAACTGAAAAATGTACCTAACTGTGAATAGTAGTATTTTTGTAACTATTTTTTAGGTTTGGAGACAGACAGTAGACTGGATAGGACTTCAAGGCGAGACCAACAAGGAAATTGTGATCACAATATGATTGAAATTGATGGAAGAACTAAGTGAAGAGGAGAGAAAGGAAATAACGAAATGTAAGGAGAACAAAAGGGAAGGAAAGTCTTGCCAAGCTCAGTTCAAGTAACGTTAGACTTTTGGTGGAGCTTTACGATTAGCTGTGAATAGCGTATTCTGGAACATCCTTCAGCACATTGAAGATAAACGGAAGGGATATGATCATTGAGAAAGGAAGATAAACCGGGAAAGTACGACTACCACCTTATATCTTTCACCAAATCCCAGCTCTCCACCAATGACTTTCTCCTTACCTTTCTCCGAAGAATTCCACCTCGGCCTATACTCTCTACCAATGTAACTGAACATAACCAAATATCTTCAATCTTCGTATAAATCCTTAATGTGTGTAGAGACAGCGTATATCTGTATCTGCGGATGAAGACGCTACGCCTAAGGTAAACACTATCCAGGTATACAGAAGTCAGTCCCTGCGAGGAGAAACTTTAATATTGCTTCATATCTCTATTCTTTCGCTAGTTATCCATCTCGCGCTCCTTTCTATCTTTTTCATTCGATTTTCCATCTCCGCCTGATTGTAATTGTAAGTCATCCCAAGAATGCTTCCTACAGCCAACTACGTACTTTCTAAGACCTAAGACACTTCCGCATATCCTTCCAATCCTAAACTCTACATAACAGAACACAATGAAGAGCTACTGACTCTTTTTACTCATTATTACAATTTACAACATTTTTCTCCAACTTTGAAAGTTAGACAAACTTGAAGAGGATTCTCACTTTAACACTGATTGACTATGCATTTCCCTCCTTCCACCCTATAATTTGATAGTGGACCGAAAATTAACTACAGACTTGCAAACTTTCCCGAGTCTTAAGCAACTTTGATTGCGAATATAATTTCACTACAAAGAATATTCAAAGCGTCATATTGATAGCGCCTTGGTTGAAGAATCTCCATTTTTATTTAATATTTATAGCGTGGCGATGTAATATAGACTGTTAAGCAATCCGTGGAGTATTAAGATATAATGGGACAGGTCAAAGACCGAGAAAGCTGTAGGCTCCGTACACAATCCAAGTTTGTGGAGAAAGAGTTAAGTTGTGTGAGGAGGAGGCAGTTGTGCAGCAGCATAAAAAGCAAGTTATATTAGAGAGCAGTAAGATGATGATATTCCGGGGAATCGATTGGAGAAGGGAGCTAGAAAGTAAGCTGACTTGTCTGAGTGAGAAGGGTTCCTTTCCGTCTGTCCATCCATCCGGCCAACAGAAATCCGCATTCATGTATGCTCACTACGGATAAAGATTCTCTCCGAATCCTCACTTTAGTTGCACTTTGGATTCCCTCGGACGGAGGCAAGAGGCAATACACACAATCCAGTCTTCAACAATACAAACACATATAATGTATCTGTGCGGAGTTGTATCATGCACTCCCTTCCTGTCATTTCTTTGAGTCTTCTCCTTTTCTCTCCTCAATGCCAGGCAGGAAGGTTAACGAAACAAGAACAGCATGAGTGGATGATGAAAATTCCCTCTTTCTCAGCCTTCCACTATTTCTACTTCCCTGCCTTTCTAGTAAACTTGGGTCTCCCCACGCTCAGGGTGATCTACATTTAATTGTACATGTACAAAACTACTTTCCGTAGGTATACACACACTGCAGGTTCTCTGAGTTTATTGCCAGATTGGGTATGAATTGAATAGGTAAGTACATATTTGATTAATAGCTGGTTTACGGGTACTAAATGTATTATAAATGGAGAAATATGAGGTCGAGGGAATTAGTAGGTTGTGGGAGCATTTCTTTGAGATTTGAAAGGACTGATGTGGATTGATAGTTTGATGTATGGGGCCGTGGATGTGGGAAACCCTGTATGTTGGGCGCTGGTGAACTGGGTAGGCAGGATGGAGTGCCTGGCTATGGATAGACACGGAATGGACTGACGAAGACGAAGCTAATGCTAATACTAAATGATCAAACCATGATTTTTGTGGAGTATTGCTGGGATCGATAATCCATGGACATGGACCATTTGACATGACGTGAGAGAAATTGCCCACTCAAGACTCGACTCTTCCCTGGCTCCACTAAACGGACTCACATTCTCATCCACATAAGTAGATGTGCATACAGGGGCATTAGGAAGAGGCAGGCCGTGGAAAATCCTCAAGATTGAATGCAGGCAGAAGACAATCTTTAGTTTTTGCACAGCTTCTCGATGTTAGTGGACCCATTGCTCATTCCTTTGACTCTCCTTCGCATCCCATTCCAATGCCTCCACATAATCTATGTATCAGTCCAATCCCCGTTCGAGGACCTGGACACGGCCTCCTCCACTCCAACCAGCAATGGCAATGCATGCCTCCAAATAAAACCGAATAATATATAGAGCAGATCCTCGCCTTCCTTTGGCTTAACTTCTTGTCCTCAAGAAATAGACTGCTGCAACTCTCCTCACTCCGCTCACCACTCCGCGAATCCAATTCAATGAAATACGGGATCGACATACCGATGCAAAAGATAGATTGCTTTAGCAAGAGGCCTTTCTCTCTTTCTGCTCGCCACACTTTATTTTATCTCCTCTGATCTCCAGTCCTCCTTCGGCTCTCTCCACACGACATACGGACAACAGATAGATACATCCACTCACACGGCTTTGTTTCCCAATTCACAATTCCAATCTGTCTCCAGTCCAGCTCCACTCTAATAAGTTCCTCCGTCGCCTCCCAATTTTGGCTCACTTTAACCTTTCCCTCCTTATCATGTCATAATGCCAGGGCCCACCGTCTCCAGACTTACAATTAGCTCTCCTCCAACACTTCTCCACTATTTCAAACTCAAATAATTCACTCCCAGCACCAGCGCACACTTCCGACAGTTATCTTCCATCGTCATTCTAATGCATGAGGAATAAATTCAGAATACACTACAAGTGTACTATGAAATCACAATGCAGGCCAAGCACAATACATCTAATAGCATCCTAAGTGGAAAAACATTTTATCCCAAATTTATTTACGCGGATAACTTTTCTACTCTTACAAAGTGGTTACATTGGTTACATTCTCATGTCATGTCAATTTCTGTTTGAGTTCGATATGGATTATTGTTGCAATCCTCAGATACTTCCCAAAAGTGGGGCAAATAACTGATAAGTGCCTATAGCGAGTTCTATTACCTTCCTGTAGGAATAGAGCTTCCCAAAATTTCACAATGTTGGCGTAATGTAGTGTGCAGAGACGCCCCGAAAATATATTGCTCCGCAGCCCTCATGTACTACAATATAGAATATTTAAGTACCTGTTCCGTTCCCACATTTTCTCTGTTCGTGATACAGAAAGCTACGATTCCATTTCCAGAAAATTCAATTTCTGAACGGTTTTGTAATACGGAAGGCCTAATAAGTTTGTTTTCATAAAATGATATGAGAACTCCTTGCCCTTATTTAATACACTATTGTGAGCAGTCTTTTAATCGAAATTCATTTCGCAAATAAAAACGTAATACCCGCAAAGAGCAAATTTTTATGACTGTGGGTAAGTTCTGAGAGTGCTTAATTGTTACTTAAATACAGCGAAATAATTTATTCTGAAACTTTTTTGTAGGAAGACTGTAAAGTCATTTGCTCAAAGAATGAGGGCTAATGATATCCCTTTTCATGTCATTGTTGGAGGTTTAATATAATTCAACTCTTCACTTCAAGGTTGATTGTCAGTGGGGAACAATGGGTATACCCACAGGAAAGTCTGCGAAGAAACGAGAGACTCGTAAGCCAAGTATTGAACGGAATGAGAGTGGCATGAGTGACACAATAGAGTTGAGAAGAATTACTCGATTCTTAGACATGGTAGAAATGGGAGCGCGGAACAAGGCAGAGCGAACTAAAAATATGTGAAAGCACATGAGAAAAGGAACAATCAAGAAAAGGAGACTATAATATAGAATCCTATTTAATTTATGTATGAGGATTCTTGGGCTTTGTGCTTCCAACGGCAACTTTGACCAATTCCCTCACAAACACATTGCAAAGGAAACCCCAAAAACTCCGCTCCACGTACATATGCCAACAGCTAGCTTTTATTGGTTAGTCTTTTTGCAGATTGTTAAAGAGAAAGTCGAGAACCTACACTGCAGCCCATCATTGAGCTACCGTGAACATATTACTTGTGTACCTGTGCAAGAATCCAACGAATATGCCGACGAATCACATACCTACAATGCCAACCAAATATCTTCCTTCTATTACGGCACATCTAGGCTCCGCAACATATCAAACGCAAACGCCATGCAATTCAGGGACCTGGCTCAAGAACGCAAACGAAAACCCTATTTATAAGATACCTACTTTCGAATAGAATTTCACAAAGAATTGCAATACTATTGGAAAATATATTGCTTATTTGTAAAACCTATTTTAAACTTTGACGATTTTAGGTCTATTCTGTATTGGAAATACGCCTAAGTAGATACTTCAATAGAAGGTACATTAAAAATATATTTATTTATTAGAAAATATGTAAAAGGTTTTTTTGCTAAATAACGCAAAAATTCAAAAAAGTTCAAGGTAAATAAAATACCTGTGGACGCATTGCCAATCATCTTTAGACATCAGCATATTGATAGGTTTTAAAACATTTATGATGTTTGGTCGATGATTTCTATGTAGTACAAATTACCTTATAGATACAATCAAATAAACAAATACTAATGTTGACCATATAATTAAATAGTGGTAATATGTGAAGTTACCAACAAAAAGAAAATGCTTAATAAGGTAGTCTCATCATTATACGATTGTTTCAGTAAGTAAATGTAATAGTATTAAAATACGTCCACAACTAATAAATCGTAGACGAGAAGACTCCATTTCGAAGTAGAAAGTTAATCCTTTGATATAAACACAGTCGACATATTTACCAATTCGCGCAGCCAGCATTGCTTGATATGATTATTTAAGAAAAGTTTGACTGTGCTTGGTCTGATTTTATCTTTGCATTTGAATCTACGTATTTTATAGATTGAAATCAAGGAGACTAGTCAGAAAGTGAGTGGTAACAGGAGGGCTGAGAGGAATATGAGCCCACTATACGAGGAATAGAAGAGAAACTAAAAAAGAAATGGAATGGAGTGATCCTATCTGTTGTCAACATTCCTCCAAGAATATTTATTTATATTGGTCATATTCTTTGAAAAGATAAAGAACTCCAGTCGACCTCGCCACATGTGGTATACAGTTCCAGAAATACTACATACCTGCCAACGTACTTATTCTTATTCATCCACATCCTTTCCACCTTATTCTTTGTTTTACACAGCTTTCCCAACGCAAACATTTAGATCTGCTTAAGATTCTCCACTACAGAAATTAGAAACATACAACTTTTAACTGTACTTATAAACATACCCTTATCCCAAGGAACAAAAAATCTCTCACTAATGTACTACACAAGCATGAGTATAATAGAACATTGACAATTAGGTATACAAACAATGAAAGCATAGAAGTATATATATAAACAACGAAGCGCACTGTTGACACAGTCTCTTCTGTCGTCGGTTTGATTCACAAACTTGGAGACACATACCATGACCCAAGAATTAGAAACTTTGCCTTAAGTCAGCAGGAAACAATATTTGTCTATATATCACCCGAAATATACCTGCCTTCTCTTCACTGATCATGTCACCGGTAGAATGTAGAAGGTACTCAATTATATAGAAGAACTAATTTACCAGCTTTCATATTTATATTTCTCTCAATGTCATTTCTATTACCTAAACTAATGAAAGGCATGACATGGGTCTGAAATTCTGCTGTCTACGGACTACAGCTCTTTTTGGCTCTCGACTAAGTACACTTATTGTTGTGTTGCTATTTGGTGATTTAATCTTTTTATATGTATGATATGTATCTCAAATGAACGTAATAATGAAAGGCAGTCTTCAGTTTCTTTTTCAGATGATAAAAGGGTTTCTCTTCCTTTAGGTATGTTTCTTTTAGGATAAAAATTACAAGAACAAGAGCAAAGAATTCAAAAGACAACATTCTCAGAGTTCAATGTTCAAGTATACACGAAGATATGTAATTAATAAGGGTTTCTATTCAAAATGACCTAATACTTCTTTTCTGGCTCGGAAAAAGTTTCGGAAACGTCAGGGCAGTGCAAAGGGGGAGATTTATGTCGCATACTTTTATCTAAATTAGGCAACTTATAATCTGGCGACGGTCATAATAAAATTTGGTATTTACCTTGATAATATTCACGAAATCATAAAATATCCATAAGGTAAAATGATTTATGAATAATTACAATTGAAACAAAAGTTTTGTTTCGCAAAGGCCGAGTAGAACAAATTCATCCATACAAATTCAAGAAAAATGGTCGCAAAAGTTTGAATTCACTCCATTTAATCTCAAAATTAATTGAAAGGTTTCGTGGTAAAGTAGAAAACGTTATTCAAAAAAGTAATCTTTCTTATCGTAGAAACAAAATTTTTCCTTTTTATCCAAACTAGGTACAAGTGGAGTGAAAATCTGGAAGCAAAGGAGAATAATTTATTGAATGTATCAGAAAATGTATATTATAAGTAAAATTATATTTATTAAATCTGTCCGATATGAATATTACAAAGGCATTGAAGTGGAATTAACCTGGCCTACGACGGAATCCAACTTGTGCTCTGTTATTAAGTATCGAAATCCAGGCTAGTTATTATGATGTTAGTCTGTTTTCAGTTTGTTATTCACAAACGACAAGTCAATTATGCAAATCATCTCGTGAGCTTTCAACATTTAATCCCAACTGAACATTCCTTTTCCTTCCTTTTATTCGTTCTCTATTATTTAGTGAGGATTGAGAAGTAAGTTAGCATACTGCTCACCAGCTGACTTAAGTAATATTCCAGTATCATACTAGCATACCCTTTTAGCCAAGGTATCATTAACAGAATAGCACATAGAACATTTCTTCCGTCTGAAAAGGGCAAATAATACATTTGACTAAGGCAGAAAAGAAAGTTCAGCTGGCTATGGCTTAGTGATTTATCCAAACTCTCTGTGAATGTTATATTATATTGAAATAGAGTTCCAATGAATCCACAAAAAGTTCTCATACCTTCATGATAAATAAATTTCGAAAAAATAATTCTCCAAGAACAATAATCTACCTATTTAATAAATTCGACAAACTTTTGCAAACTTCAAAATCAAAGTGTTTTACAACTTTCTTTCCATATTTAAATAGTGTCTTTAAAACGCATTAAATACAGCCGCATTTAATTTATATTTACAAACATGTTACTATTTCCAGCTACTAAGCAATCCCGATGACAGAAATAAATCGCATCAAGTTCACTAACAAGAAATATTTCATAAGCCGATTACATTTCTTCACTTCTTACTGTCAAAGTATAATGAAATTACATGAGTTGAAATCATAATTTTGCAGGAAATTTTCCCTTTCTTGTTGACAATAAGCCATCGGGAATTTCGCAATCCATTTCTCCATTTTGTTACATCATTTCTATCCAACCTCATACCTTTTCACTATTTCCAAAGCAATTGTGACATGCCAACGCCTACTAAGCGGACAAAGTGCAATACTAACGGCATCAATAATGAAGGCGATAACTGATAACTATCAACGCATAATTTATTCTATTAGAAATACCAGATTTCTATCGACAACCACTGTCAGCAATGAATGTCAATCAATTACAGTTGTTCTTCCAATATATGATTTTATTGAATAAATGAAATTATTTGGGCCATGTCAACAATCTGATATTTCAGTTTTATCTGTTCATAAAAATTAGTTGAACAGCTATCCAAATAAGTGACACATGCTTTTTACACATGTAATGATGAAAGGATCCAAGAAAATATTTGGATGAGATTCCAAAAAAAGGTAACAAGAGAAAATCATAGAACAATTGAAGATGACACGATATAAGAGCACCGAAATATTGCAAGGAAAGTAGCCACGTGCAGAAGAAAAGAAAATAAGAAGCTACTATCAAATTTTGCTGCTTATTACCTTCTGCAGATATAAAAGTGTTGGAACTCTCCTTAAATTGACAATGAGTGAAAGTAGAGGACAAATCCCATCAATCATCCAATAAATGTCAATTAGGTCCCCTTATATAAGTGCTTTGATTCCTGGAAGTTACTGACCATTGATTCAGATTTTTCGACTACTAAAATTACACTGGATGCATCTGCGTGGGGAACTAGAGAGGGGTCATTTTTCATTCAGCACCCTAAGGATCCTACATGTGTATGTGAAAGTTGAACAGTTATTGGAAGTAAATAAACAGGTATCAATACTGACATTCGACGAATGGCTACGTAGGCCCATGCAATTTTGATACGTTCCAAAATTCTAAATTTCTCTCCAATAAGCGAGAACCCAAGTATGTCATCATGAAAATTTAAAAGTTAAGTAGATTGTATTCACAGAAATTCCGTGCTTTCACTATTTCCTATAATATTTCATGCGTTATCTAAGAAAGATCTGTTTGCAAAATGGAAAGTGGAACTACTGCAATAACCAGTCCCTGTTACTTCCCGCTGCATATTAATTATTGCTTTATATTTGGAACACGCAAAGCGACAGACTTTTCTTTGTGTTGTCGCTAAACGAAACAAAACCTGAGAGGTGTACTTAATTTAAATCTTGAATAATTTCATAAGGCTGAACAACGTTCCTGCTTACTGGACTACCGTTACAGTTCGCTACATGCAAGGAATGAAAAAATAAGTAAACACAACTGTAGGCTACACCAAAAAACCAATAAATAGCCACATGAAAAAGTGTAGGTGAATTGTGTTAAAGGGCTGGAAAAGAGTTAAAGATGCTGTTTAGAGATCAGGTCAGAAATGAGAGTATGACTGGTAAATTGCTCTTATAATCGTAATGTGAGTGCCGAATGAGAAATACAAATACGCCAACGACAGAATCTCGTGGTAGTATACTTTATTTCCTCAGACCAGCAGAGTAACGTTCTATTCCAGAGTTACAATGGCACTGCGTAATGGGTTACATTTAGCTGGTATTTATACCTAAATTCTAGTACATACTTTTAAATAGGAAACAATGAAAGGAAGCGATGATTCAGAGTAAATTAACATCAAATTACATAAATTAATATCAGGAATTCCATCCTAGTGTCACAGGAAGTAAAAGTAGAACAAAATAGGATTATATCATTAGTCATCGTTTACAAACAAGTTCCTTTCAGTAATTTCATTCATAAATTGCATCATTCATAAAAACACGGATTCCTTAACTACATACCTTTTACAGCCATAAGTCAGCGATGTTAAAAATACAAACATGATAATCCATTTCACCTATGTAAATTATTAATTCCTTCTTACTTACTACAACCATGAATATTAACAATGTAACTCACTACTGACCCACATTCCATTCTCCATTCATAAATACAGTAGGTGAGTGTACCAACAATAAGATTAACAATAACACGTAAATACTATATATATAACCATAACAAATACTATATATACTATCTTACTCTTCGTTGGAATTGTCCCGTTCACTTCAATGTTACAATTGTCCCTAGTTGTCCCAATTTAGAAACCCGGGACCTTTACACTATTGTCCATTCTCCCCGCCTTGAACTATCGTTCAACCAATTCTCGTGTTGTCGTACTGCTGGGAGTGCCGCAAAGACTTGAGCCTAGCTGTAGCTCTCTGGCCGCCAAATGACCGTCGCCTTTGTGGAATAACATATTTCTCCCGTTGCCCTGTTCTCGGTTGTTGGATCCCCCTGTCACATTGCACGAAATGAGCTGAGACGGAGGCAGGTTTCGTCCCGTCTAATCGTCCCCCCAAGATCCATCCAATCTCAGTCTTCAAGGCTATGGGACTTCCTGGCGGTCCCGTCTTCTTCCCGGGTAGCATCAGGTCGTAGTAGATGTCCGCACCCAATAAAATGTCAATCTTGCCTGGCTCGTGGAAACATGGATCTGCCAGCTCTAGTCCCTGAATGTGACTCCAATCCTCTCTTGGTACTGGGGATGCTGGCAGGTCCTTGGTAATCGTCTTCACGACGAGTCCATCCACCTGGAAGATGGGTTCATCCTTGTAACACGAGGTGAAGGCCATCTCCACCATCTCCTTTACTACTCCAGCCTTAGATGCCCCAATTCCGGATAGTGGGACGTCAACTTTCCTCCGTCGGAGGCCCAGGCGAGTCGCACACTTGGTGGTTACAAAACTCGTTTCTGCTCCATAGTCCAACAGGGCCCTGCAGAACTGGTAGTATCCTCGACTGTCTCGAACTCTGAGTAGTGCAGTCGACAACAGACCTTGAGTATGTCTCCTATTTGTGGCGAAGTACGCGGCGACTGCTCCCTCCTGTGGCTGCTCACTCTGCTGCTGTGGTTCCTTTTCTGCCCCTCCATCGTTGTCTCTTCTGTGGAGTAGAGAATGGTGAGGACGCCTACAATACTTGCACTTGGACGCTTGACAATCAGGAACAGTATGGCCAACGGTGAGACACTTGAAACAGAGGTGATGATCCCTCACGACTTCCCATTTCTCGTCTGTGGTCATCGCCTTAAATGTCTTGCATTGGTGGATGTGATGTTCCCTTTTGCAGACTGTGCAGCTTGGAGCTCCCCCATGATGGACGGCTGATCCCTGTCTCCAACTTTCGGTTTTGATCCTTCCACTGGTTCTCCCTGCTTCGGTCACCCTTGCTTGTTGGTCGACGAATCGGCAGAACTCTGGAATGGATGGCAGTTCGTCTTTCTTTATCGTACGCTCCCACTGCATTCGAGACTCAGGATCCAACTTCTTCGATACGAGGTGGATGAGCTGGAGTTCGTATGCCTGTTCCCGGGGAACGTTGAGAATGTCTACAACGTGTACACATTCCCTTACTCGGTCAATAAGTTTTTGGAGTGCTGCTGGATTTTCGATCGTCAGATTTGGAATGCCTAGTAAACGGTCAAAGGCAGCGTTCAACAGCTCCCTCTTATCTTCGTACCTTGCCTCCAACGTCTTCCAAGCCTCCAGGTAGTTATCATCAGAAATCTTATACGGTTGTATAAGCGTCGCCGCCTCTCCTTTGACAGCTATCTTCAAGTACTGCAACTTCTGGGCTCCACTTAACTTGTCGTTGAGGTGCACTGCAGCACGGAACAGGTCATGAAACGTCAACCAGTCTTGTCTGTTGCCAGTGAAGGACGGAAGTTCTAATCTGGGAAGTCGGATGTCACTGTTGGACGCTGTACTTCCAGATGCTGTACTTCCAGGTGCTGCACTTCCAGACGTGGACGGTGTCGGAGTCACTGTTGTTGTCACCTTTAAACGCCATTCGGTTAATATTCTTTTGAGGTTAAACAGTCTTACTTCGATGGCATCGTATTCCGGTTCCTCCGCCAGATATTCCGCATCATCCGCTGCTTCCTCCGCCATGTCGTCGAATAGCCGATTTTTGCATTTTGCTAATTCTTCAACTCGGGTTTCGTGTACCATCAGATTTGCCACCGGAAGAGGATTGACGTCATTGTACGCCGCTAGTGTCGTTTCCAATCTCGTCAGGTTCGATTTCAGGGTTCTCCTCTTGTTTTTGACTGCCTCCATCGTGTCCTGATTAATCTTCAACCCAGTCCAGTATCCCGGAAGTTGTGAGGTTACAAATCTTCAGATCCGGAAATCGTCTGATAAGTATCCGCTGCTCGAAGGACCAATGTTAAAGGGCTGGAAAAGAGTTAAAGATGCTGATTAGAGATCAGGTCAGAAATGAGAGTATGACTGGTAAATTGCTCTTATAATCGTAATGTGAGTGCCGAATGAGAAATACAAATACGCCAACGACAGAATCTCGTGGTAGTATACTTTATTTCCTCAGACCAGCAGAGTAACGTTCTATTCCAGAGTTACAATGGCACTGCGTAATGGGTTACATTTAGCTGGTATTTATACCTAAATTCTAGTACATACTTTTAAATAGGAAACAATGAAAGGAAGCGATGATTCAGAGTAAATTAACATCAAATTACATAAATTAATATCAGGAATTCCATCCTAGTGTCACAGGAAGTAAAAGTAGAACAAAATAGGATTATATCATTAGTCATCGTTTACAAACAAGTTCCTTTCAGTAATTTCATTCATAAATTGCATCATTCATAAAAACACGGATTCCTTAACTACATACCTTTTACAGCCATAAGTCAGCGATGTTAAAAATACAAACATGATAATCCATTTCACCTATGTAAATTATTAATTCCTTCTTACTTACTACAACCATGAATATTAACAATGTAACTCACTACTGACCCACATTCCATTCTCCATTCATAAATACAGTAGGTGAGTGTACCAACAATAAGATTAACAATAACACGTAAATACTATATATATAACCATAACAAATACTATATATACTATCTTACTCTTCGTTGGAATTGTCCCGTTCACTTCAATGTTACAATTGTCCCTAGTTGTCCCAATTTAGAAACCCGGGACCTTTACACTATTGTCCAATTGAATGCAAACCTAAATACAAGAGACGACCTCCCTTCAAAGATTTTAATAATTCATAACTTTCACCATTGTGTTTCAACTTTTAAATTACTTTCAGATACAAGCAGTTAACCAGCAGAAATACACATACTAAAATAAATAGTAAACAGAACAACCAAAAACATACTGCGATGATTACTATGGAAAGCGAGGACGCCAGTTAGTAGATTCGTAGCACACTGGGCTTTAATATCTTTTTTTAATTGAAAACAAAGTATTTCATTGCATTCTTACACGCAATGAAAGTGAAACAGTAAAATGACTTCATCTGGCAAGCGTGTAATTATTTTCCGTATAATTTAAATAAATAAATGATCTAGCCCAAGAGCCAGTGTGTATGTAATTAATGATTTTATGTTATACATGCTCAACCGAACATGCAATTATTCCGCATGTCCTGTACAGGGTACCAACATTGCTTCATTTTATTAGGTACCACATTACACTACTCTTAAGAGGAAGCAATATTATATATGTGGAACAAAGTGCCGTAGATTTGACACAATGATAGTCACAAATTGGCTAATTTAGTAATTCAGGAGCGCGTACACTTTCACTACACCCAGACCATCCGATTCATTAAACACAGTTCTCTTGTATATCGTAGGTATCAGCAATAAAAATAGTATCTACATGAAGTTTGTTCAATAATAGCGTAAAGGAAAAGCAAGCCCTTAATCAGGGATGGAGAAAACGCAACGACCTAATATTTGGTTTACTATTACTAATAAACCCTGTCATAAAATACACACATATTTAGCAAACACTGTTTCGACACACATTTCAATTCTATATCAATTGTCTAGACAAAACCACATTACTCAGCATTGAACACTATTATTTCAGTTTGCACAATATTTGACTCGTTTTTCAGTACAAGCTGTCTATATATAATTACTAGAGACATGTTACCTCCCAAAAGACCCTGTATAACCCAGAGCAAATGCTATAAGGACACCAATGCGGACTACAGCTAATTATAAATATAATAAAACTACTTCTATAATTGCAGAACATGAAGCACTTTCCTTGACTCTCTTCTAATTTGAACTAGAAAGTATAAACCTTCATTTCTGCTCAGATATTTATTAGCAATTACCATTTATTCCACTATTCATGTCGTTTTCGTGTTGTGAATTTAGCCTTTGCAGTAGACTGTGAGTTCTATTGTTCTCATTCAAGTACTACACTTTGCACACATGATTTTCTAGTTCACATACTCAGACAGAGATACAAACATCAATGGAGAGTAGAGCATTACTCTAAACACAATAGGGTTTTCTAGCTGAGTATTATTTGCATTCCTTTTAGAAAGCTGTGATGAAGAATGAAAAGAAAGCTGTACTTACACTTACATACGTGCTTACTAAAGAGCTACCTCAGAGACACATAGAAAAGAGCTAAAGATTGGGGGCACTGCATGATGTGAGACATGTATTCGGAAGACGGACATTTATATAATTTTTAATCGCACTAGGAAGAGATGCCAACTCATACATAAAACAAAGAGAGCCCTGGAAGGCGAGAGACTTGACTCCTTACATTCCCTTTCCTCATATGAATGATGTGGATGGAAATAAAGGAACTGGCTGGAAGTACAAGTACAAAGAGAAACAAATGAAGAGAAAGTCTGGAAGAGTGAGTCAGGACTGCACTACTGTCTTGTCTTGCGTAGTCAACTAATTGTAAGCATCTCCTTCATCAACTCTAATGCACCGAATGCTGAAGACAATGTCTGTTCACTCCGACTTCAAATAAGTACATACTCTGGAGTAAAGAAGTCTCTTTACTCTTTGCATATTGCATAATACGAATATGCTTCAACATCTTTTGTTCTGTCCTCCTGCATTCTGATTGCGAGTCAAATGAAGTCAAGTACTCCACTGCTCTCTCCAGACTCCAGCTCCACACTGCACACACGTGGTAGAAAAAACAAGAAGACTTCGAGAGGCAGCACACTCAACTCATAATATCCAGGCAGTCATTATACTCCCATTGTCTGTCTTCCTCAATTTTATCGTAGGTACGTATAAATATCGTTCGAGTCCGTGTCAGCGTCAACCTAACAATAAGTATAATGTCCCCATTGTTTTTGTGTAGTATGTGTGCAAGTGTAAGTGTATGCGCATATACATAGTTAATGCAGATGACGACAGCAGTCCTAACAGTCACCGTTTCTCCCACCAAACCAATATACTTCCCACTTCATCAAATTCTGCTCTAGATTTTGATTTTCGCTAAACGCTGGAACAAATCATTATAAAAAACGGAGGAACAATGTTAAAACATATTTAGAGGAGAACACTTCATTGTTCTGCCCAAACTTTTCTCCCTCAACATTTACAAATGCACTGAAAGCTGAATTGTACGCACTACCCGGGATATATTACGTCCTTGTATACAGGTACTTAGTCCCAGCACCATAATACTTCAGCCCGTGTGCTCTCGATCCCCTTTCAATTTAGTAGTGTTACGTTAACCTGACAATATTGGACTGAAAAGTTCATATAGTCAGTAGTCTTAGTTTCCAATATTCTCAGAAAAAACAGCACAGTCAGCAAAGGAGTGCCTTAATTACTGCCAAACAAAGACACGAGATTCTTTCCAAAAAGTAGTATCAACCATGAATGCATTCTAACTTTTAAATCTTAAATCACAACCAAAATCATTACAAACTTTCTCGTATGAAACACGAAAACTTTTCACTGCTATGAATCTATTAAATTTCAAATAGAGTTTCATTCCATAGTTTCTGGGTAGGATTGCATTATATTGCTATGCGTGGTATGGCTCAGATTGATATTTACTCACCCGTAGTTCTCACTACTAAGCAGCGCTAGGTTGTTACTAACTGGGAATCATTAACTTCCCTTTCCATTACTTTTAATACCAACTTTGGTCCTGAAGGAATAGGACAGGACAGCTAAGGCAAGTTGTAAGTACGATAGGTAAACATCTCATAATACAGAGAATCGAGACTGGAAGCAATGGCTGGCGAATACAATAAGTATAAAGATAAAGACAAAAGAAGTACACTGACGAGTTCCCTGATTACTTTCTGGAGACTTCTGACTTAAGTACGACAGAGTAAAAGTCTATTTGAAAGGCTCGTAGCTTCCGCATGAGTCGAAATCCTTATGTTACATGTATCCATTTGTTCTCCATTTCTTTCTTTTGTTTCAACTCATCCACTCAGATATCATTATTACTTACATACATACAGAACCCATTGATAGAGAATAAAAGACGGGGAGCTGCTTGAAAGTGGAGCAAAGCCCAGAGACAATTCTAATTGTACGAGCTGCCAGAACATAATATGCTTTTAATTCTTCCATTCTCTATATTTCTCCTTTATGCCTCTTCTTCGTGCACTTTCTCATTTGGATACGTTCTGCTTTTATATTATTTCAGTGGCCATATCCCCTACACGGCTTAACCATCGCAAACCACCACTACCTACTGTGGCACAAGCAGAACGAATTCTACCTTCCGAATAACCAGGTTCGCAGTGCAAACCGCCATCCCACTTTTCAGATAAATGTTAATACATTCTCTGTAGGGC
Source organism: Yoshiicerus persimilis (assembly GCA_020352615.2). Classification (NCBI taxonomy): domain Eukaryota; kingdom Metazoa; phylum Arthropoda; class Collembola; order Entomobryomorpha; family Tomoceridae; genus Yoshiicerus; species Yoshiicerus persimilis. The sequence continues at coordinate 2,113,979 of CM060170.1, read as the reverse complement.
TGTTAGTAAGCAAGGTTTAACTTTCACCAGGAGGTCATTGTCTTACCATATTCAGATCTCTTCTGTCAATGTGTAATACTTCCCCCAATCTACAGATAAAAATGACGAACAATTCAAGAGACCCTCTACAAAACATTCATAAATGCTACCATTCTAGTGAATACAGTTTCCTCCAAACAGTTGTAGAAAAAAATGTAAAATGATACTCATTTTTATTAGAATACTCTTGAAAATAATCATGTAAAATATGAAATAGTGGCAAATTCATCGAAAAATACATTTTCAAGAAGATATTAAATTGACACAGGTATTTTGACGTGGTGGAAAATCATTTAGAAAGTATTGAAGCTACCTTTTGTGTGAAAAGAGTGTGCATGCTTACATCCTCAGTAACAGCAACGATAAACATTAAAATGAGAATTGCTTTCATTTTATTTACAGTTAAGCAATCGCACTAGTATATTTGCTAGGGTTTCCAAATGATTACATGGCACTGGTCTATCTTTCCTGTGGCAATGGCCAAACAGCATGAAAAGTCAGACATTTGTACTTATTTTTAACAAACGCATAGTGAGTTAGTGTAGTGTGCACGTATAAGTAAAGCATCTCATGCCTATAGCTTAAGACTACTTATTTCTTTGAACTACCTACTTCAGCTGTATAAGAGTCCTTTTCTGTAAGCATGGGAGCCACCATTTCCATTTTATTGCTTACTTTTCAAATGTCAACGTGGCATCTAATATATTATGAGCATCGAAAACTCATAAAGCGAAATACGAAACGAGCTGATATAGAAAAGTAAAATCCACTGGATTTTTTCCTCGAGATTATTTCTAGAGCCATTCTCGCTTTTCCTTTTTTACACTTTATTTTTTTCCACTGTAAGTAGTCTGTAACAGAAGACAAACACATGTCACTTATTTTTCCACGTACTCTGGTTCGCTAAGCCTTTTCCGAAGCTTATGCATACAGACAGTCTCTTTCTGTTTGCCTCACAGTAAAGCATTTACTAAGTAGTATACTACGTTACGTTAGATGGTTTGAAAAGGCATATTGTTTTTGACTAGTCATAACATTATAAAAGAGGCTATTCCGATTGTCAGATTTTTCAGCAATGATAATACTTCATGTCTGAAAATGTCTGCGCCTTGCTACATTACTAAACACTTAATAAATTGAGAAGTTTTGAACACCGTTTGCCGTTTTTTGTTCTTTTCCTTGTGCTGCAAATAATTTCTCGTGTCCATTCTTGCTGGATAGTGTGAGCCAATCAGAAGAATAAATTAAGCATGGAGCAATATCTTCACACGTCCTAAATAAATTAGCACCCAAGTTACCAATTCATGTAATGGATATTCGGAAACCTTAAATTAACCGAGTGTCGGTATTTTAACTTTAATCTGCTCGTAAATTACATATTGAACATTTTAGTGTTCCTTTAAAACGAAGTAAGCTGTAGTGTTATTAGCTGAACATAGTTGTGAATAAAATTATGTCGCAACCATTAGAAGGAGATCACCAAGCCACTCTCTGAGGAATGAGTGAGTGGAGTGGTTTTGTCAATCAAAGAAAGAAGGCTTCGTTGGTAAGGAATAAGGAAAACTACACACTGGGCAAATAACGCAGGGTGAAACAAAAAGACCAGCAAGCACTTTGGTTTTTTAGGCGGCTGGTGATGAATTAGTTTAGATCTATTCCATGTTATGGTCTTTAAGGGAATTGAGCTGAACTGAGCCGAGAAGTTCAACGAAGAATTTATATGCACTTTAAATATGTAGAAGATTTTGAAACCTTTAATGCTCAACCTAAGAAAGTAAATTCTAAAAGAGATATTCTTGGATCTTCTGGTAGGATGACTCCATTTAACGCATTACTGAATACCGAACGACATCATGTGTTGTGTATGGGCTATGTGGAAATGTGTGACAACTGACAGAGAGTGAATGCGTTCCCATCGCATCTTCAGTTTGCACTTAGGTATATCCCTGCATTAGTGCAAAATAAATTCACTAAGGCACACAATTTTTCTCTGTTCAATAAAATAAGTATAAAACTCTCAACAAATGTGAACATGTCGCGCAATACATATAGTACTAATTGCAGCACATCCTTAATTCCCTCAATATAGATTATAGTGAACATATAAGCATTGTCCATGTATTTTATATTGAGCCATTTAAATTATTTAATTATACTCTTTCTATTATCAGTATAGCAACAGTGCTAGCATTATATGGTTCTTAATAAAAATAAATACAACCAGAATGCCGGTAATCAGGTTACGTATTTATTGAATCGAAAGTATTTCTGAATGATAACATTAGAAAATGATATCCTAAAACAATTACCATTCCGTATTGTATCAAAAATAATTAAATTTGCAAAGAACTTCTCAATATTTGACTGCAATTTTAAGGGCAGACAACAAAGAACTGTCAATATATTTATTACCTGTAATGCCTAACCCTACAAGGTCTTCGGAATGCTTAAAACTGTGCAACATTTCTTTTAATGGTTTTACCACATAATCGAGTGAAGCCACAGAAGTAGGAGTGCGGAATATCACGACGTTTTACGGCTTGCCGAGAGATCTTGTTCGAATTGCAGAATCCCAAAAAAGTCAAGTGTGTACTCGGTTTGCGTACCTAATTTTCTAAATCTAGATATACGAACGTATGCAGAACAGATCTTTGAATTAGGTATACCTATAATGTTCCCGATACTTAAAGAGTAGTATATTGCAATGTACTCAAGACTCTAACGATAGGCAGAGAAAACTAGAAGTTTCGTACAATCACAATCAACTAAAATTTTTGAACTAATAGAATCTTACTTTACTCCAACTATAGTTGCGCCTTGCTACGGCTTGTCCTAATGAAAAAAGTTTACTTTTGTAACTCACAGTTGAGAAGTAGATTAAAGTGAAAAAGCAAAATTAGAACATAGAAAGCAACAAACTCATAATCAGGGTACAAAAGTTCCACGAAATGGACAGAACTCAGAAATACCGACCAACGGGTAGAAATAATGTTATTGCAGTTAGTATAGGGATTTATAGATAGATCAATAATAATAAATAAATGAGAAGATAGTAAGTTTGCTTGAGAGAATGTATAATAAATACGAATCTTTAGAACAATATTTAATTTTTATTCTTATCTTGCTGCAAGTGGGACTAAATAATTTTTCCCATTTTATCCCAAACACAATACACTGATCACAATCAGTCTTTTCACTTTTCCTTCCTTACAACACAACTACTAAGTTCAAGTAGAAAAGCAACTTGATGGAGAAAGTATATAAACTCCAAATAAAACTGTATTTTCAGACTTTCGGTCAGTTATTTTATTACACATACACCTATAAGAAAAACCAAGCGCTTGGGTATGAAACATGAAAGGAGCTTTCATAGATAAGGCAATAAGAACAAACAATACGCATAGATACCTACACTAGGCGACTTTCATTATGAGGTTGAAAGATAAACATGGTTTTTCGGGTTTCTATGTAGTTTTGATACGCCTAATGGAACTGAAAACAATCATCTTTACATTATGAACAATGCGTTTTATTCTTATGCAAGGGTTTAGTAGATAATGATTTGGAATATCAAAATTCACGCTTTAATCGCCAAACTGGAAACCCGTCTAAATAAAAATCCACATAAAAATATTTAGACTTTCGGACTGCACATTAAAAGGTCCAATTGGGAATTAATATGTTTTGCCTTTAAATACACAGATATCAATATCTTTTAAAACCCATTTAAAAACACACGACATTAGTAAGGCAAAATGAGGCTTTGTTTCAAATTATTTTTACAGATTTTACTAACACCTTAATTTGGAGAAGGGCAAAACTCTTGAGAAACGAAAGGAACAGAGGACGGAAAACGTAGTTTTTTGACTACTTAATCTAGTTTTCCAAAATTGCAGGAGAATATTGCCATGTCATTCTATATTTAGTTTCTCTGTAGGTACATTATTTTTCACTGTGTCTGCTACGTACAAGATCATTATTATTTCATTCCAACCTGCGGGTGACAACAGCATGGTCTTGTCTTCGCCAAGCCGAGGCAGGTTGGCTGACAATGTTTCCTTCTCTCATGTCTTCCTGATGACAAAACGCGAAGTGGTGTTTCGCCCGTATTTTTTGTTAAAAAATCAATTCAATCAATATATACGTGCTGCATGCAAGTAGGCAGGAGAAGCCAAAGGCAACTTCACAAGTTTGCTTAAGTAGGAAGGAAGGAAATAGAAGTTTGTAAACTTAACTTGTGCAACTATTATCAGGAGCTACCTAGGTTTAAGTAAAATGTACTCTTGTGGATTTCTGGCCACAATCAATTCTGAAGTAGCCGAATGTCTGTAGTAGTATTACGTGGAACAAAACTCCTCTTAAATAACAATAACGCCGAACTAAGCCGTCACGAGGCAGTCACAGAGATGTAATATTTATTGCAATTTAAGCACAATTATATTACTCTAAGTTATATTTTAATTATATCTATAGTTTTTCTTAAGTAGACTAAAATGCGCATAATATATGTCTCTACGGCTATATATTTTGTATTTAAATGCAGACATCTTTGCTTCTGTTATAGTTGTACTGGTATTTACTAAGCAGAAAAGAATTGTTGTAAAATATTAAGGACTACATATTTAGTAATACCAAGTTTACTCAACTATTGGTTTATGCAACAACATCGATCGTTGGTCACAACATACAATTGTCCTAAAGCCGATCAGTGGATCTTGAACGTTAAGTGAATATTTATTGTACTGCAAATAATCAAATAAACAACTACCAGAAGTCCAGAGACAGATATTAACATAACAGAGAGGTGAGCTACATAAATACAAATGTACCTAACTGCATATAAATTCTCGTTCAACCGTAGTTTCCTGTAATTGAATTGCATCGGAATTTTCCTGTAACATTTGACATTTTGCTGATTTCTTAGACTACAATGGATTCCTATGAATAATTTTTATGTCGTAAACCAAAGTGCCTGCCGAGAGCATTCAATAAATTATATTCATTCAAACACAAATAATAGAATGCCAGCATAAAATAACTCTAATCGAAAACACTTTAAAGCTTAATGCATCACTCTACAAATCTTTATCTTCCCATTACCTGTCACATATAAGCGCCGTTTATAAAACTCCATTCAAGGAACAATTTATATCCAAATAATGCACTTTGTGGACGCATTTTAAATATTTTCTCAGAAATAGCCATTCAGTATTACAGATATTTTGAGAGGTACAATTTTACCTTGTCGCTTTCTGCTTGAGATGTCCTAGAGTCTTTCCAAAGCCTGTACTTATAAACCCTAATAAAATCTTAATGAAGTGATGAGTGTAAGTGTCAAAGAGTTGTGACAGTTACCAAATTGTTTACAACGTCATAAAATTGAGAAAAATGGCTCAGCAACTAAACCTGATGAATAGTAAATGCTTCTCATTGTTCACAAGCCACTTAAACACGGCACACTGCCTATTATGACCAGTGTTCCAATAATAAGTCAAAATTTGATACCGCTCGTAATGCTGCATTTAAAATCCAAAAAGCATTTATAACATTTTATACGGCCTACGGGTTTGCATACACAAACCGCATACATTATAGGGTCAATCTATATTCACTGCACTTTCAAATGATACAGATACGGAATGCAGAATTTGAAATACATGCATGACATGTAGTAGATATTTTTGCAATCACGGAGAATTGCATTACCATATATAGATGTACTAAGAACGATAAAATTTGAAAAGATATTTTTTCGCTAGCTAGTTTATCCAACGCAGAAGTTTAGTTTTTTGCATTACAAATGACACTAAAAGTGTGGGCGTATTAGAGTTGGTGGTAATTCGTAGGTAGTTTGATATTTTATAGAAGGTAGTGGTAGTTGTGTGTGGTAGTTTGGTAGAAGCTACTCGCTACTTTTCAACTCATTTATCTTTCTTCTAGTTTACTGGTCTTCACTACTTTTGACATTATGGTGCCCTTCCTTCGTACGCTTTGTTGCAATGACTCATGGCGAAAACATGCAATTTTTAAATTTTAAACTTATAACCCAGCGAAAAAGTAATAGAAAGTACGGTTGTAGTATTGTATAGTACAGACGGTTATAGTATTGTGATACATTCTGGAAACATTGACACTCTTTCTTTAATTCTCAATTGAAAACCTATACTTAGGATATTTTGAGCATCAAACGTGCCAAACTTATGAAAAATTGAGCAGACAAGTATACTTTATGACATATTATTACAAACATTGTCAACCTTTTACAGAGAATGATTTTGCATATTACATGACATAAAAGTAGTGCTATGTTATGTATATATTCCTGCTATATACAAAGCAGTGTGTACTAAAAAGAAAAACTGTTGCAAAAATGTATACCCGTTGTTATTGCGAGTAGTCATATACAGATACAACAATACATCTCCAATTCAACTCAGAAGAAAATAAGTCAAAGCAAGGATACTTATCAAGTTGACGAAGTCTACTTTATGCATTTGTTTTGTCTGTCTGCTTGTCTGTGAGTTAGTGAATAAGAGAGAGTACTCCATAACTCAAGAACCCTTTGATGTAATTCGTTCAAATTTTTAAAATAAATTGAGCATTGAAATAGAATTTTCCAGTTCCAAGATGAGCACTAATTTCACCTTTGACCTCCGAATGAAAAAAGAAGGCGCTTTGCTAATTACAATGCCACATTTATTTTTTATTATTAAGTAACGATAATGAAACTGCTATTGCTACCTTTCGTCCACTTTGCGACATCGCTTGACATCGTTTATATTTCTTATCGTTAGCCTCAATAGAGCTAGGATAGGACATTGTTGGGTGGAATTCGAATGGTAGATTATTGGAATAGGTTTTATTGTAGACAGCGCGCATCACGAATTTCGTTTATATGCACATCATGTGGCTATTTCCACTCAGGTTTAGCAGTACAAGTCTAATAAACACTTGCATACATTATATAACACTACATACATAGAACCTATCTATTTTGTGGAACACAATTTAGCAAATCACATTGTCCCACTTATTGCGAATCCTTTATAATTTTATTGAAATACCAATAGCCATTAAAGTCTGACGATGCGAATGCAAAAAACGAGCAATTGACATGTGACGAAGGTCGATTAGATCCGCATGACTGAGGGAATCAAATTGAAAATTAGAATATAATTGAATAGAAAATGGTTTAGTTGAGGTAGGTGAAAAAACAGCAGCACTTATAATGCAGAAAATGTAGCAAACGTAATAGTAGGAATCGTGCCCATGAAATTACTCTGTTAGTGTTCTCCCTTCTACTATTTATTTTGTAATGTCACACTCAACAAATAAACGACAAGTATCTGTTGTACGTCTTGTGATCCAATTGTAAAGTATAATAATGCAGAGGAAAGAATGGTAGCTATATTATACATTATATTCATGCACTTATTCAAGTGCCAAAAGTGCAGTACGTAGGAATGATAATTAAATGCTAGTAACAGATACCGATTATACGATACTCCGAGGAATTCTTAAAAGCACTAACGTTGCCAACAATGAATTAATAGCTATTTATAATAAACGATTCTTTTCTTACATTGGATTGGTAGCATTCCAGTAAATATCGGGTAGGCGCTCGCAGCCCGATTCCTGGGGAAGTGATTCGAAAACGTAAAGAAGTAACAAAAGGAGTCCGAAGTACCAAGCCATGAGCCCCATCGACACGATTGATTACCTACAAATATAAAGTAATTTAATTGCTATATCGTTAAATGAAATAAAATTGTCACACAAGGCAAGGCTGAAAGTCTAATATTTCTTTCTAAAATGTGTCAGGGTTGTCTATGGAAATATGTAGAAGCAATGTTGCACAAATTTCATGAATACTTTTAGATTCTGTAAATTTTTGCTAATTGTAAATGTAAAACGATGCCTGGGTAAATTTAGTTCGTCAATAGTTTTCCAACGATATGTGACATATTAAGTTTATTTCACAATTATTGTTCAGATTTGTCCATATGTGTTTTACACAATTGGCTGCTCCTTTAAATTTGAGTTTTTTCTGGTACCAATAAATAAATTAGCAAAAATAAAAATTTATTGGCAGCAGCGAGATAACAGTCAATTATGAATTAGGTACTTGTGAAACATATAACTTTGAAATGTGAATTCATGTTTCCGTGATCAATGCAATCTGTTTGGTATTGTTGTCTGTAGTGGAGTTTTGATAGTAGAAGCACTTTGAGCCACAATAAATATAAACGATTTGGAAGTGATGCAGAATGCACACGTAATGCAATACACAGAAAATAAAGTCTGGTAGCCTGTCTGTGAATGCTAATGCTTGTGAAATGTGAAACGTGAGTTTGTCGTTCCTATTGTTAACAACTCCAAGAGAAGTAATTTATTTCTTAATGATTCCTTAGCTTTCTTCCTCTTTCTCTACTTTTACTCTTCTCAAAATTATTTACCTTTCTCTTACAATGGGAGCGTTAATTTCATTTGCATTTTAATAGCAATAGGAAGGTTATTCCCAAAGTCAAGTGCTTCTTGCTCCCATTGAAATATATAGTAATGACAAGCTTTAATTCTGTTAACTTGCTGTACTAAGTTACATGGTACTATGCTGGGACTATTAATGACATGAAACATACAAAGTATCTTACAGTTTGCTTTATAACTTCTTTGACTGTTTACTTCTGCTCGCTAAAATGACTCAATCGTTTCTTTAGCCAGGCGCAAGTTGTTTTGTAGGTTGTTTTGGCTATTAAAACTGTATACTAAGTGATGTAGATGAGTAGCTCATCGTGTATGTGCTGTACTCTACTCACTCAATCTATATGTGACTTGACTGAACACAATTTAGTTTGCACGCACGCTTACGCAATGTACATTTGTCTTTCACTTCCACTTTCATGCATGTACATTAATAATTCATGGGATTAAGAGAAAACGCAGGAGTGATTTACAGTCACTATAAATTTATGTATTATTTACCTACCGTTATATACAAAGTAAAAGCATGTCCTTACTACACGAAACAGTTTCTAAGTAACTCTAGCGTCCACATACATAAATACTCAATTTTTTCTCATGTGTTGTCTTCTGTATGGCATTGCTTTTAGAAAATACGACGTAAATAGCCAGTTCAATAATTCTGTGATACTTTCCAAGCGTATACTTTATTTTTACTACTCAATCGTGAAGAGTACTGTCCTAAAATCGTTAAAAGCCATTTATTGTGTAGTTGATACAGGATGATACAAAACACAATGCAGTGTGATAATAATAGAAGCTAATTTGGCTGTAAATGCTACAATGCATACGAGTACATAGCATGTGTGTTTATTATAAAAGTAACACTTACTGCCGTATAGTGTATTTATTTTAGGGTTACCTCTGTTTGTAGAACGACAAAAGAAGCGATTAGTATTAAATTGTTTTGCTGTATTGTGTAGATGTCATATTAGGACATAAAGTCAAAGGAAAGTTTAAGTCTGACAGATTTCGTGTCATTTAAGTTTTATTCGTAATAAAATCAATAGGATGTACCTTTTTATCTGTGTATATACAGAGAATGGAACTAATGGCACAGAGGCTATTCTAAATTCTAATCGGAGTACCGAACCGAAGGCAAAGTGATGCGGTGATAGTTTTCTGGAATGAATCTTATCTTTATGTGAAGATAAAGTTTACATAGTACAGTAATTGTCAATTGTAGTGCCTTTACTAACAGCAATAAACATTCCGAAAAGATGTCTCCGAATTTCCATGCGGATCATTGACTTTTCCTTGGATTTACAGTCACGATGTTCAATTCGCGTTTATCTGATTGACTTTTAGGGACGATCAAAAATGAACTTTTATTTCTTTTCCTGAAGCAGTATTTCTAACTCGCATAGGACTTCGCTCCCATTAAATTCATTTCGGGTCTCTTTAATTCGTGTCTAAACTGGAATTTGGAAGTTCTAGTTTTGCAACAATATTTCCATACATGTACAATGTTTACGTAACAATGTGAAACTGGAGATAGTATCTACACAGAGTACAGTACAGTGCACCTAGACAGGATTATTATTATTATATAGTAAATGTAACAGATAGTGTATGTACAGTACTTACAATGTTATTGTTGTGGATATATCTGTAAGGGTTGCGTGTGTGGAGAATGTGTACGGAGCGTACGTGAAGATAAGTATAGTCGGTTATGGTGTATTATGTTGTGTATAATGGACATAATATTATAGCAGGTTAATAGTATGTAGTCTTGCTATTTCACTGAGAGGATGCATGTGAGCAGTCGAGTGTTGTAAAGTCAGCCTAGTGTGATTTACTACTCACAGATTCGCACTAGTTTCCGCACCGGAATTTTTTTACGTTTTTGCTCTTGCAACTACTTTTTCGGCTTGCTGTTTCACAACACGGAGGATTTAACATGAAAAGTAAACGCGGTAGCCTTTTAGCCTTTGCTTCCTCCAGCTTTTAACTTAGAGGCAGACACGGTCCAAAAATAAGTTCATTACCTACATTAAATGCAAGACATTGGGTGCATGCAAAATTTGTTTGTCTTGTGTGGTTCTTAACGGAAAATATCCTAAGTATGATCCAAGGAATTAAATTTAACATTCACGGCACACTCCTTCGTTTCGCTTCCTGCTCTCTCAGTTCTTCGTCCTAACTAAGTCAAAACATCTTAATCATTTTATTTCAGATATCGTATCAAGACATATGTGGAGAAAAGATCTGTGTGGATGCCGATATGTCAGTTCACGTATATTCACATCAAGAACGAATTCTATATTTCGTAACTTAATATCAAGATCAAGAAAGTGGTGACAACTTTTTCAAATTCAAGGCCTAGTAGGATTGAACACTTTGTCAACTACTGAAATTTATCCTGTCTTCAGTTTGAACTGAGCAAACGTATTTATTATTGATCCTGTTTGCTTAGCAAAGTATATTCCGAGCAGTCGTATAGCAAAGATTTTTTCAAATAACAAATATCCAGAGGCATACACTTTGAAACTTTGAGAAATAAGTTTCTGCCGAAAACTACAACAGCGGAATTGAAGAATTCTTGAGGATTATATGAACAACTAGTTGTCTACATTTAGAAAACTTTAGTTGTAGAAACCGCTTGTCATATTAAACTCTCGTACCTTTCCGTTTATGGCTAAACTAAACTCGTGCACAATATTTTAGAAATGGGCAAAGAATATATCTTTTTGTGTGTCAACAAAACTGTCATATTGTTAAATTCTTTTGGCCTTCACTGAAATCCCATTTAATTCACTTACAGTTACCCGCTAGAATTCTTATCCTTGCACTAACGTAGAAAACACGCCACTCTCCAGTCATTAACAGTAATTTAAAATGTTACAACTTTGACAGTCTGCATTAGTGGATCTGCGGAGACTTTCTATGTAAACGAATAATTTCTTTCATGTAAATATTGAATATTTAAAAGAACGAGTTTATTTGCGCTGTGTCAAGATAACACGAAAGTGGCTATATCCTCCACTAGGTATGTGTAATATAGTTTCTTGAATTGTCAAAGAGTTGAACAGAATATACGTTTGGCCTGGCTGAAAAACGGCAGGTCATTGAACAGAAACAACAATCACATAAGTGTTTTCGGTACAATTTCAATTGGAGTTAAACTTGTAATAAAACAGTCACCACTTGAATTTAAAGAATAGCATTTGCCGTTGTTGGCCAAGACTCGGCATTCACTTAACAGCGAAATGTGTTTGTAATATTTGTTGATGGAGTTAAATGTTGTATTGCTGTTGAGCGTATAGGATGTATTAAGATATCATCCTGTTATAGTTGATCAGATGATGCAGTAAATTGGCGATTAGCTTGGAAGAGCAAAGACGAGTTAGCAGACACAATTATCCATGGTATAAAAACAGAAATGAAATGAATGCAGATTTGTCATGAAGAATCGAGCACGGTGTATGTGCTACAGGGACGAACGGAAAACAAGATCAACAAACAGAGACTATTCTAGCAGTGGAGTAGCAGCCTCAAGTTAACAGAGATACTCCGCGGAGGGAGAGACCAGAGCTGTCAGAAAATCCCAACCCAACTGAGCCCATCCAAAGAATGGACCAAAAGAAACGAGCCTCGGGCTTCAGTCAACTCTCTATATTCACGCTCAACTGGCAATGGCAATGCGCTATAGATCTAAAGTCTTTTCGGCACTCAACCTATACTTCCAATCCCACTCTTCAGTGTGGTAGCCAGGCAAGGCTAGCAAGGTAGCAAGTGAAACTCTCGCAGCACAGACTCAGATTCCAAATTCTCTCCTCCCCAAAACCCCGAAAACTTTCCTACAGATATTACGGCAACATTAGCACACGGCATCCCTTCGTAATATTGCCCAACTCGCCCTATACAGCCAAACCAACTGCTATACACTACCAGCCTTCCTTCACTACTACAACTACCAACGCAACCTAATACCAGGCATCCAATGTGGAATAGTGTAATGTACGAGACGAGACAACCACGCACGACTTGGGTTTTATTTCCAGCCGAACTAGACTCTATGTTAGTATGGCACACATACTCACTTTATATGTATCGTCAAAGTTTAAACAGCAGGAGAGAGATATGTGTGAGCAACTTTATATTCCTAGATATATTCTAATCCGGGATATACTCTATACGAGTCCTGCTGATTTTGTGCATTGGCCTTACAGCTTTGCTTTGGCACGGGCTTTAGGTACGCAGAAGTTACTTGCCCCAAGAGGATCATCATAATATCTGCCTTTCTGTTTATCTGCTCAACCAACATCCATTTCACTCCGCTTTCATTGGCATTATCACATATTTCCAACTTATTTTTCCTAATTTTGTCCGCCGAGTGTAATTCATGTTTTACGGGAGTCCTTCACAAATTTCACTAATATTTCCTCCAGTTTCTCTTTCCATCCAATCCTCGTTCCGAATTCTATTGTTGAGTACTTGGTGCTTAGAAGGTTGTGGCCATGAGAAACCCTTTATTCCGTTTCCGTATCAAATTCTGTAATATCTTGAGAATATCTGTAGTTGTAGTGTTTTCAAGGCGGGCATGACATAACATCCTTTTGCGACGATACCTATAAGTATAATGTGTACTGTACTCTCTTTGTAGACTTCTGTGCTCCTGCCTACTCCTTTAGCTACTCTTCTCCTCCTATTATCACTATAGCTGCAGTTACCTTATATTATTATTTTCCATTCCACTCTAAAGTAAATGTCGTATGAATTCAATTCACAAGGATGAATCGGAGCTGTTTAGCTTTGTATTGTAAGGACCTACACCCTACACATAGATGTTGCATTATTCCAGGAAGATACACCTATAGCCGTGGTATTAGTATCCAATTTATTTGTGTATTGTTGTAATATAAGATCATGAGGCCGACTGCAGGGACTAGTAACCAAAAAACAGCTGCTGGTGTCCGTAGCCAGCATATTAACCTTCAGGTTTTTTAGAAACCAGTTGGATCTCTTTCTGGGGATTGGGGAGAACTAATGTTCGCTTGAACAGTGCCACGCTTGCGCCCATTTTGTTTCAGAAATACCGAAATTTGTTGGTATATATTGCTGGAATACAGAACAGACTATTATAAGTCTACGCTCTCTTTCAATCCAACTAAATATCACTCTCGTTCCTTCCTTTTCTCAGGATAATCGGCAGTAAAGAAGTCTCACTCGTCTATATGTCTGCGCCAACCAGTACAATCCGTCAGGCATACATGCTTGCCTAGTCATCTGGGTCCAAGGACTACATTCCTAGGCAATCGGATATTTCATATTTCAGTCAAACGGTGATACATATATATTAAAGTAAATGACTGTATTATTCAATTATATGGAGATAAGATAATGGGAACTATCATTTAAATGTAAATCATAATTTCCTTATTTGATGTCAATGTCCAAAATACTTACTGGAATGCTATTTATTTTTCGACTACATATTTCGATTCCTGGAATGCTTGAATGAATCTGCGTTAAAAAAGTAAATCATGATTTCCGACATTTTATATCAAATGGGAACAGTTTCCATAATTAACTGTTTATTTTTACGATGACAGTAATGATACAATCATCATGTCATTGGGTATTATTTAAACTTCAGCCTTAGATTGGGTCATTGGTTCCAAAGTAGAAACTTAAAACGTAATTAATGGAAGATACACATGAATGACTAAGTTAAGTTTTGGATTTCACAATTCATTATAACATTGCCTCACACTCATAACACAAAAATAATCTGAACTAGTTACGTTCATTCGCTTTATTATATGTTGCCCCGTTTGGCTGAAATGTCAAAGATCCAGGTGCCTCGGAATATAGAACTTGCCCATGCCCGAGTTGACTAGGCAGGCAGGCATGCCTGACAGATTGCTCTGTTTGGCGCAGACATATATACTTGATCCATTTCCACTCCACCGTGTCTAATATCCAATATAATCAGTATACTCTCAAGATTCGTTGCTACACTTAGGCCAAGGTATTTAGAGAGTTTACTTTTCTGTGAGCAACGGTGCTTCACTTTATGAATGGCTAAAGTGACCCCTTCAAATATTTACTTTCATAGGTACACGACAAATAATGTTATATCCAATGCATAACGTGTACAACAAAACACTGTGACCTTACAATTTTATTCATGTGGATTTCCATTCTATGTAACTTTTCTTATTATCAAGTCTCAAGGTAGTTATGTTGTGATATTCTACCATAGAAATCATTAGCATTGCTGTAGAATGGAGTATTTAGTGAACCTCAAAGAATATCCCTCTTGGAAAATACCGTCTACATTAGGTTACTGAGTATACATCTCTATATATCTGCTTTCATTATAATAAATTCAGCATATACATAGTCTAATCTAGTGTGCAGGTAATAATGGTGTATTTCTAATTTGCTATCATACCTCATTTGCGTACCTCAATACATGTAATATTTCCTTCCTAAAAATACCATAAACATAATGTACAGAAAATGTATCACTGGCAATACCCAAACCAATTAAAGACCTCATACAGAAAACTTCGGTTGAACTTCTTTCAAAATTTCATGACATTTGCATATTTTGGGAATACACTGCAGGTTTGCTGGAGCGGAAATAAAGACGGCTATTAAGATTGCATAAAATCTATTTCGGCAAATTAGGGAACTATTGCTATTTTGTAGAGTGCAAATGCAATTTGTCCAAATTATTTTTATAGAAAGAATGTAATGTACTGGGTAAATTAATAAATATAAATGCTAACATTCTCCATAAGGTGTACGGGGAAATAATTTTAGAAACCATTGCATCTCAAAATGCATCAATTTCGTTTCGGTATATGAATGTGTAATGTGCTATGTACTCCAGTTTTTCCTTTACTTATTTACATTTTGCATTAATTGTATTCCGATTTGAAACAGTCGTTTATTTTCAAAATTCGTCAGTGCGAAATATTAGTTTGGCTATTGTAACTTCTTCATTTTCGTTTCATGCTATGATAACAGTGTAACTGATCTGAGTTCACTTCAGCTTCCGTACCTATCGCAAGACTAGTGTACTACGCCTCACCTTTACAAGCAGTGCATTGCCAAGCACATTGCTACTTCTACAGTTATACTCTCCACACATAAATATAATTTCTGCAGCTTTGCTATATCTTGTCCGTTTATTATACTAATCATTGATGACCATTGTTAATTAAGCCCAAAAAAATTAATAGTAAAAGCTTTTTCGTTTTGGGCGAATTTGTAAAATATGGCAAGGGTTTTGCAGGAGAAAACTGATTTGCTAAACAAACACCACAGAAATAATAAATGAACTGATATTCTAGAGTTTGCATATTTAATTTCGAAAAATCGTAAAATATTTCAATATACATTTCCTAAAAACGACAAAATATTTCAATATATATTTCATAAAAACTACGAAATATTTCAATGTATTTCATAAAAACTGCAAATTACTACAATATATTTCATAAAAACTGCAAAATATTTCAATATATATTTACTAAAAACGACAAAATATTTCAATAAATATTTCCTAAAAACTACAAAACATTTTCTAAAATACTTTCTATAAAAACCATTAAAATAGGTACTTTAATGTTTCAAACCTTTTTAAACTTCAAAAGTATGATAAATTTTTTTTATAACTTCTAGGCCAAAATTGATGTCAAACGTTCACAACAAGGCCATTCATTTTTTTCCAAATATTTTTCAAATACAAATTAAAGTATGATAGCACGTTTCTAAAAAAAATTGCATTGTACATTTTTGAAGTAAAATGCTAAAATTTTCGTGATAACGTCAAAAGTGTTTGCAATAATTTTCTTTTCTCCGAAATATTTAAGCAAAATATTTAGGCAAATATTGTATTCGCAAAGAAAAGAATTTTTTTATATTTTCTAAACATATTTGTGTACTTGCAATTGCATAAAACTTGTATACACAAACAGATTCGGCTGTAGAATTAATCAATAAAAATATTTTGAAAGCTAAATATCCGAGCCCTAGTTATTAGATTGGCACCCTGCATTAGTCATATTTGTAGTCAGTTTTCTTCTGTCGGAACAGTTACATCGTAGATTATATAATTGATTGTAATTCCACTGATTTAAATTTTTTCCATGTCAGGTATGAGGGACCTAATGTGCAGGCGTGCAGGTACCTGTTTCATACTGCTGCATTGTGTTGAGAATTTCAAAGATATCAATCTAGCTAGACAGTATTGGCACAATAGAAACGTCCACGTAATGGAAATGGAAATAAAAGATAGCACATATTAAATAAAATATTTGTAGACTTCTTTGTAGAAATATTTTAGGTACATTTAGTTCTTACACAGCTATTCCCTTTTATCAATTACTCCATGTAGGCACCAACAAAGTAGTAGTTGTAAGTAAGTCTTTGTGTTAAGTACATGAACGTGCTTACCTTGAATATGAGTTGCACTATACTTAATTTAATAGTAGGCTGTACTAATGCTAATAATATACATGAAACATAGTTATAATATTATTTCCTCACAATCACAGAATCGTAGGCACAGTGCGTATACGTAGTCCAAACATGGTTGCTTGGCATGTGGGTGCTTCGACTCATCATTTTCGGATATCATGAAGTTTCAGCGCTTATGTATCTGATTGTGAGTAATCTCCCTTTACAATTTACAATACCTGCTAATATTAGTGTTTCTGTTGCTAGTCAATTCTACAGATATTACGAGGACTCACAAATTCTACACCAACATTCTCATGTAAATATTGCTTCTCCCTTCGGTATGTTTGCACTCCGTAATACTGAAGGATTTTACAAAAGTTATGCTCTGTGGAATATTTGAGTACCAATTCCTGCAAAATACTTTGTTAGCCAGTAGGTGTGCGAGTCAGTATGGAAGATTTATTTATTCGCTTAGTATTTATTACCAGAGCCCCTTAGATTAAGCTCATAATTTCTCTAAAATTCTTCAGATTGAAAAACTATTTAATTTAGACATTTTTCCTGTATGTGTTGATTGCTACCCAAATTATCAGTTATGTTAACTTCTTGTCCCCTTAGGTATTCTGTGCATAAATTCAAGAACTGGTAACTAAAATATTTATTTGCATAAATAAAATAAGAATTACAAAAATCTAAATGAGGCAGCTATAAAATAAGCTAAAATAATTGAAGCACGATATTTGTTATGAGTAAAACGAGTATGATGCATAAGTTGAACCAAAGGTTATGTATTGTGTAGGTAATACAATACGTATTAAGATAAATGTAGGATGCTATTGTTATCGTAATGATAAAGCAGACTATAAGAAAAATGCTTTATGCGGAAAAGTTATGAGTCATTTAATTCATAGCTACGAATTATTGCTAATGATGCTTAATAATGGCAGTCCTGAAAAGTTCATGTTTGAAGCATCATACCGATACGGACTTTGGATGAATAACTCACATGCATGTTTTCTACCTTTCATTCAACAACTAAATGGATATTAGATGATCACTCATTTACTTTAAAATACTTAGCTAATTAAAGTTGAGTTGTGATGAGTCTTCAAGAAAAGAGCTGCCTGGTATTGGGTGCTGACATAACAAAGGTATTGTGAACGAACGTTCCAGAGCTGAAGTCCACTTTATGCTTTTGTCTTAATTGTCTGTCTTTGAGTTAGTGAGTGATGAAGATTGCCCAACAACTCAAAACGCATTGAGGTAATATTCTCAAACCTATTTTAATAAATCGAACATTGAAATTGATTGGTCAAGGTCAAAGATAAACACTCTCTTGCCTTTGACAAATTTTTTTGAAAAATCAAAATTTGTACCTTCAAATAACAGATTTTATACTTAGGTATGCGTTTACGTTTGCGGTATCAAAAAGGAATTTACGGTATGCCGACTCTTGCCGACTTTCCACGGAGGTGTTCAATAGACTTAAACCGTGTGCAAGCAAGTCTCTACCAGTACACTGTTTGCAATGCGAATTGTATAAACATCTAGACAATTAAATAGTGTCACATTCATGTTTTGATAGACTGAGATATTTGTAATTAACATGAAGTCTTGGAATTAATCATGTAAGGAAATTAAAATCTTGTTCAGCATACTATACCGTCTTTGTAAAAAACAGTGCAAAACATTTTTACTGCACATAGGTAGTTATATAACAAGCCAAACAGTTTTAAGTTGTCTACGCATGACGCATACCCTGTAATGTACTATCTATCAATGGTTTTTAATGTGCATTCTCTACTTTATGATTCATCAATGACTTTCGGATTGCATTATTAAGACTACAGCAGGTCTTTTACAAGTTTTACATTACACAAATAAGAATTATATTCATATGGCAATATAGTACAATCGTTGCTATCAACTATGCTGCTTGATATTTTATTTCTGTGTAATGATAAGCAAATATGCGGAGTAAAATGTATTTATCTATACTCTACTAAAGCCTATTTGACTTAGAGCAGTGCTACAGCTAGAAATGTGTACAGGGCAAGTACCTAACCTAATACAAGTTTTAAGTACCGAGGAAGCACATAGCATTCACTTGTGTATCTAGTGCATTCACAAACTGCAGAGACATATTATTATGAGAAACAAATTAAAAGTGATAGTAAATGAAGTGGGGAAGCGCTGAATTGGATTCTAATAATGAGAATATGACTGGTAAGTACACATGAATAATAAAAATACTGTCAGTTAGTTCAGTGCTTTTAGATTATTATATTCTGTTCGTTTCGTCCTGTCAGCGATTTGACAATTGAGATGTTTCTCAATGGGGAATGAAAAATAAAGAAACGTGCTTTTTAGTCCCCTTTATCACTTACGAACGTTGGCGTCTATGCTACGGCACAAATCTTTATTCGAGCATACTAAATGGTTCGCACACTGCACTGCTTCCCTGTGACTACCTCATATTGACATCAGACTAAAAGAGTACCACTTATTTCACTATTCAGACTCTGCCTGTACTACTTATACCTATAAAATAGAACTGCATTGTGCACTACACACGTAGGATGTAATGTACATGTCTGAATCCACTTCCATTTTCACTCCTATTCTCCTTCAGATTTCAGATAAAATGATTTGACAGGAAATCCAGACTGTCAGTTAATCTCCATACTTTAACCATAGGTATATGTACTGCAACCGTGATTCACAAATTCTCAGAAGTTGCTACTTTTAAGCAAACATGAAAAAACTCTTTGCAATAATTCAATACCAATCTGTTTACCATTTTTTAACATTCCTATTTGTGCTAATTTGCAATTTTATCATTTCATCTCTGCTGATTGCTGCTTTCATCAATGTATGTTCGTTGTGTAATTAGTTAATCATTATGCCATCTTAAAAGCTGCTGAACAAAATATTTAATTAAAATACAAGAAGGTTTCCTTTAAGGATGAAAGAACAATATGTTATCTTACAGTATACCTGAAAAGTATTATTGTGTTCATATATGCAGTTTTAACTGGCAAATTAACAATGTTCATGTGCCTATGCATGTAAACCAATTACAAAAATAGTATTTCCTCTCTAATAATTCTCGTGCGCCTGCAAATCCGATTCTGGCGTTGTAAATCTTTATACATCACTGAGGCAAAAGTTATAATGAGTTAATATTTCAATATTTTGACTTATACGCTGTGCAAACCAAACTTATCTGATTAAAGACCCATCTCAAATTTCAAATGTGTGCTTGATTTGTTTTAAAGCTCATTAGTATTGCTTCCCGCAACCCTCTGTTAGAATGAGTAATTAATTTTGCCTAAAACATGTAATGATACTGCATAATAGTATTATGTTATTCAGTACACATAGTACACATTCTTTTCTAAGCTTTAAAACCAAGCGGAGGGGAAACTAATCCGTTGTTTTACATTTTACCTAAAATCCTGAAGATTTACGTTACATAATTATTGATTTGTGCACTGAAGGAAATCTTTCAAATGCTGTTGTTCTTTTTAATTATTTACCAGATTTGAATTTTAGAACTATAAGCCCACTTTGCCTGTGTTGCATTAAGGGTTCTCTTATAAAATGGCCGCCTTTTATAGCGTTATATGTACACCTTTTTCAATTCAAGAAATCATTTTACAGACATATTAGTCGAATATTTTCTTTCTATTACGCAATCTAATCATAATATTCCAAGAAGGACAAAAATATAATGTGGAAAACCGTTGATATGGATGCTAATGGATGATTAAAAACTAATGCTTTAGAATTCAGCGCAGTGTTTTTCTTAAGGGTCGATTGGTCGATTTCACATCTAGAAAAATTTGCTTTCTTTTTGCAAATAAACTTGACGTATGTAAGTATAATATTGTCGCATCATAATATCGAAATATTATGCATATAGTACGATGCTTTCAATGTGAACAAGGTTATTATAGTCGTAGGAACGCATTTTATCACGCAATTATTCATTGCATTGAATGTGTAGATGGCTTATGATTCAGAGCAGTAAAATGTGACTTTTACAATGCTTAATGGGATGATTCAAATTATTTTGTCTTTCCTCTGCTTGATTAATATTACTCTTCATACAGCATGCAAATGATTATACGAGATTCTTGCTAAGGTTTCCTCTTCGTTTTTGTTAATCACCTTCTTGATAAGGCTTCATAATCCTTTTTCTTCCAATTATCACCCTTCCAATTTCAACTGATGTAGTCATAAGGAGACATAGACATCTATTGTATATTATGCTGTGGACAAAATCGCCTACCCCACTAAATATCAGAGTTAGATTCAACTTCAAGTATTTTTCGACTTTGCTTGTCTGACTTTTTGGTATGCCTGTGCTGTATGTATATCCGTGGTGGTGTACGGATGTGAACGCTTATTACAATAATGATGAGTTACAATAACTCCCTCTTCGACTGCTGTGGTTTCATTGATGTCCCCAAAAAACACGATACCCTTTTCAGAGCAGAAGGTGTGTTAACAAATGCAATTATTATTTGAAAATCCCATTAAAAAGTATTTAATATTTTCACGTTGCAGAGCATCCTCGTATAATAGGTTATCCAGTTCAGTTTGACAATATTTCTCGAGCACATCTTTTAAGTTCGTTTCAGATTGCCACTATCGTCGTCATCATATATTTATGAAGAGATGGATTATTTATCTGTAAGCAATGCACGGTGATTCAAATGCTGGATGAAATGAATAAGAGAAAAGATTAGATGAGCATTAGATAATTTTAGCCCACTTCTTAATTTATTCAGTTAGCACATTGATATCACTATTTTTCTATAGTCGTTTAATGGGTTATCTAATATTACATTTGATCATCGTCCTATATCTTATTCCCAAGATTTGACAAGGCGTTAGATTCCTGAACATGTAGGCATATGGCATACTTCGTAGACTTCACAATTGTTTTAGTAATTTTATATTGTGCTTTAGTTATTTGTAAGTGAAATTTTTCAATTTGACTTGGCGAACACATTTAAATATACTTGGACGAAGAAACAGAAAAACATTGGTGGCACAACATAGCGTGCAATGCCCCGCAGAATGCATTCCTAACTGATAATAATTTTTCCATGTAATTTATGTCATTAGATTCTTCTTTAACTTTTATGATGACCATGGGCGTTCCCAGCTAATCAGCTAAACTAAATATTGTTGCCTTTCTGATATAGGTTCTCAGCTAGGATTTAGTCCTGTGCAATACTTTGTATTTTATCAATCTATAGATTAATTATTTCCCACACAATATCATCGAGATACAATTTAGATTTCTCGAGCCATTTGAGTTGTGGCGACACAATGGATTCGGCCAGGGCGGACGGCTGTCGTTTTTGCAATAAGTAGACTCTGTCCCCGTTAAATTAGATACACACACATACCACTACTTATTACTTACATAGATTTATAAATTACGACAGTGTTCATACAAAAAGAGCACTCATTCATTACTTCATCTTTAGAGTTTCCATTTTTGGCTGTACAACAAAAGTCATTTAGCACCTGCCTGATTACAGCAATTACATTAATTAGACTGAATTGCAAATGCAAAGACAAAATTGACTTGCTTCTGAATTTTTGGTTGGACTCACCAAGCATAATATTATCTTGACTTCTTGACTATGCTTACCATATTTACGTAATGACTA
This sequence comes from Yoshiicerus persimilis, assembly GCA_020352615.2. NCBI lineage: Eukaryota > Metazoa > Arthropoda > Collembola > Entomobryomorpha > Tomoceridae > Yoshiicerus > Yoshiicerus persimilis. The sequence goes on along the minus strand of CM060170.1, from coordinate 2,091,312 downwards.
GAATATTCGACTTGACATTCTGTGAGTTTTTGTAGCTAGTAGTATTTCCTACGTAAGTAAGTATATATGTATCTATTTAATTACCTATTTAAAAGTAAAGGCAGTGATTAGAGTATTTATCTTCACATTCAAGTAAATTGGTTATTAACTTAACGTTTTAATAGGAGCACCAACAGTACTAATAACGATATCAACGGTACAGTAGCATCAATACGTTTCAAATATGAGAGACCAAGTAATAATTGAAGTACTAATTATTTACATACTTAACTGTCAACTGAACTGATTGAGAATATATTGCTAATTAATTTGTTAACAATAAATCATCAATAAATTAATAAACTTATATGTGTATAAGTTTTGAGGCAGGAGGAGCTGATAGGGCTCACAATCAAAGTGAACTTATATATTATTGTGACTATAGTAATCGCAAGTCATAATCTATAATCAGTACGTTACGTATCTTTACATTACGAGTAGAACTTAATTAAACATTATTCAACTTAACACTAGTGTAGACATACTCGGTATAGATTTAAATGCAGAACCGTAACTAACATACAAGAAGCAGGTAAGTTTCTCCGGGTTTACGTATGTAAAAACGAACTCTCTCTCTCGCTCTCTTTCTGTTCCTGTGTATGAGGGTTAAGGAGCTCTCTGTACTTTGTTACATTGCAGATTACATTACACATAGACACTTTACTCAGTAGGTTAAATAACTTTACTCTATTTAAATGACTACTTATAATACAATTATGTAACAAGAATTTTTGGGGGTTGTAGAAGACGTTACGAGATAATGATTATGTTTAGAGGGCCGTCCCGGGGGGCACCACGTTGTTCGCGAAAGAAGCAGTCGCCTCTGACTTCTTCCCGACCGCCCTGACCGCATATTGACCCACGTCGCTACCGGCACAATTGACGATCTCCAGTTGGAACTTGGACTTGCTCACTGCCTTTAAGTGCACCTTGGCTGACTCTGAAAGTACCTTCCCGTCCTTCAACCATTCCACTGAAAAACCATTGACCACCAATTAGCGCCTCCTCCATCAACGCCCACGCAATCACAAAACCCATATTCACCAGTATTCACAACTCACCAGTTTGAGGGACTTTGTCAATCTCACAGTTGAAGGTGGCAGTTTCTCCCTCTCGGACTGTGGCAGAACGTGGGAATGTCTTGAAAGATGGACTCTTTTGCTCTTCATTTGGCACTTAAGTCGGCAAACACAAACAGTCATTAGTACACGTCCACCCCAACTAATGTTTCTAATTCTTAATAAGTGGAGTTCACTTACCAATGACAACAAGAGAGCAGCTGCTGAATGCTTCGCCTGAGTCATTGAAGGCCTCGCAGGTATAGGTTCCAGCATCTTCTGGGAAGACCTCTGCTATTTGTAGTGTTCGACTATCTCCAGCTGTTTCGTACTGGAAGTCCTTGCTCGGCTTTATTTCTTTGTCGTTGTGAAGCCATACTACGTCGAATTTGGCTGCACCTGTTATACATAGTTAATATTGCAAAGTAACAAACACGGAATACCCTGAATATACGTATGCAAACATTCACATTGCAAATACCTGTGATTTTGCAAGAAAGTGTAATGGGTTCGCCATCCTTCACGGTAGTGGACTGAAGGTGCCCCACGATTACAGGAGGCTTATCGTCAGAACCCTTCGCCTTTCCTTTACCACCGCCTTCCATTGCTACGTGCATAATACAGAAAATAATTAAATTACGAATCTTAACTCTCGAGATTTGGAAACAGGGAATGTGGGAAACTCACGGAGAACTTTAAGTGAGCATTTGGTTTCAGTCTGTCCCATAGTATTGACAGCCTTGCAAACATAGTTTCCTTCATCTTCGGGAAATACTTCAGGGATTGTGAGAATCGCTACCCTATTTCGGTACTTTAGTGCGACCACATCAGATGATACAAGAGGTTCGCCGTTCTTAGTCCAACTGACTTGAGGTTCAGGGTCTCCTTTAAACTCGCATTTGATTTCAAGTGCTTCGCCATCCTTGACTAACAATGAGGCAGGAAGGGCTTTGGAAACATCAGGAGGTGACATGGGTACGTTTTCTGATGGCACTGATCACAGAAATTTATATTTGTTAGAATAAGCAATAAATCCCAAAGAAAAATTTTTAGACCGGAAATTAAATATACATTCTAATTCTTTTGTTGTGGATCTAGATCTCGATGGACTTCCAGTGGCATCCAATGTTTTTCCATAAGGCTTTGGTGTTCTGGCTACCTTTGCTCCAGTAGTATCGTCACTATTTCCTATTCCAATGGTTGCAGCCGCCTGTAGAAAGAACATAGGAAGGTAAAATTTAGAGTTGTGGAGCATGAGAGGGTTTTTGCACAAATTACATTTATTGTTTTTAGTTTCTTACTTTTTGACTACCGTAAGTAGAACCAGTGGATCTAATCGGTTCGGGTTTCTTTATGCTGGGTGTTGAGGTGATCGGCTTGGATGAATCTTTGTGACTCTGAGTTTCTGGCATGTACCTTCGATCTAGATTAGTTATCCACAGAATTTTAGTAATCTCTCTGAAAGACATTAAGCTCTAGACTTAAAACACTTTTCTGGCTGTAAGTCAGCAAACATGATCACTCGAAATAAAACTCATTATTTGAACTCAAACTCAAACTCATTAATTGGGTTCCACGACGTTCATATTTTACGTAGGTGAGTATCTACTAGACTCTTACTTTGCATACCAACCAAGAATTCAGATTGAATCTAGTCTATAGTATAAATAAATAATAATCTATGGCTAAATAACAGGATATTAATTCTGTCTATCACACATTGTAATATGATCCGAGCATTCGTTAAATTAAAAGTGAAAAACGGAAACGCGCTACCCTTCAACTGCATAAAATATTTCTACTTTCGAGTCTAGGAAAAACATTGATAATTTTGGCAATATTTGCCGAAAGGCGAATGCAGTCTACCATGTCACAAGGAATAAGAACCGTGTTTGTGTTCTTCATGTTTCTCAAGCAGCCACTCATACTCAAAGCCAATAGAGAATACTAGAGTTAGTATTAAAAATGCAAACAGTAAAGTAGCGTTGTAACTTCGGCAGTGTTCACATTATATTTTGGCTCGGTACTTTTAACTTACCAGGTAATTCTGTTGTTAAAAATGAATGTGAACAATGCGCAGTGTTTGGAAAGTAATGAGAGAAAGCATTTGCAAGTGCAAAGAGAAAGTATTGAAGAAAGTGAAAGAAGTAGAGAAAGCTAGAAGGAGCAGTGAAATTATTAAAGCAGAGAAGTGAAAGATGAAGAAGAAGCCAAAGAATAGGGTCGATAGTTACCTCCAGAATAAAGTAAATTATGTGCAAGTTGGGTCTGCTCAGGTGTTGAAGATGCCCCTAAGAAAGAAAAGTTCAGACGCCTATGTCACATCATCTCCATCCATCCACATTCTTAACTTCTGTTCCCCTGGTCAAAACTGGACTAATATGTGCTACTGAGGTTACTCTGTCAATATGTACTTCTGTGCAGAATGCATTGACCTGTCCTAACGTGGTTCATGGCGTAATGACTGTAAGTAAGCTGCATGTGCATGTGTCAGCTCGGAGGCCGCAGGAGACGGGGCAGGTTACGTTCGGGAGGGGAGGTGAGCTCTGAGAAGCGCAGCAGCCTAAATCTCAAGATACGCTTTCGGGTCCAACATCACCAATGCTTTAAATTGGATAAGGCAAGATCACTGAAAGTCCAGTTTCATACTTCATGCCCCGCTAAGGCCAAACAGTACAATGCAAAGCTAATTGAATTCTCACCACTCTCCTTTACTCATTCATTTCAAGACTAGACTCTAAAGCTAACAATTTAGACGCACCTCGCCAGCTTCTACTTCAAATGTCATACAGTTGTTTGCAGTGCGCACATTTTATATTTTCATTCTTTCGTCTTTACTTACACTACAACTTAGGAATTTACAAATTACTGTACTCCCAAAAATTACACTAGAATAATACTTTACTGAATGCTACACCCATCAAAAATACTACCGATTTCATTTAATCAAAAATCACAAGCAATTACTCGAAAAGAAAATATTTTCAATGTACTTTAAAAAATAACTATTTAGCATCAAAAATATGCTATTTCGTATAAAAATAAATACTTGGCTTGGTAACTCTATCAGCTGTTTTCAAAAACCAAAAAGCGTCATACATATCTGTAAGGTACTAAAAAATTATGTGGGCTGAAGCAACAAAACTCAAAAGCTAAAAAGGGCCAAAATTCATAAAAATGTAAATAGCTCAAAAAAACTTGTGGTATGGGTTTGGTTTGTAAAGCAATTGGATGGACAAATAACTAAAACCTTGATAGAATAGCTGGGATAGTTGAAAAAGACTATCCCTGTCTCGGTGGTTTTCTGAGAAAAGTATTTTCGCTGTGAAGGACATTTGGGGAGGGGAGTGGAGGATTTGAGGAAGGATTGAATAAATTTCGAGAAATAATTGCTATTGATGAGCTGGGTAGCCTGGTTGGTAGAGTTAGGGGTGATGGAATGAGGCCAGGCGACAACGAGGCTAAGAAATCAGATCCCTGCATGCCATAAGAATCATAATAAAATGCCGATGGATCAGGAAGTGAGAGAGCCGAACGAAAGTATGGATGTGCGGGCGTGTGATAATTGCAGAGCAGAATGGAGATAATTAAGGCAGAGCTTAGGCAGCGTAATTGAAATAATAAGAGATATATAACGAGTAGTAATAATAAATAGCGTAAATAATGGATGGAGTGGAAATAAACAATCATCAGTCGTCAATCAGTCCGCAATCAATCAATCATTGTATCATCGTAACATATATCATATCGTAACATATCATAACAGAGTCATCATACAAACAAGAACAACAAGAACAGCAACAACAACAACATTACAATACAGTACGGTACGGTACGGTACATAGCGAATGGCAATGAGTAGTAGAAGTATTTAGAGAAGGTACCCGTCACCGAACTATCGGTCACAGCGGAGCGGAGCAGAGAGATAGATAGATAGAACAGAGCCAAACAACAGAGGCAACAAATAGATCGATTAAATAGACGGAATAACTGATAATGTTCATGAGTAATCATCAGAGTAATTCATTCTCAACCAATAGGAGAAAAGAAATTAAGGCAACTGAAGAGAAAGTTTAGAGAAAGTCAGAGAAATGAATTTAACTAAAAGTGAAATCAAATTAGGAGAAATGAAACATGAGTCGCAGCTTGAATTTAAATATTAATGATAATAATATTCGTATTTATAAGTATTATAAGATAATTGTTGGCAGGCAGGCAGGCGGGCAGACAGGCAGGCAACAGGCGGGCGAACGAGCGAGCGTTTTTGTTTCCACTTGAATTGATTGTTGATTGTTTAAAATAAAGAGCAATTTATGTTTCAGATTGTTGTCTTGTGTGGGTCGTTGTAATGTCTAGAGAATACGTTAAAGTTTAGATATATGGTAGCAAAGTAGCAATCACGCAGTAGTATCATTCAATAAATATCTTTCTACATGGCTAAGCAGTAGCTATCAGCTAGTACTTACTATTCACGACGCTTTAATCCTCAATGTCTTTTGTCATTCAGGTTACTATATATGTATAATGTACTGTGGGTATGTCAAATCCTATCAGAATTTGAAAGTGTACCTATCAGAATTATATATTTAAATAAAGTGTGTCAATAAATCTTCCTGTTATTTGATGAGTGGATGTAATCTAGATATGTCTTATGTATATCCTTATTTGTAAGCAGATATTTTTGTAATGTTACTCTCATAGTCATAATATGTAAATTTCTGATGTAATTATTGACATGGTGCATAATGTAACAGTAAAGGTAAATGTTTAGCAACCCTTCGTTGGAAAATGGTGAAATAAGTGAAAGTACAGTAGTGTAGGTGGTATAATGTGTTTTGTATTTCATGTGATATCGTAAAGTGTTTACTAGTAACTAGTTGTATAAATTAGATAGAAGCTGGCTAAAAGTGAGACTGTGTTTTAAGTGTACCTAAATGTTTGTGGAATTGAAAATAAGTGCATTATATGTATTATAATAGACTGAAGTATGGGTAGCTAGAATTAGACTAGGAATAATAGATGAGATAATAATAAAATGGTGAAGAGGTTAATTATATGAATGCCATAGTTCACCTTCTACAATCACTACACAAACAGTTTCGTCTTGGCCGAGTGGGTTGGTGGCGACACATCGGTATTTGCCCGAGTCTTCTGGTTTGCAATCCAAGATCTCGAGAGTGACTACTCCGTCCGCATGTGTAATCGTATAGTCGTGGCGACTGAGCTCACGGGTACCTTTGAACCACTTCACCTAAATACCAGAGGAGAAACAACTTTATAAATGTCATCTGCACCCGAGCAAAGTTTTGATTGAAATTCTTGCACGGAAGCGTCATTACGGTTGGAGTAGGTTTGCCGCTTAGACAACACAGGAGTTTGCACGATGGATGATGGTACTGAACCACACGAGGACGAAGGTGGAACGTAAAGAATGGACCCGAGTCACGCTCGTCTTTCCACAGGCTCCATTCCAGTGGTTTTCTTCGTCTCACGGGGGCTGCTTCGGGTTTGTAGGCTGGAATCTCTTTCGGCGTTGCTGCAATCCAATCCACAAACATTGTTATCAAACATTATGCCTATTCGTGCCAATTCGTGCAAAGTCACGGTGACCTACGTTGGACGTTGAGGAAGACAACTTCTTCTCTGAAGCCGTAATGATTTTCAGCCCGGATAATGTATTCACCCCGATCTTCCAGTTTCACTCTGTTGATGACGAACGTGTAGTCTTCCGCAGAGTAGCGTTTCATGAATTTTACACTTTGCTTAAGCTCGCTGTTGTTGTGATACCAAGTAAGCGTAGGGGCGGCTATAGCAATCACACGGCAAGTGAATTTCGCACTCTGGCCTTCGTACGCGAAAGTACTTCTCGGTTTGATCACAAATCGCGGTGCTGCTTGCCTTCGATCTGCATCACAAACAGTTACCATGTGTATCAGACCCCTGTGCAAATATTAACTACCTTCTCCAGTAATGCAATTTAAAGACAGTTCTTACCGAAATAAGTCTCATGTATTCTATACTTTTCAATTTGTAATTTTCGGAGGGAAGAGTATTCAGCCAAATGACCAAGGGGCAATAAGCAATCGTCCCAGAAGGGATATTTGGCTCGTATTCTGTCACGAAGGGCAAGGAAGCGGCTGTTTTCAATTATTTGAGTTCTTCCAGAATGATCACCGGTCAACCATGAATGAGCTAAGCATTCATGAGCTGTCATTCGCTTCCTGAACCAACAAACACTCATAAGTAGTCAGTTTATCGCAGTTCTAATTAAAATATTAGCACCAATCTGAACGTACTCCTTGTTTTTGATGAGCAGATGTTTAATAAAATCTTTTCCTTCCTCGGATACACTGGAGAAGGCTTCCTCATCAAAGTCCCAGTCGCATGCTTTCACGTTCTTTAATGTTTCAATGTCATTCTCACCAGCAAAAGGAGAAAGTCCGCTCAGCCTTTACAAAAGAAATTATTCAGCAGACTCGCACAGTCATCACAAAGTAAAATAAGATATTAATGAATACTAATCCTTACAGAACATAGGCTAATACACCAACGGCCCACATGTCAGTGTAAAATCCAACAGGTTCTCTTTCTACAATTTCAGGAGCAGCAAACTCGGCCGTTCCTGTAGAAATCTTAACAACTTCATTAGGATCAAGACGAGTGGCTAATCCAAAATCTATTAATTTAACGTTGGTGCTTGATTTCGTCTGGCACATTATATTTTCAGGTTTGATATCTGAAAAAAGCAGAGATTAATAAAGAAAATGCTTTTCAACCACCGTTCCATAAATATTGTGACTTGGGTACCTAAATGAATAATGTTTCTTTCGTGCATATGCTTAACACCCTCGCAAATTTGTCTCATATAGTTAATAACTTCAGCCTCTGACATTTGGTATCCTTCCGCTGTTATTCTTTCAAACAGCTCACCTCCTGAAAGGCTGTACAATCAATAGTGTTCATTTATTAGTTTTAATTGTACGACTAATTGTTCTACAAAACGGCGGAGATAACTATGATTTTGAATATTTTACGTACAATTCGTAAATGAGGACCATTTCATCATCATCCTCAAAGGCATCATGAAGGTTAATTAATTTTGGATGGTGAAGTTGGTTCATGATATCGATTTCTCTGCGGATCAGTTCCTTCTCCAAAGAGTGGGATACTGGGATAAACTTGGCAGCGAAAATGTGACCACTACAACAACACATCAGCAATTCAATGCAACGTTTTCTTTCGCTATTTTCATTCCGATAGTCAGACTATATTTAACTTACGTCTTTTTCTCACGGCATCGGTGGACTACACCAAAGGCACCTGTTCCAATTTCTTCCAAGATGTCATAGTAATCATAAACACTCGAGGTCTTAATCTCCACAGGTTGAGGAACATATTTGGAATAGATTGAGAACACTAAAAGAAAACGCAAGAAATGAATGATTTTCCACGGAGAAAGTCAGAGAAGACTTGGTGGAAGGAGGGACTTACCATATTGGTCATAGTCTTTGACTTTCTCATCGGACCGACCTCGAATCTTCTTGCCGGTGGCGTCTACCTCGTACTGCCTCTTTTGCTGCTTCTTCTTGCCGAGATCCTTGGTCTTGGCAATGGCGGTGACATCGGAAGCGTCGCTCCTTCCATAAACGTTTTCGGCGTAGACTCTGAACTCGTACTCATGTCCAGGGCTGAGGCCGGTAACTTGAATGGTGGTCAGTCTTGTAAAGCCAACGCGGATCCAAGAGGTCATCGGATGCTCTCGTTTTTCTACCAGGTAGGACGTAATGCTCGCGCCTCCGTCCCACCTCGGGGCCTGCCACGTGACCACGAGGGAGTCGGTGCCAATGCTCTCGCAGACCACGTGTCTCGGAGGGTCGGGGCGGTCGCTGATCTGGATCTTCAGAATCACCGAGTCCATGCCCAACTCGTTCTCGGCCATGACGGTGTAGGGTCCGTTGTCCAGCTGACTGGCGTCCTTGATCGTCAGCACTGCGTGGCGCTCCTTCGTCTCCACGTGGTAGTGGGCGCCCGTCTCGATCTTCTCGCCCTCCTTCATCCACGTGATCTTCGGACGCGGCACGCCCGTAAATGGAATCTTGATGACCACGTTCTCTCCCTTGTCGAAGTAGGCCGTGTCTCTGAATCGGGGAGGCACGTGCAGTTTCGGAGCAGTCATGATGATTAGTTCTGCCCGGGTGGACTTGGCTCCCGCCTTGTTCACGGCGCGACACACGTATTCGTCCGCGTCCTCTCCGAACACGTCGTAGACGGTGAGGCTGTAGCTGTCGCCGTCGTGACTAATGTGGTATTTTCCACCGTGACCGATTTCCCTAGCTCCCTTGTACCAAGTCACATTGGGTCGTGGCTGTCCCACGATTTTGCATGTGAATTGAGCATTCTTTCCCTCAGTGGCCATCGCACTTTTCAGAGGCATGACGATTTCCGGGGCCTTGGCCGCATTTGGATCCGTGATCTTCACGGAGGAGGAGGATGGAGATGGGTGCGACACTCCGGCCGCGTTTTCAGCAATCACACGGAACTCGTAATTTCTTCCTTCAATCAAGTTGCTAACATTCAGTTGATTGGGTAAGCAGATGGCCACGTTGACTCTCTGCCATGCTACTGTGCCCACTTCTCGTTTGTCTACCCAGTAACCTTGAATTCGGGCTCCTCCGTCCGATTCGGGTCTATCCCAATCCAAGTGGACGAAATCACCACCGACCTCACTGATCTTGGGTGCTCCGGGCGGAGATGGAGCGTCAAATGGAGCCTTGGCCTTAATTGGGTTGACTCCCTCCAGAGGGGGACCCATTCCGTTCTCGTTGCAGGCCATGACTCTGAAGAGGTACTCTTGTCCTTCGGTTAATCCCTGGACGACGCAAGTTGTCGTTTTGACGAGAGAGGCGACGACCACCCAGTGAGTGCTACTGATGTCTTTCCTTTCTACAATGTAGTGAGTGACCTTAAGACCACCGTCGTAAGTTGGTGGTTTCCAGTTGAGAGTGCACATATGCTTGCTAACGTCTCCTACGTCCAGTGGTCCCTGCGGTGGTCCAGGAATTCCAGTAATAAATACATTAAATGAAGCAGAGACGCTGCCGCTGTCATTTTTAATAGTCAAGTTCCAGTTTCCAGCGTCCTCCTTGCTGATTTCTTTCAGGTAAATTACAAAGTACTCATCAAAGACTGTAATCTTAATTCGGGATGTTTCTTTTACTTCGACACCGTCCTTAAATACTTTGACTACCATGGGTTGATCTCCGGAGTAGTGGATTTTAATTTTGGTATTGTCCCCTTCGGGCAAATAGAGATCATTGGGGGCACGGTCAATTCTGGGTGGACATCCGATTCGGACACGAGCACTGGTGTAGGTGTGTCCAAGAGGATTAGATGCCTGGCAGGAGTAGTCGCCATCGTCACCGTCCTGCATGTCTGTAATGATGAGTCGGAAAATTCCGCCTTCCACCTCCTGTCGAATTCGGACCGAGTATTGAATCTCTCGTCCGTTCTTCAACCAGCGAGACGTGGGCATTGGCTTCCCTGTTGCTTCGCACTCCAAAACGAGTTGCTTTCCTCTCGGCACGGAGACATTTGCGAGTCCTCTGATGAATTCCGGAGTTTCTCCCCCTGCAATCTCTTGGATGCGAACTGGAGAGGCACAGGCAGAGGGCTCGCTCTTGCCTGCTGCGTTTACAGCATAAACTCTGAATTCGTAGTCTCTTCCTTCGGTGAGACTGCTGATGGTGATATTCAGGTCGGTGACGTTGTACTCGTTGCACCGGATCCACAGTCCGGAGCCCACTTCTCGTCTCTCGATGATGTAGCCCACGATTCTGGAACCGCCATCCGATTTCGGAGCTTCCCATTTCAAATCAGCGTAGCCACGGCCGACTTTAACGACCTGAGGTTGACCAGGTGGACTTGGCACACCGAATTTGCCCTTCATTTTGAAGTGCGTGGAAGGAGGAGATGGCTTGCTAAATCCTGCGGCATTCTTGGCGCGGATTCTGAATTCGTAAGTGTGTCCTTGAATGAGGTTGTGGACAGTGGAAGTAGTTTCCTTGACCAAGTAGTCATTGGCTTGTCTCCAGTCTGTCTCTGCGACGTCTCTGAATTCTATTTTGTAGCCTTGGATTCTGGCCCCACCGTCGTTGTAAGGTTTGTCCCATGTGATGGTTGCTGAGCTGGCGTCCCAATCAATGACCCTGGGTTGTCCAGGTGCATCGGGGACTGTGAAGGGGAACTTGGCCGTGATGGGTTGGTCCGACTCCAGGGGGAGACTGACTCCGTATTGATTTTCAGCGCGGATTCTAAACTTGTACTTTTTATTCGGCTCGAGGCCTATCACATCATAACTGCAGCTGCGGACAAAGCTACTCACTTTGACCCAGAGACCTGTCAGTTGATCTAATTTCTCAACAACGTAGTTTGTGATAGGACTGCCTCCGTCATCAAGGGGTGCTCGCCAACTCAGGGAACACGTTTCTGGAGTGATGTCACTGACTTCCAGAGGACCTTGAGGGGGTCCTGGTTTGTCTACCACCAGAACTCTGCAAGAAGCCATGTCAGAACCTTCAGTGTTCACCAACTGAATTGTGTACTTTCCAGTGTCTGATCGCCGAGAGCATTTGTTAACGAAAACAGTTCTTCCAGTTCGAGTCTCGAATTTTATACGATCGTCAGGGAACACTTCTTCTGCATTGATAGTCCAAGCGACCTTGGGGAGAGGGCTGCCCAAGAAGGGTACAGTGATGGTAAATTCCTCTCCGGCAATTACAGTCATGTCTCTGATGCTCAAGTCACTTGTGATCTTGGGGGCGCATGGAGGTGGTTGACACAGAATGAGATCAGAGTTGGAAGACCAGGCTCCTTGTCCAGCGGCATTGACTGCAGCAACTCTAAATTCGTATTCTTTGCCATCTTGGAGATTAATGACTCGGTATGAGAGATCTGGGATGAGTTGATGGGACGCTTTCGTCCATACATCTTCTCCCTTCATTTTCTTTTCAATAACGTAGCCTCGGATGGGAGAGCCTCCGTCGTTTCTTGGTTTCGTCCATGTCAATGTAATAGAATCTTCTGTTGTTTCAATCGAGCGAGGAGTTCCAGGGGGTCCTGGAGGATCAAACGGATGTCTAGCTTTGATGGGTTCTGAAGTTTGAGCTGGGTCAGAAGTTCCGTATTGGTTTTCAGCAACCACACGGAATTCGTAATCTCGGCCAACAGTCAAATTTCGGATTCGGCAGTAAGTAGATGTGACATAGCTGCTGATCTTTGTCCATGTGCTGGATCCCTTTTCCTTCTTTTCAACAGTGTAATTTGTAATATCAGCTCCACCATTATCTCTTGGAGCATTCCATGAAAGTGTAAGAGCTTCTCCAGCGAATTCTTCAGCACGGAGATTTTCTGGAGGCTTTGGTCTGTCCAAAACTCGGACTGTCAACGATGCAGTGTCAAATCCAGAGGAATTCTTTACGTGCAACTTGTAAATTCCAGTATCAGTTCGTTTGGAGTTCTTGACCACAATGCTAGCGTAGTCGTCCCCAGTTTGAATGAAAACTCTGGAGTCAGAGCCATCCAGAATTACGTCGCTGGCATACCATGTGGCACTTGGTTTTGGGAAAGCCACAAACGGAATGCTAATGGAGAAGTCTTCGCCGGCACGAATCGTAACATCGCGAACTGCACCAAGGTCCAATTTGGGTTTGTTCGGTTGCTCTTCGCAGACAATTCCACTGGATGGGCGACTCGGCTGACTTCGTCCCACTTCATTGACGGCCATCACTCGGAACTGGTATTCCTCGCCCTCTTTCAGTCCTGGAACTGTCATCACAGTGCTTGGGTGAGGATAGTCGTTCACTTCCTCCCAATCTCCGCCCGATTTCGCTTTCTTCTGGACAATGTATCCGCGGATGCGAGCTCCCCCGTCCTGGCTTGGTGGCTTCCATGAAATTGTGATCGTGTCCTTTGTAACTCGGTCTGGACGTGGTGGATCTGGAGGGTCGGGCACAAACTTCTGTACTCCGGCGAGAATTTGATCCGAGGGCTTGGATGGTTTTCCAGGTCCCGCCTCGTTGACGGCAACAACACGGAAATCGTACTTCATTCCTTCCCTTAAGTCTTGGATGGTCATGCTGAGGTTGGGCGTGGGGAATGTGTTCACTCGCACCCACTCGCCACTTCGGTCTCTCTTCTCAATGAAATAACCCGTCACGGGGCGTCCCCCTGAGGAAGCAGGTGGCGCCCATTGAATTGAAGCAGAGTTCGGACTGTAAGACAAAATTTGCGGTGCGTCTGGAGCATCTGGAGGGTCGAAGGGAGATTTCGCTATTGTTGGTCCACTGTCCAATGGCTCGGACATTCCGTACAGATTCTCTGCACGCACTCGGAAAACGTATTTCTTTCCTTCCTCCAGCCCCTTCACTACAAATTCTGGCTTAGGACAGAATCCTGGAACAACCTTCCAGTCATCTTTTCCATATTCGCATTTCTCAACGACATAACCTAAAATAAACACATTATTTCAGCAACCGTTGCACTTATTTCCAAGTGGTGTAAGTAAATATGATCTAATTAAGTTACCGTTGATTTCAGCACCACCATCATCATCTGGTGGTTTCCATTGAAGAGTAATAGCCTCTCCAGTGATCTTTGATGGAGTGAGAGGTCCACGTGGTGGGCCTGGCTTGTCAACAACAATCACTTCAATATCAGCCTTATCTGAACCAAAGTCATTGCTTGCCGTAATTGTGTATTTTCCGGAATCGCCTCTCACAGATGAGGAGACATGGAATTTTGTTCTCTCACTATTAGTGTCACTCTGAAATATTTCATTCATATTTTAATAAAATCAAAACAGAATTTAAGATTTCTAATTTATAGATTTCATATTTTTATTTTGTAATTGACTACTACTTACAGATATCCTGTTAGTGTCCGGAAGGGATCGATCGTCCTTTGTCCACTTAACAGTGGGAATTGGAGCGCCAGACAATGGAATTTCAACATTGATTGGTTCTCCAGCTCGTACTTTAATACGTCGTCCAGCGATTCCATCCAAGAACAGCTTTGGAGGTTCTTTCATTGGTTTGGCTGTAAATGGATGTGAAGGGTCGGATGGGCCTCCAGGACCTGCAGCATTCACAGCAATAACGCGATATTCGTATTGCTGGCCTTCCGTCACTTTCTCATCATTGTATTCTGTTCCACGAACGGGATCTTTGGTAATTTTCACCCAGCGTGGGTTCTTGCGATCTCGTCTTTCAATTTCATATCCAATAATCTGAGAACCACCATTACTGATGGGAGCAGACCATTTGATCCTAATATGGTCTTTATCTGTATCCACAGCGTCTGGTCTGCCAGGACGGCCAGGAACATCTGCAATAAACATTTCCTCCGTATTTCCACAAACCAGTAACTAGATTTAGAATATGGTTAATTTCAGCAGTATTAGTTACCATAGCCATTTTTGGCAACAACTGGGTTTTCACTAGACAAAGGATCAGATCGCCCTTGGAGATTCTCTGCTTTGACACGGAATTCGTATTTGGTTCCTTCGCTGAGACGAGGTACAACTGCGTGGGTATTTCTGGGGTCTACAAAGTTCACCGCCGGCACCCAACCACCACCGTGTGTCAAGTCTCGCTTTTCAATGACATATCCGGTGATTTCAGAGCCACCGTCGTCCTTCGGTCTCTTCCAGGACAACGTCACACTTTGCGCGGTCACTTCTTCATAGTTCAATGGGCCTTCAGGAGGTCCGGGTCTGTCTAGGACGACGAGCAAGAAAGTGCCTTCGTCTGCACCGTAATCGTTCTTCAAACGGAGAACGTGCTCTCCAGAGTCGCTACGCCGAGCGTTTACAGTGTGAACGACAGTGTGGTTAGAAATGGCTGTTACTGTGGTTCTGTCATCAGTTTTGATTGTTTTGCTGTCCACTGTCCAAGTTACCTCTGGAGCAGGCTCTCCAATGTAGTTAATGTCAACATGGAAAATTTGTCCAGCTCGAATCTTAACATCCGGCATGGGGCTAATGATTTTAGGTGGAACTGAAATATCAAAAACACGTTACACAGCACAAAAACTATAAATTCATATAGAGTACTTAGTTTTGTGTAATTACGGCGTCTTGGTCCAGTTTTGACAACATCAGACGGTTCGGAAGGTTCACTTTGCCCTGCAGCATTGACGGCAATGATACGGAACTCGTATTCTTGTCCTTCTATCAACTCATCAACCGTTGCCTGCAGTAATAAATCCAAAAACGTTTTTTAAATTCATAACTTTAATTAAATATAGAAAAACCAAAATTGAAAAATGCTTTTATTGCCACCCTGTAAGTAAAAACTAAGACAAGAAGGGAAAGTTTTAATTTGTGTTCAATAAAGTGAAGAGTGAAAGTAAAGAGAAAGTGAATTGCATCTGAGGATTCATTATCAATGCACTGTTACACATTTAAATGTCAGTGGAGCCTAAATAGGAGATAGGGACAAGGGGTGAAATAGCTTACGTGATTTTGGCCGGCTGGCGCTTGAGCGGCGTTCATCCAGTAGGGGCTTCCCTTTTCTTTCTTTTGGATAATGTAGCCGGTGATTGGAGAGCCACCGTCATTCTTTGGTGGCTTCCATTCCAAGTCGACTCGGTTTCTGTCCCAATCGACAATATTGGGTCGTCCAGGCGCATCAGGTTCGTCAAATTGATTTTTGGCAACGATGCCCTTGTCGGTGGCCAGGGGTTCCGATTCTCCAATGCTGTTGACAGCTCTGACACGGAACAGGTATTCTTTTTTGTGAACGAGTTTGGTGACGTCCGCGGTGCAGGAGGAGGAAATGCCTGCTTCGGACCAAGTTCCACGGGAGGTGTCCATTTTCTCAATGACATAGTGCGTGATGGGGGAGCCTCCGTCATCCTTTGGAGGTCGCCAAGCCAGACGACAACTTTCTTTGGTTACGTCACTGGGAATGAGAGGTCCCTCTGGTGGTGACGGTTTGTCAATGACTGTGACATTAGCTGAGGCGGACACAGAGCCGTACTGATTCTCCAGAGTGAGCAAATATCTTCCAGAGTCCGATCTGACGGCCATGGAAATCTCCAGGGAGGTTTGTGTTGGAGTTGTGGTCAAGTGGACCCAGGATTCTGTATTTTCAACAACTTTTCCCTCAATGCTCCAACTGACCTTGGGAGGAGGGGAGCCAGTGATGGGAACATTGTATCCAATCTTTTGTCCAGCACGGACAACCAAATCCTCCAGGAAAGAGCGATCCAGTTGTGGTCCCATGTACCGAGGTTGAGCAATGACAGACTTGGAGGCATCCGAAGGCTCGCCAGGTCCTGCTTTGTTTACTGCGATAACGCGGAATTCGTATTCCTCTCCTTGGGTCAAATTAGGCACAGTTCCCTTTGGAGTATTTCCAGGAACCTCACACGCCTTCTTCCAGTCTCCGAACTTTGGTCGCTTTTCAATAATGTATTTCTCAATCGGAGATCCTCCGTCCTTCTTGGGTGGAGCCCATTCCAAATCCACGTGGTCACTGTCCCAGTCAACAACTTCTGGAACTCCAGGCTTGTCTGGACGAGAGTAGGGGTCCTTGGCAGTCACCGCTTGGTTTCCTGTCAGAGGCTGCGACTCTCCTTGGCGATTCACAGCCTTAACTCGGAATTTGTAATCGTGGTTTTCAATCAAATGGTCAACACGCAAATTAGTGGCTGTGGCTTCTCCGCAAGGAACCCATCGCATATTTTCCAAATCCATTTTTTCTACAATGTAGCTAGTAATTTCTGAGCCACCGTCATCCTTTGGTGGCTTCCAGGACAGCGTGGCGGAGGATTTCGTCACTCCGGAGGCATTCAGTGGTCCCTCTGGTGGGCCGGGAACATCAAGGACAACTACAGTCACAGAGGCCGAGTCCGTTCCATTGCGGTTCTTGGCAGTCAAGGTGTACTGACCGCTGTCAGACCTTTGAGCGTTGACAACTTTCAGTTTGGTCGAGTAATCCTGGTTGACAAGTTTGATTCTCTCCTCCGGCAACACAACTGAGCCGTTCAAGTGCCAGTCTTTGGATGGAGGAGGCTCACCCGTAACACCCACGTCAAATTCAAAGTTCTGCCCGGCTCGGATTTTAATATTCACCATGGCGTTCCGATCAATTTTCGGTGGCATGTTTTTAGGGCGGGCCAGATGTGGGGGTTTCGTGTGATCAGAAGGCTCTCCTGCACCTCCCTTGTTTACAGCCCTCACTCGGAACTCGTAGTAATTTCCCTCAATGAGATCATTCACTTTTCCACTCGTCACATCTCCAGCAATGTCCGCACACTTTTCCCAGTTGGGGTTGAATTTGTCTCGTTTTTCAATAATGTAGCCAGTAATCGGGGATCCGCCGTCCTGCTCAGGTTTCTCCCATTTCAACTCTACCATGTCTCTGTCGTAATCAGCAATTTCAGGATTCTTTGGAGCTCCAGGCTGGTCGAAAGGATTTTTAGCCTCAATGGCTGCCTGTGTGGTCAAAGGCTCCGATTTCCCTTGTTTGTTCACTGCTCGGACACGGAACTTGTATTTGTGTCCAGGAGTAAGTCCATCTACGTTCATTGTTGTGACTGGTCCGTCTGTTTCTCCAGCAGGGACCCAGCGGCCTGTCGCCTCGTCCATTTTCTCTACCACGTACTTTTCAATGGGTTGGCCCCCGTCATCGGAAGGAGGTGTCCACTTGAGGGAGCACCCTTCCGCGTAAATATCGGTAACTTTAAGTGGTCCATTAGGAGGCGCTGGTTTGTCCAGAATGATGACTTCGACTTCTGCGATGTCAGTGCCGTTGACATTCGATGCTGTAATGGAATAAGTTCCGGCGTCTTCTCTCTTGGACATGCGGACATTCAGCTTCGTGTTGTACTCTTCGTAAACCACCTTGACTCTGTCCGTGCCTTTCACCTCCTTGCTTTTCAGTGTCCACTTGATAGTTGGAGGAGGTTCCCCAGTCACCTTGACATCAAAGCCAAAGTTCTGTCCAGCCTTGATCTTAACTTGGATCAAATTGGTGCGGTCAATCTTTGGTGCAAGATTTCGAGGTTTGGCAATAATGGGTCCGACAGAGTCCGACTCCTCACCCGGACCTGCTTTGTTCACTGCTCGGACTCTGAACTCGTAGGCCTGTCCTTCAATCAAGTCAGGCACTGTTGCAGAGGTCTTGCCTCCAGGCACCTCCAAGGCCTTTTCCCACACTCCGTACTTGTCCTTCTTCTCGACAATGTAGGCAGTGATGGGGGAGCCTCCGTCGGAGGGAGGCGCTGTCCACTGCAAGTCCACGTGGTCCTTGTCCCAATCGGTTGCCTTAAGGTTTCCTGGTTTTCCAGGTTCGTCGTAGGGGTTCTTGGCGATGATACTTTCTTCTGCCGTGAGTGGTTCGGACTCACCCTCCTTGTTAACTGCCTTCACTCTGAATTTATATTCTTGTCCAGGAGTCAAACCGGTGACGTCCATGGTGGGTTCGGCACAGCGTCCGGCCGGGACCCACAGACCGGTATCTGGATCAAGTTTCTCCACCTCGTAGTATTCGATCGGTGCCCCGCCATCATCTTTGGGTTTCTTCCATTTGAGCTTGCATCCGTTCTTGTGCACGTCGGACACAGCCAATGGGCCCTCTGGCTTCAGCGGCTTGTCTGTCACGGTGATCTTCACCGTCACAGCGTCCTTACCCGAACTGTTCGTCGCAGTGATCGTGTATTCTCCAGAGTCTCCTCGGCTCACCGGTCGAATGGCGAGTTTGGAGTTGTAATCAACATTGTCAATATTTACCGCCTTTCCTCTCAGCGGCTGGTTGTCAATGGTCCAAACAACGGTTGGAGGTGGCTCACCAAAAATGTCCACATCAAATTTCAAAGTAGATCCGGCAGAAAGAGTAATGTCTCGCAGGTTCTTTCGGTCAATCTTCGGGGCCAAGTAACGAGCCTTCGCAGTAATGGGCTTGCAGCCGTCAGAAGGCTCCGAATTTCCCGCTTTGTTGATTGCAGTCACCCGGAATTGGTACTGGTTCCCTTCAATCAGGCCCCGCACGATTCCCTTGCACTCGGGCCCTACAGTCTCGGCCGCCTTTTCCCAAAGGCCACTGTATTTGTCCTTCTTCTCAATAATGTAGCCTTCGATGGGTGCTCCGCCGTCCGAAATCGGTTCGTGCCATTTCAGTTCTACGTGGCTAGCAGACCAATCGGTGGGTTCGGGAGTTCCCGGCTTGTCCGCAACGGTGAACGGATCTTTCGCAATGATGGGTCCCAGAGTTTCCAAAGGCACAGACTCTCCTTCCTTGTTCACAGCTTTCACTCGGAAGGAGTATTCGTGTCCAGGAGCTAAGCCTGTCACTTCCATTTCTGGATCTCGGGATTTCCCAACGGGCAGCCAAAGTCCCGTTTCGGGGTCGAATTTCTCAACCACGTAGTTTTCAATGGGAATGCCTCCGTCATCCTTCGGTTTCTTCCATTTCAGTTTGCATCCGTCTTTCTTGATATCGGAGACGTCGAGGGGTCCCTCTGGCTTTCCGGGCTTGGAAACAACAAGAACCTCAACTTCCACGGAATCCTCACCCCATTTGTTTGTAGCCACAATTTTGTACGTTCCAGAATCTTTACGGTCTGGATTGTCATTGTACAGTTTGCTGTTGTAGGGCACATTCTCAATTCTTCTCTCGCTGTTTTCAGAAATCGTCTTTCCACTAATAGTCCAGACTACTTGTGGTGGAGGCTCGCCGGCAATCTTCACATCGAAGAAGAACGGCTCTCCTTCACGCACATTCACCTTTCTGAGGTTCTTGCGGTCGATTTTAGGTGCCAGTTTCCTTGGTTTGCAAGTTACAGGCTTAGTTGGCTTAGAAGCGTCGCCAGGTCCAGCAGCATTTACAGCCTTAACTCGGAATTCGTATGTTTGTCCTTCATCCAAGTTATCAACCCGTCCTTTGCAGTCCTTGCCTTTAATATCTGCCGCTTTCACCCACTTGCCTCCAGGTTCCTTCTTTTCAATAATATATCCAGTGATGGGAGAGCCGCCATCTTGTGTGGGTGCTTCCCATTGTAAGTCCACGTGGTGTTTGTCCCAGTCAACCGCCTCACAATTTTTAGGCGCCCCTGGTTCATCGAAGGGATTCTTGGCAATAATGGAATTATCCATTTCCAGAGGTTCAGATTCTCCCTCAGAGTTAACTGCCGCGACTCGGAACTTGTATTCCTCTCCCGGTTGCAAATTCTGGACAACCATTTTAGGATCCAAGCTTTTGCCAATAGGAATCCACCGTCCGGAATCTGGGTCCAGTTTTTCCACAGCGTAGAATTCAATTGGAGCTCCTCCGTCGTCCTTAGGAGCTTTCCATTGCAAAGTGCATCCTTCCTTGTGAATATCAGAGACGGCAATGGGCCCTTCAGGCTTGTCGGGCTTGCCGAGAACATTTACATCCACAGTGTGTTCATCTTCTCCGGAATTGTTTACTGCTTTCAATGTGAACTTTCCAGCGAAAGCTCTTGTGGCATTTGTAATTGTGAGTTTCACTCTGTAGTCATCTTTCTCAATGGAAATGTTTCCACCAGCCTTGATTTCTTGGTCTCCCAAGAACCAAGTTTTATTTGGAGGAGGTTCTCCGGAAACTTTCACATCAAATTTAATCACCTGGTTAATTTTCACAGCAGTTTCTTTCATTGTTGAGCGATCGATCTTGGGTGCTTGTTTTCGAGATTTGGCAGTAATCAAGTCAGACTGATCGGATGGCTTGGAAGGTCCTGCCTTGTTAACAGCCTTGATGCGGAAGTTGTACTTCATTCCCTCAATCAAGTCAGGAACACGAGCTTCGCATTTGTCTCCAATAACTTCAATGGCCTTTTGCCATTTCGTGGCGAACTCATCCTTCTTCTCAATAATGTAGCTGGTGATGGGAGAGCCTCCATCGGAAAGAGGGGCAGTCCACTTCAAGTCCACGTGATGTCTGTCCCAGTCCTTGGCCACAGGTTTTCCAGGCCTGTCGGGCTCCTCGAACGGATTCTTGGCCACTGTGCCCGTTTCTGTATCCAGAGGCTCGCCCTCTCCTTCAGAATTAACTGCCTTGACGCGGAACAAGTATTCCTTTCCTTCGTTAAGACCTGTGACATCCATGTCTGGAGTTTTACTCTGTCCTACTGGCACCCATCGTCCAGTAGCGGTGTCCATACGCTCAACAACGTAATGGTCAATGGGTTCTCCGCCATCATCTTCTGGTTTCTCCCATTGTAATTTGCAACCTTCTGCTTTTACGTCCGACACCTTCAAAGGTCCCTTAGGCTTTCCAGGTTTGGCCAGGACGACCAAATCCAAATCCACAGAATCCTTTCCAGAATCGTTTACAGCGGTTATAGTGTAGAGACCAGTGTCTGACCGCCTTGCCTTTGTCAGCGTAAATGCTGTTTTGTAGTCCTCGTTTTCAATTTTGATTCTTTCGTTGACAACGACTTTCTCTTTCAGTGTCCACGTGATCTTTGGAGGAGGTTCGCCTCGCACATCGGCTTCCAGTAACAACAATTCTCCACTCCTGATGGTTCTCTTCCCGAGATTCTTTCTGTCGATGTAAGGAGCCAGGAATCTGGGTTTGGCAATTACAGATTTGGAAGGATCAGAGGGTTCGGAAGGTCCTGCCTTGTTAACAGCAATGACCCGGAATTCATACTCGTGTCCTTCCTCAACATTCATCACTTGGCCCGTGGTCTTGCTTCCGGCCACTGTGGCAGCATCTTCCCAGTTCCTCTTATCTTTGTCACGCATTTGAATAATGTATTTCTCAATAGGAGCCCCACCGTCTGATTTCGGCGCGGTCCATTCCAAGTCGACAAAGTCCTTTCCCCAGTCAGTGGGATTGGGACGTCCTGGTTTGCTTGGCTCGTCAAACGGATTTTTGGCAATAATTGGTTTGTCGCACTCGAGTTCCTCAGAGCCGCCTTCCTTGTTCACAGCCCTCACTCGGAATTTGTACTGCTTTCCTTCCTGCAGGCCAGTCACATTGAATTCGGGAGTATCTGACTTTCCACAAGGCATCCATTGTCCTGTCAGTGGATCCAGCTTCTCAATTTCATAGCATTCAATTGGAACTCCTCCATCGTCCTCTGGTTTCTGCCATTTCAGTTTGCAACCGTTCTTGGTGATGTCCGAAATGTCCAGAGGTCCCTTAGGTCTACTTGGTTTGCCGAGAACAGTGATTTCTACTTCAGCTTCGTCTTCTCCACTGGAATTCACTGCTTTCACTATGTACTTTCCAGTTTGCGATCTCTTCGCTCTCATCACGATCAGTTTTGTGTTATAGTCAATGTTGTCTACTCGGAGGATTTCATCTTGAACAACTTCTTTGCCATTCACACTCCAAGTGACAGTTGGGGGAGGCTCTCCGCGGACGTCCACGTCCAAGTACACCTGTTGTCCCACTTTCACCACGATCGAGTTCAAGTTTGTGCGGTCAATTCTCGGTTTCAAGAATCTTGCCTTAGCCAAATGTGGTTTCGAGGATTCAGAAGGTTCGCCAGGTCCAGCTTTGTTTACTGCTCGCACTCGGAACTCGTAGCGGTTTCCTTCTTCCAATTTTTGAACAGTTCCTGAACACACATTGCCTTGAATTTCAGCAACCTTGGTGTAGGCACCGCCGAATTTGTCAACCATTTCGATAATGTAGCCCGTGATAGGAGCCCCTCCGTCCTTAATGGGAGCGTCCCACTTGAGTTTCGCTGACTTCTCATCCCAGTCGACCACCTCTGGAATTCCAGGGGCACTTGGTGGGTTAAATGGATCTTTAGCAATGATAGATGTGTCTGTTTCCAAATTGTCGGATTCTCCCTCTTCGTTCTGAGCTCGGACTCTGAATGAGTATTTATGTCCGGGTTCTAATCCAGTCACGTCCATTTCAGTTTTCTCTCCATCGGCTCTTCCACAAGGAACCCATCGTCCTGTTTGAGCGTCCATTTTTTCAACAATGTAAGACTGAATTGGCAAACCTCCATCATCTTTGGGTTTAGTCCATTTTAATTTGCATCCTTCTTTGTGCACATTGGTAACTTCCAATGGTGCCTCTGGTTTTCCAGGTCTGTCCAAAATTATTATTTCAACAGTAGCTTCATCCTTGCCACTGTCGTTTTCTGCGTTTAGAGTGTACTTCCCAGTCAGTTCTCGACTTGTCTCCTTCAGGATCAAACGGGTGTTGTAATCCTCGTTCTCTATTTTCACATTGAATGAATTCTCCAAGGTTTTTCCGAGGAGAGACCAAACCAGAGTTGGAGGGGGTTCACCCTTGACGTCCACATCCAACTTCACGTTGTTTCCTGCACGGACTGTTACAGTCTGCATTTTCTCTCTGTTGATATGGGGCTTGAGGAAGCGAGCCTTGGCCACGTGTGGCTTTGTAGGATCAGAGGGATCGGACTGTCCAGCTTTATTTACAGCACGTACCCTAAATACGTAAGTCTGGTTTTCAATAAGTCCAGTAACTCGTCCCTTAGGTTCTGGACCTTCCGTTACGAGAACTTCTTCCCAGCTTGTGCCGAAGGTCCCTTTCCTTTCAACAACGTAACCAGTGATTGGTGCACCGCCATTGTTCTTGGGAGCAGCCCACTTCAAATCTACACGGTCAACGTCCCAGTCCTCGAATTCGGGTATTCCAGGGGGACTTGGGATGTCGAATGGATTCTTTGCTGTAGTTGGTTTTTCTGAGTCCAAAGGTTCGGATTCTCCTTCTTCGTTCACAGCTTTGACTCTGAATTGGTATTGGTGACCTTCCTGGAGTCCCGGCACTTCGAAAGACGTTTCGTCAGCAGCCACGCGTCCAGCAGGAACCCATCGTCCTGTCGCCAAGTCAAGTTTCTCAACAACATAAGCTTGAATTGGTTTTCCACCGTCATCTTCGGGTTTGTCCCATTTAACTTTGGCTGAGTTCTTTGTCACGTCGGTGACCTTCAGAGGACCCTTTGGTCTTCCGGGAGCTCCGAGTACAGTAAGTTCTACGTCAGCTTCGTCTTTTCCGTGCTCATTCGTAGCAACGATTTTGTAAATTCCAGAGTTCAGTCGTTTTGACTCTTTGATGTCAAACTTTGTGTTGTAGTCAACGTTGATTATTTCCACGTTGCTTTCTGTCACTTCCTTTTCCTTAAAGATCCAAACAACCTTTGGAGGAGGCTCACCCTTGATGTTCACATCAAACCGCACTGGCTTTCCAGCCTTAATTGTCGTCTGTTTCAGATTTGTTCTGTCAATTCTTGGTTTCACTGAAATATTACATAAATATGCAAATAAGTTTTCTTATTTCATCACTGAGGACACAAGTAATCAATTTTGCAGTATAAATGGGCACGAAAATGTAATAATGACTTACAAGCTCTATGTTTAGCAATATGAGGTTTAGTAGAGTCAGAAGGCTCTGAAGGTCCTGCTTTGTTAACAGCCACAATACGGAACTGATATTCTCCTCTCTCTTTAAGATCGAGAACTTTCCCACTCAATTGGTCTCCAGGTACTTCGGCTGCCTTTTCCCACTCTGGCTTGAAGCGATCTTTCTTTTCAATGATGTACTTTTCAATAGGAGCACCTCCATCGGATTTTGGAGCGGTCCATTTCAAGTCAACACTGACATTGTCCCAATCAACAATATCTGGCATTCCTGGTTTGCTTGGTTCGTCGAATGGATTCTTAGCCACAATTGGTGTAGTAGTTGTCAGAGGATCTGAGTCACCTTCATCGTTAACTGCAACCACTCGGAATTGGTATTCTTGACCAGGTTGCAATCCCGTTACCTCGAAGAAAGGCGGGACTTGATTTCCAGGGCATTTGCCCACACGCACCCACCGTCCAGTTGCCAGGTCCATTTTCTCAACCTCGTATTCTCTGATTGGCATTCCTCCGTCATCTTCAGGCTTCTCCCAACTACAATCACAAAGGTTGTTATTGTCCTGCACGCTGTATCAAAGGAACACACGTAGATTTATAGAGTTACCTGAGTTTGCATCCTTCTTTATGAATATCGGATACTTTAAGAGGTCCCTTGGGTGTTCCTGGTTTTCCAAGGACGACAAATTCAACTGTCTCCGTATCGGACCCATTCACGTTTTCGGCCTTCAGTGTGTACTTTCCAGTGTCAGATCGGCGGATATTTGAAATAGTAAAGGTTGTATGGTAATCCTCAATATCGATTTGAATTCTCTCGGTGTTAGTCAAGGGGATGTTGTCTCTCCAGCTCCATACAACAGTTGGAGGAGGCTCACCCTGGATATCAACAGACCATTTGTGGGTGCGTCCTGCCTTCAACGTAATACTCTTAAAGGTATTTCGGTCAATTCTTGGCTTCACTGCAAAAGTCAATTACGGACATTAGCAAAACAATACCGAAATCAATTCACTCGCTGCTTAATTGCTTACAATTGCGGTGTCTGCAGACATGATTAGCGGTAGGCTCAGATGGCTGTGATTTTCCAGCTTTGTTCACAGCAAGAATTCGGAACTGGTAAATTTGCTTCTCTTTCAGTCCTTCCACTACAGCTTTGCATTCAGCGTCTTTCGTAGTGCAAACTTCTACCCATTCAACGTTTATCTTGTCCTTTTGTTCAACGATGTAATGCGTGATGGGTCGGCCTCCGTCATTGTCAGGCTGTTAAGCAAAACAGAAATATTGTCTTATTCCTTAAGTACTAGCCCCTTGAACATTCTATATCAAAACTGTTATTTATCTTACCGCCTTCCAGGTAAGTGTAACACTTTTATTGTCGTAATCAAATATTTCAGGTTTGGAGGGCGGATGTGGTTCGCCTGTAATTAGAAGGAATTCATTATTGCAGTGCATTTACATTTGTATGCATTTTATAGTGATATCTGTACTTACCGTAAGGATTCTTCGCTACGATTGGCTCTTCGCACTCCAAAGGATCTGACTCTCCTTCTTTGTTGACAGCCTTGACACGGAATTTGTATTTCTTATTGGGCGTGAGGCCATCAACTTTGAAATTGAACACATCTGGACCAACTTCTCCAGCTGGCACCCACCGTCCGGTATCCATGTCCATTTTCTCAATGACATAGCCGGTGAGGTCAGTACCACCGTTATCAACAGGGCGCTGCCAAGAAATTGTGACATGATCAGCTCGGACTTCCTCAGCTTTAAGAGGTCCCCTTGGGTGAGTTGGTTTATCCAGAACAACAACATCGGCAATGCCTTCACAGACGCCACTTGAGTTCTTCAACACCAATTTGTATTTTCCAGAGTCAGCACGAACTGCTTTTCGAACTGTGATAACTGTGTTCCTCTCGTATTGCTCAATTGTTAATCTAGTTCACATTAATGCACGTTTATTAACAATTCCCCAGAGGTTGTAATATTTAAGTAGTATAGTTAAATATAGTAAATATATTTTAATAAAGTTACCTGTCCCCTTGTGGCTTGATGTCTTTATTGTCCAAATACCAGGCTACGTCAGGTTCTGGCTCTCCTTGATACTTAATGTCATACTTAATAATCTGTCCTTTCTTAACGACGATGTTTTTCAATCCCTCGCCGACAATGAAAGGTTTTACTACAGGGAGTGCAATACATTTTAAATTTCCTAATTAATATTTCTGTAGTGGCTTAGCGAAAGACAATCTTACCAAATCGGGCTTTGCAAATGACGGGTTTTGTTGCTTCGGAAGCTTCACCAGGTCCGGCTTTGTTTACTGCCCGAATCCTGAATTCGTATTGTTTGCCTTCAGCGAGTCCATCGACTGTAGCTTTAGTAATATCGCCTGCGACTTCCTTTGCAGGAGACCAGTCCTTGCTGAATTTTTCCTGAGAAACGCAATAATTTTTGTAACTGTGTCCACGATCATTGTATTGTTATTATTCTATTATTATTGCTTTATTATTATTCTATTATTATTCTATTATTATTCTATTGTTCTATTATTATTACTTTAAATTCAATGATGTAGCCTGTAATAGGAGCTCCACCATCGCTTTCTGGTTTCATCCATTTGAGATCGACGTGATCCACGTCCCAGTCCACCGGTTCAAGTCCGGTTGGCTTTCCAGGTTCATCTAATGAACATCAGCATTGCTTTGGTTATTTAGAATGTGCGCAAATTATACAGACTACTCGGAATTAGCACAGAGTCTTACCCCATGGATCTTTGGCCAATACAGTTTTAGGATAGTTAGCTGGTTCAGATGGACCAAGTTTATTCACAGCACGCATTCTGAATTTGTACTCTTTCTTGTGAACAAGGTCCTCTAATTTGTGAGTGAAAGTTCCCACAGGAACTTCGGCAACACTGTGCCAGCCACCTTTTACACTGAGATCTTGTCGTTCAATGACGTAATGAATCAAAGGAGCGCCTCCATCGTCCTTTGGAGCTGTCCATGTCACTACACAGGAGTCTTGGAATATTTGACCAACTTCCATGCTGGCAGGAGGATTTGGAACATCTAGACGTATTCATTCAAATTAACAAATGCCTTTTGTGGAACAGTAACCAACTGTCGAGAAATTTGCATACCTTGGAAATTAATTTTAATGGTCTTTGTATCTTCGCCTTGTTGATTGCTAATTTTAATTACAAAAGTTCCTGAAAGTTCTCTTGCAGGTTTCTTGTATTTGAAGTCAACTCTGTCTTCAAGAACGACAACTTCAACTTCCTTAAGCTGAAGCATTTTGCCGTCCTTAATAAGTTTGCCCTCAACTTGTGATTGTCTTGTTCCCTCAACTGCATAAACAAATTTTCATCATTTTCACCATTTACATTACTTTCGAAAGTAATTAACTGAATTTTAGTATATCGTTATGTGCGCCAATGAATTGGAACGTACCCGTGTAAGGGACATTGAATACCAGAGGTTTACTTGCAGGTCCTTCGACATCTCCTTCGAAGTTGATTTTGGGTGCTTCTTCACCTTTGCCCACTGTCAGCTTACAATGCGAGGTGAGTCTTCCTGAAGCGCAAACAATTTCTCCAGTGTCGCTTTTCTCGGCTTTATTGAAAATAAGTTGATGGCGACCACCACCAAGATTCTTGATTTCTATTCTCTCAGATGTCACAACAGGTTCTCCATTTATTGTCCATTCAGCAGATGCTGTTTGATCTTGCAATTCAATTTCAAGTACAACGCGCTCTCTTTCCAAGGCGTTTGTGTCCTTTAATTTCTTATTGAATGCGTTTCGATCTGTGAATACACTTACAGTTATAAAAGCCGATGCACAATATCATGCAGTAAACTTAACCACAAATTAATAAAAACTGTACATTCTACGGCAAGTTCTCCTTCAGTCTCGTCAGCATTAGATTTGCAAGTAATTTGTCCAGCGTCAGTAATTTTAACATCTTTAAATATAAGTTTTCGTTTACGGCCATCTTTTACTAGTTGAACTCTGAAAGACATTAACAATGAAACATTAAGTATTTCAATTGACCAAGTTTAATAATTTACTTAAATTACCAACCTTTTATCGCCCTTGATTGGTTCACCATCTTTAAACCATTGTACGTCGCCGTCATCTTCGTCTAATTCGCACTCCATGCACACGTAATCTTTTTCTGTGGCATGAACGCCCAGTAAAGGCTTCGTGAATTTGAAAGGATATTCTGAAAAACCATGTATTTTTGTTGTAAGCGTTATAATCATTGGTCAATGTATTTCTCAGTTTTCATTTACATGAATTTAGAAGCAATTGTGACTTTACCTACTACCGTAAGTTGGGTCTCTGTTTTATCTTCTTGTTTCTCAATCTTACAAGTATATTTTCCTGTGTCCGTCAATTTTCCTTTTTTAATTGTTAGTCTACAGTTGCCAGTCATGTCTTTAATGATGTCATAATCGCCGCCATCAGTAATCAATTTATCGCCCTTGAACCACTGTACCATAGCGCGACCACTGCTAACAGTACATTCTAATTCAATTTCTCGGTTTACAAAGCCATCATGGCGTTTGGCCAGTGGTTTCAAAAAGGCAAAAGTAGGATCCGCCTCTGTAAAAATGCATATTTACAATTTTTCATTTTATTTGCATCTAGGTAGAATTCATGTCAAATATTCTAATAAGCAAACATTGCTGAGCGTTTTGTGTAATGGAATCTTTACCTTCAACAGTCAGGAAAGCTTCTGATTTGATACCATTTATTTCACAAGTGTATCTGCCCATGTCATCCATCCTAGGGTTGTTTACAATCATGACGTATGTTTCGTTTTCATTCTTGAATTTGTATTTGGTCGAGACAAACAGCTCCTGTTAAACAATAGTAATTTTGTAATTATGTATTACCGATAAAGAATAGAAATTTGAATGTGAAAATTTTAGCCGTGTGACTTTCTTACGTCCTTTCGGAGATACCACTTGGGTTTGCAGTTAGCTTTAGAGAAAATTGCCTCAAACACGACCTTCTTATCCTTGCCCTCTTTGCAGTATTGGTCCACTAAAGGTTTTTGGAATGAATCTGTCTTCTGTACTCCCACAAAATTCACAGCATAGTTAGAATTTACTCATTAATTTACTTTTAAGCAAGGAATTTATTTTAAAAATTTGCCAAGTTAAACCTAAATAAAAACGCCTGTGTGTATAAATGGATAAAAACCTTTTAGAGTTCACCCATACGATGAGAAATAATATAGACAACAAAAAACCTACTATAATTCATTTAACGTTTACCTGTCTTGTTTTGAAGTGTTAACCATTTTGTCTAAAATAATAAAAATAAACATAAAGTAAATAGAGCCTAACAACCAAAATCTCTCCTTCAACCCCACCAACATAAAGAAAAGAACAGAGAAAAGAAGAAGGTGTACATTGTGTTTGTGAGACATTTATTATGTTGAGTGTAATAGAAAATAATAAGCGACAGAATCTAGAAGAAAGTTTTCTATATATAAAAAGATGGTTTTATTTCCTTGCTGAGTCCAGTTACTGTATTCTGAAAAACATTTTTCAAATATTTTTTAAATGTCCGAAAATAGTTTTTAGCTGGCTCAACAAAGAAATCTTATGTCACCTATAATGGATATTATACATTTATGACAGGGTAATATCACAATAATATCATATATATAAATCTATTAGTTGATGGAAACATATTGGACTTGGATTACATTAAAAAACAGGAACAGATACGACATTGGTAGAGTAAACATAAAATAACATCAATGTTCATGCAATTAGCAAACAAAGATAAAAGGCTTCAAATTACGAGCCAAAAAAACAAACAACTGAGAAAGCCATCATGCATATCAAAGTGAAACAAAAGAAGTGAGTAATGATGGCAGTCGCTTCAGTCATCATAATTTGTAATCAAGACCTAGCACGGAATTCATTTCAAGAACACCGATCAGACAGATCGTCTTTCAGATCTTGTTCACTTATCCAAAAGTTAATACATGTGTTGTAAAAAGACATTATATGTAGTTTGTATTTAAATATGGCATTAAGGCATTTTAAAACTGTTTCTGTAGCTTGCGCAGTAAAAGGGTTAAAAGAGTGAATAAAATAAATTAACTAGCAAGCTTGCAAAAAACTGGCAATAAAAATATTTTTCGCGAAAAATAGAAAAATGAAGATGTAAATCCTATATGCAACGATGAAATGAAATGGATACTCGTTAGGAACCAGTTTTACAGATAAATTAGGGCATTGTATCGGCTGCTTAAAGGTAACGATGGAGGAGGGTGGAGCTTTACGTGATTTTGAATTATGTTTTGTTGAGAAATAATGTTTGGAAATTTAGAAATGCATCATGTGATTGGAAATTGAGTTTTCCGTGCTGAGGTAGCAATTACAGTTTTTATAAAGACTGAAAGGAAACTGCTTGGGAAACGAAAAATTTACATAGAAAGAAAAAGGCCATTTTCGAACGGTAGAATTCCCC
Organism: Yoshiicerus persimilis; assembly: GCA_020352615.2. NCBI lineage: Eukaryota > Metazoa > Arthropoda > Collembola > Entomobryomorpha > Tomoceridae > Yoshiicerus > Yoshiicerus persimilis. The sequence continues at coordinate 2,060,362 of CM060170.1, read as the reverse complement.
AGGAATGGGGAAAGACGTTAAAAAATGGGCCGTATTTGCTATGTAAATTTGATTACGTGTATTTAGAACTAAGTATAAATGAGAATAAAATCGGATATTAGTTAAAGATTGACAGAAAGAAAGAGATAGGGACAGATAATAAGACATTAGAAGAGATCGGTGAAACTCCAACCTCCTCTTTGGTAAAATGGTGAAGGGTAGGCCAATCTGGGATAAGTTCCGCCAATGAAGGTCTTCGTGAGGAGGCTCTCTCCCCTGGCTGTTACAAAAAATCCATAATTCCATCCATCCATCCAATTCAATTCATCATCTAAAACACAAAACTATGAACACGACAAAACAACTACTACAACTAGTACGAAAATTACTGACTACTGCGATACAAAAACCTACTACTCTACTAGTGTACAATTACCAATTAAGAGTAACATACATTAAGTACAGACAGCTAACGGATACACCAAACTAAACCACGGAATTTTCATATTCATGTGAATTTTCGGAAGGAAACCTAAAGAGTCTTGAATCCTTGGTCTCATTCACAAATATTCAACGTACACAAAGCTATCACAAATGCGTACTTTTGGATGCTTCTTTTTATTGTTGGTTCTACGTAGAGGTACAGTATTAAATGAAATGCAAGGAAAAATAATTAAGTATTGGTAGATAGTAACAGGAATCAGTTCTTCATTTTCCCTACTTCAAAGCTAAAACAAGCAAAATAAATTTTTGAATTACTCTTTCATTCAACACATTCATTGCCATACTTAAATAATCGAAGCGTATCCAAATGAGCCTGCATTGCGACCAATATTTCACATTGTTTCCTTAAGAAAGTAGAAATGTTTATGTATTCTGAAAACATTCATTGGAAAATAGTTTGTATACATCGCACGAATAGAGTACGCTTATATTGTGTTTCTGATTCTGACAGTGTAAAGATTCGTAAAGCATTTACTTGTATGACACTATTAAATGTTAAGTATTTATTAGGGATTTATAAGTACCGCAAATAACAAATAGTCTGCTGAGTCGAAATCACAGACTGATATTTAAGTCATGAAAATTACAGTCACTAATTACAGTGAAAGTAGTTGCCGTTTTTGGTGACATGCAACACACGGATTTTATGGCAAAAGATAATTATTAATTATTTGACTTGCGAAAACCTGGTGGTTAAATTAATGGATGTAATCTGATGGATGAAAGAAAACCACCAAGAACTCAGGGAGGGCACTTTGCCGTTTAATGGAGTGATTTTAGAATATATAGACGAATTTACTAATTTGTAATTGAGACGAAATTTTTCAGTTTCCATTTTCATTTTTTCGACTGCAAGCAAAGTTGGCCAATCGGGAATAATTTCGGGTAAAGATGGCCTCCTCTTGATTTGAAGAATATCCTGTATGTTTGCCCACGAAGAACAAATAGGCATAAATAGAGTATGCCGATAAGATACACACTTAGTAAATTGAATGCTTAAAAGAATTCACTCAGAAGCAAAAATGCGAAAATAAAAAGTGAAAAGTAAAAAGCTTGGATAGAGAAACTAAAAGAAATATTTGCTTGAGGGAATTCTGTTAGCACAGTTTGGAGTCAGAGAGAAGGAAAATAAATAAACAATGAGTCTCCCAAAAAGAACTTTCGGGTTGTTGCATAATTAAACCAAATTGGGTATTATTGCATCGGCAGATTAGAACTGTAAGCAGTTGTAAGGTAGTGGAGAAAGCTTTTTCAAAGATGTGGTGACAAAGTAAAATATTTTGAGTAGGAGCAGTTAGGAAGACTGTACGGCATTTTAGGAAGCATAGTAAACCATTCACACGTCAACCATACTGAACGAGACGGCAAAGGTGAGGTTGCAAACCAACATGATGCGTTTTGTATTTAGACGAAATGAAAATAGGTCTCGAGCGACAAATTAATAATGACAATGCAAGATTTGACTAATAATTACAGGAGTCATCCGTTTCTTATAAAAAATAATTTGCGGCAATAAGTACATTAAGTAAATCTATTGCAAACAGACAAATATGAGATTAGATAGGAGATCCTTGCCTAGGTTCAAGTTAATAATGCACGATTTAAGATTTACTACAATACGAGGGGAATTCTACAATCACTGCGCGTTATTTAAGAAAACCAAGCGAACTATAGTTACATGATTTGGGAGACCCAGAATTTCCAAATATTTATCAATCAAAAACGTTTGAAAATTTACAATGCATTTACTTTACGAAAATTGACTCCGACTCGGCTAACGGTACAAAGAAGTGTTGCACTGGAAAAAGGGCTACAATGCTACTGGCTCAATTAAAGAAACCCAAAAGTTTACATGAAATTAACGTTGCCAATCAAATAATATTACAGGGGTGTTCAGATAGTTTTTGAAATGGCATTGAGTATACCTTGAGCCAATTCCACTTGGTTCCCTCTTTTACGGCACACGGGATCTTACACATTTCTTGTCCCTCTACTTTGATACTGATAAATTCATGGGAAGGATCCTCAAATATTCCTGATAATTCTGACGGTCCGAGACCACCACTAAATTTCTGTACCATGAGCACCATTTTTCATTAAACATGACAATTCTAGGGATTTTGCATTTTCCATGCTGATTCTCAGCTAGGAACCTAGGCAAGGACTCATAATCTTTATTACGTTGTACACAATTACTACAAACTAACACTGTATTCAAAACATTTAAGCTACTAATTTGAAATGAACGGCGTCCTTTACCTGAGTTTTCCTTCCAGCTGCTTCAAACAATCGTAAATAACGTTAGTAAAGTCGACACTATAGACTACTAATATACGGAAATGGTTAGTTGTCAAAGACCGAGTCTAGAACTCATAAATATACGGACAGATATTAGAAGAAAGTTTAAATTGTGTTTAAAGAGACAGACACATCAAGAAGTAAATGCAATTTCCAAGAAATTTCTCCAACTCTACCCTCATACTATTTGGCAACTACCTTTCAATATTTTATACTTCCTTATTGCAACAATCCCTATCACGTAAACCTTTTCTAAATCTCCATTATCATTTTTCCAACCGATGTTACTTTCTGAAATGGTAAATGCGTAAATAGAGAATAACAGGACACCTTACCCTCTCGATGTGTTTGAGTTTAGGTTTGTCATCCTTCGGCGTCTCCTTCAGATCTCCCCAGTTGGGATCCTCCTCTTGTTTACCCCATTTGGCATACTTCCTCTTCTTCAACATGGCACGGAAATCCATACCACTGGCATCTTTAGTAAGCAAAATTTCATGAATTTCATTCAATAACACTTATTTCAAGTAAAACTGCCAGTATTTATTTTAATTAAGTGTACCAGACACGAAGAGGGTGAGTTCTGCAGAATCCTCTCCGTGACAGTTGTTAACGATAACTCTGTATTTTCCTTCATCGTTCGGCTTGATCTTTCGGATGCAAAGAGTGATATTATTGGTGTCTCCATCGGTATGGAATTTGTAACGTCCTCCTTCCATAATTTCTGATACTCCCTGAAACACGGTAAGGTCGCATCATTAGGAATTCAATTTCTGAGTAATTTACCAGAGCATTTCTCTTACCTTATAAAATTTGAAAGTGGGGGCTGGGTTACCCTCAACGGTGACCGTGATATAGGACGTTTCATCTGCGCAAGAAAGTAATCATTGTAACTGCAGGTCGTAACTAAGGAAAAGGGGTATTGTAGAGGTACCTTCAACTGCGGTGTAACTTTCCTGAACATCGACGATGGCAGGTGCTCCGGCATCTCCGGTAGCCTTAAGGGGGGTGGACGGTTTGTCGATGAGTTGAGCCAAGTCAGCAACACTTGGTCGACGAACCTCGGCGCTCGGACGTCGCTTCTATACACATTACGCACATACACATTTTAAAATGGGGTTTCCACTAATAACCAATTTTGCAATTGAACATGTGCCAGTAATTTGTAATGCAAATGTTAAGTGGTGCAATCTGCTTTACAAGGTATTAAAACAACATTGATTGACATGTATGCGTTGGTCTGACCTCTTTTGACATCCATTGGTGTGAAAGACTGTAAATAACTGGAATTGAGTGCAAGTCAATAGAATGTCAAAAGGGGTTTCAACCGACAAAACTAAAAGTTTAGCGACAACTTAAAAAAATGTAACGTAACGGAACATAAAGATGAAATAAGTAAACGTAAATAATAATCGTGAATTACTCACGAGAACATAAATTGGCGTGACAGAACATAAATAATAATGTAACGAACATAAAAGCCGGTAAAAATGTACGGACAAATCTCTACATAAAATTCATGCTATAAAAACAGTTGAGTATTTAGGCATTGTCGAAAAAACAAAAACATTGTCGGGAGTCGTAGTCAGTGAATATTGGTCAAGATCGAAGACAAAATCAGTTCAGTTAACAAACAAATGCCAACTATAATTGTTACACTTAAGTGTACCGTAAAACAGAAAAACCTTGCTAAATTCTGACCAATATACAACTGATAAAATGGCTGAATGAAATATTAAAATGTTTTGTGAAACGCATGCTATTTGTAAAGCGGACGTAAGCAGAAGCTTTCTCTGGTTCCAGAGAGGAAGCCATGCCTTCGTAGCAAAATCAATTAGGGAAAAATAAATATCCGTCGAAAAAACAGAATATTGCAAAGAAAAATATTGATGTGGGTTTGGAGGATTCAAAATTCAGTGAAAGCATGAGGGTTAACCAAAATAGTTTTCTAGGAAAAATAATTATTAGGTTAATCTACACATTTGGATGTAAAACCTCCAAAACATCTTTAAAAACTTTTCCGACCAAAATGAAGGGAAGCATGTGCAGTTTCTTAGTTTGAAAAACGTTGGTGCTGGATTCCCTTTACGTAGATGTTGTAGATACATACGTAAAGTACTGATATCGCCATCAATTGAAATTCTACTAAATATGTACAGTAAATACATAGGTGATTGTAATTCAAATTATCAATGCAAAATCCTTTAAAAAATTATTCTATTAAAAAATGACTACGGACAGATTTTGTTTACAGCCTCACTGCTGTAAATTTGGAAAGTTCGTTGACTAATGAACTTTATATTTACGTAAAAAATAAATTTCATGCCACGCACTATTATATAGCTCTGCTCATACTATAGTAAATATGTATAAACGTTTCATGATCACGTCTAATACGCAATAAATGTACGCCTACACAGTTATTCGTATTCTCAATTTTTGCCTACTAAAACTAAAACGCAACATATACATCAGCTCTTAATTAGAAGTCAGTTTATAAATTAGAATAATCGCAATTTATGACAGGACAATTGACAAAACATGAAATAATGTACGAAATAATCGGCAATCACCTACACTGACCATTACACATACACATACACAAAAATAAGAAAGTTTGAAAGAAGTAGATATCAACGATAATAAAGAGAAAGAATACAAACAAAGCTTTGAAATAGTAAAGAAATGACAGAAAAATCAATAGGGCTTCAAAAGACGCGACAAAAAGACAAAAACAAAGAAACGAGCGTAAAAATTGTAAGGGTCATAAAACTTTGACACTTTGTGAAGAGTCTGTAAAGACGTTGGGAAATACAGACAATAGACATTAAAATAGTGACGATTGAAAACACAATACAGTCATCATGTAATATTGTGAGTTAAAGGTTGAAAATGTGAAAAGACTCATTGTCTTCATCTGTGTCAAAATTTTTCCATGAAATGGTAAAAGGGATAGAGATGTGTTTTCTAGAAACTAAACGGTTCTCTGGAAAATTCAAAATACAATGATTACAGAGTTTGTAAAAAATTGATCAGTAAAATTTTATAGTACATGCTACGAGAGTCGCTCGGATTTCTGGAATGCCCAGTGCTAGAAAATTCACATGACATTAGACATGACATGACAGACGAAACATATAGAAAAGCTAAAAATGTTTGATGAATAGCGAGTACAAAAGACTCGATTAAAAATAGGCAGTTTAAGAAACTGCAGTAATTCGTGGATTTATCATAAAGATATACATTAAGACATTTGGTTGACAATACATAAAAAAGCTACATTTTTCATTTATGTGACAAATATATCACTAAGCGAATTGAAGACAACATTTTGCAATGTACAGTGACGTTTACGTACATGGTTTAATAAATAGAATCTAATAATTTGCTTTGATTGCATGTTGTGCTTAGCAAATGACTTCTACAAAGTAATAATTAGTTACTCGTAGAACAGTGGTTTTAAGATTCTAACCTGTTTTGGCTCCTCGGCCAATTTAAGCAATTCGCCGGAACGAGGACCTCTTTTACTCTGAATGCAAATAGGAAAACTCATCATATTAAATGAAATCAGACTGAGAAGCACTTAAAATCATTTTCATCATCATTATCAAGAATATTCATCATAAATAGCAAGATTGACATTACGAATCGTTTGACACCGTTTACTTATCTGTCGACGAAGAAGGGCTAGAGACGGCAAGGATGACATGGGAATTGAGGGAGAGGCTGAGGGAAGCTATTGAGTGGATGCTATAAACATTGTAAAGTAATTAAGTATTAACTTAAAAAAGTAAATTAAATTAAAGTAATTAATTAGCTCAGCCAAACAGCTTAATACAATACAACCCAGTACAAATACATTATAAATGGCAAACTTAAACCATAAAATGATATCGAAAGAGTAAGGTATTAACTTCGTTAAGGTAAATGAGCTTTTGCGATTGGTTGTGGAGGAACGACGAGTGCGAGATGCGACGTCGTTCGCGAGTCGACGAAGAGTGGAGAGAGAGCAAATGAAAAGATTAATGGAACAAGAGCATAGCGAGAGACAGCGAGAGAAGACGAGAACAAAAAGGGTTGAGAAGAAAACGATGAAGAAAGGGTGATTTGCATGGGCAGTTCAGTGAGCAGTCAAGTAGTGACTGTCCGTCATTATTATTTATTATTGGCGATACTTGCTTTGCTTAACTGCATATGAATAATGTAATATAATATCCGAAACAAAATCTGCAGTATTACGATTTCACTCTGGTACTAACTATTATTATTATGATTATTTTGAGCAGCAGCAGCGTAAATGTTTCAATCAATGTAAGGAAATAATAATATAATGATAATAATAATGAACTAATAATATCCTTTTTGCATGAATGAAGTCACTTTATGTAAATCAACAAGTGTGTACTTAGTTGTGGCAGAATAGTGTAGTATACTATGAATTAGGTACAATAGGAGTACATATTTTAATATGACTCTGTCACCAGTGCTCACCTTGTCCTCTTTAACCTCACCAGGTCGAAGTCTCCCAGTCTGCACTCAAAATTACCCAAAAAGAATTACACAGTGAACAAAAGATTCTAGTAAGTATTAAACATGACAACAAAACTTTGCTTTGGTTACTTTACGGAATACTGCGTTTAATACGTAACCTAAGGTAGCTTTAATGTTTAAGGACCTACTTTCTTTCTTTGTATAAGTAGTACTTTAAAGAGGTTGCAAGCTATGTAGGAATAATAGTCATTAATTTTCTTCTTAACTTTAATTAATCCCTTGCTAATTATTATTTTGGTAGAATGTTGAGGAAAGTTAAAGTTATAGCATTCTTACTTATGTGCTGTAGTAATTAATGCTGCAAGTAATTGTCGACGGCTTTGAGAAATCATAAAATGAAAAGAATAAGTGGGAATACCAGGGTCATTAGTGATTGAAATAACCGAATTTCAGTGCTGAGCTCAGATCAGATCGTCTGAAGAAGGCGGCGGGTTGGCATTATTAAACACTTGCAATTTGCATTTTGCTTGCAGGGGTAACGAAGGCTGTTTACGGAATGATTTGTTGGGCTAACATATTACAAATTACAATACACAATACGTTGATAGTTAACAGGAGAAAGGGTTTGTGCAATATTATTGAGGGACTGCTGGCAGGGTGACCGGAAACAATGGACCTCGGGAAAATGTTAAAAAATACCACCGAGTGGCAATTCGGATTTCTCAAATGTTCCTGCGAGGCGTTGGAAACTCTGGTCACCCTGCTGGCTGAAGAGAATTATTGTACTCGTGGTACCCACATTGCAATAACAGCTAGTCCACCCACATACCAATACAACATATAAAATTACATAAATGGAAGGCAAAGATTGCATACAGAAATAATAAATAATGGCGAGTAAATAAATAATAACAAAATGAAATAATAAAATAATAATGTAAAAAATAATACATCTTAATTAATCATGACACTGGGAAATACAAATTACAAAATCATGGCAAACATTCATCAGGAATAACAATAGTATTATATACATAATAGAATGTAAACCAAAGACGAAAATAGATTATGGTAGGGCCAAAGTGTAATTAATGATTAAAACTCAACGATAAATTAAATGGTTTAATAGTAATTTTAATAACGATAATATTAAAATGCAGTTTAATGGCAATCTGGTAACGATAATGATAGCATACTCAAGGCCAGGCCAAATTAATATCGTTGACCATTTCAATGGCACTTTAGTTGCCTCAAGAGTCATTTGAGCTCACCTTTTTCTCCTCCACAACTTCTCCAGGACGCAGTTTCCTATGCTCCTAATAATAATCATAAGCACATAGTTTTCTTTAAAAATTCCATAAAAATTCCACTGGAAAATCCAAACTATTTCAAAAATCACTGAAAAACTAATCACTAGAGTGGAACTGGAAATGCTTGAAAAGCAAATGACTATTTAGTAAAAAAGATTGGAAAATGGGCTGTACAGTCAGCAGTACATTAGAGTACGTCACATACCTAATTCTTGATCAGACTACTGAAAGAGTGAAGTTACGCACTGTACAGTGTACATTCGCAGTGCATCACGTGACTACAGTACAAACTAACAATAAAGACGACTGTGTTCAAAAATCTCGTCACAGTTCATTAGTGCTCCGTCATTAAAGGATTAGTAAGATTTTTACAAAGTAATGGCGGCATTCAACGATATCAGTAAAACTGCTGAGAAGTAATGGAGTCCGTTGTTCCTCTCACCAGAGGAATAAGTAACAATGCTGACCTTTACCAGAAAGTTCTAATGCACGAGAAACTTTAAGCTGCATTCACGGGCTTTTTCTTTTCATTTACTCTGTCTACATAATTATTTTCTGTTCTATCAACTGGATGTTAGAAAAACAAAGCTCTGGCTGGATTGTTCACTGCAGATACTAGTCTTGCGTGCCATGGGAAGAAATTCGAGTTCTCTCTTCTCTTATGAGTTTCCTTTGCCAAATATTTAAATTATAAAAGAATTTTCTATGATCTGGTGCTGAACTACAGTCGGTTGATGTAGTGTTGAATGTGTAAGCCTCTGACGGAAAATTGGCACCGCAAAATACCTCGCATTCTCTATCAATGAAACGTTTCAGGACCAACAAAATTCTCCATGTAGTTCTGTCTCCACAGTCAGTTTATCAAGACTTTTTTCATTTCCTTCTCCATTCCATTTGAAACATCCATTCCGAACTACCGATTACACAGCACCGTTTCACTGAGCTTTCTGGCCAACCTTTGTTATTACTTATTGGCAGTGCACTTTGCATTTCTTCTACTACACCCGACGTTTGGAGGGTAACTGAAAACACTAGACTAAGTAACACTTAATTCCTTAACATTCATTCTAAAATCACAAACTAACTAGAACTATCCACTACATATTCGTACAAATTAAGTCGTTCACAACATAAGCATTACTTGCTAACAACTACGTCAGCTACAAACTTAAGTAAACACTCTTTAACTAGCAAAATAGCTATCTATTTACTTAATTATTATTTTCTACTGCGCTAAGAACAATGTACTCAGGTAACTCAATGTAACAATATCTTAACCTTTATAAAGGCATACTTTTAAATTCTACTACTCCATTAAAACTGCAAAGGCTTTATAAACATCTGTTATCAAAACAAATAATAAGTAAAACAGGCTAGAATACAAAAGAAATATCACAGTTGTGAAAATTCATATTTTTCCGTAAACACTTGGAAATACTTAGGAATACATTTAGGTAAGCGTAATGTTCAGTTAAAATACACAACAATAAGGACCCTAACAATTAGCAATGATTTCTTGACCTCCTGTCATTTCTACCAATATAATGAAGGCCGTAAGGTTTACCATCTTTCACTAATGACACGACCACGTTGATTGGGAATTCTGCCGTAGTTTCCCCATTAGAATATAAATACATAGTAATAATGCTGCTTGGTATCCTAAGACTACATAACTAGCGTGATGTGGGATATTACCCAGAATAGAAGAAACTTGAGAAAAGGAGCATAATAGGATAAAGTAGAGAAATGGAAAAAATAAACGATGGAAATCTGGATTTGATAGAGTATAATTAGCATAATGAAGAGAAAATAGAGTTACGTACGTGAATTCGGAACAGAATGGAGATAAGGGTATAAATTGGTTAAAATGGAAGTACCTCATCAGTGATAATGAGGGAGGGTCTCCTCTCGCCAGGTTCAGGTGGAATGAGAGATCCTCGTCGTGAGGAAGGTCCACTTCCGGGAGCAAGCGATCCCTTTCTATCCTTGTCCTTGGACACTTCCAATTTCGGTGGCTCGACAATTGCAGGCTTAGCTCCTGGGGCCCCCTACACCACAGAAAAGGCCGTTAGCAAATATTTATCATTAGGGAATCGACGAAACATGCTCCTGAACATCCAACGGAACGAGATTCACACTGACTTTAGTCCGTTCCTTCAGTACGACTTAGAATCGTGTTATCTCACCAAATCCAGTTCAAATCGAACACATTACTCAGATATGCGTTACAGATTATCGTGCATTCATACTTCTACACTACGATTAACACGGTCGTTTCAGGACTAGTGAGACTAGTAAATAAGAGGAAATCGGCCCACATTTCATTCCGAAACACTCGATATCACAACCCATCAACTCACATCATCACTCAACTCAATCCCTCACTTGACGTTGCACAAGTCAAAACAACTCTTCCAACCACGCAAAACAAAAATCCAATACTACATTTCTCTCACCCACCTCACTCACGCATACAAAAATAAATCAATATATTTAGATATGTACCGAACTCTTTTGCCAGAAATCATCCTTTTAAATTAATTTACAAAATATCTACTGTCTACTTCTCCTTTACAACACAACAACTTTCCACATTACACATTAACACACACTAGTCACATATTTATCTAAACACTGCAAAGCTATAATAAGAATTCCAAGTAATACCTCGTCGTGCAAACTCTCCACTCTACACAAATATAAAAAGGAATTTTCTTGCTCTAGGAAATCATCCCAATAGCTAATCAGTGACGTTATGCATACTTCTCGCCACTAGTAAATTTCTCCTCGCAACATTTAAGCGCACAAACAGGAAATTATTACATGTTCATAAAAGTATGTCGATTTAGCAAAATTTTCTCTGCTTCGGGACAGATGACTAATAAATACGTCAGAAAACATTATTATTTACTCATCACGATTATTATAGAGTTGTTTCATTCTGGAATTTAGGATTCCTTCCCGAGTCTACTTTTGGAATAAAATTCCAATTGACATTTTTGAGGAAAAGAACGAAGCAGAACTGAAAAATGTGTCCGTCATTTCTAGCGTGGCAAGTGACACTGCTTAGAAAAAGTTTTGAGGAGTGGAGCGGACATTTGAAAAGTGGTGTGAGATTAGGTTTTGGAGATTTGTGCGGTGACGATAGACAATGTATTGCGTATAGGAAGATTGGCATAGGAAGAGAGATTCGACAGAGGATAGTGGAATAGCTGCTCATAAATAGAGCATTCCATGGAGCCAAGAGAGTGTACACTAGGGTATTACATTATTGGCATATCAATATCATTACTTGCGTGATGTACGTAATGGTTTTGTAACGCTTATCGTTAGGAAGGGAGCGTATTTGTGAGAAGTAGCTGGCGTAGCTGTAGGAATGGTGTTAGCTGAAAAGCAAAGTGAATAATAAGCTAGATGAGTAACACAAGAATGAAGTCGGAGAGGCAAGGAGAGCAACGAAGAAAAAATCACGCTCAATGCCAGAGAAAAGCTATATTTTTGGCTTCTTTGTGCTAATCTCGGAACGACTTACGTTATTGTTAGTGAGATAGTGTCCTGGAGTAAGTTATTAGCGCCTAGGTAGTTCATTTATTGCTACAGGCAAAAGCAGAGAGGGAAGCGAATGTATTTTGGCGACAATAACTCGTGCAGAGGTTTATGCTTTCGAATTGTTTCTATTTTTCAGAGACTTGGGCTAGGCTAGGCCAGGCAGACTGGCTAAGGCTGGCTGCAAATGGTCCTTTACCGAAACAAGATTCTGATCTTAAATGATTACAGTTCGTGATAGGCTCTATCTGTCTCAGTGCACAATTATACAGCAACAGACAGCCACAAGTATACCCTTTTGTTCTCAACAGTGACAATGACATTATGTTCGTCTGATTTACGCAGAAACTCGAGTTGGTCGTTTAAACTTTAAATGTTGAAACAACTGCAGATACTCTATCTATTGTTTAGCACTGATTGTCCTCTCTTGTTCTACTTGGATCAAAACACTAAGTTCCTCTTGTGCATCTACATAATTGTAGTGCAAGCAACAGGACGCCTGCACTATCTTCCTCACTACGCGAAAATACTTTTTCTTCCTTGCTGCCACACAAAATTTCCCTTATCTATTTTTTAACTTGCTTCCAATCTATTCTTAGGTCTAAAAATTGGACTTAAGAATATCCCTCCTGTGGTTTTCTTAGATTATTTGCACAGCTGTTCTCTCTCTTACAGACACGAGACAACTATTAACATGTTTTTCGTTTTGTAGCAACCCATTTGCTTCTCTTCGCTTTAAATCCTAAATTGCCCAATTCTCCGCAACACACAACCACGGAACAGGTAAGACTACTACAATTGTCGCAGAGTCCGTCCACCTCACCATCAGCTATCAGTCAAGTCACCTAACAAGTTATGCTCCTAGGCTCTTAATTCGAATTAGAAAAAACCTTTGGGAAAATAATTCAACTGAAAGCATTGTTTAATTGTAACAGTACTAAAAGCTCTCTTTAAAACAAGCTTCAAAATTATAGGTGCTTGTGAATAAAACTAGGCTGAATCATACAATAAATAAAATACAGTGCTAATTGCTTAAGTACAATTTTACATACTATACAGACGAAGAAAAAGACTTTTTTGTTAAGCAGACGATACTAGCAAACCCTCACAAAATATCAAAAATCCAGAAACCTCTTTGAAACAAAAAATAAATTAAAAAAATAGTACTTGTTTTGTAATTTTAATGACCATCAGTAATAAAAATCGAAGAAAATGGTTTTCGGTTTAAAAATCCTTGAGAAAATCCATTTGAAATCTGAATTTCAGTTTTTCTCGTTTCTCTGGAAAATACTTGCGTAATTTTTATAACGAATAAGAATGGTATTATTTCTTATTTCATAGTATAATTTTCCCTACAAGTGTGAAATTGAAAATAGTGGGAATAAAAATAGATTTATCTTGGTATGACCTATGTGGTGATAAATATTGAGAAAGTGACATTTTTGGTCACAGAAAGAAAAAGACGCCTGCTCTACAAACCAAAGAGGTTCCTGTAAAGTAAAATCGCAACATGAGCTCTACCAAAATGTTTTCTTTGTTGTCGTGAGCGTCAGTTTGCTGGTTGAAATGGTAACGGAGAGAAAACGGTTATTCCAATGGAAGGATGCAGACCACAATGTAAAAAATAGAACACTTGTCACTTTTCACTGCAAACAATTTGGGAACGGTGTTTGGAGAGACATGGACGTAACGTAGAGATACACTATATGTCGTACTTACTCGTAAGAGAGGCTTTGGCTTTTGAGGTAAAGGCATCCTTCAAATTCTTTGAGAAAGGTGACTTGACCAAGAGAACCTAAAAGAGCCTGTCTGCTTCCCTTACGGAAGGATTGCTATTTCCTCTGCAGAGACTCGACGACAGAGGTTTCTCGTGCAACGCTCACTGAAAATGTTGGAATTCCGCAGAACACTTTGCTAGCCGTTGCTCCACTTTCCACGGAGGATGAATAGAAGACACTGCACTTGATGGTATCCACAAAATGCACAACAGTTCAGAACACACTCGGAAGCAAGGAGTTCGGACTGCAATCACTGCTGACTACAATTAGTGCAGCTTGACCTACGACTCAACATAACCTAAGGCTATGTCAAGGGAGAGGCACTGGCGCCAGTGCAGTGCCACTGATTCCCTACACTCTCATCCGAGGCAGAAGTCCAAGCTCTGTCTTAGGTGACTCTCACCCACCAACTAAAGCCAGAACTCGGGCGCCCTAGTCAACTATACGAATTGTTCCATCTTTGCATTATTCATCCTCAACAACTCCTGTGCCCCTAACTATGTATCTGCGAACAAAGACAGATAACTCCAGCATTTCCGCCCGCTCCTCACTTAACCCGCACCCTGTGTGTGCAAAACCGTTTTCCACACTCTGAACTCGGAGCTGGCTGTGTTTTCGACTTGTGACTCAAGTCAAACATAAATACACGGAGAGATACAGAGATACAACGTGTAGGTAGATTCCAACACAACAGCACTGACTAATAATGTGGCTCCGCTCTCAATGGGTTATGCTTCGCGAAATATAGGATTACAGATTACACAAGTACATAGGTACTCCGTGCAGACGGAATAAACTGCCTGTAGGTAGGTACCTATATAATATTATCCAACTTGTAGCTTTTCTTTAGCCTTCATTGCTCTGCCACGCCACAAGCTCAGCAAGAACACAACGTAAGCCAACAAAAACATTCAACACTGATATTTGCAAATGCAAAGGGAGTAAAGCTGGAGGTTAATTAGGCTATGACAGACTTGAGACAACTCAAATAGACGAGGGGCACATGGTGTTAGTTTTCCTTAAATCCTTAAGCTCTACCTACAATTACAGACGAAACAAGGGATTTCATATTCTGCCTTAATACACTGCACACATCATTTATCTCCACGTCACAGCCGGAAACTCACAGAGAAAGCAAGCACCTTCTTTTCTTCCAAATACACAATAACGCAAAATGCATAATATCACCCAGAGATGCTAGGAGAAAATTAAGTCGTGTGCAAAACAATAGCTTAGGGCATAAATAATAATAATAGTGTTTCATGTCTTCAGCAAATCTTTATGGCTGCTTTAAGGATACTAAACTTTCTGAATTGTGCGCTTATAAATTCTTTGTGCTGAAATATTGTAAGCTCCTTAATAGTTATCCTGTGTCAGTGAGTCTCGTTTTCCTAAAACTATTGCATCTATAAGACATATCCGCAAATTCTGTTCCAAGACATCAATACAACTTATTATAAATTAACCATTATTGTTAACAAAAACTTTTCTTTTTAAAAGTAGCATTAATATTTATGGAATTGATAAACACGTTTACGGAATTCTTAAAAGAAAAGAATAGGAAGCGAAATAATTGACGCGATTAATATTTTCTGGATTAGTCTTAATGTATTAAAGTAGAAAACAACAATTTTGAGGTTCTAGTATGCTTTTGCATTGGTGAGGACGATGCAGTAGCATTAGGCTTAGAAATGGTGATTGTAGTATGTGCCTGTTGACTCGTCTGACAATGTAGTATCTGTACAATGTTGGTGTGTGGAGATACAATGTAGATGTTGGATGATGTGATATTTAAGTAAGACATTAGACATCCCACGTTTTGTTCTGTTTTTTGATAGAGTGTTCTCTGCAGCAGGATTTCGGTTGTTGGAGTGCACTGTGTGTTAGACTTGTGTTGTTGTAATTTGTAGTTGTTGGTAGTGCCTTGGACTTGTTGGAGTGAGGAGTGTATGTAGTGAGTAATAGTAATCTTTTTAGACATGGAGCAGTAGTAATGTGGTTATCTAGCAATGTGAAGGAGGGTATCTATGTATCGTTCGTGTTTTATGTGGAGTTGTTGGGAGATTGTGGAGAGGGAGAGTGGAGGAGAGACAAGACACTTGTCTCAGTCTTAAGTCAAGTGACTGGTAATGTGATGTGATGTGTGGAGCAGGGAAATGATCGTGTCACACCAGGCAAAGAGAAGAGATATCGTCTTTCCTCCCGTATTCCTCGAAGATACATTTGCATATCGGATCCCAGAGATGTGCATTCTGTGCTTCTTATTTAGCAGCTCTGACTGAGTGACAGACTGGCTTCTTTAAATCTTCTTCTATTCTTCCTCTCTCCATCCCGAGTAATTGCTACTTGTTCCTATGCTCCTATAGTAAATCCTCCCTTCTGTCTCCTCCTCAGCACTTGCAGTCAATTCAGCCGAATTTTATCGAGAGTCGACGCAAGAATGTGCCATTCCGCTGACTTTTCATTTGTCTTGTCCATAAAACTTGCTGATCATTTGCTTAAAATTCGCACAGATCCTCGCAGAATGAGTTCTTGCTCGCACAACCTTTTAAGTTTTCAACAAATTCCCCTCTAGAAACAAATGACAATATTCAACATAACCCATTCAAAAACAAGAGTTATAAGAGAACAGTTGTTCCCTCTTTGTTGTACTTCTCATTATTCGCTTGTTCCTACAACCACTCTAAGTGCTTTTCTTTTGGCTTCCTTCACTCCTCCGTATTGTACAGCAAAACTGCTCGTTGATTCATCGTGTACAACTCTGAATGCTAAATGGGACAAGTCACAGAGAAAATCTTTCCAAAGTATTCTAAGAAGGACATTTAGCGTGCATCAACATTTATACAATGCATGTATCAGATCAGAGAAGAAGTAAGAGCAGAGAATCAAGTGTAGAGAAATAGATAATAGAAATAGCAAGAGTATTGTGTAAGTTCGGAAGGCTATTTCATTTACAGTCCTCAGAACAGTTACAGTCACATCACATATCAGTAGCAGTTAAGTACATTAACAGTCAGAATCAGCGGAGATAACATTGCAATTGGTGCAACAATGAGAAACGAGGAGATTCGTCGAGCTGTTGGCAACATTGATGCAGAATCTATGCGAACGTTCCAAATACTAACGTGCTTTCCACATTCCATTCCACGTTCCGAGTCTTTTCTTTCTACTTTATTACCTTAGCTTGTGTCACCACAGGTGTGGGTGAAGTTGCGGGAGGATTCTTCTCTGATTTCCCTCTTGCAGGGCATTTCTCCGCGTCCACAGAGAACTTTCTGTCTTTAGTGTCTACCGTTGGAATTGAATTCCGTCCTTTCCTCGCCAAATCTTGTTGCTCTTCCAAATCCTGCAGGATGTTGCCCCCTTGATTTCCCCCAGAGTCTCCCAACCCTGATGTAACGAAGCCGCTAGACATTTCTTCCTCGGTTACCTTCAAGTGAGGCAGAGCACATTCTTTTTCTTCCTCTTCTGCAATGTTTTCTTCCTTGGCTGACTGACTCTCTTCTGCAGTCGCCGACTAGGGTATTTCCAGTTCAAGGAAATCATTCAAGTTCGTTGGATATTTCGTGCATGAAATGAATCATTGCGTGGAATGTATGATTAAATGATTTGTTGCGATTCTTTTGGACGCTAATTGTATACCCTACTCGGTGGGAAGGCTAATTGGGTGTAAGGTTATATATAATGTTGTGCTATCGGTGATGTTCATTTTAAATGAAATCAGAGGGGGAGAAAAACAAAATCAGTGCCAATGCATTGGTAAAAATCCAAAGTGAGAGGAATAAAATGCTTTCAAAAATGCTAGGGAATTAAACAATATATTTTTGACCCAGAGTGCATGAATCTCTAATTAGTGGTTAATACTTTACTATTGGCCTTCATATCAAATGGGTCAAAAATTTATTGTTCAGCTTTCATTCAAGTATAAAAATAAAAATTTCGTTGGTTGGCGGCAGGGTCAAAAATAGGTTAGGAAATAGGATCCTCAATTACGAGGCTACCTTTTTGCCTTTAGCATCTTTAGTAGGAATTTCTATCTTTATAGCAGTAGGCCTCTTCTCCTTCTCCTGCTCTGGTTGTCCTGGTTGTGCTTTCTATAAGATAATATCAAATGGCAGCAGAACACACGGCGCAGACGAATTTACAGAAGGCACGATACATACAAATACAGGAATTTACACAGATTAGCACGATTCTAATCTAAAACATTAGAGCATATCAATTTACATACACATAGAGAACATGGAATTACAAAAGTACGATTTCTACACCAGAGTACACCCGGCATTGTTATCACTGACACTGGCGGAAACCATGTGCAACATTTACACACACTTTGCTGCTCATCGGAGAAATAGCTGCCATATCTCACCAAATCAAGCTGCTGCTAATTAACTACGCTCCCTACTTTCACATTACTACAACTACAGCTAAACTACTCATTAGCTCAGGTTAACACATTGATTTTAGCCATAAGTACACAAATACTTACACAATTAAACCGTGAAGCAAAACATTTCTCCAATTAACAAATATCTACGGTAACCGTTTACTTAGCCAATTGCGTAGATAATTAAAAGGTTTCCCTAATCTAACTCCGTATGGTACACTATGCACACTATAGCGCTATTTTAATTACCGTTAGTCTTAGAGTTCTGTCTTGTCTGAAAGGAAAGGACAGATAATAATAGAGGAGCGATAATAGTGTACAGGTACATGTAACAATAGGAGGAAGAGAAACACAGAAGAGTCAATAAAAATAGTCTAAGTTTACTTATTCTATTTCTACTGTTTCAAACAGGCGATGCTGAAATAAAAATCGGCTACACTACTTTGTTGTTTGTTTGTTAGTCTTAAGCTGATATATTTTGTTTACTTTTCTCGTCTCGGAGACACATTGGTTAATGTACAAGAACATACATCTCTTAATACATTACAAGGAACAATTCCTTAGAATTGAAAATGTGTGTTAGTGACTATTCTCAAGTTTTGCCTTGCTTTGGGTTCACTTTCAAATCAGAGATAACTGCAACTATTAGCACAGCTAAGGTAACTCATTGTTTTGCAGAGCTACCCACAAATATTACACAAATAGCCCAGAAAATAAAAACTAACTACCTATCGATGCACAGAACTTGTCCTGGTGTCAACTCCACTGTTTTCACTCGAGCATTATTAGATAGATTGTATTTACTCTTCCTTAATGTCCCTAAGTACACATACATTAAAGATTACACCAGATATCGTGTGCATAGCACGTAGGCTGAGGGCATAACTCTGCGTGCACTGCAGAGCTCGTTCTTTAATAGCCTACAGCCAGAATCTCTAGCTGGGCTATACATGAAAATAGTGACAGAGCCATTGAAGCACGCGTTAAATTTCCACCGTTTCGCTAATGTGTGGATAATAGTTGTTGCCCCTGCTTCAGTCGCTGGAAATATTCTTTTTCCGCGAGTTATCTCAACTCATCTTATCTTTATCCTAACCTCAGAACTATGTATGCAAATGTCACAAAAGTAAATCTGTTCCAAGGTCGTTCCTCATTCTATTTCTGACACTAGAGCTTTTTCTCCTCACTCGTGCACTTCTTACACGTATCTCACCATTCGCCCTCATCTGATCTCCACTACATCTCCATTCTTCCTCCTTCCCACTACTACAACCACAAACAACACAAATACAAAGTCTCTCTGAACATTTACCAGCTAAACTTCCTTTCCATTACGTCCGTTCTTTTTTCTGTCTTTCTCTAGTCCTAAGCCAAGCCAAAACACAATTTACAATCGCAGTCTAAGTCTACATCCCAACTGCACTTAGTCTACACCATTGCCTTCCAGCAGATAACCATCTGAGAAACTGGAGATACACTCTACATAGAATATATAACATGTTATCTGTCTCTTATGCAATGAGACTTCCATTATAATTCAAGTAGGTATTAGGATGTAACCGCAGTTAATGAATTTATGTAGTCTCTTTAACTATTTTCGTGTACATCACTTCCAATGTACATATAAAAGAGAAAGAAAGTTTCTTCCCGAGGCTCTCTATGCCTTTTCATTTTCCTGACTAATTATTATGATGGATATCGTTTAGATAGGTATTGTCATTGTGACTTTGGCTTTGGCTTGCTTGACTAGAGACTATGTGTGTATTTGTGAGCATTTACGTGGTATAGCATAGTAGCTACATTTTCGCTACCTTCCGCTACATCACTTAAGACAGTCATTCAGCTCGAAGAAAAAAATGACAAGACACAAGTGAGTAGAGATGCAGAAGCAGAGCTTCCTTGTCTTTTCTTTCTGCTCTGACTGTGACAGACAAGGCTTTGCTTTACTCTCTCTCTCTCTTTAAAGGAACAAACTGTTTTCGTGTATCTCGGGCCTTTGCTTTGTCAACTGCATGATAGAACGGCAGAATTTTGTTTGTGATTGTAAAATGACTAATGAGTCCCGAAATATCCTCCGTTGTGTCCAGGCATGTGCTTCAACACTATTTTTGCTCATCATTTAGACCTTTACTATTTATAAGCCCTATTAAATTATGCTTTTAGTTTCTGACTTACGATGAGATTTGCTACGTACACCCTAAAGTATGAGTCAAAGATCTACTGCTACTAATAAGGTGAGTAAATACAATACCACAGATACATACATCATGAAATGCAAGTTCGTATGGCACAGCAGTAGTATCTGTAGCGTCACTTCAGTTTAAACACTACTAGTATACTATAACTAATGTCAGTGGGTAGTACTTTGTAGAAAACGTCAACGAAGAGATTATACATTTTCTTAGAGATGCATTGTACTAATATTGATACATACTACTCTACATTATTTCGTAACACCGACATAAAAAAGAAAACATACATAAATTACAAACAAAACTAATTCTGACTAATGTAATTGTACATGCAGATAAGTGTAGGTAAAAAAAGATTCGTTACCTTATCATCTTTCTTTTCCGCTGGTTTCTAGAATTCGGACAAAAAATAGAATCCAATTAGTGCCTTACTTAAACATTGGTTTATTTTTAACAGTAAGCTGCAGGTACTAACTACGTATATAAATACGCCTAGATTTAGAAACAAATAATAAAATGTTTTATATTCATTGCATCTGGCATAATTAAATTAACGAAACGATATGTTAACTAAAAGAAAATAAACGATAATTAATTCCCACTTAATTAATGTCAACTTAGAGCAGTAATAATTGAGTGAAATAAAATACAGTTAATGTAACTAAATGAGTGTCAATTAAACAAGTCGAAATAACTACAGCAATTACTACATAGTTAAGTTAGTAATTACATTACGCAACGAAAATGTCTACCGAAAGGGAAATAAATAAAAAATAATAAATAAATGAATAAACGTTTGTAGGACAAGACAAGAGTGAAGACTCGAGAGTTTAGTTAGACAGAGCGGTCAGGCGAAAGACAATAAACTAAGAATTAAATAACTGATTATACCATTTAGATGTAAGTGAACTAACTACACAGACTATGTCTACATTGTTTGTACACCAACTACGTACGTATTTGTAAATATAATAAATAGCTACATAACAGCCATACATTTAAAATAAATTTTAATGTTTAGTGTAACAGAGCGTAGGGAGCGCACACAATCTGCACTTAATTAGATTGATATAAGGCATTCTTGTCATTCCCCTCCTGCCATTTAGATTGCATCGGTTATTCGTTGTCTATGTTTTGTTCTGTCTGCCTTGAGAAATGTGTAAATGTGGAAAGCATTGAAGAAATGAGATACTGATATTCCTAGTTGTTTACTCATTGTGTCGAGTTTCATAAAAATCCTTATTTCCCTTCTGTTATGTAATGCGGGTCGGTGCAGGATCATCTCTCTTGAATCTGCCGAGGGAGGCCGGGAAGGAGCAGGCAGTGCGGACACATTCGGAATAAATAGTCCTGTCAGAATCAAGAATGGGTGGGAAGTCATTGGCTTCGCTTCGTTGGATTCCACTGGCTAATTTTATTATGGGTAGCTGTGGCTGTCTGTATTCTCACATCCCAGCATCCCTCCTTCACCAGTCCATGGCCACACAGATCCGATTACCTGCTCTATCTTCAGAATACCTTCACTCACGCCATTTTATTTCCTCACAGCAACCTCTAATTGTTTTCTTCATCTCTCCTAACTTTCTATTTACTCTCTTCCTCCTCTGCCTCCATTTCTCCATCCACTGCCACTCTCTTCTCAGCCACCACGACTTCTCTACTATTTCACTGTTAACATTAGGTACACCGAGCTATTCCCAAGTCTTTACATCTTCCACGCATTCGGCTACGTTAAATTACTCAATTATATGTAACCGCTTAATGGCAATCCCTGTATAAGTTAAACCTAAATCTTCCTCCTAGTATCAAATATATAACTAATAGATATTATTAGTCAATTCTGCAATTTATAATCTTCAATCTAAACTATTCGCAATTCGGACTAGAACTAGGACTAGTAGTATGCATCTTTTTAGGAACTCATTTTATACTTTGAATCACAATAGTATTTAAGATACGGGATACATTGGTGCTCTCTTATCTAAATTTCTTGCAAGTGAGCAAATTCACTTTCAAAACTAATCAGACAAATTAGCTTGATTCCCTCTGGATAAAATACTCAATTAGTAGCAACTAGTATGAGGATATTAGATTTATTCAACGCCTTTTCACTAATGTACACCTTTCTGAGAAAACGGGAGGGATAAAAAATTTAATTGTCAGCACATTAGAAATGCCTGTTGAATCCAAGTTTTAATAGAAAAAGTTTTCTGAATTTTTTAAATTACACAGGTCTTTGTAGGCAAAAAGCCAGTGTTGTTTATAAGGAGGAAAACATAAATTGAAGACGCACATTAATGTTATGCTTTCAATTAGTTTCGGAATTTATAATATTTATAAGTATACTTGATGGAACTGAAAATGAAAACTAGAGTAAAAATAATTTAATTGGCCTATTCTACGAAACACACTCCATAAAGAGTGCCTAATGGTTTAAGTAGAGCGGATTTAAAAATTTGAGTGTATATCCATCGTCATGTTTATTTGTACTTAGTGTTGCAAAAGAGCATTATATTTTTAGTAGCTATTAAGTCATAGGATTGTACAGTGAAGCTGTATACACTGGTGCCACTATATTTAAATGTGGAACGGTTGTAGGTTCCACTATTGTCTAAATTAAATATACCTGTCAGTTAGACATACGTAAAAAATAAGTGCATATTTCCTGTAAAGCAAAGAGTGTAAATTAACCTTTCTGAATTAACTAGGTATGTTTCTAAGAGGTCACTGCGCAGTGAAGTTAACTTGTTGGAACTGATCTTGCTATCTAGAATTTATGTGCAATGTCTTATTTCCATGTGGTCTACGCTTTTATATGGTTATCAAGTGAAAGGCAAGGACGGGAGTTTGTAAAATTCAGTGTTTGTGCATACTAAAGAAAAATAGATTTGTATTATTAACCAAGTGCAAACCTGTTTTTCATAGAGTTTTTTAAATTGGCTACACCATACCATTAGTGATTCGGTTTATAAATCTCTTGTTTATGTTGTAAATGTCTTATTATGTCCTATAGAGCAGCGGTATGATATTTATGTGAGGGAAATGCAATGCAGTAGGTATTGTGTGTACAGTTGTGTAGATATCTGGTGGAAAGCTGTAATCTAGATGTGAGAGAGACAATAAAATGTAACATACGGACTAGATGGTAATCTAGAGAGATATAGGTCTGTGGGTATTATGTAATAATAGAATGTGGAAGAGGATTTTAAGAATGGCTTGAATATGTCTGGTATAGACAAGCCTATCTGCGTGGCCTACAGAGAGATAGAGTGAAGTGAACGATTAAAATGGGAATTGTACATATGCCAGCTAGGATGTTTTCCCTAAATGCATGGATTTTGAGAAGACAGTTTTTCTAATCCCTAATGGCACTTAAAAAATGGATCAGAGCTGCGATGGGAGAAGACTAGTTAAGTTGCTGACTGATTATTGTTAGTTACAGATTGTAAGTAATTCACTTTGGTGCAGTTTTCCTTTAGGGTTTCTTCACAGCACATTCAACAATCTAACGAACGAAAAATAGATATTGTCTAACATTTAACTAATTTAACACATATTTATAGGCACATCCATACTTACATCAATACCATATACCATTCAATTTACGGCATACAATGAGAGTGCGAGAGAAATGGAAACACTGCCAGGCAACTTTAGCTACAGTTCAATTCAACTACAATTCATCAAAACAGAAGTTTTACTGACTAGTGAAGGAGGAAGGGACTACTATGTAAAGAGTCTACTAGGAAAAATTCTAATGCTAAGTAGTATTGACATAATGATGTCAGTGTGAGTAAAAAATACAAAACTGCATCCGCAACAAAATCTCTGAGTGCTCGAACCATCTAAGATCTAATATCAAAAGCAAATCTCCTGATTTGTTACAGGGTAAAATGGAAAAGGTCGAGAATCCAGTGATGAACAAAATGATCACTAGGAAAAGATAGAAATCAAATGAGAAAAAAATGAAAAGTATACGAAAAATATAAAATGATATCCGAGTAAAACATGAAAAACGGAAAAAATGTTTTTGGCAAAAGTGATATGAGTGTAATGTACATAATGCTGTTGATCCACTTTGAGTTCTGGGACAGGGAGTCTCCTGGCTTGTTGTCGTCTGTCTACAACACTCTCATCACTATCATCATCGTCATCCTCCTCAGATGACTCTTCCTCTTCTGACTCTTCCGATTCCTCGGACTCTGTTACTTCCGGCAATTCGGGTAGCTAAATTTAAGTAGGTACACCACTACAGCTTTACACTTACAATCTTCATAACATTCATCCCAATTATTATACATTCCTTAACCATACGCTAACTACCAGATCAACACACTTACCGTTCCCCACACTACTTCTGGACTCTTAATACTTTCCTGTCTTTAGGCATTAATCGCTGTGTCCACCCAATCACTTAATTAATGACTTTTACCCCTACAGATATCATTGTAGTATTTAGTTTCGTGATGCCGTTCAAACAGAAGTGAACCTGATCACTTCACTTTCCTAATGTATTGCTTGAAAATCTGTGGTTAGTGTTAGTAGAGCAGAGAGTATGACAATGTATCGTATTTCTGAAGAATATTTAGGTATATGTACGTCTGCATGTATATTGGTTATTAAATATTGTGGAATGATATGTGGAGACTTGTTTTATCAGTGCTGAAAAGAAGCCAGGTCATGGTATAATTTATCAATAATTTATGTTGTATACTTTCAATGTAGACTGAGAAATGAGAAAAGCTGTTTAGTGAAGGAATATAAATGTTCATACAAGTAGCACTTGCAAATTCTAAGACTCGTTACTGATAATAGCACTGCAATCAGAAAAATGGAACAAAGCCCAAGAACACGGCAAAGATTGAAAAGAACTCTTATTACAATAGCTCACCTTGACTTCCGTCCTTGGTTTCTCCTCCTCTATGATTTTAGGAGTCTTGGATACATCTGTTTTTTTATCCTGAATCTACTCAAAAATTCACAAGCACACTCAAGTCAAGTCCGGTCAGAGGAACACTTGATAGTCGCTTCGTGGACCACAAGTGATTCCACTAACCATTAATATCATCAGTACTCAAACTCAGAAAACAATAAAAGTAGTTTTTACGCAATAGATTTCAAACTAGAAAAGTATTAGACAAGCAGAGAGAGAAAAATGACGAGACGAGAGAAATTACGGGGACATCAATAACTTACTCCGTTTGCTTGTTTCGGTTCTGGTTCTTTCTTCGCTGGTTCCTTCGCGGCTGGTTTCGCCTCTGGCTCTTTCGCCTTCGGTTTCGCTTCCGGTTTCTTCTCCGGTTCTTTCACTGACTTTCTCTCCGGCTCTTTGGCTCCCGGCTTTGCTTCTGGTTCCTTCACGGAGGGCTTTTTCTCAGGCTCCTTAGGCTTAGCCTCTGCCTCTTTCGGAGAGGGTTTTTTCTCCGGTTCTTTTTTGCCCTCTGGTTCTTTGACAGCAGGCTTAGCTTCTGGTTCTTTTGGTTTCTTCTCCGGCTCTTTCTTCTTTTCCGGTTCTTTTGGTTTAGCCTCGGGTTCCTTTGGTGCAGGCTTCTTTTCGGGTTCAGCTGGCTTAGCCTCGGGTTCCTTGCTAGGTTTTTTAGGTTCCTCATCGGCTTTGGGCTTTTTGACAGCTTCCACAACTTTTGCGGGAGCTGTGTCTTTTTCAGCTTTCTAATTACAAACATTACAAAACTCTAACACAAAGAAAAATTGGAAGACCCAAACCAAGAAAAGTACAAACCGTTACGTTGCGGATTCTCCAATAGATAATGATAATTTGTACAATGCAGGCTGTGCAACATACCTTAAAATACTTCAGCTGCTTTGGCATATAATACAAACTATAAAGATCTACAACTATTGCCAAGAGTAGCTCATAAACGATTAATTATAAATCTGTTGCACTCATCAGTAACCAGCAATACCTAGCTGAATTAAACCAATCTTACTGCATGTTAAAATACCGTTAATTTCTATGCAACGCCTATGACTAGTGCATAGCAGCCCAATACTACTTATTTAGTGATAGAATAGCTCTAGATACACTTAGGATACGGAAATTCTCAAATGCGTTCGGTTAAGAAAATAATAACCATAAAAATAAAATTTTTCAGCACGAAAATGATTCTGCATAGAATCGAATGGAATGTGCAAGATAATTTATTGGGAAGAGAAGGCGGAATAGTAGAACAGGACAAGTGCATCAAATCAAAGGTAAAAGACCTCTAAACGGTTTCCAAGACTCGAGATAAAATAGAATCTAATATACAGATAAAGGTGGACGAGGAGCAGAATGAGAATGTTTGAGCGGAATACTCGTATGTGCACACAGTGACTCTCTGCCCGTATAATCTGTAGTTGTAGTGGATGCCTAGTAGTTGAGTGGAGTAAGAGACGTATGGTAATAATAAAGTGATGTAACGTAACGTAAGGAAGCGTCTATTTTTAGCAAGTGGCTCATACTGGGCCGCTTTTCTCAAAACTAAATCTAGACGCATCTATCCACTAACTAATCTATTCTCTCTTTCTCGTTCTTCTGAAATCTCTCTAACCCTTGTGTACTTATTTCTTATCTTTGCGTCTACTTTACTACACTCGCTTTCCTCCTCCTTCCCAGTCGACCCTACACTGCAGAATATTCATGCCCAACACATGCTAAACTATATAAAACGGTGCTGGCATTAAAATTCAATGTAACGAAACGCTCGGAATGGTACATAACATGCAGCCTACCCGTTAGCCTTTGTTTTCCTCGCAACAAATTATTTATACTGATCCCACAACACACACAGTATTTCCCCGCGCTAGAAATACTTTCAGGAAGAATCGGAAAACTTGTTCTCAAGGAAAGTCAACGAAGGGAAACGAATCGAAAGGGTTAAGAAGGCCGCTCAGATATTTAATATCATCGGTACTATTTAACTTACGATTACGATGTTATGCATGCCAGTACATTAGAACACTGCATGACCTACTCCAGTGCTGCTTACAAAGTTATTATTGTAGTTCCTCTCAAACCTGTGTCTCAGCCACATTGTTTCTCTCCGATCCCATACATTCATATTCCCGAAATACAGACATCAGCACACATCACAAATATCCTCTCGTCCCTACATCGGAGTTAGGCACATGCTACCAAACGGAAAATGGAACTGCGAGCTCACAGTCATTCCAATGACTACACTTTTCTGAATAGACAGCTTTCGCCAACATCTTAATGTACTTGGATCTTCAATATTACAGAAAAACTACCTTGCCTTGGTACTCCGACTATACTATGCGAACAGCAGAAATAATTTCTATGGTTCTCTGTATGTACTATTACATAGAGACACTTTGGTGTTCTTATGTTTTAGGTGTTTCTTCCCTGTTGGTTTATTCAGGAATATTGCTCACTAATCTATGCAATGGTAAACAGATTGAATGTAAAAGATAGGAGAGAAGACAAAGTATTTCTAGATCTGTAGTAGCATACATAGATGCAGTACCTACGCTATGCCACAGAAAATTAGAATGAGAGTCATAAGTAGGTACCTCACGATATAGAAAGATGTGCAGACGCTAGTTTGCATTAGAAGGAGTTTAGCACTCTATTCTTTCCTTCCTCAAGACGAGCATAATGCGAATGTGGGAGACAATCTACTTTTAGAACCTGGCTGTCGGAAACAAGATCGGATCGGTTTATGAGAAGCGCATTGTGTACCACTCGTCTAACAAACTACGAGATTCGCTAAGCCAATAGTACAGAGCGACAGCAGTTGCTCATTCTTCCTTTCTATTGCTACCGTGTGTTGTCGTCCGTTGTGTTGCGTGTGTCGTAGTAATTCTGGTTTCCATTCCTTCCTCTCTCTCATTCTACAATACACAGACTCATTACATAATTGTCTCACACGAGATTGCTCTTCTAGCACGAGAGAACGAACCAAGAGAGTTGTCTAGCGATGCCTCCCTTCTGGAACACAGTGTATATACCACGGAGTACTGCTCAATGGTGGATTGGGTGGCACTAGAGAAGAAGACTACATAGTGCAATATCTAAATTTATCTTTGACTCAAGTTACTCAGTCTATTGTGCCTGTACACCTACTTCACTTTACATCACTTCCCATTACAACATACTCGAGACCATTTCCACCAACATCTCCACTGAAATATAGATAGATATCCATGCAAATCTATTTTAATTCGCACACTGGTGATGGGCATCTCATGTATTCCTATCTCGTCCTCTCTTCCTCTCACTCAACTCAACTCACTCTTCCTTTTCCACCACATTATATTCCTCTTTACCATTCAATTCCCTATAACATTGTATCTCTTTCTCTACTACAAATTATACAGGCAAAAGAATCAATTCTAAGTGGAACGAGCAAATAGGCGGCAGCACACCACCGCCTTCCCTGAATCTCTAAATCACTGACTGTCACTGTTACTCTGTACCACAGCACACTGCCGAGTTCCAGCAGGTACCTCCGTCCACTGTCATACACAAAATCACCTCTTTCATGGCCACTGGGACACATCCGGCAACCTCCCCCATTGTCGTCAATATGTTACCCGAACCAAAATGGATATACTTCTATTTCCCAATTATGAATAATAATCCTCACCAATTGTTGCACCCAAGGCACAATCAATAGGATTAAATTATAATATTATTTTCATAAATGTCCAAAAAAGTAGATGATATTTTCACCACTCAAAGTCATACAAAAAGGTTTTCATGTTAAATTTAATTAAATAGTCTGTAGACCGTTTTATTCAATTGCTAGATAACTTTAGAGTTCTCTGCAATGAGGAGATGAGTCCACCATTGCTCTATGAATGGTTTTTCAAAAAATATACCTCCTTACTAAAGATAGACTGTGGAGGCACAGTGTTTCCAGAATACTTCTAGTTATTAATAAGTAACCTTAACGTTAGGAGAAATTGTCTCTAAGATTTATGCTTTTACAACGAGTACATTACATGTACTTTTATGTAAATATTAGTGCCTTAACATTCATTTGACAAAATCTACAATAGATCCATTAGAAATCTACGAAATAGTCATATTTTTGGAATTGAGGAAATAGGACGGAAAGAATAGAGATTTTCTTAGAATTAGTAGAGATTGTGGGTATGAAAGGTATACGAATATTTTAGGGACTGGTAAAAATAAGAAAATAATAGATAAAAAGATAAGTAAAAAGTATTACCTTAGGTTCTTCTGCCTTTTTCTCGGCTGGCTTATCTTTAGGAGTCTCCTCTTTCTTCTATAAAGAAAGAGTTTCACACAACACTCAAGTAAATGGTAAAAATAAACATAAAATGTCATCTTTTTTTTAACTTGGAAATAAATGTCAAGTATTTTGGCCAGGAAGCTAAATAATTGCTCTATTAATTTGTTGTCAGCCTACAAAACTAACTAAGTATATCTAGTAGGTCTAAATTCTAAATGTATTTGTGAAGACATTTCAAACTTCGTTAATATACATTTTACATACATATTTGCATCTACATGGTATCCAAAGTTGTTGTCGTATATATGTAAATAGCTAAGGCATTCATTTCTATCTCTACTTTAATGTTTAATGCTTACAACACGTTATTAAAGAATAGAGGAAGCCAAAGAATAATCTACTTTTACTATAGAGTACTATAGTGCATAACACTACCAAGGAAAAGTGAATAGCTTTCAAAGAAGTAGTTGCTAATATTTAGGTATACTACTTTAATGCGAATTGGGAGAGATTTGCTTTCTACCAACTGGTGGAAAATTGCTTGCTGTGCTTATTCTCATCCACATCTGTCCATGTTGTGGTTATCTATAGAGTTTATTAGACCTGTGAGTTCTACATTCTTTCAGATTTGAATTCGTTGGTGTGACTGTTGCGTAGCGAGGCTCTGCCCCTGCGATCAGGCACATCGGCTACCGCACTCACCATTTATACTCATCATCTCTTGAAACATAATAATTCCAATCCCTCAATCCACAATATACGATACAGACAGATACGTACACTAGATATCCTCATTCCTCAACTACTTGTAAATTATAGGTAGCTCCTCAAGTATTACTAACACCATTTGTATTTTATTGTGCATACTAATGTTCTACCAACCATTCAACTCAAACCCCACAACTAACAGAAAAATAACACAGCATTAATTTCTTTTTATGCTGACAACCAAAGAAATTTCATAAAATTCCCAGTTTCTAGTTCACATTAATCCTAATCTGCTTTTATCTAAAACTTCTGTCCTACTCCCTACAACATACTCGGTTTGATTGTCTTATGTTATTATTAACTGAGCGTTTACAATATAAATACAGATATACATTAACATCTCTAATACCAACTTTTATTAAGAGTTAAAATCAGTCTGCATATTTAGTAAGTAAAAATAAACTGGGCTGCCTATCCCATTGTTTTCCATCTTGTCTACTCGGAATGCAAATTAATCTTTATCCTAAGGAGTGAGTGTACGATTCTTGTATCTTAAAAAACGGCGGTCAACATACCTTGTCTGGTTCTTTTTTCGCTGGTTCTGGTTTCTTATCTGGTTCCTTCTTCTTTTCTTCTGGTTTCTTCTCTGGCTCTTTCTTAGCCTCTTTCTTTTCCTCCTCTTTCTTTTTCTCTGTTTAACATAATAATATCGTGTAACACTCGTACTTAATCCAAGGAGGAATTTGCAACTTGAACACAGCACAATCCTTTACAACTAGAATTTTTCGAAACTCTAATGGTCTACCTTGTACAGTCAGCGTAGCTTCTGATTCACTTGAACCAAATTCATTTTTAACTACGATTTTGTAGCTTCCTGTGAATTCCTTTGTACAGGAACTAATGACTAGCCGAGCAGATTTTCCATCAAAAGATATTTTAGTGTCCTTCGTTTCTTTAATTACTGTCGAGTTCCTGTAACAATATAATTATTATTTCACGAAGAATTCATCATGTCAATTTAGAGTATTTCAAATGCGATTACCTTGTCCAGATGATAGTGGCTTTCTTATCGACACTGGAAAGCTCGCAGTACAACTCAGCACTCTTCCCTTCTTCTACAGTCTAATTAACAGGTGGAGCAAATAAAGTCATTAGTCTCTGATCTAATAAAATTACAAAAGTAAAAAGTCAATTTGAATAATTACCATGGACTTGAGTCCTTGAGCAAACTTTGGAGAATCTCCTTTCGGTTTATCTTTGGGTTTCTCCTCTTTCTCTTCTTCAGGGATTTCTGTGACATCGACAGATTGAGTGGTTTCTCCCTTTTCATTTTTAGCCACGAATTTGTATGAACCTTTGTCTTCTTTGGTTGCCTGGTTGATTTCTAATTGGATCTTGTATTCTCCCTGAAAACGCACAGATAAATTGAGATATTTTTTCCGTTCTCGAATTCATTTCTCGTGTAATTTGGCAATCAAACAGAAATTTAAATAAATTTCCATTATTAATCTTTGCAACCTTTGTCACTTGTGTGACTTGTGTAACTCTTCGGGAATCCTTTATAACTGTGGCTTCCTTGTACCACTGAACATCGGGAGGAGCAGCGCATCTTACTGTACATTCGATTACAACGGTACGTTTCTTTTGTACTAAGATGACGCGTGGCTTTTCTCGGACGACAGGTGCAACTAGTAAATTATTACATTTTGTAGTCTGCATCAAAGCATCACAACTTTTATATGCATTCTCAAGTCTTGTCAGAATTCTTACTTTCAATATTGAGCGTTAAATTGGCATTAATTTCTCCGAATTCATTTGTAATATTACATTTGTATAAACCACTGTCTTCTGGCTGTGGATCCTTTACAAACAAATTTCATTAATTAAGTACAATACTACAGAAAATTTTAAGAAATACCATTACGAAAAAGAAATAAACCTGTACCAACCACTGAAGAAGTGGATTAGCATAATTATAAATTATAGACAAATATATTTTAAGATTAATGGATAAACGTTCAGTTTTTAGTAAACTTATAGACATTCTCGTGATATGTACACCACTGATTACAAAAAAATCATAAATAGAAATTCGGGGATTGTTAGTGTATCAAAGATAGAGAAAGTTTACTTGTGATTCAAATCTTAGGAATGGTTGAAAGGAAATTTTGTGTAATTTCAATAAATATGGTAGGTACTTTAATTTCGAGACGAATGATGTAAACTCCTTTCTCTTCTTTCATAGAAATGGAGAATTTCGATGTGGAATTAATTTCGCTTCCTTCGCAAGTCCAGGTAAACTTTGGTTTGGGGTCTGACTTGACTTTGCATTCCATAATGATGAGTTTTCCATTTTGTTCAGAGACGATTCGTGGTTTTTCCGCAAAAGTTGGAGCCTGGCCAGACGGTTCTGGCTCCGCTTCGATGTTCAAGTTCAGGTTAGCATTTGACTCTCCGTGAGCATTCTGGACATGACATCTGTAGGTTCCTCCGTCCTTTCCGCCTGGCTCCTGGTAATCCCACAGTCGAATTAACACACAGCCATCATTCACTTTCAATCAATCACCCACTCCTCTCATTAAACACTTTCGCCCGACATGATTAACCGTCCTCGTGGAACACATTTAGCTTTGTTGACTTTGAATGGAGACCAAGGAAGGGAGACATCTCCCATTGGCTCCACACTCCCCATTCTCCTATTTAGTTGGCATATTTTATATCTGAAAACCTGTTGACAGGTAATCTACCGTTTTCGGATTATCATGAATTGGATTAGGAATGGCACAGGAGGCAAGCGATGACAAATATTGAAATCTATGAATAAATAGCATGGAGTTAGACTTACTTTAATCTCGAGAATGAGATCAAACACGGTTTCATCGACAGTGACCGTTTTGATGGTGATTTTGGATGATTCCTTGACCTGAGTTGTTCCTCGGTACCAACTTACTTCTGGTTTGGGGTTGGCTTTGCATCGACATCGCATGGTAATGAGTGTTCCCGTAGCATTTGGTGTAATCTTTGGCTTTTCAATGAAAGTCGGAGCAATGCCGCCATCATCTCCACCTTGTCGTCACCATGTATAAAGTTATGATATAGCGTCATTCATATAAAACGATTAGTCACCTTAATGACATAATGAAGTGTTACGTATGAACTTATTCTCGTGAATCATTAGGAACATTTACATATCACGTACATTACAAACTACGGGACTCACTTTCAAATTGGTAACAAAACATTTACAGTTACAGTAATCCTTAATGCATGATCATAGCATACCACAATACCATACCACAGAGCAAGACCTGCTTCACCAAAAAGAAAAATCGCACATTCAATGTCCGTCAAAGTTCTTAAAAAGTGGACATTAAATTATTTACAGTTTATTACATGGAAACGCCGATTGACGAGTTTGCATGACCAAAACGGAGTTAACGAAACGAGTTAGAATACAAATAATAGAATTTTAGTAAATGACATATAATCTGTGACAGTATACAGTTATTATACATTGCACAGGATATGAATACAAAAAGTACTCTTAAGTATTCATAGAGAAGCCGATATTTTGGTCATGCAAACAAAAAGTGAAATTGAAAGTGCATGCCACTAACAATCAGGTTGCGAAGTATTTATATAGACAGTTGACAGTTGTATCTGCAGATAGACAGATAGAGATAGGTCCTCAGTTGACTGAAAGTACACGTAAACGCTCAAGGGTATCACACCAGAGACACTACATTCATGAACTTTTTCCCGCCCCGGAAGTACGGATTCAGTTTCATCTTTAGAATACAATCTTATCACAGTCACAATTGATGCTCAACAAAACAGGGGTACATTCATCGTTTCAAAAATACGAGGGAATGCCAAGACAATTCATTTCTGTTCCTGTCAGTGCTTTGTACTCAACACTTTCAAAATTCGGAACAACTCAAAAAACTCATGACTACTACTTACAGCGAAAGACTGTCCTCCTACATACCCTAGAGATCAGCTAGGTGGGCTATGAAAGTATGTATGTGTTGAATTGAAACATAGAGAATAGACGAAAAATAGTGTTGATGCGGGAAATTCGCAAGCAATGATTGGGAACCTTTCTGTAGAAAGAACACGATTTCAGTTAGGAACGAACCAAGATTCATGAACAACGATTGGGGCAACAATGAATGTTTGGTGTTGAGAGAAGAGTTTAGAATAGAGGTGAGTGTGTGTATTTTGATGTGTTCGTGTGTGTGCTATTGCAATGTGTGTTAATGGATGAGAGTTGGAGGAGGGACATGCTCTCCACGTCTCTCTCCTTGGGTTACCGTTAAGTGCTTTACGGTTAGCCTTTACGAGAATGTTAAAACAAATTACAAATAAAACACAGGAAACAAGGAGCGGGCAGAGAAAACATTCCTAAGTACTTACTGCTGAACCAGACATTCAATGCAAAATTAGTTGTCGATAAATACAGGGAGAAAGAAAGAGGGGTTGCGGGTGCACGAATCGTACTCAAGGGAGGGCTAGAGAAAGTGGGGAAAGGAGATGGCAGAAGGACAGCTGGCTAGCTAGCTACCTTGGAAGTTGAGAGCAATGTTGGCATTGCTTTCACCAAAAGCATTCACAGCATTACATCGCCAGTTACCACCGTCCCCTGTTGTCGGGTTCGCAATCTCTAGACTCAGAATGTACGTGTCTTTTCCTGACTCTTTCCGAGACATTTTGATTCGATCGGTTAGACTTATTGCTTTTGGTCCTTGGAACCAAGTAATGTCTGGCAATGGCTGCGCCTCCAGAACGCATTCCATCACCAACAGTTCTCCTTGCTGCTTGATTGTTGGCTTCTTTGGGAAACGGGGGGCCTTGCCTTCAGGAATTCTGCAAATCAGTAACACTTTGTACTCCTCCAACTTCCAGCACTACCATTTTCATTATCATTCCACTTTTCACGCATTCATTTCCATAATTATTTCTCTTTTTTAATTTGTCTTACTTAAATTTGCCGCCGCCCTCGAAGTTCAGGTTGAGAATGGCAGTAGCCTCGCCGTGGTCATTTTTCGCCACAGCCTTATACTCGCCTTCGTCTGAAGCATCTACGTTGGAGATGGTCATTCGTGTCATATAGTACACTTCCTGAGTAGACTCTCGCGAAATGGTGGCTTTGTATTTGCTACCAGCTACTTTCTTCCCTTTGTGGAACCTTTAAAACGTGTGTTCAAAATGAGACATGGAACGACATGGCAGAAGAGCGGGTGAGTAGAAGCAGGGGTTAGTTCTATATGTGTGTGTGAGTGGTGAGTGCGATAAGTAAGTAGACTGTGGGGAAGGGCGGAGAGCATTTAGTGGTTAGGCCGTTAAATTGGGAGAGGTGTCTGAATTGGGGAAAGAAAGTCTTTAGTACCATGAGACGACGGGCTCTGGTTCGGCTGCCAATCGACATTCGAAGAGGATGGCTCCGGAGTCATCTTGTCTGATGACGGGTCTTTCAGTGAAACTAGGTTTCACTGGCTTACTGCTCCCTGAATCCCCTAAATTGAGGAAGGAACCTACGATCCGAAGGGTTAGTAATTGGCATTACTCTTCCACATTCAACATTCAACAACAACAACGAAAGACAAAAAAGTCAAAATTTCGCAGCTTCATCAGTTGCACTTTACGCAAATTCCAAACACACGAAACGAATTATCAAAGACCCCGAAATTTAGCGTCTAAGTCAAATACTATAGGATTCTTTCCAAGTCTGCTTTCACTTGCTTCCTTTTCGAGCAATTGTTTTATTAAGTTTTACTAAATGTGGATTAAAAAGTGTAAATCGTTAACTAATATAGTAGTATTACAATAGTCTTTGCTCTTATTTGCTTAAAGCAACAACTGAGGGCCTCCGCAAGGAAATGTAATACTTGAAACTTAGTTTTAACTGTTTTGCTGCATTTATTAGTGTAAATAATTCTCTAAAGAGTAATGGGCTAAGGTGCTTGTGGAGTATTTACAGTTGTTGTGCATTTACACAAAAGAAAACAAAGACGTTTGTCCTGGCAGTTAAAATCAAGTTTACAATGAAGAGCTGCAGGTATCGACGGACCGGCTAAAGCACGTGGTTATTAATGCACAGCTTCTATTGTAAATCAATAGTACAGATCAGATTATCAAATACAATATTACAGACTCTCTCGTTATTATTTGTGTTTATTAATAACATGAATTAAAGTAATTAACTGTCAAAGTGAAAGAGCAAGGCAAACTGAACTAGAGACCAAAAATGCGTCACTTGTAGGTTTCTACTATTCAGTGACGAATACGACAGGAATTACGTATAGTAAAAGGTAATTTATGTACAATACATATTAACGTAAATGAATTAAAGGCAAAAGACTACGGAAATTAGACAGAATTACTGTGTGATTGTGTTTCATGTTTCAGTGTTCAATTTTATGTATGCTGTCTTGAGACATTTATTCAGAAATTCAGTTATCAGCGGAGATGGAAGGCGGGAAATAGTCCAGAGTTTTCTCTGATGTCGACTAGTGTGTATAATTTACGAATTTCTTGTCAAGAAGTAAGGTCTGATGTTTTGGGAATCGGCTACCCTCGTTTTACCCAACACTTTCCCAATTATCCACTCATTTGTCATATTTCTCAACCCTAAATTGCTAAACAATTGGGAAATGGAAAACTTACTGTCAAAGTTGAGACTGATGGTTGCATTGCTTTCTCCCAGTTCGTTTTTGGCAGTGACTTTGTATTTGCCAGCATCTTCTACCGCCACATTTTTGATCTCTAGAGCTGCTATGTACAGTCCACCTTCTTTTTCTAGAATTAACTGCAAAACCATTTCTACAATTAATCCCAAGTCACTATCATCCATTTTCTTCAAATTATTCCACTGTAAATTTATTCAATATTTAAAACTCAACATAAACTGAATTTATAAAATACGTACTTTATGTCTACTACTACTTGAAACTTGAGCCCCATCGTGAAACCACGAGACAGAGGGTTTAGGGTCGGCTTTAATTTTACATTCAAAAAGTAGTCTACGACCGTCTTCTTCTTGGCGAATTATAGGTTTCTGAGCAAAACTAGGTGCAATTCCGTCAATTTGCCTAGAAACATTCAGTCATTTTATTTTCCATTCATGAGCCTTCATCACATGCACTCTAGATATACTTTTGGCAAGCCAAGCTGAAGGCATCAAAGAGAAAGCAATGTTTTACGAAAATGCAAAGAATGCCATAAGGAAATATCAGTGGCATGAAGCAGCAGTCAAGGAATTTGTTCAAGAGCTGGGTGTAAATAAATACTTTTCGTACTACGAATCCCACAACAATATCTGTCAAATGCAATGACGTAATGTAGCAGAAACAAGTCATACTCATATGAAATCAAGTGTCAACTTTGCTGAAAGTGCATTGCAATAGCGGAAGTGATCCGCCCACGAGCGTTGTGCCGAGCGCCTTAAATGTTAAGCTCGCTCAGCTAATTCAATGCGTCACACATAAATAGTAGTTTTCTATGACTCTCCCATGAAATATTCCTTTCCAGCATTCCATTTCTTTGACTTTTCTCCCATTTCAACAGCAAGGCAAAATCTTGTGATTAGTTTATATAATGCTATGCAATGTTGCAATATACTCTTACTACTTTACCTGAGTTATAAATCTAAAAACTTCAACAATTCTCTAAACACTGGTACTGGCACATATAATTTACTTTAAATAATCTCTTATCAGCTATGTTGACTTTGCAGGACTAGGAAATACAAGAAATTTAACCAAGCAAGGCTAACCTTAAGCAGACATAAGGATCGTTAAGGAAAAATAAACTTTCCAGTGCCAGTAACACAGCTGCGTTGTATTTAAATTCAATTTAATTCAGAAATATAAGAATCTTGAGGAAAATAGAACACTGTTGAGGACAAATAGTGATTCTACTTTTGTAATATTTATTTTACAATAGGCACAAAAGTGCAAAACCATTCAAAAGATAGTAGTACTGCAGGCAAGGTATATTTCTACATGATTACACTGGTGTGCTTAATTTTCTCTTACTAATTTTACTTGTTAACATTCGTTTTGTTTAAAGCGTTTAGTGTGCATATTAGAAAATGCATGGCAACACATTGCCCTAGAATACTTCGGTGTTCTAATTCCTGTTAAAAGATGTAAAAGATACAGTCATTAGGCTTTGAGACACATAAAAGTTTACAACTCGTTTATGGCTAATAAAACAATCGAGTCATGTGCACTTGCAGAAAAAAGTAAGCCAGAGGAAAAAATTGCCGAAGCTAAATGCATAATAATCTTTAGTCCTTTTAGTTTTTCGCTGCCTACGTAATAAGCATGTAGCATGAATGTCGTATAACTTTTATGTATCTGTCAGAATTACATTCATATATTTATATACACCTCCGCGGTATAAATCCTCTTACCGTGAACAATCAGGACTTTTACAATAGGCGGAAATATTTGCGTTATAGTATATGTACTATCACACAGACGATAAAAAGTGTAGCAGAGAAATAAAATTTACTTCCTCAAGAATATTGTGATGGCAAATCGTAAAAGTTCCGGTGTTATTTATAGTAGTATTCTTAAAGGAAATCAATTATCTAATTAGGTGGTTACTTCTCAACAACGGTGTGCTAAACAATTTGCACGGTTTGACGTATGACCCTTTCCTGCTTTCTCGGTCATTTTTTTCTGTCTTTAACTAAAGAGGTATTCTATTACAAATTATGGACTATGATACACCATTATGCAAAATGAACATAAAAGTAAAACTTTTCTAGTGGAGTAGCTTTTTCAAAAGATTCTGATTGCAATGAATATAAATTTCCGTTGCTAATACAATCCCTGATCTGCTGATTACGAGCCCGTATTTAAAAACTTTTTTAAAGTGTGTAACTTGTTAAGTCAAGGTAGTTAATTAAAAGTTGGGTTAATTTGGGCGTTTTGCGATGCATCTTTGGCAATGCACGATGTTAGAGAGCCCTGGGCCTCAGACAATGAAAACTGCAGGGACATTCCACAGAATAGTTCCGTTGCATCTCCCGTTTCATTTGACAATTGAAAAAGAAGTGAGGAGACAAGTTGGAATCAGATAAGATCTGTTTTAGATTAACTTATCTTTTCGCACCATCAACTATAATAGGACATACATGTATAAGGTGATAGTGATGACAATAGTTTGCTCACTAGTCTAAAGAAGCAGACTCTATATATTGTGATCATAGATTATAATTTCTTTGAATGGTTACTCTGACTGTGTAGCGTATATTTTATTAATGAGCATGATGCCATTGTGCGATACGGTTTCGGTGAGGTTAATTCTGACAGGACACACATCCGTATTATTAGAGAGAGTAACCGTGATTCATTTAGCAACAGTAAGAGAAGGTTAAACTCTTTTTCAGAGTCAACAGAAATATATCTTGCCAATAGAAAGATTGAACTTGTTGGTTTGCAAGTGAGGACGACGAGACTGACTGGTTCGGTATATGTGGGTTAATGCATCGGTATTATGATACATTGTGTGGCCATGAGGTAATTTACTCTGCACGTAATAATGTTACAATTTAAATTGAGTGTTGTGTGCAAGTAGTTGATAGTCCTGTAAGTGAGTGAGTCGTCAAGACGGGACATCTCTCAGCTGACTAAAGTGAGTGCAGAAAGGCACTTTCTAGAGTTAAGTGTAGTGTCAGACTTTCTGTAACTGCTGAATACACGCAGAAGCCATTATATAGTTACGTTTCGTTAGATTGGATCAGGATCAAAAACTTAAGAGTGAAAAAGTGGAAAATCGGACAACTTCTCTCAACAGGATCAACTGTGTAATATGCAGGTTTTACAAGAATTCATGTGCCAATATTTTCTAGCCCTTTCGCTTCAGGCAGCTCCAACAAACCACTTCACATAACATCATTATCATTGCTTTCAGTTTTACTCCTCTCACTATTAGACACCACATCCTTCCCTATCCTTCCATGCTCCATGACAAAGTTGCCCTTCGAAATATTAATGATAGACAGACAAACAAAATGAGTGCTCCCAAAATATAGCATAAGGTATCCCTGTATTCAACAAATAATCTTCACCAGTAAATTCTTTTACCTTTACCGTTTCTGAGCAAAGTGCAAATAACAATTTCTATTCTTTTACAGTGCCGGATAAGTCTTCTAGACTTAGTATCTATACAAAACACTTAAATTGTGATAGTTTCTTCAGCACCCTCTATTTTTGATAGTCCAAATGGAAAAACTCTAGGTATAGTATGGTTTCTGAGTAGCCCTCTCTTCACTCAACTACTACTGTACCTTTGCAATCTAATTAAATACGTTGTTAATTAGATTCCACAAAATAACTATTTGAATACATAATATACATCTGACATTATTTAAAATTGAATAATGTAAAATATCAATGCTAGAACCACTGTGCTAAAATGCAAACCAAAAGTTATTCCCTTGTAGAAATTTTGAAAATTCTGATATTATCTCGCAAAAGTCGTTTAAATACATTACATTACTTACATTTTGAGATGGTAGTGTAAATTTTAAATTCATTCGTCTATACAAATGAATATTCGTTGTTACAATTATGAAATAGCCTTCAGCTATCTGACAGGATTACCATCATACCAAGAAATTAAAGTCATGAGTACATTTAAATCAGTAAATTGATGGTGAGGTCCTTGGAGAAGGTTTTAAAATTAACTCAACATTGTAACGACATAATAATAACTAAACCGCTCGCATGATAAGAGGGAAGAAAGAGGGCAAATGACAACTTTCCCCTGAGAGCTCAAAAAGCAGGTTCTTATGGAAAACGTAAAAACTTTTACGGTTAGGATGAACTTACACTACCATCTTCTTTGGAAATGTAAATTTTTTGTCTCCGTTCATAAAAATGGTGATACTACTCCTTAGACAATTGCTGCTCTACAAAATCAATGCTTTAAAGCCATTTAGCCTATTTGCATTTACCTCGAAGTATAAAGTTCAAAATTGTAAACTAACAGAATAAGCAAAAATAGTTTTAGAAGTTTAAATTATTTGTTTTACTGGATTAAATAAATAATTTTTGTTCTACTATTTTTTTCTGACATTACACTCGCTTTGCTTATTACGTTATAAAGGGTGCAAAGCATGCAGCAATAGGGGGCTTTAATTTTCAAATTAACGTTTATTAAAATATTCTGAGATATTCTGCGAAGCATAAATAGTGGCAGACATGAAATCCATTTAGATATTCCTACCTGACAATTGCATACGCATTCAAGATAAATTATCCCATGAAAATAAATATTCTGTCCAATATAAATATAAGACTTTTACACATCAATAGTTTTAATGAGCTATTTAAGAGAGTTAAATGGATCTTTGCTCGTCCAAAACAAATTGAGATAGCTGAAATGCATCTACTACATAAATATGTCTGTTTAATTCCAAACGATTTTTCGAGAATAAGAATTCAGCAATTGTAGGGCAAAGTTATAAAACAAGTGTAAACATTTTTTAGGGTTTCAGCTGTTTTAAACCATTCAGCGAAACTGGTTTAATTTCAGTTCCATTTTGCAAGAGTAAGTTTCAAAGTGCATTTATGAAGGTATCTGCTAATTTCTTTGGTAAATGCAAACGTAGACAGGCACAAAGTGTAATTTTCTTTATTCTGCAACTTGTTATAAGGAGGATGAAGTTTTGTTGGGAGAGCACAACAACAACGAGCGACGAGACGCAAGAGTACAAGACAACTTTTGTTTAGACTTAATTTGCGACATTTTTGGCACTTGTAGAAAAAATGATGAATTCATTCGCACATGCACATTGACTTGCTCTCATGGCTTCTACTCTATAGCGAGATAGCATGTGTCTGGTCCCAACGTCTGCATTTCCGAGCAGAACTCAGCATCAGCAGGGTTGCAGTTGGAATGACTACCTACGTTCCTGTCGTTGTGTGATGAGATTTGCAAGTACTGAAGCTAACTCTCTCCCTGGTGTCTTCTTAAGTCTAAGAGTCTTAAGTTTGGCTGCCTGTGTGTTTGGAGGAGAATCTGGGACAATCTCGACTCATCCTCGTCTGATCCCTAGCTTGCTTCATAAATAATACCCACTGTAAGAAACTGCGATTGCAGGAATATTTGTAGGTACGCTCATTCATAGATATGAATTAAAATGATTTGACTGTGTCGTGTCACCGAAAAATGCTCTACTTTTAAATATAGAGCTACAAAGTGGTGCACTCTTAAATCATTGACAGCACTATTAGTAGAAATGAATTCCTCTTTCACCATTTTGATTTCGATTTTTCAGATACCCAACTTTTATTGACTCTAATTTAAATATCTGCTTTTTAAACCATAGCGGACTACTTAAGTATTTTAAATGAAGGTCCCAATAAAATATCAAAATGCGATAGAAACAATTTAGTTCGGTCATACGTTCTTCAATTAAAATAATAATCTGTGTTTTCAACATTTTAAAAATATTCTGAATGCATAAAATATTAATTGGCAAAATGTTTAGCAAAGTTGAGAAGTGAAATAGCAGTAACATATAAATTATGTTTTATGTGCAATATAACAAGACGTAACTAATAATTTGGCAGTTGGCAAAATGCAATAGTTAAATATCGATTCTGGGCACATTTCAATGACAATCTGAATAGCACTAACATTTGGGGTAGGCTCTAACTATTTGAAATTATGAAAACAGTTCATAAACGCTATAGTTGTTGTCATTATGATTTTTAAATACCGTTTCGCCTGTTAAAACAGATGCGACTCGGTTTTATTTATTTTTTCCTACAGAGATTTGAAAAGAAAATTAAACATATTCTCAGGTTCCTTGCAAAGTGTAGAGAGACCATCTGTTTTCTTACAAATAAGTTGTAAGCAATAAAAATGTTAGTTGGTATAGCATGAGATAAGCATCAAACATAGTGTAACTACATCATTAATAGATAAGGCATCCTTCCTATCAAAAGTACCTACTTCAGCTGAGTTAGCTGAGCACTGTTTCTGCAAAAGCTTAAACTAAGTATTTGACAACGAGGAAGGAGGTGTGGAAAGATAAAAGAAGATTTACAAAGCCAAGAATATGCAGTTCTTGATTTGCTATGTATGCACACACGGTAAAAAAGTAATAATTTTTTAATTGATAAAATTTACAAAATGCGTTCACTTACTTTTCTCTGGGCTCGTCGACGGCTGAAATATTTATAAATAAGAATAAATTAGGATTTGTTCAAATATTACATTCGCAACTCTAATGTACAATGCATACTTTTTATTTTCTAACCCACGTTTGCTAATATTTTAATTTGCACTTTTGCAATTTAAGCGATTTAAAATATAAATTGAATGCGAAATTGAAATGAATGGAAAGATGGCTCACGGCTAAAGTTAAGATTGATAGAGGCAAAGACTTCTCCATGTTTGTTCTTGGCTTTGACTCGATACAGTCCAGCGTCAGCCTCGATAACGTTGTCCAACTCAAGAACGACTAAATATTTATTGGTGGCGATTTTCGTCGTTTTGAAGACTGTGCGTTTGTCGGCGGAAAGCTCTACATCCCCACGGAACCATGTTATTTCAGGCTGAGGTGCCCCAACTAGTTGGCACTCGAAAATAAGTCGGTTTCCATCGTCTTCTTGCCTCAGTTGCGGTTTCTGGGTGAATGCCGGCACCGACTCATCCGAGCCCCCCATTTCAATTTAAAGCCACCCTCACCCTCCCCTACTACTCACTAACAAGTACTTGCAGACTTTTCCTTTACTTCCTGTAAACAAACAAAAATATCAAATTTCAGTTATCAATCTTCATTTTCAATATTCATAATTGCAATATCGCAAGGAATCGTGTCTGTCAACAATTTCTACATAATAAACGATAAAGGGTTGTTTTTCAAATGTGCATCATGACCTGCTAAAACCGGCCTC
This sequence comes from Yoshiicerus persimilis, assembly GCA_020352615.2. Taxonomy (NCBI): domain Eukaryota; kingdom Metazoa; phylum Arthropoda; class Collembola; order Entomobryomorpha; family Tomoceridae; genus Yoshiicerus; species Yoshiicerus persimilis. The sequence goes on along the minus strand of CM060170.1, from coordinate 2,016,026 downwards.
CCTTTTAGAAAACCATTTCAGGCCTCAATACCACATTCTGAGTGGAAATGCTTTCTACTTCACTCCGTTCCTTTTGCAGTTTTAAATATTAAGCTGTGCCACGCACAAAAATACTCAACATTCTAATTTATTCACGTTTTCCCAGAGTAGCATGTTACTTGGCTTACAAGTATGTGAACTAGAGAAAGTAGCGAAAGTATTGTAAATGTTTCTCATCATTGTACTTTTTTACCCCATATCAATGGTAGGATGAAAAGCATATACCGGAGAAATAAGGAGAAGCACACAGCACGTGTCTTTTTTGTCGCTTAAGATACATGCAACTCTTGTTCTTTTAAAATTTAAATTGAGCGTAGCATACACACTGAGAACCCGTACAATGCACGTTGTTAGGAGTTGGATTAGAGTGCAATATATTTATATGCATTGGTAGAAGAAGAGCACAATAAAACCGAGCGAGCTTAACTGATGCTTAATGGTTTTTGTTGTGCAGGAATGCCATGTGGAAACAGGAACCAGAACCTTACGTTTTGTACTTTAGATTCTGAATGTTGTAGTGCAAGTTGTGAATTGTACGGTAACTGGAGTCATTCAGGAAATATGAAGTAGTAGGTAAATTAGCAACCCCTCATTTTGAATCTAAGCTCCTGAAACTATGAACAGCGTTTCATTAGAAAGATAATTTGTGTAAAAATACGTTTCTGTTGCTATTTTGGAAGGAAGACATGATAGCGTGCATTAAATGTAAAAACGGTGTGGAGATAGCCGTGTTGTTTGCGAGACAAGTGCGTGCATGTTGCGAGACTTGAGACATACTTAAGTGTAATCTTAAGTGCGACTGTTCACCGAAGCCTTACTAATATGATTAGGCCTGGCGTACTAACGCTGTTGTGTAAGTATGGAAGTCAAGGGCTGTGCAACGAAGATGCATGACTGTTGGATAAGAATGCAATTGAGACGCATGGGAAACATTTGAATTGCACCTTTAATGGCATTAAGCAAACACGAGGAAATAAAGTCCTATTCATTGGAACGGTCCGTTTGGCGAGAACAGTGAACTGCTTTTGCATGAAAGACCTTTTGGGATTCCTTTGGAAAAGAGCATACTTTCTTTTGATGTAGTTTACACGGAAAAGTGGATGGTAGTCATCACTAGGAATATCTTTGTTAGTGAATGTGCGATAGGACTAGAGTTACTCAATGTTTGGTTTCACTAGACTCAACTCATCTTCAATCAGGTTAAGCTACGAGGAGACATGTGTCTCTCTGTCTGTCTACCTCCAAATACTCTGCAGATATGCACATAGCACACACAACTTGTATAGCGGCGAGTTCCGTGTCTCACGTTCACCTAGTTATATTCTGCCCGGAGTATAACGTATATCCCGGATTCGGGTATAAGAGAATAGGAGTCTAAATTAACTCGTACCTATATACGAATCTGTACGCGTTGCAGTGACTTGACTGCTGTGTGTTGTGTAATAGGTTAGTCTGGTCGAGTGGTACCGTACGACTACCTAGTTGTTGTAAGATTAGTTTAGCGTTCTAAAGGCAATTCGGGATTTGTACTCCACGTACAAGACTGCATTATAAACGGATAGTGGCTAAAAATAAACTTGGTCGTGGCACGTCACCTCCCAAATTCTTGAAACTTAAACCAAACTCTGTATACTTTGCTTTTCTCAAGCCTATCTCTACAGTCGAGTCGTGGTAACAACCTATTTTCTTACATAAGCTCCAAACTCACTTTAAATTACACGGAAAATATGCTCAATTTTTTCTCGATGGAGGAGAAGGCTTGAAAGAAACCCGGGTTTACTCATTCAATAATTTCCATCTAATATTTAGGAGAACAGAGAATCTTTTTCAACAAACTATTTCATCAGTAGTTTTCAGAATATTCCCGAACAATAAAGAAATTTCTTAAACCAACAGTTATTTTTGCAGCCTTTGTCAAATAAACCCAATCGGCAAATTTCTTTTAAATTTTGCCAATGGTTGCCATCATGCGGTAGATTCTTCTCTCAGAACACCATTACGACCAGAAACAATGAAAACTAAATGCATTACTCAAATGGCAAGAGTGAGGTATAAAGAGTCTTAGAAAACGTGAGGCACAGTTCTATATCTGTCTTTATACTTCTTATTGTAATATGTATGCACTGTATTTGCAAAAGTGACATAATATAATCTTGGCGTTATATGTAAATGGACAGAGAAGTGTGAATTTTTCGTATTATTTTCCAAAAAGTGTTCTTGTTAATTGAGAGGTGAAATCCATTTGAAACATAGTTATAGGGAATGAGGAGCGAGAGACACCCCCGGTGCCAAAAATAAAAGGAAAATAAAGCTCGCCTCAGCCGAAAATGTGTAGGAGGATTCTTTTATAGAGTCTTGCGAGTCAAATTTAGACTTAAGCAGAAAATAATGGCACATAGTTGCTATTTATTCGTCCGTAGAGCTTTCCTCTTGTTGAATGTCAAGTCATGTGAGTCAAGTCAATAGTCTCATAGTCTCATATCATCAACCAATATAAAACTAAAATCCACTCTCCTCTTTTCTAATTTAACTCGGAATTCACGCTAACCAAATCAAAATCTGCTAATTATTTCGTCTACCTATGGAAACACGGTACTGGGCAAAAGATCATGATTTCAAATATACGACAGAGATCACCTGAGAGTAGGGCTTGAGAATTATTTAAAGCAACAGGTGGAAAAGCTAGAAAGATATTCGGGTGAGTATTCGACAACAAAGTAAATATAAATGTATTTATATTTAGCCGCAATACTTCAAACAACTATTTCCAACCTCCTAAAACCTGCTTTGTGCATTGTAACTACTAATGCACTGTAGAAACAACAACAAATGCATTGTGTGCCAATAACTGTGTATAATAAGATTGCATAACTTATGTACGCTCGCATAATACATGTATTACTAATTACTACTGCTATACCGAAAGTTGTTGAACTATGTTGAATTTGTTGAACGAGTGCAGTATACTTTGGTTCGGTTATCTCTGTATGGTCTATGCAACGGCAGGAACTACAAACATGAAAGTATAACAAGAAACGAAGAGAGTGGAATATAAGTATGCCGTCTGCATTTTACTAGTAATAGAAAAGTCTGTCTTGTCTTGGTAGTATTTCAATGTGAGAAACTCAAGCATCCTTTCCTTTAGAAGAGGAAAAATAAAGTTTGGCAGAGGGAGAAAGCAGGTCAAAGAGTAGGTAGAAAGATGTGATGTCATATGACCAATTTTTGTATTATCTACTACCAGGATTATTAATATGCCAAACTAACACCAATACATTATGTGATTGCTTTCCGTTCGTCTCCTGCATTGTATATTGTGTACCTACTAATATCCCCATCAATTCCTTAACTATTTCTGTTACCTAAATAGTTATGTCTACCTAGCCAAACTAGGGCCTCAAACCGTCCAAACCCTAACTATTTTACCTGTTCAACAAAACCAATATTTAACAACTTACAATTAACAAAAAATGGAATAAACCTTATACTGAAAGTCATATGTAAGTTTTGCTATACTTTTTTCCAGTTTCCAGAAGCCTCTCTATTTCAAAAAGGCATCTAGGGTTCTTTCTTGTGTAGCTAATAATAAAGTATGTTTTGCTTTGAAAGCTTTGAAAATACTACAGTTTAAAGTATTTAGTAATATTCAGAGGAGTAGCCAAATGAACCTATAGTTAATTTGGTAATTCAATTGTACTATTATCGCTATACGGTTTCGAGTATTGTTAATTATCATAGTTCAATATGACACAATACGAGACCGGATTAATATGTACACAAGAAACCCGGACCTCCAAACAATGTCCAGTGACTGTGTGTGGGTGGTAAAATATTGTAGATTTTTTGGGGCCGTTGTTGGACGGTTGCGTTGTGTAGTATGTGGGGAATACCTAGAGAACGATTGTGCAATTTTGCGTGGGAAGCTGACGCACCTGTATTTAACTCCCTCAAAGAGAAATCTTGGCCCGACTCTGCACATAGTATTATTGCCTGTTGGACCGAATGTGTGGAGTAGGTAGCTCACCTACTTAAAAAGTTTAGGCTATTAAGTGATGATGAGTAATGTAACGTAAGTTTAAAGACCCACTTAAAACTGAATTGTGTGCCACACATAAGAATAGAAAATTGTTGCTACCTTTGGGAAATTAGAGTAAAGTTGTTCTTGTTTGGTAGGGCAGTTGAATTTTTTCATAGAGGAAAGAAAATGGCGACTGATAGAGGAAATATGTAAGAAGCACGAGATATGGCTAGTCACATAAAGAGAGAATATTTGGTTGGTGAGAAGTCTACTATCTACTTGTTGTTTTTTCCATGTCGGCTTCGTTAGTGAGTGAGTCTGAACTGAAATCTATTTCAGTGCAGCGAGATAGAAAAGAATACAAGATCTTATACTTAAAACTTTGTGACTTGAAGCTGCCGTGCATTGCACGACGAAGACAACATGGTATATACGGAAAGAAAATTGTTTAAAGCACGGAGCAGACATCGGAAGAAAATGTATTTAAAGTAGGGAGTTAACAGTTAGAGTTACAAGGGAACTCTAATGTAAATGCAACAGGAATATCTATGAGTACGTTGCCTAAGTATGTGTACCATTTTATCTGCGTACCTAATGTACTAAAGAGTAGCTAAAGTTTCACGAGATGAGATTCTTATTAAAGCTTCTGTATACAGAGGTAGTTCGAGTTACTATCACTCTAATACTCTGTAATACAGGAAAGCTATCGAAATTTGAACAAGATGCCAAAAGATAAATTCCTTTAACTGTATAATCGACCAAGCTGTTGTAACGTTCCTGATGTAATGTGGCCGACCACTTTAGGAAAATGCTTTTGTTCCCCTCTAGCCCTAACTGAAGCAGATTCATCTTCCAATGAAAAATAGACAATGCACCACATGAATGACCAGGTAGATCTGAATTTCGAAATAAAGGTACTTGGACTGAGAATTCTTAAACTATTTCCTTGCCCCGAAAGCTTTCTCCGGCTTTCAAGTATCAATCATCAGGAAAACAAAAGAGAGCTAAGAAAAAAATAGTCTGGCAAAATACGGATAGAGAAAGGAAGATATAATTAGAGCAACTCGTGGTATATAATGTATGTAATTAGATGAAAGTGTGTAGGATGAGAGGAGACAAACAGACCTGTTGAAATGTCGACGAGAGTCTTGCTGAATAAATCCAAACATGTACAAAACAGACAGACAGACAAATAACTCACTTGGAGCACAAAAATTCGGTTTATATTTTTCGTCGGAGAACACTTATTGGAGTTTCGTATTTCGCTCAGTGAGAGGTTCGTGTAATTAAATATTGGGTAATTTGATGCGTGGGAAAACGTTTCAGGATGTTAAGAATCTCCCTCTGGTTACTTTAGATGATTTCTTTCGTTCATTAGTCGAATTCGATGATAAAGTTGAGTTGTTTTCGAAGATGTGTGTTGTGCTAATGATGTAGGGTGTGACTGAATGTAGTAATGTGTGTGAAGTGCAGTTGGGTTGATTTCTGAGAGCGACCAAGACTAAGAAAGTAAATTTGAGTGTAGAATTGAAAGTAAATATGATTAGGCTGATTGTGAGATAAGAGGGAGAAAGAGTTTAGTAATCTAGACAGAAGATTCTAATGAGAGAGATGTGAGTACGGAGGTATGTACATAAACGCTGTGCACGAATTTAGTATTAATTTCGAAAGTAGCTATTATCGTGGGAGCAGAAGGACTAACACAATTCCTGAATCGAAAGAAAAGGGAACGTAAAGCAAAAGAGAGTCTGAATAGCTTGTTAAGTCCAGTGGGACAATTCACTGGCACTGCTTCTACTTTACTTGTCCTCCACTGTGTCCAATCTTTGGACAGCAAGTAGTCGTCGTTTCAGTGGAGAGACTTTCCCAGCTTCCTGATAGTACGCGAGGAACTGCTCCTCGATCATATAAGACACCGCTAGCTTACTTATCCTTACTTACGTGTCGAATAGTATGTATAGAAGAAAAAGCAGAAGACTATAGACAGAACAGAGTAGGTAGCTAAGGCTGTGTCCTCTTCCCTAGCTCGGCTCACTCAGTCACAATCCAACTAGATCAACGAGAAGTCAAAACATACCGTGCACTTAAAAATAGAAAGAAACTTCGGGGTTCTCCTACCAGTGCACCAAGGAGCAAGTCTCATCCGATATCTACCCTGCAAACGCTAACTATACGGACACACACGGATTCTATCAATGTCTTTTCCAATTTCTCACTCCCTGCAAATACCGCGATCCGCTTTTCTCACCTCCACCTCCCCCTCCACTCCCCTGCCACACAGACTCACCCTCCCCCTCCTCCGCCGCGCCGCAGTCGTTACACACACCCCCCTTCCCGACTTAACTCACCACCAGTACTTTCTTGTTCTCTTTCCTAGTTAAAGTTCACTTGCTCCTCATCTCCTTCTCCTTCCTCTGTCTGTGCATTATTCCTCCATCCTCTTCTGCCCTGCCTCTTCCAACGCTACGTACTTCACTTTACTCTCGCTTTCTGGATCTGACTCTCCGCTACGACCTAAACTGTTTTTTCGGGGCGAGGTAACTTTATCTGCATCCCGATGCGCTAACCATATATGTAAGCTGCTTATATTGCTTATTGCTACTACTCGATACTTACTACTTATGCTTTTCGCCATCATCATCACAGACCTTACACTCAAATACACCTAATGTCCTATGCGAATCTCAATACTTGCGAATCTCATTCCACATGCAAATTTCCCTATTCGTCTCGTCCACTTTTTAAGTCTGCAGTTTCCTTCCCAAACACCATTCTTCCATAAAGTCCTAATATCTCGCTAATTACTAACTAAACCTAAATTACGGCACATGCTAACAATAAATCATACCATATTATCCACGTCTGGATCCACACTGCTCCTTCACTTATTATGTAGACTCTACTGCAATTTTACACACATCACTCATTGGTTATACACGCAGAGGCACTGTAAATCTAAATGTCAAGAAAACTACGAAATCAAAGGAATCAAAGTTTTACTCAAACCCAAATTAATTTACATTATGTCGCTCCGATTTACAAAAATCTATCTCCCGAACATAATATGCATGCTCTAAGAAACATTAACATTACCTACTCAAGTACCAGAAACAAAGCTTTGTCGTTGAGCTCATCACAGAAATAAGTTACATACTTATGCTTTGCTAGTATGCTAGTAACTTTTCACAATATTGAATTCAATTTTAATTACGTAAAATCGTCACTGTATGCAATATAAGCCTAATGATTGCTCAGTATCACACTTACATATATGAAGTAATACTATGCCTTTTAAGTACATTTGCTCTTTCCACGTTCGATCACAAATGCATAAACAATAATTCAACTCCTATTCAAAGTTTCAAAGCGACAAAGAGAACGATTAGATTTGAAATTGAAATCGAAACTTTTGGCAATGTATCTCTACATAATTATTCTCAGTGTAGCATTATGCTGGATAATTTCACACAATGACAGCTAGGAAATTCACTGTGAGAGCCGAGACGGCCGAGAGGTGTATGCGTGTATGTATTTGAGGAATGATAATTTCAAAACATGGAAAGCCCATTTCAGGATATAATGCCATTAGCAAAAAAGCTATAAGCTGCGCTTCGCTTCGCTATAAAGAACTCGAAATCAGCATCTCCGTGTAAGGCGGTATTTTAGCCCTACTTTGTAATTTACGCCACCATAAACGCTGCTGTGCTGAGTAGTGTAAACAAAACTTGCTGTTTTGCTTTGCTACGTTGAATTAAAAACCTGCTACCCATGCCTCTTTTTGACTAATGATTTTTTTTCATCCGAAAAAATACCTATCAGAATTTTAGAATTTTGAAAAGTATTTGTAGTCATAGAAAGAAGGTCGGGTTGCCATTTAGGAAAATCAATTTATCCCATTGGGGAAGAAATTCATTATTTTCAATATTCGAAAATTTTGATAGGTAGTTCTTTGGATGCAGGGGTAGGATACTCAAAAGTTCGTTAAACAACGATCGCAAAATTCGTTAAGTGAAAATTATTTAGTATTATTTAGTGTATTGCTTTTTGTAGTTGTATGCCAGGGTACCCTAGCTATGATTATTATCAAGTATGAGTTTAAATCACGCAGCGGCCTGTCCATTGATTGTGATAATTTTACTTTGGAGGAGAAAACTACCATTATGAAGGCAATTGTGAAACATTTCTTGAGAGGATTGAAAATGGGCAATCGTACCACATATGACCCAACCTACGGAGTTCTTCTCAAAAAAATGAAGGACGGATATGAAACTTGGAGAGAACACCTTTACAACGCCTGTCGGGTAGCCGGAATCGGAATTGAAGACCTTGGGACTGAGCTACGGGATTTAAAGCTTTAAATAAAAAGAATATTGGGAAGCATGAGAATTAATATACATATACATTATATATATGAGTATAAGGATTTACACAACATCTTTAAAATAAGATATTAGGTCAGGGGGAAATATAAGTGAAGTTACACCATGAATACACAATAACAATTAATTGATATGTATCACATTCCAACTCTTCTGAATCTGAATTCCATTTTGATCATTAGATTAGTGAAGTAAATTAAATGCTCCCCTTAAGTTTAAGCTACACATTACACACAACATTTCCACACTGGTAAACACTGGCTCTTGATTGTAATAAAATTTAGTTGTTTTAAAAAATTCTGAGGGGCTTCAATGGTAGTAAGAGAACTGAATGAATCTATTATTTGCATAAAGCTAACTGAGACATCTATAAAATGTCTCCCAAACTCCATTGACGTAGAAAAGTTTACTTTCAATTTCAATGTGGTTTATAAAAACATTTTGACAAATTACTTAATGCACACTAGATTTGACTGCAAATTATTAAGGAGTCCTCAGTATTCTATATCTGCTTGACTGTTTAATAGCCAGTGGGATGAAATAATTAAATCTCTCTCAATTTGTATTCAGCTATTGCATTTAAATTGTACACCACTGCAATGCAAACTACATTAAACATAAACCCAACAACTTGTTACTTTTCATTGCTCATCAAACATTTATTATAGAACACTAGTATCACGTCGATACTGCATTTAGATAAAATATAACACGTTCACATACTATTCACCAATTTCATATAAGTTGCAATGTGCAAATTGAGGCGTTGAGAATTTTTTAGACATACCTAATGCCTAGTCGGATACGAAAATCATATTAGTTTTGATTTCAAAATCACGAATGAATGGTATTATTGTAAATATAGTTATATAGCTTTGGAAAAGTATTTTTTCATTTCCAGAACGAAGGGGATTACTTCAGGATCACTCGGAGATTCTTTTTGACGAATGCATTTGCGAATAAATCTCACGATTTCTCGGATTTTTGCCAGTTTAGTTCTTGAGCTATCTTCATCCTGTACAGTTGGGAAAGGTTGGGAACTCTTGAACTCAAATCGTGCAATCGCAGTTGCAACTACGGCTTCCAACTTAACTGAAATTCAACCGTATTTATAAAGTGCTAAATGTAGTAGAATTGTAATAGCAATCAAAATAGAATCCTTACCTCCTTCTAAAAACGTTCCAAATGACCAACGGAAATTCAGCACTTTTTTGCCAAGTAAGATGACCGATTTATACAGCACCTTACTTTCTGGAGTCGTTTCCAGTAAGATATTCAAGTCGCAACTGAGAAGCCACTGTTCTGTGGCGTCGATCACCAAATTGTGATTTGGATGAAGGTAGCAGGATGATGTTGCATTATATACTAACTCAGCTAACCCTTTTCTTCGGATTTCTCCAGTCTTCTGACTTAAAGCACATAACTTTTCTTTGAAATTGTTTTCAATGGCCTCCGCTTCTGTAACTGCCATAGAGCGGGGACAGCGATCACATTTGAAGAGCTTTGTGACGGGAAGAAGTGTAGGATGGAGACATCCTTCGGGACAATGCGAACATTTGAGAGAAGAGTAGAACGTTCCCAGCTCTGTTGGATCCATGCATCTAGTACACATGCAATGAAATCCCCATAAATTGTACATATTGCTGCGGCGCTCTAGTTTTCCTTGTGCAGCATAGCAATCTTGATAAGCAATTGAGAGTATTTCTCCTTCTGCAATGTCAACTAACGAATAAAACCAAATTCCCCAGGGTTCATCATCTTCTTTTAATGCCGGGCGATCAGTTTGACGTATATTGGGAGCACAGCTATGAGGAAAAATTGAACCGTTTTCGTAAACAGCACCGTAAAACTGCATTCTGTCAATTTAAAATCATTTTGTGGTCTGATCTTAGCACCTCGAGAGTAAATTAAAGTATCGGTATTATGTATGCACCAACAGGGAAACTTATTATAACTTACGGACTTCCAGGTTGATAATGGGCATCTCTAGAAGAGAAGTTGTTGATCTGCATTATATTTCTAATTTTCTCTATCTCTGCCAGGGTGCTCCGTAAATTACAACGTTCCACATATTTCTTTGCTTTCTCCGGCAATGCATTTTCGTTTTGATTCTTTTCATTGTCATAAGCTGATGCAAGATTCATGATTTTATCCCATTTGTGAGGTTCTGTTTCTTTTAACTTCAAGCAACGTACCAAATAAATAAGGTGGGCTCCTTGGCGAGAATATGGAACCTCATTTGCTTGAAAAACAACGCATTCCAATTTGAAATGATATGAATCCTGTATTTCATTTTATGACATTAAATTTCCCATCAGAATTAATGCAAATGAGAATTATGTAATTATGTGCTTGGCTTAATAATATCTCTAGAAATTTTCATTAAGTACATTGAGATTTGACAATGAATCATATATTAATAAATATCAAAATAATTGTAAACCGTAGAACATGCAGAACTGCAAAATGGCCATCCGCATAGATAGCACTTAAACGCCTTATCTTCATCCACTAATTTATAGCAGGATAAACAAGTAATCTTGTGTGTACTTTCATTTTCCTTGATTTTAGCCACCTTTGGGTATACAAGAAGTGGGGCTTCCTTGAGAATCAATTCACCTTCTCTCAAGTCCCTTTTTGCCACCAGGTAACGTCCGAACCGTGGGGACTTCTTCACAATAAATGGGATATCTGGAATGCTTTCCATCTGACAGAATTGTGGACTGTGTCAGTGCTGTCAGTAGAAGTACGAGAGGATTCCTTTTCCTAATGCACAAACAAAAGGAAGTCGTTGGCGAACTAACCTTTCCGAATTATAAAGTAATGCAAATCTAGAAAGATTTGGGAAATATTTGAAAACAATGCATGAAATGAAGTACGGACATTGAATGGAATCGATTCTGGCGCCTTATTACTGCTGATTTATCACTAACTTTATCACACACTGATATTAATCGAACACACTCAGTGAAAATTGTTGTCAAGGTTAATTGGGAAATAATATGTGCATTCTTCGAACAATACAGTAACCGATCATAGTAACCCGACATCGCCTTTTACATAGGAAAGACAATTGGAAAGACACAGCATAGGACGCAAGTATCTAGTGTAATAACATTTTTTAATCTGAAGAATCGTAATGTGAAGTTTTCAAAAGCTATTCTTTCCGTAATTCGTTTTGAATTTACTTTGTCATCCTAGATATTTACAAAATAAAATTCAAACACCCAATAGTTTACTCACATTGAAATTCTTAGGTTTTCTTGTTGTTTTATATTTACCGAATTGGCAAAATTTTGGATAGACATAGTTTACTAAAATCTATTTATTTTACAGTTAATTGTTTCAATTTGAGAGCCGACCAGAGTAGCCCACACTGCAATGGCGTCATGGCGTAGTGATAATGTGTGTTATACCGTGTCTTTTCATTGTAAATTGTCTTTTCTATGCAAAAGGCGATGTTGGGTTTGTAGGGCCGGGTACTGTACCAGTCTAAATGGTTATCAGCCATTCATGTAACATCAGCAATTTCCAGAGTGACGGTTTATGTGCATTTTGCTGCTATGGAAGCATTTTCTGATTGATGATTGTCTCATAAGTTAATTCGCAATTAATGGATTATTTGTCACAAACTCAAAACTACCTATGGTATTGCTCGTGAATGACGAATCTGAGCCAATCAAGCTTCCTTAGCAGCAAAATCCACAAAAACCGTTACTCCGGAAATTGTGGATTATTATAAAGACCACTTTCTCTAATTTTCTCCAGTATTTCTCATTTTTAAATAACATTATGCCTTTAAAGTCTTTGAAGCATTTAAGGTCTTGGATGAATAAGGAGCAGGGAACTTAGGTTGAGAAAATATTTTAAAATGGAACTGAAATTAAATACTTCCCATATTTAACGAAATTATAAGCTTCCGCAGGGATACTATTGTTTCAAGGTTCTACACTATTTCGGTATTTTGTTGCTGAATGTCAACTGAAAAACCTACAACCTACACCTAACAACGTTAATTTTATTGCTTTTTACTTTAATTTCATTGGCTTTCCCATTCTATAATCAATTCTTATTAGATGCAAATTATGTACACCTTTAATAAAAGATTCGACTATGTTATTCAGCAGGGCCTGGGTGGTATTAAATTGCGTTGCTATATTTAATGATGATTGCGCGAAAATACGATTGCGTGTATTTTATTGTTTATGTTGACTGGGTGTTGCTAATAGCTAATTTTCTTTTAAAGACATATAGGGAACCCATCCGTAATTGCAGAGTCATAATAGCGCATGGTTTTTGGCAAAATAGTTATAGCAACGGTCGCTCTTATAAGGTTCTCTCAACCGAGAATATTTTAAATAAAATTTCGACTTTTTCCATTTTGGGGAGACACAGTTTCAACATGGGGATGTATGGAAACACAGGGTTGGGTCCAAAATAACCAATTTGTGTCCAGAAAGGAAAAACCTGAATTTTTATTTTTAAAATTCTCGGACGGGAGTACCTTTTAAGAGCGACAAACAACCGTTGCTATGACCTATAACTACTTTGGTTTTTGCATTGCTAATTGCTAATGTTGGTTGATCACATCAACAAACTAAATCACACCTGTCGTTCTATCTGATTGGTTCTACACAATTAAAGAATTTTATTTTACTTGGAAGGTCTTCAAAACATCTAGTCATAATAGAATAGCACTAGCACTGATCAGTCATAAATATTTCTGTTAAGAATCGTCTGAAGAATAGTGCAACTTTAGGAACTTTGGCAATATTAAGTCTACAGGCATTATGAGTGATGTTTTCAGGATGAAAACTTCTCCTGAATTTGGTCGCTATTTGGTGGCGAAAAAAGAATTCCAACCTGGAGATAAAGTTTTTATCGACACTCCTCTTATAATTACCCCGTTCAGATCTAACGTAAAAAACCCGGAGACCTTTGTTTGTGTTGGTTGTTGTAAAGTGATATTGAAAGAGAAATCCGTACGCTGTAGAGACTGCCTTTGGCATGCTTGCAATGAAGTCTGCGTTGATGTAAGTCACTTTCTTATTAGTACTCAACAAAACCATAATGATTGAATTATCATAATTTTCATAATTATAATTTTAAATAGCTCAACAATAGTTGTACACATACATTTCAATCTTTCAAACACGATTCCTCAATAATAAAGAGAACTGTAGTTTCAAAGTCTCAAATTCTAAAGTTGCAAATTTTTCGTGGAGTTTCTACATTTTGTCTCTATTCCCAATTTTTTATAGTGTTTGCTAATTTATATGCATTGCAGGAACCGTGGCATAAGAATTTCGAATGCAAACTTTTCGCAGATAAAAGTATTCCGCCGTCATTACACACCTTAAGGTTCTTGAGCCTCGTTAGAGCACTTCTTTACGCACAATCCGATGCATTAACATTCAGCAAAATTTTGAACTTGTCATCACATGTGCAACTTATGACTAAAGAATTGAAATCAAATATTGACGATCGCTGCAAAGAAGTCTCGGAGTTCCTAAGTGCACAATGCTCAATAGAAGTTGAACTGCCTTTAATAAAAAAGCTGAACCAAATATTTTTGGTTAACTCTTTTGCATTAGCGAGTTTCGAGGACGTCAACAGTTTGTAAGCTCATTTATACTCATTAGAGCTTTTTCTAACTATAACCCTATCGTTTACATAGATTTATAGGATTAGACTGCTAAAGAGAGACTGGGGACTGCAGGGATCTTGGCAACAAATTCCAGGTGTATTGGTTTGTAAAATATTCAAAAATTGTTTTCTTTACAGATACAGTGGTGAAGCGCTCTTTGCCAATGGTTGCTTATTTACCCACAGTTGCTCGCCAAATTTGGATTGGGTACTCCCGTCCACCAATGAAATTATAGGAGAGCGCTGGCATTTACATCTCCATGCCCGTCATGAAATAAAAGAAGGAGATATCCTGTCAATACCTTATATTCAAGATGCCATGACACTAGGCACTACAGAGCGACGAATAGAAATTGCTGCACATTTTTTCTTCAATTGCAAATGCAAGCGATGCTCTGACCCATCAGAACTCGGAACAAACTTCTCCGGGATAACATGTAAGTGTTGTTCTGACATTCTTCTACCGAAAACACCATTCGAGAGTCGAACGAGATGGGAATGTTTGAAGTGTTCAAATACGTTGACGTCTTACGCGGTGGAGAAATTGGAAGAACGATTTGATCTAACACTGGCGAAGGTTTTAAAAACTGAGGACGATGACGATTGTTGTCTCAAGCTAGATAGTTTGATCATGGACTGCAGTTGTAAATATGGACTTCACGAAAATCACTGCATGGTCATTCGTGCTACTGTACATTGGATCTCACGTATTGACTTAGATATTCTTCTGAGTAGCGGATCACACATTGATTTTATGTATCAGTTGATTAAGAAGCGTACCAAAAGGTGTCTTAATGTTTGTTCAAGAATTGGAGCTTTGTGGAATTGGAGTAAGTTCAATAGTGGGGTAGATATTATTTGACGCCATATAATTACGAAATGTGGGTTTTCCCATGTTTCTTGACGCCTAGACTAGTAGGTTCATCAAAACTATCTCCACTTGATTAATTTTATTTAGTTAAAAAATTATTTTCTGTATGTAGTTATGTGTGAGGCAACCATGGCCATGATTATAATCAAGTACCATTTCAAATCGAAGAGTGGACTCTCCGTGGATTGCGATGATTATACTTTGAAGGATAGAATTACCATTTTCAAGAGAATTATCAAGCACTCTCGAAGAGGAATTATTCTTATAAAGTACTCAGCCAATGACCCTGCGTTTGACACAATTCTCAAGAAAATGACTGATGGATATGAATTTTGGAGAGCGCAACTATACAAAGCCAACCGTAAGGCAAATATTCTAGACGCTTATTTCCAAACCGAGAAGAGGGGGATCGTGTTTTAGCCAAACTGTTTATTTATACTGAAGAATTTGAATAGACCATATAAAAATAATACTCATTGAAAATTTGCTAATATTATCGAAGGATTGGATGTTAGAATAGAAAACTAATGAAAAGTAAAACTGAGTGCAATTGAATATAAATTTATAATTTTATTATTGTAGTCAAATATCAAGTGTCTTACTTCAACAGTACAATTAAATCTGAAAATTGTTGAATTTTGAATTTATGCTTCCAAAGGAATTGTGATATACTGAACATGTTTGTGAAAGTATACAATACAAAAACTCGATGTTAAGTATTCATTAATAGTACCATTTGCATTAAATAAAATATTTGATTTTGTGAATTTCATTAACTGCTGAAATAATAGTCTTGTCTGCATTTATGCTGTCAACGAGTGGGCATTTTATGTGAAAGTTTGACTTGACGCGGTCATGTTAGGTTAGAACACCTTTTGGAAATGGCGGAAATGCTGTTATGGAAAGACAAATTAAATAAAATTGAATCGAATCGGATCAGAATTTTTTAACGTGACGTTTGATGTATCATCATTTAAAAAAAGGATGTGCCGTGATATTTGAAGTGAGGTTTGACGTGTTATCACTTTGAAAAAAATGGAATACTCGCGCGTTTGGTCATCCCTACCTCTACAATATCGCGTTGCGTTGGAGATCGATTATGAGAGAACAGAAGGAGAACGGTTGGAGGCCGGTTCACTTCACAGAGGGTTTGGATAGCCTGCGCTTAGCATTTATTTATTTATCAGCTGTGACACACTCAGGCAATCAGATCAAAGTTGATGCAGTAAATATTTCACCATTGTTTTATAAATTCTTTACCTCTTAAAATTGTCACGTATTCATTCATTGTGTGCTGTAGTTGATCCTTTCTAATCAAAGCTACACCGCCAATCAAACCATATTCTAGTTTTTGGTTAAAATCTTTAGCCAGTTTCCACTGTCAACAATGACGAGTAATAAAGATATTCCGTTTCGCTTAAAGCGATCAGAGCTATTCGGGCGGTACCTAATTGCCTCAAGAGACATTGAAAACGGGGAATCAATTCTTCAAGAAGCTCCTCTTGTTATTTATCCAAGGCTTGTCAAGTTTCGGTCACAGAACGTCTATCAGAAGGTGACATGCATCTCGTGCTATGAAGTTGTTGATGGTCGCTTGGCATTTGAATGCATAGCGTGTCGTTGGAAATTTTGCGGCTGGAAATGTTCAAAGGTATTCTACATACATAGAAAATGTATTACTGGAATCCATAAAAATTTTCTTTGCTGTAGGAACAAGTGATAATTAATGTATATTCAATGCTGTTTTCGTATTCATTGAATAATGCTAAATATTCGCAACCATAATTACAGAATCCATATCACAAGTCTATGGAATGCAAAGTTTTCAGCAAGAACGAAGTATTGCCTACTCGCCAAGGGATTTGTCTATTGTATCTGATACGCAGTCTTCGGTTGAAGAAAACAGATCCAAACAAATGGGAAAAATTAATGAGTCTTGTGTCGTCTTATAGCAGCGACTGTTCCGTTAGGGATTATTATCACCACTTGTCTTCAAAAAAGGCAATGGAATATCTAGAGAATTGCAACATTACTGTGTCACTATCTGAGTTGAAGAAGTTAATGCACATCTTCAATATAAACAACTATGAATTTGGAGTTGATCCCGGGGCAGCCGATGATTTATCGTAAGATCGTAAAAAAAATCTTATTTGCCTAGTGTCCAAACGTATTTACAGTTAAATTCACACGTCTTCTTGTTTCAAAAAAGGTTAAAAAAGTACGGTGCAGTCTACCACAAGTCTTCCCTGTTTGCTCATAGTTGCTCTCCCAACATTATAAGTTACCAATTGGGAGGAGAAGCAGAACCGTGGTCTCTGGCATTCCGTTCCACCGTTGCAATAAAAGCGGGAGAGATGCTTACAATGTCATACACTGAGGAATTTATTGACCAAGGAACACGGGAGCGCCGTATATCGCTTTACAAAATGCTGGGATTTACCTGCGAGTGTGCAAGATGCAGAGACCCAAGAGAACTGGGCAGTTATTACTCAACTCTGAAATGTCCCCGTTGTTCCGAGGGATGGGTAAATCCTCCTAAGTTTTGCTTTGAGAAGAGGTTAAGATGCGACAATTGTTGGTTTACATTAAAGTTGGAGGAAGCTGAACAAGTGGAACTTCGTTTCAAGTCCAGGATGATGGGTTTCGTGAATAGGATTAGTCGTGAACAACTTCAGGAGAGTAAATTGGACAAATTGATCTCAAATGCAACGTCAGTGTACAAACTCCACCCAAATCACAATTTGGTCATCGCAGCGACAGAGAAGTGGCTCTCTCTTTGTGACCTAAGCAATTTATTGGTAACAACTCCACAAACAGAACAGCAATATCAGTTAATAGTGGACCGTGCTAGCAAAGCGCTTAGTATTCGTAAGCGTTTCGGAACTTTCTCTCAGAGAGGTGAGATTAAATTTCTTTTTTTACTGTTTGTTTTAAAAATGCATGCTTTTTGAAATTATTGTTTCACTCGCAGTTAAATTGGAGGCTGTACTTATCTCGGCGATGATACGATTTAAATTTAAAAAGACCGAACACCTACTGAATATAACGGATGACACCACAATAAACGAGAAACTGGAAAGAATTAAAAAAATTATAAAATATCTTCGGCATTGCATCGGCCAAGATGAGAATTCCCAATTCTGTGAACCTGATATGCTTAACTTTATTCGAAAGTTGGAGACGAAATATGCGGCCCGATAAAGCCTCAAAATTAGAATCTCGATATGGAGACCCAAATGAACAAAGCCTAAATCATTCTCTAGCTCTAATAAATCTGTTTGAAAACCCAAAAGTGTATATTTGTGCTATTGTCAATATATTGTGTCTCTCTTAGCTCACGTTTTACGAAATATTAAATAAATCCTTAACTCTTTTATGTTTTAATGAAATAATTTGTACGCCTTTAATGCATGTCATTTAACTAATAGGAAGTAGGAATTTATATAGAAAGTATGCGTAACACAAATAACATTATATCCAAAGTATTCTCCAAGGCCTTACACAATTGATAATTATGTGGAAGATTGATGTTTAAGAATTTAAGTTGAATTAGAAAAATTATATGTTCACTTGTAATAAGTCATTTAGGGCTATTGACATTTTAATTTTTTGGTAATTACACTGATGTTTGCTGCTATTATCGTAAATGTTAGAAGCTATTTTGTTTTTCAAGCGAGACCTATAAATTTTAAGGCTTATCAATAATTCTGCTACTACGTCATTTCTTTGGGAATTTTCAGTTAGAATTTTGAGCGAACTTGTTATACTGATTTCTCCAGAATTCAAATCCATCTGCCATTTTCTTCTCGATTTTTTCGTATTCACAACAGTAGCCGTTGCCTTTTATGAGCCTAATTCCTCTTTGGAAGTGTTTGACAATTCGCTTGATAAACATCATCTTTTCCCCCGAAGTATAATAATCACAATCAAGGGACAAGCCACTCAGAGATTTGAATCGGTATTTGATTATAAGCATGGCCTTAGTCCCTTCACACGTAACTATTTGGAAGAATAAAATATTGAAATAACTATAAAGTTTAACTAACTGCTAACTGGCCTGAAATATTACTTACTCCAATAAGTCAAAGCACCAATTTTGGAACAAACTTCAAGACATTCTGTGGTACGTTTCTTCAACAATTTGTACATTTCATCTACGTGTGACCCACTGCCTACAAGAATATTCAAATCGACCCTGGAGAGCCAATGAATAGTTGCGCGGATGACCAAGTTGTGATTTCGGTAAAGGCCATATTTGACACCACAATCTTTGATCAACGCATCCAGCTCAGAACAACAATCGTCATCGTTCTTATTTCTCAAAATGTTCACAAGTGTGAGATCAAAACTCTCTTCCAATTTTTCAGTTGTGCCAAATGTCAAGGTACTGTCACATTTATCACATTTCCAATTCGTATTAAATTCTAGTGGCTTCTCTGGTAGCAGAACTCCAGCGGTGCAATTCTGACATTCAAAACCAGAGAATTTAGTTCCCAATTCGGATGGGTCTGAGCATCTCGGGCATTTGCACTCAAAATGAAAGTCATCGACAATTTGAAGTCGTCGCTCTATAGTTCCACATGTCATATCGCTTTGAATATAAGAAATTGATAGGATGTCTCCAGGGCTTATGGCGTGACGGGCCCGCAACGTTAAATGCCACCGCTCTCCTGGCATTTCACTGGATGGTGGGATAACCCAGTCTACGTTTGGAGAGCAACTGTGAGACAGCAAACAACTGGTGGCGTACAGAGCCTCTCCGCAATACCTGTAATTAATTTTAGTTAACTTAACTCTTTCTCAGGTACATCTAGGCATCTTTCAGTTTAACATGATGATACCAAATTAATCGTATTTACTACTTCCCATAATTATTTATAAACATACCGTCAAACAAGAAAATAAACCTACTAATTTTAAGAAAAATGATGATCACAACCAAAAGTGTTATAGAATTAATTTGTTATTTCGCATAGGTAATCTCGTCTCATCTTGTCTGACGAGCTTAATTACCTAATTATATCACTTCAAATGCAATTTTAGGTTTTCTTAGTCTAAATGAAAATACCTAACTCGAATTCGTTCTCATTCACTTTTCTAATTCCTGTCTATTGTTTCTAATGATTTAGTGACCGAAACTAAGTCTTTATGGAAATGCAGCATGAAGGGAAAATTTATATTGATTGTTAATCCCAAAGTTACTGGTTTTAAATGCTGCAGAAATTATATGGTAA
Organism: Yoshiicerus persimilis; assembly: GCA_020352615.2. NCBI lineage: Eukaryota > Metazoa > Arthropoda > Collembola > Entomobryomorpha > Tomoceridae > Yoshiicerus > Yoshiicerus persimilis. Next base: position 1,995,839 of record CM060170.1, on the reverse strand, counting down.
CTGATGTCCCTACGGTAGCCCAAGCTTTTAGACTGACTGTGACTACCCGATTATCATATATTCGCTGTTAAAATGGATTCGCACAAAAAGCGTCAGAGCCTCATAGCGATGACACTTACAGATGCAAAAAATACTACCAGGAGGACCGCATAAATCTGTACTATAAAGTTACTCCTGGTTTTAGCAATACAAAGACCTCTGGATGGAGATAAAAAATCGTTTGTGTCAGGTTACGGAACATCCACAAATGATTTTTTATCTCCATCCAGAGCATGTATCGTTAAAGCAAGGAGTAACTTTGTAGTGCAGAATTATGCAATCCTTCTAGTATTTTTTTACATCTGTAAGTATAGTCGTTAGAAGGCTGAAGCCAAGCTGTCAAGAATATCCAAACCTTAATGACCAATAAAGGGCTTACAAGTTTCCGGCTTTATCACATTCGTCTATTCCGAAACAATTGACCACAAATGTTTTCACCAATTTTTCAACCATAAGCTGCTCGGGATACATTGAACATTGGGTAGTTACGAACTTAAATCCTTCTTCACAATGTTTGTCAACAAAAGATTTAAATGACTTTTGCATAACTTGAATGGAAGATGACAACTCTAAAATTTTCTTATACATCGATGGATCTGATTCTGCACAAATGAGTGCCCTAACGAGATATATGTACTTCAATGAATGAAACGTCGGTACAATCTCTTGGTCAGCAAAAAGGTTGCACTCGAAATTCTTGTGCCATTTTACCTGCAATATTAGACATACTTATGCTTTATTCCGTATAAATTATGAATGGATAATAGAGAGCAGATCTTAAAACCTTTAATATTAGAGTGTCTAAATCTTTATGCACATGGTCCAAAAGCAGGCACGTATCCAGAAAAATCATCATGGTGGGGCTTAACGAAAAATATGTTCCAAAAAGTGGTAATTCGTGCGAAGCGCGAAAAATTTTTGTTATTTCGATGAAAAATTTCCCCTTTTTCAAGAATTTAGGTGGGGCTTTAGCCCCGAAGCTACCCCAATGGATACGTGCCTGTCCAAAAGTTATTCATAGTGATAAATGATGAGTATTACATTTACGGTTGTGAAAAGTAAAATAAATTAATAAGGAGGAAGTAGAATTAACTTACATCAACGCATTTTTTACTACAAGCGTACCAATCACATTTTCCACAGCGCAGTGCCTTTTCTTTTAGGATGATTTTGTAACACCCAATGCATACAAAGTGTTTGGAAGTCGTTGGATCATCAATGCTGGATGGGGCCGTTATTAGAGGTTCTTCCACAATCACTTTATCTCCCGGTCTGAAACTTTTTTTTGCTACCAAGTAGCGCCCAAAATCAGACGAATATTTTACCTCCAAAATATCGTCCATTATGGCTGTTGATTTCGGTTTGACACACAGATTGGGTTCAACCATGTAGAACTATTGCCAAAGTAAACCCTCCTGAACATAAATCAAACTGTTGCTTGTTTTTAAAATTACATTTACAAAACTATTTTTAAGCAGCTAATTAAAATAAGATATTCTGACATAGGTAGACATGTAAAATAGAGAACGTTTCAGAATTACTACAAAAAATTATTTCTTGCAGAGTAAATAAGGACTTATATACAAATATATATATTATTTTATATATTATTATTGCATATTTTCTCGGAATATATACGTGAGACAAAATTTGAATAAATACGACATGGAAAAACAATACCACATGACATTGGTGTAGCCTATTAGTGAGTACTCGCATTATTTTGTTTATTGCTATTATTGTAGTCATCAGGGCTTATAAAAGGTAAAACCCTAAAGCATCAGTACTTTTTAACACAGAAAAGTGACCTTTGATTGAAGCGCTCCAGAGATAAAATTTTTGAAAAAAACCATACTCGACATATCGAAAAATTAAAACTATACACTGATCCCCGTTAGACAGGAACCCCTGTTGTGCGATATTCTTTGTAAGTTGGAATTATTTTTAAATCCTAATGAAATAGATCGTTGTCGATAAGAGCGGTGAAGGTATCTCAAAATCTTAAGCAATTCTTGAATTTCATTTTTTTAAATCCGTGAAGTTGGTGTTGGGTGAGCTGAAAGTTTTGTTTAAGGTTATTTGTGTGTGTGTGGCAATAATAATTTTAGCATTATATTAGACTTGGTCGTATAGTGGTAGCCTTATAAAATCTCAGTATTAGTCGAATTGCCATTGGCAAAGCATAGGATCGGTTGTGCACAAATACACAATTCATGGAATGAGAAATATACAGCTTATATTACAGCGAAGGAAGGCATTTGGAAAGCTATCAGGTCAATTCAGCGTACTTTATATGATCTTTCACTGTGCTTGGGCGGTTTTCTTTTTCCATTAAGATTTTATTCAAAAGGCATCATTTTGTGAATTAATTTCATAGGTGAAATAAATTGTGTCATTACTGTATATTGGTTTATCAGTAGCATTAACTGGATTCTATTCATTTCACTTCATTTATTAATTTTTTAAGAATTACAATGAGATGCTGATAATGTATACGTTAAACGAGTTTTAGATTGTAAATAATGTTTTCTGCATTTGATGGGTTATGACTATCAGGGATGCAGACAACTGTTCCCCTGAGTAGTAATAAGATTCAAAAATCGGGGAAAATTCTCGAATAATGTATTTCTCCAGCATAACAAGAAATACACTTACGTAAGAAAGGAGAGATGATGCCGCTAAGTTAATATCGATCGACGAAGAGTTTTGGGTGTCTACGGAGTGAGTAGTAGCAGTTGTGGCGATGTAAGCGAGATAGGAGATTTTGGGAAAGGACGGGAAGTTGGAAGGCAGAGTTTCCCAACACATTTTAGGTCAAGTTAGAGAAGATGAGAAGAATGGTGAGATACATGCGCTCAAAGAGAGAAATCGGTCAGTCGCCGGATCCTTCGGAAACCCAGCTCTCTGCTAGCACAACGAACTCGCAATCTTCTGTGTTCAGCACAGTGCAGTGGGCTGACTTTCCTCTTCCCTCCTCATTCCAACGTAGAAAGTGCTATTCAGTGAAAGTTCACTTTCGCCTGTATTTTCTCCACCTCCTTGCTACATGAAAGCAGCACAGAGCGAAGTAAAGAAGTACAAACAGTCTCTTTGAGTAAATACAATAGTTCATTAGGGAAGAATACATTTTCTCGGCTAAGCTGTAAATATATTCGTCTTTGTGATTCCATCCTTACAATTAGTAGAATCAGATATCAAAATAGTGGAGACATACAATCAGTAGAAAAGTAGCTAAAATAGTGATAAACATTCCAAACACATCACATCCGATTCCTGCAGAATAAATTCGTGTTGTAAGATCGGATATATCGAACGCTAATAAATAGTTCCTAAATAGTAGGTATATACCTCTAGATTCATCCAGCAACATAGAAGATACTGATATTTACTATTTCATGCATTCTGGACTCTTCCTCAGTCTAGACGGTAGTCTCCCGCTGTTGGTTAGTTTCTAGTAATTTTATTTCGGGTTTACAGTTAATATTCTGAATTCTAAATACAAACTAGTTATATCATAACCTAAAATGCATTCTGCATTTCAAACAGCAAATCAAGGTAGTGTCTCTGTACTGTCTTGAAATTGAATCCGTGCATTTAATTACAACCAAAGTGTCTAAAAACGTTTCTAGTATTATTGGAAAACTTACCAAAGGCTATCAGAACAATGCTACTACAAATTGCAATAGAGCTCATCTTGAGCATTTCATTCTTTTTGGTTTTCTGCTACGGCATTGCCAGTGATATTAATGGAAATCCAGATACATATTATATAGGAGGTGTTCTTTCAGATAAAGAGTCGGAATTTCATTTCAAGAATGTTATACAAGTAAATATATAAAATTTTTATATCACTTATATTTATCTTACTGCTTTGTAAATATACTGGAAAAGAAACTATAATGTCATTCTATCAAATTAATAAAATTGAAAACGTCTTGGCATTTTAAGCAGCATTTGAATTTCAAAGAAACGTTTGTGACCAGAGGCATAACTTTGTATGCCACACCAATACAGATGGATCCTAATCCTATTCGCACTGCCATAAATGTTTGCGACCATCTAATTAAAAAACAAGTAAGCAAAAAAACTCACTAGCTATAAATACATTTCGCAAACCTCAAACGGTACATTCTTTTTAGGTTTATGCTGTTGTTGTATCTCATCCACCTATTGGGGATTTGTCACCCGCTGCTGTCTCTTATACGTCCGGTTTCTACCACATTCCAGTGATAGGAATTTCATCCAGAGACTCAGCCTTTTCTGACAAGGTGCCCAACGGATACATTTTTATAAGCAAAGATAAAATTATTGCTTTGTCAGATCACCGTAGCTGATGTTATTGCTTGAAATGCAAATAATTTGTTGACTAATATTAATAAATTTTTTGTATTTCCACAGAACATACACGTGTCATTTTTACGTACAGTTCCTCCATATTCACATCAGGCTGATGTTTGGGTAGAAATGCTAAAACATTTTCACTATGAAAAAGTGATATTCCTCCATTCTTCAGATACCGACGGGCGTTCCGTCCTTGGCCGTTTCCAAACAAATGCCCAAAATCTGGAAGACGATATTGAAATAAAGGTTGACGAAATTCAAACTCCACGAATGTAAGCAATGTTATAAACCGCGGCGTTTTAATTAAAAATGTTGCTTTCATTTTAGATTGAGTTAGTAGTGGAATTGGAACCTGGTGCTGACAGCTACGTGGATAGATTGGTGGATTTAAAAAACGCTCAGGCTAGAGTTTATTTACTTTATGCAAGGTAATTGGAATACTGTGCACTAGAGCATACTTATTAAGAATCCCGAACAAAACAATAACCGTACTCCGGTACTAGAGTTGAATGCTAGACATAAAAATAGATAGCAGGTGGAAATGCGAGACAACGTATTTGACGTAAAAGAGTGAATCCTAAAACTACCTTATTAAGCTCGTGACATGAATTATTTCAGTTTGGTAGACGCCGAGAAAATATTCAAAGCAGCATCGAACCTAAGCCTCACGGAAAGCGGTCATGTTTGGTTTCTCACAGAACAACTTTTGAATTCCACTTATATTCCTCAAGGAGCATTTGGCCTCAAGCTCCTCAACTCGGATAACGAAATGGCACACATAAATGACAGTCTGTAAGATTCTCCTCTTTACTCATTATTATTTCACAAACAAAGAATTATGAATATGAATTTAAAGCCATATTGTTACTCCTGTGAAGGAGAAAGCGACTTCATAATGTTTTTCTGTCTTGCACTATTATCAAATTGAAAAGCAATTTCATATCCAGGCACTTCTTACGAGGATGCTCACATTTGAGAATTTGTAAACGCAGCACGGAACTGTTTACTTTCTGAATTTGTAGGCACGTTTTGGCGGCCGCTCTGAAAGATATGAACAAGGCTGAGAATATTACTGAAGCCCCTCGAGATTGTAATAGTTCTGGAACTACGTGGGAAACTGGCAAGAAACTTTTTGAGTGAGTTACATATGTTACATTTCATAATAACGTAATGGGGTACAGAAATATCTGGGCTACCTGACTACAATGCTCTTTGCTTCTCTAAATGGCAAAGTGCTCACGTTCGTCTTCTCTTGTCGGGAGGCTCTATATAAGACTGGATCCATTTTTGTTTTAAATGTAAAATGTGTTATTTCTGCTACGCAATATTATGATCAAAGTAAGATGTAAGGTTGTTTACTTAAGGATCTGCAGCAATGTCACTGTAAAGACTGTAATGCCATGAATATCGACCAAAGTCCTCATTACAAATATAGGAACATTTGAAACCGTGGGAAGATACAACGTGGTTGCAGAGACTCTGGACTACTATCGCCTACAAACTTTTGTGTTTTATTGAATTAAATTAATAGTTGGATGTCCAAAGTTGGGCAAATCTTCCAAATGTTCTCAAACTACGATTCAGCACTTTCTTTTCTTGCAAACAAAACCTGCAGAGCTTAGATCAACTCTAAAAGCATAGTATTTGCAAAAGATTTTACAGTTCTCATTCCGAAAATTAAAGTAATAGTTGGTAGTCGAGAAATCATGCTTTTTCTTTTGTGAACTTTAGGAAGACAATTTCTGTGAATATACTGCAATTCAAATTGCCAAGCGTTATATACTGCAGGATTCTATAGTTGAGTGACCAAACACAGGAAATACACCTTAAATATTGTCGTAATTACAATAAATATGCGAGTGTGGAGTCAAAATGGGCTTTACTTTGCTCACAAATAATTGGAACGCACAGTCTAGCACTGTAAATATACAAGGGGACCGTCGGTCGTTCTTATAGGGACTTAATGTGTTCAATAGTGTCCCCGCTAATATTTAATTGTGAAGAAAGTAAATCCTATTTTGATCCCACAATCAGATTGTGATATTAGGACAATATTAAGATTTTATTATCAAACTTCCGTACTGTTTGGCGTTTAAATTACGTGAACTGTAAACGTGGTTACTTTAAAGTGATTCCATTAGTAATAGTTTGATTGTAGATTGATAGTGAAATAATTTTCTCTTTTACGTTTTAATAAATATGATGATGGAATTATATTTTATTTAGATATATTAAGAAACAAGAGCTACTTGATGGAGAGACGGGTAAAGTAGCTTTTGACGAAAGTGGAGACCGCATAAATGCAGAGTACCACGTGATGAATGCTTACCCAGGAGGAAAACTAGTATCTGTTGGCCAATACCTCTATTCAAAAGTAAATATCGTACTTTTAGAATTAGAGATTCGTGTTACTACTCTCTACATATGCAACTAGAAAGTGTTTACTTTAGAAAATGTGAGTTAAGAATTTCTTTGAATTTTTATACAGGATAAAAAGGAAATGGACCTAAATATTGATGATGGCAAAATTATTTGGCCTGGAGAAACAAAAACAAAACCTGAAGGATTTATGATTCCAACTCATTTACGGGTAACTAAACGGATATCGAGAAGGCAGTAGAGTAGTATTGTATTTGATGCACACATCTTAAGGCTGAAAATGTTAACCCCTCTTTCACTGCTACTGTAAAACAGGTATTGACCATTGAAGAAACTCCCTTCGTTTTCGTTCGAAAAGTTGACGTGGCGTCAGAATGTAAACCCGATGAGGAACCGTGTCCACATTTCAACACAACATCAGAGAGTAATATGGCTTTTACAATTAAATCTGAATTCATTCATATATTAGCTACAAGTTACAGAGAGATTGCAACTATTAGTTTGCAAAGCCAAAACATAATTATTGTCACATAGTATTTGTTGGTTTTTCTAGCTACTCCTGTAATGTACTGCTGCCGAGGGTATTGCATTGATTTACTCAAGCAGTTGAAACTCAAAATGAATTTCACAGCAACATTGGCCCTCTCTCCAGATGGACAATTTGGAAGTTGTGTTACCAAAAATGGAACTGGTAAAAGAATAGTAGAACCACTTCCGTGTTGTATATTTTTGTGTAGTCGTTTAAAATTGCTCATTGTTTGCTTTTCAGCGAAAAAAGAGTGGACAGGTTTGATAGCTGAGTTGGTAAATGAAAGAGCAGATATGATAGTTGCCCCGTTAACAATTAACCCTGAGCGAGCACAAGTAATCGAATTCAGTAAACCTTTCAAGTACCAAGGGATAACCATTTTGGTTAAACGAGTAAGACTTTAAAAATAATATTTTGCATCGTACTTCTCTTTTATGGCATGAAATTGCAAAAGGGACACATGATAAAATTTTCATGACGAAAAGTAATGTCATGAGGTTTTATTTGCATTAAATAATTGCTTGTGGAAAATTTACATTTCATAGAGACCCAAAGAACCAACGTTGGTGTCTTTCTTGCAACCGTTTCGAGGATCTTTGTGGATATTGGTAATGGTTTCAGTTCACGTTGTTGCATTGGTTTTATACCTCTTGGATCGATTTTCTCCTTTTGGACGGTACCGATTGGCAAATATGGATGGCACTGAAGAAGACGCATTGAATCTTTCATCTGCCATCTGGTTCGCGTGGGGAGTTTTGCTTAACAGTGGAATAGGAGAAGGTAAGACAATAGGAATTCCATTATAAATAGCTCATCTAATTAATTCTGTTTGCCCAGAAGACTAGAGTGTATAAGCAAACCTATGTGAACGGTGTATTTACGTTTTCAGGGACGCCCAGAAGCTTTGCCGCAAGAGTTCTTGGAATAGTATGGGCTGGTTTTGCAATGATAATTGTCGCATCTTACACAGCTAACTTGGCTGCATTTCTTGTGCTTGATCGTCCTAAGACAATATTCTCTGGGATCCACGACAACAGAGTATTGGCCAATTACCACTGAATAGAATTTCTAATTAACTATAATGAAATATTAATAATTTCTTACTTTGCTTTATATTTAGCTAAGAAATCCTACAGAAAATTTCAATTATTCGACTGTTAAAGGCTCCGCAGTAGACATGTACTTTCGCCGACAGGTAGAGCTATCCAATATGTACCGGGTTATGGAAAGAAGGAACTATGATACTGCACAAGCTGCTATAGACGCTGTTAAAGCTGGGTAAGATTCAATAAATTGTTTTCCATTCAAAACAACCTTAGTGGATGGCGCTAACGATACAGATAAATGTAGGATGAAATAGTTGTCACAATTTCATTACACTGAAAAATTCCAAGGAAGAAAACTTTTTGGGAGGATTTTTTGTCGCAAAGTGACATTGCCATTATAGCATGTTTTCCGATTAAAAGCTTTTGCTGATGTAAATAAAGCAGTTGGTTGAGTAAATATGGTATCGAAAAATTAAAAATGGAATTCCAAGAATTCAAATAATCCGTTTGCGAAATAGGGCCACAGCGACATGATACAGTAACTTAAAAGTTTAATATGAGAGGGCATCGATGGAAGGAGCAAAAAACAAAATTTATTTTTAGGAATAAGATTATATCCTTAGCCAGAAGGTTAAAGAATTTTCTATTATGCATATTATTCAACAATCGATAATTGTGGCAAGTATTTAATTTGAAGTTTCTTTGAATACCTTTTCGTTTCGTTATATACAATTCCTGTGACTAATTGTATTTTTCCTAAATTCATGCTTGTAAACCTTGAAAGATATTGAAATCAGAATTGTGAAAAACAGTGTTAATATAACATCCCAGGAATTATAATTCATAAAAGTCTTAGGTGCAATGAAATTTCGTTTTTGTTATTTGCACTAAATTGTATTTTGCAATATTGTTTTCAGAACTCTGAATGCTTTCATCTGGGATAGTTCTCGACTGCAGTATGAAGCAGCTCAAAATTGCGATTTAATTACTTCGGGTGAGCTGTTTGGTCGGTCTGGCTATGCAATCGGGCTCCAAAAAGGGTCACCGAGAGCAAATGCGGTCACCCTTGCAATTCTGGATTTTCATGAAAGTAAGTTGAAGCGAATAAAACAATGCTTGGAAGATAGAAGTTACCTTCATTGTCGTTCCACTGCAGTAATGCGTAATCCTAGTATTATAGTTGCACTACTAATAAATGCATAATATGTTCTACCAATGCTACTTAATAAGAGCAATATTTTGCAGGTTAAACTAAGACGAGCTAAGTTTTCGAGATATAATGAAATATTTCATTCTGCACTTCAGTCTCCATTTTTACGAAAGAATCTCCTTTGTCTTGCAAATTATTTAGTTTCGAAATTGCCAGGGAAGTTCAAATATTTCTGAGGTTCACTAATGGTACGTGAAATATTTGAAAGTATATTTAAAAAGGTTATAATTTTAAGGTAATAAAACAAAAACTGAAGCGAAATATTTAGTACTGAAGCTTTCAGCCAAGCCACCGCTTTTGGGTGAAAGACGTTATGAATTATTGCTACGTAATGATTTTTCATTAATTAATTATTTCTTTTCTGGACATTGAATAATGGTTCAAAAAGCACAATTAACTAAATCCTCTAATTGACACCGGAGACTTAAATTTCAAATGCATTAAAGAATATTGCAACTTTCTCTTGTAGCATGTATCGCACTTTCTGTGCTACGTAATGATTTTTCATTAATTAATTATTTCTTTTCTGGACATTGAATAATGGTTCAAAAAGCACAATTAACTAAATCCTCTAATTGACACCGGAGACTTAAATTTCAAATGCATTAAAGAATATTGCAACTTTCTCTTGTAGCATGTATCGCACTTTCTGCTCATTTATCGTTGTTTATTCTTTCTGACATTTATTTTTACTCTCTCAATAAATTTTATAATTAGATGTTATTTTTGATGCTCCTAAAACTGAGTTTTTACCCCCAAAATACTATATCTCATAAATACACCTTTTGGTTCAGGTATCGATAATTGCAGTCCTTTTTATAAAAATTTAAATGTTGACATATAGATGCACCTGCATCTTAAGAAGAAAACTAATATAGTGACAAAATAATCAAATTCTAGTAATTCAATGTGCTACTTATTACTAATCGATTTTAACAAGGTAGCTTTAAACAGATTAGGATTAAGGATAGTCTTACTGCAATCCAAAAATAATAGGGTTTCTACTCATGAAACCGTCAGTCTTGCACAGGCATAATAATTTTAGGATGGAAATATATTTTCTATCAACAGTCATAACTCAATAGAAAATTACTCATTTCTCGACAAATCATACGATTTTTTGAGGAGATAGATACGAGAATATCAAATAATAATTCTCACTATAGCATCAGTGGAAAGGATTACTTCAAACAAAGTTACATGAAACCACATCAAAGCCGTAATTCGAACTGCAAAACTTTTTTAGTCTAGTAAAAGACCATTGACCAGAGAAATCAGGATGCTGTTCAGAATTTCAAGAAGTATACTAATATTTGCATGCCTTACTAACCACTACAAATGTACTATGAAGCCTCTGGTGCATCTTGGTGCAAATATATTTCAGCCAAAGACAGTCAGAACGAATTCGTTTGTTCTGCTTTAAAAATTGCTAACAAATGCAGCGAAAAAAGGCTTGAGCTCTGCTCCTATTTATAGATCTGCCAACTAGGAGAAAGCAGGGCACAGAAAGAAAGTAAATTTAACAAGGGTTGCGTATTACGCCTGCACTTTCCCGTTTCGTCGTTGCTAGGTTTGGTAAAGAGTTATATCCCCTATATTGCTTCTTAACACAGCGTTTTTAATCTCCAGTGTCTATCTATGAACTAGACTTTACTTTCGTAGCTAAGGAGCTAAGTAATTTTCTGCTAGACTATTCAAGAAACTGACGGAGCTTAGATTAGTGAGTTGAGCTACTGAGAAAAAGAACGTCTCCGCTCCGATTATTAATTTTCCTTCTTTACTTATTCTCCCTCCCTTTCAACCCACTTGTACTTTTAGATTAAATTTCTTTCTATGTACTAATTAATATATCAAAGCAATTTCTCTACAACTGTGTGACTATATATTTATCAATATAAACTCGTACACTGTAGGCTAAATTAAACGAAAGCGTCTTCACAATGAATATACTTGGCGTATAACAATAGTTCTTCTTCGGCCCCTCTGTGGGTACATCTAGGCTAGGAACCCGTAAGTTATGTACACCATATTAAAACCTAACTCAATACAATTTTCTAAAACTTAGTTCCGCAAAAATCGGTTGACATTTACTGGGTCTACCGCTAAGTTGATTATAAAATGTCCCTAAGCTCGTCAGGTTTTCAGATTTAGGAATTTTTGACTGCCGTCCCGTAATAATTTTTTTGAGAGAAAACCAATTCACACTTTTGATAAGTACCCCATAAGTGATAATTTAATTATGAAAATTTCATCTCCATCGGGGTAGGTTGATATTTTTAGTTTCCCATATGTAGATCATGAATTATGACTATCATAAGTTCAGAGATTTTCTCCAAAATGCGGGAAAATCAACCTACTCCGATCGTGATGAAGTTTTTATAGTTGTCCTTATATTAGGATACTTTTGTCAAAAGCGTGGTTTTCTGTCAAAATTTATTACGGTTGCAATACCTATCCCTAAATTTGAAAAACTGATAGGTTTTCGGCCACTTTTTATAATCAACATAACGGTAGACCCAGTAAATGTCAGCCGATTTTTAAGGAAACAACACAGCTTTACACTCTTGCCTTCCCTAATGAGTCAGGCTTTAATGTGGCATACGTTTTCCCCTTGTTTTCCCCTTGTAAGGTTGTTTATTTGTTTTCTTCTATTTTATTATGAATATTCAAAGATTTTAGACAATATTTAATTTATTCTGTGAATATCGGAATTAGAATTTCCAATAAAGTTAAATTCTTAAAATTGTTAACAGCATTCCAGATCCTTAACGAAGGATATATGTATATGATAGGAGTCTGCTCCGGCTAACATGATGTATATCTGAAAATGGGGCACTTTAATACTATAACTACAGACGACATACTGTAACTGTAACTAGAATTTTGTGGTTTCAGTAAACCAAACTGTTTTTAGACCGTGAATGTTGATGTTGTGGACACATTACTCTTGGGGTGGACGTTGGTTGCATTGAGGGGCAGATTGGTTTGTTGGTTACCGTGAAAGTGGACAATGGAGATTAAAGTATTAAAGCCTTTATGGCTCATCCATTACGCCTGTTTGTGTGTCTTTGTCCAGATTATAGAGATGGAGATTCGGAGATTGGAACTTGAGTCATAGTGTACGCAAGGCTATTGTAAAAGATCTCTCTTATTATTTTACGGCGTATACACATTTCTCATGTCCGTATCTCCCATTTCCGTTCATGCAGGAAGTACTGTTATACCTATACTTGTAATTCACTACATGTTTTCTCCAAGAGCTTTCAGACTCTCTTTGCTCTTTTAGTATAACATAGCTTCCCAGTAACGAATAATATTGCTTTCGAAATCTGTTTAATTAGCCCTGAACTGATACTGTATCATTTTCTGTAAGTTAATCCTTCACTAGGACAGCTTGGGATCCAGAGAGTTTAGCTTGTAATCAGTAATCACGCTAAGAATTTTAAAATTAGGGGTGTTTTGTGCCCTTTTTTCCATTTGTGTTTCAATTAAAAGTAATAAAATAATAGCCAATGTTGGGTATACTGCATCATTTATAATATACGTGAGCTTCACTTTCAAATTGCAATTGACTGTGTGCACTATTTTTATTTAAGTTCCTGTGCACAAGTACCTATACTCCATTAAATGTTATCTCTATTAGATTTTACTTGTAAATGTTTAAACGAGTTGAGGTAGCGAATATTTTTTGCTTTAACGGGCGCGGATTAAAGAATAAAGGTTACTTCAATAAATAGAGGATACCTAGAGTAGTGAAGCAGTAATACTTCTTTACTATTCTCACACCATGGAACAGGAAGGAGGAACTGGAGGGGGACATTTTCTAATTCGTAAAATGGCAGTAGCTCTATGTAATGCTCTAATCACATTTGTGTTGAACAGGTGGATTTATGGAAAAGCTCGACGACAAATGGATTATTCATCCTGCACCAAATCCGAATCAAGTGCCCAACGTGTGCAACGTGGAGGAGAAAATTCCCACCACTCTGGGTTTGGAGAATATGGACGACGCTTTTTATCTCATAGCTGCTGGTAAGGCAATGCGGATTTATTGCTACGTAGTTTTAGTCTTTGTTTCCGAACTTTCTTCATTTCCTAAGTAAGGTTATGCGGGTAACTGGCATCTACATACTTTCCTGGTAGGTACTCCTAAGTTACTATCAAACCTAATTGTGTTTACGGAGTGCCCATGCTTAAACATGAATGACTGCTCTGTAGAACTGGTATTTACTAAATAATTATTTTAAGGCAGTGTAATTTCCGCTTCTCAATAGTTGCTTCTCACAAATGGCACCTGGCAAGCCTACTGCATGGTGCATGCTGTAGGGAACTTACGTAGAGTATTGGAAATTTACTTAGTATAAATTTATTACATTACCACCAATTGAGGACGTACCTAATTTACCCAACTGCTCTTAATGTATCCTTTATACTATAGCTCATTTTAGTTCACGAAGTAGTCATTTGGCCAACAACGGTCTAAAAGCACGAACTTCAAACAGGAAAAATTTTCGCAAATTTCGTAACAATTTTACACAAAATCTCTTATTTCTGTTCTTATGGTTTGTCATTCATGTAAGTATTTTTCTGCTTCTTTGTAATGGATTTACAAATTTTCACAATAATATTGTTGCTAATGTTTGCGTAATGTGCATACTAAAGTTCAATTGGGTCATGGGATGGGTTACGTGTTTAAGCGAGAGGCTAAATGCTACAGTTATATTATGCGTAAGTTCCTATGCAAACTATAATTAAAAACTGGAGTTATGATTAGGTTCCCCCATTGCATAGGGGCTATAAGGGTTAGCAGTATTTTACAGATATTTATGCCCCATACTGCGTAGAATAAACACTAGTAGAGAAATTGCTTGCCGACAAGATACCTGCTGAATATACAGATACGTTATTAGTTTATTAGAGATAATTATAATGGTAAGGAAGTTGAAGCGGAATAGAGTCGCTTGGGAGAAATTAACGTCTGACTTAACTTAATTATATTTATACAACATGCTATTTCGACAGATGAAACCATGCAAGGAGCCATATTTCAAAAGCTTATTAAAGTGAACTTGCCCTGTGGTCCTCCTATCCACTATTCATTAATTTTGTGAAGAAGATTCGGTTTCTAGATATTTCATGGCCTCTGAGGCAATTGTCTTGTGCAGAATATGCTGAGAGCCTGGGCTAAAAATATTGTGATTATATCTACGCTAATATAATTTCCCTATTAATTAAATTAAATAATGTATGAATACATTGCTTTTAAATAGAAGACCAAAATATGGCATGCGTTACATTTGAATACTGTTAGAACACCATTATTTCAAATAACTAATACTTCAGTTCATTTTGCAATCACAACTAGTATAACCAAGTTGTCAATTTTTGCTTTCACTGGCATGCACAAAATAGAACAGCAGCGGCAGAAATTAATTGCGTCAGCATTATAATAATATACATTAACAAATAAATAAACACAAACTAAATATATATCGACTAAAATACAATTTAAAAGTTTCCTTTTTTGTTGTATTTAATATAATGTTTGGAATTTCCATTTTATATTGGAAATAAAAAAGGAAACAACAGGCTTACGTTGACTGAGTGATGACTGAAGACCTTGCTATACACTTGCACTATAAAATTGATATTTTGCCTTTTAGGAATTGTCGGAGGTTTGGTGCTCATCCTGATAGAAATATTTTACAAGAAGCATCAGTTGAAAAGACAAAGGCAATTGGAAATTGCTCGACATGCTGCTGACAAATGGCGCCACACAATTCAAGTAAGCAAAAGTCATACTCTTTCCATAATTATTTAATATCTTTGTTTTAGATGGTTTACAATTACAAAATACACTAAATTGTACTCACACGTTTCTAGGGTCAACATTTCACCGTATTGTCACACTAGGTCCTTTATTTTGCACGTTTACCCTATTCTGTATCTAGTAATCATTAAAAACACCAGAATTACACTGCATTGCTTTCTCACAATTCACCCATTTTGTGTGACTTAGTCAACTGTAATTAGAAACAGTTTTCACACATAGTTTATAATTACAGATGCTTAAATGCGTATACGAAATACATGGAATTAACAGCAGTAAAGCTATCAATTTGGCACAGTTGCAGTATAAAATTGGTTTACGTAAATATAACAAATCATATATTTTATACAGGGCCACCATTTCCAATTTATTCTATTTTTCAAGATTTTTCTATAAAACTTTCAATAGTTTCAATTAAAATACCACCTTGACTACAAATTTTATGAACTATACTTTTTAAAGTTCTGTATTAACTCCTACTAATTTTTGTACTGCTTAAACATAATAACTGCAGTATGTCCAAAATTAATAACATTACATGAATACGCTACATATTTATGTATATACTTTTATTGATGCCAAATAGGAATGGTTTCCCAAAGTTAACGTATCTGTAATTATACAAATTATAAAATAAAACAACAGAGGGTGTAAAGAGTCTTTGTTTTGTAATTTGGGTATATTTTTTCATTGGACTACTCTTGTAATAATATTTTCAGCTTCTACATAGATAATTACTTTTAAAATACACTGTCTGTCGAAGTATGAGCATTATGTGTGCTGTGAAGTTTGTGTAGTATGATACATGGATGAATTTCCAAAGAGATTAATTGTAGAAATTCATTGTGATTATTAGCATGGTCTGTAAGGAAAATGCTAAAAATTTCATTTAGGGAATGGTATCTCCTTTTGTGATCGTCTCTCTTCCTTCCTTTTATTAGTATCACCCAGTGTACCGTTAATACGCAGTGTAACATCATGGAAATTGACGTATGGGCATGGAAATGTCTATCTAGCACATTTTATCTTGTATCTGTCTATATACATAGTGGTACTGACTACCTAAAAATGCTTACAATAAGTACATGCTTACGTTTTACATAACTTAAAATTTTAAATAAATCCCGGAGTTAAATATTGACGTGTAAAGGATGATAGGATAAGTCATTGGCCAGAATTTGAAACATCAAATAAAATCCGGGATGTTCATTTAAAGTTTTAGGTTTTATATTTTGGTATTCTGTCCAATATTTGGCATTTCTGTAATTATTATTCCATAATTTGTGTAGCAGAAGCATAATATCTCAACTAGGCCTTAACTCACTAACTACCTTATCCCAGTAACTCATTTCAGTAGTCTTTTTAGCTTGTTCTGTTGGAAGGGTCGCTGTTTGGCAAAGAGGAAATTTTTTTCTCTGGCGTAGTAATGATTCCTCCTCGTTTGTGGAAATGTAGAAATTAAAAACTCTTTTGAGCATGAACCTACTGAGGAAGAGTTTTTCTAAGGCTAAATTATTCCTTGCCTTCCCAAATTGCAGTTGTTGGCTCTTAGATGAAAGGATACATTTTAGGAACGAGAGCAACGTATAACTTTTCTCTATCAAAATTAAATTTCCAGTTGGTTTACCCCTTTTACTGTGTATTTACTTTAGTCATAATGGAGGCATGTAAGTGCACAAGCGAAGCATTCGACCTCACTATGTAAATACACTACAACTAAAAGAAATGAAGGCTCTTTGAGAATTTTCAGGTGGATAGAAGTTTAATTATTTGTGTGCTTGTTCCGGTTGTTGTGCTAAAAAATTACAAATCTATCGAGAGTCAAATTAATCCTTAATATAAAAATACGGTGTTGGTTTCCCCATTTTACAAATAAATACTATTACAATACCAATCTATTCGGTAATTAGTAGGTCAACATCAGT
Source organism: Yoshiicerus persimilis (assembly GCA_020352615.2). NCBI lineage: Eukaryota > Metazoa > Arthropoda > Collembola > Entomobryomorpha > Tomoceridae > Yoshiicerus > Yoshiicerus persimilis. Next base: position 1,978,540 of record CM060170.1, on the reverse strand, counting down.
AATATTTAATTACTTGTACAATAGACAAAATCATAAGCGTCACTTCAACTTGAAACTGCTTGGAGTGAGACTCTTCGAATGAAGTAAGTCATTGTAGCTATATGTAAAATTTCGTTTTGCAAAGTACACGATTGTAATGCATTGTACCAATTTTGTGCACAAAATGTTAGTTTCACGCATTAGAAAATTTGCATTACAAGTAACATGTCTAAAGTTTTTGGTAATGTATCTTACCCTTCACATTCGAGGATGTCTAGGCAAAGTCAAGGCACTGTGGTGTATAGGAAACAGGTTTCGGAATAAAAATTTGGACTCTGTAAAAAGGGTTAATAGGACATGAAACCCAAAATGATAATTATTAATTCAGCCATGCATGTTATTAAGCCATAAGCACTTAGTCGATACATCCAATTTACACACATGTTATTCTGCAGGAAATGCCACTAATCGGCGGTTTTTCAATATCAAAAAGGCAAACCCCTTCAGATAATACACATTTCTGATGTATGAGAACTTGTGTAGCATTAAGTATAAAATACAGTTTACCTGAGGACTAAAAATAGTTTTTGGTCCCTTGGATATACTTTTTCGTTGTCAGGTCAAATGAAATTTCCGCAAGCAAAGGGCAATCATATCATAAATGGAATAGTTATCAGTTTCGTACCAGCTGTACGTAGGAATTGTAAATAAAGTGGTGAAAATTGTGACAGTAAAATTAGCATCGCTGATAGAATTAAAGTAAAATAAGCTGATTAAGTGACTGAATTACGTGGGCCAATCCGCTTATTTAGAGCATACTAAATTTCTATATAATGTATTATCAGGTACCTGGTTTGTCTACCCAGCGAAGCATCAGTCCGATACTTCAAAGATAAATTAATGACAATACTGCTGGAGAACTATATGCTGGGTAGGTGATTCATGCATTGATTTTTAAGAAAGCCAGCTTGTCATTCTTTTCGGTTTTCAGCCTAAACCAAATGAAATGAATTAAAGCGACTTTATCGTTTTAACGTGGCTTGCATAAGTAATACTTTGTATCCAGTATCCCTCTTTCTGTGTGGGCAACGTAGTAAAATATTGTCCCTTGATTGAAACAGCAGAAAAGTAAGGTAGCAGAAAATAACCATCATTTGAATACGTTTTACAATTTTCGAAAAACGTTCATGTGATTGCATGAATTTCCTAAAGCTATTTTAACCACGGACATCATCAAATAGGGAGCTAAGCCTTGTAGTAAAATTTTCTCTGAAACTTAGGCAATGCGATTTCGAATGCATCATCAGTTTTGATTCTCAATGTTCGGCTAACCTAATAGCGCATGCAATTGTGTTGATGATTTTGTTTGTACCAAGTGTTATAAAATAGGGTATGATGAAATGCATCATTCTTGCTACCTCCACCTTTGTCCGTAACATCGACTTCTATCTTGACTTTGACCATAATACATGATTAGCTGATCATACAATAATACTGACAGTTATTGGTGTCACAGGTAAGGGAAACAAAGAATAATTGTAACTTCTACGCACGTTCTTTATCTAACATGGCTTAAGCAGCATTCCTCTATCCCGAGTTGTGCAACCATGCTGGGCTTTAATTAAAAAGTGAAAATACGTCGAAGCAAGTAATAATGATTGATGCTTTCCATAATATTCATTTAATCCCCGTCGTACCCTTTTTATATGGAGTGGTTTCGCAAAGCCTTGCAAAAGCTAAAACAAGTTAAAATTGGCCCTGGTATTAGTATATTGGCAGTTGTCAAAAACTAAAATTTATGAAGGCTTCAACATATTTTTAGATTAATTTATTCTTGATGTGGTGCTTTTAATAATCAAAGTCGATAGACTTTTCCAATTAGAGCAGATTCTGCTAGCTACATTTTCTAGATATCAATTTATTGCGTCACTTCGGCCAGGACCGTTTTGGTGTAATGTTTATGACAGATATATTATGAGGTTGAAATGCAGTTAATATTTTTCACAGTTAGGGGTCTTGAGAGTGTTCATGTCTCTAATGTGATTAAAGCATTATTTCCGATCCTTAAGACGATTATTATGCAATGCGAATTAATTTCCCAACTTACTTTTTTAAATATCAGAATTTTGAGGCAATTAGATTTTGGTTTGTTTTCGAGTTTTCTTATGTGGTGAACATAGAGAACATCTTATACCTCAGGTGAAATCAGAATCATGGCCATCTGAATAAAAACAGGGAAGCTTGAAGAAGTAATTTAGAAGCATCTTATTTATTTTGTAGTGTGTTGCTTTTAATCAATGTAGGTTGTTCAATTACAAGTTTTGTGAAATATTTTTCCTAAGAGAAGGATAGAGGCAAAGTATTTGCACAATGTTGTAATTAGACATGTCTAAGGCTTCATTTTTATCCTATTTTGCTATATTATGAATTTTACTAATATGTCGGAGCACAAAGACGGAAGAAGGCAAGTAAACAAGCCTAATCATATAGTTTAATATGAAAAGGTTCTCAACGTGATTATAGGAATTGATGTGTTGTAAAATTCCCTTTGAAAATATTCTGCGAATATCTTGAAGTGGGCCTGAAAATAGAAATAGTGACTGAAAGGAGGTGAAGTCAATTGAATTCTAACTGGTGAATAGAAGGAAAGTCTAAATACTCTTCTAGAATTTTGAAGTGGCGAGATTTTTCATTATTCAGTATCTTTATCTGCGGGAATCTTTGTGAGCTGTGGATTGCAATGTACTTGATGCTGGTGTTCGGTGGTTGTAAGTTTGAGTTGTGTGTCTAACTAGCTGACAAATGAGGATCTAAAAATATGGAGTAAGAAATTAGAAATATAGGAGAGAGGAGTGGTGGTGAAGGAAGCGCCGTTGGTAGTTAGGGAGGCCGTGAGTGAAATTCAAGCCTCTCATCTCTGTGAATGTAACTTTGACAAATGGAAGCCGGAATTGACTGTCTCGAGTTTTCTTGTCGCGTCATAAATGAGATGAAATACAATGCTAACTAAAGATAACGTGACTGAAGTGAATTGAAGCCTTGGTGTGTGCTGGTGCTGGAAATTGTGAGACTTTGGAGAAGTTATTCTGATATTGTGATCTGTGTGGAAAAGAGTTGAGGAATAGTTGCTGGTGGGCTGGTGAATGGCGAGGAGTTAGCGAGGGCTGAGAAAAGGAAATAGAAGACGAGTCTAGGCTTCCCTTCCTTTCTTTCATCTTTAAAATATCTAAAAAGAAATGTCTGTGACTCTTTGATGTCTCAGGGAAAGCAAAGGAAGTTTCTTGCACAGAAAAGCAACCATTACTCCGCAGACTGGCTTTCCTTCCTTCACTATCTCTTCACATGCATCTGCGATCTGCCCTTGCAGTGCCGACTCAGCCTGGCCTCAGCTAGCCAAACCCGTGTAATGTGCTCCATTTCCTTTGCTTTCCCTCCCAGGATCCGTTATCTGAAGGGGACTGTACATTAGTGTATATCTATTAGTACCTACCACTACGGCAGCCCACATCACATACAAATCCAGAACACAGCCATAGAACGTGGCAGAATACAACTCCAACGGTTCAATTTGAAACAAGATAAGAACACAAACAGAAACGGAGAAAGCAGAGTCTACCGAGCTACTGGAGGCTGGAGAGTCAGTTGCGACTCCAGCCATACACTTCTCTTCAGTTCAGTTATTCTCTCCTGTCCGCTTTTTATGAGATCTATGTACTTTTCTAAAACGTTAAGGGAATTCAAAGATTTAATGGCCTTCCCTGCATCCCCATGCATTTCAATTAGAACACAGAATTCTTTCTTTATCTTATTATCCTGTTTTGTGCACTCGTGTTGTTTGTGATCTGAATGTGAACCTAATATATAATAATATACCAAGAAATATAACCACTACCTAGAACCTATTACTTCTCCTTTCTTCTTCTCTCTATTCATCCACTGCTCTATATACCAGTCCCTCCGTGATCCCATATTCCTAATAACTCCCTCTATTTCTAATACTACGTTCTCCAGAAATTCTCTCCTATCTCTACCCTCAACCTAATACATTTCTAAAGGACCAATGTCGGAATTCCTAAGCATACGGGTTTTCTCAAATAATTCAATTTCCAAATGAATAGGTAGCAATTTCTGTAATGGCAATATAAACACATTTATTGCACCAATAGTTTGCAATTTACACTTCACTGTTCTCACTTCTTCACATAACTCCTTTTTCCCAACCACTCCCTGTTTAAATGTACTTGTCTGTACTGTGCTGCTCAAATCTTATCTATTGCTTTCATGGCTTATAGCGTTGCACTTGAGATGAAAGAGAAAATATCATATTGCATACGCAATTCAATGGGTACTTGTCGTAAATAAGGGTACGCAAATTAAAAGAGTAATCATCCGATAATAGATATGTCAACGAGTCATTGAATTTATCCATTCATTTCCCACGAACTAGAGGTGTGAACTGATAATTTGATTCTGAAACATAGGTGTGGCTAAATTGTAGTTGTGTTAAAGGGGAGACCCTGTCCCCTTTGTTTAGTAAATGGAGTGTCCAATATATTTCGGATGACTGTCATACTCTTTTGGACTTTCCTAACAGTTCTAAACCATACAGAAAAGCGGAAATATTTCTTGAACTTATTTATTAATCAAATTTGTTCATTTACAAGCTGAGAAGTACGGGCATTAGAACGGTAGAGTGATCCATCATTCTTGACTTACTTGGAATGAAATTTTCGAGGTGCCTACTTAAAGAAATACAAGCGTTGTACCGATTAATCAAATTGAAATGTCACTTCATTCTTCATGCACTTGAAAAACCTGAATTAACATGGAACATACTTATTAACACAATACCCATAAGCACTTTTACTACCATAATGAAATAAATATGTGATTTATTACCGAATAGTGAATCTAGCACTTAAATTTTTCTGTAGTTCGTAGTAGACAATAGTTTTTGCAAAATAGTTTGTAGTCTTTTCTTGAATTAGAATTTGAAGCTTTTGTTTGACAAAAACATCAGCACTACAAGAAGTGGTTAAATAATTCTGTGTTTAATTAAATTTTTAAATCACAGAAGCGTAAATTGGACCGAAGTATTGAAGCACAAAGACGATTTAAAGAAAATGGACCTCCACCTTTTTGGACGCCCGGATTAGATGTTAGACAGCGAAGCCCCATTGCCGCTAAGTCCAATACAATATTTGTTTAGTTAAAAGCGATTTGCTAATCACAACTAATTCTTGATACGGAACCCTAAGGAATTCAACACAAATGAAATACAATCTGATAACACTATAACCAAGGAAGGAAAAAGCTCCGGGTGTTGCAGCAAAAGACCCTTTTTGGGCTTTTTGAACTTTTTGGGTTTTTTGGCTTTTTACCACGCTAACTGCTATCCAATGTTCATTTTTACACTAAGATATTTATACATTTTCATATTTGTTGACACTATTGCAAGTTTTAAATTACTTAATTTAATTAATTTTTAAATTAGTAATAACGGATTATGTACTGAATTCCACTTAAATAATATCAACCAGATTATATTTCAGTGTATTTTTATTGGCAGTTGCTTAATGTTGACATCAGAGCAAAAAGCCAAAAAACCCGGGTTTTTCCCATTTTGCGAGCGGCTTTTTCAGCAAAAAGCCGAAAATGCTAAAAGTCAAAAAACCTGGCTTTTTCCTTCCCTGACTATAACGTAGTTACACAATTGCCAATCGAAAGAAGTTGGGTTTTGTATATCCTACCTACTTAGAAGGCCAGTAACAAATTGTAACGCTAAATAACGTATATTTACCTACTAAACGAATACCTACAATTTGTAGTGACTTGCACAAAGAACCAGAACAAAAGTTTTTCAACATGTCAGTAAAAACGTACTACATATATCAAGCTACCTGTACCATTTACCAATTAGTAATTGTAGGTATGCGATTTGCCTTTACTGAATACTTCGAAGAGATGACATTAAACAAGCAAACTGTTTTAAACGCAACCGTTTTAGCGTTTGCTTAACTAAGAATTATTGAGTAAAACCAAAAGCTTTTCTGAATAGTGAGTATACACAGCCACATTGCATTGTGTGGCGAAGTCTTAATCTACTGCGTTTTAACGATAGTGTGTCGATATATTATACTAAACCCAAAATATGAATAAGAGGTACTTGGTGCTCCAAAATAATGTTAAACATAGTTTGTGCTTAGCATAATTTCGGGTTCCCTTGTACGTAGGTACAAAGTAAATAGGAGTGTGAGGCGTTCCGTCAGTTTTCAACAGTGTCAAACGATTATCTTGAATACAATACTTAATAAAGAGAATTAGCAACGTTATTTCATATGCGTGTTTCAGTTTAATAACACAATGTTAAGCAGTGTATGTAGTTGGATATTGTTCACTCACGTAAACACAGACTGTCACTGACTTTAATTCATAAATCCATTATGGTTAAAGAGGCACAGTAGGCAAGTGTGCGCCGTTAGTATATTGGGCAGATGGTGGCCTTTAGGCACGGTTTAAGTTCGATTCGATGATACTACACTACTTTTGATGTTTTCACAGACATATATACTTCAATATTATTCCAAAGTCCTAATTAATAAATTTCTTCCCTAAGTCTGCAGCTTTAATTTCTGTCAAAACTAATTTCGAAATACGTTTTCCATCACATGCTTTCAGCACAGGCTAAGCAATGGGCGATGAATACAATATCTTTTCATCTTGTTCCGTCTACATGATTCGCGAATTCTGTATGCTTCAGAATATTTCAGTCATTGGGTATCGGTTTCACTTCTCTGTACTATATAAGCCTCATACGTTATTCTCTCCATAAAATGATGCACGAATATTGCAATTTTATTAGTTCTCTCCGTTGGCATTTTATAAAATTCATTTTGAAATGGGAAAACTGCCAAAAGTGTAGAAAAAGTATTTAACAAGACACTATTCGACTGTTCCTTATATTATTTCCCATTGTGCAGAACTTCAGTAGTGATAACATTTTTGCCGTAATTGCCATTCTATTTAGGTGGGTTAAGACAAAAAAGGCTTCCAACATCAATTATTACTACATTAGAACGTAGATAGAAAACAAAATTAGTTTATCTTACTACATACGTGTGCAAATTCTTCTAACAATCACGAAAACTACATACGAGGGAGGTATCAGTGGTTTTTGTGGTTTGAACTAATGCATTTAATACTAACTAATAATGAGAACAAAACAAATTATGAGGCTACTTTAAGAAAAGAAGTGAGAACAGTATCGCTGAAGAGTCATAAAGGATTTGATAATTAATCCTTATTATGTAATATTTCAAAATATTGAAAATTGGTTTTATGATGCATGAACCGTTAGAAGATCCAACTGATATTTACTCCATTTATAATTTGTACGTGATATTTATTGAAGACGCGTCTCGTGATAGACTTCTTCACGTAGTACACTGAAGCTATACGTACAGTCAGTGACAGCCAAATTACTAAGGTAGATTAAATTTTTACATACATGTTAGTTTTAGCTATAAGCAATATATACCATGGGATGTTGTCATTGAAAACTCATAGATCGGGCATCTTAGCTGCCTTTAAGCTAGTGAGGGTTTCGTGTTTTCAATTATGCAGCAATATCAAGTTCATATTACATAAAAGATCAATCAGACCAGATTAGCGATAATGAATGTGATTAAAAGAAAATGTTTAATTGGTGCTAGCCGGATCATATACGAGTGTATAGAGATAATTGTATTTATCTGGGAAATAAGAACTCCACCTAGGGACATAATTAGTAGAACACAATATCAAAGGTAACACAGATGAAACTCTTTATAAGCATAGTAATATATTAATAAAAGTTTATTCCTGTCAGTGAAAAGTAAGATACGGTAATGTAATTGTTGCTCAGGTTTGTACTGCATGGTGCAAGAATATAAGATGCAGTTTCTTTTCGTAACTAGGTCAGCATTTTACAAACGAGCAAGCAAGACTGACTAATTGTGAACTAATGTTGATTTACTCCAAATTTAAAGATAAAATATATTGCCAAATGTTTCACTGATTGAAACATTTATTTCCTAAATTCAAAATTTCATATCTTCCATTATTTGCCTGTCTCCTTGCTTACTTTAAAGTTTCCATTTACGACAATTATGAGAATTTTAAATTTACTAGTTTTGGAGTACTCTAAAGTACATTTGGTTTGAGCTATACGTTTGCTTCATCTCAAGCACTTATGGAGCAACAATTAGACAAGACGCAATCCCCTTTTAAAACTTAATTATAACAAAATTATTTCGTGTAAATAAATGTGTCTGCGTAATAATAAATATATAGTTATTAGGTATTAATACAGGTATTAATAGTAGCCAGGTAATTAATACTGATGAAAAATTTCACGGATTTCCTGTACTTGTGTAAGTAACTAATTATCATTGTAGGGTTTACTTATGGAATTGTAAAACTGAGCTATTTACAGTTGGTATCATCGTTCCTGCCGTTTTCGCTTCCACTGATTTCTCAAATACTCAGCCAAAAAGGGCTGGAGGAGACGTAAAATGTTCTCTAGGATTTCAGTGTTTCATGATTAATTCCATTGTTCGAAAATGGACATGTTTTGGTTTCCCTGGTGGTTTAATCTATGTTATTAATGCTCCACTTGGATGGCGAAAACCGTAATACTCCATCATCGGTTTCGGGTTACTTCCTGAGGCTTGAAAATTCTATGTTGAATAATCCGATGCTCACTTGTAATGTATCCATTACATAAGTTTACCTATGACATTTTTGTATTGTTGAAATTTTAGTATTACGTTTAGATAAATGTATAATAATGTAATTTAATATTATATAACGTGCACTTTTGAGTTAGTGGTTGAAATTGTGAATTAAAAAGGTAGCTATGTAAGTAAACTCTGTAAATGTTAAATTGTTTAGAGAAAATACTGACAACGAAATAAAATTATGGAAACATTAAATGTTCTTAGTAAGAAAAAAGCGATATTCATTCTTAATTATTCTCATACTTAAATCATTTTGCTTTCCGCCACGCATTGTTGATACGACGTCTTATTCGTAGGTGAAGGAGAAAAGATGTACAATGAAGGAAATCATTTACAGCCCTAGCAATTTCATTTGCTTAGAGTATTAAGAGTAAAATATGCCCACAATTAATCCTTTTTAATCTCCTGGTGCCAGTTGTTGAGATGAGACTCGTGCCTTCACATACAATTTCCATATTTGTTTCAGAATTTAGGTCTCGTCGTATTACTTTTACTCTCCACTAAAAGCACTCGTTGTTTGCTGATTAAACTTTGTTTTTTGCCAAACTTTTATCTGAACTTCTACGCTAGATTTCTATGTTGCAGGCACAAACATACCCCAGAAAAATAAATGCACGAATATCTTCTAGTTTTATGAGGAATAATCTACATTCATATTCTGTACAATCGTAATTAGCTCTGTAAGGAATGTGCAGGGTATAACATTTTGTATAGTATTTTACTATTTACTAAACAAACAAGGTGCATCTTCGTGTTACAATAGCAATCTTCTATGCAGGTTAGTACAAAATAATTTGTGATTATAAATATACCATCAACTGTAGAAGTGCCTTTACTTAAAGTCTATTTCCATACGAATTTTCAAAAATTTCAACATAAGAAGATCCCTTGCATCCCCAAAATATTATGCATACGATTCCCAACAAACGATTTAATTTTTCGCAATTAATGAGTAAAGAAATGAGTTTGGAAAGGAGGGACGTGATAGATTTTTCAATACCATTTATTAAGTTAATCATACAATACAGCGGCAATAACATTGTGATACTAACAGTAACAGTATTTTGATTTGATTGAATGGTAGACATTCTCCTCATCACATCTTCGACCTAACAGACCGCGTAGAGTTTCGTAGATATACGATACATACGAATGCATACTTAGGTACTTACAATGTAAATAGTAGATGCATATTTTTACGATTTCTTTTCAATTTCCGTAAATCCAATCGAGCAATTCTCATTGTCAGCCATTAAGCATACAATCATATTATAACGACAGATAGATTAGCAATATACGTCACTGCACACAACTTTTGCAGTACCCATTATATTACTTACGTATCTTTAATAAAAGCAACAAGAAGATTTACTAACGTAATGTTTCATATGTGAGTACGATACATGATGAATGTTTCTGCACGTATAATATTCATTGTTGTATACTATAGCTACATTAGTTCCTTTCTAGGTAAATCGATATTAACTAGTACGACGTGTAATAATCGTATTTATTAAATATATCATACGAAAACATATCCGAAAAACATAAAATTGAAGTTTAATAAACTTTAGTCAGTTCGCATATTGTAGTCCCTAAATAATGCTGATTTAGGGTGAGGGGTTGGAGTAAAGGAAGCAGGGAGACTGGATTTTCGGAATTGTTGTAATTGGGAATAATGGCTAATTACTAATTAGCAAAAGTTGGGAGATGGAGATTTACTTGGGATCTTGGGATTATTTCTTACATGACAGACGGACATATCAGTAGTAGACAACATCAAAAGCAAAGACGAAAAGAAATATTTTGTTTCTCTAAATACACACATACTTACCTATGCATGAATTTTTCTGCATTTATTTGTCAAATATGTATAGTAATTAGTCAATTCTCAATCTATTAACGCTTCACACTTAGACATACAAACTTGAAGATATTTTCATACATTATGTACACATTGGTATACAATTTTATTTATTGGTTTAATTAAAATCAACAAGAAATACAAAAGAAATTCCTAACATTTACCTACTTCCATTAATTTATAAGGACATTAATTAATTCATAATATTTTATGTATACTTTAATGTTTTTACATGGTATGGTTCCATTGTATTACTTTGCTCTTCTTAAATGTACAGATATAATTACTTTGCTGAGCAGTAAAGTAGATGAATACACTGAATAGATTGTATGAATAGATGTTCCTCTATTTTTCAGTTTTAAAGATCCGCTTCCGCTCTCCTTAGTCTACTTATTTGCAATTTTATGTATTTCAATTCAGTTTTATAGTTCTCCTTCCCCTTTTCTCTGTGAAAGAGCGCATCGTGTGGATTTACAACTAGTAGATTCGTGCAAATACCTACCTCTTTATATACCTCTATGCACAGTTTATTCAATTCACTCACAGGTTTATCTTTTAATTTGGAAGGAGATGAATTCTCCGTTTTACATGCATGCATACATACACAGACAGGAAGTGGAGAAACTTTGCTTTCTACTCAAACAAGAAAGTACGAGTAAAAGTCTCATTCAACAAAATTGTTAATCTGATTCTCAGAACTCCAATCTTACGCTTTTATTATATGTAGCTGAGTAATTCGTTAGATAATGGTGACTTACCTGCTTATACACTATGCATTGATTTCAGTCCACATAATTAAGTAGCATGGAAAGATCGCGAACCTTTCCTTGGAACAGTACGCAACTAATAGTCCGTATACTTTGGAGAAATCACTTCTTAGAATTTAAAATCAAGGAACATTCTCAAATGTATTCTCTAACAGCTTTCACATCCTTAAGATTTAAACCATTAGAAATGTTCCTTTACAGTGTGTTGTGATTTCAAAAAAACCGAAGTTCACAGGATCACTTTACTCTACTATCTGTGAAGGTAAGTATTAATGTTTTATCAGTACCTTTAAGCAACTCATAACATAACAATAAGATTTCGGATTAAAAATTGCAATTGGTTAAATTGGTTTAAAAGCATTTTGTTTGGTTTGTGCGTACATTTTAGTAACATAGTAGCAATATATCTAAAATTGTCATTATTGGCTATCATGTTTGTGTGCGGCATTATCGTAAGAATGTATTTCAATAGCTTTAGAATACTGTAGGTATATAAGGTATACTTAGTTTAAAAGTAATAGACAGCTGTATCATATTTTCAAATCGCCGCATCGGACCAAAGAAAAACCTCTTTCAAATGTCAAAAGTCTATCACAAGGTTTTTCTGTAAAATCTCACGGGTTGGCATCTTGTAGATCTTATTCTCATTCTCTTCTATTTCGTGCATTAAAGAAAATGTGAGATACGAGTTGACTTCTAATCACTCCATAGGCTTATTTCTAAGACAGGCCTAATAAAATCTTGAGATAATATAACTTCAAATTGTTTTCCTTGAGCTATTACTCGTACGATTTATTATTAGGAAATAGACTTACCGAAATCCTCTGAGGAATTTTATAAGAAGTATGCATACAGTAAATTCTACTTAACTTTAATTTCGAATTAGATAGAGCATGCTTACTTACAGATAGAGTAAATGTTTAGCCTGACGTATATATTACCATACGAACGTTTTTATTCGTTTCTGCATATGCATATCTGTACATGAATGATATGCAATTATGCAATACAAACTCAGTTTGTACATTTATAGTATTGCTAACAGGAAATATTTTATTAATGTGGGCATGAAAGTAGTTCCTAAAGAAAAAGTATCTACTTGAGGCCCATTGCAAGACTAATATACTAATTTTAATAGCAATTAGGTGTTAGCAATATAGCAATTGTATCTAAGATGAAGAATACAATTAAATACTAGGAATTGGCCGAATAAATGTGCTTTGCTTATTTATACCGTGGTATAAGTTTTCTCAAAAGTCTATGTCGGTAAATTTTAATAATGTTCGTATTTGTGAGCACTGGGTCAGTCTGACTTTGATATGATATAAGGATATCCACTATAGTTCTGTTAGATTCCTTATAGATTGGGAAACAAACAAGATGTTGATGTTACCTGTATCTTTCCAATCATATGACGTGAAATAAGATATTATTTTTCGCAAGGGCTCAGGTCTCACATCAAAGCCTGACTTACTAAAAAGGCTCAACTGTTAATACAATACGAATAGAGACAAAGCTACGATTTTACTTACAAGAATCTTAATGTATTCATTCAGTGTAGTTTTACGTAAGTTTAGTGTAACCACCTTAGTCTCTGTAATCTAATGGGCAAACCTTAATTAATGATAGATTACTGAGATTACGCCAGTATCACAAAGAGAATTTCTAATTCCAAATTATGTTTTCATTAATTATGACATTCACAATTCGCCTAAGCAAGAGTCATTCATTCATACGACTATAACGTAATACCTTGAGAGATAATTAATTTACAAGCAAGCAAATTATGATTTTATATTATCATTCCGTCCGTTTTAAAGTTACGTTTATTAGTCATAGACCATAGTAATGGTTTTCAATTTTACTTAATATTAATTAATATTTTCAAAAAACAGTAATTCATGCTTAGCCGAAACCATCTACCTAGACGATTTAAATCAGTAAACTATAATGCCGATGCGGGAATTGATATTTAATATAGCACATTGTCAACCCTGTAACATGCACAGGTAAGTTTAGCGATTACTTTTAATACCCTTAGTATCTAAGCCAGCGTATGGATGTTTTCTAATAATAATAGTGTATTCGCGTTTTTACTTGGCAATTGTAATATCTAAATGAATTGTACTTCATGGAAATCTAGGTATGGTATAGGTTATCGGTATATGTTATTATTTTAAAATGTTTTATATAGGTATTTGCAGATTTTAAATTGACTTATGTGTGCGGTATTTCATTTATCTAACGGTAGTAGAAAATGTATCGGTAGTGCAATTATTATTAAATGCTTTAAAAACAAATCAATTAGATAAATTCATATTGATAAGGATAAGGAAGCATTTACCTGTAGTTCTTACTAATATTACACAGGTCTACTTACTAAGAATAATCCGTACCACTTACAGTTCTTAATTTTTGTTTGCATTTTGGCGCAACATTCAAAATGAATTACTGAAGTTGCAATAATAAAAATGGAAACTTACTGCAAATTAGTGAATTTGAATGTTTTGAATTTTTGGATGTATTCATCTATAAAAAATCAAATGCGGTCTTATTTTATACTGGAGAGACTATTGTTGTGTAAGATATATTAAAGAGTAAGCGTAAACGATTGGCAAAATAATTATATTTTGAATTTCAACTAGTAACATTTGTAATCTGTAGCGGAAAGCTTTCCAGCAGAACTATCTTTATACAGGATACTGGAATTTGTACACTAGTAGTGAGAGACACGAGATATATTTTTGTATTGAGTATTAGACTAGAAGAGAGGGCCAGTACTACAGTTTAGGTACAATTTCCCCTGTAAGGTCAAGTGTTTGGTCCTTGGCGAAATAGAAATATAAAAATGAATATGGTTGTAACTAAAAGAAAATTAGATTGTTAAGGCTACAATGCATGCATAAAGAATGTAGAGGATTAGTAGAGATAAATAGGTCGCCGTAATAAACGTCGACCGGAGATCAAAAACCGAAAGTTATGGTAATAAGATGGGAGATGAGATATTAGTTTGGTGGCGGAGGATTCTGCAACCTTTGTTCCACCTCGTAAATTAAAATAATTGTAGATATTTGTATGAATTTTTAATGTGGTGAGGTACTGTTCAGTATTCAGGCCAAGCTGAACTACTTGTGCAATATATTAGCAAGGACTGTACCTTATTAACTGACTGATATGCCGAAAGCGGGTTTAAGCAATTTGATTTAATTGCACACACAGATCATGTCTGTGTGTATGTATGCATGCAGTACTGTGTAGCCCTTTGCAAGTAAGTAGATTCTTTTTCTAAGTTTTGGCCGATGTGCTCACAAGAAAAGATTTATAATTGAGTTTCTTCTACGTAGACGGTCAACTGTAGTTTCCTCGGAATTAAATCCAGTTGCGTTTACTTTCTTGCTTGCATGTTAAGAATTGCGATTAAATATCTGTATGATGTTTGGCTGTGGTTTGGTTGGTTGGGGTAGCTTGCTTGGTTTGGCTATCTATGTAACATAAGTAGTACAGTAGATGTAGTATGTAGGTTATATGAACCATATAATTTCGAATAGTAAAATTTACTCTCTCATGAAAACAAACTCGTTGTAGTGGTTCCAGCGAGACTCCTCTGGGTCCATTCCTGGTTTTAACTCTGCTGAACCTCCGGATGTTCCCGAACCGCAAGAAGCCACACACCTGCAAAAAGCAGATACAATATCTTACTTATCCAACACAATAACTCTGCCCCCTTTATGCTCAAGTGCCGCTACATAAAAAATCCTCTTCTTTTCAATTAATAATTCACCAAATAGCATCAGGCAAGGATTTTAAATGGAAAACCCTAATGAAAACGGTATATTGGTCTTACCACGCATTACACAAAACCCTACTTACCTGACTTACTATTTCTACTTTTTCGAGCGCTTAAGCCCTTGCCTACCGCTTATATGAATTTAATTACATTACTATACACTGTAACAGTATCCTTTTAAATGGAAAATTATTTAAAATTACATTAGCAGTACAAAACGCAAGTTCATAAAAAATGTTCAAGTACAAAACTCAAATTGAAAAAAGATACAATATAGAGGCCGCTTCTTGCTAGGTGCATAAGTTTGTAAATCATCGTGATAAAACAGGATAAGCACTATTGCGTCTTTAGCACCATTCACATGGAATAAACCAATCCATACGGTTTGTAGCCCTACTATCATTCATGCCTGTCGTTCTCCTTTCCAACTTTCCCGATTTCGAGTTTAACGCAGAATTCACACTCCATTGAAACGGTAGATCAAAGCGATTGGGCATAAGCGTACTAAGTGCTAATAATAATGTGTTAGAAAAGGAGAGATTTCGACACTGAATTTACTGAATTATAAGAAATCCAAGGTAATCCAGGAAACTTACTTAAATCCCGCTTCTTGAAGGTTGTCAAATGCTTGCTCCAAAAACAAGTGTTTCAGAAAAAATCTCCCTGTGTATCTGTCCAACGGCCCACGGTCTGGATCTCGACTTTCATTCAAAGACTCGCCAAACACCTGTTCGTGAGCAAACGAAAATGTCCAATTAGAATCATCTACTTAATGCTTTTTGCGCATAAAAATTATATTTTTCCAAAGATTCAATCCTAAGGAGTATACAACATTAAAGAAAGTAAATCTTAATGGCGTAGTCTTAAATTTTGTACTACTGTTTCCAAAATGAGCGACTCCACTACTTTTAATAGGCAGTCAAATATTTATAAAATACTTTCAACGAAATAGTGTAGTTTATGTTTTGAGCATACACAATATTAACCACTTTGTACGTATGACTGTTTTAACTTAAGTTTAGGAATCTTGCGCGTAGACAAATCGGGGAAACTTATTAACTTAGCTTGCATTTTGCATAAAAAATGCAGCAAAAGTTGGGGGTTTGAGAAAGTTCACTTTTCCTTTCTTAACAACTAATTGGACTGGCGAGTCTAGATCTAAGAGTAAAAAGTACCCAGCAAATCTGCTGTAGATCCAATTTTTATCAGTGAAAGGAGATTGCGAGAATATGCAATATGTGCAACTTGAAAATGTAATTCAAATTCTTATTTTCCAAATTCGGAAGTGTGAAATGATTAACCTATACCTTGCAAGAGCCCAAAATATCAATCCATGTCAAAAGTTAAAGTTTGTTAAGTTGGTACATAAAGACAAAAGAAAATACTGGAATTGTCACTCTGGAGAAAATTGAGATTCTCAAATGAAAGTTATGATGTACTTTATTCGTATATGGTTGCTTCACAATTAAAAATGGGTTAGGTACTTTCAACAAGCGTTCTTCATTCGTGAAATTTGTCTCTTAATGCAGATACTACGTGTACAGGGTGTAACACGAAGATGTACCCACTTTTTAGACGTTTTATAAATGCTATATCTCAGGAACCGTAATACATAGGACCTTGAGGTGTATATCGTTAGAAAGCGTAACTCAAGTATTTCTAGGGGAAATAGTTTAGCAGTGTAATTTAGTCCCATCAAAATCGGTTGACATTTTCTAGGATAATTGTCAAGTTAAACAAAGAAAGGAAAATGTTCAAAAACATTTTATTTCAAAAAAAGTTAGCGGAGCCACCGCTTATGATAAGGACAATAATAATTATAAAAGTGATATCCGTATTGAAGTGTAGATACCTACGTCATGTCAAATAAATGCTACTGTACTAATACTAAATGCTGATGATGATTATTATACAATGCGTGTGATGAGTATTTGTATTGGTACATGCGATAGTAAATATAGATGTTTATGTTAGTGCTACAATAAATGTTTAGCTTTACTGCTAAGAGATTTTAATCTTTAAGCACTGACTGATGTAAGAAGAAAGTCAAGCTGTTAACACACCAAATAGAAATGTAACACAATGCTCACGTAATACAGCGCTAGTGCACATACCGTCATGAAGTGTTTAGGTTTTATGTGTCATGTGTATACCGTATTTACCGAATTATTTCCCTTGGGAGAATTATTAAACAGCTTCTATTTTCTTACATTTATTTGTTCAAAACCAATACACCACAAGTGTCTCTTTTTAAAACTGCAATTAATTGGAGTAGAAAATATTTTATGGGAAGCACGTTTTACAATGAACTGTGCTTAATGCATTTAAAGAATAAAATAGGATTAGCATTAATAAAATATAGTTCAATTTTGTAGGCATTTGTTGATAGTTCTCTGACAAATGTAAATTGGAACATTTTCATTACATAGAAGGTATCTGCAGGAGAAATTACAATTTATCAGGTGTGTTTACCAATATGATAATACCTTGGAAGGTGAAGCTAAATGGAAGAAAAATCCTGAGAAAATACGGTATTTAGAAGGAAACTCATACATTTTGCAAATGGTAACGATTACGTACTACTGTTTACCTTACGTGCACTCCTATTGTTTACTTAGGCAGGTTTACGTAAACTAAAGGACAATAAAAACATAGCTAGTATCTTATTGCAGCAGTTTAGTCGACTAAGTTTGTGCAGAGTTAACATTTCCATTGTAGCTGAGCTTAGAGCAAGCGGGAGTTATGTAGTAGATATTTTCTATCTTTGAAATTAAGTTATGCTGGTTTATGTTATCTGGCTACATGTACCTCTACAGTATGTACACTAAACAATGGAAGGAGACTAATTTAATGTGTCCCTGTGTGAGGCCATACATTTAGAAAGTTCAAAAGGCACCTTGATGACTATTATAAATCTTACAGTATACGTAAATTGCTGAGTGCATGCGGAGCATTAGATATTTATTATGTCTTCTTTGAATACACAATGAGAATGTTTTATTGTATGAAAAGCTAAATATATTTATGAGACAGGTAATGGTTAGGTCAGGTTTTGTTATTTGGCAAATATTTGCTCTTAGGTTGGGATAAAACACCCAAAAACAAACAGTAGGCAGAACGAGCGCTTTGGATATTTTATAATACCGTTTACTTAGGGGGAAATATACTGTACTTATTGTATGAATGGTATTATGACGCAAAGACAAAGCCAAACTAAAGAAATTTTCATAACCCAAAACTTATTTCCTTCTCCTTCTGCCTACCCTATTCCACTACATTAAAAACCACAAAATTTTATAATGGAAACACTGAAATGCTTATCCAGATATTCCAGATTCAAAAATGCTTTGCAGTACTTCTATAAGTATGCACAGCTAGATTTAGTGCTATGGACATTCTTGCTAACTGTAAAGTGTTTCCATATGAAATGTTTGCATAAAAAGTAATACAGCACCACACAGCATATTATAGACTTATACTTATACGGTTATACGCATAAAAGTACTTATCGTGAACACACTGGAGGCATTCCTAAGTTTACGAATGGAACTTACACACGAAACACAGCGGAAGTTGAAAGGAAACTGCTTGTTGCTTGTCAACAGTTCTTGGTCGCATTTGCATGTACTTGACAAATACTAATAACCTCTTCTAACTTTTCAATCAAAGTCTCATTTAGATTTACCACATCAAGCATGCAAATCTTATGTTAGAACCAAGTAGTCGCATTAGTCAACTCCCAACAACCGAAAATAACATCGCATTACTTAGCCATGTTTTGTTACTAAAGGTTATAATTTACCAACGATCAAAAGAGTTATCAGACCATGTAAAACACTTTCAGTGCATACACCCTCATTAAGCCAGCTATCAAATCGCAATACAGTGTTAAGTAGCAACATAAAATGGTAATTACATTCACGTTCAGTTCCTCCCACAAATGCATTCAAGACTAAGTCTCCCTCTCATATCTTCTTCCTTACAATCTAAAAATATTTCAAACTACACTTGCAGTAGTTGATTAGCAAAAAGTTCTGAAAGAGTTATATTGATATGGGTTATTAAGCGCGGTTATAATAAAAATGAAATTCTCAAAAACATGCATTGCAATGGGCAAATCCCATTTACCATTCAGCATAAATCCACCTTAGAGTAAAAATTTGCAAATATCAGCGCCGTAGTATTTGACAGAACAATTACGTTGTCATTAAGAAATCTTAGTTTTTCTATGAAACACGTATTAAATACGTTTTATAAATAGAGGGCGAATGACGGCAAAAAATGTTCCATTGTTTGAGATGTTCTGTAAATTGTGTCAAAATCCTGAAAAATGGCGTTAAAAATCTGAGGCGTAAAAGAGAAACAAAACCCTGAATGTGAATATAGAAAAGAGTGAAGACACTCAAGCTATGTCACTTTATACTGTTTGTTCTTCCAAAGAAGGGAGTACAAATTACACCGTTTTATGCTGCATCGCAGTACACATAAGCACTGATTAAAGTTGTTTCATTGCGAGCATTAGTGAATGGCAAACAAGTGTTCTCCGACTAAGTAAACATTGGTCAGGATTTGTAAAAACATTATTCACAATTTGTGGACAATTTTTTGTAATCCTTGGACTTGTCTGAAGACATGAACCAGAGGCAATTTACGTTTATGAAGGACGTTGTAATAAGTAATCATTGAAGAAAATAAAGTATTGCAGAAGACTGCTGTTTTTCTGGTAAAGCTTTTGATCTACTTTGTTTGCATGAGGAAATGTGCTTTTATCAACCAGAAAGGCTTAGTTAGACAGAACATTACTCTCAAAGGCGTTTCATAATAGTTTACTTTCCGTGCAGTTTTTGCAAATATTAGTAGTTATAAAAATTAGTAACATAGACACAACAAACTCGTTTACACAATAATATCACTGCATAAAATACTTATGCGCATGCAATTTAGGTTCTTTCCGCGTATTAACAAAATGTGCAAGGATATTTGAAACTGTGCGCGCTATGCATACAAGGTATCCTGTAATATGATAGGTATGTAAATTGTAAAGGTTATTATTACGTAGCTAATAAAGCGCAGACTGTTAGAGACATTATTACGTTTAAATAAATGAAATAGTGAATGCGTTCGATATAAAAGAATAGGTTTGTGTGCAATGTGAGGCAATAATATTATTATAACATAGTATTGTGGCTTTGGAATGGACCACCAACGGTGCCAGTTTTGGATCCATAATCGTAATAATAAAAATATCATTTCAAGCAGGAAGGATGTAGATGTTGACGTTGGGAAAAGGATCTTTCCATTAGTAACACATTAAACGATGATGGGACGGCAGTCCTCGCCTTTCAACTAAAGAAATCATTTACGAACGGAAACGTTCAACTCAATGCTACATTGCCATAATCGAAACTACGCATTCAGAAACTTTGGGAAATGAGAGCTCGGAAAAGGTAGTCTAGCTCTTGAGGTTGAACCCTTTCATTTCGAATAAACCATTGCAAAACGGATATAAGACAGTAGCGGAAGCAAAACAATTGCATTTATTTAAAAATTGTATTTATTTGAATTTATTCAAAACATTTTGAATTTACTTGAATTTATTCAAAACATTTTGAATTTACTTGAATTTATTCAAAACATTTTGAATTTACTTGAATTTATTCAAAACATTTTGAATTTACTTGAATTTATTCAAAACATTTTGAATTTACTTGAATTTATTCAAAACATTTTGAATTTACTTGAATTTATTCAAAACATTTTGAATTTACTTGAATTTATTCAAAACATTTTGAATTTACTTGAATTTATTCAAAACATTTTGAATTTACTTGAATTTATTCAAAACATTTTGAATTTACTTGAATTTATTCAAAACATTTTGAATTTACTTGAATTTATTCAAAACATTTTGAATTTACTTGAATTTATTCAAAACATTTTGAATTTATTTGAATTTATTCAAAACATTTCGAATTTATTTGAATTTATTCAAAACATTTCGAATTTACTTGAATTTATTCAAAACATTTTGAATTTATTTGAATTTATTCAAAACATTTTGAATTTACTTGAATTTATTCAAAACATTTTGAATTTACTTGAATTTATTCAAAACATTTTGAATTTATTTGAATTTATTCAAAACATTTCGAATTTATTTGAATTTATTCAAAACATCAATCAGACTGCATGTAGTGGTCATTATTACAGACTGCGACATATAATGGTCACTAGTGCAGACTACGACATATACCACAACATACACACAACATTAACTTTATAACACATAACATGTGTTTTGACATAAATGAGGTTAAAGGTCAGAAAGGTGTCACCGATTGTCACCATTTTTGAAAGATGACCTACAATTTGTCCCTAGAAGACCCACTGAAAGTTTCATCAAAATATTTCAAGGCGTTCGGGAGATATGCGATATACTCACTAACTACCTAACTAACTGACTAACTAACAGACAGACAGACAGACAGACAGACAGACAGACAGACAGACAGACAGACAGACATCCCGAAAACATACAGTAGCTTTCCGCTACTGAATAACTACTAAATGCAGTCTCTACCTATAACCTACCACGCTCTTCTCCACAATCCCCAACATTACATTTTAGCCATCTTTTATGAAATCCTTAAATTATTAATTAAACAGTCCGAGTGACTCGTGCTTTAACTTCGCGTCAAATAAAACGTACACCCAACCAGCAAAACATTATTCAAATGCCACCAAAAATCTACACAACGAAAGCAATATGCTACAAGTAGACTAAAATCCATAAACTGTAAACTATATTACTTTCTTGTATACAAGTATTTATATTTATCTCTACTAACGAATTGGAACTTACGGAATACATTAGCTAAGTTGGGAAATTGCAGTACATTTCAAAAGAAAGCAACAAATTGAGTTAAATTTCATATAAACAGTTTTTCCGCTTTAAACTATGAAGTTTCAATTAAGAAAAGCACCTTAAAAACTTCATTCTCCATTAGTGCTTCATTTTCCAACAAATATTTTCTAACCAAAAATAAAGCAAAACTTCTAACCAAAAATGACAGAAACAGGTCTCGGTAATATTCTTTCAGCAATAATCATCTTTGCAGTAAAATAACTGATAATTTATAATGCTTTAAAACTAAACAATGTAACAACGTACGTTTATGCATTGATGTACAGAAATATTACTTAAGCATTTATAGTAAATATTACGTTTGTTCAGGAGAACTTCTTGTTAACGCTGTATTATGCATTAGATTTCTGTCGTAATCCAAAGATACAAGGATACTGCATTTACACGCAGACGTGTGTTTATATTCAAGTTGTTCCACTCTTTTTAAGTGATATCAAATATCACTACTTCCGTAAAGAGTCCGTTGGAAATCGGCGAGCACAAGTCTGTTGTATAGTGCACTGCATTCTATAGAAAGTAAGTATACCAATGAAATATTCAGTGTTACATAGGTTTTTCTTGGAGTTGACAGAAGAGGAGAAAACGGCGGATAGCACAGTCACAGGAGGCAGAAAGAAACCCTACTTCACCTTCTCTTTATGTGGAAAGGAGGAATTGACTAAAGGACCTTGTTTATGTGTGCTATGTAATGTCGGAGAAGAAAATAACCCAAACGCGTGCTCACGGTGGATTGTGTCTCAACCAAAGTATTGCATCGTTGTTTTGTGATACTTTCATGACAGAAGTATTGTTATACAGTACAAAAAGGCAGAACGGGTCAGAGATGTGGAAAAACTGTAATGTGATAGATTCTGTTACACAACTAGAATTGTGCTAGTATAGTATATACTGACTGCTGGGAATAGGAAAACTTTTATTTCAGCCCTTTCATTTTACTCCACTGATAAACATGGTAAAATGTTTTTTAACGGTTACTAACAATATAATTATCGTGAGGATTACGTACTTCATGTTAAGAGTCGAATCGATTAGCTGTTATATATTAGTACACAGGTTAAAAACAATTGCCTCAGTTCTGTGTATACGGACATTTATTTATTTACGGGATATCACTGAGCACTGGTATACGACAATTATTCGTTATGTTAAAAGCAAGAACTTACTTTTACAAATGATTGAAATGATCATTGAGCAGAAAACCCTCAAGAACAGAATCCAATTAAGAAATGGTAACGAAATCCAATATTGCATTGAGTTAGTTCATAAAGTACAAATAGATAAATTATTTTAGCCTTCTTTTATATCGAACCTGACATGACAGAGAGCACTTCTCTTTCTCTATCATCAAAACGCTCTAGCTCTTGTAAAAGGGTCCGTGGAGCTGGAAAGCGAAGCAGTCTGCTTCTGTAACTCAATTTGAAGAAACAGGTGAATTATTTCAGCAGCTGTTTGCAGATGCAGTTAGAACATTTAATCAGAGAAATGCTCACAATATTAAATCTAAGAGTAAATTATTAACTGAAGGCGATATTCAACGCGCACATTAAGTATCACGCATCGCCGACATAGCTATGCTTTCTTTTTGCGAACCCTATTAAGTACTAAACAATATATTTAAGAGCACGTACAAGTTTTACAAAACTGCAGGAAAAAACTTGGAGTAATTTTTGGAAAGCAATTTTTAAATAAATCGTAAACAATATGCGATATCTTTGGGAAAAACATATTTTACGTATCTATTAATAACGGCTGTGGAAACTTTTAAAAAAGATTCCTTAATTGTGAGGAAATCTTGTTTAATTAGCTAAGTTATTACATTCAGCAGTTTACTTGTACTACAGCTGTGTTGTGTTTATGCATTTTAATTAAAATAAATGGCTTTCAGAATTTTGAAAATTTACAACAGCAATTTGCATTGTAAAATTGTAATTTTTCTTAAGGAGTAATGGTTTTAAAAATCCAGAGCTGTGTGTATGATACCTATATATTGATATTGATTAGTGTCACTTCAGTTCAGAGGTAAATATCTTGTGGAAATATTATGGTCTCAGAAAAACCGTAAGTACGTGCAAGGAGTCTAAGTGGTAAGCTCAAGTAATAATGAACTGTTTGAAGTCTGGACATATTTTATGCTTATATTCAGTTTAAGGGCCCTAGTTTCGGAAAATTTAATTTAAAGTATCCTTGAAAGACCAATGACTCATAGTCTCATCTTTCTGAATCCATTAAAGAAGCTCATTAAATACACAACTAGTATATTACCTAAAGAGGCGTTTGATAAACTTCGGTTCACATTGTAAACAATAGCCAGAGACCATAATGGTACGGAATTTAGATATGAATACCTTTCTACACATTTCTAAGACAGTGATGGCACTGGGAATATTATTCATAAGATCCTGCCTTTCATGGGCTTTCAGATGTACATCACAATTTACTATCTCTTGAGTAGAACTTTCACTATATTACATCATTAGCCGTTGAATTGACAATGTTTTTTGAAAGGAGCTAACGGCCCAGAAAGCTGTTATTGTAAATTCCTCATAATTTCATGAGCAGACGAACTATTTCGTGAAATTGATTGGATGTCCCTTTTAGATACCAGCAAATGGATGCTTTATATAAAACATAATGTAATGCCGTTCTCTATTGGGATGAAACACAAGTATATAACAATGTTAGATTGTGTAAAGACAATTTAGGAATAGGGTTGTACAGCGACTTGGCATACGTTGGTAACGACCGATTATTCCTCCATTACATTACATTACTATTACTATGTTACTAAACTAATGTTTTTTTGTAAAACTTTGTTAATTGAATTATGTGATGGTGATTATAATTTAAAAAATAAACAATACTCTGTGCGATTTAAGTTTTCAAACAGTACTGTTGAGGTTGAGGTGGTAAATATAATATTGCCGCAGTCGCGTTCCACATCCTACATGTGAATTCCTAGTTAAATTTTTCTTCGCCGTTTCGACTGCATTTGGCACCAGTTTTTCGCCGTTTCGTTTAATACCTTGAATCCCAGTGCTGGTGGTTGCACGGCAGATTCCTATTCCTGTTAGAAGCTGGAGTCTCCTACCTATAGGCTATCTAGCATAAGTAATAGTATAATACATACATTATATCTGTGGATATGAGTTAGTTCTCTCTACCCCTGATGCGTTTGCAAAGCAGACTACTCGAAAAGAGAAAACAAGACAAAGACTGATGTGCTTCAGCATACGCCTTGGGCACAGTCTTAAGTCATCATTCTAGATGAATTAATTTACATGTAAACCATAGCTGGGCCCCCACAAGAGAAAACTGATTTTCATAAAGGGATCTTTGTTCGCGATTTCATTTCATCACCAGCTAACGATCTGTAAAGAATGAATGAGAGAGACAAGATCAAAAGGGCATTTCACTAAATTCGTTGCGATACGAAACAGAAGAGATATCTCATGAATGACTTCACTACCTAGTTAACAAATTCTAAGATTTCTCGTGACGTATAAATAGAATTCAATTGTGCTTCAAATGACTGAAGTTCGAAGACGATTTGCTGTTCGTGGCGTGACATGACAGACACCTCAAGGCTACTTATTATGAACTGGCCCCTTAAGACCTTCCATTTCGACTACTTTAAAGTAAATACAAAAGGACGAAAGACAGAATCATTAATTGCAAGCGCCATCAAATCTTTTGTTCTACCTTCCATTTAAACATCAACATAATTTTAGTCCTTCCTACCAGTTTGAAATCAATTTCAGTACTTTCCCAAACATATCTGGTTACCTATTACCTAGGTATATTATAAATCGTAAATTTTTCTTTGTAGTGCATTTTTATGGTTTCTACTACCCTTCAGGTAACTTTACTTTCACAGTTTTACATACTAATTGGTTTGAATTTTTCTTAGAATGTTGTAGTTCTTTTCATAGACTTGTGTTGAATATTTTGAGTTTCAAGTTGTAAACATTTATTTTCCGCAAGTTTGGAACTATTTATGTATGTATCCGTAAGATTTGGTTTGAATATAATTAAAGCAGGTAATATTACTTAAAAATTTATTGAGAAACGTATTAATTGAATTCACCTAAGTAAACTGGGAAAACTTAATGCAAAAAATTGTTAGCCGTCTGGGTAAAAATTAAAGACCATAAAAATGGAAATTCGCAGTACAACTACGTAATGGTTAATTTTCCGTTGAAATGAAGAGTACTATTTATGTAACTAGAAAAATAATCTTGTACATCTAGTGGAGCGTGGATAGAATTTTGTGCAATATTGTACAATTAGCGAAAGTTTAATTCTAGTAGGATGAATGTGCCTAGCTGGTAAGAGATTCTGGTTGAAAGAAGTTAGAGTTTAAAGATTATAATAAAAAAGGGATGGAACGAGGTCATGAAAGCAATACTATGGGATAATTGGAGAAGTAAAATAGTAATTTGCGCCCCATGGAGCATGCAGATTGGAGAAAATTGAAAACAAGGTAGTGCATATGGCTTAGTACCTACAGGGTGCATATATAATTTGGTCTCATACATAATATGTAGTAAATTATTCATGGCGTTTATTCTGTTAAGACGGCAAATGTGAAGGTGTATGTATGTATGCATTAGGGGAGTCGGCTCTCATTAGAAATTCAAGATTGCACTTGTATTACACTCCACTTAGAGAGTCCCTGGGCACCACGACCTGACCCATTTCTGGTTCGATGGCCCTGGAAGTCCATGTATTTACCTATCTCCTCTGAACCCTGAACAATTCTGCTCATGCATGTTGAGTAACTAAGTATGAAGTACTGGAGTGTAGTTCTGGAGAACGAACGAGGCTTTAGTTGCCAACCCAAGTCCAATACAGATGATAGATATTAATACACACTCCTTTTTACTCCTTATGCACTGTACTTGGCTAAATACGGAAACTCTCCCACCAGAACCCTCTCTATACAGGCTTGGCACAGATGAACACACACAAAATCTGACGGCACCGAGAATGCAATGGTGAAAATGTGTCTAATCTTCCTCTCCAGTCTACCATGGTCCTGCCTTTCTCGTCCTGTTGTTAAGCTTACGGTTCCACTTGAAGGATTTATGATTCCATTTTCTGCATTTTTATGTTCCAAAAAGTTGAAATATGGAAAGCTATACTTGTTCACGAACAATAAGCAGTCAGCACTAGGCCTCTACCGAGAACACCATCGCTACTTAGCAATAAATTGCCCAAACTACACTACAACACATTACACTAATGTGCGTCAGCTACTTTTTATTCCAGAATCAACAAAAGTCTACAATCTTACAAGTACTGAGCTCCAGCCCTCAAAAAACATCTCAATTCATAAACTTCATAGCACTTTTTATGAGAACTTAAAACTCTATTGTTATTAAGCTCCAAACTAAATTACGCATTTCCTAAAACAAATTGTAGGCACAGTTCCACTTTTGCAACATTTATTTTCAGTAGTCACATGCCTCAGGACGTCAAGTGCGAATAAAACTCTCGTACAGTATCTTTTACAACCCACCTATTTCCTTAGGCACTGTATTGAAAATTACTATAAGAAATACACTTTCCATAATAGTGAAAGTTAAAGTGCATAGTTAACTGCTCTGTCATAATAAGCGTAATTTATTTTAATAAGGCGAATCTTGTAAAACTCAAGGAAACGAAAACATGGTTATGAATTGTTGGGTTGAAAAAGCGAAAATATTAGTGACAGTTTTAGAGTGCGTCAATCTCCCTTTTTTCTAATCGTCAGACAAACACCCGTTTTTTGAATAAAATTATAACTAATTAAAATTGAGACACAGAATTCACTGTGGAGTTAATTTATTATTTCTAATTTCCGTTTACGCCGTTATGTCCCAAATAATTGTCAAACCAAGACCAAATATGCAGTAAAAATTAAATGAATTAGTGCTGTCAGCACATTGTGACAAGACAAATTATAATAATGAAAATGCATTAATCTTTCCAAGTTATTCCTAGGAAGTCCATTATTAATATTACGCTGAAAAGTTGACAAAGTACAAAATATGCTGAAACATTTGCTTTTCAACAGACGAAGGAAATTTTTTCATTTCTAATGTAATATGGGCTCTGCTTATTAGCTAATGAAGAAAAATGAAGAAAGTGGACAGATTTTGATTGACAGACTAAGCTATTCTGCCACCCCGCAAAACCAAGCAGCTGTAATTTGGATTCCCCAGACGAGGCCAAGCTGTATACAGATGCAGCGAAGAACTCTGCCTTGATCCGTACACAAGTTATGTAGTATTAGTATTTAGCAGGAAAGTTACTGAGATGAGAATTCATTTATTTTTGCCATCATACGTTCTAATTTGGAGTCTATAAGGCTACATTACAACAATAAATCACAGTTGAAACTACATTTCATAGTGTCTTAAATTAAACAGTATTTATGACTCGGACTAAAATAAACTATATAGAGTCAAGTTAGTCAGTGTACCTCCTCCGTCTCAGATCTCCCTTTATGTTTTGTTGGAAAATAGTATGTGAGAGTCGAATCCTATGTAATGTGGGGTTCAGTAGTCACTATACACTGACGTAATATACAAGCTGATTCTAAGACTTCCTAAGCTACCACACACACTCTCAGAAACTACATTCACAAGTAAACCATGTGTGCTGCAGTATTAAAGCATTTCGTATGCTACACTATACAGAATTTATTGGTTTTATCTATTGCAGGACATGTACGTTGGGTCTTTACACGTATTTGTGAATTTGCAGTCTTGCTAAATAGTGTTGTCACGTTCCCCTTTTGTTACAAACCATTCAATGTGGGTAAGCCCTTAATATAATGCCAGAATCACCTCGAAAATCCCTTCAACTTATAAATTTTATAAAATGTCAAATTTCTAAACGTTTCTTCAAACGACCTAATT
Organism: Yoshiicerus persimilis; assembly: GCA_020352615.2. Lineage (NCBI taxonomy): Eukaryota > Metazoa > Arthropoda > Collembola > Entomobryomorpha > Tomoceridae > Yoshiicerus > Yoshiicerus persimilis. Next base: position 1,949,539 of record CM060170.1, on the reverse strand, counting down.
TAAACTGTTTATGTCGGACAACATAGTTTAAGAAAACCTGAGTTATTTTGAAGTCAAGGGTTTAAAAACTGATTTTCTTTAACGTCACTACATAGCAAACTACAAATGGCTTTTCAGAATCATAAAACACTCACTTAGATTCTGGAATTGGTAATTACTTATCGTTGGTTCTTCACCTTATTACCTTACAAGCCGATCAGTCCCATGAGCGTTCACTTAAATCTGGCCCGCAAAGCAAATCAAAGATTTGCAGAAACGAATCTAGCTTTCAATTTTTATCAATGAAGTTGAACTTTGTTAAAAGTAGAATTTTTAAAAGTCTGCGGCCATTCTGCTCTACGCCAATGAGTATTCGGGCACACAGAAAAATTGGGTGCACGGAAATTAAATAAACATACTCCCTTCCATTAGTTATAAGAGTAATGTAAGTGCTGCTTTCGGGATGAAATCTACTACTAAAGGTTGCTAAAATACTAGACATCTTTAGTTAGGTCCAAGTCTTTTCCAGGTCCTGTCCTATAGCTAAGTTGCCAAAATTGCAGTATTGCATTATTGCATTACAAATAAAAGGCATTATATTATCAGCTGTAATAATATGCAGTTTTTATAGTGTATGACATTCGCTTAGTATGCTTACATTTATAGAACGAAGGACATTTAGAAATGAAAGTAAAATAAAGCAAGAGTAATAATAGAGATGAACAGAGAAATTGTAGTGACACAATAATAATCAACACGTGCTACATTATACACAGTATATATTTAGGTACGCTTTATACATGAAGTAGATTGAAAAAGAGAGTCCCCAAAAACTTATTTTGGGCGTAAAGAACAAGGTCACTTATAAACATTTACATAGTTTTAGTGATGTTTCAGGCGTATCTGCGTTATGTAACTGCGCCGTCAGTTGTCAGCAGGAAATATTGACCTCCTTCTCCTTCCTTGTTGCTAGATAACCTTTATAGCAAAAAGTAAAAGTGATGTATTCCTAGAAGACTAACTCTTAGACAAATCACTGAACTGGAGAAGCACTCTGGCTTGCTTCAAAGTTTGCATTACATAAGTTCGTAGTATGCATTAGGGAGTTTCCGTTGCAATCCAAGAGTTCTGTAAAACTTATGAATATGGATAGCTACATGATAATGTGATGCATGTGGTTATTTGGTTCAAATTGAATTGTATCCGCAATTTCCTTGCGAACTCTTGTGTCTGTGGATGTCATTGATTACGATTGAGACTAGAATTTTTGTAGAGTTGTAAAGTGCTTTTGTATTTAAATGAACCTCTTAGCTAAACTTGTGCATCAATTCTGCAAATCATTCGTATGATGTTGGAAATTCCCAAGTCACTGGTCACTGAATACACTTCATACGATTTGTAACTCCTATAATGTCTAAAATGTTTTCAATTCAGTAAACTTCATCCTGACATCTAACAGCAGAGCATGAAACAGAGATGCTAATGTTTTTATAAACCCTTACGCTGTTTTTTCTATACCAATCTTCTTTTATAGTTGATGTATTTTGAACAACAAATGTAATAAATGACATTTTCCCTTAAATTCTGTTGTGATTAAATACCATTTGATCAGAAAGTTTAGTTCATGCTGTTTTATGAATAAATTCTTTTAATTAAATAAATTAGCAAAAATTTTGCAAAAGTTTGTATTGACATGTTCAAGGTGCACAGTAGCCCTTAAAGTGAAAATTACATGTCATTTATAAAACAGTGAGTCAGCTGCTGGTAAAGTATACGTGGTTTAACTAGATTACGTTGCTTTTACATTCAATCTCGAAAATAAAAATAATCCCACCCAAGAGTATATCATACAAAATTGAAGTTAGATACGGAAATGTCTGTCTTTTATTTCCTCAAGCTAGTCCTACTTATCTCAGCTCTGAATGGCTAATAATATTTTGACATTTTGGCATTTATAGCACCAGGCGAATTCATACAAGCACATGAGTAATATTCTGCTTTATCTTAAGAAGATTAACTCTAATCCATTTCCTCAGATATTTCTTTTTGTAAAGTTCTATTGCGTACTCACATTATTTTTTAGGTTGCTATTTAGCAACAGATGCAATTGACGTACAGTTCAGCTCTTGTTGGCTGATCAGTGAACCTAATTTATTTACTTTATTGTTATGCAGCTAATCGTTTTTGAAAGAGAATAGTGTAAAATGGGATTTGGGAGACAGGTTTAGGAAACATCAGTAATCAATTATTTTCCTATTAATATTTCTACCAAATAAATGTCGCATTGAAAATCTAAATAAATCTGGAAATGAAATATTAAATGAAATAGCTGCAAAAACTAAAATTGCACAGGGATCTTGTACAAATATTGTCATTTGCCTGAATTCAGAAATATATTCAATTTGTAGCAAAATTCTAGCAGCTATTCTTCTTTATTTAGGTAAATTTCAAGAATTGTTGCCGTTGTAAAGAATTCATTTTCCGTATTTTCTTTTTATTTGAAAATTGAATTTACTGCATTGACTGCATCACGATTCCCCTTTATGTGATTTGATCTCAATATTTCTACAAGAATATATTAGACTATCTTTACAGTCTGATTAACCTTTTCAGCAGTCCCAATCATGTCAAATTGAATAAAATGTATATTCCAAAACTCTAGCTAGCTAAATTCAGTTCACAGTTTAAAGAAATATAAAACGCAACTGTTTTGTATATCTCTTTGATAATACTATCTTTTGAAAGCTGCAGTGGAATGTTGTCTAGATAAACGCCTAGTGAATAAACAAGTCTTCCAAAAATGGAATGATTCCACTTCTTTAATTTACATTTTAAACACTCAAATACCTATTTAGAATTATTAGAAGCATATAGGTATATTAAGAATATATTTTATGAAAGCAGAATAGGGAAATAAGTAACTTATGCAGTTGCATGTTTGAGTTACTAATTCTTGCCACGCATGGAGGAGCCCATTGAAACCTGGAGTATGCTGCAGGTAAAATATTTGTGGAACTCGTTTTGTGAGCCTTTCAACAGAGCCTTTCAACAAGTTTGCCGAACATTCTGCAAGATTCTGTTTGAAAGAGATAGGGATTTAGAACCAGTCTGAGTGTATAAATTTCTCTAGGAATCATCTAATTCATTCAATAAGACTAGTGAATTCAGTCGGCTCATTACAAAAGTTTCAAGTGTACTACGCTTATTGATTGTAAAAGTTGAATTTGCTGCACGCAATGAATGTAATTACAGATATAGTGATATAAAATTAGTCTCTACACGGGGAACTACATGCACACCTGCATATGTAGTCTGTAGCTACGTAATTTGCGGATCACGAAGTAAAAGTTCGACTTTCTCAATTGAGGAAATGGAAAAGATTAGTTCTTTTGCCGAGTAGGGTAGCGCCTATATAATAATACACCATTACAGTTGTTATAGTCGTGAACTAATTATATATCTCGACATTCACATAGATATCTAACAAGTACACAATACCATGTGCTGGTGTAATCAAGAAGATGCCAGAATAGTAACATGTTTTGTGGAAGTATCAGAGAAAATAATAGGTTTTGGTTATACTTGCAAAGGGAGTACGTCCTTTTATAACCTTTTGTGTACTTTTATATGGCTGAATTGATTATTATAGTAAATTAATAATGGTTTCTCCTAGTGTGAACATTTCCCCACTCTTTCCCCAATGTGAAAGGGGAGCTAACACCTTTCTTTGTCCAAGAAACACTTTTGACATTTGGTTACCATAAAAGAGTGTCCTCAAACCCTTACTTGTGTAATATCTTTTATTACAAGAGCCTTATGTCTACCAGTCGTTTATTATTGTCAACGTTAATGCGTAGGTAGATTACAAAGGTATATATAATAACTAACAGAGCGGTGTACAATGAAATTCCGTGAAAGGTTGACCAGGCCGTAAGTAAAAATACCTAGGCATGCAATAAGCCCACTGGAATATTGACGAAGCGACGCGAGGAGAGAAATGAGCATTATGCCTGAAATGACTGGTGTTCTTCAAAGAGGTACGAGGAACATGTACTGTAACATGATTAATATTTATTTTCTGGTATTATGTGCAGATATTAGCAGTACTTAGGAGGATAGTGCTGGAGCTCTGAAATATTTGTATTAACGAGGAGCACAATGGTATTAGTGAAATAGAAGAGTTATTGTCTGTTCTCTCACATAGATCAGAGGGAACTTCAAAGCCGATTATTTTCCATATTATTATTGTTGAGGTATATTTCACAAAGGCTTTGGAGTGGGTATTTGGAGGGGGTAGCATTACTAGTTGGGAGCCTTACCTCGTGGAGCTGGGACATAAAATATGCATAATAATAATGTATAGAGAGGTAGGAGAGGGAGAGTGATACAAATAAATAGTTGGAAGGAATGTGGGTTTGTGGGGAAGGGATAGGAGAGCGAGGGATCCGAGGCCTCGCGAGGAAACCACACGTACACAACTGGAGAGGCGACAGGAGGCTAAGACCAGACAGAGAACTGGAAAGAGAAGAAGAGCAGATGGTGGTTGTGGCTGCGACAGTCACTTTTCCCTCCACAGCCACCCTTTGTGCACAGAGAGAGTCACAAAGGAGTCTGCGGCCAACTTCCTCTGTCGCTCTTTCTTTATTTTATTAGGCCAACCGTCCCAGTCTCATTGTGCAATCCTTTCAAAGTCATCTCATCTTTTCACGAGTTGCTACATACATTCCGAATTGAAGGACTGCACTCCCAACGCAATTCTCAGGCCTCTCCCATATTCAAATTCCCAACGTAGCACGCAAGCGGAAATGTAATATCCACTATTCTCCTCTGCACCACTCTGTCCTCGCCTCGTCACCGGATTATCCTCCGCTTTAATTCCTCTATCCCAAGGTACTCCACACAGACACGTACTTACGGGCACTGCCACACCAGGCACCCACACTATCCACATATTCTAGGTAGATAGACGCTTTCTCCGTCCACAAGAGAAAGTTCACTCAGTCCTCCTCACGAAACAACGGAGGCGCTCTATTTATTCCTATGTACTCATGTGTCTATGTAAACCTGGGGATTTTAGCCTAGTAAGCAGCTTACATTAGTAAATATGCTGACGATGAGCCAAGGCACAGGCGAGAGGCCTCACCTTCCGGCTCTCTTTACTTCAAATAGCAACGCATGCATATTGCATGGCCCACAGCCTTCTAAATACTACACTTTCTAAAGGTCCGCACTAACTTTGAAGTTAACTACGAATACACAGGTAACGTCTCTTCTCTGCATACCTAACCAACACTAAAATTAAGTCAACTCACTTTCCCTTTCCAAATTCAAACTTGCACTTTCTTTCGTCCCACACCAGTCTCAACTTCAAATTATTCTAAATGCACAAACTTCATTTACGCAAATGTTGAATACATATTTATAGAACTTCAGATGAGGCATTAGGAGAACTAAAGAACAATTACAGCTACTCGCTCACTCACCAAAAGAAATCTAGTTTGCTAGAAAAGGCAAAAGGAAGAACTAGATGTACTCATGAGTACTCCTAGTCCCATTCCAACAGCATTTTACCGATTTCTCTTTCAGTTAGCTCAGTCATTCATTTTTATCATCTACAATTATTAATAATCAATTTAATCGGGCATATAGTCATTAGGATTGAACTTTGATTTTGATAAAAATCACATATTTACGAGCTAGCCATATTATAAATGTTGTTCTTGGCTAATTCAGTTTTAGAAATTCGATTCGACTCCTAAATCAAATATTTGTGCTCCTGCTGAGCTGAGTGCTTCAATTTTGGGACATCCAACACAATGGTCATAATTTAAACACCAAACCGCAGTTTTAGATATCCTCTTAGATAAAAATGGTATCCAAGTTGCAAACTTACCTCACGACAGAGAGCAACACGCCCGCAAACAATGATCCTAGCCAACTTTCGAAACTTCACATCGGACAATCCATCTCGTCCGAAAGCAAAAGTACCACGGTAGCCCAAAGTGATGAAACCAGTTTGACGATTTTCATCTGCAGTAAATATAACAATTATTTTAGATTATATTTGCAGAATTTCTTAAATTATTATTGTGTGCGTTTCTTTATCATTTTGATTCGTCCAGAAAGTATGTAGTGTACAATATTGTCGAATTAAAAGTTCCATGTTAGAAATAATAGTAAACAAGAGCAGCATGTTCATTGATTTTAGAATTCTATTTTTGTAGCATTTTATAGCATAGACTTGCTAGAATCAGTAATAAGTATGCAAAAGAATTTGTTTATACGCCTTTTCCAATAAAGCTGCATACCAGTTGGGGTTGGTGTAGTATTGCAGCATAAACAAAGCGTATTTCGACAGAGCACTGTAAGCACCTAGCATATGTTATTTGAAAAAGAAAAGGAATCACATAAAAGAGAGTTAGAATCTGAAAAGAAGTCATAATAGAAAAGCATACTATTAGGAAACAAAAATAAATAGAAGAAAGGTAAACATTGGTTTTAAGATTGTGGATAATCGTGCGGCTTAAGTCTAACTGACACGCTACGGAGTAGTTCTGGGATTAGTAGCTTCCAAAGCAAGAAAATGTAACACCTAGACGAAAGCAATGTAAGGAAGCGATGGGTTTTCAGCTTTCTCTACTTTTGACAGGGAAATTTATGAAGCTTCTTCGGATTTTCTGCTTTTTTCTCAGTCTATCTCAGCCAGTCAAGTGAGTCAGTTAACAAAATACATACGTATGTCTGTATAAATGTCGACGACTACTCTTTTCCATCCTTTCTTTACTTTCACATAATTTCTACTCTCAGTTTTTCATATACTTTACTCATATACGATACCCGAACTTTCTGCTATCCCTTTAATCTGTGGATGATTATGCCAGTGTTTCCCTATAAGGTAAAACTGGAAAAACCGTAGTACACTGTAATTCTGAAGAAGAAACAATTAAAAATCATTTTCATCGAGGCCCAATTTTTATTATGGAAATATTATAATAGCAATGCGACAAATATCGAAATCAGTTTCGTATAATTGCATGGCAAATGCGAATCTTAAATAAAAAATCAAGGTAACCTAACATACGCTTTCTAAAAGTGGCCAAAGATTCTTACCTTTTAATTCGAAATTAAGATTGGGTTGCATGCTAAGTTTATTTCCGGTTTAGGTCTGTCTCCGTTAAAAATAGAAAGTGGTGCTCGTAAATATTACATCTAACTACCAGTGTTTTGATATGAGACACTACATTAGGGGATTTTCTTCGGAGTTGTGGAGAGAGTTGATTTTTGCACATCGGACAAACAAACATAACATGACTAGACTTTGCTGTAGGTTGTGGTACTTTGACAGAGTCTACCTGTCACCCATAAGAGTATAAATAGTACTTGAGGAAGGGTGAAGCATGGGAGTCTAGTGACCCTGGCTGCTGGAAGCAAATTAATTTTTGCCAGCCGGAATTGTTAGCAAATGTACTAAGACACGTCGTGACTATCTTGATCCAATTACAAAGTCCATTTGTGCTGCCACTTATTACTTATTAGTGGCTGCAACGATTCCCATTCCCACTCCCAATCTATAATTCAACCCATCTCTTTTCCATTGCAAACACCATCGTGTCGACTCTCTCCTACCACCACAGATATCTTCTACACTCCTTCCAAAAAGGAGAGCCAAAGAAAAATTATTTCCTCACTGATCGCTCTAGTTGTCTTTCGAGAAGGCTACACTCCTCCTCCTTCGACAGCTAACTCACCTCTTGAGTGCCTCAACTTCTTCCAACAGTAACTTTCTCCGCTCGCTTCCCTTCACCCTATCTCCATATACTCAGGTAGGTATATTCACCCAATTTCGTATACTAGCTGAATGAATAGGGCGACGATGATGAAACGAAGGGAGAGATCGATCTTACAAGCACCGTTGACATAAACAACCGTATCCATCCAAACAGATGGTTTTTCTCAGACATTATTAGCTTATATGTACTCAGCTTCTTCATGTTCACGCTACATCAACTACAACTTCTAGCTATTCAATCCAGAATACAGATTCCACTAATAATATAAGAGTTACTAAAATCAGTTACCCTTACTGATTCTCATCTCAACCCATTTTACTCCTGTAAACACAATCAAACTCATATCAAGCCACATTAAAACATACTAAAATCCCAATTCAACCTCGTCATACAAAGTTTACGCAGCCCGATAAAACATGAAACCTTTGAAATATGAGCCAAAGTTTACTTTAAGCTAGAATTCCAATATATTGCCATAAATTGCAAATTCTGGTAATTAACAAAGCTACTAAATATTTAAATTGCTATATTTACTTGTGAGAAACCACATTGGATTTTGATTTTTATAATAAATCGGCTCAATATTAAATTTAAGGTAAACCTACCCGACCTTTTTGCACAGAAACCAACTTAACCGATTGACCTGAGTTTACTACTCCAGTGGCTACAACTTGGCAACCTACATTATATTATTAGGTCTACCATTCTAGTCATAAGATGGTGGCAGTAAGTAAGTATAAGCTATAATGACCCGAAGTAAGTATAAGCAACTGACAAAGTAATAAAGTCCACACATCACCTTCTATAGTCAACACAGACGTAGTAAATAATGTGAGCAAAGGTGGAGGAACCTAGTGGCTGCAGGCAACACATGAAAATAGTTATACAAACGTAATATCCATATCCATACTGTATGAACATGTGTGAAGTTAACGTAATGATTTCCATTTCCCCTGTCTCAACGAACACACAGACCTCTCCGAAGAAAAAGAACGGGTACGTGTGTTAAGTGAGGAAGTGATCGTGGTGTAGAAGCACTCTGGCTGCATGTAAGTGTCCGCCACACTTCTTTCTCTTTTCCCATCTTTCACTGCAGCTCTGCTAATAATTTTACGACTATCAGAGCCCACTAACTTACTATTCAAGAGATTTATCTTCTTTATCCTCTTGAAAAGTGAGCAGGGAGTGATCAGCTCACTCACTCCCAAACTATCTTTCCAGGCAGAGTCAAATACATCTTCATAGGTATACAAACAAGCAAACGAAAGGAATTAAACTCTTCTCACATTACCTCAATAAACTAACGCAGCAGGCAGTCCTTTTTATTTAGTTCGCCTCCAAAAATACCAAACCATCTTATCCCAAACAAATCTCCCACTTTATCATCTGTTGCGACATCATGCAGTATTATTACGTAAACGCAACACATTACTAACGAAGACTGTGCAAATGACAACTCGCCATTTTGATAGTTTAAATCTCAAAAGCAGACCCAAGTGTACTATTGACATAAATGCATTTCAATTCATCAGAACCATAAAGTTATTGCTTCTAAGAATGTAAGAATTAATGTTTAAAATGTGGTATATATAGAAAAGCGTCTTTAGCAAAAAACCACCTCGACTATTGCATTAAATACTAAATTGTATAATTTTGAACACTCAGTGGAAATTCCACAAAGGTTAACACTGATAATGAAGGCTAATAATAAACTCCTTAATAGAAAATGTCAGCAAATCGTAGCCATCAATTAACACAGCGTATTAACTTGTCACATCGTCAAATTATTCCATCTCAGGTTTGTGATTTCGACTGCTAAATGTGAGTGAGTGTGTCTGTTGGCAGCAAGTCGCAACTTGCAGTAGGCTTAGGGTGCTACCTTTACTGAATTTTCACAGGTGTTGTGCACTAAATAAAAGGGTAAATAATTCATCGTTATTGATAGCCATTTATATTTCGGAATAGCCATTTGCAACATTAAATTTGAATTGCGTTGAAAAGCTGATTTTATATTCAGCCACTAGTATAATTCTTCTCTGGTTTTTCAGCGAAACCAATTCAATGCACATTGCAAAAATACCTACAGAAGAAATAATGAACATGTCATTTATACTGTGCTATGGTATTTTTGAATATTCGACATCAAAATTGACCACATTCTAATAATATGTCATTTTTGTTTCCTAATAGTCAGCAGTACGTCAGTATTCTCTCTAGATGATGATTTGCACTTATCGTATATCTATTTCTTGATATCATATGGTTTTTTTCAGAATCTTATATACGAAAAGTTGTATATTAACTGGTACTAGAGCTTTCCCTCAGTTACCAGGTTTTCCAATATTCAATGCACCCCAAATTGTTGGTATTTTCCTTCATTTTGATTGAATATCACATGTTATTACACAAGAGTAAAGAAAATTCTGAAAAACGAAGGGAATACTGTTTTCTCGTATTTTTATTCAACTTCTGAATTCTTCGAAACCCAAGCAATAAGGCCCTTTTCAGCCTTTCAGTCACCTGTTCCTTTGTATTTCATTGGAAGTGCAGCCTGTTTATTATAAAAAACCTTTCGTTGTGTAGCGTAACATTTTGCTTTGCAAAAAAAGAACCTAGAAAACCAGGATTTCTTGCCATATTCCAATTTTGTACTTTTCCTTTCAAGTTCAGTCAGCAGAATGCTTATCGTAATCGTAGCAACATACCTGCCTTCATTCAAAGTTGAAGCACCATAAAGAGAACAGGTCTTCTAAAGGAGCTTTGTAACCGTGTACAATGCAGTCTGCCCAACCGAATTTACTCAATAAATAGCTGAACAATGCATTATTCGTCATTAATAGGGATACACAAAACATATTCATTTTATATCAGATGCTGCCTACGCACTCTTGCTTGATATTTATGCTTTACATGTATAAAGCTCAGATTGCTAAATATCACGAACTATACCTTAAATAAATTGCAAGTAGGTATTTTCAAAAATCTTCTATTTGGGTTTCTTAATCTCTATACTATAAATACAGAAATACATTCCAGTTTGAATGAAGAATTATCGTGCATAGAAGAGTTATTAACAATGGTTTATTCAGTAGTGCAACTACTGTATGCGATTGGACTGTCTGTCTGTGAGTTAGTTAGTCAGTTAGTTAGTTAGTTAGTCAGTTAGTTAGTTAGTGAGATAGCGCTGTAACTCAAGAACGGTTAAACTTTTTTACAATCTGTTTTCACATTATGAAAATATAGGTTCTCCTTATGAACAAGTTCGTAAATGAGCAAAATTGGGTAACGCCTTCCCCTTAAAGGGGGAGGTTAAACTGTTCGTACTATACGTATGTTATGTATTGGATGGTGTGTGTATGTTGTGGTATGTGTCGCAGTCTGTACTAGCGACAACTATATGTCGTAGTCTGAGCTGATCTTTTGAATAAATTTAAATAATTCAAACATTTTTGAATAATTTGAAATATTTTCAAACTATTTTTAAATAGTTTGAAATTATTTCAAATTTTTTAAATAAATTAAAAATATTACGGTTGCACTACTGTGATATAGCCGTTTTGTAATGGTTTATTTATTTTTAGTTAGTATACCTGAGTGCAATATAATGACTAGCCAAAATTTTCTGCACACCATTTAACTATATGATAGCCCTACTCCAAAATTCATTAGGGTTACACAGACCCTTGGGCCTTTGGGTTTGCTTTTAATAATTTATTGATGAAACTGATGAGTACGGCTAATCATTAAACTACGCTTGTGGGCGTCTTATTTAAAATTTAAATGTGTTTCCATTTCCAGTATAATATTATATAATGCTACGTACACTATTGTGTTCCAATATTTAGTTTATTGAGTTACGAAAGAAAATAGTATGGCATTGAAATATTGAATACTAATGGCTACTTTTCTTTGTAAATATCAATGTTGTCTACTATTATTCCAGGTTTATTAGTGAAAAGCATGAAGATGTAAAGAATAAAATGAGTTGTTGTACAATTGAATAAAAGGAGACATGTCTGTAATGTAAACAATTACTTGGTTTGTTTTACTTGGTTTATAAATTTGAAAATAAGTAGCTTGCTGTTAGTCTACAAGTATAAATATTTTTCTTTAGGAAGGAAAATATTATGTAGAGACGTACAAAAGGATTCGTAATAATTTTAGGAGAAGGAAGTCGGCCCTGCAGAGACATTCCCAAAGGGCTTAGATGTTTTGCAATGCATTAAAATAAAATAGGAGTCATGGTAGTCATGAAGTCTAGAAGAGAAAGTAGAAAGCCAAAGCCAACGACGCGTTTCTTTGTTCAGTGAAGTGAAAGACACAAGAGAGGAAGGTCCGAAGACTTTCTGTGCTCCTATAGATATTCCTAACTTAGCTCACGATTAGCTGAATTTCCTTCTGCTATAAGAGCGGAAAGTCGGCTAAGATCTGATTTTGACTCGGGTCGACTTGGCAATAGAAACGAGCGCATTTATACTGGGAATGTAAACCAGCTTAGGTCTAAGGACACGTTTCAATTCTGTGCGACCTAATATATCATAGGAGGTAGACAGAGCTGAGTGCATGTATTTATGTATTGTATTGTATGTATTAGGTAAGAAAAACGATGCGGGTATAATATATGGGGAAGAGAGAAAGAAGGATGCCAAGCCAACTAGTGAGTACGCAGAGGGAAAGCGAAAAAACATGTAGAGAAAGTCTCGGTTTTCGTTCTTACTGTCAAGGGACCGAAGGAGTCCATCGAGTTGGAAGAACTCTGCCTCAGCTCGAAGTCGAGCTTTCTCATGAAAATTTTCCGGTAGAGTAACATTTTGATTTCTTAGATAATCCAGCACATAGCGGAACAAAACGCCGTCTCTGTCAATGAATATCTTGCCTTTTGAGTCCCGCGGGATTGATTCTGCACCTGAGAAACACAAAATACAGAAATAGACCTGGGAAATCGGTAATAGTATTAAAAATTCGAATCAGTCACTTCATATCTCTACTCATGTCAATGTTACACTACATTATATCTACATTTGCACACAATGGCGACAAGTCAGGAATAGAAACCTGGATGCACAGTGTAAAATGAAATTCAAGTATCTTAAGGATGTTATTCAACGTCTGAATGGAAAACCTGATGCATAGTGCTTCATTCTGCTCTGTCACACATAAAACATGCAGGCAGTCCAATATTTCAAAATTAAAAACTGACAATAAATAATAGAATGATATGAGTCTCGCGTTTCCCTACAATAAGCTCCAAATCATTTAAAAAGTCAATAGAAATGCACACATGCATGTAATAGCATTCATACTCTTTAAGATGATCATTCATTTGGATCTATACCATTCCGGATAACTTTCCTTGCATTGAACCAGGTGAGGGGATCTCTGCAGTATAGAATATCTGTCTGCAGTTAGCAAAGAAAAGATTCTTCTAGGAACATTTGCAATACAGAAGGTAAGAAGCAGAAAGTTTCAAGTTTCGTGCTTTCAGTTTTTCCAAGCATGCCGGCACGTTGTACGTTTTTACCTTTCTCTAGTCTCTTGTGACTGGGAGTACCTGTACAGCACTGTGCATATACTGCTTATATTTTTAGAACACACCCCGTCACATTAGAGAACAAAATCAATAAGAACACACATTTTACACCATTATCTATGGTATGCACAGTGAAAGTACAAAGTACAAACCCAGGGAAATGTATTCACGAACCTTGAATCCAGAATGTGATTCTCCTATATATAGTTAGGCAGAAGCGTACTTAAGAAACTCGAGAGAATCTGAAATGGAGTGTACAGATACATACATTTGTAGGTGAGAGGGGAGGTAAGTATGTAATGCAATGTACAGTAGTGTAGTACATATTTTACAAAGAAGTACGCTACACTGCCATTTACCATACTGCTACCTTAACCTACGTACACAGATAGATACCAAAATTTATTACACAATATATTACCACTCTGTGTGTATAGCTCTACGGAAAGGCAAAGACCATTTTTCCTTTACTTATTCTCTTACTTTTATTTCTCTTGAGTCTTTTAGATAAAACTTGGCGTTTTCCTCTATTTTCCTTATTTTCTTTATGCAACTTATGTTCTTTCTCGAAACAAAATTCACTACTACCGTAAACAGATATCCGTCTGCTTTGTTTATCAAACCATGTACCTCTTATGGTCCTACCTTGCCTAGCCTACCTACTACAGACATACTACGGAACATCATCTATTAGTAATAGTACATGTATATTATATTGGCCATTGCATTTTAAAGTACCTAGTAGAATGTGCTTACTATTACTATTTGCTTACCCTAAGGAGCTACATATGCATTAATATGCATAGGTACATATACAAAGCCTGTCTGCAGTATACAATGTTAAGCGGAATTTTCTTTGAAGACTTCTAATGTAGTTCAGAAATATTACCTAATAATTTCATCTAATTTTTAATTGCAAGGTGACCGACATACGGAGCACTGAGCGTAACGTATAAAAGCAAAGTAAATGAACATTAAAAAGCGAATAAATATTTAGGTTTCCTAAGAAAATAATAAGGTAAATTTATTTGACATAAATCTTAAATTTTAGACACTTGGAACCCAACAAAATGAAAGTGTTACAATAAAAAGGATTTTGACTTCCAACTACAGTTTTTTATTATATTTCGGTGATATATGTCACTGTGGCCTGAAAATAAACTGGATATTCTACTTGTTAATTTCTAATCGGCATTTTTTAATGAATGATATTTTTAAATAACAACTTAATAAAGTTTTAGTCATAACAATATGCATATAATAAATAGTTCTTTGCACAATTCTTCTATCACGTTAATTGAATTTTCACACTAATGCCGTACAGTCTTTTACAATTATGTCAAATGGATGTCTTATCCACAGAAGAGCCAAATTGTAATTGACTTGAACAACAAAATATTAAAGCTGCCGAAAATTGAGACGAATAGGTAAAGAAATGGTTGAAAGATATAAAGATTACCTTTCGGAACGAAAGTTTTCGTTCCGTGCAGCTGTTTACAAAATTTACAATTACGCTTCAGCAGTCAGTACTAGATATTTGAAGATTTCCTTTTGAGTGTTAAATATTATTCTACTCTCAACGTTGAAAATTAATTTCCGAGTGGAACTATATTTGAATTGGGGTATATAATCTGTACAGACAGAGTTATGCGCGACACATGGATTAGTCTACTGAAGAAACGAACAAGACACATTCTTTACCATTTCGGAGGGGTATTTCAGTGTACTGGCATGCAATGCATATATGCATACCACGCACTGCATGTAATACATATTGCACGCATGAAAAGGACAATGTGCAGTGCACAAAATGCAAGAAATGCAAGAAATAGTAATTATCAAGGATACCATGACTAATGAAAATCGAATATGTCACCGCCTCTGAGAGAACGCAACTATGAGACTCAGAACATAGTTTCTGACCGAACAAGCTCATATGCTAACCAGTAAGGGAACGGCAACATTCAGACTCTGAGAGAACGGAATATACTCAAATGCAATGCACTGAATACTGCAGTGTTCATTGTGGTAACTCATGTAGGCCACACAACTAGTGAAATGGCATTTTAATGGTAAAAATGCTATTTAGAATCCTGAGAATAATTGTAATGAAGAAAGCTAACAAATAACATTAACACAAAAAATGTTTGAATCAATTTGAGGCATCCGTCAATTGGGGCTAAAAAGTCTGTCCTTTCGTTTTCAATTTTTTCATTAAGTAATTCTCAATCGAATTGAACATGTTAGGCTCTATAGATTCACAAAATGATGCTTCATAAATGAGAATAATTGATTGTAAGTCAATGGGTGTTGGTGCATAAAAATCAGCTTGGGTGTACATTAGAAAGACCCTGGTTCTTATGTACAAAATTGAGGCTTTCTAGGGAAGGCTATTTATCAAATGCCATAAGTCCCATGGGACTCCACTTTGAGCCAAGGCATTAACAACAGTTAGGGTTAGCTAAATAAATTATGTTTTGGTGATTGGGAAAATGGAAAAAATGAAAAATCCATCAAGGTAGAAGGGGGCCATAAAAATTTCACATAAAACACGCTATAATTATTTGCAAAAGCCGAATTTGAAGGGGAAGACGATCTCCTAGCCAAAATGGGACCCGTCCGGGGGAACGGTAACCCGTTCCCCCGGATGGGATATCGATCGATCATGAAAACAATTTCGTGCGCACTTAGAACACTGGGGTATTTAAGCCTCCTAAAGCTAAACCAAAATCACAGGAAATAATAGTTATGTGCTCAACCTCTGTTTATAATAAATATTATTGCTGAGGCTGAGACTTAATGCAAACATCATTTAATGCCATATATAAATGAGAATAATATAGAGAGCTAGGTGATTTCTAATTCCTTCTAGCAGAGCAGTAAATTCACTTTGAAACTGTATTGTGTTCGGACAAAAAGAAACAATGTGGCTTGGCAATAGTAAGCTCAGGCAGCACAAAGTTAATCTTTTCTCATTAAAATGGACAGAGACAATGTTTAACAGTGACATCACTATTTGTGTAAAGCAAAACGTATTTATCTAGCACAGGAAAATACATTCTTACCTATATTCAAGAACATAATCCTTTGCATTAGATTTACTATAATATCCAAAGTAAGAGGGGGTATTACCACAACTGGTTACCACAAATGAATAAGTTCTCAAGAACAAATGGAGTATTTAATTATAATTTTACTGTGTAGCATCAGTCTGTCTTTCATTGCTTACAGAGTCATTTCCATTCAAAATACTAGACACTAGCAAAAACAAATAAATAAATAAGTTGCTCTATACACAACAACCGATTATAAGATTTAATAATTCTAGAAATATTAAAGAAAATACGGTAGTATTAAAATGGATGTACGTTTTCAAACGAAACCGACCAGACAGACAGAAGCGGAAATCATTCTAAATAAATACATCTGTGATTAATTTTCCGTTATCTGAAATGTAAATTGTAATATCTTTACTTATGTGGTTGTGGTAGTTATACAATCTTTGCTTTGCTGTATACTCTATTGGGTTGTTAATTTTGTAGATACTTTATCCTGCCGAGATCTGCTATTAATATTATTCACAAAGAATATTAATATCGCATAACATTTATGTTCACCTACTTGCCTTTGTCCATTAAAGTCTTAGCAAAAGTTATGGCTACCGATGTATTAAGGTAATAGAGCATTGCATCTACTAATTAGTATTGTGATATAATTAATTTTATATCTGTTGAATACTTTAATGACTATGTAATTTAAACTGAGATTAATGAAATGGAAAAAGGTATTAGGTAGGGTAAGTAAGGAAAGGCGGCGATGAGGAAACGATGTATTACGGTATATGTGATATTTGATTAAATATTCAGAATGGATGAATCTCAATGACGTCAATTTCTCTGATTCTATAAAGCCGTTTTAGAGAAAGTTAGTCTGCTTATTCAAATACTCTGCTGTACCAACTTTATTGTTACTTTGTGGTGCGTAAGAAAGTCTTATAGGTTCATTTGGAAAGTACATAATCAATAGTTGGTAATTGTAAACGGAATAATTAAGTAGTTATAGTGGAAAGTCTTTAAATTATTAGAAAATGCTGTCAAACTGTCAAACTCGCTGACAAGGACTTTTGACCGAGTTTGGTTAAGACCTAAAATGATTGGAAAGAGAAGGTGTAAGGACAGACTAGATAGATGTGGCATGCAAGTCAAGTGAATCCATTGCGGAAACAGTGGCTGGCTAATGATTTCGTTATTTAATGGCTAATATGGAAGATTAGTACACATTTACCACGAATTACACCAGAGAGGTAAATATAATGATAGATAGCTAACTAGGGAAGCCCTGTGTGCTTCTGTTTGCGCGGAAGCATCCATATTGCACGTGGAATTAAATGGAAGGAAGCAGGAGGACGTAAGTAAGGAAATCAGTCTGCGTTGTACTCGGAGTAGTAGTGAGCAGTGACATGTAGGTCGTTTCTAGCAGATTGTTATGCAACACTAATGGCAGCTAACTAGTGCTCACTCACATCTGACTGAAAACAAGAGACAGTATAAGTAGGAATTAATACATCCGTAGTTTACTCAGCCGTATTTTCTAGTTGTTTTTCAACCGGTAACATTATTTGAACATGGATTTTCATTTCCTGTCTCTAAGGCTCTAGTAAAACTTGATTTCGACATGGCAGAAACAAAACACAACATGGAAACATTTTCCGATTATTTTCCGGGTGAGTTTAATGCGAGTTGATTTGACATGCTGCGCAAACTGTTTGCATCAACAGAAATAAAGCTAACCTTATTTTAAGTGCAGTCATCTTCAGCATATGTTTTCCACGTTATGCAACTTTAATATAAATGGACTCTGCGTCTGCACTGCTCTTGAATACTTCACTTTTTCCTACATTAAATGCACATCGCAAATACAGCAACTGTGGCCTAGAAACAAATTTTAGTTCGGGATGCTCTACCTACTCCTGTTCTAAAAAATTATATCCATTACTTTGTAGTTGCAAAAAATAAAACCTGGAAATTTATTCGAATAGAGCAAAGTAGGTAGTGCTCTATAATTTCGACTAACGTTTCCGTATATGGTAGAACTAGTACAGACAATATAATTTCGGTGTACGGCAGAAGGGGTAAACTAGGAACATAAACTTAAATCAGTAAAATTGACATGCAGAACGAATGCAAATGTCCAAACGTCAGTTTACGTAATGGTGTACTTGCTCGACACATTGTGCTCGCCGTTAGAATTTGGAATGGGGAGTGCACAGTGTCGAGTGTCGATGTGTTCAAGTCACTATTATTTCAATATACAAATGCAATGGAAATGGTATCTGTGGCATAACAAGTCTTTATCAATATTTTCTCTGTGTAAGGAAATGGGAAACCTTATTATGCAGCTTTTCACTCGATTCATGTCAACATTTTCAAGGGAAATAGCTTGGAATGAATGGTAACCGTATTCCATTGAAAGGTACTGTGGCCTCATATTGGAGAAATTTAAATATGGGAGAGATTGCCTATATCGAGGTGGACAAATGACAACCACGCTAACGGATTCTATGCAAAACACACTGCCTGCCAGATTATTCTGCATTTTCTTTCGTTCCAACTAACTTTGCACAAGGATGGTAGTCCACATCAGCTACAGTAACTGTTGTCACATGTAGGTCAATGTTCACGAGAACGTTTCCGAACAACAGTGTAGTATCATGGCCCAGAAACTCCAGCTCATAACTAATCACTATGCATATCTACTAATATTCTCCAGTCAAAAATAATCAATTAATTTCTGTTGTTGTATTTGTAGGTGCATTCTGTTTAACTGCAAATGTCCGTCCACTCAAATTACACAAACACTATAAATGAAGAACGAAACCTTTGTTTTTCCTCTCCCGTTCAAGTTGCGAAACTACGGAAATATTGGCTCTATATTCCAGGCGCCTAGTCGTGCAGTTTACGACTACAGGGTATTAACATTTTGTAGGCACTCAATTTCCAATCGATCTCAGTCCGTGATGGACTGCTAAATATAATTACAGGATGTTTATTCAAATAGAAGTGAAAATGAATGGTAAATAATTGAGTAATCCTATTCAACGATCATTTTATGATTTTTCTTTTCATTTTCGTTCAAATACAATTCAATTAAATTTTTTATATTAGAAGAAAAATTAAATTAATTAATTGTCAATTGGTATGATGGGCTCTATTCAATACAGAGCGCTAATGTGTTGGTAGAGTTTAGTATACTTTCTTTGGCTTTATAAATGTGAGTATGCTGTATGCACTATTTCTGTCTACCCTAACTTTATGTAACTATTTACGTGATGTCCTGGGGCAATAAAATATAGTTTTCTTTGCTCGGTCACGCACCACATCTACAGATAAGTTTAAATGAGCACTGTGGTTGTTTTAAACATAAATTTAAGAGGAAATTTCGTTTTATCTATGAAATGATTGGGTAAGCAGCAATAAAAGTACATATAAATTAAATTCATATGCCATGTTGTTCCGAATTTCCAAGTAAATGCTGTTTCCATTTCTGTAGAACAGGGAGATTAATTTATCTGGCTGTAGTCGAGGGATTTTCAAGAAAGAAAAGAACAAAAATATAGGTGCGTACCTACCTTAAGTATTCTATTGGGAATTCGATTATACTGTGTTCCCTTTGCGCCTGTAAATCCTTTGTGTATGGGCATTTACCTAATATAACTATTTCCACCCACTACATCAGAGAAAACCAGAGAAACAAGGTTTAAATAAATCCTTTCTTCTTTTCTCGACCAGCCACAAAGGCAGTTCGATTCTAGAGCTCCAAAAACGAATTTAGAGCTCACGGCCTAGTTTAGAGCTCGGACGTCACGTTCAGCACGGAATTCTACACGTAGGACCATTCTACGGAAGAATTGCTATAATGCGAATTGATACATCCCGGTTTGAGTGTCCCTACTTACCAGGCAGAGTAAAAATGCGAGCCAACTATTATTGTCTTTTCTGTTTACGTCCCACATACATTCACCAGCATTTCCACCCTTAAATAAATCTACTTCTTTCATTACTCCTATCAACGAGATCCTAAATTGGAAACTTTGCCAACCAATGCAACAAAACTCTTTAAGGTGGAAAAGAAATACGTTATAATTAAAGCACCAATGTATCATTGATTTTAATCTAAATTTATCTCTCCGGTTTAGTCTTTATTTGGGGAAAGTGCAATATTACTCAAGGAGTGTCCTAAGTGGCCTTTATGTCGAACAGAGGCAACAGAAAATATATGTGAAACTGCAGACATAAGTGACGCGCTCCAAGATAAAGAACCAACGGACAAAATCCGAAAAATGAGATTAAATATCCATTAAATGCAGCTTTTCAGGTTTTACAAAATGGCACTAACTCCATATTTAAAAAAAATTCCTACGATTTTTAATAATTCAGTAAAGTTGTTGCTTTCCTTTTGACTTCTAAGTTCTCCGCCATGAAATAGCAGTTTGTAACGTTACTGTTTTTTCTCAATGGTTAAAATGAATGCGCGTGCTTTAGGTGGATTTATTTCGGAACGTAAGTTTTGTCGGTTGCTTTAATTTCTTGGAGCGCGTCATATATATTGAAATAACTACATTGTGGTCAAATAAACCACATTTATGTATATTTACAAAAAGTAATCTAGAAAGTAAAGAAAAATCATTGAAAAATGTATATTTAACCATAGTAGGTAGGTTACAGTAGAACAGATATGGATGGATTTTATCGCCTTAGGAAATATTCATAAAGCCGTCCGAAATGCATGGTCATTTACATGAACTCATTCCATTTCTGTAATTTTGTTCACTATGCTGTCTTTTCATAAGAAACTACTTGTGCTAAACCGTTACCCTTTTATACGACAGGCGTCTTTTAGTAAACGCTATTATTACCTCACTCAATTCAGTTCTAATAATCTATTCCACTAAACAATAGTAATTTAACAATAGTTTTATGTTAAAAGACAAAAACAATGCAGTCTGTCTCAAAAATGTAATAAGCCTCTAAACGAATAAAATCTGGGTATTTTATAAAATGTAAATATTTTGAAAGAAAGGAATTTTGCTTAAATAACATTTCTTTTCAAAAATATAACTGTATACACTACTGTTAAACTGTATAAGTATACATTTTCCATTTTCTATATTCATCGTTGTTTTCTTAAGTTCTGCACTCTCTGTTTTCCCGATGTTAAGGATTGATTAGCAACTCATCTGGCTTTGCAGTAAAAAATAAATTTCCGATCTTAAATATAAGTAATTATTTGATACTATTAAATAAAGATTTGTTATCGGTAGACACAAAATAATTCAAAAATACGTCTATAGGACGTATGCCCAACTATGGTAAAAAATACACAAATTCCATATCAGCAATTTATTAATTGCTACTCACCTGAATATCGTTTTGATGATAAAGTTACAGTAGGGCCATATTAACCATTTAACTACTATCTTATGCATTACAGAAGTTAAACTTTATTTTCTCGTATGCTTACCCACTAGATAAGGTATAAATTCCTAAACTTGTATTGAAGTTTAATACACCAAATATTATTTATGAAAGTTTTGCCATTTTAATCCATAAGCAAAACAGAATTTCTTGACATGAGACTTAAGAGCCAGTGATAGTAAAAGACAGTGCTGAATACTACCAGGAAGTTTTGCTGAAAATGCGAATAGAATTCCGAATTCCTTGTGCTTGCATTGAAAATTTATGATAGTTACGCCTCTGACGAAATCGTTTAGTTTACATTCACAGGAGGTGGATTTAATTATAAATACCTATAGAGTATTGATTATTGTGTTTAGGTAGAAGGAAGATTATTTATACTTGACATGTTGCAGAACGCAACCCATAATATATAATGGATATAGCAACAAATGAATATAATCCGAAATCCGAATTGATTTATTTTTTGCCAAACATTAAAAGAAAAAATCTAAAACAATTTCAACAATACTAGACCATTTATAACGATACTTATTATATTACTTCAGAAAGTGAATTATATTTTCGATACGGTCAGAATGGTTACAGCTTATATTGTTTTCGTTTTGTGACAGTTACGTTATCCCATAGGAAATAATTTGATAGATAGATATGTAAATCAACGTAGGCACTGGCTACGGCATCTTTCTTCACTATTACTAAATCTATTTTCAAATATAGCATCCGCATTGATTATTAAAGGAACGAAGACTCCTTTTATGGAAAAGCGATGTCTGAGATGTCTGTCTGTCTGTTAGTTAGTTAGCTAGTTATAGTACGTAGTGAGTATATCACATATCTCAGGGCGATTGAAATATTTTGATGAAACATTCAGTGGGTCTTCTAGGGACTAAGTGTAGGTTCCCTTTCAAAAATGGGATTAATCGGTGATACCCTTGTGACCATTAACCTAGTTTATGTCCAAAAGCTGTCGAAACGTTGTTGTGTGTTTATTGTGGTAAATTCAAAGAAATTCAAACTTTTAAAAATAAATTCAAATAAATTTAAAGAAAAAAAGTAAATAAATTCAAACTTTGGCATTGGCTGGATTATAGTAAACGGAAATTGCAGTTTACTACTTTTGTAGCGATATTTGAAAAAATATTAATTATTTTTCGATTTTCCTTCATGTCCTTTACATTCTGCGATTTCTGATTTAAATTTGCACAGAAAACTATTAATGACGAATATTTAATTACTCTAATATCAACGTTGTTTTCATATATCCATTTGTGTTTACTATAAATTATATTTTGTGTCATAACTGATCAGTACACTGACATTACCAAAACGCTACCGGTTCGGCTAGTAGACAGATATATACATAATCGCCTTTTAGAAAATAAATGCGAAGATTCTCAAAAGATATTAAAACATAACTTACTGGAGCCAACAAGAATATAATACAGTGCTGGTATAGACTGGAGTGAATTAATGCCAACGCACAGTGTTAATAATTAATAATTACAGAATGACACTTATACTTGCGTAAAATTTAAAGACTCTAAGAAGACTACCAAGAAACTGAATAGTGAATAGTGAACAAATAGAGAGTTTAAGTGCCTATAAGATATTCCTAGTTTGCATATGAGAGATAGGACTAATTTACATATCGGGGATACTAAATAATCGATTCAGCTTTTAATCGAGTGAATTGCAAATCCACTAATGCTACACCACTCTGTTTCTGCTCCATCTCTATTAAGTAGTTCATCACAACGAATATGTGTGCTCCCATGTCTTCGATAATCCTTCTTAGCCAGGAAACGGGAGCCGAATAGATTAAAAGGTGAATCGATTTGTTAGAAGTCGTGATAAACACTATCAGTCTTTGAATAAGTATCTGCGTCACAGTAATATGCCTTTCGCTAAAATTACTATGTACTTAAACAGTAAATGCTTCATGTTCAAAATGTTCATCTATGAACTTTAATAACAGTAAAAGCCTATGTTCACCAATTAAAATCGTCAATTTACATATCAGTGAGAGTATGAAAGACTTCCTTGTCTATACTTTCATACAAGCCTTTCACAAAACTTTGAAAGTAGAAAAATATACAACAGAAAATGATGAAAGGTGTGCTTCAGCGAGAAATAGACGCGCTTGTTACTTATCAGAGTAATCTGAAACTAAAAAGAATCAATTTCAGTCATGTAGCGAGTGGTACCTAACTTGAGTTCATTCACGCCATCCATTGTGTGCCAATTATTCGATGCAAGGAGGTATTACGTTAATTTTCATAAGTTTTTTGCATGTTTGGTAAAATCCGACTCATTTGTAAAATATTTTGCAAATATATAAGCAATCTGAACAATAAAATTCTTGAATCACTATTTTTGAAAAGAGTAATTTGCATGACAGGTTCAGTTTGCACAAGAATTGAACCCAGGTGTTACTAGTTTATCACTTCTTTAACAGAAATTGTACCCAAGAACAAAAGACTGAAAAGTTTTCACTTGCTTCATTGTCCATTTTGCTAATAGGAAAATTTTAATTGAATGTTGGTTCTTAGGTTTAATTGAATGTACAAAATGTATATTTGTTTTTACGAGCTGGCCGGAATAATGAAGAGTGTTGATTAAATTACTATGCATGAGTTAGGGGAGTCCTGTTTAGCAGCTAGGTAAATATTGTAGTACATATTATTTGAATTGAATATTCGTTCTGCTGAGATAGAAAGCGTGAGTAGTGAGTAGACGGCATGCGACTTAGAAGTATAGGGAAACTCAAGATGCATTTGGATAAGTGAATATTAAGAATTGAGTAGAGAATCTTAAATAGTACGTACCATGTGCAAACATTTCAGCGAGTCTCCCAGGCTCCCTTTTGACAGTACTTAATTGCGTTGCATAGAAGACTCCACCGACATTAAACTCGACGACTGGGTCGTTATCCATTTCTGTTGTGTCCTGTCCCTCTCCTCCGCCGCTCTTCACTTCTGCTTCCTATTTTATTTTTCTTCAGTTTATTTACGAAAATTCCTCTCCACTTGAAATTCAAATGAATGACACTCAGTCAGTCTTCCCTTTCACCATTCTACTAGACACCGCAATATTAAGGAAATAGTTCACAGATAAGCAAACGAAGGCTCTCCAGAATTTATCATTCACTTTCCCCAACTTGAAGACTAGGAATTGCAAAAGTGATTTAGTGATAATAATAAGAAAATCTATGATGCTTCTTCACTTCGTATTTAATTTCAAATTTTCAAAAGTAAGAATTTTATTTCTCTCGAAATAAAAAATTCAAATATGAAAAACGGACACTTTTCATTTAATCTAATCTTTTTGTGAACTTTTGCATTACCAAATGAACTAAATTGTATTTTATGTTTCCAGATGTATTCTTATGGGTACACTCTACTACATTGAACACTATTCCATTTGAGCAGCAACTTTTCTCAATTTTACCTTGCAACTTAAAGCAATGTAAATCTACGAATACAAACATGTATACGAGTGCCCCTGGAACGGTTGTTGAGTATCTTTACGACAACAACACACTTGTATACTTAATATCGGTGTGCTATTTCACAGCAAGGACAATTTATAACATTATTACTTCTAACGATTAAAATATCGTAGCAAAATGTGAGTGTGGTATGGCCACATGTTGTTCTATATTTGTAATCACCGAAGCGAAGTGCACTAGAGCAGTCCAAGTCTTCATTTGAACTAAAGTTACCATGAGCAGTGATAATGATAGCTACGTTTATAGTCTGGGTATACGTTGACCACAAAAAGTTGAGGTTCTTTGTTCACTAACCTTTGTAAGTGATTGATGAAACGGTTAGCTATAGTTAGCTGTAGAGTGTAATGCACGGAATCACCTTTTGATCTGTTCTTTTTGATTACCCGACGTAAATTAAATCTGGATGAGGAAAATAATTCTAAGGGAAGTGGCTGTTAGATGATATTTATCGGGGAATTTATTAATAAAATCAAAGAATTGTGTATAATCGAATTAGTACAGTAGTTTTCATATTTAACTGAACAAAAGAACATTTGCATTTGCCATTAGCGATAGAGTATCTGTGCGTTTAATTAATGAAACAGAGTGTACTTGTATACACTTACAATGAGTATCAGTAGATATGGATGGTATCGTTTCTTGTGTAGAGCTGTTACTTAGGTGAAACTATGTTTCGTCTGTGTGTTTGCATCTGTTGGCAATGGAGTGTTTGTCTTGACATTCCTGTTGTGTATAATAGTTGGTAAGTTTGATTGTGTTATAATAAAGTGGAAGTGTCTGTGAGATGTGAGGCAGGAGCTGAACTCGGGATGATAGGCTGGGAAAGTGAGGATCGGAAATACAAAGGAGATAGCGAGTGAATGGAGGAGAAAGGAAGCGGCGGAGTGCGGCTGAAAGTCAAGTGAAGTCTGAAGGAGTTTGTGTCTTGGAAGACGGCAAGTCTTGTGTAGAATGAGAGAGTTCTGCTTACTCCGTGGCCCTGTCTACTTTCGAAGCTGACTAATTAATCGATCTGCCTCTTGGTTTTCTCGCTTGAGCTGAGTGTACATAAATAGTGGCAGTGCAGTACAAAGTACAAAGATAGCGTAGTAAATCTGCAAGTACTTCTCTGGAGTGGCTACTTATTGTTGGAATTAGTCAGTCGAGTCGCCATGCTTATTCACTAATACTCACTAACATAGGTGAGTGGATCTAGAGTCCGACGCATGAGGGATAACTAAACCCACCATAAGTAACAATAAGTCTTCCTCCACTACACTCAAACTGCTTCTCTCACTTTTCTCCTAAGTCCTCATGCAGCAGTGAATACAGTCGCTAGACGTCTTTCCTCTTATTCTTTCTCAGATCACCATTTCTCCAGAATAAAACACCACTGTCTTTCCTTTTCCTACTTTCCCCTTAAAACTTGCTCTCGCAAGAAAAGCCGACCTGTTTTAGGCAACAGCTGCTTCCTTTACTTTTCCCAATCAATTCAATTGCTTTCTATTACAATTTTGCTTTCACTTTCTCAAACCAATAAATAGGAACTCCAACCTACCAACGGGAATTGAACACTTTAAGAACCGGTATACTTTTACACAATGCAGCACATTATGTACATGTTTATGCTTATATCTAGGTATTTAAATGTTTCTCTCGTATGCATGCATTCAAGCTCCTGCGTCTGCATAACTACCAATCTATGCAATTCTATTACCTTTGATGTGCCGATTTAATGTACAACCAGGGTTTCACCAACATCTCTACGTCTGTTATACCAAAATTTTGCATTTATTTTTATTTCGGGTTTCTATGCAAAAAATACAATTTCGTCTACTTAAATCGACTTTAAACAGGAATTTATATACGCATCTAATATTTTTGTATTTTGTATATCAGTACCTCCTCCCATGAATTTCAGCTGACAGAAAACGGTATTGTGTTAAATAAGAATCTGAAAAGGACAAATGGCATGTGCAGCATGAGAACTAAGTTAATACTAAAAGTTTAATGTGGACAAAGAATCTTGGAAGAAATGGAATTTATATTTAGTATGATGTGCTTTTGGCAAATTCTCACTTATCGATTTTAGAATTTTGTACTTATAAAGAAGGACAGATATAAATTTTTATTGAATTTAGAGTTCTGTGTTCTAATTCACGCTGGTTGCGAAAACAGAGTGGGAATGTCGTATGACTGGGACTTGAGTTTATCCATTTACTGTCAGCCAGAATTTTTATGGAGTAAAAGTGGAAGTTTGAGATTTGCCCAGGACAGAATAGTGTATGGATTCGTAGTGAAGGTATTCAAAAGTTTTGTGTTTATTATATATGTTGGAGACGGAGACGTATACGTTTAGAGTGGAGGAATGCTGTGTATGTATATTGATTCGGATTTGGAGTGAAAGGAATTGGTGCACAATGGTAGCTGTGCTTGTCCAGGTATCCTTAGTGAAAGGAAGAGGACTGAGAAAGAGGGACTGGTGAATAGGAAATAGAAAAGTAAAATAGGGAAAGCATTCTAGTGTGTAAAGTGCAGAGTGTGTCTGTGGAGGAGGACTGTGAGTGGAAGGAAGAAGTGGAAACATTGGACGTAGACGAAAACAAGATCAGTGCAATGCAATGTAATGGCAGGCAATTCAATGCAATTGATTAAATTCAATATTCAGCCGATAGGACAGAATGGAGTTGGATTTGGGAGGGAGTGAGTGCGGAGTATTTGCTGTGGATGCCGAGGAGCTTGTGGCTATTTGTATGCACATACTTAGGTAGACACATACACAAGATTGGTTACATCTACAGGAGGGATAAGGCAAGGTGGGCCTCCGAGTGGAGGGTAGGACCGAAGGTGGAGGAATGCGACGTACTTGGTGTGGGCCCTGTTTCATATATCCCGAGTATTTATGGAGTGGTAGGGGCACTTTGTCTGGAAATGTGTATCCATACTGATATGTATGGCACTTATCTGTTAGGTGGATTGCTTTGACTTGACTTTATTTCGGTTTACTTGAGTTGACTCCCTTGGCCGTGGTGCAGACTGTGTTGGCTAGGTTCTTTATTTTATTTTATTAGAGATCTGGTGGAAACGGGAGTTTCATGGGCTGCATTGGATTAGGTTGGAGTGACTTGTTTCGTGGAGGTGCGGGAGTGAGTGGGGAAGCTGGGGAAGTGGAGGGAGCGAGGAGAGGAATGAGCCAACTCAATTCCGGTGGTTAAATCTTGTTGTTGTTTCTGTTGGAATGGACGAGAAAAGACGGAGATGTCGGCGAAGAATCGAATCCATAGAATGGAAGAGTTACTTTGTTCGGTGCTAAAGTGGACTGACTCACTCACTGCTCTGCTTTCCTCCTCTGTCAGATTCCTCTCTGCAAAAAGTCGGGAAGTAATCCAAATGATCGGAGTGAATGGAAAAATCCCTTCTTTTTTAAGTTGAGTTGAGCCAAGTCATTTGCAGGGCAAGTCGATCGAGCAAAACTGCACACTCAAATTCACAGACTCAAACTCAGTCAAGTCACTAAGAAAGGAAAGAAACTAGAGTGCTGTTATATTTTTCCCAGAATTCGCCCTTTTTGCACAAAGACTTATGTATTTGTCATACATACATCCCACATAGACGTCACACAAGATACTAACACAATGTCCTACTTCCACCACTCAAAAAATACTAAATCGTCAACAATTTGCGTCTTTCTGTCATGTGGCTCCCTACATGTATAACTTATGTACAAGTACACACAGCACATGCATTTTACTCCTCTATGTATATTCCTCCAACCTTTTATCTAATCTCATTTTACAGATGTGCAAAATGTTCATGCATAGACTCAGGCCCTCCTTTCCATTATCCATTATCCAACAGCTTCCCAAATGTTACCAAATCTACAACCTACGAATCCTGTCAACATAATGCACATCTCTCTTCCTCCACTTTCCACTGTGTATTCACTGCACTACTCTTCCCGCTAAGAATCCAAATAAATAATTCTTTGTTCCAGAACATCCATTAAGCATCGCGCCCTTCTTTTAGGTGCACTAACCAGTCAAGCAAATAATTACTTTGCTTTAAATGAATGACCTAATTAAATTCCCTCCTCTACACTCCCGTAATCCTCAAGTAGTAATCGTGACTTAAATAAACCCAACTCAAGAATACCGCCAAAAAATTTCTCTCCCGAGCTCGGCTTAAATTACTACAGGACTCTCACAGTCAGCACCGATTTCTAATTTCTAGTCCTCCTCCACCTGTCACACACCCGTAAATATTGATCTTGTCCCGAGAATTTCTCACGCGGATCTCTATTCCAAATTATTTAATTCCACTGCGCTATCTATATACTTATGCCAAAAGAGACTACCAGTAAAACTAAAACCCTTTCGTTGTTTTTACGTATCTCCAAAAGTAAAAGTGAATTTAAGTTATCGTTTCAGCACTTACTATAATGCATGACAGCTCTTCACGTGAAAACCTCTGGTTCATATAATGCAAAAGTGCTTTCATTAATATGTATAAATTTAGATATGATTTATGCTGTAATTAGATAATTGCAGGATGCACTTCACAAAATCGGACAGCATAAAAACATTTTCAAATATTCATAGACTTCAAACAACTAAATGGGCTTATACCATATGACAAGAAGTGATGGAGAAGGAATAAGAAAAGGAGAATTAATACTACTACCTATACTACTGTACACCGTCACACATGGGAGACTGTTAGCTTTAATTTACAGTAAGCCTGTGAAATTGTCTTTAACCTGGTTTCATTTTATTGCATTAATGTGGAATTCCTAATAATGCTTTCTACTTTCTCATGAATGAGTTTATTCTCAAACCTATATGAATATTGTATGAATTCTAAAAATTATCAACTCGGATTATAAATTACTTAGTTTAAAACAGCATTTTTTGAGTTAACACAGTCTATCACAAAATTAGCAAATCATCCTTGATGACTTTCTCTAAGTACACAAATTTTATATTTTATATATATCTGAAATGTTTTTGAGTTTCCCGTATCTACGAATTTTAAATGTCGCAATATATCCTGAGTAAACACCTTCGAATTAAGAACGTTCGTGTAAAATTGGTTCCCAACTCATTTTCTAATAGAGGAGTACCTGGATCGTCAGCTAAAGAACAAATTGGAGTACTAAAGCGACTGACTAAAGGACATACCGTGGACGTGGTTTTGCCAACGTACATTAGATACCGTATTCAGGAAGTTCGTCTTTCGTACCTTAAAATTCCTAATTAATTTGTTGCTTTTTAATAATTAAAAAGGGTCACCATTATCTTATTAGTAACCTTGTAGTGTTAAGCGAATAGCAAGTCATTTTAAAATAGCACAACGAAGTGAAATTACCTGAAATGAAAATGCAGTGGTACTAATTGAATCAGCTGCTGTTCTTCTGACAACAGATTTGTACTATGCCTTCTAATGGAATAAAGTTGACATTTTTTGCGACTGGGTATATCTGCCGAATATTATGACAAAGTAAATGTAAAAAACAGTGAGAGTAAAGTTGGAGTGAGGAGAATGGTGAGGTTAGGACTTTTTCTGTCAAGTGCCCAGAGCAGGAAAGAGAGAGTAGATTGAATTGAATTGGTTCGAATGGAAATAGATGGGACACAGTTGGTTGATCACAGTAGTCCTTAGCAAAGGCCGGACTACTTGGAAAGCCTTCGAAGACAGAGAGTGAAAGAACGAGAAAGACTACTACTCATTGGTATTGGTGCCCACAATGGAATAAAAATAGAGGTGTTCAAATAATGTATATCTGGACATAAATATATCCACTGCATTAAAGTGTATCTTCTTATGAAGAAATGTTTTGTTGTGGCTTTGGCTTACTTATGTCCTTATTGAAGAGTTGGGGAAATTGTGTTGTTGTGCAGACTAAAGCTACTTTGTTAGGAAATGTGGGCATGAAGATCTACGGAGGGAGACAATGGATGGGAGAGGGACGAAGGACTGTATAGATGTAGTTATTGTCAGGACGTGACAATAGGAGCGAGTGCTAAATACACAGAGTGGTTTGGAGCCAGGAAAGGAACTGCAGGACACATGCTTACTACAAAGTAGAAAGAAGTAGTTAGTTTCGAGTTATTTGCAGTCGTGTCGTGTGACTTACTGGTTAAGTTTATTTGTGTGACGAAAGGAAATAATGTGTCCATTCTATCGGAACACTTGTCGCTTACGTGCAGTTATGTTGATGAGACTGCTAATGGGATTCACTCCGACCAGAGAAGAAAGGCGCCGCTCAGCACACCGCCACCTTAATCAGAAGCCAGGACACCGTGTCGTGCAGAGAGAAAACGTCCAGTGCCCAATGCAACTCCAACAGTCCACACCAAGAAACCTCAGGAGGTTCCTTGGTGGAACCTCCACGGGTTCTTGAGGAACCTCGTGAGGTTCCCCTGTCACATGTCCGTCACGTGGGGAACCTCAGAAGGTTCTTCAGGAACTTTTTCCATTCAAAAAATGTTCCTCAGGAACCTCAGGAAGTTCTTCAGGAACCTGCTGAGGTTCCTTCAAAAAAAGTTCCTCAGGAACCTGCTGAGGTTCCTTCAAAAAAAGTTCCTCAGGAACCTGCTGAGGTTCCTTCAAAAAAAGTTCCTCAGGAACCTGCTGAGGTTCCTTCAAAAAAAGTTCCTCAGGAACCTGCTGAGGTTCCTTCAAAAAAAGTTCCTCAGGAACCTGCTGAGGTTTCTTGGTCTGGACTGTCCAAGTGCACAGAGTGGCCCAACGGACCCACTTCCACAGAACATAATCCACACGGGGACAAATTCCTCCGATCGAAGTCACTTCAGCTCTGTCTTCCCTGGCATCCTCTATTATTTTTAGCCGGGCTCGCGTCCACCTCTCCAAACTGTGCTCAGGGGCCTTGCCTCACACCACACAGC
Source organism: Yoshiicerus persimilis (assembly GCA_020352615.2). Lineage (NCBI taxonomy): Eukaryota > Metazoa > Arthropoda > Collembola > Entomobryomorpha > Tomoceridae > Yoshiicerus > Yoshiicerus persimilis. The sequence goes on along the minus strand of CM060170.1, from coordinate 1,917,371 downwards.
CCGAAAGCCAATTGAGGGAGACTAGGGAGCCGAAAGGCAATTCTCGAATGATGAGTGTGTGGGAATGTGAGGAGCACCTGCTTTGGCTTCCTCCAATTCTGCCTGCCCGTCTCCTTCCGAATCACCAGATTTATCTCTATTCATTCTCCAGTCTGAATATCCTTACTCTCCGGCCAATCACTCTCTTTAACTCGTCTTCCTTTCCCCACACAATATATCGCATTACAAGTATTGCTGTAGACACAGTTTGCATTTCCCTTTCCTACTCGCACTGCTTCTTGTCAGAATTTTCAGAATACCTACGTGTGTGCTCCAAGTATGTTTTTCACGAGGATTGCAAATGTTGCAAGGGCAATGCCTTCATTTCCTCATCCATATCTTTTGAGTTCTGTGTACGCTTCTCTGTAGCTGTTCCACATGTAATTTTAAACTTTCAACATAATATTGTGAATCTACTCGTAGGCATCTAATGCGCAAAGATGTGCACATAACTGAAGCCGCTTCTTCTCTACATTTCCGACTTTATCTTCCACTATTTATTTAATTTGGCATACTTTGCCATTTGTGTTGTGAGTGTACTATCAGCAGGTCTACGAAATTACTCTACACTCGTATTAGGTTTTCTGTACTTTGTTTAATAATTATACGTCTGCTTTTATGTACGTAATGGCTAACTCTAGACTACGCAATACATATTTATGTACAAAAGATGAAAAAGATTTCGTTTCGTATGCCGTAGGCTTACTAGTAATAATAAAGATATCGTTCCATGCATAATGCTACATTATTTCTATTCGTACTTTGGAATTAGGATATAACCTTGCAATGCAAATTCTGTGTGTGACGTTATGTTATCCTTTATTGTGTACTCTTAATCTCACCGAATTACATACAAAATTCATGTTCGCTTCCAGAAGATACTAGTCTTAAGAAGTTCTGCATATATTTACTTTCGTTTCTCTAAATATTCCTGTATCTTCCCCACTCACAAATATTGTAATGCTAAAGTTTACTGCGGAGTACTCTAATGCAATGCTTAAATATGAATGGAACAGTCACAAAAGTTGAGCAATGTTAAGAAGTATCAAATTTTTAAACAGATGGAATAAACTCGATTGATTTATGAGACTGGATTTAGATATAATTCCGAGAAGAAATACGAGACACAACATGTCATAACAAAGGTAATGGCAAACCCGCTTGCTATCTGCCAAAAACTGCTCGCTCTGCTCTTTAATGTTGTCACATATCATAAAGTGTACCCATAAAGTCAATATAACGTAGCGCCCCCTTTACAGTGTCACTGTTTTATAGTAATATTGACAAATCTAGAAGCCGCTTTATTGGTTTTATCTATAAATAAATATTTCCTCTACTGTGAGCATACTAAAATATTGTGCAAATGCTGATGTTGAATTTTGTTTTTCGCAAAAGTAGACATAAACCCTTCAGACATCCGCCTACTGGTTTTACCTAGCTGAATTGAATAATAGAATAATAGACTCGCCAATAACTTTGGTTAAGAAAAACACAATGAATACAAAGGAAGGAGAACTCCTTTACTTTTACCATTTATATTGATAGAAGTCTAACATAACAGATATAAATATTTAAGAGAATAATACGAAAGAAGTGTACTTGTCTTACTTGATCTATTTAGGAGCAAGCTGAAAGAGTTGAAGAGGAGAGTCTCACAAAAAGCAGCCTCAACAGTTGTTGCTCTTTCAGACAGTTCTGTTGGGAATGAATGAGAGCATAATAATTTATAAATTATAGTCAGTCTGAGAGAGAAATGAGATAGATGACTTAAGAAGAAATGGAAAGCAAAAGCAAAGGAAGGAAATATTTAATATTTTCTACCGTTGCATCGCAGGGCTACGAAAGCGTGTTGCAGCGGAGGTATTTTATATTTACATGGACAAGCTAGGCAGTCTTCCAACACAGATTCGTGTGTTATGTTATAAATGATAAGAGTGAAAGTCAGTGACTGTGACCAAATGTAGTCAAACCTCTATACTGAGGGGCGTAAAAGAATTCTGGAAGTAATCGTCCACGATATAGCTTAACTATGCACTCACGTATTCAGTTGTGAAGTGGTTTATCTAATATGTAACACAAAATACGGAGGGGCTGAAAACGCCTTCCGAAACCTGGATGTGCGTGCCTGATTATTTTATTATGACCATATCTATACACACTTACACCTTTTATGCTTTCATACTTTCAAAATTATAGTCCCTTTCAACTTTTATTCATTGTCCTACATTTACTCGAGGAAAGATAGATTCTTTAATCAGATATTGTGTACCAAAAAAGTTTAAATCTAAAAGAGAAGAATTACTCGGACTCTTGAAATTCCTTCAAACATTTCTTTGCTGTTAGTAGCGCAAATTGTTAAACTGGACTGCACTGGTATTACGAAATCCTTGCATGCTTTAGCTAAAAGAACCTTTATTTTAGAAATCATTTCTATTTGGTATGTAGAAACAATTTATTTTTAGAATAGGCAGTCAAAAGCTTAAGATCACAATTTCTAACAAAATATCATTGAGCTCGCAAACTGGAGCAAGAGCTTACCTAAATACCTAAAACTCTTCATGTTGACCCATTACATTTTATGAAGTAATTCAATCGCCATTAATTGTACTTTAATATTTCAATAATAAAAGACGGTTTCATAAGCTTCTGTAAAAATAATTATCATTTGTTAAAATACAATTTTTTGCAAAATTTAAAATTTTCTTTTTAAATTTCAATACTTTTAGTCCATTACTGAATCCAGTTCTACAACATTTGAACAATTCATTATAATTTTTCATCGGTAGAATAAATTTAGGGGGATTATAATTTGTGGAAGAATTTTGCATTGTGTTTTGAAGATGTGCTATATTTGAAATAATAGTATGTTGAAGTTTTTGGACGTTCAGATGATTACGCTACGCAGTGGTATAGTCTCAACACGCAATCTTTATAAGTCTCGCATCGCCTCTTTCTCCTTCGCACCGTAACGTCCGTCCGTCAGGCCCGTTACATTGAAAGTTTCAACTTTCACTAGAGTTTATTTATATATTCGTCTAGTAAGCTGAAGCGGACACAAGAGTAACTTTGAACTTGGAATTTGGGAAACTAGCAAAAGGGATATGTACAAACTACGATAACTTTTCTCTGGTTTCCAGATCTTTGCACTGTTTTAACCACAACATTTTATGACATTATTAAATAACAAAACTTCTGCAGGAACAATCCAAACAATTCTATTCATGGTAAAGTCTTCAGATATACAAAGGGCGACTACAGCATAAAAAATGACTCTACATATTTTTACTTTTTTCAACTCTACCCGTCACATATTTTGATGAACGTGAATTTTCGAGAAAACCCATTGTCAGATACTATTTAAGATATCTGTGCAACGTTAAGAGGTGGAGCTTGCTTCTTTTTAGAAATAACAACATGCAACCTAAATCCTTATTTACTAGTGCTATGTATCCGCTATTTTTGCATTTTTAGCATGGCAGAAGATAAGATGAAAAAGTTGTGCATTTTTGAATAAAAGGGCAAGGATGCATAGTAATTCCAAAGATAATTTTTTGCAGGAAGGAAATCAGAAAACCTATCATGTCAAATACTGCATTACCTGTTTTCCCAGAAAGTCAGTATTTACTACACAAGAAGTTCTAGATGACATTTCAAATTATTTACTGTCACCAGTGTTAAATAATTTTTCTAAAATATCTGTATTGAGAAAAGAGGCAATAAATCATTAATGAATGATTTAAAAATGTTTTAGAGTATCTTGTATGTACTTATCCGTACAATTAGAAACATGGTTGTGTCTAGTGTTAAAGCATTCTGTTGACGCAACGTCCACGAAGAAGGTTGCGTCCGCTTTGCTTCTATCTCTTGCTTCCTTGCTCTTGACTACTTTTTGCAGCTGTGGTCGATGTTGCTCAAGTACATTGCACAAGTATAATAAAATAGGTAGATACTATAGTTGCGCTATAAAAATAATGCAGATGCCTATAATATTGCCCTACGTAGTGGAATAGTGAAATGTATGCGTGGATTCTTAACTATAATGATAGTAAATAGTGTTGCACCGTATTTAGAGGCTAGTGGTTTCTTTTGGTTATGGAATAATGCAGCGTAAGACTAGGTGTGTGCTATAGGTGGTCCTTAAGACTAGTCATAGAATGAATTGAAGTCTGGCCGGTGTGGTTGGTGTGTAGTTGGTATCTGACTGGAGATGTAGTGCTAAGTTATGAGTGAGTGTGGAGCACATAATATTATAGGAGAGCAACAGAGCAAGACAAGTGAAGGGACTTTTATTTCTATTGAGTTGGAACTGGTGTAGCAGGAATTGTTTGTCTGTGCTCCAGCACTGGAAACTAGAACAGTGGAATAGTTGGAGGAGGATACGGTTTTTAGTAGTACTACACAGGAAGAAGTATTATTACATTACATGGCGTATAGTGGCTGGGAACAATAAGTGCGGGCTTAAGCCTAGTGCTATAGACGAGCTCTCCTTGCTGGCATTACTTAAATAATAGAGAGTTGTGCAGAGTTAGTGACTGTATGATATGATATAGTACTTATGTTTGTACGAGTACTTTCAACTCGAAAGACTCACCCAACTCTCCTCACTCTCATCTTCAGTTCAGTCAGTCAGCTCAACTATTTTTCTCTTCTTTTACTTTCTCTCCTTATTCCGCAAGCCCTTCGAGTGTAAACAGCCAGAGAGAAAGAGACTCCAGTTGAGAAACTTCCGCTCAGTTCAAATAACTTCACTTCACTTCGATTTTACTCACTAACTCACTCACTCACTTCCATTCGCCTTCACTCATCTCCCAGCCTGATATCGCAAGTCCTCGCAACACTCGCAACGCACAACCCGCTTCCGTCTCCCCAGCCACACTGCCAACCCACTAATGCTATCTCCAACTCACTTACCTATTCCTCACATCCACTCTCGCAAACTTTTCCTCCTCATCAACTCCACAAAAACCCAATCCCTCCCAACCCAACACTGTCAACCCAACCAAGGACCAACTCTCGCCTCCTAAGCTCTTCTACTTACCTTCCTCATTATTTCATTACATGCAAATCGCAAAACAATCGCAAATCAAATTTCCCTTGTCTCCCTTTCAATTCTCCTCTCAACTATCTCTTTCTACTCTGCTAATCACCTAAACGGAATATTACACTTTCCAAGGAAACACCAATACTTGACTTGTCAAAATTCTTTTACTAGAGCATTTATGTAAAGTGCCCTACAGTTGCAATTACTACTTAAGTAGTATTTCTATAGTTTTACATGCTCTGGCTAAACCTTAGGTAGTATTTGGAAAAGTAATAGAATTTTAATAATGCATTTCTTGATATTTGCTAACACTTAAGTGAGTAAGGCAAGAATGGGTGTGTAGGCATGTGTTTAGATAGCGTAGCCTACTTATTTACAAAGAAACAGATGTGAATAAGATGTAGTAAGCAGGAGTAGCTACTTAATAAGGGAAATACTTTAAAAGTCGTAAGTACCAGTGTGGAAGTATGGGTATGAAGTGGTACTTGTAAATAGGTTGGTGGAGAACTATAATAAAGACTGGAGACTCACAAGTTTGAACTTGTGAGCTATTTTTAGAGTTGAAAAGGAGGGCAGGAGCGAAGCCAGCTGATAGGGTGTAGTAAGCGAGTAATGAAGAGATTTATAAATATGGTAGGTTACTTTGCTTACCTAGAGTATATCGCTCTCTTCCAATCTGATGCTTCTTGCGAGATAAGCAGGAGATAGATGAGTCGACTTTCGTGAATGCCTGTGGTTTTGTTCCTTGGGTTTGGTGGCTTCAGCTGAGTAACGTTGCTCCTGTTGCCGTGTCTCGCTTTGATTAGATGGCAATAGAGATACTAATACCGATAATACAATAGACACTTACACTTGTCACTCTTCCAGCGCTATTCCCTGCCGGTGAATGCAGAGAGTTTAATTTGGTTTAATGTACAGAGACAGATGAGCGATAGTGGGAGTGTGCATCAATGGACAAGTGGAGTACAAAATCCGTAGTCCCGCTCTGCGTTGAACAGACGTCTCTCTCGGAGACGGAGAAAGTCAAGAGACTGAAGTAGTTGGGCAGAAGACAGAAAAGGGAAGTTGTTAGCGAGTGACTGGACGAGTATACACTAACATACTTGAGTTATAAACGGTTACTTATGTACATTAGCAGAGCAATGAACGATTTGGGGAGTCGTGCCTACAGATACTAGTCACAGAGCGAAACGATTTAGCAACGTGTTTGAAAATGGTTATGATCTCACGAAAGTTTAGATCTGGCTGACTGGACTGAGTGACTGCATAACTAAGATAGAGACGAGCACACTTTTTGCACTCAGGTTCAGTAACGTCTGTCTGTAGTAAGAGTAGCAGTCCTTGGTCGAATCTACTTCAATGCATACTAAATGTAATGTGTTCCTCAAAGTATAAACTATTTAGCTGTTATGTTGGGCAAAGTTTAAATATGTTCCTAGGTTTGGCAGGACCGAAATTTCCTGTATATATTCACTTGCCCTACAATTCCATTTAATTTATACTGGAACTCTTGGTGTGCCCCGCAATTGTGCTAATGTATAATGTAACAGTAACGAGAGAGAGAGAGAGGCTGCTCTGCGTAGGTCGGAGACGTGTGATTGTCCCGGGGTGTAAATACGGACTGCAGTAGAATATGTGGTGGGTCTGAGGTGGAAGGAGTGGGAGCGAAGAAAGTCGCTTAATTGAAATGAAGCCAAGTCGGGTTATCTTATCTGGTGTGTGCCGAACTGGTTATTGGCTGTGGAGTGGCGAAGTGCGAGAGTTGCCTGAGCACTGAGTGAGTGCTGTTGCAGAGAATATGCAGAGAGTGAGAGCTGAGCGGAGCCAGGAGCTGTTGACGGAACGAAGGTCTGGCTGGGAGTGAGGAAGCTTTCTCCGCTTTCCCTCCTTTCTCCGCTTTCCCTGCTGCACCTCCACACAGCACCTCCGCTCCTGCTCCCTCCCTGCCAGTCCTCCTCGCAGGCCTCGCACACATCTTTCTGTTGTGGCCACTCTCCGTCCTCGCGACTCAGCCTACTTAGCCCAGTTCACTTCAGGCCTCTCTCTACCATTCTACCCGTGCTTCCCATGCTTCCAAAAGTGAGGAAGCCAATGCAATGCTTTCAGCTATCGATCTCCTAGACCAGCACCGCTATATCCACAGCAGATAGACCCACTGCCAGCAGTCCATAGGCCTCGCTCTCTTTCTCTCTCCAACCACTATCAGCTGCAGTCACCAACTTTCTCTCTTCCTCCGCTCCCCTTCACAGCTCCTACTTCCACAACCATCAACACACGAGTACATACTTACTTACCCTTATCAATCTATATTTAGGTCGTTTCCTATGTGTCTCCGCACTCCCTTCCTCGTCTACCCCGGTTATAAATACTAAGTGTGCACCACACTGCATAGAAATACCTATAGGGCTCTCCGCTGTAAAAGTGTCCGTTCTAGGCTCTGTAGTAGTAGGTTCGGATATAGGGGTATAGGGCATCGTCGGTAGGGAGCTTAAGTCTATGTTCATGCTCACTGACTTGACTGGAGTGGTTGAAACGAAAGCCTGGAGAAAGCTAGGCACAATTCGCTTTCTCTCTTCAAAGCTTGGAGCTTTCGCTTAGCCGGAACGCAGTCGCAACTGCTTACGCGACGTGCATAGTAACTTGGATAGGAGGGAGCGAGGCTTATAGGCCTAGGCACGGGCTGCACGCGGAGAAAGCACTTACATGCAGACAAGAGCAGAGCAAGCGACGAGCGAACAGAGCAACAGACAGACGTTCCCCGTCCATACACTCCAGTTAATACTTTCTTCAGAGCTTTCTCTTCTTCTTCCCTCAGTCTCCAGCCTCATCCTCCGCTCTGCCTCGCTTTCACTTCACTTTCTCCAACCCGCTCCGACTCCAGTCTCATAGGCACTATCCAATCTCCCTATGCACTCACTATACCAAATAATGTAAATATCTGCACGTGCAATGCTAAAGTGGGTGCTCCTCTCAAATCCACAGTCCAAATTCTGTACCTATGCTTTTACATAATATACCTACCCTTCCATTGTAGCTACCCACCATTGTAGTCCATGGACCAAGCTCCACTGTGTTCTGCTCTCTACTTTATTCCCTAATAATAGCTACATACTCCATTAATAGTGATAGTCACTCACTCACTCACTCAGTCGCCGCTCCCCGTGTACCTAGTCTAATGTACACGAATACAGATATTGCAGATGTGTACAAATAAATGTACTAAAGTACCGAGGCCTCTACAATACAATCCTTGTGTGTGCACTTTTTTCAAACTTGTCCTGCTTACGTTGCCAGTCCCCACTTTTTCTTTCTTTGGCTCTCCGCCTATTTTCTCCCTCTCCCTATATTTATATTAGATTACAGTCCTTCTCTTGCGCTACACATTGTCATCTCTAGTCCAAAGTCCAGCCTTAATCTCTTTCACGAAAATGCTTTCCCGTCTCATCCAAATAAGTTCGTCCACTCACTCTACAAAACTCTAATATAAATAGTTTACTCAAGCTAAATCCACGCAGCACCAAATAAAATCTTAACATATTTTCTGTCTCATATAAAAACTAGGTCACCCAATATTCACTTTCTAGTCCATCCTCTTATTGTCTCTTCTTATTGTCATCTCTAGTACATTTATCGTACCATTGATTGCAGGTTTGATGTTTCTATTGATCCTTTCCGTAAATTATGCAGAATTTTATTTTATCATATAGGATAACAATAGATACCTAATACTTGGCTACCATCATCCTTTTTTGCTTCAACTAAATTTTTCTTAATTGGTAAGGGTCGTTATTAGGGGTATCACTGGATTTGACCATCACAATCTAAAATAAGCTAAGTGGTACAAGGGACTAAAGTAACCGGCCACATTCCTCATCGTTGAATATATTATTAGTTAGTACAAGAAAGGAAAAATGCAAAGGAATGAAGAGCTTATTCACGAAAGTAACTACTCTCTGTTTGCTCTCTAAATGAGATCTCTGCACTTGTAAACTTATCTTTAGTTTAATTTATTTTAGTAATTTTTTCCAGTGGGTGAGCAGGGAAAATTTTAATCTGGATAAACATCCACGAGAAATTAGCATTAATTTGCATTTGGTTGAAACTTCTTTAAGTAAGTAGCTTCCCGTGCTTTTACTAAGCGATGTCCAAGCACTCAAAACTAAAATTAAAGTTCATTTCCTGTCGCACAACAATGCTAAATTGTTACTCCACATCAATGCCACGCGAATTATATTTTTGCAACATCTGTAACGGAATCGTCGAAATTACGTTTCTACAAATGTTAACCGAGATTCAAGCATACAAGTATTTGAAAAATTTTAGGCGTTCAATAGTTTTCATTTGTATCCGTTAAAAGTACTCCAATCTCCAATGTGGAAATTAATTAAAAATGCTAATTATAAATTAAAGCCGAATTTTTGTTTCCTGTTTTTTATTTAGGTAGTTATTGTTTATAGGCGCAGTAAATGCATTGAATTAGGAATTGGGAAAAGGTAGAAGGGCAAGATATATGTATAAGTAAAGGAGTGATTATTGTGTTTTTGGATATTTGATTGTGATATGCGATGTGAGGTGAGTGGATTGGCCATCTGTCATGCTTATTAGTTGTTGATTCCCGTTGGAAAGCAATTTGCGGATTTGTTAGTTAGCAAGAGCCCGGGTGAGTATATAGCGATATAGGTGGTAGTGGGAATGAGGGATGTGGGACAGAGAGCGAAGACAAAAGAAAGTGGAAATGATAGAGGAAAGTAGAATGGAATGGGAAATGCAGTGGAGAAGTGGCTGAGAGAATGGAATCCACGGAAATGTAATGTAAGAAGTGAAGAATGGAGGGATAATCATAGTCGCTTATTCCGGTCTGTCTTGTCTCTGGTGGAGCTTCGTCATCATCATCACCATATATATTGCTCGGAATTCTCGACATGGCATTCTTCTCCTTGCCGAATTTATAATACTGTAAGTGCATCGTATTATCTGTATATTCCAAGGAATCGTCTTCGTGAAGCTTAGATTCATTCCCTGACTCCAGCTCCAGTCCAAGTCAAGACACTTTCCTTTCTCACATTCCCTACTTCCAGTAATACTATTCCGTCTTACGATTACCATTACCATTATTGCCAGTCCTTATACACCCAACTAGGTAGGCATATCGCACTTCCTTCGTACAGGGTCACCCAGAATACACCAAATGAAACTTTGGAATTGAATAATTGTCGTTACGGGTTTATGTGTCATCCCGCATAGTTGTGTTCGTGTATACACATAGGAGGTGATGAGGGAACTTGTGTGTAACTTGCATATGCACCTATCTACTCTCTGGTTACTCTATCTTTTTCCTTTTACTTAGTTTAGGCCTCTACTTAAATACGTCTCACATTTTATCTCACAGTGTCATTCTGATGAGGAAAGTCGGGCGATGAAACTTTCTTTTCTACTTTCACGTTCCATTTATTTCATATGTTATGCAATGCAATGGCACTCACGTAAATCTATACTGCCAGCTACTGCTACTACCGTTACTTTTCCAATTGCAATAAGTAGCTAGCACTATCAGTGTGAATGCAATTCTGACAAATGTCACCGCTGACCTAAACATATGCTTACCAATAATCTCGGCACTCCCATTCAATACTCCCAAAGCTGAAAACTTTAAGAAGCTGCCAAACTCTAATACGGAATAAAAACTCTTGCAATAATAACTCAAACTACCAAGACAGGTTTCTCCCACATTCTCGTCTAGTTCTTAATTCCCACTTAGAAATAGAAATATCGGGTACGCAAGTGAAGTCTCCTGGAAACAAATTAAAACTAGGAGACAGACGAAACTTCCGTAAAGGTATCCTGCTGTTGTTCATTAAAATGTCGCTTGCCTACAAACCAAATTAAACCAGATACTAATATCTAATTGCTAACTTAGAACAGAGCTTGTGGCATTTCAACAAATAAAAACCAACTTTTCTGCTCACAGTTTTAACTTTCAATCGTCTGATTAACATAAGGAGCATAAAACTAACGTTTAACAAGTTACGTAACTTTCAACAACTTTACAAAACGCAAAAATATTCGTCGACCCAAGTAAATATTGACGATCTGTGCCCATAGGCATTTAAAATTCATGTCATCATAAGAATTTGAATGCATTCTTAAATACAATTTAAATTATAAATATTTAGAAATTTTGCAGGGTTTTAAACCTTGAGGAATGAGTTGCTTGATGTTTATGCCATGCTTTAGTTTTAATGTACTGTGTACGTTACGTGCCTTTCCTGAGCGTGTGAATAGTTTCAATTATAGTTGAAATAAATTGAAGATAGAGATAGCGTAAGTTATCAGAGCCATAAAAGTAAAGAAAAGGTTTTTTCCACTTTGATTTCACTTTGTATTAGAAAGATAGTTTAGGTTGGGGCAGAATCGGATCGAATGAAATGAGTGGGCTTCGGCGCAGCAAGAGGAAAGACTTCGGCACGGGACTGCTGAAGGAAGTGACTGCGAGATAGACGAAAGAGCTAAACTGAAGACAAGTCAACTAAACCGGAATCAGGTTAAGCCAAGCCATGTAGGAGGATAATGGTTCCTAGTACACAGGCATAAAATAAGAGGAGATACAAAGGAATGTTCGGAGCCACCACATCACTATAACAATACAATCGAAAGCAGTGACCACTGACCAGTGAAATCTCCCCTACTTGTTCCAGATGCGATAGCTGACTAACAGATCCTTCCTCACCATTTAAGCCTCGCTCCACATTCTGCCCAACTGACCCTAACTTCTTATTGCCCCGCCGTTTCTATTTCTAATTGAGCCTTTCAAGTTCACTTACTTGATTGTCCTTCCACCATTCCATATACCATTCCTAATATTATCAACAACACTGTTATCGCACACACTTTATTATGCTCTTCCTCCAATCAACTTCAGGCTCTCCTATTTGTCTGCACAAATTACTTTCATCCAACTACAAAAATTTCCTAAGAGTCATTAAATGAAATACTCGAGGAATTCTACCGCCGATAACATAATTCTTTACAAGGGAAGAACCGTCGTAGAAATTGTTATTTACCTATCAGGATTTCAACTATTACACTTTCATTTCAAAAATTTGAAGTTATGTAGGATTTTAAAAGTGGCTTTCTTACGAAACTTCATAGTATTTGTAAGTGACCTTTTGGATAGGTTAAAGAAAAATTAACGACCTCTAGAGATAAAACACTAAGCTGTAAAGGCACTTGGAAGTTCATCGTTGTGGGTACCTTCTACATGTTTTGTACATGTCAAAGAACTACATTTATAAAGTCAGTACTGAAGAGTTATTCAAAATTGTAGGTCAGAAGCAAGCAGACCAAAATATTAGAGGAAACTGAAGACGCGACAGGAAATCAAATGGTATAAAGGACAAAGTTAAGAAATCAGGGAAGTTACTTGTAGCGAAAAGGAAAGGATACCACTATAAATATACTCTGTAACTCTTAAAGACTTGCTAGGTAGAGCGAACGCGAAGAAATGGATGTGAGACTTTCCTCAAGTGAACGTTAGCAGAACAACCAAAAATGGCACGCAGAATTGGAATCCCAGTCAAGGAAAAGACGACAGTCGTAAAATTCCAATGAATGTGAGTTTTGTGACGTGAGCTTTCTTTATATTTACTTCCAGTGGACTACATGTATTAACTACTCAACCAGTTGATGACTACAAATTCGGATGCTATCAATAGTCAGCCTAACTGTAGATAAAGTCTGATATTACTCTTAGATATTCATTCAAAGGTATCCTTTTATTAGAAGTACTTTATACATAAATGCCATTGAAGACCAATTTTGTCGGCCCCGAATTTCGTGCCGTGTAAAATACATTCTGCATCGCTCTATGTAATCAAATATTCAAAACTAGCAGAAAACCATTTAAAAAGAAAATTTGAAAAAAATCTCAAAACCCATTTTGATTACAAATACAAAAAAAATTAAAAATAACTTTAAAATCTAAATGAATTTTAATTTCAAATGAATATTAACATATTTTTGGTTTTAAGTAGAGCGGGTCTAAAACAGTCTTAAATGACCAAATTAATATTGAAGCATTGTTCATAACAAGGCCATATTTGGACTTTGTTTCCACTGGAGGGGATGTAATTAGCGATCCATTTCTCTGGGGGGCCCATTTTGTTGCCCTCAGGGGCAGTACACAAATATTTTACTGTGGTTAATTTTCTGGCCACATTCCATTTATTGACATTGATATTGCGTTCTTGACATGGCATGTCATCAAGATCAAGATACATCTGCATGAACATTAAGGTTTTTAGTTTTCCATTCAATAAATACCAATAATGCACTGTAACAAGTTGATTGAAAAACTAAGATGAAACTATGCTCTACGTTCTACTGTTTAATAATGAAATCATTTCTGGTATGTGTTCAGAGCAGCAACTGACTTTCAAATTTTTATTATCCTTTGTATTATTACACATGTTCTAAAAATGTTAACGAAAACCGTGTTAAAAATGTGTTATCCAAAAACAAGATTTAGCATTTGTCACTTCAAGAATTATATTTAATTTATAAAAGACTGACGCTTCAAGCATTGTAACGCTTTCTAGTTACATGAAGTAGTAGTTTGACACAAACCCAAAACTTGACTTAAATTATTTATATTCAGTAATAGTATCTTAAAGGGTACATATACGCAGTCAATTATTGCTGTGCCATTCATCTTCCTTAAAACTGAGAATAACAGCACTAGAGAAAAACAGGTTGTAAACTAAACATGGTCCTTTCAGTCCAATGTGACAGATCGTGACAAAGACATATTGGACATATTGCAAGGTACCTATATGCTTATCTATACAGATACTTAAGAACATGGGTAAGTATACCTTCATTATAATTCACAAGTATTTTGCAGATAAAAAACAACTTTAGTGGCAGGCCCTGCTGATTTCTTTTGTTTTTATTCTCTAGCAAATTACATAAATAAATGGTTCTTATAGCTTTGCCTTCAGGAATCTTACAACGCTGTCTTGATAGCAGCCACAGATATTATCCTACATAATACGATAGCACTAGCATAAAATTCTGTTTAATACACTGCATACAGTGCGAGATAAGATAATAATAATGTATTCATATAACCACGCATTTGGTTGTTTTGTGGTGTTCAACAAGCTTTCGTTTAAATTTCCTTGGGAAGCTAAATGTATTCTCAATGCAAATCTTCTTCACTGATCTTCATCTATTTCCGTGAAGCAACGTAAATGTACAAGCTTAGTCACATGTAAAACAAATATGCGATTGTCTTTCCTTCATTCATGTATTCATTTATGTATGACCATGCTGAGTCTTGGAAAACTGCTTCTAGACCAGCCCCACGAATTCATAAACGATTTTACTTATGCGCAAGGACATTTTCCAACATACGAAAAGCACAGCGTGAAATTATTACTATGGATATTGTAGGGCATTTGTATTATGGATATCGGTATTTACCCTGCTTGAATTGATTCATACAAAGCAAATGTACTTTTACCTATTTTATTTAGCTGTTAATACAGAAATACAATAAAGTGGTTGTCTGAAAAGACGAATAATTGCTGCATTGTAAATGATTAAAGGATAAAATGACAACAGCCACTACATAATAGGTGTCCAAGAGCACGATATTTAATAAATCTCATTCTCAACTTCCAATGCAGTATGAAATCATAGTCAAGGAGAACCTCTAACTTTTAAATAGAATATGCAAAACACAAGTAGCATTTGCCACTTTAGAAATTTTTCTGTTTTTTGTAAATTCGCTGTAGCTGTAATTCTAACAAGCCGTTAATTAACAGAAAGGGAAAAATACAGCAGCGCAATTACCAATTAGCCTACACATTAATTATTAAATCAAGTACTTCGAAATTAATGGAATTTTTAATAATTCTTGAGTTTAGATCAAATCACACACGAGCTGCTTAGTATCTTTAAAGTGTTATGAGAAATAAAGGCATTTCGGCAGGATTAAATGCTTACTATGTCTGTATGATGATCAGAATTTCCAAGACCCAGTCAAACTTTTACAATTTACTCACCACAAAGTTTGTCTATGCTCCATCTGGGAATACAATGTTAACAATAGGTATTCTGAAACTCTAAAATATACACATTTTCTACCAAGGAAGTCCATATAGTTCATATCTATCTAGAATATTTCGTACTAACATATAACACAGTGTGTAATATATATGGATCATAGAGCAGCGATTGTGGATAAAAGTCTCAACTCATATCTTGTAAAATATTCATTTTCGCCAGCTGAAATCAAGTCTGCGTCAATTTAATTTCCGTAGAATTTAATGCCAATCTTTTAATTGCTAATTTTATTATTATATACTTTTATAAAACATATTAATCTTGTGTTTTAGAACAGTATTAGATTTACTTTAGTAATTCGTGCAGAAATAGCAGTGTTGACATGATAAGTTTACTAGCAACAAGTTAATTTTGTGATAGCAATATCCATTATAACAGCACTTAAACGGAAACATCAATTTTTTTCGAAATGCCAATAGTCTCAATAGTGTCATAGTCTCCCCTGTTTTTCCCCCGCCGGCCACCGGCCTTTATGAAATTTTATATTTCTACAAGGTAAGCAGCTTTACAATTGTAATTTGGTCAAAGAAAACCGGGATCACAGCCTCCGGGATTGTAGCATGCAGAAGCCATAATATATACCACAAATTATTCCAAAGCTATTAATTTCCAGAAAACTAAGAAATTAACTGTTGTCAGAGTAGCTAAAACACAGGCCAAAAGGTCAACTTTATTGCAGATGTTAATCTTGATAATTGTATAATATTGTTTTTGGTTATTAATTTAATTTATATAGTATTGTGCACATTTTATAACGCCTAAAAGGTAATTATGAGCAAATGTTGATGCTCAATTTGGTCACCTTAAAGATCATTACCAAACAATAAAAAATCATTAATCTTATGCTTATATTCGTCCTTCTTCAAAAATCTATAAAAATGGCGATGTTCAAAATGTCCATTTTGCTACTAATATTCTTGATAGTCATTTGCAGATTCACGATCACTTTGAATTTCAGTGCCGTCGTCTTCCATATCAATCTCGTCAGATACGACTGAATAATCTGAATTCCAGCCTGCATGTTTTACTATGTTTAGTTTCCGCAATTTCAAATAATTTTTCAATAATATGCCACCAAAAGTAAAGTCTATACATAATCTTTCGATTTTTAAATCAGTCAATAATAGGAAAAAGACAAAATATTATAATAATAGTAAACCAAAAATGGCACTTAAATTTAGAGGTGTAAGAACAAATGACCTAGTTTAAATGTGAGCCTAGTTTAGATTTTTTATTGCCAAAGTTTATTGCAAAGCAAAGTTCAAATATTGTATTACCTCCAAAGCGACGACCTTTGCCCTTTCCTTTTCCTTTGCCCTTCCCTTTGCCTTTACCTTTGCCCTTGCCTTTGCCTGGTGTCTTTTCTTTTTCTTGCTCAGCCCAGATCATTGATAACTGATCCAGCAATTCGTTGTTATAAGGATATTTTGTGCTACCAATTTTTCTACTCTTCGGAACTTCAGCAGTCCTACCCATGCTTCTACCCACCGCACCGGAACTACCAGACGAATCAAAGTTATCCGTGTCCCGCTGATTCATATCTTCATATTGGTCCCGATCCCCCTGTGTCGTGTAATGCTGGGGTATGGAACTTTGTGCTTCAGGTCTCCACGAATTGGAATAACCAGAATTTCTGTCAGGAAGAGGTGCACTCACTCTAGATTGACCACTACGTGAGTAATGAAATGGCAAATTATGGTGATCCTTCCTTAATCTTCTTTGACCATATCCTCCTGAATTTCTCTGATTTTGGTATCGATTTCGCTTGTATTGCCGTAAAGACCTTCTCACCGTTGTTGCTTCTCCATGGGATCTGCGCCCATCGTTAAAATCTTCTTGTTCTTCAAGATATTCTGCAGTGGACTTATACAAAGCCCTCTTACTAAGAATCTTTTCAGGTACCTCATTCTCAAAAAAATTTGGGTTCAAAAATGTGTCTTCCGTTGTTACTGTAAATAAATTGCAACTTATGATTTAATATTGTCATAGATCCTCTGTAGAAATCCAAGATTCTATTTATAATAATTTACCTGAATGAAAACTGCAAAAAATCGTGGTTAATACAAGAATTCGGAATTCAAATGTTTGAAAAGACATTTTAGAAACTATAACAGCACTAGCACATTATACGCTATAATGACATCAATGCATTTAATTTAATTTTGCCCTTGCCACTACGGATAACAATGGCTTTGTGTAAATACATTACTTTTCCTTTTGTTTCGTTAACATTATGCAATAAAAGTATTCACTACTTATTCATGCATACATTCATAATTGAATAGTCAGGACTCTAAGCAGAAGTTTTCCTATGCAGTATATCTGTGCTGGAACATATTCAGCTTATTGCAAACACTATTGTCTTAAAAGTGTTCATTAATGTGTAACATTAAATTAAATTGGTATAATGTACTTACAAATTAATGGCCATAATTATATCCGAAAGTAAGATAAACTGCATCACACATTATAACACAAATCTGTCGCGTCTCATGTCCGAGAATGGACAATGGAAACTTACCTGCAAAAGGTCCTGCATCTGCATGAACTACATTTTTTCATTTCAGTGACCTCACAAATGACTTAAATCTATAAGAAATCCAAGAGTAAGATTTATTAATGCAACGTAAAGCATTATATTGTTAACTATTTCTGATCAAAGCGCACAATACTGAGGGGCGTAATAAGTTTTTATTTATGATTTTTATGATATTCATGACTTGAAAATTCAATTTCGTCATATCAGCATCATGCGTATATTTACAATAAAATGCGTCTGAAAGTATGATTATTTTTACTGGTGTTTCAACTTAGAATATCAATTCCTGACACATTCCTACCCGCGAGGAGTAAAATGAAAATGGGTTTTTACAGGATGCTGTTATTATAATAATAATATTCGTATTCCAAATGGAGGCATTTATTTGGATTATTTTATGATGTGTGCACAACTGTGTTTCAGGTAAAAACGGAAGCTTGACAATTTTTCATTATCGTTTCTCGCAGACATCTTCCTAGGTCTATAATAAAAATAACCTTGTGCCCTGCTGAGTTGATTATTTGTTACAAAATAATAAGTCGGAAGAGACAGGAAACGAAAAAAGCAATAGAACTGAAAGGAAAGAAAGCGACCGAACAGAAGGGGCCTTGTCTACGTGGGTAGTTCTACTGGAAAAGAATCAGACTGGATTACAGGTTTACCTTTTCTGATACCACACACCATATGTCAGTGCCTAAAGGAGAGCAGATCCTATTTCATTCACTTCGTCGTGTCTGGCTCTGGTTTTCTTGGTCTGGCCAAAAAACCCGGAGCTTAGTTACTGAACATGGAAGAGATTACTGTTTCCTGTCCTGTCACTTCGACTCCCACACCTGCTGTCCCGATAATTACGATAAATAGGAGTACCTGCTCTAACACACCAAGGCTCCATTTCTATGCTGGGGCAAAGTGACCTAACAGCATAATTCAACACTTGGCATTACACGCAATTAGTATAGGCAGTATCATACTCATTTTATTGCTTCTCAACTTCTCATACATTGCTAATGACCATTGCTATGTATACAGTATAAGGGACTAGAACAGAGCCGATTGAATTAACAATTCTATTTGTATATGTACCGTATTAAATGTGGATATTGATTTGATGAAATAAATATGATTATCTTCATGAGGGTTTCAAATCTTTTGTTTTAGAAAAATAGATTAACCGCTACAATTGTCCATTGTCTCCGAGTTGCTTGTAATACCTAATACATTACCTAACTGAAGTTTGATTAAAATTCAAGTTCGCGTATGTATCCATAAGATGATTCACTCCTTGAGATTCTGTATTGCATTACCATTACTCACAGTCTCAATGAAGTATAATTAGGGGCAAAAATATTATTCTTATGGTATTTTATATTCTTCAGGAATAAATATGAACATTGATGAAAAGCAAAGGTGTAAATATCTTAATTATGCTGTTCGTAAATATTATTTGCTAATTCAATGAGTTAACCTTATGATTAATGTAATGCTTACCTGCCTAATAAATTGGTTGTATGCAAATATGCATTAAGTTTACATAGCGGCAAAAGAATAAAACCGGATTTCAGTCACTCATAAGGAAAAGTTTTCAGTAATATGATCATGTACTTCCATTTTACATTGTACCATTGTAAAAACGTAAGTATTGCAGGTACACCGTAAGTACAAATGCACCTTACTTGCTAACATGTGTTAGGTATTTACGTAAAGTATAATATTTTAGCTACTTCAGACATGGGAAACATTGCCATCGTCTTTAAAACAAACGTTTCATCCACGGGATAGCATAACTTCTCATAAAATTACATATTTTTTGCTCTTCCTAGGTTCTTCTAACTTAGAAGTGTATTACTGCATAGTATATAAAATGAATATAATGATGCCATTACTACTAATGGTAAGTATATACTTTTAAGTAAGAAGAAGGCATAGGTAGACCCAGAAAATATGTAAGATGTGAAAATTCTGAAACCCAGGCATAAGTTCATCCATAGAGATACATGGTGGTTAATACTTGTATATATATAAAACAAACACTTCACACGCATAATTATGTTACAAAGGTATGTAACTTGTGTAAGTACCTGCGCAAAAAATATTTCATCGGTAACACATGCATGCTATGAGTTGCTACATGCATTTATTTACCTCACCTGACAATGAGTAGTTACAGGTGTAATTCTTATACATAGTCAGAATATGCTACGCTGAATACTGAATATTCTTTGTATAGTACAGGTTTGGCCCATTATGCTTTAGGTAAAGTTAGCCATAACCGGCTGTAGCTATGTTTGAATAAAATATATTACAGGATCACTACACCTGCACCTACCCAGCCCGGCTGACGAAGCACCTTTACTTGCACGTACTTAGTAAACCACGTTACATCACAATCACACCACATCAGATGCAAAACAAAGTAAAGATGGAAAGCAAAGCTAAATACTTATGGAGCACCATGTATTAAAATAGGTAATATTTTTATTGTGCGTACATATTCGTATCTGTAATAATATGCCGGTTGAGTCAAAAACATACAGAGGGTAGACAATCAAAGGAAACTAAATAAGAAAGCGAAATAAAAACAAAGCAAGGCGCATTATTGTTTGCAATGTTACAGGGTATGTACTAGTATTGTTGGAAGTCAAATGCATAATAATATGAGGACTGTGTGTTAACAAGTAAAGAGTGATGTATGTAAGAGCTATGTATGTTGTAGTTTGAGCCAGGCAGGCAGAAGAAACAAAAATCTAATGCAGGCACGCACACTAAGCGATGGAATAGGATAGGATGATGGTAAGGTGTAGTGCAGGTAGATGAGAAAAGTACAAAACATCCCCTGAGGTCATTTCAAGAAAAATACTCAAGAAAAAGTGGTGACTGTCTTGTGGTGGCTACATTTAAACGTGGAATGCTGATCACTTATTGTCAACTGAGAGAAGATTCATTTACAATTTTGCCAAACAACGGTACAATTATTGTTGTATCTTCTGTATCGTGGTTTGGCTATTTTTGCTGTTTGTTTTACATTTCTGTGATTATTGTAAGTTGTAGTGCTAGTGTTTGTTGTTAAAATATTTAATTTCGGATGATCAACTTTAATTCTCAAGAGAAGGAAATTAAAAAGTTTGTATTTTGGTGATCTGGAAAGGGAAAATACGATAAATTACAGAAATGAAATGAAGTAGTGAAGGAAGTGAAGGCAGAGTGGGCCTTCTATAAATAAATACGTAATTAAATTGAATGTAGAAGAGTAGGAATAGAAAAGTGACAAAATGTGTGAGCGACGAGCGCTATTGGATCCTGATATGTACAAAATATCGGAGGAAGATTCCCAGGATGAGGAAGTTTTATCTAGTCTAAATAAATTCTCTATATCTTCAACGGGAAGCCAGCGGCGGGAAAACGGGGATGTGAAAATGGGGACATCCTCTTTAAGTTCTAGACAAAATCCAAATAATAATGCTAGTAGTAACAACAACAGTTTAGAGAGTAAAAAATCTGGAATTGCAACAAATCCGCGTCACCATTCGTCAACGTCTTCGTCAACTCGACACCGAAATCACATCTTTAAGAATCCCGTTGGTGGAATAAATCCTGCAAGCATCAGCCGGAAACACCAGGAACTGATGAGGGTTCTTGGAAGCAGTCACAGTGTTGAATGGCCAAGCAGTAGTAGCAGCAGTAGCTCTGGGAGCGGAACCAACTCCGATTCGGACAGCACCGATGTGGATTCATCCCTGGTTAATTTGAGTAGCAAGCACAATAGTACTAAAACGAGTTCCAGCAGTGTTACTAATTCTAATTCTACACAAAGTAGACGTGTTGCAATGCCAATGCCATTATCTTCCACTAATAACCCACAAAAACATCTTTTCAGTAGTAATAAGCCAGATTTCCAAATTCCAAAATCGCAAATGACAGTATCCTCTTCAGCACCGAAATCCACTTCTTCTGGATTGAGTAGTAGACCCCAATCTAGTTCGCGAAACACATTTTCTCCGCAAGACTCGAATAATTTCTTGGCTCCTCCGGCCCCTACGAACGCAAGTGGTGTGAATACAAAACTTAGCGAGAGTTACGAAAACATGGAAACGGAAACGGACGGGGAGGATGATGATGAGGAAATTGAGAGCTCATCAGGATCCGAATCGTGTTCTTCCTGCTCCCGTTCGCGAAGACACCGAGATCGACAGGAACAAGACACGAAGGGGCATCACCACAAACACCACCGGAGCGGCGTAGGTGGGAGCAGGTCGGCCTCGCACCGACATGGACATCCCCGCACCCGGAAAACTGGAAGCGGGAGCTCCTTCTCCAGCGAGTCCTACTCCTCCAGCAGTGCTAATGAAGAGGATCCTGAATTAGAGGAAAGTCAAGACGATTACGAAGACGACGGCGAAGATTACGACCGTGACGATGGCGAAGACGACGATTTCCAACTCGTGTAAGTTAAATAGATACCATTAAGTTCTAATAATGACTGAGAGAAGTGTAGGAGCATGCAATGAATGAGCTCTTCCTATCTCCCGACCTTTCTTAGTGCATTAGAATATCCATTACGCATACTATCTCTCTTCTCAAGTGCTTACAGACACAGACTTTTCCCATTATCCACTCCTACATGTACAATATACACTCCCGTCTCTATCATTTCTAACGTAGACGGCCACTTTTCTAATAATAACTTATTTAAGTACTACCTTTAAGCTTTTTACTATCTTTTTATTAAAATTCACACAACTTTGACTACACCACTCCACTACCTTAGTGCGCAATATCAATGCTATTTTATTTCTCGTTTCTCCATTAACTCACTTTAACTTTCACTTGCTATCCAATAATCAACTCAAGTGGACCCAATGTACCTTTTAATAAACAACATCCAATGCAAACGCTTTAGTACTACAATTATACTAATCTTAATTGCATTCGTATCAAGTTCGGCCTATTCGGTGTCCTTCTTTCATATCAGCACAGATTATTATTATAACTTAAAATTAGTTTCTAGACAAAGGTTTCATTCGCAGAGGGTGGAGGGGTAGGACATTGGTTATACTACTGCCGTAATTCCATTTTTATTTAAACACTAATAATATAAAACTAATTTAATAGAGTCAATTACCATAAAAACTTGTTTATTACATTTTAACTCATTATAATACGTAGTATCCTACTATGGTAAGCTAATCATTGACGTACCTAAGTATTCGATTAGAATGAATGATAAATACAAAACCAATTTGTGTATTTACTTCAGTTTTTGCTTTGCTATTTTATTTGAAAATCAATTTAAATTTTATGATTTTTGGTGTTCATTTTTACATATTCCACCTCAGTTGTTACGCCTTTAAAATAAGTCGTACAACCTGTTGAGGAAATAAACAGTCAGTTTAAGAAAGTATTAGATTATTTTCGTTTGATATAAATATTGTGCTTTCAGAAAGATGGTCTTTGGAAATATGCTTACCTTTGGTGTTACAAAAAAGTTTTGCTTTATTCAGCCAAATAACTTCTGTCCAATGTAACTTGGAAAATATTTTGGAATCCATAATTTTTGTAGTTTGTAGTTGTACATGTAAATTCTAATAATAATGGCGCATTAGGAATATTCGTTATTCAAAATTGTGTGGCTTCAATAATAGTCATTTAGGATACACGTTACGTAGCCTACATACTATGTATGTAATTATCATTGCTCCCTTGAGCCATTATTATTTATAAAAGTTTTATGAAATCGACTTAGTTTAGACTCGGAAAGTTTTACAACAAGTAAATGTAGGTAGTCAGTGAATGCTTGGTGATGATTGGAAATAACTTAGGAACTTTCCAACAAGTAGTCCCTGGATAAGAGTAAAACGGATATTTTAATTAGTTCTACTTTTTCAAAAGTTAAAATTGGGTTCATATCATGGTGACGGGAGTATTTATTTGAGTATTCGAATAAATAATTCCAAGATCAACAACGGCTAAAGGGAGGCTGCTAATTCAAAGAATATTCCTTTTTAGTCAGTTCATTTTGTAGAAGATATTAAATAATTTCCACGTTGGTTGATTTACGTACTTGAATATAAAATTAGTACCCGAATTTATTTTCATGCTCCTTTATTAATTTTGGTGTTCTAATAAATAGATCCATTTCCTAAATGTAAATATCGAACTGTCATATTAAGTTTCTGTTTTGGAGCTGATAATGAAGGTAAATTACCCTAAGGAAGATGATTATTTGCAGTGGAAATAGCTTTAAGTTTAGTTAGAAACAAGCCCAACGTATGTATTTTGTGAGTTACTGTAGTTGTGTTTTCTAGATTCTATTTCCCAAAAAGCTCTTTTAAGTATTTATTTTTATCTACTTACCACACTATCTGGAACTACGGAGTATACCAGTCAATTGCAACGTGCAGGTGCTGTTGTAATGTAAACTAGGAAACATATTCATGGAAAGATTTGACTAGAGGAATGGATGCTTTGCTTGGATGCTATGGATGCTTGGGAAATATATGATCTTTGATCGACCGAAAATTCGCCATTTATTATAGATTACCACCGTTGTAAACATCTCTCATTGGTACCATTTCTAACGCCATTTGCATACTCTCAAGGGTATAATGGAGAAATCTAAGTGCCTGAAGAAAGATAGGAAAGCAGGTGAAAATTGGCAACTGCCAAGAAAATAACTTCCAAATCTCTTTCACACTTGCAAGGAAAAACATAGATGGGTTCTCACAAAGTAACGCAAAATAATTTAGTGAATGGATAAGCAGGGTTTTCAAAATAATGGGTTTTAAATTCTGATGCTTTAAATTTATTTGATTGGTAATTATTTCAAGTGCTGTGTAACCTGGCTATTGTTACAAAATTTGTTTTCACATTCCTTTACGCATTTGATTAATACTGAGTAATAGTTAGCAGTTCCAAAATCTCCCGATATTACTAATAATAGTGTATATGGATGCTTAAGTGGATTATGCAGAACAACAATATCTTAACTACCTTGAAGCGCTAAGCCAAGTTTTGCTGGGATTTCGTGACCCATGCACTACAGTCTGAAACGATGCATTATACACTGCATACTTCTACACTTATGAGGAATAATAAAATGATAAATAGAGGGTTTAATAAGGTGAGGATTAGATATCTATTAATGGTATGAAATTTGAACCCACTTATGAATTTGACGTTGACGGTAACATGAGAGAAGGGTTAGGTGTTCCACGTCTAACATTATCTCTTGTAAATCCTTTGATGTACCATTATAGTACCTACTGGGTAATTGATAGTGGTATGCGTGGCATGCACTAATACGATAGTTTTGGTGTGGTAAGAAAATAATATGATTCGCAGATGTGAATGGAGGAGCATTTATTGGAGGTTTTGGCATGCCTGTCTGTTTTAGATGTACTAGTCCGGTTTAAGCTGGCCTTATTAGGACGAGCTTAAGATGTGCCATATTGGAATAACTAATGAGTGGTTTAAAGAGATAAAATATGCGATCGGCCTGGGTTTTATTGGTTCTGGTTTATTTATTGTGCTGGTGCATGGTGGTATATGTGTGCCTACGTATTAAGGTGGATTCTGATGTTTTCGTCTTTCATAGCTGGAGTGATAGAAGACGCCGATTCCGGTTTCTCAGTTAGCGACGTGATGGAATGTTTTATTATGCAGACGCGTATGGTGTGAGACAGGATGTTGTATTGTATATTTTGTCAAATGTTCAATCATTTGCCTTCGATTTTCCACACAACAGGCAGTCAGCCCCGTTGTCATTCAGAATACGATTCGAATCGAGTGCGAGAGTTGCTTTGACTTTGAATGGCCTCACTCTTCACTTGCTTTGCATTTTCCTCTGTGCAGTCAGACCCAGCTCATCATCATATTGCACCGACTTGTCTCCTATCCCGGCCTAGTCCCACTCCACTCAATTCACACTCCGCTCCACTCCAAACAAACTCCCAGAGATTTTTCCAGGGATGAACAATAATAGCAATACGCAGATGAAAAAGGATTATATCTCCAAACTCTTTTCGTGCATACCTAAACAACACTAGGCTAAACTGCACAGCACAGAGATACCTTATATTGCCATACAAGTAGACTCAGCGGCTCTGCATTACGTTGCATCATCCACAGACTCAGATATAGACTGATATCTATGCACGCCTTATTTTATCTTTAATAACAATATGTAGAGTATTGTAACGTATTGTTGGAAAGGCCGTTGGCCACATCAGCAAGAAATAAAACCCCTTACTTACTTACTTACTTAATAACAATATGTACAACCTTGCAATATGGAACCGGGAACTGGAAAACACTATTAAGGAGTTTCCTATGATGAATTTCTGATGGCTATACCTTTTACTTGAGGATAGAGCCGAACCCGAACATTTTCGCTTCGCTTGGTCTGTGTGATCGGGAAGGCAATAAGTAAAGTTCCTCTTTTTGCTTAACTTGGGTTGACTGGCTGCATATTTTCAGCTAAAACTCAAACGAGTTTTCTATCCTCTACCGACGTGCGAATATAAATCAGCCACATGCTCCCGATTCCCATTCAAATGAGTAATTGTATTTTTACGCAAGACCAACGTGGCCTAACTCAAGTAAACCAGTAGCTCTGTATTAAGAGCCAGCTTCATCTTCATCCCAACACGTCTCAGGGATCATTTTGCCACAAGTGAAAATACAACAGACGTCTATAAAATTATTTTCTCCGCTTTAAAAATATTTATACCTATAGGCAATCACTTATTCTCTCCTCTGAATACTATCAATCCATTCTTGTATACCAAAATAGGAAATTCTTCCTCATTTTTCGTAGCATGATTTATCCTAGATTAGGAGCTTTTCGTGTATTTTGGCTGCCTTATGTAGAGTCTTGTCAACTTGTAATATTTTATAGGGAGAAACACCATCGTGACTTGACTATATTGTGTAGTACAATAAATTACAAGGTCAAAGACAACTTACTGTTTTAGATTAAAATTAGCAATTAATTACTAATTGCTGGTTTCCTATTATGACAGTACTAAAACGAGTTAGTTTATTAGTCATAAGGCATGAGAGATAATTTAAATCCCATTTAAATATGTGTCATAGTTTTTTCTAACTTATTGTATTCCGCTTGAAGTATGCATTTCTGAAACTTGAATGCTTTTACAGTTTTAATGTTTGCCATAGACTGTGTGTGACACAGCGGATAAAATTCGATGTTTTCCATGAGTAGTCGTTCTTTGTCATATGTAAGAATTCATTGCAAAAAATTCTTATATGAATAAAAGCTTGTCATACTGACTGAATGAGCGCACGCTAAATTAAATATCTAAATAAATAATAAAATCGTTTTTGCAACGCAGAATGGAGGGCTGACATTTCAAGTTCCAATGCAATTGCAAAATAGAATACCTAAGAAGCTTACTGCGGAAAAGCTTTCTAAAATCAGCATGTATGTAAACTGGGAGTAAAGTAATAAATACACTTACATGTATTTGTATCGAGGTACATATTTAATGTCCTTACGCACATACTTTGGGATTCGAGACAGAGTTTGCATGGAAATGACAGGTTGTTAAAAGAGGTTAAAAGTATGTTACTATCATGCAGATTGGTAGGTAGGTAGGCTTGTGTTACACATTCATACGCGGCTTCATATTTTCGACGAGTTGTATGTTTTCAGTTATGCTAAAAAGTTACAGCCGATTATTATGTTTAGCAGTCACATCCTGACATTTTATACACATTACATGACACGGGAATGACATAAAAAGTTTAAAAAATGTGGAATATAAAGTCTGCAGAATAACGATCCACAATTTCTGAATTGTAGCAATTTTTTTCTGTCGACTGTTGGAAAGTGTTGTGAAATTTTTCAGATTGTAATTGAAAAAGGTTGTGTAAGTCAGTTTCTTTATAAATTTTCTCAGCAGTCTTCCTATGTAGTGTAAATTGTGAAATTCAATCCCTTATTAAAAATTGACTCTATAGTGTGCGCATTTCTATTTCTGACTTCATGATTACTAAGTACATACACACTTATTTTGTACAAAATTGAGATAATGGCCTGAATTACGGAAGAAGAAAATAATTTGCCATATCGTTATCTTTGTACTACATTGGTTAATTTTACTTGTCAATAATATAATTTAGCAATTTGAACTTTATCAGTTATTTATTACGGATAGGAGGAAGACGTTATTATTTCATTTGCAAGAACACTGAGATAGTAAGTTATAGCCCCTTTCACAGCAGTAGGAATTTAATTTTGACTTAGGGAAGAAATGCATAGCTAATAGCTATAACATACTTTTATTCTGTTTTCCCCGGAAAAGACTGTAATGACTATAAGTAATTGAAAGCCCCGATTAGAATATAATAGAAATTGAATATCGGTCTTAGAACAGACATTCTGCTATTGCATCACTTATAAAACTTGAGTAGGAAAGCAATGATGTTAATAAATATGCTGGCAGATCCCTGTATTGTATATTAAATTGACTAGGCGTATAAGGCATACTAAACAAGTGGGCTGTCTTTGGACTCGTTGCATGTTGCACTAAATAGGGCGCCTATTTTGCCGTGAGGGTCTACTGATCTCTAGGAAGAAGACATGTGCATAATAATAATAAGTCATAAGTAGGTAGGCAGTGAAGATCAGAGTGAATTCAAGTCTCTCTTCAATCATCTTAAGCTTCATCGTCCTCAAAGGGCTCAGTATCAATAATAGTCTGAGCAAAGGTACATTAGGAGTCTGCACCAGATATAATAGTACTGGAGGTCTCTAGGAACACTATAAGCAATTCATATTTACAAAGTGACTGCGTTATACAGCTTTACTCAAAGAGATCAGTTGACATGCTTGTCTAGTTTCATTGCATCTAGCCCCGTAGGGCTCAACTCAAGCCGATTCCAATTTTTGAAGTAATTCAAAATTGCCCTCTTATGTTATAGTTCGCAATATAATAGTATAATAATTGTCTCTATGTAGTTAATATGCATTAATAATACTGGTCTGGTGGAAACTTACTAATACAGATTACTCCGATGCTCCTTTTAAACAGTAATTAGTGTATCATGTTTCCATACTATCTCTGTATACATGCAGGAGTAAATTTACATTTCGTAGCATACGAATTTAAGTGCTTTGTAATACTACACTGCAGGCAGATTATTTTGCTGAATATTCCAGTATAAGAGTAAATATATTAAATATCCAATTCATTACATTCAATCAATAACTATATATACCTTATTTTGTGATACTACACGAATGGATTAGTCTAAAGTCACTCACTCTCAAAATCATGCCATTAGTATTTTCAAATAACTAAGCCCTTGCCAATTAGTACTGTGCACCATATTTTCATCCTATTTGCACACTACAACTTAGGCACTGAGTAGTGTGAGTTCTTTTTAATTATTCAAAATAAATATTTTAGAAATTCAAATCCAAAGTTTCAGTTGATAGCGAATTGACAGGCTTAATATTGGATTTATAACCGGGACGATTTATCATGAGGAACTAAATACCCGTGATTTTTTGAACGGCTTTAATCGGTCATGAAAAAATATTTTAATTACTTTATTTTCTCTTTTACATGTCTGAGGAACTTGAGTAACTTGGTTTGTTTGTTAAATGTTAATGAATAGCTCTTTTCTTGCTTGTACTGCAATGTTTTATCTGTATTGCTACGTTGAGTACATTGGAGAAAGATAAATACTAGAGGTTTACATATTTCAGTGGAATAGGTCTTTGTTGTAGGAAAAGCCATTTGTATTATCTGTATTTGTTCAGGTAGCGTAGTATTGAAAAATAAAATGTGAAGACAGAAGCGGGCACTGTGATTGCTGGAAAGTTTGTGATTTTTTGTGATATAAATGGAAGTGCACGATGTTTTACGCCTCTCATCTATAAATTTTGTGTATTATCATACATACTAAGTAGGCACTCGACAATGGAAGGCTATGAAATACAATTTTGACAAGATATCTTACAAAAAGACAAGTTGAGTAAAACTTTATGGATTTCGATACTAATCTTCCACTCAAAGAGAGATGGGATGTCACAACATTTATTTTTCCGGTCTGATGATTACGATAGGCTCATTGCCTCTCTTTCGCTTCGTCTTTCCATTTTCCCGTCTCTCCTAATCACTCCTTTCAACGTAATCATTTCTTCTCTCTACCGCAGACGCAAACTGTCAAACCATATCAATGGGTACCTTCGCCTCTCCCTACCAATTTCTACTCTGTCTTCTTCAAACCACCAAGTCCTTGTGGAGTATACTTCATATAATGTGTCTGCTCACAAGAATTTCTATTCTGTCCCTACTTACCAGTCACTTGGCATCGCTAGCCAAACCTGATATAAGATTGACGAATATACCCAGTTTATGCAAAAAGTTGCTTGCCACTGCAAATTGTACACACTTGTACAGATGAGGGCCACGAGATACATACAAACTGCTTAGGTAGAATCATCGGAAATTCTGTTGTTCGCTCCCAACGAAAAATCATTTCTCTATACTCCCATTTCTCTACCTAATATTTTCACATGAAAAGAAATGAAGTCTGCTGACTGGAATGGAAAGCAAAGAGTCTGCTTTTGTAGATACTGGTTTGATCTCGCTAATATTAGCTGCATTTCTAAGCCGCTATACAGATCCTTAGAGATAGACCCGTAATTTTCTATAAAAATCCCTTCATACTGTACTTAAATAGAGTACTTTAAGAAAACATTTGTTTTACTGTTTGACCTTTGTGTTTCCTTAGAAGGCTTTTTATTATTTTGGAGGATCATTCAAATGATAAATAATGTATGTACTCGTCCATATAAGTTGGTATGCAATTCAACTTTAATTTTTATTTGCGTATTTGTACTTATTTGTCGCATTTTTTAAAACGTTGGATTACAAATCAATTACATCATGCATGTCTGTAATTTTAGAATACTTTGAATAACCTCCCTGTAGTTTTATGGTTTTTAAATGTTTCCATACAAAAAGTCAATACTTTAGTTTAATTAAATGGAAGACAAAGGATTGGCCTCCTTACAATGGTTTATGTACAATATGAAGGAAAATTTTCAATGAATTGTTCTACTAATCGAAGGAATCAGTTAAAAGAGAACATGAAAATGATATTTGACAATACTTATTTTTAATATGCAATTTTAACACGTGGACGTGTGGAAATAGTTTTAAATTACAAAGATATATTTAATGGCTTAAAGGCTGTCTACAGAAAACATGTGATACTGATTGCGCTATTATGTTTTGTATGAGCTGATACAAAACTCCTGTTAAGCGGTAGTTCAGCACTGAATATCGAAACATAGAAGCGTTTTACATCCTTAAGTGCATTTCAAGAAATAAGCAAGGCATGACTTACCTACGTACATTAGCATGTCATTATACCTGATTAAATATTCATCCGAATGAGTATTGTCTGGCATGGTTATGGCAATAATAGGATGACATGGTGTTTGAGAATACTGGTATTACTTCGCTTCGTTTCTGCTTACTAATATAATGAAAAGCAAATCTGTAACTTCTATTGTGTTTGAAATGAATGGACCAAGAGCATTTCTTCTATTGTGTTCTGCTGCATAGCATATCTGCAGATGAAAGAAAATAGCAAGAAATAGGTTTCGGCAACTCACCCCAGGCTTGTTTATTTCGTTATTTGCAGGGTTGTAAATTCAGATTTATTTCCACCATTAATCCACACTACAGAAAATGCAAGGAGAATTCTGCTACGTTGTGTTGTCAGTTGTGTTTGCTTGAAAACTAAATAAGTGTAGAAATAGACAATTGCATCTTTATACTGCGTTAGGTGTGCCATCCCATTATATGTTAGTTACGCCACTGATGATTTGGTTGATGGCCTGGCAAGTCCATGGCCATGCAATGGTTTTCAATTCTGTCATCAAAAAGGAGTTGCGTGAATATTGACTGTATCGAATATCAAAAGCCTACGTGTTAAGGAAAATTTCGTTACAAAAGAATATATGCTTATACTCACTTATTATTGCAGTATCACAGTGCTTTGGATCTGTATACTTGTTTCTGCTGTTATTGTAGAATTTCATTCATGTCGTATATATATGCAAAGTAGCTATTCAGCATAATTATACATTAAGTGTATACTTAGTTACCTAAACTGAATTCATAGTAAAGAAGGGTTTCTAATATATCAAAGTTGTTATATTATTAAGTATCCGTGTATGCCACAAAGAAACAAACTCCAAACAGCCGGCAGCTGATTCAGACTCCATACAATACATGACACACAGCAATGAACTCAATGAAGTTCATAAGCTTTTCTTAAGAAAATGCGTTATGTCTACAAGCTTATGAAATGCATGTTAAAGTTACAGTTCCGTATATCGCCTGGGTGCCAACACAAACGAAACATTAGTAGTGATAAGTTGATGCTATGAATGAATTTGTCTAGAAAGTTACACCTGGGTTTTATTCTTGCTTATATTATGGGGACAGGAATTCAGTTGAAGTTCGTGAGATTGAGAAAAGTATATAAATGTGATATGAAAGTTGGGCACAAATGAATTGCTAAAAGGAAATTGCAAGAAAAGACGGAATAATACCGCCAAAACCCATTTGGGTCTAATATAAATAAAACCCAGGCATGGTTCAATTACCCGAACCCTGCTTATAGATAACCAGTGTAAGCTGAAAGGTGTCACAGTCACCATTCGATGAGCTGATGCACTTTACTACACATTATAATCTATAAGTGTAACTCTGTAACCACCTTGAGGCGTGGGCGTGTTCATTAACCAAGCCGCATTTACCAAGTTTCTACCATCTTCTCTCAAGTTTATCTCTAATTGAAAAGAGGCACATACAAAAACATCTTTATTCCCATTGTCAATTGTAACGCACCATGAAAATATACAATTTCGATATTAATTAGGTAGGCGCCTAATCATCTATTGTGAAAGGTCTTTAACTGTGAGTATTGACTACCTTTGAGAATGCATGAATACAGAGAAATTAATTATGAGTACCTACAAAGATATACCTTCTTCGAGATGGCGTCTGAACAATCAGGCAAAATAATATTAAATCTCAATATGGTTACCTTTTACACACTACGTAGTGGAATAGGTCTTTTTTGGATAACTTAATGATGAGGAGAGAATTTTAATCATTGTAATTTCACATTAGAGCAGAAGTACAGGTACTGGAATACTGCCTTATGCAGCGTATTTGTGCATACACGAATGTAAGACTAGGAGAGCACTCCCAAAAGACTTATCTCTTCAATGAATTGACTTTTTGAACTTTAATTTTTATAAACTTAGGTACACAGGCGTGCTAATAGTACACAGTTTCATTTCGTTACTCTAACAAGAAAAATGAGCATTTCTAGTTCAAGTAGAAGTAACATGCTACAGTATACAATTACAATAAATCTCTATGCAAAGGCTTTAGTCTTTCAATGTTTGTATTTCTTGCCGTAGTTGCAATGCATAATGCATTGTGGTTGCAATCTAAGATCTCAAGCGTGCACGCTTGTTTCTTCAGTTTGTGTACTGTACGAGCTTGTACTTAATATCAGTTTGATTTGCTACATGACAAGAGGCATTTGACGAGTTATCAGTTAATAGACAATAAGTACAACTCGCTTGACTTGTTTTCGTATATCTGATAACGGAATTTATATTATGTCAGAATACTTTCCGGCGTCGCCATAAACAAAACGAGTATCTTATGCTAATTTTATAATTTCCAGTCAAGTGCTAAGGTTGGGATAACTAAGATGTATTCCCAGCAAAACTGCTTCAATTTAGCAATATTCCTACTATAAACTTACAATATTAATAATAGAGTGAGATGATTCTCTATTGTACAAGTGTATGGGTTCAGAAATCTGTATTCAGCAGAGAAGGATACTTCAAAGCCTCAAAGCACTTACGCTACACATTAGATGGACATTTGATCCCACTACATTGTATTTACATTTAATTAATGTTCCCATTTTTACTATATATTCAAGAGTGTACTACGTAATACAATCTTCCAAATGTAATAGCTTTCATATTTTGCACCCTAAAACATTCTTTGCCATTTTTTCACATAATTTGCAAAAAGCACTTTTACTGTCCTAATATTGAACGACATTTTTAAATTGATTTAAAGCCTAATTCCTTATCATGCTACACATTGTGACAAGTACGCAGTTGAACATTTTCCATTGCAAACAACGTAGAATATTTGGGGGTAAGTATAATAGCAGCTTGTAACTAACAATTTACAAAGGATCCCAAATTCGTAAGAAAATTCACAACATAGCAATTCACAATTGATTTACAGCTTTTGCAAGACTATTTACAAGTACATTTTATGGAGCAATACACAATTTCCATATTATACAGAAGTATTATTACTTTAAGCCCAATAACTGGTATTAACCTATTCAAACATACTACAGTATATGACAACAAGTTAAAAGTATCCTTAAGCAGATCAATATATTTATCACAATGAGTTTCAATTTTAATGGTACATGAGTCATGGACAGTTAAAACTTGACATTTACATTCATTTATTTAAGTATGTGATTGTGAATGACATTGTCTTCTGAATTGAAGATAGATATGTGTAATTATGTGTAAATATTTAAAATAAGACAGTTTGAATAAATACAGAGGTCGACTGGAATATGGCCACAGTATCTTCATTTCAGATCAAAAACATGCAGGTATTTACTTTGAGGAACGATAAGTCGTATTAAAGGTTGGAGGGATATTAAACGATGAGTCCTTTGGCAGAACACAAATAGAGCTAGGCTAACAGAAAATGCAAAAGCCGAAGTAGGAAGTTTATGATATTGTAAGATTGTATTAAACTCTTTGATGTTTTCGAATGCTCGATTGCTTTTACATTAAGAAAACGCAAATAAGTTTACGATGTACGATATGTAGCATATTACACAGTGTAGTACAATTGTAGGTATCTCCGTGCATACAACTTGTCATTTCATTACTCTTGGGCATTAGTGGGCAAAAGGAAAGATCTTACTAGCTTTTGAGTTTCATGAAGATCAAAAGCCAGAAATGCAATTTATTTCCCAATTCTGCCTAATTTAATGAAATCACAAGATATGTTTTAATAGGTAATCTATTTGGGAATATTTTAGAGCAGTATGCATAGCATACCAGCATTAGGATAGGAAATATAGGAAATGTTGTTTGATTTGTTATTTTGTGTGATATTGAAATTGAATAGTCTGGATTATTACTTTGAGTCTTGGAAACGAATGGCTTTGTTTCTGCATGTAGTTGCATTGAATCAAAGTACAAAGTTGCTCTTAGGAATGACATTAGGTTTTCTATTCTGGTGTAATTTCTCTTGATCAGAATGACAAATAGAGTTAATATTGATGTAATGTAGATGTCTTTGATAAAGTAAGGGTATGTACAAAGTTAATGACCAATGGAAAATGAAAGTAGCGAAATGAGAGTCAGTGATAGCAGAAAGGCATAAATATTGTCACCAGTGAGGCGGAGAGGGAAATGACGTGGATCTGCATATAAATCTAATTCTGGAGTCAAGACTTCATTTGATTTTTATCTTGAATTTGCTTGTGTTTACATAGTGGTAATAATGTTGAGTAGAGAGAAAAATAGGCAGTGAGTGGTTGTCTGAGTAGCTAGGGGTACTTTTAGCAAAACATGAAATGCCAGTAATTTGTAAATAGAAGACATGTAGCGAATCTAAATGGGTAACAGCCTATGGGATAATATCCAAAGAAAGTGATTGTGTTGTGACTTTAAATGTAAAATGGAAAGGAAATGTGATTAGGTTGGGAAGGACGGAAGTTAGTATCTAAATCTAAATAATGTAATTACATTAGAAAAAGGAATGCCATTTCGTTCTTTTCATTACGCTCCTCGTTTACTACGGATTTCTGATTCCGGTTTCCATTGCACGTTTTCCGGGGTTTATGCAACTTATTACAATGGAGCTTTGCTATCTACCTAACTGAAGTATGGGTGTGGGACTTGTGCATGCAGATATTCCCTGGAACTAGTTTAGTAGGCTCCCTGCATGTATTTGCTTAGGAATTTCCTTTTTACTTGGCTTACATAGAAAGTTGTAATTTTTTACGTTTGTCTTACAGGACGGAGAGTGAGATTGAATTCACTACAAATGAGGAAGGAAATGTTCTTCTACTTGAGACTCGGATACAGGCAGAAGCGGATCCCTCCAGAAGTCCAATGCCGTCGCCAAACATTTCTTCTGGTTTTCACGGATCTCATCCACAGCAGATGCCAATGTCTATGCAACAACGCTCAGAAATCCAAACAGATCCCTCCATCCCTCCTCCATCCGCTCAAGAAAACAATGTGAATAGCCTACAAATTTCTGCAAAGTCCAAAAAGTCTAAAATTACCAAAGGTTCGTCCTTAGTCTTCGTACAACTCTCTCCTTCTCTCTTTTCGCTAATCAATATTTCTTGAATCAGATTTGTAAAGATTTTTTACATTGCCTTTCCTGCATCATTTTCTCTGCTGCAGTTAACAACATCTTCGTTTTCCTTTTATGCCAAAAGCTACACAAAATCAACATTGATATCATCCTAAAGGTACTTACTCGCAATGGCTGTTTACAAAAGTTTCCAACTCAAGGTCTCCTCTAACTCTAAATAAAAATACTTTCTCTACCTAAGGCAATTTACTTTTATCTCCACTCATCCATTTATCAGTAGTTTCCACTGGATTATCAAAGAGAACAAACCCCCCTAAATAAATCCAATCACCCTAATATGCAGTAATGCACTCTAAAGCACAAATACCGAAATACATTTAAGCACTTTGCCAGTCACAACCAAATTTCTGCTAGCTTCGTATAAAATAAACAAAATTTTAGAAATATCACAATAGCAAAATGAGACATCAAATATTTTACGTACTAGTACATGTAGATTCACCCCCTGATTGGCATTCACTTTTTGACATATGAATTTCCCTTACCCCCAATTTGGCATAAATTACTTTTTTCAAACACCCAAAATGGCATAAATTAAGTTATGGAATAATGCGTGACAAGACTTTCCGGATGTTTCCAGATGACGATTTCATAATTTTGATTACTCCGGAAGTACTAAAAACTATAACCATGAGAGCGACATATATGACTCAGTTCATTTTATCTCTGGTGTTCTTTTACTAATGGAAAAATCAACAAATGATGTCAATTCAGATCCAATCATATCAATAATAAAGGCGAACACACTGTAATTTAATACGAGATGTTTGTACATGTTAGCAAATTTCTGCGTAGAGAATAGAGGTTGTAGTAAAGAAGGATAGGTAAGTAATGTATGACGTGAGAGAGAGAGAGAGGTAGGAGAAAAAGAAGGAAAGTGTTCCACTGCGAAAAAGTGTTTACATTGAAATATAGCGAAGAATAAAGGATTATTAGTAAAATAAACAGTTTCCATTACAATGAATAGTATTACATTCTTTGCTCTCCTTTGTTTAAGTTGATTTGACTTGAGTGGAATGGAAGTCGATGCGACGAATAAAAATATAGATATCTAACTATTTTGGGCAATAGAAAATATATAAATTCCTTCCTATGACTCAGTTCATTTCATTTGTGTTGTTTTACCAATGGAAAAATCAATAAATGATGTCATTTCAGGTCAATCTATAGCCAATCATATCACCAATAAATGTGAACACACCGTAATTTAATACTAAAAGATTTATTTAATCAGACTGCCAATAATGTAGATGATAAATAAAGAAAAAGTGTCTTCTCGGAAATGAATGTCTTCTAATTGATTTTGAAGAATTACGGTAAAATAGTCTGTAGAGAAAAATTTCGTTGAATTAAAATGCGGAAATAATTGTGGCTGTGCTTGTTGTAAACGAATACTAATAAAGCATCTGGAGAGCATAGTGTTTTTATTCGAATTTTCAAAATTGCAACTGGAAGTTACTTCTGAAAAGGAAGATCCTAGTACCCTTAAGGAATAACTTTATAAATAGAAGACACTTTCCTTGAATTATATTCCACAATTAAAAATAAGCCTTTAATCAGTTCAGTATTAAGTATCAATTTAATCATAAAATCAGTCAGGTATCACTAGTCAAATTATGCTCAGTAAAACAGAACAGAAGATTAAAAGCCAATAATTACGCAGATAATAAATATGCATATCTACGAACAGATTACATGTGCAAATTGCTTACATACTGTTATCCCGAAATTACTTCACTTCTCTACTCTCCTCCCCTTTTGTGAGTACGTGCCGATTGCTAATTGGAGAACAATAGGATTAGTTTTGCATGGCTGGGTCCACGAAAACACACTAGCTGTTCAACTTCACTATGGAGGGGCATACATATCAAAACTTGACAACCATGCCGGTAGAACGCCATGCAAGCTACCTTCTTTCAAGCATCACTAAACAACTGCAATTGACATATTTCAATACCATAGCAATAAAATTGAAATATTTCAATAATTGCACTAAAATTGAAATATTTCAATTTTAGTGCAGTGGTATTGAAATATTTCAATTTTAGTGCAATTATTGAAATATTTCAATTTTATTGCAATGGTATTGAAATATTTCAATTTTATTGCAATGGTATTGAAATATTTCAATTTTATTGCAATGGTATTGAAATATTTCAATTTTATTGCAATGGTATTGAAATATTTCAATTTTAGTGCAATTATTGAAATATTTCAATTTTATTGCAATGGTATTGAAATATTTCAATTTTAGTGCAATTATTGAAATATTTCAATTTTATTGCAATGGTATTGAAATATTTCAATTTTAGTGCAATTATTGAAATATTTCAATTTTATTGCAATGGTATTGAAATATGTCAATTGCAGTTGTTTAGTGATGCTTGAAAGAAGGTAGCTTGCATGGCGTTCTACCGGCATGGTTGTCAAGTTTTGACATGTATGCCCCTCCATAGTGAAGTTGAATAGCTAGTGTGTTTTCGTGGACCCAGCCATGCAGAACTAATCCTATTGTTCTCCAATTAGCAATCGGCACGTACACACAAAAGGGGAGGAGAGTAGAGAAGTGAAGTAATTTCGGGATAACAGTATACTCTGTTTTTTGATAGGAGATAGCCTTTTTCATTGCACTTAAGCCAACTAACCTAAGTTGTACATAAAATGTGGTTTATGCCAAATTATTTATGCCAAAATATAATGCCAAAAGGGAAAAATTATGCCAATCTGGATTTATGTCAATTGAGTAATACCAATTAGGGGGATTAGTACCTATACGTATGTAAGCACCCATGTAGGCACTCTAAACAATTTGAATACAAATTATACGAATAAAATTGAAATAACATGCGTCTAGTCAGTACAGTAGGCATTGCATCCAGTCATGTAACATTAAATCACCTAAACCTTTCATTCAAAATTAATACGTATTTCTTTTATACGAACATTACCTTTTTGCTTACATATTCTAAGTCTAAAATTTTCTTAGTGTCCCCGATAACCCATAAGACAGTGCCCCTTAGGTTTAAACCAAGAGGAAATCGAAGTAGACTGCAGTGCAACCATTGTAAAGCTATATCAGAAGAACATGTATAACGTGATTTAATTTATTTCTTGAAGAACCAGCCTTGATGTCCATACAAGTGGACACAAAGATTTAAAAGATGGGAAACTATTAGGAGACAAATTGTCTGTCTATTGTAGATGTATCTACATTTAAATGGGAATGCATCCGATACATTAATGTTTTCAATGAAACTTGTTACCATCCGTCCCTTACTGAGTATTAAACTGTTTTTCTTTTCATTGGTTTGGCATGACACGCTACAGCGTGAATATTAAACATCATTGACATTTTAGTGTAAATACGCAACGCCCTGAACGCCCCGTTGATTACGCTATTAAGTAAGTCTCCTGGTGAGGAGCCGCAGGGATTCCGACTTGGAGTATTTATATTAATCACCAGGCCGTGTACGCTTTTTATGCCCCTCAAACAACATCTTCCTTTGCTAATCCTGAATATCTAATGAAATAATGATGTTAAACGAATTATTTCTTGTTTCCTTCTAAGCCAAACAAATATGAAATAGGATTTAATTCTTTGCAATTAGTAAAACAATGTCGGATTAAAGTCTGCATTCTGCATGCTCTTATGCAGATGGATTAATGCAAATATATTTCATATGCAGGGAAAAGAAATGCTAAGTTATAGTCGCTTATTAACATATACCTGCACTTGGTAAAAAATGACCAACAACCGGCACACACAAATGAGTATTGTAATTGTAAGCAGGAAATAATTTATTTAAAGCGTCTTAGAGTGGTGTTGATTTTATGCAGGAGGGATATCACGATTTCTGAAGAGAGGAAGTGGGACAAAAAGCGAGGGAAATTCTCGGCACAAGACTCCTCTTTTGTCGAAATCGTCCTCAACCTCCTCTTCAATGAAGAAGTCGAAGGGGAAGGGAGGAGGGCTGCCAAGTGAGCGGTCAGTTCCAGCGCCTGGAAAAGTTTTTCGTTTCAAAGACGAACACGAAGGAGAAATTCGTCACGTCGAACTCTCGATTGGCTCTTGGAATAAATATAATCTGGGACGAAGAGCCACTTTGTCAGAAACGTTATTGGGAATAATTCCCGGTCGATTCTCGTCTCCACCCGCTTTCTCGGGTACAAGTCATCACAACACTCATAGTCATAATGGCTCGGCTGGGCTGGGCCCACCCACGTCAAATTTTCTAGCTGCCACCTCCAGTTCTCAAGTACGTGCACTGCTCTTCTCTCTTATCACTTCCACTTACACACCTCCTCTCCCGACGCCCACTTCCCCGTACTTACCAACACATACTTAAACATTTCAAATAATCCTCTAGCCTTGCATAAAACATTAATTTCCTCTTCTCTCCAAACTGACAGCAATAATATACCCTTTCACCCATTTCAACATTCCCTTTGTTCCTCGCTCTCCTTTCCCATTCACCTTAGCTATCCCTACCACAGGGGAGGCAAAACAAATCCAGCTATTTATCAAACACAGTCATTGCATCTGCTAATGGGAAAGTACATGTAGAAATTCATATGTATGTTTTTATTTGAACATGGGCCAAGCCCGCTCAAAACACGTCAATATCTCAATTACATCATTATCAAATCACAATGAAAAGTATCGAATCACAAGAGTACATTACAAATTACAAACATACAGGCGATTTGCTTATCTAGTAATACAAATTAGGTAAAAAGACCATCAATGTATGTCAAAATTTATTAACTATTTTATCCGGACACAATTTGCTTGAAATGTAGGACAAGATACGTAGATACGATTTGCTGTTGAAGTAGGCAGAGGACAGTGCAAGAAAGTGATAATCTTCCATTAAAAGAAAAGCAATTCAGGGTATCATAACCTCCAGCTTCGAAACCTCTGGCCTCCCATCGTTATGCAAAAGCCAGCCGTCCATACTGCACATTGAAGTATTCTTTTCCCATGCAGCATTTTCTAGAATTTCAATATTTTTCAGAAATCCTGACGTTTTTCACTTTCAAAATTAAGTTCCTTAAAGCACTGTCACTTTAAGGAACCCGCCAGTGTAATTATCAATGCCGAACATTACCAAATTACTGAGAGCTGCACTTGTACATTGTTACTCTACCGAGTACTGACTTGTCAATCAAAATACTCAATTTATAATTATTTAGCAAATGGCAAACCATTTAATAGGAAAAGTCATGAGAAAAGTTTACTATTTTCCATATCTGTGACATACAAATAGAACACTTTATTTCTGGTTTTAATGCTATATGTGGTACATTGTAGCTATAAAGGTATGTCTTGTGCAGATCGTGAGTGGGGTTCACCACATCACTGAAACTATTTAATAGAGATTTTCGGTTTTCAACTTTTCGATGTTAGTTTCTAATTACGAGTTTTCTATACTTCTCATTAAATATTCTTTAAACTTTTTGATGAAATTACAGCTTTGCTAATGGCATTATAAGAGCCATTGCAATAACCGTTTATTATACAATAAACTTATACTTTGATAGCTGAAAACAGGTTTGGATTCCCAGAAAGGTTCTATTATGATAGCTTAAGTACACATTCGCACACTTTTATTATTTTTAATGAAGTAGTACACATCACAACTATGACTATAAACTAGTTGATTGTAAAAGAAAATATGCCAAGAAACCTATTTTCCTCCTAATATTATTTCAATGAAAATAGTTAACTGTGAAATGGTTGATGATGGAATAATGTACATTGATGCATTTAAGGTGGAAATATTAATGAATGATTGATTTGGCGTGGAATTTCAGAGTCGCACTACTACTAAATGGGAGCAAGAGGATGACAGGATCATGGTGGCCGGTTTTATTCCCGACGGTGTGGCTGTGAGGAATAGACACATAAAAATA
The DNA here is from genome assembly GCA_020352615.2 of Yoshiicerus persimilis. Classification (NCBI taxonomy): domain Eukaryota; kingdom Metazoa; phylum Arthropoda; class Collembola; order Entomobryomorpha; family Tomoceridae; genus Yoshiicerus; species Yoshiicerus persimilis. Next base: position 1,875,211 of record CM060170.1, on the reverse strand, counting down.
GGTGAGACAGTTTTCGAAAGAGTACGCCTACTTTTTATTTTTCGTAATAAAATAGCTTATTATGTATGCACATAATATGAATGGGTAGTTACACTTGTCTTGACTGACAAAAGATGCTCTTTGTTTTGATGGGTTGTCGACGGTGCGATGCGGCGTAGTATAATGATAAGTAATATGGGCGAGGTGGCCATAAGACGCCTTTTATTTCTAAGTGGCCATTTCGTTGCTCGTAAAATGCTGCAAGACATTTATGTAATGTTCTCGTCACAGTAATACTATAAAAATGCGAGCGAAAATAATAATGTCCACTAGTCCACTGCACTTTGTCTGTACACTAAAGAATTTACGTGAAGTACATTACAAGTACAACTGACAGCATAATAATATCGTAATCAGCTTAGTGTACTTAAGTATACAGTACTAGTAAATATTTAATAATACCGTAAAGTAGATCAAGTATATTGATATAAAGTTTTACATAGCAGAGTCTATGCGTTATGTTCCTACCGCAAACTTATATTTACTGTTTGTAATGTAACAATTTTTTTCTCATGCATTGACATCCTTATATGGATACAGTTGGTGACTTGTTCTGTCTCGCTTTTGCCTGTGTGTGTGGTGTGTTCGTAGGAGCCAGAGAGCAAGAGCAACAACTAAAAGGAAACATTGCATACATTACCCTCCACACACATTCAAAGTGTATCGCATGAGTTTACTCGCTCCTTTTGACCTTTACGACCCCATCTGAACTCCCATATTTTATTCCATAGAATATTTGAGAAGAAAACTGTTCTTTGTGTGTGGGTCGTACGTTCTGCAGGAAAATTCCTGTGAAAGTAGAGAAAGTTGAAGTGGGGAGTGGTGCCTACTCGAGAAAAGAGCTCCTCGGCACTAAATTAAACATAAGTAAGTAGAATGGTGCACGTGAATGTCTTTATGCTCTCTATTACATCAAGACAGAACTTATTCTCATTTTCCCCATTGTTAATATATAATGAACAAAGTAAATTGGTTAGTTTACAGTTACAGGTTCTGCAGTTAAATTTGCTACCGGGGCGTCAGTTGTAAACAGCAGTTTGTGTAAGTAGTTAGGGACACCTTGTATTTACTATCTACATTTATTGCGGTGTGGTGTCAGATATTATGCAGATGGGTAGCACTCTTCACAAGAATAAAGATTTATGGGGGAAGCGGATGAAATAACAGGGCGATTAAGACAGTTTTGTGTTTAGCCCTATCTGGGGCGATACTAAAATATTTCCTACATTTACCACGTACAATTTCCTTACTTATCTTCAGACTACCAAAAGTCAAGTACTAAACTTCTGACTTCACAATACAGTACACAAGGAGCATCACAGAGAAGTATAAAGTATCTCCAACAAACACCAAAGTAGTCCAAGTACAATACAACAAGGAACATAAAATACAAGTGAGACAAGGCAAGTTCTGATTTGCAAACGTTCCTCCAGAGCTCCCTTCCACCGTTGCGTTCGTTGGCCATGACTTGGCTTCTTTTCTTTGCTTCGGTGCCTACGCCGAGCAAACCAAGAATAATATCAGAACAAAACATGTAAAGATATTCACTCAATAGGAAAGTGATGGTGAAAGTGCCGTGCAGACAAATCAATACTTACTTACAGTTCTTGTCAACCGAAATGGAATTTGATCTCAAATATTATGTAGTCCTCTCTCCAGAGTACATCCATGAAGTAATATTTAAATAGTCTCCCCATAAACCTATGTACACACATAAAGTATGCACCACAAGTTGTTACACTCTTAAATTTTCTCCCAACTACCACTTAACCAAAATCGATGAAATTACTGGTCCTTATTTCTCGTCCATGAAAATTGCGTCCCATTCACTTGTTCACTATACGCATTTCTTTTACATCCTTTGGCACATGTGAGCAAGTTTCAAGGCATATATAGTTGTCCTTCTCTCAAAGTTATGAAATTTTTGATTTTAAAACGTAATGAAGACTTGTCATATATTATGGTTCTCGAATTACAGAACTTGGTAAATTTTTTCAAAAATTCTACTTCAATTTACAATTTTAGTTGGCTTTATGTCCCTTTTACGATGTTTGAGTGTAATGGTCACTTTGGATGTTTACGTACTTTTTATGGCAAATTTAATCCTCCGAAATATGCGTTCCATGGATTTCATATTATCCAAAGCGGTGCCACAATACAAACAAAATGGTTGACTTGACGGGAAAATTGTTTTCATAGGAAAGTGATTGGAACTTAAAACTTAAATGAGCATGTTAGTACAACAATCCCATTTTGTAAGGTTATTTGTTGGACAAACTGCTTTAAAATATCAAGTACATTACTCTTTTTGTTTCTTTTTTTCTCAAAAGAAGACTCTAATTAAATATGCGTATGACCAATGAAATTCTGTTGAAAGACTACAATGAGATTGCGTTTATTTAAATTATGGGGATGTATTTACCATATATAATTTGAGAAGGTCGATGTACATCTGGTGCATACTTTATTTAGCATTTATTACATGTCTACTGATGTACGTAGAAGAAAGAGTGAGCTGGTATGTTGAAATTGTATCGCTGGCTGGTTTGAGGAGACGTTGGCAGAGCTGTTGGGAAGAAGAAGAGTTTCTTATTGCCATTGTGTGTAGAATCTGGAGATGAGTGGTGCAGCACACGATGTACAGTAAGTAGAGAATATCTTGTGTGGAATATTTAGTGTATAATGTAGATTCTTGTACATAAGTATGCATTATAGCGTTGGACGCAGTTCGTGTAGATTTGAATAGGGAGGGATGTCTGTGGGAAGGGAAGCCTGGCATTGGTATTCGCATAATACAATATTGGAGGACATTTATAGTTTCAATTGAGCTGCCATGGCACGATACGATGCATACGCTACGTAGATATCTGAAGAAAGCAGAAGAGCAGCTGCTTCCTTTAGCTTAGAGCCTCCGAAGCGAGGCTAGGTTCTGTGTATGCATTTTACGATTACAATAAATATTCCCTTTCTTCTGCGCATACCACACACATATTTCTGCGACAAGAGAAATCATTCAAAATACTAGGATTTAATACAACAGTGCACTTTCCAACAGCCCAACATCCTACACCTACGAATAAAATTGACTCGCAATGATACATAATGCAGTTCTTTTAAATTCAGCAACCGACTATCTGTGTATTGTGTCCCTGTGTCCTACTTAGCTCACTCTCACTCTTTTACTTTCTTCTGCATTTTTAGTAGTTACTCCTTAAGCTGGGAGAACAGTGTGCTCTAATGCTGTAATGATCCAAGGGAAGGCGAGGCAGTGTGTCTGTCTGTCAGACTTGACTCAGAATGTAATTTACAGATAATTCAATGTTAGCAGGTATACTTAAGACTGAGCTCTACCAATAATGTTCCTAGGTACACGGCTAAGTGTATGCTAAGTGTAGGAATGACTTCTGTCGATGCAGACTCGCCGAACTCAGAGACCCAGAGTGCGATCAGCAGATATTTAAGGTACCAGCCGGCATACTGCACACACATACGTGTGATTGTAGGAATTCTTGTGTAAAGACACAAGTCAATGTTGAATGTGCACATAAAGAAAGTAATACTTTATATTGTAGTATCTTTACTTGCATTTTGTCTCCGATGTAGGATAAGGGAAAAGTGTGATGATGATACGAGGCGTGCCTCAACACGATTTTCACGACATTCCACACACTGCCAGGCTATGGTGCTACATGTCATCGTGTACCGAATTAAATGGAATAACACTGCATAGTATAGAGGGATAGGACACCCGCAACTTTCCCAGAGCCGCAAGTGTCACCTCCATCACCGCACTTTCTCCTCTCTCTTCAATCTCTTAGTCTCTCCGTGCAAAATGCTAGCACAGACAGAAAGCACAAAGAATAAAGAGGAATATTTCTATGCAACCCAAATGTCTGGCTCTAATACACAAAGATTGTTAAAGCAAGAGCCCAGACATCAAAATACCCTCCCACGTTTTATCTCCCAACCTCCTTAACTTTTTAATATTATAGACATCTCCTCCCGCAATGCTCGTCTTTACGATATTTTTACTTTTCTTACATTATAAACAAACCCACTTAATACTTTGGTGTCTTCCCCTCAGCTGTACACAATGCAATGCCCCCTTGCATTAAGTAGTGCATGGAATAGAAATCAAACCCATTGTGTTGTGCATTAAAGGATAACTTTGAACAAAGCACTCCTCACTATTTTCATGATGAGACTTTCAAGTATTTGTACTAGTTGTCGACCCTGTGAACTCAATAGTGTTTTCACGTCATGTCACTGTCTTCGCTATAGGGAGTCGCCCATTTCCTAACCAGTTAACTTTCGCCTCCAATCATTTCTCTATCTTTTCTATTACCTAATGGAGGGCGAACAAACCATAAGAAACACCAATCCCGACCCACTTCCTTATTTATTGCCATCTGAGATACAATTATCGACAGCTGAAAGTGACATTTTCATTTTTGCACTCATATTTTCCTATTTCTTGATAAAAAATTAATTTACGAGTGTGAGCAAGTAAATATTAGGTAGCTAAATAAAGCACACTGTGTACATTGCACCAACGGACGAGAGCAGTCGTAGATGCTTGTCCGTGTACTTTCTCTCAATCCTTTATATATTCATAGATTTCAACCATCTGTTGAAATAAATGAGAATATGCATGGCATTTAGGTATTCATTCCACTTTCATACCACACCATAATAGTGGTGACATGTATTATGAACTTTACAAGTAATACATGCACTTTGGAATATGTGTGTAGCCAATTAGTTATCACATGTGTATGTAGTGATTGAAAATAACTGCTGAGAAATAAAGAGCTATGATTTCATTGTTCGCAACTAACAAAAGATTTACTGGACATAAATATCTTAACCACATTTTCATTTGTGCGAATAAAACTTTTTGCTGTGCTAACAGTAAACATTAGCAAGTTTGATACGTTTGGATAACGACAAAATATAAAAGTATGAAATTGCACGTATACATGAGTATATCCTTTTGAGAAACACGTTTGTCTGGTACGTAAGTTTAAAGCTTTTCATTGAGTAGAGAAAGCGAACATGAACTGAAACATGCAACACTTTTGTGACAGCCAGTCACGAACATGATTTCTTTTTGTTCGCATCACGCTGATTTTTTCATTGTTTTCTGTCAGCTCTTTGTACCTAATATTTACTTTCATAGGAGAAGGTTTTCTATTGAAATACAAACGTTTTCGTGTATGTTTTGACACTCAGTGGTTTTCACGGAAATTTTAATCTACTCGTTGGAAAAATATAAGCCACAGAAGCATCTACCAATTGAAATCATTCTATTTCATGTAGCCTTACGTCACTCCGAGATATTTTTCGTTTTCAGTTGTCACATTGAAATTAACTGCATTTGCAATGGTTTCTTTTGAAATGGATAGCATATGTTGTGTGTAATCTAATAACATAAATTATATTTATCCCATTCTCCTAAATCATAATGCGGAGACCTTTATCTGAAAATTGGATTTCGTATGTTTATTTGTATTTTATAACGGTGTTAAAGTTTAACTAAGAATAAGAGGCAATTAAAAGATATTATTCATTTGACTTTAGACTAACTAAAATGCCAAATCCGGCGAGAAAGTAAATCTAACGACAGAGAGCCTTCACGATAAGGCTGTAAGTTTGCATAGAGTTGTTTTGGTAAAGTTTGTGTTGCTCTTGTTGCAGTGAAAGTGATGTCAGAGTGGTAATTTACGATTAGAGAAAGTAGAAGGCATAAAAATGTTGTGATGGAGGTTAGCGTAAGTATTTAGGTAGAGATAAGAATAGGTAAATGAATATTGGTTAAGGTTTAGGACGGAGAGAGCAGCGAGTCGGCATTTTATGTTGTGTTATGTTTTGTTTTGCACTAGTCGTTGCGTACGTAATGTAGTTTAGTGTAACTGATTCTGACAATGAGTAAAAGTTAGGAGAAAGCTTGGGAGCAGTGAGACTGGAGTCAATGAAATAAAATAAGAAGCGTCTGCTCCCCTATATGTGCAACTCTCTCTCTCTGTTGGGCTGTGTTTTGCCATTATGTTGAGTTGAGCCATTGCTGTTCTACTTTAGTTGGGGCATAGTGGTGGGCATTAGGCTGCAGACAGACTGGATTGCGTTGAATTGAACTGAACTCTAAAGCAAAACCACGGAAGTTCATTACTGTGTATGGTAAACCGCAGGAGAGTTAGGACTGAAGCAGAAGTAACAATAAGTAAGCAAGCAGGGAATGAAATCTCAAAGAAAAAAGCGCTTATTTGGTCTTAATTTGCTCGTGGGAAAACTCTTGCACTACTAACTTACTCTTGACTTGAGTTGACTGCGCTATTACTTTCACTTGTGCCGTGTAGCTTTCTTCCTTCGCAGAATTGTTACTGTTATGGCTTTCCCCCATTTCCAAGCCTTTCTCCACTTTCACCATTATTATTATACCTGCACATCTACGTGCATTTCTACACCACTCCACTCCACGTAGACATAAAAATTCACATGCAACGACCAACTGACTGATTTCGCTCACATGACCACCACGGGGTCCTAGTCTAGGCTTTCTCCACTGTTACCCCAATATACTGGCAGAGCAGCACACCAAGCCACTCTATGTCTTCATATTGTCACATTGCTTTATTGACATAGTTAGTGGATTTCCCACTTTTTGCCATAAAAGTTTGGACGTCAGGGAGATCTGAAAAGTTCCTTTAAAAACTGCTGGTCAATTCCCCAGCAGTCGAAACTTGTTCTTCACAATGTACCTAAGCTATAACGACGTCCCTTCATAACTCGGCACATATATTCTAAACTTTTCAGTATATAGGTACATTTTACTCGTACTGCAACTCAAAACTCCCAGTTATCACTTTCTACTGAAATCACGTCGTTATGCAATGGGAAATGGAATAATGTCAAAATATAGTTACACAAATACGTTATTGTATTGCTTTCTGACTAATTCATTCCAAGAACGACCATTTCATTTCTATTAAATTTCCTCACACCACATTACTCGGGTTCAGGGAAAGACTCCGTTAATGGAATATTGATTTACAGGAATACAAATGTATATTAATGCATTTCTTTCTCGTTTTCACATTGTGGTTTCTCCGGGCGCTCAAAGGAAGTACCTACACATATTTTTATTATTGTTACCATATTCATAAAATCATTCGGGTAATCTCACTGTTCTCCATTTCATTTCCACTGTTAAAGTATACCTTACATTCAATTCATCATACTAAAAGTTATTCAATTATTGATAGAAATTCGCTGAATATTCGCTAGGCTCTACTATGCATTTTCATCTACAATTTTCCCATGATAAAATTGAATTTTCTTACAGCAATGAAGTTTACGTAGATGGAAAACCATTTTCTCTACTCTGCTGATAAACGCGTTATGTCTTTCTCATGCATGTATACACTAAGCTAGTAATATCAAAATATATTAAGTTGGTATTAATCGAATGGGCTAATCCAAACTCATTTTTTGCCACTTAATTGTTCTATTCTTAATAATAATTCAGAATTATTTTTCCTAAATCTGAAGTGTATAAATATAAACGCGTTTTCAGCGCATTTTAGCCGAGGAAATGCTTTTAAAAATTTGAGACATTTGCTGCTGTCGAGTATGAACTAGTATTTATTGGTAATGGTATTTGCTATTGTAATGGCATTGCTATTCATACAGAAAGAGCATATCCAGCATGGCAAAGGCTATAGGCAATAAAATATAGTAGTTAGTAAGATGTTTCAACACCTACAATAATGTTTATGAGTTATGTGCAGAAGGAGATATTCACTTAGAATTGGGATATACAGTACTTGAAGGGCACTTCTCTATATTGCTAGGAAATAAGGAAACGCGAAGTGAAGTGGTGTGCAGTAATTGTATATTGTGTCTCGTTGTAGTAGGATGGATAGAGGTTCAGTAATATTGTAGAGGTCGTAAATAAAGGATGATGTATGGTATAAATAGTAATATAGAAAGTTACATATAGTGCAGATCATTAGAATATATTTATAATATATGTATGTATTTGTGCTAGATTAGAAGACAACACTACAGTGCCGTAAAGTAAACTCGTCTCATTTCATTCAGTCAGCCTCACAGGAAGTTATTTGTAATAACGTGGTGCAACTTTAGCAATAAATTTAATGCATCAAGGCTAAAGCTGAAACGAAAGTGGACTAACTTTCTCCGATTGTTAGGAGGGATTGTTATGTTACTTAGTATGCGTGGTTGTTAGTTGGCGAGAATTTGCAGTGGCGAGGAGGGTTTTGTTTGCAGTGGCTAGACAGGTTACGTATGTTAAGTTATGGCATATGAAATGAAAGTCTGAGTCGCTCAGCTGAAAAAGCAGACGTGTAAACGATGATGAGCTGAATGGTGAAGAAATGAAGTACATTTGTTATAAATGCTCCTATTTGTATGAATGGGCTGGAGAGAAGCATAATCGTTGCTTTTAATGAGAGATAAAATAGCTGACGTACCCAGGTGTCCCATTAATTGCACAGTAAAGAATATTCAACTGCTCTCCACTCCAAAGGGTTAAATGCATGCTCTAAGTAACTAAATATATATCACCATTTCTTCGAGGCACTTTCACCTCTTATGATTTCACGTCTACTGCATAATAATCTGTGTAGACACAGCTATCCACAGATCACACTCCTTTCGGACAGATGCTTTATCTTCACAACCGTCTCCACCTTCCTCAACAGTTCCCCCTCTAAATCTCCTCTATGCATCTCTATATTTGCGCTCTAATTAGTTCCATGACCATTTCAGTGCATCGCAGTCTCCAACACCCAAGATCATCTTATATGTATTTATGATATGGAACCAGTTCAACAACACTAAAGCTACACTCTCAAACGAATGACTGCCTAATGAAGGGCATCATTGTGTATTAAGCACCTACACTAACTAGGCACACTAACATTCATTTTCAAAATGTAATCTTCGCAACTACCCAATGAACAACACAAGAATTTAATACTTTTACAACTAATCACCTGATTAAACTTAAAAAAGCACATTTTAACCTAAACATTTTTAATAATAATAATAATAAACAAAAGCAAAGTAAAAGTGAATTAAAATAAGTGCCAAAAATTCAGTACATACAATATAATCTGTTTTTCATTAATTAGTCCAGAAGGAAAGCACCAGTGCGCTAATTGGCCCAAAAATGCGATTATAGGACTTTAATATTAATTATTTGTTTTTCAGGGGATTGGTTACAAAGTATCGACGACCGGCCAGTAAATTTCGGGAACGTTGACGCTGTGTTGACAGCTGCAGTACAAAAGGAGCACGAAAGACAGGAATGCAACACGGACAGTAGCAGTGGAGCTGGGACAAACACGGAATCTCAATTGACGGTACGTAATACGTGTTTGTCGAATCATCGACTAAACTTTATTTATCACTTCTAACAGAGTTGTTCATCGAGAAATCCAATAAAGCACGGTTGACAAACCAAACATTTTGGGGATTCGTGTTTTGCGTCCAAAACGGAACAAGTTAAGAGCTTGAGAAATATCTTGACGTTGCACTTTTTTTCTCGCTAATTTCTAGTTTCTCGGTATTTGCTGGTAAACTGAGAAATTATATTTAGGTGCGAAGGATACGGTGGTTTGGTTTAGGTTGGAAGAAGTGGGTTCGACTAATTGGTGAGTGAAGATGTTTGATAAAAGTTGTGTAGCAGTGGAGGGAGGAAGGTTTATAGAGGAGGGAGGAAATGGTTATCCAAAGACATCAAAATGAAGTTAGCGGCCTTAGAGGCGTACGGTGTGTATTTATAGCGGTGGAGATATTATTGAGTGGGCTGTTGTCTGGAGTAATGGGTTAAACCTGGTTTTATGGATTACGTCGTGGAAGTAATACGTTGACTGTGGGAAGATGAAAGTTTGTATTTATTTTTTATGGAGGGAAGAATGCGGCGAAGGGGTTTATGCAGGTTGAATTGCTGAGGTCAGCGGAGGAGTGTTCATTGGACGCGGAGCCTCATCTGCGCTACAGTAAACATAAATAGTGCTGCGGATGCGGATGAGCGAAGGCTGATTGCTGAAGGTTCGACGGTGGGCCAGGACAGTTCTGCTTCCCAGCCCTTTGACCGTCCGTCTGTCTAGTCACGTGGAAGTAGAACGCGATTTCGGAACCACCCAAGTGTTCTCTCGAATCTAACTTTGAATTTCCGCAGGGCTCACTCTCGCTCTGACTCAAATCCACCAACCGAGCTTGTTATTTTTTCACAAACTTGTCCTCACTTTATGTACTTTGTTGCACACGCAAAGATTTCGCCCAGTGCATCTGCTCCTATGCCGGGTACTCTGCTCCACCAACTCTGGGCCACCCACAGATGACTTTTATCTTCGTGATGGAAAACTTGATGGAACTACTTACTAGTCTCAAGATAAATTCAATACACGGCCCTAGCTTCGCTACGTACGTTCTCTAAGTGCTACGAGCACTTTTCCTATACAAAACCCAACTCCAATTCAGTCAGTCAAAGCGCAGTTCAAGTAATTCTAGTCTCATTGTTATTACACAGCTCTCCGCTTATTTCCTACTCAAGACTTAAAGACCTTTTATCTCCTAACTGCATTCAAATCTAATCCTTACCTCCCTTACTTAAATTCAACCAATTCCCCTCCCTCTTCTTTTTCTAATAATAAGGCGTCATCACAATTCCCAATGGGTCTTTACCATCCATTATCCTTCCAGGTGGGTCACATCACCACAGCAGTACTGCAAATAGTTACTTTGCTTTTACACTTGTACAGAAGAGTACAGACAAATATATGACCACTATCCAATGTACAAACGAATCCTAAAAATCTTTCTATCATGAATTTTGCAATGCATATATTTAATCAGAAATTGTCATTGAATTTTCGTCAGCAGCAATAATTGTAGAAGCCTTGAATTGACAACTTCTTGCCAGTCATCATTTTTTTAAATTTTCTTTCTGGGTCTACTTTGATTTTCTTTGTTACTGACGTCACTGTTGCCGCTTTCAGTGTCACTGCTACTACGGTATGTTAAAATTGAGAAGTTGCTAGCCATGTTACCTTGTAATCAGCCAAACAGAAACTAGAACTCAATTGTAAGGACGACTAGGACAGGGGGTAAAGTATTCTGCCTCTCCACGTCATACAAATTATCACGATAACCAAAGATAAGGTATACGACAGTATTAGTGAAGACTGTAAACTTGAGGGCAAAGACAATCATTATAGTTGGTAAAGCCAATTCACGGTTTGTCCTTCCACCTTTCTTATCTACTTCATGATATTACCATATTGCTGACACTTACAAGACCTGACTTACTGGAAAACAGTAAAGCTCACTATGTGCAATACACTGCCACATTACCCGACATTAGACATACATGTCTGTATTACACTGTTATCATTAAACATTAACATTTTCTATACATATGCATTGTATAGGAAACCGTTATAACAAAAGGAATATAAAGACAGTTGAGAGAATGGGAGAAAAATATTTCTTGCAAAACAATCGAACTAACTACATTGTTTTCAGTTTACAGTTGCACTTCATGCTAATTTAAATCATTTCCTGCTACTTTCATTTGCCCAAATATTGCCAGTCTGCGACTTTCATTTGCACATATTTTAGCCGCCTGCGACTTTCATCTGCATATATATTAGCCGCCTGCGACTTTCAGTTGCATATATATTGGCAACCTGCGACTTTCATTAGTCCGCAGACTTTCTCTTTCCTGCGGATATCATTCATTTGCATGGAAGGATTAAATCACGGCCTTTGTTTTACAGTTCAATGCTCATTTGTATTTCCTTCACATTTTCATTTTCTGTCCCATAAATATACGAGTCTTTTTCTTTCCTATCAAGACCTACTCAATTTTATTTACTACGTCTTCTACTCCGTAGTAGTATCAACCACACTGCACTGTACAGGTTCCTGTGTATGCTGATCTTGTACCTATTTTCATCGGCGCAGGCGCAAATCCTTTTTTAATTTGCTTGCTGAGCTTTAAGAAGATGACACATCAAAGTTTGAAGTTTTCATCCATTTTTTGACGTAGTACCCCTTAGCTGTAAATAATTCTCCCCAACATTTTCCAGTTGTATATTAAATTTTTCAAAGTCTGCATTTCTCAGTTGAGACTTTGGTTACCATCTTCAAGACTGATAACTAGGCACATGAATTTTGTCACGAGTTCCATGGGTTCGATAATTATGTTAATTTGCTCTGAATATTAAACTGTTACTATTTTCACTTTTAACCCGATGTTTCCATACCTTAGCTGCCCTTTAAGTTATTTTCTTTTAAATGTATGTTTTATTAATTCATATTTTTCGCAAAGCAAACCGAAGATTTGCAGAAACGAATCTTGCTTTCAATTTTTATCAACGCGGTTGAACTTTCTCAAAAGTAGAATTTTTAAAAGTCTGCGCTTTTTCTGCTCTAAGCCAATCAGCATTTCGGCTACACAGAAGACAAATAATCATCCACCCTGACATTAGAAGGAGAATAAGTTTACCCGTTAAATACGTGGCTCTGTTTAACTGTACAAAGACACGTGGTCTACTTAGTAATTTCGAATCCTTCAAGTATTTCTGTAATGCATGTAGAATGGCCTGCATGCATGGTCTAACTTAGATTTGGTTGTGTAACAGGGAAGTTGCTTGTCTTCACTTAAAAGCAGACAGAGAGAAATTGTGCACGTCATTGTATACTGTGTCTGCTATCTTTGCTCGTTTTGTTTTCCTTCGGGCAATACGAAAAGAAATTTGTTATAGGAATTGGTTGTGATATCAGTCCGCACTAGAAATAATCTTAAACATAGAACATTTTTACATCTCCGAAGGGCTCAATAATGCCAAACTTTCTCTATATCGGCAAATACATTGTTTGTTGATCTAAGAAAATGGGCCGTATATCTGTGCCACAAACGGCTTTCTGTCATTACTCTACCTTGTTTGCATTTGTATCTCTTTCCGTTGAACATATAAAAAGAAATTTGTGAGGATTTACTGTCTTGTACATTATCGCTTGAATGTTTCCACTATCAAATTGTTTCGGAAAAGTTAACATATTGAACTGCAAACAAAAAGATAGATTGAAGAATGTAATACTACAGATAGATTCCGAATACCTCTACTCGTGCACAATATCAGATATCAGAACTCCACATTGTCATTCTATCAACTGTAGCTAAACTAGTTTAACTTAAGTATAATTGGATGCGGTGATTTATTTATGAAACAATACAAAATTGCACCTCCATATATTTCTACAGAGTAGTCACCATTTTGTATTTATTTCGAGACCACCTGTGAATAATATTTCTTGACTGCAATTTTCAAAGTATAGAGTTGCATTATGATGTATTCTTTAGAAAATTAAGTTGTCTGGGCGGAAAGTGGATAAATAAACGGAATGCTCCACAGTCTGTTACTTAAGTAGGTAATCAGATGAATTTCCTTTGGCTCTTATGGTTATTTCATTTGCGTGCACCGAACATATTTATCAACGGTGCTTACTTTTCTGGGAAGGAAGAATATTTGCGAATTGTGGACACTCTTATCGTTAGTAGTATACTGTAAGTAAAGAAATGTATTCAGCTACATCACAACGTATACCTTAAATGATTTTGTAGTGCAGCACTATGATGAGAATTACCAATAAACATGTTAAGGCAAGTATATTGCACTACAGATTAACGTACGTCTCTCACGCCATTTAAATGACGTTCCAAAAAGCAATTTGGAAAACATTTTCAATGATCTTAATTGTAAAGATAATATGCAATTTGACTATGTGAAAATAAAGTATTATGCTTTATTTCTTAGCTATTTAATCGCCTATTAGCCAGAAACATTACCAGAGGAGTAGTTACATCAAAAATTGATTATTAATGTCGGTACCTAGTGACGAGTCTTTGTGACATTTAAGGAAAATGGATACACATTTTTACATAATGTTTTGCAACATTTCGCAAGATTTGAAAGCAAAATAATAATTCCCGTGCATTTTCTTTTAGGTGAAATTGGCCCTACAAAGAGTAGCCGGATGTACAATTACTGAGCCAGAAAAACCACCGAGAAAGGTTCGTAATGCTCCTTGTGTAATTATATCTTTAGAACAAACTGAAGTTGTGTATAGAGTGAAGGGAACTGAGCTTATGCAATCCTGTGGCTGGAAATATATATAAAGCAATGAAATGGAAACTGTTGTTAACCTTTTGCAGAGCTTATATCAAGATGCAGAGAGCGGAGGAAGGAGCGAGCAAGATGAAAATATTCGGAGCATTCTTCCTCCTTCAAGCACGGCTGATGAGCTTACTCCAGAACTTTTATCCAATTTGGCAGTCCTTTACATCTCCACTGTGGCCAACTCTCCCAACAGCAATTCGCCTACTAAAGTACGTACTTCTGCTCCATATAAATATCTCTGCTACATCTCATAATGGGACGTGGTGCAATAATGAATCATGTGTATCGTTTTTACGAGAGAATAATATTAATGATGCTCTAAATACCGTGGATAATTGGAGCTCTCTCTTCCAGTGACAAATTCCAACAATTATTCCTTGCATTACCCCGTCATGTCATATCACAAAATTAATTAGTATTTAAAACACAGAGATTAATAGTCTGGATTACTGACAGCCGTAGCCTCATTACAAAAAGTCAAGTCTCAACTGCCTAACCTTGAGAATCTTTCAGTTGAATTGCAAATAATTGGATTGTATTTTATGTAATCACATATTTGATTTTAATGAGATTTTCAACTGCTGTCATATTATTCGATATAATCAGAAAATGTTATTCAAACAGCGTGTCCTTGCAGAATTTAATAATTTGTTACGGATTTTATCGTAAAAAGCACGGATTACTGGGATTCAGCACTTAATGCTGATTTAGAATAGTTTTGCTAATTAGCAGGATGAAGAATGAAAGAATAAACAATAGAGTTTTGAGTACAAAAGGGTTTGAGATTCAATAAGAGTGTATTTACCTTAACTAATGTTTTAACACGATTACTACTATAATAGGATTATACGGATCTGTGTATATCAGCTGGGTAGTTTGCCGGAAATAATCTAATTTCTAGCAGATGTGACTATAGGCACATCTACACAATGGAATTGAGTTAGTAGAGTGCACCGTGCATTGGTGTGTATTTTTGTGAGAGTGTGTTAGAGTTGGAGTTTTAATCTGATACTGAAGAACACGATGTCAACGGCAATCGCATTTATTAAGTCTTGGTGGAAATGACTGGAAAGTTTAGTGAAGAGTAAAACCAAAGTCAGTGTATTTGGAAGATAATAAAAGAGAAATGAAAGAAAGCGAGGGAAAGAGTAATTTTACGACAGCTTTAGCAAACCCGCGATTCCAATGTATTTTCATAGAAGTCTGTGGGGAAAGCGACAAATTGATCCATCAGGGTGGAAAAGAAAGACATATCGGCTAGAATCGAATGGAATCCACTGTAACATTGAGGATCGCATTTATCACCGTCCTGGCATGTCTGTTTGCTGGCTTTCCAACCTTGTCCTCCTGTATTTCTTCCCAGTCTATAACTCCACTTATGCTCCGCAGGTCCAAGATATCATCTGTAATATCAAATGCTACAGTATAGATTTTATACCCTCGGTCTTATTAATGGAAACTGTAGTAATATCTTGGCCGACTGACTTCGCCATTACAAGCAAAAAATATTGTGACACGCTAATAAGTACCAAGTAATATTTTACAATACGTTCTTGATACACATTGCTATTACACTCCATTAGGTAGTCTAGGTGTATAGTTTTCGAAAATTCGGATTATGTGCCGTACCTTGAGCTATAAGTAATGAAATTACATGGAATGAAATAGCTTGGTATAGGTGATAGGTTGTAGGTGAAGGTCATGTTGATACTTTCCGTATTATTCATACATCACTTGGATGTAAAAACTTCTTGACAGAAAATTTGTAGACTGAGTGTCTTTTAGAGATAGTACATGAAAATATATTGCAAAAGGTACTTGATAAGTGAAGACAAAAGTGAGAATTAATATGAAGTGAGTGACAGGAGTTCAAGGTTTGCCTCCAGCTGGTCACAAATCATTATTATTCATGCGGAATTACTATAAAGTGTCTTGACAGCAGGTAACGGATGACCTAACTGAATCCGACAAGACAGGTCAGGAAATTCTAGTAGTGGGAGATCGTAAAGGCCAACGAAAGCCAAACGCAGCGTAAACTCAAGTATAACAACTGACATGGTGTTTTATAATTTCTGCACCACATCTCCCACATTTAATAAAGTCATCGTCAAATCTCCTGGGAAATGTTTACAGGGAACGGGAAGAAGAAGTCTTACTCTTACAGAATGTTTCAATTTTATCAGAAACCTCTTTT
Source organism: Yoshiicerus persimilis (assembly GCA_020352615.2). Classification (NCBI taxonomy): domain Eukaryota; kingdom Metazoa; phylum Arthropoda; class Collembola; order Entomobryomorpha; family Tomoceridae; genus Yoshiicerus; species Yoshiicerus persimilis. Next base: position 1,858,765 of record CM060170.1, on the reverse strand, counting down.
GAATTCAGAACAGCGTTCCATCCTTGTAATATCAGCACATAACCGAGGTTTTACGTATAAGTATCGTATGAAGTGTGTATCTATGACTTATCGTTAGTGCTAAAGGTTTCCCTTTGGTTTTTGGCAATGTTCGTAGATATGTACTATGTCCTAACCTAATAAAAATGAATGTATAGGTATTCTTGCTGGTATGTGTACGTACGTGTATATTTACTACTTTACCGCAGTTTCGACACTGAGACTATAGTTGTATGATTCCAATACATTTGCACTGAATGACTATTTATGTGTGTGTACCTAATACATTATTATATTGGAAACGAGGTGTACAGCCTGCCAAAGCAATAACCACTATATAGATAATAGAAACACCCAGGATGCTATTTTGCAGACGAAATGATGATGAAAGCAAATGAAACTATACCATGAAAATATAACCAGAAAAAATGACTTTCTTTTTAGCTAGTTGCCATAAGATTGGACTAGATTGGTAATACTAACGGTAAGTTGAGTGCTGAGACCGTGTTATTGCATGAGGGGGTATAATGAAGGAATGAAAGAACCAAGTTGGTTATTATATGTGTATCATATTATTATGTGCGAATGAGAGGAGGGAGCGAGGCGATGGCGAGCCAACAATCAACTTGACTCGTACATAAGTGTTGATTCAATTATAATGTTCCACGATCTAAATTGTTTTTCTAAAAATGGTGTGTTCCATGTGAATTGTAGGAGAGAACGAAGGACGTTGTGTTTTCATGGCCCAAAGACACGGAGTCGAACAAAGTTAAAGCCCTGGCTGCCTCTCAAGGAATGTTTTCAACTCTTTTCAGATTGCTACGGGACGTGACAGGATCCTACCCTATCATGTAACGAGACCTTTTCACCTCGCTTTTTTCCTTCTCTAATGTTTCTCCAAGATTACTTTTACCTCATCAACCTAGGGAAAAGAAATTATTTTTATTAAAGTATACCTTCCTCTTCCCTCTCCTTAGAATACTAATAGAAGTCACTGTCACAAAATGTACCTATCTTCTTACATGTTTTTGCCTGTCACTTCATTTATTGTCATTATGATGAAAATGACATGAAAAATATGCGCACGAAAAAAATTCCAATTCATTCTTTTTATTTTGGAAGCCAAAATTGGAAGCGACGTAGAAAAATCGTCGGAATTAACTTACTAGGACTCCATTTACTTATTATGTAGTTTAAGATGGCAATCGCTGTATATATTTCCTTCCTATTAACAATTTTTTATGACTATAAAACACATAGAAAATTAACTGCAAAGTAATATTCCTTAATCGTAGGATTTTAGAAAACCAGCACTGGTCCAGCATTTTCATATTTTGTAAGTTACTTCTGTGGAACTAAAATCCACAGAGCAGACCCGATTTTACAAGAACTGCCAGTTTGATTAATGGTGCGACCATAACACACTGCTCTTATTCTTTTACATACAAAAAATCTTGACGTGTCTTCACTGTAGGGAATGTCGGCCACAATTTGCTTTGGGATATTACAGTGGCTTTTTCGGGTAGTGTAAATCCACACATTCTACTTATTGCTTATGATCTTTAGTTAAGTTGAACTGCCACTTTTTATGGAGTTGTCTGTCACCACACTACGCCAATATTTAATATAAACCTCAACTTTTGTAGTCCATTTAATTCACCCATGGCTACTACACATTAAAATATTTAAGATGCATTTAAACCAATAAAGTTTACTGCGCTTTCTTCACAAAATATTTTACTGTTACTATTATGGAACAGAACGAAATGAATTACTAACCTGTTTGAGTAAGTTATATGTGTGGTCAGCAGGAATCGAACAGTATGAATTGAATTTTGTATTATATTATGCAAAATACATTTCAATATATCTGTTTTGTAAGTATATATTTAATATTAAAGAACCTCTCACGGGGTCCCATTGTTAGCATGGATCAATAAAGGTTATTTAGATTTTGATATGTTGTAGAGTATTCTTTCCTTACTAATATTGATTAGAAATTTTTTCAAAAACAATCATCTGAAAAATCATTGTTAAACGCCTCAGACCTACTTTGCATGCTAAACTGCGACTTTTGAACTGGCCCAGCCCAGAGGTCATACAAGTACAAATGATTGTTTTTGAAAAAGTCTGCAACACATCAACATCTAAATAAACTTTTCTGATCCCTGCTAACAATGAGACCCCTTGAGCGGTTCTTTATTTAAATGCACTCAGTAGTCCTACGGTATTACGATAAGATGAATAATGTTACAAAAGATTTCCGGGCTTCTCGATCCCTAAAGAATCGATTGTACATTTGCTAATCGAGATCTAGTGAAGTTGTCAATCGTGTATATTTGGATAGGGCAAATGAACACACAAAGACGAAATAGGAAGCCATTAGTAAAATTATGTTGTGTAGTACATAAGAATTCATAGCTTATGAATAGGAACATGCTGTATTCGTGAATTCCGCATCCAGCTTCATTTTGACTTGGAAGTGCAACATCGTAAATGGGAAATATGTATAATGGGACCATTTGTAGTTACATCTGAATTGCACGACGTGGCAATAAATTACAATGTGAGTCTATCAAGAATTAAGACCTGTTTACTTAGCACATCTAGGTTGTCAGTAACTGCCTACCATATCGCTGCCTTTGGACAAGTATTTGTCAAGTTATTATGTTCCCAATAATTGTAGTATGAGCAGGAGTGAGCGGTACTAAGATGCAGACGTAGTATACGTAGTATACATGTTACTTAACATTTTTAGCTTTCTCACAGTTGAGTAGACAACGACAGATAGACTCTGCTCTCTTGTCCTGCCATTGCACATGTGTCATTTCACATTTGCTTACTTCTGACTGAGGAACTGCTGTTCTGAAGTGTTTTCCTGTGATAAATTGTAGACTGAAAGGAAATACGGCATACGAATTTGGGAAAATGCTAGTAAATGGATTCAGTAAAACAATGTTCTGCTTTGAAGGAAACAAACCGCAACAGTAATGGCGTATTATCCTCCTGTGAGTACGCTCTGCTGTGCTGCAAAAAGTAAAGTCAAATGAAAGTTAGTCGCACTTGAAATAAGCAGGTGCCGTAATAAAATGCTTACTAAAAGTTTAAACCTTTATAACTTCAAGTGGATAATCTGAAACTAGCATAGCATGCATAAACCACTTTCGTGGAACGTTTTAGTATCCCATTACGTATAAAACTGCACTCTAAATTGCAAGATGAAAATTTTCTAAAAATGAAAACATAGCTTTTGGAAAACGTTTATACATACAAGATTGTGTGTTTTCCGTTTTGCTAACAATGGAAATGCCAAAAGAGAAAAGAAAGTTTTGATTAGTCTCTACGGTTTATTTTACTATCAAAATATCTTTCTTAGTCTTGCAATAAAATATTATTTGGCATTTTCGAGATATTTAAATACTACAGGACTCTAAGTTGCTCCCTAAATAAAAAAGGTGATGAAATATCAGTAAAGTTTGCAAATGGGGTTCCAAAAGGTAGATAGGTCCAGACTCAACATGGGTGCTAACAAACAGACAATTCATTTATGTAAGCTTTTCGATTTACGTCGGACGATGCAAAAAGTGAGAAATAGAAACGGTTTATTGGTCAAACGCAATTTCTAGCAAACTGATTTACGGTAGCCGAAAGTGTTTTCGGTCGCAAATCTATCCATACTTGCCTTCCTTCGGCTGAAATATGGCGGAAGATAAAATATAACATAATGCATGTAAGGGGAAAATGGCATAATACACAGACAAAGAAAAAGTGGCGGATTAAAGAGAAAATTAGGAGTTGCGGTAGTCCTTAGATTTTATACAAAAGTATGGTCATGAATAAGCTTTGTAAAGCTTTTAACAGTTTCCTTTTCTCATGAGGCATTAAATATTGTAGAGCAGGAGTGTTGTATAAGTAGTGCAGAAACAAGGAAATTGTAGCATGAAAACTCTTTCTAACTTTTACTGCACAAGTTTCACGTTGGAGTTGCATAGAGGGATTAGAGGGAAAGGGAGCAAACAATAGGTAAGTTGTGATAGCGATCCTATTTGTTTTGTATTCTGTACTGTTTTCCCAGACAAGATTTTTACTGTACTGGAATAACATTCACGTCAGAATTAAGTACGTACATGTTTGTATTTATGTATATACCTACACATACATTACCCAAATGTGTACACTCAGATATCATTTCGTAGATATACCACGTACAGGGTTTATCATAATGTCGCAAATTGCAGAACTATTTTTTGTAGGTGAATATTAAATTTCCATTAGCATGGCTTTGCTGCAGTAAGCAAGGATAAATAAATCAGCAAAAGCAACAATTTCACCATGCTCAAAGTAAATCTATTCACAACATGTGAATAAATATTCTGTATTAGTCTGCACTTAAAACCAGATTGCAATGTAGTGAACTGAATACAAGTATTAAGTGCTGGGCTTTATGTATTCTGTAGTCACGCTACATTTGATTTTATTTCGGTAGACCATAAACATTATTTACTATGCAATAAAATATACTTCTCCTACATCTTATATATTTATAATATCACTTACTTTGTAAGTATGTACCATGAAATAATTTCCTAAGTAATTGTATCATCGTGCGATTGCATCAGTGAAAGCGAATCAAATAAAATGGTTTTGTTTTATTGTTCTATAGATTGACCTACAATATTTATTATGTACACACATAAATGGCCACATAAATAAGTGCTTTAATTCCATTCATTTTATGTCGTTACATTCTGTGGTCTGCGCTCCAGCATTACATTTTATGGTGTGTGTACATATTTTATATGAGCCATGTCCTCGCTTCCTAGAATCCTATTATGCCCTACAACATAAAGCAGTTAGTATACTTAAAAATTAATGGTATCAATTACTGTAGTAACTGCGTAAATATACAGTGAATAGGAATTTTTATCAATGGCTCTTCTAAATATCTTCAGTGCGAATTAGCAAATGAGAATAAAAATAGCAGTACTTATGAATGATAATTAAATCATGCAGGTCAATGCAGTGGTTTTTATATATAAAGCTTCTTGAAATGGTTTTTGAGGCATAGGACTTAGCATTGGAAAATTTTGGGTGCTAAAACACTTAATAAGCGAGCATTTTTACCTGTAAGACATGTTAATTCGTAAAATAGTTTGGTTTCAATGCTGTATGAACTTCTCTCAGTATTTGAGAAAAGTTCTATTAAATCTTTATGTGGAAATGAACATTTTAATGCCTTACTGTGTGAGGGTGCTATAATGCAGCAAGAGTGGAAACGCACACCTTACATATAAAGTACATTGGTTTTATTACTACAGGTCGCGAGTAATGATCAATGAGGTTCCTATGGACGTGAGTTACTGGAGCGACAACGGGGGAAAGAGTCTTTTGCTTTTGGCTACCGCCACAAGTGTTTCTAATTTATCTTCAGGTGCCATACATCTCAACTCGTGTAGTAACACGGAAAACAAAAAGCAAATGACAAGGTAAGCCATTTAAACATGTTGGATACAAACAAATAAAATCAAAAACAAAAGAAAACCATTACAAACAAAACTATCAGGGCTACTCCACAAATGTGCAGCAAAGAAACTAGTGTTGTCCTCAATAATTCATTCCAACAAAAGGAAATTACAGGATTGAAGTATTTTACTGACCTTTTCTGGGACGCACTGTAGTTATGTTTCAGGTGTTATTTTAAGCATGGTAGCATGTTCCGTCCTTTCAATAGCCACTTATACTTTCTTTGTTAGTTTTCAGACTTAGCGTTCCAAAACGTGTTAAGCAATGCAGTATAGTATAAATACCTTTCAGATGACTATTTATGATAGTAAATTTATAACACGTTATTAGACTGGTAACAAGGAAATAGCATATTGTGCTTTAACTACTACATTTGTTACATTGCTGCTATTGAGTTACCTAAATACTTAGACATGCAATGTTTCTTGAATGGATATTAAAATCCTTCAAGTAGAGAAATGCATTTTCATAAAATATTTTATTTCTTGGAGATCTAAAATTCAGAACAATGTGATTAGTTTTCATATTTTATAGGTATTCAATTTTATTTTTAAGACGCTTTCGATTGTCCACCACTGACAATCAAGCAACATATACTAATTATACCACGTATTTTAGCAACCAACCTATGTAAAAGGTCTGTTGAATTTATTTATTTTATTTTTCTAATGATTTGAAATAATTGAAGTTCGAAGAACTAATATATTCAATATGCTCATCAGAAAGAAATATTAGCATGGCGAGGAAAGTTATCCTACGGAGATGTAGAAGTACAAGAATTTGTTTAGGAATGATATTCAAGTATATACTAGCAATTATTTGTATTGTACTGAATACGTGGATAGCAAAAGTTGTCCCTTTGTGTGAGATGACGTGGACGAATGTTTGTTGTCGTAGCAGTAAGGAAGTAGGTAATTTTAGGAGTGAGTCGCAACATTGAACATTAGAGCTGTAGGTTTTGATAGCCAAGTGGCAAAAGTCATTCAAACAAATGACAAAGCAGCATCCTGATAGCCTGTTGTTTAGTTTAATGAAATTTAATTGGATTGCCACCAGTAAAAAGTCATGGTGAGTGGAGAATGCTGCAAGTGGAGTGGACTGACACTTTAGTACATGCTATCACATTCACATCCCACCTATTTTCTTTAATGGCCCTGCATATACACCAAATTCGGCTGCCCCTTTGTATCTCTATGTGTAGTAGTGCGTAATAAAACCAGAATAGACCTTTCTCCTCAATAACTCTCCTCGCAAAATAAGAAATTTTCATTAGCGTGTAGAGTAGGCTCTTGTGTAATTAACAGCTTTCCCTTTCAAAGGGGAAATGAAAGGCATACAGGTAAATACAATGCAAAAACTAAGCTAAAGATTGGATATGTTGGCCTTTATAAGGAATGTTCGAAGCAAACCAGTATGTTTTAAAACATTTTAATGTGGATTAACGAGGTATTTGTTCTATGTATTTTTATGCGACGAATCCCAAGAAATATCATAATCAAAGGAATTTATGTAGTGTAATAAATAATTCATTATAATGAGGACATCTTCAAAATTAGAGCCCCATGTTGTTATCTTTATCGCACAGTTAGAAATAGTCTATTAAGAATTTTTTTCCGAATTCCCCACATAAAAATCTGTCGGGAAAATATCTCATGCGTTAGACCAAAAAGTTTTTTAATGTGCACTAGCTTGTTTTGAAACAAACTGAGCTTTTATATAAATGCTGACAGATACACTCCACGAAATGCATTTGTAATTCAGGCCATGGTGCATTACTGACTTATATTATATGATATTGGCGATATTACCTAACTTGTTATACCATATTTCTTTGCTTAAAATTGACTTTGGAATTGACGACATTAACATTGTTTCCTTCGGAGAAAAATTTAGAGTATTTTTAAATTGTATTTAGAAAATGGAGTATTTTACTTTGGACAAAGAAATGTAGTATTTTGTATTTTGAAGAAATTTCGGATGTATTTTGTATATTGATGATCAAAAAATTGTTTTTTGAGCGAAGTATTTAAAAAGTATTTTTGATGTATTTTACCCAACTATACTCATTTCTTTAGGTTTAATGAGTTATCCTAAGTGGCTAATAATCCCTTAGTCTTGGATGTGTTATTGTATTAGATGTAGCGGTGTATACAGAATCATTTAATTGCCTTCAAGAATGTATCCATGCGTTCTACTCCTAGGAAGTGTTTGTGGGTAGTCTTAAGTAATTTAACATGCTTCGTTTGTATTATGTGGATTTCAGAGAAGAGATGAATTGTGGCGGTGCTCCTGTCTCCCATAGAATAATGAATAGACTTAAGAATGCAATTACCTTCAAGTACGGAAGCCTTACCAGGTACATTATTTGAATTATATCTAATTTCCATATCACTAATTTATTATTCACGACTATCCATCCATGTTTCATTATTCTCAAAATTACGTTAGTGAATTTGGTTAGCTGATCACTTAAGTTATGTCTACGTACATTCACACAAATGGCTTTGTGCGAATATCTTGGTATTCAAACTGCAATTAAGATATTTTACTCCAATTGTACTGGAAACGCTAATTTACAGCACACCGTATATAATTTAGTAAAATTACAGGAAATTAAAATGAAAGGAATAGTCAAACAGTTAAACACCCCGTTCATCTGCATGTTTTGGATTAGTTGTGGAGTATGCTCAATCAAGTAACATTACATTCATTTAAAAAGATTCTTGCTATTGAACTTCAACGACTTCAACGAATAAAAAAGGTTTTAAGCTCGTAATTGATATACCGATTGACTTAGATCAAAAAGAAACGTCAAGTTTGACTGACTTTTCTTTTTGACCAAAGTTCACATATGAAAAGGTTTGAACTAATTATCTCAAAACTGTAAGAAATTACAGCATTTAGCGAGGAACAGAAAGAAATGCTATGCCGAATAAAGCAGTATAAAGTGACAAAGCTTTTCCAAATGTATTTTTCTAGTACTCTTTTATGAATGATTTCAACGAAGTGAAATTGAAAAGAAGACACGAAATTTAGAATGAGAAAGAAAAAGAATATTCTGTCCCTGGGACTCTAAAATAACAAACATTTATATTAACAAGGGGTTGCAAATTCTTCAGTCAGTAAACAAAGGTAGGCTATTCTCGGTCTTTCTAAAATAGTAAATTTGGCATAATTTGTCTACATCTTCAATAACTAGTGGAGACAACTTTATCAGATTTGTCTCCACCGTGGAAAGGCCAAGTTTTATGTCAGCTTATCTTACACACACTATTGAAATACAATTTAGAAACTGATGGTATTATTACAGTATACCATTGCATTAACTTTTGGCGTATATGTAAATTAGAAATAGATATTTTTAGAGATGTACATACATGATAGTATTTCTAGACTGCTTTGCTAGATGTGTTTAGCTTTATGTAGGGCTGTGTGATTTTATAGGTGTGTGAATATGAGCGTATTTATTTATTTGCTGTGTAATATTTGCAGTGGACAATTGGAAAGTTGGACTGTTGTAGGGAAAATGGAAAGCAAATACTTGTCTGTACCTTAACCCCTGTTGACAATAGGAGGTATTACATGTAAAAAATAAATGTAAAGTATGGAATGGAAGGTAGGTGGAAGTGGACTAGCTCCAACATACATAATAAACAGTGAGAGAGGAAAAAAGAAGTACAAGCGTAAAAGAGTTGGATAAAAGGTTGTTTTTGTGTGTGTGGCAGTATTGTGAGTTTAGGTCTGTCTGTATGCAGTTAAAAAGTGTGGAAATTGGAGGAGGTTAGGATGAGGAAGGAGTATAGTGAATCCGGGCGAGTACTTAGAAGTAAAGTGTGTGCAGTGTTTGACGTGGCTATGCCTTTGACTGCACTCTCGGTATTTGGTAGAATTTACTCCTTTCTCTTTCTGAAAGTCTGAAAGAGGAAGGAAATGTAACATGACTTTGTGCACACAAACAACTTTTAAGCTGTCACATGGCAATTTCAGTTACTTTAGTTTTGTCCAACTCAAAGAAAGTTTTCGGGTGTGATTCAAAGGGCGAAGGCTTGCTTTCTTTACCATCTATCATGTAAGTAGACACATGCCGTAGTAATGGTAATAAAACAGCCGACCTTTCCTATTCTTAACGGTGCGTTGAGAACGCTGCGATACATGCCAAGTCCCTATATTGCAATTGCCAATATATGTACACGCCTATTGCATTACAGACAGCCATGCATTCTCCCGCGATACACTTCAGGCTCACGATCACCCAGACATCCGCACAAAAAGCAAAACTTACAAGCACACAGAGAGTAAGTAAACTAATCGTAAGTCAAGCCAAGTCACCCATGTTCCCCAAATGCATGATTGTGCAATGCGATATGTACATAAGTATCTGTAGCCAGCAATACTTTTATTTCGCTCATCCTCCCTGTCCCTGTCCTGCACCAGAGATACCTCTCTCCTCCAAATCCACCATACTCAAACAATATTTCTACTTCATTTTGTCGCTAGTTACTTTTCTATTCCACTTTCTATTGCCAGCTCTTCCAACTTAAAAGTCCTTTTTCCGCTCCGCTCTCCAACACTCTAAAATGAAAAAGTGTCCTCCACAGCCAACCTTAAAATACTCAACAAAGGTACACTGAATCTGAAGTATAATATTTTCCGCAATTTTCCACACCCTGCTCTCCTCTATTCAGCTCTGTCTAACTCTCTAAACTATGTATTTAAACAATGTGTCAGCGCCGAGCAATATAACCAGCCAGGATCGTCTACAGAATTTGGTTTAAAGTGTTGATATTCAAAGATCAAAGAATATCTAAAATTTTTCATAAACATGAAGGATTTTGCATTCTGGCCCATAAATATTGGTATGTACTTAATACGTTAGCATTTTAATTAAAATTAAATTTAAAAAATATACTTTGTCAGAACTGGCGCTTATTGCAAATAATACCTGAGTACCCATCCATCAATAATTGTTTTTACCATGAGATTAATGAATGGAAAGAGTGGGTTGGTGGTCGGGTGATTCGGTGTGGCAGTGACACATGGTTGGGTACATGGAGGTGCACTTAAAGTGGGTTGGTGCACTCGACTCGTCCGAGAAATGCGGACGGGAGAAGAGAAAAGGGAAACAGCAGAAAATACTAGTGGATTAAATGGTGTGGAATGGGATTTATTTGGAGGCTCTTTGATGTGAATCAATAGATGAGACAGGAAAGATTGGAAAATGAGAGAAAACTTGGAGGTTTTATGTTTTAGATGGTTGATTTATGAGTGTATATCTATTGAGGAGAACGTTGAGTTGCAGCCACGATGTGTTGCCGTTGGCACATCTCCTTCCCGTCCGCCTAGAAATTCTTTCCTAGTTTACTGGGGATTTGTTGTTTTTGGCTGTGCAAGGTAGTGCATACATGAATTCTGCATAAGTTCTAATATTCACGGGGAAGGAGGCTCACTGATAGATTGCTCATAGAAACTAACCGAAGAGACTCCATAAACTCCTTTTTATGTTCATATAGGGAATTTTTATGGGAGTCCTTTCTTTTCCTTCGCTCAGCCTTCGTGGTCAATTTTCCATATGTTCTAATATAATTCTGCCTCCAAATCCTATTAAATATTTCATGGACATTACAGATAAAAAATGAGAACTACACACAAGTGCGCCGCTTCTTTCGTCCTTTCGCTCTTAGTCTTAGCAACCTGCTCTTCAAATCATCTACCTACCTACTCACAACTACCTACGCCGCCTAAACCAAGCCGTGTGGTCAAATATCTTGTCTACGAGGAATACTTTTCATATAAATAGATAGTATCTCCTGTATCGTCGCAGAATTTGGATTTGCAGTGTCCATTGATCATAGGCGAATTCAAAGTCGCTCTCAATTAGGATTTAAGGGATAATATATAACTGTTGGAAATGTCGCTTCCTAGGCTATACCCCGAAGAAAGTATTATATTATTCAGATAAATATTTATTATCACACCCTTGTTGCTCTTTAATGGATCCGAATAAAATTGATATATTTCCCAGTTTATTCCAAGATAAATTGTTTTGCCAAAGAAAAGTAATAGCTACTTAGAAACAAGGTAAGCCGTGCAGCTGCAGGGCTTCTCTTTCCTTCTACTTGGAAATCAAAGACAAACTTATCCTTAAGGCGAAGAAAGTGAATGATGATCTGATAGTCGTCTGTACGTTGATAATCTATTGGTATTACTATCATTTTTGGATCTGCTATCCCCAATTGCAATCCATCAACGTCTTCGCTACCTCAGTTGGCCAATCCATCAGGGATACAGTCTAATTCTCCATTCCCCTTTTCCAATAAGAAACAATCTAAGAATACTAAAAGTCTTTATGAAATTTCCCTCCTACCTACTTACTTTCACTGACGTAATAATATTTTTCATTATTCTCACAATGAAATCACAAACAAAAACTCAATTTCCCGGCTTACAGCTCTCCAGACGCGGTTTCAGGGGTCAATCAAATTTCCGTTGACGTCAAATACTATTGTGTCTGCTTAAATAAGGAGCAACTCTATTTTGTCTGCCATTCAGTGACAATGAATAATTACAACCTTCAAAAGTAATTTAATGCGCCCATGGATATAACCAAAAAGAGTGAAAGATACCAAATAAATTTATCTATCGCGTAATATCATATTTTTCGCCAATCATCTCCCAGTAACTCCTCTATAAAGAAAACTGCACTGAAAGATAAAAATTATTTTACCTCACTTGGATTAAAAACCCTATTTTCCGTTATTTATAGAAAATTTGCAAAGAAAAGGTAGTGCAAATGCTGAACTGGTATTTTATACTGCAAAGATGACATGTGTCAAACAAATTTCAAGCGGTCTTAGGCAACTATTGTCACTAACCACTGCACAGCAGGGAGTCTTTTTAAAAATCATAGCTAGTTTGAATGCCATATAACATTATTCGATAGGAGGAACTGAAAAGAAGACTTTCTACTTTAGGCAATGGCCCGAAATGAATGCCTCCATGTTTTCCGATGTCTCTAATTTGCCTTTTGCTGGTGGTAAACACACATAAGTATACCATAAAAACAGACTTAAATTCCCTTATACTATTTTGAAAATAAAGGCTTGAAATAGACTTTTCACACAAATGGCTAGTTTTGTTTGTGTATAAGCCATATTTTATAATTCCCAGGATTGCATCTTGGTTTTCCTAAGAAATAACTCGTGTGACCTAATTTATTCAATTTCTATAAATTTGGAATGTGACTGTTTCATCCTGACAATAGGTAGAACGAGTAAATCCGTTCTCTTTAGCATTGAAACTGTTCCACTGAAACTTGTGATGAAATAAACCACAACCTCAAAGTTTGGTTTTTATTAAAGTATGAATTAACTGCAGTACCGTTTCTCTTTACCATGTGAGTTTAGAAATAAACTCAGAGATTGTTATTTTGAAGTGAGAATGTATTTCTGTTTATACGGTGTACTTAATCAGCATTTCGAATATTCTGTAATGTTTGAAATAACAAGTGTCATTTTGACAGCGTCGAAATTGAAGAGAATTTTCTTTTGTGGCCGAGGAATGAAAGGGAAAATGAGAATGAATGAAACTGGAATTTTTGAGTGCATCACTGGTTTGGAGATGGAGCTATGTAGACGGAGTAGATATGGAGGGAGAGTAGATATAGGAGTGTGTTCTGCAATTTGTGTGTGCCGTGCGAGAGCGGCAGACTGGGAGGAGAGACCATTATGCCATAATCTGTAATAGAAGAAATGGAAGCGAACTGAATTCTTCTTGAACTTGTTGTAAACCATTAGGGCATTCTCAACGACTAACGAGATCGAAATGGCTCGTTACCTGTCCAACACTTTGGCCGGCCTAATTGACGTTTCGGAGGATTTCTTATTTATGGAAGTGCCAACAACGAGTCTCAACTTACCGTCTCATATTCAAGTAAGTCGGCTCTCTCACAATTTTTTCCTCTGCACTCCACCCTCCCAATTCACTTCTCCGCTCTCCTTCTTCCGTCGCCTGCCTGTCTCTCCCAACCTTAATTCAAGCTTTGCATCCGCATTTTCTGGATGAACCTAATTTTAGCAAGGCTTAACTTCCTTTCTCTGTCTTCAACCTACAGCAGTCGGCCGCCTCCTAATCAAAGTCATTATACCAATGCATATAAGAAACCATTCACCTAGCAGATTACATAAATATAATTATCCGCTCTTCCTATTTTATATTTTCTGCCTCACTATTTCCATCACATGCAACTATTTCTATTTGGAATCATTTTCACTCCAAATGCATCAAATTACACTTCTTTTGCTCCTTTTTTCTTTCCTTACTTGTTAGGCGTAATGAGACTCACTCCTTTCCATTGCCTTTCGATTTTCTCCAAAGGTGTTACCCAGCATTTCTTTTAGCTTTCTCTCCTCTTTAATGTAATTGTATTTCTCTAGCTTCCACTATCATTTCGGATTTTCTCTTTTAAACTATATGTGTCAAAGGTATTTAATACCTACCATTCAAAATTTCAAAGAAAGCAACAAAAACCTTGCGGAATTAATGTGAGCATGGAACTGTCTTCTCCAGATTTATTTTTCCACTGTACTATAAAAACCTGTACCTGCATAATTTATAGGCAACCGTATAACTACAGAATAGGGGTACTACTTAATTTAGTACATTTGCTTCACATGCAATGAAGACCAGGTTCACAGTATTGCCCGCAGAATTGCTTAGTATGCTTAATGTTTCAAGTTAAGGTAAGCGCATGTACGCTTTTATTGAATCTTTTTTCAAATTAAATTATACTTGTGTGCTTTTTTAAATTATTTTCTTGTGATTTACAGTTTGATAAATAGATATGTCTGGTTTTCTATTTTAGTATCCACTTGATGAGCTTCTCTACATTTTCGAAACATCCGACTTTTATATGCAAGTAAGTTTCTTCTGTGTTTTTATGGAATGCCTATAAATTATATGATAGATGATGTTGGTTCACGGTACACTGCAATCCTATAATAGTAGAATGCTATTCTAGGATTACAGTGTAGTATACTTACAATTGATTCGACATAACGGTTTAATTATCTTGACCAGCTTCTGTTTTGGCCATAGTTAATAAAAGCAAAATACTCGATAACAATTATAGTGATTGTGCACACACAGTGTATTTATTCTAGGAACCATTACTTTGTGCACCTTGTCACACTTTTATTAGATCTAACTCAATACTCGATAATTAAAACAAGTGTTTTATTGTTTGCTTAATAGATCAATTTTACTGAATGAATTAGTATCGATAACCCTGAAAATGGGGCAAGGCGTATTATTATCTCTATTTTGTGTTCATATAGCAGCTTAAACTAACAGTTCTAATTTTGCTAATGAAAGTTTGCACGGACTAATATTTTCCCAGGAATAGTGATGACCACGTTGTTGTATTTGAAAGTTCTGATACCTAATAGCAATGAAACTGTATATGACATCATGCATTTCTGCTGCGAACACCGTTCTCCCAGCTTCATTTGGCGTTCAATTTAATTCTGCCTGTCTGTGCAAATATTTACATTATTATTGTAAAGTGGACGCTTCTGCACTTATGCAATTAATTATAATAGTCAGTTTATTGATTTAGCATCCTACCTATATATGAAGGAACACTGTAGTGTACTGGGTCATGATAGGCATTTAGGCATTATGGAAATATCATTGAAATATAACTTAAGTTGTAATTAAACCTCCCAAGGCACTATCAATTAATTTTTAGCTGTGCGTAAATTTTAGCACACATGTTACCGTATAACCGGTGTTTAATCGTAACCTACTACGATTAAAATTACACATCATGTACATTGATATAGTGTATGCATAGCAAGTCATCAACCTATGTCAATATTTAAAACATTTGTTAAATATTTTCAGAATATTTGCATTATATGCGTCCAGTTTTATGTGGATTTATACATTCAGTTTGTTTTAATTTCAAATTTAAAAAAATTATCAGGTATATAGGTCTTATAAATGTATACAATTAAATTTTCTTTCAATCCATTTGTCTTAATTAGATGTGAAAATATTGGATTCATGTTTTTGAAATGTTCATTTCAAACCCGGCAAAGAAAATTTCGTATAGAATTTGATTTCAATTAAGCCCAATGTTCAAAACAAATTTGCTTTTTGAATGAATATGGATTTTGGAATTCGTTGCATATATGATGTATTACAGGGAAAATATAGTGAAGGCTACTTGCTACTTTATTAAAGTAAAGCAGAGCGTTATCTTACATGGTATGAACTGTAAGCAAACATGGGAAAGAAAGTATCCATCGTAAGGAGTTATTTGATAAGGTTTGGAGAAGACGACAGACTTTCAATTGGTGAGTGATGAGAAGGACGAGAATATTAAATTATGATTTCATTATCTTCTACTGGATTCCGTCCGCGTCTCTTCATTTTCTTGATTACTTTATTCCAATAAGTGTAAGTTTTATCTGGCTGTAAAATCTCCTGCATATGTACGGAGTAGTTCTTTATTAATTCATATGTATGTATGGAAGCTCTCTTTATTAAGGGAGTATGGAAAGGACTGCTATCGTTGATGAGCGTCATTTCACTTTGTCAGTCGTCTATTCTTATAATTCACGGAATTCAGCCCAATTCAATTCCATAGAAACTTTTAGGAGAGCATCGTAGAAATTCTATAGCTATTTTATATTGACGTGGAGCCAGAGTGGAGTAATTCTTTCTCCGCGTCCTCCTTCTTTTGACAAGACCGTCGTGTAGCCTCAGCACCGACAGCAGACTCCATTCAAATTAAAGACATTTTATTCATAGCTTCCTTCACATCTCTTTCTTTTACTTTGTCCCTTACTTGCAAGAGTTAAATCTCTCTCCAGTACTCCATGATTTTATGATTAGTGACTTTTCTTCTTAACTCAGATAACCAAATTTAGAGCACCAGACTTCAACTCTGCCACACATCAGACTTCAGCAGTTCTGAATACAAATCGAAAAAATTTCTATTTTAGGAAACAGTTTCAATGTCAACACCAACTAGTACAGAACAGCCATATACTTTCTGTCCTTGTGACGCTCTCCTATTTTCATGTAAATTTACAAGACGTGGTAACTTCCACAGTATGTAATAATCTTTACTGACAATAAGTTAATTTGAATAATGTCTTTCCTACGACTACATAACGCATACGGTATAGATAACTAGATTCTCCAATTAGTTTACTATAGCTGAAAGCTAAGGTAACCACCTACACGATCGTTAGTTTAAATTACAAATTTGTCATCCATTTATAAAGCTACGTACGTGGGTGTATTATTCGTAGTGCAAGGTACGCTTACCGTCGTGTATTTCTAATGTGCTCTTTTGCATTCAAACGCGACAAAACATCCTAATTGATGTTCATTTCCTTCTTTCCTTCATTTAGACAATTGTCTTACTTTCGGTATTCCTCTTAAACTATGATTTGTCTTTTCCCTTAATTACAGGAAGTGGCCAACCATTCTAAATCGGAAGATTCTCATTTCCATTGTCTTGGCTCATGTCTTATGTACAAGGTAAGTTGTGAAACTCTTAAAATATTGTAATATTATAAAAATGTACAATATGCTGGATAAGTACAATGTAAAGTTAACCACTGTTTGTGTAAGGAGTATTTAAGTTATTAATTAATTCTGATTTAAACCCATTCTTTTAGTTTACGTTGAAATAAATACAAAACGAGAGTTTTGTATTTTCTTTGACTTTTGTTTTTGTTTCAAATCTGCACTGCCCTCGTAACGTATAGATTTATTAATTAAATGCAATAACAAGGATGAGAACAACATCCAACCCGTCTGCAATATTGTACACTAGTATGTTTTGATCCGCGAAATTAATTCCTCTAGGCATCTTGTTAGTGAGATGAAAGCGATTCATAAATATCTTCGGTTACTTAGTGTTTTGAATACACAATAAGGGAAAAGGTTATGCATTTTTAATACTTATTTAGTTAGGGTACACGAAGGCAAACCTATAATTAGGCTTTAATACTTAATATGGCAGAGGTGTTCCACGACAAATACGTATGGCAATTGCAACACCTAATATTTAGTAAGCGTATATACAGGATCCTAGAGTAATTTTTGCAGCCAATTTTCGTACTTAATATTGCATTTTACAGTCTTCACCAAGCAAAGTGCAATGATAGTTCTGAAAAGATTATTTTGAACAATTGAATCCACAATTAGTAGATCTCAATAAAAGCCAGAAAATCGATGCACGCATTATATTTGGAATTTTGAAAGATTATTTAGTATTTTAAAAAATAAATGAAACTACTAACTTACACTAACTTTATTGTACAACTGAAAATTTAATTGCATGTGCCCAAAAATAATTTTTGTTTATCTGTGTGGTTGCTTTAAAGTTTACTTTTGCTTTTGGGCCATCTGAGGATGGTGAGATAGGTTGATTTGGAGTAAAATGGTTTTTGGAGACCCTGTAAATGACTTGAGAGGATGTGGAGATATTAAAAGCTCGACATAAAGCTTGCCCTCGCTTTATCGTGGTACACATAGCCATATGCATGTGTTTATGTATCTTTTCGTTTTATTGACCCATTTAGCCACGTCTCATCAGTCTGATTGTGATGAGTGTAAGCATTAATGTAAACATCAGCTCTTTAATAAATGAACTGCTCGCCTCCTCTTCTCTCTTTCACTCGTAAATGGAAAGTCGGACTTTGCCTCGCACTAGGCGTTGTGTCTGGCGAAAAGGAAAGGGAAACGTATGGAGAAAGGAATGAATGAACAAAGTGTGTTTTAAATAGGAGTGTTTGTTTCATTGTTACTCTTCAGTGTTCGCCCGACTTGTTTAGCAAACTTACCACTTTTTCCTAATGGGAATTCGGAGTCGGGTCTACTGTTGTGCACAAGATTCCATTTGGGTTCATTGTTCATGTGACTAAATGTGGATCTCTGTGCATGTATACATAATACTTTCAAATGCGACTACTACATTAACTAAAGTATATCTGGCGGGTACACTCACAGATTTTTCACTTGCAACTGTCAACTTTTTACTACGTGTTCATTAACTCCCAGAATTTTAGATGCGGATGCAAGAATTTCCTACAAATAAGTATAATGTATTCATGAGTATCAACGCAAATCTGGTGCACAATGAAAGTAGTACTATTACATATATATAAATCCACTACAAACTATTTACATATGTAAATAGTGTATCTTGGAACACAATGCATGTCTACACATGCAAAGCACTTCTCTTTCGTCATGATCACATTGCGGAGGGATTCTGGGTTGCATTAATTTTGTAGAAGCTGTAATCAAATACGTAGGCAGGAGCATAATAAGTAGTATCTGGTATGTAGCGGTTTCATGTCCTCATGTATGTACACCATTTGTGTGATGATCAAAGTTAGCATTGGAGTAATCCTAATATATAACAGAACAGTAATGCCAGCCGCCAGGTCACCACACAATCAAATTCTAAAGATATTGTTACAAACTTTACAATGTTGTAAAGTACCTAGAAATCGAAACGACACCGCCAGTGATACAATGCAGTAAGCATTCAGAATACAAAAGGAGGAAATTCATGTGACATGTCAGTGAGATAAATGATCTGTTCCGTTCAGTTCAATGTGGTCGCTACAGGTTAACACCAATATTACTTGTTGTGTTCTGGAATTATTATGTTCCTAATGCAGATGGTGTACATGCAGATATAGAAAGTAACTTTCAGCTACAACGAGAATAAATACCTACTTTTATATTTAGTACCTATATAGTTACTTTGGTAAATTAATTTGCTTCTACCACGTATAGAGTCCTACAGGTATATCTTTGGGCAGATTCCCATTTAGTTTTGGACAAAACCAATGCATATTGATCTAGTAAGTACTGCTATCAGAATTTAAACTTTACATGAAGGTGGTCTAAAAAGAGAACATTTTTATAACGTTATGCGATTGATTCGGACTGAAAGTAGAGAATCGTGTGTCAACCACTGACTTGCAAGAGTAGATATAATATTAAATGTCCCAATGAATATTGGCCACACATGATATTAAATAGCGTGTGTTTTGGAAATGTTCAGTTTAATACCGCAGTGAATGAGCTTTGGTATGATAAAGTAGAATGCCTATAAAGCTAGCGGTTTAGATTAAGTAGAGACGGATTGAGTAAAGCCGGATGCGTTTACTAATGTAAGATTCACTGACAATCAGAGTTCGTATGCGGAGCAATAATTCTTTGAGTCCACAAAGAGAGAGTAGAAATGAGAAGTCTTGGTGGAAAAGTCCCAAATCTGAAATTCTTGTCCCTGAAGAGCTATCACCTACGTATTCAGTTTCTCTCTGTGTTTACTGTGATAGATAAGTAGGAAAGAGAACTGGAGTTTGCAACCAAGGCTAGCTTTCTGGGTTCTCCACGAGGAATATCCATGTACCTATTATGTGCCAATGCAATGCCAAACAGACAGACTGCGTACTTGACAGTGTGATAAATTTATACGAGTGGAGCAACGAGACAGATAGATGGAAGGGAGGAACTCCTCGTCGACTTTCCTAACTAGCAACTCTGCCTACATAACTAAAGGTCCCATGCATACTCTGCTGAATCTCTCTTTACTAGACATCTCTATACAAATATTCAGAAATACTGGCTTTTTCCTTTTTAGTTTTATGGAAATGAACCCAGTTACACATAAGGGGCACTATACAGTGACTCAGTTATTTAAATGCGTTATAAACGTTAAAATGGAAAATGATTTTGTTGTTACTGTGGGATAGTTGGTAGAAAATAGTTTTATCTTAGTGATTTCCTGTAACATGTATTAGAAAAGGTTTGCTTGCATATAAAAGAGTATGGGATTGTGAACTCGATGTTCAAGTCACTGTTAAGGAAACTGGGAGGCTTAGTTTGTATCTGCGACACATACATGTCTGTGTAGAACATTGTGAATATATATTCCTGGTAGAATGAAGTGAAGTCTCCCAGGACAAACGAATGAAAGACAAAGACTAGATGTCTTGTGAGCTTTTGTGTTAAACAAAATGTTACACAATAGTAAAGCACGAGAATAATGATAGCCAAAGAGAAACGTATTCTTTCGATCCCACTTTTTCTCGTCCTTATTTCAGAAATATATCAGTATGTGCAAAAAGTACAAGAGGCGTGATATAGTTGTGTCACGGCCCTTTCGAATTTTTTACTTTGCATTTACACATAGCTGGTGTGGTATACGTACATCGTTAACACCGATGAGGACCTGGAGCGAGCACTCTGTTGTATGTCTCCACAAAGGTGTTCCACGGAGCACTACCGAGCTATGCATCTCTCGTACACCATTGTAGATGTACTTATGTAGATGAAAGAAAGTGTAGATAAGTGGAAGAGGAGGGAGTCAAACGAGCCGAAACGAAACTGATCTTAAATGCTCTTCTTTTACGTGCTTACTTACCTACTTATGCGTTCTACTTCCCCTCCACTTCTCCAGAAGATACTTCCCCATGTGTTCAACCTAGACACAAGGAGTATCAAAGATCAGATGAAAAGTTGCATATGGAGAGAAACAAGGATGGAGGTTAGTAAATAAAGAATGTGGGTCTCAGCACGGAGAAGTGACTGACAAGGAGGAACACTCCAGTCCACCTTCCAGAGACAGTCTCCACAATAACCAGCTAAACTTTTCCAAACTTCCAGACTTCTTTCTCTCCACCCGAGTCAGTCCAACAGCACCCTCAGCTAATTTCTTCAACTAACTTTCCTTTTAACACTCTCGGCCCATCTCTCCTTCTAATCATCTTTACCTTACCAACCAACATCTACAACACTTCACTCCCACTTTCCTCTTTCCAAACTGCCCAACACTCCCACTGCCCAACACTGCCAACACTCGGCCCTCATCAGCTTCCTCACCTTCCCAAATACATACACATCTCTCCACCTTTAATGCAATCAACAAAATAATCCCACAACCCTTTCTCCAACCATCAAATCTCAACACCATCTTTTACTTTCACCTTATAATTCCGTTTAGTAACACATATAGTACCAAGTATTCGTCTAATCAACTCTTCACATTTAAACAATCAACATCCTGTTAAATAGACCTTTTGTTCACATTTTCGTGCAGCAATATGCACAAAAAAATGCAATTGTTACTTAAATTATGCAATTTGTAGTTTTAGTTTGATATTTTAAAAGTAAATGACAATACATCAATAATTAAATCCTTCATTTCAAGTTTTACGAACTTTTAAGGAACCGTTCATAAAATAGCAGATACTGAAAAGTCCTTTAAAAACTAAATTTTTAAAGTCCTTGAAATATTTAGTACTGTCTCATCTTGCCAAAGATATGTCGCCATGTTTTTGTGATCTGCATACAGGTAGAATGATAGTGAAAGCAAATAAATTAAATTTCGTAAATAAAATTAAAAATTAAAATTAAACTTTTTTAGAATTGGCTTGAATTCTCAGAATTGACAGCCAAATCTTTTCTTCCAAACCTAAACTAAAATCGTTAATCAACTACCAAAGAGAATAAAAGTGAATTTGAATTGTTCTGGATTCCCTATCAGTCTACATACGATTACATGAGTATTGCTCCCCAGACCTTTTGCTCCCCGGGAATTTTAGCTCCCCGCGTGGATTGCTCCCGCGTGAACTGCTCCCCGCGTTAGTTACTCCCCTCGTGATTAGCTCCCCTCGTTATTTGCTCCCCTCGTTATTTACTCCCCGCCCTATTTGCTCTCCCCTCCGCATTCTTCTGACCTGGATTCTTCAATTATTATTACTGAGGAAAATTTAATTAAAGTCGAAAAATGGAAGGTTGGTGAATTTTAGGAACTAACGCGGGGAGCAGTTCACGCGGGAGCAATCCACGCGGGGAGCTAAAATTCCCGGGGAGGAAAACGTCTCGGGAGCAATATTCCGGTTACCCTACATACAGGGTTACAGAGGAAACTCTGTTGCATCTAACCTGCTTTAGTTTATTTGTTAATTTTAAGACGTATTTTTTGTTGAGGTAGTATTTATTCCAAAAAAGCATTAAACTTGGGAGTTAGTCGTGTATCTGGGTGCATATCTGAAATATGTACATAATTAAATGGCATCGTAATTGATGTTTGTGCGTGTTTTGATTTGTCAAGGGAGTTGTTGTGGTGTCACACCTGGAAAGTGATCTAGCTTCGCAGTTTCACGGATGGTGGAGAATTCAACTGAGCAAATGGGGTGGACACCGAGCTGCCCTTTCCTCTTCCTGGGAGCCAGTGAAGCGTTTAGTGATATGGCAAAATGCTGTCCTTACTCCACCAGCGGATTTGCAGTCCTCGACACAGCCA
Organism: Yoshiicerus persimilis; assembly: GCA_020352615.2. Taxonomy (NCBI): domain Eukaryota; kingdom Metazoa; phylum Arthropoda; class Collembola; order Entomobryomorpha; family Tomoceridae; genus Yoshiicerus; species Yoshiicerus persimilis. Next base: position 1,835,880 of record CM060170.1, on the reverse strand, counting down.
TACAGTGTGCAGTCCCCTACTCCTTGCTACGCTGCACTTGTTGGAGTCGTGAGTTCATATTTTCTGTATAGTTCGGTTAAGGGTAATCAATGTGGGATAGCTGTGCGTTAAAATTGACCAATAAATAGATTGAGGAGCTTGTGGTGGGCATTTATCGGTTTCCGCCTGGTCTTTTGCTTGTAGTCTGGGCTGCTCCTCTATCGTCCAGTTTCACTGAACGGATATCTTAGTGGTTCAATATTTGTGTTGGTAAGTTGCCTGTGCCAGTGGTCAGTGCTGGGAGACAGTGTTGTAGTTTTTCTTAAGAAGAGTAGCTATGACAGCTCATTAGGTATTTATAGCTGTGGAGAATAGGTTAGGGAGGGAGGGGAAGGGCGTGATGTACCGCAGAAGAGCTGCTGTTTGCGGAGATAGGCAGGAGTTGGTAGTAGAAAAGAAGAGAAATAATTCGATTGTATGGGTTGTCTCCTAAGACAGATATTTGGAATATAATAAAATATAGTGGTATCCGTAAATAGAGAGCAGGAAGGTTAAATACGATATTTGTTTACGGAATTAGTGGTTCTGTGAGAAAGGACAGAGAAAGTTAGTCGGTAAATCGATCTAATAGTTAGTAGACTATTAGTATGGTAGAGAATGAATGGGAGAATAGCCGAAGAAAGTTGTTTATTGGGTTTCTTAGGTAGCCAACTTTGGGATTCAATTTGCTGTGCTACATACGAGGAGCTTCGAGTGTTGTCTGTGTTTGTTTGAGTTTAGTCGTAGCTCTTGCACGGATAAATATAATGGGGAAACTTATGGGATGACATAGAATACCAATAGCAGGTCAAGTCTAATAAAAGTTATCCAATTAACTTTCAGGGAATAAAACCCACTGCAGTGTAACCTTTCATAATTTTTACTCTTTTGCTCTGAAGGGAAATCATGCAGTTTCTGTAGTGCTATTAGATATTACGCTTTCTGTCACTCACCAAACTCATTTCTCCAGTCTCCTGTGACTATTTATGCTCCTTGTAATTTCTGCAATGTTTATATAACAAAATAGGAGTTCTCTTTATATACATACTTTACTATTTCTCAAGGCAAACCGATTTTGGTGAAAATATTGCTTTTATGGTTTAGTATGTGATCATAATGGTATTTCCTGTGCTTAGTATAAAAATGCTTTAGACAAGGAGACTATGCGCTTAAGTTCGGATGCATGCAGTTAGAAAAAGCACATTTCCGCAACGTTTCCCCAAAAGCCCTTAGCTGGGCTGAAAAGAGAAAAAGTTGTTATCTTCTAAAATTGTATGGGTATAATGGACTTGTGTTGGGTTTCCAATTTCGTAGACTTTTTTGAGAAGTAAATTGTGTGCATGTACATACCTAACTTGCAATAAAATTGCAATGCCTTGCACTACATTGTAAAAAGAAAATAAAAGCTGACTCGAGTGTAATATATTAAAATGAAAAAAGAAAGTAGTCATAATAATATATTACGATTGTAATAATAATACGGAGCTGGACATTATGATTGCAATAATAATAGGATGTTGAGCGTTTACAAGCCGAATGTATTTTTTATGTGGAAGAATTTGTGCAATTCTTTGAATGTGTAAAACTTGAGTAGAGAATAAACATGGACGTTATGGCTGTGTGGCCGGGACTATTTAGTAGCTGCATGAGCTTAATGGTGTTTCTCTATGGTTTACAAGTGCATTACAATGCGATATAGTGAAAAAGGCAGAGCTACATAATCCAATAGTGGATGGGCTAAAGTTTAAGTAAAAGCTGACTGGTAATCGTAGACTGAATACATGAAAGAATAAAATGGAAGAATAGACTGCAATAAGAAAATATAAAGTGCCGGAGATGGGGAATTAGAAGTGAAAAAATAGATGATATCTAAAAGTTGAGCTCATGAGACTCGTTATAAAGACTGAATGAGTGGTTTTCAATCGAAATCTATTCTGTTTCTTTTTATTGTGTACGTTTACTTTTTATCGCTCTCCTTCTAACCCCTTTTCATGTCTGTCCGGATACTTTCCCTTTTGCTCTATATACTCCTCACATTTCCACCATTTTCCAGTGCATACCTCCATATTATGTATTACACACTGGCAAGTTGCTAAAAACGCTTAGATGGCTCTTTCTCAGCCGCACATCTATTTACAACTCCACATTTAACAACGAGTAATAAAATGAGAAGAAATCAGGATTTCGCTCAATTCTCGTCTGTCCTGCGAGATAGAGACTTATGGAATGGAATTCCTTCCAACGTTTTCTCCATTTGGTTAAGTGTTGTTGAATATCTGTAGCCTGTCTATATTAAACTGTGTCGATTTTCACTTCATTGCATTTCTCTTCCATTCTCTTCTGATTGAGTCCAATCTGTCTCTAGTCTAGTCTCCCAAGAAGTCAGTTGAGGTAGTCTCTCCGTTTTCAATGCAACTGCTCATCCCGGCTTGTCTTCTTCCTCTCACTGAATTCAAAATCGGATGTGGATGTACTTAGCTTTTTAAATCCAAGAATCCCCGTCGGTTCGTTGCATCCGCAGGCTTGAGCTGTTCATCAGTATCAATAGCCCGGCTTACGCTGCTTTCCCTTGACTTTTGTGCATCGATAGGCAGCACAAGACTTGTCCAGCTTAGCCACGCCAAGCAGTTCACTCCTGGACAAACTATAACTGCACACTATTAGTTCCACTGGGGAAACCAATGTGACTGATAGACGAACAGATAAGGAAAATATGGACTGGGTCGCTACCCGAGGAAACCAGTGGAGAAAACGAGAGAAAAATCGTCTCAACTTCAATCCATTCATGTCTTACACACTTGGCCAATAAGTTCCTATTTCCTATTGACACCGTAATGCATAATATCGATCCTCCACTTAGCTCTCCTTTTCTTTACCCTCCCGCACCACACACACTCTCTGTCTTCATCTGCATTCCCTTCACTCTTCAATTTCACCTCCCATTTTCTCTGTCTCTTCACTTTACTTCACCTACACCTCTCTTCTCAATTTCCTCTCAATTCCACATTCCACTCCTAGTTTTATATTCCTAACCATAGTCTCACCTTGCCCATCAACCAAATCAAATCGTCCAACCGTCCAACCTCATACCGTCTCAACATTGTAATCTATGCCAATATTTCTTGTCTGCATTACATAGTTAAAATTCAATTATTAGTATTAATTAGTTATAGTTATTCTATTCTAATTGCTAAAAGTACTTAATGGCAATTTAATGCACTTGTCAAACAAAAGCACAGCACGAATTCTTATTCCACTTGGGACAGGTTGTAAGCAATTCACTCTTTCCGCAATTTTTGAACAATCACTTGGTTTTTGCTTTAATTTTAGTACATACTATTTTAAGCTTCATATGCTTAAACAATCCAATTTAAATACGAAAAATCAAAATCCAACTCAAATTTTTTTTAAAATCTTATTATTACATAACCTGGAAAAATTTACTTAAGAGTTCATTTGAGCTTCGAACGAAAATTGCAAAACCTCTGGAAAAAGCTACACATAATTCGAAAGGTACTTCAATCCAAATATCTAGGCTCCGTGGATAATATCTAACGAAGCATTTGAGATATGTAATACTACCTTTCTTCTTGAATTAAATTACATTGACAGGGATTCATTACACAAAATACAAACTTTTGCCCTCAGCAATCAGAGATGATTGAAAAATAAATGTCATCTATACCCAAATATTGTATACATAAGGCATAAAGCAAAAGGTAGGATTTCGAGAGTTCTAGACAAGATTTCGAGTGTTCAAATTATACGTTAGACATGGATACAGACGTTCATTATATATGTCTATTAACACATTTTTCCCTTCTTCTCGTGTATATGCTTTAGTTTTTCAACATTCGCATTATTTTCGCATTCTGTTTCTGGTAAGCTTATTGTTTGTATTTGTAGTTAGATGCAAATTTAGCTTTCATGCATAAATCAAAGCTGTAGCTTAGGTAAGTTAAAGTATTTATTGCCTATTTATGATAATTTTTATCTAATAACTTTTTTATTACAGGATTATTTCCTATTAGGATTCGTTTTGGAACCAGCAATTCCAGTACATATGTGAGTGAACAATTTAACCGATTCAATACTAAATTTAAATCACTTATAATTATTTTAGTATTTCCAAAATACAGGAAGTAACACCGTAAACTGAGAATTCTATGCTTTATTTTTATATAATTCAAACAGTTTGTCAAGTAGGCATTACTTTAGTGTTTTAAGAGGAGAGGTTACGTAATTAAAAGGGTTAATTAAATATTTTCTTGAAACTGAGGCATATTTTGGGATGCTTAGAGCTTAGTTGAGGACAGTAACTTTAAATTAATTTTCTCATAGCGTTTTAGGTAATTATAATATTTTAATTAGTAATTAATTTTAATTGTATTGCGAACGGATGCCAGCACCAAAGCAATAGCCTTAAAAGTCCTTTGGTGTTTCACTGATACTCCAGGGTATGTTAGGTAGACAGTAGAACAACGAGTAATGCTTAGAAACCAATAACAATAAGTTCTTTACTTTTTGTCAGTTGTTCCACTGTTTTTGCATTAATTTATTTGCTCTTAGCAATCTTGTCTAGAAGTCATTTAGTATCAGTGAAATAAATCTAAATGAGAAAAGTTTAATGTAACATAGTGCAAACTTAGGTTCTTTTCTAATAGTTAATGTTCAATATATTTTCCATGGAGAAATCTATCTACTTTTAATACCTAGTATATTATCCTAAAGTACTTAGAAGCACTTCTAGAAAAACTTTTTTTCACACTAGGTATCGAAATAATCCCTAAAAACCATCCACAGCAAATGATTTGTTCTAATTATGTTAATAAAAGAGAGCATTGTGGTATTTAGTAGAGGCCGAACTTCTCTAGTGTAATATCTTATAAAAAGACAAGTATCTTGACATGCTTAAAGAGCCATGGTGTAGGAGTATCCTTAGTGGACGATTGTTAGTCAATTTTTAGTTCAGAATTATTAATTGTGGTTTCCTTTGATCACAGAAAACCGGACATTCTATGGATAAAGAAAGCTTTGAACACCTTGATGCGTTTAGTACATCGAGAGCTTGGGACTCAACTAGAAAGTTGGATGAATCATTTGGAGGAGGAATTTGTGGATCTTCTGCCACCGCAAGAGGGCCAAAGTCAGAATTCTTCAGCCAACAGTAAGTGTTCTATTCTACTTAGATTGGTATTAAAAAGTATGTTTAAAGACAGCGAATTTTTTGGAATACTATAAACTTTTGCTCACTTTATTTGAACTAGCCTGAGATACTGATAGACGAAATTGTTTTTGAATTTTATCAATTTTATAATATATTACCGAAAACTAAAGTTAAATAAATAGTTAAATGCAATAGATAATTAATAGTATTGATTAAGTTGTACTAATACATAACGAAATAGTTTAGTTATCAGATTGTTGGTGTTGATTTAGTATTTTATTATATCTTACCTTGCCAAGAGGAAAGTAAGGGAAATCTACTATCGAACTAGTTTAGTTAAAGAATATTAGAGAAGAGGTTGCATTAGTGTAGAAGAAAAGTATTACAGGATGCTATAAATTCGTCAGTTTGTCTACAAAGGGCGATGTAACTTAATCACCGGGAAATAGAGAGACAAGTTAATGGATTTGCTGGTGTAGTAGTTTAGTTGAGATGGAGAAGTATAGTTTGGGAGAGTTGGCGTGGAAATAAATCGGAGTGAGTACTAATCTATAAATTAAGAGTTGTATATTCATGTGCTAAGAGCGATGGTGGTAGCCAATTACTGGGAATGAGTAGGAGAGACAGGAGAAGAGTAAAATGTCCGGTAATGAATGTTTCAGAGAGTCGAGTTGGAAATGCTGGCACATCCGGTAAAAAAGGAAGAGGAATCTCAACAGGCAGTCCTGGTGGCACGACGACCAGCAGTATTCTGAAAAACTCGGAGAGTGTGATCGGGGGGAACGTGGGATCGGGGGGCGGGGCCGGGTCTCCCGGGGGAACAGCCAGCGGAGCGTCAGCGGGAAGCATTTTCTCATCATCAGGTCTGAAAAATTTGATATCGGGTCAAAGCGGTGTAATTGGAACAAAGAGCAATCCAATCAATCCGACGAGTCCCGGCAATAATTTGGATGAAGACGCCATCATGGGGCTGAACGCCAACGTGAGCCACCTCAACGCTCTTGGCTTCTTTACAGAAGCCACAAAGAATGATGGCAGCAATCTCAATCTCAATAATGCTCCTCCAGGAGAGTCAGATGTTGATGAGGACGAGATTGACGAGACGACCACTGGGACTGGGAGTGATGCCAGCTCCTTCAAATGGGCAAGTTCCACGCATTTCTCCCCTTTCCTCAACTCTCAATCCTTCCTCTCCCATCCCGCTAAACTCACTATAGGGCCCGCCGCTATAGCGAGACTCTCAAACCATTTTGTGTCTCATGTTTCTCGTCTACACAAAATACACATGTAACATTGCGTAATCTGGGAAAGGAGGATACGTTTCGGTACTTGTTACTATTATTGATATTATTATAGCAGTTGCTCTTCAGGATCTCCTTCTAATCTCATAATACTGAGTTATTAGACATTTCCTTTGTTATTCTAAGAATAAGTGGATAGTACTGATGCATTACCCTCAAAAGTTTCTCTGCAACTTCAGATGCGAGAGTACTTCCGGAAGATCAGTCGACTGGCATATGTACTCGAGAACCTGCTTTGATATACCAGTGGTTGTTGTTTTCCACTTGGACCCTTTTATGTCTTTGATTTGACTAGTGAACTAAACAAATGGTTCTCTACTCGCTTCTCAATCTAGGCAGATAGCTCTTCCCTCGTACCGCTTGAGTAATGGTGGAAATCTGAGTGTAGATTGTGTGTTATCCTTTGTCGTATTATTTGTAGAACATTTTTTGGTATATGTTGTATAACTGAGATAATGTTGTCGCAGTCGGCAGTCAAGTCGTTGGCAAAGAAAAGAAGAGCGATAAGATTTGAGTTGAATGGAGAAAAGGAGATGGTTGCGATACACGTGTCTTCCAATAGAGTATATGCCTTCACCTATTTATTTGTTCAGATGTATCTTGATTTGAGTGGGATGCATGTAGTGGTGCTTGGCGTGGTGGAGAGAGGCTTATGTCCATATGTACAAAGAACTACTTACTTAGAGAAAACATGCACCAGTTTATTTTCCTGCTGACTTTCAATGTGTGGCTAACGTAGCGCTGTATTTGTATGCTGCCCTACATAATGTGCTCCAGCTGAAGATTCTGAATCTGAGCAACGAGGAATCTATTCGTTTCACTTACCTGCCTTGCTCTCCAAAGTGAACGGTCAACAAATGAGTGAGTGAAAGCTAATGATAATGTTCCCTCTTTGTCTGCACTCTCTGGACACAGAAATATCTATCTGTGCGATCCTCACATAATGGCTGGCATCTCCAGCCAAATGATCTTCCTGCACAGCTACACTATCGCTACATACATATTAGTACTCGAGTACATGTCTACTGCTACACACATATTAGTACTCGAGTACATGTCTACACAAACTGATTGTCAGCCAAAACCAAGACTCAGAATTCACTTTTACTTACCTCATTGCATACATACATCTCTCTTGTCAGAACACAATCACTTACCAACTAAACTAAAAGCTCCTTTAGTCCTATTACTTTCAATCTTTTCTCTTTCTCCTCAACATTTTTCGCAATTCAATCTACGTCCAAACTCATCCAACCGTAGGATCTTTCCTTTCAATGCCTCTAATTAAGCAATGCTTTATCTCAGATACTCCCGTTCCGCAGAATTACTCCTCTATCAACAATTGTCACCTTTGTCATAACTAAACCATTAAATCTGCTTAAGCGGTGTACGCTATTAGACACTAGTGCACAAATGAAAAAAAAACTTTAAGTAAGCCATAAAATGCCTAAATGCCTTTGGGATGTCATAGGCGTCCGTTTCTACGAATACATAAAATATGAGAGTTGTTACTTTGTCCTCCAACGGTTGCTCAAATCCTCTCATCCTTTCTTTTAGGTCAAACAGTGTCCACTAGCTTAAGCTGAGAGTGCAGTTATTATTACTAAATAATTTATATTCATAAAAGTCGCTTTATAGCTAGTAGGGAGCAGTTTCAAGCTGAGTTATTACTAAGGTCAAATTTTAGCAAAGGAGGACCTACAGATATATTCTATTAGCTATGAATCAGTTCAAGGGGTTTGATTTATTGCTTCTTTAATACGTTTATACGTTTCTGTTTTTATTAGGCTAGTATTGCACTTCATGCAACTTACAGGAAAAGTTACTGATATTGAAAGAGTGTCCCTTTTACGACTTTAGTTGGGTTGTTTGGTGAGCATTCCCATATTAACTATACCTTTTATCTTATAAGTGATATATGATTGGCCAGAAATACGTACGCTGGACCAATCCTATTGATTTCCCTATATTTTTCGTATCCCGCTAATTCATAGTTGTAATAAATCCAACCAAACTTTCCAGCACTCATTCATTTTCAGCCACGATTATAATTGCAATAAGTTGGACACCAATGCGATTAAATGCTGCGTTTGCAGACGTAACTGTAATCTATTGGACAATTGTAAGGTGCATTGATTGACTAATATCTTAAGATTAGGCAATACTGACATAAATACATCTATTATTTTGAGTTTATTCCACTACACCTCATATTTCTTGTTTCAATTCCTTTTATTTACCACAATTCCTACCAATTTTCTAATTTTTATCAATCTACACATATAATGTTGTTACAAACCTTGTTTCGTTTCGTATTCAGTAAGGAAATTCGAGCTACAAATACTTTAATAAGATGTCATAATCTATTCTGGATTCGGTTTCATTTTTCTTGATGTCCAAGTCGTGACCTTTTAATTTTTTGCTTGCAGAACGGAGATGGGACTGAGAGATTGGGAGGAGGGGGCGTCGAAGACCAAGTAAAAACTATTTGGTGAGCTATTTTCATTTCCTAGTAAAGCATACTATTTGGGTTGGAAGATATTCATGAAAGTTGGTCGCAGCGGTTCCTTGTCACCAATTGTTGTGGACATTATGGGCTATATGAAGAGATCAGATTGGCAAATCCTGTGGAAAATCCTGTGAAATGTAATACTTTTGCAGTTGCGTTGAATCTTTTAGATTGGATTTAGACTGCCTAATGGGGCGTAAACAAATAACGAAATGCTTTTTGGGTGCTGCACTTGAAACTCTACCAGATGATTAGGTGGAACATCAAATGTCGTTATGGAGAGGGCCACACGTAGCATCATATCAATATGCCATGTATGTGTTACCTGCTATATCTGTGTGTTTATAGTCGAAAGAATAATCCGCGCTTACCGCTCACCTTCTTAATGTCACTAGTTACTACCTGTCCATCATAAACTAAAGGCTTATGCATGTAAAATTCTGTTTTATGTGTATTATCCTTCAAATTGTTTGTGTAGAGCGAAAGATAAGCCTACTTTTATTGCTACCTTGCGATAGCTGAAAGACAGTGGAAAGCGACGAAAAGATTTCCAATATTCCGGCTCTTTTAGCAATGGTTTTCTCTATCGCTTTTAATCAAGTATTAGCCGTACCTGGGAAGAATAAAATTTACCTTTAAGTAAGCTTTTCCAATTTTGAAAATGGTGTGATTCGATTCTAGTGAAATGTATCTTGAAGAGCTGGTATCGTATAATAAGAAAATGCAACATTGAGACCATTACTTTGGAAACTTGCCGAGAGTTAGGAAAAATTTTCGTTTGCCTCAAAAAATGAAAATACAGTTTTAAACAATTTTGAAAAACGGCGAACCAATCAATTTTATAAAAAATAATGTGCATAATTTACATTATACTAGTCTTTTTACCCGTTCTACGAACGGAGGAATAACCCTAATTTTAGCAATCAGAAAATGGAGGAGCATCTGATCCGTATTTAAAAATGATAAAAATTGGGTTCACCCTATTTAGCAACAAAGAAATTTTGAGATAATAATATTTGGTAATCAGAGAAGGTTATAGGGATAACCGTATTTACTGTAAAAATGGAATACAGTGATCACAGACGTACATCGTGGGGAATTTAAATGATGTCATGACAACAAAGACAATTAAGTAATAGCCCGTGAAAGCTAGCCAATAATATCAATATCAAAAGAATATTTAAACTAAATAATAATATAGATGTAATGTGAAGTTAATTAAGTATGTCACAAGTGTGTTTTTCATTCATTAACATGAGTATTCTTTAAGAGAGGAATAGAGGTTAAAATGAATTAATTCTGGCTTACATTAATACACGGCTGATTTTATGCCAAACGATAGTAAAAACGTGTGAAAGGAGTAGAAATAGATGCAATACAAAATCCCCTGCACGACATAAAGAAATTGATATAGCTTCTCCTTTCGGTAACTTATACTAACGTAAGTTTAGGTAGAAATAGTCATAGAACGTGATAAGCTTTGGTAATCGTAAGAGAATACATTAAATGCAAAGTCATAATTTATGGGGTAAGCATATCAGGGTTGTGGGGGGTCTTGAAACTACTACTTTATCCGCAGCATAGTTATTTCTTTTCGGAAGTGTTTAAATTGCTCTTTTCACTGCACAAAGAAATGTAATGTAATGTTAGCTGAATTGAGCTGAGCTAAAAAGAGTCAAGCCAAGCAAACCCAAACGAAATGTACAAAAGTTGCAAAAGTGAAGACTTGAAGAGTAAAGAAACGGAAAAGTAGAAAAAGCTTTTTTCGTATTTACGGGTCTCCACACAAATCTGCATTTTTTCGTTTCGTGCATTGGCTAACGATGGCATACAAGTCTAAATAGTGCCACACGGCTTACTCTAACTGTCCTAAAGGTCTATTTTTAAATTCCACAACCTTTTTATGCGAACTTTTGAACCCAAATCCATCTAGCATTAAATAATATTCCATAAAAACTACTATTCAACGTTGTAAACGTGTAATTGTGGATTATATTAACTAAATTTGTATCAAAATAACGTTTTATTTTAATCGGGTTGATTTTTTAATGCAAGACTAAAGCCACCCAAAGTTATTACACTTGACACTTATGATCCTTCTTCATATTATTATGGGCTCTCAAGAGAGGTGTGGGTTGAAGTAAGGCAGAGGTGGCATGAGGTGGAGGAGGTTGAGGAGGAGGAGGTGGAGGAGGAGGTTGAGGAGGTTGAGGAGGTGGAGGAGGAGGTTGAGGAAGTTGAGGAGGTGGAGGAGGAGGTTGAGGAGGAGGTTGAGGAGGTTGAGGAGGAGGTTGAGGAAGTTGAGGAGGTGGAGGAGGAAGACGAGGAAAAAAATAATTACGCATTATTTCGCATACCTACACCTAGTATTTGTAGAACAACACTTTTTGCAGTACAGCAAAATTGAAGTCTGGAGGTAAGGGGGTGGAGGTGATTCAGGGGGAGGTGGGATATTCAGAATTGCGTGCAAGAAATGAAATTAAGTTCTTTAGGCCCTGCTCCACATCCCCAGATCACTAGACATTACATCCCCAGATCCTATTTAGTTAATAAGCAGTAAATTCGCCTTCTAGAATTTTATTTCAGGTGGTTTAGTTTTTAAGAAACGATTAAAAATAAATTAACGACTATGAATAAAGTAGACAACATTGAAATCTTTTAAAGGTAAAGCTACCAGTTCTACGAACGGGTAAAAAGTCCGCCAACGGGTTATAACGGAGGAGGGCAGTCAATCACATTGGTAATACCGCTGGTCGTCCTACTGTGGTTCCTACGCGGAGTCAGTAACGGCTACTCAGTCAGAGAAAACAGGCGCAAACGGAGGTCAACCAGTCAAAAATATTTTGGTATATCAAATATTGTTTGTCAAATTTCAAAGAAATATTTAAAAAATGATTTATCCCTTTCCAAGGATTTTAAATAATTAAATCCCGAGTTTTCTTCCTAACTGCAATACTTGATTTCTTACATGCTATTCTGAATGTCCCACCTCCCTGAATCGTCCCACCTCCCCCTGAATCACCTCCACCCCCCCTTACCTCCAGACTTCAATTTTGCTGTACTGCAAAAAGTGTTGTTCTACAAATACTAGGTGTAGGTATGCGAAATAATACGTAATTATTTTTTTCCTCGACTTCCTCCTCCACCTCCTCAACCTCCTCCTCAACCTCCTCCTCAACCTCCTCCTCCACCTCCTCAACCTCCTCAACCTCCTCCTCCACCTCCTCAACCTCCTCCTCCACCTCCTCAACCTCCTCAACCTCCTCCTCCACATCCTCCTCCTCAACCTCCTCAACCTCCTCCACCTCATGCCACCTCTGCCTTACTTCAACCGAGGTGTGTTATCTGTACACGTACTATCAAAAAAACAGGTGTTCAAGTTTTCGACAAATTTTTACTTTGAAAACTTGTTTACGCTACACTGTAATTTGGAAATCTTTGGGATTCCAATGGGAAAGGGTTCCTTTGATAAAGTTAAGGGAAACAAGGATGGTTCACATTATAAATGGGATTTGGATTTTGCACGAGCGATGAAAGTTTTCGGGAGAGCCATTCATGTATGAAGGTTTGTGTGTGCGATCACGTACTTATTAAATTGTGTTTTACACATCCTGTGGAGAGTAGTTCTGTATGTATGTCGTATGCTAAAATTCCTTAGGTCACCTTGACATAGGCAGGCCAAAAATTGTGGACGTTCTATAAACTATGGGCATTGAAATTATCGTTTATGTTAAAAATAGAAGGAGTGGAAACATGTTAGTAAATAAGTTAGATTGGGTGGATTTGCAAAGTTAGTTTGCAATGTCACTTACACTGTTCTGCTTACAAGGATTTAAGTTGCCTTTAAAAAAGTAATTTTTGCTTTGCATTGCTAAAATTAGAAACAAATTGTCTGAATATAAATGAAAAGTATAAGTTTCCCGTCTTGATCATTTGTACTGATTTGGTTGACGTTGTGAGATGACTTGGAGAGAAGAGACTGAAGGTACGTTGCACACAACGATTTCAGTATTATTAGTTCGTGTAAAAAAGTAATTTTCCACTAGGATAAGGTAAATAAGTAAAATTTGAGTTTATGAAAATTGAAATTGTAAAAATATGGAGTGGAATGGGGAAAGTTTGGGGAAAGTTGTTGAAGTATTTAGAGCAGTAGGGCAGAATCAGGTACGGTAGGATTGTGCAGAAAGTTAAAGGTTTGTGGGTCGAGTTGGTGAATGAGCTCTTGAAAGAGTTGGAAGGGGAGTGTGACGAAGGCAGCCAGCGAGCCGATAAAGTCATTTACAAGCAGTCACTTCTCATGAATATTGTATCGTTATCGTAAGTTCCTTCGTCGTTTTCGACCGTAAAGAACTTGTTCAAAAGGAAAGTGCTGTACTGCACTGCACACAGTTTTCAAATAAAGATAGATGTGTCTTCGTCTCAAGGATTTTACAAGTTATCACAGTTAGCAAAGAAAAAACCGGTGTAAGCTTCATACGTACAGAGATGTGCATAGAAGTATGACAAACGAAGAGTACTCTCCTCTAAGCCTTTTTAATGCGAATTTTCAAAGTTGAAAATGGAAGGTGAACTGCCATCACCCAGACTTCTTATCCACTTTTACATTTTTGAATTTGCATTTTATGCTTCTTTGACATTTCTTGTGTAACTCGCATTTGTGAATATATGATTCCTCACTGCTGCCTTACCTTTTCTCACCGTCGCATCCCTCCTACTTATTCTTCCTCTCCTCACACAACACTTACTTCTCCAGCAATGAAAATTTCAGAGGAGACTGGGAATATTTTCTCTGAAAAAGTTCAGATATGAAATACTTATAGTGCTCGGACCGTTTCCTTTCGTTTTTTCCAAAGGGTGACCGTTTCGTTTTTCGGGATGCAAAACGAAACGAAAAGAACGGTGTCCAAATTGACCGATTGACATTTAGTAAGGCCATAGAAAGACATGGAACAGCCACCTGAGTTGTGTGTAATTTTTTATTACGTGCATATCTGAATTTAATTTATAATTAAAATTGTGGCATAGCCAAACTAATAGTAACAGTATTTTAATAATTTCCTGTCTGTTGAGGATTGACAGTGGCTCAGACTGCTCACAGCGACACTTGGAAGGGTCGTTGTTTTTTTCGTTTCGTTTCATTTCTCAAAAAAGCGTTTCGTTTTGTTTTCGTTTCTTTTTTTAAAAACCCGTTTCGTTTTCGTTTTCTTTAAAAAAGGTCATTTTGTTTAAAAGCGAAACGAAACGAAATAAACGAAAATTTTCGTTTTGTAAACGAAACGGTTCGACCTCTAAAATACTACTCGTATGTGCTTCTAAGTGTGCATAGTTCACAGTTAAGTTATTACGTATGCGCCATACGAGCTTCTGCAATAATACTGTGCAGAGTGAACTTATTTTATTTTCTCTATATCTCCTGTCCTATGTTTTTATGCAACCCATTAGATTTTGTCAACGGAGTAGGATGTTGAGTGAAAACGATTTTCAGGAAATGCTCCGTATCTTTGTTCCATTGTAACTCTGAGTATACACTTTTATTAAACTATCTAGTTATGTTTCTCACAAATTGGCAAATTTATTTAGAATACTTCATAACTCATTCCGTAACAGTTTAGTCCATTCCCAATATTTCACAAGTGCCATTCCAAACTGTAGGGTGTGCAGAACTGAAGATATAGAAAAGATGGATAAATGCTATGAATAAAGTAAAAATATTTCCGTTTTTAATACGATGGCAAATTTACTTATTTTATGTATTTGATGATTAAATTTCTAATATGTATTGCTCCATCGTCTTTAAATCTTTGCTATCGAAAAAATAGTATCAAAAAATGGATATTTAAATTCACTAATTAATTAAGCAGATACAATGATAGAATAATTCAATTTTCGGGTCGTCATGTCGTGACATGGTATCAAATGCATTTAGTCAACCAATAAAACTAGGCTCCATATAAGGAAAACTAGTTTTACATTCCTCTATGCCCTTTTATATGGTCTTTCACATGTCATGAATAATAGCTGCATAGAGATCTGTATTTTCATATAAATGTCTATGCTAGGATTATTACCTTTCCTTATTGTAATTCCTGCCTACGCATTGCATACTTATTCTTCTGTATTACATAGATTCATTTTTATATGTTTGTCATTCGGGTGACCCAAATAGTTGCCCCTGTCACTAGTTCAACAGAGTAAGTTTTCCTGTCTTTATCTGAATAAGAGTCTATAAGTCAGTGGTTTCTGTACACATGTCTACTATTGCGTTCCTGGATCTCCGTTTGGGCTGCGAATTAAAGAGAAAGGGGAGAGACTGGAATCGTGAATAAAATTCGTTGATGGTCTCTAAACCGGGACTAGAAGGGCATGACAGAAAAGAATAGTTTTGAGTTGACGTGGAGAAAGTCAAAAGTACAGAGAAAGTGTAAAAGTAACTTTCTTCAATCAAGAAAACAGAGTGTGATCTAACGTGACGTGATGTTGGACGTGATGGCTGTTCTATTCAGATTTCAGCTGACTTAACTTCTTCACTCTATTTTATTTGCACCTCTGCAGGTCCCCTCCAATACTGGCTTCACTCTCATCACTTTCACTATTTGCCTTCCTTCCCTCCACTTCACTTTCACTTCATGCAGTCAATCGTGTCTCCTTAAACTTTTCCATTCCACTCTACTGCTCCTTCTAATAAGCTTAGTTACATGTATCACTACATAGCTAGTTACTTACCAGCTAAGTCCAAGCCTAACCATTACAGTATGGAACAAAAGTAACATGCAGCACAGTCCACTCACCAAAACACAGGTCGCTGACATATGTTGGGGACCGTGCATAGTTAATGTTGACGCAGTTGACGTGTTATTTTCAATCCATACTACACATCGCGAATATCCAACTAATACTGTCATATACATCACGTTTTTCTTTACGGAGGACGAGAATTAACAATTTTGTCTTCTGTAAAATTCAAATTTTAAAAATTTTAATTTTTACGATTTTGACGAATTTTTTAATGTATGCGTACTCAATGAATAAGCCCGCAAAAAATAATTCAATATCATTGCGGCGATATGGTACCATTGCAGTTCTAATCAACGTTATGTACAATTTGATGGCAGTCGGGGTCATGGAAGCATTCCCTCCTCATTGGGTGAACATGAATATAAATGACGTAATTTATTTAATTTTGGGCCAAGTGATTTGTTAATTTGTTTCTATGATCAAGAATTTTAATCAGTCAATCAGGGGTCCCACATTTAAATAAATCAAGTCATTTTATTCATTTTCACCCAATGAGAAGATGCTTCCATGACGTCGACCGCCATCAAATTGTACACAACGCCGATGGCAAGAGAACTATGCTAGGTTTGGTTAATTTCTCCTCTCCGCTTTAAAATTCATAATCTACGGATCTCCGGGATATACTTAAGGGGCATTTATGGAGAAATCTGTAGCTCTCTTATAATCGGAGAACAATTGATGTAAAGTTATTTTTTCTGCTTAGGGTATTATAGATAGGACTTTAGTAGTTGCTAGTTGTATAGTTTAACTTGCACCTCTCTTTGCCCGTCTCTTTTCTGTAGACTAAATCCCATCTTGGTTTGCAGATAAGTTAACCGGCGCACTTTGCCTGTCTCTAAACTACTCTAAGACCATTTGTTAAACAAAAGGGAACTTTCCTGCTTCGTCAGTGCTCAAGCAGCAGTATCTTCAGTTTTCTTTTTTAGTTGCTTAATTACTGTCAGTCTGAAACTTACCATTAACAAATTGAAAGATACCAATTTGGGAAGTAAGTCTTTCTTAAAAAACGGCAAGGATTTCAAGCTAGCTAAAAATTTGCAACTTCATCCGAAATTTAAAGTACAGCGATAAAAAATTTATTTCTCCATTTTTTATTTATGTGTGGTCCATATTGCGGTGGAAATATTATTTTGTGACATACCACTTAATGAAATTAGTTTGCATAAGTAGCCAAAGATTTTCATCGGTTTTGCCAGTGTACAATATGATACGTACTTTGTTACATTATTTCCGTGTCAAGTCATTCGGCTATATTAGTAGAACTGATTGTCCCTCTATTCAAACTTGACCTCTACTATAGAGCAAGTACATTAGGAAATCTCATTTCGTTCGGATTATCTCGCGGAAGGACAAACACATAGTCAGGCTGTTCCATTCATTCTGATAAAGAAGACTTCCGGTAATGGAAATTCACGTTACGCAACAGCTTAAGGTCCTTAATTTATCAATTCGCATTATTTTCATATTCATAACTATAAAATGTTAAAGGTCATAGGTACATAACGTTCACGTGTATTTAGTGTTTAAATGATAAAAATATAATGACATTTTGCATTTAATTCCTTAGGGAAATGTGTTGATCAATCGTCCGTGCAATTGTAGACTTTGAAACTGCGAACTAGATCGATTTGTTAGCCAGAGTTACCTGCTGCCTTTTCTAATAAATTCTGCTTTTGAGATTTGGTATATAAAGCAAAGAGTGGGTGATATGATATCTATAGACGAAGCTGCTACATTCACATGTGCACTGTGTAGTTGACTATGGCAGGTAAGGTGCAGACATATAGGCAGAAGTACATCATTCTAAAATTAAATTGGTTTTTTATTGCATCACACATTATCCAGTACTACATGGCACATTTAGGATAGGTTCACGCATGCAATGCTGGAAGCATCCTTAAGTTCGATTGGGACTTATGCATTTAGGAATTGTGAGTAGTGAGCTGAAATGTAATAAAATAATGTGATATTTTTACAATATGGCCCGGAGTTATACATTACGGACGAACATATTCCCACTCTTCGTTATTTGCTGACTGATCTAGTTTTGCATAAGTATACGGGCATCCTGTTTTCCACAGATGGAAACCGAGCACAACTCTGCTCTCCCGTACCTAGATTCTGTAGTTAGGTTTGCATACTTTGTCAAGTTCTCAATAGAATTACTATGTAATAATGCCTAGTTCAACTTGTAATATAGTATCGTTTACAGCATTCAAATTGAAATGGAAAAATGTCATGTTACACAGACAGGAACAAACTGCGATGATAAATTCGGGCTTTTATTAGGTAAATACCCACTACTCAATCTATGCTACCTATGCACACAGAACATTCGCAGAAAAGATGTGACTATAGGAAACATAAAATAACCAAAGTTACTATCGGTTGTAATGACGTCACTCGTGTCAATGTCTTCTTCCTATTCGTACTTTTCTAGAGAAAAACATAAAATTACAGTTCAATACATTCACCATTCAAATGTGGTTTCCCTTGTCGGTCCAATTAAAAAATAATAGTGTCTCCAAAAAATGAAGCTAAGCTAAGCTGCTTCTCTTAACATAGAAATTGTTTCTTTGTAAATGGAGAACCGGTGCGGTGTTTTAGTACTAAGTACTAACTACTAGACAACTAGAAAATCAAATCAATTATAGTTTCAAGGATTGCGTCTTTAGAAATACCGTGTGCGTGTATGAGAAGATAATCATAATTACTTTACGGCTGTGCTACCCAAGATAAGCCATTCTTAAAGGTGTATTGTCATATTTTGACATTTCATAGGAAAAGATCCCAGTCAGTGCAATGGCTAGAAATTTGAGTGCTTTTCTTATAACCCTTATGTAAAGAGAATATCCAAAACTTTTTTATCGTAATGCTGTAATTTTTGTTTCGTTATTCTTAATTTGACGGTTGAGATATTTAATTCTAACTTTTCTTTTCAAATAGTTTTTCTGACAAAATCAAAATGTGCTGCGTAATTCATTATCATTGATATTATTAGAAATTATTACTACAGTTGAAAATGATTAGCATGTCATACGTAAAGATTTATTATTTTGATTATGGGTTGTGAAGGCCATAAAAAAATACTTATTCTTAGTTATTTATGGAATGATTACGGAAATCTGTTGTAAATAAGTATAAAACTAGAAAGGCTTTAGTGAAAATGTAAAATGAATTATGATGTATTGGCCGTTGTATTAAATATGGAATGGAAAAATGTAGATGAACTTCTTGAAAAGACAGTAAGAGACGAAGACCGTCAACAAAGGTAACAACAGTAGACAAGGCGTCTAAGTTGACAGTAGGAAATGACATTTGAAGTCAAAGTACCACTTTAAAATGTGTCAAAAGTTAGGAAACTGAAGGAGGAAAGAGGACATCATTGCATTCATAGTAAGAAATAAGGAAACTCCTTGTCAGTTTCCTAATTGCATAAAAGCGCACTCAACAGCCTACATGGCTACTGGCAAGTTTCTCAACACGCTAAACTTTAAACAATAATAAACTGCAACATTCATGAGTCCTTAAAGTAATATTACTATTATTGCGTTTGAAGTTTATTTGTGTACAAATCCAGTCTACTTAAAGTTCTTGGAGTAATCTGATAACATCTTCATCGTATTTACCTTGTGGACAGATTGTTATCAAATTTATTAAATACAAGCACACTATGACACTATTGCTTTTCCTCAAGCCTGTCTGACTTCAGGAATCTTGAGAATTACAGTTCATCCTCGCAAAAACTACAGTGAATTGAGAATTTCAGCTATTTTTGCTATCTTCCTCTGCCTTTTCTAAATACGGACAAACTAAGAAAAATGCAAATAATTGAGTATTGAGTTGATAGCATAATTGTACATGCAGAAGACTATGCTGGCTCCCGGGATAGTTACTGCATTGGGTAGTGTGTATTCCACAAAGAGTAAAAATAAATGTACATTGTACATATCCCAAAATGTAATTAAAAAGAGTGGAGTCCTTAGAATAGAAAATGCATTGAAAGGGGTGACCTTTGTCTTAGGCATGGTGCGGATCATGATGAAATATTTGGAGCATCGTGTATTTATTAATGAACCAATGTAATGGGTGCAATATTTGCAATTGGTGTGTAGCAGGATTGTAAAAAATGCGACAGAAGAAAAGGGTTTGTGTCAAAGGGAAGTTTTGTTTGGTAAGTCTCTTTAGTTCTGTGTAATTTTATTCAATTAAAAATCCCCAAGCAGATTTAGCAATTTGTGTAATTGCGAAAGAGGAGTATTGAATTGCGTGCAAATAAAGTTGAAGTGAAAATCCAAATAGTATGCAACAGCGCACCCGCTCTCTCTACTTACCTATGCTAACAAATGATGTTTTTTGTTTCTGCACACAGCGTGACGAAAGGAAACACTTTATTCAACTTTGTCCAAATAGAATACGGTCGAGGGATAATGCTGACGTCGAAGGAAGGAGCGCGAGACGGTCCATACTCCGTGATCCTGCATAATTTTCGGCAAAGTGCAAGTATCACTCACAACATTCTACACAGAGCAGTTAATGCCCGAGTAAGTAAAACTTAACAAAGGAAAAGTTTTCCATGAAAGCATCGAGCGACTTGCTCTTTGTTTATAAGACCAAAACTCTTCGGATATTTGTGTTACACAAATAACTGAGGAAACCTTATCAATTCTCCCATGGAGATAGTTACAGACTCTTATTAAGTTCTTCGAAATGCACTTAGAAATAGCTACTTAGGAGTTACCTAAAGTAAGCTCAGATATTCTATAGATTCTGTAAGTAGATTCTATAAGTTAATACTTTAGAAAAATATATTTAAGTATCGAATAATATTTATCGTAATGAAAATCTTATGTTTTGAGAAATTTTAGGTAGCCTATTCTTGTTTATCTAAAGATTATCCTAAAACTGAATTCCTAAGAACGTAGCTGACTTAGTTCCCAATTCTAATTTCGTAATACGGTTGCTTGTTTTTCTTAGCAAAGTTATTGAATTGTAAGTTAGAGATACCACTCACAAATAGCTGGAAGGCGTTAGAAGGATGAGTATAATAACTACATTGTTTAAACTATCTTGGCACGCCTACCGCTATAAACTATGTTGAAAAATAGAGAAAGTTGTTTGACCACTTTAGAGAATTGAAAGGCTTATTGTTGGTTTGCCTTGCCATAAATGAGAAATGTGAGGATTCGAGTTGCACTTCTTCACTTACCCAATGAGAACAGTTTGCTGACCGCATTTTATATCGCCTAAGTCGCTAGTTTACTAAGTTTACTCTGGAGTTACACTTACGTAACTCCTGGTGAAAGCTTCATGCGGTGGCATACGATGAGCACGGTGGGATACACAATAGGCAAAAGCTCTCTTTAAAGCGCTCTGTTAAGAGCTACGACCTGAGAGGAGTGGAAGATGGTTCTTTCATTTCTAGCAGTCTTTATCCGATTAGGACAAATGTACTTCATAGAATTCTTAAAAGACTACTTTGTCACTCGTCCTATTACAATAGTTGTACATTATTCAGAGAGGAAGATTAATAACAATGTCATGATTATAATATTAGTTGAAATATTGCAATTATTCACCTAATTCCTTTTCTTGCAGATTTTTCTGTTGTTGCAAACTAAAGTGTGTAATTAACATTAAATTTGTTTATCTGAATTAACAGCAAAGACTGGGTGACCAAGAAACGGATAAAAAGTGGGTTAGTAAAGCATTGGCTCCGATTTGCGAACACGGAACACTGTTTCAATGCCAAGTAGCTGACGTAAGGGATTCTTCCAAGAAGAAACGCCGTTCTCATCTTGTAACGTATTGGGTTGTCGGAAGAATTTATCCGGATCAAAGAGAAGGTTACGTTTGCTATCAAGATACCCCAATGCCCCAGAACATTATTGAAATCGCTTTCAAATTGGCTCACAATATTACCTGACTAAGATATTTATTCCCTTTCCTAGTATTCCTTGTGTCTTATTACTTAGGCTTTTCAATTCTGTATTTTACTATGTCAGAAAATATTCTGTTTGCAGCAGTGAGGATATTATTATTTAGTTTTATTTACTAGTTGGTAGCAGCACAGACGACTTATTACATTATAGATTTATTCAATTGCTAGACTAAGAAATGTGCCGTTTCAATACAGTTTATAAGGGAAAAATAGTTAAACTTGACTGCTGCTGTTAATGCATTATCATCATTTTGATGAAATAAATACAAGTTCCAATACCTAATAGAACAAACTTGGTTTGACGAAACAAATTGGTTGTAATGCCAAAATCTATTTACTGCGATATCTGATGAAATATTAATTGAAAAAATTCTCGCCGCCATGTCTTCCAAATGTAACAATTGTGTTGGTTTTTTAATGTTCAATTGACAATTGTTGAGTTTTGCTACATGTTTTTATTATGTTTTAATTGTTACAATAGAACTCCACAAGCAAATATTACATTAATGTTTACATTAATATTACTATAGTTAATTTATGATTGCAGAGAATTGATACATTGGAAGTTTGATACTTTACAGTGAACGAAACCTATTAATTATAAAGTTAAGTAGTTGTAACTAAAATTTAAATGAATCTAGATATAGACCAGTATGGCATGAAGGAAATGATATAATTTACTAGTGCTGTGACTTTTTGTATTAGATAATTTATTTATTGTATAGGTTAATGTCAATGAAACTTTGCGGATAGTTAAGTTTTGCGAATATAGCCTACTTTATGAAGAAATGACTGTACTTAAGTGTCATGCAAGAATGAGAATTCCAACTAATACTATTATTGTTTGACATTACTGTCAGATTTTTACACACTATTGCCATTTTTATCATGTATTACAATATCTAGATATATAAATATACTATGAAGGAAGAATAAAATCGCCATGTATTCAAAATAAAATGATCCGCATTAAAAATTATTATGAACAACGAACATATTTATTTAGCTTTGAGAAACACAGTGACAACTTAATTACTTTACTTATATGCATAGGCATAATATTATACATAAAGTATGTTAAATATATAGAATGTTATATTACAAAGGTATCTTGTAATTTTACATGTGTACTGCAAGTACTCGTCGTATTGTAAGGCAATATCACTCATTATTGATTTTATAAACATAATATTGAACAATACACTATTACATTTGTCATTCGCTATAATAATTAAATAAAAGGATTAATGCTAGATTATAATTCTGATTCTTCAATGGTACTAATGAAAAGGAGGCGATTGCATTTGCAATTAATGAGATTGTGCAATTTCAGAGAAGAAAACTAATATATCTTCAATGGTAAATTCTAGTGTAATCTTAGAACCCGGGTAACATCTTCCAATGAGGCTTTCAATGGACTTGTACTGAACAATGAATTCTTCCTGCATAGCTCTCCACACCACCTGAAAAATGTCCAAACATAAATATCAACGGTGGAAAATGAGATTTGTGCAGACAGTGTGAAATGTAGTGTCATCAACGGAAACACGATGTTCTGGCAGGGAATGAAATGGAAAGAAACTGAATAGACGCATTCTGTCATCAAATTGCATCTCTGCGCTGTCACACTGCCATGTTTAAGTACTTCCATTGCTAACGTTAACGTAAGTTTTATTACGCTTGACATAATTTCAGTGAGAGTGGGAGACAAGAGAAATTCCAGTGTACATGCATCACACTCGCTACTCACTCAACCGAAGATCGTCTCTAATGAACTCATTAGTAAGAATATCACACCATCGTCCCAGACATGAATAATCTCAACCAGAAGATACTCCAAATTAAATAGCTGCCTATAGGCCCACCAACACCCACCCTCCTCCTTCCAAGCGTCCCCACTAAATTCTATTACATTAATATAATGCTTCAGATGAGATTACAGTAAACACATTTACTTACTTTAATAGGAGCAGGCAAACAGTAAGTTAAATTGGAAGAGGTAACAATTAATCAAATCTTGTTTGCCTCTGCAAACTGTTAATGCGTCGAATAATGAATCTCATTTAAGTACCTTCATTGTAGTAACCGTATTACAGCTGCAAATACCTTATGGATATCCACTCGCCTTATATTTAATAAATATTACTTAGCAAACTCCAATAAATGGTAGTAATACATTTATTGCGTTTTCAAGTATTATTAATTAGTAAAAATCAGATTATTCTTTAAGACAATAAACTAATTTTTGTAATTACATAGAATAATTTACATAGAGATGCAAATTATAATATTTGTGCTGCAAACGCAGACACAGCGTGTGAATTGTATTTGACAGAAACGTTACACAATGGTAAACCTAACTACCATTGCCAATTACAAGATTACAACACGTTCACAACAGTGTCTGAAGAGAAACCGAATCAATTCTAATTAAGACTACACAGAATGGCTATAGTCTACTCTTAGCTGCAACTTTGCTTGTTGGAATTTGCGGAACAATGCACACTACAGGAAGAATAGTCTTTTTCCTTGCTACGCTGGTATTTTATCAAACAGACATTAGAATATTTTTTATTTCACTGAATTGACTTTCAAATGTCCAAACGTTCTTTCGCTAATAATGTTTTCAACTTCCCTTAAGTGTAAATAACAATACAATAAGAAGCAACTTTCTCAAACGCAAAAATGACCACAGATATCAGCATACCCCTAATAAGGCAATGTATTATGGCAGTTTTTCTTTTCAAGCATATTAATTAATATAAATGATGAATTACATTGAATCAATTAAGTCAATTATTTGAAGAAGATTTAATCATGTGTAGGAATTTTTGAAAATATTAAATACTGAAATAGCAAAAGTTAAATCGCCTACTTGTGCCGATATAATTGGAACATGATTAAATTGAAAGTTTTTTGATCAATAGAAGACCATATGGTGTTAAGGAGCATTGCTAAATTTCTTTTAGCATACTACACTATCAAAGTTGCATCCGAAAGTTACAACGAAAAAGAAATATACTTGGTTATATTTACTAATTTACTACTGAAAAACAATTTGAAAAGAATTTAGAGTCAACAAACACAATCTCGATAAATTTTAAAGCTTAGTCATGGTACATTTAGCAATTCTTCTCCCTTCCTTCGGAAAAGCAAATTACAGATGTGCTACAGAGTTATCGTTTCGCTAACGTAGACTTAATTTCATTCTGGTCTGATAGGAATGAATTGCCTTCATTTTGGGGCACTGTAAACCACAGCTATCAAATATAGAATTCAAGCGAAAGAAATGAACTATGGTTTTCAAGAAACCGAAGTTCGATGCATCAATGATTTAAAGAATAAAATGCATACTCAGGGAATGGAAAGAAAACCGACGAAAACAAGTCGCCTAATCATTGCAGACATTCTCCGCCATATAATTTTCCCATGGAGGGAATTACTCTAACTGGCAGACAGTTTTCTTCCATGCCTTCCCTACTCTTAACTTTCCTATATTTTGTATGTGAAATTGGGTGAATAATATTTAAACTTGGAAAAATGCACTAAATTGTGTAACACAACATAGACTACTAACTCTTTAAAAACCATAAAGAAACTAAAAAAGTTCCACCACTAACGCCTGCCTTGAACAAAAACACCAAATCTGCGGAGATTTGTAAACTAGTGAAAGCACAATTTTAGTTTGAGCATAAAAAATTTAATTTCGGATTTTTCGAAGTAAAAAACGTCCTGTAAGAAGTGTCACTCAGAGATACAGTCACTTTATATCGGAATAGTACAAAATAAAATATTAAATCCAATCCCTGTAAAGGTAAAGTAAATCATTGCAAGCGGGCTGCTGAGCTGTCTTTTTATTCTCGTTGGTTGTAGTATATGGGAACTATCAGCAAAATAAAGAGACGGGGCAAACAAGACAGTATTGCTTTGACAGGCAGACGGATGGAACATCCATTTCCATGTCACGGCCAACTTTCGTTTGGTTTGCTAGGCAGTAAACTACGGTGTGGTAGTAATAAGTAGGAACAACAACATGAAAACATGAACGTTTCATCTTTCTTCCCACTCATCATCTTCTCTAATCAAAACAAAGTCACTCAAGCAAAGCTTTCTCTGGATATTCGGTTAAAACCTTACCCACTGCAAGTTATCTACAATACAATACACGAAAAGTCGCAAAATACCATTTTACATACCTAGGCTCATGTTTTACCCAACTCACGTAACCACATACAACTAGAAAATACAAAGACGAAACAAAAAACGAAAGCACGATGTTTTTCTGTTTATCTCTATCTAATCATTACATAGGGAAAGGTCGTGCTTAAGGTTTCCTTAATTAACCAAGCATTCTGATAATAAAAGAATCGCATCGTACCACAGGTCGTTCCTCTGGAAAATGATTTTTCGTATACGAAATCTAATAGTATTACCAAAACTGTTTGCTGCGCTCAAATTAAAAAAATTTACAAAAATAACTCATAATAATATAGTTGAAAATATATACTCTAACTACAATCTTCATTGTTTCCAGTGACCCCAATCTAAGGAAACGTTCACTGCAAAATACTAATTCAAAAATATCTAACAATTAAAATTATGTAGAAATTTTACTGTAGAAATTTTAATGTTCAGATTGGAAATCTTTTCGCAAGAATAACTACGGATATCATTAAATTACAAAATTAAGAGTCATAGTATTAGAAAGGAAAAATAATTTTCTCTTCCAAAATTAAAGGTGAAAAGTTGTGAACACGGCCTGAAAAAAGGATTGTCAGTGGGACACTATTTTGTAGAGAATTTTCCTGTTCAACGAATTTATCCCTATCAAAGTCGGTTGGTGTTTACTGGGTCTAAGGTCAGGTTGAACATTAAAAATTGAGATTGAGTAATATTTGTAAACCACAATACAATAAAGTTATTTTTGAAAAATTCTTTACAGATTTTGACAGAGGGTTACAGTAGTAACAACCCAAAAAATTACCACGACGCTCGAAGAAGGTTGAATTTCCCACTATTTTGATGTCAGAACACGCCATATTTAGGCCTGCAGCCCCAAAAATTCAAAATATGAAAAAGATTTTTCAAAAATAAGTTCATTGTGACCTACAAAACTCATAAAGTCGATATTTTGGTGTTCAACCTGACCTTAGACCCAGTAAACACCAAACCGATTTTGATGGAGCCAAGTTCATTGAATCCGCAACAAAACTCTTTACAAAATAGTGCCCCACAACATTTTCCACAACCCCGTGGAGTAGCCACGCCACCTTGACAATCCCTTTTTCCTTGTAATCAACTTGAAAATCATTCAAAGCATAATAGTAATTAGCAACCCAATTCAAAAAGCCCAGCTGTGAGTATCACTTACTCCTTGCTATTTGAGCACACTTGTTACATAATACCTAATTAGGTAATTAGCAATAATCTAGTACAGAAGCGCCCTAGATCACAGCAAATTAGTTACTACAGTTTCCCAATCTCTTTCAGTTCTTCGTAAAACAAATACGTTTTCTGATTGCAAATTACGTCACATCACATTATTGTATATATTTGTTGAAAATATTTATTAACTTTTGCAACCCTACATTACTGAATTCAAGGTTTTTACCCTTCATTACTCACTACTCAACTCACTTCTAGAATTACTTGGAAAGAATGATTTATCGTTCTATACACGTTTTACTTTAGAAGATCATTATATTATTGCATAATACACAATATCGCATAATAATGTGACTCGGATGGGATTTAAATTACCGAAGCAGTAGGTCTATCGGTACTCCACAGTGCGAGCAAATATGATTAAGAGGGTTAATGCAATGGAAATTGGACAAAGAATGACATTTATGACAAGGATGCTAGAATTGGGCTGACTTTAGGAAGGGAATGTCGGTATGAAGATAGGCCGAAGCTGTGAGGGCATTAGGTGTATTATATAGACACGTGGATCACTCTGGTTGTAGTGAAGTATAAATTTGAGGACAGAATGAAGAGAGGAACTGTGTAGGTACGAATGAGATAAGATGAAATGAAAAGGATGGATGGTATCCGTAATGAGATTTACCTGCAAAAGATTTTCATCCTCTGAGAGATGCTTCTCAACTTTTTTGTACAATGCTTCTAAGCCTTTTTTCACTTCTTTGGCAGGGTACTCCTTAATGACACGCTTGAGTTCGGCTCGACTAAATGCCATTTGGTAGCCTATCTCCGATTCCTTCACCCCTTGACTAACACGGCCTTGCACTCCTTCAAAAAACTCCTAGAAAACCAAGAAGATCATAAAAAGAGAGATACATCTAAAGAATGCAGAAGCGATAGCCCAGAAAGCCCATCTGAACAAATTAGATTATAAATCATAATCCATATGAGATAGGCAATTTTCCTGGGAATACTTGAACTACGGCTGTATTTATTCTCGGCTGCTGCCGCTATAGACACGGGAGGAGTAAAAATGTAGAAGACTGTTGCAATTACAAGCCAACGAGACAAGCAGCGAAAGGAAACTTTGAAAAGAAAATAGTAGATGTCAGTAAGCTACGACTTACATTTAATTTGACAAGAGGACGACCGAAGTATTTTGTCACATAGGCATTCAAGGCTTCATTGTACTTTGACTTGGCGTCTCTTTTCTGTTGGTCCATTGCCTGGACTTTAAGCTTTGATAAAATGGCATGCAGCCGATGAAAGTTCTCCATTCTTATTACTTCCCCTGGTGTCTTCCCTCCTTCGTTTGCAAGTCGATTTATTCCATCGAAAATTGCTGTCAACATTTTCGCATACCATTTCTCCAAGTCACTTCTTCTGGCTGATGTGCCAAATATTGACTCTGCCATTATTGCAAAATCCTGTCGAGAGAGATCAAAGTCTTAATTTTCATAAATTCTACGCTGGTATAATAAAACTTTGCAACTTCTGTATTGCGACACAATGACAATGACGAATTTATGATTTCTTACTTCAAAATCCGTAACAAAAGCAAGTATTCCAGATTTAGCTTTTCGAGGTAGCCGACTGTCATTAATTATCACTACGTATGAATTCATTAGTCGATCAAAACTCCGTTTTTCTTGCACAAGAACCGATCCAAATATCATTCCTATATACGTTGAAGTGTTTTCTGGTTTCAACGCATGATTTCCCAATCGTACCATCGCTCCCATGCAAAAGCTGTTAAAATTAACCATATGTTTAGTATTATGCATATCACGTACTAGGATGCCGCAATGCAACGATTCACTAAACTCTGATTTCCAATCATTCCAATGATTAATTACCTTGATTCTAATTTTTCATAATGTGTAAGGAATGAATTAAGCTCTGATTCAATGGAACCAAACAAAACAGTCATCAACCTTCGGAGCTCCCCACCGGACCCACTTTTAGCTGGAGAAACCGACAATGAAGAATTAGTTTCTACATGGAAAAAACCGGATATAAATCTTTCCTCCGAATTAACTGCTGGTTCCAGGCCTTCAATTAATTGTTCGAGGACATCATAAAAGTGCTGCCTTTCCGACGAGTCAACCGAACTGAAATAAAATTACAATAATTTCTTTTAAGTAAAAAATCCGCATTGACATTGACTATTTAGCTTGACGGAAATTGTGGATAGCAAGTATCATTAAGAGCATACCCTTCTCCAGATCCCTGACTTTCTGTATCTCCATCTCGATTAGCCAAACTCCTTGTTTTACCAAAATATCGTCCTCTTATCTTAAGGTCACTTGACGATCCAGATACTAATCCATAAAAAATATTTAATGACTTCATTGCACTTAATATTCAATTGTGTCCCTTTGCCTACTTACGTTTGCTTGAAGCTGAAGAAGTTGAGCCCCCAGAAATACGTGTCCTGGCCTCTTCAAACAATACCTTAACATTTCTTTCATATATCTTTTGAATAGAATTTGTGTAGGTTTTGAGTAACGAAGAAAACGCGTCTCCATCCATTAATTTCATCCATTTCATAAGCTGCGAATAGGGGCTGAGTTCCTTATGCATCAAATTTTGTTGCGGAAGGCGAAAACCATTAAGTGCTGACATTGAGTCAACTGAAGACATGTTGCCGTGGTGGATGAACAATTTGGCCAAATGGCCTTGCAAATTCTTTGAAAATTTTGATTTTAGATGCTCCAGTCGTTTCTTCTGATCTACAACAGCACTCATTTTCAACAAAGCTGGATGTATATTGTCCTGGGAAACAAATTTAATACTTTAATATATATGTAGATATTGACTCCTGCTTTAAAAAGGGATTAAATTTAAAGTGGGTACACAAATGAGTGAATGTCGGTACGGTAATTTTTTCTGTGGACTGGATGAAAAGCGGACTATTTTCTTGCGATAGGGAAGTTACTAAATGAAATTGGGTACCACTATAGTAATACCGAGCTAATACGGGTACGCATTTTCTATTGCATATGGAAGGACTACTGTATACTTGTAACTATAATGCATGAGAGTGTATAGGAGCATATGATAAGGCAGGTGTCCAAGCTCAGAATAGTAATGGAAAAAATCTTTTTAATGGGGCTATTGTTAAGGTTGTTACACGTAGGAATACAAATTATTTTACAAGAATTTCTCTCCAGATGTCAAGTAGTGTAGTAGTAAGTATAAAGGTATAATTATTATCTTTACAATTTGCCTGATATACATAAAGCAACGATAAGACTGCGATAATACGACTTCCTTATCATATGCTCCTATACACTTGTCGTGCATCGACTTTCCTATTCTTGAGGATAGTATGACAGTAAATTTTCGAATTTAGTATTTATTTTTTGCTGTTTATCTTATGGTTGATTTTAGGTAAAGTGATAATTAAATATTGTAACACATGTGGTACTAAGTTTACTAAATGTATTATGGACCATGTTAAAACAAATTAAAGAGATCTAATTGAGATACTTGCTATACCCTAAGCTGTAATAAGTATTCGAACTATATGAAATGTAATCAACTGTTTGTATTTACTGCTTGAAACAAAATAGCTCATGTTTGTATGAGGCGTTGATAATAAAGATATAACAATAACACTCTCATACATTATAGTTACAAGTATACGAGGCTTTCCATATGCAAAAGAAAATCCGTACCCGTATTAACTCATTATTAATATAGTAGTCCCCAATTTCATTTAGCAACTTCTCTGTCCCCAGAAAACCGTACCTAATTTCATTGGGCCAGTCCGCTGTTTATCCAGGCCACAGAAAAGTTTCCTGTTCCCGAACTCACTCATTTGTGTAACGACTTTAAATTGCGTCCTTTAAAAAGTAATACTGCATATTTCATTAGCCTTTACTAAATGATATTATGAAATACAAATATAATAAGTGTAAATGTAAAGAATTACATCCATGCTGAGGGCTTCTTTTAATGAAAATGCAGCTAGTGTTGCTTTGTGAATTCCATCAGGAGAGTTGAGATCAGCGTTGAGAATTTGGGGACCAGTTGGAAAGTCCAATGCCTGTATCAAATTTTGTAATTGCGCCAAAAGCTGTTGATTGTTTTTAGCAGCCGTTCCCATTTGGGAATTTTCCTCTTCAATTTTCTCAACAGCTGACTTCACATGAATTACAGCATCTTCATAATCATCTAATTCCGTTTCAATTTGTTCAAGATCTACAATGGATTTATCTATCGAATCCATCAATGAGTTTACTTGTGTCTCAGACTCCATAATGCTATGAATATTTTCCTGTTAGAAAGAGTTCATTGAAAACGATATTAGAACAAATTAATATTGTATTGTAGTAAAAGGCATCAACGAATAATTACCCCATCAAGAATAGATAATTCTTTGGACAGCTGCTCCATAAACGCTTCAGCATTAACAACAGCATTTTCGACTCGACCTAATACCTTCTCCAAATCAATTTCTTCTCTTTCCGTCAAACCGAAATCCTCTTCATCGCTTTCAACAATCTGCCCGTCTTTCGGAACCGGCACAATTGCAATATTTCCTGATCTGTTCAAGTCATCTTCTTCATCTCCTTGATAATTTACAAACTTTGGTGGTCGGTGAAGCCGAGAGCATATCTAGAACATAATGGCGCCGTTAGTTTAGTTCAATACATCTATATTTTTATGCTTACTAATTTCCTTTATGTAAATAGACATTACTTGGTATAACAAAGAAAAGAAAACATTCTTTTCTTCTGTGGTTAGAGCAGCCCATTGATATGACTTCTCTAACTGCAAATCGAACTCAGCTCCATCCTATAAACAATTTAATGACATGATATCCTGCAATTATCTAAATGGGTCGTACTAAAAGGCACCCCCTAAAATAAAAGGCACCCCCTAAAATAAAAGGCACCCCCTAAAATAAAAGGCACCCCCATTAAGGCGACCACATTTACGCGCATTTTTCTAACCTAACCTATTAAAAATAAACAAGCTTCAATGTAGATATATTTTTTATAGTGTTCAGATATAAATAAGGTCAACTTAATGGGGGTGACTTTTATTTGGGAGGTGCCAAATCCATCTTTGGGGGGTGCCCTTTAGTACTACCGTTATCTAAATTCCTTGATTTTACAGAACTGGGTGAATAGTGTGCCCTACTATAAAATTTTATAGTAGGGCTATCACAATTACAATCCGATTATTCTAATTTTGCAACTAACCTTAGATTTATAATTGGCCTCCTTCAGTGATGACAAAGTCCACTCATGTTTTCGCTTAAAACCCTTTTCAGTTTTCTTGACCTAAATGACAAATTACCTCACCCCTTTAAATACCATCTCACCCCTTTAAATATTAAAATTAGTAATCACAAAACATAAGTCAAAAGATATAATGAACAAATTATTTTATTTTGTTTATTACATATGTTACTTACTAAATAAATAGTGAATCGAATGGGGCGTTCAATACTTCCGGTAATACACAGATAGCCAGGCGTTTTCTTCTTTCTTGTGGGTTTATTAACTCTTATAACACCGTGTAGTCTTTCCTTTGTGGATTCAAAAACTTCTTTCTGAAGTTCATATTTTATTCCGCTCATTCTTTGGAAAACAAATAAACCGAAATAGCCGATCCCTGTCAACCGGGCGTACACTCAATGCTCACTAAACATCATTTGCTAGTTTTTATAATAAAAATAATTACTGTCACTACAGAATTACAGATGCAGCCACAGCCTCAATCAAAACTCAAGACTCAAACTAACAGCAGTAGGCTTTTTAGCTGTCTTTACCATTGCCCGTACATACAGTCAGTCCTTCAGTCAGTCAATAAAAATCATAGTAAAGTCAGAGATCAACTGAACGTTGGCGCATAAACATAAAACTCTGTACCACATTACAGTCGTCAGACTACATGAAAATCCCTTGTGTGACGCTATGTATGAGTTAAAAATACAGTCAATACATCAGTCAATAAAGATGGGTCCAGTCCAGCAGTCCAGGTAAATATCCAAACACCCGAGTGGTATACACCCAAACACCCGAGCGGTATATACCCGAAAACCCGAATGGTATACACCCGAACACCCGAATGGTGTATACCCGAACATCCGAACAGGTATCTACCCGAACACCCGAGCGGTATATACCCGAACACCCGAGCAGTATATACCCGAACACCCGACTGGTATATACCCGAATGGTGTATACCCGAACAGACGAACAGGTATTTACCCTAACAACCGAACGGATATTTTAGCGGTGGGATCGAAAACAAAAATTTTAAATATTCTTATTAAGTAGAAAATATATTGCAGCTTAGAGGAGACGGCAGTGTACGTTGAAAAATGGGAACTAAAAATAAAAACTTAAAAATGAACGCTTAAAAATAGAACCTTAAAATGGGATCTTAAAAATGATATCACAAAAACGAAACCTTAAAAATGGAAACCTAAAAAATAGACCATTAAAATTGTAGGTTGGCATTCTAAAAGTGTTTTTTAGAACGCTGTTTTTAGAGTGCTATTTTTAGGGTGATAGTTTCTGATCAACATTTTTCAAATGGAATTTTAGCATTTTAACGTGGTATTTTCAGAACGGAATTTTATCATTTTACCGTGCTACTTCCAGAATGGAATTATAGCATTTTAGCGCGGTATTTTCAGAACGGAATTTTATCATTTTACCGTGGTACTTTCAGAATGGAATTATAGCATTCTAGCGCGGTATTTTCAGAATGGAATTTCAGCATTTTAGCGTGGTATTTTTAGAATGGAATTTTAGCATTTTAACGTGGTATTTTAGAATAGTATTTTAGCATTTTAACGTGGCATTTTTAGAATGGAATGTTAGCGTTTTATCGTGGTATTTTCATAATGGAATTTTCGCACAATATATCGCAGGGTAACCGAAAGCATAAAGAATATTCTCGGGCTCCCAAAAGTATAAACTATATGGTCCTGTGTAATAACAATCCAAATTTGAAAGGTAAATCAATATTCGTAAAATACCAATCGAAATTTCGAAAGGTAAATCAAGATTCAAAGAATATAAAGCTAACCCATCCAAACTACCACCTCAAAACTACCACCTCAAAACTACCACCTCAAAACTACCACATCAAAACTACCATCTCAAAACTACCACCTCAAAACTACCACCTCAAAACTACCACCTATAAACTACCACCTCAAAACTACCACCTATAAACTATAACCTCAAAACTACCACTCCAAAACTACCACCTATAAAATATAACCTCAAAACTACCACCTCAAAACTACAACCTATAAACTACCACCTCAAAACTACCACCTTAAAACTACCACCTATAATTTACCACCTCAAAACTACCACCTCAAAACTACCACCTCAAAACTACCACCTCAAAACTACCACCTCAAAACTACCACCTCAAAACTACCACCTCAAAACTACCACATCAAAACTACCACCTCAAAACTACCACCTCAAAACTACCACCTCAAAACTACCACCTCAAAACTACCACCTCAAAACTACCACCTCAAAACTACCACGTTTAAAAAAACACCCTAAAATAAACACCCATAAAAATACACTTTCGAAAATACACGTTCAAATATACACCCTTAAAAATACACGCTCAAAATACACGCTTAAAATACACCCTTAAAACTACACCCTCAAATACTCACCCTTAAAACTACCACTTAAGAATGCACCCTTAAATGTACACCTTAAATATACACCCTAAAACTACACCCTTAAATATTCACCTTAAAAATACACCCTTAAAAAGTACCACTTAAATATACACCCTTAAAACTACCCCTTAAAACTACACAGTCAAAATACCACTCCTTAAACATACGCCCTTCAAAACTACCACCTCTAAAATACACCTTAAAGATACCACTCTAAATATACACCCTTAAAATACACTCTAAAACTACCACCCTTAAAACTGCACCTCTAAATACCACCTTAAAATACACCTTAAAACTACCCACTTAAAAACAACTTAAAAATACGCCCTTTAATATACACTCCTAAAAATACACCCTGATTATACACATTTAAAATACACTCCTAAAGAGGCACCCAAAATATACGCCCTTAAAATACACACTTAAAAGTGCACACCTAAAACAACACTCTCGAGATACGATTCGTAGAACACTAATCGAACTTTGAAAACTAAATCGAGATTCCAAAATACCACTCGAAATTCGAAAGGCAAATCAAAAACCGCAGAATACCATCAAACTTTAAAAGGTAAATAAAGATTACTATTGCACCAATTGATATTTGAAAGTAATAAAGATCGTGAACACAATCGAATTTCGAAACGTAAATCACAATTAAAAACACCAATCCAAATCTCGAATAGTAAATCAAGACTCGCAGAACACCAATCCAAATTCGAAAGTAAATCAAAATTCGTAGATACCAATCCAAATTGAAAGGTAAATCAATACTCGTAAAATACCAATCGAAATTTCTAAAGGTAAATCAAGATTCAAGAATATAAGCTAACCACTCCAAAACTACCACCTCAAAACTACCACCTCAAAACTACTAACTCAAAACTACCACCTCAAAACTACCACCTCAAAACTACCACCTCAAAACTACCACCTCAAAACTACCACCTCAAAACTACCACCTCAAAACTACCACTCCAAAACTACCACTCCAAAACTACCACTCCAAAACTACCACTCCAAAACTACCACTCCAAAACTACCACTCCAAAACTACCACTCCAAAACTACCACTCCAAAACTACCACTCCAAAACTACCACTCCAAAACTACCACTCCAAAACTACCACTCCAAAACTACCACTCCAAAACTACCACTCCAAAACTACCACTCCAAAACTACCACCTCAAAACTACCACTCCAAAACTACCACTCCAAAACTACCACCTCAAAACTACCACTCCAAAACTACCACTCCAAAACTACCACTCCAAAACTACCACTCCAAAACTACCACCTCAAAACTACCACTCCAAAACTACCACCTCAAAACTACACTCAAAACTACCACTCCAAAACTACCACTCCAAAACTACCACTCCAAAACTACCACTCCAAAACTACCACTCCAAAACTACCACTCCAAAACTACCACTCCAAAACTACCACTCCAAAACTACCACTCCAAAACTACCACTCCAAAACTACCACCTCAAAACTACCACTCCAAAACTACCACTCCAAAACTACCACTCCAAAACTACCACTCCAAAACTACCACCTCAAAACTACCACTCCAAAACTACCACTCAAAACTACCACCTCAAAACTACCACTCCAAAACTACCACTCCAAAACTACCACCTCAAAACTACCACCTCAAAACTACCACTCCAAAACTACCACTCCAAAACTACCACTCCAAAACTACCACCTCAAAACTACCACTCCAAAACTACCACTCCAAAACTACCACTCCAAAACTACCACTCCAAAACTACCACTCCAAAACTACCACTCCAAAACTACCACTCCAAAACTACCACTCCAAAACTACCACCTCAAAACTACCACTCCAAAACTACCACTCCAAAACTACCACTCCAAAACTACCACCTCAAAACTACCACTCCAAAACTACCACTCCAAAACTACCACTCCAAAACTACCACTCCAAAACTACCACTCCAAACTACCACTCCAAAACTACCACTCCAAAACTACCACTCCAAAACTACCACTCCAAAACTACCACTCCAAAACTACCACTCCAAAACTACCACTCCAAAACTACCACTCCAAAACTACCACTCCAAAACTACCACTCAAAACTACCACTCCAAAACTACCACTCCAAAACTACCACTCCAAAACTACCACTCAAAACTACCACTCCAAAACTACCACTCCAAAACTACCACTCCAAAACTACCACTCCAAAACTACCACTCCAAAACTACCACTCCAAAACTACCACCTCAAAACTACCACTCCAAAACTACCACTCCAAAACTACCACTCCAAAACTACCACTCCAAAACTACCACTCCAAAACTACCACTCAAAACTACCACTCCAAAACTACCACTCCAAAACTACCACTCCAAAACTACCACTCCAAAACTACCACTCCAAAACTACCACTCCAAAACTACCACTCCAAAACTACCACCTCAAAACTACCACTCCAAAACTACCACTCCAAAACTACCACTCCAAAACTACCACTCCAAAACTACCACTCCAAAACTACCACTCCAAAACTACCACTCCAAAACTACCACTCCAAAACTACCACTCCAAAACTACCACTCCAAAACTACCACCTCAAAACTACCACTCAAAACTACCACCTCAAAACTACCACTCCAAAACTACCACTCCAAAACTACCACCTCAAAACTACCACTCCAAAACTACCACTCCAAAACTACCACTCCAAAACTACCACTCCAAAACTACCACTCCAAAACTACCACTCCAAAACTACCACTCATAAACTACCACCTCAAAACTACCACTCCAAAACTACCACCTCAAAACTACCACTCCAAAACTACCACCTCAAAACTACCACTCCAAAACTACCACTCCAAAACTACCACTCCAAAACTACCACTCCAAAACTACCACTCCAAAACTACCACTCAAAACTACCACTCCAAAACTACCACTCCAAAACTACCACTCCAAAACTACCACTCCAAAACTACCACTCCAAAACTACCACTCCAAAACTACCACTCCAAAACTACCACTCCAAAACTACCACTCCAAAACTACCACTCCAAAACTACCACCTCAAAACTACCACTCCAAAACTACCACTCCAAAACTACCACCTCAAAACTACCACCTCAAAACTACCACTCCAAAACTACCACTCCAAAACTACCACTCCAAAACTACCACTCCAAAACTACCACTCCAAAACTACCACTCCAAAACTACCACTCCAAAACTACCACTCAAAACTACCACTCCAAAACTACCACTCCAAAACTACCACTCCAAAACTACCACTCCAAAACTACCACTCCAAAACTACCACCTCAAAACTACCACCTCAAAACTACCACTCCAAAACTACCACTCCAAAACTACCACTCCAAAACTACCACTCCAAAACTACCACTCCAAAACTACCACTCCAAAACTACCACTCCAAAACTACCACTCCAAAACTACCACTCCAAAACTACCACTCCAATACTACCACTCATAAACTACCACTCCAAACTACCACTCCAAAACTACCACTCCAAAACTACCACTCCAAAACTACCACTCCAAAACTACCACTCCAAAACTACCACTCCAAAACTACCACTCCAAAACTACCACTCCAAAACTACCACCTCAAAACTACCACTCCAAAACTACCACTCCAAAACTACCACTCCAAAACTACCACTCCAAAACTACCACTCAAAACTACCACTCCAAAACTACCACTCCAAAACTACCACTCCAAAACTACCACTCCAAAACTACCACTCCAAAACTACCACTCCAAAACTACCACTCCAAAACTACCACTCCAAAACTACCACCTCAAAACTACCACTCCAAAACTACCACTCCAAAACTACCACCTCAAAACTACCACTCCAAAACTACCACTCCAAAACTACCACTCCAAAACTACCACCTCAAAACTACCACTCCAAAACTACCACTCCAAAACTACCACCTCAAAACTACCACTCCAAAACTACCACTCCAAAACTACCACCTCAAAACTACCACTCCAAAACTACCACCTCAAAACTACCACTCCAAAACTACCACTCCAAAACTACCACCTCAAAACTTCCACTCAAAACTACCACTCCAAAACTACCACCTCAAAACTACCACTCCAAAACTACCACTCCAAAACTACCACTCAAAACTACCACTCCAAAACTACCACTCAAAACTACCACTCCAAAACTACCACTCCAAAACTACCACCTCAAAACTACCACTCCAAAACTACCACTCCAAAACTACCACACCAAAACTACCACTCCAAAACTACCACTCAAAACTACCACTCCAAAACTACCACTCCAAAACTACCACTCCAAAACTACCACTCCAAAACTACCACTCCAAAACTACCACTCCAAAACGACCACCTCAAAACTACCACTCCAAAACTACCACTCCAAAACTAACACCTAAGAACTACCACTCCAAAGTACCAAACTACTACCACTCCAAACTACCACTCCAAAACTACCACTCCAAAACTACCACCTCAAAACTACCACTCCAAAACTACCACTCCAAAACTACCACTCCAAAACTACCACTCCAAAACTACCACTCCAAAACTACCACTCCAAAACTACCACTCAAAACTACCACTCCAAAACTACCACTCCAAAACTACCACTCAAAACTACCACTCCAAAACTACCACTCCAAAACTACCACTCCAAAACTACCACTCCAAAACTACCACTCCAAAACTACCACTCCAAAACTACCACCTCAAAACTACCACTCCAAAACTACCACTCCAAAACTACCACTCCAAAACTACCACTCTAAAACTACCACTCCAAAACTACCACTCTAAAACTACCACTCCAAAACTACCACTCCAAAACTACCACTCCAAAACTACCACTCCAAAACTACCACTCCAAAACTACCACCTCAAAACTACCACTCCAAAACTACCACCTCAAAACTACCACTCCAAAACTACCACTCCAAAACTACCACTCCAAAACTACCACTCCAAAACTACCACCTCAAAACTACCACTCCAAAACTACCACTCCAAAACTACCACACCAAAACTACCACTCCAAAACTACCACCTCAAAACTACCACTCCAAAACTACCACTCCAAAACTACCACCTCAAAACTACCACTCCAAAACTACCACTCCAAAACTACCACTCCAAAACTACCACTCAAAACTACCACCTCAAAACTACCACTCCAAAACTACCACTCAAAACTACCACTCAAAACTACCACTCCAAAACTACCACTCCAAAACTACCACTCCAAAACTACCACTCCAAAACTACCACTCCAAAACTACCACTCCAAAACTACCACTCCAAAACTACCACTCCAAAACTACCACTCCAAAACTACCACTCCAAAACTACCACTCATAAACTACCACTCCAAAACTACCACTCCAAAACTACCACTCCAAGCTACCACTCCAAAACTACCACTCCAAAACTACCACCTCAAAACTACCACTCCAAAACTACCACTCCAAAACTACCACTCCAAACTACCACTCCAAAACTACCACTCCAAAACTACCACTCCAAAACTACCACTCCATCAAAACTACCACTCCAAAACTACCACTCCAAAACTACCACTCCAAAACTACCACTCCAAAACTACCAACTCAAAACTACCACTCCAAAACTACAACCTCAAAACTACCACCTCAAAACTACCACCTCAAAACTACCACTCCAAAACTACCACCTCAAAACTATCACTCCAAAACTACCACTCCAAAACTACCACTCCAAAACTACCACTCCAAAACTACCACTCCAAAACTACCACCTCAAAACTACCACTCCAAAACTACCACTCCAAAACTACCACTCCAAAACTACCACTCCAAAACTACCACTCCAAAACTACCACTCCAAAACTACCACTCCAAAACTACCACTCCAAAACTACCACTCCAAAACTACCACTCCAAAACTACCACTCCAAACTACCACTCCAAAACTACCACTCCAAAACTACCACTCCAAAACTACCACTCCAAAACTACCACTCCAAAACTACCACTCCAAACTACCACCTCAAAACTACCACTCCAAAACTACCACCTCAAAACTACCACTCCCACTCCAAAACTACCACCTCAAAACTACCACTCCAAAACTACCACTCCAAAACTACCACTCCAAAACTACCACTCCAAAACTACCACTCCAAAACTACCACTCCAAAACTACCAACTCAAAACTACCACTCCAAAACTACCACTCCAAAACTACCACTCCAAAACTACCACTCCAAAACTACCACTCCAAAACTACCACTCCAAAACTACCACTCCAAAACTACCACTCCAAAACTACCACCTCAAAACTACCACTCCAAAACTACCACTCCAAAACTACCACTCCAAAACTACCACTCCAAAACTACCACTCCAAAACTACCACCTCAAAACTACCACTCCAAAACTACCACTCCAAAACTACCACTCCAAAACTACCACTCCAAAACTACCACTCCAAAACTACCACTCCAAACTACCACTCCAAAACTACCACTCCAAAACTACCACTCCAAAACTACCACTCCAAAACTACCACTCCAAAACTACCACTCCAAAACTACCACTCCAAAACTACCACTCAAAACTACCACTCCAAAACTACCACTCCAAAACTACCACTCCAAAACTACCACTCCAAACTACCACCTCAAAACTACCACTCCAAAACTACCACTCCAAAACTACCACTCATAAACTACCACCTCAAAACTACCACTCCAAAACTACCACTCCAAAACTACCACTCCAAAACTACCACTCCAAAACTACCACTCCAAAACTACCACCTCAAAACTACCACTCCAAAACTACCACTCCAAAACTACCACTCCAAAACTACCACTCCAAAACTACCACTCCAAAACTACCACCTCAAAACTACCACTCCAAAACTACCACCTCAAAACTACCACTCCAAAACTACCACTCCAAAACTACCACTCCAAAACTACCACTCCAAAACTACCACTCCAAAACTACCACTCCAAAACTACCACTCCAAAACTACCACTCCAAAACTACCACTCAAAACTACCACTCCAAAACTACCACTCCAAAACTACCACTCCAAAACTACCACATCAAAACTACCACTCCAAAACTACCACTCCAAAACTACCACTCCAAAACTACCACTCAAAACTACCACTCCAAAACTACCACTCCAAAACTACCACTCCAAAACTACCACTCCAAAACTACCACTCCAAAACTACCACTCCAAAACTACCACTCCAAAACTACCACTCCAAAACTACCACTCCAAAACTACCACTCCAAAACTACCACTCCAAAACTACCACTCCAAAACTACCACTCCAAAACTACCACTCCAAACTCCAAAACCCTCAAAACTACCACTTCAAAACTACCACTCCAAAACTACCACTCCAAAACTACCACTCCAAAACTACCACTCCAAAACTACCACTCCAAAACTACCACTCCAAAACTACCACTCAAAACTACCACTCCAAAACTACCACTCCAAAACTACCACTCCAAAACTACCACTCCAAAACTACCACTCCAAAACTACCACTCCAAAACTACCACTCCAAAACTACCACTCCAAAACTACCACTCCAAAACTACCACCTCAAAACTACCACTCAAAACTACCACTCCAAAACTACCACTCCAAAACTACCACTCCAAAACTACCACTCCAAAACTACCACTCCAAAACTACCACTCCAAAACTACCACCTCAAAACTACCACTCCAAAACTACCACTCCAAAACTACCACTCCAAAACTACCACTCCAAAACTACCACTCCAAAACTACCACCTCAAAACTACCACTCCAAAACTACCACCTCAAAACTACCACCTCAAAACTACCACTCCAAAACTACCACTCAAAACTACCACTCAAAACTACCACCTCAAAACTACCACTCCAAAACTACCACTCCAAAACTACCACCTCAAAACTACCACTCCAAAACTACCACTCCAAAACTACCACTCCAAAACTACCACTCCAAAACTACCACTCCAAAACTACCACTCCAAAACTACCACTCCAAAACTACCACTCCAAAACTACCACTCCAAAACTACCACTCCAAAACTACCACTCCAAAACTACCACTCAAAACTACCACTCCAAAACTACCACTCCAAAACTACCACTCCAAAACTACCACTCAAAACTACCACTCCAAAACTACCACTCCAAAACTACCACTCCAAAACTACCACTCAAAACTACCACTCCAAAACTACCACCTCAAAACTACCACTCCAAAACTACCACTCCAAAACTACCACTCCAAAACTACCACTACTAAACAACTACTCCAAAACTACCACTCCAAAACTACCACTCCAAAACTACCAATCCAAAACTACCACTCCAAAACT
This sequence comes from Yoshiicerus persimilis, assembly GCA_020352615.2. Classification (NCBI taxonomy): domain Eukaryota; kingdom Metazoa; phylum Arthropoda; class Collembola; order Entomobryomorpha; family Tomoceridae; genus Yoshiicerus; species Yoshiicerus persimilis. The sequence goes on along the minus strand of CM060170.1, from coordinate 1,792,620 downwards.
ACCACCTCAAAACTACCACCTCAAAACTACCACCTCAAAACTACCACTCCAAAACTACCACTCCAAAACTACCACTCCAAAACTACCACTCCAAAACTACCACTCCAAAACTACCACTCCAAAACTACCACTCCAAAACTACCACCTCAAAACTACCACTCCAAAACTACCACTCCAAAACTACCACTCCAAAACTACCACTCCAAAACTACCACTCCAAAACTACCACCTCAAAACTACCACTCC